>CM051355.1:16811252-19598752 GCA_028015215.1 Gynostemma pentaphyllum
TCAATTAACTCACCAATAAGATATAAGTAACATAATTTTTAATAGAATGGTCTAATTTTTCACTTAAACAAGTTTATAAGGTATAACATTATAATTGTCAACATGATGTAACATCACTATTTCCACATATATATAGTTAGAGTTTAAAGTTTCTCTTATCTTCTACATAAAGGTCATGAATTCAAAACATGTGTGGTCACTTAATCTAAGAGACGTAAAATATTGCTGGTTATCCCATAAAATTAATTGCGGTGCATATAAAGTGATTTAAGACAATCACGAATATTTAAAATTAAAAAAAAAATTAATTAGTAAAATTAAAAGAAAGGTTGGTGCAATTATCTTTATAATATTCTTATAATTAAACTAGGAAGTTGCGTTACACCCACTCTTGACTAGCTTTATTCTTCCATGGCCCCCACACTCCGACATAAACTTTTGGCAATCTTCCTTTTCTTTTTCATCTCTCCTTTCTTTTTCCTACTCTTCTGTCATTATTCATTCCACCCCTTCCCTCACTCACACCTTTTTCCTTCTTTTCTTCCATGGCATAGCTAGAGCTTAAACTAGCTAGCCCATTCTTCCATTTCCATATTCAGTTATGGCTTCTCATTTCTGTAATAAATTCATCACCTTTTTTCTCTTCCTTCTCCACGTCGGTTGTTTTCTTATAACCGCCGCCGCCGATCATCGCCGCCGCCATAGCCGTAACCAAACTTCAAAAAAACGCAGAGTTTCTCCCCTTTCAAACACCGCCGCCATTACTCCTTCATGTCTCAAACCCAACAAAGCTCTTTCCTTTTCCATTTCATTTCTCAAACGCATCTTCTCTTCCAAAACATGTAAAACAGCTATCCAAACTGGACCGTCGACTCCGGCCCGGTCTTCTCAACATTCTATCGTCACGGCGATGATTCAGCAACCCGAAATTCACTCATCGGATACTCCGAATGAAAACCCACCCGTTAATTCCTGTCCAGAATCCGACATCACGTCCGAAAATCAATTATTCCCTCTCCGCAACGATATCTTCCCTTGCACGGTTTGCGGCGAGATTTTCCCGAAACCACAATTTCTCGAACAACACCAATCGGCGAAACACGCCGTTTCCGAGCTAATCGATACGGATTCCGGGAAGAACATTGTACGGATCATATTTGAGACGGGTTGGACAAGTAAAGAAAAGAATCCTAGGATTCTCCGAATCCTTAAAATCCACAACAGTCAGAAGATTCTGTCGAGATTTGACGAGTACAGAGAGACGGTGAAGGCGAAAGCAGCGAGAAACGGCGCCGTTAAGAGACGGGACGAGAGGTGTATAGCTGACGGTAACGAGCTCTTGAGGTTTCATTGCTCGACTTTTCTGTGTGATTTGGGACTTAACGGTAATTCCAGCATTTGTGGACAGCAATTCTGTAATATTTGCGGGATTATCAAATCTGGATTCTCACCCAAGCTGGACGGAATTTCCACGCTGTCTAATAGTTTAAGGGCACACGTGGCGATCCCCGAGGATATCGAGGAGGAATTCAAGTTCATGAACGTGAAGAGAGCGATGTTGGTTTGTAGGGTGGTGGCGGGTCGGGTCGGGTGTGATTCGGAGGAGGATGAGGTGGATAAGGAGGATGGTGGGTTTGACTCAGTCGTGGGAAGGAGTGGGAGTGGGGATGAAGAAGAGCTATTGGTGTTTAATCCCAGGGCTGTACTTCCCTGCTTTGCGATTGTATATGAAACGTGATTTTGCGTGTGATCAATAAGAAGATCATGTGGTTGCCGTTTGATTTCATTTTGTTTGATGTAAAAAAACATTTGATGTGTGGTGATGATGACAATGGCGTGTCTGTAATCATGAAATGTTTGTCACAGCCAAAATTCTTAACCGTTGATTTAGGGCATGGAAGTGAGGAAAAATTCAGATGGGGATGGGAGAAATGACAACTATTTAATATTTATGGCAAATAAACATTTTTCTGCGTTTTTTCCGTTGTGTTATCGTATAGTTAGATTTCACAGAATTTCACGTGACAGTGGCAGTCTGAAAATTATCAGAAAATTCGTTTTTTTTTTTGGGTTGAATACTAAGATGAAAGTCGGTCGGGATTAGTCGGAATATGAATATAGAGATCAAATTGTGTTAAACAATACATTTGGTCGGTCTGTGGATTAGTTTCCTTTTTTTAATACAAAGGTATTGGTTTTAGAGGGATTCAAACTTGCACATTCTTTTCAACCGTTTTTTTTTCCGCTACAAGAGCTTTTTATTGACGGTTAGTCAATTGATTTGTATATAACAAAGCAAAATATCAATAGGCAGTCTGGTAAATGTGAAAACTGATTACTGTATAATCTATGGTCAATTTCATCGGTTTTCAATCTTTCACCCTTTGATTATCTTTCTGCAATAATCACTATGAATTTGAATAGTTTCTAAAAAAAATAGAGTTACTAATGAGACACAATAATATGCTGTAGGCACTTCTAAAATCTAACTTTTATTATTGACTTAACTTAAATGAAGATCATGTCACCTTCATGGTGAAAGTCTAAATTGGACAATTCTAAAATTTATAAATAGAAAATGTGACGATTTTCACTCGCTTATTGGCTCTTTTTAGTATTCCAGTCTGGTCACTTAAACTAATTGGGCTTGTCTAAAGGTCCAAAACATGAATAATTAATGATTTTAATTATTTTTACTCTTAAATAACCCATACTCATAATAGTCCCGTTTGTTAGTGTTTTAATTAAGCATTTATTTTAAAATCATTCCATGGTTATTTTAATTTAAAAATTGAAATTAATATATATGTCATACACTTAAATTGTTCATTTATATTTATGTTTTGCCTGCATTTCTTTTAAAAAGAGAATTAGTTCATACTCTTTCCTTTCACACCTCCTTTTGGTAGAGTCGGTAGATTATGATGTAATACTGACAAGGTTAGTTTTGTAAATTTAGTCAACTTTGAGATTGAGTTGGGCCTTGACTCTTATCAAGATTATATATATAGAGAGAGAGATATTTATATAAGGGATAAAATATCCAAATTAGGATTACTGTCGTAAAATTTTACAGATTACAACCAATGTAAACTTTTATCTAAATTTTGGTTAGGCATGACAATTTCAATAGCATTATTATTGATATTCAAAACTTTCACGTCGATCGATAAACATATATTTATGTAATAAGTTTTAATAGATTTTAAAACTTTATCCTTTATCTAATTATCTTTTGATAAAAGTAACGGGATACATAGATTCAAACCTAATATAGATCTTTTCAACTAATTAACCTTTGTTAATTGAGTTGTTTATTATCAGACTTGTCTGTACCAACTAATTAATCAACATATTTTAATAGAACTCAAATAAAAGACGAGTCAAGCATTCTAAAAAAAAAAGTAAGAAATATAATTTTTTAACTTTTGATATAATATACTGATTTGCATTAATAGTGCAAGATAATATATTAATCATAATTTATACTTCAATCACACTTGATATTTGGAGAAATCAAGTGCTTATAATATTATATCGTTAACAATCAAATATTGGATAACCATGAAATAATTTTCATGAAAATTTCTTATACAACCGCTGTACCAAGCCTCTCCATACCCCTTCAATCTCTCACTCATCTCTCCTCTTTTTTCTCAACTGCACTCACATTCTCTCACTTCAGTCATTGTAATTTTAATTAATTTTCATCTTTATTTCAATTAATTTCAAACATATTTCTACATATTTTTAATTAAAATTTTGTTTGAGAACATATATATAATTTCTTCCCTTAAACTTACATTGTTTGTCATTTTTATTTGAATTTTTTTTTATATAATTTATATTTGTATTTAGTATTTGATGTTGTCTTCATTTAATTGTCTATTTCAATTTATTAAAAGCCTCTCCATACCCCTTCAATAGTGAGGACTCCATATATAAATATTTTTCTTTAGATTGTATTCCATATTGACGTCTGTCTTCATTTAATTATCTATTTCAATTTATTGAAATGACATATTGTAAAAAAGAATAATTACACTTCGCCATCTGATATGATCGCCAACTGAAGGCTGACAACATAATAGTCTGATTCATTCATTTTCATAGCAAAAAAAAATCTTACAATCCCGAGAAGTCTCTGACAGACATGGGGCAAAAACTTGAACGATGGCACCATCTTAAAGCCCAAATTTATCCACCCGACCCATTAAATCATAAAAGATGTCAGGTTCTCATATTTCATCCTCATCTGAAATTCGAGAGCTGAGGTTTTCTCTTCAATTATCCAACTTATTTATTTATTCCCATTAAGAATTAAGCGTCTTGAGGGGAGATAGAGTTGGAAGAGAGAGGAAAACAGGTGCCATCGGCGCCGCCACTGGTCCATAGAAAATATGCATAATTTGAAGCATGGAAAGTGTTTTCAGGTTCCACAGTAATAGCTTCCAGAAATCTTTCCTCTGCACCCCACAAATCCTTTCTCGCTTTCCACGTGAATGTCGCATACTTACTCCACGCCTCCGCATCCGCCGGTTTTTCTCCTACCGCCTTACTGAAATAGTACTCCGCTCTGTTTCAACCAAAAAAACATACAGTTAATTTATCACTAAATCCAAAACTTTATTTAATTAGCTTAAAATTCACTTCCCCTTCATGCGTGGGATTTTAATTTAGGATCTAAACAAAAAATTAAGCTGTTTTTAAATTGTTTGGAGAAAAGAGATTCACCTATCGAAATCATGAGCCACGAGGTAAAGGAATTGGGCAAAATTAGCGAGGAGGAGAGGATTATTAGGGTCTTGGGCAAGTATTGTTTGATACAAAAGCTCTGTTCTGAAATACTCTGTATAATCCTCTGATTCCATCTTAGCCTTCACTGGCGATACGAAATTCGCTTCTTTTCCCACTTCCCCTTTCATTTTTGACGCTTCTTCTACTATCCAATTCCATTGATGCGTTTCTTCTTCTCTCGCGATTTCTCCCGAATTCGACTCTGTTTCTGCCAAAGTTCCAAATGATGATAATTGAGAAACTTCGTCCGGGATAACTGTACCATAATTGACGGACCGATCCAACGATCCGTCACCGTGTGTTCCGTTAGCGGCTGGCCGGGTCTTTCCTCCGCCATTGCCGCCGCCAATCGAAGCTGTTTTCCCTCTTGATGAAGATACGGAAAACGTCTTGATTGCCGAAGAATCGAATTTGTTAATCTTTCGGTTATCGAGATGAACAATCTCAGTTAGAGATTCTGGTGGTGAGGATGCTGCAATGGCGGTATTGTTTCCCATGGAATGAACAGTGAAATTCGCCAAGAGAATCATTACGTATACCATTAGAGTAGGCGTGTGTGAGAAAACTTGCTGAAAAAGCCAAACGAACGAATCCTGCATCTCTTTCTCAACTCGATTGAGAATTCCTTGTAAATCTTCGTAAAAGAGAATCTCTCTGAGTTTCAATGAATAGCTATGGAGTTCTCGAATCATGAAAACCATGGAAGAGAATGCTTTTTTCACTGAACAATAAGCTGAATCCCTCGCTGATTTGATTCCTCTTTCCCACCGGAATTTCCTCTTTAAAACCCTAAGAGATAGAGGAAAATCAACGCTGTTCGCCTTTCGCGCGACTTCGTCGATAATCATTTCATTCTCTCGTGTCCATCCCGGTGGTTCTCTGTAGATTTCCGGCCATGGATTTGGAAGCGAAGGTGTAATTTGCGTCTGGCTAAAACTTGATTCAGAAGCCGACTCTGTATTTTCGACGTAATCATCATCACGATCATCAATTTTCTCATCGGAAACTTCGAATATTTTCGACAATTCTTGAATCTGCTTGGAGAATTCTTCGTCTGAGAATTCATTTAAACTTGAACTACAAGCTCTCGTGATCGTTTGAATTCTCGGTTTGAGACTGCAACAAGAGCGAGAGCGTTGGAATTTCATGAGAGGCGTTCCAAAGAGAGCTAATCGGCGAAGGTTAGGGAGGCTAGGGCTTCGTCTTGTTGAAGAAGGAGACGAAATTATGGAGGCTAGGGTTTGTGAATAACAAGAGGAATGAGGAATAGGTTTCGATAATTGAAAACACGTCGATGCAACCTTCACTTCCATTTTTAAGCTTCCGAATCAATGAGAAAATCAGAGCGAACTTGAAATTTGAAAGATGAAATCAAATCGAAGGATCTTCTGATGCTATAAAGTAATTTCTCTCCATCCAAACAGAGAGTTAGTTAAAATCTTATGGAATCTACAGAATCGTAGCCTTTCTTTCTTTAGAATCTGAGCGAACCTGAAACAGAAAAACAGAATCAAACAAAGTTCAAATAATTTTAAGAGAAATTCGGTGCCATTTTACCGAGAAAAAGAAGATTGAAAAGCCAAGAAAATTAAAGGATGGAATTTTCTATACGAGTGACGTCACTAACCCCGATAAAACGGCGGCGACGATTCCCGTCGGATAATCCAGAAGCAAAGCACGACCGTAGCTTCAACTTTATCAGTATCAGAGTCATATTTGATTATTGATATATTTATATATAAGAGAGCTGAAGGAAGATTGTTATAAATTTATTTTTAAAAAAAAAAAGGTAAAAAAAAAAGAGTGACCGGGTAAGCACTTGAAGAACGAGGGATGGAGACCCGGTAGCCGGTCAGTTTTTGATTGAAAGGAGGTTCTTAAATTAGCTGGATCCGGTTGAGTAGCCACTTTGAAGGGTTTCTGAAATGGCCATAACTATATTTCAATTTAAAGCGGCCTTTTTCACGGGTGATTTGGATCTGATGTGGCCTCTCTACAAGTGCCACGTATTACCTCTATTTAATATGCGCCACCGTCCTTGCTTTTTTTCACACGCGTCGTTTTAATTTTCTTTGATTAAAAGATGTATTTTGAATTTTATACATTTGTTTTGATTGAGTTTAATTTTATAATGGAAATGTTTAATTTTCAATTGATTTGATGATATCTAAAAATGAAAAGATGGTGACTGGTTTATTATTAGTAATATTTGAATGGTTGATTTTTCAATATCTAATAAGACTGCATTAAATCACAATTAATTTGTTTGGATTTGACGTCGAATTTAAAATGAATATTCAAGACATGATTTGAATAAATTATAGAAAATGAAAGTTTAGGGCTGGAAAATAATACCATATGGATACACTTGAAAGATACGCTCGATACAAAATGACATTTGTACATTGGTTACTGGTCGAGCTCACCATGGCTAGTAGTTGTTATCAACACTACTAGATCAACTGGATCAGTTGGTGTATAACCAGTTAAGTTATAGTTATACTAAAAACTTATGTTGATTTATTTTATTTATATACAATGTAACATTTTTACCAACAAATAATAATATTAGTCACCAACCCACTCTTAAGAAAAAAAATCTTATACAAAAATTATATTAATTTCCCCTTTAAAGCTAGATATCAATTTGAACTTCACATATACATCCATGAAAGTGTGGCTAAACTTGAAGTTGAGGATAAGGACGATTGACACTAATAAACTAACTTTAGGTCCATAATAAAAGCTATTTTTCACGAAAAGATAATCGCATCTGGTTGTTGACTTGTCCTTCCCATAGCCAAATAGTCATGCTAAGATATTAATTTTTTGTGTGGCCTTTCGCTGATCTTCATTCCTCTACATTTGCATTTGCTTACTATTACAAATTTACACGTCATAGTTATTGTATTTTAGGATGCTATTCTTGATGCAAGTCTTATTCAGTTATAATAGGAGGAAAATATTTTCTAGGCATTATTTTTTATTTCGCCTGGCTACAATATGCGAAGAAGAAAAAATGCCCAAAAATATATATATATATATATATATTTTCCTCCCATAGTAATAACTAAATTAACTCAAACAATTCTTTAAGTCTTGAATTGTTATTAAAGATATTATCATAATTACAAATTAAAATAATTAGAAAACAGTCTCATTCAATCCCATGATATCCACGACTGAATATAAATCTAAATAATAAGGGTGTAATTAAAAATCAACTTTTTAAAAAAGCACAAAACCAATTAGGTGAAGTCACATTTTTTTGTTGTTGCATTTTTTCCTACTCAACTGCATCTCATAGGCTTGGTGTTCTCAAGTATTATTCTAAGATTACATAAACGATTTCAAGTTTAAATAATGGTTTTAACTTTTAATAACAAGTGGGGGAGAAAATGTACTAAATAGATTTCATTTTTATAGTTTGACCAATTTGTCAAAATGGAATTTTCATAAGTGATGTAAACTATCGTTTTTGGTCGGGTGCCCATGGAAAATCTAGAAAATCAATCCAATTGTATGGATTTTATGATAAATTTTGAAGTGTTTCTATTCTCCAAAAAAACTCTGCTCTTTTTTTTTCTTTTCATGCTTTTTTTTTCTTTTCATTTTTATGATGTTTGACTATATTATAAAAAATATATTTGAAATTTTTGTTGTGTTTCGATTAGTGTTGGATCTAGAAATCTACGTCAGAGGGGCACTAATGTAATAAATAGCTTAAAAATATCAATTTTATTATTAATTTATTTCTTAAATTATTACTTATTGCATCAAACGATTCATATGAACAGAGTATAAAAAACAAAATTCAAAATTAAATTAAAAAAAAAATTCATATAAAATAAATTATTATTTTCTAGAATGAAATAATTTTAATAATCAATAATTTTAATTATATAATTTTTTATGTTTTATATTTTAATAAATATCTAATATAAATATAAATATCATTATGAAGTCAAAATGATTTAAAGATGTATATCATAATTTTTTTAAAATAGTAATTCTATCAAATAGTTTTAAAATGAATTATGATATTATAAACTATTAATTTAGTGGGGTAAGCAAGATTTTTTTTTAAATTAAGTGAATTTGAAGTAGCTTATAAAAATTTAAATAAAATTGTTGAATAATTTTATGGGAAATTTCATTGGGTGACAAATTTTTATGCAATATTTGTAAAAATATCAACTCAAAAAAGTATTTGCAAATATAGTAATTTTTATCATGTTTATCAGTGATAAACAGTGATTTATGTGTTTATCATTGATAAACTTAGTGTAAAAACATGTAATTCAATGTTTGTCGTTGATAAACTCGATCAAAATTTGCTATATTTACAAATATTTTTATGAACTTTTATTTTTACAAATATTATTAAAAAAATTGATAGATTTGCAAATGTCCCTAATTTTATTAAGGATAGTAATAAGAAACGTAAATAGTATAAATATCAGTTTACAAATTAAATATAGATAATTCAAAGGTTAAGAAAACGATAAAATTGTAAATTTTTAATTTCATACAAATATAAAAAGAAAAAAAATTGTATTTATTACTATTGAAAATTGAGATATCTTGGTGATGAAAATGGTTATAATATTAGTTTATATAAAGAAAATATTTTTAATTGAAAAATTAGAAAATAAACTGGTTTATAATATGAGCGTGAGAGAG
The DNA here is from genome assembly GCA_028015215.1 of Gynostemma pentaphyllum. NCBI lineage: Eukaryota > Viridiplantae > Streptophyta > Magnoliopsida > Cucurbitales > Cucurbitaceae > Gynostemma > Gynostemma pentaphyllum. The sequence goes on from CM051355.1 coordinate 16,820,733, forward strand.
TCTAACACTTCATAAATTTGAATTGAAGTAAAAATATACTGATCAAAATTACCAAATTAACATGCAAATCAATTGATATATAGATATATCTATAACATGGGGCAGTTTTTGATATTTTAAAAATTCTTTAGGAAACATGGAAGGGCAGGGGGGCACGTGCCCCCTCTGCCCCTAAGCTAAGTCCATCCCTGGTTTCGATAAAAACCAATCGAACTTTACATAAACAAAAAAACCAATCGAACCAACTATCTAAGTGTTCACACGAAGAAATTTCTAGGTAAATAAATTAAATGTGGAATAAATATAATTTGTATTTGATGAATTAAATGTTACAATCTCTAATGAATTGATCCTCTGATTCTTTCTCTAAAATATAAACTTCGATGCGAGGGCCGGTTGGCGTATTTCTCGGATGGTTGGACTGAATCTTCGGCTTTTGGGCTTGTGAAGAGTCAATCGATTTGTTGTGATCTTGAAGCTTGAACACTAAAGTCTTTGGAACTTGCAAGAATTTAGTCTTCAACAATTTGTCTTCAAGATGGTCGTCGCCAGAAGATTTAAAGTCTTCGAAGTCGTTAACGTTTAGGGTCTTCGATCTTCGAGATCTCCGGTTTTCAAAAAGTCTTCAAAGAGTCTTTGGTCTTCAAAAAGTCTTTAGTCTTTGAGAAGTCTTCGATCTTCAAGGCTTCGTTTTTTAAAGTCTTCAATCTCGATCTCGAGGTCTTCGATCTTCAAAGAAAATTTGGTCTTCGATCGTCGACTCTTTAATCCCGATCTTCTTCGTTGTTCTTCGAGGTCTTTGATCTTCAAAGTCTTCATTCTTTTCTCTGTTCTTCTTCGAGCTCTTTGATCTTCAAAGTCTTCAGCCTTTTCTCTGAATCTTCTCTGTTGTTGACCTTCTCAAATGATGAATGGCCTACTCTATTTATAGAGTTTTCTATGGACCTTTGGTGGATATGGGCTTTATTTGATTTGAGCCCAATTGCCACGTGGCATATTTCCATTGGACTAATTTATGTCATCCAATGGCCAAGAATAAAACATGTGGCATTATTTGATTTGCCAATTTAATGTCTTTTAATTTAATTTAAAGACACGTGTCAATTTATGATTGGTCTTTGTTTAATGACATGTAGTTTTGTCATTGGCTTGAATAATTTATAATTTGACAAATTTTCTCCTTCTACACTAAGTTCTAACCATGATAAATAAAAAAAAATATATATATATATATATCTTAAATTCATTAAAAATATATATATATATATCTTAAATTCGAAATGAAGTAACTTTTTTTTTCCGAAGAATATTGTATCAAATAAAAAAACCTACGTGGCTGTCGCGAAGGGCACGACATTTAGCGGGAGAAAAGGATATGGCAAAGAGTTGCTGCATAAATAATTGAAATTTGTTTAGAATAATTCAAAGAGAGAGATCCAAAGTTTATTACACAACTTCCATCCGAGAAGTACAATTCCATTTCCAACGCGTGTCCCCATTCGATTAACCTTCAAAACCAGGTGGCGGTAAATTCAATACTCTCGAGTCTCGTTCTTTCATTATTCAAGAGGGGACCTGTTTTTTCTTTCTTTCTTTCTTTTTCAAGTTACGAATCGAACTGACCCCAATTTGAAAACAGAGTATTTTAAATTGGTGACTATATTACTAGACCACTGTTAAATTACTAGTATACTAAATATTTTGTTTGTTAATTTTTTATTATTTTCTTTTTCTAGATATTACATTATAATTAAAAAAATGGGTTTGAATCTTCAACCAAAAAAAGTATCGGTGTTAAACATTTTATAATACGTGATTAAAAAGATAAATATGGTTAAGTTTCTCATACCTATTTGAAAATGCATCTGTTTACTCATTCAAAAGAAAATTGAATTTTGATATTAATTCATAATATTATTAAAAAAAAAAACATTATTAGTCTCAATGTTCTCTCATTATAAAAAATATTGGATTTTATTGAGAGAAGAAGTTATGTCAAATACAACAGGTGATGTAAGTTGTATTTGAGTTATTAAAAATAATGGATATGTATGTTTTCAAGTTATAATGGGGTGGCGACTGGGGCGGAGCCACGTAGGGACTAGGGGGAGCACGTGCCCCCCTCGTTTTTTGAAATATATAAAGTGAAAATATCAAATATGATGCACCCCTCAATATTTTAATTATAAAAAAAGAGAGTAAAATATTTGATAAATCTTCAAGTCTGGCGTAGTGGGTGACTGATTTCAAGCATAATAATATATATATAAAAAATTCATTATTTTATGAAAGAAAATATGTTTGCTTTAATAAATCAAATTTTTGTAATATTTAAAATTATGGTGGAAAAAAGGCTTTTGTATGTAATTATATATATTTTTATTTAATTTATAAATTTTTAAGAAGACATGTAATTATTTTTATGCCTCAAATTAATAAAAATAAAATAAATTTAGTATATTTCATGATGTATATTTTTTATTTTTCAATTATAAAAATACCATTGATGAATATATAAAATTTTAATTTTTTTATAATATTAATAATAATTTATTATATTATTAATCAAATATTATATGTATATGTATTGCTGTGCCCTTCCTGAACTTCATTTTTGGTTCTGCCACCGGTGGCGAATATTATTGATATTTACAAATTAGTGTTTTTTATTATTAGAGAATTACACGTTGGATGAGCTAACGGATATTTACAAGATGAAGGTTGATATTGAGCTGACTAAAGAATGTCATAAATTGATGTTAAACAAACAAAAAGAGAAAGAAGAAAAATCAATTATACAATTGGTTTATCTGATTTGTAAATCTTAGGTATGCAAGTAACGTTTACTTTGAAGAAATAAGAATGAGGGAATAGAAATTGAATTCTTTCATTCACGTCGTTATTGTTTACCGAAAGTTTGGAATGAGAATGAGAATGTGGGACTCACATAATTTGACAATCTAATTTCTAAATTTTCAAACCATTTCATCCCCTTATTCAACTCCTATCTTATCCTCATTCCTAATTATTTGGTTCCACCAAATTTTTCATGGAAAATACTTGTATCAGGAAGAGTTCTTTCATACTTTCATATATGTTTTAATTCTATTGGATTATAAAAAGTTAGTGAGACCCACATCTATAACATATATAAATGTGGCTATAGTGAGGAGAAAAATTGGATTCCCACTATACCCTTAATTTTTTTAAATATACCCACAATACCCTTCCCTTTTATATGATCCAGCTTGCGTGAGAAATTTCTGATACAACGGACGTGAGAAAGGTATCTTTTCGAAAAACTCACCTATTCAACACACTTTGGTTTGGGGAAAAAAAAAACACACTTTGGTCCTTCGTTTTCCACCGTTTCTTTGTACGTTTTCATGAATTTTGTACGCATTCAATTTTCTTGGCCAAACATAGAATTTCTTTTCCAAAAGATATGCCATGTAATTTATATGATTTAGAAATAGTCTGTAATTTATTCAATTAAAGGACTAGGAAACCATTAATTTATTTTTTATGTTTCCTAAGCAATGTCAAATTCTTGATTATCTCAAATTTTATATGGCTACAAAGTTAAATAGAGACTCAAAGTGGGGGATACCCTTTCAATTTAGGTAATATTATCAATGATCTTTACCCCATTTGTGCTCCTAGGTTGCAGTTGCGGTAAAATAGAAAAATTACAATTGCTTGTTTAGAAAATTTTTTTGTTAGTTTGTTCGATTATGATTGGTTTTCTATTACATGGCGCAAAAGTGAATTTGTTTTAGGAATTGGGTTCTTTGTGGAAAAATGAATATTTTTATATCAGTACGACTTTGCAATTTGTATAGTTGTAGTTTTAGAGGTCTTTTTTAATGGAATTCACTAGCATTTGATACAAGTTTTTTTCTCATACAATTTGTTTGTTTATTTGTTGGTTCATTGTTTGTTAGAGGATGATGGTAATTCATGTGATTTTTGCTTTAACTTTTTAGATCACAACAGTTCTGGGATGGTGATATCCCATTGAAGTGCCTATTGATGAGAATGATAATGACATTACAAAGAGTATGGTAGTTTACATTCTAACTGATTTCTTTGTGGTAACAATTTGTGTTTTGGGTTGGAACTACAAACTCACTTAATATTCAACTACAAGAGTTTTGGTTAAGGGTTGTTCTTAACTATGTATTGATTTTTATAATTTAGTTGTGATTGGATATATGGGTAGTAGTAAAGGATGGAAAAGTTACTGAAATGGGGAGATGCCAATTGAATCTTGAAACGAGGATGGATGGATGGATCAATGGGCGTGTTTCAAGCAGTCTATGGTGACGTTATGGAGTTAATACCTGCATTTGATCAACTTGATAATGGAGGCCGCAATCAGAACATTACTTCCATGGTTGCATCGATTAAGGGTTTAAGAGTTTAGTGAATTTATTTTGTTTTAAGAATGAGATATATTTACAATTATTTATGTAATTTTTATTACTTTTGTGGATGTTTGGAGTTAACAATTGAAAAGGTTTTTGTAAAGAGATAATCTTTTACTCTGTAGATTATTATTATTATTTTGTTTCAAATTATTTTATGTTTTCAAGTCATTCCTGGAAGATACATATTACATATATATATTATTGAACCGAACCAACATGTTATGTTTTCATGTTTTGCTCAAATAAATTGTGTTGTCTTCCTTTTATGCGGAGTTGTACTTGCACATCCATGCTATATTTTTTTCACTTTCATTATGTTTTCTAGATTTTGTTTTTGTTATGTAGGATGTATTTCAACTCATTCCCGAAAGATACATATTACATAATGTTTTCTCAAGATCACGGCAAAATTCTGGTCTAAACATTGTTACCATGCCTCATATGATAAAGTGGAGAGACCATTGCATGCATTACACATTTGGATACTTTTACATCCCTGAGGCATCCGATTGATACATACCTCGAACTATCCAAGCACGGGGAGGCAATTGTGCAGCTTAATAATGGGCTTCACTAATTTTCGTTCATGAATACAAAAGATGATGTATTCATTAAATTTACCGAGTGAATGTATATCTCCAAATCGTTTGTTCAACTAGGTTTGTGTGGTAGGTTTAGTTGTTTGGTTTGACTTTCCTTGGGGTGACCGAATATCATTAGGTGATCTTAGAGAGTAATTTGAAAGCACTTGTTAAGAGCATTATGAAGCTTTGTGCAATGTTTTATTTGTCATATCATTAGAAATGTTGTTTTAAGGTTTTATCTTTACCACGCTTTGGTCAATCGCTTGCTTTAATGATAACAAAACTATTTTGTATTTCAAAATGGGGATGAAATCCTTTAAAAAGTCTCTTGTAATTATATTTGGAAGATTGGTAGTATGTTTTTTCTCTCTCTTAATATATATTATTTTGATTATAAAATGAGAAGGGTAGGATGATCAATGCTTGCTCTTATATTTTTGTCATTTATTAGGTAAGTTCCGTGAGTCAGAGAATAACTAAGTTTTTATTAATTATCAACCACTGATAAGAAAACAAACTTTCATAGCCACGTGCAACGCACGTATAATTTAACTAGTATTTATATAAGTATGAATGTATTTAATAGAAATTGACCAATATAAATTATAGGATGTAAGAGATCCTTCAAATTAGTTTGGAGGTAAGTATTGTCCCATTTTTATTTTATTATTTTTCTTCTCTCTACTTTTTCTGGTTCTACTCTACATCAATTAATACTTTATTCTCATTCCAAACTCTAGTAAATAGCATCAATAGATAATTCTTTTCATTACAATTATGATTCCAAATTTGTTTTAGATTATGATTACAAATTTGTTTTAGTAAACATAATAAAAAAAATCTTATTTTCATTTTGATTATTTCTCATTCACATTCCCACTCAAGTAAATGGGCCGTAGTTCAAAATAGTTTTCAGCAGTAATAAAATTACAAATCATACATTTTCATCATTTTGATATAACAAAATTGAGATATATATACATATTTTATATGTGCCACATGTGCCAATTGCATTAATAAAAAAATATAAAATTTAAACATATATTAAAGGGTAAAATGCAAATAAGAACCTGGTGGTTTTTGCCAAATATATGAACACTCCCGTGGTTTGAAAATGACAAATCATTCCCTTGTAGTTCCAAATTATTTCAATGAGATCCCTCATCTTCAACACCATAAATTTTATTTTTGACATAATTTATTTGTTTGAACTCCGATTAAGATGAATCAAGATATTTTGTCTAATTGACCTTAAAATTAGAGTTATAATAAAACTTGACCTTATTAGAGCACTATTTTCGAGGTCATTTCAGCAAATTTTCCCATATTAAATGTGATTAGTATATTTTGATTTTGTTCTCAACATGTGATTTATTTTACAGTGCAAGTATGATTTACCTAATCAGTTGTAATTATCAAACTTATTTATTCAGGACAGGATTTTATTTTCATTTCCTTACATGTCTAATCTACTATAAATTTTAGTTAAGTTCAATAAAAGGGGAGCTCTTTCTCACATGATGAAGAGATAAATATTATTCTAAAATTATTTTGGGTAAAGTACTCATTTGGTCCCTGAGTTTTAGAGCTCGTGTCTATTTGGTCCCTACGGTTTCAATTTGTGTCAAAGTGGTCCCTGAGTTTTGGATATTATGTCTATTTGGTCCTTGCGTTTCAATTTGTGTCTATTTGGTCCCTGAGTTTTAAATATTGTGTCTATTTAGTCCCTGAGTTTTCAATTTGTGTCTAAATAGTCCATGGATTATTAGAAATTAGTTTAATTATATCTTAATTTGTTAACTCATTAACATAATATCGACTTAACGGTCTTATAAAATGTTTAATTGATCAAAATCTCGATATGAGATTAATAATTATGTCAAATTTTAGACCTAGATTGTTGAAAGATTTATTCCTATTTTCGTATTTTGACCAATTAAACATGTTATGTCAGGATTAAGTCAATAATATGATAAGAAGTTAACGAATACGTTAAATTAAGCACCAATTAAACTTATTTCTTTATTACTTGAAAATTTAAGGACCAAATAGACACGATGATCCAAAACTCGGACCAATTAGACACAAATGGAAACGCAGGACCAAATAGACACGACATCTAAAACTCAGGACCACTTAGACACAAATTGAAAACGCAGGAACCAAATAGACACGACCTCCAAAACTCAGGGACTAAAGGGGTACTTTACCCAATTATTTTTAATTGAATCATCATTAAAGTCATTTTTTCTCATTATGTAAAAAGAATGGTACGTTGGCTAGTGACTCATGCCCGTTTAAGAATAAATTTTATAAGTGCATTTAAATAAATAATTTTTTTAATTAATAATATTAAAAAACACATTTAAAAGTTATTTCTAAACCGATCTTATAAGAGAGAATAGACGAAACAAGATGAAGAGAAGAAGGATGGGATATACACCGTCGGGACTCAATGATCGACGCAATGTGAAAGCGATAGTGAAACTAATTACACACAGTGCATGCACATGGGCCTGTAATCAGACAAGGACTTATAGACGCAAATGCCACGCCAATCTTCTTATCTTCTCATCCATTTCCTCCTTCACTCCATTGCTCTTCCTTGGGATTTAGCTAAAATTACTAAAATGTCTAACAAATTCGGATTATTCTAATTAAAACGGGAGGAAATGTAAGGTTTGAAGGGTTGACGAGTAGGGATATTTTGGTCCATATGGGAATTAGAAAAAAAAGGAATGAAATATCTGAGCTGAGGGATTGAAGTCGTTTTCGCCAAATGGGAAGAAGAATTACCGTCGGAAAGTGAATGGAGTAGGGGCCAGTGCCCCGGGGGACCGCCGTTGTGTTGTCTCATATCACGAAGCGTTTTGCGCCACGAAGCACCCAATCAAATCCTTGTTATCGATTTCCATTTTCTTTCCTACTCGGATTGGATATTCTTTATGTTTTATGAAAGAGAGAAAAAATCTATAGCTTTTTCGTTTTCAAATAAAGAGGATAATGCTTCTAAAAAAAGGGGTCGAATTTAGTTTTATACAGTTTCCATTCATACAATATTTTGAAATCATAATTGAATTTTAATTAACTTACCTTTTATTATGAAGATTTTCTTTTACTTTTTTTCAACTTTGAAAGATTTTAATTGTCATCTGGTTAATCAATATTTTTTTTATTATTCGAAAGTTTGAGTCTCTCCCTTCTTAATATATTATAATATAAAAAAAATAAAATTTAATTTGGATTTTCAAATTTTGTTCAATTCAATAATGGTTATTATCATTGTAAAAAATTAATATGATACGTTTTTCTTTCTTATTTACTGTCTGTCATAAACATTGACCATTGAGATTTTGATAAGAAATTAACTATCTTTTAAACAAATAGTGGGTTACTAGAATTTTAAAAAAAACAAATTTTAAATGTTAAAACTCCAACAACAACATATTTTTCCTCAACAGATGGTTCACGTTATATCCTTATCAATATGCACGTTCTCAATGTTAGTGACATTAAACAAGACAACATGTTACATTAATTTTTACGTTAAATAAAATAGACACCGTTTGATAATCATTTCATTATTTGTTCTTTGTTTTAGCTTTTATTTATTAAAAAAAACAGATTTATTTGATAATTATTATTTTTTATTTTTCATTTTTTGAGTTAAATGTAGAAAATCAAAAGAAAACAATTTAAAACCAAGGTAATTTTAATGATACGTTTTTGAAAAATCCAAATATAAGAAACTAATGAGTTTTAAAATAATTGTGTTTTAAGAAAGAAAATAAAACAGTAAATAAAATGGTTATCAAATAAGACCTTGATAACAAAAATTATAGGGTGAAATACACTTTTGGTCCCTGTGTTTTCAGTTTGCGTTCGATTTGGTCCCTATGTTTTCAAACTCGACAAAAAAACCCCTGTGTTTTAGTTAAGCGTTCTATCTAGTACCTGCAGTCAAGTTTCTGTTAAATACTTAACAGATTTCTTATGTGACATTTTTATTAATGATGTGGCTTTTTTTAATTAATTTTATATGCATTTACTTACTTATGTGGAAAATTTTAAATGATGTGGTATTTGTTTTTTTATATTTATTATTATTTTTGTTTATATGATATTTTATATTAATTAATTTTCTCTCTCTCCTCATCATCATCTTATTTCTCTCTTCCCCCATCACCTTCTTCTCTCTATCTATCTCTGAAACAAAGAACAAAGTTCTTGGCCATGGAACTCACCATACTTATACATTCATCAACCCATTTGCTGAAATCAAAGGCTTGATTGTGACTTTCTTATACAATTCGCCTCCATTCTCCAACGAAACCTAACATCATTCACAACCCCCTTCTCATATCTGTATCGATCTTAGATTTGAAGAAATTGCAACAAAGGCAGTCAAATAAGATGGAATCGTTCAGTTCTACGAAAAAACGTCTTCTATCAACATATTCATCCCAGATCTGCAAGAAATCTCATCCGTCTATAGTTCTAACCACCTATATCATTACAGATATGCAAAAATCGCATGCTTTCTAGTTCACATCTATTTTCTTTTCCTTTTGAGATTCTTTTTCTGGGTTGAATAAAACCATCTCTCTCTCTAAAAAATGGGTTTTGTTTGAAAAATAACTTTGCTGCTCCAATCCTTACCCAATATTTGTTCTCTAATTTTAAGAAGAAAATGAATTAAAATCAGAACAAGAAGGGAAAAAAGTGAAGAAATGAAAATGGAATATGAAACTTATTTAATGATATACAGGCTACATCCAAAGGCATTGCTCAACCCTCTCAACTTGCTTCTTTATCTCTCTCTTTTCCTTTTCTTTTCCAGCAAAATACGTAGAAAAAACCAAAGATAAACTCAGATCTATAACCTTTTCATCAGATCTAGCCATTATTGGACACGATTTTATTGGATTTACATCAGGGGCTGTCGAAATTCAGATTTGTTCAGACCCCTCGTTGTTTCACGATTCCATAGGGAAAAAAATGTAACACTGAAGTCATCGTGATAGAAAGAATCTGTGGAAAGATGGAATGAATAGTGTGAAATTAATGGAAATGTATAAGAGAATGAAGATTTATGAGTTGGGTGATTTTGTATTGAATCTATGGAACTTTAAATTCTGAAGCTTAATATTTTTTTTTTACTGTGAGAATTTGTTCCTGTTGCCTTGAGATTTATTGTATTATTTTAGAAAATTTGATGAAAATCCATATTTTGTTATGAAGTTTCAGTTGGAGAGAGATGAGAGAGAAAATACCATGGCCATGGAAGGAGATGAAATCTAGGAAGAAGATGAATGGATCAGGATAGAGGAAGAGGGAGTAAGGTGAGAGAAAAATCACCTAATATAAAGTAAATAGTAAAATTAACATCTCATTTAAAAACATACCACATAAGCAACTTAATAAATATAAAATTAATATTTCAATGCCACATAAGAAATCTGTTAAGTATTTAACAGAAACTTGACGGCAGGGACTAGATAGAACGCTTAACTAAAACACAAGGGTTTTTTTGTCGAGTTTGAAAACATAGGGACCAAATCGAATGCAAACTGAAAACACAGGGACCAAAAGTGTATTTTACCAAAAATTATAATTAAAACTAACCAAAATGTGAGATTTTCTTTTCTTTCAAAAGTTGAGAACTGAACTCAGGTTGTCCTCAGAAAACAAGCTTTGTCAAATCATTGGCACTGACAATGTCCGTGGACCACCTTGTTGATGGCAATGTGAAAAAGTTTAGAAACTGAGACAACCATACCATTAACGACCAAATGTATATTTTAATTTTCAAAAATTATCTTTAAAATATATATATAAAAAATAATTAACGTGAGAAAACAAGATAAAAATATATTGTTGATAAATTTTATTTTTAAATAGAAATAATTGCACCAATACCCACTTTAAATCACCATCATTCAGTTGTAGAAGGAGAAAATTTGTCAAATTATAAATTATTCCAGCCAATGACAAAATTACATGTCATTAAACAAAGACCAATCATAAATTGACACGTGTCTTTAAATTAAATTAAAAGACATTAAATTGGCAAATCAAATGATGTCACATGTCTTTTTCTTGGCCATTGGATGACATAAATTAGTCCAATGAAAATATGCCACGTGGCGATTGGGCCCAAATCAAATAGCCCATAGCCACCAAAGGCTCATAGAAAACTCTATAAATAGAGTAGGCCATTCATCATTTGAAGGGGGTCGACAACAAAAAAGATTCAGAAAAAAATGCTGAAGACTTTGAAGATTAAAGAGCTCGAAGAAGAACAGAGAAAAGACTAAAGACTTTGAAGATCAAAGACCTCGAAGAAGAAGAGAGGAAATTCAGAGAAAAGACTAAAGACTTTGAAGATCAAATATCTCGAAAAACAACGAAGAAGATCGAGATTAAAGAGTTCGACGATCGAAGACTTCCCGAAGACCAAATTTTCTTTGAAGTTTGAACACTTCTTGAAAACTGGAGATCTCGAAGATCGAAAACCCTAAACATTGACGACTTCAAAGACTTTAAACCTTCTCGTGACGGCCATCTTGAAGACAAATTGTTGAAGACTAAATTCTTGCAAGTTCCAAAGAAGTATTCAAGTTTCAAGACCGCAACAAATCGATTGACTCTTCACAAGCCCAAAAGCGAAAGATTCAGTCCAACGATCCGAGAAATACGCCAACCAGCCCTTACATCGATGTTTATATTTTTGATAAAGCATCAAAGGATAAATTCATTAGAGATTGTAACGCTAAATTCATATCAAATACAAATTACATTCATCCGCATTTAATTTCTTTACTTAGAAATTTCTCTATGTGAACATCAGTTTTAACGGTTGTTTATTATTAATATAAAAAATACCCAATAAACACCATTTACGGTGGTGATCAGGTGGTTTCCGACTTTATAATTTACCATCTTACCATTTTTATCTCTCCTAATAACTATATCACATTAATTACATATAATTTTTTTATATATAATTTTTTTATATATATATTTTTTTAATTCAAATCAATCTTCTTGATTATAGGAATTAATATTTAAGAATAAAAAAATAAACCTTAATTTAGATACAATCTTCTTCTTCCTTCTCTTTATTCTAAGTGCACGTCGTCGTTATCAACCACCAAAAAAATCCCACAATTTATGCCCTTGAATCTTCTCCACGTCGGTTTTCAATCAACTCGCCGTGAAAATACAGTGGAAGAAGCAATCAAAATCATCACTTTCAATCTATCTGCAAACCTTCTCCTTTTCTCTAAAGCGCGCGACGACAATAGATTTTACCGACTTAAGTTGGAGTAATTTAAGCTCTGCTAAAATACGATGAAAACAAAGAATTGATTGTAACTGATTTGATTAGCTCCATCGATGGTTTTCCAGAGAAGAAAAGCGACGTCATATTTTTTTAGCTTTTGCTACAAGTTTGTTTATCTATAATACATCGTTTATTAAATATAAACATTTTTTATCTATGGCTGCTGCTATGCTACAAATGTTAATGGTTGATGCTACAGGTTTGTTTATCAATAATAAACTGTTTATTGAATATATACAGTTCCATGGCGGTTTTTACTGATTGTTTTTTCAATTATACACTGTTTATCAAATATAAACGTGTTAAACGATTTATGATTTTATTTTTCAAAAATGATTTTTTATGTTTTTTTTTTCAATTTAACATTTGTATTTGGTTTACTTTTGTTCAATTTTTTTAAAGATAAATACTCGTTATTTTTTTTTTGTTTATCAATTATACACAGTGACAGTTAGAGGATGATCGAAGAAAAAAGCGATTCGATATTTCCTGGAAGAAAGTCAGAAGCTTGAAGATTTGTTTTCTTGTATTTTATATTTTTTAAATTGTAATTTTCTTTTAATTTTACAAAATTTAAGAGATTTAATAACTTTACTTAAATCTTGCACAAATTAAAGAAAATTAAATTGGGTATATTTTATCTTTTCACAATATAATTTAAATTGACTGATGGTGGTTTTGAGTAGTTTTGATATATATATATATATATATAAGTCTGTATTTTTCTGAAATAAACAACATTAATTTATCTATTACTGAAATTAACCCTTTTAAATATAGGTATTTGATTTTTGTAAATGATAAAATAGAGAGTATAAGTGGCCTATTGTCACAGGGTTGATTGCCCCCGTGACACCTATCCACAATGCTCCAACTCATTTATCTGCCAATCAAAAAAATCAAGTTATAAAAAATACTCTCATATTGTTAGAAGTTTCAAAATTACCTTAAACATAGTACATGATTATTGATAATAGATGAGACTTTCGTATAAAATATAAGTGAAAACTGTCAATTAAGGGTAAAAGGAAAAATTTAAAACTTTAAATCGAGTAGTTTTAAAAACCTATTTAATTTAAGGGTACATATAATAATTTCTCCCCGTTTATTCCATGGACTTCTTGTTGGGTTGTTTGGGCCCTGAAAGTGTAGTTTCACAGGCCCACAAAAGTTGATTTTTAAACGGGTCGGATCATTGGACGATTGATCCAAAATACGATTAACCGAAACCCGGTCCATAGAGGACGTGAATCAGTTCAAAACTTCCCAACTGGCGGGAAAGATCGTCACCAACCGCACCTTTTCCCGCTAAAATACTTTCATTTTCTTCAACAAAGACAAAGTTCTCAACTGAAAAAAAAAAGCGAAAAAAAAAACCCTAGTTCAACCTTCCTTCCTTCCAATCTCGAAAATGCCTGCAATTACTCGAAACAGTCAATCTAAAGTTGAGCGTGAAACAGAATTGGACGAGCTTATGGCTGCCAAATCTGGAAGGAATCAGATCGATGGAACTGTAATTGAATCCACTCCTCAAAAGCGAAAATTGCGATCCATCGATTCGCCGATGAAACAGAGCCCCATTTCTAAGCCAATGAGTTGGAAATCGCCTCGCCGTCTCATTAATTCGAGTCCAGAAAGTTCTGTAAATGTAAGTTTCGATATAAAACAGTCATTTCTGTTTAATTACGATTATATGATAATCAGTGAATTCAAGTGGAAGATCAATTAACTTCTTAGTCCTCATGGCTAGATCTCGAAAATTAATGTGTAACCATTTGTAGGGCGATGAGAAAATCGATGATCGGGAGCTACCAAAATTACATAAGTCTCCGGTGAAATGCTTGTTTAAGAACTATATTACCAAACCAAATTGGAATCCTAAAGGTTGATATTCTAGTTTAACTATATTATCCTTTTGCACCTTAAGGCAGTTTCTTTGATTTTTTTTTTCTAATTTAAAATTCAGATATGGATCATATAAAATTCGCAAAGGAGGCGCTACATGTATCTACAGCTCCAGCTACAATCCGATGTCGTGAGGACGAGCATAGTAGGATATTGGATTTCACTAAGGCTTGTATGAAGCGAGAGAAAGCTGGTTGTTTGTATATATGTGGGTGCCCAGGAACCGGCAAATCTTTGTCCATGGAAAAAGTGAAGCAGCAGTTGGCTGCTTGGGTAAGAGAGGTCGGGGCGTTACCCTTATTTGTTAAATATAAGTAACTTTGTTGAGTAATATCCTAACTCTACGAAATTGTTTGAATCTGAGCTGTAAAATTTGTGTTAAAGATTCAGTTATTCACATACTCAATTACTTTTTGTTCTAACAGTCAGGTCTTCGGTCGCCGGACATTTTGTCAATTAACTGCACATCTTTAACAAATACATCCGATATATTCAGTAAGGTATGATATCAAAAACTTAAAGAAATTGTTAATCGAAGTGTCGCCAGCTTATCTAATGTTTTTTCTGGCAGATGGTAAGTGAAATCCAACCACAAAGGAAAACTAATGGCTCTTCAACGCCCTTGAAACATCTTCAGAACTTATATTCTCAAAAGCCCGAGTCTTCTCGCAAGAAGATGATGTAAAAAACTCTCGCTTGTTTTAACGTTTAGAATTTTATCGCAATATATTACTCATGGTGTTTTTCTTTTATCAGGCTGATAATAGCTGATGAATTGGATTATTTAATTACTAAGGATAGAGCAGTGCTTCATGATCTATTTATGCTCACCACTTTCCCATTTTCCAGATGCATCTTGATAGGTATGCTTACATCAGCAATATTTAGATATCTCTCCTTGTTCTTCTTTTAGGGATTATCAATTTTCAAATTAAGTCAATCTTTGATGTGTTGCAGGAATTGCTAATGCCATTGACTTAGCAGATCGTTTTCTTCCAAGACTTCAGTCATTGAATTGTAAGTTACCAGTATATGTGCAGATTAGTAAAGTTTGATATATGGTCCTTTGATAACATCAGTTGTTTTATTTGTATCCATTAAATTGTATATGTGTGCTGTATTAGATTACTCGAAAGTTGCCCCTTTAAATATTTGGTCTTTAATTTGCCTTATTACACTTTCTTTTTTTGTTTCAGCTCAACCATTTATTTACTTACCATCTAATTGATGCTTCCTTCAATCTCTTCTTCTAGGCAAACCTCAAGTTGTAACTTTTAGGGCTTACTCCAAAGATCAGATCCTCAAGATTCTTCAAGAAAGGTTAATCGTAAGTTTTGTTCTCCTGTTTAATGCTTTGGAAATTTACATTAGTTTCAAAGAGATTGGTAAAACAAATCTCATTTCCAGGACTAGATCAAAGTTGAGCTTTCATTCTTGTCTCTGATGAACTGTCCTGTGCTGCTGCGCAGGTGCTTCCTTTCATCGTCTTTCAGCCACAAGCACTGGAGCTCTGTGCTAGAGTATGTCCCATAATATTTGTCCAAAGCATTTTCCTTGACTTTGATACAGAGTAAACTTTAATTCACATTTGTAAATATTTTTCAAACCTAACAGAGAAACACACACATTCAAAGCAGTATATATGAAATCAAATTATTATCGAGAACGGTGCTGAGATTTTTATAGTTCTGATTTGTATGATCAAATGTTAAAATTTAATATATGATTGATTGATGACTAATGGAAGGTTAACCACATGAACTTTGCTTCCAAGTCAATTTGTAGATGCTTATTTTTCTGTAGCATAGCATCTGATTGCAAATTGTACCTCTATATATTGCAGAAAGTTGCAGCTGTGTCTGGAGATATGAGAAAAGCACTCTGTGTGTGTAGGTCAGTATTTTAATTGCATTAATTCAAATATTATCATAAAATGTTATCATATCATAGGTCTACAATCTTTTTACTTTGAAGATTTCATTCAATGTAGGCTTCATAGCTGACAAATAACATATTTAAGGACCATTGTATTGGGTGATTTTAGTTCCTGAACTTGATTTTTAATGTATATCCTTCGATTATAATTTTGCACTGTAACATACTTTATGCTAGTTATGTATTCTAAATAAAATTCCTCTTTGTACAGGAGTGCTATTGAACTGTTAGAGGCAGAACTAAAAGCATCCTCTGAGGAGCTGAATCATGGTGAGGTCCATGAAGCTTCTGCACCTGATTTCGTTAGGAGACAAGAGCTTGGGATTGTAAGTGCTCAACATTTGCCTTGATGATTCTGCTTTGTAGTATTTTCCATTCAGAAATTCTTCCATTTCAATAGCTTTGAATGATATTTCTTACATACGTAAAAAGGTAGTATATCATCTTGAAGAAAGGATGTGATGCACAGATAAGGGGTCCACAGATTTAGAGGGGAATAATTTCTTCAATGTTTTAATTTCTCTCTTTTTCATTTTTGTTGTTGAAAATTTATAGACCAAGAGTGTTAATCCTAATTTGCTCGTCATTGATTTTCTGCACTTCATATATTAACTTCTTTTCTTACATAGAGATCTGAACATGGTTGTAGGTGAGGGTAGATCATATGGCTGTTGCTCTCTCGAAGACTTATAGATCCCCAGTAGTAGAAACTATACAATCTCTTCCTCAACATCAACAGGTATGGCATAATGTCTCTGGGACTCTCTTTAATATTTTTAACTGCCAGACATTTATTTATGTAACCGAACAATGTATTTCGAGTATGTTAAATGATTCCTACATTGAGTCTCAAGCATAAAAATTGACCTTGGTAGAGATGACTTTCGAACATCATTACAGATTCACAAATCACAACCACGGTCAATGATAGAACTACAGCTGTGTCGGCACCTGTAATTGCCTATAAATTTCAAGTATAACGTATATGTGATGACATTCTTATATTTTACGCTTGTACTGTATGCAGATTATTCTATGCTCTGTTGTGAAACTCTTTCGTGGAGTTAAAAAGGATACAACTATAGGGGAGGTGTGTTCTCTCAGCTCTGGACATTAAATGATGACATATCATGAGTATTACTTATCAAATCACAATATTTGAAATGAGTTTTCTATATGCAGCTAAACAAATCGTATGTAAATATCTGCAAGTCATCACTTATTCCACCAGTGGGAACCTTGGAACTTTCAAATATGTACAGAGTTCTAAACGATCAGGTAGACGAAAATGACTACTACATCTCTGATAGTACAGTCCTCTTACATTACATATGAGGCCATTGATAGTCGTTTTAGATAACATCTAGAGTCCTTTTGACTGCAGGGGCTTCTCAAACTTGGTCAATCTCGAGACGATAAGTTGAGGCGAGTTTTGTTGAAAGTTGATGAAGCAGATATCGTGTTTGCATTACAGGTATGCAGGCTTCGTATATTTGCTTTTATATCTTTGTATACTCATCGTGTCCATAATTGAACTTTCTACTTCCAGCTTTTAAGTGACTCTTCTCTTAATTAATGTAAAACAGGGAATACGCTTCTTTCGAAACTGCCTACAGTAAATTAACAGTGGCATGCAGTTGCATGATTACATTAAATAGGATTGGTGAATGGCATTCGGCTTTTTCCCACCTGGTGTTCGGAAGGTAAAGTCCTCATTTAATTCCTCTGACAGAAAATGTTCTCTGCTTAGTTTCTGTTAATGATCGAGAATTTGTTTCAGTTATTGATTTATCAATTTGGGTCGTTATAACTTTACTTAAATGTCATCTTTCTTTGAATTTACCAGCTATGCGAGTAATGAAGGGGCAAAATGGTTGGAAGGCAGCTGAAGAAATAAGGAATTATATGTGTCAATCATAAATTTTTGATCAAGTAAACGATTCATTTATTTAATTGATTTGTCCAAACATAGATCTTGAGTAAACTTGCATGATGAATAAAAAAAATATACTAGGGTTTTGAGCTGAAAGGCGCTCAATTTTAAGCTGGCTGAAGCATGTTATTGCCTTGAGTCCAAAAACAAAATTTATATTATATATTATATGCAATGTCAACAAAATAAACTACTTGAAGTGAGTTTGGGAAGTATTTTTTTCTAAAAACTATTTTAGATAAAATAATATTTAAGAAATTTTAAAAATATTTTTATGATGTAGTCCAATATTATGAAAAATAGCAACACGTTTATAATTTATGAAAAACATTTTAAAAATCATTCCAAACTCACTGGGATTTGCACCATTTTAGATAAGTTGAAAGATAAATCAAACCAAAGAGTAAAAGAGAGAATTGTGCATTGCTAGCAATTATGCACATTGATATTTGAGAGATTAAATACAAGAAGTAATTAATAATTATGACAAATACTACTTTACCAAAGAAAACAATAGACGACAATCCCATAAAATCTGTTAAGAGTTGAGATATCAATGAAGCAAAAATTCCAACCATGGTCAAGCTAGCCTAGCCATAATGCAAATAGAGAATTCCCAATGTCAGATGTTATGTATGAAAGAACACGTAATTACCCTTCAATTAACACATATCATCTTCGGACTCGGTCAACTCATCATCCATATCATCATCGGACGGATCTTCTGGTTCTTCCGGTTTCTTTTCTTCATCCTTCCAAGCAACCATAGGAGCTGCTGCTGCTGCTGCTGCAAATTCAAACTTGCTTGGATCCTGCAACTTTATTCACTCATTACTTGTATCTTACCATAAAATTGAATGATGCTTCTCTCAATTAAACATATTTTTATACAAACCTTCAAATATTCTTTCACGTTCTCTGCCTGCGAGAACGAATAATCCGTAGCTACCGAAACAGACACAACATTCTTATAGGCATTAATGAACATATGAGGAGCAGCAGAGAGTGTTGGATATGAGATAGCAAGTGAAAAAGAGGTGACCATTGAAACCCCATCAGCAAACTTTTCAAGCAGGTCATTTTCAGTGAGATCAAGCACTTCCGGATCAAAGACAGATCCATTATCATACACAGAGGTAAGAAGAAGTCCGTAAGAAAAAGGACGAATACCGAGCTTTGAAAGAAGGGCAGCCTCAGATGAACCCACTTTGTCTCCTTTCTTGATTAGCTCCACAGGGGTTATGATTTCAACAGTACCTTTATTGATCTTTGTTGGTATATTAAGCACCTGAAAGAAGGAAGTTTGGGAGGGATCGAGGCCGGTGTTTCCCGGGGGAATGATGACATCAATTGGTGCAACTAGACCTACTCGTGCTGGAGCTCCAACCTGTTGAAATTAACCAATAGAAATTAAAAGATGTACGAGCTCTTTTATTTTTCGATTTATTGTTAGAAAAGCATTGGAAAAGGTCAAAGTCCTAATTATAGGGAAAGTTATGGTTATGTTTGCCAGTAGCCAAACCTTATATTTGGCAACTTCTTCCTTCACTTCCTTCAAATCACCTTTAGTGAAAATCAATCCCACATTTCCCTATACCAAAAACAATGAAATAAACTAATAAAATAAGATAAAGTATAAAATCAGGGACTAGAAAGAAAGGAAATGAAAACACGACACCATATTATTAAAAAAAAATGTCAAAGATCCCACATTGAAAAAAGACTCGACAAGTCTTATAAGATTGATTTTTTTTAATAACAAGAATTATAGGATCATCTATTTTATCTCATTTCTCGTTCTCAAAATTACATAGAAAATTACTTTGATTTTTGTTTATGGTCCATATTTATAGTTTTTCAATATAGAAAATTAATTGTTATAATAATTTTGAATATTTCATTTCAATTTTTTTTAAAGAATAATAAACAATAAACTATTATCAAACATTTTTTTATAGAAAAAGTTAACAAACAAATAGAAAACAAGAACAATATCCTTATGATTACTTCTACTTAAACAGTGGATCTGTGTAAATTTCAATTTATAAACTTAAAATTCTGAGATTATAAAACAAGAGAAATGAGAAATATTGTACCACTAAAAGAGGAATGAGGTTCATGACAGCTTCATTAGAAGTGTTCTGAACGTGCATTCTGATGGAACGCTTCATCATGGTATTCTTACCCATCAGAAGGATCGAATCTTGACGAAGACCTTTTCGAATATTCTGAAGCTGATTCGATCCAACATTATCAGCTGACACAATCAAAATCTGAGAATACTTGCTTAGAAGAAGGCATAGTTTCTGATCGTACATCGTTTTCTTCTCAGACCTACTGTATTTCAGAACCATGATTATATTTTATAGGATTGATAGATTAAACAGATTTAAAACTGAGGCTCAGAATCAGGTTTTGCTTGCTTGCTTGTTCAGGAAACCCTAGAAAAATAACTGATTGCATGCATATTTTATTTATAGAAAATGGAAAGCTGGGGGCTTGTTGATAATTGCATGGGCTTGTTTGGGCCCACTAGATTTGTGTGAGTGGGTGGGTCCACACCTTTTTTTTCCCATTACATTGGGGAAAAGGGAACTCGAATATTTGAGCTAACGGAAAGTGTATATATCTGACCAATTGAGCTATGTTGAAGTTAGTTATAATTAAGTTAATTTTAATTTCACCAGACTAGCAACCTAAATTCAAATAAGTTATGAAATTACCTTTTTTTTTAATAATAAATAAATAAAATGGAACCTTAAATTTCAGATGTTGTCATATTTAATATTATCATCTAGATTGAGGGGAGATGTTTGAACCTTTGATCTTATGAGAGAGAATAATGATGCTAAACTAATTGAACTAATTCAAATTGGCTATCAATTTTTATCTTAAAATTATACTGGTGATTGTAAGTTTAACTTTCAATTAACTAGTTAACTATTTCATGTGTAAAATATAAATAAGTTTTGTTTGTTCAAAGGTAACAACATATTTGAATAATTTGAGGAGAATAAAGGTAGAATTGAGTATTTAAGTTTGAGATAATACAATAAGGAGTTGTGACATAGTAATACATAGATCTGAGTATATCATCTAATTTGTTTTATTGTAATAACTATTTTTTTTATTACTTAATAGTCTAATCTTTCTTAAATTTTTGTAAGGTAATGAAATCAAGTGCGGAAAATTACAGAAATGTTAACAAAAGGCTAGATTTGCAACTTTAATCATACAATGTATTAAGATTAACATTAAGGTTTATGTTAATAATATCCCTAAAATTTTAAGAGGGAACTATCAAAATAGCAGAAAAATATATATGTGATCATTTAAATAGTACAACCTTTAAAATTTTATCATAATAGTATATTTCTTCTCGTTCAATAAATTATTAAACTGTTTGCTTTTACTATTTGCTATTTTAAATTTTTTGGGCTGAATAAGTATTATCAAAATGAATTTTAGAAACTGAAACTCTCATTTTTTTTTATAAATTAATTATTAAATTTAATTTTGATAATCTATTAATTATTTAATAATTTATTGATTTGATTTCAATAAATGACTAACAATAAATCTGTTATTTTAGTAAATAATCAAAAGTGATGAAAATCTAAAATATGCCTATTTGAATCAATTTCTAAAAAAATTCAAGGGGAAATTTTATTTTTCTTCATTGATTCAAATTCACACTCTTTTATATCATTGACTATATTATTAACTTATATTATAGATGATAATGATATCTCTATCACTCTAAATAAAACTATAAAATTATATAAAATCGATCAATAAAAAATCTAAATTCAATAATAATAACATTAATAAAAAAAAACCGTAGGAGGGGAGCAAAAGTCATAACCTATGGCAACTATAAAAATCTACCAAAAAAGAGTTTCAACGCAGTTTTTAAAACCCCAAAAAAGAGCTGAGCCTTCTAATGTTTGGACCAAACTAGCTTGGCTCGACCTATTAATGATGGTGACATCC
The DNA here is from genome assembly GCA_028015215.1 of Gynostemma pentaphyllum. NCBI lineage: Eukaryota > Viridiplantae > Streptophyta > Magnoliopsida > Cucurbitales > Cucurbitaceae > Gynostemma > Gynostemma pentaphyllum. Next base: position 16,842,858 of record CM051355.1, read on the forward strand.
AACCGCTAACAAAACATTAAACTACATTGATATATATATATAACCATTAAGATAGTGACTTGCCTAAGAAAATATCAAAGGAGATTGACCATACACCATAGCATGTTTTTGGCCAAAAACATGTGCAATTAATTGGTAGAGATTTTTAGAGGTGTAAATGGGGCGGAGCAGAGACCCCGTTTACACCCCGCCCCGTTTAAGATTATTTTCTCCACCCATCCCGCCTTAGACTTTGCCCCGTTTATTAAACGGGGGCTAAACGGGGTGGAGGAAATTGTTCAAAATGCACGATTTCGTATATTTTTTAATTCAAAATTCATTTTTTTTAATGATAATAGTGCATAAAAATAAATAAATAAAACTCTCCATCATAATTCATATCAAAATAGACTTAAGAAAATTAAATTAAAAATAAAATAAAATTAAAGTAGCTAAACGGGCCGGGTGTAAACGGAGGAAAAAAATTCTCCCGCCCCTGCCCGCACCGTTTATTAGCGCTGGTTTGGCGGGGTCGGAGTGGGGAAGCGGGGTCAGAGTTTTAGTCTTTACCCCGATTTTAATCCTAGTTAGCTTCGGTCAACCTATTAAAAAATATTATTTTATAAAGGGGCATTTGCAAATCTAGCAATTTTTTTAGTAATATTTGTAAAAATAAAAGCTCAAAAAAATATTTGCAAATATAGTAAATTTGGATTGGGTTTATCAGTGATAAACATTGAATTACATATTTTTACACTAAGTTTATTACTATAAATCACTGATAAACATGATAAAAATTATTATATTTGCAAATACTTTTTTGAGTTGATATTTTTACAAATATTGCATAAAAATCTGCCACCCAATGAAATTTCCCTTTTATAAATTCTATTGTCGGGTGAGATTATTTAAGATAAACGTTAAAATAATCATGAAAAGAAAATGAAAAAGAAAAGCGTGACTGTCATTTCTCAAACAAATTGAATTGAACAAAAAGAAAAAGGAAGCTACATCTGGCCAAATTCAATAACATACCATACCAATACTAAGAAAGTTAAAGCCCCGGCCAATTTTAAAAACCTTCTTCAACAGTCGATTTCCCAGGCATCTCTTCCCTTTCTTTTTTCCCGTCTTCTCTGCCAATTTTCTCTCGCCATGAAAACCCTAGCCGTTACATCACATCGCTCACCATTATCTTTCCGATTACCGGCCAAAATCTCCGGCAACTTTAACGCTAGAATACCGAGCTTTTACCGGAGCTCTCAAGCTTTAGCCGCCGGTAACTCGAGAACGCATGCAATCAAATGCTTAGCTGCATCACTTGGTACAATTATAAATTTCTTCTTAAAAATGTGATTTGCTGAGTGATTTCTGTGAGCTGTTTATTTTCCATTTCCGTTTGGCTGCCTAGAAAGTAGAGTTGAAGAAGTTTTTTTTTCCGGATTTTTTTTTACACTCCTGCGTTTATCTGCCGAATTTCGGATATGCTGTGAGCCGTCGAATGTGTTCGATTCGGGAATAAATTAGTAAAATCTTTGACTTTGACTTAGATTTTTTTTTTTTAGGAGTTTAAAATTTTCAAGTAAACTATTTAGAAGATTCGATTGTACTTTCTAACTATTGTTTTCTTAGGTTCATGATCACTGGAATATTAATTCATTGTTGCATTTTTTTACTTAAAAAAAATCTGATTGTTATAATACTGTTTTTTCCAGTCGACAATTCGGAAACGTTTGTTGAAGCTTCAAAGAAGGGTAATTTAATCCCTCTCTACCGATGCGTATTCTCTGATCAACTAACGCCAGTGGTTGCTTATCGTTGTTTGGTTCAGAAAGATGATAGAGATGCTCCAAGCTTTCTGTTTGAATCTGTCGAGCCTGGCCCGCGGGTTTCAAATATTGTTAGTTCAAAATTTTCAAAACATTTATATAAATTGCTAAATTCCGGTATATGGGGCTATTAATTAGCAATGTTTGTTTATATGTCATAATGTTAGGGGAGATATAGTGTGCTTGGTGCTCAGCCGTCAATGGAAATTGTGGTTAAAGATAATAATGTTACTATTTTGAATCATGAAGAAGCGATCAGAACAGAGGAGATTGCAGAGGATCCTATGGTGGTTCCTCGAAGAATCATGGAGGGCTGGAGACCCCAACTCATTGATGAACTTCCAGAAGCTTTTTGTGGTATAAAAAAATAACCATAATTACTTCTGTTCATAAGAACCACCAATACTTTTGCCTTGTTCAGTTTATTTATAAGTTATAACCCCTTCAGATGCTTTGTACCAGTGTAGATGTAGAAACTTTCTTTTTGATAGTCATCAGTCATCGCGAGCTCTAGTCTTAATTGCGCTCTATCTGTTAAGCTAGTCGTTGTTGTGCTAAATCAATTTTTATATAACTTTTTGACTTTGAGATCTTGACTAGACTACAGGCTTTAGATCGTACATGTTTTGATTGCATTATCAGATACGGATGAATATTATCTTTTTACAGTGTTTTTAGACTTGGCGTGGGTATATCTTATATGTTTAGGTCATGTCTTATTATCTCTGACTCACATCACACACGGTCCTATCGAAGAATTTTGTTTAACCTTCAAAATCACTGACGCCTCCTAATGAATGTCTTATCAGGAGGATGGGTTGGTTATTTTTCATATGATACTGTCCGCTATGTAGAAAAGAAGAAGCTTCCATTCTCTAGTGCCCCAACAGATGACCGAAACCTTCCTGATGTCCATCTAGGACTTTACAATGATGTTATTGTATTTGATCATGTGAAGAAGGTAATTCTCCTGAACACAAACCATGTCCTTGTCCTAGATGTCAGATTATATTCTTTTTATTTATATTATTATTTTCTTATTGGTTGAATATAATTCATTCTAAGTAGATATATAACTGAGTGAACAGAGATGAGAATTAAGCAATCCTTATAATTTTTGCTAATGTCGATTTTGATTCTAGAATTTGATAATTTATGGTACGACCTCTAGATTGAATGATTGCGTCTTTTTCTTACAATTTATGTCTGAGATTATGGCCAGTAATAAATTCTACTGTAAACAAATTGTTCAAATGCCATATGCCCACTCATACACTTTTTCCTTTTAGATTTTCTCAGTTCTTATTGGCCAAACTATGAGCTATCATTACATGAAAGAAACTATTGGCTAGAATGATGCATTTAAAATTAAAAGAAGTATTTTTTTGTTTACAAAATTGGCCTAAGATTTCAAAAGAGTTTTTAAAAGTGTGAAAACGAAAAGAAGAAATTGTTGGTGAACAAGCCTAAATTTTTTTATTAACATAAAACTAAAAAAAAAATCATTATCAAATGTGGCCTAAGTTGTTAGATATATAGTTCACATAGGAATGATTGGTTATGGTTTGAATGTTTTGGATCTTTCTTTTGTAAAAGTGCTGCTTGTTTTTTTTCTCTCTCTTTTTTATATTGCAGCTAGTTTATGTGATTCATTGGGTGCACTTGGATCAATATTCTTCAGTTCAAGAGGCATACAGAGACGGAGTGAATCAGTTGGAAAATTTGCTCTCCAGAGTTCATGATATAAATCCGTAAGTGGTCTGTTATTATAGTGCTGTCTGTTTCATGTATGGTTGCTTCCACCCCTTTCAACCTACATGTTCAAGTTTTTTTCAGATTGTTTGACACGGTTTCAGACCAAAACTTCCTGCAGGATCATTAAGTTTATTAACTCATCTTTTTGGTCCTAAACTGGATAAGTCATCTATGACAAGTGAAGAGTACAAGAAAGCTGTTTGCGAGGCCAAAGAGCACATCTTGGCTGGGGACATCTTCCAGATTGTATTAAGTCAGCGTTTTGAACGCCGAACATTTGCAGACCCATTTGAAGTTTACAGAGCATTGCGTGTTGTCAATCCTAGTCCTTATATGACTTATCTGCAGGTGTTTGCTTTGCTAGTTGTAGTGTTGTACTTTATTTACAACACTTCTAGGTTGTGTGTTTTGCTTGTTGAGTGCTTTACTTATCATATAAATCTTGTCATCAGGCTAGAGGCTGCATTCTAGTTGCTTCAAGTCCAGAAATTCTTACACGTGTAAAGAAGGTAGTCTTCAAAGAGCAACAGGATCCACAGCTTTTTATTCTCCTCCCACTTTAAGTCTTACACAATTTATTGATGTAAATATTTCGTTGCCCAACCTGCTGTTTCCAATGGACGTGTTTTTCTGTTTACAATAACAGAGAACAATAACTAACAGACCTCTTGCTGGAACCATTAGAAGAGGGACAACACAAGAAGAGGATATGATGTTAGAGAAGGAGCTTTTGAATGATAAGAAGCAGCTTGCAGAGCATATAATGCTGGTTGACTTGGGACGAAATGATGTTGGGAAGGTTTATATCTGTTTCATCTGACTTAGTTTATGATGTTATATTACATATTTATCTTTGAAATTGCAGATTTGGATCATATGCTTATACTATATTGATTTTCAGCTTTTATCTTAGCTCTGTGCTAGTTGTTCTATTATCATAAACTCGGTTGTTAATATGTGTTCAATTGCCTCTCTGTTCCAATTTGATACATTGTAGCTGCATCTTCCTTTAGCATAAGTTTTCCTCATTGATGTTATGTGGCTATTCTCACATATGATGCGCAGGTATCAAAATTTGGTTCTGTCAAGGTTGAAAAGCTTATGAATATTGAGAGGTATTCCCATGTCATGCACATTAGCTCAACTGTAAGTAAATCTTTCTGCAGTTTCTAGATGTCTAAAATCTGCATGAACAAATATCACCTTGTTATTATACTCAAAAGTGGATATTTTTGCTTTCAAATTGACCACTCAATCTCATTTTCATTTGTAAACCACGTGTTTCAATGAAAATATAGATTATAGATGTGTAAACCACTCAATCTCAGTCATTGTCTTAAAAGACAAAAAATGCATCTCTCTAACGTTATGGGATTTATGAACAAATTATTTACTGGAACACTGGGTCAAATTAATAATAATTACCTAAATGCAACAATCTGGAGCAATTCTACAAGTTCGTAAATCATTTAGCTTATAAACAAGTCATTCTCTTCCCAGGTCACTGGTGAGTTACTTGATGATTTAAGCAGTTGGGATGCCTTGCGTGCTGCATTGCCTGTGGGGACTGTTAGCGGAGCACCAAAGGTTCTTACTAACCAATTACTCCCGCTCTATGCTTGTGGATTGTTTTAGTGATCTCTTTTTAAACTACATAATTTCAGCTTTTCGTGCAATTTTCTTTGACGGAATAAGTCGCATAATCTACGTGTTTCTAGCCTTTCTGTGTTCACTATTAGAGCTTTTCATAATATAAAGTCCATTGCAATGCAGGTGAAAGCAATGGAGTTGATTGATCAGCTGGAGGTCACCAGGCGTGGGCCATACAGTGGCGGATTTGGTGGCATTTCGTTTTCAGGAGACATGGACATAGCCCTTGCTTTGAGAACTATTGTCTTTCCCACAGCACGTTATGACACAATGTACTCGTACAAGGACATGAACAGGCGCATGGAATGGGTGGCTCACCTCCAAGCCGGGGCGGGCATCGTTGCTGACAGTGTCCCTGCAGATGAACAAAAAGAGTGTGAGAACAAAGCCGCAGCTCTTGCACGTGCCATTGATCTTGCAGAATCCGCATTTGTTGGAAAATGATCTCAACTTTTATTTATCTGAATGCTTTTTGTCTTTCATCGTGTTGATCGTCCTAAAGTTTCCATCTTCAATTGCATTCTCCGTAAGGACAATGTTTATGAGAATTTTGATGAAATGTTAATATTTGTGGAAATTTGAGAACGATCTATTTAATAATATGGACTTCCTATTTAATATTTCACTGATTATATTTTCATTGATATATATATTTTTTGAAGTAAATATTTTTATCATAATTATAGGGCTGATATTTCTAAAATATTATAAGGGTGTTGATAATTATTTATGAAATTATATCAGTAAAATAAATATCAATAATTTTGTATATAATCACTTTAGTACTCTAAAAAAAACCATTTGTGAGGGTGTTTTCACTCAAATAACTGTTTTCTAATTCTTATTAGGGGAGTGGGTGGGTTGATTTGGAATAGTTAAAATCTGATATGCAACCAACCTATCAATTTAAGGTAATTAAAATTTATAATATAAAATTGAATTGACCGATCTTTTGATTTTGAAATTATATAAAATTGAACCAATCATTCTTAAATATTCACACCGAGTGCTTGAATAAATGCTAAAAGGATAAAATACTTTTTTTTTTATCCTTTTGAGTTTGAGGCTTGTATCTATTGAAAATAATCTAGTTATCAATTTATGTCTATATTATCCCAGTATTTAGAGAAATATGTTTATTTAGTTTCTGAGTTTTCAATTTATGTCCATTTCATTCTTGAATTTTGAGAAATAAAATTTGTTTAGTTCATGAAATTAGTTTTTCAATTATTGATAAATGAATTTTTTTTTACTAATAAATAAAAAAATTAACAGTAGATATCAAATTGATCTAATCTCAAAATTCAGAGATAAAATAAATACAATTTAAAAACTCATGAACAGAAATAGAAGCTTTCAAAGAATCAAAACTAGACGAAAATGGTATTTTACCCAAAGCAAAAATGGAAAAAAAAAATTGTCACCAAACTCCAAGCCAAATCGCGAGCTAAATCATGAAATTAAGGCATGAAACTCATGTGGAGATGTGGCTGGAACCCTGAAAAGCATTATGGAATTTTTGCACCTAAAATCCTGGTTTGCAATCTGAAAATAAGATTTGAATTCGATGAATTTTTATGAATTCAGAGTTATATTATGTGAATTTGTTAAATCTGTATTTGTGTTTGGCAACCGATTTAAAATCCAGAAATATGAAAATTGTGTTTGGTTTGGTATTTAAAAATCTATAATTGAGATTGTGAATCAGAACATGTGTTTGGTTCAGAATCCAAATCTAAAGTATTCAATAATATATATATATATATATATATTTTGAAATAACTGTAAATGTTATTTTTGTACAAAATCAATAATAAAATAACAACTTTGCAACCTTTTGAAATAAGTCTCAAAATATATATTAAGAAAACATCTCTAACATCACTTTTCTTATAACAAGTATTGTCACGAATACATTAATAAAACACATGAATCACTATATATATAAACACGGCGTGATTTACAATCAAATTATAGGCTTAAAAAATAAAAGTCATTTGATAAGTTTTCATCAAAGATATCCTCCTTTCTATCTGTATACATGTTTATATCATTTACACAAGTTTTTTACCGAATAAAATAGAGACCGAGCAAGTCATTGATGATACAATACAAACTACCTTATTTGGACAAAATATTTTTTGGTGGGAACAAGACATCTATATCTCTCCAACAACTTCAAACAATCATATTTGCTATCTACAAGTAAAAAAAGAGAACTTGTATTAGTTTTAGTTTTCATTCATGGTGAATGCATTTGGTATTATAGAAGCTAGACAATGGGAATTTGACATATAAAAGCAAGAGAAAATTCAAATTAGGGATAGAATTTTCAGAAAATAATAGTCAGCTTTCCTTTGGCTCAGAGGTTTCATAAAGTCGAGAAGTAAATATAACATGACCAGAAAATACCAATAAGATTGGGTTTTAAACATTTATATAATATGCACACAAAAAAAAAAGAAAAGAGAATACCCACAAAATAACAAAAGAGATAAATCTATCTTGAGATCAAAAGAACAGATCTCCCACAAAGATGTGTCTAGAACTAGAAAGATTCAATTAAAAAAATCAAAGAAGATTACCCAAAATCAACATTAAGAATTCATCCTTTCCATCATTGAAGACAAATTCTCATTATAAATCTGTTGAATAGTATCTTTAGCAAGCTTCTCAGCCAAAGTAGAACAGATCCTTCCCATCAATAAAACACCTTTTAATTTTATTCCAATGCTTCACATTATTAACTCTATTTTGCAACCAATCAAAATGATCTCCAAGCCTATACTTCTTTTACCCTCTATTAGATGAAACTTGACCAGTTACTTTGTAAGTAACAACAAAAGAAAATATGGGGTTATTCAAGAAGGTAAATTCAGATAAGCCATGAAATTTTACAACTAGCTCCAAGAAGAGAAAAACACCAAGAATGATAAGAAGTTTATCTAAATTTGAGTGAGATGGGTTGGATAGTTAGGATTCTTGTTTTAATAGAATCTGAATTTTGGACATAAAAAAGAATGATATCCAAGTTGTTTGGATTTAGAGTGCAAACCAAATAGATTTAAATTTGAATCATTTTTATTCCTGCACTCCAGATTCATAAAATTGGATCTGGATTGCATACCAAACAAGGCCTAACCAACTGACAAACACTTGTCTCAGGTTGTCTCTCTTTCTTCATACTGTATAAAGTTTTTCTCCCTTTAAAAAAAATGACCCTATTAGAATAATAAATTTAAAAAACAATAAAAAAATAGGAAATTTTATTGGATAACAAATTTCGATGCAATATTTGTAAAAATAATAAATCTAAAAACTATTTACAAATATAACAATTTTTACTATGTTAATTAATGATTAATGTGTATATCAGTGAAAAATATGTAATTCAATGTTTATCACTGATTCACCCCATCAAAATTTGTTATATTTACACATATTTTTTAGAGTTTCTATTTTTACAAATATTACTAAAAAAAATTGCTAGATTTGCAAGTGCCCCTAAAAAAATTTCAGAATTTTTAAAAAACAACAATTTTATTATGTAATATATTTATCAAAATCGTAAAAACTATTAAAACTTTAAAAATTATTGATTATTAATTTAAAACATCCTAATTAGAAACATGATAGATAATAACAATAATAATATTCATCATTCAAATATATAAAAGAAAAAAAGAATAAAAATAAAAATGTGTTATTTTTGAAAAATAAAATAAAATTTTACTATTTTTAAAAAATAAGACAGAAAAATTACTATTGATTGTAATTTCTCTATTATTGCTTACCACATATTTCTTGGTAACCCAATCATTCTCCCCTCCAAATTCTTTTACCCCTTCATCTTAATTTTTTTTTTGAAACATTCATCTTAATTAGGCCTCATCATATGGATAAAGCCCATGAGCCGGCCCAAGTCCAGCTCAATCCCGACCCGGCTCGTAAGTCAACGATTGACGGGTCAGGCCCGGCCCGACCTGTAAATCTTTGGGCTGGATATGGATCATGCATTTGAGCCCAAGCTCGGCCCGCAGGCTTTATCCTTAGGGCCCCCATCAGGCCCGTCCCGAAGCTCGGTTCAAAGTCCGTTCAAAAATTATTTAATATATATATATATAATTAATTAATTAATATCTATAATGTTAATATTTTATATTATTTTTGATATTTAAATATAATCTTATATATAAATATAAAATATATTTTATTTTTTTATTTTTTAAAAATGGAATAATCTTTATTTCTCGAAAAAACAATTATGTAAATCTTATTTCTTGGTGAATCATTATACTTCATTATTATTATTTTATCCATTTTAGTTTGTCTATTTTTAAGCTAAATTTAAAAAAAAAATATAGTCAAATTAAGTTAAAAGAATGATAAATAAATTTAATTTAAAAAGTTTAATTCCATATAAAATAAAGTATAAAAAAAATATATATAGTAACAAAATAATAAATTAACTTCATCACTTAGTTAATTTAAGTTTAATTAACATATAAATAAATAATGAAATAGTAAAAATTTAAATTAACTTTTTTTCATCACTTTAGAGTTAAATTTAAGTTTTAAAAGTTAAAAATATTTTTTTTAAAATACAATTAATAATTTAATGGAAATTTAATTAAATGCATAAAACTTTGAACGGGCTGGGCCAAGCCCGCAAAAATGGGCCAATCCTAACCCGTATTTTATCTCATGGGTCCAAGCCCATGGACTGGGCTTGGGTTTTCCATTTTAAGTTAGGCCCGGCCCATTTATAGACCAGGCCTAACAGGCCCGAGCCCATTCATTTAAGGGCCGGGCCGGACCATTGATGAGGCTTAATCTTAATTTTTGTGAAAAAAAATTTGAAAAAAAATCATGTTAATTTTTTTTCTTCACATTCTATATTTTTACATTCCAATGAATTGTAATTATTCTTTTTAAATTTGACATAAAAGAATGAAACCTTCGATTATATAGAAGAGACTTTTAATACTTATGAAACACTTAAATAATATTTATTCTAAAAGGATGCAGCAATTGCTCAAAGACATGGAGCATTCGATTTTATTTTATTTTTAGATTTTAATAGTTAGTTGTCATTGAAACACCACTCATTTATTATCGGTTTTATCAAATATGCTTGCCTTCCGCTTCCAATCAACCACTTTACTGTTTAAGGTTAGTTCCATTCTTTCTTCTTCCTCGGATGAATTTCTGTTGCCAAAATCGAAGTGGGATGATGCTTCATAAGAATGTCTTGGCAATTTATTGTTTTTATTAGCAATCTTTTTCCTTGTTGGTGTTGTTTGGTAAATTTAATGAATATATTCTCTTCTTTGTCAAATCAAAAAAAAAATTAGAGCTCAAATTTTCAACCGACCTTCAATTTGATAATATGGTGAATCTTTTTTTTTTCCTTGTTCATTTATACAAAATTTTGTTTCAAGTACTAGAATGTTTTTATTCCTGATCTAAAAGCTCGTGGTATGACTTTATGTAAGTATTTTTCCAGAAAAAGAAACAATAATAATAATAAGGTCTGTATTGTATGTGGCGGGATTGAGTCGATACCTCATCATATTTCTCAAGAGATCTCGTAAATTTATGCGGATTTCTCCCATTTTCTTCATCATGTATTGTTGCAATATCAAACACACACTTAAAGAAGATTTTTAAAAAAAATCATTTAATTCTTGAAAAATTATATTTAAATATTCTTCAGTTTGACAGTGAGTAATATATATATATATAATTAGTTAATTAATTCAATCAGACAGTTGACAGAAGATATGTCAACAACAAAGGTGTACGTAGTGTAAGTATCCCCTCTACTCTTCCTCCTTTCCATTGGATCATTTAATTTTGTGGATTTTTCCTTTCAATTTGCTTATATTTAAAAGATTAACAGATACTACTCCTTACATGGACATGTTGGAACTATGGCAAGAGAAATTCAACAGGGAGCTAATTCAGTTCAAGGTGTTGAAGCCACTCTTTGGCAGGTAAAAATTTGAGTCATGCGTAAAAATTGTTGGTTTCTACGTACGGAACGAACTTATAATAGGAGACGAGTCAGAGGTAGTGCTCTGCACTAAAAGTGTTGCGTAAGTGATGTGCTGAGTAGTTGACAAATAGTGTATGACCTGCATAGGAAAGAAACAGAGCATCGGTGTTGTACCGGCTTAACACCCTCCGATGATTAAGTCAGAGCTAGTGTGCCAGAGAGAATTAGAGTAGAATGAGTTACCTTAGGTAGAGTTTTTTCTCCTATTTATAGGAGAATAAGTTGATGACATCAGCGTGCCACACGTATCGTGTCGGGATTGGACCACGTGTTGCTTCCCAACGACGTGTCACGTGTTGGTTATGCCACGTGTCGTCTCTTGATTAGATACTTGAATAATGTAACTTGTTAGTCTTAGGTATGTAGTCTTACTCGTAGATGTACACTCCCGTGACGACCTAGACGTATCTTCCCAGGCGACGTAGAAGTAGCCTTATCTTTCCATGCGACGTAGACATACTAGTTGTGCATTCTTTGAACAAGTTAAGAAATTTCACGTGTACTGATGTAATTTCACCCATAACAAATCTCTTTATAGTTGATGATTAAAGCAATCCCGAAAATTATTTTATTATCCGTGTTGAGAATATAATAAAAGATTTGATTGTCTTTAGCCCAATAGCTAGTTTTAAACATTTGGATCTGGTAGCAGTTTAATATGATATAAGAGTAGAAGATCCTAAATTATAATCATACATTGTCATTTCTTTCTCATATATTAATATTTATGTGATCGAATGTGGTATAAATATCCGAGCCCACACGTAAGGGCGACTATTGAAAATATAATAAAAGATTAGAACTAGTTTTTTTTTTTGTTAAATCAATAATAAACCCAAAAGTTTAAGCTGATAGATTAAGACAAGTTTAATCATATATCTCGACAATTTTCCGTGACTTTAACTGATTTTGGAGAAGGTGCCAGAGACACTGTCGGATGTGATACTTAAAAAGATGAAGGCCAATCCAAAAGCAAAAGATGTGCAAGAGATCAAACCAGAACAACTGCTAGAGGCAGATGGTTTTCTGTTTGGGTTTCCTTCTCGATTCGGAGTCATGGCTACTCAATTCAAGTCCTTTTTTGATGCAACAGGTCAGATATGGAAGTCCCAAGCACTTGCTGGTAAACCTGCTGGAATTTTCTGGAGCACTGGTTTCACCGGCGGAGGTCAAGAGCTTACCGCGTAAGTTCCCTTCCCCTCCTCGTAAATTTGAACCCAACAACAATAATTGGTAAAAGAGAAGGGAAAGAAATCACACACAGATTTATGTAAAAAAAAAAAAAAATACGGGCAGACGTTATTAGCGAATAGCTACAAACAAAGCTATGAACTTTTGAGTCAGGCCAAAATAGAATTTAGATCACCCAATAATAACACCGTTTTAAAATGTAAGGGGAAAAAATGTGTTTTTTATTTAATTGATTTGTCTAAAATAATTTGACAGATTGACAGCAATAACACAGCTAGCACATCATGGGATGATATATGTGCCCATTGGATACACATTTGGGAGTGGAATGATGGAAATGGATGAGGTTAGGGGTGGATCTCCCTATGGTGCTGGAACTTTTGCTGCTGATGGAACTAGACACCCCACTCAGCTTGAGCTTCAACTGGCTTTTTATCAAGGTAAATATGTTGCTGAATTTACCAAAAAGCTCAAAAATTAGCTTGGATTTCTTGTGTAAATGAAAGTATGATTCATTTGTTCAATTCAGAAAATAAGTTTTAAGAACAAATTGAACTTACTGGATTGATGGCAATGATCTGATGTACTTAGCCTGACTTCATAAAGCATTTACATTGGTCCAATATTCAATTGATGTAAAATATAATATATGTATATATTATTTTGATATCCACGAGTATCCAGATTGGTTTGTGCGTGCAACTTGACTAATTTTATGAGACAATTACATAATCCTATAATACTTGACGTCGAAAACACTCAAAAGATAATATCTTAATTCGATGGCCACCCAAGTTTGAATCAAAAGGTTATAATTAATTCCACACTCAAAAGTAATAATTCAGATTTCACTACCATTTTCCAACCTTTTCACTGCAATTTACAAGGTTTTGTTGTCATTTTTGTCTTGAATGGAATGTATTATTGAAATAAATTAGGCATATTTCGTTGGAAATCCATAAAGATAGAGATGGAGTAAACGAAAACTTGTAATACCTCATTGAAAGTTAGAAATCTTAAAATATATTTCTATTGAAATTATTTATTAAGAATTATATATATATATTTTGCTAAATTCTTTTTTTATATTTTTAAATTAAATAATGAAATTCAATTTTCTCCATATGTTTGAAATTCTATTATTAAAATAAAAGAAGAATTGTATATTTAAACAAAATAATCGACTTTTATCAGAATGGATCTTATCTCTTTCACTTATTCAGATTCTATATAATTTTAAATTTTTTACTCTTAGATGTGCCTTCTATTATTGATAAAATAATGAATGGTATATTTTAACTTCAACTATAGACATTGCTGATAATTAAGATTGATAATATATCAATGGTTTTATTGGAATCAGCAAATATTCAAGCATGAATCGGTGTGTTCACAAAATTTATTCTCTTGGTTATTTTATTGAAATAAGGTCAAACAGAATGATCAGTCCTTGTATTTTATCATTTTAAGAGTTAAATATAAAATACATCTCTAATATTTAGATTATTGTTAAATCACATTCTTACCCTTTAAAAAAAATAATTTTAAACACTCTTACACTTTTATAAAATTGTAAATCACATTCTTCTAGCAGTTAGTTGTAAAAAAAAATTGTGACACATATATATTTTACGCATGTCACATATTCTAATTTCGTAAAAAATAATATAAAATTTTGATAAATTAATAGATTTTTTTAGAATAAACTATTATGTTAGTAAAATGTAAAATCTATAAATCACATCTATATGTTCAGATTTTTTTGTTACTTTTAACGGTATTGGAACACGTATTATGCTTAAAAATATAATTATTAAATTGATACTAATGATAAAATATGTAGATCAAATTCAAAAAATATAAAAACATAAAACAAAATTGACACAATACATAAAATGTCAAGTTCTAAAACGCCATAAATAACAAGACTAACAACATATTAATTGTTAATCTAAACATAGCTCAATTACTGAGACACCATATCTCATTTTCACAAGATCGAAAGTTTGAATCTCCCCCTCTCAATTTGAATTTGAACTGATAATATTCGAGCAAAAGTTCCTAGATTCATAGAGATATATAATATAAGTTATCATGCTTGCACATCCACCATTTGAATCTCCAACAATTATTTCTATAATTACATATCCGATTTGACGGATGGATGAATACACAAGCATACGTTTCATACTTGTTTGAGTAATAGCAATGAGATTCCCCAATATCATGCTAATAATAGTTAGGATTTCCAGAACAAGATGTATGTGAGAAATAGAATCATATTCTTATCAAACCATCAATCAATATTCCAACGTTCAATTAAAACGACACCGTTTTACATAGTCAACAAGTCAACACTGCCAACTAAATTACGCAATTAACATTAAAAACTATTTTTTAGAAAGGAAAAAAAAAAAAACAAATAAAACCTGTCTCCTATTACTAGATCCCCAATCCCCCTCCTTCATCGTTTAAGGCCGTAAATCAAAAACAACTCTCTATCTCTCTAATGGAGAATCTATGGCGAGCAGCGACAGGCCAAGATCCAAGTCCAGACGATTACAAAGGCATCGAATTCTGGTCAAATCCGGAACGCGCCGGCTGGCTCAACAAGCAAGGCGAATATCTCAAAACTTGGCGCCGGCGTTGGTTCGTTCTTAAACAAGGTAAGCTCTTCTGGTTCAAAGATTCTCTCGTTTCTCGCTCTTCAACACCTCGTGGAGTTATTCCTGTCAATACTTGCTTAACCGTGAAAGGCGCTGAAGATATTCTCCATAAGCCTTGTGCCTTTGAGCTTTCTACCACCTCTCAAGATACTATGTATTTTATTGCTGAATCTGAACGTGAAAAGGAAGAGTGGATCAATTCGATTGGAAGATCGATTGTTCAGAATTCGCGATCGGTTACTGATTCTGAAGTCGTTGATTATGATAATCAGCGATGATTACTAAGTTTCTTTGTGTATAAAAAAAGAGGCGTTTTCGATGATGTTTGTAACTTTAGAAATTACGAATTATATCTATCTATTTTGTTGTTGTTGTTATGAATCTTCTTTTTGCCTCTGTGAATTTGATGATTTTCTCTTCTTTCTGAGATTTAGTTGAGATTCAGGTCTATATGAGTATACTGATTAATGGAGTTTGTGCTATTTCTGAACCCTAGGGTGATTTTTTATTGAAAATTTTGGTTTTTTTTTAATACTGAATCTACCAAATCTACCTACATTGATTGGCCTGGAGAAATTTGTAAATCCGATTTGATATTCTTTGTTAGAGAAGGAGTAGAATTGTGAGCTGTATCAAATTTTTTATTTTATTTTTCTATGGCCAGACAAATATTGATCATCATCATTTCATTCTTGGTAACGAAAGAACTAAATTAGGAAATTTGGAATGGGTAACTTTCTTGGGTTGTAATTACTGTTGTTAATTTTTTTTTTTTTAAATAATTAGATGTCATAAGGGTGGTTGTAACAAGTTTCTAAAAAAAATTAGTAGAGTAGTTTTAAGAAAATAATATAGGGTTTTTTTTAAAAAAAATGACATTTTAGGAATTGAGAAATGTCGTTTTAAAAATATTTTAAAACATTTGTTATTTTTCAAATTACTCATAAAAAAGTGTCAATTGTTGCAATTTCTCTATAATTATATTAGAGCTCGATGATAGTTGTTCGTCTTCATTTATTCAGGTCATGACATGGTTTAATACATATTAGGCAAGGAGGTTATATTTTATTTGTTTGGATGTTTGTAAGAAATGAAAAGTGAGGATATTATGAATTTAACCTTTTAATTCTATTTTGTTAGTGGGAAATTATAAAATAGGAGATTAAATAGGTAATTTAATTTGAAATCTTGTAAAATCTTACTATATTAGTCTGGAATTTTTTTATAGTAAAAACTTGATTTGAAATCAAATTATAATTTTAATGAAAACAAACAGTGGAATTAATTTGAATTCTATTTACTATTATTAGATTTAAAATCCTACAACTCTGGGGAAACACACATAAGGTTAAGATTTGAAAATAACAGAAAATCTACATTTATTGCATTTTCATCGTTTTATTCAGAAGTGTAAATCATTTTCCCTATTTACTCATTAACTACTATATTCTTGAAAAGGAAGATACGATGGAAAGTAAGGTCCTATACAAAATGATCCGGCCACCTTTGCATGTATACCATCAATAATAATCAACAAGCAAGAAGAATATTCTTAAAGTTAACCCGATAGAAACAATTATGGAACTATATTCTAAAATCCAACATCTGATTATGTAATCTTATCCTCTTTTTTCCCAACACACGACATAGATAGGTAAGATTCCATCAATGAAAAAACCTTACCCATCCAGCAACATATCATTTATCCATTTTGAGAGAACCAATAGACCTTGATTTCAAGTAAGAATCAGACGAGATCAATACAAGTTCCATTACAATGCAAAGAAGCCGAGCGTATTAGGCTTTAACTCGAAATTTAACAAGATGATGGCTCTTTCTTAGGTGCTTTTGCCATGCATTGTCTCTCGGGAATTGTTGCATCCTTATCTATCTGATCTACGATGATCTTCATTTCTTTCTCGATGAGAACGTGACGAAGAATCTCTACCATGTGATAATTGTAAATCTTTTCTCTCATCTTGATCTTCCCTTCCATATGATTCTGAGCGTTGCCTAACTGATCTATCTTTTTCCCTTCTATCATCATCTTCCCTCAACTTTGGCTGATACTCTTCATCACCATGCCTTTTTGATCTGTCTGCATCCCTCATATCGCGATCCCTTCTTGAGTGCTGTGGGACTTCATCATCATGGTTCCTTCTAGATCTCTTCTCTTCCCTTCTATAATGATCGTCTCCTGATTTTGGCTCGAAATTTTCATCACGCCTTCTTGATCCCTTATCCTCATTCCTAACGGGATTATCTCTCAACTTCATACTTGATTCCTTATTATCATCATAACCTTTCCATTTATCTTCTTGCCTTCTACTGTTTTCCCTAGAATGATTTTCCAAGTGAACACCATTCTCCCTTCCTTTACCACGCATTACACTGTCGTGGTCTTTTCGATCCTCAAATTTTTCATGTCCCCACTTTGAACTTGCATCTTCTGCTCCCCTGCCTGTGTTTGCAGCTCTCTGAATAAAGAAAAATAGGCATATATGAGTGGCAGTGTAATAAATTTTTAAGCAAATTTCAACACAAATCAAAGCATACTGAAGATGTATGATATGCATTAATGATAATTGTTTCTTAACAAGCCACACCCCAAAAAAATAAAATAAAATCAGAGAGAGAGGAGACAGGTTGCATAAAAATTTATTTCATCAAGCATGGGTAGCCAGTAACATTAAAGGTTTAAAAAAAAATCCACGTAAATTAAATCTCCTCTATAGATATTATTTTTCCATTTCAAAGAATGGAGGAGAGTCAGAAATCTCGTGTGGAATAGGTGCAGGCACATCGCAACCAAAGCTTGGAAGCTCTGCTCTCGCACTGAGACGTCTCATCACTCTCTCATAAAAAAAACTCTATTGATTAACCACATATGTTAGATTGCAGCAGTAGAAGATATACAAACAAAGTAAAAATGAAGAGAGATCATTAGAATTGACTACAGTGGTTCACTACAAATATGCAGTAAATCTATAAACCAAAGTTCAAGCACGGAGTGGTCTGATTGATATATGTTTAATATATTTCAACTAATTAGCACTTCAGAACCGTTCTTCCACTAGGCTAATAATACCTGCTCATCATGAGAAAATTTGCATCCAGCTCCACGGCTACATTCACCTCTTTGAAACGCTCGACAAACACCCCGAGCTTCTGACCTTGCATCTTCCGCTCCCCAGCCAGTGTTTGCAGCTCTCTGGATAAAGAAAAATAGGCATATGAGTGGCTGTATAATAAGTTACAAGGCAAGAAAAATATATATATCTTAAACATAAATCCAAGCATATTATTTTGATAATACAAATCCAAGCATGTTTAAGATGTATGAAGTGCAGTAAAGATAAATGCTTCTTAACATCCTCTCCCCCCCCCCCAAAAAAAAAAATCAGAGAGAGAGGAAGCAGGTTGCATCAAAAGTTAAAGGTTAAAAAATAAATAATAATAAATTCCTAGTAAATTAAATATTCTTTATAGATTTCTTTTTTTTCCATTTCAAAAAATGGAGGAGAGTCAGAAATCTCGTGTGGAATAGGTGCAGGCACATCGCAACCAAAGCAATTGGCAGCTCTGCTCTCGCACTGAGACATCTCATCATTCTCTAATTAAAAAAAAATATCTATAGATTAACCATATGGTTGCATTTAAACATCTTAGTTTGCAGCAGTAGAACAGTTACACAAAAACAAAGTCAAAATGAAAAGAGATCGTTAGAATTGACTTCGGTTGCCACAACAAATATGCAGTGAACCTATAAACCCAAGTTCAAGCATGGAGTAATCTGGTATAAATTTCAAGATATTAGCATTACAGAATCATTCTTCCACCAGATTAATTATACCTGCTCATCATGAGAAAATTTGCATCCAGCTCCACGGCTACATTCACCTCTTTGAAATGCTCGACAAACACCCCGAGCTTCTCTCTTCTTTTGTTCCTCTTCTTCATCTTCTTCTTCCTTCTTTTTATACTTACTAACATGATCCACCCTAATAGTTCTACCTAGAATCTGTGCGCCGTTCAAGTTATCTGAAGCGAAAAACAAAGACCGTCAGTAAGAGATTTGAATCCAATTCTAGAAACAGCAAGAATTACCAGGAACGGGTATTTAAAAACAACCTACAGCAAGGATTGTGCTTCTCTGATCCTCATATGCAACAAATGCAAAGCCTTTTGATTTTCCAGTACCTTTGTCTCTAACAAGATTAACATCTACGACCTCTCCACACCTGTACGTACAATTACATCTCAATTTTCATCAAGCAAGACAGTCTGCAAATCAACAAATAACATTACACGAGAAAATACATAAAGTAACTGATATCACGAATTCATTTTTCCTAAATATACGACTTTCAGATCCAAATCTCCACCGCACACGATTAATAAGAACAGGAAATTATGCGTGAACACAATCAAAGATCTAGTAAGAAAACAACTACAGATTTTGCATCAAAAAGCAATAAACTATGAACTTACTGAGCAAATACGGCGAGGAGATCGCCTTCGGTGAGATCGTAAGGAATGCCTCCGACGAAAACGTAAGCGGAATCTTTGTATTTAGCGTGCCATGAAGCTTCCTCGGAGATTCCAAGTGAAGCCTCTTGAGAATTGATTTTCTGAATGCGTTTCACTAAGGTCAAAGGATTCATTGCTTATTACTTGGAAATCAAATCTGAATCCTCTCTCGATCGCTCTCTCAGTCTCTCTGTAAACCCTAGTTTTCAAAGCAGCAGCCAGCCACCGCCATTTTACGCGAGCGCCAGGTGGGTCGAATCGAGCTAGGATGTGGCATGTGAAGATAATTTTTATTAACCATACGTGACCCACCGGTTTGTTTCAACCAATAAGAAGATAATATATATAGGAGTCAGGAGGAGTACCTCTTCACCGTTAGGATTTAGGTATTTTCTTATAAAAAATACCTTATATTATTGGAAGTTTTAAAACTACCTAAAATTTGTTATAACGTTGATTAATAATTTAATTGGTACATCTACAAGTGAAAACTGTTAATTAAGGTAATAAATAAACTAAAATTTTAATTAGGATAGTTTTAAAAACCATACTTAAATTTAGGTTATCTGTAATAATTTTTCTAAATAGCTTGTAGTTAGATAGGTGTGTTTCTTTTATCGTTAAATTTTTGATTTTATCAAAATAAATTATGAACTTGAAAATTTGATATAATTAAAATTCTTTATTAGTTTTTTAATTGAAATTTGTTGGTGGTGTTTTTTTTAGTTGTTTGGAGTTATATTTTATGGCGTGTTGAACAATTACATTACTGTATTCAAGTATTTTTGTGTGAGGTTTGAATTTTTTTTTTTTTTTGTGATTTATCATTTGATTTTGTTTATAATTTATAATTTTAATGTGACTATGATATTGATTATGCACCACTTAATTTGAGTTTAATATTAATCTGATAAAATTAAAAGTTTAAATGAACACACTTAACTAATTATTGAGCGTCGACCAGTACATAACTCATTGATTAAGGCATGTAGTTACACTCTCGGTAGTGTGATTCAATCCCCACTCCAACACTTTATATAAAAAAAAAACTAATTATTGAGATTGCAAATACACATGGGAGTGATACCACTCTGTTTTTTTTTAAAGATTATAATATATTAATAACGAAAGTGCATTAGATTAAAAAGACGATGATATAAACCAATGTCATCAATACAAAAAACAAAAGGGGACAACTAACCCAACAAGCTAGAATAGGACTAGCAAACGCCATAAGCGTAAGAGAATGAGCTACAAAATTATATTACCTTCTTAGATAATGAAAGCTAAAATAGATAAAAGAGGAGGATAACTATTTAATATCCATAAAAATAGCACATAACTCATAATGGTTAGAAAGAGACTCTTCATAAGCAAATTTACAAGGACTAAGACAATCTGAACAAATACAAAAAAAAATTCCAACTAAGATCAAGAGCTAATAAAATGCCCTCACGAACCGTAAAGCCTCCGCTGTCACAAAATAACACCCCTTTATAATTGATGAGAGTGAAAGTTCAAATCTCACATTCCTGGATAATATTGAGGTAAAAAAAGATACTAATTCATGATTACAATGTTCTAGCCCTTAAATTAATGGGCCCAGGCAGGGCTTGCAAGGCCTGATCAAAAAATGGGTCGGGTCTAGCCCGGGCCTGACTTAAAATGGTAAGCCCAAGCCCAGTCTACGGGCTTGAACTCATGAGATAAAATACGGGCCGGACCGGATCGGGCCTGGCCCGTTTTTGTGGGCTTGGCCTAGTCCGTTCAAAATTTTATTTATTTAATTAAATTTTCATTAAATTTTTAATTGTATTTTTAAAAAATTATTTTTAACTTTTAAACTTAAACTTAACTCTAAAGTTATGAAAAAAAAGTTAATTTAAATTTTTACTATCTTATTCATTATTTATTTATATTTGTTCTTATATGTTTATTAAACTTATACTTAACTCTAAAGTGATTAAGTTAATTTATTATTTTACTACTATATATATTTTTATTTATACTTTATTTCATATGGTTTATTAAACTTTTAAATTAAATTTATTTATCATTCTTTTAGCTTAATTTGACTATATTATTTTTTTTTTAATTTAATTTAAAAAGAGACAAACTAAAATGGATAAAAAATAATAATGAAGTAAAGTAAAAATTATTCCATTTCTTTTTTAAAATATAATATAGTATATTTTATAATTATATATAAGATTATATTTAAATATAAAAAATAAAATAAAATATTAACATTATATTTTATAATTATATATATATATATATATATATATATTAAATATATATATTTTTTTTAATAATTTTTTAACGGGCCTCGAGCCGGGCTTCGGGTCGGGCCTGATGGGGGCCCTATGGATAAAGCCCGCAGGCCGGGCTTGGGCTCAAATGCATGATCCAAATCCAGCCCAAAGATTTATAGGTCGGGCCGGGCCTAGCCCGTCAACCGTTGACTTACGAGCTGGGCCGGCCCACAGACTTTATCCACATGATGAGGCTTATTTGCTCCTATATATCTTTTTAATATAAAAACAGTTAAATATATCACAATGACTAAACATATATATTTTGAAAATTAATAAAAGGTAGAAGATTTTGACCAACATGTGATTGAAACCTCCACTCTTTGGCCGTGTTTACTGATCGGGAATAAGAATGAAAATTTTCATTCCATTTGATGTTGTTTACTAAATAATTAAATGAAAATCAATCTCTTAAATATGGGGTAATCTTATTACTTTCAAAAAGTGAATCAATCCCGTTTTCTTTCCTTATTCCGTGGACCTACATTTATTTATTAATTATCTTCATATTATCTTTATCTAACTTTACATTTTCACCTCATTCTTTATCTTCTCTATAACTATTTATCTAATGATAATTGATTTTAATTTGACTGATAATTAGTTTACTGGTCATTTATTTAATATTAATTCTTCATAATTTATTATTTTCATATAAATTATTAAAATTAAATTTATTACTATTAAATTAAATTTTATATATTAACATATTTTTTAGTTAATACATTTTCAATTGTTTTGATTATGAGATAGGTAATATAGTAATTATAATAAGCCTGATTCTTATTCCTAATGCAAGTAAACAGTATAAAAAGAATATGATTCTGATTACCAAAAAAATAAACTAAACAACATCAAATTAATGTCATTCCGATTCTGATTGATTTCATTCCAATTGATTTTTATTATGATTCAATACTTTTCTGATTCCTTGTAGATATACGAGGCCAAATTAGGGGGAATTGCTAAACATATAATGAATTAATATAAAAAATATCTACATTAATTCACCTTTATTCATTAATACCAGTTGTGTTTTTTTATTAACAATTTTACCCAAAAAATACCATATCTGGTGGTGATCCCATGAATTCCGGTTTTAAGGTTTACCATTATGCCCTCGTGTTTAATCAGCTGTTGCGTTTAGTTTTCATATCCGTTTTACTTTCCTTAATTGTTGCTTTTTAATTTCTCCATGATTTGTGGTGTATATCTTTTTATTTTTTACTTTTTTTATTACTGTTGTCTTTGCCTTTTAATTTCTCCATGATTTGTGGTGCATATCTTTTTTTTTAATTGCCGTTTTTTAGTTTTTTTATTACCGTTAATTGTTGAGGGCAGTGAAGGTCTTTTCATTCATGCATTGGACGGTGCGTGAAGTGGGTATAATTGCTATTTTGTAAAACATATAGGTATTAATGCTATTGACCCTATTTAATATGGTTACATATGAAATTAACACACATAATTTAATGAAATATTTAAAAAAAATGAATTGATTTATGATACGATTAAACTCGGAAACATTCCCCCCATTTTAGTCAACTACAATTATTTGTGTCAGTACAAGTCAATTACAATTATATATTTTTAAAATATTTGAAATGTATTGTCCAGTCAAATGTTAGAGATTTTATTTTTATACTTGTTCGGTCACATCTTTGATCTTATTATGTATATTTTTGTTTTCATTCAAAAAAATTGCATCTTTTTATGGAGTTTAATTTAAATAAAAAAAAATTAACTTATAATAAGATGATTTTATGACCTAATAATAATTTTTTTTAGTAGAATATGTAATTTTTTTTTAAAAGTTATTACATTAAAATGAAGAGAAAAGATTTAGGCCCTGTTTGGTATGCAATCTGAAAAGCAGAATTTGAATTTAGTGGATTCTAATGAATTCAGAGTTGTATTCTGTGAATTTGTTGGTTCTGAAACTGTGTTTGGTAACATATTCAGAATTTATAATTGAGATTCAGAAATTTGAAATATATGTTTGGTTGGTTACTCAAAAAATTTAAAATTAGATTGTGAATCAGAACAGTGTGAAAATAATACTTCCAACTTTAAATCATTCATTTTTAAGTTTGAAAAAACTAATAATTCATGACTTATAAATTGAAAACATCTTTATCCGCATCAACTATAACTATTCTCATTCTTAGGATAAATTTTTCTTTTTAAAAAAATTATAATAAAGATACTAGAAACATTGCAAGTCTATCAAATAAACTCTTTAGATTAAAACAACTCAGTTTCTTCCAAAAGGAAAACTATACAAGACACAATGAGATCCATTCTAAAATTCATAAGAACCTAGTGCAACCAAAGAGGGAATTTCTCAATAAAAGAGAATCTGAAAAAATATTTTCACATTGAATGGAGAGACTATTTGGGCATTAAAAACCTCCAATAGCGTTATTCAAATAGTACTACATACATTAGTAAACAATAAGCAGAGAAAAATGTGAGGAACAACTTCCAAAACATATACATATATATATATATATAATTTTATTTTTTATATTTAAATTAATCTTATATATAATTATAAAAACAATGTATAAATAAAAAATAGGATATAGTGAAAAAATAAATTAACTTTTTTTCCATCACTTTAGAATTAAGTTTAAGTTTAAAAAGTTAAAAACATGCAATTAAAAATTTAATTAAATAAATAAAAGCTAGAACGGACCGGGCCGACCTCGAAAAACGGGCCCGACTTGACCCAAATCCGGAAAATGGGCCCGACTCATATTTTTATCTCATGTGTTCAAACCCGTGGATTAAATTGTGTGGGTGAGGTCAATCTGTGTTTTTCAGTTTTTGAGTTGGATATTTTGGATTCTGTTTTAGTTGAATTCATTTTTTAGTCTAAAAAAGAAATTGAATCCAAATTGCTTTTTTCTGGATTGTAAACCAAACACAAAACAAAGCAGATTCATTTTATTCATTCAATCCAGATTCATAAAAACTGAATCTGGATTGCAAACCAAACAGGCCCTTAGACATTCTACTTTAAAAAGAAATTTATAAATTGAGTTATGCTTAAGCTGATGCAGAATATGTGAATTTACTACTTCTAAGATATAGATTTTTTTCGCTAACCAATTATAGTCTAATGATAAAAGAGATGTATTTTCGATCCATAAATTAGTCAACTTTTAACATATAAATCATGATTTAAAATGGTGGGTAGATGTGGGTCCATGTGAATGATAGTTTCAATCTTTACCATTAGCAAAAAGAAAATGGACAAATTTCGAAAATATTTTAAAAAAGTTGGAGTCTTGAGCACCAAAAAAGTCACAGAAAGTATTGCTGGACGGCATGACTCTTTCCAACTGGAACCTCAGGGTCAAGCCTGCTCTTCCTCTCCATCTCTCACTTTCTTTCAAACAGTTTTTTTTTTTTTTTTTCCCACATGGTGGATGGTGGGGTCCTTGATAGCTGGATGATGAAGCATGTCTCTCTCTCTCTCTCCAGTTTCTGAATCACTGTCAGCTTTTTTTCCTTCCCTTTTAATCATTTTAGTAATCTCTCTAAAGCTCTGTGGAGAAGAAGAAGAAGAAGAAGAAGCTTTGTGGGATATACCAGTGGGGATATTATGAGAGAAAATGTCACTTTTCTTTAAAGATGTGGATCCAGTCTTTCAAGGTGCAGGGACCAAACCGTATCCTTAACTACATTTTTCTCTTCCTTTTTTTTTTTGTTTTCTATGAACTGTTTTTTTTTCTTTCTTTTTTTGGAAGATTTTGAGATGATATGTTGTCTTTGTCTTTGAAGCTTTAATTGCTATATCCTTTAACTTGTTTTTTTGTAAGTGGGTTGGAAATTTGGTGTATTGAGAATCTTCAAGTAGTTACTGTCCCAAAATCTTCTCATGGGAAATTCCACTCTGGAAGTGCATACATTGTTTTGAATGTAAGTTTTTTTCTTATTGCAATTCTTTTAGAATCCTTGACAGATGTAACATTCAGAGCCTACCTTTAGTTTAATGACTGAAGATTTAATTTTGGGATGATTGCAAATCTAGCAAGTTTTTATGCAACATTTATAAAAGATATCATGGTTTAAAAATATTTGTAAATATAACAAATTTTGAGCGGGTGAATAGGGATTAACATTGCATTACATATAACTGATTCACACATTAATATCATTGTTAATCACTGATTGATAAAAGTAAAAATTGTTATATTTGTAAATAGTTTTAAATAATGATATATCTACAAATATTGCATAAAAAACTGGGCAGTAAAATTTCCCTAAAAATTGGTTTTGTGTTTGTTGTTCAAGCAGACGACTGTGCCAAAAAGTGGATTTCCTCAGCATGATGTGCACTACT
This sequence comes from Gynostemma pentaphyllum, assembly GCA_028015215.1. Classification (NCBI taxonomy): domain Eukaryota; kingdom Viridiplantae; phylum Streptophyta; class Magnoliopsida; order Cucurbitales; family Cucurbitaceae; genus Gynostemma; species Gynostemma pentaphyllum. The sequence continues at coordinate 16,869,182 of CM051355.1, forward strand.
GGCTGGGACATGACACAAATAAGGTGAGTTGTTCAATTATTTCAATGCTTTACAATGTAGGATATTACTATTTTTGCTAGTCTAAGATTCCAAATACCCAATATATTAATTCAGTATTTAGGAAGCAATTATAATCTGTGATTGAATTACAGAACTTAACCAGTGATTCTACATTGAAATGGTTGGAGTACACCGTCATATCAAGCTCTCAAGTCTCACTGTTATGTCATATAATATTTCTGTGTTGATGCATCAAATTTCTGTACACATTTATTTTCTATGTAAAGGGTGTAGCTATCTTATTACAACATGGTGATATCACATATTAGAATGTTTCTGTATTAATAGGAGGACTCGGCATTGGTATCGGACAAAGCATTGGAACTAGATGCAGCTCTAGGTTCTTGCACTGTTCAATACAGGGAACTTGAAGGGCAAGAAACAGAGAAGTTTTTATCATACTTTAAACCATGCATCATACCTCTGGAAGGTGTATACCATTCACAGCCTCCGCACTCCCAAGATAAAACATACCAAATCAGACTCCTGACATGCAAGGGAGATCATGCTGTTCATGTCAAGGAAGTAAGCAGCAAAAAGAGACTACGATATCTTTAAATATACATTTTAATGATGAATAAACTTAACTAATATTAACATATGTGAAGTTTCTGTTGTTGATTGTGATTCTGAATTTAATCTGATTTCATGGTCGAATATGACACGGTGAATGCATCTCCATTAGGTGCCTTTTTCTCGGTCTTCATTAAACCACAATGATGTATTCATCCTTGACACTGCATCAAAAGTCTTTCTATTTAGTGGATGCTACTCTAGCATACAAGAAAGGGCTAAAGCTTTGGATGTTGCTCAGTACATTAAAGAAAACAGGCATGGTGGAAGCTGTGACTTATCAACTGTAGGTTTGTACCTTTCTTTCATTCTTCTCCTTTCCCTTTTCCCTTCACTATAATCTGCAATCTCTTACCTGTTGCAGAGGATGGAAAATTTGTGGGTGATCCTGATGTCGGTGAATTTTGGAGTTTCTTTGGTGGTTATGCCCCCATTCCTCGTGACATGCCCTCTGATGAGAAATCAGCTAATTCCTTTTCAATTAAATTATTTTGGTTAGTTTTCCTCTAACAGTCTTCTTGTTCTTCTGTTAAACGATTCCTAGAAGTTTTTCTTTATCTCAACAGGCGCATCTTTGCTAGTTTACATACTATTTTATGACTGTTGCTAATGTTAGAACAATCTTGTGAGCAGGATAAGCACTCAGGGTAAATTAAATCAGAAGGGATCTGATACTTTAAACAAAGAGATGCTTGAGACCGATAAATGCTATATGCTAGACTGCGATTCCGAGATTTTCATTTGGATGGGAAAACACACCTCGGTTACAGAACGCAAGACATCAATATCAGCTGCAGAAGTGAGAGTTTCTTCTATTATCCATATATTTCCCCATCTTCAGTTACAGTATTAAGAAGGGAAATGATATGCACAAACATAATTCATTTTGACTAACAATTTCCAGAGTCCAAATTTGTTGATATTTTTCATGTAATTTAGGATATATACAAGGTTAGAAAGTATGGTGGCAACATCTTCATCATTTTCTTTATAATTGTAGATGTTTAAGGTAGGTTCTGTGTATTTTTTTTAATTAATCTCATGGACAATTTAGTCACTTAACTATACTTGGTATTGAAGAAGTTCATAGGGTGTTATCTAATACTTGAACCCATGATCCTAAAAGTGTATGAATTTATAAACTACTCATGTTTCTTATAAATAAATAAATAGATACTCCAATGAGCCAACTAATAGTGGTTGTGATTCTTCATCATTCAAAACTAATTATGAAAATTCTATTTCTTTCCTTGTCTATGTAAAAAAATAAATACATAACACAATTATATACAAAAAAATGTATTCTGTAGTAGTCAACGTAAAGTTACTTTACTGGCTTTCAGAATAAAGCTATGTATTCAGAAACTTATTTTGTCTTTACAATTTACAAACTTACTTTTTTAGTTGAGAATCAAATTGGAAGAAAGCAAATAAGTTATTGAAAGCCATACCGAAAATTGTATCCAGCATTCCAGCTCCAAACTTAAGCATGTTTGTCCTTTTTTTCTTTTTGATGGAAAGTTTTCTTGTCTTGGAGAAATAATTTATTCCTTTTGAATTTTGACCTTTCATTCCATAAGGAAATGTCTTCTACTTTTTCCAATCTTTTTATTCTTTGACAGGATTTCCTTAGAAAACAGGACAGGTCAATGGGGACCTACTCAACTTTCTTAACTGAAGGGTTAGAAACTGCTGCATTTAAGTCCTACTTTGATGATTGGCCTAACACTGTGGAGCCAAAACTATACGAAGAAGGCCGAGGGAAAGTAGCAGGTTTAGATTTTTATGCATCAAAGTGGAGAAAAAACTTTAGAAGATACAGTATTATAGGCAAGCATTATTGTTGTTGTCTTGATTTTCTTGCTTTCATTCTTTCAGCGATTTTTAAGCAACATGGCTATGATGTGAAGGAGCTTCCTGAACAAGACTTCAAGCTATGTATAAATATGCAAGGCAGGATCAAAGTAGGTTTTCATTGTAAGAAACTTGAATATTTTAGGACTTATGGCTTTTAGTAGTATGACACTAAATTTTTTGTTGGTGATGTGTTCACATTTCAGGTTTGGCGGGTAGATGGTGATAAGGTCACTCTCATTCCAGTTTCGGAACAGAAAAAACTTTTCACTGGGGATTGCTACATTGTGCAGTATACATATCCTGGAAATGGAAAAGATGAGAGTATAATTTATTCCTGGTTTGGTCGCAGGAGCATAATGGTAAGCAGGACTTATTGTTTATGACTCAGTTGAAAACCATATATGTTGATAATTGTGTTGTTGCATTGATGTCTGCTTCAAAGAAAAAATAAGTTATTCTCATTTTTTTGTACTTGCTTTCTAGTTAAATTGAGAGACATTACTAATACTTGGAAGTTTATGATATCAGGCATTCAATTTTTTTCCAATAGTCACCTCTTTAATATATGTCAATAATTTTTTTTTTTGTTTTACTATTTCTATTTTATTTAATGAATTCTAAATGCTGTCACTCTTCACTAATATCAAGGAGGACAGAAGAGAGGCTGTATCCAGTATAAACACAATTGCCAATTCAACTAAAGGGGATTTAGTTGTGGTGAGTTCTTGTTTCTGTGCTTAAACATTATGCATTCATTCTCTCTCTTGTTTAAATGATGTCAAAACTATAACAAAAGGTATCTCCATCTAGTTATGATAGCTCACTTAGAGCCCGTTTGGGATAACTTTTAGAAGTGTTTTTTAATGGTTATCATAAACACTTTATTTATTCAAAAACACTTTTAAACACTTTCAAAAGTTATCCCAAACGGGCATTTATAGAATCTCCTGACTTCATAACCTTTCTTAACTACAGGCGCAAGTAATAGAGGACAAGGAGCCAGATCAATTTTTCTTGATTTTTGAGACATTAATTGTTTTTAAGGTGTGTGTCTACAATACATGAACCCCTTCTTTTTCGACTTTCTTTCGTGTGTGTTCTTATCATGCTTTCTATTTTAGGGAGGCAAGAGTACACAATACAAAAGGCATCTAGAAGAGAATGGTATTCCTGATGATACATATGATGAAACTAGAAATGCACTTTTTCGAATTCAAGGGACAGGCCCGAATAATATGCAGGCAATCCAAGTTGATCTAGTGAGTTTAGAACTGATATCTATCTATTGAATTCTCATGAGTGCTGCTGGTTAGTGAAAACATTTAGAAACACAAGATTCTATTCCTTTTTTTTTTTGCCACAGTAGTCACAGTTTTAAGATTCTCTTTTATGATTACAAGGGAGAAAACATTGTAATGGAAACTTATTTTGTAGCTTCCTTTACTTCCACATTGTGCATTAGTTATCAATACATATTGATTAGGGAAACTATTGCAGGTTTCAAATTCCCTAAATTCATCTTACTGTTACATTCTTCAAACTGGAACATGCATCTTCACTTGGATTGGAAGTCTCTCTTCGACTGGAGACCATGAAATTCTGGACAGGATGGTGGAATTGATAAATGTAAGTGAATTATAATATTTATCCTTGAAACTTGGGTACAAAATATATCCTGTTCTCTTAAGAATCTAAAACTTTAGAGGTATGATTTGACAAAAATAAGGGAACTAAGCCTAAAAGTTAATAATTGGAGTGAGTCTTTATTTTATAGACAGTTTAACCTGTGACTTTATTTTATACCAAATAGGAATTAATATCTGATATCATTTGCAGCCAACATGGCAGCCTGTATCAGTCAGGGAAGGGAGTGAACCTGATTCTTTCTGGGAAGTACTCGGTGGGAAGTCGGAATATCCGAGGGGAAAAGAGGCAAAAGGGCATATTGAAGATCCACATTTATTTGTCTTGAACATCACTGAAGGTATTAAATTAACGGTATTTAAACTTATGATTCTATTTTTGAAAAGATAATGTAGCTTTGTTTGGTTTAGTACTATAAAAAAATCCAGACGTGTGCTGAAAAAGGTCTAATTGTGGATTGTGCTTTCTTTGGTATTTGGTTGAAATTTTTCTTTCAGGTGATTTCAAGGTACAGTCATCTTCTCAAAATTCTTCAAATGTCAATAGCTGATGCTGTCTTGGTGTATGACATGAAAAACGAAAGTTTAATTGTCAAAGTCTCCTCTGTCGTTGTATGTGAGATTCGTATTCCTCCATGCAGTGATGAGATGTTTAAAGTTCCACATATCTAGATAAAGACTCACTTCGGACTTCAATTTATCAGCAACGATATAGAATCTCTTTCTCCTCTTAGACAACATAAATACACACTCAAAGATGTAGAATCTTTTTCTGTTTGAACCTTATAATGTTCAGATTTTCAGGTGCTAGTTTCCTACATCAGGATGTAAAAGGAATGTGCTAGATATTTTTGGGCTCATCCTAGCCAAAAAGAATAATATGAAACCTTTGATGCACATGGCATGAGTGTTTTGGTTTTGACTGTCAGATCATTTGTCACATCACAAGTAATGTGCCATATTATTTGTCGCATATATTTATCATAGGATTGATTGATTTGATGAATTGGAGAAACTACATTTTGTTCGATATGGCTTCTCAATGACTGCCTTGGAGCTGGAGTTTGATGCAGACAAACAAAAATTGTTTTAATCTATGGACTTCAAAATTTATAGGACCAAATCCTTGTTCAGCTAGATGATATAGTTTTGTATCAAATGCTATCAATCTCTGACATTGACATTATCTTGGTGCTTTCTGCATGTTCGAGTTTAACGTTAGTCCTTCAACGTCATTCCCAATTAAGTTTATATGCTGCCCTTAACTAATTTTCAGGTGAAGGAGATTTACAATTTCACCCAAGATGATCTAACTACTGAAGATGTATTGATCCTTAATTGCCACAATGAGATTTATGTTTGGCTCGGATGCCACTCAAATGTTGGAGGGAAGGAACAAGCGCTTGATCTTGGCCATGTAAATCAATATTTCCTGATATACTTTCGATTCAATTTTACAAATGTTTTAAGTCTTTAACAAGTTGATTTCAAATTTTAACATACAAAAAATGATCATCTCCTTTGAGTACCTGCATTGCATATATGTACTCGAATTTTTTCCACTTCTCATTCTGAAAAATATTCAAAATCTTATTTTCTGGGTTATAAATTGATGCTTTGGTTGGCTACATAGAAGATCAAATCGGCACGCTATATAGACGTAAAACTTATGAATGGTCCGGCATATTTCATAATCATATGGTTCTTTCTTCATATTCTTATCTTGTAATTAATATTGCTGCTGGCAGAAATTTCTAGAGAAAGACGTTTTGGCTGAAGAAATTTCTCTGGAGACTCCTATATATGTTGTCATTGAAGGTCATGAGCCACCACTTTTCACCCAGTTCTTTGAGTGGGATTTCTCAAAAGCACGTGTAAGATTCTTTTACCAAATAAACTTTAAAGAACTCCATTAATGATCATTTCTGTTTAGCAAGTCTTTGGTCTTGTGTTAGATATGGAAGTCGTACATCCCCTTGCACTACATCTTAGAAATAGAAGCATATTACTGTTTTCTTTTTCATCCAGGTTGCAACTTCCGAAAATATTTTAATTATGATTTGTGTGTGCTGCATCTAACTTAAATTTCAAATCACAAGTCTCGGTTAGATTGAAGATTGTACTGAAGACAATTTGATTGCACTTTGTTATGCTATGCAGTGGCATCTTCGTGATTATCTTTTCTTGCTGTTCATTTGTTGCCCTTGCAGATGCACGGTAATTCATTTGAGCGGAAGCTTGCTGTTTTGAAAGGAAAAATACAAAATCTTGATGTAAGTAGCTTTTATGATGATTCATAAATCTTATTTTGTAAGTACATTTTGTTATCATCAATAAATCAGTGTATAATGAGAGGTTCTGAGTGTCTATTGCCCCTATACCAAAAAAGAAAAGAAATGTTGACGAAAGACCAAAGTTTTCACTGTTTATTGCAGTTTTATTGCAGCATATGGTTTATATCTTTCATTCTTTTGTTTTGAAATCATTCAGTCACCTGTAAGAAAATCTTGGAAAGCATTCTCCAGGGAAACTACACCCGATGCTGCATTCGGAGGTTCAGCGCCACAAGTGAAGTCTTCAAACAAAGACCTATTTTCCAGTCCAACTCAAATTGTTAGAAAGCTCGATTTGGCATTCTCTCCTTCTGACAGTGATGGTAAGGGGAGGAAAAACAAACTAGTGTAATGTTTTTGTGAACCTTGAACATAAAAAACTAGTGCTTTGTGGTAACCAGGGAAAATTAACTAACTATAATTTTTTGCAACACTCTATTTTCTCCGTCTTTCATGTCATTAGTGATAGCGAGTAGTATTTTTCTTAATTTTCGAGCCGCTTGTACACATACCTACAGGTTCCCCAACAACAAGATCAATGTCACCGGTTTCTGGTAAAGGCAGCAGTCTTTTACAAGATAATGGGATTGTGGATACTCAAAACCTCCCAATATATCCATATGAAAGGTTGAAAGTGGCATCTAAAGACCCAATTAAGGACATAGACATCACCAAAAGAGAGGTAACTTGTTTTACTTTAAATTATGAAAGCCAGTGTGGTTGAGTTCAAACCCGGCACCCTGCCGAAGTACAAGTATGATAGTATAATTGTAGATATAACATTTTTCTTAAATCTTATTTGTTTAGTTCTCAACTGTCTAGTCTGATTAGTACCGTTAACTCCAATTTTTCAAGCTTATATATAATTTTAAACCTTTTCATGAGTTAAGTTCAATTATGAATGACAGTAAGCTATGAAACCTTACTAATTACTACTATGCATAGCCTTGAGAACGATCAGGAAATTATTGTCGTATCTTTCCTCTTGCTTACTCAATCTACCGTTTTCATTTAAAAAATTTGCTCTTCTCTGATTGATTCAGGCATATTTAAGTGAAGAAGAGTTTGAAGAGAAGTTTGGGATGCCAAAAACAGCCTTTTACAAGCTTCCAAAGTGGAAACAAAACAAGCTCAAGATGACCCTTCATCTTTTCTAATAAAAAACTTTGCATCACAATATGCATATTGGAATTTTGTCTAAAAGGTTTGTTCTAATCATGATTCTGTTTATTGGTGAGTTTTTCTTTGTTGTTGTAGAGTTTAAAAAATGTTTCAAAATTGAAAAATGAGACATTATATGAAACAATGGTCAACGATTTGATTATGATTTAGTTTTTTTTTTTTTTTTTTTATTCTAAGTTGGTTAAGAATTGTCAAACCTTTCTATGTCACATGGTTTGAAACTTTGCAACGATTGAAATCAAGAAGTTTGTGAAAATTTATTGATATTTTATGTTGTTTGTCGTCAGGAGAGTTGGAATCATAGAAACCATATCATTTGGTTGAATGAAATTTAAGTGGTTTGCAATCCAGATTCAGTTTTATGAATCTGGATTGAATGAATAAAATGAATCTGCTTTGTTTCGTGTTTGGTTTACAATCTAGAAAAAAACAATTTGGATTCAATTTATTTTTTAGGCTAAAAAATGAATTCAACTAAAACAAGAATCTAAAATATCCAACTCAAAAACTGAAAAATACAGATTGACCTCACCCACACAATTTAATCCACGGGTTTGAACACATGAGATAAAAATACGAGTCGGTCCCATTTTCCGGATTTGGGTCGGGTCGGGCCAGTTTTTCGAGGTTGACTCGGTCCGTTCTAGCTTTTATTTATTTAATTAAATTTTTAATTGCATGTTTTAAAGCTGATTTTTAAACTTAATTTTGGAGGTTGTTGCTCACATTTTTCTCCGCTTATTGTTTACTAATGTATGTAGTACTATTTGAATAACGCTATTGGAGGTTTTTAATGCCCAAATGGTCTCTCCATTCAGTGTGAAAATATTTTTTCAGATTCTCTTTTATTGAGAAATTCTCTCTTTGGTTGCACTAGGTTCTTATGAATTTTAGAATGGACCTCATTGTGTCTTGTATAGTTCTCCTTTTGGAAGAAACTGAGTTGTTTTAATCTAAAGAGTTTATTTGATAGACTTGCAATGTTTCTATTATCTTTATTATAATTTTTTTAAAAAGAAAAATTTATCCTAAGAATGAGAATAGTTATAGTTGATGCGGATAAAAATGTTTTCAATTTATAAGTTATGAATTATTAGTTTTTTCAAACTTCAAAATGAATGATTTAAAGTTGGAATATTATTTTTGCACTGTTTTGATTCACAATCTGATTTTAAATTTTTTGAGTAACCAACCAAACACATATTTCAAATTTCTGAATCTCAATTATAAATTCTGATTCTGTTACCAAACACAGTTTCAGAACCAACAAATTCACAGAATACAACTCTGAATTAATTAGAATCCACTAAATTCAAATTCTGCATTGCATACCAAACAGGGCCTAAACAATCCTTTATAAACAAAAACAATAAGATATCCATAATAATGGAGAATTACCAAAATAACATTAAAAAAAATAAAAAATTACTCATTTAGTCCAACTTTAAACAAATTACTAAAATAGCATATTTCTTCTATTTCAATTAGTTATTAAACAGTTGATATTTTATATTTGTTATTTTAGTTTCATTATAGACTAAATAATTATTATCTAAACAAGTTTTTATGAACTACTCTCATTTTATTATAAATTAATCGTTAATTTATTTATTATATTCTATTTTTATTGTTTTGATTCAATAAGTTATTAAAAAATAAATTTGCTATTTAAGTATTAAAAATTTAAAAAAATAATTGGAAATATATATTTAAAATAGTTTTGATAATAAATAAAAATTAAGTTCAAGATGACTTTATCATTAATTTTTTTTTCACATTAAGTTAGTTTTTAAAAGAATCTAAAAGTTCAATTTAAGCGAAATTATCAATTTAGTTTAATAAATAAATTAAATTTCAATCAATTATTCGATAAATATAATCTAAATAACACTAATTTCAATCCTTCAATTTATCCATCGTCTTAAAAATATCTTCATTCAAAAGTTGAAGAACGTGAAGAATAATTTAGAGATAATCCAGTATATAGCCTATTTTAGCTATTTACGATGTTTTTTTAGCCCTCCACTTTTTTTAAGAGTTTTTGGCCCAATTATGATATGATAATTTCGAATATACCTGATTTGCCCTTTTCCTTTTTTTTTTTCCCTTTCTTTTCCATTATGTTTTCTAAATCTAGCATTTACTTTCCCTCAATATTTATCTATAATACCTCTAAAAGGGGGCTTAAGGGGAGAAACTTTTGATTTCCCCTTTTGCCCCTCTTTAATTGTTAAGTTCTATTTTTTTTTTTTTTTTAAATGACCTATTTCTTAATATTTAAATAATACATATCTCTTTATCTCTTCTAATGGTTTATTATTTTTTTTCCCTTTGATGTATCATTAATTAAAAATGGCAAACTGTGCATGTACATTGGAAAATACAAAATGGAATTGGACTTTTACTTGAGTCTGTCAAAATATAATTAATTTGAAAGTTGCCAACGGTCAGTCTTAGTTTAGTTAATCCAAATTGTATGTAAATTGTGAACAAATTGACACACATATTGGGAAAAGAATCAACAATTGAGAAAGGATAACCATTCAATGGAATTGGACTTTGCTTGAGTGTCAAAATATAATTAATTTGAAAGTTGGCAAAACATTTTTTGACACAAATTTTTAGATTAAAATTATCTATATAAAAACCACCTTAAAGTAAGTTTTAGGCAACAAGAAGTTTTCATTGGGAGATGAAATGATCTCAATCCAATAGCCAAGTCATGAGCGCTGAAGAGAGATGTGATGACCAGCTACAACAACACGATAGATGAAAAAGAGAGAGAGCAAAGTTCAAAGGGCTGCGTAGCCTACAACTGGAGTTGAATAGAGTTTCAGTTTTTTTCATAAAAATAGTCATAGTTTAGAGTTTAGGGTTTAGGTAAACAATGGAAGAGTAAGAATGCTGCTTCTGGTGACTACTACAACAGCAACAATGGATTTACACATAGAAGATTGTCGGTGAACTTCTTCATTGTTACTTTAAAATCAAATGAATTAAGAAAGACTCTTGACTTCTAAACGTATAGAATAATGTAGATGCATTCTCTTGCAATACATGATTAATCTGTGTAGGTTTAGTTTCCTATGAGTGGCTTTTTGAATTGATTTAAATATCTTGCAAAACTAGCCAGAACCCATGAATTCCAAAGAACTCTCAAATGAAGCTCAACAAAATTATCAAAAAAAAGGCTCCGGTATATTTTTCATCTTTTTTTTATCCTTTTTTGGCATATCGAATATGTAAATCACGAGCGTGATTCAATTTATGAACTAATTGTTTCTTAATATGCACGAGTTTTAATTTTCTTTGTTTGCCTTGCTATTTCTTGGCAAAAAGATTTTTCAGGTCCTTTATTTTCGCTTTTTTAAAAAAAAAAAATTCTATATGGATACAATTTCTTCAAAATATACGCTACTTGGCGAGGAGTGGGAACAGAAGAATAGAACCAACAAACTGCATGGTTTATGGGTATTTTGTATAATCTAACTATTTGTAAATTAGAAACTATATGTGACACGTGAAATCAAATATGAAACTTTATCGGATGAAGACGATAGAATAATCTTTACGTAATGAATTTTATCTTTATATTCAATTTTAATTTTTAAAATAATCATCAAAAGAAATTTTGAACTATTAAATATTGACATGTCCAAAATAATTCAAATTTTCATCAAATGACTCTTAAATGAAAAGAACCGATCAAACCAATAGTATATGATCACGTGCAACGCACGTTGTTTCTACTAGTATGATATAAAATCGTATATATCTCTCCCACAAATCTCAAAAGTCTTTAAATAATTATCTTTTAAGTCAAATAAAAATCAAAACCCTAAAATTCTGTTAACAATCATCTCACCGGCCCAACCAAGCAGCCATCATCTCCATCGATCCCCACCCCACCAAATAACCATCTTCTCTTCCAACTTCTCCTTAAAATGTTTCTCCTCCATGGCGTTGCTCCCCCTCAACTCTCAAGTTGTTCTTACTCGATCTGTATTTTTCTTTTAGATCTACTTCATCTCAATTCTGTATTTTCATCGCCTTTCAAGATCTAAGGTTTATATTTTCAAATCTTCTCTTCCATCTTCAATCCCGCCCTTATCGTTACAGCCAAGGTCGAAGATCTTTCTTCTTCTTTTTATTCTTCTCTTCTTCTTTTTCTTGTTTTTTTTTCTGGGTTCGCTGTACAGTATACGTTTATTTATTATACTGTACATGAATATGGTTCTTTTTCTTCTTATTGTTTTTTCAAGCGTTCACTGTACAGTACAAGTTTTTTTTATTATACTGTACATGAATATGATTCTTCTCCTTTTTATATTGTACTATTATATTGTACTATTTTTCATCTGTCATTTTTTTAAAGTTTTTTTTATTAAAGTACTTTTATTTTTAGTATACTATACCTTATTTATATTTATATAGTATTTGTTTATTTAATATATTTTATAGTTTTGTTGTTGTTATTATATGTGTTTTCTTCTCTTTTTTGACTGTATAGTTTGTTTTTTCGTTATTCCTTATTGTACAGTTTTGTTTAGAATACTGTACTTTATTTATATTTATTATTTACAAAATGTTTTTAATGTATATTATTAGTTTTTTTAATATATTGTAATTTTTTTGTTTTTTTTCGTGTTTGTCTTTTTTATTAATGTATAGTATTTTTATTAATACTCTCATCTTCTTCGTTGTCATTTGTTGTTTTCCTGCAATTTTTGTTTTCTTTGTTGTTTTCCTAGTTTAATTTTTCCTATAAATCTGCCAAGATTTTTTCCCTTTAATTTCAATTTTCTCTCTTATTTTCTTATATGGTTTTTTCATATTTAATGTTTCTCGATTTTAGTATATTCAAATCTTTTTTCTTTCTTCTTTATTTTTTTCCTTAATTTTAGAAGGGATTATTGTATTTTCATTTTCATTTAAAAATTCTCTGGGACCATTTTGTTTTATTTTTTTCTTTGGGGCTATTATGCTTTATGTTTTTTGAATTTGGGCTATATACCCAGTTTTCCCAATAATTTAACCCCAAAAAAATACCATTCCCCCATCTAGCTTCTAAAATTAATGTGGTTAGTTGAAAGGCTTTCAAGGAAGGTAATTCTGCCATTTTCGTCCACCGTGACAGCCGACAAAGACCTTAAAGAATATGCTTTTTTTAATTTTGGCACACGATTACTGAAATCCTGAATTTTATTATTAAAAAATCCAAACAAAATTTTGATTTTTTGTTGCTTCCTAAGTTAAGTTTCTCATAATTCAAGTTATTTCGTCTTTTTTTCATCTTCTTTGACTGTGTCTTATCTTCTACAGTTAACAATCTCACTCCCGCCACCGCAGCCGCCGGTTTTCGATTTTGGACGTCGAAAATGGTTTTCCGGCGGGTGGGTCTGACTTCAATTTGTTTCCTTTATCTCTTAATCTCTTCCCAAGCTTTTGATTTTGATTTTGGAAGGAAACGTCATGAAATCAAAGGACCCATCAAAACTTTTGTGGTTTTAATTATGGAAAATCGCTCCTTTGACCATGTATTTGGCTGGCTGAAATCGCTCCGGCCAGAAATCGATGGATTGACGGGGAGAGAATCGAACCGGGTTTTGGTACCCGACCCGAAATCCGAGAAAATCTTCGTCTCTGACGATGCTTTGTTCATTGATTCAGACCCGGGTCATTCGTTTCAGGCGATCCGAGAACAAATATTCGGATCCAACGACAGCTCAGCAAACCCAGCTCCGATGAATGGTTTTGCCCAACAAGCCGCAAGCATGGAGGAAATCGATATGCCGAGAACCGTGATGAGCGGGTTCAAACCGGAATTAGTTCCGGTTTACACCGAGTTAGCGAACCAATTCGCAATCTTCGACCGGTGGTTCGCGTCAGTTCCGGCATCTACTCAACCGAACCGGTTCTACGTCCATTCCGCGACTTCTCACGGCGCTATGAGCAACGTGAGGAAGGATCTCATCAATGGTTTTCCTCAGAAAACGATTTTTGATTCGTTGGACGAAAATGGCCTCACTTTTGGGATATATTACCAAAATATCCCAGCTACCCTTTTCTTCAAAAGCTTGAGGAAACTGAAGCATGTTCTTAAATTTCATATTTTTTCATTGAAATTTAAATTTGATGCTTGGCTTGGGAGGCTACCGAATTATGTAGTGATTGAGCAACGGTATTTTGATGTTAGTTTGTTTCCGGCTAATGATGATCACCCGTCGCATGACGTGGCATGGGGGCAGAGGTTTGTTAAGGAGGTTTATGAGACTCTTAGAAAGAGTCCACAATGGAAGGAGATGGCTTTGCTGATTACTTATGATGAGCATGGTGGCTTTTATGATCATGTTCCGACTCCTGTTTCTGGCGTTCCTAATCCGGATGGGATCATTGGACCTGATCCGTATTACTTTCGGTTTGATCGACTCGGTGTTCGGGTTCCGACGATACTTGTTTCGCCGTGGGTTGAGAAGGGTACAGGTGAGATTGAGATTGTTTGTGATATCTCTTGCTGTTTTTGCTTGCTTTGATTTTTGTCTTGTCATCAGTTTCATAGTTCAGTTAATGTATGCTATTAGGATTGTTTGTATATGTTTGTTTTGGGTAGTGTAGTTACTTTTAATGGTTGGATTGGATTTTGTTTTAGCTTCTTCTTCTGCTTCTTTTCACCTTTTAGAAAGCAATGCTTCTTTCTGTTCAGGGATGTTTAGAAATTACTCGTGTGTTTTAAAAATGGTTTTAAACACTCATATGCAAATTCGCTAGTCGCACTCTTGTTTTTAATTGAATTGGTATATGTGGGAACTATTTTTAAGAATTTTGAAATCCCTTTTGTCAATTAGTTTTAACAGTACGGTGTGTGCAGAGGTATAATTTATAAAAAAAAGGGTGTGTAATTATCCCTTTTGTTTAAGCTCATTTACTTAGCTAGAAGTTCAATATTATTACCAAGAGGTAATTTTCAGCAATTGCTAACCCAGGTGTTTGCTCGAGACATGTCATTCTCGATTGGGATGAGAATTCTGTCTCATTTCTTCTATGTAATCTGGAAATTGGTTCAAATTTTTTTTGGGCATTCTGTTTTCAAAGAGTTGGATGATGTGTAATTTGAGAATAGCCTTAGGTTTTTTGTGTTCAGTGTAGTATCTCACTTCTACATTGGCTATTTTGTGTACAGCTGATGTAAGTAATCAAATGCAAGAGAATAAAAGGATTTGTATAATTATCTCATTAATTTTTATAATATGGCGTGCTTTTAAAAAGCTTCTGAATTGTTCTTCATGTTATGTCAAGAGTATTTCAGTTACTAATGCACATGATCTACAACCCGGTTCTCGAGTAGTTTTTACTTTGTATTCTTACATGGTGTTATTCTTCTATTCTTTGAGTAGGAATAGGAACAATTCTAGGAGATTTATTGCCAGGGGTGTAAGTGAACTAAGCACTCTTGATTTTATTGTTTTCTGTAGTGATCCATGAGCCAGTTGGTCCAAAACCGACTTCACAATTTGAACATTCGTCGATTCCTGCTACCGTAAAGAAGCTGTTCAACCTAAACTCTAACTTCCTCACGAAGAGGGATGCATGGGCTGGTACTTTTGAACATTATTTAAACCTTCGTGACAGTCCTCGTGATGATTGTCCAGGTACGGGGTCAATTTGACTCACGAAAATCTCCTGCTCATATGCAGGTTTACTTTCTAACCATAGATCTTGAAATCTTTATGCAGAAACTCTTCCGGAGGTGACAGTGCCACTGAGGCCATGGCGGCCGAAAGAAGATGCAAAACTCTCAGAGTTCCAAGTTGAATTGATCCAACTTGCATCCCAGCTCAATGGTGACCATGTCTTGAATTCATACCCAAACATCGGAAAATACATGACGGTTGGTGAAGCCAATAGGTACGCGGAAGATGCAGTCAAAAGATTTCTGGAAGCCGGAAGGGCTGCTCGGTTGGCAGGAGCTAATGAGTCTGCCATTGTCACAATGAAACCTTCTCTAACTAGCCGAACCACAACTGTCGATTCTGGTCATTATCTGGAAACAATCTGATGATGATCAGATTTCGCCAATCTAGTTGTAAATATGAAAATTAGTATGAATATAATGTTGAAACTTCTATCTGTAATTTATATTATTTATATGTAATTTATGATACTAGAATCGAACTTTTGTAGCCAATTAAGGAATACGATAGTTGCCTTGTTTAGGAGCAGTTGACTCTTCTGTTAGATAACAAAACAGATAGATTTATAATTTTTCTCGTTTTTAATAAAAACGTAGATCGCTTATTTGTAATCCAGAAAGCAGGGGTTCGAACTCACCCAACCCAAATTGAAACGGTTCCAAAATCCATCCCAATCAATACCATTTTAAAGTGTAAAATGGCATTATACTTTCTCAGAGAGAGTATAATATTTCTCATTAATTTGAAAAGTGTAAAATACAATACTGATATACAACTCAAGGACCTCTTAACAGCTCACTAATTGATTTCTAACTTTCTAATAATATGGTTAGTAATCTCTAAGTAATTACAAGGCTGCCGTTATACAATTACAATAATACCACTATATATTTACATTTCCCCTCAAACTCAAGAATGGTGTAAATCAGACATGAGTTTGTCACCAAGAAAATGAAATCTATCAGAAGTGAGGGATTTTATAAACACATCAGCAAGTTGGTCTTGAGTTGGTATATATTGAAGTGAAATATCCTTGCGAACCACGCGTTCTCAAACAAAATGAAAGTCGATCTCTATGTGTTTTGTTTGTGCGTGAAAAACTGGATTGGAAGCAAGTTGAATAGATGATTTGTTGTCACACCAAAGAATAGGTGCTGTAAATAAAGAAATTCCCAAATCCTTGAATAATTGTCTTAGCCAAGACAATTCAATAGCAGTCGTGGCCAAAGCTCGATATTCGGCCTCCGTGGACGATCTTGAAACAATAGACTGCTTCTTTGTAGACCAAGAAATTGGATTACAACCCAAAAATATTACACAACCAGAAGTGGACTTTCTATCTTGTAAATCGCCAGCCCAGTCAGAATCTGAAAACGCATGAATATCTAAGGTATGAGGTTGGTAATGAAGGCCTCATGATAAAGAGCCTTTGACATACCGAAGAATTCGTTTTGCTGCCAGAAAATGATCTTGATTTGGAGTATGCATATGTTGACAGATTCTATTAACAACATAACTTATATCAGATCTTGTAAATGTAAGATATTGTAATGAACCAGCAATTTGATGAAAAATAACAGTATTAAAAGAAGAACAGGGAGCACAGTTTGTAATTATGTCCTTTAGAACACATGGTGTTGAACATGGCTTGGCAGAATTCATGCCAAAACGTGTGAGAAAGTTTGTAGCATATTTTGTCTGAGATACAAGCATTCCCGTATTAGTGTAGTTAATCTCAAGACCCAAGAAATATTTAAGAGGTCCCAAATCAGTCATCTCAAACCTTTTTTGTAGTTGTTGAATAAAAAATGTAATGTATGAAGGATCATTTCCAGTAAGAATAATATCACCCACATACAACAACAAATATGTAGTAGATGCTCCAACAACATGAATAAAGAGAGATGGGTCAACATAAGACTGAGTAAAACATAATTCACTCATAATGTGAGAGGTAAAACACTCGAACCAGGCACGGGGAACTTGTTTGAGTCCATAGAGTGACTTGTTCAATTTACATACAAAAGATGGATTTAGAGAATCTACATAGCCTTGAGGTTGAGCCATAAAAACTTTCTCAAGTAAAGAACCATGTAAGAAGGCATTCTTTACGTCTAATTGACGAAGGGACCAACCAAATTGAACTGGAAGAGACAATATTAACCTAATAGTAGGTTTATTAATAACCAGACTAAAAGTTTCTTCAAAGTCTTGTTCTTGATGATATCCCTTAGCAACCAACTGTGCTTTATAACGAGCCACTGATCCATTTACATTTTTTTTACTCTATAAACCCATTTGCACCCTACAATGTTTGTATATGCAGGAGGAGGAACAAGAGTCCATGTATTTTGCTTGAGTAAAGCTTGATATTCATCATTCATAGCAGTCTGCCATTTTGGAATTTTATGAGCAGCACTAAAGGAAGTAGGTTCAAGGATAGGATTACAAGTCACAACAGTGAAAACATTTTTCTTGAAAATTCCAGATTTACTTTGAGTCTGCATGGAATGAGTAGTACTTTGATCCATTAACACATTAGGAACAGGATCAGAGGTGAGAGGAGCATTGATTGATGATTTAATGGGTGATTCTGATATAGAAGAGACAGGAATGATGATGTCAGGTACATGTTGGACTGTTTGATGTGTCTGATAGATAGTAGATGAGTGATTTTGATTATGTTGTAGAGTAGGTTGTATTTGTGATGGATGAGTAGGTCTTATTGTTTGGGAAGGAATTGTTGGGCTGGTTTGAGATAATAGAAAAGGTAAGAGAATAGGTGAGGAAGGTACAATGTTTTGAATATTTGGTGTAGAAATAGTAGATATACTCTTTGAGAAAGGGAACACTGTTTCATAAAAAAAGACATGCCTAGAAGTGTAAAATTTGTCAGACTTTGGATCATAACAAATGTATCCCTTGTATTCTAAAGGATATCCTAAAAAGACACATTGGGTAGTTTTTGGTTGAACTTTGTTTGTGTTATATAGCTTTATGAGAGGATATCATGTACATCCAAAAATTCTAAGATGCTTATAATCTGGCAGATAGAAGAATAATTTTTCAAAAAGGGATTTATTTTCTAAAGTTGTAGTAGACATCCTATTTATGAGAAAGACAGCCATAGAGAAAGCATGGAACCAAAATTTAAGAGGCACAGAAGACTTAGAAAGAAGACTCATGGCTGTTTCTACAATGTGCTTATGCTTTCTCTTAGCCAAGCCATTTTGTTCAGGAGTGTGGGGGCATGACTTTTGATGTAAAATTCCAGAAGAAGAGAGAAAAGTGGAGAAGGATTTATTAACATATTCTCCTCTTCCATCACTTCGAAAAACCTTTAACTTGGATGATAAATTTTTTTCAACATAGGACTTAAATTTAACAAAAACAGAGTAAACATCAGATTTGTTATGTAAAGGAAATATCCAAGTATAACGAGACATATCATCAATGAGTGAAACATAATATCGATAGCCATTAACAGAAATTGAAGGGGCAAGATCCGACAAATCACTATGAACAAGTTCTAAAGAATAATTTGTAATTGTTCTGGACAAAGTAAAAGGCAATTTGGACCTTTTGCTATGTAAACAGTGAGTACATACACATGACTCACACTTATTAACATCAGAATTTGAAAGACAAGATTGTTTTAAAATTGAACTAACAACTTGATTACTAGGATGTCCTAGTCTATCATGCCAGATTACACTAGAAACCTTAAATCCAAGATGTGCACGTAAGTCAACAGATGGAGTAGTGGATGAAGGTAGAGGATAGAATCCATTAACACTTGGTCCTTTAAAGAGAGTTATTCCTGTCTGCTGATCATGAATGGAGAAGGAATTAGAAGTAAAAACAAAATAACATGTATTATCTATCACAACCCGACCCGAGTTCTCCCTATACACCTGAGACAAGACGTGCGCCGATGGCAAGTGATAGCCAAAAGCCAACACATACCATCAAGGCAAACTAAACATAACTGTTCTAAAAAAAAAATTCAAACTAAAAGACTCATGTACTAGCTGATCTGATTCGATATGGGTGGCAGATAAGCTCGTCGTAGGCTCGATCATCTTCTGAAACTCGAATGCTACTTGTGGGGGGAAAACATTTGAAAAGAATGAGCTAAAAAAGCTCCGTGAGTGGAATTTTTATTAAACCAATATTTTCTTCAAAACTACATAATATATAGTAGTTTCCAAATTCATAAAACTGTTCAAAACTAATATTCGTAAAACTTAATAATCATAATATTCAAAACTAAAACTCGTAAAACTGGTTACAGTCGTAATTTAATAATCATAATATTTAGTTGTCAAAACCATCAATACTTGTACGTAATTATATATTTACAATAAAAACTGTTCATATACTATATTATAGTGATAAAAACCACACTAAAAATGTACCCTTAACTGGTCATACTGCATGTAGAGCGAAATCATGCATGCAGCAGAGCAACTGAATACTGAAATTTGTCATACGTGCGCAGAGCTGCCCCCAAAGGGCTAAGCACCCTAACATACGGCCCAAAGCTTATGTGTATGCTAAAGTGGGTCCCAAAGACCTGCTGTAACAACCCGGATTTTCACCAAGGGTATTTAGTCTTTTCACCAATTTTGATCCGATCAATGCGATCTTTAGTTTACCCGAACCGTCACGTTGATACAAATTCAACGAAATTGACTACACTCAATTCTGAGTTCCAAGTAAAAAGATATGACCAAAATACCGTTTATACCCTTCTTGTCATTATTTAACTAAAGGGTATTTATGTCATTTCTGCTCAATCAATTAGTATATAAAGTTTCACGAAACCCTAGGTCAAACCACGACTCTTCTCTCAGACCTGCCTCCGCCGCCGCTCACCACCACGTCGGAAAACCTCTTAAAAACTTCACCGTTCTCCTTCGAATCCGATAGGAAGAGTCTTCGCCGGAGTTCACGCTCATCTTGTCGATAATCAAATAAACCCGCATTGAAAACTCATCGTTTCTTAGCCTCGCCGGAATCTGCTTTATCCTCGCCGGAATCTGGAATTGTTCTTCACGTTTTCTTGAGTTTTGGTCACGGATCGCTCGGGTTTTGGATCATCGTTTTCTTCGTTCATTGAGTTTGGGTAAGTTCTAAATGTTAAAACTAAATTTAAATTTAAATTAAAAAAAAAAAAAAAAAAATATAAGACATGAAGGAAACGCACAGAATGCGTTTCCTTCCATGGCTGCATGCACAGCGTGCTTTTGGGAAGGTGACCGGTCCAACTGGACCGGCTGGACTGGTCCAATTGGACTGGTTCAGCTGGTCCAGACCGGTTCAGGGATGATTTTTAGCCAGTTTGGGCCGGTTTTCGTCCCGTTCTTCCGGTTTTCATAAAATTGACTTTAAATTAATGTCAATACAGGTTTTGGGCACCTTTAGAATTTTATTTGGCATCGCTTCGAGTTCGTTTGCTTGCTCAATTTGCGAATAAGGTAGGTTAATCCCTACTTAGAAGTTAAATTAAATTCATTGTGATTGTGTTATTATTATTATTATGTGCTTGTTTGATTTGCGAATATTGTGTTTATTTAGTTTATGACCGTTAGTTGATTTTTAATTATAATTAGAGCCTATAAAATATTTAAGTTAAATAAACTCATATTAAATTTAATATTTTAATTAACTAATATTAATAATTAACAACCACCTGATTATTAGTTAAAATGATATACAATAATGTTTAGGATAAGTTTTAGAGCCAATTATGAGATAATAATATAGTTAATTTATAAAATTAAATAATAACTAGATGATTTTCTTGTTGTGACTCGATTGCGTTATTTCTTTTCTTTTAACTATTTGTGATGCGAATGTGTGTTGATTTAAATATTTATTCTTTGTTGTTATTTTATTATTCATGAGTTATGATCGGGGAGTTATTTTTAAGATTGATTATTGTTTGATATTTATTTGAATGATTTTACTCAGATATATGATAATCACGTTGGATAGTGTGGCACGCATCATAATGGCCATTATGATACTATTCTATAGAGCTGAACACTGTGATTATGATATATCTAAGTAGTTGAGATGAGTTTGAAAGGTGATCACCACGATGGATAGTGTGGCACGTATCATAGTGGCCACTATGATACTATTCTATAGAGCTGAACACTGTGGTTATGATCTTTGTAGGCTAAGTACCTACTAGTTGTTGATGAATGGTGGAAATGGACGAGTATCCATACGTTATTATATTTATGAGATAAACTGTTTTTAATCTACTTATTTGAGTATGGATTTAATCTACTGAGCTAAAAACTCACGGTATTCGAATGCCCTGCAAACTTTTATTTTGCAGGTAACATTTTTTTTTTAATGGGGACCATGGCGATTGACGAGGACGACGCTACACTGAGAGACCCTTAAGACTTGTCAATTCTATTTATTTTATCTTAATTTTATTTTATTGAATATTTTGTCATTTGTTTTTATGGATTTTCATTTTCATTTATTTTAGTTGTTTTTTTTTAATTATTTAAATTGGCGCCAAAACAAATGTTTTGTTTCGAATATTTCTTGGGTTATTAAACGAATGCTTCCGCAATTATTTGGCTTTTACTCTGATTTATTTATATTTAAAATGAGTCATTTATTTATTTATTGGTTATTTTGAGTCGGGTCGTTACACCTGCTGAAAGCTGATAACTGAGGGTACTATTTCTAGCGGTTTGAAAATAAACTATTGAAAATAATATCATAATTTCCAAACCATTGTAAAATCGTAATTGAACCTTTCGTAGCTAGCATAAATCAAATATATTGAATAATGAATATCTAAAAAACTTCATCTATATATATTTATATCAATAAATAATTATATATGATAATATATAAACTCTAAAACTTTTATGTTTTATAAACTACTAAAAGCTCAATACTACTAATAATTTTAAATGTGAATAGAATCCACTCACAAACTTTTTCTTGGAACATTCCAAATCGTAAAGTTTACGCCTCGATTTCACCTGAAATCTTGATTTAAGAAAATACATATCAATTATCTACTTAGTAATTTGAAATGTCACAAAACCATATTGAAAATAATATAAAATAATGGTTAATATCACATGGCTAAAACTTCATTTTTCCTTCAATGACTACACTTTTAATATACTTTTCAAAGCCAATAATATCAATCTTGTTGCTCTTCCTCCTTCCCAACATATAAAATCTCAACTCAAATTGAAGGGGAAACCACATACAAATCCTCTTCCCAATTCATACATTTTTCATAGCAACTCCATCAAAGATGGAAAACTCCATTTCTACACTATTCTTGATCATTCTTAAACATCAACCTCTCAATTTAACCCATAGCAATTAAAATTCATAAACAACACAACTCAAAAACCAACCTTGAAGCATAGCCAAAAACTACCAAATCTCATCAAATAGAAGAATTAGGTTGAGGAAATTACTTACCAACTAGCCATTATACCAAAAAATGAAGTTTGAAACTCCACAAATTGATGTATCTTAGAAAAATCCCAAGCCAATTTTTCATTTTTTCTTTCTTTCTTTCCTTTTCTCTTTTTTTTTTCTTTTCCGCTCTCCCTTTCTCCTCTGTTTTGCTTCCCATGGGTGGATGAACCAAATTTAGTTTGGTTTTGTTTTTGTTTTTTTTTGTTTTAAATAAACCCCCTTGCCATATGTCAAGCCAAGATGCATTTTTTTTGTAAACCTTATCTTCTTCTTCTTTTTAACCTTATCATCTTAATTTAAAAAAAAAAAAAAGAGTTTACATTATCTTTACAGAATTGATTGACAGAGAGTAAATTGGTGGTGATATGAGGAACTCTAAGAAGATTATTGAGAGTGAATTTTGAATTTGAAAGAGTAAGAGATCCTGAACCTACGTGTGTTATTGGCAGAGTACTACCATTTCCAACAACCACGTTATCCTCACCATTATACGCATTTGTGATAGTAAGATTGGCTAGATCTGGAGTAAGATGAGCATTCGAACCATTGTCAGATCACCAGATTGAATCATTTGCCTGAGTTGGATTAGCATGGACAGCCATTGCAGTAAGTTGTGCGGGTGGATGACGACTTTGATATGCAAAATTCATTCTATTGTAGCAATCAAGGCCATTATGACCAGGTCTTTCACAAAATTTGACAAACAATTCGGTTTGGTGTTCCATTTCCAGAACCAGAAGATCCAGATGAACTTTCAGGAGTTGTGGTACTGTTATGAAAAGGAGAATTACCTCTTCCTGTTGAATTTCCTCTACCAAAAAATCGTCCATCACGAGAATTATTACCACCTCGATTACTCTGATTTCTTCCACGATTGCCTCTAGTACTGTATTGATTTCCTCGATTAGCATGAAGTTCTAAAGCAGGAAATACAGATTCCGTTGTCTGATTTTGAGCAAGAATTGTAAATTCCTCTGCACGAAGAAGAGAATGAAGTTCCTTTCGAGTAACAGCATGAGAACGAATGCGATGAGAAGTGTGGAAGGCGTTGTATTCATTCGACAGACCATTAATAGTATAGATGAGAATGTCTTCTTCATCAATAATTATAGCAACAGCAGCAAACTTATCAATAAGGCCTTTGATTCGTTGAATGAAACCATCAATAGTTTCAGTTGAGATCTTCTTGATCTTCTGCAGATTAGTCTTCAACTCTATGATATTAGCGTGAGTTAGAGAGGAGAATCTGCGCTCAAGAGTTTCCCAAACTTCACGAGAACTCTTACATCCAACAACAAATGTCAAAAGAAATATAAGAGAGTGAGTAAACTCTCGCTCAAGAGATTGAAAAGGAGATCGAGGATGATTTCCTTGATTTTCAGAAGAAATTTGTGAAGAATCAGGAAATTGATTCAGATTAGGGCTAGAAGAATCTGGATTTTTTGCCATTTTTCTTCGAGAGAAAACAAAGGAGAAGGAGACTGCGAGAGAGAGAATAAGAAAATTCCCACAGATCGAGAAGACACTTGTCTTGAGATTTGCTCTGATACCATGCAAGATAACAACTCAGAGAGAAAGTATAATATTTCTCATTAATTTGAAAAGTGTAAAATACAATGCTTATATACAACTCAAGGACCTCTTAAAAGCTCACAAACTGATTTCTAACTTTCTAACAATATGGTTAGTAATCTCTAAGTAATTACAAGGCTGCCATTATACAATTACAATAATACCACTATATATTTACAATATATTCATACTTTTCATTTTTGTAAACTAAGACTTACTTTTAAATATCTTTATTGATTTTTATTTTCCAGATTTTCAGACGAAGCTAATTGAATGTTTTTCCCCTTTTAAAAGGTAAGTATTTAAATCTTTAATTTTTTTCCCTTTTATTTTTTTTATGTATGTATATTATATAATATTATTTTTTGTTTTTTTTTTTGCTTTAAATTAAACTTATAAGTTTAATTACCTTATTGATTATTAATTATTGATATTATTTATTTTCATCCGAACGAGTCAAGTTATACTCATAATTTTTTTAATAAATAGAGATCTAAATATCTATTTTTTTTAATATGTGTATATATATATATATATATATTAAGGTGCCCTACATAATAAACTTTGAATTTATTATTAATTCATTAAAATAATAAAACTTAATTATTAAATTTTAATAAAATATTATTTTCTAAAATAAAAGATCATAAAACAATAAATTATTATTTTACCATATAGATGGGAAAATATTATTTATCTTTTATTAAATTTTATATATATGTAAATATATGTATTAAAATCAGTAGATACTTTTTTTTTTTTATTTAAGAAAACTATCCTTAGACAAACTTTATATAAATTTAAATAGAGAAATTTTAACCAGTGACATTTTTTACAAGTAATTTCAAAAATATAAAATATTTAAAAATGATTTTTCTAGATTGATATTTTCTATTTTAAAAATATCAATTCTTAAAATATCATTTTAAAAAACTCATTTAAATATGTATTGTTTAGTTATACAATTAAAATTACTATACATTTTTATAGTGAAATATTAATAAGAAACTAAGCATAAAATCATTCAATTATTGCAACGCAATATATAATGTCATTAAGAAAAACTTGATTCATTATTAAATAATGGGGCATGGACTCAAATGACACATTTTATAAAACTAATTCCCTAAATAGCACCCTCTTTTCAAAATTCCTCAAATGACATTTTTTCTAATATAACAAAATTAATTGTTTTCATTAAATTTACAAAAATGCCACTCATTTATTAATTCACTATATTTGTTCTCTTATTCACTATTTAGTGAATTAAAATATGAACTTTATTAATTCACTAAATTTTCTCTATTAGTCAATAATTTAGTGAATTAAAATTTGTGTTTTATTAGTTCAATAAAATTTCTCCCTTCATCAATAATTTATTAAACTAAATTACTACACGTAATTGAGATACTTCATATTGATTTAATCACAAATTTAGTAGTTAACATTCATAACAAAAACTCATAGTATCTTACACTTAATCACACACAACACACTCAATCATGTAGACTTAATCACACACAACAAACTCAATCATTTAGACTTAATCACACATAACACACTCAATCATAGTTTTTTTTTACAAACTAGAACTAATTATTGAATTACATTTATAATTCACTATTATAGTGAATTGGGGGAAATAAAATAGTGAATAGTGAAAAATAGAACCATCATTTTCATTAAATCCTTAACTGTTTTTCCGAAACTACTAAGTCGTTAACATTCATAACAAAAACTCATAGTATCATCGACTTAATCACACACAACAAAAATTCATAGTATCTTAGACTTAATCACACACAACACACTCAAACATAGTTTTTTTTTTTGCAAATTAGGACTAATTATTGAATTACATTTATTCACTATCTATTATAGTGAATTGGGGGAAATAAAATAGTGAATAGTAAAAAATAGAACCATCATTTTCATTAAATCTTTAACTGTTTTTCCAAAACTACTAAGTCGTTAGCATTTATAACAAAAACTCATAGTATCTTAGACTTAATCACACACAACACACTCAATCATAGTTTTTTTTTACAAACTAGGATTAATTATTGAATCACATTTATAATTCACTATTATAGTGAATTGGGGGAAATAAATAGTGAATAGTAAAAAGTAGAACCATCATTTTCATTAAATCCTTAACTGTTTTTCCAAAACTACTAAGTTGTTAACATTCATAACAAAAACTCAATCATTTAGACTTAATCACACACAACACACTCAATCATTTAGACTTAATCACACACAACACACTCAATCATAGTTTTTTTACAAACTAGGATTAATTATTAAATCACATTTATAATTCACTATTATAGTGAATTGGGGGAAATAAAATAGTGAATAGTAAAAAATAGAACCATCCTTTTCATTAAATCTTTAACTGTTTTTCCAAAACTACTAAGTCGTTAGCATTCATAACAAAAACTCATAGTATCTTAGACTTAATCACACACAACACACTCAATCATAGTTTTTTTTACAAACTAGGATTAATTATTGAATCACATTTATAATTCACTATTATAGTGAATTGGGGGAAATAAATAGTGAATAGTAAAAAATAGAACCATCATTTTCATTAAATCCTTAATTGTTTTTCCAAAACTACTAAGTCGTTAACATTCATAACAAAAACTCAATCATTTAGACTTAATCACACACAACACACTCAATCATTTAGACTTAATCACACACAACACACTCAATCATAGTTTTTTTACAAACTAGGACTAATTATTAAATCACATTTATAATTCACTATTATAGTGAATTGGGGGAAATAAAATAGTGAATAGTAAAAAATAGAACCATCATTTTCATTAAATCTTTTACTGTTTTTCCAAAACTACTAAGTCGTTAGCATTCATAACAAAAACTCATAGTATCTTAGACTTAATCACACACAACACACTCAATCATAGTTTTTTTTTACAAACTAGTTTTTTTTTTACAACACACAACACACTCAATCATAGTTTTTTTTTACAAACTAGGATTAATTATTGAATCACATTTATAATTCACTATTATAGTGAATTGGGGGAAATAAATAGTGAATAGTAAAAAGTAGAACCATCCTTTTCATTAAATCCTTAACTGTTTTTCCAAAACTACTAAGTTGTTAACATTCATAACAAAAACTCAATCATTTAGACTTAATCACACACAACACACTCAATCATTTAGACTTAATCACACACAACACACTCAATCATAGTTTTTTTACAAACTAGGATTAATTATTAAATCACATTTATAATTCACTATTATAGTGAATTGGGGGAAATAAAATAGTGAATAGTAAAAAATAGAACCATCCTTTTCATTAAATCTTTAATTGTTTTTCCAAAACTACTAAGTCGTTAGCATTCATAACAAAAACTCATAGTATCTTAGACTTAATCACACACAACACACTCAATCATAGTTTTTTTTACAAACTAGGATTAATTATTGAATCACATTTATAATTCACTATTATAGTGAATTGGGGGAAATAAATAGTGAATAGTAAAAAATAGAACCATCATTTTCATTAAATCCTTAATTGTTTTTCCAAAACTACTAAGTCGTTAACATTCATAACAAAAACTCAATCATTTAGACTTAATCACACACAACACACTCAATCATTTAGACTTAATCACACACAACACACTCAATCATTTAGACTTAATCACACACAACACACTCAATCATAGTTTTTTTACAAACTAGGACTAATTATTAAATCACATTTATAATTCACTATTATAGTGAATTGGGGTAAATAAAATAGTGAATAGTAAAAAATAGAACCATCCTTTTCATTAAATCTTTAACTGTTTTTCCAAAACTACTAAGTCGTTAGCATTCATAACAAAAACTCATAGTATCTTAGACTTAATCACACACAACACACTCAATCATAGTTTTTTTTACAAACTAGGATTAATTATTGAATCACATTTATAATTCACTATTATAGTGAATTGGGGGAAATAAATAGTGAATAGTAAAAAATAGAACCATCTTTTTCATTAAATCCTTAACCGTTTTTCCAAAACTACTAAGTCGTTAACATTCATAACAAAAACTCAATCATTTAGACTTAATCACACACAACACACTCAATCATTTAGATTTAATCACACACAACACACTCAATCATAGTTTTTTTACAAACTAGGACTAATTATTAAATCACATTTATAATTCACTATTATAGTGAATTGGGGGAAATAAAATAGTGAAAAGTAAAAAATAGAACCATCCTTTTCATTAAATCTTTAACTGTTTTTCCAAAACTACTAAGTCGTTAGCATTCATAACAAAAACTCATAGTATCTTAGACTTAATCACACACAACACACTCAATCATTTAGACTTAATCACACACAACACACTCAATCATAGTTTTTTTACAAACTAGGATTAATTTTTATAATTCACTATTATAGTGAATTGGGGGAAATAAAATAGTGAATAGTAAAAAATAGAACCATCCTTTCATTAAATCCTTAAATATCTGAATATTAACATATGATTATTGCATAGCAGTAAGTCTCCTTTCATTTTCATTAAATTCTTAGGATTTCACGAATTTAGAGATTATTTTATCAGAAATCAGATTTTGGTAAACGCTTTTTCAGATTTAGCGTTATCATCGTCTGAGATCTAAAAAAATCAATAAGAGATTCAATTTTTTGAGCTAGGATTCGTGAACTTATTCCCTTTAATTCACATTATATTAATTCAAATATCAAGTATCTCAAATGTACGTTATAGTTTAATTCACTAAATTATTCCCTTTAATTCACTAAATTATTCCAAACACTCACTTTCAATCTGAAATAGAGGAAACAACCTAACTATCAAGTATTACTTTGTTTGGATATATACCTTTTGTGTGTTTACTTATCTCAACCTGCATTCTAAAAAAGAAACACGAAAATTTTAGTCAATGCCGTCAATTCACTTAGTTGTAAAACTTAATACAAAATAGCAGCAACAACAACAATAAAATTGTTGATATGATCAAAGTAAGTTGTTGACTAAAATAGCCAATCTATACTCCATTATGTCTTAAAATTCACCATCAATAAAACGAAAAGCGACGTAACTAAATGGAGAACTTTGTGCTATTGAATGCAACTCGATAGTTCCATCACAAAAGAAAATTCAGATATTTTGTTTTGACAACATGAAAGGAAAAAAGAAAGCAAGAGAGACCCAATATATTTGATGATCTTGCCATGTGAATCTTTGATAGGGCCAACAGTGAGAAGATTCAAGAAAGGAGCACCGTACTTTTTGTAGTTTAAGAGCTTTCCGCGGTAGCTATTCCCCTTTCTGATTACCTCTCATATTTTGGCCACTTCATTTTTATTTGTCTCTGGCCCTTGCAGAAACCGGCTTAGTACCAGATCACCATGAAAGAAAAAAACTCCTTTTAGCTATCAGAATATTACCAAATGAAGAAGTTCAATGGTTGTAGTAATAATTTAAAGTCTATCATGAGATAGAATATGGTCAATATAATTTTTTCAAAATCCTTCATCGTCAATTGCTATACATAAAAAAACTTGCCTAACATGTTTCCTAGAAACAATCCAACATTTTTTTCGAAATTATATTGATGCACCACACTTTTCTACCTTCACATTTAGGTTATTACTTCTAATTGAAGCCTTGATATAGTAATAGTCTTGATTCTGACTCATTAGGTAATTTGAAAGCTCCTCAAATGGTATATAAAATACCCAAACTTTAGTTTTAGACACCGATTTGCTATTCTTTTAAATCTTGAATAAATTTTTTGGAGGGTACCCATCAGTTTCCAGATGAACCAAGAAGTCGCACTCAAGAGTTATGCCAAGAGTTGTAAATTTCAAGATTCGTGTGGTAGCAGCAAAAGCAATAACATAAATCTCTTTATCATTGCTAGTCAAATTACATAGAAATTCAACAGGAGCCCCTTTATTTTTATGGTCAAAGCAATCAAAGACTTGTCTCAATTCACTACTAATTTCCCTAGCAGAATTATATACCTATAAACAAGTAAATGTAAAAGTAAAAGAGACTGTTTTATGTGACTCAAAAAAAAAAAAAACAGAGAGACTGTTTTATCATATATATCTATATATATATGCGTAATGCCAAAGTGTTGAATAAAACAAAGAGATAAATTAAATATATACCTGAAGGAGTCATTGTTTTAACATCCGATTATCTGTACTAAAAATGTCAACACCCTCTACACATCTGAAATTTTATTGTTCATTGGAGATGGGGAAATTGATAGTAAGGACTCCTACTTCTATCAACAGAATGGGTAATTCCTCGTTGTAAAAATATTGAAACACAATCTCTTCCTTATACC
This sequence comes from Gynostemma pentaphyllum, assembly GCA_028015215.1. Lineage (NCBI taxonomy): Eukaryota > Viridiplantae > Streptophyta > Magnoliopsida > Cucurbitales > Cucurbitaceae > Gynostemma > Gynostemma pentaphyllum. The sequence continues at coordinate 16,899,948 of CM051355.1, forward strand.
TCTCGCAAACATAACAAAAATTAATAATAATCTTTGCTTTTCAATAACTGGCTTTACATCTTCAAAAGCCTTATTCTGTTAAACCATTATATAACTTTAAACATTTATATTTGCTATCAATATAATCAAATCAACAGCTTAAGAATATAGCTATCCTTTCAAATTCCCCACAATTTAACTCCCAGATTCATCCTATAAACTACAAACCCTCGTAAGTAGCTCTCCACTGTTCGTCTGTTCCTAGATCTCGTCAAAAGCTTAAACGCCATGACCGTTTCAGATCTGCAATTTCATATCTCAAGACTCTGTTCAACCATCATCACTCACGAAATCAGATCTACACCATTCTTATTCGATTCAAAATTAGATCTCAGCAACAAAGGTTTTATCCCCCTTTTTCCATCGCAACCTCCGCCATGAGAACTCCATTGGCGCCGATTGAAGCTTCATCCGTAGAAGCCTTGATTTCTGGTAATGGAAGAAGTAGACGAAAGAGCTCAGAAAAATGAAAAAAAAAAAGTCATTTGAGGGATTTTTTAAAACTTGAGCTATTAGAGACATTAACCTTAATAAAAATGTCATTTGAGACCAATTCCCTTAAATAATTAGGTACAAGTTAACTTATTTATTGGGTCCACCTTTAATATTCTTAATAAATTGGGTGGGAACACCAAAGATTTGCTAAAATTTTAATTAATATAAATAATCGATTTAATTATGCAATTAAAAAAAGTATATTAAATTACTTTTCATTTAAAATTTAAAATTTATCAACTCTAGCCCAAGAGTCACAATTTTTGCAGTGGAATATCATAAATTTTAATTTACATAGTCGTGTGGGTTAACTGCCATAGGACGAAACTGATGGAGTATTGTTTATTTATTACCCAATCTTCTAATATTTTTAATTAATTAATTGGGTAACATGAATGGATGAATGAGTATAAATTCATAATTTTCGATGACTACCTCTCAAGTGAAATCGCAAGAGACTCGGTTAGATGTAAGGAGGAAAATTTTTATGTATCGGTTTTCTTCTTTTAAAATTTTCATTCATGATACTAAACAACAAACTCAATTGACATTTTAATTGGCCAATGAAAATTTTGGAAGCATGACGTGAAGTTAATGTAAAGTACTCAATTAATCAAAAGATATTGATAGAAAGGTTTAGGGAGAAGGATAAAATTTCAAATTGAAGAAATAAAGAAAAATGTGGAGTTTTTGTATTCTAGCAATTGTACAAGGAAAAAAATTAGTAAAACATAACAAGCTTAAAAGTTTTTCTTTTCCATTACTATTATATGTAATTTCTTAAAATCCTGTTATAACTTTATTTTATGAATAGGCTCCAACTTTTTTTTTATAATAAAACATATAAACCAATTAATAATTATGATAATCAATATTTAATTATTAAATTACTCAAGACAAAATAACATGATATATTTATTTTTAGGTTATTAATTAAAAAAAAATTATTTCAACATGTTTAAAAAAGTCAAATAATATTGATTGAAACATAAATAGTATAAACACATAGAAATGTTGTTTGAAGTAATAAAAAAGTTGTATTGTTCTTAAACTCTTCCATCCTTTTACTAATTAACACAAAGTCATTTGTAATAGCCAAGAACGATTTAGGAACATTATCAAATAACAAAAGTCATGATTTGAGTTTTAAACTCTTCCATCCTTAGTTTACTAATTAACACAAAGTCATTTGTAATAGCCAAGAACGATTTAGGAACATTATCAAATAACAAAAGTCATGATTTGAGTTTTAAATTATTCATAATTAAAAATAACGTCATTTAATTTTCAAATAAAAAAACTAATCCAAATGTAAACTCATTAATTTCTATTTAATGTATATTTATTAGTTTGATATTAAGTAAACTACAATTTTAAGAGTGAAAAAAGTTCATTTTAACTCTTGAAAAGTATTCAAATTTTAAATCGTGATAATTAAAAATATTATTGAAAAAAAATAAACTAATATTTAAGTACTTATTTTTTTTAAGATTTAAAAAAGGAACTACTAAAATATTAAAAAAAAGTGATTTAAAATGTTTGTTTTTGATAATAAAATAATAAAGTAATCAACAGTAGATTTTAATTGTATCAAATTATTTTTATAAAAAGATATAAATAAAAATTGATAACGATTGAGACGATTTGTGAGTTTTTATCAAATCAGGATTAAATTGACTATTTAAATTAAAAGAGTTGAATTGAAACTTAAAGACTCACATGGACTAAATTGAAACACTAAGTCATACAACTAAATTTATAACTAAACCCATAATAAAATTGAAATTTAAACGTGTAACGCACGTGGTAGATATATAGTATTAATTAAAAATAAATAAAAATGCATGTATAAGTATATTTTTACTATTGAATTTTATTTTTACATGTGTATAATTAATATTAGAAAACCCAAACCCAATTGTGTATAAATGAAGTATATACAATTAGGGATGACAACCGAGTGGGGCGGGGTCGGGGATGCATTTTCCATTCCCTACCCACGGGGATTTTTAATCCCCATACCCTACCCCATCAACTAATAAAAAATCGGGGGGCTAGGTTCAGGGATTCCCAGTTCGGAGATTGAGTTTCCCGCGATAAAAATTCCCTGGTTTATATTTTAATTCTTATTTAAAAAAAATTTAAAAAAGAAATATATATTTAAAATATACATTTTTAAGACAACAATAAAACATAATACTAAACATTTTATAATTTATTACTTAATATAACCATGTTATATATATTTTTTCAATAAATAAAAATAAAAAGTAAACAAAATACATAAAATATCATGAAAATATCGGGTTCGGGGTTGGGATAGAGAATGTATTCTCATCCCCGTACCTTAAAACAAATCAGAGGAAAATTTTCCCCCTACCCCTAATAAAACGTAGATTCCCCGCTCCTTTAGGTGGGGCTCTTGGAATTTTGCCATCCCTATATACAATCTATACTTGATTATTCCATAAAAATGCCATGTAACATTTTCAGCAAAGTAAGATCGTTAACTCTCCGTCTCCTCATCACTCCCATGACTAGAAGATTTTCTTCCGCCGTAACGTCTCTTTCTCTTTTGGTACGAAGCCAAGGCCTTGACGAACTCGTTTTCTCCAAAATCAGGCCAAAGAGAATCGACAAAGTAAAACTCAGTATAAGCTAACTGCCAAAGCAGGAAATTACTGAGTCTGAGTTCGCCACTGGTTCGGATCAGTAAATCCGGGTTTGGATAATCCGTACACTTGGTTTCGAGTTCTTGCTCGATAAGGTTTTCGTCAATGTTTTCGATTTGAACGAGGTTGTCTTTCGCTTTCTCAACGATGGTTTTACATGCTCGAACGATGTCGTATCTTCCGCTGTAACTCGCTGCCACGATTATTTGGAGTTTGGTGTTGCCTTTTGAGGTTTCTACTGCTTCATTGACTAGGGTTTGTAGAGATTTTGGAAACTTTGATATGTCGCCGATTACTGATAATCTTATTCCCTTTCTGTCAGTCAAGACAAGACATAGCTTAGCTTAAATGAACCAATTAAAAAAGGGAAGATACTTGGTACTCACAGTCCTACACGTGTTACTTTTCTATCAAATAAAATACACTAATAATAATAAATATTAGTTTCTTTAATAAATAAACAGGTCCCATTAGAACATTTAATAGAAAAGGGAAAAAATCAAATAAAACCCTAACATTTTAGGATAGTATCAATTTAAACCCTGACCTTTTAATTGTATCAAAATAAACATTAAACTTCATAAATTGTTGCAACAGCTTACTTGTAGTGAAATTATTTGAAGGGGCGCCTCAATGTGATTGTCTATCTAATGAGTGACATGTGTCACTGTATCAATGAAAGTTTTTTGTGAATATGGAGTAAACAAAACAAATTTACTTTATTTTTTACGCATTAAGAGGTATGAGAAATATATAAATAAATTCCCATCACTTTTTATTCCAACTACTATATGAAAATCTAATATTAATGCTTTTAATTATGTCACAATATTACTCATATGACGTATTACAATATATTTAACTAATATTGATCGTTGAAATTTTTTATACTAATAATTGTAAAAATAATAATTTTGATTTTTTTTAAATATAGTATTTTAAATATTTCAAAACTAAATTGCCGGTGGAAATTAACTAATATATTTCTATACTTCTTAATGAGTAAAAAATATCAGTCTAACTATGTTTCGTTTACTTCGTCACCCTAAAGCATTTTCATTAATAAAGTGACACGTGTAATTCATTGAAGGGATGACTTTCAATATTTCTCCTAACCGTTAATTTTTGTATCAATCTCATATTTTTGTTTTTTTTGTTAGTATCAAGTTATGGTTTTAATTGCTCACACGAGTAGTATAACAGCGTTAAACGAAAATTAAAGATGGTACAATGTTGCAACAATTTAAGAAGTTGGAGGTATTTTGATACAATTGAAAGATCAAGGTTTAAATTGACACTAACCTAAAAGGTTAGGGTTTTATTTGATTTTCCCCAAAAATCTAGTACATACTCATTAGTGGGTACTTAAATACTTTCCAAAAAAAAATTACTTTTAAGATTCTTTTTCTTATTTCTTTCATTTTATTAAGTTTTGATTAATATTTAAAAATCTAAACTATAGTAAATGTTATATATTAATTTGGTTTGAATTAGATCAATATAAAAATGTATTGTATCGAACTAAACTGTTATTAATTGAGTTAGACATATAAGAGTTTATAGATCCGAACTTAAACCGATTTATTGGGTTTAGATTTATTCACCTACAAGATAGACGAGTTACCTCAAACACTTTTCCAATTGCGACTTCAAAACTCTTTCAAACATAACCATCAGAAAACCAACCTCTACCTACTTGGAAAATAATCAATCATCAATCAAACTCAATATGAGACATATCCGCAATTCTATAAATATTAAAGTTTTATTATTTTTAGTATATCTGAGAAAATATTTAAATAGTAAAAATTGATTTCATCCAACCAGAAGTACTCATCATACTATTTTTGTTAGAACTGGCTAAAAACAAAACTTGCATCCCCTTGAGTTAAATTTATTCAAATATATCTTGCTCTGTTATCATATTAAATCATAAATAAACTCAAAAGTTTAAGTAGTTGCTAAGACAAATTTAACCATACACTCAACAATATTTGTCTATAAATCAATATATATATTAAGAACATATATGGAATGAAATCTTATTTTTGTCTCCAAAAACAATTGCTTACCTTAAATTTCTTTTAGTTATTCTTGATATTTTTTTTAATATTTAATAGAAATTTTATAATAATACCACTTGAATTTTTGTTTCAAGTTATAACCATCCTATAAAGTTCGAAAACGAAGAAAACAACTTATCTTCTCTATACCAAGGATGTTTGATCGCCTCTCTAAAAAAGGAAACAAATATTTATGTTAAATATAGAAGTTTAATGATAAAAAAAAATGAAGCAAGTATTTTGAAACTTCATTATTAAAAATAAAGCATTATAAAAACTATGGTAAAATAAATGTAGGAATCAAAATAGGATTTAAAATAATTATAATCAAATAGGTATTAGATCCATAATATATATACAAAATTATAATTTAATCCATCATATTCCATAAATCTTTTTAAGATTGAATTTAAACTTTTCAGATAATATGAATTGAAAGATTAAATTAAAAATTATAATAAACTTGAAGAATGAGATGCTCAAACTTAATCCATGAAACTGACCTTGGATCGAACCCAATTATCATAAGAAAAGGCAAAAAGGGTTAGTATCGGAATTTCCCATCTTAAACACAAGTCAATAATCTCTTTCAGCGCTCGAACTCCGGCATAATGTCCCATCGAGCCCGGCAAGTTTTTCCGGCGAGCCCACCTCACGTTTCCGTCAAGAATCATAACCACATGCTTCGGCATCAGCTCTTCCTTCAGTCCCGCCGGCAACTCCTCTCCGGCGACAATTCTGCCGTTGTTTTTTATCTTCGCCGCATCCGATGCTCTCAGTCGCAGGTTGAACGGGCGGCGGTGGGGGGAGCCATAGATTTGGGATAGCTTAGGCGGGGTATGGATATTCTTCGCCGGGATAGGGAATTGTAAGGAAAACATTATTCCGGTTAACACAAGTTCAAAATTTAAATTTGGTTATTGCTGTCTATAAGTAATAAATTTGGTTTAGAGATTAGATAATTAAGTTTGGGGTTGGTTGGTTGGTTGGTTGGGTGGGTGGGGAGAAGGGCCAGCCCTGCCCACGTGCAGCCAGGGCCATGGCATTTTGGGTGCCCATAATTCTTAAAATAAAAAAAAAAAAAAAAAAATCTTTACTTTAGTTTTTTAATTATTTAAAAAAAATACATTTCTTTGTGTCCATTTTTTTTTTTATTAGTTTCTTATTTTAAGGAGGTTTACGAGACTCTTAGAAAGAGTCTACAATGGAAGGAGATGGCTTTGTTGATTACTTATGATGAGCATGGTGGTTTTTAGATCATATTCCGACTCCGGTCTCTGGCGTTCCTAATCCGGATGGGATCATTGGACCCGATTCATATTACTTTTAGTTTGTTTGACTCGGTGTTCCGGTTCCAATGATACTTGTTTCGCCGTGGGTCGAGAAGGTTACATGTGAGATTGAGATGATATCTCTTGCTGTTATGTATGCTATTAGGAGTGTTTGTATATGTTTGTTGTGCAGTGTAGTTACCAACGGGCATCCACAATTCCACATTGGTATGATATCGTCCACTTTAGGTCTAGGCCTGCATGATTTTGCTTTTGGTTTCACTCAAAATCCCTCATACCAATGAAGATGTGTTATTCCCCTAATACACCCATGACCATCTTTTATCCTAACCAATGTGGGACTTTGTTTGCTTCTAACAATCTTCCCCTCGAACAAAGTACCACTGAGTATCCTCTCCATTCGCCCACTCTATCCAGGCCAACTCCCTTTTTTCGAAGGCACCGCCTGCTCGATAGAGCCCACCATGGATTGGGTCTCTGTTGCTCACCACTTTGTTTTGCACCATTTGTTATGGGACAACAAGCATACACAACTGCACATTGATATGATATTGTCCACTTTGGGCCTTGGCCCACATGGTTTTGCTTTCACCCAAAAGGTCTCATACCAATGGAGATGTGGTATTCCTCTTACAAAACAAGAAAAACAGTAAATAACGACCTAATTTTAGTGACACAAAGTTATGGACGCTATTGTAGTGACGAAATTGATCGCTCATGCACAAGTTTGACTTTTAGCGATAGAGTTCGTCGCTATTTTGAATAGCGACTCATTGTAACTCTATATTAGCGATGAACTGTGCCGCTATGCTGACAACTAAAATTATCTCTTTATTCAGAGATGTAGTCCGTTTCTGTTGAATATATACTCTTTTTGAAGAGAGACACATTTCGTCTCTAAATTTGGCGGGAACTTTTTCCTCCATTTTTTCTTGGAGGGAAAGGTTCCCGCTAGAATAGCGACTTATTTAGACTCTAAATTAGCGACACAATGTGCCGCTATTCTGCACTTTTAGACAACTAAAGTTATATCCTTATTCAGAGACGTAGTCCGTTGCTGTTGAATTTTTAATTCTTTTAATTAGAGACACATTGCGTCGCTAAAAGTGGCGGGAAGTTTTCCCTCAAATTTTTTATGTTTAGAAATAAATTTTGTCTCTAAAAGAGACAAAAGAAAGATTATAAATAGGTGTGTTAAATGACTTGAAATAAAAGAAAATTGCATTAAAACATTTTCCTGAGAGAGAAAATGCATGAGTGGATGTGTCTGTTTTCTTGGAGGGTTTCTCAACGACCAATTTATAGTTGGGGTCGAAGAGTTTGTTGAATTCTGCCAATCCTCCGTGATTTTTTATAACAACGGACAGAAGATACGATGTCCATGTAAAAAGTGTAGAAATAAGAAGATATTACCGACAGATGATGTGAAGTTACACTTGAATAGTCGTGGTTTCGTAGATAATTATTATCATTTGGTGTATCAAGTAGAATATGAAGAAACGTTCAATGCAGCGAGGGGCGAGTCATGTCGAAATGAAGGAAGCAGCTCGCAATTCAATTCGAATGTGAATGAATGTTCTGAAAACGTTCAACATCACTACGATCAGCTAGAACAGATGGTTTATGATGGATGCGATTATCAAGGAGATGGTCCTCATAATTTATTAAATGAAGATTTAAACCCGGATGCGCAAAGAATGTTTCAGAAAATAGAATCAACGAGTAGGCCGTTGTATGAGGGTTGTGATGTCATGCAACTTGTAGCTGCAATCGACCTATTTAATATCAAGGCAGAGTTTCACATCCCAAAAAGAGGATACAACTCGATTTCACAATGGTTTCATCGTTGTGCTCCTGCAAACAACACGTTGTCACAAAGTTTGTATGATACGAAGAAATTAGTTGAGGGTCTCAGTTTACCGGTGGAGAAGATTGATTGTTGCCCGAACGGATGTATAATATATTGGGGCGCAGATGCAAGTCTTCATATGTGTAACATGTGCAATCATACGAGATACAAACAAGGTAAAAATGTCTTATTCCACATACTCACATGTTTTATTTACCGATCACACAACGTCCGCAACGGTTGTACGCGTCATAAGTCACTACTTTTCACATGAGGTGGCATCACGAGCACTTGCATGATGATGGAGTAATGAAACATCCTTCTGATGCTGAGGCGTGGAAACATTTAAATCGTTGTCATCCAGAATTTGCTCGAGAAATTAGAAATATTAGATTGGGTTTATGCACTGACGGGTTTAACCCTTTCGGGGCTTCAGGAGCTCAATATTAATTGTGGCAAGTTATGTTGACGTCGTATAACTTGCCTCTATAGATGTGCATAAAAGATCCTGTGATTTTCTTAACGGTAATTGTATCAGGCCCAGAAAGTACGAAGCAGAAGCTGGATGTCTACCTCCAATCATTAATTGTTGAGCTCTGTGGTTTATGGAACAAAGAAGTTGTGACGTATGATGTTTCATAAAAAAAGAATTTTGTGATGTGAGCAGCAGTTATTTGGACGATAAGTGACTTCCTGGCATATTCAATGTTATCAGGTACGTTTGTAAAATAATTCGTTAATAATTATATTTAATTTTTCGTTATTTTATAATTTTATCACTGTTTAGATTAGATTAAAATTTATGGTTTTATGCCCAACGTTACGAATGTACTACCCTAGCTAAATTAGTTAGGGTGGAGCACTTTGGGAAAGTTTGCATGCCTTCATTGCATGGATGATATCGGTGCATTCTCTTTGGTGCATGGTCGAAAAACGTGTTAGTTTGACTGCCATAAAAGGTTCTTACCGCTCAATCTTTCATTTCGATCAAACAAAACTGACTGGTATAAAGGGTAGAGTGTACGAAATGAAGGCCCTCCAGAAATTATCACTGGATACCAAATACTACAACGGTTAGATGCGCTTGACATGCGAAGTGTTACAGAGATAGGTGGTGAGGCTTGGAATAAGACGGCAGAGAAAAATACAAGTTGGAAGAAAAGAAGTACTTTCTAGGAGCTACTGTATTGGGGAGATTTAATGATCAGACATAACTTAGATGTCATGCATATCGAGAAGAAAGTTTTCGACAATGTCTTCAACACGGTTATAATTATAACAAAAAAAAAATGAAAGACAATCTGAGATCATGTTATGACATTCAAAAAATCTGTCATCGACCTGAATTAGAGCCAGACGAAACTGGAAAAAAATATGCGAAGTACATGCTAACAGCTGACCAGAAGAAAACATTGTTCGAGTGAATGCGATCTGTTAAATTTTTGGACGAATATGTATCAAATCTGAGCAGGTGCATTGACGTACACAGTTATACTGTGTTTGGGATGAAAAGTCATGATTGTCACGTATTCATGCAACAACTCATGCCTGCTACATTTAGACCATTTCTTGAACAAAAACATTGGGAATCGTTAGCACAATTGAGTGTTTTCTTCATAGAGTTAACATGTGCAGAGCTGTCCTAAGCCACTGGCGAGTCATTGAGTAGTGAGATTGCTGTCATAATTTGCAAGTTAGAGAGAATATTTCCACCATCTTTTTTTGACTCGATGAAACATCTATCAGTGCATCTACCTTACAAGGCATATCTAGGAGGTCCAGTTCAATACAGATGGATGTATCCGTTTGAAAGGTAAATAGTTTGACTATTTTTATGAATGTTTCCTAAAGTAATGTTTGTAGCTGATCCCATTTTATGTCAGATATTTGCGTAGGCTAAAAAGAACTGTATGAAACAAGGCTAGAGTGGAAGGATGTATATGCAATGCATACCAAATACATGAGACGACCATATTCTGTTCATATTATTTTGATCAACGAATTGCAAAACAATACAAAACAGTGAAGCAGAATCTTGTTTAAGATTCTCTTCCTCTTGGAGTCGATCCAAATGATTGGTCTATTTTTGCAGCACTTGGCAGACCTATTAGAAAGCCCGTGCGGAGACCGTTAAACACGAAAGCGTATCACATCGCATAGACATACGTGTTGTGTAATTGTCCAGAGGTGGAACCATATATCGAGTAAGGATGAAATAAATTAATATGTGAAACAGTTATAATAATTCATTTTCATGTTTATAATATATTATTTTCAATAATAGGTTATTCGTTGAATTATTCGTACGACTGGCTAATTCTGGACTGAAAGCAGCTGAGGAGGGGATCATAATTGACAGAGACTTTCGTTCATGGTTTTATGCTTATGTGAGTATGATTACGTGTTATATTTGTACATATTAACTGCAATGTTATAATTTCTCAATCTAAGTTCACTGTCGTGCAGGTTGATTTGCCCACGACACCAGTTACAAACAATCACATAATAATGTTGGCAAAAGGACCTGCTAGAATTACCAAATCATACTCTGGTTATCTAGGGAAAAGCTACAAATTTCAAACAAAATCTCATTCACAGAGTAGAGCAACAAATAGCAGTGGCGTATGCATCAAGGGTTAAGTGTTTGGAAACAGTGAAGAAGAATTGTTTAGAGTTATTGATGAAATTATTGAGTTTGAATATACATGAGGGAGCGTACAGCGTACCGTATTATTTAACTATATGTGGTTTGAGACAATGCGGCAAGGTGGGATGCGAAAGATACCACATTTGCAGATTTTAAAGGTGAATAAAAGAAAGCACATGCGCACAAATTATCGATTTGTATTGGCACAACAAGCGATTCAAACGTATTTTCTGCCTTATCCGTCTTCTAGACAGTTTAATGATTGGTTAGTGGTTTGTAAAGTGAGGCCGTGTCACATTGACGAAAGTCTTCCAGATAAAGATAGCAGGGATTTTGTAGCTTTCCAAGAAGAAGAGGTGCAGAGTCATGAAATAGATGAAAGAATAAACTCTGAAACTGCTCGACCGTTAAATGACATAACAGAAACATTGTTTGATCCCAACGACTTATATATTGAACTTCCTTTTATTGATGATTCATCCCCTAAACCTTTCGAGGACTAAAAAGAAGATATTGAGGACAACAGTTTTAAATCCAACACCAATGAGTTTGAAGATGATATTTAAAGTATCAATGTATTGTTAAACTTGTAATGGAACAAAAAAATGTGAAAAAAAAAAAAACCATGGAAAAGCGATGCAGTTCGTCTCTAATGGGAAATAGAATTCCAGAACATTCAATAGATAGAGACCCAATTCGTCTCTAATAGGAAATAATATTCCAGAATATTGAACAGTTAGAGACACATTTCGTCTCTAATGGGAAATAGAATTCCAGAACATTCAATAGATATAGACGCAATTCATCGCTAAAGGGAAATAAAAATTCAGAATATTCAATAGTTAGAGACACATTTAGTCTCTAATAGGAAATATTCAATATATAGAGACGCAATTCATCGCTAAAGGGAAATAAAAATTCAGAATATTCAACAGTTAGAGACACATTTAGTCTCTAATGGGAAATATAATTCCAAAACATTCAATAGATAGAGACACAATTCGCCGCTATTGGGGTAATCATTACCTCAACGGATATTTTCCCTTATAGCGACACAATACGTCTCTAATTGGAAATCATATATTCTAGAGGACATTTTAAATATTAGAGACACATTCCGTCGCTAAAGGAAATGAAAAGGCGCGTATTTTAAAAATTCCATCCACTTTAGTGACGAATTGTATAGCTACGGCTGAAAATTATGGCAGTTGATTAAAATATTTAGTTTTTCAGATACACATTTCGTCACTAATAGGTAATTAATGGCGCGTGCTTTGAAAATTCACACGACTTTTCATTTCTCTTAGCGATTGATTTCGTCGCTAATAAAAATATATAAAGGGGTCAGACGACCCCCCCCCCCTTCTCTTTTTCTCTTCCTTGTTTCTCCCCGTCTTCTCTCTTCTCCGTTTCTCCTTGCCACCACCTCCTTCCCTCTGTCTGCCTCCCTCCCACCACCTCACTCCCCCAAATTCTCCATCGCCCCGCCACTGTCTCCACCACTCCCTCCCTCCCTCCGACCTCCCCTTCCCCGCCACTACCTCCCTCCCCATTTTTTTTAAAAATTTCCTGTCAAAGCGTCAGTGAACGGTATGTTTTCGTCTCTAATTTTTTGTTTTTATTTAGTTAATTATAAATAAATTGCATGTTACTTTTTATATATTTAGATTAATTATTATGTTAATTGTTATGTATTTAGATTATAATTATGTTAATTGTTATGATTTAGATTAAGAATTATGATAATTGTTATTTGTTATTGGTAATTGTTATGTATGCTAATTGGTTTATTTAGTGTGTTTAGATTAATTATATTATTCTTTAATTTCATTTGTATGTTAATTGTTCAAATTTAGTGTTAATTAAATTAATGATAATTAATTAAATTAGATGTTATTAATTATGTGATGACTCGTGTTCCTGGTAAGTAACTTTTTAAATAAATATTATTTTTATTGTTAATAGTATTGGGACTTTTGAGGAGGAAGTGATATTTATTAATTTAATTCTTTTTACAGGAATTAAATAAATGGATTGTCTTTATTTTGGATGGAAAAAAAAAGGAAATTGATGTGGTGTGGATGATAGGGGAAGGAAGAGAAAAATGGTTTCAGTTTTATTCTCCTCAGTTGAACAGAACCTACAGAGAAGAAAAACCAGGTAGGTTTTTTTCCCTTTCTTCTTCCTCAATGTCACCGCCCTTAATGGTTGTCGGGATTGAAATTTTAATCGTTCTCTTCTACTTTCCTTTTTGTTTTAGGGTTGATCGTTGTGGTTTTGATTTGAAGAATGTTGGAGACCATTAGAGACTTCCTTTCCAATTTTTCTGAAAAAGGTAATTGGGGGGTTTTTCCTTTTAAATTCATATTTGAGTTTTTCTTTAATTCTTATGAAAAACCCATGAAAAGAAAGTTTAGTTTTCTTTCTTTTGTTTATGGTTCTTTCTCATATTTTCTTCAAACCCTAGAATTTTAAATTCACCTTTCTTTAAAAAAATTACCATATCCATTGTTTAAAATATCACCTAATCGAAACCCGGACATCGCCAAGGAGCCTCCGCCGCCACGACAGACAACAGGGCTGCTGTAAGGCTGATGGCAAGGTTTCCCAATAAGGGTAGCCTTGTTCCGTTTCGTGTGCCGTTGTTTGCTTGTCGATCGTGGTCTCTTTTTGATAATTTTAGTAGATGTTTTGAATAGTTTTTAAGTGGTTTAGGTGTTGTATTCAGGTGGTGAAATCTTGGAACGAAAAGGGAGAAACACTTGAACCCTTGAAAACTTGAAAACATAAGGTGAGGTAGAACTAGTTAAGCGTTAATTTGTTTCTTGCGTTGTTTTTCTTTTTCATTAAAAATGATGCATGCTATCTCTGATTTTTGGAGTTTTAAAGTTACTTTAAGCATGATTTATATGTTCTTGGGCCGAACTTAAGCATGTTAAAATTTGGATTATAAAGCATGTTGAAAAAGGTGAAAACATGTACATTTAAGGAGTAACTTTGCTCAATAATTGTTAAAATCATTTGTGATTAATTCTGGAATTTTGTATGCTATTTAGTATGATTTTAATGATGTTTTAAGACATATATAGCTGTTGGAATTTAGTTGTATTTGGGGGATTAGTGCCCACTAAGTTTCAAATTTAGCTTAGAATTTCACCCATTTGGGCGAGTTTGATTATGAGATATTTATGGGAGACTCCTATGTGTAATATAATGACTATGTAAGTGGAATTTGAACCTTTTAGATTCTGGTTTTATTTAGAAAAATAGACCAACACCTAGTGACCGAAAATAAAGCAAAACTACACTAGTTTAGGCTAGTTTTGCTCTTTTGATTAGAAAATTATTGGGAGCTATCCTTTTGAGTTGGGATTGTGTTCTTGGGTGTTTTTAGATCATTAAAAGGTTGGGAAAATTTTATTTTTTCAGAATTTTGAAATTTCAAGTTTAAGTCACGAAAAAGTCAGTTTTGGCATAAACGGGTTTTCTAGACTAGAAATTGGACCTAGGCTTATTAAAGCATCCTGGTAGTGATGCTTTTAGGTAAATCATATTCTTTTGGTGCCTTAAACAATATTGTTAGAGGTTCACATTAAGTAGGACCATACTGAATATGTCGTTAAGGAGAAAATTATAGTTGTGAATGACATAATTTCACTTAACGGGGCAGGTTCATTCCATTTGATCAATAGTAAAGAATATACAAGTAGTTTCGCTTGTGTGTCTTGCAAACACACAAGAAGAATACCTCAAAAGATTGAATCGTGAAAATACGTGTTTGATGCTTTTGAGCGAGAAACTCGCTTTTATTTTCGGACATTAGTTGAGTTAAGACATTGGGTGGAAAATTTATACTCTTTAGAGTTGAGAGAATTTATTTGGAGTTGTGAGGTCGTTAACAGACTTAATGAATTTAGGAACCTTCTCATGACATAAATTTTCATTTAACTTTTTCTACTCATTGGGGGTAGCCTCATGATGCTACATATTTTTTCAGGTAAAAAGAAGAAGAAAGCCAAGCACTGATGGATTGTGAGCGGTAGATGGTTGGAGTGGATTTACATCGCCGACAATCTTATTTCCTTCTATTAGAGTCTAGTTGGGCTGACTATGAATTTATTTGAATTTTATCGTGTTTTTATAACACGTTTGGATTTTATTGGTTTTATTGAGTTTCATTACTATTGATTTATATTTTGAAACAATGAATTGAGTTTTTAGTATTAGAAATAAGTTTGATCGAACTGAGAACAGTTTTATTTATAAGTTGAAATAAATGAAATTCATTTAATTTATTGCTTCTGCTGTTGAATGTTTTATATTCCGTGTTTTGGGATTTTGGGGTTGTTATAAATTAATTTTTAATTCATTAGTATACTAATTTTTAAAATTTAGTGTTAATTATTTAATTAATTAAATTAAATTATATGTTATTAATTAATTTTTAATTCATTAGTATGTTAATTTTTAAAATTTAGTGTTAATTAAATTAATGTTAATTATTTATTTAATTAATTAAATTATATGTTATTAATTAATTTTTAAGTCATTAGTTAGGTTAATTTTCAAAATTAATGTTACTTACTTACTTAATTAAATGATATGTTATTAATTAATTTTTAATTGATTAGTATGTTAATTTTTAAAATTTAGTATTAATTAAATAAATGTTAATTAATTAATGAAATTATATGTTATTAATTAATTTTTAATTCATTAGTATGTTAATTTTTAACATGTAGTGTTAATTAGAGTTTATTAATTAATTAATTTTTATGTTATTTATTAATTTTTAATTAATTAGTACGCTAATTGTTAAAAGTGTTAATTAGTTTAATGTTAATTAATTCATTAAAATTTAGTGTTAATTAATTTAATGTTAATTAATTAATTATATTAAATGTTAATTTATTTAATTCATTGTATGTTAATTATTTCGTACATGTCTACGTCGAGGCGTCATCCACCCCGTTCTTAGGAGTTTGATACTCTCTGTGACACCTGATAGTGCATCGGCATTAGGGGATACACAGGTATCCAACATGGGGTTTCTGCCCTAAATCTTATGTAATCCAATTAAACTATAAATAAATAAAGGAATTATTAATTAGTAATATTTACATTGTCATTTATTATTAGTTTAATAAATGTAATCCATCATAAGATCCAGAGTTACTTATGATAACTTAAAATGAGCATATGATGCGGGAAGATTCACTTAAGTGTAACTCAAATAGTCTGTGGTACATGAATGAAGGTTGGGTGCCTTATTTCTGGTAACACCACTAATGACGCCCACTTGTGAATTGGCACAAGTGATATCATCCTGGATCGCTCATGTAGAGACATGTGAGAGTGGGGTGTTCTTCGCAATAGAGATTGTAGTAGACTGGACTAAGATAAACTTACTGTCTTCTGGGAAATCCGTTATAGAAAGACACTTCGTTTATCAACCGATTGATCATGTACAATTGATCTTAATCCTGAGTGGATTACGAACTCCTGTTCGCAAGAGACAAACCTTTGATTTGCATAGGTGAGAGTGACTCGATATAGTTCTCTCAATATGTCTCCCACTTTGGGGATTACATCTTGCTTATAGATGGGAACATAATTACACAAGAATTGGAATTCACTCTTTTCCATATAGGAAAATAGATGAGTAGTTCCCTTATGGACTGATTCGGTCTTGAACAGCGGGGCCCCATATTCCTCTGATCAAGGAAAAGGTTAAAGACGCATAATAGAGATTATGTAAGGTTGTTCATTGGAGAATCAGTTGGGCTTAAGGAACAAGATGTATCATGGAGGTTAATACGGTGTAAATATCTTGCCATGGATACGAACTAACTTGTGAAGGATCAAAGTGTAGTTAATGATTATAGCCAATGGACATAACTAGGTCTATAGTACTAAGAGTGCAACTCTAGATATTTAGTGGAGTTATCTAGGAGTTAATGAATGAGAATTAATTGATTAAAAGGAGTTTTAATCAAAGGTAATTCTAGATCATTGGAGCTTAGTCCTATAGGTCCATTAAGTCCTCCGAGCTAACGCATGTAATCGAGAACATAAATTAATACGATTAATTTCTCTTTGGAAAATTGGAAATGAATAGAGGAGTCTATTCAATTAATTAAAGGAAATTAAATAGAGAAGTCTATTTAATTATTTAATTAATGGTGGAATTAAATAGATGAGTCTATTTAATTATTAAATAGAAGAGTCTATTTAATTATAAGAGATTAAATAGAGGAGTCTATTTAATTAAATTAATTTTGTGTTGTCCAAAATTAATGGGGATTTAAATAGAAGAGTTTATTTAAATATTTAATTTGAAATTATCAAATTAAATGAGGAAATAAATAAAAGGAGTTTTATTTATTTAATTATTTAAAGGAATTGTTCCATTAAATAAAAGGAAAAATAAAATGCCCAATAATGTCATTGGTGGATGACATGGGCGTGTGACCCATGGTGGGGTCACACGCCACTTTGGTCAACAGTTGACCAAGAGTTTGCATTTTATTATTTGAAATATATTTAGAATTTCTTATTTAAATTAATATGATTAATTTAAATGGAAGATATGGAATAATATATTTAAATTGACATTGATTAATTTAAATAAAAGATATGGAATATTTTATTATGGAATAAAATATAATATCTTTATTATTCAAATATATTTTAGAATATCTTAATTAATTATTTATTAATTAAAAGATATTCAAAAGATTTTCTGAGGGCTTAGTTTTCCTATAAATAGGAACCTTGGGGTGACCCCAAAACACACAACTAAGAGAGTTAAAGTAAAAGCTCAGAAAATTCCTTTCCCCCCTCTCTCTTAGCCGCCGCCCATAGGGTATTGGGAAGAAAATTTCTTCTTCCCAATTTTCCTTTTTCCAAAAGAGATAATGCCCACACACCGATTCTCTTTTGTGCTTAGTGAGGAAGATCTTTTTGGTGGTCCCAGGATCGTAACCAATCGAAGAACGAGGAAGAGTCAGACACTTCTCAACAAGAGTTAGTATTTTGTTTATGCATTTAGATTTTGTTAATATTATACTTCAAGGAAAGATCTGTGAGACTTCCGCTTTGAGAACTCTTTTAGAGGCCTTAATCCCAAACACAACACACCTGTCCCCATCCCCCCGACCACATCATCAGACACCCCGTCGCTGAGCAGTTGCCTATCATCAGGGTCGTTTTGAGGGTGTCGAGAAAAAAGTGAGCACACTTTATATTTTTTTGTTTAAATTATTAATTTTTATATATATGTTTGTGTGTTTTTTTTATAGATTACATCCATCGGGTAAGGTTTCTCGAGTTTTCACTGACGTTTACAAGAAGAGTTCTAAGTTCGGGAAATAAAAGGACATTTCTAAAATCGCCAAACTACGTTGGTTTCAGACATGGAAGACAAAACTTATATTTTTTATAATTTCTTTTTTTTAATGTTTTTTAAATTGCTAACAAATTTAAGACTTTTGTTTTTTTACAGACACACTTTTACGATCCCTGCACATCTCACTGATGAGATTATTTACCCACCATGGAGCAAAGTTGCTGGAAAACGTTATAGGGACACCCTCCACAAAGCAAAGGGTAAACCAGCTTAAAAGCTTTTGTGGATGACGGAGGAGGCTCGTCTGAAGCTACTAGTGAATTGTCAAACTGGAGTTGCACATCTCTCAAATCAACTCAGCGAATCGACTGGCGAACCCAGCTTTGCACACATGTGTGACTCGCAGCCACAACGAGCATTACGAGATATTGGTAAGTACTTTTAGTCTTTCGTTTATATCTTTAATGTTTTCAATTAATGTTTAACTAATCTATTATTTTTTTTCTTTTCATTTTCACAAACTAAGGATGGACGTGAGGTACCCTCGATTGATTTATTCCTCCATCTGCAAACGAAAGGCCATGATGGGGTTACTTATGCAGATGATCGAGCGCGGGACTTACATGTTAGTTTATTTACTTTCGTGCTTTCTAATTTATTTAAAAATATATATATTTTTTAATTACTCATATATATCTTTGGTTAATTTTTGTAGGGAAAAGTTAAAGATAAGCTCAATTCGTTTAGCCCACTCCTGAGTCTCAGCCTACTCAGGAGAACCGTCTTGGCGCTTACGGGAGGGAGCTTTATGCAGACCAGCTGCGTGCTTCGACTTCTGCACGTGCTGTGACCGAGGCTTTGAGGCGAGAGAACAAAGCATTGCCCCTACAGATAGCTAACGAGCTCCGCTTTCAAGCCCGTACTGATGATCTTCAGGCTCAGCATAATCAGTTAGCGGCTCAAATGTGAGAATGGATGAGCCTGAATAGGGCTCCCGGCTCCGGGTCTACTTCTCAGCGGCCAGATGACGAGAATATGAGCCCTCTATAGTTTTTTTTTTTTTTTTTTTTTATATTTTACTTGCTTTGGGATATTTTTTGGATGCAAACATTTGTTTATATATTTATTTTTTTTAATTTAATTTAAAAAAAATATTTTTTAATAATTAATTTTAAATATTATATTTAATATTTATAATTAATTATTAATAATTATTATTTTTTAAAATGGCTAAAATAGCGATGTAATGTGTCTCTAAAAGTTTTTAATTCATTTTTTAATACTTGGTTTAGAGATGAAGTTCGTCGCTAAAGTCAATCAGTTGACTTTATTAGAGAAACAATACGTCTTTGTGTTAGAGATGTCATGCGTCGCTAACATTAGCGAATAACTGTGTCTCTAATATTAGTGACACATTGTGTCTCTAATATTGAGACGTAATAAGATATTGTCCCTATGTTCAGCGATAGATTGCGTCGCTAATTGGTCAACATTTTATTAGCGTCTCATTATTTTTCTGTCGCTATTTAGCGATAGATTTCGATGCTAATTTGAACAAGCGACGCCTTTTTTAGAGATGACTTTTTTCGTCTCTAAATTCAATTAGAGGCGCATTGCGTCGCTAATCACTGCTTTTTTTGTAGTGTTATATACCCATGATCATTCCCTATCCTAACCATCGTGTGACTTTGTTTGCTCCTAATAGTTACTTTTAATGCTTGGATTGGATTTTGTTTTTAGCTTCTTCTCCTGCTTCTTTTTACTTTTTTGGGAAAGCAAGGCATCTTTCTGTTTAGAGATAATTACAAATTACTCGTATATTTTAATGGTTTTAAACATCCGTATGCAAATTTGCAAGTCACCTACCCTTTTGTTTATAATAATGGAATTGGTATATGTGGGGGACTATTTTTAAGAATTTTGTAAATCCACTGTGTCAATTAGTTTTAACAGTATGGTGTGTGATTTGAAGATTTCACAGGGTGATTAAAACATTCAAGTACATAGCTATAATTTACAAAAATGGGTGTGTAATTATCCCTTTTGTTTAAGCTTATTTAACTTAGCTAGAAGTTGAATATAATGTTGTCAACAAAAACTCTTCCGGAGATGACAGCGCCACTGAGGCCATGGGGGCCGAAAGAAGATGCAAAACTCTCAGAGTTCCAAGTTGAATTGATCCAACTTGCATCCCAGCTCAATGGATAGATTTATAATTTTTCTCGTTTTTAATATAAACGTAGATCACTTATTTGTAATCAAGAGAGCAGGGGTTCGAACTCACCCAACCCAAATTGAAACGGTTCCAAAATCCATCCCATTGAAAAGGGTCCAAAATCAATCCCATTTTAAAGAGGGCCGTACTTTCTCCCTTTCGTGCTGAAGTTAATGGCTTGCTTACTTTGGTTATAAAATTTGTAATACATTACTTGTTTCAACACGTTCTAAATCTGAAATTCATTTTAAAAAAGTATTGGTAATACGATGTGATATGTTATGTCAAGAATTTATTAATTGTGATCGGTCATAGTGTGTTTACTTCACTCATAACGGTTAGATGCATGATTGAGTAGATGAGCGATCCTGCAATAGTCGCATCCAATGATGTTTCGTGTTATATTTTTCTGTTTCAAAAAACTAAAACACCTAAAAAATTAATAACATGAATTTCTTACTGTATCACATTGAAGTACTTGACCATTCTCGAAATTTTATAAAAGATTTTAATGTTTAAAACTCAAATAAAACATATCTATAATCTATAAGCGGAAAGCACATTTCAGCCATAATATAACAATAATAACACAGTTTTATCCTATATTAATTAAAATGCATGTATAAGTAGGTCTCATCATATAGATAAAGCCCGTGGGCCGGCCCAAGCCCAACCCGGGCCGGGGCTGGGCCGGCCCGTAAGTCAACGGTTGACGGGCCCGGCCCGGCCTATAAATCAATGGGCTAGATATGGATCATGCATTTGAGCCCAAGCCAGGCCCGTGGGTTTTATCCATAGGGCCCCCATCAGGCCCGGCCATAAGCACGTTCAAAAATTATTTAAAAAAAAAAAAAAATATATATATATATATATATATATATATATATATATATTTTAAAAATTATAAAATATATATAAATATATTTTATATTTGAAAAAAATGCACATGATTTATGCATATAAGTAGGTGTCAACCTAGTTGGGTTGTATTTATATTGCAATGATGCAAATTATTTCTCGAAAAAACAATTATGTAAATCTTATTTCTTGGTGAAATCATTATACTTCATTATTATTATTTATCCATTTTAGTTTGTCTCTTTTTAAGTTAAATTAAAAAAAAAAATATATAGTTAAATTAAGTTAAAAGAATGATAAATAAATTTAATTTAAAAATTTAATTCCATAAAATAAAGTATAAATAAAAAAAAAATATAATAACAAAATAATAAATTAACTTCATCACTTTATAGTTAAATTTAAGTTTAAGTAACATATAGGAACAAATATAAATAAATAATTTAATAGTAAAATTTAAATTAACTTTTTTTTCATCATTTTAGAGTTAAGTTTAAGTTTAAAAAGTTAAAAATAATTTTTTTTAAATACAACTAATAATTTAATGAAAATTTAATTAAATGCATAAAAATTTGAACTGGCTGGGCCAAGCCAGCAAAAACGGGCCCGGCCCGGCTGTATTTTATCTATGGGTCCAAACCCGTGGGCTGGGCTTGGGCTTACCCTTTTAAGTAAGGCCCGACCCGGCCCATTTATAGAGCAGGCCTGCCGGGCCCGGGCCGGGCCCATTCATTTAAGGGCCGGGCCGGATGAGGCTCATGTATAAGTATATTTTTACTATTGAATTTAATTTTTACATGTGTATAATAAATATTAGAAAACCCAAACCCAATTGTGTATAAATGAAGTATATACAATACCATACCTATACTTGATTATACCATAAAAATGCCACGTAACATTTTCAGCAAAGTAAGCCGTTAACTCTCCGTCTCATCATCACTCCCATGGCTAGAAGAATTTCTTCCGCCGTAACGTCTCTGTCTCTTTTGATACGAAGCCAAAGCCTTAACGAAGTCGTCTTCTCCAAAATCAGGCCAAAGAGAATCGACAAAGTAAAACTCAGTATAAGCTAATTGCCAAAGCAAAAAATTGCTGAGTCTGAGTTCGCCGCTGGTTTGTATCAGCAAATCCGGATTTGGATAATCCGTACACTTGGTCTGGAGTTCTTGTTCGATAAGGTTTTCGTTGATGTCTTCGATTTGAACGAGGTTGTCTCTCGCTTTCTCAGCGATGGTTTTACATGCTTGAACGATGTCGTATCTTCCGCTGTAACTCGCTGCCACGATTATTTGGAGTTTGGTGTTGCCTTTTGAGGTTTCTACTGCTTCATTAACTAGGGTTTGTAGAGATTTTGGAAACTTTGATATGTCGCCGATTACTGATAATCTTATTCCCTTTCTGTCAAGACAAAGGCATAGATTAGCTTTTTATGTCAAACAGCTTAAGTTAACGGTAAGGAAATGTATGGAATATTAATAAACGAGGAAGAAACTTCATCTCTACTTTGATACCATATTAAATATATGTTAAATAACAAATTGACTTTAAAGTTTAAGTTAGTGGTTAAGAATAAATTTAATCATATATCTCAACAATTATTCTTCTTATTTCTTTCGTTTTATCAAGTTTTGATTAAATTTAAAAATCTAAATATATTTGATCAGTATACAAAATTATTTAACACAACCAAACAGTTATTAATTGATTTGGATAGAATGGGGTTTACAAATTCCGAACTAAACTGATTTATTTGGTTTAGATTTATTCACTGCAACATATAGAAGAGAGTTACCTTGAACACTTTTATTAGATATGATAAATCACCCACTATACCCAAAAGCTTAAGCCAATGGGTAAAGATAGATTTAATCATATATATCTCAACACTCCCCCTCACATGTGGGCTTGGATAATTACACAAGACCCAAACATGTGGAATTTAAATGGGGAGGAAACAAGAGCAAATGACACAACGGAGAGTCGAACTTGGGACCTCCTGCTCTGATACCATATTAGATACCAAAAGCTTAAGCCAATGGGTAAAGGTAGATTTAATCATATATATCTCAACAACTTTTCCAGTTGCCACTTCAAAACTCTTTCAAACAAAACCATCAGAAAACCTACCTCTCCCTGCTTGGAAAATAAACAATCATCAATCAAACTCAATGAATTATATCCGCAATTCTATAAATATTAAGTTTTATTATTTTTAGTATGTCTGAGAAAGTTTTTAAATAGTAAAAAATTCTTTCATTCAATCACAAGTGTACTCATTATATTATTTTTGTTAGAATTGGCTAAAAGAACAAAACTTACATCATAATATGGTGGGATTTAGGTCAAGAATCAACCCTATTATTTTTTTAAAATTTCTCTCACACCTCCTCCCAAGGGAGGGTAAGTATTATCTTTTATTAAATCGTCAATAAACCAAATTCTTAAGTAAGCTAACTAAGTTAAATTTATTCAAGTATTTCAATACTACGCCCCTTATACGTGTTTAGATATTTTACATGAAACTCAATCGCGTATAATATTAATAAATAGGGGAGGAAATGACATTTAAATATCTCAACACTCCCCCTTAAGTTAAATTTATTCTAGTACCTCATGCTTTGATATCATGTTAAATCATAAATAGACTCAAAAGTTTAAGTTATTGGGTTAAGACAATTTAATCATAAACTCAACAATATTTGTCTATAAAGCATAATATATTGGATGAAAATCTTATTTTTGTCTCCAAAAACAATGGCTTACCTTAAATTTCTTTTAGTTATTGTTGATATATATTTTTTAATATTTAATAGAAATCTTAAATATAAAAGCTCTTGAATTTATGTTTCAAGTTATAAACATCCTATAAAGTTCGAAAATGACTTAAAAAACTAATATTCTCTATTCTAAGGATGTTTGATGCCCTCCCTAAAAATGGAAACAAATATTTATGTTAAATATAGAAGTTTAAATGAAACAAATATTTTGAAACTCAATTATTTAAAATAAAACATTATAAAAACTTTAGTAAAATAAATGTGAAAGACGTTTAAGGAATCATAGGATTTAAAATAACTATAAACAAATAGGTGTATTAGATCCATAATATATAGACTAAATTTTAATTTAATCCATCATATTCCATAAATTTTTTTAAAGATTAAATTTAAACTTTTCAGATAATATGAGTTGAAAAATTAAATTAAAAATTAGAATAAACTTGAAGAATGAGAAGCAAACTTTAACCATGAAAACTGACCTTGGATCGAACCCAATTATCATAAGAAAAGGCAAAAAGGGTTAGTATCGGAATTTCCCATCTTAAACACAAGTCAATAATCTCTTTCAGAGCTCGAACTCCAGCATCATGTCCCATCGAGCCCGGCAAGTTTTTCCGGCGAGCCCAGCTCACGTTTCCGTCAAGAATCATCGCCACATGCTTCGGCATCAGCTCTTCCTTCAGTCCCACCGGCAACTCTTCTCCGGCAACGATATCGCCGTTGCTATTTATCGTCGCCGCATCCGATGCTCTAGGACGGAGGTTGAAAAGACGGCGATGGGGGAAACCGTGAAGTTGGGATAGCTTAGGTGGGGTAAGGATATTCTTGGCCGGGATAGGGAATTGTAGGGAAAACATTAGGGGCTCTTGCAAAAATAGCAAAAATAAGTCCAACATTTGTAAAAATAGCAGTAAAAAACTTATTTGCAAAAATAGCAGAAAAATTAAATTCGCGCTTAAAAATTACAAAATTGCCACTAGTAATCAGTGATATTTTCACAAGTAATCACTGATTATCACTGATTATCTGATAGTAATCACTCATTATCTGATAGTAATCACTGATTATTTTATAAGTTATCACTGATTTCTCTGATCACATGAATGAGAGTTTTTAAAAATCTGCTATATTTGCAAATACTTTTTAAAAATACTATATTTTTAAATGTTATTAAAATCCTGCTACCAAATGAAATTTCCCAAAACATTATTCCGGTTATCAAAATTTGGTTATTGCTATCTATAAGTAATAATTTTGGTTTTAGAGAAATTAGATAAGTTTGGAGTTGGGTGGGAAGAAGACAAAGAAAACGACACCACAAAGAAATGTCGTTCCGTGAGAAACTTACCTACTATATATTAGACGATGTGTCGGACAGTGACTTTGTTTCGTAGGAAACACGTAACAATTATATGGAA
This sequence comes from Gynostemma pentaphyllum, assembly GCA_028015215.1. Classification (NCBI taxonomy): domain Eukaryota; kingdom Viridiplantae; phylum Streptophyta; class Magnoliopsida; order Cucurbitales; family Cucurbitaceae; genus Gynostemma; species Gynostemma pentaphyllum. The sequence continues at coordinate 16,925,627 of CM051355.1, forward strand.
GAAAAAAAAATAAAAAAAATGAAATGTGATTTACTGATTATTAAGTTTATAAATTATTACATCGTGTTTTTCCAAAAAAATAAAAATAAAATTATTACATCGTGTTGTGAATGATGATGTCATTTTTTCTTCATTTTGAAAAATCTCATTATCGGATTATAATTTTATTTAGGGTTATTTATATTAATAGCCACTATAAGCCTTCTTATAAAGCTTTATATCCACTATCTTAAAAATAAAGGATTATGTCCACCATGAGAGAGAAAGAGAAGAATGCAAAGATAAAAAAGCCCTCGCACGGTTACAAATGAAAAAGAATCAGATTTTTTGGCGTGATATTCGACACACATGCAAACGAAAAAGTAATTAATTGTAATTATTTCATTTTGTAAAAACAATCATGCAACTCTTCTTCCTCTTCATTTCTTTCCCTCCTTCACTTTCAGTTTCTCTCATTCTTCCATCCATTCACTTTCAGATTTCAATCCCAAAATCTAATGAAAAAACTTCCATTCCTTTCAGTTTTTTCATTTCCAGAAAAAATCATTCATTCAAAGGAAAACGCCTCCTTCGTAAAGGATTTTTCAATAATGGCGAGGGCCTTATGCTTCAAGACCTCTCATCAAAATGTAAGACCATCTTTTTTCTAGAGTTATATTTCTCTCATTTTGTAAAATGGTTTTTTCTAATTTCACTAATCTCAGATTCAAAACAAAAAACTTGATTTCGAGGTTTCATATGAACATATGGATCTGTTAATTACATTCATGACTTCTTCTGTATATAAACTATATACTATTTTCTAAAGCTAATAATTTGTAATTTTCATATAAACAGAGATATCTGATAATTATTTTCAAAATTTTGTTGTATATAGACTATATACTGTTTTGTATATGACAGAACTTATAAGAAGGACTACTAAGATTGGAAGGGCGGGACAAGATCCGTATGTGACCGACGTGCCAAAAAGGGTCACAAAGAAGAGAGCTTTGAAGGGGACTGATCAAAACAATGAAGATAGCCCTGATTTTAATCTTAAGATAACTCAATAAATGAAAAAATTGAAGGAAAATAAATAAACTTCATCCTTTTTATGATTTTGTCTTTCTTGCTTAACCTTTTGATTTTTAAGATGGATTCTGATACTTTTTATTTATGGATTCTGGTGTATAAAAACAATGAAATGTTTTGTTGTAAACTGAATGTGCTTATTTATGTATGAATATTATTTTGAAAATTACTAATTAGTTATATATTTTGGTATATACTGTATATGAAAATAGATAAGACTATACGAATACACATATACGACAATGATAACTGTGATTTAATAAACCAAAGTTCAATGATATTTGTGTATAATGTATAAAATACATTACTTAATGATAAAGAACAATTTAATAAATCATACAATATAAATGATAAACAAAAAAACTGAATGTGCTTATTTATGTATGGCTATTATTTTGAAAATTACTCATTAGTTATATATTTTGGTATATATTGTATATGAAAATAGATAAGACTATACTAATACACATATACGACAATGATAACTGTGATTTAATTAAACCAAAGTTGAATGATATTTGTGTATAATGTATAAAATACATTACTTAATGATAAAGAACGAATTAGTAAACCATACAATATAAATGATAAACAAAAAAACTGAATGTGCTTATTTATGTATGGCTATTATTTTGAAAATTACTCATTAGTTATATATTTTGGTATATATTGTATATGAAAATAGATAAGACTATACTAATACACATATACGACATTGATAAACTGTGATTTAATTAAACCAAAGTTCAATGATATTTGTGTATAATGTATAAAAATACATTACTTAATAATAAAAAACAACTTAGTAAACCATACAATATAATTGATAAACAAAAAAAAGAACAATCTTATTTGTAAAAAATAAGACAAAAAACATACGTAAATTTAACTAATAACTTGGATGTCACGTTATTTTGTAACTTAATATTATAAGTTATGTATATTTGTTATATACATTTATTATATACAGTATATATGACATTATGACCAACCGAAATTGATGGTAGATTCATGGAAATAGTGAAAAAGGAAATCAGTATTAATGGGGAAAAGGGTCAGCCGAAAATGATGGTAGAGCTACATGAAAATAGTGAAAAAATGGAGGGAATATGGATAGTCACTATTACCTTTGTTAATGAATGGTAAATTAAAAAAAAAAAAAAAGAGGGAAAATGAAGAGTCATTAAATGTGAAAGAGTGCAAAAAGTAGTTGGGATAATCATTACCTGGAAAGAGAAGGGATTCTTAATAAATGAGCTCATTTTATTAATTAACATCAGAAGGGTAAAAAAGGAAATTTGTACAAACAAAAAAATCTGGGAAAAAGTAAAAGTGGCTACTAACTTTTACTTTTAACATGGTGGCTATAAACCTTTATGACACCATGAAAAGTGGCCAAATATATAATTTTCCCTTTTATTTATTTGAATTGAAACCTAGGTTTTTTTTAAAAAAAAATATATATATATATATTGAAAAGTTCTAGTTTAATCTCCACGTTATAAAAAAAATTATAATTTAATCTCTCTTATTCTTATAAAAAATTTCTGGTTCAATCCCTCGTATTTTTTTCATTCAATTTGATTATGGTCTTATTGTTATATTCTTTAATACAGGATTGACGATGCATGTTTTTTTTAACTGTTAGGAGTGGAATTGAACATTTGGATGCTGGTAAAAAATAGTGAGTTACTCGAATTAAAATATAAAAATATATTTTTTTTATAAGAAAATAGTCTAATAATATCACTTTTAACATCTAGATGTTGAATGTCAATACTCATACAACACTATTATAATTATTTGTTTGCTAAAGAATTCAGTAGTAAGAATTAAAATTGAACTTAATCAAAACATCATGATTAAATTAGACTTTTCAAACCTTAGAGACTAAACTAGGAAACTATGTCAAAGGAGTGTCAAAGGTTTAGAAACAAATATATAAACTTTTTTATTTTCAATTTAATAAAATATAGAGTTTATTATTTTATACAAAACCTATTTCTTGTAATTAGTTGAGAATTGAGATACATATTATTTTTTAAAGTTTGATTTTTTTTTTTGGAAAGTAAAGTTTGATTATTAAAGTTAATCAAAATATCATTTTCAGTAGACCATGTTGCTTGATTTCAATGTCCCTTCAATTATATCATTGTCTTACTCTATCATTGTTACTTCATCTTTTAATTCATCATATTTTTTTGGTAGTCATCTTTATCTTTAGTTTGTTGTTTTATTATTTGAATAATTTTTTAAACAGTTTAGATTCTAAAATATAAATCTAGTTAAATAAATATATAAATATATATTTTCCGTTAAAAAGAAAAAGAAAAATTAATATATACCATGTGAAAAATTAGACCTTCTCGAAAATTTTCATTATAAAAAAAGATTTGGATTACAATTAATAACCTTTAGTTATCATACGTTTAAAATTGTATTAATTTTCTTTTAATCTAATATAGAGATCAGGATTCAACCATTTACTTGAACAATGATTGAAATAATATATTTGGATATAAAAATTACTCGAACAATAATTCAATTAAAATTTTACTTAAATAACATATTTTAAACCTGAAAAATTTGAAAGCAAAATTTTGGACACGACAACCCATTTAAATTTTAAACCACTTAAAATGTGAAAATGTTATTTTAAGCAGAATTTAATGACATCATAGTAAATATGCCTCCAAACTATGTTATTCTTGGTAATTTATGTTTACGTACTTTCTTTTAGATAAATACCCAATTGGTGGGACAAAAAAGTTTATAAGCGAGTGAATTATAAACCCTGAACTTTTGATCTAATCAATTTAAACCATGAACTTCTAATGAATTGTTCAATTTACACCCAAAACTTTAATAAATGGTTCAATCTATACCCATTGTTAGTAAGATGTTGAGATATATATGATTAAATTTTGTCTTTACCCATTAACTTAAATTTTTGCGTCTAGTGGTGATTTAACATATTTAATATAAATTTTCTATCATTTTTAAAGAATTATAGCTAGACGTGAGCGTTTTAATATCTAAATGAAGGTGTTTTAGAAATCAATTTTTTACTCATGTTAAATATTTTTTTTATGGCTAGACTTTGACTATTTTGGTGTTGGGTTTGAACTTTTTGTACCATTTGATTTAACAACTGTGTTCTAAGTTTTTTTTTTTTTAATTATAGTTGAGAATGGGCGTTTTCATGATTAGATTATAGATGTTTTGTTATCTTGATCTTTTGGTGATTTATAGGCTGAATTTTAAGTAATTTTGTAGATAAATTGATTCATTTATTAAAATTTAAGAATTAAATTGGTTAAATAAAAAATTTAGGGTTTCAATTGATAAAAATATAAATTTATTTTTCCCTAAAATTATAATATACACTTCCCTTTACTCTTGATTGATATATGCGTTACCAAAACTATAAATTTTTAAAAAATAAGTAAATTATATCCATACCAAAATGAGGTATATCGTGAGAATTGGTAAGGGTGTCCATTTACTTTTATATTGTTTTACAAATTTATCAATAGTAAAAAAACAAAACTTAAAAAATCACAAAATTTTAATTTATAATATCTAAATTAAATATATAAATAACAACAAGATTATTGATCATTCCGTAATACAGAATAAAAAAAATTAATGAAAGTAAAAAAGTACTATTTTTAAAAATGAGGTAGAAAAAATGATATTGACTATATAATTTCTTTAAATTTAAGGTGTACGCTATTTTATTATATCAATTTAATCATTGAGATTTAATATATTTATCATAATAATTTTTTATTTTTATAAAATGTAGTACAATAAAGAATTTCACGAGTGCATTATGTGGTTAAAAAAAAAACTAGTAATTTTAAAACGAGGGTGTAAAGGGTAAAAATAGCCCTCTCGTGGGCCGCGCTCACACTGGGCCGATTCACATGGGGACAGGCCCATCAGAATCGCATCTAAAAGGAGCCGACCCCCCAGCGGGCCGCGTTCACTGCAAGGCAGCTCACGTGGGTACGGACCCGACCGGACTAACGCCATAAGAAGCTCGTCCTTCATGGGCTAATAAAAAGGCCCAATAAGCCTAGCCTCATTGATACGAACCCTCAAGCGTTGACGGATTCAAGAACCGGATGATGGACCCTTGAACGGAAAAGCTTGAAAACCCTTGACAATTTGAATCAACCTTTAGGCGAGGTTGGGAAGATGATGACCTAATCGATCAATCCCCTAATTCAAGAATAGGTTTCTTTAATTAAGGTTGAGGCACTCCACAAGAACAATGATCAATTGGACTTGAATGACTCTAAACATGCAATTCAAGAACATGAATTACAAAGAGGTTTTTCAAAGCAAAAGCTTAAACCAAAACAAATCGATTTTTATTCATTGATATTCTGATTGTAAAGCTTACAAAAGAGGCTTTAAATAGCCTAATAAACCCTAGCTTGGTCGAAAATATGAAGGGAAATAAAGACCTAATAATAAAAAGGTAAAAACTAGACTTTCCTAAATTCAAATTAGGAAAGTTTTCCTAATCTTTTAAACTTGGTCTCCAAGTTTGCAAAACTAAGGAAACAAAGTCAAATCTTCCCTATTACATCAATAATAATAATAATAAATAAAACTAAAGTAATAAAACTCAAATAAAATACTAAAATTCGAAATTGGATGAAAATAGACAAAACTACAAGTGCCGGTGCCGTTTTTGATGTCATTTTCACTCGTTTGAATGTTTTCATGCGCGATTTTCTTTGGAGCTCTTTGAAACAAATATCCCATGAGTTTAGAAGTGTTTTAAACTCATTTTCTTGATTAGTCAAGTATGTAACCAAATATCCTTGCAAATGCCCAAGAAAGTCAATCTTCACTCGTTTAGTCTTCGGATTCTTGATCTTTTCTTGATTGAAACCTTGGACTTCAATATTGTCAATTCTTTGACATTTGGGGCTGGGATGATTCATATCATTATACCAAATGATATGAAAACCCTTGGAAACTTACCAAGAACCCTTCAAAGAAGAACCCTAGATGAAGAAACAAGAACCCACAAAATCAGTAGTAAAAACTCAAAGGAAAGAGTTAAGGAATTAGGCTACCTTTATGATCTATGATCTTGAAACAAGAATGACTTCTTACCCCAAGATTCGAACACTCCAAAAACAATATGATCAGAATTGTTTTAATGCTCTAAAACATGCAATCCTAAGCAAGAATTACAAAAGATGAAGAAGAGAATGGTCTTTAAGCCAAATCATGCAAATAAGCAAGTTTTCTTGAATAATCATAATCTGTCTTTATTAATGAATAAGGATGCCTTTAAATAGGCAAAAAGTTAAGTCTCCTACTTCTAATATGACACTAAATTCGAAAATATGAGATAAAAAGCTGATAAGGATGATCTCATCATGACATCACCATGATGAGTCATCAAAAAAATTAAACCTACTCTAGGAAATTTAAATTGCATATCTAATAAACCTACACTACTTGGATCTTCCATTTCTTTACATCATCTTAAAGTTCTCAACTTAAAGTATCTAGAAATGGAAAGTGTGACATGGCCTAAAATTTAGGGATCCATTTCCTAAATTTTAGGGATTTTCCTAGATTTTAGGAAAAGTCTTCAAATTGACAATTTTGAGCTTGTGAATCTTTTTGTAGTTGAATTGTCCACAAATTGTATGTTAAACCCTTCATTTCTAGGATTTCCTCTTTGGTTTCCTTCAAATATGTTTGGACATGTTGAATCAAAGCTAGCTTCAATTTCTTATTCTTTGATCTTGTTATTGGCCCAATTGGCGATTGAGCTCCCCTTGATCATTTGCAACATTAGCTCCATCTTCTAGCTTTCCATGAGTAAGTGAAGTGTTACGATTCGTATCATCCCCTCCCTGTTGAAAAGGATTCGTCCTCGAATCTAATTCATCACCTACATCAAAAGGAGTCAAATCAGCCACATTAAAAGTTGCACTAACCGAATACTCACCTGGCAAGTCAATTTTGTATGCATTGTCATTGATTCTCTCAAGAACTTGAAATGGCCCATCGCCTCTTGCATCAAGCTTGTTTTTCCTCCGATTTGGAAACCTTTCTTTCCTCATATGTACCCAAACCCAATCTCCCGGGTTCGAAAATAACTCTAGTTCTTCCCTTATTCACCCTAGAAGCAATTTTGGAGTTTTGCTTCTCAATTCTTTCTTTGACCTCTTTATGCGCTTATGCATCATGTCGACTTTAGAACTTGCATCAAAACTCACAATATTGTTAGGAGGCATAGGTAATAAATCAAGAGTAGTAGTTGGATTAAAACCATAAACAAGTTCAAAAGGAGTGCATCTAGTAGTGCTATGGACAGCCCTATTGTATGCAAATTCAATTAATGGTAAACAATTCTCCCATGTTTTATGATTTTTATCAATGATTGTTCTAAGCATAGTGACCATTGTTCTATTCACCACCTCGGTTTGTCCATCAGTTTGGGGATGACATGTAGTAGAGTAAAGAGGTTTGGTACCCAATTTCCCCCATAAAACTCTCCAAAAGTGACTTAAGAATTTTACATCTCTATCACTCACAATGCTTTTTGGAATGCCATGCAATCTAACTACTTCTTTAAAGAACAAATCGCTATATGCTTAGCATCATCCGTTTTGTGACATGCAATGAAATGTGCCATTTTGCTAAACCTATCAACTACAACAAGGATGCTATCTCTTCCCCTCTTAGTCCTAGGCAATCCTAATACAAAATCCATGGATATATCTAACCAAGGTGCCATTGGAACCAGGTAAAGGAGTATATAATCCATTGGGTTGAAGCCTAGACTTGGTCGCTTTACATGCTATGCAATGTGCACACACTTTAATAACATCATGTTTCATTTTAGGCCAATAAAAGTGTTCATGCAACATGTCATATGTCTTAGCTACCCCAAAATGTCCCATTAAGCCTCCCCCATGTGCTTCCCTAGCTAATGAGTCTCTAATGGAACATGAAGGAATGCACAATTTACCCTTTCTAAAGAGATATCCATCATAGAATATGTAATCTTCTAAAACAGCCCCTTGTTCACAAGAATTGTAAATTTCCCCAAAAGTGTCATCAAGGTGATAAAGTGACTTGATATGCTCAAAACCTAAAAATCTAGCATGCAAAGAGTTAAAGAGAGCGTACCTTCTTGAAAGTGCATCAGCCACGATATTGTCTTTACCTTTTTTGTACTTGATGACATATGGGAATGTTTCTATGAATTCCACCCACTTTGCATGTCTTTTGTTGAGTTTGTCTTGCCCTTTGAGGTGTTGTAAGCTCTCATGATCGGTGTGAATGACAAACTCTTTCGGCCAAAGGTAGTGTTGCCAAGTTTGTAGAGCTCTTACCAAGGCATATAACTCCTTGTCATAAGTTGAGTAGTTCAAGGCTGCCCCACTCAACTTCTCACTAAAGAACATACAAGGTTTTCCACTTTGCATTAAAACAGCCCCAATTCCTATTCCACTTGCATCACACTCAATTTCAAATGTTAGTTCAAAGTTAGGTAAAGCAAGTAAAGGTGCATTGCATAATTTATCCTTTAAAGTTTGAAAAGCATTCTCTTGGGCTATTCCCCATGCAAAGGGCACATTCTTTTTCACTAGTTCATTCAAGGGTGAAGCAATGGTACTAAAGTCCCTAATGAACCTTCTATAAAACCAAGCAAGGCCGTGGAAGCTCCTAATCTCGCTTACATTTGTTGGTGTTGGCCATTCCCTAATTGCATTTATCTTTTCATCATCTACTTCCACTCCCTCATTTGACACTATGAATCCTAGGAACTTGACTCTTTTCATGCAAAAAGAACACTTTTTAAGATTAGCATATAACTTTTCTTTCCTAAGTGTTTCTAAGACAAGCCCGACATGTGTGACATGTTCATTCAAAGATTTTGAGTAGACTAGAATATCATCAAAATACACAACAACAAACTTGCCTAAATAAGCCCTAAGTACATGGTTCATAAGCCTCATAAAAGTGCTAGGTGCATTAGTGAGTCCAAAAGGCATTACTAACCATTCATATAAGCCAAATTTAGTTTTAAATGTTGTTTTCCATTCATCTCCTATTTCCATGCGAATTTGGTGATATCCTGATTTTAGATCAATTTTTGTAAATAGATTACAACCATTAAGTTCATCAAGCATATCATCTAACCTAGGGATAGGATGTCTATACTTAATAGTGATCTTGTTTATTGCCCTACAATCGACACACATCCTCCATGTACCATCCTTTTTAGGGACAAGCAAAACCAGGAACCGAGCAAGGACTTAAGCTTTCTCTAACATACCCTTTTGCAAGCAATTCATTTACCTGATCTTGAATCTCTTTTGCCTCAATAGGATTGGTCCTATAGGCTGGTCTATTTGGAAGGGAAGCCCCTGGTATGAAGTCTATCTTATGCTCTATCCCTCGGATTGGAGGCAATTCATTAGGAATTTCATCCAGGAAACACATCCTTGAATGCCTGCAATAAGTCAAGAAAAACACTTGGCAAAGAGATGTTAAGTTCGTTAGTGAGTAAGCAAGGTCCTTTGCATAAAAGCATAAGGACGTTTTTGTTAGTAAATAAAGCTCTCTTGACCTCACTAGCTTTTGAATACAAGCTAACACTCTTTTTTCTCTCATCCTCTCTTTTTTCACTCAACTCTCTTTCTTTTGCCTCACTTTTTTTCTTTTCACTCTTTTCACTCTTTTCATTCTTTTCTTTTTCTTTTTCTTTTCTCTCCTTTTCTTTTGCCTCACTTTCTTTTCTTCTTTTTTCAAGTTTACATTGATCATTGTATACTTCGTAGAAGATAAAGGTACAAGTGTAATCTTCCTCCCATCTTTGGTAAATGTGTATCTATTTAGGTAGCCATCATATATAACTCTCCTATCAAACATCCAAGGTCTACCTAATAGTATATCTCCGGCATGCATGGGTATCACATCACATTCAACATCATCTTTGTACTTTCCAAGAGTAAAAGAAATAAGTACCTTCTTATGCACCTTAAGCTCTCCACAATTGCTTAGCCATTGTAAATTGTATGGTTGAGGGTGAGGTTTAGTGATCAGCCCTAATCTTTGCACTAAGAGAGAACTAACAACATTTGTGCAACTACCATTATCAATAACCATACTACATCCCAATCCTTGAATAATACACCTAGTGTGGAATAAGTTCTCTCTTTGATCATCCATACTCTCGCGAACTTGTGCTTTTAGTAGTCTTCTAGTAACCAAGGTAATCTTGTTACCATCCTCAATACTACCATCACTTTCTTCCTCAAGGTCCATGTCTTCCTCCTCCGAATTACTCTCTTCCCCATCCGTAACTAACTCCCCATTCATCATTATCATAGCCCTTTTATTTGGACAATCTTTGCTAATATGACCCACTCCTTGACATTTCCAACACTTTAGGTCTCTACTTCTCTCCTTAGCTTCCTCAATTTTACCTTTCCCCGTAAAAGAACTCTCGCCCTATCCTTGGTTGTGACCACCTTTTCTTTGCTTTTGTAATCTTCCTTACTCTCCTTTCTCCAAGAATTGTTAAAAGAAGATTTAGATGAAGAAGAAGGTTTTGTAAAAGGTTTTGGAGAATACCTTGCTGACCTAGCTTCTTGGATTTGCCTTTCTATTTTAATGGCATTATGCAACAACTCGTCCATATCAAAGTATTGGTACATGTCTACTTGATTAGCTATGTTCTTTTGCAATCCTCCCACAAATCTTGCCATTGTTTTTTCTGGATGTTCCTCCTGTGTTTGATCTAGTCATAAGCATGTCCATCTCTTTGTAGTAATCCTCCACACTTTTGCTTCCTTGTTGCAATTTTTGCAATCTTTGTTCCACCTCTCTATGGAAGTATGGTGGGATAAATCGTTTTCTCATGATGGCCTTTAGCTCTCGCCATGTAGTAATTTGCTCTTCGCAGGCCCTCCTTCTACTAATTTTCAATCGAGACCACCAAATAGAAGCATAGTTAGTAAATTCGAAACGGCTAAAAATACCTTTTTCTCTTCACTATGTCTTTCACAATCAAAAACATTTTCTATATGATTCTCCCATTGTATGTATGCTTCAGGATCCGACTTTCCTTCGAATGGTGGAATTTTGTGTTTGATTCCACTAGTTTGTCTCTCCTCCAATCTTTCATGTCTATAAGCCCTTCTAGGAAAAGCCATCTCTCTTCCTCTTCCTCTTCCCCTACCTTGTTGAACCCTAGGAATCTCCTCTTCATCTTCATAGCCTTCATCCTCAAGATATTCTTGAATGTCCTCGTCCCTAGCCCGTTGAGCCCTCAAATTTCCTCGGATTTGTTGCTCTCGGAGAACATTTTGCAACAAGTTTTGTTCAACTCTAGGTGGATTTTGCTCCCTTGTTTCCCGAACTTGAACACGTGTCGAGAGAGTTGCAAGCATTTGTTCAATTGTCTAATTGATTTTCTTACCTCCTAGGTTCATTACGTGCTATTATTTGCTCTTCTTCATTCTCCATCATTGCCAAGAAAGTTAGTACTAAAAAAAAATATGTAATGGACCTCACAAGCACTCCCTAAGTGTTTGCACTCAATGATATGTAGTTCACTCGTGTTTACACTCATTGAAAATGCTCTCACTCACTCAATATGCTTGGCTGCAATCTTGCTAGTTAACACGTAAATAAAGCATTCAAACAACCCTAAAACCAAATTAATCTGAAAGTGCACGAAAAATGAAGTGGAATGAAAAAAAAGAACACGAAATTTGGATAAGATAAGATGAGATAAGGTTATGGATAAGACAAGATAAGATGAGATGAGATAAGGTTAGATAAGATAAGATGAGATGAGATGAGATGAGATGAGATAAGATAAGGTTAGATAAGATGAGATAAGATGAGATGAGATAAGGTTAGATAAGATACGATAAGATAAGATAAGATGAGGTTAGATAAGATAAGATAAGATGAGATAAGATGAGGTTAGATAAGATAAGATAAGATGAGATGAGATGAGATGAGATGAGATGAGATGAGATAAGATAAGATAAGATAAGATGAGATGAGATGAGATGAGATGAGATAGGTTAGATAAGATGATAAGATGAGATTAGATAAGATAAGTCCTTCAAAACACAAATCATTTTTTTTTTTTTTTTTTTTTTTTTTTTAAAATCTGGATTTATCAAAAACAAAGAAGAACAATCAAAATTTTGTTGGTTCCCCCTTTATTTAGATTGATGCAAAACACAATTTAGCAACTAGGGTTTTGTTTTGTTATTTTAGTTGCTCCCTTTTATCAAACAAATGTACTAACAAATTCAAGTCTTCAAATAGGATATTTCACTCAAGAACACATGAAGAACATGAAGAATACACATGAACATGAAGAACACACATGAACAATCAGATTTCCAGAATTTTGTAACTAAGAACAAGTTGTAATTTGAAACCCCCTATAGTATGTAGAGAACCCCAAATTGACAATACCTACCCTTAGAGCCTAGGCTCTGATACCAAATGATACGAACCCTCAAGCGTTGACGGATTCAAGAACCGGATGATGGACCCTTGAACGGAAAAGCTTGAAAACCCTTGACAATTTGAATCAACCTTTAGGCGAGGTTGGGAAGATGATGACCTAATCGATCAATCCCCTAATTCAAGAATAGGTTTCTTTAATTAAGGTTGAGGCACTCCACAAGAACAATGATCAATTGGACTTGAATGACTCTAAACATGCAATTCAAGAACATGAATTACAAAGAGGTTTTTCAAAGCAAAAGCTTAAACCAAAACAAATCGATTTTTATTCATTGATATTCTGATTGTAAAGCTTACAAAAGAGGCTTTAAATAGCCTAATAAACCCTAGCTTGGTCGAAAATATGAAGGGAAATAAAGACCTAATAATAAAAAGGTAAAAACTAGACTTTCCTAAATTCAAATTAGGAAAGTTTTCCTAATCTTTTAAACTTGGTCTCCAAGTTTGCAAAACTAAGGAAACAAAGTCAAATCTTCCCTATTACATCAATAATAATAATAATAAATAAAACTAAAGTAATAAAACTCAAATAAAATACTAAAATTCGAAATTGGATGAAAATAGACAAAACTACAAGTGCCAGTCCGTTTTTGATGTCATTTTCACTCGTTTGAATGTTTTCATGCGCGATTTTCTTTGGAGCTCTTTGAAACAAATATCCCATGAGTTTAGAAGTGTTTTAAACTCATTTTCTTGATTAGTCAAGTATGTAACCAAATATCCTTGCAAATGCCCAAGAAAGTCAATCTTCACTCGTTTAGTCTTCGGATTCTTGATCTTTTCTTGATTGAAACCTTGGACTTCAATATTGTCAATTCTTTGACATTTGGGGCTGGGATGATTCATATCACTCATGCTATCCCAATCGATGAACCCACGATCAAGGGACTATAAAAGGCACTTGACCTATCAAATCAGGTATGACACTTTAACCTAGAAAACGAATAACCTGATTATCCTTGACCCAACCCTTGCGGCGCAAGGCAAATCTCACCTACCGCCACCTAACTTGATCGTCGGAGGGTCGTCGGCCGGTACCACACCGGTGCCCTTCTGACCGTCATTCGCTGTAGTGTTTCAGGTTGTTCGTCGCTAAGGACTGGCACGTTACGCGACGTGCTCCATTGTGTGGAACGAGGCTCCGACGAGAAATATCCTCTCCAATTTACGAGGGTAAATTGGAATCCAATGTTAACTTCCTCTCCAAATGAAGGCTGAGAGATACATACATAGGACAAGTCAAATCTCCTCTCCCAATAATGTTAATAAGCCAAAAACTGCCATTGTTACAAACTCAGAAGAAAAATAGAAAAATTATTTGATTTTAACGTCCTTTCTAATCTTAGAATGAATAACAATGGAATCTATCGTGAATGAATATGGTAACGTAAAACAACCACAATGATTATAATTTACTATAAAATTGCTCTGGCTTGCTGTTCACATGGTTCAATCAAATATATGTTGAAAAAACAAATCTCAAAATTAAAGAAAAAGTCAAAGAAACCCATAAATGCTCTTAATTAAATTTAGGTATATATCTCGTGTCTGATTTAATAAAAAGATTTTTTTTTTGAAAAATCTGATCTCTAGCAAACGTGGTGACACGATGTGCAAAATTGATGAATAAAAATTTATATAAATAGAGGTGAAGAAGCAAAGCATTTTTCATTCAAAATAGATGAATTGGTAAGGGTGTGCATTTATTTTTATATTGTTTTACAAATTTATCAAAAACCTAAAACAAATCAAACTTAAAAAAATCATGAAATTTTAATTTTAAAACATCTAAATTAAAAATATTAAATAATAACAATAAAATTATTGATCATTCAATAATACAATTTCTTTTTAATGAAAGTAAACAAATACTATTTTTAAAAATTACGTAGAAAAAAGTGCTATTAACTCTAATTTCTCGAAACTATATAATTTAACATATCTAATATATATATATATATATATATATATATATATATATATATATATATATTAAGTTTTTTTTTCAATTTAATAAAAAATAGAGTTTATTTATTTTATACGAAATTTATTTCTTAATTTAATTATTTGGGTTACAGATTATTTTTTAAAGTATGACTATTATTATTTTTGGAAAATAAAGTTTGATTAATTAAGTTCATCAAAATATCATTTTCGATTGACAATGTTGCTTGATTTCAATTTTCCTTCAATCATATCATTGTCTTACTCAATCATTGTTACTTCATCTTTGAATCACTACAAGAAATATAGGAATTGCCGGCATTGTCACTTGATTTCAATTTTCCTTCAATCATATCATTGTCTTACTCTATCATTATTACTTCATCTTTGAATCACTACAAGAAATATAGGAATTGCCGGCGAAATTTTTCGCCGGTGAAAATTTTTCGCTGGAAAAGCCCCGTCGAATTAGCCTTAGCTGGTGAAATTAATATTTCACCAGCAAAACTAATAATTTTTTTTAATAAACTATGTCAGCGAATTTCGCCGGCATAGCCACTGTTAATTTTTTTTCCATTTTCTTCCCAAAAAGTTTACATTTCTAATTTAGAACCTGTTTTTTTGTTCAATGTAATACTAATCAATAAGAAATATTTCTAAAAAAGTTCATAACATCCCAATAACATAATCAAATAGTTAATACAAAAGTACTATTCATTATCTAAAAAACATAAAAGAGTTAGAAGACAAGTTTTAGTACAATCATCTAACTAGGTGGCGGAGTCTGCGTGAAGGTAGAAAATTGGTTCCTCATCTCACAGAACTCACGTCTAAACTCATCTAAAGTATTTGAAATCTCATTGTATTTCGTTCTAAGCTCTAAGTTTTCCGCCTCTAGCTTATCGACCTTCGGATCTTCTGTGAAGCGTGATCGACCACGTGGATGAAAAGACACCGACCTATTATGTGCAGGTCCCACCCCTAAACCTTTAATATATCCTGAACAATAGCCTCAAACTCTCTCAATTATCTCAGCATCAGTTAGGCGCGGTTGGACAACTCCGTCCACCTTCACTTTAGGAGCAGTAAGCAAATCACACATCATGCCCTGCACGTACGAATATAATTATGATTGAACTAAAATTTAAAAACAAACACTTGTTAATATAAAAATTTTCAGTCTTGTGAAACTTACATAATCTTCCTCCGCCGCATTGTTGATCCATACCCCATCATCATTTGTATGCATGACTCGAAATCGATCAATCTGATTGAATTCTTCTTCATGATCTTCACCTTCGGCTTGCTATAATCAAAACAATACAAGTTATATTAGGTACAAATAAGTTTAGTAATATAAACTTCAACATATACGTACATGATCTGTCATGACTCGCACATGTGATCTCGAGCCTGTTTTGTGATTGTATTTCATTTCCCCCTATTCTTGGTATTAGCCTCAGCCATGGCCTACATTACAATGAAAGTAAGGTTACTATATGTGTATTGTTTTATGTATGATAAAACTTTAAATCTTTATTTTTATGTGTTTACCTTGAACTTAGGCGTCTCTCACATATCACACAAGAAGATCCAATCATCCAAGTTCTCCACTCGTTTGTATTGTTTTCCTCGGGCTACTTGAATGCCATCTTTCTCTTTGGTAATATTATAATACGTATGCAACATTGAACGAAACTCGTTCAATGAGTCAGGCATTTTGTGACTGAGGTAAATTTGCACTGCCTCTCGAGTAGGGTCGAAAATGAAGTTATCCTACATCAATATATAATGTACATGAAAAAAATAAAATTAGTTTGAATTCACATTACCAATATCAATTATTAAATTCAATATACTTACCAAAAAGTGGTGGACTATATTGTCTTTGTCTTCTTATGTCACATTCTTCCACTTCATGAGATGACGAATGGGAATGTACGTGCGACAAAGAACACCGACTTCATTGATGAAGAATGTGGCATTAGCGCCAATGGGAACACATAATTTGTCGGGGATGTCCACAAGTAGTTTCCCTCCATTATCCCGGACCGCTTGGGCAAGTGCTAGACTTTTAGATGGCCCTCTTGTATTTGGTGTATGTGAACCTATTACAAATGCACAAATTCATATATTATGCATTAAATTGAAATATAATATGTATATAATATATAATGTTCATGCATACTCAGTCGAACATAACGAACCTGAAGATTGCTGACTACCTTCAGCCTCATGGTTAGACTACATACTAACTCGTTGTAATGCACTATTACGTGTCTTACATGGACTAGTAGGAGGCCTGCAGATGTACAACAAATTAAACTCACAATATATACATGTAAACTCAATATGAAATTTCGCCGGCCTTGGTAATAAACACCAGCGAAATTTTCATTCCGCCGGCCTTACCTTTCTAATGCCGGCGAAATTGAATTTCGCCGGCAATTCCCTACTTTCTTGTAGTGAATCCATCTATTGTTTGTTTGTTTTTATTTTTTTGTCATCTTTATCTTTAGTTTTTATTTTTAATTATTTGAATACTTTTTTTAATTAGTTTAGATTCTAAAATATAAATCTAGTTAAATAAATAAAAAAAATTGTTAAAAATATAAAAAATAAAATAGATGTGAAAAGACCTTCTCGAAAAATTTTATTAAAAAAATTAAAGAACTGGATTACAACTAATAACCAATAGTTATCGTACGTTTAAAGTTGTAATAATTTTCTTTTTAATATAATAGAGAGATAGGGATTGGACCATTTACTTGGATAATTACGGAAATAATATATTTGAATATAAAAATTAACAAACGATAATCCAATTGAAAATTTACTCAAATAGCATATTCTAAACCTTAAAATTTGGAAGCCAAAAATTTGGAGACAACAACCCATTAAAATTTTAAATCCATTTCAGAATTTAATGACATCATAGTAAATATGCCTCCAAACTATTTTATTCTCGGTAATTTATGTTTACGTAATTTCTTTTAGACAAAAAATACTAAACGAGTCAATATAAACCTTGAACTTTTGATTTATCAATTTAAATTCGAACTTTGTATATAAATTGTTCAATTTACACTGAAACTTTATTAAGTGGTGCAATCTATACTCATTGTTAGTAAAATTTCTATCATTTTTTAAGATTTATAGCTGGACATGAGCGTGTTAATATGTAAATGAATTGTTTTTTAGAAATCAATTTTTGTACCGTGTTAAATATTTTTTATGGCTAGAATTGACTATTTTGGTATTGGGTTTAAACTTTTTTGTACTCTTTGATTTGACAAATGTGCTCTAATTTTTTATAGATGAAATTGAGCATTTTCATAATTAGATTATAAATGTCTTGTTACCTTGATCTTTTGGTGATTTACTAATTGAATTTTGAGTAATTTTATAGATAAATTGATTCATTTATTAAATTATACGGTTTAAATTGGTTAAATCAAATGTTCAAGATTTAAATTGGTTAAATCGAATGTTCAAGATTTAAATTGACAAATCATGTAAAGTTTCAACGGTGTAAATTTATTTTTCCTTAAAATTAACATATAAACTACCCTTTTAACTCTTGATTGATAGAATTAGCAAAACCTTGTGTTAAAGTTGGTGATTAAGAAGCTCCCTTATTGTTTTGTTTAAGGAGTCCTCTCAAGTCAAAAGTTATTAAACACGTTCTAATCAATTTAGTTGGTTTGTTACTTAAATAGTTAATCTTCACGTGAGTCATTTACTATTTTGAGCTGTGAGCTGTGATCTGTCAAATCATTTTCAGATTTTGCTACGTGGATGATGGACAACCTCTTGTGATGGCAGTATTGTTAAAAACGTTATTTTAATCTTTCATTTTGAGTGAGATGATTGTAACTTTTGAAAAAGTATAGAGAGAGAGAGAGAGAGAGAGAAGAGGTATTTGTCTTTAGCTCTTTGATGAACATGAGTCTTGTTCATAGAAACTTCTTATAATTCTTGAGAACCTCAGAGATCTTTAACTCCCTCGATGAAGGATAGAAGGCTTGATTGTTTAGTCTTGGATGGATTCATTATTGTGAATGTTAATGAGAGAAAGAGTGAGAGAGAGATCACAAGAATAGATTTGTATTATTGAATGTGAAAGAAATACAACTCTCCTATATATAGAAAGAGAAGTATTGAAAAGAATAAAATAACAACTTAAGTAACAAACTAACAATCTCTCAACTACTCAATGAGCTCCCTTTACACCCCCCTTCAAACCGATGTCTGCACCAGAAATTACTTGTAGTTTAGATCGCCATTTACAAAAGGAAAGTGCTGAAAGAGGTTTGGTAAAAATATCAGCCATTTGAGCAGTTGCAGGTAGATGACAAATTGAGATCTTTCTTTGTTGAACCAAGTCACGAACAAAGTAAATATCTAATTCAACATGCTTTGTTCATGAGTGTAAAATTGGATTGGCGTTAAGATGTACAGCTCCTAAATTATCACACCATATTATGGGAGATGAAGATGGTGTAGCTCGAATTTCACAAAGGAGAGCTTGCAGCCATAGAACTTCAGCATCTACATTTGCTAATCCATGATATTCTGCTTCTGTACTCGATCTGGAAATGGTTTGTTGCTTTTTGGAACTCCAAGCAATCAGGTTCTCACCAAAATACACACAAAATCCAGATGTAGACTTCCTATCATCAGGGTCTGAAGCCCAATCAGCATCTACATAAGCTGTTAAAAGAAGCGACTTTGGTTTTGACAGTAGCATGCCATGACTGATAGTTCCCAGCTATGTATCTCAAAATTCGTTTGACAGCCTTCCAATGAAGATCAGTCGGATTCTGCATAAACTGACACACCTTGTTAACAGAATAAGCCAACTCAGGTCTTGTAATTGTTGCATACTGTAAGACCCCAACAATTCGTCTGTAGAGGCTGGGATCAGAAAATGTAGTTCCTTGACGTGAAGAGATGACATAACCACTAACCATTGGTGTTGAGATTGAGCTAGCCCCTGTCATGCCTGCTTTATGAAGTAATTCAGTGAAGTATTTGGACTGAGATAAAAACATATTACCCTCAGTAGTGTATGATACTTCAATTCCCAAAAAGAAACTAAGAGCACCAAGGTCTTTCAAGGCAAATGTAGCATTCAATTTACTGATCAGAAATTGAATATAATCCAATGAGCTCCCTGTGATGATTATATCGTCAACATATATCAGAATAAAAGTGCAATCATGAGTTGTGAAGTTGTAAAATAGAGAGGTATCTGCCTTAGAACCAACAAAACCAGCTGAAAGCAGAAAATGACTAAGCCTCTCAAACCAGGCACGGGGTGCTTGCTTCAAACCATAGATGGCTTTTTGAAGTTTACAAACTAATGGCAAGGAAGATTGAGAAACCTCAAAGCCTGGAGGTTGATCCATACATACATTTTCCTGTAATATCCCATGGAGAAATGCATTATTAATATCTAGCTGATGAATGTGCCAATTGTGAGCTAGAGCCAATGTGAGAAGAATGTGAATTGTTGCTGATTTCACTACTGGACTAAATGTCTCAGTAAAGTCAATATCTGCTTGTTGGTAAAAGCCCTTGGCTACCAATCGTGCCTTGTACCGGGCAATGGTTCCATCAGAATTTCTTTTTATTTTAAAAACCCATTTGCAGCCCACTACTCTTTTATCCATAGGTTTTGAAACAAGAAACCAAGTCTGATTCTTCATAAGGGCATTGTATTCATCTTCCATTGCTTTTCTCCAATGAGATGACTGTAATGCCTCTTTAGCAGATGTAGGTTCAGTATTCAATAAATCAACAGTGAAAGCAACTTTTGGCTTGGTAATGCCATTCTTGGCTCTAGTTACCATAGGATGTATATTATCAACAGAAACATCAAAAGAAAAAGCATTAGAGTGCTGAAGAGGAATTAACTCAGTGGTATTATGTGGATCTGAAGCCAATACTGGTAGAACAGGTGCTGATATATCAGTTGTGACAGGATGACAAGTAGGAGCAGTATCATGTCTTATATTCCTTTCTTCATGACAATTAGGAAATGTAATATTTTCAGAATTGGATGTGGCAATATTAGAAGGAGGATGATTTGTTAAAGTTGAAATTGGTAAGAGAGGAACATTATTTGGAGTTGGAAGTAAATGAGGTTTTGAAGAAGAAGTAGAAAATGGAAAAGTTGATTCATCAAAGACAACATGTCTAGAAATGAACATCTTACCAGATTCAGAAAGACATTTGTAACCATGATGTTGGGTACTATAGCCCAGAAAAGTGCATTTTGAGGACCTATATAACAATTTATGATTATTAAAAGGTCTCAAATATGGATAACATGTGCAGCCAAATACTTTTAGAAATGTATAATCTGGTAATTTACCAAATAGAGTTTCCAGGGGAGTACTATCGTGGAGGATCTTGGAAGGTAATCTATTAATGACAAATACAGCTGTTGCAAAAGCTTCATCCCAAAAATGAATAGGTAAAGAGGCTTGAGAAAGAAGGGATAAACCAGTTTCAACTATATGTCTATGCTTTCTTTCCACTATGCCATTTTGTTCAGAGGTGTGTGGGCAGGAGAGTCTATGTATGATACCTTGATTTTTGAGCAAAGACGAAATAGTGCGAAATTCCCCACCCCAATCAGTTTGTAATGACATGAGTTTAGTGTTAAGTTGGTTTTCTGCCTGATTTTTGAACAAGAGAAATGTTTTGTAAGCATCAGCCTTAGATTGTAGGAAATATATCCAAGTATATCTAGAAAACACATCTACAAAACTCATATAGTATCTAAAACCATTACGTGACAAAGAACTAGCAGGACCCCATAAATCTGACTCAACTTAATTGAAGAGGTGCAGTATAGGTGGTCACTGATCTTGAAAAGGGTTGTTTATGACTTTTTGCTACTTGACATGAATGAAAAAAAGATAGTTCTTTATTGAATGAATGTGAAATATTA
This sequence comes from Gynostemma pentaphyllum, assembly GCA_028015215.1. Lineage (NCBI taxonomy): Eukaryota > Viridiplantae > Streptophyta > Magnoliopsida > Cucurbitales > Cucurbitaceae > Gynostemma > Gynostemma pentaphyllum. The sequence goes on from CM051355.1 coordinate 16,947,153, forward strand.
CATTTGGAAAGAATAGATTTGACAGTATTGAAATTGGCATGAGCTAGTCTCCTATGCCATGTATCAAACACAGAATGTTCAGAACTTTTATTACAATTCAAAGCAGTAGAATGACAGACAGTAGTGTGAGTTGAATAGGATGGCCTGGAAGAACTTGAGATAGACTTTGAGGGATGCTTTTGGGGATGCTTGTGCAAGTCAAAATGATATAATCCTCCATCAAGATCTCCTTTAAGAAGTACTCGCCCAGTTACTCGGTCCTTAACAAAACAACAGGAATGATGGAATTCAAAAAATACATCATTGTCTTTAGCAAATTGACTGACACTTATTAAGTTTTTGGTTATGTGAGGAACATGAAGAAGATTATGTAAATGAAAAGAATTGCCAAAAACAGAAGAAGTAAGGATAGAAGACCCAGTAGAAGAAATATTCAGACCTGCACCATTTCCAACTTGGATCCTGTTACTTCCTGTATATTCAGAACCAATACTAAGATTGTTCAGGTCATTTGTGACATGATTCGTGGCCCCTGAGTCTGGAATCCATTGATTATCAGCAACAAAATCATTTGCTAGCACCATTGTAGACATTGGAGTGTTGGTGGCAGGGGCTGAAGGAGAAAAATGACCATAGCCATTGTTATTCTGCATTCTTGGATTTGGATTCCCAGGATTTTGATTTCCAGCATGATTTGATCCATTGTAATTAGGATCAAATCGAAAATAACACTTCAGCCCAGTATGCCCAAATTTGCTGCATAATTGGCATTGAGGGCGATTTCCATTCCAGTTTCTTCCTCCTCTTGAATTTCTTCCTCTTCCACGATTAGATTGGAAATTATCATTTCGTTGATAGTTACCATTCGACTGACTTCGTTGCTGGGTAAAATGAACAGAAGGAAGTGATGAATCTGTAGATGGAAGATTTCGTGTAATTCTTGCTTCATGAGTTAGTAATAATGCTGAAACATTCTTAACAGATTGCCTTTCTAATTTGGAAGAAATAACAGAAACTATAGAATCGTATTCGGATCCAAGACCAGAAATAATATTCATAATTTGATCTTGATCAGAAATTCTGTGACCAACCGAAGCAAGAGATGAAGCAAAACCTTTCATCTTTTTCAAGTAATCCTTCATGGATAGACTTTCTTTCTTTGTATTTTGGACTTTTGTCTTGAACTCCATGATTTTTGCCATATTTCGATCTGAGAAAAGATCTGCTACACTATTCCAGACTTCCTTCGAAGTTTTGCAATCTGTGACTTCACCAAGAACATCTTCAGTCATGGATCCAATCAGCCAAGAAGAAAGCAATTTATCTTGCTTCTTCCAAAAAATATATGCAGGATTAACCGTAGTTGAGGAATTTGCAGAGGTAATGAATTGAGGCGGAATTTCTCCTTCATCATTGATAAAATTCTCCAATCCATGGCCTTCAATAGCTGTTTTAGCTTGAAATTTCCACATTAGGTAGTTTTCATCATCTAATTTCACCATTGTTGCCTTGTTTCCCAGGTTAATAGGTTTGTCTACATGTAAAGATGTAGGAGTTGCAGTCTGAGTTTCAATGGTGGATGAGGACGCCATGGAAGAAGGATTAAGCAGAGAAGAAAAGAGAGAAAAAAAAATACCATGAAGTTTGTTTTGGCAGTTAGCCTAACTGCTCTGATACCATGTGAATGTTAATGAGAGAAAGAGTGAGAGAGAGAGATCACAAGAATAGATTTGTATTATTGAATGTGAAAGAAATACAACTCTCCTATATATAGAAAGAGACGTATTGAAAAGAATAAAATAACAACTTAAGTAACAAACTAACAATCTCTCAACTACTCAATGAGCTCCCTTTACAATTATTAACAACAACTAGAAATTTAAGACTCTTATAAAAAAATAAATTATATCCATACCAAAATAAGTTATATCTTGAGAATCGGTAAGGGGTGTGCATTTATTTTTATATTGTTAAATGAATAAATTATAAAACAGACAAAACTTAGAAAATTACGAAATTTTAATTTAAAACATCTAAATTACCAAGTTTATCATAGGAAAATTTCATTGGGTAGCAGAATTTTTAGCAATATTTATAAATATAGCAGTTTTAAAAAGTATTTGCAAATATAGCAGATTTTTAAAAACTCTCATTCATGTTATCAGAGATATCAGTGATAACTTATAAAATAATCAGTGGTAATCAGTGGTAATCAGTGATTACTGCACAAAATATCAGGATATCAATAATCAGTGATTACTAATCACTGATTACTAGTGGCAATTTTGTAATTTTTTAGATGTGAATTAAATTTTTCTGCTATTTTTGCAAATATGTTTTTTTCCTGCTATTTTTACAAATATTGAACCTATTTTTGCTATTTTCGCAAGAGCCCCTTTATCATATATATAATGTAGTACAATAAGAAATTTCACAAGTGCATTATGTAGTAAAAAAAAAAACCAGTAATTTTAAAATTGGAATCCAATGTTGACTTACAGTCGCTCAAAATCTCCTCTCCAAATTAATGAAGGCTGAAAGATACATAGAATAGAATAATGTTAAGCCAAAAACTGCCATTGTTATAAAACTCAGAAGCAAATTAATAGAAATTAATTTTAACATCCTTTTTATTTATTTTGGTAAAACCCCGAATGATTATAATTTTAATATAAGTTGCTCTGGCTTGCTCTTCACATGGTTCAATAAAAAAAAATCAAAATTAAATGCTCTTAATTAATTAAGTTATATGTAAAGTCTGATTCAATAAAAAAAAAAAAAATCATTCCTAACAAACGTGATGTCCAAAATGGTTGAATAAAATTGATATAAATAGAGGTGAAGAAGCAAAGCATTTTTCATTTCATTTCCAATTAGTGAGAGAGAAAAGATGGCAATGAAGATGTGGATGATGTTGATGCTGGTGGTCATGGTGGTTGTGAATTGTGAAGATGAAGAAGCAGAAGCTAAATATTTGGTCCATAATCGAAAGATAATGCTTGAACAAGGCACCGTATTCCCCCATGATCGTGGTTTTTCGTGTGACTACACAGGTCGTTATTGTAATCTATTCAACTGGTGCCCGGAACACTGTAGATGCTATTTCTTAATTTTTAGCGCGGAAAAATCTTTCTGCCATAGTTATTGATCGATGATCAATGCTTTCATTTACCCCTTTTATTGTGATGAATGTGTAAGTGTCCGCGTTTGGGATAACTTTTAAAAGTGTGTAATAAAGTGTTTTTAATTAAATACTTATCCCAAACGTGTCTTATGAAAATGTTTCATTTTTTCTTTTTTCATTTGGAACCTTATGTTGTGTCTTTTCATTTTATATGTTTTATGAATTGTTTTTTGTTATAAACTTTTGAGTGAAAAAAGGACGATGTCTTCGACATTACTTTTCTCAATTTGTTTAACTTGGTTGATTCTAATTTTTACATGTACGTCACTTAGATTATTAACACCTAAACGGGCGTTTGGCTCTCGGATTATTAAAATTATTGTCTTCCACAAACATACTATCCAAGTTCCTACAACAAAGGTCTTATGTATGTTGCAAAAGATCTTATAGGCTTTTTTTTGGCTTTCATTCATATATTTCATTTCACCCACGTCCATCTAAAAAGCACAATAAAAATGAAAGCTCTTTTTCTGATCTCTATCACTAATGTTTAGTTCTACCTTTGTCAAACAATTTACATTAACATTGAGGCATAATTTGACCATAAATCTGCTTTGATTTTTCATATTAAAAAAAAAAAAAAACTTTTGATTTATTTTTGGACCTTTCTTTTTTAAATTTTAATTTCAGTATTATTTAATGGATATTACTTGCCTCCAAACTAATTTGGAGAAGATTCTACCTCCTCTAATTTTTATTGGTCAATTTCAATTAAATATTATCGTATATTTAATAAATGTGTGAGTCTTGTTAATTTTTATAAACCAATAGAAACAAAACAAATATGAAAGTAATGATCAGTTAAAATGAAAAATCATTGTTCTTAATTTCCTTCATAGCTTATCAGTTCTCGGTATAATGGTTAATTCTTTATTTTATTTTTTACACCTACTTGGTATTGATTTATTTTTGGACCTTCCTTTTTTAAATTTTAATTTAGTTAGATTAATAAATAAAAATTACAAATTAATAATTAGTTAAACTGAAGAATCTTTTCAATTTTTATTTTTCACCTTTTTTATTTTGAATTTAACTGGACTTAATAATAAGTTGTAAAATTTAAATATTCTTACAGAAAATTATCATTTTCTCATAATTTTTAATTTAGTTGCAACATTTAATTTTGTGTCCTGCGAATTAACCACATCAATGACTGTAAGTGTATGCTATTTTATTATATCACTTTATTCATTGATATTTAATAAATTTATCATAATATGTTTTTTCCTTTTCTATTTATAAAATGTAGTACAATAAAGAATTTCACAAGTGCATTACGTGGTAAAAAAAAAAAAAAAACTAGTAATTTTAAAACGAAGATAAATTGGAATATCCAATGTTAACTTACACTCACTCAAAATCTCCTCTCGAAATGAAGGATGAAAGATAAATAGAACAACTCAAATCTTACTATTTAGAACCATCCCTTGAGTTTTCTGAAGATCATGCCTTTCATTTAATGTTTTATTGTGATTGATGTATTTTTTCATTTGGAACTTTCATAATGTGTCTCTCATTTTATATGTTTATGTTTCATTGTGCAATAAAACTTTTGAGTGAGAAGGAGGAGAGGATTTTATATTATTACTTTTCTTAATGTGTTTAACTGTTTAATTTTATATTTACATAATTAGTTTATTAACACCTACAATCTAAATGGGCGTTTGGCTAAGGCTAAAATTGAACATATTATCCAAATGACCAAATCTATAATCTATCTTCTATAACATATATAAACGTGGGAATGTGAGGAGAAACATTAGTTGCCCATTTTACCCTTTGTTTTTTTTAAATATACCTTTTTTTTTCCTTTTTTTTCTGAATTCGAATCTATTTTCCATTTATTTTTCGTCATATTGAATTCAGAAAAGTTCAATTTTTGCTGCATTTTTCGAGGTATTATTTCGACGCTTGAAATACCATTGCATTTTTCTATGTATTATTTTGACGCCTGAAATGCCATTGTATTTTTCGAGTTATTAATTCAGAAAACTAGAAGCATCGTTGTTTTCCATACTATGAGCTTTTCGGATTGGAAATTCATGATATCATTTATCCAAGTGAAAGTAAGAATGGAAATATTGATTTGGGCATCAAATGAAGAAGCTTGATTTAGATAAAAAGATTTGGATTTCGAGAGATGGGTTCCTTCCATTTGCTATTCTTTTTTATTGATTAAGATAAAATGATTTGGATTTCGAAAGTAGAGAGAGAGCCTTCCTTTTGCTATTCTATTTTAATGTAATTTTTACATTTTAATGTTATCAAGGATTTTGGAAAAAGGGAGGAAAATTTTGGTTCGTATACTTTGGAACCCATTCCGAATCTTGATTATTGTCGTGTGCACATTAAGAGTCCACGTGAAGTCAATCTAACTTTCCATCTTTCTTGAAAATATTTTGTACAGAATGAAGTTTGGATTTCGTTTTTCCTTTCAGCAAGATTTAGGTATTTGAAGAAGAAGATCGATTTGGGCGTTGGTTGGATGTTAGGTTAGAAGAATCTCTAAATTGGATCAAATGAATTAGAATTATGGATGTAATTTCTCTTTTTCAATTTATTTGTTTTTTTTTTAAATGTAATTTGGGATGATCAATTAAAAATTGTCTTACTGCGTCAATTCTTCTTAGATTCATCAAAGGAGATGAAATTTTACAATTGATTAAAATTTCAATTTTGTAGTCTATAAGTAATACGATTGTTTCCTTGAAAATCAGACGAACACTAAACTTGTGTCTTTCTATCGGTGAGAATTTTTTTTTTAAACATTTTGCTATCGTATAAAATCTCATAAGAAAATTGTAGACATGATTATTATATTTTTTTTTCTTTCTAGACTAAAGATTGTAGAGTACTTTTAGTGACGGTAGTGAGGACACGATACTAGCATGCAACCATTGAAAAGGCTGAAAGAATTAGAGTAATGAAGCTCTTATGTGATTTTGGAAGATTTTCAAATTTTCTTTTATTTTTTTGATCAGGCAAATTGAAGTTATGGCTTTGCTTTTGCACCATCGAATGACATATTAAAGTAATCTATCCTTACAAAACCCCATCAGTTTTGTTTGGGAGCTATTCTAAAACAAATAGAGTTTTAAAACTAAAAACTCATTTGTCATTCTGAAAAATTAAAACAACTATCTTGCTTTTAGTATCTTGAATTAGGTTGTTTTTTAAAAATTGACTTCCACATGTTTTCATGGGACAACTTAGAGATACACTCATTTTTCACACGAGGGAACATTTTGCACATGAGTGCAACACAGTATGTGTAACCCATCACAACTATGAATTGTGCCTCGAAATGAGGAAGATTACTGCTACACGATTTCTAAAGTTGTTCGCACGAGTTTTGGGTTCTTCCCATATTTACAAGGACGTGATCTAGATATATGATTCAAATTGATGCATGAATGCCCAACTTTTATTGATTTTTGGACTAACAAAGGTTCAATTTTCTTATGAAACACTCCCACAAAATAAGAATAGTGTACGTGTTTTTTGGAAGACATAAATAATTGTTATTGGTTCCTTTCTTCTCAACAAATGATATTGTATCAAATATTTACCTTCACGTGCAGCGCACGTGCGTTTTAACTAGTCTATCACTCTTTCTCATTTCTATATAATTGCAAACAATTTACATATTATTAAGGCATAATTTGACCATAAATCTTTCTTTGATTTTTCTTATTAAAAAAACTTTTGATTTATTCTTGAACCTTAATTTTAATTTTAATTTTAGTATATTAATAAAAAAAAAATTATAAAATTAATAATTAGTTAAAATGTAGAAAGTTTTCATTTTCTAACTTTTCCCCTTTTCCATTTTTATTTTGAATTTAACCGGATTGATAATTAGCAGTGCAATTTAATTATCTTATAGAGAAATATCATTTTCTCTTTTTGCCCTTTTTAATTAAGTTGCAACATTAAATTTTATGTCTTGCGGGTTAATCACATCAATGACTGTAAATTATAAATTAATTTATTGGAATGATAAATATAATTTTTTAATGATTTTTCATATATTAGTTATTTTGTAACTATTTTAATTAAATTCATCATAAATAATTTGAAAAGTTAATACAATACAGTAAGTTCATGGTACATTATTTATACTTGTAAAGGGTAAATTCCCCCCCCCCCCCAATTCGGCTGGATCGGTCCGAACGGGCCCAAGCCCACCAAGACCAGTAGGAGATGCTCCAGGCGGATAAAGTCGAATCAACATACATAAGGCCCAGGCCCGCTGAATCTGATGAAAGAGGAACACATCCCCATTGGGCTGACCGAAGCTCATTAAGCCTAGCCCCAGGGCTAGCGAGGTCAAGGACATCCACTCGTATAAAAGCGCAAGATACCTTACGAATGAAATAGGTGCACACATCCTTAAACCCTAATTTTACTGGCTTTTGCCACAATCTTCTCTACGCACCACCTAACTTGATCGTTAGAGAAGCGGCGACGAGCATATGGCACGTGGGATCACGTGCACAACTGTGAGAACTTACCCAACACAGTTTGGCGCCCACGGTGGGGACGTTCATCTGATAGTTTTTCGGTAAAACTCTGATACCCGCGCGGTACCCACAATAAAAAAGATGACCAGTCATCCAGTTATTCGATTAGAGACTCAACGATCACGCAACGACAATAACCAAGAGAATGTTGATGATGGAAGGAATGTAGAAGTCGTCCCGATGACGATTACTGTCCCGGTAACTAAGTATCAGGAACTGATGAACTTCAACAAGTTACTGATGGAGGAGATGCGTAAAACTAGAGCGTTGCTTGGGGAAATTGAACCGAATCAGGGAAATCTCAGCACTGCCTTCACCCTGGATGAGGGAGGGCCTTCCCGGCCTAAAGCTAGCAAGTCGCAGGCTAGGCGACAAGGGCCACCGCATCTGAGAAAGGGAAGATGGCAGTCGATGACGACCTGAGAATGAGGTTGACCGCTCAACAGCGAGGAGAGGACGTTAGCCTCGATATCTCTTCTTCAAGCAAGTTTGCCCCAAGGCGACGCATCTTCACTAGAGATGAGTCACGTCGGAAGACCCGAGAAGAACTACCTAGTTGGGAACAAGAAAAGGAAGATGAAGCTCGAAACCATCCGAAGGAAGAGCGGGAAGATAGCTAGGACTCGACCGGGAGAGGTAAAGTACATAAGAGGCACTTTAAGCACACTGACATGAAGCAACTCATTGAAGAAAACGTGCTGAAGAGATTTTCCGAGAAGAAAGTGGGCCTGAAAATCAATGTACGAGAGCCCGAAAATTCTCCCTTTCTCAGGGAGATACTTTCAGTTAGACAACCCAAAAACTTCATCCTCCCAAAGTTCGAGATGTATGACGGTACCGGGGACCCGATGGAATACGTTGCCCATTTCGTAAACATGATGGAGTCGACTTGCGTTTCAATCGAGGACCTTGATGCCATGACATCCAAGCTCTTCCCGACAAAGCTCAAAGGATCCCCTCTGATGTGGTTCAATGGTTTAACTAAAAATTCAATCAGGACCTTCTCGGATCTGACATCTTTCTTCGTCAGTGAGTATAGCGTGAGTCAGAAATTCGCTAAAACGAACCACGACCTCTATGACGTGATGATGGGAGAGAAAGAGGAGTTGAAGGAATTTATTCTTTGGTTTCGTAAAATTAAGCTGGAGATGCCTAATTGCAACGATGCTGAAGCAGCAACCGTGTTCTCACGCGCGATTCACCCTCTCTAGAGGTCATTCAATAAGAAAAGACTGACAACCATGAAATAGGCATTGGAAAGAGCCATGATGAAGATCTCGTAGGACGAATCTGAGCGAGTGGCCCGAGAGTTAAGGAGAATGAGGTCCAAGGATGAAGGACGTAGAGGTAAAAAGGAAAATGAGCTGGGGGAGAAGAAGCATAGAGAGAGAGGAAGATCGAAGAAAAGGAAAGAAGGTGAAGTGAAGAACTCGGATAGGGGAACTGTCTGGGGAAGAGTAAAAGAACTAAGAAAGAGAAATCTGGAGCGGGTCATGTATACCGACATGACCAGAAAATTCGAAAGGAAAAATGATTCGCCGCAAGAGAAAAAGTCGCGGTACGTGCCTAGAGAGCGCCAATATTGCCAGTTCCATAAGAGCCACAGACACATCACCGAAAGGTGCCAAATCATCGCTCGGGAGATCGATCGAATCTGCGAGCAAGGACTGCCTAAAGAAAATTTCAAAAAATACGTATGGGACGACGATGAAAGGTTGGCTGTGTCAGTTGCACAGAGGGACGAGGGCCTAGTCGGATCGGTCCATTGCTACGAAGACATGGTTGCGCCACTCACCAGCCAGAAGGATATCTTGGTCGGTTCGGTCCACTGTCCTCGAGCACAGGATGAATTTACAACAGGTCGATACGACTTCCTGGTCGGGTCAATCCGTTGCACAGTGGAGTCCATCAATGTGTATAAACGGGCATAGAGAGAGGCTAGACTCCCATTCTATCGGATCGATTCCACTCCTGGAGACCTTATCAAGTTTTCTCAAAAGGATTTGGAGGACGTCCACCTGCCCCATAACGACACCCTGGTCGTGACGTTATCGATTGGAACTTTCACAGTGAGCAGAATCCTAATCGACCCTGGGTCATCCTTAAACGTCTTGAACGCCCCATCTTTCAGAAGCATGAGGTTCAAAGAGTCCGATCTCACCCCAAATTCCCATGATCTGGTAGGATTCAATGGATCAATGACGAAGTCAGGAGGAACCATCAAGCGACCTGTCTTAGTAGAAGGGTCAAATCTCATGACCACGTTCCACGTAATTGACACTCCGTCGGGGTACAACGCCCTGCTCGAACGCCCCTGGAATCATGTGATAAGAGTGGTGCCTTTGACCTTGCACCAGATGCTAAAGTACCCTACGACTCAGGGAGTCAGGGTAATCAAAGGGGACAAGCAAGTAGCACGGTTTTATGCTGTTGAAATTATGAAGCTGAAGGCTCGATGCCAGTCATAGAAGCTACAGGCGCGGGTTCCCCAAGTGGACCTGACCCTCGCGCAGTAGAGGATTGAAGCACTGGAAGGGGAAATCAAGAAGGTACAAATTCATCCAGACGATCAGGGAAAAACAACGAGCATCGGAAAGGCCTTATGGAAAAACCTAAAAGACAGCCTGGTTGAATTCCTGCAGCGTAACTGGCGAATATTCGCCTAGTATCACACCGATATGCCCGGGATTGATCCGAGAATAATCACTCATAACCTGGAAGTCGATCCGAGCAAGCCTCATGTTAAGTAGCGAAGGAAAAAGTTCGCTCCGGAAAGGAATGACATCATCAATAAGGAGGTAAGGAAACTTATGAAGGCAGGGTTCATTCGAGAAGTCAAAAATCTGGAGTGGTTAGCAAATGTGGTAGTGGTAAAGAAGAAGAATAGGAAGTGGAGAACATGTATAGATTTCACTGATCCAAACAAGGCTTGCCCTAAAGATTCTTCTCATTTACCAAAAATAGACTAGTTGGTAGACGCGACCGCAAGGTATGAGCTACTCAGTTTCATGGATGCTTTCTCGGGATATAACCAAATAAAGATGAACCCTGAGAACCCAGAGAAGACATCCATCGTGACAAGCATCGGTACCTATTGCTATAAGGTGATGCCCTTCTGTTTAAAGAATGCGGGGGCAACATACCAGTTACTTATGAATAGGATGTTTGCAGAACAACTAGGGAAGACAGTTGAACTTTACCTCGATGACATGCTGGTGAAGTCAAGGTGAGCTAAGGATCACCCTGCATATCTCACAGAAGTCTTTGATGTGTTGAACAAGTTCGGGATGAAATTGAATCCGGAAAAATGCAGCTGGGAAGTTTCTTGGTCACTTAGTAACACGACGGGGAATCGAGGCGAACACCTATCAAATTAAAGTGATAATTGATATGCAGGCGCCGACGAACCTCAAGGGAGTTCAGAAGTTGGCTTGATGTTTAGCTACACTGAACAGGTTCATCTCACGTTCGTCTAACCGCTGTCTGCCGTTCTTCAAGGCTTTGAAAAGAAGTCGGGAGTTCGAGTGGGGAGAAGAGTGTCGGAAGGCGTTTGAGGAACTGAAAATCTATCTGTCTTCACCGCCACTGCTGGCAAAACTGACGGACGAGGAGACGTTGTTCCTCTATTTAGCAGTGTCTAAAGCAGCCGTTAGCTCGGTACTGGTACGAGACGAGGGCCAAGTTCAACACCTCGTATACTATGTTAGCAAGACATTGCTGGAAGCCGAAACGCTATATTCCGAGGTGGAAATGCTGTCGCTGGCTCTAGTAGTAGCCTCTCGAAAGTTGAAACATTACTTTTAGGGACACCAGATAGTGGTTCGAAAGACCTTCCCGCTAAGAGCCGTATAATGAAGTGGGCAGTCGAACTAGGAGGGTATGACATAGTATATGAACCACAAACAGCCATTAAGGGACAAATCCTGGCGGACTTCGTAGCTGAAATGCACCTAGTTCGGAACGAGAATCAAAAGAACAAGTATCTGCCCCCCCCCTGCGACCTTAATCCGAAAGCCTAGACCCTTTACGTCGATGAAGCATCAAACTCGAAAGGGTCGGCGGCTGGGTTAGTGTTGTTGACTCCTGAAGGCTTTCTCATAGAACAGTTAATCTGTTTCGGATTTGTGACTTCGAACAATGAAGCTGAATACGAAGCATTGATAGCTGGACTACAGAGAGCCCTAGAGCTGGGAGCAAGGCAGCTTGACATCAGAAGCGATTCACAGCTGATAGTGAATCAGGTAAAGGGAACCTATGAAGAGAAAGATCCGAAAATGGTCAAGTATCTTGCCAAAGTACAGTCGATCTTGCCCCTGCTCAACAGGTACGATATAACTCAGATACCAAGGACAGAAAACGGGCACGGCGACGCCCTCACCAGCATTGGATCCGCGGTAAACACGGAACTGAGAAGGAAAGTCCCAGCCGATTACTTGTCCGAACCTAGCATCAACCTTAGTCCGAACAAGGGGGGTGAGGACGGCAGGATCGACCACGTGCTGTAAATATAACGTGATCAAGAAGCTGAACCGGAATGGATGAGCTCAATCACTCGTTATTTGTAGGAAGGTTCCCTACCGGAAAACAAGTTGGAAGCCCGAAAACTCCGCATGAAGGCCGCCAGGTATTAGATTATTCAAGGAGATTTGTACAGGAGGTCTTTTAGCGGACCATATCTCAAGTGTCTTGGGAAACAAGAAAGTGCTTACATGCTAAAAGAATTGCATCTCGGGCATTGCGGAAACCGCGCAAACTCAAGATCACTAAACCATAGAGCACTAACACAGGGGTACTACTGGCTAACCATGCTCAAAGACGCTAAAGATTTTGTTGCTACATACGACAAATGTCAAAGGTTCGCCAAGATAAACCATGCACCACCTACTCCCTTGACAACAATGTCAGCCCTGTGGACCTTCATGCAATGGGGTCCGGGTCTAGTTGGCAAACTACCACTTGCCGTGGGACAGAAGTGCTAACTGTTGGTCGCGACAAATTACTTCACAAAGTGGATAGAAGCTGAACCCCTTTCCACCATAACCGAGCGAAAGATCGAAACATTCCTGTGGAGGAACATTTTTACCAGATTTGGGATCCCCAAAGTCCTCATCATGGACAACAGAACCCAATTCACGGGGAGATCAATCAGAAAGTATTGCGCAGACAGGAAGGTGGAACTAAGATATTCGACCCCACGATATCCGCAAGCCAATGGACAGGCAGAAGCTTCGAATAAAACCATCATGGATTCACTCAAGAAGAGGTTGGAGCTTGCGAACGGAAGGTGGGTAGATGAACTACCTAGGGTCATGTGGGCATACCGGACAACCCCGAGAATACCGACTGGTGAAACCCCTTTCGCCATGGCTTTCGGAACAGAAGCTGTCATTCCCACGGAAATGATCATCCCCACCACCCGCAGTTCAATCTCCGAAAAAGAAAACACTATGATAATGGAAGCCTTAGACTTCGCTGAGGAGAAAAGGGAGCAAGCGCTGATATGACTCGCCGGCTTCCAGAAGAAGTTAGTCAGATACTTTGACAGAAGAGTTAAGCAGCGCCATTTTAAAGTTGATGACTTCGCGCTACGCAAAGTGTTCCAGAACACGCAAGAGCCGAGAGCAGGAAAGCTAGGCCCAAACTGGGAAGGGCCGTACAAGATCATTAAAGAAGTCAGGCCGGGAACCTACCGCCTGCAAGATCAGTACAGACAGCCCTTTTCGAGAGCCTAATTTTATCATGTTTAAGATAGTATTAGAGCATGTAAATCGGCCGAACTAGCTATATTTTCAATATTAATAAAATGCACTGCGCTTTTCCTGAAATATCATGTTTAGCTACGAATTGTATCGCTACGACTGAAAATTATGGCGGTTGATTAAAATATTCAGCTTTTCAGAGACACATTTCGTCGCTAATGGGTAATTAATGGCGCGTGTTTCTAAAATTCACACGACTTTCATTTCCTTTAGCGATCGATTTCATCGCTAATAAAAATATATAAAGGGGTCAAACGACCCACTCCCCCTCACTTCTCATTTTCTCTTCTCTGTTTCTCCCGGCCACCACGTCCCTCCCCTTGTCTGCCTCCCTCCCACCACCTCACTCCCCTAAATTCTCCCTCCCCTGCCATTGTCTCCACCACGCCCTCCCTCTTTCTGACCTCCCCTCCCCCGCCACTGCCTCCCTCCCCATTTTTTTTAAATTTCCCGTCAAAGCGTCTGTGAACGATATGTTTTTATTTAATAATTTTTATTTTTATTTAGTTAATTATAAATAAATTGCATGTTAATTGTTATATATTTAGATTAATTATTATGTTAATTGTTGTGTATTTAGATTAATTATTATCTTAATTGTAATGTATTTAGATTATAATTATGTTAATTGTTATGATTTAGATTAATAATTATGATAATTGTTATCTGTTATTGGTAGTTGTTATGTATTTTGTTTAGGGTTATGTATTTTGTTAATTGTTATGTTAATCATTAAAATTTAATTAAATAACATGTTAATGGGTTTATTTAGTGTGTTTAGATTAATTATATTATTCTTTAATTTCATTAGTATGTTAATTTTTCAAATTTAGTGTTAATTAAATTAATGATAATTAATTAAATTAGATGTTATTAACTAATTTTTAATTCATTAATATGTTAATTTTTAAAATTTAGTGTTAATTAAATTAATGTTAATTATTTAATTAATTAATTAAATTATATGTCATTAATTAATTTTTAATCCCTTCGTATGTTAATTTTTAAAATTTAATGTTATAAATTTCTTTAATTAATTAACTAAATTACATGTTATTAATTAATTTTTAATTCATTAGTTAGGTTAATTTTCAAAATTTAGAGTTAATTGAATTAATGTTACTTAATTAATTAAATGATATGTTATTAATTAATTTTTAATTCATTAGTATGTTAATTTTTAACATGTAGTGTTAATTAATTTTTATGTTATTTATTAATTTTTAATTCATTAGTATGCTAATTGTTAATAGTGTTAATTAGTTTAATGTTAATTAATTATTTAAAATTTAGTGTTAATTAGATTAATGTTAATTATTTCGTAGATGTCTAAGTCGAAGCGTCATCCACCCCGTTCTCAAGAGTTCGATATTCCTATGACACCTGATAGTGCAGCGACATTAGGGGATACATAGGTATCCAACACACCTGTCCCCATCACCCCAAACACATCATCACCGACATCAAACACCCCGTCGCTGAGTAGTTGCCTATCACCGGGGTCGTTTTGAGGATGTCGAGAAAAAAGTGAGTGCACTTTATGGTTTTTTGTTTAAATTATTAATTTTTATATATTATTTATTTTTTAACTTATACACACACACACACACACACACACACAGACTCAGGACTCGCAGCCACGACGAGCATTACGAGATATTGGTAAGTACTTATAATCTTTCTCTATATCTTTAATGTTTTCAATTAATGTTTAACTAATCTTTTATTTTTATTCTTCTCATTTTCACAGACTCAGGATGGACATGAGGTACCCCCGATTGATTTGTTCCTCCATCTGCATACGAAGGGCCACAATGGGGTTACTTATGTAGATGCTCGAGCGCGGGACTTACATGTTAGTTTATTTATTTTCGTGCTTTCTAATTTATTTAAAAATATATATATTTTTTTTAATTACTCACATATATTTTTGGTTAATTTTTGTATGGAAAAGTTAAAGAAAAGTTCGATTCGTTATTGCCCACTCCTGAGTCCCAGCCTACTCAGGAGAACCATCACGGTGCTTTCCTTCTAAGCAGTTGGTGGTGTTCGTCCTGATTGTTCAGTCCTTAGTCTTGGCGCTTACAGGAGAGAGCTTTATGCAGACCAGCCGCGTGCTTCGACTTCTGCACGTGTTGAGACCGAGGCTTTGAGGCGAGAGAATGAAGCATTGCGCCTACAAATGCAAGCTAACGAGCTCCACTTTCAAGTCCGTACAGATGATCTTCAGGCTCAACATAATCAGTTAGCAGCTTAAATGCCGGAATGGATGAGCCTGAATAGGGCTCCCGGCTCCGGGTCCACTTCTCAGCGTCCATATGACGAGAATACGATCCCTCTTTAGTTGTTTTTTTGGATATTTTATTTGTTATGAGATATTTTTTGGATGCAAACATTTGTTTATATATTTCTTTTGTTTTAATTTAAAAAAATTAAATGGCTAAAATAGCGACGTAATGTGTCTCTAAAAGTTTTTAATTTATTTTTAATACTTAGTTTAGAGATGAAGTTCGTCGCTAAAGTCAATCTGTTGACTTTATTAGAGAAGCAATACGTCTCTGTGTTAGAGATGTCATGAGTCGCTAAAATTAGCGAATAAATGTGTCTCTAATATTAGCGACACATTGTGTCTCTAATAGAAAATATCAGCGACACATTGTATCTAATATTGAGACGTAATAAGATATTGTGTCCCTATGTTCAGCGATAGATTGCGTCGCTAATTGGTCAACATTTTATTAGCGTCTCATTATTTTTCTGTCGCTATTAGCGATATATTTCGACGCTAATTTGAACAAGCGACGCCTTTTTTAGAGATGAACTTTTTCGTCTCTAAATTCAATTAGAGGCGCATTGCGTCGCTAATGCTGCCTTTCTTGTAGTGTTATACACCCATTGATCATCCTCTATCCTAACCATCGTGTGACTTTGTTTGCTCCTAATAGTTACTTTTAATGCTTGGATTGGATTTTGTTTTAGCTTCTTCTTCAGCTTCTTTTTAAATTTTTTGGGAAAGCAAGGCATCTTTCTGTTTAGAGATAATTACAAATTACTCTGTATTTTAAAAATAGTTTTAAACATCCATATGCAAATTTGCTAGTCACCTACCCTTTTGTTTATAATAATGAAATTGGTATATGGGGGGACTATTTTTAAGAATTTTTTAAATCCACTGTGTCAATTAGTTTTACAGTATGGTGTGTGATTTGAAGATTTCACAGGGTGATTAAAGCATTTAAGTACAGAGCTATAATTTTTAAAAATGGGTGTGTAATTATCCATTTTTGTTTAAGCTTATTTACTTAGCAAGAAGTTGAATATAATGTTGTCAACAAAAACTCTTCCGGAGGTGACAGTGCCACTGAGGCCATGGCGGCCGAAAAAAGATGCAAAACTCTCAGAGTTCCAAGTTGAATTGATCCAACTTGCATCTCAGCTCAATGGTGACCATGTCTTGAATTCATACCCAAACATCGGAAAATACATGACGGTTGATGAAGCCAATAGGTACGCGGAAGATTTCTGGAAGCCGGAAGAGCTGCTCGGTTGGCAGGAGCTAATGAGTCTGCCATTATCACGATGAAACCTTCTCTAACTAGCCGAACCACAACTGTAGATTCTGGTCATTATCTGGAAACAATCTGATGATGATCCAATTTCGCCAATCTAGTAATAAATATAAAAATTAGTATGAATATAATGTTATAACTCTTATCTGTAATTTAGTATTTATATGTAATTTATATACTAGAATTGAACTTTTGTAGCCAATTAAGGAATACGATAGTTGCCTTTACCTCCATTTTTTTTTTTTTTTTTTTGTATATTTAGCTATTGATATTAGAGATGGTATTGCCACCCCTTAGTTGGCTGGTTCAAAAGCAGTTGACACTTTTGTTAGGTAACAAAATAAGATAACATAGATCGATTTATAATTTTTTTACTTTTAAAAAAATTAAGATCACGTATTTGTAATCAAGAGGGTAGGGTTCAAACTCACCGGACTTTTTAAGTCTCGTTGTTGTTGCGGCGATGGCAGGAAAATATTGAAGTTTAAGGAGTCACATTTTCCTCCCATCGCCACGTCCTGGAGTGATTTGAAGCGCTTAGGCCAAAGTTCCTGAGAGTGGTCAGCGCAGCGATGAGCTCTCACCGCCATAGCAACGAGACTGAAGATTTTTCTATTATGTTTTTTTGTCTCATTGCCGCGGCGATGAAGTTCTCATCGCCGCGGTGACAGGCACGATTTTAGAATATTTGATTTTATTCCTTGTTTATCTTTTCCTTTAACTAGTTTTCATTTGTATAAATATGGGCTATAAGCCATCAGATTCAATAAGAGAAATACTTCTTCAAATTCTTTATGGTATCAAAGCAAGTTAACGATCTTTATCGTAAATGACCATGCTAGGTGGAAACCTTACAAAACAAACTGAAGTAATTATGGCCACTATCAATGCTGATGCTATAAGTTGTCTTCATGGTCTCTCTGATGATCAATGGACTACGCTTGTCTAAATATTGAATTCAAAAGGGCAGATTTCATCAAATATTAAATTGAATGGTGAGAGAGTTGATCCTGATCTATGGATCATTGATACAGGGTGCTCGAACCACATGTCTGGTAATGTACAATCGTTCTATAACTTGATTGACATAACCTCTATTTCTGTTGGTCTTCCGAATGGAAAAAAGACATTTGCACAGAAACGAGGATCAGTCACCTTGAGTCAGAATGTGAAGTTGCATGATGTTTTATACATCTCAAAGCTCACTTGCAACATTTTATCTGTTTCTCATTTGCTTAACAAACTATATTATATTATTACATTTACTGATATGTTGTGCATCATTCCGGATCGTATTTCGAGAAAAATGATTGGAGTAGGTGAACAATATGATGGGGTTTACTGGTTCCATCCTCTACATCAATCTCGCGCTTATCAAACAACTGCGACCGTTCCACGAGAACTATGGCATCAATGGATAGGACACCCTTCTAGAAAAGTAGATTGCCTTTTGTCCGAACAACTTAATAGCAGTAAGAATGACTGCATTTCTTTTTTTAACGACTCTTGTGATGTTTGTTTACAAGCTAAACAAACTCGAAATATATTCCCCTTGAATGGTAATAAAAGAGCTGGTGAGATTTTTTATCTAATTCATTGTGATATTTGGGGTTCTTATAATATAATATCTCATCTAGTTGTTGTGCACACTATTTTCTTACTATTGTTGGTGATTGTTCTCGTGCTGTATGGGTCTATCTGATGAGTGTTAAATCTGAGGTTCAACAATTAGTCAAAAATTTTTGTAAGATGGTTCAAGACTCAGTTTGATAGGAATGTGAAACTCTTGCGTAGTGATAATGGTGGAGAATTTACATCCCTTCATCGATTTTTTGGTGAGTCAGGAATTATACATCAAACCTCTTGTGTCAATACTCCACAACAAAATGGGAGAGTTGAAAGAAAACATCATCATATTCTCAATATTTCTAGAGCCTTACTTTTTCAAGCTAATCTTCCTACCTTATTTTGGGGTGAGAGTATCTTGACAGCTGTTCATCTGATTAATTGAACGCCAACACTCATTCTTAACAATAAAACACCTTATGACATACTTTACAACAAAGCCCCTGCCCTTTGACACCTTATGTGTTTTTGGTTGTCTTTGTCTTGTCAAAAACCAACCTCGTATCAAAGATAAGTTTCTACCTCGTTCCCGAAAGTGCATTTTTGTGGGTTATCCCTTTGGGAAAAAGGGGTGGAGAGTTTATAATCTTGAAACAAAAGAATTCTTTGTTTCCCGGGATGTGACTTTTTGTGAACAAAATTTTCCTTTTGCGGATAACCCACCCACAGAAACCATTATTTCAACATCTCATAATCATCCCTTTTATAAGACAATTGAAGTTAGGGGGAGTGAGGATAATATTATTGATGAGACAACTCAACCTCAAGAGAGTGAGGACGTCGAAGAAGTAATTGTCACACCTCAGTCAGTTGAAGTTCATGAGGATGTGTCTCCTTCTGATATTGAACCTGTTGAAGATGAGATTACTACGGGTAGAGGAAAATGAAGAAACGTAGTATCAAGCAGACTCACAAATTATGTTACTAATACAGTTCGTGTTGCAAACCGCATCACATCTTCATCACCTAACCGTTCAATATCATCAGGTACTTGGTATCCTCTAGCTTATTATGTAAATTGTGATAAATTCTCTATACAACATAGTAGTTTCTTGGCTGCCATTATTACAGAAAAAGAACCTACCTCTTTTAAAAAGGATGTTCAAGATGCAGGTTGGAGAAAGGCTATGAGAGAAGAAATTGATGCACTCGAACGTAATGGCACTTGGACTTTGGAGGATTTGCCGCCAGGTAAACGAGCCATCGGCTATAAATGGATCTACAAAATAAAATATAAATCGGATGGTTCTGTGGAAAGATTTAAGGTTCGTCTTGTAGTGCATGGAAATCAACAAATTGCAGGAATCGATTTCAATGAAACCTTTGCCCCGGTAGCAAAGATGGTCACAGTTCAAACTTTCTTGTCATTGTCGTAGCTAGAAAGTGGGAGTTGCATCAGATGGATGTACACAACATCTTTCTTCATGGTGACTTGGAAAAGGAGGTTTACATGCAACTACCTCCTGGTTTTAATCCTACTGACTCTGGTAAGGTATGTCGATTAAGGAAATCTTTATATGGTTTGAGACAAGCACCGCGTAATTGGTTTGGTCAATGGCATTGACAGACATTGGGTTTATTCAATCATACCCAGATTACTCACTCTTCAGTTATTTGAAGAACTCTGTGTCTCTTCACGTTCTGGTTTATGTGGATGAGCTTATTATCACAGGTAGTTCATCCAAAACTATTGCTTCTTTCAAGAAGCAACTTTGTGAGAATCTCCATATGAAAGGTTTGGGTGTGTTAAAAATACTTTCTTGGCATTGAAGTTGCTCGTGGAAAGGATGGTTTGTATCTAAGTCAGCGTAAATACGTCTTAGATATTATAGGAGAAGCTGGCTTACTTGGAGCTAAACTTGTGTCTACACCTATGGATTCCAATCATCATCTTGTTACCATTGATGGTAAACCTCTTGATGATCCAGAAAAATATCGACGTCTTGTAGGAAGGTTGATTTATTTAACGATCACTCGCCTCGAGTTGAGGTACTCGGTTCATATATTGGCTCAGTTTATGGAAAATCCCCGAATAGAACATTGGGATGCTAGTTTACGTGTCTTACGTTACTTGAAAGGGCGTCCTGGTCAAGGAATTATCCTTCATCGTAATTGTGATTTTCGTCTTACAGCATATTGTGATAGTGATTGGGCCACATGCCCTTTAACTAGACGATCCTTGACAGGATACTTTATAATGTTGGGCTCCTCACCCATCTCTTGGAAGACAAAAAAACAAGTTATTGTTTCTCACTCATCTGTTGAAGCTGAGTATCGATCTATGGCAACTAAATTGGTTGAAGTCTCTATTGAAATGCTTTGGGATTCAACATACAGATCCTATCCTACTATATTGTGTCAGTCAATCTGCTTTGCATATCGCAGCCAATCCAGTTTTTCATGAGAGAACGAAGCATATCGAAATAGATTGTCACTTTGTTCGTGATGCCCTTCAAGATGGAATTATTTCGCCTTCTCACATTTGTACTGGAGATCAACTTGCGGATGTCTTGACTAAAGCCCTTGGAAAAGCTCAACTTGAGTTTCTCCTTCGCAAGTTGGGCATTTGTGACCTCCATGCTCCAACTTGAGGGAGGTATTGAAGTTTAGGGATCACATTTTCCTCCCATCGCCGCAGCGATGAGCTCTCACCTCCTCAGCAACGAGACTGAAGATTTTTCCATTCCTTTTTTTGTCTCGTTACCGCGGAGATGAAGTTCTCATCACCGCGGCGACAGACACAATTTTAGAATATTTGATTTTATTCCTTGTTTATTTTTGTAAAGTTTATCTTTTCATTAACATAGTTTTCACTTATATAAATATGGGCTATAAGCCATAAGATTCAATAAGAGAAATACTTCTTCAAATTCTTTAGAAAACACTTAAAGCTACTCCTACTCCCCATGGAATAACTAATCACTCCTACCTCTTCACTCACAAACCTAAAAATGTTGAAAAAAAAGGGAAAAACGAGTGAGGATAGCTAAGTTTTATTTATCCTTAAAGGGCCGTTCATTTCGATGTAATCTAATATTAAGGAGGAATTGATATCCAGATAATTAATATTGTTCTTTTTACCGCATTTAAAAATACCAAAGTATCTTAGATTACATGTAATAAAAGAATACATGGTATCTTGTCATTTTAGAATGCGCCCTCCACCAATGGGTTTTTGAGTTTACATTATGACCGTATTCTGTTTTTTACTTTTTTGCCCTTCATTATTTAAGAAAGTTATTGCTATTTTTACATAATAATTAATAACATAAGCAAGAAGATTTCTCATCGAGAACTAAATTTAGAAACATAATTTTTTTTTCGTTACACTAATTATTGATACTTTAATAAATTCATTCGTATCAAATAAATATATAAATTTAAATGCCAATTAAATATTTAAATAAATAAGTTTTAAACTGATCAATATAATTAAGTTAGTCTGGGTACATTAATCTAGCAAAAATAAATATTAATTAAATTAATACGTAGAATTTATTAATAAGAAACATAAAACAAGGGTATTATTGGAATAATTATCAATTTCGTTCCATTACCACTGTTAAATACAACAAAACAAACAATAAAATCTTTCATACCGAAGGGATTTTAATTTCTAATTATTGTAAAATGAACATTGTAATCTTACATTCCCTACAATCTAGCTAACATGTATTCTAGATACCTAACAGTCTTAGATTACATGACATCTAAGATAATCAGAAATGAAGGGCCTAACACATTTTAAACTTTAAAACTCAAATTAATAAAAACATGTCTATAATCCCGGAAAGCACAGTTCAGCCAAATCTTATATATGAATTAAAAACAATATAAAAATGCATGTATGAGTATATTTTTACTATTGAATTTAATTTTTACATGTGTGTATAAAAAATATTAGAAAACCCAAACCCAATTGTGTGTATAAATGAAAGTATATACAATACTATTACCTATACTTGATTATTCCATAAAAATGCTACGTAACATTTACCGTTAACTCTCCGTCTCATCATCACTCCCATGGCTAGAAGAATTTCTTCCGCCATAACGTCTCTGTCTCTTTTGATACGAAGCCAAAGCCTTAACGAAGTCGTCTTCTCCAAAATCAGGCCAAAGAGAATCGACAAAGTAAAACTCAGTATAAGCTAATTGCCAGAGCAAAAAATTGCTGAGTCTGAATTCGCCGCTGGTTCGGATCAGCAAATCCGGATTTGGATAATCCGTACACTTGGTTTCGAGTTCTTGTTCAATAAGGTTTCTGTTGATGTCTTCAATTTGAATGAGGTTGTCTTTCGCTTTCTCAGCGATGGTTTTACATGCTTGAACGATGTCGTATCTTCCGCTGTAACTCGCCGCCACTATTATTTGGAGTTTGGTGTTGCCTTTTGAGGTTTCTACTGCTTCGTTGACTAGGGTTTGTAGAGATTTTGGAAACTTTGATATGTCGCCGATTACTGATAATCTTATTCCCTTTCTGTCGAGTCAAGACAAGACGATAGATTAGCTTAAATGAACCATAAAACAGTCCTACACGTGACACTTTTCTATCAAATAAAATACACACCGGTGTCATTAAAATATTCAATAGAAAAATTTAGTACAAAATCATACTCACTAGTACTTAAATATATTTTCTAAAAAAAAAATTATTTTTAAGGTTACTTTTCTTATTTCTTTCATTTTATTAAGTTTTGATTAATATTTAAAAATCTAAAATATTGTATATGTTATATATTAATTTGGTTTAATTCGGATTGGTACAAAAATTTATTATACCGAATCAAACTGTTATTAATAAATTTGGATTATAAGGGTTTATAGATGCGAACTAAACCGATTTATTGGGTTTAGATTTATTCACCTACAAGATGGAAGAGTTACCTCGACCACTTTTCCAATTGCGACTTCAAAACTCTTTCAAACAAAACCATCAGAAAACCCACCTCTCCCTGCTTGGAAAATAAACAATCATCAATTAAACTCAATGAAACATATCCGCAATTCTATAAATATTAAAGTTTCATTATTTTTAGTATATCTGAGAAAATATTTAAAGAGTAAAAATTGATTTCATCCAATCAGAAGTACTCATCATACTACTTTTGTTAGAAATGGCTCAATAACAAAACTTGCGACCCCTTGAGTTAAATTTATTCAAATACATTTTGCTCTGATATCATATTAAATCATAAATAGACTCAAAAGTTTAAGTAGTTGTTAAGGCAAATTTAACTATACACTCAACAATATTTGTAATATAAATCAAAATATATTAAGAACATATATTAGATGAAATCTTATTTTTGTCTCCAAAAACAATTGCTTACCTTAAATTTCTTTTAGTTATTGTTGATATTTTTTAATATTTAATAGAAATTTTATAATAATACCACTTGAATTTATGTTTCAAGTTATAAACATCTTATATAAAGTTCGAAAATGACAAAAACAACTTATATTCTCTATACCAAGGATGTTTGATGGCCTCTCTAAAAAAGGAAACAAATATTTATGTTAAATATAGAAGTTTAATGAAACAAGTATTTTGAAACTTAATTATTTAAAATAAAACATTATAAAAACTATAGTAAAATAAATGTAGGAATCAAAATAGGATTTAAAATAATTATAAACATATAGGTATTAGATCTGTTAGAATATAATTAGGCTAGTAATTATGTTGATTTGTAGTTTCCTTATTTACATTCGTGTTTGTCTCTGATTTGCTCAATTAGCTCGTTTACCTTATTTGTCTAGGTCTGTCGTTTCTATATAAATCATGTAATAGTGTTATACGAAACAACGATTCAATACAATGTAGTCTTTCCGCTAACAAAATCCATAATATATATACTAAATTATAATTTAATCCATCATATTCCATAAATATTTTTTAAGATTAAATTTAAACTTTTCAGATAATATGAGTTGAAAGATTAAATTAAAAATTATAATAAACTTGAAGAATGGGATGCTCAAACTTAAACCATGAAACTGACCTTGGATCGAACCCAATTATCATAAGAAAAGGCAAAAAGGGTTAGTATCGGAATTTCCCATCTTAAACACAAGTCAATAGTCTTTTTCAGCGCTCGAACTCCGGCATCATGTCCCATCGAGTCCGGCAAGTTTCTCCGGCGAGCCCACCTCACGTTTCCGTCAAGAATCATCGCCACATGCTTCGGCATCAGCTCTTCCTTCAGTCCCTCCGGCAACTCCTCTCCGGCGACGATACCGCCGTTGTTTTCTATCGTCGCCGCATCCGATGCTCTCGGTCGAAGGTTGAACGGGCGGCGCTGGGGGGAGCCGTAGATTTGGGATAGCTTAGGCGGGGTATGGATATTCTTCGCCGGGATAGGGAATTGTAAGGAAAACATTATTCCGGTTAACGAAAGTTCAAAATTTAAATTGGTTATTGCTGTCTATAAGTAATAATTTTGGTTTAGAGATTAGATAAGTTTGGGGCTTGGTGGGAAGAAGACACATAAAACGACATCACGGAGAAATGTCGTTCCGTGAGAATCTTACCAACTGTCTATTAGACGATGTGTCGGACAGTGACTTCGTTTCGTCGGGAACACGCAACAATTTTATTTATTTTATTTTTTTTGACACCACACGCAACAATTATTATGGAAGAAGAATTCTTAAAAATAAAAATAAGAAAATGAAATGTGATTACTGATTATAAATTTATAACACCGTTTTTGTGAATGATAATGTCATTTTCTTCATATTGAAAAATTTCATTATCGGAATATAATTATAAATTGCCTTGTTATTTTTTAATATATATAATTGAAAAGTTTTAATTTAGTCTTCACATTATTAAAAAAAGTTCTAATTTAATCTCTTATTCTTTAAAAAAAACCTTTTAATCTAATCCCTCATTTCTTTTAAATTCAATTATAATTTGGTTGTTATGTTTTTTTAATAAAAGATTGACACCACATATTTTTTAACTGGAGTGGAATTAAACATGTAACGCTGGTAAAAATATTATATTTTAGAGAAAAAAATTAGTTAATTTCTCAAATTAATATAGAAAATAAAATAAATCGTAAAAAAACTAGTCTAATTTTATCACTTTTAACATCTAGATGGTCAATGTTAAGTAAAATAGCGTGCAACATTATTATAATTATTTTTTTTGCTAAATAATTTCGTAGTAAGGAATTAATCAAAATGTTGGAAGACATTTAGAACCAAATATATAATTTAACTTGTTTTTTTTCAACTTAATAAAAAAATATAGTTTATTATTTTATATGAAATTTATTTCTTTTAATTTGTTTGAGATACAAAATATTTTTTAAGTTTGATTATTATTATCTTTTTTGGAAAGTAAAGTTTGATTATTTAAGTTCATCAAAACATCATTTTCAATAGACAATGTTGATTGATTTCAATTTTCCTTTAATCACATCATTGCACTACAACAAATTAGGCCTACCATAACATTTATTTATAGCATATTTACAAAAGGTCATAAATTATTAAAAAAAATCAGCGGCAAATAGGTTTCCCCCAATTTTTTTAACTCGCGCCCTTATTGTCTCTCACGAACTTAAAGTTCATTTTTCTCTGACGAACAGTTCTACACCTCGTTTCCATTTCCCCGTCCTTTCTACTAACCCTAGCGCTCTCTCACTCAATTCTTCCTTTCCAATTCTTTCTTCGATCCTTTCTTCGATAAATCGAGGATGGTAATCATGATTTAGACAACAAGAAATTCATGAATCCTTGAGCTAACATATCCGCCGATTTTGAATCGTTTATTTCTTCTCCGATGATAGAGATAGTTCCATTCTTAGTGAATTCGGATGGAATTTCCATTTTGATCATGATGTTTCTGTTTCTTCACTTATGAAATTTGATCAAAATCGGATCGGTACTGATGATAATAAAGTTGATTTTACAGGAAGATCCAGCCAAACTATTGATCACAATAGCGGTGGTGGTTCTGTTGGCCTATTCATTCAAGTCAGATCAATTAACGATGCATCGGCTTTGAATCCTTTGTTATCTTCCAGTTTGAGTGGAGAGCTACCAGAGAAGTCTATGAGCTCTAGTAGAAAACAACTTGAGATTATTCCATGAGTTCAAAGGTAATTCTATAACTTTAAACTTTATTTATTTTAAGTAAGATAATAGTTGAAGTTTTGATTTCCATGTGTTCATTTACAATTTAGTTGATGAACTAAATGTTGAAGAAGTTTAATATAATTTATCAGATGCAATTGGAGAATGAACTCGAGGAAACATTTCTAAGCCTTATTCTTTTAAATATTGTTATGAGGCGTGGGTATTAGGAAATCATTGGAATTTTTGTCCAAGTTATGCACTTTGATTGTAATAAAATTAGATTATTATTTAATCAATAGAGTTATGATATTTTTTTTTAAATGTTTGGGTGAAAATCGTTATGGTTTCCCCCTAATTCTTCTTATAAGCAAGTTTTTTTGTTCACTTTTATTTTTTTAATTCTTGTTTTTCATAGTTATTAGGTCATCGAAAAGACAATATTTTTTAATCAATTTTTATATGTGCAAGATTTTGAAATCCAACTAGTTGAGTAAGAATCTTTCATGTATTATTGATGTGGTAATGATTTTAGTTATTTGATTTTTGAAGCTTGTCCCCGTTTTTAGAAGACCTTGAAATCTCAATTCGTATTTAAAAAATTAACCAATTTGTTTTGGTTTGAGTGGTTAATATTTGCTTTATGACTTTGATATTTTTTACACAGGATTTGCTGGTTCTAAAAAATGGAGTTGAACAGGCAAGTCTAATAATTATAGCTTCTGGAAATTTAAATTATATGGTATTTGGTTATTTATATGGAAGTCCAAGACAATTAGTTTACTAATTTACTATTTCTTATATTAGCAGGTTGTTGGAGTAGCTAAAATATGCGATCAATGTAGTAACGTTGGGGTGCTCTGTTATAGTTTTAGGCCACAACTATATATGGTTCGTGTTAAGCATTGAGTCAGGTGAATTTTAGCAGGTACAATGTGCTTTTAGTGTAATCTCATATAATGAATGGCCTTTCTTTCTCTAATATCTTGTCTGCTTTCAAATTTGTAAGTTTTAAATTCTATATAAAAAATTTTATGTCTTTCGACTGTTTGTTTATGCACCACTTATCCAAATGATTTCAAAATTCTACATGATTTCAGAGAGGATAGGAAAATCAAGACCTTCTCAAATGGCAAGCTAACGGGGATGATCCATGTTCTCCTCCATGGCCTCATGTTTAATATGAATGTTATAGAATTTAATACTAATTAAATGGGAAATTTCCATCTTTCAGAGGTTTATCATAATTCGAGCTTTCTTATTTAAAATTTAATGAATTTTACAAGATCACATTTGATTTATTTGATAGATTATGTAGGTTATTGGCTATTTGATTTATGGAACGAAGGCTAAAGAAACACAATTTCTTCTCGTTATGGAGCAGCAGTAGGTTTAATTAGAGAGTATGATTTTGGAGGTGGTTATGGTGTGGACCTGATGAGAGTTTCGGTGGGTATAGTGGTGGTGGTGCTCATAATGCCAGTGGATACGGGGGCAGCTACAATATGAGCCTTGGCACTAGATAAGAAAATAAAATGTGTGCCTATGAAAGTCTGAAACTGTTTGCCTTACTCACTAGAATCACAGTTTTCAGAGATTTAGAACTTGATAGTATAACTTTTTTTGGAGAGACTTATTGAATTTGTAGTCTTTTTATAATATTAAAAAGATAGCCAAATTATTGAGTTTGGATAGTATTGTGTTTAAGTTATTTTTTGTTTGTTTTTTTTCTTGTTTTTTGTTCCTCATTTTTTTTATTTAAAGGGCTTTTTTTTAGTAACTTGTTCATAAAAGTTTATTGTTAAATATATTGTTTGACTAACTAACCACTTGGATTATTTAACTCTCTCGAAATAATTTATCCTCTCTTTGAATTTTTCTTATTATAGGTTCACTCTGTGATGAAAAATGTGTGTAGCATAAAATAAAGTGTTCTCTTTGTTTGGGTTTTTACATTCAAGATTCGTCCCTCTTCCTTGTTTATTATTTCTATTATTTTAAAAATTTATCATTGAAAACTTGATTGTGATGATTTAAAAGGCCAATTAAATAGTTATTATTTATTGTGTGTCATGGCTATCCTGCAGTTATGGTAGCCATGACTTTAAGAGCTTGCTAAAGCCATTAACAACCACTCTTTTGTCTCTCTTTCTCTCATCTCTCACATTTTCAAAATATTGAGTTTTGATATCATATGTTGGTTAAATTATTTATGTAAATCATCGTTATCAAGACGCATAAATTGTTAGTTCCACTCATGCTATTTTTGCATTACTGGTCTTTTTAATTTGCTTACATTTGGTTGCCCAATCATAACCAAGTTGTTTTTTCATGTAAATAGACGAAATTAAGCGAACAATTCTTCAAGAATGTTTGAAAAAGGATTGGGTTCATCTAAATCGGTATGGTTTGTTAGAAATCTTTAGGGATGCCATCAAAATTAAGGGTCTGCTCCTTATCTGTGGGTTCATCCTATCGAGAGATAGTTCAGGTGTTGACGATCCTTGCAGACTAGTACATGAATGTGACAGTTTTTATGAAAACTTATTATTTATTATTTTGCTCAGAAAATTTATTTTCTAATTTAGGATTACCAAGTAAGGAGCTTGTCAGATTTCCAAAGGCTAGACTTTGTTGTTTATAAAAATTTGGTTGTTCAAAGTTTAATTTTAATACTTTTACTAAAAAAAAAATAATTATTATGTTAATGTAACTATAATTTTCATTTCTCATGATTAGGTACAAGAGTACTTTAGGATTTCAAATCAAAGAAGCTATTTATGATGTTGGTGTTTTCATGTTTACTTCTTCAACTGAGAGAACATGGATATGCCAATTTTACTTATCCTTCTTTTTCTTTACAAGACTTAATATATGACTTAATGTGTAATTCTTATGTGTTCGTGTTTTTCAGATACTTTTCAATTGTGCTTAGTTAGCCATAGACTTGAATTTCAACATAAGATCATCAATTCTGATCAGGAATCAGGACCACCTTGAGTATAAGAAAATTTACATTAATAAGGTAAAATAATTCCTCTAAGTTTATGATTTTTGATATGTTGAAGAGATGTTTGTCTTGAATCTACTTGAGTCTTTTTGGAACTTTTGTGTTTGGAGATATCATATCAAATTGGGGGAGAGGAAAGTGGAACCTTCGACCTCAAGGGAAAGTAAGTAAATGTGTAAACAACTGAACTAAGTTTCAAGAGTAGTTTGTAGTCTAACTCATGCATCTTTACTAAAATCCTTTAATTTAATAATTGCCTATATGTAACATTTTTTCATTTTATGGATTTGTGAAATTTCATTGATTAACAATCTCACATTAACATGTTATGTATTATTGTTATATTTTTTTTATTACAGGACTAGAAGACTGATGTTATTGTATTGAAGAAAAAAGCATCACGTGAAGATAGATCAATAAAAAATGAGAGAATTTTATTTCTATCCATGTAGTGATATATGACAATATATTATGAACAATTATTATTAGCATAGCTTCCAAATTCTCCAAGGCTTGTATATATATAAATTTTGTAACGAGTAATAATATATCATTTTCTTTTTTAATATTATATTAAATTATTATTTATTCAATGTGATGACTTATTATTGATTAATATTATACAAGGTGATTTTTTAATTATAGTTAACATGTATTAATAAAAAAAAATTTATATATGATGATATAAAAAGTATTCTATAGCGTTGTTCTAAAGATATAAAAAGTAATCCATAGCCTTTTAAAAAAGTTATGATATGTTTTGTAGCATTGCAATTATGCTATTGCACACACTTTTTTATAGCGTTCATAATAGCTTTTAAAAAACGCCATTGAAAGTCCTAGACTTTTAATTACGTGGGCAATCACGGCGTTTGTAAAAACGCTATGAAAAGTCAACGATAGCTTTTTTTGGACGCTATCATAGGCCTTTTTTGTTGTAGTGTTGTCTTCCTCTGTCACTGTTACTTCATCTTTTAATTCATCTACTCTTTTTTTTTGTGGTAGTCATCTTTTATCTTTAGTTTGTTGTTTTCTTATTTGATTACTTTTTTAATTAGTTTAGATGATAAAATATAAATCTAGTTAAATAAATACATAAAAAATATAAAATAAAATAAAAATAAGTATAAATTGCAAATAACACTTTTTTAGTTTCAGTCAAAATCATGAGCAACACCAATAGTTTAAAAATGAGAAATCACATCATGTAGTTTCAAATTAGCCTCCAACATTGTAAACTTTCTTTTAACCATAATTTTTTCGTTTGAACTCCGATTTGGATGATTCAAGATGTTTTGGAATTCTCATTTTGAGCTCTACATTATGGTCACTTGAAAAATTATAAATCATCATTAAAAAACATGTTAATAGCTTCAATCATATCTAATAATTTTGAGCTCACTTGAAGTTTTGAAGCGACTAGAGCTTGAAATGATGATTTCAAAACATCTTGAATGATTCAAATCGGAGTTGAAAAGAAGAAACTATGACTGAAGAAACTTTACAACGTTGGATGAGAGTGGTTTATTGGCATAATTTTGAACTATATGACGTGATATATCATTTTTAAACTACATAGACTCTTCATGGGGTGATATTTCCAATTTACCCTAATAACTCTCAATAATTATTTTAACTTTATAAAACACGTCATTTGGGAATTTGAAGGGTTTGCAAATCCCTAAACTCCATAATTCAAGAACGATAAACAGAAACACAAGAATAAATAAAAGCGAAAGAGAAAATTTTTATACTTGTCTTCTGCAGATTTTACAGGTTCCACTATGAAGATGAATATTACAATTGACACGAAAAATAGAAGTTTAACAATTATTAGAACTCTCTATTTTTCTCTCAATAATGAACAAACCCTCAAATTGATCCTAAAAGTAATTGCCGTCAAAATCCCTCACTACTGCCTCAAACTTGCTCTCGGGGGAAGTAAGAAAAGAAAAAAAAAACTGTTGCTATTCTAATTTTCTTCTCACACACAAATGACCTACAACACACCAATATCTATAATCTATCTATACTACCTCTAAAAAGGGCTTAAGGGGAGAAACTTTTGAATTCCTCTTTTGCCCCTTATTTAATTATGAAATTCAATTTTTTATTATATATAATTTTAAAATATGTCTTATTTGATTTTTATAAAATGATCTATTGATTTTAATTCATGAATGTAAAACTCAATTTATTGGGAAGTGCATAAGGGCTATTTTCCATGTATCTAGATTTAAATAAGATTTAATCTTATCAATGTTAATTAATTTCATTCAAGTTTTTGGTATCACAAATTCATGAATCTACAGGTGTTTTTCTCTATAAATATGAAAATATGAGAGGAGGTAAATTAAGGAATCAAGTTGTTTTGCAGAGGAAGTGATAGACAAGATAAAAAATGAACAATGGAGTTGGAGAATAAGTAGATTTCTTTGGAAGCAGCAAGAACCATTGATTGTTTGACCTTAGCAATAACGTTCTATACAGTAGGAGTTTACCCGACAAGAGACCCGAGAAACGAAGGGATGGAAATTAAACTGATGGATTGAGATGGTAGAGAATAGAGATGAAGGAGATGACTATATTGAAGACAAAAAAATTAAACCGAGTAGAGAAAGAATGGCAAGTCGGCTTTCGTGAGTGCAACAAGGTGAAGGAATGAGGCATGTGATAAGTGCCTTTGTAATCGTGTATTTGTTTTTTTTTATTCAAAATAAGATTTTTTTTTTTTTTTTTTGCATTTAGACCTTTATTTTTATAATTTTTTTAACAACCTCATATATTGTTCCTTAATCTTTGCTAGGAAAATTTTCAACTTTTATTTTCTCATTCACTTTTAAGACATTTCAATTTATTTTATTTATTATAATTTATCTTTTTTAAAAATAAAAAAATCACTGAATATGATAGAAATTTCACACCATCACAAATTTAAGTCGGAAAGAGTATTATGGAAGAAATCGATTTTGTTCCCAATGTTTAGTTGAGAAAAAAAACATATTAAAACATAACTTAATTCTTACAAAATTAATAATAGAAAGAAAAAAAAACACATATTTAAAACATACAATATAAACCATGCAACACGGATGATATAACCCCAATTTAATATGTAATAAACTTTAAAATATTAAATATTATTACATAAAATATAATTATTTAATTATAGTTATTATAGTTATGTCATCAAAACATCATTTTCAATAGACAATGTTGATTGATTTCAATATTCCTTTAATCACATCATTGTCTTACTCTATCATTGTTACTTCATCTTTTAATTCATCTATTGTTTTTTTTTTTTGGTAGTCATCTTTTATCTTTAGTTTGTTGTTTTACTATTTGATTACTTTTTTAATTAGTTTAGATTCTAAACTAATTAAAAAATTACAATTATCGTGAAGAATCTCCCTTCCACTATACATTGTTGGGGGTATCGTTTCTTACTCGTCGACCCTTCTTCCAGTCAATGCCGTTTGAACGGAAAATATGATTCAACGGTAAAAATCAACGTGACAATCAAACCAACAAGTTTTCCGACCGTTTCTGAGATAAAATGCATCTGTGTCTAGCATGCAATGTGGACATGCGTATTTCCCCGCCGTACTCCATCCTTTAAGAGGAGGAGATTGAGGTTCACACAATTAACTACACTGACTAAGGAAAGCAATAACAAAAGCTAAACACATACTTAAAAATGTATATGAAAGCAATTAAAGATCAACATACCTGACAACATTGAATACGCAGGGAAGTCACTGATCGCCCAAATTAACGCGGCGCACATCAAGAAATTTTGTTTCTTCGAAATGTCGTACGTCATAACACCGTCAGTCCACAACCTTTTCAACTCTGCAATAAGTGGTTGCAAATACACATCCAGTTTCTGTTTTGGACTTTTCGGCCTAGGTACGATCACTGTTAGAAAAATCACCGGGTCTCACATGCACATCAAAGGAGGCAAGTTATACGGGGTTACCATGACTGGCCAAACTGAATATTATGCCCCGGATGCCCCGAACGGGTTAAACCATCCGTGCATTAGCCCAATCTGACGTTTCTCGGATCTTGTGCAAAATACGGATGACAATTATTTAAATGCTTCCATGCCGCAGCATCTGAGGGATGTCTCATAACACATTCATCCTGTGAATGCTCGTGATGCCATCTCATGTGAGAGGCTATCACATCTGATGCATACAACCGTTGCAGACGTGGGGTCAGTGGTAAATAGAACATGCTGGCGTACGGAATGAGGTTGCGTTTCCCTTGTTTATATTTTGGAAGAAAATAGAATTTGCAGTGATGCATGTCCTCATCCACATCCCAGTAAATCATACATCCGTTCCGACACGAATATATTTTTTCCACGGGTAAGCCAAGTCCCTCCACTAGCTTTTTCGTGTCGTACAAACTGTTGGGCATAATATTTTCTTCTGGAGCGCATCGACGAAACCACGATGCAATCGAATCAAATCCTCTAGCAGGTATGTTGTATTGCGCCTTTATATTTAAAAGTTCTGTAGCAGCAGCAAGTTGACTTACCTGACACCCATCGTACAATGGTCAGCTGGCTGTCTCTAGCATCTCATGCATCTTACGTGCTTCCGGATTCATTTCCTCTTCAACAACCTGTTCATCTTCCCTACGTTTAAACTTTCACGGAAATTTTCATTGCCCCCGTACCCCGCACCATCAAGTGTCATTTGCTGCATCTGACTATACGGTTGTTCATCATTCCGTTCTTCGGCAACAACCTCTACATTCGAGCTGCTACCTTCGTATCGTCTCGATTCATGTAATGTAGCGTCGAACATTTCCTGTGTTTCCCCCTGAAACACCCAGTGGTAATAATTCTACACAAATCCCCGACTACAAAGATTAACCTTCAAATCTGTAACCGGTATGATTCTTCTATTGTCGCATTTCCTGCACAAGCAACGTAGCTTTCCACCATACTTTTCATAATAGACAGTTGTCATGCAAAACTCAACAAACTGTTCAACCCCGGCCACGAACTCATCGTTCAAATACCCGTCTATCAAACGAACATACATTCACTCTCTCATTTTCTTTTTTCTTAATGCTAACAAACAATGGGAGGAGGGTATTTTATAAAGGACTCCTCTGGTCATTTGCGACCAGATGGTAGTATTTTTGCTACCAACTGGTCGCATTTTCCCGCCAAAATTTCCCGCCATTTTCCTCACTGCCCCGGGTCACATCAAGTCACAGCATTTACGACCACATGGTCACTTATTTTGGCGACCAACATGGTAGCTTCTTTCCCGCCAAATGTTTAAGCTACCACTGGTCACTAAAGGTCACCAAAATTACGACCATATGGTCACTTTGAATTGTGACCACTTGGTAGCTTTTCTCCCGCCAAATTTACGCGCCTTTTTTTGCTACTAAATGATATCTCCTGTCACATAATTGCGACCAAATGGTCGTCATTTTCAAGTGACCATATGGTCACCTTCTTCCCACCAAAAATTCGCGCCATTTTTTATGACTAATTTTTTGCTTGGTCACAATTTGGTCGCAAAAAAGTGACCATATGGTCGTTTTAAGTCAAACTTCACATTTACTACCAGAGTGGCACCAAAAATACTACCCAATGCTTTGATCGCAAATTTCTGGTCGCAATTTAACAGTTTTTTTTGTAGTGAATATATTGTTTAGTACCGTACGATACGACAATGGAGGGGTTGTGCAATAGTACTTTGATTCGGAAAAAATGGTGGAAAAGCTTAAACCAGTTTTGGAGTATGTTGTTAAATTTTGGTGATTTTGTGTAATCTATTCAGATTTTTTTTTGTATTTATATTTTTATTAAGTGTAATCTTCTATTATTTGATCATATTGTTTTTTTTCCCTTAACACTTGAGGGTCTTTTTAGTATTTTATAATATAATTCTCTCTTAGTGGCCATTTATTGAAAAAAATATTCAACTGGCTAAAAACTAAAAATTTACCACTTTAGTAGCTATATACTTAGTTAGCCCTTTATAATTTATATCGTTTACTAAACATATCTGTAATATTAATTAAAAAAAAGGGGGCATTCACTCCCTCAAAATAAAATAATAAAAATTGCGCGATCCCTCGATAAAAAGAAAAAGAAAAACTTTATAGGGAAATTTGGGTAAAATGACTTCCAAAATCTGAAATTAATGTTTTTTTACCTCCATTCTCATATTAACCTTTTTTGACCTTATGATGATGTCATCTTTGTGTGAAAATTCTCATTTACCCTTAAACTCATCTCCACTCTCCTCTCCTCCCTCTTTCCAAAAAGAAGAAGAAAATCTCCCTCTCAACTTCTCATCTTTCAACTTCCATTGATTCTTCATCTTTCAACTTCCATTGATTCTTTCATCTCTAACAACGAAAAGGTACACAACTTAGAATTCGAAATCTCAAAACTCGGATCTACAGATTTCCATAGATTTCCTTCGATTTCCATGGATTTCGAAGGATTTCTATGGATTTCCAAAACCGGACCTCGAACAACAAAACAAGAAGAAGAAGATGACATATTTTTAGCTTCATCTTCAACAAACCCACCACCATTACTAACTCTCGGAGCTTCATTCTTAAACGGGTTTCGTAGCGGCGGCGGCGGTAGTGGAAAAGGGAACAGGCGGTTTTTGAGAAGAATAAGAAGAAGAAGAGGGTTCGAGAAGAGCGACGTTCGTAAAGACATGAAGGGAAGAAACCGGAAAAAAAAAATTAAAAAAAAAAGTTGGGGAACTCCAGAATCCGGAGGTAACCTCCGGAATCCGGAAAAAGAAAAAAAAATTGTTTGGGGGGCCAGCCCCCCCCCCCCACCCCCTGGTTACAAATGCGGCCTGAACTTAACACTTAAGCCATCAATTTTCTTTGAAATGACCATAATGTAGAGCTTGAAATGATGACTTCTAAACATCTTGAATCATTCAAATCGAAGTTGAAACGAAGAGACTATGACTAAAGAAACTTTACAAACGTTGGATGAGGGTGATCTTATTGGCATAATTTTGAACCACATGACATGATTTGTCATTTTTAAACTACATAGACTCTTCATGGGGTGATATTTCCAATTTACCCTATTAACTCTCAATAATTATTTTAACCTTATAAAATACGTCATATTGCAGGTGACTTCTTATTAGTGCTCTTAAAATTTAGGTATGGTATCTCTGTCTGATTTATAGTCCGTTTGGTACAACTTCCCCTAAAAGTGTTTTGAGTGAAACTATTTAGAATAATATTAATTAAGTGTTTCATCGAAAAACACTTGAGTATACTAAAAAATGTTTTTGGAGAAAATACTTGATTTGTGATTTTTAAAAAATGTTTATAAATAAGTATTTCACTTAAAAAAAAAAGAGGTAGGAAGAACCACATAATTTTTCTTTCATCCTTGGACAAAAAAAAAAGAACTGAGAGATGGTAATGGTAATGAAGATGTGGATGATGATGGTGGTTGTGAATTGTGGAGAAGAAGAAGCTAAATACATGGTTCATAATCGAAAGATAATGGGTTGAAGAAGGCAGCATAGTCCCCCAGCAGCGTGATGCTTCGTGTCAGGCTAGGCATAAGCATTGTGGTCTATTTCATCCGTGCCCGCGAGCGAGTTCCATCTTGTTGCCGTGACATGATCCCTTGAGTTTTGTTGAATATCTACTTCCATGTGGTTCTTATGGATCATGCTTTCATTTATTGTGATTGATGTATGTGTAAGCAGCTGCTTGTATTATGTGTCTCTCTTTTTTTTTCTTTTTTTTCATTTGGAACTTTTTAAAATATGTCTCTTATTTTATGTTTATGTGTTTGTGCAGTAAACCTTTGAGTGAGAGGGTGATGATAATCTTCTGTTCATTCTGTTGGGAAAAATCATCTTCCCACATTCACCGCTAGGAATAAAATAGATAGACGAGAAATTAAATAATAAAACACAATCAGATAAGACACAAGGATTTATACTGGTTCACCCAAATTGGCTACGTCCAGTTGCTACCGCTGCGGAATTCACTATGATGAAACAGAGTTACAATGGAGAAATATTCTCAATACACTAAACCGTGTATTAA
Organism: Gynostemma pentaphyllum; assembly: GCA_028015215.1. NCBI lineage: Eukaryota > Viridiplantae > Streptophyta > Magnoliopsida > Cucurbitales > Cucurbitaceae > Gynostemma > Gynostemma pentaphyllum. Next base: position 16,984,997 of record CM051355.1, read on the forward strand.
CCGCTCAAAAACCCTCAAGAAAGAAAGCACTTTCTTATACAATATTTCTCACAAACTCACATCAACTCTCTATACTGCCAAACTCACCAACGAAAACAAGAAGAAAAATTGTCGACTATTTTATTCTTCTCTCTCGGCTTGACTTGTCACATGGCGTCAAAAAAGAAGTCCTTTTAAATCAAACACCCACCGCCTCATTGCCTACAAAAAGCTGCTGCCCTATTCTTTTAATCACATAATTCAATGTGAGATAAAGTCAAAAAGCCTTAATGGCCCAATTGATAAACAAACCCACATTGAACCAATTCAATTTGGCTTTTACTCTTTTTGTCATTTAGTGAGCTTTAAACAATGAATGGGCCAAGACTTCTTTAATAATTAGATTTGGCTTCACAAAAAAAACCCAACAAATTCCACCTTGAAGACAACATCAAAATACCATGTCTTCACTGCAGCGGTAGCGATTCCAATTCCACCTAGACAAGATAGAATAAACCATAGCATCTGCTACAATCATTGTCTTCACCGACAATCATAGTTCTCCAATTTGAGAGCTATCCTACTCCACCATATAAGTAGACCCACTTGAAATATCACATTTCAAGATTTCCCCTTTTTCTGCACATGTCGATAAACCTTGCTGAAATTATGGTGCAACTTCCACCTACTTGACTTCCCCGGAAGTTCTTCAACCATCGACATCATTCCACACGCCTTGCATAACCGTCAAGTCAATGCCCGCGTGCATCCGCTAACAACACATCCTCTATCATGGTAAAGCGGTCATACCATGAGGATGAATTTCCTCTTTCTTCAAACAAAGTCGTTGTCTCCCTTTACAAGAGAGACAATGTTAGCTTCCAACTCAGAACCCTTTGCCGAACCTGCTCTGTTTGGACAATCTCTTTTCAGGTGACCAGATAATCCACATTCCCAGCAGCCTTTCTTTTGTATGAAATTCTTCTTCTTCCCATTGCTAACTACCAACATAGAGTTGTTATGTGAATCATGCCCTTCACTCTTCAACCTCCTCTCCTCTGATAAGAGTTTACTCGTAGTTTCTGCAAAATCCAAAGAATCTTTTCCATACATTAGAACCGTCTTCATGTGCTCATAAGATTTTGGAAGAGACAAAATAAGCCTAAGAGCCTTATCCTCTTCATCTACATCCACTTCAATTGCCTCCAGTTCTGAAACGATACCATTGAGAACACTCAAGTGATCTGAGATTTTTGTACCTTCATCCATTCGCAGTGTGTGAAACCGCTCCTTCAGGTACAACCGATTTGAGATACCCTTAGCTAGATACAAAGCTTCAAGCTTCTCCCAAAGTTCTTTGGCTGTCAAAATTCCATGCACATTTGCAAGAACATTTTTAGCCAAACATAATCTTATTGCGCTCGCCGCCCTCAAATCCATCTCCTCCCAATCTTCATCATTCGAACTGGACTTCTTAGCACCTCCACTAGAACCACTGCCATCTGATTTCGTTGAATCACCATCACCGCTTGACTGATTGAGAGCACCACCGCTCGATCTTCCTTTCAAAGCCTTGTGTAACCCAGATTGTATCAATACATCCTTGACTTGCACTTGCCACAAGCCAAAATTGATCATCCCATCAAATTTCTCCACATCAAACTTCACCGGACTCATAAAGTTTGACATACCTGCTTTTCACTCCTAACTTGAATATGCGGACAATTCTAACCTAAAGCTCTGATACCAGTTGTTGGGAAAAATCACCTTCCCACATTCACCGCTAGGAATAAAATAGATAGACGAGAAATTAAATAATAAAACACAATCAGATAAGACACAAGGATTTATACTGGTTCACCCAAATTGGCTACGTCCAGTTGCTACCGCTGCGGAATTCACTATGATGAAACAGAGTTACAATGGAGAAATATTCTCAATACACTAAACCGTGTATTAACCGCTCAAAAACCCTCAAGAAAGAAAGCACTTTCTTATACAATATTTCTCACAAACTCACATCAACTCTCTCTACTGCCAAACTCACCGACGAAAACAAGAAGAAAAATTGTCGACTATTTTATTCTTCTCTCTCGGCTTGACTTGTCACACGGCGTCAAAAAAGAAGTCCTTTTAAATCAAACACCCACCGCCTCATTGCTTACAAAAAGCTGTTGCCCTATTCTTTTAATCACATAATTCAATGTGAGATAAAGTCAAAAAGCCTTAATGGCCCAATTGATAAACAAACCCACAGTGAACCAATTCAATTTGGCTTTTACTCTTTTTGTCATTTAGTGAGCTTTAAACAATGAATGGGCCAAGACTTCTTTAATAATTAGATTTGGCTTCACAAAAAAACCCAACACATTCTACTACGCCTGTGAGTTTGTGGTATATATATTACATTTTTCAATTTTGTTGATTCTAAATTTTACATACACACGATCTAACGAGGTCTCGCAGGTTTAGACGGGTTATTAAAATTGGGTATGTCAAGGCTGATGTTTGTGTCTAAATTATGCATAACAGTAAAGTTTTGTTAAGTTTGGGTTAATATAAATTGTGAAGAAATGATAAAAAGAGATGAGTTTGTATGTTGGATTTTGAAACCCACTGTCTCGGGTTCTAAAATTAAAAAATAAGTGTCTGTTAATTAACTTGTATAACCTGAAATGGTGAGCCAAATACCCAAAAATTAAGTAAAACAACATTCCAAATGTTTTATAGACCATTTTTCAAACCGTTGCATACTATTAAAAATAAGGAATTTATAAAGTGGCCACTTTTTGGTCTTTAGTTTCAAAAATATAAACAGAACCTAATATATTACATAAATCTCTACTACTATAAAAGTGGCTTAGAGTGAGAGAAACTTTACATTTCATTTTCACCTTTAGAATTTTATAAAAGTCCACTTATGCCCTCTCAACTTTTTTATTAAATGATGTTATTGAAAAACGGGATGTCCTACCTGATATAATTGAGAAATGGAACAGCCTCCATGAAAATTTGTTAAATTGGGCCCCATTTCATGCATTTAGAGGACAACCTCCTTTACCATTCAATGAATAACCTAAACGATTGCAATTCATGAAATTAAAACCACAGACCCAAACACTATATATTATATAGATATAATAAATTTGAAGAAATCATCTCTTCGCTGGTAAGAACTCTCCCATAGATTGCAATCATCAAAGAATTTGCTTCAAAAAAATTTTATGGGTAAAAATTGATCTCAATTAGGCTTGCACACGTCTCCGTTTTTTAATTATACAAAATGGTGGAATATATTTTTTTAATTATTATTATTCAATCCATTATGGTGGAATCTATATTTAGAAATTCAATTCATTAGGAAACTTATTTAGATACTACATGATCCTGATTGTCAAAGATGAGTATGATCACAGTATTTGGATGACAATATTGAAGGAATTCAAGTGAGTAGAGACCTTGAGGTAATCTATCTTAATTTTTAATTTGATTCGTAATTCACTAATTTTACAGATAAATTTTCATGTTATGCGGATTGCAATATTATTTATCTTAATCACTGTCATTTAGTATAAATTATTTATATGAATATTTTATTTTGGACGGTGGTTTTGCTCTTCCAATTTTTTTTCTTCTAAAATTCACTTCATTTTACTAAATAAAACTCAGTAAATAAAATAAAATGATAAATTAAAAAAAGTACGTATATATGTGTTGGTTCCAAATTCCAATACAATGGTTTAATATTAAAAAAAAAAAGGGGGGGAAGGAATTTGAAGGTTGGAACAACCATTTATTGTTGACTTGAAACTTCGAACTCAGACACTAACTTTTAAGTGAAAAAAATATTTTATATTATACCTTACAATGATCGAAAACCAAAATATTTATTGAAATTTAATTTAATCCAACCATTCATCTCAATCAAATTAATCAAAAGAAGAATGAATATATTAAAACTGACCTTTTCCTTTCTCAAAACTCCTATATATAAATAAACCACTTGAGGAATAAATTTCAGTCAACAAGTTATCTTCATCTCAAGGGAGATGAGCAGATCTGCCAAGTCATGCATGTCGCTTGAGATGAGCATAGGAGGGAGGTGGTCATATGACTTTCAAGGATGGGATCAAAAAAGAGGAATTAGGGTTTTACTATATGAAAGTGGTCAATGATTTTCTTTGGTTAATTATATCATCTTAATTTATTTTATGAATTTCTATTTAAGATTTAAAAAAAACTAATATTTATACTTCCATTTCTTGATTATATTTTTTCTATTTTGACTTTCTTTTCTATGAGCTTTTTAATAATATATGGGGATAAGTTTTGGTCAGTGAAAAAGCAAAAATATTTGCACATATTATAATTTTCTCTCCTCATATCTATTGGTTTTATCATATTTTTTAATCTCGATTATATAGAAGTAAGGGAAATCACTTTTTAAATAATTAATACGTTTGTAAATAACTAACACTTAAATTTCACTTAAGATGTAAAAAAAATTAATTTTATACCTAATAAAAATTAATTTAAATGATAATTAATAAAGACGTTATTTGATATTTCATAATCAAGAATTAAATAATAAATTTCAATAATTCATAAACCAACAATTTCAACCACGTGTATTGCACATAATTATTTTACTAGTGGCCATAAACAACCCAATCTAGTGGAGGTGCTATTTATAAATATCATTTTTCCCTTCACCTTTGAAATGAAAAAGATGAAATGGAAAGAAACTCTAAGTTTACCGATTTGGAGAAGATGAATGTGGTGGTTAAGCCCACCTCCGAAACTTCAACTCCGACCGGTTGTGATCGGACCTCCTCACGGCAAGGCTCTAATACCAAATTGATGTAATATGAGGCCAAGTCCACAGCCTCAACCAAGCAAATTCATGCTTATAGGAAATCCATCCCAAGAACATAAGAGAAATATTTAATTAGAGATATTAAATACTTTGAACTAGTTTATTTATATGAAAATAAATCATTAGAAAGTAAACTATCTACAAAAAAAAATAAAATTATTAAGTAAAAAGAAAAATATACATAAAATAATGGATTTAAAATTTTAAAAGTGCACAAACAGGGCTCTTGGGATTCGAACTTTGGGACTTCACCTATCTGGGAATGAGTTTCTGCCACTGCGCCACCAGAGTCTTATGTTGTTAAAAAAAACTCATTATTTTATTTATTTATAAATAAAGGGGCCCCAATTAATTTTAATTTAAACATTATATATATTTTTAATTAATCTAAAATTCGAGGGGTGGGGCAAGTGCCCCCCCGCCCCTATGTAGATCCGCCCCTGAAGCCAGCCAACAAAATTATAAACTTAAATACATAATAAGATTATACAATGGCCTCATGGTAAATATGCTATCCAAAATTAAGAGATAAAAGTTATCCAAAACTTTATATATGTAAAATAAAAATATTAATGTACACATGGTGTCATAAGAAACCCAAAATGCACATGGCCAATAAGGGCTCGTTTGGTAACCTTTTTTCAATTTCTTGTTTTCTTATTTCTATTTCTTGTTTCTTGTTCCTGTTTTTTTTTAAAAAGAGAAATAGAAACATGTTTGGTAACTGTTTCTTATTTCTTGTTTCTGGAAGAAAAGATAAACAGAAATGTGTTTGGTAACTATTTCTTATTTTTGTTTCTCATTTAAAAAAAATAAAAATATTTTGAAAATATTAAAAATTTAAATGACATATTTAAAAATATTATATCAATATAATTTTTGGATATTTATAATATATTTTATAAGTCAAAACTGGACAATATAATAATTTATCAATGTGTTGAAAAATTTGGAAACAAGAATGAGAAACAAGAAACTATAATTTGTTGTTTCTAAAATTTCTACACAATTTTGGGAATGGTTTCTAAAAAAATGAGAAACAAGAAAACTTCATTTCTTAAAAAATGAAAAATAGAAACAAGAAACAGAAATTGAGATGGTTACCAAACGGCCCCTAAGGAACATGACTATAATATCAGAATTCAAGATCATATAACATCATTTTCCAACATGCTTACACTTTGAAAGTTCAAGGCCATATGTAGATAAAAAGCAAAATAATAAACTCCAACTTTAATACTTCTGACGCTATCATTTTGATAAGAATTTTCTCTTCTAATAATGTATCAGTGAATGGCTTCAGCATAAAAAGTCCTGAAGCATGAGAATTCAAAAAGAAGCGTTGAAATAACCGAAGCGTTCTCTTTTATTTTATTATTATTATTTTTTTTTAATTTGCACGTTCCCGTAGGCATAAACCATTAAAAATGGGTTGTAAAATTCAATGCTCAAAAAGCCACAATAAGTTGTGAGTTTTTCACTCGTCAATAAATCAATGGCCATATTAACACAAAATTTCTGGCTTTTCAAAGTCTTATTAAACAATTATAAGTTCATAGATACATAATTCTTTCTAGAAGAAAATATAAATTTCAATGAAAAAACATGAAATCTTAAACCTTGATCTGACATCACATTTTAGACTTTAATTTAATAACATGAAACATTAATTCTCATAATATTTGAAAGTTATGATTTCCACTATAATACTAATAGAGTTTCTAATACCGTTCTTTAGGAAAACTCGATAAATGCAGTAGACGATATCGGTGTAGATGAATATGAGTTTCTCTCTCTATCACCCCTTTTAATTGTACAACAATATCAATGAGGCAACGTACACATAAAGAATGTCAATAATGGTTGTTTTTAGTTGGGTTGAGAGAGAACCAAGACTCATATTTATAGAGGTCAAGAGGTGTCAAGTCAATAGACACCTTGTATGGTTATGTGTTTTCCATCAAAAGACATAACTATTTAATGAGTCATAACCTTTCATTATGGAATCAATGAACACATTAGGGAGATATGTCCTTCCACCAATAAATAAATGAATTTAATCATTGATTAATTATCAAACCGCTACTTATTATCATTTAGGTCACAATAATTTCTTACATCCTCATCAAGATGTTTATGGTAGCATTCGACTTATGTCTTTCAATCTGCTACAAATCTAATCAAGTAAGAATCGAACCACGAATCGGACACAAACTTCAGTTTTGGAAAATTGTGGGTCTCAATTTTCTGATCCAAGGTTAGTAGAAAATGTTAAGAAATATTAATATTCTATTAAAATGTTAAAAAAAAATTATAACTCAATGTTAAAATGGATATTTTTTTTAATAAATGATGGTTTCTTGATAAGTGTAGGGGTGTATTTTGAAAATAAATAAAATGCATCAATCATATTTATTTAAAATTGAGTGAAAGTATAAGAATCATTCATGTATTTTACCCATAAAAAAATCAAAAAATAAAGAAAAGTCGAGAAACCCATAAATACTTTTAAATATTAGGTATGTATCTCGTGTCTGATTAAATAAATGAATAAAAATCTTTTTATTTTAAAAAAAAAATCTCTTCCAAACGTGGTGACACGATGATGTGCAAAATTAGATGGAAAAAAAAATCTATAAATAGACGTCGGAAGGAAAGCATTTTTCTTCATCCGAAGAAGGAAAAAAAAAAAAAAATTAGTGAGAGAAAGAAGTAAAAGATGGCAATGAAGACATGGATGATGATCATGATGTTGATGTTGGTGATGGTAGTTGTGAATTGTGAAGAAGAAGAAGAAGCTAAATATTTGGTCCATAATCGAAAGATGATAATGCTTGAAGGCGGCACCGTAGTCCCCCGTGATGGTTCGTGTCAGTTCAGTTATCAGGAATGTAGTCTATTTAATTGGTGCCCGGATAACTGTAGGTGCTATTATTTACCTTTCCGTCCGGAACCAGCTACTTGCGGCGACTACCATTGAGTTTTGCTGATGAATAATCATGCCTTTCTTTACTGTTTTATTGTGATTTTGATTTAATGTTTGTGTGTAAGCAGCTGTTTGCTTTGTGCCTTGTATTGTATTGTGTTTGTGTTTATGTTTATGTTTATGTTTGTTTGTGTAATAAAACCTTTCGATCGAGGAGGATGGTATATCTTCGATCTAAGGGGGCGCTTGGCTCGCGGGTTGAAATTATTGTATTCCACAAAGGTCTTATTATATGTTGAAAAAGATCTTAGGTTTATTTTGATCATTTCACCACATCCATCTAAAAAGCATAACAAAAATGAGAGCTCTTTTTCTGATCTCTATCACTAATTTTAAGTTCTAAGCATTGGCTGTTTTTATTGTGATTGATGTATGTGTGTAAGCAGTTTGCTTGGTATTGTGTCTCTTTTTTTCTTTTCTTTTTTCATTTGGAACTTTTAAAATATGTCTTTCGTTTTATGTTTATGTTTGTGCAATAAACTTTTGAGTGAGAGGATTTGTACGATTTCTTCGGTTCACTCTACCTGTACGTATGTGATTTTGTGGTATCTGTATTACTTTTCTAATGTGTATTTAACTTGGTTGATTCTAAATGGAATCTAATTTTTACGTTAACATTACTTGATTATTAACAAATAACACCTACGATCTTAGGAAGTATTTGGTTCGCGAGTTTACACAGGTTATTAAAATTCAGTTCAGGTTTGTGTTTGAATTGTGTTAACAATAAGTTTTGTTAAATATGAGTTAATATAAATTGTATTGAAAAGATAAATAAATTAAAAAAAAAAAAAAACAGAGAGTTTGTTAACAATATTGGATTTAGAAACCCACCCCTTGAGTTCTAAAATTAAGAGATAAACGTCAGTTAAACACCTCAAATGGTGAGCCAAATACCCCTAAAGCCACTTATATTTCAGCTGTTTTATAGACACATTTTTCAAACCGTTGCCGACTATTAAAAATAAGGAATTTTTACAAGAATGACCACTTTTTTATCTTATTATTAAATTAATTAAATACAATAAACAAATTTTATACTAAACTTTCTTATTATTAAATTAATTTACAATAAACAAAATTTATACTATCTAAATTTTTATAAATATACTTTCTTATTATTAATAATTACATATTATTACCAAATAATTAAATACAATAACTAATATTACATTAATATAGAAAATCATGGGGAGAAATAGATAGTAATGGTGGAGGTTTACAAATATAAATTATAATTTAATTATTAATTAATTATTATTTTAAAACTAAAAAAAAAATGAATAGGTGACAAGCCTTATTATTATAGAAAAACGTTGGAATATAATTAATTAATTGAATATTATTACCAAATTATTAAATACAATAACTAAGTTTTATACTATCTAAATAATTGAATATTATTATCAAATAATTAAAAAAAACTGTGATTATATATTTTAAAATATACATATTATTTTTTTAAATATATATTTTTTTTAAAAATAATTAAAGGTTAAGAGAGAGTGTCTTTAATGTAAATAATTGTTGTAAATGATTTGAAAGATCATTTAGAATGAGATGATTATGACTTCTACATCTATGAACTTTAGAGGTTACTAGATATGATTTTATAACCCTCCAAATAATTGGATAGTATAATACTTTAATTTATAACCACTATTTAGAAATCAAAGGCAAATCACTTTTTAAATATTTAATACATTGGTAAATAACTAACACTTAAATTTCACTTATAATGTAAAAAAATTAATTTTATACCTAATAAAATTTAATTTTATTGATAATTAATAAAGACGTTATTTGATATTAAATAATCAAGAATTAAATATAAATTCAAAGTTCAAAATATCATTTATAGAATAAATAATAAATTTGAATAATTCATAAACCAATAATTTCAACCACGTGCATTGGACGTATTATTTTACTAGTGGCCATAAACAACCCAATTTGGTGGAGATGCTATTTATAAATATCATTTTCCCTTCTGTGACGACCCGTCACTTTTAAATAATTAAAATCAGAGAAAACAGCGGAAGTCTTTTAATTTACGAAAAATTGGCGTGGTTTTGTTTGAAAATTGGCATGCCGAAAACCTGTTTACAACCTAATTTTCAAATCTAATCAAATCTCATGGACTTTAAGTCCAAATCAGGAGTTCAAATACATAATATCATAAAACATCAACATTAGGCTCTTAGGAGCCAAATACAAGATACAATTCCTTAAAATTCATCAAAATAAGACATAAACTTTACAATCCTTTAGTCCATCTCGAGGTCGACATCCCTCGATCACGCAAAGACCACCTCCTTCTCCTCGACCTCTAGCCAAGGCATTACCTGAAATTGGTTGTAATATCATGAGCTAACAAACTAAGCCCAGGTGAGAATAAATAGCATAAAAAGTAAAGATAGACCTCAAACTCGCATTTCGATTTGTGTCCACTTAAACCGACACATTCTAATCCTAAAGTTCTCCAAATGATACTAATTAGCACATTTAGTCTTATTGTTCATCCATAAACTCGTTATATCATAAATGAGAAATATAAATAAACTTTGCAAATTATAACATCTCGATTCTCTTTCTCATCTATCAAATGCATAAAAGTAATGAGTACATCCCGTAGGATACGCATTCGCCATTTATGCATGAAATGAAGGTAACGTGGGTATTCAATTCATCCACCATTCCTTATGTATGAAGGTAACGTGGGTATTCAACTCATCCACCATTCCTTATGCATGAAGGTAACGTGGGTATTCAACTCATCCACCATTCCTTTCATTCTTTTCTTTTCTCTTTTCATTGATGCGAGATGTTATGGTACAATAAATAATGGTGCAAAATGTTATGCATATGCTTGTAAAAGTAAATAAAGTAAGGTACGAATATTAAAGAGATCGAATTCAACATAAAGTAAATGACATAATGATAAATATAGATAAGAATCTCGGACGAACGATATGACGATCGAACTCCGATATCAATAATAAGATTAGAAACATAACTTAAACGATTAACCTATACCCTCCGGATTCTAAACTTCCAAATAATCCGAGGTTCTATTAACCGTTCTAGTTATAAGTTGGATCTTTAACTTCTAATAATCCAAACTTAGTTCACACGAACCTAACTTAGAATCTTCTAAGATTCAAGTCTTTCTCGAGAACTTCTAAATTCTCCTTAAAGGATTAACTCTTAATCCTAAGGGCACTAACTCACAACCCTATAATCTTAGGTTCGGATTCTAATCTTAATCCCATACTCTACAAACCATTACACTCATTTGCTTTCTATAGTTACTTTACATACTAATCATTCTCACCTTATTAATAAGATGACTTAGCTCCTAAGTCCGAAGGAGCGATCAACCACGAAGTTCAAAAACACCTACAAACGAATTACATCGTAACAATCAATAACGAAACCAACTATCATTCAAACAACTACTAAACATACAAAGCAACGAAAACCCAATAAAACCCACAAAGAGGCCCACGGCCCTATCATCAAAAACAAGTCTCGGGTTTGGTTTTTCGGCTTTTTGGCAATTCAAATACGTTTTGAGTTGGTTTTAATCAAATTCGATAATCCCGATTTCAATGGGTATCGATGAATAGTGTTTTTGAACACTAGTCCCTTTCCCGAATTGAATTTAAATAAACATTCATTCATTCATTTCTAACCCAAAATCAAACCCAAAAGGGTAAATTTCAAACGGAAAGGGTTTCGACTGAAACTCGGTTTTAGGGTTATGAAATAGTTTCCAAAAACACTTAAAACTACTCCCGAATTGACAAACACCGAGTTTCACGGCAAGAAATCGAAAGAAAGCAAGCAAAACTCCATTAAAACACTATTTGGAGCTTAGGGTTTCAAGAGATTCTTACCGAGAACTCCTCGGATCTCGAGAGAAATGGACGAAGGCTAGGTGGGAAATGATCCTGGACCCAAGGGCTTTCCAAAATATCCAAGATTGAGTCGATCCAGGCAAGAAACGAACAAAAGCCAAATTTCTCCTTTTGGCTTCTTGAAGCCCACGGCTTGGAGGAGAAGAATGAGCAAAAATTTTGGTCAATTGGTTGGTCAAGGTTTCATTTAAAGAGAAGATCAAATAGTAATTTTTAGATATTTTAAAATTGGGTAATTACAACTTTGCCCTTTTAAGACTTTTGGCTTAAAACGATTCCCGAACATCTCAAATTATCCCAATGGTGATTAATAATTATTAATTGGCCCGTTAATAATTATTAATACCATTAAAACGTATTTAACTAAATAAAACCATTAAAAGGAATTAAAATGAAATAAATTACTAAATTCTAATTTAATAATAAATAAATGAATTTTAATTACTCAAATTAAAATAAAATAAATAAAAGTTTTTTTTTTTTTATCACAAAATAACGGGACGTTACGATCAACCCTCCTAAAAAGGCTTTTCGTCCCCGAAAAGTAAACTCACTAAGTGAAAAGTCGAGGATACTTTGCTCGCATATCATCCTCACGCTCCCACGTAGCTTCTTGGACACTTGATTCCTCCAAAGGACTTTCACCAAGTGTATAGTCTTGTTTCTCAACACCTTTTGCTCGAATGCTAAAATCTCAACTGGTGTCTCCTCATAAGACATACTAGCATCCAAAACTATCGGCTCGTGATCAATCACGTGAGAAGGATCTGCCATGTACTTCGAAGCATAGATACATGGAAAACATTATGAATCGCCGATAAAGAAGGTGGTAAAGCCAATCGGTAAGCCACCGCTCCTACTCGCTCAAGTACCTCAAAAGGGCCAATGAACCTAGGACTCAACTTACCTTTCTTTCCAAATCTCATAACACCTTTCATAGGTGCTACCTTCAAAAACACGTGGTCCCCCACCTGAAAACTCAAGTGGACTACGTCGTTTATCCGCATAACTCTTTCATGCGCTCTGGGCAACCCTCATCCTCTCTCGATCAAGTCAATAGACCGACTAGTCAATCTGTAACAACTCGGGTCCCAAAAGCCTTCTCTCTCCAACCTCATCCCAGTGAGTGGAGATCGACACTTTCTACCATAAAGTGCCTCAAAAGGTGTCATCTCAATGGTAGCCTGGTAGTCGTTATTATAAGCAAACTCTACCAAGTACAACCGAGAATCCCAACTCGCCCCAAAATCAAGAACACAAGCCCTCAACATATCTTCCAGGAATCCGGTTAACTCTCTCGGTCGACCATCATGCCGGGGGTGAAAAGTGTGCTAAAATCCAAGCTTGTACCCATACTGAATGCAAGCTCCGCCAAAACTTCGAGACAAAACGAGTGTCCCGATCGAAACAATCCTCCTGGCACACCATGTAATCTAACGATCTCCCGTAGATACAAGCGTGCCCAAGTCTCAACTGGGTAGGTGATCCTCCCAGGTATAAAGTGCTGCGGTCTTCGTCAAACGGCCTACAATCACCCAAATTGTATCATAACCCTTGGGCGTCCTCGGCAAACCACCGATAAAGTCCATGGAAATCTCCTCCCATTTCCATTCTGGCACACTCGGAGGGTTAAGCAAACCCGGTGGACTCTTCTCAAAGCTTTGACTTGCGACAAGTCAAACATCTACTAACGAAGTCCGCTATCTCAAACTTCATTCCCAGGCCACCAATAGTGCTCTCTCAGGTCCCTGTACATCTTCGTACTACCTGGATGAATAGAGAAGATAGAAGCGTGAGCCTCCTCCAACAGTTCCCTTCTAAAAGTCGATCCTAAAGGCACACATAGCCTCTTACGATACATCGAGCACTATCTCGTAGAGAAGGTAAAATGACTAGGTACATCCGACTCGACCTCTCTAAAACCCCGCCGCAAGTGAACCTCTCCCCTCGGGCATCAATCATCCTCCTGCCTCAAAGTAGGCCCCACTGTCAAACTAGCCGGACTCACGGTGACCTCGCGCGTAAGCAATGCTATCTCGGCTCGTTCCATATCCCACCTCAATCTCAAAGGTAAGGCGACAAAGCCAAGAATGAGAAGACTTCCTCGAGTGCGTCGCCACCACTACATTGGCTCTCCCAGGATGATCCTGAATGTCACAGTCATAATCCTTGACAAGCTCTAACCATCTCCATTGTCTCATATTCAATTCCTTCGAGTGAAGAAATATTTGAGACTCTTATGGTCGGTAAATATCATAATCTTCTCACCATACAAATAATGCCTCCATATCTTCAATGCATGCAACAACCGCCAACTCTAAATCATGAGTCGGATATTTCTTCTCATGCTCCTTCAATTGACGAGAAGCATAAGCTATAACTTTACCATGCTGCATCAACACACATCCCAAACCTCTGTGGGAAGCATCTGTATACACAGTCAAACCACCAGTCCTATCAGGCGACACTAGAACAGGTGCTGTCACAAGTCTCCTCTTGAGCTCCTCAAAGCTCCTCTCACAATCCTCAGACCATACAAAATCAACCCCCTTAGGGTCAAACGTGTCAAGGTGAAGCAATCTTGGAGAAATCTTGCACAAACCGGCTATAATAGCTTGCAAGTCCCAGAAAACTGCGAATATCAGCCACACTCGTCGGTCTAGGCCAGTTAGTAACTGCCTCAATCTTAGAGGGATCAACAGATACTCCTCTACTCGATACTACGTGGCCTAAAAATGCCACTTCCCTCAGCCAAAACTCACACTTAGAGAACTTGGCATACAATCTCTGATCTCGTAGTACTGTCAGAACCTCTCGAAGGTGCATAGCGTGCAACTCCTCTGTCTTGGAATAAACCAAGATATCATCAATAAAAACAATCACAAACGAGTCAATGAACCTCCTAAACACCGTGTGCATAAGGTCCATAAAAGGCTGCAGCGCGTTAGTCAAGCCTTAGGACATAACTACAAACTCATAATGTCCATAACGCGGCGCCGAATGCGGTCTTGGGAATATCCTCATCCCGAATCCTTAATCGATGATAGCCTGGATCTCAAATCTATCTTCGAAAAGATAGTGGCTCCCCTCAACCGATCAAACAAGTCATCTATCCTGGGCAAAGGATACTTGTTCTTCACCAGTAACACTGGTTCAACTCTCTGTAATCAATGCATAAACGCATAGAACCGTCTTTCTTCTTCTTCACAAACAACAGGGGCTCCCCACGGTGAAACACTGGGCGTATAAACCCCAAGTCTAAAAGTCCTCAGAATCGACTGCGAGTTCTTTCAACTCGGCAGGTGCCATACGATAGGGTGCTTTGGACAATGGAGCCGTCCCAGGTGCAACCTCAATCGAAAATCAAACTGTCTCACCAGGTGGCAAACCAGGCAACTCATCGGGGAAGACATCAATGAAATCCCTCACTATCGGCACGAACTCAAACTAGCCTCTGGTATAGAAGTGTCAACCACACTAGCTATATAGCCCAAGGCTCCATCACTCAGAAGCATACTAGCTTCTAACATCGATATCAAAATGGGTACTGATCTACTACTAGTCCCACGAAAACGTACACTAGTCCCACATGGACTCATAAAATCAACCACTCTCTCTGTACAATCAATAGTGGCACGATTAGCTGATAGCCAATCCATACCCAAAATCACATCGAAATCAGACATAGGCATGATAATCAAAGTAGCATGCAAACAACAACCCATAAAACACAAATCATCTGTGCTAATCATACTATCAGCAATAATAAACTTCCCCACTGGGGTCGAAACACGCATCTCAAACCCTAACGGTGCAGACTCAAGCATGGCCGACTCAACAAAAGCAGAAGAAATAAAAGAGTGGCTAGCTCCAGAATCAAATAAAACAAAGGCTGAATGGCCTAAAACAGTCAGAGTACCAGTAACTACAGTACCTGCAGCCTCTGCCTCCTCTCTAGTAGCATAAACTCGGGCCTGATACTGAGCAGGTGGAGGCGGTAACTGACGTGGCGGTGGAGGAATCTCGGTGGTGGTGGAGGTAAAATCTGTGGCGGCTGAACAACAGGTGGAAGTCTAAACTGCTGTGCATGGCCACCCTGACCTCTACCTCTAAACGTCTCCTCTGCCCCCTTGGCCCCGACCTCGCCTCGGTCATGACCTCTACCTCTAGCCTGGAGGAGCATACAAAGCAGGTGGTGCCTGATAAGGTCTCTGCTTGAATACCCTGTCCTGGGTAACCATCTTGTGGTGGTGGCCGAGCTGATAAGCTCTCAAAGTATCTAGATACATGACCCTCCTGACCACAAGTATGACACCTACGTGGTAGGGTACATCTCCCAAGCGTGACGACTAAAACAGCTTCGACAAAAATGGGGAGTCTCCCGTGTCCTCGGTGGTCTAAATCAAGTCCACCCCGAGCTGCTGCTGCCGCTCTGTCTCTTTGTGGCGGTGGTACTCGACCAGCACAGTCGTCCTCTACCTTCCTCTTATGAGAGGAAGTCTCTCCGATAGCGACTAGTTTACCCTTCCTTTCTTCGGATGCCAAATCCAAAGAAAGGGCAAACTCTAAAGCCTCCTCATAGGTAGTCGGACGCAGAGTGCGTAAAAGACCCCTAATCTCGGCTCTCACCCTACTAAAAATCTCCTCATCTTGCTCTCGGGATCAGCAATCGTCCAGGAGCAAATCTAGGATCGGTCAAACTCTCGCTCATACTCGGCCACCGAGCTATCACCCTGTTTCAGGGTCACAAATTCCACCTCCAATCTATCTCTCAAATCAGCAGAATAGTATTTCTCATAAAATTTCTCACGAAATACCTTCCAAGTAACCTCCATAGTCAAAGAAAGTGACCTATGGAGACCTCTCCACCAATATAGAGCATCATCAACCAAAGAATACGTACCACAATGGACCTTCAGATGGTCCGGGCACCTGATAAACTCAAAATCTCTCTCAACTCTATCAATCCAGAGCTCAGCAAAAGATGGATCCAAAGACCTACCGTTAAACTCACCAGGTGCATGTCTACTATACTCTCTCAAAAACCTAGCAGCTTCGGTAGATCCAACTTGATCAACCGCCACATCACTGGTCTAGGTGGTGGTACAACAGAAATCCTGGTCTACAGCATCTCGCAATAATCCTAGATAATCCTCCTCGGAAATATAAACTCCTCGCCCCTGAACAGGTGGCGGTACAACAGAATCACCGGCGGAGGTACTATAGGAATCACCAGGTGGAGGTGGTGGTGGAGGTGTAGGGCTCCGAGCTCGCCTCTACCTCTACCTCTCACTCCCGGCTCGTCTACCCCCCTTCTAGGAGGCATACTAAATAAAGTCAATAAAACAAGATAAGTCACTTGTAAAAGAGGATTTACCACTCTTTTACCAAATCGAAATGAAATGCGAGTTTAAAGATAAGGTCTAGGAATACCTGTGCTGCGATCTCGGATGATGACTCTCGAGAATGGACTTAAAAACAAAACATGAAATACAAACATGCATCGCATGTAGTCTGTAACCCGTCGGCTCGATACCAATCGTGACGACCGTCACTTTTAAATAAATTAAATAAATTAAATTGGAGAAACCATGAAGTCTTTTAATTTACAAAAATTGCGTTTTGTTTGAAAATTGGCATCAGAAAACCTGTTTACAACCTAATTTTTAAATCTAATCAAATCTCATGGACTTTAAGTCCAAATCAGGAGTTCAAATACATAATATCATAAAACATCAACATTAGGCTCTTAGGAGCCAAATACAAGATACAATTCCTTAAAATTCATCAAAATAAGACATAAACTTTACAATCCTTTAGTCCATCTCGAGGTCAGCATCCCTCGATCACGCAGCACCACCTCCTTCTCCTCGACCTCTAGCCAAGGCATTACCTGAAATTGGTTGTAATATCATGAGCTAACAAACTAAGCCCAGTGAGAATAAATAGCATAAAAAGTAAAGATAGACCTCAAACTCGCATTTCGATTTGTGTCCACTTAAACTGACACATTCTAATCCTAAAGTTCTCCAAATGATACTAATTAGCACATTTAGTCTTATTGTTCATCCATAAACTCGTTATATCATAAATGAGAAATATAAATAAACTTTGCAAATTATAACATCTCGATTCTCTTTCTCATCTATCAAATGCATAAAAGTAATGAGTACATCCCGTAGGATACGCATTCGCCATTTATGCATGAAATGAAGGTAACGTGGGTATTCAATTCATCCACCATTCCTTATGTATGAAGGTAACGTGGGTATTCAACTCATCCACCATTCCTTATGCATGAAGGTAACGTGGGTATTCAACTCATCCACCATTCCTTTCATTCTTTTCTTTTCTCTTTTCATTGATGCGAGATGTTATGGTACAATAAATAATGGTGCAAAATGTTATGCATATGCTTGTAAAAGTAAATAAAGTAAGGTACGAATATTAAAGAGATCGAATTCAACATAGTAAAGTAAATGACATAATGATAAATATAGATAAGAATCTCGGACGAACGATATGACGATCGAACTCCGATATCAATAATAAGATTAGAAACATAACTTAAACGATTAACCTATACCCTCCGGATTCTAAACTTCCAAATAATCCGAGGTTCTATTAACCGTTCTAGTTATAAGTTGGATCTTTAACTTCTAATAATCCAAACTTAGTTCACACGAACCTAACTTAGAATCTTCTAAGATTCAAGTCTTTCTCGAGAACTTCTAAATTCTCCTTAAAGGATTAACTCTTAATCCTAAGGGCACTAACTCACAACCCTATAATCTTAGGTTCGGATTCTAATCTTAATCCCATACTCTACAAACCATTACACTCATTTGCTTTCTATAGTTACTTTACATACTAATCATTCTCACCTTATTAATAAGATGACTTAGCTCCTAAGTCCGAAGGAGCGATCAACCACGAAGTTCAAAAACACCTACAAACGAATTACATCGTAACAATCAATAACGAAACCAACTATCATTCAAACAACTACTAAACATACAAAGCAACGAAAACCCAATAAAACCCACAAAGAGGCCCACGGCCCTATCATCAAAAACAAGTCTCGGGTTTGGTTTTTCGGCTTTTTGGCAATTCAAATACGTTTTGAGTTGGTTTTAATCAAATTCGATAATCCCGATTTCAATGGGTATCGATGAATAGTGTTTTTGAACACTAGTCCCCTTCCCGAATTGAATTTAAATAAACATTCATTCATTCATTTCTAACCCAAAATCAAACCCAAAAGGGTAAATTTCAAACGGAAAGGGTTTCGATTGAAACTCGGTTTTAGGGTTATGAAATAGTTTCCAAAAACACTTAAAACTACTCCCGAATTGACAAACACCGAGTTTCACGGCAAGAAATCGAAAGAAAGCAAGCAAAACTCCATTAAAACACTATTTGGAGCTTAGGGTTTCAAGAGATTCTTACCGAGAACTCCTCGGATCTCGAGAGAAATGGACGAAGGCTAGGTGGGAAATGATCCTGGACCCGATGGCTTTCCAAAATATCCAAGATTGAGTCGATCCAGGCAAGAAACGAACAAAAGCCAAATTCTCTTCTTTTTGCTTTTGAAGCCCACGGCTTGGAGGAGAAGAATGAGCAAAAATTTTGGTCAATTGGTTGGTCAAGGTTTCATTTAAAGAGAAGATCAAATAGTAATTTTTAGATATTTTAAAATTGGGTAATTACAACTTTGCCCTTTTAAGACTTTTGGCTTAAAACGATTCCCGAACATCTCAAATTATCCCAATGGTGATTAATAATTATTAATTGGCCCGTTAATAATTATTAATACCATTAAAACGTATTTAACTAAATAAAACCATTAAAAGGAATTAAAATGAAATAAATTACTAAATTCTAATTTAATAATAAATAAATGAATTTTAATTACTCAAATTAAAATAAAATAAATAAAAGTTTTTTTTTTTTTTATCACAAAATAACGGGACGTTACAGTCAACCCTCCTAAAAAGGCTTTTCGTCCCCGAAAAGTAAACTCACTAAGTGAAAAGCTGAGGATACTTTGCTCGCATATCATCCTCACGCTCCCACGTAGCTTCTTCAGACACTTGATTCCTCCAAAGGACTTTCACCAAGTGTATAGTCTTGTTTCTCAACACCTTTTGCTCGAATGCTAAAATCTCAACTGGTGTCTCCTCATAAGACATACTAGCATCCAAAACTATCGGCTCGTGATCAATCACGTGAGAAGGATCTGCCATGTACTTAGAAGCATAGATACATGGAAAACATTATGAATCGCCGATAAAGAAGGTGGTAAAGCCAATCGGTAAGCCATTGCTCCTACTCGCTCAAGTACCTCAAAAGGGCCAATGAACCTAGGACTCAGGCTTACCTTTCTTCCCAAATCTCATAACACCTTTCATAGGTGCTACCTTCAAAAACACGTGGTCCCCCACCTGAAAACTCAAGTGGACTACGTCGTTTATCCGCATAACTCTTGCATGCGCTCCTGGGCAACCCTCATCCTCTCTCGATCAAGTCAATAGACCGACTAGTCAATCTGTAACAACTCGGGTCCCAAAAGCCTTCTCTCTCCAACCTCATCCCAGTGAGTGGAGATCGACACTTTCTACCATAAAGTGCCTCAAAAGGTGCCATCTCAATGGTAGCCTGGTAGTCGTTATTATAAGCAAACTCTACCAAGTACAACCGAGAATCCCAACTGCCTCCAAAATCAAGAACACAAGCCCTCAACATATCTTCCAGGAATCCGGTTAACTCTCTCTGGTCGACCATCTGCCTGGGGGTGAAAAGTCGTGCTAAAATCCAAGCTTGTACCCATAGCTGAATGCAAGCTCCGCCAAAACTTCGAGACAAAACGAGTGTCCCGATCGAAACAATCCTCACTTGGCACACCATGTAATCTAACGATCTCCCGTAGATACAATCGTGCCCATGTCTCACTGGGTAGGTGATCCTCCCAGGTATAAAGTGCGCGGTCTTCGTCAAACGGCCTACAATCACCCAAATTGTATCATAACCCTTGGGCGTCCTCGGCAAACCACCGATAAAGTCCATGGAAATCTCCTCCCATTTCCATTCGGCACACTCGAGAGGGTTAAGCAAACCCGGTGGACTCTTTCTCAAAGCTTTGACTTGCGACAAGTCAAACATCTACTAACGAAGTCCGCTATCTCAAACTTCATTCCCAGGCCACCAATAGTGCTCTCTCAGGTCCCCTGTACATCTTCGTACTACCTGGATGAATAGAGAAGATAGAACCGTGAGCCTCCTCCAACAGTTCCCTTCTAAAAGTCGATCCTAAAGGCACACATAGCCTCTTACGATACATCGAGCACTATCGTAGAGAAGGTAAAATGACTAGGTACATCCGACTCGGCCTCCTCTAAAACCGGCCCGCAAGTGAACCTCTCCCCTCAGGCATCAATCATCCTCCGTCTCAAAGTAGGCCCCACTGTCAAACTAGCCGGACTCACGGTGACCTCCGGAAGCAATGCTATCTCACTCGTTCCATATCCCACCTCAATCTCAAAGGTAAGGGCGACAAAGTCAAGAATGAGAAGATTTCCTCTTCGAGCGCGTCGCCCACTACATTGGCTCTCCCAGGATGATCCTGAATGTCACAGTCATAATCCTTGACAAGCTCTAACCATCTCCATTGTCTCATATTCAATTCCTCCGAGTGAAGAAATATTTGAGACTCTTATGGTCGGTAAATATCATAATCTTCTCACCATACAAATAATGCCTCCATATCTTCAATGCATGCACAAGTACGCCAACTCTAAATCATGAGTCGGATATTTCTTCTCATGCTCCTTCAATGACGAGAAGCATAAGCTATAACTTTACCATGCCGCATCAACACACATCCCAAACCTCGTGGGAAGCATCGTATACACAGTCAAACCACCAGTCCTATCAGGTGACACTAGAACAGTCTCGTCACAAGTCTCCTCTTGAGCTCCTCAAAGCTCCTCTCACAATCCTCGGACCATACAAAATCAACCCCCTTCGGGTCAAACGTGTCAAGGTGAAGCAATCTTGGAGAAATCTTGCACAAACCAGTCTATAATAGCCTGCAAGTCCCAGAAAACTGCGAATATCAGCCACACTCGTCGGTCCAGGCCAGTTAGTAACTGCCTCAATCTTAGAGGGATCAACAGATACTCCTCTACTCGATACTACGTGGCCTAAAAATGCCACTTCCCTCAGCCAAAACTCACACTTAGAGAACTTGGCATACAATCTCTGATCTCGTAGTACTGTCAGAACCTCTCGAAGGTGCATAGCGTGCAACTCCTCTGTCTTGGAATAAACCAAGATATCATCAATAAAAACAATCACAAACGAGTCAATGAACCTCCTAAACACCGTGTGCATAAGGTCCATAAAAGCTGCAGGCGCGTTAGTCAAGCCAAAGGACATAACTACAAACTCATAATGTCCATAACGCGTCCTGAATGCAGTCTTGGGAATATCCTCATCCCGAATCCTTAATCGATGATAGCCAGGATCTCAAATCTATCTTGAAAAGATAGTGGCTCCCCTCAACTGATCAAACAAGTCATCTATCCTGGGCAAAGGATACTTGTTCTTCAAGTAACACCTGGTTCAACTCTCTGTAATCAATGCATAAACGCATAGAACCGTCTTTCTTCTTCACAAACAACACCAGGGGCTCCCCACGGTGAAACACTTGGGCGTATAAACCCCAAGTCTAAAAGTCCTCGAATCGACTGCGAGTTCTTTCAACTCAGTAGGTGCCATACGATAGGGTGCTTTGGACAATGGAGCCGTCCCCAGGTGCAACCTCAATCGAAAATCAAACTGTCTCACCAGGTGGCAAACCGGGCAACTCATCGGGGAAGACATCAATGAAATCCCTCACTATCGGCACGAACTCAAACTAGCCTCCTGGTATAGAAGTGTCAACCACACTAGCTATATAGCCCAAGGCTCCATCACTGAAGCATACTAGCTTCTAACATCGATATCAAAATGGGTACCGATCTACTACTAGTCCCACGAAAACGTACACTAGTCCCACATGGACTCATAAAATCAACCACTCTCTCTGTACAATCAATAGTGGCACGATTAGCTGATAGCCAATCCATACCCAAAATCACATCAAAATCTGACATAGGCATGATAATCAAAGTAGCATGCAAACAACAACCCATAAAACACAAATCATCTGTGCTAATCATACTATCGGCAATAATAAACTTCCCCACCTGGGGTCGAAACACGCATCTCAAACCCTAACGGTGCGAGACTCAAGCATGGCCGGCTCAACAAAAGCGAGAAGAAATAAAAGAGTGGCTAGCTCCCGAATCAAATAAAACAAAGGCTGAATGGCCTAAACAATCAGTACCAGGAACTACGATACTGCAGCCCTCCGCCTCCTCTCTAGTAGCATAAACTCGGGCCCGAGCATCGAGCAGGTGGAGGCGGTGAATCGACGTGGCGGTGGAGGAATCTCGGTGGTGGTGGAGGTAAAATCCGTGGCGGTGAACAACGGTGGAAGTCTAAAGCTGCCGTGCATGGCCACCCTGACCTCTACCTCTAAACTGTCCTCTGCCCTGGCCCGACCTCTGCCTCGGTCATGACCTCTACCTCTAACCGGAGGAGCATACAAAGCGGTGGTGCCTGATAAGGTCTCTCTTGAATACCCTGTCCCGGGTAACCATACTTGTGGTGGCCGAGCTTGATAAGCTCTACAAGATCTAGATACATGACCCTCCTGACCACAAGTATGACACCTAAGTGGTAGGGTACATCTCCCAGCCGTGACGACTAAAACGCTTCGACAAAAATGGGGAGTTGTCCCTGTGTCCTCGGTGGTCTAAATCAAGTCCCCCCGAGCCTGCTGCTGCCGCCGTCTGTCTCTCTTTGTGGCGGTGGTACTCGACCAGCACAGTCGTCCTCTACCTTCCTCTTATGAGAGGAAGTCTCTCCGAGAGTGGCTAGTTTACCCTTCCTTTCTTCGGATGCCAAATCCAAAGAAAGGGCAAACTCTAAAGCCTCCTCATAGGTAGTCGGACGCAGAGTGCGTAAAAGACCCCTAATCTCGGCTCTCGGCCCCTACTAAAAATCTCCTCATCTTGCTCTCGGGATCGCAATCAGCCAGGAGCAAATCTAGACAATCGGTCAAACTCTCGCTCATACTCGGCCACCGAGCTATCACCCTGTTTAAGGGTCACAAATTCCACCTCCAATCTATCTCTCAAATCAGTCAGAATAGTATTTCTCATAAAATTTCTCACGAAATACCTTCCAAGTAACCTCCATAGTCAAAGAAAGTGACCTATGGAGACCTCTCCACCAATATAGAGCATCATCAACCAAAGAATACGTACCACAATGGACCTTCGGATGGTCGGGCACCTGATAAACTCAAAATCTCTCTCAACTCTATCAATCCAGGAGCTCAAAGAAAAGATGGATCCAAAGACCTACCGTTAAACTCACCAGGTGCATGTCTACTATACTCTCTCAAAAACCTAGCAGCCTCGGTAGATCCAACCTGATCAACTGCCACATCACTGGTCTAGGTGGTGGTACAACAGGCAATACTGGTCTGCCAAGCATCTCGCAATAATCCTAGATAATCCTCCTCGGAAATATAAACTCCTCGCCCCTGAACAGGTGGCGGTACAACAGAATCACAGGCGGAGGTACTATAGGAATCACGGTGGGGGTGGTGGTGGAGGTGTAGGGCTCCGAGCTCGCCTCTACCTCTACCTCTCACTCCGGCTCGTCTAGCCCCCTTCTAGGAGGCATACTGAAATAAAGTCAATAAAACAAGATAAGTCACTTGTAAAAGAGGATTTACCACTCTTTTACCAAATCGAAATGAAATGCGAGTTTAAAGATAAGGTCTAGGAATACCTGGTGCTGCTGATCTCAGATGATGACTCTCGAGAATGGACTTAAAAACAAAACATGAAATACAAACATGCATCGCATGTAGTCTACAGAACCCGTCGGCTCTGATACCAACTGTGACGACCCGTCACTTTTAAATAATTAAAATCAGAGAAAACAGCGGAAGTCTTTTAATTTACATGTTTTGTTTGAAAATTGGCATGCCGAAAACCTGTTTACAACCTAATTTTTAAATCTAATCAAATCTCATGGACTTTAAGTCCAAATCAGGAGTTCAAATACATAATATCATAAAACATCAACATTAGGCTCTTAGGAGCCAAATACAAGATACAATTCCTTAAAATTCATCAAAATAAGACATAAACTTTACAATCCTTTAGTCCATCTCGAGGTCAGCATCCCTCGATCACGCAGCACCACCTCCTTCTCCTCGACCTCTAGCCAAGGCATTACCTGAAATTGGTTGTAATATCATGAGCTAACAAACTAAGCCCAGTGAGAATAAATAGCATAAAAAGTAAAGATAGACCTCAAACTCGCATTTCGATTTGTGTCCACTTAAACTGACACATTCTAATCCTAAAGTTCTCCAAATGATACTAATTAGCACATTTAGTCTTATTGTTCATCCATAAACTCGTTATATCATAAATGAGAAATATAAATAAACTTTGCAAATTATAACATCTCGATTCTCTTTCTCATCTATCAAATGCATAAAAGTAATGAGTACATCCCGTAGGATACGCATTCGCCATTTATGCATGAAATGAAGGTAACGTGGGTATTCAATTCATCCACCATTCCTTATGTATGAAGGTAACGTGGGTATTCAACTCATCCACCATTCCTTATGCATGAAGGTAACGTGGGTATTCAACTCATCCACCATTCCTTTCATTCTTTTCTTTTCTCTTTTCATTGATGCGAGATGTTATGGTACAATAAATAATGGTGCAAAATGTTATGCATATGCTTGTAAAAGTAAATAAAGTAAGGTACGAATATTAAAGAGATCGAATTCAACATAAAGCTAAATGACATAATGATAAATATAGATAAGAATCTCGGACGAACGATATGACGATCGAACTCCGATATCAATAATAAGATTAGAAACATAACTTAAACGATTAACCTATACCCTCCGGATTCTAAACTTCCAAATAATCCGAGGTTCTATTAACCGTTCTAGTTATAAGTTGGATCTTTAACTTCTAATAATCCAAACTTAGTTCACACGAACCTAACTTAGAATCTTCTAAGATTCAAGTCTTTCTCGAGAACTTCTAAATTCTCCTTAAAGGATTAACTCTTAATCCTAAGGGCACTAACTCACAACCCTATAATCTTAGGTTCGGATTCTAATCTTAATCCCATACTCTACAAACCATTACACTCATTTGCTTTCTATAGTTACTTTACATACTAATCATTCTCACCTTATTAATAAGATGACTTAGCTCCTAAGTCCGAAGGAGCGATCAACCACGAAGTTCAAAAACACCTACAAACGAATTACATCGTAACAATCAATAACGAAACCAACTATCATTCAAACAACTACTAAACATACAAAGCAACGAAAACCCAATAAAACCCACAAAGAGGCCCACGGCCCTATCATCAAAAACAAGTCTCGGGTTTGGTTTTTTGGCTTTTTGGCAATTCAAATACGTTTTGAGTTGGTTTTAATCAAATTCGATAATCCCGATTTCAATGGGTATCGATGAATAGTGTTTTTGAACACTAGTCCCTTTCCCGAATTGAATTTAAATAAACATTCATTCATTCATTTCTAACCCAAAATCAAACCCAAAAGGGTAAATTTCAAACGGAAAGGGTTTTATTGGAAACTCGGTTTTAGGGTTATGAAATAGTTTCCAAAAACACTTAAAACTACTCCCGAATTGACAAACACCGAGTTTCACAGGCAAGAAATCGAAAGAAAGCAAGCAAAACTCCATTAAAACACTATTTGGAGCTTAGGGTTTCAAGAGATTCTTACCGAGAACTCCTCGGATCTCGAGAGAAATGGACGAAGGCTAGGTGGGAAATGATCCTGGACCCGAGGGCTTTCCAAAATATCCAAGATTGAGTCGATCCGGCAAGAAACGAACAAAAGCCAAATTCTCTTTTTTTGCTTCTTGAAGCCCACGGCTTGGAGGAGAAGAATGAGCAAAAATTTTGGTCAATTGGTTGGTCAAGGTTTCATTTAAAGAGAAGATCAAATAGTAATTTTTAGATATTTTAAAATTGGGTAATTACAACTTTGCCCTTTTAAGACTTTTGGCTTAAAACGATTCCCGAACATCTCAAATTATCCCAATGGTGATTAATAATTATTAATTGGCCCGTTAATAATTATTAATACCATTAAAACGTATTTAACTAAATAAAACCATTAAAAGGAATTAAAATGAAATAAATTACTAAATTCTAATTTAATAATAAATAAATGAATTTTAATTACTCAAATTAAAATAAAATAAATAAAAGTTTTTTTTTTTTATCACAAAATAACGGGACGTTACACCTTCACCTTTGAAATGAAAAGATGAAATGGCAAGAAACTCTAAGCTTATTGATTTAGAGAAGATGAATGGGGTGGTTAAGCCCACCTCTAAAACTAGGGTTGGGCTCGGTTCGGTCCGGTCCAGTTTTTACTGGAACCAAAAACCGAACCGAGCCATTCGGTTTTTACTGGAACCAAAAACCGAACCGAGCCATTCGGTTTTACTAATATTGGAACCGATCGGTTCCAATTTCTTGAAGGAACCGATTGGTTTGGTTATTTTCGGTTTTTGGGTTTGGGCCTAATTTTTTGGGCCTTTATTTTAAAAATATAAAATAAAATGACTAATATCCTGCTTCTGAGTTTGAATAGAAGACAGGAAAAAAATAAAACAAATACTGATATTATGCTTTTGAATTTTGATTTCGAATAGGAGATGAAAAATTAAAAAATTAAACAATCTTTCTTTATGTTATGCTTATGATTTCGAATAGGGAGAAGGAAAAAAAAACTCAAAACAATCAGCTGCTTGACGTTGAAGAGGAGAAGAAATAATAAAAAAAAAAAAACAAAACAAAACAAAGGTTGCTGTGCTAGTGCTTGCTAAGTTGCTTGTGATTTCAAAGAGGAAAAAAAATTAAAACATAAAAAAAAGCTTAACATTACAGTAACAATGTGATTTCACTTTTTTTTTCCTTTGCTTTCATAGATCTATCTAAAAACTCGAAATCAGAGGCTTTGATTTCATGTTTAGGGTTCCTTACACTTAAAATCAAAGTTTGATTTCAAGCTTGAGCCCAAATTTTAAAAAAAATAAAATTAAAAAAACGAAGAACAAATATAAGAAAAAAGAAGTATTTTGAGGTTTTATCAAAACAATCTCTGGAGAATTGATGAGATTGAAAGAAAAATGATGAGCAAGAGGTAGAGACAAAATTGGTGGAGATGGGAGAAGGAGGCGTGCGTGAGACTGCTGAGAGAGATAGAGGAAAATTGTTGTTGCCCTAATTACAAAGCCTCGGAATTTTTAAAAAAAAAAAACAAAAGTAATAATTTATAGTATCGGTTCGGTTTATTCGGTTAAACCGAATCACTGAACTGAGGAAAACCGAATATTATCGGTTTTATAAAAATTGAAACCGAATAAACCGGAAAAATAGGTAAAACCGAACCGAACCAGCCGGTCAGTTTGGTTCGGTTTACCGGTTCGTCGGTTTTTTTGACCATCCCTATCTGAAACTTCAACTCCGACCGGTTGTGATTGAACCTCCCCAGAACGGCAAGGTTCTTATACCAAACTGATGTAACATGAGGCCAAGTCCACGGCCTCAACCAAACAAATTCATGTTTGATAGGAAATCCATCCCAAAGAACATAGGGGAAAACCATCCATAAGAGAAGAAAACTCTCTATTGATAAGATTGGATCAAAGATAACATATATCTACAAATGAAACCGTAGATGGCTATTTATAGCCTTACAAGAGAAACCCCTAATTTAACTAAAATAACTAGAAACTAATACTAATTAAATACATGAAAATAAACTGATATTCTAATAATAATTCATAAATAAACCTAAACTAATTAACCTATTATGATTCCCATCAAAATCTACTATATAAATTATAATTTAACATAAATTGCTCTGGCTTGCTCTTCACATGGTTCAATAAAAAAAATGGTAAAATGTAAAAATGACCCTTGCACTTTCACCCAATTTCAAATATGACCCATGCACATTATTTTTTTCAAAATACACCCCTGCACTTATCAAGAAGTCATCATCTAATTAAAAAACCATTCATTTTAACAGTGAAATATTATTTCATTTTTTTAAATATTTTAATAGAATATTAATATTTCTCAACCTTTCTGACTAACCTTGGGTAAAAAAAATCGGGACCCATATTGTTTACATTGAGATTCAATCATCTTTTACCTAAGAAAAATTATCATCTCCTTAGAAAATAACAATCTCCTCATCAAGATGTTTACAATAGCATCCGATCTATGTCTTTCTTTCTGCTACAAATCGAATCAGGTAAGAATCGAACCATGAATCAGGCACAAACTTAATACGAAACTTTGAAAAATTGTTGGTCCTAATTTTTTGACCCAAGGTTAATTGGAAAGGTTAAAGAAATATTAGTATTCTCTTAAAATGTTAAAATAAAATAAAATTATAACTCAATGTTAGAATGGATGATTTTTTTAATAAATGATGGTTTCTTGATAAGTGTAGAGGTGTATTTTGAAAATAAATAAAATGCATGAATCATATTTAAAATTGAGTGAAAGTATAAGGATCATTCTTGTATTTTACCCATAAAAAAATCAAAAAATAAAGAAAAGTCAAGAAACCCATAAATGCTTTTAAATATTAGGTATGTATCTCGTGTCTGATTAAATAAATGAATAAAAATCTTTTTTAGAAAAAAAAAAAAAAAATCTCTTGCAAACGTGGTGACACGATGTGCAAAATTAGATGGAAAAAAAAAATCTATAAATAGAGGTCGGAACCAAAGCATTTTTCTTCATCCCAAGAAGGAAAAAAAAAATTTATTTAGTGAGAAAGAAGTAAAAGATGGCAATGAAGACATGGATGATGATCATGATGTTGATGTTGGCCATGGTGGTTGTGAATTGTGTAGAAGAAGAAGCTAAATATTTGGTCCATAATCGAAAGATGATAATGCTTGAAGGCGGCACCGTAGTCCCCCGTGATGGTTCGTGTCAGTTCAGTTATCAGGAATGTAGTCTATTTAATTGGTGCCCGGATAACTGTAGGTGCTATTATTTACCTTTCCGTCCGGAACCAGCTACTTGCGGCGACTACCATTGAGTTTTGCTGATGAATAATCATGCCTTTCTTTACTGTTTTATTGTGATTTTGATTTAATGTTTGTGTGTAAGCAGCTGTTTGCTTTGTGCCTTGTATTGTATTGTGTTTGTGTTTATGTTTATGTTTATGTTTGTTTGTGTAACAACCCGAACTTTTCACGAAGAATTTAAATTTAAAATTGGTTGATGATAATTCTTTTGGAATTTTTTTTTTTTTTTTAAAAAATCTAAAGTTTACTTGTTTATTTTCTATTTGAAAGCCTGTTTGATTTTAAGATTTTTTTAGAAAATAGATTGATGTTGAAGTTAATTAAGAGTAAGTTGGGTAAGTTTTGAGAGAACTCTTTTAGAAATGGGCCCAAAGTGCACTATTGCTTTACCTTATCCATATCTCTAGGGTTTTTACCCATTGGTTGTTAAGTTAAAAAAAAAAAGGAAGGGGGAAATGCACTCAATCTTCTTACTCTCTTTTCCAGCCGGCTGCTACAACAAAATCAAGGGAAAAATATCCCTCTTTTACTCATTGTTCTTTTGGATCCTCATGTGGGTTTGTGGTTTTTGATTTGGGTAATTTATTTTAAGGAAACTAAACAACCACTTCTTCTCCTTGCTCTACCGCCGGCGACACTGTTCACGGGGAGGGAGACATTTGATTTTCCTCCATTTTCTTGAAGGAAGGTTGCTATTTTCATTTGGGTTTTAGTACGAAAGCTTGGATTTTTCCTTTCCCTTCTTGAAGCTAGAAGGTATATTTTCTCACTTCATTTTCATCTTTTGGGACTGTTTTTTTTTCATTCTTGTGTTAGAGTTTAAACTCCATGGAAATGGAGCTTGAAGCTCTAAATCCATGGAGGTTTTGTACCCATTTTGTTTCCCAAACCTTTTGGTTGGTCTTTTCCACTATAGATTTCATTTTCTCTTCAAAATCTATGCTAAATGTGAGGGTTTTATGGCAAATCCGAAAATACTATGTGTTTTTCTCTATTTTTGTATTGTTAAGTTTCCCGGCGAAGTTCCGGTGATCAGAATTTCGAACCACCCAAAAATTCATATTGTCCAAACTTTACTATTGGGTTTTTATTTGGTTTTCCTATTATATATATATATATATATATATATATATATATATGATTTTGTTTTAATATAAAAATACGTATAAACTTTTGTTTGAATATATATCATATATATGAGCTTTTTCTTACTTAAAGTCTGTTCTTAACATAACAGACTTCTATAACTTATATATATATAATATATTATAAAGAGCTTTTATCTAAATTTTGTTTTAAAGTGTTATATATATATATAAGTTTTTGATTTGATTTTAATATTATATATTTATACCTATAAGATATATAACAGATTTATATATATACAAGCTTTAAGCTTTTGCTTTCAATTTGTGCCCACCACCAATGTCCACCGCCTATGTTTGTTGTCTTTTATATATATCAGTCTCAAATTTTGCTTATATATATAAAATTATATTAACGAGCAATAATTACAAGTTGGGATTTAATTTCTCCCCACCCCTAATGGGGCTCTCGGCCAGCCTTCCCCAAAATAGGCCTTCGGCCACTTGCCAATTCCTAACCAAGCGTTGTTGTTCGAGTTAATTAATGTGTTACTAGGAAGAGTTTAAATTGCAATTGATTATGATTGTAAAATGATTTTGTGTAGGTGGTGTTTGATTCGTACCGTTGATTTTCTCTTTAGTAGTTTTTGGAGGAGTTGGATAAATTTGAAAGGTGAGTTAAGAGATGGAAAATGGATGGGTATTTGAGAATGGACCTTCAAGGTCAATTGATTGCTTAATTATATAATATGCTCTAATCATGGAGTTGCATCGTAAATTATTTAGTAAATATCAATCAATTGCAAGTTTATTTTATATTTTAATTATGAATTTGCATTATTGATCTTCTAGCATACTGTCATCTTACATATTCATGAATGCCATCTAGATAGAGAGCTCCCAATTAGTGGGATGAGCATTTCATTCAAATATATGTCATCATTCATGATATAACTGTCATTGTGAAAATTTCTGGATTTATATACATTTATTGTTATATGAATTTTCTGGTTTTATGCTCAAATATCGTTATGTGGAAATTCTCTGTTTATGTTTAAGAGTGGATAATGAGAGGGAAAGGAACTCAATGAACCATACGGATTGTGAGACACTATGAGTTCATTGGGGATCCGGCATGTGTTGCCAAGAATAAAATGAGTATTGCATGTGATTGTAGAAATGAAATTGTCTTCTCCTTTCTAGCTATGCCGCGTACTCATAGTATTGGACCATATATTCTAGCCGCGTACTCTAGTCTTATGGATCCATGTAAGAAAAGAGATAATGATTTCATTTCACATTTGTGAGGATGTAGCGTTAGTGTCCTTATCTTGTCACTACGATCGAAGGGCGTAGTTATGGTCCCTGGATAAAGGTGAGGCTATGCCGCGTACTCATAGCTTAGGGTTGGGTACCCGCGATCACCTAGTAAGCACTTAGGCTATGTAAGCCAAGTCTTACTTGACACTCGATAATTGGACCATATATTCTAGCCGCGTACTCTAGTCTTATGGATCCAAGCAAGAAAAGGGCACATAAGGCTACATTCTAAGAATTGTTTGATGTTAGCTACCTCAACGGTGAGGTAGTTTTGTTTTGATACAAGAGGTTTATAAATGAT
Organism: Gynostemma pentaphyllum; assembly: GCA_028015215.1. Lineage (NCBI taxonomy): Eukaryota > Viridiplantae > Streptophyta > Magnoliopsida > Cucurbitales > Cucurbitaceae > Gynostemma > Gynostemma pentaphyllum. The sequence continues at coordinate 17,017,718 of CM051355.1, forward strand.
ACACTTGATTTCAAAAATGAGAAAAGAATGTTTTAAAACTCTCAAGTGAGTTGTTGTGCCCATTTTTGAATAACTACTCATTTTCTATTTCTTTCTCACTAGCCAAGGGTTGCTAATGGTGTTACACCAAAAACATTTCAGGTGATGAAAGGGGAACCGGGCATTGATGATTGATGACGAGGCGGATGGATGGACTATTACGCTCTTTGGTTTTAGGATTGTCTAGTTGATAATTAGACTTTTTGTTTCATTAATTTTCATCAGGATTTGTAAAACCTTATGAGGTACTTTTGTTAATGGATTTGATGAATGTTTTTATTAAAACTCTATGAATCCCGGGATTCTTTGAAATGAATTTTAATGATGAACTATTTGAAATCAAGTCTTCCGCTGTTTTATTTATGCTTTAGCATATTTATTATTGAATTTGGGTCGGGTCGTCACAGTTTGTGTAATAAAACCTTTCGATCGAGGAGGATGGTATATCTTCGATCTAAGGGGGCGCTTGGCTCGCGGGTTGAAATTATTGTATTCCACAAAGGTCTTATTATATGTTGAAAAAGATCTTAGGTTTATTTTGATCATTTCACCACATCCATCTAAAAAGCATAACAAAAATGAGAGCTCTTTTTCTGATCTCTATCACTAATTTTAAGTTCTAAGCATTGGCTGTTTTTATTGTGATTGATGTATGTGTGTAAGCAGTTTGCTTGTATTGTGTCTCTTTTTTTCCTTTTTTCATTTGGAACTTTTAAAATATGTCTTTCGTTTTATGTGTATGTTTGTGCAATAAACTTTTGAGTGAGAGGATTTGTACGATTTCTTCGGTTCACTCTACCTGTACGTATGTGATTTTGTGGTATCTGTATTACTTTTCTAATGTGTATTTAACTTGGTTGATTCTAAATGGAATCTAATTTTTACGTTAACATTACTTGATTATTAACAAATAACACCTACGATCTTAGGAAGTATTTGGTTCGCGAGTTTACACAGGTTATTAAAATTCAGTTCAGGTTTGTGTTTGAATTGTGTTAATAATAAGTTTTGTTAAATATGAGTTAATATAAATTGTATTGAAAAGATAAATAAATTAAAAAAAAAAAACAGAGAGTTTGTTAACAATATTGGATTTAGAAACCCACCCCTTGAGTTCTAAAATTAACAGATAAACGTCGGTTAAACACCTCAAATGGTGAGCCAAATACCCCTAAAGCCACTTATATTTCAGCTGTTTTATAGACACATTTTTCAAACCGTTGCCGACTATTAAAAATAAGGAATTTTTACAAGAATGACCACTTTTTGATCTTTAGTTTATAAAATATAAGTCGAACCTAACATATCCTTAATATATATATATATACTATCTAAAAAGTGGCTTAGAGGAAAAACTTTTGATTTCCATTTTTACCCTTATAATTCATTTAAATATCTATAATGCCATCATTCAAAATTAATAATCATTTTATTATCACTATCTATTTTTTTCTAAACATCTTTCTTATTATTAATAAATATTATTACCAAATAATTACATACAATAACTAAGTTGTATACTATCTAAATATTATTATCAAAAAATTAAATAATTGAATATTATTACCAAAATAATTAAATACAATTACTAAGTTCACTACAAGAAAAACTGCATTTGGGGTCCCAGCTGTAGCGACGAAATTCGCCTCTAAATGGAAATAGCGACGAATTTAACGACGAAAAAGTTGATCGCCAAAAAGGGCGTCGCTCAGGAAAAATAGCGATAAATTTCGTTGCTAATAGCGACATAAAAAAATGAGACGCTAAAAAATGTTGACTATTTAGCGACGAAATTGATCGCTGAAAATATAGACTAAAAGGCTTATTACGCCTCTATTTCAGAGACACGTTTGGTAGCTAATATTAGCGACGAAATGTGTCTCTATAATTAGCGACGAATTGCATCTCTAAAATAGAGATGCATTAGTTCTCTAATAAAGTCAATTAGTTGACTTTAGCGACAATTTTCATCTCTAAAGCTAAAAAAAAATTAAATATTTAGAGACACATTTCGTCGCTAATTATTCAGATTTTTTTAAAAAAAAAATAAATTTTAATAATTAATTTTAATTAAAATTAATTATTAAATTTTTTTTTTTTTTTAAACATAAAATATAATAATAATTAATAAAATATAAAACATCCAAACAAATATTGTTTATAAAAAAAAAGTATTCCCAAAACAATAAACATACTAATCAAAAAATGAATATACTAATTAACAATAACATACAATTCAATTAAACTAATTTTACCAATTCAATTAAATCAATTAACAATATTACACTAATTTTACCAATTCAATTAAACTAATTAATATTAATAAAAACATTAAACTCATTAATTTTACAAAATAACATACAAATTAATCAATTAACATACAAATTTGTAAGTTAATTAAACATATAAAATTACATACTTTTTTGTTATCTAAATACATTAAAAACATACCAATTAACCCTAATTTTTATAAATTAACAATTAACATATAAAAAATAAACACATTACTTAATTACTTAAACATTAATTTAACATATGAAAAATTAACATACAAATTAATTAAATAAATAAAAACATACTAATAAATTTATTAGAAGCTTATTAACTTTAATCTAATTAATACTAATCTATATTAAGCTAATTAACAACATACTAATCAATTAATAAATAAAATACAAATTAATAAATAAATTAACATTAAACTAATTAACTCTAACTTTTGACAATAAACATACTAATGAATTTGAAATCAATAAATAACATACTTAATTAATTAACATTAAACTAATCAACACAATCTTTTAACAATTAACATACTTATAAATTAAAAATTAATAAATAATTACAAATTACTTAATTAATAAACATTAATTTAATTAAAGCTAAATTTAAACAATAAACATACTAATGAAATTAAAATATACTAATGAAATTAAACAAATTAACATGTTATTTAATTATAATTTTACCAATTAACATTAACAATAAACTAAGTAAACTAATTTTACCAATTAAATTAAACTAATTAACATTAACAATAACATTAAACTAATTAATTTTACCAATTAACATAAACTAATTAACAATAACATTAAACTAAGTAAACTAATTAAAGTAATAAAACTAATTAACAATAAAATTACATATATACATTAACAATTAACAATAAGAATAACATTAACAATTAATTACAATTAATTGTTAAACTAAGTAAACTAATTAATTTTACCAATTAACATAAACTAATTAATAATAACATTAAACTATGTAAACTAATTAAAGTAATAAAACTAATTAACAATAAAATTACTATTATACATTAACAATTAACACTAAGATTAACATTAAACATTAACAATTAATTAACAATTAACTTACAATTTCATGCTAATTATATTAAGAACATAACAATTAACATACCAATTAACATATACAATGCAATTTCATGCTAATTTGAATTAAAAAAATTGAGAGCAATCACCGTTGATCGAAGCTTTGACGGGGAAGCGGAGGCAGTGAAGGAGGGAGGTTGTGGTGACGGCGGGGAGGGAGAGCGTTTGAGGAAGGGAGGCAGGGGAAGGGGGAACGTTTGGGCGAGGGAGGCGTGAGCGTTCGGGGGAGGGAGGCAGGGGAAAGGGGAACGTTCGAGAGAGGGAAGTGGTGGGGGAAGGGGGAGCGTTTGGGGGAGGGCAGCATGGTGGCTGGACGTCCGGCAGCGTGGTGGCAGGGAGGGTTTTGGGAGGGAGGGAGATAATGAAATGAGAAAAGAAAAGTGAAGGGGTGAAGGGTTCTGTGACCCTTTTTAATTTTATTTTAGCGACGAAATACGTCGCTCAAGGAAATGAATGGACGCCAGCTGGGCACGGATTTTAATAGCACGCGTCATTAATTTTCCTTTAGCGACTAAATTCGTCGCTAAAAAAATTCAATGACCGCCATAATTTTCATAGTTAGCAACGAAATATGTCTCTAAAATTAATGAAAATTTTAAAAAACGCGCCTTTATATTTATATTAGCGATGAAATGTGTCTCTATATTTTAAAATATTCGTTCAAACTTATGATATTTCAAATAGAGACACATTTCGTCGCTATTAGGGAAACTACCCATTAGCGACGAATTTTATCGCTATTCGTTGAATATTCTAGAATGTGAAAATCCCTTTAGCAACGAAATGTGTCTCTATTTGAAAATGTATTATAGAATGTGTAAGTCATTTTAGCGACGAAATTCGTCTCTATTTTCTGAACATTCTGGAATTCTTCTTTCTAGTTAGCGATGTATTTCGTCGCTATGTTCATAGTTAGAGATGAAATACATCGCTATTATATATGATTTTTTTTTTCATTTTTTTTGGTTCCCTTACAAGTTTAACAATTCATTAACAATTTAAACATCATCTTCAAATTCATCAGTGTTGGATTTAGAGCTGTTGTCCTCAGTATCTTCTTCTTCGTCCTTAGAAGGTTTTGGAGATGAATCATCAATTAACAGTCGAGCAGTTTCAGAGATTATTCCTTCGTCTATTTCACGACTCTGCACCTCTTCTTCTTGGAAAGCTACAAATTCCTCGCTGTCTTTATCTGGAAGACTTTTGTCAATGTGACACGGCCGCACTTTGCAAACAACTAACCAATCATTGAATTGTCTAGAAGACGGATAAGGTAAAAAATACGTTTGAATCGCCTGTTGTGCCAATACAAATTGATCATTTGTGCGCATTTCCTTTTTCTTATTCACCTCTTAAATATGCAAATGTGGTATTTTTCGCATTCCACCTTGTCGAATTGTCTCAAACCACGTACAGTTAAATAGTATGGTACGCTTTACACTCCCTCCTGCATAATCAAGCTCAATAATTTCATCAATGACTCCAAAGAAATCCTCTTCATTGTTTCCGAACACTTGACCCTTGATGCATACGCCACTGCTATCTGTTGCTCTGTTCTGGGAATGGGATTTTGTTTGAAATTTGTAGCCCTTCCCTAAATAACCAGAGTATGAGTTGGCAATTCTAGCAGGTCCTTTTGCCAACATTATAATGTGATTGTTTGTAATTCGTGTTGTTGGCGAATCAACCGGCACGACAATTAAATTTGGTTGAAGAATAACATAATTGCATTTAGGATGAACAAATATAACACGTAATCATACTCACGTAAGCATAAAATCATAAACGGAAGTCTCTGTCAATTATAATCCCCTCCCCGGTTGTGTTCAATCCAGGATTTCTCGGTCGTACGAAAAACTCAACAAATAACCTATTATTGAAAATAATATATTATAAACTTGAAAAGGAAGTAATATAACTCTAAACCATATTATTTTAGTCCTTACTTACTCGATATAAGGTTCCACCTCCGGACAATTACACAACACGTACGTTTGTGCGATGTGATACTCTTCCTCGTTCAGGGGTCTCCGCACGGGCTTTCCAATAGTTCCGCCTAATACTGTAAAATTAGACAAATCATTTGGATCAACTCCAAGAGGAAATGAATTTTGAACAAAATTATGCTTCAGTACTAATATAGTGGGAAATATTCCCGCTAGAAAATATTGGGGGGAAAATTTCCCTCCCAAATTTAGCGATGAAATGTGTCTCTAATAAAAATTAGCGACGAAATGTGTCTCTAAAATTAATAAAAAAAACATGTAAAATAGAGACATATTTTGTCGCTAATATAGGGACAAATTGCGTCTCTATTCTTTTGCACTATTCTAATTAGCGACGAAATGTGTCTCTAAAATTAATATAAAAAACATGTAAAATAGATACATATTTTGTCGCTAATATAGGGACAAATTGCGTCTCTATTCTTTTGCACTATGCTAATTAGCGACGAAATGTGTCTCTAAAATTAATAAAAAAAACAAGCAAAATAGAGACATATTTTGTCGCTAATATAGGGACAAATTGCGTCTCTATTCTTTTGCACTATTCTAATTAGCGACGAAATGTGTCTCTAAAATTAATATAAAAAACATGTAAAATAGATACATATTTTGTCGCTAATATAGGGACAAATTGCGTCTCTATTCTTTTGCACTATGCTAATTAGCGACGAAATGTGTCTCTAACATTAATAAAAAAAAGTAAAATAGAGACATATTTTGTCGCTAATATAGGGACAAATTGCGTCTCTATTCTTTTGCACTATTCTAATTAGCGACGAAATGTGTCTCTAAAATTAATAAAAAAAAACATGTAAAATAGAGACATATTTTGTCGCTAATATAGGGACAAATTGCGTCTCTATTCTTTTGCACTATGCTAATTAGCGACGAAATGTGTCTCTAACATTAATAAAAAAAATGTAAAATAGAGACATATTTTGTCGCTAATATAGGGACAAATTGCGTCTCTATTCTTTTGCACTATTCTAATTAGCGACGAAATGTGTCTCTAAAATTAATAAAAAAAAACATGTAAAATAGAGACATATTTTGTCGCTAATATAGGGACAAATTGCATCTCTATTCTTTTGTACTATTCTAATTAGCGACGAAATGTGTCTCTAAAATTAATAAAAAAAATCATGTAAAATAGAGACATATTTCGTCGCTATTATAGTGACAAAATGAGTCGCTATTATGGCGGGAAACTTCGCGCTAATTCTTGAGACAAAACATTAACGATGGACTTTCCTTAAGACGCTAAATAGAGATGGATTTCGTCGCTAAAAGTCAAACGTACCATTAGCGATACATTTCGTCGCTAAATAGCGCCGCACCCTTTTTGTCGCTAAATTTAGGTCGTTATTTCCAGTTTTTCTTGTAGTGGTTTTATACTACTAAATAATTGAATATTATTATAAAATAATTAAATAATTCGAACACCAAAAGACTTGGAAACCATGAAATCCTATCTTACTATTAAATTAATTAAATACAATAAAACAAATTTTATACTAACTTTCTTATTAATAATCATTTTATTACCACTATCTATTTTTTTTTCTTCTAAATATACTATCTTATTATTAAATTAATTAAATACAAGGGAATTGGTCTCAAATGACATTTTTATTAAGGTTAATGTCTCTAATAGCTCAAGTTTTAAAAAATCCCTCAAATGACAATTTTTTTTTTCATTTTTCTGAGCTCTTTCGTCTACTTCTTCCATTACCAGAAATCAGGGCTTCTACGGATGAAGCTTCAATCGGCGCCAATGGAGTTCTCATGGCGGAGGTTGCGATGGAAAAAGGGGGATAAAACCTTCGTTGCTGAGATCTAATTTTGAATCGAATAAGAATGGTGTAGATCTGATTTCGTGAGTGATGATGGTTGAACAGAGACTTGAGATATGAAATTGCAGATCTGAAACGGTCATGGCGTTTAAGCTTTTGACGAGATCTAGGAACAGACGAACAGTGGAGAGCTACTTACGAGGGTTTGTAGTTTATAGGATGAATCTGGGAGTTAAATTGTGGGGAATTTGAAAGGATAACTATATTCTTAAGCTGTTGATTTGATTATATTGATAGCAAATATAAATGTTTAAAGTTATATAATGGTTTAACAGAATAAGACTTTTGAAGATGTAAAGCCAGTTATTGAAAAGCAAAAATTATTATTAATTTTTGTTGTGTTTGCGAGAGGTATAAGGAAGAGATTGTGTTTCAATATTTTTACAACGAGGAATTACCCATTCTGTTGATAGAAGTAGGAGTCCTTACTATCAATTTCCCCATCTCCAATGAACAATAAAATTTCAGATGTGTAGAGGGTGTTGACATTTTTAGTACAGATAATCGGATGTTAAAACAATGACTCCTTCACGTATATATTTAATTTATCTCTTTGTTTTATTCAACACTTTGGCATTACACATATATATATATATAAATATATATGATAAAACAGTCTCTCTGTTTTTTTTTTTTAGTCACATAAAACAGTCTCTTTTACTTTTACATTTACTTGTTTATAGGTATATAATTCTGCTAGGGAAATTAGTAGTGAATTGAGACAAGTCTTTGATTGCTTTGACCATAAAAATAAAGGGGCTCCTGTTGAATTTCTATGTAATTTGACTAGCAATGATAAAGAGATTTATGTTATTGCTTTTGCTGCTACCACACGAATCTTGAAATTTACAACTCTTGGCACAACTCTTGAGTGCAACTTCTTGGTTCATCTGGAAACTGATGGGTACCCTCCAAAAAATTTATTCAACATTTAAAAGAATAGCAAATCGGTGTCTAAAACTAAAGTTTGGGTATTTTATATACCATTTGAGGAGCTTTCAAATTACCTAATGAGTCAGAATCAAGACTATTACTATATCAAGGCTTCAATTAGAAGTAATAATCTAAATGTGAAGGTAGAAAAGTGTGGTGCATCAATATAATTTCAAAAAAAATGTTGGATTGTTTCTAGGAAACATGTTAGGCAAGTTTTTTTATGTATAGCAATTGACGATGAAGGATTTTGAAAAAATTATATTGACTATATTCTATCTCATGATAGACTTTAAATTATTACTACAACCATTGAACTTCTTCATTTGGTAATATTCTGATAGCTAAAAGGAGTTTTTTTCTTTCATGGTGATCTGGTACTAAGCCGGTTTCTGCAAGGGCCAGAGACAAATAAGAATGAAGTGGCCAAAATATGAGAGGTAATCAGAAAGGGGAATAGCTACCGCGGAAAGCTCTTAAACTACAAAAAGTACGGTGCTCCTTTCTTGAATCTTTTCACTGTTGGCCCTGTCAAAGATTCACATGGCAAGATCATCAAATATATTGGGTCTCTCTTGCTTTCTTTTTTCCTTTCATGTTGTCAAAACAAAATATCTGAATTTTCTTTTGTGATGGAACTATCGAGTTGCATTCAATAGCACAAAGTTCTCCATTTAGTTACGTCGCTTTTCGTTTTATTGACAGTGAATTTTAAGACATAATGGAGTATAGATTGGCTATTTTAGTCAACTTACTTTGATCATATCAACAATTTTATTGTTGTTGTTGCTGCTATTTTGTATTAAGTTTTACAACTAAGTGAATTGACGGCACTGACTAAAATTTTCGTGTTTCTTTTTTAGAATGCAGGTTGAGATAAGTAAACACACAAAAGGTATATATCCAAACAAAGTAATACTTGATAGTTAGGTTGTTTCCTCTATTTCAGATTGAAAGTGGGTGTTTGGAATAATTTAGTGAATTAAAGGGAATAATTTAGTGAATTAAACTATAACGTACATTTGAGATACTTGATATTTGAATTAATATAATGTGAATTAAAGGGAATAAGTTCACGAATCCTAGCTCAAAAAATTGAATCTCTTATTGATTTTCTTAGATCTCAGACGATGATAACGCTAAATCTGAAAAAGCGTTTACCAAAATCTGATTTCTGATCAAAAAAATCTCTAAATTCGTGAAATCCTAAGAATTTAATGAAAATGAAAGGAGACTTACTGCTATGCAATAATCATATGTTAATATTCAGATATTTAAGGATTTAATGAAAGGATGGTTCTATTTTTTACTATTCACTATTTTATTTCCCCCAATTCACTATAATAGTGAATTACAAAAATTAATCCTAGTTTTTAAAAAAACTATGATTGAGTGTGTTGTGTGTGATTAAGTCTAAATGATTGAGTATGTTGTGTGTGATTAAGTCTAAGATACTATGAGTTTTTGTTATGAATGCTAACGACTTAGTAGTTTTGGAAAAACGGTTAAAGATTTAATAAAAAGGATGGTTCTATTTTTTACTATTCACTATTTTATTTCCCCCAATTCACTATAATAGTGAATTATAAATGTGATTTAATAATTAGTCCTAGTTTGTAAAAAAACTATGATTGAGTGTGTTGTGTGTGATTAAGTCTAAATGATTGAGTTTTTGTTATGAATATTAATGACTTAGTAGTTTTGGAAAAACAGTTAAGGATTTAATGAAAGGATGGTTCTATTTTTTACTATTCACTATTTATTTCCCCCAATTCACTATAATAGTGAATTATAAATGTGATTCAATAATTAATCCTAGTTTGTAAAAAAAACTATGATTGAGTGTGTTGTGTGTGATTAAGTCTAAGATACTATGAGTTTTTGTTATGAATGCTAACAACTTAGTAGTTTTGGAAAAACAATTAAAGATTTAATGAAAAGGATGGTTCTATTTTTTACTATTCACTATTTTATTTCCCCCAATTCACTATAATAGTGAATTATAAATGTGATTTAATAATTAGTTCTAGTTTGTAAAAAAAACTATGATTGAGTGTGTTGTGTGTGATTAAGTCTAAATGATAGAGTGTGTTGTGTGTGATTAAGTCTAAATGATTGAGTTTTTGTTATGAATGTTAACGACTTAGTAGTTTTGGAAAAACAGTTAAGGATTTAATGAAAATGATGGTTCTATTTTTTACTATTCACTATTTATTTCCCCCAATTCACTATAATAGTGAATTATAAATGTGATTCAATAATTAATCCTAGTTTGTAAAAAAAACTATGATGGAGTGTGTTGTGTGTGATTAAGTCTAAGATACTATGATTGAGTGTCAGTTGAGACAACTCCTTTCGAGAAGGAAAATATCGATGAGTAAGGCAAATCACTTTTTAAATATTTAATACGTTGGTAAATAACTAACACTTAAATTTCACTTATAATGTAAAAAAATTAATTTTATACCTAATAAAATTAATTTGAAGTGAAGTACGTTTTCTCTTGTTCTGCTACTTGAATTTTTTCTTCAGTTTTTATGATATAAATTTGAAAATCCATAAAGTTTATTTATTTGTAATAAATTTTGGTTTATGTGTTATGTTTTATTTTAGATTTTGTTTTATTTATAAAATATAAATTTTTTAAAGTGACACAATCTTCATTTTTCTGTGGATTTAATATAATTCTGTTCTCTTTATAAAATATAATCTAAATTTAACTGTTTAAAATTTTCTTTATTCAATATGATCTTGTTCTCTGTTTATAAAATATAAATATGTTCAATTGATCGGAACTTTTTTTTTTTTATTTGTGTGTGATTTAATTGTTGATATAATATAAATGTTGTGGGGTGAAATTGGATTACACGTGGAATTTTACAACTTGACAAAATTGGTCCAAAGCACCTGGTCCAAAGCACCTCTACCTGGTCTAAAGCACCTGGTCCGAAGCACCTGGTCCGAAGCACCTGGTCCGAAGTACCTGGTCCGAAGCACCTGGTCCGAAGTACCTGGTCCAAAGCACCTGGTCCAAAGCACCTCTACCTGGGTCTAAAGCACCTGGTCCAGGCACCTGGTCCAGGCACCTGGTCCAGGCACCTGGTCAAGGCACCTGGTCCAGGCACCTGGTCCAGGTACCTGGTCCAGGCACCTGGTCCAAGCACTGGTCTAAAGCACCTGGTCCGAAGCACCTGGTCCAAAGCACCTCGTCCTGGACCGTGGTACCTAGGCATAAAGTCCATGCACGAAAAGGCCTGGCTACGCAGTCTTCGACATAGGCCTAATACTTAAGATTGAATACAAGTATCCACTTGGGAAACGACACGTGGCGCAACCCACAAGCGACACGTAATTGAGAAGCAACACATGGCCCAATCCCGGGCGACACGTGGCACGATGATGTCATCAACCTAATCTCCTATAAATAGGAGAAGAAATTCATTCATTAGGTAACCGATCTCTACTACTACTCTCGGCACACTAGCTCGCTTGCTCGACTTAAGCATCGGAGGGTGTTAGGCAGGCACCACACCTGGTGCACTTTTCCTTTCCTGTGCAGGTACCTACGTAGTACGCCGTCGAAGCAGCGCACTATCTCCGACTCGTCCCATAAATTAAAGTTCGTTGCCTACGTGGAAGCTATCCATTTTTAGGTAACAACATTTGGCGCCGTCTGTGGGAAGAGTACATAACTAAGTGCTCTACCATTTAGAATGAGTCGAAGAAGTCAATACGGTGATGATGTGGATGACGGTGAGAACCGTAACCTTCGTAATACGAGATATCAAACTCGTAGCAATAGAGAACGACAACAACAAGTGAAGAGAATCGAGAAGTGGTAAGGGTTGCTGCTGTGCCGCATGAAGGGTAGATGTCTTAGAAGAGCAAGTTCGAGGTGTGAACCGAGATCTTGCAAAAGTACTAGAGATACTCACACGAAGGTCAGATCACCAAGCCCCCACCGACAACCATGATTTACGATCGAAGAAAGAAAAAGAAAAAGAACCTATAGAAGGTGTTGCGAGTCGCGGAATCACGAGAAGGGTGGTTCGAAGGGGAAGTCAAGGCTACATACTCGGGACACTTCTCCTTCTTCCAATAAGTCTTCTCCCAAGAGGCATCCAAGCCTGAAAGGAAGGTCTGATCTTAGAGAAGTGCTCAACGAAAAAAGAAAATCACAAAATAGTATAGCAAGGTCTCATCTTTGAAAGTTCCATGACCTTGGGCACCAGAGCTAAAGAAACTCCAAGACGAGCTTGGACATATGAAGAAAGAGTACCGTGGAAAAGCTCCTCTTGTGTTAGAAGATCTCCTTGAGCAAACTGAACCACCATTCACAGATGACATCATGGACGTAGAGCTTCCTACTAAGTTCAAAATGCCAACTATGGCAACTTATGATGGTTCAAAAGACCCGGTTGAGCATGTTGATACATTTCGGACCTGGATGGAGCTCCAGGGAGTCCAAGATGCTATCAAATGCAGGGCATTCCCTCTTACACTAGGGGGGTCTGCCCGAGCGTGGTATAGGCAGCTCAAGCCAAGATCTATCTCTTCATTTAAAGACCTTACTCGGTCTTTTGTAACTCAATTCCTCGGTGGAAGAGATCATAAAAAACCAGCCACGCACCTTTTAACTGTGCGTCAGAAATCAGGGGAAAGTCTTCGAGACTATGTTGTGAGATTCAACAGTGAAGCGTTGAAAGTTGAAGGTTACAGCGATGACATAGCTCTAACTGCTATGATGGCCGGCTTAAAAGATGAAAAATTCTTATGGTCACTTGGTAAGAAGACACCAGCTACGTACACCGAGCTTCTTGCTAGGGCACAAAAGTACATGAGTGCTGGAGAATTACTAAGTGCAAGAAAAGCTCCGGATGAGGGAGGCAGTAGCAAACAATCAGAGTACAAAAAGAGAGACAGAACAGAAGACCTTTCCCGGATTACTGAACGTCATGAGAACGACAAAAGAACAAGGTCGGGAGACCAACTTGATAAGCAGAGTCTTCCTCCTAGTAAATTTAAAAAATACACTCCCACCACGATCCCAATTGAACAATTACTCATGGAGATCCAAGACAAAAACATAGTGAGGTGGCCCGCTAGGATGATGACAGCGTCAAATAAGAGGAACAAAAACAAGTATTGCCTCTTCCACAAAGACCACGGCCATACCACCTCTGATTGCTTCGATCTAAAGGAAGAAATTGAAACCCTGATTCAAAGAGGGTATTTGAAGGAATTTGTGAGAAGTAAGAAAGACGAGGAAGATCAGGACCGTTGTAATCAAAATTTTCCATATGGAGAAATAAAGACCATCTTTGGGGGCCGATTATTGAAAAGGAGCCCAAGCTCTAGAAAGGACCATGCTAGGTCATCAAGTATTGGTCAAGGTATTAAAACATTGATTGATCTCATCGAAAGGCTCTACTACACCCATGAGGATGTCAAGCAACTTAGATTTCATTTTGTCAATTTTATTTATTGCGGTTTCATTTCCAATAAAGTTTTTTATTGTAAGAAGTTCAACAATAAAATGAATAAGATCGTACTTTTTCTACTACTTGCATTTATGAGAGTTAAATCGCACGTGGAAAATTAGACTCGAGTTAGACTTCAAGACATAAAACTCTACTCGAGTGGGGGTCAACTATGCGATTCTACCGCAACAAAATTGAAAATGTTCTAAGTCCATCAAGGTGGAAGAGCAAAATAAAAATGTTTCGAGTCCATCAAGGTGGAAGAGCGAAAAGTTCTAAGTCCGCCTAAGTGGAAGAATAAAAAGAAAATATTCTGAGTCCATGAAGGTGGAAGAACTAAAAAGTTTTAAGTCCGCCTAGGTGGAAGAACAAAAAGAAAATGTTCTAAGTCCATCAAGGTGGAAGAGCAAAATAAAAAAAATTCTAAATCTATCAGGGAGTGCAGGGCTCGCACGAGCCGCACCTGGTAGAAGAATTTAAAACGACTAAAAAGTTCTAAGTCCGCCACGGTGGAAGAGCTAAAATAAAAAAATTCTAAGTCTACCAGGGAGTGCATGGCTCGCACGAGCCGCACCTGGTAGAAGAATTTAAAACGACTAAAAAGTTCTAAGTCCGCCACGGTGGAAGAGCTAAATAAAAAAATTCTAAATCTACCAGGGAAGTGCAGGGCTCGCACGAGCCGCACCTGGTAGATGAATTTAAAACAACTAAAAAGTTTTAAGTCCGCCATGGTGGAAGAGCTAAATAAAAAAATTCTAAGTCTACCAGGGAGTGCAGGGCTCGCACGAGCCGCACCTGGTAGAAGAATTTAAAACGACTAAAAAATTCTAAGTCTACCAGGGAGTGCAGGGCTCGCACGAGCCGCACCTGGAAGAAGAATTTAAAACGACTAAAAAATTCTAAGTCTACCAGGGAGTGCAGGGCTCGCACGAGCCGCACCTGGAAAAAGAATTTACAACAACTAAAAAATTCTAAGTCTACTAAGGAGTGCATGGCTCGTAGAGGAATTAAGGAAAATTCTAAGTTTACCAAGGGCGTAAGGCTACTACACCTACAAAGCAACACTTAGAAAATTTAAAGAAAAGTCTATCAAGCTTGTGTCAAGATTTGACAACAAGTCGACTCCCAAAAAGCCAATTTAAAATTGGTAAAAAAAAAAAAAAAAAAAAAAAAAAAAGTCAACCAGTTGACCAGTCAACACGGGTCAAACACTGACCCGAGTCAGCGGGTCTGACTTTTACCCGAATTCATATGAGGGGTGGCATAAAATATTTTTATTCTTGAATTGCAACAAGAAAGGAAGGAAAGAAAAAAAAAAAAAATAAATAATTGAAGACATTCTGCGTCGATCACGCCGACGAAGAAAGAGAAAAAAGGCGAGAAAAAGGCTGCTGCAGCAGCAAAAAAAAAAAAAAAAAAAAAAAAAAAGTGAGTGGAAAAGTGTTGGGCGCGGGTCAAAACTCGACCCACGACCCCCATGGTCGGTTTTTGACCTGGGTAAAACCCCTTTTAAAAAAAATACTTTGGGGCGCGGGTCAAAACCCGACCATGACCCCCATGGTCAGGATTTGACCCGCGGGTCTGGAAACCCTTCCCCACCAATTTTTTCTCTCTTTTTCTTACTACTTCCTCTCTACACTTGTTATTAATTCAATTTTCTTTCAAATTTTGTAATCTTTTCTTCAATGACAGAGGGAAAATTTTAATATATTTGATTTCAAGAGAACTTTTACTCTCAAAATCAAAGGGGGCGAGGTATGTGATAATGAAACGTGACGACTTGGACATACAACCCAACTCCAAAACGATCAGAGACAGAAAATTCAACCTACCAAGCTTCAACACTTAGTATTTTCTCAAAAAAAAAAAAAATTTATGACAGAAAATTCAAGTTACCAAGGGAGAAAATTCAAGCTACAAACTCTCAAAATTTTGACGATTGCAACGGAAAATTCAAGCTACATACCTCAACACTTTGAATATTTTCAAGAAATTGACTAAGGTAAAATTCCTCTTTGAAAGAATACTCCCAAGTAGCATTGAACTCGCGTCTCAACTCAACTCGGGAGTAGGGGGCCTCTGTTGTGGGGTGAAATTGGATTACACGTGGAATTTTACAACTTGACAAAATTGGTCCAAAGCACCTGGTCCAAAGCACCTCTACCTGGTCTAAAGCACCTGGTCCGAAGCACCTGGTCCGAAGCACCTGGTCCGAAGTACCTGGTCCGAAGCACCTGGTCCGAAGTACCTGGTCCAAAGCACCTGGTCCAAAGCACCTCTACCTGGTCTAAAGCACTTGGTCCGAAGCACCTGGTCCAGGCACCTGGTCCAGGTACCTGGTCCAGCACACTGGTCCAAGCACCTGGTCCGGCACCTGGTCCAGGTACCTGGTCCAGGCACCTGGTCCAGGCACCTGGTCCAGGCACCTGGTCCAAAGCACTCGCCTCGACCCGTGGTACCTAGGCATAAAGTCCATGCACCGAAAAGGCCTGGCTACGCAGTCTTCGACATAGGCCTAATACTTAAGATTGAATACAAGTATCCACTTGGGAAACGACACGTGGCGCAACCCACAAGCGACACGTAATTGAGAAGCAACACATGGCCCAATCCCAGGCGACACGTGGCATGATGATGTCATCAACCTAATCTCCTATAAATAGGAGAAGAAATTCATTCATTAGGTAATCGATCTCTACTACTACTCTGGCACACTAGCTCTGCTTGCTCGACTTAAGCATCAGAGGGTGTTAGGCCGGCACCACACCGGTGCACTTTTCCTTTCCTGTGCAGGTACCTACGTAGTACGCCGTCGAAGCAGCGCACTATCTCCGACTCGTCCCATAAATTAAAGTTCGTTGCCTACGTGGAAGCTATCCATTTTTAGGTAACAACAATAAACATGTTAAATTAATCATGATTTTCATTTAAATATTTTTATCTTCAATTATTTATGGATTTGTTATAAATATGTTCGTGAACATTGTTTGAAAGTCTAGGAAGATAGATGGGTTTAAAAAATGATATGGGGAAGAAAGAGATCTTGCACGATCAGATTTCATAATTTTTCTTAAATCTTGATTTGACCATATTTATAACATGATTAGCCATATTTAAGTACTTAATTATAAAAAAAGGAGGACACCAATTAATTACAATCATGGAAGCGCGCCACCTGTTAACAATGATAAAATACAAATATACCCTCGCATGTGATGAACCTGGCAATAGCTGAATTTTGATAACCGTGTAACCGCCTAAATTAGATTTGCATTAATTGTAAATATTTGAAACAAAGGAGGAAAATTGTCATAAAACAAAAAACAGAAAATCTGGGATTTGGGGAAGAAGATCCACGATTTTCATTTAGATTCTCTAGAGAAAATGGCTGCATTAATTGTAAAGATTTGCAAAAGGGCGGAAAATTTGGCAAAAAGAAAAGGGCGGAAATTCAAGAGCAAAATCAGCAAATTAAAAGGGGGGATGTGATTTCCTTCTTCCAAACAGTTTAAGAAAAATCAAAACACGATTGATTCAAAAAAAGATCTCTCCAAAATATGGCAAAACGAAAAGAAATTCTAAATGCGAGGAAAGAACAGATGAAAAAAAGGACGAAACGCAGATGAAGAAAATGAAGAATCAAAATGATGTCAAAAATAAAACCGATAATATGGTTGAAGAAAGTGTAGATCTTGCAAACGAAGAGGTATTTTATATCTGGAACGATTTGATATATTTCATCTGAGAATGTTATTAACATAAAGAATCTGAATAAACATCTATATTTAGGTTGATACGAGTGAAAATGATGAACATTACGAATATGCAAGCGATGAAGAAAAACATGAGCATTTGGAAGGAAAAATAGATGAGGAAGACAGTAAGGATTAGGCAAGACAAAAATCATCAATTGATTTAAATTAAATATAAATACATGTTTAACTTTATTAAATACGAGAAACTACATATATATATATATATATATATATATATATATATATATATATACATTTATATATTTATATATATTGCCATAGATTTACATTTAGTTTTGTTCAACAACGTTATACGTCATATATTGTTTAACTTTATTAAATACCAGAAACTATTACATATGTTGCCATAGATTTTATGTGTTCTTGATCTGGTATTTATTATTATTAAATACATTATATATTTTAATTATGTTAAAAAGCATTAATGTTTTGAACTAATAGGAAATAACAAAAAGAGCAAGGTCACTACAGTCGTGACAACTAGGAAAAAAAGTAACGGGACCATACACAGAAACTTTTGGTTCTGGTGAAAAGACTCAGAGGACCTTACTGTAGAGATGATTGATAGCATGTCGACCTTCCATTTGTTAGCAAAGACAATGTCACGTAGAATTTGGAAAAGTTTTTTTGTTTAGTTTTTGGATAAATACTGATATTTTGATTTGGATAAAGCTACAGTGAACACAATTGTTGCGTGTTTGTATGTACGCAGATACTATTATACCGAGAATGTTGATGCTAATTTTTTGGCTAAAGGCAGATATGTGGATTTTGAATTAAGCTTCAATGAATACAATTGAATCATGTTTCTATGTAATATGTAACTGATACTAATATTCCGAAACTATCTTTAATCTTTAATATCTTAAAAGTGGGGATGTTGGGAAATCATTTTTGGACCCTTTTACCCCTATAATATCTCTCAATTTTACAATTTGTGTCATTACCAATTACTAATTATAATCATAAATCTATTATTTAATTCTTAAAATATATCAACTCTTATTTTATATAATAAATTTAAAAAATAATTAGCTAACAAAATAAATATAGTCCCGGTTTCATAAATTTGATGAAACTATTTTAGTATTTATTATTATAAAAAGTATAAGACAATGTAAAAATATTTTTCTTTTATAAAATAAAAATGACATTAAATTTGATAGATATTAATATAACATAGTTTTCTTTGATGATATAAAAAGAATATAACTAATATAATATATTTAAAAACCCATGCTTTGTTAATAATCAAAGCTAACAAATGAACCCAACAATTTCATAAATACATTTAAACTGCAAATATTGTGACAGCCGTGAAATATTAAAGTTGCAATTAAAATTTATATGTCCCTTGAAATTCCAAACTGACAAAAGGTTAAACCATTATCATACTTGAAGTAATTATTATATAATAAAACTCAAAACTGTTATGAAATTGAAAAGTAGATGAACCATCATTTGCTGATCTTCTTACATAATGCATATAAAACTAGGAATGGAAAGGTGAGACCCAACGGCACGAAGAATCATAGCCTCAATCAAAAAGTATGACAATAAATATATTGTTAAATTGGAAGGTAAGATTTCATTTTATGGTAATTTTAGGGTCCTTATAATAATTGAAATTGATCAATATGAATTTCCAATTCTAGATTAATGATATTTTTAAAAATTGCAGGATAGAGTACATGCTCATAAGAAGGAGAAGTTTTGGAAGTAAAACTAAAAGATGGATGAGGAGCATGCAGGAGGTGTGAATTTTCTTTTGTTTTATGGTTTTTGAAGCATTATTATGCTTTGAGTCAGTGAAAGTATCGAGTCAGCTAATTTCTCATACGTGATAAGGATGAGGATGAAAGGATATTACTACAAATTATCTTCCATTACAGTTTTTATTCAATTACTTAGCATCTACTACTCACTATATATAAATTTCTCCATCTCTACTGAGGGAAAAAAACAAAACATCAAATTGAGAGTGGAGTTGTAATTATAGACCGGAGAAGAAAGAGGTTCCTGATTGATGAATTTGGCCTCTAATGATAGGAAGGAATTTTCATATGAATCCTTTTTCAGCTTCAATTGAAGGATGAAGATGGGTCGTACCTAAATGGTGGGATTGTTTTTACATTTTATATTAGAGGAATTATGTTTCTAATATGATTGTTTCGGATGAAGATGGACAAAATATTTTTTTTTTATATTAATTTCTAATAAAAATATGCTATTTAAATGGGAAAAAAATTATAACATGGGTTTTAAGAGTTATTTAAATTTACAAACTATACAATAATAATATTTTGATGAAAATATAGAAAAAAGGGGATATATATACATAATTTGTCGATCATTTGAATTTTAAAATGTAAATTAATGAAGATTTTTAACATACAAATATATATTTATGTACCATGGATAAAGATATTTTAAAAAGTATAAAATATAAAATGAAGCAATCAAACTTTTTATTGTTAATGTTGTCATTGGTATTTGAATTTTAATTTAGTTTTTTTTATTATTAGTTATTCTACCATTTACAAATATATTATATAAATATAGCATCTATATTTTATTGTTTAATATAAATAGAAAAACAAATAATCTCATTTATGAAAAAAATAGAAAACGAATTAAAAATAATTTGTGCAACGCACGTGGTGAAAATCTAGTTAATATAATTATAAAGAAAGATGTAAAATGAAAATGAAACTAACCCAGACTTACCTACAAAAGTGATTTATTTTTGTTGAACTAACTTAATGGAACAAATGTTTATGTATATGCAATTTATTATTGTTAAATTATGAATATAATTTAATGTTGTTAAACTTAATAAGTAATTTTATTTTGTTAAACCTAAACGTTGTAACTTACGAATTTAAATTTAATATTCTTAATTTATCATTGCAATTTAATTTTGTTAAACTACAAAAAGTAAATTATTTTTGTTGAACTAAATTAAATCGAACAACTGAACAGAAAAGACGAATGAAAAAAATGTTTAAGAATTAATTAATTTGTTATTGTTAAATTATAAATATAATTTAATTTTGTTAAACTGAACAAGTAAATAATTTTGTCAAACTGAACAAGTAAATAATTTTGTTAAACTTGAATCCAGAATAGATAAGTAAATAAAAAATCAGAACGTGGAGTTTATCATTAGTATACTAAACAAATAAATGCATAATAGATAAGTGTAAAAGATCACAAAAATTGAGGAAAAAAACAACAACAATCCAACACATAAAATGTCAAAAAAAGAAAACTGACAAAATTACCAAAACGCCAAAATAAAACCCCACGATCAGAATGAATACAATAATCTAAGATGACGAATCAATTCTCGCTCATATAGGATTTCGAGAAGCTTTGCGGTTATGACCTTTCCCATTGCAACGAGAACATTTCTTCAGTTGAGATAACAATGCTTCAATGACAAATAAATGACATTTCATACGTGGTCTTCCTGAAGGGCAAACAAACGTAATGAAGAATTATTTAGAATCCAGGAAGAAACGAAAACAAAAAAGAGGAATTTATGTCCTTCGATTGAGAAAACAAACATAATGAAGAAAAGTGAAAAAAAGGATTTATGTCCTTTGATTGAGCCACAAGCGTGAAGAATTATTCCAGGAAGAAACTTAAACAAAATATAAAAGAAATAATTTATGATCTCCAATTGTGAGTCACAATCGTGAAGAAAAATGAAAAAAAAATTGTTTTTGAAATATAAAAGAATAAATGTCAAAAGATTTGTTTTAGAAACAATTGCAACTGATGGTTTTTTAAAACAAAACTTTTAAAAATTTCAAATAAAAATCAAACTGAACAAATCAAAAATAATTAATAAAAATAGTTTAAAAATTTCAAAACAAACGAATAAAAAAGAAGAAGTTAAGATATATCTAAATAACAATCAATGCCACTATTTATTAACAAAGGGTAAATATGACCCAAAAAAAATAAGAAACCACCGTACTTGGCCTTAAAAATTTAAATATCTCTACCATATTAAAAGGGGTTCAAGGGGAAAAACATTTTTAGACCATTTTATCCTTCAAATTTTCTTAAAATTACATAACATGCCATTTTTTATTACCTTTAATTTAATAATATTTTTAATGAATTAATTCGATAGCTTTAATACATTTAAAGTATTTTTTCTAAAAAAAAAGTAATTTTAAATCAATAAGAATCTTCCCGTAAACCGTAATTAAACATATTTGGCCAACCTTTATCTTTTGATTTTCCCATATGAGCCGTTTAAGTCCAACCTTGGTGTCCTTTGACCTTCGTACAAATGGTTTATTTTATTTCTATTAAAATAATAATATAAACCTTTTCAATTCTAATTGTTTTCTTAGAATTTAATACATTAATATTTATAACTAAAGCAATCCATTTATTCTAGAGAAAGAATAGTTGGTTTTATAAATTATTATAAAACAAAAAAAGTATAATATAATATAAAAATATTATTTTTATATTATAAAATGACATTAAATTTTGAGAAATATTTTAAAATAGTAAGAAAACCTGTAATTATCAATTATTAATGAATTAAATGAATGTTTACTTTATAATAATAAATTACTATTTATTATTTTAATTTTTAAAATATTCTCTCTAATTTTTTTCTTAAAAAATAGATGAAAATGAAACATAAATTATTTAAATGTAAATTTATTTTATATCAATTAATTACTAATTATAATTTTATTGTTCAATTTTTTAAATTATTATCTCTAATTTATTTCTTAAGAAAAAGGTAAAAAAAAAGAATGAAAAATGAAATACACATCTTTTATTTATGTAATGGATCTAGGAATTAATTTTATATTATAATTATATAAAGAAAACCACAATTGAAAGCCAACGGCGGGAAGTTGCTTCCTACAATGTTAATGACTTAATTATGTTTTTAAAATGTATTTAATACTTATTATTGATTACATATTGAAAAAAAAAACTCTCAAATATAATAATTATAGGCCTATTAGTGTATTTTAAACAAGACTCATGACTTTCTCTTCATTTGTAACTATCAAAACATAACCATTATATAAATGCAACCCAACAACCTCTCTCTTAAAACATCCAATCCTTTGATAGATTGAACCGAAGTGATTGAAGGTAAAATTTTATTTTTGTCTCCTTCCATTCTTTTGTATGTGTCTTATATATAATAATATTAATATTATTCTTTATTTCTTTGTTTTAATTTAATATTGGGTAAAATGCAAATAAGACCCCTGTGGTCTTTTCAAAATGCATGAACACCCCCTGTACTTTGAAAATGGCAAATCGCACCCTTATGGTTCCAATTTTTTTCAATCAGACCTCTCCCCTTCAATGTCAATAATATTCTTTTAGCCATAACTTCTTCGTTTGAACTCCGATTTGGATGATTCAAGATGTTTTGAAATCTTCATTTTGGGCTTTACATAATCGTCACTTCGAAACTTTGAAATCATCAATAACCAAAAGAGTTAACGATGTCAATCATACCTAATGTTTCGCTGTTAATAAAATCTTTTATTTATTAATGATTTCAAAGTTTCGAAGTTACATTTTTGTAGAGTCTGAAATGAAGATTCTAAAGTATCTTGAATCGTTCAAATCGGAGTTCAAACGAAGAAGTTATGGCTAAAAGAAAATTATTGGCATTGAAGGGGAGGGGTTTGATTGAAAAAAATTGGAACCACAGGGGTGCGATTTGTCATTTTCAAAGTACAGGGAATGTTCATGCATTTTGAAAAGACCACAGGGGTCTTATTTGCATTTTACCCTTTAATATTTTAATTTTGATACCTTATTGATTATTGATATTATTGATTGATGTCGGATCGAACCAAGTTATTTTTAAGGTACAATACTAAACTTTATAATTATTTACTTAATTATTTTCATTATTTTATATTTTAATTTTTTTTATTATAGATGAAATTAGCATCGATAGAACATTATTTATATTTTTCTCACTACAATTACTGAAAATTTAGTATTGGATTTTTTTAAAGTTTTGTGCAAAATAGAATACATCTATATCTCTACTATATTAAAATGGGCTAACATGGAGAAACATTTAAAAACTACTATGCCCTTCATTCATTTATAAAATCACAAAATATACCACTATTAAATTGTCAAGTATTAATTTGTAATAATAATAAATGAAATTATTTTTTTAAAACACAAAGCAAAAACAAACTAAAAGAAAAAGAAAAGATAATGATATTGGCCGAAGCCACATTTAATTGATTATAAATATAATTAATACATATTCATGTTGGAATATCAAAAGAATCTCAACACTTTCTATTATGTCCATTGTATAATAAATAATAATTGCCCACTCTTAAACATGCGTTTTTAATTTTTTTAATATTCTTAATCCACCTAAACGCCATTAGTATAAATCTATGGTACTTGATTCATTTGACAAGGAAAAGCTACAAGTTGGGAAATTGTTTGGACGGTTAAAGTGGCAATTTGCCGTTGAAGAATGGATATTGGCTCGAAACTAGAGAAAGACCTGATGGGTTTTGTTGGTGGGTGATTTGGTGTTGGTGATGTTCGAGTTTATGAAATTTGAAGACAGGAAGAGTGATAGCTAGCCTAATATTATGCTAAGTATATAATGGGTCTTCTTCTTCTCCTCCCCTCTAGATGTTTTTTTTTTTTTTGGTATTGTTGAATTTGGATTTTTAAAATTGTATTTAGATTTCATAGTCCATCTTTCCTTTAAAAGAAATAGTTTACCAATATTTTTTATATGTTATGATCACAATATCTTGACTTATAATATTTCTTGAGATTAATTTAAATTATTTCTAAGGTTTTTTTATTTTATTTTAAAAATTAATGTTTATTTTAGAGAAGATGTAAATATCATCGTGTATGAAATAAATTTTATTTTTTAATATTTTTTCTTCGATTATGACATGACAAATAAATTTGATGAAAACTGTAATTTCAAATATAGTCAATAATTAATAAAGTTTACATTTCAAAATTATATGTTCCTATTTAAAACAAAATATAGGATATTTTTATTATATCTAATTTAATAATTGATATTATAAAAATATAATAATTTATAATTAAAAATAAATAAAAACCACGTGCAAAGCACACGTTAAAATTTAGTGTAATTAAGTGGTACACTCAAATATTTTTATAAATATATTCTCCGATTAGATTTATGATAGTAAAAATTTCTATAATTTATATAGTTTACTAAACATATTTGTAATATTCAGTAAAAAAATGGATATTTCCTAAAAAAAAAGAAGGAACAATTATATAAATAACCATTTTTTACCTCCTAACTTCCCAAATAGCCACTTTTTGAAAACCTCATCTAAATAGCCATTATAATAAATGAAAATACATTTTTACCCTTTAAGTCAAATCAAATATATTTTCTAAAAAAATTCTCTCTCCTCTCCTCTCTCTCTTCTTTTCACATGCACATCCCTCTTTTTTTCTTTCTTTTTTTCCTTTATCTCTCTCTCTCTTCTCTCTTCTCTCTCCTCCTTCCCTTCCGTGCATCCGCCTTCTTTCTTTCTTGTTTTTTAAATTAAATAACTCTCTACTTTTTCATAAAAATTTCAAATAAAATTTCCTTCCTATTTTTCCCCTCATTTTCTTCTATAAATTAGATTTTCCTCATTCCTCCCTCATTTTTTTCTTTCATTTTTTCATTTTTCTCTCATCTCTTCTTCCTTCTCTCCCTCATTTCTTTATCCATTCCCTACCATTTTCTCCCAAACCTCCATTGTTTCTCTTGTTCTTTCTCTTTCCTTTTAAAAAATCTACCATTTTTATTTTCTACAAATGTTTATTTTACAAACTTCCTACACTTTTTTAATTTACTATCTCTCTCCTTAATTTCTTCCCATTCTCTATTTTTTCATAAATATTTTTCACGTTTTTGTTCCGAATCTGGAAGATCTAAACCAAAAATAGCATGAATTGACAAAAGGTATTATTTTTTTAAGTGTTTTAGTTTGATTTACGTCTTTTGTTATTTTATGTAGTATACATAATTTCTTAATATTGTTTTCTGCTATATATGTAATATATGCGATATACGTTTTTTTTTGCAATATACGTAATATACATATTTTGTCACTCATCTGTTTCTGTTTTGCTTAATGTACAGTCTATAATATACGTAATGTAATATACGATTTTACATTCTTTGCTATATGCGTTGTAATATTCGTAATGTATTATCTGCAATATATATAATATACAATTGTTTGTTTTCTAAATATATATTCTATAATATACGTAATCTCTATCTCTACTATATTGAAAGTGGCTATGTTGGAGAAATATTTTTGGACTATAATACCCTTCATCATATCTTAAAATAATTAAACATGCCATTATCAATTAATTACCACTTTTTAATTATTTATATAGTATATAGTTTTTTGATTAGTAAAAAAAAATTAAATGTTAATCAATTTTTGTTTCATTGATTAAAAACTTTATTTCATTTCATCAGCAAATTTCATGAAATTTAAATGTTAATAAAAAAACATGAAAGGATGATAAAATTTATAATAAATAAAATAAATTATCATACATAATCTATAATGGCATCTCATAAAATAAATATAAAGTATCTTAAAAAAAAAAACGGTTTTTATAACATTTTATTTGATAAAATAATTATAATTTCATCTACTTTTAAATATACATATTCGTATTAAAGAATATTGAAATAAAAAGTTGAACTTATCACATTATTAGTTGATAAAGTTTCATCTTTCTTATTAATAAAAAAATTTCAACTATACAAAAGAAATGAAGTTGCTATCAATTACACGTTTTTGTCAGTTAGCATTATTAGACTTCCAGCCTCTTCAATTTCTCTTCCAGCCTCTTCAATTTCTCTTCTTTAATGTTTAAAGAAAAAAACGTCTCTTTCTTAACTATAAATCAAAGTTTGTTTTGTAAAATTTCTCATAGAAATCATATTTTTAGACAGGTTGCGCAAGAGATTGGAATGAATTATTTTACCTTTTCTTTTTTTTTTGGTAATTTCAATGCAAGTAACTGAGTTTGATTATGATTTTCCATTGATTTTTTTTTCTGAGTTACAGATAATAGACACAGCAAAGCAAAAAAAACAAAAAATAACCAAGGAAGAAGACTACTCCTCCAACATCCCGAACAGCTATAATCAGTTGTTCGGGATGTTGTAATTGTTTATCCAGGTATGATTTATATATTTTTTAATTAATATATAGTATAGATTTTTTTTAATTCATATTATTGTAATTGTTTTAGAATGTTTATAAAAGTAAAAAATTTATGGGTTTATGAGATACTCAAATGTATTTAGTATATTGATTACACTTTCTAATTGTTTGATTTGATGCAGTCTTGATGCAGAAAATCCTCCCCAAGATCTTTGGCCAATGCAATGCTTAAGTTTCAACCATAAATAAGTCTCAGAAACTTACTCTTCAACTCTTATCACTTCAATTGGATCTCTAATCAAACAATACAACCAATTTGATAGAAGAGAAAATCATAACCATACTTATAAGAAGCAAATAGAATGAAGAATTTGTTTAAAGGTTGTTTACTCTAATTTTGACCATGTTTGGTTTTTTAATACATCGTGTTTTATTACTTTCTTAATTATATTGTGAGACATTTACCATGAGATTTTTATATTTACTAGAATTCTAGCACGTGTGATGCACGTGTAATTTTACTTTATAATAAAATGCATTTATCAATTATAATAATTAACTAAAATTATATAAATAATTTAAATTTATAACTTTTTATGTATTAAATAAATGTTTTTTTTTTAATTTCGCAATTTCATTAGTTTTTTTTAGTAAAGTAAATTATCTATTAGATATTATTTTTAAAATTTAACACATTTTTAATATTACAATTTTATATGGTCACAAAATTATCTTTATTATAATTGGCTAACTTAAAATATGAATCAAAATAAGAAAATGTAACATTTTCAATACTTGAGTAGACATTATTTAAAAAAACACATTGATATATATATATCATACATATTGTGACTTTTAAACTTCTTTCGATTTTGATTTTTTTTTAAATATACGATATTTGATTATTAAATTAGATGTTGATAGTTACTACAAAATAATTAGTTTTACGGTATTTGTACCTTGAAATGTATTTTTTTATAATCATTTTATTTTTAATTCTAGCACATAAAATAAAAAAAATGAATTATTATTATGAAAACAAAAATTAGAAAATATTAGAATCATTGTTGCTTTATTAGAAGAAAAAAAATGCAAAATCAATTATTGTAGATATAAAGTTCTATAACTCTAGTCTTCCATCGTGAGTGAAAATCTTGAGAAAGCTTTCATTGTAAAAACTGCATTGAAAATTATAATCAATATTACTAAACACACATATGAGTATTTAATTATCCAAGAAGAAATTTAAATTTTATAAACATTCTAAAATAATTGAATCACATAAATTTAAGAAGAAAATTAATATATATAAATGGGGTAAATATCGTACCTAGAGCTCGAGCAAACCAAAGATATCAACTACAAACATCCAAACGAATACAACTTGTGTAGTAATAATGATGATCGTGCAATGATAAGAATCAAACTTAAATATCAACTTTGTAAAACATCGAAAAGAAAAATTATTATTAAAAACATTACATAAAAGTAATTATTGGATAGAAATTATGCCAATAGATTTGGGAGGAGATATCAATAAAGTAAAACATCTACAAAAAAAACCACAAATTCGATTAGAAATTACATAAATTAAAAAAAACAACAAAAACACATAAGAATACACAGTAGGAATAAAAGTCTAATCTTACACATACCCTGATAATTCCAACCATCTTCAAATTACCTTTTCCTAAATAAATCAGTTAAAATGTGGTGAGAAACCATACTGGTGTATTTTTTCTAACATAGAAAATATTTAAAAGATTGAAATATTTTTTATTTGATTTTTCTATGGTTTATAAATCTTTTTCAAAATGATTTTATTAACATATTATTATGTTCTATTTAATATTTAAATTATTGTATAGTTTACTAATTTACATAATTATATGCCTTTTTATATAAGACGATTTTTTTAACATCTTTATTTTTAAAATTTATACTACCAAATAAAAAATAAATTGTTTGTTCTATATACATATGTTAGTTAATTTTTGCATTTATAGATTATTTATTTATAATTTTAATTAAAATTTAAGAAATTATATATTTTTTTCTCTTTGATTTTTAAACTTTTAAATATTTTTAATTAAAAAATTTTAAATTTATTTAAATATTATAAAATATTATACCATTACTAATTCAATAAATTATATTTTGTTGTAGTTGTTTTTTTAATCTTAACTGTTTTTTTTAAACAATTTAAGTTTTTTTTTAATATTTTTTAAAATTAAAGCACCGTTACCTTTATTAAATCATTTAATATTTGAATACTTGAATATAATTTATTTTTCATAAATTGGTGATAAATCTAAACAATAAATTCATTTTAATATCACATTCATTTTCATATGTTGTACTTGTTTTTTCAATTATTTTATAATTTGATGTTGTGAAAACAATAAAAAAAACCAAGGAATTTATTTAATAAAATTGACAATTTCTTATTCAATGAAGAGAAATATTTTATTTATAAAAAAAAAAAGAGAAATATTTTATTTAAAATATAAATAGTCATTTAATAGATAGTGGAGTATAAATAATAATGGCATTTTTAGTAATTTGAAGGTTTTAAAAGGGTATATATAATGGCATGTTAGTAATTTTAAGATTTTAAAAGGGATATAGTAGTCCAAAAAAGTTTCTTAAACATCACCACTTTTATATATTAAGGATTATTTATGCGTTATTCATATAATTCTTCATCTAGAGATTTATTTATGAAATTTTTCTAGAGAAAAAATATTAAAATAAAGTTTTAGTGAAAAATGATTGGAAATCAATTTTATGACTATATACTATAATTTCTTAAACCGTCAACTAAAAAGTTTTATCTAACAGAATTTGAAAAATATCAATAAAAGGGAAATCAGGTTCAATAATATTTAATATTGTATTTTTTTAAAATTAAGTATAGAAAACTTATATATTGGAATTGAATATTTACTACCAATATACTCAATCTAGAGATTTCAAATATTTACTATTTTTAAAATTATTCATTTTGAGTACATCAAGTGAAATTTCTCTATTTATTATTATAAAATATCTAATTAGATAAATAAATAGTAAATTAGTTATCAATATTTAGCAATAATTGAAATTGTCATTCAATTTAATAAACAATAATTAGAACTTCCATCATTAATTATAAACGGGTATTTTTTAAAAATGACGTTTTAGAAAACTAAAGAGTTCATAGAATATTTAAATTACTACTAGAATTTTTTTTTAGACACTATTGTTATTACTAGAGTTACACAAATGTTAGATAAAAAGACATATAAATGGCATTAATTTCAACACTTATAAATGGGCAATTATAAAGTTATTAATCTCCATAAATAATTAAGCCTTCTCATTTTTTTCAAAACTTTCATATAAGAAATTGAATGACAAAAAATTCAACAGGATACTACAAAAAGAACTTACATTTATCTAATATATAAAAAGTCATATAAACTTGAAGTGCATGTAAAGTTTATTTGGTCATATAATTTAAATTCAAAATTGATTACATTTTATTATAAAATTAAATTAAATTAATATTCAATGTGCATCGCACGTGTTAAAAATCTAGTATGCATAAGTGTTGTAATATACGTGATATATAACTGAGGAAATCGGATTCCCATCATTTGTTCTGTTTTTTCTTCTTCTTTTATATTTTTTTTACTATCCGTACACTATGTAATATACGTAATATATATTGGTTGTTTATTTTGCATATTAAGTATTATGTATTGTTAGAGTGTATATTCTTGTTATATTATTGTTATTGTTGTTAGAGTTAGTTGTATAGTTGTTAGCCTTTGTTAACAGTTTACTGTACTGTATAAATACTAACTCCTAAAGTCAAATACAATTGAGGGATTATTTCAAGTCTTATTATGGTATCAGAGCAAATTTAAGACTCTCTCTCAAAATTTTCTTTCGTTTTCCGCGTGATTTTTTTCCCCCTCTTCTTTTTGCTTCTCTGAGATCTCATGCAGTGATTCCCCTTTTGCCACTGTTTCTGATTTCTTGTCTCCTTGTGTCAAGCGTTCAATTTCGCTTCATTGTTTTTCGATTTCTTTTCAATTTTGACGAAGAAAGATGAGTTCTTCATCTGAAACTCATGCATCAGATCCATCTAATGTTACGAATCCTCTTCCTAATTCAACCATTGCTACAGATTCTTCTCAAGAATCAAAACTAGTTTCGTTCTCACATCCTATTTCTGTTAAGCTAGATTAGAGCAATTTCTTGCTATGGAGGCAGCAAGTTCAAGCGGTGATTCGTGGTCATCGGCTTCAGAAGTTCGTTTTTGAGAAGGATAGGTTTGTTCCAAAGAAATTTGCTTCTCCTGAAGATGAAATTTCTGAAAAATTCACTAAGGAATATCTTGATCGGGATGCACAAGATAATCTCCTCGTTTCTTGGCTTCTCTCTTCGATGTCCTCTTCTCTATTAACAAAGATGGTTGGTTGTGATACTGCTGCTCAAATATGAACTACGTTACAGGTTTATTTTGTGAATCAAACAAAGGCAAAGGTTTCTCAGTTCAAAGATCAATTGAAGGAATTAAAGAAAGGTTCTCTTTCGATCAACGATTATCTTCTTAAAATCAAACATGTTGTTGATCAGTTAATCTCTGTCGGACATTCTATGAGTGATTCTGATCATATTGAGGCTATTTTTAATGGATTAGCTGAAGAATATGATACGTTTGTGATCTCTGTAAATTCGAGGAAAGATGATTATTCTGTAGAAGAAATTGAATCTCTTCTGCTGGCTCAGGAAATTCGTATTAAAAAGAGAGGAAAAGTTGTTGAATCAATGACTGTTAATCTGGCTAACTCTCAAATTTCTGGTACAATTAAGAATAACTCTTCTCCTACACAGTCTTCTTCACATAATCAGTTCTTCAAAGGAAATGTCTCTAATTCCTCAAATTCAAAGTCTACTGGTAAAGGGAAAGGTAATGGGAGAGGCAGGCCTTGGCAGAATCGTCCTCAATGTCAATTGTGTGGCAAGATAGGACATTTAAGTGGAAGGTGTTTTAGTAGATTTGATCCAAATTTTGCTGGATTAGGAAATCAATCTGCAACTACTGGAGGCTCCAATTTTGGGAATTCTACAGTTCCTCAAATGTATAATTCTCCTGGTTCTTTTGGTCCTACTAATTTTCAAACTTCTTACCCAATGTCAGCTCATATGGCAGCTTATATGGCTACTCCTCATACTGTGAATGATAATTTGTGGTTCCCTGATTCTGGAGCAACAAATCATGTGACTCCTGATGCAAATAATTTGGCTACTCGCACTGAATATCAAGGTATTGACAGAATTTTAATGGGTAATGGTAGTCCTCTATCTATTAAACATGTTGGCCAGTCAGTGTTTAAGTCTCAATTTCATTCCAAACCTCTGTCATTGACTAATTTACTTCATGTGCCTTCTATTACTAAAAACCTGATTAGTGTCTCTACTTTTGCCAAGGATAACAATGTGTTTTTTGAATTTCACCCTGGTTTTTGTCTTGTCAAGGATCAGGTTTCCAAGGTTATCCTAATGCACGGGACACTTAAGGATGGGCTCTATGCTTTTGACTCATCTTCAATCCATTTAGGGAAGTCATCTCATCTTAACAATTCTGTGAGTGTGTCTAATAATAAGCAAGCTCATGTTTTACAGTCTAATAATAGAGCTTGCAGCTCTAGTTTGTCCTTTTCTCTTTGGCATTGTCGGTTAGGGCATCCCTCGGCTAAAACAGTTCACAAAATTTTAAATGATTGTAATGTGCCTGTTTCAAATAAAAACTCCTCTGATTTTTGTAATTCTTGTTGTTTGGGTAAGGTACATAAGCTACCATTTCCTACTTCCTCTTTTATTGCTACAAAACCCTTACAACTTATACATATTGATGTTTGGGGTCCTTCCCCTTTGTTATCTGCCAATGGTTACACATATTATGTTCATTTTACTAATGCTTTCTCTAGGTATACTTGGGTTTTTCTTTTAAAACAGAAATCTGACACATTTTCTTGCTTTCTTCAGTTCAAAAAGTTAGTTGAACTTCAGTTAAATCATAAAATCTTAGCTGTTCAATCTGATTGGGGGGTGAATATCGGTCTTTCTCAAAAAAAATTCTTGACAATGGAATCATTCATAGAAAATCGTGTCCTCACACTCATGAACAAAATGGTCTAGCTGAAAGAAAGCATCGACATATTACTGAAACTGCCTTAACACTCTTAGCTAATGCCAAATTACCTCTTACTCTATGGGATGAAGCTGTTTTAACAAGTGTTTACTTAATTAATAGACTTCCCACTCCTGTTTTACATGAGATGACTCCTCTAGAATGTCTTTTCAAAGTCAAACCTGATTACACGTCACTCAAAATTTTTGGATGCTTTTGTTATCCAAACTTGAGACCTTATAATAGACATAAATTTGATTTCCGGTCTTCTCAGTGTGTTTTTCTTGGTTATAGCACTAGTCATAAGGGTTTTAAATGTCTTGACAAATCTGGTAGACTCTTTATTTCAAGAGATGTTGTTTTTGATGAATTTTCTTTTCCTTACGAGTCTATGTTTCTTCCAAAATCTCAAGACTTTTGTCCTCCCTTTATGCCATCTGCCTTACCTCCTATTTTATTCACTCCTCTTTCTTCTCATCCTCAGTCAGTATCATCATTGTCTAATAGGTCTGATGACCTATCATTACCCATTAATTTTGTCACTGCTGCCTCTATTTCTGAACCTCACAGTCACAGTGATACTGCTCAGTCTTTAGGAGCTCATGGTACTGATTCTCATAGAAATGATGTAGTTCAGTCTCCTGCACTTGATAACTCTGCTCTAAATGTTGTTCCACCTCAGCCATTATCTGTCTCAAACTCTCATTCCATGGTTACAAGAGCTAAGGCAGGGGTGTTTAAACCAAAGGTGTTCACTGTTTCTAAAGAACCTGCAACTGCCAAATTAGCTTTAGAACAACCTCTCTGGAAGGAAGCAATGAATGTAGAGTACTTGGCTTTGATCAAGAATAAGACTTGGTCATTACTCATTAGTACCTTCTCCTACTAATAGGAAAGTGATTGGCTGCAAATGGGTCTTCAAGCTTAAAGAAAATCCCGATGGTTCTGTTCTTAAGTATAAAGCTCGGTTGGTTGCTAAAGGGTATCATCAAATGGCTGGCTTTGACTTTAATGACACTTTTAGTCCGGTGGTTAAACCTACAACTATAAGGGTTGTGCTAACCTTAGCTTTAACTCATAAATGGTCTATTAGGCAATTGGATGTCAATAATGCCTTTTTAAATGGAGTTCTTACTGAGAACGTTTTTATGGAACAACCTATTGGATTTGTTGATGATAAACATCCTACATATGTATGCAAATTACGCAAAGCCCTTTATGGTTTAAAGCAAGCTCCAAGGGCTTGGTTTGAGAAGTTGAGTATTGCTTTACTACAGCTAGGTTTTGTTTTTGCTAAGTCTGATCAATCTCTGTTCATTTATAATTCTCATGGCCTTTCAGTTTATGTTTTGGTGTATGTAGATGATATTCTTGTGACTGGAAATGATAGCAAGTTTATCAATGCTCTTGTACTTCAGTTAAATGATAATTTTGCTCTTAAGGATTTGGGAGTATTGTCTTATTTTTTGGGGGTCCAAGCTACATTCACTTCAGTTGGTGGTCTTCACTTGTCTCAGGCTAAGTACATTACTGATTTACTTTCCAAGGTCAATATGAAAGAGGCAAAGGCCATTTCTAGTCCTCTTGCTACTTCTGAGAAACTGTCCAAGTTTAACGGTTCTTTGTTTTCTGATGTTCATATGTATAGAAGTATCGTAGGTGCGTTACAATATATTACTATAACTCGACCTGAGCTTTCCTTTGCTGTAAATAAAGTGTGTCAATTCATGCAAACTCCAAGAGATACTCACTGGAAAGCTGTAAAACGTATTCTCCGATACTTGGCTGGGACTGTTAACTATGGTTTACATTTGTCTCCTGCTTCTTCTCTTGATTTAGTTAGTTTTTGTGATGCTGATTAGGCATCGGATCCTGATGATAGACGATCAACCACGGGTTATTGTGTTTATTTTGGTGGTAACTTGATCTCTTGGAGCTCTAAGAAGCAACTTGTTGTTTCCCGGTCAAGTACAGAGGCTGAATATAGGAGTCTTGCCGCTGTTGCAGCTGAAATCTCATGGCTACAATATCTTCTTTCAGAGTTAGCTTGTGTTTCTTCTAAAACTCCCATTATTTGGTGTGATAATCTAAGCACGGTTATGCTTGCAGCGAATCCTGTACAACATGCTCGAACAAAGCATATTGAGCTTGATCTTTATTTTGTTTGTGAGAAGGTTGCTCGAAAAGAGTTGGATGTTCGGCATGTTCCTTCTGTTGCTCAAACTGCTGATGTCCTTACTAAAGTGCTGCCTACTGCTCGTTTTCTTTTATTACGGGACAAACTCAAGGTTCATTGTCATCCACCTTGAGTTTGAGGGGGGATGTTAGAGTGTATATTCTTGTTATATTATTGTTATTGTTGTTAGAGTTAGTTGTATAGTTGTTAGCCTTTGTTAACAGTTTACTGTACTGTATAAATACTAACTCCTAAAGTCAAATACAATTGAGGGATTATTTCAAGTCTTATTATGTATTAACGCTATTTTGTCTTCATTTGCAGGTTAAATGACATGTATATACGTATATTTATATACCCGTGTTATTTTTCAAATGCACTTACAAAATCGGAGGACGATATACTCAATATAATAGAAGACAAACACATTTTACCTAAGAGAACGATATACCCAATATACTAAAAACAATATACATAAATGAATTAAAATGAAAATATGTACAAAACATACAAAATACAATAATTCAAAATCGAAATAAAGCATTTACTCAAAAATATTGAAAATGTACAAAAAATATCAAATGCAATAAAAACTATGCACGATATACTGAATATAGGGAAATTAGAGAAGAAAAAATGCATTGGGAAAGAAAAAATGTCAGAAATATCAAATATACGTAAAATACGGAATTGTCAGACGTGTCAGACTATACTTGATATACGGAAAAAGGGCATTTTTTATATATTTAAAATTTAAATAGTAAAAAATGGCTAATTCAATAACTTTTAAAAAATGTGATTATTTTCTTAAATATGCCCTCAAAAGTGGCTAGTTTGATTTTTCCCCCAAAAAAGAAATATATTTACTCCTTAAAAAAAAAAAAAAAAACTTTATAATATATTGTCCTTCAAAGTGACTCCGCATTAAACGACGCCGTATTATTAAAGCAATGGAGACGCGCGCGATTCACGCCCAGAAGGTCAAGCGGCCGATAGTGCACCACGTCTTCTCCCGCCACCATTGAAAACCGAAATGCCGGTTATAGCCTCAGCCTCAGCCTCATTGTAGAAAACTGGAACTCCAATAGCCGTGGCCCGTAGCGTACCCAATACCGTGAAAATATGCCTCCGACAACCAGAAGTACGATATTTCCTAAAGTGATCATCCACAAAGACTCCGATTCCGAGCAAAGCTCGTCCGATGAAGAAGAAGACGAAGAAGAATCTGTCCACGACGAAGAAGATGAGAAACCTAAAGAGTCTGAAAATGAAGCGCAAGATATCGAAGATGATTCTAAGAAGAAAGGGAAAGGGAAAGAGAAAGCTCCCATTACTATCAGCCTTAGAAAAGTGTGCAAAGTAAGCTTTGGAATTTAAGCTTTCGTTTTTTTTTATATTTCTATTTTGGCGGTTTTTTTTTTTAATGGTGGTTTTTGATTTTGAAGTAGGTGTGTAAAAAGGCGGGTCATGAAGCGGGGTTCAAAGGGGCTACGTATATTGATTGCCCGATGAAACCCTGTTTTCTCTGCAAAATGCCTGGTAAATGATAATTTTTTCATTTCATTTCATGTTTTACCTTTAGTGTTCATACTGAATGGAACTTTTAACTGAGCATTTAAGTATTTCATCTAATTTTTTCATGTGGGTTTTTTTTTTTAATTTTTATTATATATATATATATATATATATATATATATATAGAATTGTAATGCTTTTCTCTTCGGCATTGCTTTTTATGCATCTGATTTTATTGAATTACCTTTGTTGGGTCCTTGATTTATTGATTGAAGGACATACGACAATGTTGTGCCCGCATCGGGTGGCTACTGAGTTTGGTGTCATTCCGGCATCCCGTAAAAATACTCGAAATGCTCTTTTTTATGTTTTCGAGCGCCAGTTTAAGCCACATATCCCCCCGGTAAGTTATCTTCTGCTTTTCTTGGTAATATTAGTTCCCTGATTTTAGTTGAGATTTGTGGAAACTATCTTGGTGTTTGTTTATGTATTTGCTATGCACTATAGTTGGATGGATGTGACATATCAACTTCTTAGCTATCAAGTGTTTGTTGTCCCTTGACTTAGCAGTTAAAATCAGATGTACAGTTTTTACTTTGTTCTGCTTTGTAATTTATAGAGTTTACATGTGTGTGCATATTATTTAGAAACCGACTGCAATTTCATTGCTTTAAAAGAAACAAACAAAAAGCAGAGGGTGATAAGGCATGACCGCATGGATGGGGTTGTTAGGATGGGAATAAAGGGTATATTAGTAAATAGTGTGAGAGTTTGTTAGAGAATATGGTTATAAATAGAGTATGTAGGAATGGTGTTGAGGCATCAAAGAAATTAGTAAAGTAGTCTTGAGACTATTGAGGGGAGAGGCTAAGCCTCTTGAATGCTTAGCAACTTCTTGTAATTGTTCTATTTTCTTATTAATATAGTTTGGTTCATATCAATTGGTATCAGAGCAGTCGATCTCGGGAAATTATGGGATTTGATCATGGGGAGAAACATTATCAATGGTTACGGATACCGGTTTTTGATGGAAGAAATTATGATCAGTGGATTCAAAGAGCAGAAGAAATTCTGGTTAAAAACAGATCGAGATTGGGGGACGGAAAAGACATTCTGGCAGCAGCAGAGAGCATGATCAGTGAGGCACTCAATTGGTATCAACTGACCGATAGAATACGACTAATTTACGCATGGACAGAGCTCAAAATGTTGATAGAGAGGCGATTCCGTATCATAACGGTTGAACAGCCAATGGAACTTGATTTGAAGAAAGCATATGAGGAGTTGAAGATGAAGTGGAAGAAAGAGGCTGAGGAAAGGGAAAAGGAGAGGGAAGCAAGAATAACACGTTCATTTACGAAGAAAGAAGAGCCAACACTGATTTCTATATGTGTGGCTGAGAAGCCATTGATGTCGCTAGTAGGAGAAGAAGTACGATTAGAGGAAGATCCAAAGCAATACCAAGTACAAATTCAACAAACCAAACATGGTAATGATTCTGATCGAGACGTGGAAGATAATATAGAACCGGTGGAAAACTTACTTCCGGCTGTAAGAGAAGAGAGTCAATCAAAGGAGATGTGTTTTCTGAAAGCAGACGAAATCCATGAACTTAGAGTGGATGGGTGTGAATCAATTCCAGCAAGGTTATTGAAGGGCAGATTCGAAGAATTTTTTCTTAAGAAAAATGGTCGA
Organism: Gynostemma pentaphyllum; assembly: GCA_028015215.1. NCBI lineage: Eukaryota > Viridiplantae > Streptophyta > Magnoliopsida > Cucurbitales > Cucurbitaceae > Gynostemma > Gynostemma pentaphyllum. The sequence continues at coordinate 17,055,991 of CM051355.1, forward strand.
CGACATGAGATCTGGCCGGAAATGAGTAAGCGGAAGAAACGGCGACGCCGGAGGTGGCAGTTACTGCGATGGTGGTATATGGGGACAAACAAAATATCATCGAGAAGGAAGAGGAGATATTGTTGGTGGCGTTGTCTGAAACAAATGAGACAAGAGAGACGAAAGAAATCGAGGTCCAAATCGTTGAGCATGCCTCGATGGCAGCGAAGGCAATAATTGATATGAACCAAACTATATTAATAAGAAAATAGAACAATTACAAGAACTTGCTAAGTATTCAAGAGGCTTAGCTCTCTCCCCTCAATAGTCTCAAGACTACTTTACTAATTTCTTAGATGCCTCAACACCATTCCTACATACTCTATTTATAACCATATTCTCTAACAAACTCTCACACTATTTACTAAAATACCCTTTATTCCCATCCTAACAGGGGTCTCCGTGGAAATCTCTAGAAAGTGTTGGAATATCATTAAAAATGATGTAATGAAGGCGTTTTAAGATTTTTTAAAGAATGCTCAGCTAACTGCTTGTATGAATGTAACTTTTATCTGCTTGATTCATAAGAAATTGAACACTGTCAAGATGTGAGTTTAGACCTATCAGTTCTGGTTACATTGTTTATAAAGTTCTTGCAAAGGTGCTCGATGAGATTGAGAACAATTATCCCAGACACTATCCTGTAAACCAGTTTACTTTTATTAGTGATAGGCTGATAACAAATTACATCCTCAATGGTTAATTTGTTGGTCATGGTATGACAAGCTTATTATATTTTATAGATCAAACCAGCATATGTGATTCCAGATCAAGTGAACTGTGCAGTTATAAGATATCATAGTAGACGTGTAACATGTCTGGAGTTCCATCCTACAAACAACAGAATCCTTTTATCTGGAGATAAGGTGAATTGAACCTTTATTAGGTTACTAAATCTTCAAGTTTATATTGATTTATAGTTGTTGCATTGCTTTGAAATATAAACCTTATTACTTTCTCTTTCGTTTTTCGTTTTTCTTGCTTGTTTATTGCAAAAGAAAGGACAAGTTGGAGTCTGGGATTATGATAAAGTGCATGAGAAGGTAGTCTATGGAAACATACACTCGTGTATTGTTAACAACATGAGGTATAATCTTTTTATGAAATTATTTTTATTTCATTTTCATTCTTCTGGATACATGCACTGCTGTAGTCAAGTTGTCATTTGTATATGACACTCATTTTTAATGGAAAACTAATCAACATTTAAATTATTATAGGTTCAGTCCTACAAATGATGGTATGGTATATGCTGCATCTTCAGATGGAACCATTAGTTGCTCTGATATGGAGACTGGCATTTCTTCTTCATTAATGAACCTTAACCCTGGTGGTTGGCAGGTATTCATCTCTTTATCTTTCAATTCACAAAATGTGATTATTCGTTCGACCTTTTAGTTTCCATTACTTTTGGGTGGTAAAGCTAAGATCTTCAACTCAAGAGACGTAGAATAGATTTAATTTTATACTGTGCTAAATTTATATGATTTGATTTTTGAAGTGATATTTATTAGAAGTAAACTCCCTTGTGAGCATCCTTTTTTTTTCGTAACAAGTATACTTCATATTCTTGATTTATCTTCTTCTCCTGCAAGTAATACATCGGAGGTACCTCCAATATATCACCTGCTCAGGATGCTATATTTTTTATGTAGTTTTTTTTATTAATATAATTCTTTCAGCTTATAAAGTTTTCTTGTTTTTGAATATTATTGTTTCTGGAGGAGATGATACATTATAGTTTGTTTCAAGTTGAATATTTTGTTTTGATCATTATTAAATTAATGTTGTTCAGTTTTGTAAATGCTGCATTATCATGGAGAGTCTTTAGATGTTTATGCATGATCTTGAGATGATATTTTTTTAACTTTGAATTTGAACATAGGGGTGAAAATTTTGAAAAATCAACTTGAAGTAAACTAAATCTTTGATTGTTCTTTTTCTTCTTCCAATTGATATTTGGCCAAACCAAAGTTTATTTTTGGATTTTGGTTCAATCAAATACTAATTGACTGAGGGAAACAAACACTTTACCATATTTCTTCTCGTCGTTTGCTTTGTCCTTTTTTTGTTAGATTTTTATGGTTTGGTTTGGTGCATGTCAAACCTGAACTGAACCAATCATTTTGATCTTTCCAAATCGGACTGAACTAAACCAATTGTCATCTCTACTTGAATATATTCTTTTAGACTGAAATGCGAGATAAAATGTAGGAGGCATGTGTGGGAAATCTGAAATAGTATATTAGCCATAACTTATATGTTGTCGTCTTTAGGGACCAGGTAGTTGGAGGATGCTATATGGAATGGATATCAACTCAGAGAAGAGTGTCGTGTTTGTCGCTGATAATTTTGGTTTTCTATATCTGTAAGTGTTTTAATACGATCAATACACATTGTATGTTTTGGGTGTGTGTGTGAAACACAATGCTTATGAGGCAATTGAGAATCCCAGTAGATGATCATTTGGTTTAACATTATCTAATGATGCACTATAGGGTGGATACAAGGTCCAATAATAGATCTGGGGAGGCTGTTTTGATCCATAAGAAAGGTAGTAAAGTTGTTGGACTGCAATGTAATCCCCTTCAACCGGATCTTCTCTTGAGTTGTGGAAATGATCATTTTGTAAGCTATTTACTTCAATTGCTACAAATTTTGATTTTTGGTTTCTGCTTATGTCTCCCCTGTATTTATAGTTATATGGCTCACATTTTTTCTCGGTTTCCTTACATATGTTGCCTCTAACATACTTACCACAAGTAAATTCTGGATATCAGGCTCGAATATGGGACATCCGTCGAATGGAGGCTGGTTCTTCCCTGCATGACCTAGCGCACAAACGTGTTGTGAATTCTGCTTACTTTTCTCCCTTTTCTGGTTGCAAAATTCTTACAACATCTCAGGACAATCGTATTCGAGTATGGGACTCTATCTTTGGAAACTTGGACTCGCCAAGCCGAGAAATTGTGCACAGCCATGATTTTAATCGACATTTGACTCCTTTTCGAGCAGAATGGGATCCAAAGGTGTTATAATCTTCTATCAAATTACTTGCATGTTTATCTTTGTCTCTCTGCCTCTCTATCTACCCGATTGCTGACTCTTAAGAAATTGCAATCTGATATACATTGCAGGACTCATCTGAATCTCTTGCAGTTATTGGTCGCTACATAAGTGAAAACTATAATGGAATTGCCTTACATCCAATTGATTTTATAGATGTCAGCACAGGGCAGCTGGTTGCGGAGGTAATGGATCCAAACATAACCACAATTAGTCCAGTGAACAAGCTACATCCACGTGATGATGTTTTGGCATCTGGCAGTTCAAGGTTTGATCGAGTCGAATACCTTTTTCCTTATACATCTCCCTCTTCATATATTTTTTTTTTCAAACAATGATATGCCTTATTTTGTATTTCTTCATCTTATAATGGAATTGACTTTGCAAGTCGAAATGAAGCAAGGAGACACCTCTCTATAAAGTTTACTATTAAATTCATACTGATGGATGTTGCTCTACCTCTATAGTTAATTTATTGGAGTTATTCACATTTAGCGTGTGATTGGTCTCTCAGGTCACTTTTCATTTGGAGGCCAAAGGATGAATGTGAACTAGAAGAGCAGAAGGATGAAAAGAAAATTATTATTTGTACCGGAACAGAAAAAAAGCGGAAGCAAAAGTCTAAACATGATGAAAGCGATGACGATCCAGATGTTGATACATTCAGCCCAAAAGGTAAAAGTTTCAAGTCCAAGAAATCTGGAAGTAAATTGAGATACTCTTCTCACAAAATGAAACGTTAATTAATCGCTAAATTTCGAGTCATACAACCTTGTCCACTATGTTCACTGTCAATGGACTGGAGGTTTATTTTGAATCCCCCATGCCATATGTTATATTAGCCTGACATCTCTGATGATTTTTTTGGGATAGTTTTTTTTTTATATGTATATATATTGCTGGAATTGATTTCTTAATATCACTCACTTTTGGCTTGGAAGCGCCATAGTCTTTTTGTATTGTATAATAACTAACAGTATCTTAACATAATTTATGGGGTGTGTTCAGAGAACTTCTCCTTATCTGAAATTCTTCTTCCCTTCTATGATAAGTAGCTAAAATGCCCAAAATTCTGAAATTCATAAAACTTGAAGAATGAGAAAACAGTCTCAATTATATTTATGAATTTCAGTTGTATCTTAGGATGAGTTGGGGATGTATTTTGTGACAATTGTTTTTAAACAGAACATTTTTAGATTAAACATTACTTTTAAAGGGTTTTTAAGTGTTTTTAGAAATTTCAAAAATAATGTAGTTGAACATTGTAATTTTATTTTTTTTGAAATGTGCGTTAGTCAATGAAAAACAAATTAAAATTCATCTCAAACTCACCTTTGATCAATTTGAAAAGAATGCTTTCAGTAATGACGTTTTATTTTTTAGAAGGTAAGTTTGGGTGTTAATTCAGTCTCTAATGACGGTGAATAAAAGTTCATTTCCTTCCATTGTGATTCACTTTTATTTATTTATTCTTTTTTATATTGAATAATCGATATTATTATTGTATTTATGTTTCTAATTGAGATGATATAAATTAAAATTCAATAATTTTTCATGTTTGGTTAGTTTTTATGATTTTGAAACTTTCATTAAAATAATAAAAGTTTTTCGTTATGAAATGGAAGTGCTATTTTCTGAAAAGCTTTTGTTATTTTTAAAATTTATAATAAAAAATTACCATTTTTAAAAATATCCCTTTTAAAAACTAGTATTATAGATCAAAAACTATTTTTACTCATTGAAATTTAGACTTGGACCCAAAAACCTGAAAGAGGTAGCAGAGGGATTTTTGGCGCGTGTTTGAAAGCTTATACTTTATAGTGATATCCGGGTATGAAAGGGATTTTACCATGTTTGAAATATGGGTGAGAATCAAAACCGCAAAACCGATCAAACCAAACGGACTGAATCGAAACCGAACCGATATTTGTGGTTTCGGTTCGGTTCCGAGAATTTTCTTGACCGATTAAAATCGGTTCTGTTTCGATCCGGGAGCGGTTTCATATCTCTATCTCTACTATATTAAAAAGGGCTTAAGGGGAGAAACATTTTTAGACCATCATACCCTTCATCAATTTGTAAAACCACAAACTATACCATTACATATACTCCTTTTATATATTAAAATTACTTAACACGCCATTAGATATTTATAACCCACCTTAAATTAAATGATCATTCACATTTAATTCTTTTTTATCTAATTTTTTAAATTAAATAAAATTTCTTTAATTAATAAAGTCACTGAAAAATCTTAAGGGAAAAACACATGTACCTTTAATTAAAAAAATAATTACTGAATTATAGAAAAATGAATAAATATAAAAATGGAGATCTTCTAAATAAAAGATTTATTTGAAGGGCTAATTTAATTTAAATTTAAGTTAAATTCAAAAAAAAAATTGATGTAACTATGCAATAAAATAATTAAGTAAACTATAGAATAATTAAACTATTAAATAAACCTAATTATAGTTTTTTTTTTTAAAAAAACAAATTTTAAAAATTATTTATTTGAGTCACGTAATAAGCATGTAAATTTGGTTTTTTTAATATGTATTTGTATATTAAAAATGGTTTTAGTCATTTTAAATAATTTTATAAAATATATAAAAAAAAATCAATAATACAAATGATTTTTTGTTATAGAATTAACTTATAAATCAAATTATTTAACGAGTAGAACAAAATTATTCTATTAAACTACATTTTGTCTTTTTAATAATTACAATTTAATTAGTTTAATTAAGTATATATTTATAATATAATATAATAATATTAATAATAAAATTGTTTAAACATAGTGCTTGATATCCCTTTCAAATTATATGACTTTTTAGTATGACTTTTTAGTATTCTCAACCGATAAAACCCAACTGTTTTGAACGTATATGTGGCATAGATAAATACAATGTTTAATTACTATAATTGTGTTAGGTATAACAACAGACTAAAAAATCTCCCGTTGAAGTATTGAATATCAATGCAGCCTTGCACATATAAATATGATGAAGGAGGTGAATGTGAGAGACTAGAAGACTGGTGAAGCTAGCTGACACCATTGATATGATTCAATATCATCTTCAAAACTAATTTCATGTCAGTGCTCTGCAAGGGCTTACGCTTACCCTACATGGTCGTCGACCGCAATCAAATCTGCCTTCATTACCATTTGGATAATTTTAGAAGACCAATTCAGGACCTCTTTAATTAACTCTACCCTCACAAGTAGCGTGAGAGAAGACAATGAAATCCGGGTATTTGTGCGGCTATGTAGGTGGAACAGGGACTATGGGAAATTTTTTATTAATATAAAAAAGCATGTGTAGTGGTTGTTCACACCATTCTTCTATATGCATCTTATATATTCTTCTTTATTTTTTGTCATAGTAAATTGACATATTGTAATTTATTGTAAAATTAGCCATCTCCCATTAAAATTGGATAGTTTTTCCTATCTGATTCTTGGTTAGCCTATGGGTTGTTGGTTTTTTTTTCTTAATGAGCCTTAATTTATCTCCTTAGTCTTATTTGTAAATAATCATTTATATATATTAAATTTATGAATAATATTATTTTTAAAAGTTATTAGTTTAAATTTATTAAATTCATTCTAAACTTATTTTATCACAAAAATATAATAAAATTGAGAATTTCACGTGCAACGCACGTGGTAATAATCTAGTATATATAAATTAGCCCACCCCACCCCCTGCAGCCCACCCCCTGCAGCCCACCCCCACCCATCACCACCCACTGCCCCTTCTCAAAAAATAAAAATAATATATATATAATTTATATATTAAGCAAATTCAACCTATTTTTTTATTAATATCAATAATAAATTAAATATTAGAGTTATTTGAAAGCTAAAATTTAATATAGAATTTTTTAAATACAAATTTGACATAAATTTCATTGTTTTAAAAATAAAAACAATTTTATAAAGTGTCAAGTATATAATAGAACATGCCTAATTAGTACAAGAAAAAAAGAAAAAAAAAACCAAAACCGAAACTAAAACTGAATCCTTATCACTTCGGTTTCAGTTCGGTCCAAATCCTTATCGGTTCGGTTCGGTCCGGCAAAATCACAAACTGAAACCGATATCTCACCCCTAATTTGAAATATAGTTTTATCCCAAAAAAAAAAGTATCATAAACTAATTGCAATATGTTTTATTTATTTATTTAGAATAAGTTGCTATAAATATTTTTTTAGAATTGATTTCTATATGTTTTTATTAAGGAAATTTCATTGGGTAGCACAATTTTCTGCAATATTTATAAATATAATATTTTTTAAAAAGTATTTACAAATATAGCAGTTTATTAAAAACTCTCCTTTATGTGAATCAAATAAATCCGTGATAACTATTAGGTAATCAGTAATTCATGCACAAAACATAATAAATGATTACTTGTGTGGAAATCAGTGATTACTTTTATAATATTTTATGCGCGAATTTGAGTTTTTTACTATTTTTACAAATAAATTTTTTTAATGCTATTTTTATAAATATTGGACCTAATTTTGTTATTTTTACCGGAGCTCCTTTTTATTATACTATTAATATAATGTTACTCCCCATAATAAATATTATATATATTGCATATGATTTTATTTAATTCTTTCACTACAATTTTTAATATCTTCACGCTGGTGAATCAGGGGAGATTTATCTTATAAACTAACATGTGTCAATTATGGAGGAAAATACGAAATAAATCTTATGCTTCTAAAACACTAATATGAATCTACCAATTTAATAGGAAAAGTTACCATTTTACGATTTTCACAAAATTTTAATTTCTCATACTTTATATAATAAAAAATTTCATAAAAACAACATCACATTTTTTTTTAGTAATATCACGACTTTATTTAACAAGTCTATATATCATTTACATTTACATTTTTTTTTTAAAATTAAGAGTTAATTAAATGTGATAACCTCTTAAAATTTCTCAGTTCTAAATCCAAGTCATAACTGTATTTCATTTTCAACCATATATAAAACAAGGGTAATTTCGGAATTACACATTCTTCAAAGTTGCGCGGCATGTAAAACGAATTCGAAGCGACGTATCTTATAACAATAATCCCCTTCGTCTTTTCATTTTCTGTTTCTCCCCCTTCGCTCTCTCTCACCATTGAAGCGATCGAATAATCGAGAAACCAGAAAAAGAGAAAATCACATAGAGAGGGAGAGAGAAAGGGAAAGACGTACGGACGATGAGCTTGAGCATTTAAGCTATGGCGGCATCAAACGGTAGCGAGTATTTCGAATTAAAGATTTCTGGAAATGAATCATTTGCTAGGCCATCAAATGCCGAGGCTGTGGCGGAAGACGAAGATGAGCTTCTATGGGCGGCGATCGAGAGATTACCATCTCAGAAACGATCTAACTTCGCATTGTTGAAGCGTTCTCCTTCGGAAATCGTCGGTGACGGTGGAATCAAAAGAACGGAAACTGTCGATGTACGGAAGCTCGATAAGATCGAACGCGAACTCGTTGTGAAGAAAGCTTTGGCTACCGATGATCAAGATAATTACAAGTTGCTTTCCGGCATTAAAGATCGATTCGATAGGTAACGCCATTGAAATTATCTCATTCTTGATTGAAATCATTCAAATTCGTCGGTTCATGCAAGTTTTTAAGTTTATTGCGTCAGATATTGTAACGATCTTCATTGTAGTTAGTATTTATGAGAAACAAACAAGCCGAAACCTAAATGCTAATGCGTCATAAATTCGTCGTAAAATTGAGACGCGTATAAGATTTTGATTTCATAGAAAACCAAAGCCTGAACCGGATTATAGAAAGTTATTTACCGAAAAGAAGTTAGAAAGTTAATCCGTCGTAATCGTGAAGTTTTTAGCGTCTAATTACTGAGAAGTTGAATCTAGAAGCTTGGATTAATGCTTTGATTTTTAATATAATCTCTACTATTTTGTCTTTTATGTTAGATTTTTTAAACAATTGAATTTTATTTTTGTTCACCTTTCCATAATATTAGAGTCGGACTGGAGGTGCCAAAGATTGAAATTAGATTCCAGAATTTGAAAGTGGTAGCCAATATCCAAGTTGGTTCCAGATCTTTGCCCACTTTATTAAATTTTACCTACGATGTTATTGAGGTAAATTTTTTCTTTCTTTTCTTAACCTTAATTTGTTTAGAATAGATTAAAAATGATTAAATTTATTCTGATTTTTGGTGCTGATTTTAAAGATCTTTGACTCATCAACACTAGCTTAATAACATATCTTCCATCTGATTATTTTATTCTGGTGCAGAATATACTAAGAAGTTTGAGGATTTTTAAATCTAAAAGACATCCGTTAACCATTTTGAACGATGTTAGTGGAATCGTGAAACCGGGAAGGTAAATGGAGTTTATAATAATAGTTTTCTCTCCGTTCAAATTGTGATTTAATTAAAAATTGAATAACATGCATCAATTGAACATTATTTTGAATTAGGTAATTATTTAGTTGAATTTGCTTATTTGAGCTTTCCATTGAAAGATTGCTATATATATTAGAAGGAAAGACCATTTATGGATTTACATAAATGGGTGAAGACTGGTTTAAGCTTTATTTTATATGCAAAACAAAAATGATGATAAAGAACTACAGTATCACATTATTCAGGTGATAGTGATACTACGCCTTTTGTTGATTTATCACTTTCATCAGTTTCATGTGCTAAGTTGACCAAATTAGCTCCAGAGTCCTTTACTGTTACGACAACTCATTAATTCTATGCTGAGGTTATGGGAACGTAACCTTTCTTAGTGGCAGCAAGCTTGGGATGACTGCTGACCCAAGACAGTGAGATTTTTTTTAATAAAAAAACTAAAATTTTAACATAAAATTTAAGGGTCAACCTCAGCTGTCTTTTGATGTGTTTTTATAGAAACCCCTTTCTGCATATTGATTGACAGCATTTACTCCTTTAGGCTTTAATATTAAGTGTCAAGAATTAACCTTTAAACTATTTGTTATGTTTTAGGATGACGTTGCTCTTGGGACCTCCAGGATCTGGAAGATCCACCTTGCTTCGAGCCCTTGCTGGCAAACTTGATGCGAACTTAAAGGTTAGTATTGGTATGATTCTGATAAATTTTATAGAGAGATTTGAAATTTTAAGAAAAGTAATAGTTGGGTATTAATTTTATTATAGTTTTAGAAGTTAAAGCATGTTGATATAGTGTCTTTTCACTTGTTTGCCTCATAGCTATGCTTCTGATTATGTTTTGTGAAGTTAAAGTTATTAAAATTATGGTGTAAAACTTAGTTCAAACGGTCAAACATTAGTACTTACTCCTGTAAAAGTTTTGATTGTATGTGGAGTTTCTCCTTATAGTATAGTATTAATATTTAAAAAATGTGACAATGTTCATCCCTTTTATTTTTTATTGTAGGTATGAGTTTCTCTCTGTAATGTAATTTAGTATTTTAAAAAAGGGAAAAAATCAATTTACACCCTGAATTTTACATGTTGTGTCAATTTAAACCCTAAATTTTCAATTGAATCAATTTACACCCTGAACTTTTTTAAGTGAATCAATTTAAACCTACATAATACTAAAACTATAAAATTAATCAAAATTCAATTACCAAATCACCGAAAGATAAAAATAACAAAACGTTTATGACCTCATCATCAAAACGCCCAACCTCAACTATGAAAAAACTCAAATCCTAGTTACCAATTTAAACGGTACAAAAATGTTCAAACCCGACATCAAAACGGTCAAATTTAACCATAAAAATATTTAACATAAACTTAAAATCAATTTTCAAAAAATTAACTTTATTTCTATATAAAAACGCCTATGTCTAATTAAAAAATTTCAAAAATAATAGTAAGTTTATTAACCATGGGTGTAAATTGATTCATTTATTAAAGTTCAGGGGGTAAGTTGATTCAATTGAAAGTTTAGGGTTTAAATTGACACGCCAAATAAAGTTCAGGGGTGTAAATTGATTTTTTCCCTTTAAAAAATTACGCTGATTAATCATATATTATTGTGTGTATCTTATTTATTTCAATTTGTTAAATCTATAAAAAAAAATGTTCAATTAAGATTATAGTGTTAATAAATTGAAATAATTAAAATTTTATAGTAAAAATTCAAAAATTAAATGAAACTTTGAATCTAAATAATCTATAATAATACTATTATTTATAGTTTGGTGTGAGTAAAGGTATCACGAGAAATCCAATGTCATTAACATTTTTTTATTTGAATAATGTGTTATTATGTGCAAAATAATAGATAATGAAATTAATTTTTACCATTTCTTAAATAATAAAATTTTAAAAATAATTGTATTCAATCCCCCAATATCATATTCGTTAACTACCAAGCCTTATTGAAAGGAAACCAAGCTCCTTTTAACTTAATTGAAAAACAAAAGCTGGAAATAACCTGTCAAATTTTGATATTTACGTATGTATTCACATTGTCAAACACAAATATAAATGGATATGTAATATGTATAGAATTTATTATATGAATTTCATCTCTTATGTGCATATTGGCATGACCCTGATCTAGGTACCTATTGATTAGGGCTATTATCACATATACCCAATATCGAGTCTCAGTTTTCAAAATAACCACAAACATTGAAAAATATCAAAATTACCCAATACATAATTAGCCCATAATTTTTTTATGAAAATTTGATTATAATTGATATATTATTTTTGTACATTTATATTATTGATATAAATTTAATACTAGAATTTACATTACTGATAAATTATTGTTGTAAAATTACATCAATGATATATCATTAAATTAATAGAATATATAAAAATTGGTAAATCTGATATAAACATGAAAGTGTGGCATATGTGAAAACAAAACTCAAAAGTTGGCTACCACGCATAATTTTCCTATTGATTAAGTGATACTTAAATATTATCGAATATATTGAATTAATAACATTTATTAATATAGAAGCAAATAAGTGAATATTAAATAATAGGTACCTATTGATTAAGTGATAATTATTCAATTGATATTTATACTATATAAAATAAAATCAAAACAAAGATTTAATTTTATTAGTATATCAATAGTATTTAATATTCAAAGTATATTTCTTACAATTAGTCTTTTATAAATAGATAATTAGAAAAAAAGATGTACTATATTGTTTTTATATTTTTAATTAGTAGAGTTAATTATGTGTTCATTAAAATTTTAAAATAAAAATCCAACATTTATTGTGACAATTTTTATTATTTTTTTACAAACACAATTAGTGGTGAGGGAGCACAATTTAAATTTAGCGGTCACATTGAAATTAATATTCTTTTCAAAATCAAACTAGAAATTTCACCAAAACCAACGGGAACACTCAAGTTGAGTTAAAAACATTAAACCTTACTTTAAGACACCTCAAGTCAGCCACAAAATCAACGGGAAGAAAAAAAAAAGGTCCAAACCTAGAGCTAGAAGAAAAAAAGTTAAATACCACCAAAAATACCAGAACTCACAAAAATAGTCTTAACCTAGAAGAAAAAAAAGTTAAATACCACCAAAAATACCAGAACTCACAAAAATAGTCTTACCCAACCATTATAATACCCACATAAATTTAGAATTATTTTAACAATTTGACTTATAATAGATATTTGATCATTTATTCAACTTGAGGATCCGATTTGATGAAATTTAAACTTTAAGAATATTGAACTCGCACTTAGTCTACTAAGTATAAATGTTAATGAACTATTTCCTAAATTTTATAAATACTTTATTAAATAGCTTATTGGAACTCTCTCATTGTATTTGTAACGGTTTAAAGAATATTTTTTTTCGTTATCTTTTTCTTTTTCTTATAGATTTTTAACATCATTATATTATAAAATATAGTTTTTTTCTATATTAAAGTAATTTTTTAGCTATTATAAAATTCAATAATAAATAATTTTATTTGTCATTAGCATTATAAAATAGTTTCTAAATTTTGTTGCACAAATTTATTTAAAAAATCAATATTTGAAACCCTATATGATATTAAGAATAAAATTTCAAAATTTATTAAATCAGTTTATAAATTAATAGTAAATTGAAAATTACATTACGGTCTCTCTTTTAATCTACTCAAAAGTTTACTGGTATTTTCCAAGCCTTTTATGATTTTTACATGGGGAATTAGAGGAGCTTTAAGATACTCCTTTTGTGGAATAAAGTATTTTCCAATTCCTATGGTTCTGGACGTTCGTTGTTTGGTTGCTACTCCAAACTTCGAACAAAGAACTCATTGATATTCAATAAGAACATTGCATCCACTATCCGTTGCAAGTTAATATTTGGGTAATAGAAGTTTAGAAATGAGTCACAGAAGTTTTTTTAGTTTTAGAAGCTCCACTCGGACCTAGCTCTATCATAAATCACTATGGAGCTATACTGGAAAATCGAAAATGTATAGCTGTGATTTTTCTAGAATTCCATATATAGATATTATAATGATCAATACCCATCATTGGTATGATATAATTGTCGTTTATCCTTTCAGAAATCCGGTACAGTTACTTATAATGGACACAATCTTGATGAGTTTTGCGTTCAAAGAACTTCTGCATACATTAGCCAAACAGACAACCACATAGCAGAGCTTACTGTGCGAGAAACTCTAGACTTTGCAGCTAGATGTCAAGGTTCAAGCGAAGGCTTTGCAGGTTTGTCCAATAAATATGTTAGTTTATAGTTTTTCTTTCATTATAGATAATGTATGATTGTTATCAATTAGGTTAACAATAACATTAACCATGCTTGATTTTTGTCTTTCCTTTTTCTCTGTCACCTGTAGATTTGAAAGAGTTAGTTTCCTTGGAGAAGCAAGGAAATATACGGCCTAGTCCAGATATAGATGCATTTATGAAGGTTTACCATCTGATTTAATATAACAATAATTATGAGGATTGCGATGCACATATTTTTATCTTGATTGCCCTCTTCCCATGTGCTAATCTCTTCAGGCATCATCAGTTGGTGGTCGAAAGCACAGTGTTCTAACTGATTACATTTTGAAAGTACTCGGTCTCGATGTATGCTCTGAGACACTAGTTGGAAACGACATGGTTAGGGGTATCTCTGGTGGCCAAAGAAAAAGAGTCACTACAGGTCTTTTGTTTTTACTCGTGAAATAGTGTTCCTGTTGAATATATATTCAATTACTAACATTTTTTTGCCTGTTATTCGTATATAAATAGCAATTTTCATACTAAGATAAACTTTTTTGGTGCAGGAGAAATGATTGTTGGGCCAAGAAAAACTCTTTTTATGGATGAGATATCCACAGGACTTGATAGCTCAACAACATATCAAATAGTTAATTGTGTAAGGAACTTTGTTCATCAGATGGAGGCTACAGTATTGATGGCTCTTTTACAACCTCCTCCTGAGACATTTGAACTGTTTGATGATATTATACTGTTATCAGATGGTCATTTGGTATATCAAGGCCCTCGAGAAGAGGTGTTAGATTTTTTCGAGTCATTAGGTTTTCGATTACCACCACGAAAAGGAGTGGCTGATTTTTTACAAGAGGTATTATCATATTATTAAATTAATTGACATTTTCTTGCATTTGACTAACTTGCCTTATGAACAGGTGACATCTAGAAAGGATCAAGCACAATATTGGGCTGATCCTTCCCGACCATATACATTTGTTTCTGTTTCTAAATTTGCAGAAGCATTTAAAAATTCCAAGTTTGGAAAGTCTGTGGATTTAGCACTTACTTCTTCATATGACAAATCTCAAAATCATCATTTGGCTTTGGCTAAAACTAAATTTGCGGCATCAATGTGCGAACTTTTTAGAGCTTGCTTTGCTCGAGAACTGCTTTTGATCAACAGACATAGATTTCTGTATATTTTTAGGACATGTCAGGTATTTATTTTTCCCAATCTTATACTATTACTTTCTTTCTAATCCTAAATTTGAATGCATGTATAGTTCAGTGTTCAGATCGACTTGAAATGATTATAATGCTTACTGACCACATGTTCTTCTATTTACTCTCATTCTCAAACACAGTAATTATTGTTTGGTTTTTCTGTTTTCCTTTTGATTGAAATTCTTTTTTCTCTAAATCCTCATTTCCATGATACAATTTATAGGTTGCATTTGTTGGATTTGTTACATGCACAATGTTTTTGCGGACAAGGATACACCCCACAGATGAAAAAAACGGCAATCTCTATCTCTCTTGCCTATTTTTTGGATTGGTGCACATGATGTTTAATGGGTTCTCTGAGCTACCTCTTATGATATCGCGACTCCCGGTTTTTTACAAGCAAAGAGACAATTTGTTTCACCCTGCTTGGGTGTGGTCTGTTAGTAGCTGGATATTGCGTGTGCCTTATTCCATACTTGAAGCCGTTGTGTGGTCTTGTGTAGTATATTACACTGTTGGTTTTGCTCCTGGTGCAGGGAGGTATATCCAATATATTTTTCATTGCTTGTAATGCAATTGGTTTCTTGTTCCTCATGTTATATTCTTTACTCATTAATATATCTTGACATGATTTCAGATTTTTTCGCTTCATGTTCCTACTATTCTCAGTTCACCAGATGGCTTTGGGGCTGTTTCGAATGATGGCATCCATAACACGAGATATGGTAGTTGCCAATACGTTTGGTTCGGCAGCACTGCTAGTTATATTTTTACTTGGTGGATTTATTATACCAAAAGGTAGGATTCATATTTCTCTTCAACATATTTATTAGGTGGTACAAAACTATATTTATAGTTTGGAAATCATATTTCAGCAATGATCAAGCCATGGTGGGCATGGGCTTTTTGGCTGTCACCACTATCGTATGGGCAGCGTGCAATCTCTGTCAACGAATTTACTGCCACTAGGTGGATGGAGGTTTGAATTATGATACAATGAACTGATATATCTGATCAATTTGTGTAGTTCTAATGGCGAATGTATATTACTATTTGTTATGAAACAGTCCACTATTTTGTACTGTTCAGTTTTACACGACTTTGATTCCTGATTTTATGGTTTTTCCAATTTTTAACATTTGCAGAAATCTACTATGGGAAATGGAACTGTTGGATACAATGTGCTCCATTCATATAACTTGCCCAGTGGTGACTATTGGTATTGGCTGGGTGTTGGTGTGTTATTGTTGTATGCATTTGTTTTCAACAATGTTGTGACTTTGGCCTTAGCTTACCTTCAACGTAAGTTAATACTGACTTGTTTTTCCAATAAAAGTATCATTTATCTATAGAGTGATAATCACTATGATTTTCTCATCTATGTATGAATATGTTTCTTCTTTACAGCACTAAGAAAATCTCAGACTGTGATCCCAGTCGATGCCACAGAAGTTAATTCTGTAACAAACATTGGTCAGTCATAAACTTTTCACGTGCCTCGTGAACTTACCTCATTATATTTCTGTTTTTACATGTCTCTTTTTTGTTACTCTTGAATCTGTAGAGCCTGATCAAGGGTCAGAATTAAGTGAGACGTCTCCTGGAAAAAGCAAGAAAAAAAAGGGAATGATTCTTCCTTTCCAACCATTAACAATGACTTTTCACAATGTTAATTATTTTGTTGATACCCCAAAGGTTAGCTTGAAGTTTAAGTTTCTTATCCATATCCTTGTCTATCAATTTATTTATGAGATAATCAATATGTGATTATTAATTTATTTAAATCATGTATTAAATTTATTCACAGGAAATGAAGCAGAAAGGCATACCTGAAAAGAAATTGCAACTCTTATCTAATGTGAGCGGTGTATTTTCACCTGGTGTTCTTACAGCATTAGTTGGGGCAAGCGGAGCAGGAAAAACAACACTAATGGATGTACTTGCGGGTAGAAAAACTGGTGGATACATTGAAGGGGATATTAGAATATCAGGCTATTCTAAAGAGCAACGTACCTTTGCTAGAATATCTGGATATGTAGAGCAAAATGATATACACTCCCCTCAAGTGACAGTTGAGGAAAGCCTCCGGTTTTCTTCCTCTCTGCGCCTTCCAAAGGAAATCAGCAAAGAGACAAGACGGGTATGTCACTTCATTAGATTATGGATATGTTAGATTTTACAATTTATCACCTAAATCATCCAATATCTCATTTTAATGCATTCAGGAGTTTATTGAAGAAGTAATGAGCTTAGTGGAGCTTGATCCTCTTAGGCATGCTTTGGTTGGTTTGCCTGGCAGTAGTGGTTTATCAACAGAACAGAGAAAACGCCTAACAATTGCAGTGGAACTTGTTGCAAATCCTTCAATTATATTTATGGATGAACCTACCTCTGGACTTGATGCACGGGCGGCGGCCATTGTAATGCGAACTGTTCGTAATACTGTTGATACTGGAAGAACTGTTGTTTGCACCATACATCAGCCCAGCATTGATATATTTGAAGCATTTGATGAGGTTAGCTAAATTCTTGTTTATAGATTGATTGAGAGTTTATTAGAATTGGTAATAAGATTCTTCGAATCTTAAGTTTAACATTCCTGTATAGTTGCTTCTTATGAAACGAGGCGGCAGAGTTGTGTATGGGGGAAAGCTAGGAATACATTCGCAGATAATGATTGACTATTTTCAGGTAAAACCACATTTAATTTATTTTTTGAGCTCTCTATGGGCAACAAATCTCGACATAATATTGCAATTTTGGAACTAATTGAAGTTGCAAATGAAAATTATGTTTATGATCCTAATTTTTACTGTTTGAAGATTTATCACTGAATTGAGTTTCTTCTACTTCACCGTGTAGATCAATTGAAATGTAATGTTCAGTATGCTACTTCTTTTTTCAGTTTTTCTGATGTTATCTAACTGTTATTGTGAATTGCACAAGGAATTGGTTGATTTGAGTGATATTGACTTTTCTACTAAACAGGATTATGCAATTTTAAAAGAGATTTATTCTTACATTCCTTTTGCAGGGAATTAGTGGAGTGCCTTCTATATCAAGTTCTTACAATCCAGCTACATGGATGTTAGAGGTTACTACACCTGCAGCCGAGCAGAGAATTGGTGAAGATTTTGCAGTCATATATAGGAACTCTGAGCAATATAGGTGTTGTTTTAATACAGTTGAACCAAAGTTTTTTTTTTTTTGAAAAATCTCTCTTTTCTTTAACTATACTTATCATGTTTATGTTCTTTGTTTAGGGAAGTTGAGGCCTCCATCAAGCATCATAGTGCTCCACCTGAGGGTGGTGAACCATTGAAGTTTGACTCAACCTTCTCCCAAGACAAACTCTCACAGTTTTTGATTTGCCATTGGAAGCAGACACTTGTCTATTGGAGAAGTCCGCAATACAATGCTATGAGGATATGTTTTACTACAATAAGTGCATTGATATTTGGTTCTGTATTTTGGGATGTTGGTATGAAAAGGTAAAAGTCCTCCTCTCATCTTATGTAACCTATAATCTTCCTTCCTAATATTGCATATATTATATGTTCTACTTCTAAATATGAGGTTTAACTCAATGATTAAGTGTTTGAACATTTACATCGTCAAGAATGCATCTGTAGAACATATTTGAACTATTTCCGATAAAAATAATGATAAAAAAGTATGTACAAGTCCATATTTTCAAGGTTATGAAATATGCATAAATACATATTCTACTTTGATAGCACTCTGGTGAAATTAATGAAGTGCCATGTTATAATTTCAAAATCTATCGGTATTGTTTTTGTTTTCTTTGTTTCTTGGTTGAAATTATCTTTGTTAAAATTTTCATTGAATTCATCTCTTGTGAATGTTTTAAAGGAGTTCGACTCAAGATCTGTTTGTTGTTATGGGAGCTCTTTATTCTGCATGCTTATTCCTTGGAGTGAATAATTCTTCTTCAGTACAACCAATTATTTCAATTGAGAGAACGGTGTTTTATCGTGAGAGAGCAGCTGGAATGTATTCTCCAATTGCCTATGCTATAGCACAGGAAAGTAATCGTATATGTACTTTAAAATGTTATACTATTATTTTGTAAATAAAGCTAATCAACTTTTACTTGGTAATACCCAACAGAGTCTAGTGGAGATCCCATACATTGCCGTACAGACAATAATATTCGGTGTCATCACATATTTCATGGTTAATTTTGAAAGAAATATCAGTAAGATTTCTTGCCTTCCTTCTATTATACTCATTTTGATTTACTGCTGTTCTTTATCTGTAATTGCGATCTAAATAAGCCCCTCAACCTCTTATATTATTGGACATATATCTGATGTATTGTTGGAAACTATTTCGTCAGATTATTGAAACAATTGAAATTTATTTTAATTTTAATGGTGAAGGAGAAGAGTGGTCATTCTTTAATTAGGCCATGAGAAGAAATGAACGAAAATAAAACAAGAAAATTTTAAATTTTCTTCTATGGTCTACCTTTGTTTGAAAGCGAAGTTATTTATGCTAAAGTTTATATGTCATCTCCTCTTTTGAATTTTGCAGGCAAGTTTTTCCTTTATCTTCTCTTTTTGTTCCTCACATTCACATATTTCACATTTTACGGTATGATGGCTGTTGGGCTCACTCCTTCACAACAATTGGCGGCTGTTGTTTCTTCTGCATTCTACTCTTTATGGAATCTCCTCTCTGGCTTTCTTGTACCAAAACCAGTAAGCCATCTTTTTACTCACCATGCTGTGCAATAGCCAATAGTGTTCTTAAAACATCGTATATTAAAGATGAGTTTGGGACCATTTTTTGAGATAGTGTTTTTAAGTAAAACTTTTTATTTTCTATTGAATAATTTTTGAAAAAAAAAACAACTTGGTTTTTAGAATCTTTAAACACGCTTTTGATATTATAGTCAAACATTATAAAAAAAACACTTTTAAAAAGTCATATCAAACTCGAATACACAGCTCATTATTTTCCCATTGGTATTATGAATCAGAGTATTCCAGGATGGTGGATATGGTTCTACTACATCTGCCCAGTTGCGTGGACATTACGGGGTATTATCACATCACAGCTTGGTGATGTTGAGACTACGATTGTGGGACCTGGATTTGAGGGCTCTGTGAAAGATTATTTGGAAGTAAGCTTAGGATACGGCCCAGGTATGATCGGAGTTTCAGTAGCCGTGCTCCTTGGCTTCATCACCTTCTTCTTTACTGTCTTTGCTTTGTCAGTCAAATTCATCAATTTTCAAAAGAGATGAATTACCATACAGCACAGGTTTTAACAACAATATTTGTTTACCATTGGATTGAAAAATATTACTAGTATAGTATCTACAAGTTTGTTAAATATGATATCAATAAACTACCTTACTGATGGAGATAGCATACCTTATGGATCGGAAACACTTGCATCTCTACTAAAAAATGTAATCCCAAAATTAGAATCCAAAATTGTATCCCATGCCTACAATCTCTTGTTTTCTTCTTCATAGTAAAGTTGTAAGAGAATATTTTGAAGGTGAAGTTTAAAGAAGTGACGTTTATGATTAGATATTAATCTGGAGTTTAATATCTTGGCTCAAGTGTTTGAGTTATTTAATATTTGTGTTTGTTTGGTAGGTTTTACTTCAGAGAAAGCTAGCGATAATTAATAATTTGATATTATCTATTAGTTAAAATTATTATTATTTATAATGAATTAATTCGATATGTGAATATATTATGATTTGATTAAATATCAATTAATTGATTCACAATATCATTTAGAAGGGATATTAAATAATTTAATGTCATTATTGATAAATAAAGATTAGTTTTAGCTAATTAAATTATTAATATTAAATAGTTAGCTAGTAATGAATTAATTGAAATTAAGATATAAAGTTGAGATAATGTCAATATATTTATTGAATTTAATACATAAATGGGCAAAATATCTTAGTCTCTGAGTTTACGATGTAAATTCAGTTTTAGTCTTTTCAAATTGACATTTTAATTAATCAATTATTAAAAAAAAAAAAGTTAAAAAAATTGACCCTTATGTTTTTTCTATTAATAATATTATAACGAAATGGAAAACGATTGCTAAGGGTTGAGGGCAAAAACAAAAACAAGTATACGATTTATGGGAGAAACTATGAGAATGACACATTCATATCAATTTCACGATATTATTTTTCCAGGCATCACCTTCCCATCTCCCAATCAAACACCTTTGAGGGAGAGGAAAATGATGGAAAGGGAAAATCGAGATGAGACGTGCGATAGAGTATTTGAGATTAAATAAGTGATCTTCACATTGATGAGCTAACCATTCATTTACACACATCATCATTTTTCTCTTTGCTAGTTTGTATTAGAGATTAAATAATATACTTGAAAATAATTGGTTTAAAATTAATAAAAATTACAAAAGAATTATAATTAATGAACAAATATATTGTATAAAATGCATTTAGATGATTGATAGAAGTCACGCGGGTTCAAATCTTACCATCATCAAATTTCTATCATTTTTTTTTTTTTTTGAAAAAATCAAATTTCTATCATTTATATAAAAGATAACATTGTAAATAAATAAATAAAAAAAACATTGTAAATAAATAAACATTTTCAGTAAAATAGTATTTTAGTTTTATATGAAAATATAAATGCATGACTGTGATGGTGGAAGTTTGAATGGTAAAATAAAAAAAAATCCAGCAAACAAATATTTTCAATAAAATAGTATGCTGGTTTTATATTGAAATATAAAGGGTAAAATATCATTTTAGTACATGAACCTTCACTCAGGTTTCATTTTCGTCCATAAACTTTTAATAGTTATATTTTTCGTCCCTGAACTTTACGATTCGTTTCGTTTTGGTTCCTCCATCTGTGTTTTTTCGTCAATGACACTACCGGAGGGCTTATGTGGCATGTAATTGATTATGTGATAATATATAAATATACAATGAGGTTAAATTACATGAAAAACCGAATATACAATGGGGTTTAAGACTAAAATTAAGAAGAAAAATATGAGATTAACCTCACTATATATTCGTTTTTCCATGGTATTTAACCTCACGGTATATTTGTATAACATCACGTTATCAATTATATAAAAAGTATAACGTACTATTATTATTCGTTATACTTTTTTTATTGAAATATAAAAAATACTCATTTAAAACACTTTTTATATTAAAAATACGCATAACTAATCAATTTTATATTAAAGTATAACGTACTATTATCATATTTTAATAATTATTAGATCATATTTTTTTAAGACATCATTAGATCATATTTTAATAATTATCAAAATCATTATTTTAGAGTAAAACCCAGCAATTATTAAAATCATGGGGCAATTACTCAAATGACATGACAATAATTACTATAATGTCAAAACTTTCAATTAATTACTCAAATAGCATAATTGGAAGCCCAACCAAAATCAAAATATTTTTTTTTTAACAAAGATAAACTTCCAATAGAAAAAGAACTATAAGTTCAGAGAGAGTTCAGAGCTTTCTTAGCTAAACTATGAGCTACACAATTAAGCTCTCTCTTAGGAAAAGAAAAAACTATGAGCTTTCTTACCTGCCCTGTTGAATTTTCTTAAAATACGGGTTAACTATTAAAATAGCCTCATTTTATTGCAAATAACAAAAAATAGCAATGTAAGCAAAATTTATTATAAATTGGCCACATTTAAGGTGTCAACCTTAATAAGACAATGGTAAATTACCAGTTAACCCTCCAGCTCTTGAAGAAAGGAAAATGTTGCTCCTGTGCATGTCAGACAAGTCACTTCAGCTATGGGAAAACGCACGCTGTCATCATTATGGTTGGTTGCTATTTTATACTGTTTCAATTTCTTTCTTTCAATTTCACTTTCTTCGTCTTCCCACTTCCCCTTCTTTTTCCACCGATTTCTCTATGCTATTCCCTTCCATCTTCATCCGTTTTTTTTTCTTCTTCACAAAAAGTTCCAAATGTAAAGCCATTTATATTCTGATTTCAATTATTCCATGTTCTTTTTTCGGTTTAAAGTAAAAGGTTTACTGATTAAGGGTTTTAATGTGATAATGCTATATTGAAGTTTTTTTAGTTTTTTGCATATCCATTTTGCAAGTATTTGTGGTAATGGCTATTTTGAAGTTTTTTTAGGTTTCTAGTTTTCTTTTTCGATTTCTCTCTCTTTTCTTCATCTCATCTTCCGATTTTGGTCATATTTTCGATCTGGTTTTTTGGGTTCCCACCCATTCACTATTTTTCTTCCTTTGGATTCACATTATAAAGTTTGGTTTTCAAAGGTTTTAGTTTCATGTATTGACAGATTGTTCTAAATCCTTCCTTTGATGCACCGTCTGTTCTTCGCAATTTCATGATAGTTTATGGGCTTGTACCTGTATTAATGGCTATTATCAGTTTAACTGTAAGGCATCACTACATTAATGGCTATTTTCATTAATTTCTTCTTCTTTTTTATCAATATTGGTGGCTATTTTTGGAAAAGATTTCTTTTTTTATAAAGCCATTGATTTTAAGCACCCTAAAGATGAAGCTAACCAGTAGACAAAAAGTACTTTTATCAACTAGCTGTTGGTGGTATCAGATCGCCGGTATATGTATTTTGTTTATACGAAAAGTACTGATTGTTTTTATATATTATCTGTGACATATTATATTAGCTTAGATCAAACAATTTCTCGTACTGTGGGTATTGTAAATATATATTTACCGACTATACTAACCATACTCATAAATATGGTTTACTTTTGTCAAATGAATATTGCTTCTTTTTAACAAATTATACAACATGTTTTACTTTTATCAACTAGATGTTCGTGATATCAGTATCGCAAGTATATGTATTTGTTTATACGACATGTACTGATTGTTTTTATATATTATCCGTGACATAGTAAGAATAGCTTAGATAAAAAAATGCTCGTGCAATGGGTATCGTAAATATATTTACCGACAATACTAACCATATACATAAGTATGGTTTACACTCAATATATATTGCTTCTTTTTAACAAATTATACAACATGTTTTACTTTTATCCAATAGTTGTTCATGGTATCAGTATCACAGGCATATGTATTTGTTTATACGATATGTACTGATTGTTTTTATATATTATCCGTGACATAGTTAGAATAGCTTAGATAAAAAAATGCTCGTACGGTGGGTATCGTAAATATATATAATATATACTGACAATACTAACCATACCCATAAGTGTGGTTTACACTTAATATATATGAATCGAGGACTCAAGATCAAAAAATGCTCGTTCAGTGGGTATCGTAAATATATATTTACCGACAATACTAACCATACCCATAAGTATGGTTTACACTCGATATATATTGCTTCTTTTTAATAAATTATATGACACATTTGTATCAGTATCGCAGGTATATGTATTTGCTTATACGACATATACTTGCTGTTTTTATATATTATCCGTGACATAGTTATAATAGCTTAGATAAAAAAAATGCGTGTACAGTGGGTATCTTAAATATATATTACCGACTATACTAATCATACTTATAAGTGTTGTTCAAGACTTCGTTACTACACATTTACACTATGAAATCATTCGCCCCAAAACCATAAAATGCGAAAAAAAAAACTCATTGTAACAACACATACTTGAAAACGATGGAAAAGGAAAATAGAAACTACCATCAACAATTTGTCATTTTCGTTTAGAGGAAATCGGAGGAGAAGAAAAAATGATTATGAAAAAACTAAAAAAGGAGTGTTGCTCTAATTTGTGGTTGTTTGGGATGTAGACCATACCTGATATGAATAGTAAAAAAAAAAGAAAGAGGAAACTCAAATTTTGGAAAAGTTGAAAATATCTCCAAGCTTATGTTGGAAGTTGGTTTTCCATTCCGTATGACTTCAGCTGTTGGCCAACTACTCCCATCACATCAGAAGGTACAAGGAGGGGAAAAGTGATAAGCTAGCTTATAATGGCTATAAGGGTATGGATGGAATTAAGCAAAATATAGTTTCAGAATGTGGCTAAAAATTAGTTTACAAAAGCATGTGGCTATATTTTGTGAGGGGTATGTCAAATGTGACTAGTTCTGAATTTTCTCTTTTTAAAACATATTTTTGAAAACTCCAAAATATCCTTAAAATAAAATTTTCATCTGATTCTCTTTATTCGCACGTTCCGGTTTTTTTCCTACGATTCTCTTTCACTTTCTTCATATGATTCTCTTTTTTCACACAAATTCTTCTGTGAATTGTTCTTGCGAATTTGTTCTTTCTAGCTGAGATTTCTACAAAATGTTCTTGCAAATTCATCTTATCTCGCAAATTAATTCTACTTAAAAAATTCTTTCTAAAAAATCATTTGTCATTTCTTATTTACTCACAAATTATTTTTCAAACAACGCTTGTGAAGAACCTTCTTCCTCGCCTTCGTAGAGGTTCGTGTTTGAATCGGGACAACAAGATTTTGCACAACTTCGAGAAGAAAATCTATAGCCTCCACCAAGAGTTGAGAAAAGGAAGAACAATAAACCTTTGGTCAAAAAAGAAAAAAGGATTCGGGCGAGAGGAAGAAGACGAGGGTAAAATGGTAAAAAAAAATGATTGGAAAAGTGTGGCGCTCGTGGACTACTAAATATGCTATCTGAGTAATTTTACAAAAAGTAAATACACCAAATAAATTATGGGGGAAATATATGCTATTTTAGACAATTTCCTTAAAATCATTACCCGTACACAAAATTAGCTTATAAAAAAATACTAGCCCATGACTTGTAAATTGTAATTATCAGTTTTACATTGATAAAAATAAATCAGAAAATCAATCCTTAAAAATTTAAATCATATCAATTTTATTTTTATATTATAAAATAGATAGGAATACAACATTCGGCTTTTTATGAGTATTATCATATTAAAAATACATGTCAGTCTAAACATAACTCAATTATTTGAACATCAATACTTTTTAACATAAATTTAAAGAATCGAATATCCCTTCCTCTAATTTAACATAGTAAATAAAAAATAAAAGAAACTATAACATTTTTTTTACCTTGATATAAAAAATACCAAAAAGTTTAATTTATCACAAATAATACTTTTTGTTATCATTTTTTTTATCACCAAATAAGCTTATTTTTTTATGTCTAAATTAAAACTTAGTAAATTTAAAAGTTTTATTAATTTTTACTATTTCAACTATTATATAATGAATTCTTTTTTATTATTTATATTTATAATAAATATATAAAAAAAATACTATTTATAAAAGTTTTAAAAACTCTTTGCTATTTTAAAATCCAGTACTATTTTTAAAAAATCTATAAAAAAAAATCCTCCCTAAATAAATACTACAAATTGATGTTTTCCTAAATCTGTTACATTCCCTAATTAAAAAGGAACTTAGACATGTCATTAAAGTGTGGATAAACGATCCACAGGATTTCCCACCCTCTGATTACTATAATATAAATATAAAACGTATTATCTCTCTCTTCACATTTTACATTCCCATTCATGGATAGAGAGAGAGATTCCCCTTTGACGTCAAAATCTTGCCCTCCCCCCTTTTACCTCTTCCTTACCAACCACTTCTTTTCAATTTCATCTTTCCCACTTTCTTCTCTTTTCGATTTTCATCTTTTTCCTCCATCCACAACCTAAATTAGGTTTTTTGATTTCTTCAAATTCCGTCTCTTCGTGTTCTTTTGCTCTTTTTTTTTTTTTTTTTTTTTTTTAATTTGAATTTCTGTTGGGATGAAGAACCCTAAGAATAAGAGGAAGAAGAAGAATTCACGGTCTCTGAATCCGATCACGAATGGTAGTAAGGTTGTTACTAAAGATGACGGTAATGGACATGTAGATGGTGCAGGTGCGATTACTGAGGCGTTGTCGATGACTTCTCTTAACGATTCAGCTTCTGCTTCCCGAGAAGCGAGGTTGGATTTGAACGAATCTTCGCGGGGTTTATACACGAGCTCGAGCGACAATACTGATGATATAACGACGACTTCGTCTTCGAGCGTGATCTCGGTTTCGTGTTCGAGTTCGAGTTCGAATTCATTGGAGGATGTTTTAGATTACAAGGGTTGTAGGGGGAATAAGCAGAAGAGGGTTATTGCTGCCACTGGAACAATTTCAACAGTTTTAGGGAAGGATTATGTTAGGTCTTCTATGAAGAGAGATTCGAGGAACAAGTTTATGAACTTTGATTACGGGAATGTTTCTAAACCGGAAGCGGAACAGTTTCTTTGCTCCATGCTTGGAAATGATTGTGAACTCAGCATGGCTGTTGTAAGAGATGTGCTCTGTGAGTTTCGTTATTTCTATCTAGTATTCGTTTCTTTTGGAGCTTTTGCAAATACAACGTTTTTCAGAGGATTTGTAAATGTAACAGGTTTTTGAGCAATCAATGGTCATCGTGTTGAGAACAGTCATTATTGATTGACTGACACGCTAAAAGAATCTGTATATTTGCAAATATTCTGACTTAGTTTGACTTAACACCATGAGTTTGAATCCACAGCTTAGTTACCTTCATATAAAGTTTGTTAATAACGTAAAGTCACGTGTATTTATCCATACCTAAATTGAGTAGATTATCACTGACCCGGCCTCAAAATTTAATATTTTAGCCGATAACTTTCTTTCCCTCTGGTTTTTAACTTAGAGAAGCTCAAAAGAACATTGAATGATATTGGCAAGGGAGTAGTGCTTACCGAATCTGATTGATTGGTGTTCATTATTCATCAAATGTTGTTTGGTTTGTGTTAAAGTTGGTTATGTCGTATATGACACTTCTGATAAAAAAAAAAGTTGGTTATGTTGTATATGACACCAATTGATATCCTCGATGAATTATTATATGAGATGGAAAATGTTTGCTTGGATTAGTCATAGTAAAAATTAAAAGGCATTGAACATCAACTGTTGACATTTAGTTTTACAATTACAAGTGGTCGTGTGGTGCTAGTAAATAATTTAGAGATAATATTGTCTATCAAATTTACTAGTTGAGAAATCTGGCTAGAAAGAAATTTAAGGATTTTTCATGATAAAATAAAACCATCTCATCTACTTCAAAGTCTCTATTTGCTTTCCAATCTAAAACCTTTTGTAATTTTGATTTCCTTTTGATTATCGCCACATGGAAATGCTTTTCTAACCGTTTGGCTCTTGGTTGATTCTCATCGCCCTGTTTTGTTTTTTGTGAATCAATACTAAGTTACTTCAAAAAAAAAAAAAAGACAATCTCCGCTGGAATTACTTTTAGTCTGAAATTCAGAATACTTGCTTTTGGTTTTTTTTTTTTTTTTTCATGATGTAACAATTTAGATATTAGTTTTGTCAGTTAGTTTCATTATATCCAGTTTTGCCTCTGCAGGTCAATGCGGATATGATGTGGAGAAGGTATCATGAGTTTCTATTATCTTCTTTTCTTTATTAATTATTTTCTTCTTCATAATCAAACTATGTTGGTAAGCATCCAAGTATCTCTTCATGTTGTATTTTTTGCTATAGAATTTTTTTTTTAATTATTGAAAGTCAGTTTGATGACCTATGAATAATGGCCTGATAATTATTTTCCTCCGATTCAAATTATCACATCTTGTTCACAGTATCATTACTATTGACAGCTGTCTTGGGCTAACATAAATAAAGGATAGAGTGTGATAGAAGTACATGCTCCAAGTCCGAAGTTTAGAGTAAATATTCTTAAATCTTGTCTCGTGCAATGCTCTTGGCGGGCTTGGGGTGACGCGTACCCATGCATTTATTTGATACTTCTAGGTTCTGTGCAAAGTCATACTATCAGTATCATTAACTGTCGAATCTTTATTATGGATTATGTTACTGTACATCCATGTGTTTTCCTCCCATTACTGGTTTGATTACTAGGACACTGTGGAATTACAATAGAGTTAATATATTAAAATTTTGATCG
The DNA here is from genome assembly GCA_028015215.1 of Gynostemma pentaphyllum. Taxonomy (NCBI): domain Eukaryota; kingdom Viridiplantae; phylum Streptophyta; class Magnoliopsida; order Cucurbitales; family Cucurbitaceae; genus Gynostemma; species Gynostemma pentaphyllum. Next base: position 17,084,998 of record CM051355.1, read on the forward strand.
TAGTTTGATATTAAATATTGGTATACAACTTATTTGTTAAACCCGTGTATAACTAAAAGACGATTTCATCTATTTTTGACCTAATATATATTTTATCTCAAATATATTTATAAAATAATTAACAGTTTGTTAATAATGTGGTATGTTAGAGGCTTAATTGTAACTCTCAGTACCATAAGGGTAAATTTTACATATTTTTCAAACACAATTCTAAAAGTTTAAGGGTATAAATGATCAAATTAAAACTTTAAGAGTGAAATTGCAAATATCCCATAGTTCAGGTGAGGATTGTGAACCCAATAATTGATACTATTGTTCTCAGTTTTCTGCTTAGTGAAAAACTGTATATGTTTTATGTTGTACATGAACATTTTATCTTTAGGTGTTTAGTATAGCAATTTTTCAAACTAGTATGTATAATAATTCTAATTTTAGATTTTACCAAACTTTTTCAGGCTTTGAATGTATTGCTTGATTTATCTTCTTCTTCCAGTGAACAGTCTAAACAAGATTTGGGATACTCTGTTGAACAGCAAGAAAATGTGAGGAAGATTTTCCCCTCTTAAAAACCTTCTGCATTCAATTGTGGGAAAATATGCCCATTAATAATTCACCTTCTTCTTTCTTACATGGAATCGTTGGAGTTTATTGACAGTTGATAGATCGTGCATCTGATTCTACATCCTATTCCTCTGAAAGTGAGTTTCAGGAGAGTATTTGGTCATTTGGTGCTGCTTATAGGTAAGTTGGTTTTTTTAATTATTGTTTCTACATTTAACCTCAATGGTTTTGGCATAGGAGTTAGTAGTTCTGGATTCTATCTGAATCATCCATTACACGATATATATAATTATTTTTCAGATTTTATAATATCCTTGGTAGGTTGCTCTATATTTTGTCTTAAGTTGAATTTAGGATTCTTTTAGTTTTAACCATGGTTGTTAAAAACGTATGTTTCACGAGTTGAAACGTACGAGTCAGAACGGAACGGGAGCAATTCGATTCGAAGCGTGCCTTTGAATCATGAATGAGAAGTATCGTTTGTTACAGAAAATGAATTGTACGAATCGTTTCCAATTCGTTTGTATTGATTCATCAAATTTAAGGGCGAGATGAAGAGAACTTTAATTTTTTTACGGTAAAAATCCTATTAAATGGTTATCTAGGAAGCACGGATACGGACACGGGGATACGTCATTTTCCAAAAAAGTAGGATACGGATACGTCAAGGACACATTAATTTTTTTTTAATATATATATATATATATATATAATGGCAAATTTAGTCCTTGAAAATAAGGTAAACATGTAGAGGATTCCTTCTCGTTTTCTTCACTTCTCCTCCAATGGAAGTTAGGGTTTTTTGGGTTTATTGCCTCTCTTCGTTGCTGTATGGGAATGAAAGGGCTGGTCTACTTTTCCTTTTTTTCAAATAGAATTCGTTTTAGGGTTAGTTTTTTTTTTTTTTTTTAAAAAAAACTAAGTATTTGGTCATTTTTTACTTCCAGCCTAGTCCAAAAGTCTGATTTGAAAATTTTTGGGGGGACACGTATTTTGCAGTATCCGACACTTGTCCAAGGCGTGTCCGGACGAATCCGTGTCCGATACGGATTCTTCATGAAAATAGAGGTGTCCGTGCTTCCTAGATGGTTATCATAAAAAAAAATCCAATTAAATGGCAGATCATAGAACAGATTCTGTTTGACATGGCCGCATGAGAAGGAGAAGTGAGGAAGACGATGAAATCGAGAGACTTTAAGAAGAAACAGTATTGGGTAGGTGAAAAGGTCACCACTCACCGACTCAATAAGAAAGGAATTAAATAATATTAAATAAATTTGATTGGGTAAACTCAAACACGATATATTAATTTTTAAAAAAGGATACACATTCCGATTTACGATTTAACAACCTTGGTTTTAACCACCATACACAATGTTTGAATTTCCCTGATATGTCTTTTACAAATTTTGAGTTCATTTCCAAACTACAGGGGAAAAAAATACAAGAGATTTTGAATTTGTCTTCTGGTTCTATTTTGCAAAAAAATTTTGCCTTGTTATTCAGTTGTAGTAATCATAATATGGTTATGGGTTTGGAGATGTACAATTATTAATGGAAGCATCTGTACTCTGTTCTTGCATGAATGGAGTGTAAAGATGTTTACATGGCAAGAACGTCTTAGGAGTTGGTGACTAGTTGATCCCTGATCGAGCTAACCTTACAGTTCATTGAGTAGAGTAGGGAAATTTCAAAATTTTACGTTTTTTCATGGTTCACTCTCATTTTAAAAGTATCCAATTCAATGCCTTCGTCCCATTTGGTATTGAAATTAATGTGATTCTATGTTTACATGTTTTACAGAGTTGTCAATAGTGATGTAAAGTTTTTATTGGTGTAAAATTTTTATTCAAATGAATTGTTCTAATTCATATCTTTTCCGTTTGTGGTATTGAATAGTTTGTGAATGTTGTCAACATTTATATGACTTCATGCTGCTTAGATGCAATGCCATGGTGAAATGTTCTTTTCGCAAGTATTTCATTGTGTAAAATTTTATCTGACTGCCGTCTCCCCCCTCCAAAAAAAAAATAGGAATGATGCAAGGATTGCCAGTCATGAAGGTCAAAGTCAAACACCACAAACTTCAAGAAATATTGATTCTGATCTCCCTCAGACATTGTTAGAGACTTTATTCAACATTTCCAAAAGTCCTGAATATGAACCAAGCACCATGAATTGGAGTAGTATAGTGAAAAAAATGAAATCTTTGGGACCTGGCATTGATGTCTATACCTCTAGTGGTGTTCAGAATACTTGCGATATTAAAAGTAAATTTTGCAGCTGCTTTATGTGGTTTTTTGGTATTTTCTGCTACATAAACTCTCCTGGTCCTTTTCACCAAGGGAGGGGGAAAAACTAAGCAAATCCTAATTTGTTTATTGAGATTCTTGTGAATTTAACTTCTGAGTGTGTTCAATGTTATATAGCTGAAGGAGATGCATATCAATTGCATAGGAATTCTGCAAATCAGCTATGGGATACAACAAAATCCTATTACCAGAGAGTAAGATGCTTTTAGCAACATATAGGTTTTCATATTTGAATACATTTGAGTTTACATATGGGTGCAATTTTCTTCAGGCAGCAGCAGCGCATGCAAAAGGAGAACGCCAGTATGCAACCTATCTCTCCGAGCAGGTTTGTTTTGTGTCAGAATATGTATGACTTTGTAGAGTCTTTTTTATAATATCAATTATACATGTTTTTTATTTGTGAGTTCATTTTTCAGTTTCTATTGGTCATACTTGTTCTGATGTATGCTTGATATATTTCGTCTGTTTGACAAAGATTTCCATTTATATTAGAAGATAGTTCAGAAAAAAATTAAATCTCCGCTTGAATAGTGAGTAAAATAACATGGTCATGAACTGTGGTCCTTGTAGCCCAGAAATATTTTGTTTTTGACTTTAATTTTCTGCTTCTGTTGATGCACTTTTATTTCTTCTGGTTTTGGATATTTTTCTTTGTTGTATGGGGGGCAGTTCCTGCTTCTTGACCCCTGAATGATTTGCTGATCCACATTTTACCTTTCCCTTTTATATCTCAAGGATTTTTCAAATCTGCCTGTGTTCTACTACTCCCTTTGGCATTTGATTGGCTCATTATAGATTCTGTAAACAATACTTAGCTCAATCCATTGGTTGTGCAGGGGAGGGTTCAAACTAGATTGGCACAGAAGGCTGATGAAAAAGCAAGTCACAATATTTTTAAGGCTAGGTTTGTGTATTGCTTAAAAGCAGTAATTTCCAGCAATTTTGGCTTTTAAATGTAAATTAAGCCATTACTGTTTTATCTTTGTAGAAATAAGGACATAGAGAATGTGATAACAATTGACCTGCATGGGCAACATGTCAAACAAGCAATGAGGCTTCTTAAAATGCACCTCCTATTTGGATCTTATGTTCCCTGTAAACCTTTACTACCTGCAATGACTATGTTTTTATGTACTCTCTCGTGTTTGACAATAAATTGTTCCTTTTACTATTTCGTCTCAGTATGTTTCTTTTCTATTTCAGCAATTCAATCTCTCAGGGTTATCACTGGATGTGGGTCTCATGGTTTAGGAAAATCAAAGCTTAAAATTTCGGTATGCGTTTTACTTGTCTGTTCTTCATGTCTTGGTTTAGTCCTTGTTTGAGTTTAGATGCACAAGTCTCTAAGATTGCTCGAGTTAGCATTCCGTGGCTCTGGTTACAAAGTCGACATCTTTATGTGTCCATCTAGATTGCTAGCAATAGAGTTGTCACAGATTTTGAAAGAGAGAATTAAACACAATGGGTCATGTGATTTTTTTTTTTTTTTGATATGAAACGAGACTTATATATTAATAAAAAAAAAGGAGTTACAAAAAAGAGGTGATTAAAAAATCACCAAAGGTCAAAGGATTACAAAAAAACTACTCCAATTGGCATTGATCATGAAACTATTATAATTACAAAAAAGTTTATCGAGGGAGCTCCATTGAGAGACTTTAAATTTAGTGACCTCCCAAACATCCGAAACTGGCCTAAACTTGTTGAAAATGCGGAAGTTTCTTTCCAACCAAATTTCCCAAACTATGCATTTGACGGCATACTCCCATATAGTTTTCGCCCTTTTTTTGAAGGGACGATGGGTCATGTGATTTATATACTGACATTTGTAACGTGCAGGTCGTCAAACTTTTAGAAACCGAGGGTATTGGATGGAGTGAAGAGAATCAGGGAACCTTATTGATCAAGCTTAATGGACAGAGAGAGTTTAACTTTCTGGAATCTAACAGTGACACCGAGTAAGATCTAAGGATATATGAAATGTTCTGACACCATAACCTCTTTGAAGTGCTAAGCATATCAAGTAGGGGCAAGGCGTTAGTAGTTCATTGTAACATAGTTTGCATAGTTAGGTGAAGAACTTAATTTAGGTCTCAAACCATCTACCCGTTGATACTCAGTGTTGTACCTAGATCATTCTCTTTCGTAGAAAAAACCAAAACCAAGTGATTTTTTTTAGTTCAGTCATGTTTATGATAATCATATACGATAACAATTTACAACTTTATTTATGATATAACTGATTCGATTCTGCTTGATATCTCATATATATGTATGTAGTTTTCCTGCCCAATTTGTTTCTGAAACTTTCTTGATTGTTTCCTTTGTCATTGATTTTAGCATATTTATATTGAATTGAGACCCCCCTGATTTTGAAGTTCTATTTGAACCACTTTTTATAAGGTACTATGGGATTGGGGGATTTGAATTCAGGATATGAAGTTTAAATGAACTGAACTGCCAGTTGGGTGATCACTAATAGACAAGAGTCTATAGAAAGACGTTATTTCCCTTGATATATATGACCAACATGGATTGAAAGTTATAAAAAAATAAAAATCCAAAGGTATTTATTCATTCAAAGTATTATTAATGACTTGGCCGAGTGGTCAAAGAGTTTTCTCTTTAAGTTTGAGGGCACGAGTTCATGTCTGACCATCTATTTAGTATATCATTTTATGAGTTGTCTGATACCAGTTGTCAAGTGTTGTAGGTTTATCGTTGTCAATTAAAATTAGTTGAAGTATGTGCAAACTATTTTAAAACTCGTGAGATTTGAAAAAATTAATTAATTGGTTCTAATTATTAGATGCTTCTACTTAGACATAGGGTAATCAAAGTGATGTTAAATTATTATAATTCTTAGCTTACAAGAATAGTTGGATAGGCAGACTTTTCATTGCAAAGCCACTAAACCTAAAAAATATTTTTTTGTATTTAAATATATGTTTCATCCTGAAATATTTATATGTTTTATATAGTATTTGGTATTCAGTAAATTTTTAATTTGAATTTAAAGTGTGTTAAGAAAGACTTTTCGAAGAACAAAAGGTTCTAAAAAATTTAACAATTTTTTTTTTTATATATAATAAACTGAACTATTTCATTAATAAGTGAAAAAACCCCAAAAAGCCCACTAGCAATTATGAAAAGGCATGCCAGTTATAGGCAATAATGGAGGGGAATATTTACAAGATGCACTCCAAGTGGAGGCATTAAGCACAATACAATCTCAAACATCACTCACATTCATGTGCTTATCAACAAAAAAACCTCCTATTTCTCTTCAGTCACAAATTCCAGTAAATAGACCGAACGACGCCCACAACACTTTCTTCTTGCCCCATTCAGATAGCCACCAAGAAGAGCAATAAAGTTGCTTCTAGAGTTGTCATGGAAGACCCAACTCAAATGGAAAGTGCTAAGAAGATTAACCCAAATTGAACTAGAATATTTGCAATGAAAGAACAAGTGGCTTGTGATTTCAGAAGCTTTCAAACAAAGGTTACATCTATTAGGCTGAAGGGTTATCCATGAGTTTCTCAGTTATCATTGTTGGTTAGAGTTTAATCCATCATTGATAAGAATCCATAAGAAGACTTTAATCTTACTAGGATAATTATCATTCCACACTAGGTTCATGTTAGGATCATCCCTCAAATTCTTCCACACCAACGTCAAAGCAAATTTACAGCTAAACCCTTTGGCCTTATCCGGCTTCCAAATTTTGAAAACGATGTTTGGCTTGTATAGTTAAAAGGAGGGAAAAAAAACTTAGTGTTTTTATAATTCGTATTATTTTGAAAAGTGTTAATAAAAAAAATTCCCTTATATAAGTATATTTTTTTTTAATATTTCCAAGTCATTCTACTAGACTTTATCATTTTTAATTTTTGCCCCTTAACCTTAAAGACCTCAATTTAATAATCTTAGTTAAAGTATTTTATTCTAAATTCATGAAACTAAAGCGTGACATCCTTTTATTAATATTTTTCCTAACCTTAAGAAAAAGAAACTACTAAATTACATGAAATAAAAGAAGATTTATTTTCGCCTTCCAAGGCATAGCCTATTGATTAAGGTATATAGTTCCGCACTTAATAGAGTGGTTCAATCCCCATCCCAACGTTTTGTATAGAAAAAAAAAGGGAAATCGTATAAATCACCTATTAACTTAAAGAGTTGTAATGCTTACCCCTTAAACTTTCAATTTGATCAATTAACCTCCTAAACTTTAAAAACTATAAAAATTGAAACTAAAAATTTTTAATTTGATAAATTACCACCTTAAATCGTTAATTAGACCCATAAAAATCACTATAAAGACGAGTAATATATCTCTAAAATAAATAAGGTAGGGAAGGATAAGATTGGTGAAGAAAACATCATCTTGGCCATCACAAACATTTCGGATTCGAGGTAGAAAAAACGAGGTTTACTATGGGATAGGGGCCCTCATAGATCCACTCTAATAGAGATTATATATTATCATTTAAAGAAGGTAATCTGTTTAATTAAAAATTTATCACTTCAATTTTGATATTTTACCAAGTTTAGGGGTCAATTGATGATATTGAAAGTTTAAGAGTGTTACAAACCGTTTTAGCTAGGGATGGTTTGTGCACTTAAAAAAAAAAAAAATCTCCCTCGAAACAGCAATCATAAAAAATATCTCATCCAACGTTTATCAGTGTCTTACACTTCCCATCTCAACGATTCAGATTGAATATTATATAATGACAAAACACCAACATACAATACATGGAAAACCGACTTTGCTTCTTCTCTTTTATTTGGAGAGAGTGAGAGAAAGAAAGCATCCATTTCTACGAATGAGTCGGGGTCCTCGAAGAAATCAACCATGGAGAAAATCGCCTTAACGAACTCCGAGAGCTTTTGGAAATCCATGAGGAACAAACGAACGAAAGCAGCTGAAGAAGAAGAACGTGACGATGATGATATTGATTATGATACGGAGACCGAGGGATGTGATGTGAAGGTTTGGAATTCGTTTTGCGAGAGCTTTCGTCAAGTACAATCCTTACTGGAACGAAATCGTTCTTTAATTCAGCAAGTGAACGATAATCACCAGTCCAGAATCTCTGTTAATTTGGTAGAAAACGTCTCTCTAATCCGCGAGATTAACGGTAATGTCTCTCGTGCTATATCGATTTACTCCGATTTGTCTTCCAATTTCTTGAATGCAATCCAACAGAGGCGTGCTATGGAGTCTAAATCAAAATCAAAATCAAATTCAGAGAACAGGAACTGAAGCGACGTAATTTCAGTAATTATATTTTTACTTTGAGCTATTCTTTGTTGCAGCATGGTGAATTGAATTGGATTTTAAGCTGTTTGTTTGTTTGTTTTTTTTGTTGTTTCTGTGTTTAAGAAGTTGGATTAGTGTAAAATAATTGATCCTCTTGAGGACAATTATGGGGACTTTCTTTTGTTTAATTATGTTTATGGTGTTTGTCTGTTTTGTAAAGGATCATAGCTGCGAGATTGCTTCCTTTGATTATATACCCACGGACGTAATGAGGTATTTGTATTCTGTTTGTTCGTCTTATTACGTCGTTTAATTGCATTTTCTTTCGAATAATCCTTCCTTGAGAAGAAGCTCTTCCGTATATTCACATGTGTCGTATCTATATACAATCAAGCATATTAGTGAGACTTTCCTATCTATTTGATAAGTATAATATAAATTAATTAATTAAAATAAGATACTTATGAAAGTGAAAAGGAGTTCCTCCTCACCAAGGAGGAGTCTTAAAGCTTTTTTTTTTAGCCCAAAAGCACTTTTAGGCCTTCCTAAAAGTTATTCCAAACGGCCCTTGTTATTGTTGGAGTCAGTGGGTGGGGGAGAGTGTCTGCTTTGGTAGATTTTCAAATTTCCACAAAAAAAAATTCCCTTGGACGATTAATTCACGCCTACCTAGGATATTATCCTACGAGTTTCCCGACGCCAAGTGTTGTAGGGTCGTGTGGTTGTCCCGTGAGATTAGTTGAGGTGCATGTAAGTTGGCCCGGACACTCACGGATATCATTAAAAAAAAATAACACTCTAAATCTCCCTTCTAAGATATCAATATGACTTCAATATTGTCTGTCCTTTGTCCACCTCCACCTTATTTCAACTTTTTTTTACTTTATGCCTTTTGATTGGGCTGAGAATTTTGGAAATGGCTACTTGAAAGTGTTGTTTGCATCCGGTCTGTGTTGTCGTAGACTAGCCTACTCCATCCATCTTGGCTATCTTGAGCTTATTCATAAGCTTGCAACGGATTTTTTTCATTTTCTGTTCTTTCGTCCGGTGTAAGAAAATACTGGAAAACAAGGAAAGGATAGTTGAATTCATACACACACAGCAAATTTCTCATTTCAGGAATAAATCCAAGGGTAATGGATGGTTTTGGTTGGTATGTTACATTACAATGCATGTGGTCTCTGGTTTTTCTGATCTCTTAGTTGGTTGATGAAGTGAGCTAAAGGAGTGATGAAAGAATATGGTATTCTTAAGCTCCTTTGGTAGCAATTCCCCTGTTTCCTTTAACGTAGATAATCTCAATCATGGACTACCAATCTACCAAGTCATTGCTGCCTATCAGATGCTGACTGTGAAATCGATGCTGCATTGACCTCTGATCAACGCCCTTGAAGTACTGGTTAGTTTTGTACAAATTATTTGGGGTCTTTATTTTATTCAAGCATTGTGTATTCTTGAGGCCATGCAGCTGAGGATTTTCAGATTATTATGTACTGAAGTACCTCATGCCTTCATGTACAAGGTAAGACCACCATCTTTTTCCATGATTTTCTGCCCCTCATCTTCTTATTGCCTTTCTTTCCCCCTTAACATTCTACATTTTATTTTGAAAGAAAAGGTGCTGGGGAATTATTCATTTGATTCTTCTTAGGAGACTCTCTTTAGTTCCTTTTATTATTGCGATTTTTGCGTCGATGTTCTTTATACATAAACTTCTATTTATTGTGGTGTAACATTTTCCCCCTTTTCTTATATAGATTTCCCCGTTCTTTAAGAAATCGGAAAACAAAGAAGAATGATGATATGTGATGGATGGACAAAGAAACACGCCGGAGTTTTTTTAGATTATTTTTTTATTACAATGATACAATCAAAGGATGAAGCGTTGAATTTAGAATGAAAACTTGAAACAAAGGGACAAACATTAATATTGTGAGCGCCACAGGTTTTGGACTATAATTAAAATTGCCGAATGACTTTTCTTTGATGTCAAAGACTCAAAATACACCACCCTTTTTTTTATTATCAAAATTACACGTTCTCGTCTACTGCTTTCTAGTTGCAACTTATTTTACAAACCTCTATGATTTTACTAAAATCTTGGAATAATTCGGGTTTCTGCCCAATTTCGACCGTTGTAACAAGTCAAGTACTCAAAATGCTTAGCAATTATCTTTAAATATTTTTTTACTTGATAACTAAACTACCAACAAAAAGTAAACACTCGACATAGCTAAACGATCAAAGCTGATGTTTGAGAAATTGAAAGAAATTATTCACCTATTTTTATCAACTTAATCACAGTATCTTAAATTATGAACTTCCTTGACTCTATAAGACTCTTGACAAAATAAGTAATCGAATTCAATCAACCGGTCGCAAATTGAAACTTAAAATAGCTAGGACCACCACATTATGAAACTATTCCATATCGACATGAAATATAAAGGTAAGAACGGCAAAAAACCAGTTGCTATATAGTCTATTGGTTTGGAAAGAGAATTCGGACCATTAAACATTAATAGATTAACAGGTCCATTACTTGAGCATAGAATTCTACCTTAAACAACACAAAAAAGGCCAGTATAGCTGATCGGATAATGAGTACATTTGCCCAGTTTAAAAAAAAGACGGTTAATTTATAGAGGGAGTTCACCGCTATCTACAATCACAACTTTGCTCTTTGGTGTTCCATCCTGCCTTCCCTCTGCTTCGATTTTCATTACCACGTCCATTCCAGATAGCACCTTTCCGAATACCACATGTCTACCATCCAACCTGTATCATAATATAATATTCAAAGCATGACATAAAATTCATCGATATTTTCACGACTGAATCAGACAAGGATTTTACCAGCTAGTTGTCACTGTGGTGATAAAAAATTGTGAACCGTTTGTGTCTTTGCCAGCATTTGCCATAGACAAAAAGCCTGCAAATTTTATATACCATCATTTATGTTTCAAATTTCTGATAATGTAAACGGGAAGCCATTTGAATGGCTTGACAGGAGGGCATAAATCTATGCCTACCTGGTCCGGTATGCTTCAGTTTAAAATTTTCATCAGCAAATTTCTCTCCATAGATTGATTCTCCACCTCTTCCATCACCAAGGGTAAAATCACCTCCTTGGATCATGAAGCTGGGAATAATTCTGTGGAATGCACTACCCTTAAAGTGTAGAGGTTTTCCGCTCTTCCCAACACCTTTCTCACCTGAAAATTGGAATTGTGAAATTTATAGTTACCGAAGAGTAACCAGAGCCCGATTCAAAAAATAATAATATTCATTTTCATCTCAAAGCCCGGGGATTGCAATTCCAACACGTTGCTTAAGCTCAGCTACTCAATTTTAAAAGGATGATTAGAAGAGCTCCATATTTTTATTCAATGTATTGTAATTCGTTATGAAAAGTCCCACATGCAATGATGCAACTGTTACATTAGAAGATTGAAAATATTATCAAAATCAAAGTTATCTTCTTACCAGTGCATAATGCTCGGAAGTTTTCTGCAGAACAATGAGAAAGAGTCGATCAATTAGCGAACGACACAGTTGAGTAAAATATCAGACATTCAATATAGTCCTTATAACAGATAAACATACCGGCAGTTTTAGGAACAGCCTTTCCAAAAAGACCCATCTCAATGCGACCTGCAAAACAGTTTTCATACAGATCTTAACATCAAGAACACACTGTAAATCCAAAGTGTAAAATCTCTGCTTAAAATTGCCTAGCTACTGGAAAATGAGCATTAAACTTTGTCTTAACATCCCTGATTACGCAAATATCCTTCAACTAATACTCGTTTTATCAAGGAAAAAAAAACAGATATATCAAATACATCAATCTCGGCAAAAATTAGACAATTACATTAATGCAATAATTCTCAAATATTAATCATGTAAGCGCCCTTCCTATATTTGTCAACAGAATAATTGGAATCAAAACGATAATAAGCTAAAAAATCTTAAGCATAAGAAAAGCAATCAAATCATACTAAACGGTAAACACAAATCAGTAAAGTTCTGAACCGAATATTTGATTTTACACACAATTTAGACTTGAACAAAAAGGATCGTACCAGCAGACTTCCCGTCAATTTCAACATCGAAGTAAACTTTATGAGTCACTTCTTTCAGATTCTCATTCGACTTCTTTGCCTGACAGAATAATAAACTTCACATCGATCAGATTTTGCTCAATCAACTTAAAATCTCATTCACAATCGTATCCAAAACAAATAAATAACATTAACGTAAAACCTCATTCACGATCACAAACAGAATTCATATTTGATTACAGATCTAGAATGCGAGAACGATTGCAGAGAAAGAATCAAATTCTACACTGTTTAAATTAACCTATTTCCATATTAGCGATCCAATTATAAAAAAGAGATGATTTTAGAGGAAATGAGATAATCAATTACCTGGATGAAAGTTAGGGTTCCGATGAGAAGGAAGGTGCATAACAAGAATGACGTCGATTTCGCCATCTCAAAGGCAAGGTCTGCTTCAAGAAAATAAACTGTGATTTTGCCTTTGACTTTATATACTAAAATTTTTCACTGTACTTGAGCAATAAACGTGTAGTCTGTAAGCTTAACCAATTGGGTTTTGACACGTGGTTTTCTCTTTGTTCTCATTGGTTAAATCAGTCTAAAAACTGTGACAAGCTACTGGATGTTAATCAGCTATTGGAAAATTTCAGAATTAGCCCAAAATAATAGATGATTATATTTTCAACCCTATACAAATAATTTTCAAAGGTCTATAATCAGATAGTTTTTTTAATATTATCTTCAGAATTAGGTTTAAATGTTATTCATGTACTAGAACCAGAAATTTTATTTTAGGATAAAATATTATTTTGGTCCCTGAACTTTCACTTATGTTTCATTTTTCATCTCTAAACTTTCAAAAGTTATATTTTTTTGTCCCTGTTTCATTTTGGTCCCTCATATGTGTTTTTTCGTCTAGGACACTATTATAGGGCTTATGTGGCATGTAATTGATGATGTGACATTATATAAATATACAATGAGGTTAAATGACATGGAAAAACGAATATACTATGAGATTTAAGACTAAAATTAAGAAGAAAAATATGAGATTAACCTCACTATATATTTGTTTTCCTCACGGTATATTTTTATAACGTCACATTATCAATTACACGCCACATAAGCCCTTCATTAATGTTTAGGGACGAAAAATGCAACTTTTGAAAGTTTATAGATGAAAATGAAACTGAAGTGAAAGTTCAGGAACCAAAATGATATTTTACCCTTTATTTTATTTTGGTTTTTATATATTCAATAGTTTATTTTATTTTTTGAACATTAATTTTCTTTTTAACTTTTATACTTGTAAGTATTTTATTTTGCTATAGACTTTCATAAACATATCGATACCAGAATTATTACATGTGGTTCAAAACTTAAACACTCACGTTTCTATTAAATATTGTATAAAAAATAAGGATTAAAATAATTTTTTTTATATAATTTAAAGATCAAAACAAATATTTAAGATTATAATGATCTACAAAGATGAATTATAAAGTTTTGAGACAAAAAATGAAAGAATTTAAATCATACCTTTATATCTAACCCCTAATTCAAATTAGTTTAACATGAGAGCTAATTGGTTATATTTGTATTCAATATCTATATAATCTCACTCAAATATAGAAAAATCATTTAACAAGCTATACTGAAAAAAAACTTTAAAACGCTGAAGCAGGAAGGAACACAGCAGACTGCCCAGTTTTTTTTTTTTTTTTAACATAATTTCAAATCAACATAACATTTATTTTGCAAAAAAAAAAAAAAAAAAAACTTTAAAAGATAGACACAAACAATAGTTAAGCGAGCGATGATCTCTTTTTAAATTCACATTATTTAGAATATTGTCTTTCACATAATTATATGACATCGAACTATATTTTCACGAGATTTGGAAACATTTGAATTATCATTCAATCACTATAAAATATATATTAAATAGGAGATGAGAGACACGAAATTGTGAAAAACAGTACTAATATCTATATATATTAAAATTGATTCTGTAAAAAAATAAAAATAAAAATAAAAAGTATGAATAAAAATAAAAGTATGAAAATACTTAATAATTAAAAAAAAAAAGAGTCTATTTTCTCCTAATTTTAGTATCGATCAACTAAAAAAAACATTTCCATCCTCGATTAGAGCTATTAATAGATCCAATTATTTTCCCATTTACAAAAAAGGAAAGAAAAAAAGAATTGGCCACCACTTCCCTTACCTTCCTCCAAATCCCAAACCCGCTCTGTCCTTCCTTCCCATTTCTCTTCCCATCAATACAAATTCCCTTTTCTATCTCCCAATCCCAAATTCCCAATTCTCCTTTTTCATTTCTTTCTCTAATGGCCGATACCGGAGTTGTCACCGTTTACGGCAATGGCACCATTTGCGAAACTACCAAAAAATCTCCTTTTTCCGTCAAAGTTGGCCTCGCCCAAATGCTCCGCGGCGGCGTTATTATGGATGTCGTAAACGCCGATCAAGCTCGAATCGCTGAAGAAGCCGGCGCCTGCGCCGTTATGGCGCTTGAACGTGTTCCGGCCGATATTCGCTCTCAAGGCGGAGTTGCTCGTATGAGCGATCCTCAATTGATCAAGGAAATTAAGCAATCTGTTACTATCCCTGTTATGGCCAAAGCTCGTATTGGTCATTTTGTCGAAGCCCAAATCCTCGAAGCAATTGGCATTGATTACGTCGATGAGAGCGAGGTTCTAAGCCCTGCTGATGATCAGAATCATATCAATAAGCATAATTTTCGGATCCCTTTCGTTTGTGGTTGTCGGAATTTAGGCGAAGCGCTGCGGCGAATTCGCGAAGGTGCCGCGATGATTAGGACTAAAGGCGAAGCCGGGACTGGAAATATTGTGGAGGCTGTAAGACATGTGAGGTCTGTGATGGGTGATATTAGGTTGTTGAGGAATATGGATGATGATGAAGTATTCACTTTTGCTAAGAAGATTGGAGCTCCTTATGATTTGGTGATGCAGACTAAGCAGCTGGGGCGGCTCCCTGTGGTTCATTTCGCAGCTGGTGGGGTCGCTACACCGGCTGATGCTGCATTGATGATGCAGTTGGGATGTGATGGAGTATTCGTCGGGTCTGGTGTATTTAAGAGTGGCGATCCGGCAAGACGGGCAAGAGCAATTGTGCAGGCTGTGACTCATTATAATGATCCTGATGTGCTTGCTGAGGTGAGTTGTGGCTTGGGTGAAGCAATGGTTGGAATCAATCTTAATGATGAGAAGGTTGAGAGGTATGCGAATCGGTCCGAGTAATCTTGGCTTGTTAGTTAATCAGATAAAGAAGTGATATTTGACAATTCTGTTGTAAGAAATAATATGCAATTTAGTATTCTTGAATCTTTAGCTGTCATTTGTAGCTCTATATGCTTTATTAAATAAATGTTTTCTCTTTTGTTTCCAGAGGTTAAGAATAATTGACTTCATAGATGTATTTGTTATGTGGAGTTTTGCTGGGAAATAGATTTATTTGATAAGCTGTCTTTCAGAAAATGTTTCAAATTGAAAGGTTTGAATGTTATATGATATCTGTTGGAAGAAATTTTGGTTATCAGAGAGGATGGTCATGTCAGACAATTGAAATATGGAATGGTTCTAGTATTCTGGTTTTTAATCATTGATTGTTTGAAAAGCTTATATCTTTATCCATGAATGTTCTTGCTAGTTTTTTTTTGTTTTTTTTTCTCCGTATCGGATATTCTTGCTATTTGCTATGTTTTTTTTTGGTAATAAACACATCTTTCATTGATAAGTGAAAGAGCCAAAAAGCTCAAAAGGGATTACAAAAAAGCCTTCCAATTGGAGGCAATAATAGAGGGAGAGTAATTACTAAAATATTTACAGTTTGCACTCCAAAGGGAGGCATAAAGAACACTAGACTCCCAAATGTCATTCCAAGATTTACAAGAGTCCACAAAAATCCTTCTATTCCTTTCGAGCCAAATATTCCATAAAATCGATCGAACCGCGTTAACCCATAAGACTTTACCCTTGCAAGACAGAATAGGGGCTTCCAACAAAGCTAGCACGTTTGTTTTTGGGTCCATATGGCTGACCCAGCTAATATTAAAAGTGTTGAAGAAGGAAACCCAAATATTCTGAGAGAAATTGCATCCGAAAAGGATGTGCTCCGTGTTCTCTGAGTTTTTCTTGCACAAGCAGCACCAATTAGGCTGTAGACATAACCAAGGCTTTCTAGCTTGAAGTTTTTGGTTGGAGTTGAGGCCACCATTAACCACAATCCAAAGGAAAACTTTGATTTTTTTAGGATAATTGCCTTTCCAAATCAGATTATGATTGTAGTCAAGATCAAACCCAATGAATTTCCACAGTAAATGAAGAGCAGACTTACACGAGAATCCCTCCCTTGGATGAGGTCTCCAAACTCTAGTATCCTCCCTGCTATTCAGACGGATGGGCTCCAACAGGGACTGCAGCTCAATCCACTCCAAAACCTCATGATCTTTGAAATTTCTTCTAAAATCAATAACCCAATCGTTAACCTCTTCTTTCCAAGCAAGACTAACCGGGCTCAGCTTGTTCATCGCAAGATACTATTTGCTATGTTTCATTGCTACATTTCTAGTAGCTTCACAAACTTACTTACGAGATTCCGGGTTTCTGATATTTGAGAATATTTTGATGGACCTTGCTTTTACATCTGCAAATTGAACCATCATTCTCTTGAAATGTGGTGTAGTGTTTGGAAGTTATGTTTTGTTTGTCTGGTCTGGCTTGTTCTTGTCACATGTTGCTTCATTAGGTTCAGTGAGGGGATTGTCTTTTGTGGGTTAAATGAGCTCAGAGTTAGTATGATATTCGTGTCTTTGCTTGCAGTGTTCTTGATGATTTGTCTAGATCGATCATGCTATCACTCGTTAACGAATCATTTTCACAAGCTATTTGTTCAACTTGTTTGGTAACAATTTTGTTTTTTTTTTGTGTTTATGCTTTACTCCTATTTCCCCATTTCCAGAAATATTGGGAAATCTTAGTCATTGACATATGTTAGCATTCTAAAGCTTTTATAAAATGTAGGATACAAAATAAAGAAATTGTTAGTAAATCAATTTATTTTCACAAACATCAATCTAAAAATGGAGATGATTATCAAATACAACTCCTCATTTCAGTGATGAACCAAAAGCCATGATTTTTCTCTGCCCATTCCATCCCTAAACACTGATACTTCTCTAGATGCTGAATTTCGCCATGACAACATTGACACAGATGTCTTACGGGCATTGTGCTTGTGGGTTTGGTTAGGTTTTATCACACTTCTAACTCACAAGTGTAGTATGATACTTCTCTAGATGCTGAATTTCGCCATGACAACATTGACACAGATGTCTTACGGGCATTGTGCTTGTGGGTTTGGTTAGGTTTTATCACACTTCTAACTCACAAGTGTAGTATGAATTTAGTAAGTTTGTGTTTGGACTATGGTGAATTTGCTAAGTTTGAGTGTGAAAAAGAACTAGGTTTTTTTAGAGATGATGAGTTTAGATAACTCACCATTTAAGATTACTAAATCAAGAGACAAACGGGAGTTTGGACTTGTGTAACCTAAATCTTTTGTTCAAATCCATGAGCCAAACGCTCTATGCATACATTTTTTGGTATTATACTATTATCATGTAACTGTTTCGCAAATTTATAAATGATAAAGAGGTGATATGTATAATTGTTTTTTCTTTTATTGGTTGGTCTCTCTAAAGAATATATTTTAGTCTTCACTATTGTTTGTTATTTACATCTAATCACATAAATTATTTTGTTTGCTGGTCATACTAATTCATAATTATTCTTTCTATCCATTTTCCTGTTTTTTTTTTTTTTTTTTGAACCAAGGCATTTTCATCAACTTGGTCCAGTTCTTGGATATTGTTTACAATTTTAGAAGGAAAAAAAGTGGCTTCATACTGATTTACTATGGTTCATATCTGGCCACGTGTTGAAATTTGTGTTTTTTTCTCCATATTTGTTCACTTTTTTTTAAGTATCTGTCTGCTCGTGCTCATCATACCTATGTTGTCAATTTTTTTCTTTCAATATTCATACTGTTATTTTAGGAACAAAAAAAATATTTTAATATTCCACCGATGATTTCAGTAATGGGAAATAAAAATCAAGTCTCATACCATGATCAGATCAATCAGAACAGTTATTTGGCCGAGTCCCAGAGCGTGGACTGCAAACGAATGTTCCATAAAGATTGTATAACATATTGAAGAACAGGCAACCCAAGGAGCACATTTTTTGACCTAACAAATTTACTGCTCCAAAATTTGACTTGTGAGTAACCTAAATTAAATATTCAGTTAAAAGAAAAACGAAACAGATATGATACTATAGCTAACGAACTTAAACAAGAAAATCAATGTTAAAAACTTTAATTAGAATGCCTTAAGAAATGACCTGGAATTTTTCTACAATATTATTCTGTGTTCAACAAAACTGCAGGACTTGAGAGCTACATTATGAAGATATTCAACTAATCAAACAACAAAATCTACATCCCACTGAAATGCATGAGCTCATAGCGGCTGCATACCAACTCTTAAGAGAGGCAAAGGCGAGAGAGCGAGTGTATAATTCAAGACCATCTCAAAGCATGCTCTCTAGGATCCAAAAAGGGGATTTCCATTTCTATCAGTAGCAGTACGATCATTGAAAGTTTCATACTCATAGTCCTCATCAAGATACTCCATGGTTTTTCCAAAAACAAATGCTTTTGTTCCCATTGTTGTGAACGGCATTAGGCCAAAAGCTCGTGCAGTTTTAATCTCCCTGGCAACTTTCCTCTGCGCCTTGGCACTAATACCTGTCTGCAAATTGTCAAAGTGTGAAATAAGATGAAGGTTGACAACTCATCACGTTCAAAACCTGAATGTTGTTCCAAATGTATTTACCTTGCTCCTCTTGTGCATGATCCCCGCCTCAGTTATGAAGTTCGCCAGAAATCTAACATTCTGCAGACAACTATTCACTCATAGTTAGATCTACAAAAGTGTTAAGAGAAACATAAATAAGCTCGAATTCTCATTAAATATGTATTGCACATGCAAAGGTATTTGTTTCTAAATAACTTTTAGGGAGAGCGGTAAACTAAAATCTCAATAGATACATTGACTGCTAATACGAAGGCGCATTCGGTGGCACCGTGATGTTGATAATTCTGTGGCCGCCTTATTGTCTCAAACAAGCAAAGCAAGCGCTTAAGGTAGTAGATGGTGTACTACTAGAGGGGGTGATTGCAAATTACATCCATGTGGTTTGCCTGATTTGTGGTTTAAAATTGATTTTAAATACTCTTCTGATTAGTAAAAGAGAAAATCACACCCCTTAGTTTTAAGGGATTTGAACATGCCCTTGTACTTTTTTATCAATTCTTTAATATTCAAGGATGGTGGCTCCAAGAGATGAGAACTTGTAAGTTGTAACTTGAAATGGACCTAGAGGTGTTTTACTGCTAATTTCGACCATGTTTACTTAACTCCTACACACCTATAAGGAACTAAAAGGAAACTGAGAAAATAAAGATGACAGAAAGTATGCAAAATAAAGGAATGCTCACCCTGAAATCAGCCTTTTCTAAAACCTCCTTAGTGGTCACCTCAAACTCAATCCTTTTGGGAGGTTTGCGTACTCCTGGCTTTGTTAGATCGAGATCCTGTAAAAATTTGAAAGTATTTAGAATATCAGTAACATAAAGTGATTAGTGATCCATAGATAACATCACCCAGAGAAGGTGCAGAGAGCTAAAAGTTCTTCCAATGAAAAAATGTTATAATGACAATTTGTAACTTCCTCTCTCAAAACAGCATTTCCAAATGCTAAAAATATAAACCCGATACGAAATAACATATTATTCAAAAGCTAACCACACTGACATAGTTCACCATAATCTTTTTCATTCTTGCTTATTGAAGGAGACAGAGATTAGTTTTCCTCGCACACAATAATTCCTCAGAGGTAATGCAATTAAAAATCAAAGTTACGAGATGAACAACAATTAGAATTTTTCTTCACAAGCATGCTCAGCTACAGCCTACATACCTTGATATTGTAAGTCATTCCAGGCTTAAAAGACAAATCTGATCTGAAAGAATAGTCATATTGATCTATTTCCTCAGGATCGAACTCAAAATAAGTGGCAGCTTTCTTCAACTTGCCATCCATCCCATCTGACAACGTGCTAAAAGCTTCATCAATTCCATCCAAAGCCTGGAAATTGTTTCCTCCACTCAGTCTTGAACCTATTCTTTCACGAGACTTTCCAAGTTTATCAAGCTTCTCAAAGAAAGCATCAGATTTGGAATTACTCCCGGAATTATCACCAAATATCCGGCGTTCAAAATCATCACTAGACTCAGACGAATTACGTTTTTCCTTATCATCAGATCCATTATCCGCTGAAATGTAAAAATATGCCTCACAATATTAGGGTTTTCACTCAATAATCAGTCACTTAACTACTTGAAAACACAGAAAAATCTTGATTAATTTCCACCAAATCAAGAACTAAAAAGTAGGTAAGGAATTCATAATGTGAAATTCAAAACAAGAGGAATTCCATTTCGAACAAATCGAATACGAATAACAATAAGAAAATAAGAACTCAGAATTACCAATGGCGGCATTTGTGGAAAGGAATCTAAGCACCGAAGGTTGCTGAAATCTCCGCGATAAGCCATCGCTTAGTGATCGTAAAGAGACATTAACGATTTTCATTATTGTTAAAGCAAAATCACAGAGCTTGAGAAAAAGAAGAAGAACTTCAATGTGGATGAACGATGAAGTAAGCACGTAGTAGTTTCTCTGTAGGGCTGCAGTTTCAGCTGACGGGTGAAAGCTGTATCTGGGCCTAACCGTGGGCCTATCGGCCCGAACGCATAACTTATAAAACTCATTGGAATGTGACTTGTAGCTTAGCTACTTTTTAAAATGTAGTCTAATGAGGTTTATAGTAAACAACAAGTGGTTATATACGGTATAATTCAGTATAAATTTAGATGAAATGGTCAAATTTATAATACATTAGATAGAGGATCGGTGGCTCTTTTGGTTTTAAAAAATATATATATATATAAAAAATAATTAATTGTTGTGTTATATACTATTGATTTACATAATTTAGTGACCCGAGTAGGTTCCAAACCATTTAAGTAATGCTCGTGTTGACTGATTCCTATTGGTATATAAAAGTTAATAGGACTAAATATTTTATTAAAGGTGATATTATTTGATATAAATTGAAAATAGATATTAAAGATGCTCCAAACTAGTTTGAAGACATGTTTTATCCAGATAAATTTCATCGGTTCCCCCACCTCGATATGGTATATTTTTTTTTAATGATTTGTAAAAAAAAACAACCCGAAATTACAAAATTATACAAGTGTTAGTAATTGAATTAGTTACTAATAAAAAATGAAAGTTGAGATATAGTTTTGAGGTTTAAAGATATGGTTCAAATTAAAAAAAAAAAAAGGCATTTTCATTAAAAACTTGAAATATGGTGTAACACGATACATTTTATTAATAAATTTTAATAACAATGACTTCATTTGAAATTCATTACAAATTAAAAGCGCAAAATAAAACTATAAAAAAAATTTAAAATTTTTGGAAACGACTGCAAACTTTAGTTTACCAGGCTTCTTTTTTTTTTTAAGAAATGTTTAAAAATAATAAATTTTAAAGGAAAATCACGTGACTTCTGTCGTCCCATTCCCATGCAATCTGAAACCTATTATGTAAACTGAAAAAACTAAATCTATCGTGATTCTTGATAGATTTTTTGTGAATTTAAAAAAAAAAAAAAGTTTTAAAAGAAACTGAAATATCTAAAACAAATCAAAGATTTAATTTCAAGATTCTTCTTCTTCTCTCTAAGTCTTAGTCTTGGAGTCCTATTCAATCTGGAAGCTCTGAGTAGCTGAATGAAAGAAAAAAAAAATGGATAAAAAAAATTTGATTATTCTATGGCCTCTCATCGTCGTCGTCTTCGATCTCGTTGCCTTGTTCAATACTCCATCTCCTCCAGAACCATCTTTCACCATGTTCAATAATCATCTTCATCAAGCCAATTCGAATCAGACTCGTACGGTTAATCATACGGCCACGGCCACAGCCACGCCCGATTTGAATCATCAGATTCATTTGAATCAGAATCAAACGCAATTGGCGAATCTGAATCTGACCAAAAATGGCAAAGTAGACAATAAAACAAAATATGAAGGCAATAACGTTGTTATCAGTCACAGCACTTTGTGTTCTTATAGGTTTGTTTTCGTTTTTTTTTTTTTTTTATTTTATTATTTGAGGAATTCTTTGATGTTTTTATTTTATTTAAATTGCCTGATTATTTTATTTGCTTTGATCCTTTACATTTTCTCCAAGCGTAAAGAATTCTAATTAATCTCATAATGAGAAAGAGAATAGCAATATTAAAGTATCTAATTTGATCTTTAATCACCCAATTTTTTTTTTAATCATTTAATTAAATCTGCGTTTGTGTAGTATCTGTTTAGATGGATTTTACATTTTTAGAAACGTCCTAGTTTCAATATGTGTTTTTTAATTTATTTTACAAGAGTTTAACAAACTCTCATTTTTTTTATATTTACTGTTTTGAACCCATGAATGTTTTGAAACATTAGAAAAACACCTCATTTCTCATGGAAAAATATTTCGCTTTTTGACCGGTTAGTAAAAACTCCTTTATTTTACTTTAACATGATCATCTACGTTATGTACCTTATATATTCATAGGTCTCATTAATATGTAGTATGATTTAAAAAAAATAAGTTTTTCGGAATAAGAAACGAGCATTGGAAATTTGATTGGGTTTGGTTTTGGAATGTTTTGACAGGGGGACTGCCATGTCAGTGAAGCTGATGTTGCAGCAAAAATATCCAGGACTAAAACCAGTTCTTTCACATTACCCACCAAAATGGTCAAAATATTTTGTGTTAAAACTGATACCAATTCTGCAGATAGGGGTAATAATCATAGTGATGGCAGGACCAGTTCTTTTTCATGCATGGGGATCCACAACACCTTCTTGGTACCATCCTTTGTCTAACCATAAATTTTCTGCCATTGCAATTCCTTGGCTTCTTGGCAGCATACTTATTAACTACATCCAGAACACTGAGCCTTTTGAAGTTTACTTGAATGATCAATTGGTATGTAACTTCCATCTTTGCTTTTATATTCTTTCTTTCTTTCCCACTCTCTGCATTTTGTGTTTTTAAACTCTCGATTGATTGTCAATAATAACATGAAATTTGTATTCATCGTCAATAACAAAAAAATGAATAATAATAATAATAATGGGATCCACCACTCTCTCGTTCTCGTTCTAACGACGAAATTAAAAATGTGGGGTGTTATTATTGATTATAATTCCCAAAAGATTCAAATTTAATGTCCACTTGTTTTTCATAATGCAGGTGTTCTGCAAACAACTGTCTGGTAGGTTTCCTGGACCGGCTGAGTTATTACAAATCTTTAGTAGTAGACTTATTGCTAAAGGGTAGAATATTATTTTCAAATTTTTGAGTGTCCTGTTTTGTTCAACCGTAATGTTTTTTCAGATTGATTGATAGCTCTGGCTTTAGGTTTTTCGGTATATTAGTATGGTGGTAGATTTTTCATATTCTTGATGCTATTTGGAATTTTACATTCTTTTCATGTTATGGAGTTTAATTCGTTTCTTTTCAAATTTAAAGAAATATAATAGGCCATTTGCCAGTTTTTGATCTGGCTAGAAGAGGGGGAGATATGCATATCCTCTTATAAATGCCTTGTTTTTAAGATTGGAACATTTGAATTTCGGTTTTTCAGGACTTATTTCGTCTTAAATGTTTTTCACATACCTACTTTAATATCTGGATAAATGTATTTATCATCAATCAACAATAAAAAAATAGTTATTGTCTACCACTTATGATCACTTCCATTTAAATATTAAAGGGAGTACTAGTGTTTTTTTTTAATATTCGTGAATATCTAAACCAATCTATGCATAGTTTGATTATTCTCACGGGACAACCATACAACCTTAAAGTCGTAGAATAACATTTTAAGTAGATTACCACAATTTGAACTCATGTCCTCAACTTGTAACTTCTCAGGTTTAACTTTTTTTTTACAAGGAAAAGGCAGCTTATTATGTTAAGACGAAGGGATGTTTCAGAAGCAATTTTTTGCTTTCTTTTAAATGAAAACATGATTAAATCACTATTTTTATTAATTGTTTTCTCTAGTTTTCTTTTAGTTTTTTTTATACCAAAATCCTAGATTTATAAATAACAACTCAAACTATTCAAATATCAAACTATTTGAAATTTGTTTTAAAATATAATACAAAAATTAATTTTGAAAAACAGGGGATCAAGTAATCCACATTAAGCTGAGTGGAAAACGACTATTTTTACATCTTTTCTATCAAAGAAAAAGACCATACATTTTAAGAATAATCATTATTTGAAATAACGGCTAATGAAAATAAAGATTGAAAAGGACACAACGAAAGTTGCAAGATAAAGCTTATAACTCTCAAATCATTGACTTTAATTGAAAATCTATCAAGTATGCCATGGTATGAAAACAAATAATTAAATTCAACAACATTCAAAAGAAATAAACTGTACACTATTTCTTACTACGAAATTCTATTCCAGTATTTTTCTTAATAAAAGAAAAAAAGAAATAAGCTAGCGTTAGAAATAGTTATTAGAACAAATAATTAATAATTTTCTCTTGAGAAATTATATTACTGCTGCCATTATTCATAATCTGTTGTCAACTTTTATGATTCTGATAGTTTAACCCCAGATTCATTTTATTACGTTGGTGAATTCTTACTTTCAATCTATATTCTGCTTATATCACGGCCGAAGATAAAAGTCGTTGCCCAGTTCACAGCCACATAGAATCTGTTCCTCCAGCTAATGACTCGTGTTAGATAAGCCGAACGCCAAATAAACCAACTGAGAAATCCTGCCATGGATAAACCCTTTCCTTCCTGTAGAAAATACTCATAGCTAAGCCACCTAATTTACTATATAGAGAGCAAGAAAGGAAGATCAGAAAGGCTTGCTTACTTTGCTCTGTCTAAGGTCAACAAGAGCCTTGTATCTTCCAACAGTTGCCATACTTCCTAGGTGCTTGTAGACAAACGGGTCTCCGAGTTCCAAGTCTATTCCACTGCCTGCTCGAGCCCCGCCATCTTTACCAATTTTATTCAATAAAGTTGCTAAATATTTACCTTGGCGCTCTGCTACCTACAAAATGCAAAAGAGCGGTTGCAATAAAACTTGACTTCTCCCGGTATGACTGACTACTATTGGAGTATGTAATTGCATTTTCTAAATAAGCAAAGAAAACTAGAATCGGAAGTATAGTGATTACCTGGGCTAAAGCAGGAAGAATTGGTTTTCCTGTACACTCTAGGAACCCACTGCAATCACCTATTGCAAACACATCTTGCACAGAAGGAACACGTAACCACTCATCTATACCAATCCTGAAAATATAACGAGAGATGAAATATTTTCTGCCCGCATGATTTATCATCTCTCTATGCAATGTTTTAGAGTTAAAAATTACAACTGAAAGTATGAGGTTCGATAATTTGACTGAAACACGGTGACATCAAATAAAGGGCCACAAATATACAGAAACTGAGCGCTGATGTATGAAGGAATAAAATGAGTTATTACCTAAACAATATGAAGTTGAAACTAAACGACGTTTACAATAAAGTTGGAAGAAAAAGGACAAGTTTTCTGAAAACCTTTCCTCTCTAAAACGCTAGCTCGAAAGTTTAGCAAACCAAAAGGCGGAAAAACGTGTTGGATAAGAATTGAACTTACCTGCCACCAGGAGACTTTGGAACTTCCAAGGAATTTACAAAAGGTGAGGGACCAACACCAGTGGACCAAACTAACAGCCCATAAGGAACCTCAGAGCCATCGTTAAGAATTATCGTCTGAGACTTAACATCTTTTACAATGCCACGCACAAGATGAACTCCTGACTGAAAAAACAAAATGAAACTCAAGAAATCTTGAAATGTAAAATAAGGTGAAACCCAATATCATCTAAGCTGAGAAAACAAGTTTCAATCAAATAAACTTTTTGGCATCACTGATGAATTAAAATTTATACCTTTGTCAACTGTTTAGTGGCATAGCGCCGGAGGCGATCGTCAAAAGAAGATAATATCTCATTTGCCTGTTACACAATTAAAGAAAATATTACATGTAAGTGAAATTTGTCAAGTCTTATAAACCTATCCAATAAACTTTTCTAACAATTACTTCATTTCTGAAGAAATATGCCAATTTTCTCAATGGAATACAGTAAGTTCAATTTTAATGAAGAGTGACAACTTGGCTGAGATTTTAAGAACCGTGAATGTTAATGCTCGTGATGTGCTGTATTACATAACAAAGAACAAACCTCAATTAGAGTAACTTGAATATAATCTTTCACATGAGCATATCTTTGACTAACATCTTTCATGATAAAATCACTAAGTTCCCCACTGAACTCAACTCCAGTCGGACCACCTCCTACGACAACACAATGCAGAAGACGGCGTTTCTCTTCTTCTGAAATGCCTGCAAATAACACACCCCAAAAGCTACATTAATTGAAAAACGCTCATCAAACTCAAAGAAATCATCCATTGCAATCACATACCTGGAACATCAGACAACATCAAGTTCAAAAGCAGCTTCCTACGGATTTCCTGGGCATGGTAAACCTCACGAAGAAAAATT
Organism: Gynostemma pentaphyllum; assembly: GCA_028015215.1. Lineage (NCBI taxonomy): Eukaryota > Viridiplantae > Streptophyta > Magnoliopsida > Cucurbitales > Cucurbitaceae > Gynostemma > Gynostemma pentaphyllum. Next base: position 17,112,032 of record CM051355.1, read on the forward strand.
GCATGCTCTTCCACCCCATGAATTCCAAAAGTTAATGGATGTGATCCCAATGCTATAACCAACTTGTCATATGATATTTTAAATCTCCATGGTTCTAAAGTGTTTGATCCATCAGTAACAGTCTCACATTGCACCTTCAATTACAAAATCCAACCTTTTAGATTGTGATCAATATTAATCAAATCACTATTTTTTTTTTAATAATTGTAATTCTTTTTGTCATTATAGTCCTTCTATTATTGCCTCAAATTGGAAGGCTTTTGTGTAACCTCTTTTAGGCCTCTTTTTGGCTTTTTCATACATCAATGAAAAGCAGTGTTTATTATTAAAAAAAAAATCAAATCAATAAATTTTTTTTTTAATACTGTGAGTGTCTAGCCAGCTTACGCGCATCTCGACTATCCTCACTAGACAACCACACGACCCTATAACACTTGGTGTCAGTAAACTTGTAGGATAATATCTTAGGTAGGTGGCCAACATATTTGAACCCATGACCTCAAGGTTGTAAAGGAACCTCTTGTTATCACTAGGCTAACCCGTGTTAATTAATCGAATCACTAATTGACAACACGCCAAAAAAATCTGTTACGTTTGTAAATAATTTCTAAAGGTACTTTATCAGTAATAGCCCCATGTAAATAGTATATCAAATATCCGTATCAAATTTTGTTGGGTTGTGCTTAAAAGAAACATCATTTGATTCAAAATCATCACTTTTATTGAGAACGTATAAAAAGAATAAATTTTGCTTAGCCCAATAGCTTAAGTTTTTTGTCTATTGTGATAATATGGTACCAAAACAGGAAGTCCTGGTCCTGAGTTCGAACCTTGTAAAGACATTTCCGACCTATTTATTTGTTCGAACCTTGTAAAAAAAAGACAGTAAAATTAGCTTACCGAATGTTGATCAGTATCAAGCCCAGTACAATTAGCAAGGAAAAAGAAGGAGCCAGGTTCACGAGAAACAGCAGGCTGAATCCGGCCAATGGGTTCAGCCACAGATCTAAATTCCAAAGTTCCAACACAAGTTGAAGCCAACAAAGGCGTGAAAACCATATGGTTTCGAGGCGATACACAAACGACATCGTATATACTCGTATCCAATCCTTTCATCAACCTACAACCGGCCCACCCAGTTCCCAGAACGACCACCCTCGGCTTCTCGCCGGACTTTGTCGGTTCCAGACCGGGCGGTCGGATCGGGTCAGCCTGCTCGAGTGGGGCATCATGGATGGCCTGAGAGCTGAAGAGGAGATGTGATGTAAAAGAAAAGGAAAAAGAAGATTGATGGAGGATACTGTTTCTGGGTTTGATTTGAGAAAGTTGTATGAGATTTCTGAACCAAGGCATGATTGGAATATTAAGAATCTCGAATATGGGTCTCTGATTAAAAAAAAAAAGGAGAGAACTTTACTGATTCCTTCCCAGATCGTGGGGCATTTTGAGAGGGCTGTTGTTTGTTGTTGTAAGTAATCGACTTGGCGAGCGAGAGCAGAGAGAATCAGTGAGTTGGTAGTGACACGTGGCGCTAAGATTTACGTGGCAGGTAAATGTTTGGATCTTTTTTAGTTTTGTAAGAGGGAAAAGAATTTTGATTAATTATGAGTCTGACTGAAAGTGATGTGATGGAACTCACTATTGATTCATTATCCAACAAATCTTAACTTCCCCATATCCACCACTCAAATTTTTTTTAGTATTCAAGAATTGTGATTGAGACTCACATTTTCTCAAGGAATGAGTTTTTATTTATTTGGTATTTTTTATCATTAGACCATCTTATTAAACGAGAGAGTAAAGAAAGTAAAATCACTTAACCACGTTCTTATAGTTCTAGGGTCTTTTTTATTTTGAAATTCTCTCTCAAATATGCATATTGGTGCAAATGGTAACATAAATTATTTCCTAACAATGACACTAAATTCAGAGATCATTTACAACACTACCATAGCACCTTAAAACTTTTATGCAAGTCTTACTTGGAATAAGAACACATGGATGTATCACCATAAGTAGGAGATGTATGGTTTGGTATTTGGTAAGTAGCTTGCCTTCGGTTTCATATGATTAATTATTAAAAGCCGTGTGTACAAAAGGAGTAATGAATTTTCTTCCCAAGTTTGTAGCCTAAAAATATGATAATATGGAATAAATTTCCTTCTATATTGTTCGGAGTATGGTTCTTCACAGCAGATTGGATCAAAAAAAATATTAAGAGAAGACGGCTAGGTGAGTAAATATTTATATGATAAGACCGTGCAAGGTTGTTAATGATGGATATTAGGTGTTTTGCATATAAAACGATGATATCGGTTGAGGATGGTGTTAAGTTGGAGAATGCATTAACAAGAATGAAACTCAATGGATTGTGTGAATGTTCGAGAAAATGATGATTTTGAGCAACCAATGTCATATCATGTTTAAAGTACCTACAGTAAAAAAGATTCCATTTGAAAGGGAAAAAAACATAAGGCTACTTATTAGTAAGCAGACATCCATATTTACCTTCTATTAATAAAAATAATGGGATAAGACTTCTTAACTGCCTGGCATCTTCTACACACCTGTACATGCTTGATTATGAATAGGCCAATCTACTTTTTTTTATTATACCGTGAGTGTTCGGGCCAGCTTATGCGCACCTCGACTAATCTCAGGGGACAACCACACGACCCTACAACACTTGACGTCAGTAAACTCGTAGGATAATATCCTAGGTAGGTGACCAACATAGTTTGAAACCCATGACCTCAAGAATGGAAATATAAAGTATTCCACCAAGTAGATCAGTTTATAACATAAACAAGTTTGTAGCAGTTAACTGACATAGAAGATCAAATCTAGATGCTGTGTGTATCAAAATTCATATGGGAGATTTCTTCTGCAAAAAAGTTAAGAGATGGTTTGCCCTGGAATACGAATGAAACCATTGTGCAGAAAAACATCATCAATGCAAATTGATTCTAGAGACTAGGATCAACAATGCCTCCTCTCTACTCGAAACGTATAAAATCAAGTCATTAATCATAAGACCATGAAAAGGGCAAGGAGAATTAAAAACAAAAGAGAGAGACTGAAATATAAGTGAAATTTTTTGTCAATTACCCACTAATAGACGATCCACAACCTTTCAGTAGTCACAAATCTGAACAAAGGTTACACCAAAACACACTCAAAGCTCACAGAGCTATTTCTATTCTAAATCCATCAAACGACCAAACAGATAAATTTAGTCTCGTTACACTTACAGTGTATTAATGTTGAAATAATGCTCTATCTTTTCTTAAAACCATATTTCTTACGTTCGTAGAAGAGATCTGTTTTAGCACTACCTAGATTGACAATTTTTGGGCATCCATCCCGATCTTTCTCCTGTTGTGTACACTCTTTGCAGTAGTAGGCATCAGATATTCCAACTCCTCCACAGATGACACAGCGGCCCTGAAATGATCCATAGTTACATTCATCACAGACCCGAACAAGTGTGCAAGGACGTACATACGAGTCGCAGATCACACACTTTCCATCACATTTCTCACACAATCGTCCAATAGCAATCCCAGGCTGCTTTCTGCACATAATCAAATCAGGGTGATGCTTGGCCATACTTTCAGAAAGAAGTTGTTAGTCCCAAGAATCTGCACATGTCAATATATCTCCTCTGTTAATACCACAAATAACTAAAAAAGAAAGCTCGTAACCAGAAATAACAACAGTAACACTGAATAGCACTACATTCACAAATATTATCAACAATCAACAAAGGACAGTTAGACATCGAAACCAGTTAATATCTTCTGAATGGAACAAAAAAGAAAATTTACGGTTATATAGATATTCAACGATTCTCAAAGAATATGCACAAAACCCTTATCCTTATCATTGCTCAATACACCCCGTCACACCATCTTTCTTCAATGCTTACCTGGAATATAACTTACGCAGCTGCTTAACAAATTTTGCTTTGTAAAGAAAACACAGAAACGAACACGAAGGAGTTGTTTCCGTTATATTGGCACACTACAAAGTACAAATCATTGTGAAGTACACTAACTTTAGACAATGTAAAATTGGCTTATTAATTCACTCAATTAACACTATCACAGAATCGTGAGCAAATCTCCCGATTAGAAGATAAATCTTGCCTATCCAGCATAAAAACAAACAGCTAAAGCGCAAGTTGCCGATCAACTTCACTGTTCAAATTTCCCTAAATCAAACTTTCAATTTCATCTTTCCACTACACTAATTCAGCTTACAATTTTCCTAACCAAATGCTGCTATCAAATTTGAATGAGAAATTTTCCATCTCTTTCACATCATTTAAGGTAAAAAATAACAGTCTTTCTCAGAAAATTTCACTATAACCCTCAAATAAATCTCGCAATATAAACAGAAAAGAACACAAACAAAAATGAAAGGCGAGAAATCAAAATCATCACAAACAAATTAAAAAGAAATACTTACCAATGAAGGAAAGAAGAAATCAAGACGAAGAAAAGAGGCGGGAGAATCGGTATCGGAGGAAAATGTTTCCGCGAGAGAGTCGGAAAGTTGGACCCGACGCCGATGATGAAATTCTGGAAATTACGGGGAAGGATTGGAGAATATTGGGCTTTGTAGAACATTCGAGAGCCCACGATAGACCCGGGTCCATTAACCGAACCCGAGATTGGTATTTTAGAAACATCGCAACGAATAGGAGGAAGAAAGACTTAAAATTTTAATCTCATGAGAATAATGATGTTTAACCAATTGAGTATGTGAAGAATATGTATAAATTTCAAATTAAATTGTAAAATAAATTAGATAAGAAATTTATTTGTCAACATGAGCATAGCTCAAATTGTCAGCCACCTGCTCTATTTTCATGTGGTCAAATGTTAGCATATCTCCGGCCCTTCCCCAATTTGATGTAATATCTCAAAAAAGAAAAAAAAATTGATATAACTAAAGAAACTCACGATTAAAAAAAAAAGAATAATTATGTATATCAACCATTTTATTAAATAAAACTATTGAAGTAAAAAAAATATAAATTTGACCATTTTTCACCATTTTCGATTTCGATTAGACCAATATACTCAGTTACTCACTATTATCAACTTTAATCAAATTATAATTTTAAATTGATTACTTCTTCCATATCTATAACGCTTAAAAATATTTTTTTTCGTAATTTTGCACCTATTAAAAGGAATATATTTGGATTCCATTTGACTAGTTTTGTGATTTTGATACTTCTGTGGACATTTGAAAGAAAAAAAAAACAAGACTTTTATATGGCCATATAGAAGAACCCAAAAATTGAAGGAAGGAAAGATAGGCCCAATTAAATTTTTGTTGGTGGGAAAAGCAATAAAACCAGCTCAAATCTGATATTTGATAGTTTGCCCGTTCAAAATTAATTAGATGCATAAGGCATATCTAGAAGGAAAATTATGCGTGGTAGCCAACTTTTGAATCTTGTTTTCATATATGTCACACTTTTATGTTTATATCATATTTACCCATTTTTAAATATTCTATTATTTTAATGATATATCATTGATATAATTTTACAACAATAATTTATCAATAATGTAAATTCTAGTATTAAATTTATATCAGTAATGTAAATTTACAAAAATAATATATCAATTATAATCAAGTTTTCATAAAATAATTGTGGGTTAATTATGTTATGGGTAATTTTGATATTTTTCAATTTTTGTGATTTTTTTGAAAACTGAGACTCGATATTGGCTATATGTGATAATAGCCCTATCTACACAATTGGCCTGTTTCATAATCAATTCAAATGTCGAAAGTTACTCAATAAATTTTAATTATTATTAAGTTATATTTATTAATGTCTTTTTAATTGATATTTAGTAATATGTTTTGGGTAACGATTAAAATATGCTTTTTGAAATATAGGTCAGATTATCAATTTATTGAATTACGATGATGAAATGGATTTGCATTGATATTTTTTGGTTGATGGAATCAAATTGTAATATATGTTTGTTTGGAAGACTAAATATGTATTTAATAAAGTTGAAGGACTAAAATATATTTTTTAAAAGTTAAAATACTAAAACCAAAAAGTAAAATAAAATAAAATCAAGAACTAAAGTTAAACTTTCAGAAGTCTAGCCATCTGAATAAAAAAAATAGGAATCTCAATTGGTAGTAAAATTTTATGTAACATTTGTAAATACAATATCTCTAAAAAGTATTACAAACACGATATATTTTTTTAAAATAATCACGGGTTGAATTGAATCACTTCACACAAGAATTATTATTTATATAATTTAATGATTGATTGACAACAATCACGATAATTATCGATTGACATGCTCAATAAAATAACATATTTATAAACATTTTAGAAAATTTTATTAAATTTGTGTCTATTAAGTACCCGTATTTTGAGAAATATGTCAATTTGGTTCCTGTTATTAATATAAATAAATTCATTTACTAAAGGATTGAAGACTAACTTCCTGGACAAATAAAAATAGATACAAAACACAATAACCAAATAAACATATTTCTTAAAACTCGAGGACGAAAAGAAACAAATTAAAAATTCATGGACTAGATAGAAACAAGCATCAAAACCAGTACCACAAGATATTTTTGTGAAAGAAGAACAATTTGATTCGAAAACAAAATGTTGTCAATAATGAAAAGACGTTTAATATGATATTTATCAACCTTTAAAAAAAATTATAGTTCTGCTCCTGTTATGAAACCTGGTTCTTATAATTGTCAAGTTCTATTACATTATAGATACACAGCTAAACACGTCTTAACTTGAATTGGTTGAAAGAGGAAACTTAGAAAATATCATAACCATTTCACAATAACACGTCTTAATTAACTTGAATTGGTCGAAAGAGGAAACTTAGAAAATATCATAACCATTTCACCATAATAATGTCATTGATTTTATTCATAGCTAGGCACCAAAAGTCACAGGCAATTTAATATGTATATTTACGACTTTTATTGTGCTTTTCAGTTTCAATTTCTTTAATTTTTTATAGTGAAATTTTAGGCATCAAATTAGCTAACCCTATTGTTTAGGGGACGTTTTGGTGCGGCCCGGCGTAACGCCCACCAAGCCTTCAAAGTTAAATAAAGCTTCTTTAGATTGATCAGTTTTGTCCTATAGCCTGACTTTTCAGTTTTGTAGTTATCCATCCTCTTTAAAGAGGTCCATTTCTACCATATTCATTTTTCCTTTCTTAAATTTTTTTTCTCTACCGACTGTTGAAAAAAAAACTATTCAATGAGATAAGAATATGATTGTCACCCCTATAATGAGGTGTTTGACTCACGGTTTTAGATTAGAAACATCAGATTTTACGATATCAAATTATTAAAATAAAGTCATTGTTATTAATAAATACTTTTTTTCACGTTCAAACATACTTACTCAAACTTAACAAACTCAACTAAAATTGCGAGTCAAACACCCCGATGCATAATTAAAAGGAATTTTTGGTTTGGTCACTTGAAATAAATTTGGTTTAAAAAAGGGGTTGGACAAGTATAAAATATCAAATTTATGAATGAAATATCTAACTTTTGAAAATGTCAAAGACGAACATGGAATCTTATCCTCCTATATTTCGTCACCAAAACCATGAAAACCAAAATGTTGATCAAGGATTGGAAGATCTTGTCCATGACTCAAAGGATTATATACCTCTCATAGATCTCCAAAACCTAGATTCACACAAATTAGACGAGGTTTGCAAAGCTTGGGGTCTATTTCGTTTGGTCAATCATGGAATTCCTCCAACCCTTTTGAGTAAACTTCAAGATCATGCAAGAAAGCTCTTGTCTCTCTCTTTTACATTCAAACAATCTCAATTCACTCCTCCTCTATCATATTTTTGGGGCACTCCTGCTCTCAATCCATCTGGATCTGCACTTAAACATGCTCATGACATCAATTGGGTGGAAGGACTCAACATTCCTCTAACGCATCTTTCCAAATTGCAAGTTCAAAATCATCCTTACTTTGCTACTTTCAAGTTAAACTCTCTTTCTCTCTCTTTTTTTTCTTCTTCTTTGACAAATACCACTAGTAACACTCACATGGTATCAGAACGGGAGGTACTGAGTTCGAACTCCTGTAATGATATTTTCTTCTCATTTATTAAATTACATGTGATTGAGTCTCGTATAAATATATAAATAATTAAATTTGTCTTAATTTTTAAGGTCTATTGGTGATTTAGTGAATAATGAAGTATGTTTTTTTTATTAAAGAAGTATGGGGTTCAATTTTAACCACGGCTTAAATTTATAACAAAAAGAAAAAAACTAGAATTATATAATATAATCTAATTTCCTCACACATTAGTTCAATACACGGATTTAAGTTCAAAATGGACCATAGAGATTATGGAGGCCAGTTGCCCCAGATTGAAAAACAAGTCATAAGTTAAACAAGTTAAGTCTTAAATTAAATCTAAATGAGCTCATAATCTCACAATCTTATGTGTTCTTCTTCTTCATTGGGAAAATTAGGATTTTGCTTGAAGAATATAGGAAGCAGTTGGTTAGAATTGCTGAAACAATATTCGAAGCAATGGCCAAGAACTTGAAATTGGATTCCAAGAATAAGAATTACTTATCAGAATCAACGGGATTAGTTCGAGTTTATCGCTACCCGATTTGCTCAAAGAATGAAGAAGAAGAAGAAGAAGAAACTAAATGGGGCATGGGAGCTCACACAGATAGCTCAGTGATTTCCATTCTGAATCAAGATGGAGAAATTGATGGACTTGAATTTCTTAAAGATGGCAAATGGTTTGCTGTAAAACACATCCCTAATACTCTCATTGTCAACCTTGGAGATATGATGCAGGTTTCTCTACTTATCCCCCTTCATTAACTTGTTATGATTTTTTTTTAAACCAAGGTAATTTCAAAAATAGTAAAAGTTTTCTAGCATAATTTCAACTATGAAAGAAAGAAAGATTTTTTTTTTTTTAAAAAAAAAATTGTTAATTTTTTACTTTCATTAAATGATTGAATTCGTTTTTATTATTAAAAAAACCCCTCTTATATTGAAGGATCCGGATATTTAATCTCATCGTCATCATTTATTTTTATAATGCTGATTGAAATGTTTTAAATTAAAATTCAATAACTTTTATATGTGTATGTTGTTAATTTTTACTATGTTAATAGATTCATCGATTAATAACTTTTTAATATTTAAAAGTATCATATTTTTTTTTGTTAAATTTTTAAACATTAAATTGGTTTATTAACTTTTATTCATATACTCTATCCTGTGATCTATCCTAATCTTTTCAATCTTCACGAACTCCATATTATCAAAATCTTATATTTAATTTATTAAAAGCATGATATAGCGTCATTAATTATCTTTATCTATGTTATCACTCCAAAATTATTACTTCTATAATACGAATTAAAGTTGGAATTTAGGCCTTAGAAAAAAATAAGGAGGAATTTAAGAAGTGAAAAGAATCAATCGGTTTAAAGTACTCATTTTCAATTTGAATTGAATACCTCCCTCCCTACTTCAATCGACTTGGTAAGGTTAAAGGTAGTTTTAAAAGTTAAGAAGACCAAAATAAGATAATGGGTAAATTTAAGGGAACCAATTTTTTTTTTTTAAAATAAGGTCTAAAATAGGAAATAAGTACAAACAAGGGACTAAAAACCATATTTAAACTAATAATTTATTCATCTTTCTTAAACTCATGTCACGAATTCATTGTGACAAACACAAACTAATTTAATAGGAAAACAAAGGATCATTAGAAAATCTTGTTTCTTGATGCATCTCGTTGCTAATTAATGTGATTTTTAATTGAAATCAGGATTTGAATAAAGAATTGAATTGATTTTTGCAGGCTATAAGCAATGATGAATACAAAAGTGTACAACATAGGGTGAAAGTGAGCAAACATAAAGAAAGAAATTCAATCTGCTACTTCATTTTTCCTAGTGAAGAGTGTTTGATTCAAAGTTCTAATTATAAGCCATTTACATATGGTGATTTCCAAGCACAAGTTCAACAAGATATCAAAACCCTAGGCCACAAGGTTGGCCTTAAGAGATTCAAGCATCCTTGAGTGTGCTAGTATGTGCCCGTTTGAAATAATTTTAAACCAGTGTTTTTTTATAACTAATAACTATTTCAAACATGCCCATATATAACAAATAAATATTTTAATTCAGATTGTAAATAAATGAAAAATGTGAAAAATATTACTGTAAATAATTGGGGCGGGAAATTTCCCTCGAACCATCTCTAACAAGGATTTCTCGTCCCATGGGGATATTCCTAATATTTACTCCATCTAATCTAATTTCTCTATTGGTGAATTTTGTAATTACATTAATTGTCAATTATTTTACCAGTAATGACTTATTAAATGGTTAAATGTGAATGCAACACGAATATAGCTCAGGTGATTAGGTATATGTTCATTTCTCATGAAATCGAAGGTTCAAGTCTCTCGTTCTCCAATTTGATATAATATCAATAAAAAAAATGGTTAAACATGAATTGAAGATTAAACACTTGGTATTTCTTTCATTAATTTAATTTCAGATTTTCAAATCATGTCCCTGGTCTTAATGGAGCTAACCTATACAAACGTCCACTTTGGGCTCATTCGAACTTCAGGCCCACAGTTGTGACATGCATCCTATTTCCGGACATTTACGTAGCTAGGTTTAAAATATATGCTATTTTCACAAATGCCCCCTAGAAAAAGAAAAAAAACAATGAGTTTTTAACCCGTTACATAATCGTGCCTTCAAGGTATCAAAACTTTGTTGTTGTGCATCTCCCCACTTAAAACCGCCCTTTTTCAGGCATTCTGTTAGTGGAGAAGCAATTGTACTGAAGTTCCTAATAAACTGGCGATAAAAAGATGCCAAGCCATGAAAACTATGGACATCTTTTGCTATTTTAGGCACTGGCCAGTTTGAAATAGCTTCAGTTTTTTGTGTGTCTACCTCTATGCCCTTATCGCTAACAATAAAACCCAAAAACGTTAGTTTGGACACAGCAAATATACATTTTTTCATATTAATGTACAACTGATTTTTAAGTAAGGTGGAGAAAACTTCTCTCAAATGTTGCAAGTGGTCATCCATGCTCTTACTGTAAATCAGTATATCATCAAAGTAAACAACAACAAATTTTCCAAAATAAAGTTGTAAAATTTGGTTCATCAAGCGCATAAATGTACTAGGGGCGTTAGATAACCCGAAAGGCATTACTAACCACTCAAATAACCCTTCGTTAGTTTTAAATGCAGTTTTCCACTCATCCCCGGGTCGAATTCGGATTTGGTGGTATCCGCTCCTAAGGTCAATTTTAGAAAATAATGTGGAGCCATTTAATTGGTCGAGGAGGTCGGACAGACGTGGAATAGGAAATCTGTAACGTATGGTGATTTTGTTTATAGCCCTGCTGTCAATGCACATCCGCCAAGAGCCATACTTTTTTGGGGTTAAAAGTGCAGGAACGGCACATGGACTCATGCTATTTCGAATCAGACCCTTATCTAATAATTCCTGAACCTGTTCATACAAAATTTTATATTCTGTTGGACTCATTCGATAATGTGGTAAATTTGGCAATGTTGAGTTTGGGTAGAAATCTATATGGTGGTGTATGTCTCTCAAAGGGGGTAACTCATTGGGTAGTTCACTTGGATAAATTTCTTTGAATTCAGCTAACAGTTGTTTGATGGAAGGATGACTAATTGATTCAAGTACATGTGAATGGTTTCCCTTAACCACTAAAGCAATCAAATGCTTATTATGTTCATGCATAAATTCACTGGGAGGCAAAATAGAAAACAAGTTAGAAGACTTACCTGTGGAACTTACCTCTTTGTGGGTGGCAGGTAGTAGTATCACTTTCTTCCCAAGCTATGTGAATTTATAAATATTATCACGACCTTTGTGTAATGTCGAGATGTCGTATTGCCAAGGCCTCCCAAGTAATATGTGGCATGCATCCATGTCGATAACCTCGCAAACAATTTGATCCTTGTAATGTTTCCCAATAGACAGAGGTATAGTACAAATATCAGTAACGTGGACCTCATTTCCCTTCTTGATCCATCCAATTTTATACGGGTTCGGATACGGCTCAGTTTTAAGCCCTAAAGCTTTCACTAAGGCTTTTGAAACTACATTCTCACAACTTCCACTATCAATCATAACATCACAGACCTTGCCATTCACCGTACATCGAGTTTTAAAAATTGAGTGTCGTTGTGTGGGCAAGTTTTCAACCTTTGGATTGAGTAATAATCGTTGCAAGACGCAAATGAGTCGGTCTCCATCATCACCCTCTTCATATAATTCTTCTTCACTGTTATTGTAATTGTCATCCTCTGACTCACTTTGCCTTCCTTCACTGCCTTGTTTAACACCTTCCACAATTGCAATTTTATTCCTTTGTGGGCAAGCATTAGATAAATGCCCAATATTCCCACATCTGTAGCATTTACTACTCATGGGTTTCTTATATGGGTTTTGATTCTGCCCCTTTTGCTCATTCTCAACATTTCTTCTACGTACATATTGTCCTTGACCACTTTTTATCTCTGTACCTTGTGTGTTCTTCTTAGAAGATGTATTTCCTTCACCCTCAGCTAATTCGAATTGGATGTTATGGTTATTTTGTCGTGAATTGGATGTTTGGCCATGGGTATATTCGGATCTTGCCCCAAATTGCCTTCTACCTTTCCAATTTTTTTGTTTGGACTTCAAAGCTATCCTACTTTTGATTTTTTGGGCAAAATCGATTGCTTCATTCAAGCCTCCAGTTGGGTATTGATCAATCTTATCTTGAATTTCAAATCTCAGCCCATGGATAAATCGTGAGATTTGTTGATATTCCGTTTCAGGTAAATCATTTCGAGCGCTTAATCGATACCATTCTTCTGTATTTTGTTCACTGTGCGGGTTCCCTGATAGCAATCTTGGTATTTGTCAAAGATTTTCTGTTCATAATTGACTGGTAAGAACCTTTCCTTTAAAACTTTCTTCAATTTTGGCCATTTCTTGATTCTGGATTTTCCAAGACGTAAGCGGTTTGCACAGAGTTGAGCCCACCATGCTGCTGCACCAGCCTTGAATTTATAGGAAACAATTTTTACTCTTCGTTTTTCAGGCACCTTCATACAATCAAAGAAATCTTCGACTTGTTTCATCCAATCCAGAAATTCTTCCATATTGCGTCTGCCATCAAAGTAGGGTAAATCAATCTTCAATTTATAATCTCGTGACTCCTTTTCTTTTCTTCGATTCTTTCTTCGTTGATGTTTGTTTTCGACTTCTGTTTCAGAATCGATTGATGAATCGTCACTACTCGAATTTGTATCACTGAAATCGCTCGATGATTCTTGATAGTTCTTCTTCTTGGCCTTATTCTTGAGTTCTCGTTCATCGAGCAATTGTTGCCTATATCGTTGTTCAATCAAATCGGGTTGGCGTTCGTCAATCTTGATTCCTTGTACCTCTCTCTTAGCAATTTTTGTTTCTGCTTTTTGTTCAAGATTCGAACCTAAATTTTGTTCAGTTTTTGAACCTGAACAACACAAATTTCCAAGATACGTCAAAATCTCTTGATTGGTCTTTTGTAATCCTTCCATTGCTTTCTCCATGAAACTCATTCGAGTGGGTAATTCCTCCAGGGGAGGAGACGCCGTTGAAGGTCGAGCACAGTGTTCGAAAGCTCGTGGGCATAGGGATCATCCTTTCCCGTAGTCCCTGGAGGTTTGCTGGTTGCCATTGATAGGACAAAACCCTTCTCTTTCTCTCGCTCTGATACCAAATCTTGATGGAGCAAGAATAGGGAAAATTCGTTATTTTTATTAGATCAAAAAAAGAATATTACACCTAAAAGGCCAAGCCATTTATATATATAGGCTTGCCAAAAGAATGATTCAAGTCAAACTCTAATTACAATAAAAGAAAATAAAAGAAAACAACAACCAAAATAAAACAAATAAATAAAAGAGTACTGTAGAATGAGAAAATTTGTCAAATTATAAATTATTCAAGCCAATGACAAAATTACACGTCATTAAACAAAGACCAATCATAAATTGACACGTGTCTTTAAATTAAATTAAAAGACATTAAATTGGCAAATCAAATGATGCCACATGTCTTTTTCTTGGCCATTGGATGACATAAATTAGTCCAATGAAAATATGTCACATAGCGATTGGGCCCAAATCAAATAGCTCATATCCACCAAAGGCCCATAGAAAACTCTATAAATAGAGTAGGCCATTCTTCATTTAAAGAGGTCGACAACGGAGAAGATTCAGAGAAAAGACTGAAGACTTTGAAGATCAAAGACCTCAAAGAAGAACGGAGAAGATCGAGATTAAAGAGTTCGACGATCAAAGACTCGAAGATCGAAGACTTCCCAAAGACCAAATATTCTTTGAAGATTGAAGACTTCAAAGAACGAAGATCTCGGGATCGAGATTGAAGACTTTAAAGAACGAAGCCTTTAAGATCGAAGGCTTCTTAAAGACTAAAGACTTTTTCAAGACCAAAAACTCTTCGAAGACCAAAGACTCTTTGAAGACTTCTTGAAAACCGAAGATCTCGAAGATCGAAGACCCTAAACGTTGACGACTTCGAAGACTTTAAAGCTTCTCGTGACGACCATCTTGAAGACAAATTGTTGAAGACTAAATTCTCGCAAGTTCCAAAGACTTTAGTGTTCAAGCTTCAAGTCCGCAACAAATCGATTGACTCTTCACAAGCCCAAAAGCCGAAGATTCAGTCCAATGATCCGAGAAATACGCCAACTGGCCCTCGTATCGAAGTTTATATTTTTGAGAAAGTATCAGAGGATAAATTGATTAGAGATTGTAACATTCAATTCATCAAATACAAATTTATTTATTCCGCATTTAATTTCTTTACTTAGAAATTTCTCTGTGTGAACAAGTACAAATAAAATATTACAACTTTGGCCTACATCAATATAAATGAAGAACAATATCATTCGTTTTGAATCAAGTGCTTTTTGTAATGTATTTAAATTTTCATTTTCAATAAAGTTTCCAGATCTCTATCCATGCACATACTATTAGCAATATCTTTTATATATTTATCCAAAAAAAAAAAATCAATATCTCTATATAAGATACTCTTGACATGTGCATCAACATAACTACTATAAATCATTGATAATCAAATATAAAATATAATCGGTCAATGTTATTTAAAACTCATTTATCCGAAATCAGAGTTAAAGAATTTAAGTCATTTTTTATTTGTGAACGTTAAAATTAAGAATCATTTTTAAGTATAAAGTGAATTGTTATTTAAAACTCATTTATCCAAAATCAGAATTAAAGAATTTAAATCATTTTTTATTTGTGAACCTACCTAAAATTAAGAATCATTTTTTAATATAAAGTGAATTGCATCTCTCTCCCCAAGAGATCTAGAATGTTATTCCTATTCCTTGGTAACACAAATTTAATTTAGTTTTATTTTTACCCTCTTATTCTTATTAGTATGGCTCTAAAATAATTGACCTACTGTAATGAAAAACCAGAAGTCTCATTTGCAGCGATTTAATTATATTTTTTTTTATAAATAGTACATCAAATTGAAGATAGGGAAACTCGAATTTTCAATATCTAAATAGTTAAACTATATTTAAATTAACAGAAAGAAAAAAGATAAACTAATTAATTTAAACCGAATTTGATTTAGTTTTTTTTTTTTAATTTCCAAAATCAACCTTTGACCATCTTCATAATTTATAATGTGTTTGAAAAATTAAGGGAAAAAAAACTTTTAATTACTATAAATTATCTTTCAATTTTTTGTGATATTAATTATATTGTCAGTTTTTTTTTTTTTTTAAAGAACTTTTTTTGTTTGAAGCACCTAACAAAACATTATTAATTATTTGTCTTCTCGCACTTAAAATTGTTTCTAAGTTTGGGAGGTCTTTTGCGAATAATATTTTCAAGCGAAACACTTTCTTCTTTGAACATCTTTCCAAAAAGAAAAAAACATTAATTAATTATTTTATCTAAAAACATTTAAAAAGTGTCTTCAGTGTTTATAACTTACTAAAACACTTTTTTACAATATAACCAATTTGAAAGGCGTTTTTCATATATTAAAAATATTTATTGATCTAAGTGTTATTTAAATTTTCAAAAAGACTTTTGGCAATTATTTGAGTGAATATCAATCAGCTATATTCTAAATTATATATTTATGTATGAGTTTACATGAATTTATAAGAGTAATACAAAGATAAATAAGGAAAGAATGACCTGATTGACTCATAATTCATTTCCTAATTGACAGCTCATTTAAAACATTATGTACGTTGCCAGTAGTCAAATATATCACGAAAACTTCAAAAACTATTTTGATGAATTAGAAGCATTTTCACTATTTCAAATAAGGACATACCTATTTTTTTAATAAGGTAAAAATCTTATTGAACTGTTTTTTAATAGATAAAAAGTGTTAAATTGAAAAACATATTAATTATATATATATATATATATATATATATATATATATAATCCATTTTTCAAAAAATAAACCACCTCTTAAAATTAGTCGTACAAGACTTATGCGAATAATTTGGAGATTTTTTTTTTAATGTCATTGTTTAACAGCTTTTGGGTTTTAATGAACTTTAAAAACTATAATTTAAGTGGCCAGTCTAATTTAAAAATATATATATCAATTATAAGTTAAACAATCCCAATTATTTCGATAAAGAAGAGTTAATAATTGATGGCTCTCGTGCTTGGGTAGCGGCATCCTATTAATTAGATAAAAAAAGTTACATCTAATCTTAAAGCATATAAGATAAATCCAGCACCTAAAACTAAATCTAAGTTGAACTCTAGATATTTATGCAATTTGGGACCTCTCTCTATATTACAAACCATTATGAGTGCAATCTTATTGCAAAATTAGTAACTCAACAACACCCTTTTTTACTGCATGAAAATGATAAGAAATTTGAATTAAAAAAATAGAAATAATTTTTTCAAATTGTATTTGTAACTTAAAAAAAAATTCATAATTGAAATGAAAAGAGTTATTATTATTACTAATATTTAGAATGTAAATCATATTTAAATTGACGTGAGACCTACGTATAAAATAAACATAGAATGATAACACAAAATTACGTGGTTTCATATTATGAGATTCTATTCCTTTTGTTGGGAGAAACGTCTGTAAGGAGTTGTGGGCTTTGGTTTAAAGTAGTTGGTAGAATCTTTGAAATATTATTGATATTTGGTGCAAATAATTATCAGTAATCGGGTTACTTTTTAATTTGACTCCAAAAATGTCATTTCAGTCCTTTTCTTTTATTATTATTTATAAGGTATGATAAATATGTTATTTAAGTTCATACTTCTTTATTTAATTGCAATGTTATCGATCTAAATGCAGGTAATATTAATAAATAAATAAATTAATTAAATAACATTTATTACTTCATGATAAACAACTTTTTCCTTTTTTAAAACTAATTATTAATTTATTTATTGACAGTTTTTTAACACTTAAGTACATTAGTATACATTATATATATATCAATACTTTGTTAATTTTCCTAATAATGTCATTATTTTAGTAATTAATATCAAATTAAAAGATATAATTATGTTGCCAACAAGAGCATAGCTCAAGTGGTTAGACATCTTCTCTTTTTTTATGAGGTTGAAGGTTCGAGTCTCTCCTCCCCTAATTTAATGTAATATCTATAAAAAAAATATATAATTATATTAACATAATAGGTGAAACAAATTGATAATGTTTTTTTTGTTCTCAATAATGTTATAATTTGTATCACACAAAGATTTTAACATCACTATTCAAAATTAAAATAGAAACGATGAAGAGAGGTACGTCTCTACTTATTATAGATTTATAAAGTTGAACTTCAAACTTTATCTTATAATGAGGGTGACAAAAAGTCACGTGTGTTGGTTTGGTTGAATATGTAATGATGGCAAAAGAAAGAATGAACAAAATAGCAAAAAAGGGGGAAAAATGGTCCAATGGGAATGAGACAAATTTGCACTGTTTACTCCAATCATGAGAAAATGGTCCATGAGATTCACATGTTAAAACACAGCATAAAATGTGTGGTGTGCAAAGCAACGCAGATAAACAATAAGCTAAAAAACAAATTTTAAACTTTGCTTCTCATAGAAAAATGTTCATTTTTTTAAAACATTTTATAGCATTGTTCAAAGAGAAATTTCATTGGGTAGTAAATTTTGATACAATATTTATAAAAAATAATATTTTGAAAAATTAATTGTAAATATAGCAAATTTTACTATGTTTGTCAATTATTAACAGTAATTATTGTGTATATCCACTATAAAATATAAGGGCACTACCGACGCACGGGGATGCTCTCGTTGAACGTCGGGAATACCTTCGCCGGCGTAAAATCTACGTCGGTATTTACGCCGGTAATTGGTTGTCTGGTTTGCCCTTTTTTAACATCCCCGGCGTGTTATTTTTATTCGTCGAGGCGCATTCCCGATGTATCATATTCCGGCGTAAAATTCAATGTCAGTGTTAGATGAGGGCATTGCCGGCGCCATAGCGCCGGAAAAGGGTTAAAAAATTATGTAAAAAGAGGGATATTGTTGGCGCCATAGCGCCGGCAATTCGCCTGTCTTTTTTTTAAAAAAAAATTGCTTGTTTTACAAAAAAATTTACTTTCTTGATAGAACATTCCATTCAATTCTAATAACATCCCTACATCAATCACCATAGTTGTATTGCTTTTTATTTAAAAATTTCAAGCTATTATGGTTTGAAATCTCAGGAAACACATCTTCCAGGTAGCAAACAATGCACGAACTCGCAATATGCAAAATATTTGAGGAGATAATACATTGATGAAACAAACTCGAGCATGAAAAGCTGACAAACCTTTACATTCTCCGTTTAAACAGCTTCCACATATAACATTTACCTGAAATATAATCAAACGGACAATGAGAAAGTCATATCGAATAGTATAACATAAAAAAATTGTTGAAAACCAGAAAAAGGAGCAACTATTTGTAAAAGCGCCCCTTATTAAGTTCGCATATACAAAAAGAAATAAAACCAGCAGTAGCACATAATATAATAGAATAGAAAGTGCTAGGTGAGGTGGTAACTTGTATCATGTTTGGAGAATAAGTTTATTAAGATGAATATGTGTAGTTAGAAATTTAAATAAACAAATAGTTTGGAACGGAAGGGCAGGGGGAGAAATGACATGAAGAAAAGAAAATGGGAAATGCAATCGGTGGGTAGGGTAAAAGTTTTTAAGAGCAAAATCCATCTAAACAAAGGAAATGAGAGAAAAACGAAGGTTCTTAAATCATCTCCCATCTTGCATTCGCACCATTGTTTCAATAGATTATTGCTCATGAGTTCTATTCTGCCATAGTAGTCACTAGTAACAAATCTTTTTCACATATTGTATTTGCATTTACAGATGACTGATAATACAAACTCCTAGGATTCTATTAAGCCAAACCAAGCAACAAACTGTTGTCTTAACTTAGCTATAGACTCAGAGGATTGTGTGCTACATATTTTTCTCAGTTCCTTACATGATTGTTGAAGGGATGATTTACTAAACTAGCGGAATTTTATTTAGTAAACTAATTAATATTTAATTATGGATCAATTAATATCATGCAATTTGTGATAAAAACATGTAGATTCATGCTAGGTTTTTCAAAAATTAAAACCCTTTACTTACATTGAGTAAAATATGGAGAATCGGTTGGAGGTTTCTTTACAGCATCAAATCCTCACCAACACCGGATCTTCTATGCTATATCCCGATCGAAAGCAAAACCGACTTGTGGGAATCGAACCGGAAGAACAAACGAAGAAGAAAATTCTTCTAAATTTTTCCCTAAGGAAAATTGGCAATTAGGCAAAAACTTGAAAAAGAATTTTCACTTTTCTAATTAAAGTGAGAAGTGTATAAAATATGAATCCCAATGGTTATATTTATAGGAAAATATGATATCTAATCTCTTTAGATATGCTTATCTCCTAATTATAAAAATAATAGGAAAAAAAACACTACAAAACGTAAGGGCACTACCGGCGCACATGTGCACCGGGGATGCCCTAGATCTACGCCGGCAATGCTTTCACCGGCGAAAAATGCATGTCGGTATTTATGCCAGCAATTCCTTGTCGGGTTTGCCTATTTTTGGCATCACCGACATGAAATTTGTCTACGTCGGTGATCCTTTACACATCCCCGATCATCAAATGTCGGCCTAAAATTGAAACGTCTAAAATCAAGACGTAAGGATTGCAGGCGCTACGACGCCGGCAAATAGTTAAGTTATTGTCGGCGCTGTAACGCCGACAAATGGTAAGAGCGCCGGCAATACCACTGTTAGTTTTTAAAAAATATTTTTTGTTTTCGGCGCCCCAAATGCCACCTGTTTCACTATTAAATTTCATTTCATGTTTCTAAATCACCAATATCTAGAAAAACAGATAACTAAAGCATTTTTTTTATATATAATTAATACAAACCACGAAACATTCTCAAAGTTTAACATAAACCACAAAATATCTAAATTTTAGTACAAATTAAAGTATTATAAAAACTAAAAAGTTAACAAAGTTCAAACATCTTAAGCATCGTTACTCCCACTCACACCTTCATCTTGAAACTTTTTCAAGAAAGCATCCCAAGCCGATCAAAGTTGATTAGTTTCTGCATCACGTTCTAAATCACGAGCTCGAAGTTCTCCAGCTTCTCTAGCACGTGCCAAATCACGAGCTCGAAGTTCTTCAGCTTCCCCAGCACGTTCCAAATCACGAATTCGAAGTTCTTCTATAGTACTGAGGGCCTCTGTTAGTTGTGTTTGGACAATATCCACTGAGAAGATACACTCGATCTTGATGAGCTACCGGATTTTGGGGGAGGTTTAGGGCCTCTACCCATACCTCTCCTATAGCCTGGCCTATGACCCAACACTTTCTCCATGACATCAACATCAATAAGAGGTGAGGTTATTGAATCAATTGTGTTTGACCCAATTTCAGCATTGACTTCTGGAGGATTCATGTATTCTTTCATTTGTTTCTATACCAATAACAAACAAAAGTAATGATAAAAATGTTGTGCTATGGAAAACAACGACACTTTATATTAAAAAAATACTTACATGGTGTTGTTTGGCCTCTTCACTAACCCAAGTCTCTGGATCGTAAGAGTGTTGTTTCTCCCACACATCGACCCATGTAGTTTCAGGCTTCTCTTTGCTCTGAAATGTTCATATAAAATGTTTATACATGTTCAAAGAAATGAAAAGTATTAATAATTAGTAAGTGTGATTTGGAGCATATTACCATCTCATAAGGCATATTAGCATTGGCTTTAGAGCCACCCTTGTGCAAATAAGGTAACGCCGCTCGAGACTGGCTATTTTGCTCCGATAGTTTCTACACAAAAAGAATATCATAAATTTATTTTCATTCAAAACTAACTACCAAACATTAAAAGATATGTTTTACCTTAAATTCTGGAGATTTCAATTTAGAGATTTCAATATGCCTGTCTCAGTGATAAATGGAGTCGCATTATCTCCAATCACCCGTTGAATATGTTCTGGAATAGTCAAATCTTTCTTACCCTTCCCTTTGTGCAGTTTCAGGTTCTTTGCAATTCCACGTGTAGGAACCGAACTTTGAGACGGGACTATAGATAAATTATTATACAAGGGCATCGAGTCTTTACACTATCATTCAAAACCATCCTTGCAACCTCTAAAAATGACCTCACCCCATCAATATACTCTTTACAAAACCTATCATTTAGATTCATCCAATTCCTATCGGCATTCGACCTATTTAAAACAAAACATCCTAAGTAAATTAGGTAATCAAGTTCTACCCTTCAATGTAACAACCCCTAAAACAATGTAAATTATAAAAAAACGATGACTTTAATAAAAGTAATGATAAAACATGCTTTGAAACAGCTAACTTTGCTGCAGGATAGCTGTCTCCCACAATAAAGACATTAAAAAATATAACAACTTTATGCAAAAATGATAAAAACATGCTTTGAGACGGCTAACTTTGCTGCAGGATAATCGTCTCCCATAATAAAGACATTAAAATAATTGGTTAAGGAAATTAACCTGGATCCTGACACTGTTGGGCTCACGAAAAATATAAGAAATTATGATCTGTTTCAATTAACAATTGCAAAAATTATACATTTTGATATGCAAAGTTTAAAATTAATCACATAATTAAATACCAAAAACAATAACTTTAAAATTAAATAAATTGTTCATTCATATTTTCAATTTATTGTTTAAATAATTTATAAAAAAAAATTGAATCAAAACATATTAACAATACCTAGAACACACAAATTATAGTCAAATTGAAAAAAAAATCATATTCATAAAAAAGTAAAAAAAAAATTAAAAACTCCAATCAATCATGTATCGTGTAACAATTTACTTCATAACAACCAATTTGTAACAATTAAACAATAAATTTACAACAAAAACACAAATTTAAACAACAAAAAAACCTCAAAAACTCAAAATCTATATTGATAAAAAGAAAAAATTCATCTCAAATCTCAAATCAATCGTGTATTATGAACCTAATCTACTTCATAACAACCATTTACTAACAATTAAACACTAAAACTATAAAAAAAAACCCAATTTTTAAAAAAAAAAAAACCTAAACGTAAAATAGACTATAGAAACGTACCTAAAACGATGGATGGTTAAATCTTCGATTCGTTATTGATATGAGTCTATTCGTTGCTCCCTTCGATTCGTTGCTCCCTTCTATTCATCTTTGGATTCGTGTGAGTGATTTGGAAAAAGAAAGTTTCGTATGAGCGAAGGTCACGGCAGAGAAGGGTCCAATGAAAACAGAAATAACAAAAGGGGAAAGGGAAGAAGGGGTTTTGGGGTGAAAAGGTCACGACACTAGGTTGATGGAGAAGGAAAAAATGAAAAATGAATTTGGGGAAGAAGGGGTCGGGGGAGGGAAAAAAGCAGAATTTTTTTTAAAGCTAGGCGCCGGCGATGCTTACACAATCATGCGCCGGCATGGGCCAGCCCATTGTCGGCGCATGGAAAGCCCAACGAGGACATAGGCCTCGCTGGGCTCCAATACCAACGCATAATTATTCTGCGTCGGTATTGGGCTACCATGTCTGTGCGCCGGTGATGGTAGCCTTTTAAGTGGCATTGCCGACGCAGTCTGTGTGCGCCGGCAATGCTGACGTCGGTAGAGCCCCTGATTCTTGTAGTGATCAGTGATAAACTTAGTGCAAAAATATGTAATTCAATATTTATCATTAATTTATCTATTAAAATTTGCTATAGTTACAAATATTTTTTAGAGCTTCTATTTTCGCAAATGTTACTAAAAAAATTACTAGATTTGCAAATGCTCCTTGTTTAAATACGGTTTATAAAAGTTTTTTTTTTCATATATACAAATAGTTTTAAAGCCTAACACACATGTTTATATATCCCAATAAAAAATTAGAGGTTTTTTTGAAAATTACATTTTAAGTATAGATATTTTTTAAAATAACAATAGTTTTGAAAATTTTAAAACATAAATGGGATATGTGGAATCTCAGCTTAAGAAATATCATTTTTGAAATATTTCAAAATATTTGCTATTTTTTAAATTACTCATAAAAAAGTATCATCGGTTGAAATTTCTCTAAAAATAATATCCGATAAAAAATCCCATATTTTTATGTGATTGAAGTCATTAGCCATAAATATATAATAAAAATAAAATACAAACTAAAAAAAACCAAAGAAAACAACAATCCAATCATCAAAACTAAACATGTTCACTGAATTTTTATCCAAAAACAGAAAGATGCATAATCGCATTTTGTAAAAAGTATATAGTCAAACCTACCTTAGTCTAAAAAAAAAGTCAAACCTACCTTATTTATCATATTTTTTTAAAAATATGCGAATTTTTATTTCCAATTTTATCTATCTCTTTAAAAGAAACTCCTTATCAATTATTTTTAAATATATTTTGCGATATACATTATCAATATCTTCCGTTACTATTTTCCAAAAACAAAATATTTGCCCTTAAAAAAATCTTTAATTTTATTACTTCTCATACTCATTAAGGAAACCAAGACCGTACGATTATAAATCCGACGGCTGGAGAGGCGACGATCAGGATCTAAAAACTCGGTCAAGATCCAACGGTCGACCTTGTTTGATTGACTCCCAAGGGAAAAAAGAAAGATCTATAAAGTTATCGTACACGCTCATCCACCGGATCACGTATTTTTGGAATTAAATATTCAAGCAATTAATTCTTCCCGAATTGCATGGATTTTACAAGGAAGAAAGATAAACTACAAACAAAACTATATTAAAGAATCAGTTTCATAACGCCACGTAATGAAAACAAATGAGGGGTGATGACGTGGAGAGTATTTAATAAGGTTGCAAAAAAGGTTAGTGTGAGCAAGGATGTAGAGGATCACAAGGAGTATTGGTTTCTAGGATTGTTTCCTTGGTGACAAAGTATCAGAGAGAGAGAGAGAGAGAGAGAGAGAGCTGATGGCAGTGCCAAACTATGTGGATCACAAAGAGTGAAGAAGAGAAAGCCCACATTTTTTTTGTACTTTCAATTTCGATTTTCTCCTAATTTTCTCTGTTTCTCTCACTTATTGTAATTTCGAGAGAGAGAGAGAGAGAGAGAGTCATTTTCTTAAAGATTCATTCTTTCGCTTCTACTTTCCATCAATGGCGGTTGTGGAACTTGAAGAACCAGGGAATGGTAGGAAGAGAAAACGAAAAAATCAAAGAAAGCTTCTTCTTAATGAATTAGTAGAGGTAATGCCGTTTTGTTTATGTTTTTCGATTGTTGTGGGATGGGATTGAGAATCTCATTGGGAAGAAAGAAACGATTTTTCTGATTTGTTGTTATTGTTGAATTCTGGGGTTTTTTTATTTTGGGGTTAGATTATTGTTTTATTCATAGTATGTTGATGTATAATGGTGAAAGTTTATTCCTTTAATTGGTAATTTTTGTCATGTTTTTGTTCTTCTTCTTCTTCTTGATTATTTTTTTTTACATTATGAATGTTGAATTTGGTAGGTAAGGAGTTTTGAAGATGGATTTCTTGGTTCTTGGCATTCTGGTACTGTCATTGCATGTAAAAAGGGAATTCGTCATGTGAAGTATGACCATCTTCTTCTCAATGATGGTTCTGATCTTCTTGTTGATGCTGTTTCTATTTCTGCCGTTTTGGATGGTGTTGATTCCTCAATTGGAAATTCTCATTCCAGAGGATATATAAGACCGATACCGAATATGGTTGATTATGGAAAGTGGGGTTTGCCTTATGGACTTTGTGTTGATGTGTATTATCAGGATGCTTGGTGGGAAGGTGTGATTTTTGATCATGAAGATGGTTTGGAAGAAAGAAGGATTTTCTTTCCTGATTTGGGTGATGAACTGAAGGTTGGAATTGAAACGATACGTATTACTCATGATTGGGATGAGGGGACAGGGAATTGGTTGAGGCGTGGGACCTGGTTGTTTCTTGAGTTAATTGATCAATGTGAGCTAGAATGCTACCTTGCTGTTTCTGTGAAGCAGATATGGTACGAAGTACGGGCGAAAGAGGGTTTTTTGAGGATTGGAGAGTGGACTTCTGCTGGGAAAGATTTGTGGAAGGAGTTGGTGATGGAGGTCATTCGTGAAAATTTAGATATTACTTTGAAAGAAATGCTTCGGTTAATTGAAATTCCCTCGAGTGTTGCAATTGAACTGCCTGAAGCTAATGTAATTCTTACTGAGAATCATGTTGTCAATCTGGTTGACTTTGATGATATTGTAACTACTGGGCATTCAGAAAAATGTGATAAGATGATTAAAAAAGACTCCGATCTGGAAAGTTCATATGATTCCCATGGTTTGATAATGGTAGAAGTGCCCAAACACAATGGTTCAGTTACAGAGTTTCATGGTACTGATCCACCCGCAGAGAAATCTCAAATGGAGGATGGTGCCAATGTTGAAACTTCAAATAATTTAGGCTTGTCCTTCTGTGATGAAGAATTTTCAGTGCTACCAAAAGCACTCTCAACATCCGTTTCTAATGCGGAGAGATCTTTTGGTGCTAATTCCATTACCCATCATCGATTCCCAATTATCAAGCTTAAAAATGTTAATAAGCAGCAGAAAAGTTCAGGAAAAGGAGACCTTTATAGCTGGAAATCTCTTAATTCTACAATCCTTCCTGATGCTGCATTATGCCCAGGTTCTGTTTCTGAGTATGCACTTTCCGGTAGAAATACTCCCACAGGCACTTTAATCAAAGCTGTGAAGGGTCATCTTTTATATCTTGGCTGGAAAATTGAGTGCAGGCAAGGTAAGGCTATTCTTAGATATACCTCTCCTGATGGAAAGTGTTTTTATTCTCTTCGCCAGGTGTGTAAACACTTGTTAGAGCCCTCTACTGAGATCTCTCAATTAATTTCCCACAAAGAGACATGTGATGAAATAGTCTCATCTCAGGTCCTTGAACAGACAGAAAGGAGTCCAAGTCCTGAGCATTGCTTACAGACTGCTCTTGATGGTTCTGATATAGTTTTTGAAAAACCTGAATTTTCCCATAAACCTGTCATAGAGTACAATAAGTTAAGTAAGTTAGATGATAAAGGAGGGAAGAAAATGGCTAAAATGAGATCAAAAGCAAGGATGCTTCTAACATCTTTGGGGTGGGATCTGTTGATAAAAAATGAAGGAAAGAGTCGAAGATGGTTCTACACTTCACCTCTTGGCAGAACTTATGGGTCACTTTCAACAGCCATGAAGGTATGTAGAGATGAAAAAGGGGGCTATGGAAGAGCTGCTTCTGCTTGTAGACCCGTGGGAAGTATATATTTAATAAAGAAGACTGATGGCCAGCTTGATAGAAATGAGTCTATCTCCGCACCATGTAATGTTGATGTACAGGAATGCTTGGTGTCTTCAAATTCAATCAAAACGTCTGGAGAGTCTCCTGATATGACCCCATCCAAAGATCTTATGGAAATTAGCAATAATAGATTTCAAGGGATTAAAAAACGTTGGAGCAAAGCTAATTTATTGGATTTTTCATCTCATTTACTTCAAAACGAACACGAGGTAAATGTTAAAGAGCATGAATCATGCATCCAGTCTGTAGGCAAAAAGTACATGAGGCGCATAAGGACTCCTGGTGCAGTGAAGCAAAAATTGAACAGACGAAACGTGTCTATGGATATCAATAAATTTGCAGATAGCATGGAATGTAGCAAGTCAACACGTGTATTACGTTCAAGAAAAAGAGTGCATCAGGTGGTTACTCCAAGTCCTTCACACCATAACCCTAGAACTATACTCTCCTGGTTGATAGACAACAACATGGTGTTGCCAAGGGCAAAAGTTTACTACTGTATCAGGAAGGGTCTTCAACCAATTGCTGAAGGAAGGGTGTCTCGTGATGGGATCAAATGCTGCTGCTGTCAGAAGGTATTTACTCTCAATGGCTTTGAAATTCATGCTGGCAGTACTTCATCTCGGTCAGCTGCCAGTATATATTTGGAGGATGGCAGATCTTTGTTAGACTGCCAGATATTATGTAATAAAAAAATAAGGAACTTCAAAAGAGAAGGGTTTGATTGTAGGAAAGGTGGTTGTCCTAAAGGCGAGAATGACTATATCTGTTCAATATGCCACTTTGGAGGCATATTAATTTTATGTGATCAATGTCCATCTTCATTCCACCAAAGCTGCCTTGGTTTAAAGGTAGTATATTTCTCTTCCTGATTTCCTTGTTCAATATATTAAGAATTTGAGATTAATTTGCTCTTGGCTACTTCAGGACATTCCGGAAGGTGACTGGTTTTGTCCATCATGTTGTTGTGGCATTTGTGGCCAGAACAAATTGAGTGAAGGCAGTAATATTGTTGACGATCCTTTTCTCATTTGCCATCAGTGTGAACATAAATGTAGTCACTTTACCTTCAAAAAATTCCCGTTGATAATCTTTGAAAAATATGACCATATATTTTTTCTTAATGCTTGGTAGTTTCTACTGTGCAGATCATGTCAATTGCTTAAGAATAAAGGGGATCCCAATCTTTGGACACAATCCTAAAGCCTATTGGTTTTGTAACAAACATTGTGAAGAGGTACTTAATCTGTGCAAATAAACGTTCATTTCCTTTTACCAAAATTTGTCTTCAGTGTAAAGTGTTTGATGTACATGGAAATTTTAAGGGAAAGAAGCATTAAATATCGAAGAACAGATAAATAAAGTGTAGGATGAAACAATATAGTTTGAATTAGCTGTATCATGAAATAGAGTAAATGGGAACGGTTTGTGAAAATCATTTATTAAATGTTGTCCCCCCCCCCCCCTTCTCCGTTTCTTTTGTCACAGATATATTGGGGTCTCCAAAGACTATTGGGAAAATCATTTCCAGTGCATGGTGACAATCTAACCTGGACAATACTGAAGGCCGCTAATTCTGATACTCATTATCTCAATCCTCCTGATATTGAGAACCTAACGGAAAATCACAGCAAGCTCAATGTTGCTCTTTCTGTGATGCACGAATGTTTCGAGCCTGTTAAGGAGTCTCATACAAAGAGAGACCTTGTAGAGGATGTCATTTTTAGCCGAAGGTGGGAAATACTTGTAATTACAATTTTTAGACTGGTTTTTACTCTTGGATTGATTGTTGCTAAAATGCCTCTTAGTGTATGTAGTTAATTATAATTTGTGACTGATGACCTCTTTTGACCTTGTTTTTTTTTTCTTGTTAGAAATACATCGGAAAAGTTTGATAAAATAACGGCATTGGTGCTCTATTATCTTTAAATCAGAGAAATTGTTTGAAATTGTAATGTAAAATTTCACGATGCTGACTGGTGTTCGTGGTAGAAGATTTCAAGACAAATATGAGGGTATATGTCTTCAAAACACCAAGCTAATTTTTGTTGTCTGATCTATCAGGTCAGAGCTTAAGCGGTTGAATTTTCAAGGTTTCTATATGGTGCTCTTGGAAAGAAATGATGAATTAATTACTGTTGCTGCCATAAGGTGAGCACTACATGTAACTTAGTCATATTGGTAGGAACTAGAATATAAAAGTGTACCATTGAGAAACTTTCTTGTCTTATTATTTGTATTAATCTAATGTTGATAACTGCTGAAGGATCTACGGGGAGAGGGTGGCAGAAATACCACTTGTAGGTACACGTTTTCAATATCGTCGACTCGGCATGTGTCGCATTTTGATGAATGAGCTTGAAGAGGTAACTACATTTTTACACACTCATATATGCTGCAGCAATGATTTTCTTTATTTTGTTTCTTTTCTTTTGTTTATGGATTGAAGGATAAGCATGACATCACCAAGTTTATGTTTATGGATCGGAAGTATAAGCTTGTATTCAAATAGCTTACGATAACTGCCAATTTTGTGATTAATTTGTAGAAGCATGACATCACCAAGTTTATGTTTATGGTCTACTGGCAGTTCAAGAATATGGAAAATTATTATATTTTTCATGTATTCCACATTATTTCAGAGGCTAAGAGAATTGGGAGTTCAGAGGTTGGTTTTGCCGGCAGTCTCTAGCGTGCTAAACACATGGACTTCTTCATTTGGGTTTTCAAAAATGACTGATTCAGAAAGATTAGAGTTTCTTGATTGTACTTTCCTGGATTTCCAGGAAACCACAATGTGCCAGAAATTCTTGCTGAAGAATACAGTTGTGCCTCACTCATTAACAGGTTGTTTAGAGATCCTTTTTTGGGCTTACCCTTAAGTAAAATGTTTTTTAAAAAATTATTTCATTAACATATGGGATCTATTATAATCTTTGGCAGTGAAGTCTAAAGTTCGTGACGAGGTCAGCAAAACGAGTAATAGTACAAATATTGATGGATCCAGTGCAATAACTGAAGTTCATCATCAAACAGTAAATACTGCCGAGAGCAGTATCGTGTGTCAAGGTCAAACAGAGTATGTCTTCTCTTTACTTTTTTTTTTTAAAGAAACGGGAATTGGTTTCCAAAGTAGTGTTCTATCTCCACCAAAAGTGGAACCATATTTTTTTTGGAAACCTAACTGGCCAATCTCACATAAAAACTGAAATGACTGACTTTTGGTATAAAAATTGAACCGACCAGCGTGGTTTGGTCAATTCGGTCTGTTTTATCAGTTGAAAATAGTTCAAGTCTGTCTTTTTTAGATTAAAAAGGAAATATATAACTTCCCATCAACTACGCACAAACATTCATCATGACATCTTCCCGAATGAAGGATTAATGCTGTTTGATAAATATAAAGGATAAGAAATCATGTCAATGAACTTCTAGAG
This sequence comes from Gynostemma pentaphyllum, assembly GCA_028015215.1. NCBI lineage: Eukaryota > Viridiplantae > Streptophyta > Magnoliopsida > Cucurbitales > Cucurbitaceae > Gynostemma > Gynostemma pentaphyllum. Next base: position 17,142,509 of record CM051355.1, read on the forward strand.
AGGAAGCATCGTGTTATGGGGTTGATTAATAAAATGCTGATTTTTTGCGAGAAAACACCGTGTTTGTGGTTTTTGACTTTTGCTAGTTTCTCATTGGCTTTGATTGTGCTCTGCTTTGAACTTGTTGCACTACTTTCTTTGAACCTTCTTGCTATATTTTTTCTGACTCAAATTATTTTTCCAAAAGAATTTCTGCAGGTAATAACAGTAATAACATTCCTAGCCCAGAGGCTGCCATGGTACTTTCTTCTTTCTACCTTCATCAATCCCACCATTCCCTTGACCCCATTTGGCACGAGCATTAGAGTGTTGTATCTACATGTTACTGACATGTCTTTCCTGTTCTTAGGAGAAATCAACGAACGATCTCCAGAGCAATATGAGCCGTGTAGAGAGTCTTCAGAGTAATACGAGCCGTGTAGATAGTCCCCATGTGTGTTTGTCTGGCAGCTTTAAGCAATTTGAGTGTTACAAGCGGCGAAGGAAAGTGGCCAGTTGTTAACAGAGGCTAAATTGTGCTTTTGAATTGAAGCCTGCAGTTTTTGTCTCAGAGCTATGACACTGCTTGAAACTAACAAAATAATTCAGCTAGTTGTGGGGGCGAGATGCGTAAGCCATTGTCCATAATCAACTCGGAGGTCAGAGCTTCGAATTTTGAATGATAAGACGATGTGAATTTGTTTTCTTTAGTAGCAAGCAGAGAATTAGGTAGGAGATATGGTTTCATAGTTTTTCTAGATGTGAAGTTGAGGAAATGTAAATATTGAAGTAGGTCATTTTGCTTCATGTGAAATATATCTGTAATTTTCTTTTCGGCCAACTATTATATGAGCTGAAATGTTAGTAGTGTAATTCATATGGAGAAACAGTTATTTCATAGCGGGAAAGAAAAAAAAAATAACAAATAAATAAAAAGCATGAAATCTCAATAATTGTTTTTCATCCGCATGACTTAACCAAAGAATTTTGTACTTTGAGATCCAAAGGAAAAAAAAGAAAGTGATTCTTTATTCGAATTCTCGCTGATTAGTACGGAAAGATGTTTTTTAATCACTTTTTATCTTTTATCGTAATGATATTCAATAGAGGGAGTTTTTGGTTTTTTAACTGTAATTTTTATAATTTAAGTTTAAACACACTTCAAAAATATCCAGATAAGATCCCTACTTTTTAAATAGAAACTCAGATTATCACTCATGAATCCATCTAATACTTCTCAACTTGGGAAGATAGGAGCAATCTTATGATTTCTTTTTAAGCAAAATAAATATATTGAAATTAAAATTTACAAATTTTAAATATAACTATAATAATTATATCATTAATATATTAACTTTAAAAGTTTAATATATCACACACTGATTTCGTTGATTTATTTCACGATACAGTTGACTTTTTCCATTACGGAGTTGACAACTATAATATTAGTTGACAACAATTATTTCTACAGCTACAACAATACCAAACTGGGCAAACCAGTGCATAACTGGAGTGATAAAGCCAAGCTCTTGAGTCAGGTCCAAACACACTCCCCTGCTGAATTAGCCTCGGCCACTGATTGATGAGTAATTTTACTTATAATTTTCTCGCATAATTCGGAGAATGAATTTAAAACAAAATATATAGATTGATAATCCCCATAATAACTTGGGTGTCTCAAACTCAAAACACTACATAATGTCCTATATTAATTATTTTACTTATACATTCAACGCACGCAATTGCGAAATTGCTGGAGCATTGATCTCCATTCGAGGAACGTTATCGACTATCTTTGGAGGCTCATTCACAGAGTTTAGCTGATGCTGATTTTCATAAGCTGCATTATGAACTCCAAGTGCAGCTCTGCCTGAAGGATCAAGATTATTTAACCATGCAGCATCCCACTCCACCGCCTTGGCCGTGCTGCATGCCACACTCGGCCCTCCCGGGACGGTCAGCCGGGCTGAGTTCTGCAAAAAGAACATAAAAAGTGCAAGATCAAAGGTCATGAATTATTTTCCTACACTCACTAATTTTTGTGGTAGAAAATTACTTGCGGGAAGAATCTTTCAAATATGGTTCTGTAGTAGTAGGCTTCTTTTGATATTGGAGTGTTTTGGGGGAAGATGTGCTCAGCGTTGAGCATCATTTTATCTGTCACCTGAAATCAAAAATTTGTGAATAATGATTCAAAGTGTTCAAGTTCAATAATCTTTAACGTTATCGAAACATTCAAAGTTGTTTTAAAAAATTACATTTCAACTTCTTTTAAAAACCGTTATCAAACTAAAGCTCGAAATGAATGTTAGAGAAGGGAAGAGGTTAGGGAGTAGTACATGTTGAGCAGCATGGGCTTTCAGGCCATCAATCCAACTATACCCAACACCATCACTGAATTGTTCCTTCTGCCTATACAGAACATGCTGCAGGCAGGGGGCAAAACATTACATTCTTACCTAAATCATAGTCGTTAAATACTAAAGAGGGATTTTCTGTTCGAGTCGCGGAAAAATTCCGATAACAAACCTTGGGGAGATATGGCTGCTGCTCGTCATCAAAAGCTCTCCTAAGAACCCATTTCTCCATCCGACCTTGCTCAGGTTTGATCTGAAATAGATCAACGAACTCAGATGAGAAGTGCGAAAGCGAGTGAGAAGTTATACTAAATAAGCAGTCATGATGATTGTTTGTTGTGATTTGTGAGGTTTATTTCTTTACCATTTTCCATTCAGGATCAATGTCCATTGCAACTCTAATGAATTCTTTATCCAAAAATGGAACTCGTACTTCCAAGCCCCATGCGGAAGTTGATTTGTTTGCTCTTAAACAATCATACATGTGAAGTGCCTTTATCTGCAACCAAGAACAAAAGCTTTCTCGTATTGTAAAATCACCAACAGACCCTAAAACTTAAGTTATAGGGCTAAGTGTGAATACCTTACGGCAACTTTCACAGTGAAACTCCTCCTTATTGGGAGCCTTGTGGAAGTATAAATATCCACCAAAAATCTCATCAGCTCCTTCTCCAGAAATCACCATCTTCACTCCTAATGACTTAATCTTTCGTGCCATAAGAAACATAGGCGTGCTCGCCCTGATTGTCGTTACATCATAAGTCTCAATGTGGTAGATAACATCTTCAATTGCATCAATCCCATCCTATCACAAAAGAACATAAATATTATGAACAACGAGAAATAAAGGGGATGTTTCTTTATTTTGTTCATAAAATTCTAGATATGTATAGTGCCTGAACAGTGAAATGGAACTCATGGTGGACAGTTCCCAAGTAATCAGCAACTTCTCTTGCAGCCTTCAAATCTGGTGAACCCTGATCAATCAGAGGACAAACGTATTTATTATAACAAAAAAAATCTCAAAATGCATTTCAGTCAAAATTATGGGATCCGTAAGAAATAAGTTAAAAAAAACGGCGACGACGAACTACCTCAAGACCGACACAGAAGGAATGGAGTTGCGCCCCCCATTGCTTAGCAGCTTTTGTGCCAGCTAAGTGTCGAGCCGCGATAGAGGCAACCAAAGAAGAATCTAAACCACCAGATAGCAGAACTCCAAAAGGGACATCAGTCATCAGCCTTTTGATCACAGACTGCATATATCACAGTAAATTTGAGCTAATTGTCCCTACTGTCAAAAAGATTTCGAATGTGTTTGATTCAATTAATGAATTTCACACAAACTGCATCTGATCAAGTGACAAAACCACCCTCTCTTTATTGAATGACGAAAAAAATAAAAGATTTCAAATCCATCAAATAGATTCATACACTTTCTAATGCACGTCTAAGGACAATCGGATCATACGGAGTCGATGGAATAGCCTCAGAGAACCAGGTTGGATTATACCATCTTCTGAATCCACTTGCTTTGCTAGAGTACAAGTGACCAGGAGGAAAGGACTCAAAATGTTCGCAATCATCATTCAAACCTTTAAGTTCCGACGATATCCAAACCGAGCCTAAAACCATAGTCAAAACATGAGTATTTAAAAGAACACTGATTAGAATTTAAAACATGCGGATTGATTCATCATGAATTCATTTTACCATCAAGTCCCCAGCCAATGTAAAGGGAAGTAATTCCAATTGCATCACGAGCAACAATGAAACTGTTGTCACGTGTGTCTAATAACACAAATGAGAACATTCCATCAAGCATGTGCACGAAATCCTCTCCATATTCTTCATACTACACAAACACAAACACCAACAGTAAAACATAATATCATAACTCAGTGAAAATCAGATAGAATTATATAACTTATGAAAGTGCTAATACCATATGTGAGATAACATCACAATCACTGCCCGTTCGAAATTTATGGTTCTGCAACTTCTTCCTCAATTCCTCGTGATTGTATATCTCTCCGTTAACCTGATTTTAGTAAAATACTTTTCCTCATTAGCACACAAGAGAGTTGTGGTATCGGTCATTGAGTCGGAGAGATACAAGATAAGCTCCAGTATTCTTATTTGTACCAAAGATTTTCCGTACTTTCATAGATGGAATGTAACATGTATAGTATTACCAATAAAAATAAACAGTAGGGGCACTTTTAACAAATTATTAAATATTTAAAGTCATCATTAGATTTAGACTGAAGGCAAATTTAATCATGTGGGTTTGCATATTTACACAAAACTCAAACATATGTAATTTTCAATAAATGAGTACTTCCATCTCAAAACTAATCATTAATAAGAGGAGTAACCCTTAAACTTTATAAGTCATGCTAGATCTCTTCGTCTTCCCGATCTATGATACTTAACATGTTCCCTCAAAATGGTGGTTCTTTTGTTTCACCAATCTTAAGCTAGATCCATTTTTTTTCCTTTTACTGAGCTCGTTTGAATCTAATATCATCAAAACTTAAGCACATGTAGGGTTCATTCTAAAGTTCCTTATTCAGGTTGTAAAGCAGAAGAAGCCTTCTCCCTGCCCCACAAGCAGCCCGTTCGACCCAAAAAGAATTGAAACCCTTTTCTTTTGCCAGGAGAATCTATTTTTTTTATAGTGTATTATGATCGATGTGTAGTTTAAGGGCACTCTTCCTAATCCGAGTTTGAAATGGAATAAGACCCAGACGAAGAGTCCCATCAGCCGGGAAGGGATTTTTTACTCCCTTATAGCCTAAGCTTCAAATGAGGTTTTCTTCTCTTTCCAGATGGAGTAGTGCAGCTCTGACTTGAAAACCCGCCCTACACGCCATACAGATAGGAGTTCCTATCTCTACTGCCATTCCAACCCGAATAATCTTATTCGTGGTGGAGTGCTTTGAGTAGGATGGATCCGATCCGATCCGATCCCAGCAGTCAAACTCCTTCCTGACCCGGCTCACCTGCCTTTGTCTTTATAAAGAAAATTTAATCTTATATTCTAAACACTAATAAACAGTGAGTTCTACAACTTTTAACAAATAAAGCAGTGCAAAATTAATAATATTATATATATATATATATACACACACACACACACTTGAGTGTCTAATCCATCATATATAGATTTAAAGAAGGGTAAAATGCAAATAAGACCCCCGTGGTCTTTTCAAAATGCATGAGCACCCCTTGTACTTTGAAAATGGCAAATCGCACCTGTGGTTCCAATTTTTTTCAATCAGACCCCTCCCCTTCAATGTCAATAATTTTCTTTTAGTCATAACTTCTTCGTTTGAACTCCGATTTGGATGATTCAAGATGTTTTGGAATCTTCATTTCCGGCTTTACATAATTATCGCTTCGAAACTTTGAAATCATCAATAACCAAAAGAGTTAATGATGTCAATCATACCTAGTGTTTCGATGTTAATAAAATCTTTTATTTATTAATGATTTTAAAGTTTCGAAGTGACATTTATGTAGAGCCTAAAATGAGGATTCCAAAACATCTTGAATCGTCCAAATCGGAGTTCAAAGGAAGAAGTTGTGGCTAAAAGAAAATTATTGACATTAAGAAATGCCTAATTGAAAAAATTAAACCACGGTGCGATTCGCCATTTTCAAATGACAGGATGTTTCATGATTTTGACAACACCGCCTACGTGAGTGCCTTATTTGTATTTTACCCTTTAAATAAAGCCTCTTGACTGCTAGTAACTACTCCGTTCAACCAAGTCACAGTTGATGCAGCCATGTCAGTCAGTCAGAGTCGAGAATGATGATGATGATGATGATAAAAAAAAAAAAAAAAAAGGAAAGATTACCGTGACGACAATGGACTTGTCTTCATTATAAAGAGGTTGATCACCAGAGGCAGGGTCAATAATAGCCAAACGTTGATGAGCTAAATAACAATCACCATGCTGATACAGCCCACTCCAATCCGGCCCACGGTGTTTCAATCTATATAATATCATATCAAAACAAATCAATTCATTTTTCCACTTTCTAAAATATCAAAAAATAAATCATGCAAATTCATGAAAACTTGCCGCCGAGAAAGTTCAAGAACACGAACACGTTTAGCTTGAGAATCATCACAGCAACCAAGAACGGCAAGAATTCCACACATAATTTTAATTGAAACAAATTAAAATGTTTTTCAAAAACCAAAATCACAGAGATTTTTTAGAATGAATGAACCGTTGGTTTAAGAAATGGGCAGGAAAAACGGTGGTGAAGAAGCGTATTTATAATGGGAAACGTTTTCTGATATTTATAAACGGCGTCGTTTTGGGTTATGGATATTAATGAACACTTGTCACGGACTTTGAAGGTTTAGTGTAAGTCTAGGCCGGGACCACCGCCGGTCTCCTCTTGAATTAAGCCACGTGTTCAAACTTAGTTCGCGGTCGACCTTCAACTCTCCAATTTTCGCGCTCAGCGTTATCCTTATGGAAACTTTTCAAGCGCTGCGTTATCGTCGCTTTCTTTGGATTGAATTAATACGTGCATATTTTTTTCTTTTCTTATTTTTTTTAACTAGTTGAAGGGAGGGATTGTTTGTTATAGAAATTATGTATAAAACAATTTATTTTTTAGTTTTCAAGTTTTTTAGGTAGGAAATTAATTTGGCATTATTTTAAAAGCAAAAATGGTCAAATTTTTAAATATTTTTTTTAAAACTAATATGATATGAAAAGTTTAATGAAAACATATAAATAACGAATATATTTTCAAACAGATTTTTAAATTGAAAAACAACTTTAAACACATTTTAATTTTTTCACAAAAACAAACCTCACTTTAATTTGATCAATTATATCTTTAAATTTTATGAATACATGTTTGGGGAGAAATTATTAAATATGACTGTCACGATATATATCTCTTCACTTATTATAAATCATTAAATCTAAAAATATTATCAAGAATATCCACATTAATTCACATTTATTCATTAATACCGGTTGTGTTTTTTTAATATCAATTTTGCCCAAAAAACACCATAAATGGAGGTGATCCCATGTTTTCCGTTTTGACAATTACCATCATGCTCTTTCCTTAAATGTTGTAGACCATAATAAATAGAGGGCAGAAAACGTCTTTTCATTGCTCCCTTAAACGGCGCGTGGAGTTAAAGTAGATAAGTTTGCTAATTTATAAAACATATAAGTATTAATGCTATTATACCTATGTATTATGGTCTAATATGAAATTAACCCTTAAATCTATAATTCTAATAGAGAGAAACAATTACATATATCTAATGTTTAGATATTTTTTCCCTTCTCATAAAGTCGAAGGTTTGAGTCTCTCCTCCCCTAATTTGATATAATATCTTTAAAAAAAAGTCATGTTGTGACAATTTTATATAGGGTAAACTGCAAATAACACCCCTGTGGTTTTGGTCAAATTCATAAAAAGTCCTTGTAGTTTAAAAATGGCAAATCACACCCCTGTACTTCCAAATTATATCAATATGACCCCTCCTCTTCAATAGTGTAAATTTTCTTTTAGCCATAACTTTTTCGTTTGAACTCCGATTTTGATGATTCAAGATGTTTTGAAATCCTCTTTTCGGGCTCTATGTCATGGTTATCTCAAACATTCAAAATTTTCAATAAATAATACAGTACTTAACCTCGATGTTTACTGATGATTTAGAAGTTTTCAAGTGACCATAAAGTAGAGCCCGGAATGAGGATTCCAAAACATCTTGAATCATCAAAATCGAAGTTCAAACGAAAAAGTTATGGCTAAAAGAAAATTTACACCATTGAAGGGGAGGGGTCATATTGATATAATTTGGAAGTACGGGGGTGTGATTTGCCATTTTTAAACTACATGGACCTTTCATGATTTTGACCAAAACTATAAGGGTGTTATTTGCATTTTACCCTTTTATATAATGATTTTTCCGGTTTGATAGTGTTGTTCAAACAAGGTGCTTTTTAGGAGGAAAAAAAACTTATTAAAATATTTTAGAAAGAAATGTTTAATAAATAAGCCATAATCAATCCTATAAAATGAGTTATAAATTTATAAACGATATTTAATATCTTGAAATAAATAAAATATAGTAATTTCGTTGATATTATCATATAAAATTACAATAGAAACACAAATAATCTCAGAGAATATTTGCATTACCCTAAAAGGATTTCATTAGTATTATAAAGGATAAATTACAAAATAACACCTTGTGGTTTCAGACAAATTCATAAACAACACTTGTAGTTTATAAATAGCAAATCACACATCTGCAGTTCTAAATTATGTCAATAAGACATCTCCCCTTCAATGTTGTAAACTTTCTTTTGGCTATAACTTCCTCGTTTGAACTTCGATTTGGATGATTCAAAATATTTCAGAAATCTTCATTTCAGTCTTTACGTTATGGTCGATCAGTTGAAAACTTTTAAACCACCAATGAATAAAGAGGTTAATGGCTTCAATCATACTTAATATTTTGATGATAATAAACTCTTTTATTTATTGACGGTTTTGAAGTTTTGAATTGTTCATAAACTTGATTGAAACCACAAAAGTGTTATTTACCATATATCATATTATAAAATATACAACAGAAACATAACTTACGTACCAAATACCAAACAATTACTTAGATGCCAATAATATGACTAATAGTTTCCACAAACATAGAGTCTCTTGGAGGGTATTATCATTAGTTAACTATAGTCAAAATTGTACAAAAAGTTCTTATCTCAACTCTATGTCTTTATTAAAATTTTATTGTCACAAATATATGAGAGTCCAAGACTTCATTATTTTGTCCAATCAATTTTTATATTATTCTCTCTACCGAATAGTTGACGGAAATATATCGATATTTTGATAACTAACATTTTATGAAATTTCCATGGAAAAAAACAAACAACAAATGTGGTCGACATGTCGACACATTAGGAAAGAAAAACTTACATGATGGCAACATTTTCATGCGACATTTCAATGCCTTTGGACGTTTTCCTCGAAAGATCTATCACATAGGTCAAGGAAGTATTTTGTAGTTTACTCTATATAAAAAATGCACTACTTTCCACGTTTACAGTTGTCTTTTGTACTATTCATTTTGATGTTTATCGATTCAGATTTATCTACTTTACAATCACAACCATTTATTTATCACATGCAACTGATGGTAGTACGATTTGGATTCCAAAAAAGGAACATGATAAATAAATAAAAATTAGGATAGTAAAAATATAGAGTTAAATATTCATCGATATACTCATATATCTATTTTGTAATATCCACAAATTCACGTGGTATACAAATATGAAAGGTAATGTCTTTCTTTTAGGAAGCTGAAGAAATATCAATGGAATTTCATAAATATCAACAAAATGTTGAAAATATTGAGATAATAATAGTAAATATAAAAAATGATAAGAAAAACAAAATTAATTTTCCAAACACGTCTCTGTACTTTATATGATAAATTTATTTTTGTTTCCCTCTATTTTATATGTGTATAATTTTTATTTTTATTTTCCTTTATATCTCTTTTTATTCACGTCTCAATCTCTCTCTCTCTCTCTCTCTTATCACACAAAAGTTTTTTTTTTTTTTTTTTTATCTATTTCATATTTATTTTTCTCTCATTCTGTCATACATAAAAATATACAATTTCTCTATTTACTCAGGCAAGTATATTCTAATTTGTATCTCTCTTTAGTTATATATTTACTTTAATATATATATATATATATATATAAATATTTACTATTCACTTTCTTCAATTATTGCTTCACCTTAAAGTTTTAACCCAATAGACAAAAAAAAAACACTGCCAGATATGAAAATGGAACCCAATTACACAACGTTTTCTGAAACTATAATAAGATAATATAACCTTTTTCTTTCTTTTTTGTTTTTTGAGTGGTTGGTTTTCCTCCTGTCCAGAATGAGGATAATGCCAATGCCAGAAAAGTTACAAGGCAATGCAGACCCCACGTCTCCATAATTTAAAATCATATAATTTCTTCTCTCTTCAAGTTAAAACCCATGTGTTTCTCGTTCCCCCATTTTTTAAAATTCTTTTAATACCTATTTTTTGACATAATATCTTCAGTGCAACATTCATTATTATGATTATACATTATCATTTAATATTTGATTTAAGATTATAAGTACGCAAAATTATTCAGTTGAAATCATATTTCGATTTTTTTGAAAACGATTTCAAAATAATGATGATAAACAATGCATGGTTATAAAGGTTTAAGTGAAAAAAATGTGATTATCCATCAGAAAGTATCTAGGTCATATGTGTCTTGATTTTATTGTGGGTCTCATATGTTTATTTAATAGTATTACCAATTTTTTGTATAATAAAGAAAGAAAAATGTAAGAAAGTCAAGATAAATTCCTATTAACCGATCAGGATTTAAGTATCTTTTACGACACTCACTCGTTACTTTCCACCGTGTTAAATCACAACTATATTAAACTCAAAGTAATTTCCATTATAATTAATGATACGAGTGTCAAACTGTAAAATCTCTTACAACTAGATTGGATTATCCAATTTCCAGAAATGATCTTAGCTAGCTTCACCCTCTTATAAATTCTCTCCATTTCGCACCACCTTAGACGTGCCACGTGTTGGTGTGTTATCTGACATTCGGTACGGATACACGAATCATTTTTGTCTAAAAGATTATCCATACAGATTTTAAGTTTTTTCCCGTCTAAAAGATTATCCATACAGATTTTTTAGTCTTTTTTTACGTCTTTTAAGTTTTTCAGTTTATTTACTTCACGATATCAACCTTTTATTTTACCCCCAATCTGAGGACACCTCGTGCTCATCCGAAACGGGGCGGAGTCAGAATTTTATTTAGGTGGTAAAAATTACATAGAGCTCATTTTAAGAAATAAGCAGGTACAAAATAAAAAAATTATATACTAAAAATTTATTTTTTCATCCAAATTTTTTCAATTTTTAATAAAATTAAAGGGACCAAAATTATATAAAGCTAATATTATAAAATAAAAGAGGGATAAAATAGATAAATAAGTAAACCAAAATTACAATATATAGCTATCGGAGAAAGTCTCACTAAAAACCGCATACACTTGTTCACACTTTAACGATAAAAAAAGAAGAAGAGAAAATATGAATACATTTAACTTCTCTTTCTGAACTAACTAAATCAATAACAATTCGTCACCTATTAGTAAAACCAACTAAGGGTTAAAATATAACTAATATAATAACCTTTTTAACACATTTTGTTTTTAAATAACCATTTGTCAATGTATTATATATTTTTCTCGATTTTTTTTTTCCCGATAGAAAAGCATTTAAGAAGATGTAGTTAAGTGAAAATTTGAACAAAACTTGGATTACAATTTTTACAAGTTCAAAAACCGTGATTTTTTTTAAAATCTTTTTTAGGCTAGCAATCAGATTGATTTAGATTTATTTATACTGTAAAATTATAATAAGGTGTGGGAAAATTCTAAGATTTAAAGTCATGTTTATACAATCTTATGAAATTTCATTGATGTTATAAGTATTAGAAACAGATTAATAATTGATGAACGATAATCTTTTAAGAGTTAAATATAAATAGTTATTTATTTATCTTTTTGCATTTGGAATATCTATTGTTGGGGCACTTTAAAAAAAGAGTTAATTAAGCATATGACCACTTTTTGGATGGTCTTTTCAGTATATAGCCAGAGTAAAAAAAATAAGAGTACATGGCTTCACTTCACCACTATTCATATTTTTTATCCCCGTTTTACCCTCCTTGGATCTTGTCCCATTGTAACAGTGGAATGTTTCCCTCCTTTTTCCTCTTGGTATATTTTTAGAGTTTGATTTGACAAGGCTAAAGTGGTAGGTGAGATACACTATTTCCCTCTTTTTACCTTTTGTCTTTCCCAAGATGGATGGTGAGTCTCCCTAAGGAAGATATGCACTATTTTCCATATTTGCTTGAAACATGTCCCCTCTATTTTGATATAGTCATGTTTTATATACACTAAAATATAATATTATACTTGCAGCTTCATGGAATTTGTTAAGAGTCTTAACACATCTACTTATTTGTTATTTTAGTGGTGGTGCCCACAATGGTACCCGGTGCCCACAATGGTACCCACTGTACCTGAATATATTTTGTACATCGAGTACCGCTTAACGATTCATCATTTACTATCGTATTTTGCAGCTAAATATCAGATATATACGACGTACTAGAAGCACGATAGTACATATGATACCGTTCACATGTACCACCCAACGAACCATTTACAACTGTATTTTGTTAAGTATGACTTTTTAAGAAAGTATCTATTTCCCTCCCATTTGTCATTGACACCTTCTTATAACAAATAATAATATATAATATATTGTACTTGGTAACCCGTTTCCCTCATTTTTCCTCTTGACATATTAATATGAGTTCCTTTTTTTATTTTATACATCAGTTGTCTTAGTTTGAAGAAGTTATCATGTGTCATTCTTTAATTTTATGAATTCTTCAGGATATTTAAATCTGAGTTATGGTGCAGTGAGTACCGCATTACTTTATTAGTAAATGGTTCAACATTTAATATCGTGTTTGGCAGCTACATACCAGATATATACGAAGTACTAAAATCACGATAATACCTGAAACTATATGGTACAGTGAGTACCGCATCATTATTAGTAAATGGTTCAACATTTAATATATACGAAGTACTAAAAACACAATAGTACAGTGAGTACCGTTAAAACGCACACATACGGGTATTTTTGTGTTGAACTTGAAGTGTAACAATAATATATAAAGTACTTGAAACTATATGGTACAGTGAGTACCGCATCATTTTATTAGTAAATGGTTCAACATTTAATATATACGAAGTACTAAAAACACAATAGTACACTAAGTACCGTTAAAACGCACACATATCACCAAATGTATCAGCAAACATAAACCATTGTTAAGTATAAGTTTAACCATAATTCATGTTACAAAACAAAACAATGAATACCAGCTGTGGATAAATCTGATTTGTTGTTGGCGTTTGGAGTGAGATTTGATGATCGTGTGACGGAAAAGCTTGAGGCTTTTGCTATCCGAGCGAATATTGTTCACATTGATATTGATTTAGCTGAGATTGGAAAGAATAAGTAGCCTCATGTATCGATTTGGGCTGATGTGAAGTTGGCATTGGAGGGAATAAATCGTTTATTGGAGGAGAAAGTAGGCAAGCTTCAATTCAATTTTTCTGCGTGGAGAGGAGGATCAATTCTACAAAGCTAACAGGGCTCACACATATTTGGGAGATCCATCAAAGGAGTCTGAGATATTTCCCAACATGTTTGTATCTGTGAAAGAATTTAAATCCGAAGCAAAAAAATTTGGGTACAAATATGAAATTTTGAAATGAAGAAGATGAGAGGAAGAAGATGAGATGGCTATAATAAAGGCTAAAATAAAGGACATGATGGGACAATGGACATCTCTGGTTCTTCCCAAAAAGGTCATAGTCACATACTATGCACAATAACTTCTCTTTTTTAAATATATGGCCAGATAGCGACACGTGTCCATGGGCATTAACGTAATTTCAAGGAAGTTGGCTATTGAAATAAGGTCATGTACTCTAATTTTAGAGGGCATGACTATGTACTCTTATTTTTTGATAAAAGTGGCTATCTGGCTTGTTAACCCTTAAAAAAAGAAGGGAAAATTTAAGGCTACCGGTGATAATTTTTGCAATAATGTTTCGTAGGAAAGACATCTACAAAATAACTATATGATCCACTTCCTTTTGTGGGCTTTTTTTTCTTCCAGCCCATATACAACCGAAGCATGACGTTTTAGATCGGCCTCCGACATGTCGTTTTATAGTATTAAAAGATAGAAAATCCTATTCCTCATAACTACCCTAGATTGTTAGATCATTATCTTTTTTTTTTCCTATCCTTCTCAAGTCTTCAATTTCAAAATTACCTTTATATTAATAGAAATTATCCCAAATAACCAATTTTAGATATGTTTTTCCGTTTATATCATTACTTTTTTATCTTTGATTTGAATATTAGATATAAATATTTTAATTTAAATCAACAGTTAACTTATAATAAAATGAAAGTTTTTATTCATAAAAATTTATTTAAACAATATATATTTTTCTTTAAAAAAGTTAAAATATTAAAAATCAATTGTTAATTTATGTTAATCAATTTTTTTTGAAATATATGTCAAATTTATTTTTATAATTTTTTTAAAATTATACTTATATAAATAATTACATATTTTTCATATCGTTTTAATAATTCAATATTTTATTAAACTATGTCATTCAAATCTATTTTATTCACAAAACTATTCTTAACTAATAATATCTATCAACAATCACAATTCATTTCATCTGAAAAACGATGAAACATTTTTTTTTATCTCTTTATCTCCAGACATATTAAAAAAAAAAAAGTTAAAAAGATATATTTGTGATAAATGAAAATAGATAATAATTAAATGAAATAAATTCCTCTCCATCTTTATCTCTTGACGAACATAGAATAGCTCCTTAATTGGGCCGGCCCATCATCAGCATAATCTAACAATCTCGAAAAGACTTCAGAAAATTAGGGTAAGCGATCCCTTTCCCATTGCTATAAAATGAATCTTACAGCTTCAGAATTTCCTGAAACAGTCTCTAACCATGGCTTCATCGATTCCTTTTCTTCCTCATATTACAGATTTTCTTCTTCTTTTTGTGGTAGATTTTTTAGTGAATTAGAATTTATTCGAGGCTTCATTATCTGGTCATTGTGGATTCGATCCATTCCCATTTGACTCGTTCCCTTGAAGCCAAATTAATCGTGTTACTCTATTTTTTCAATTTCTCTTCCTCTGTTCTTATTAATTTAGCGATGGAAGATCAAATCGAGTAGCTACATGATTTTCCCCTTTCATCTATCGTTTTTTTTTTTTTTTTTAAATTTACGATTTTGAAAATTTTGGAGTATTGATTGAATCGGCGGTGATGAGTCTTTAACAGACCTGTAATGATTAGCGAATATGATCGCCATATCTTATTAACATCTAAGGGACTGAGCCCTTTTATCCTACTCCATCTCGTTTTTTCTTTTAAATTTCTTTTTATCTATTTGTTTTGAATAATTTGTTTTAGAATTTGGGCATTTAAAATAAACTGGAAAATTTAGCTTACTTTTTTTGTGAAGTTAGATGATAATCTAATGCCCTATAATTTTGTTCTCCTCGCTATCCAATTCACCATTTTTTATGGTGTACTCTGGACGTCGGAGAACTATATTGTTTTTTATATTTTTATCATCACCTTGTTTTCTATTTTTTTTTATTTAATTTAGAAATTTCACGTTTTTTAATTTTGATCTAATAATTATAGAGGTGATGAGCCTAGCAGACCTGTAATGATTTGTGAATATGATCACAATATCTTGTTAACATCTAAGGGACTGAGCTTCAATTTTTCTGTTTTTAAATATCTTCATAGCTTGAATTAAACGACAGATTAATCTTAATGTTTATAATTTTACAATGATTTTCACATTTATTAAATATCAGAGTAATATTGAATTTTGTTCTGTTAATAACAACTCAATTGAATGAATTCTCACAGTGATTGATTTTCTCGATACCTATAATCTGTAAATAAAATGTTCTTATATGAGTGTACATAATCCCCGTAATCCAATGCGAAAGATTTTTTTTCTAATTAAACCGGTTTGTGTTCTCTAATACATTCATCTACTAAATGAAAAGGTTAAAAGTTTTTTTCTTTTTTTTCTTTTCTTTTTTTTCTTTTCTTTTTTCTTTCTAAGATAATCTACAATAGAAAATTAAAGAACAGTAGAACCGTTATATGCTCTTCTAGCAATACCATGAACTTCATAATTGAGCTATCTATATAAAAAAAGAAAAAACAATTTCAAAGCTAGAATTACAATTATTAGATTCTTCTAAATTACTATAAACTATCAGAAAAATTCAAATACAAATTGATATATCGGGCAAATTAAACTTACTGATAGGAGAAGATAAAATGAGAGGAACATCAATGGTAATGAAAGAATTTTGTACTAAGTTAATTCCAGCTTTCCAAATTAGAGTTAAGAAAATCAGCAACAAAGGAATCATTAGGAAGAACGAGATAGCCACCGATCTTTTCATATATGAATTGAGCGACCATTATTACATGGATTGACCTCAAAAGAGGAAGAATTCTTAATGTATTTAGCTTTGAACACGCTAGCAAGAACAGATTCAAACCTTGTTTTGCAAGAAGAGTAAGGTTGAAGCTTTGAATGTCCTTCATATATTGAGACCACCAGAGTTTTTAGGAAGAGAAAAAATATATCAGGAACCCAATGAATACCTCTTCTTTCTTTACAAGTCTCATTTTCAAAGGTAATTTTAAACAGTTCATAGCATAAATAGGCATGGTTTATAAGGACTTCTTTACGGGCCGGTTAAAGAAGATGCCCATCCTTTAATCTTTAAAAATATTCATTTTAAAGCTTCCAAATTAGACTTGCAGGTTGAAGTTGACCAATTGTGGTAATGGTGAAAAAAATTAATACTAGAAATTGGAATTGGCTTTAGAACCTGATCTGTGGTAATAATATTTAGATCCTAAATGTGTAAGAGAACCAAGTTATTTTTTGCCTTCTAAATTCTTATTAAAACTATTGTTAAATGTTCTTGTTTTTAAAATTCTGCTGAAAATATTTTTCACATCACCACATCATTGTTCATAAAATTACTTTTGTTTTATGAAATATTATTTAATTATTTGGTAAACAATATCAAATAGAATGACAAAGTTAATTATAAGTCAATTCAGTTAAGTGACATGTTATTAGAAAAAGTTTTGTTAAGCCTCCTACCACTCTTATCTTATAGATGTGATAGGAATTTTTTTAATATATTTTATATTTAAGGGTATAGGAAAAGACATTTTTATCCAATTAATCATAGTCTAACTCGCCAAGGCCACTAACGTTCCGTCTCCACCAAATTCATAATTAGCCTCAAGAAATCAAAATTATTTTAATCATCAACTCTAATATCTCCAACTTTCTTTATCAAAAAAAAAAAAAAAAAAAATATCTCCAACTTTCTCTATGTTTTGGCCGTTTCAACAAGAAACTCAAACTATGGTTAAAGTTCATACAATCACCATATCTCTCAGTCTCTGTTTCCCCTTCTTTCATTGCCTGAATCCAACAACTCTTTGGAAATGAAACACATACTCGTTACAATCATTGAACTCATTTTTTTTCTTCCATAAATTCATCAAATCCTTTATCTGTAATAACCCGTTGGTTATTACAAAAATTCATCAAATCCATAAGTTTCAGCTCGAATGATTCAAAAATTGCAGAAGAAAACTTTACTTCAAAAGTGAAAAAAATCCTAGATCGAATGAAACAAAATGAAAACGTGGAGGGGAATACCTAATTTTGCGTCCACAAACTGAATCAATGGAGAAATAGGAGAACAGTGGTTTTTTTTTAAACTATGGTTAAAAGTAATATGATTTAAAAAAAACCCAAGCTTTCGTGTAAGTAATATGATTAATGGTAACGCGAAGAAAGAAAGGAGTTTTTTTTTTTAAAACAACTATGGTAAATAGTATTACGATTAAAGAAAGGAGTTGATTATAGTTAGGGTCAAAAAAAATCTTTTTATAGACCCTAGATATAAAATAAAAAATAATAAGGGCGGTTAGTTTTAATAATAAACTCAAATTCACGTATATAATATTACAAAATCTCAACTAGTTTCGCGTTTGGAAAAAAAAAAAAACACTAGTTTCGCGTAAATTATCACTGATTTTCGTATATGTAATCACTCATTTACATATAGGTAATTACTATTCAAATTTTGTACATATGTTATCACTGTTTAATTTTATTCACATGAATAAGGTTTTTTTTTTTTAATAAAAAAAATGTTATATTTACAAATACTTTTTAAAAATATTATATTTCTAAATATTGCACAAAATTTTGCTACCCAATAAAATCTCCCTTTATAATTTTAATCGTTAGAATTTTAACACCACTGAATCAAGTTTGGATTGTTAATCTAATTAAAAAATGGGTATACTTTTACTACTATACTAAATGGTAAAATGTAAATAAGACTCCTATGGTTTTGGGTAAATATATGAACACCCCATATAGTTAACAAATGATCAATTACACTCATATAGTTCAAGAAGTATGTTAATAAAGATTCCTCCCCACTAACACTATTATATATTTAGGGCTCGTTTTGTAACATTCTTAATTTTCGTTTCTATTTCTCATTTTTCAGAGAAACAGGGTTGTTTGGTAATTCTTTCTAATTTCTTGTTTTATATATTTTAGAAACACTCCTAAAATTGTGTTATAAAATTTAGAAACAACAAATTATAGTTTATTGTTTATCTTTCTTGTTTCCAATTTTGTCAATAGATTAATATATTTATTTTTGTCTGTCAATTTAAAATATAATATAAATATCAAAAAATAAAATTGATATAATTTTTTAATAATTTATTTAAAAATTAGTTTTGACATAAAATTGTATATTTTTAAAAAAAAAAATGAGTAACGAAAATAAGAAACAATTACCAAACATGTTTTTTTTTTGTTTTTTTTATTTCCTTCCCAAAATGAGGAAAAATAAAATAAAATACCAAACATGTTTCTCTTTCTATTAAAAAAAAATAAGAAATAAGAAATAGAAATGAGAAATACGAAACAGAAATTAGAAAGGTTATGAAACAGGGCATTAACATCTAGGTTAAAGTTTATTTTTATGAAAATATAATCGTCTCTCTAAAAAGTGCATCTACCCCTTGATAAGAGAAAAAAAAAGTTAAATATTTAACAGTTTTAGTAAAGAAAGGGTTTATTTAGCATAATTGTGGAACTACAAAGATATAATCTATCATTTTTTAACATAAGGTTGTTCGTGCATGGATCAAAACCACATTAGACTTAATTATAATTTATTGATACTAAAATTTAGAGGTCAATTGAAATGTCACGTTTTAATATTTTACTGAATTTAGAGGACAATTACTTGAATTAAAAAATTGAGGATCCAATTATAATATATGTTAAATTTAACAAGATCAATTACTACAATTACAATCCATCCTTGGTTCATGTGTGTTTTATGCAATTAAAAAGAAAACAAAAGGCTTTTAATTTCTTTTTAAGCGGAAGAAAAAGGAAAATGATTTGAAAGAAGAGAAGGCTGGAAACTTGTTTTATAAAACGTCGTCGCCTTCCACATCCGGCCTGTCCTGCGTAATCTTTACGCAATTTTCAGTTAATTTCCTTTCTACTATATATATAGATTCCCCCCTTTGCCATCTGTCTTCTCTCCCAAACCCTAAATTCACTCCACGCAGTAATTTAAAGGACACGTAATACTTCGAAATGGCAAGCACCGATCCCGATCGCAGAGAAGAAGATGAAACTCCGGCCGCCGACGACGAAGATACCGGCGCTCAAATCGCTCCGATCGTTAAATTGGAAGCCGTCGCAGTCACCACCGGTGAAGAAGACGAAGATGCCATTCTCGATCTGTAAACTTAAAATTCTTTCCATTTTTTTGATTTGTGAAGGATTTAGGGTTTTACGATTGACTGTTTCTCAATCGATTTTCAGGAAATCGAAGCTTTATCGGTTTGATAAAGATGGAAATCAGTGGAAGGAGAGGGGCGCAGGAACCGTGAAACTATTGAAGCACAAAGAGACGGGAAAAGTTCGCCTTGTTATGAGGCAATCCAAAACCCTAAAGATCTGCGCTAATCATCTCAGTTTGTTCCTTTTCCTTTTCTTCCATTGTTATGTTTTTGGTGATTGAATTAGTGGCCTAAATATGTAGTTTGATTTGCCTATTTTCAGTTACATCATCAATGACTGTTCAAGAACATTCTGGAAACGATAAGTCGTGTGTGTGGCACGCTACTGATTTTGCCGACGGTGAACTGAAGGATGAACTTTTCTGTATCAGATTTGCATCAGTTGATAGTGAGTATTAGTTTAAATGGCTTCATTTTTATTCATTTTAATCGTAGATATTTGATAGTGCAGAATCTTGGTAATGGCTTTTGAATGAATTTGTTTTATTATTTAACTGTCTCATCTTAGACACTGGGTTTTGGGGGTTTAATCTAGGCATTGGGAAATGAAGAGAGTTATTATATTTCTATATAGGGAGTAGAGGGGTTACCTGTTTATATTTAGTATAAGGTATCTTCCATTCCAATGGTCTCAATTCTCGTTTGCTACAATCAGATCTTCAGTCAGTAAATGTTACTTCTGATTTTCCTGTCAATATTGTTAGTTGAGTTTTCATGAAATGATTGCTGGCGAGACATTTTTTTTATTTAGTGACTTGTTCTTATCATTCTTCTTTGTGATTACATGTTCTATGTTTACCTACCTCTGTTAGAGTTTAGAGGAACAGAGATTCTCTGATCTCATCCAAAAGAAAAGAAGCTTGTGTTTAACTTACAAGTTGATTCCGTGAACTAAACTAGCTGCATTAGAATTTTTAGAAACTGCATTCTGTCATGTATGTATTTTTTAATATTTTTCTTTTCAAGGCCCTTGATCGTTATTGGGTTTGAAAATTAAGCCTTTCATCCTTATTGGTTAACTTTTCTTTTTACTGTAGCTGATTTGTATTGCTGTCCCTCTCTTTAAGAGTCTATTTTTACTGTTCTTGTGTTTGATTCGTCGTATTTCTCTTTTGTTTTTCCATCCTTGGAACACTTTCTGTTTTTATCTTCATATTGATGCCATCTTTTTACATCAGACTGCAAAACGTTCAAGGAAAAATTCGAAGAGCTTGCTGAGTCTCAAAATCAGAAAGAGGAAAACAAAGAAGCATCTGCAGCAGCTGGACTTCTTGAGAAGTTGAGTGTTGTTGAAGAGAAAAAAACTGAAGAAAAATCCGTAGATGAGGCACCTGTCTCATTGAAAGAGGAAACTGAAGCAAAGGAGGAACCGGGGAAAACAGATACAGAGAAGAAAGTTGCCGAGACAGAACCGGCTCCCTCAACTTAGGGAATACAGATTTTTTTCTAATGAACATACATGATGGTGTGTAAGGCTTGTTTGTTGGCTGACGGTTCCACCTCCTCGGTTGTCTGATTGATGATGATGAAATTATTGGAGTGATTTATCAGCCAGGTTGTTGTGGGTCTATGCGTTCATGAGTTGAGTTGGTAGTCTTTTTCAACTTTCTTTCAAATAATTCACGTTTTAATGTCTGGGGGTTGTTTTGGTGGTTTGGGAATCACCCGTGTTTTCATCTTATATGATTTCTTAATTCATCTATGTACTTGGTGTAGACTTAGTCACTTTGTCAAGAGGTTGTGCAATTTAAATGATTATACGAAGTTTTCTCTCCAGAATTTAATTTCTATTGCTGATTTCATGCCATTTGTGAAAGTGACGAATTTCAGCCAAATCAATAATCACGGGTTGGTCTAGTGATTCTCCGTATGATTAGTTGAGTTGCATTAAAAAAAGGGTTGGTCTAGTGATTCTCCGTGTGATTAGTTGAGTTGCATTAAAAAAAAGGTACCGCAATTCTTCAATGTAGGTTAATAACAATGTCTCTTGGAGCCAATTCTCACTATTCTGAGGTCGAATCCATTGTCATGTGATCGGCTAAGTTCGTCTCGTTTTTACTGCTTAGTGCTCACAACTCATCCATTTGATATTTTGATTATTATTTATCTTGTTGTTCATTTTGAACATGTTACATATTTGTCTTCAAGGTTATATATATTGAACGAAGTTGAATTAAACGGTACTTAATTTGTTTTATGATAGCCGCTGATCTTACTCGAATAAATGTTTTAAGATATCACGTGTCTAACCATTTGTGACACATGCTCGGTACAAATAATGAACATGCAGATTTGGCATTGTTTACTGATCAAAACTGAAGCAATATAAAAACGACACCCAACGGATGAAAAACAAAAAAGGTTAAAAGATGATCAGGATTCTTGACACAGGTCCAACTCCCTAATTCTATGTCGGTTTCTTTTGAATTGAAAAACTAGTATCTGATATTCAAAGTTCTCTTCGACCAATTTTTACATTAACAATGCTTAACATGCAGATTAATAGCAAAATTTAGAGATTTAATTGATTCCTAATCGATCTGCAAAACCATTTGGAGCAAATTTCTAAACTCCAAACTCTGAAGATTGAAACTTAAAAAAAATTAACCAATTAAACAACAAGGTAATAAATTCATTACGATTATCGAAGATTCAAAATTCTGATTAACACTGAAAATTTGAAAATGTATCAAATGCAGAGCAACAAAAACGGTGGATAAAATCTAAATTAAACAAAAGCGCTAGGAAAAACTGCAGTACGAAACCAGTTCGAGCGAAGCCAGCAGGGTTCTTCTTCTACTTGGATCTCTGTCTCATCTTTCGGCGCTTTCTCTTTAACCTCCTCATACGCTTCTTCTTCCACTGACAAAATCAAATCAAAATTTAGTTTAGAAAAACGAAATCTAACATTCAAATTATCATTGAATAGCTTCAGTACAGCTTTACCTTAGCTCTCATGGTGAATCGGCTTAATCAGCAAACAAGATTTCCAGCTGCTTAGTTCGTGAAATCGGAACGAGAAACGACGAAGATTAAGCAAGCTTGATGCGGCTGCGTGTGTAAGTTATAGGAAAAGAAACCCTAGATTTTTGGGCTACTAACTCAGTTCATGGCAATCTTGGCCCCTTTATTGTGGCCCAACGATTTATTGGGCTCAATTCATAGGAGTGTTGGTCAACATAATCAAGATAATTCCAGGTATTTTCGTTCTCCTACACATTTCTATATTTTTAACTTTACGAAAGATAGTATTTATTCCTAATAAATGCTATGTTTAAATTGATTAAAAAAGTTATAGTTCTTCTTCAATTTTATTTATTTTAGATCACAAGAATTGAGAGTAAAGAAACTTGAATCACTCTAATTTTATAAAAAGAGAAGAAAAAGATATTTAACCACTCGAGCTATACACTAAGAGATGTTTGTTTGTAGTGTCTGAGGATGAGGATCCAAACACTATGGTTTTCTCATCCCATCCCATGTTTGTTTTGATAATAGGGAAGGGGATCTAAACCCAATTAACCCCTCCAAAATACATGGGTTTTCATCACCAAATGGAATAGATGAGAAAGAAAGGAAGAGAAGAGAGAATAGAAGAGAGAAATGAGAGAGAAAATTAATTTTATATTATAATTTTATTATTTTCATCTCCATCCAAAACCAAACACAGTGATCTTGTTCCGGGCATCTCGTCCCCATATATCTCAATCCCATGTAAACCCGGAAACAAACGCCCCGAGTTCAATCTCATTATCATCCTATAGTATCTATATGACACAATGTAAACTAGTACACCATCGGGTACGGGAACAAAACTTAGCTAAATCCTTACACGTGGGCAGTGTGGGCCATACTCTATTAACTAACAAAGCGTAACAAGCAGTGAAGGATTTTCCGTCGTCTCTTTCTCTGTGATTCCGTTCTTATCGATAAGGGGGAAAAGAAAAACAGAAAAACCAAAAACAAAAAACAAAGTCCTGATCGTTCAGAAACTAAAACGAATTTCACTTTTATTCTCCATCTCTCGTCCCTCTCTCGCTTTTATCCAAAGTCCACAAGCAAACGAAAATCGATATAACAGAATCTAATGCCTTCTTTCATAGCTTTATCTCGCTTTCTAGTTTGGCGATGATCTCTCTGTAAATTTCATTTTTGCTGGTTCAAGCAATTCATCAAACACTTGATATTGAAACTAAATCACAATGGGAAGCAGTTCGTCTAAGAATTCTGATGGTGGTTCTAATGGAAACGAAGAGCGGGGAGATAACCTAGAGTTAGACCAAGCGGGAGGGCAACTCTATATATCTTTGAAGATGGAGAATTTTAAACTCAAAGGAGAGCTTATTCCTCATATTTATGGCTCTGTTCCGCTTGTTGGTTCGTGGGATTCTTCTAAAGCTGTAATTACTGTTACTGTTGCTGTTCTTGTTTTAATGGATTGAGTTTTTTGTTTTTGTTTTTGTCTAATGGTTAATTTGTGATTGTTTTTTTTTGGTGCTGTAGCTTTCGTTAGAACGTGAATCGGCATCAATGTGGGAATTGAGCTTTGTTGTTCCTCCTAATCATGGTAATTATGTTCATTCGATTTTATCGTTGTTAATTAGAACCGTAAAGAATAATTAATGCACCTTTTTTAATTGATTTTTTTTAATGATTTGCTTTTTCTATCATGGTAGCTATGCTTCGACTTTCACGTTGTTATTGTGAAGGCTAAATAAAGGATATTCGAAATGTGGAGGATGTTTAATGCATATTCTGAGTTTTCAATTTTTGTGCTCTAACGTATTATTAAAGTGAGAGAACGTGTAATCTTTAGCTGTTAATAACTATTAGTTCTTGTAAGTAGTTTTCTGAACTCGATTTGGTAATTGTACAACATATCTTGTGATTTCCTGCAGACCCTGATAATTGAAATGGAATTATGAAGAAGAGTTACAATGTGTGACTTTTCCAATTTTAGTTCAAAATTTTGTTTACTCATTGCTTTGATACTCCGTTGTTTCAGAAACACTGGACTTCAAGTTCCTATTGAAGCCAAGGTATAGCAATTCACCTTGTATAGTTGAAGAGGGTCCCAACCGTCTACTCTCTGGGGGAGTGCTGCAAGGGGACGCTAGAATGGCTCTTTTCAGGCTTAATGCTGATGAAGTTATGGAGTACAGGGTATTCATTAAAGCAGACAGGGTTTCACCATTTGATCTTGCTGCAAGTTGGAGGGCTTATCAAGAGAATCTTCGTCCTTCAGCTGTTCGTGGAATTCCTGATGTAAGCATAAATGCAGTGTCAGAGACTGGTCCCGAGGTAGTGCATCTTTTTATCTGACAAGGCTTTGTGCATCTTTGATTTAAGTTTTCCAGTACATCTTCCAACCTCTATTATCTTTAGTATTTGATAGGTACCTTACAGTGATGTGCATTTAAAACCATTTGTTAAGACAAAAAGAATTGTTTATCACATCCTGTGTCTTTAACTGATAATTGGCTGGTTGTTGACACTTCAATATAGGGTATCCAGATGTGGTCTTGATGTCTTGTATCTCCCCAACTTCACCCACCCTTTTTCTTAAAAAATAGTGGTTGCTAGATTGCTTTAAATAAGGAGATCTTTATGTCCTGAATTAATGCTATTACCCGACTTTGCAGTGTGGATTTTTTCTTTTTATCGGATAATGTTTTATGACACCTCTGCTCTATGATGCCGTTTGCTTGTAATTATCATTTATTAATTCTATCGTGAATGTCATTTCTGTTCCGTTGATTAATATAATCACTAAATTTTATATGATAAAGATATAAAGATTCGATTGCTAATTAATTATTTCTTTTGAAGTATCTTAATAAAATGATTGATTGTATTTTGTTACATGTATCGTGTAAAGGAAAAGATTAGATTTATATGTAATGGATCTGTTAAATCAAATAGGTCATTGGTTCCTATTGTTATACCAAGTCTGATAATTATTCTAGCATACATGTAATGTGCATGATATTGAAGAAGAAGAGCTTGAATATATTATCTTAAAAAAAGAAAAAGAACTGCAGTATCATCTAAAAAAACAAGAAGAGCTTTAGTAATATTATACATACTAGTATTTTCTTCATATTTTCTACATTTCTTGCCCTTTCTTTTGCTTTTTCAGAATGGCTCATCAGCTAGCCTGGAGCTCGATCTTGAACATTATGTGGTTCCAGCTCCTTCTGCAAACTCAGGCGCTTTTTATGCAGCTAACCTGACAGAGACACCTAGATCATTAGGGAATGCTTCATTTTCGTCTAAGGATAGTAGTGGTCCTAGTGATCGACCAACAACTATAAAGGTGTTTGTTTTAGCTTGCTTCTAAATATTCAGTTTCAATTGTATTGTAAGTATGAGTATAAACCAAGAAAATCAAGGACAATTGCAGTTTGATCAACTTTATTTTATTGCATCTTGAATTGAGCTCAGTGTGCTTGTTTGTTTACCCACACGGGACACCTTTTACTTCCTTCATCAATGGAAAATATCCTCAATCATATTTTTTTGTTGTTGTTTATTTAGGAGATGGAGGTCATCATCCCTGATCCATCAAATGTGTATATGGGTTCTGGAATGGTTGAATCAAAGTCAGTGGGGACATTTTCTCATTTGCAAAAGCCAGACAATCACCGGGGACTTTTTGTGGATCGGGGTGTTGGATCCCCCAGGCTTGTTAAATCAGCTAGTGCCAGCACTTTCTTTTCGGATCTAAAATTGGATACAGAATCCAAGGTTTGTACCGACTTTCTCATCTCTCAATATCACAAGCTGTGTTATTTATTGTCCATTGTTCCATTTCCATTATCTGTAGAATTCAATGCCAGAAGCTGCTGGAGCTGTAGCTGCCGCTGCTGTCGCTGATCAAATGCTTGGACCAAAGGAGGATAGACATTTAGCAATTGTCTTGGTACTTTTCTTAATGACTTGTTTTCAATGGACATCAATTAATTTGATTATATTG
The DNA here is from genome assembly GCA_028015215.1 of Gynostemma pentaphyllum. Lineage (NCBI taxonomy): Eukaryota > Viridiplantae > Streptophyta > Magnoliopsida > Cucurbitales > Cucurbitaceae > Gynostemma > Gynostemma pentaphyllum. The sequence goes on from CM051355.1 coordinate 17,169,530, forward strand.
AGATGTAGATATGGTGAGGTGGATTGCACCCACTATATTGGCTGAGAAGCTAATATTAGTATGTGATGAGACATCGGTTTTTCATTAGTTTTTTGGTAGTCTTTAGAATTGAAAAGCTCTCATTACTTTAATTGTTGTTTAGGTTGGTTTGCCAGCTCGAGGCAAAACTTTTACTGCTGCTAAACTTACTAGATATCTTCGCTGGTTAGGTCATGAGACGAAGCATTTCAATGTTGGAAAGGTTTGATTTTCTTATTTTTCTTATGAATTATACTGAATGGTGAAGAAACTGATATGAATGTGTTTTTTTTTGGTAACAGTACCGGCGCCTTAAGCATGGAACTAATCAGGTATGTTTTCAAACAAGGTTTACAACTTTGCATTAGTCTTCAAGTTATAGTGATTTTTTTTGTGAGATTTATTAAAAAAATAATAATAATATAAGGTGTACAATTTTGCATTATTAGTCTTCAAGTTAACGTGATTTTTTTTGTCGTCTGAGATGCATACTTTATGTTACTTGTACTACTGAGTACAAGTGTTACGAAAAAACCTTAATACATTAAAATTTTGCAGATTTCTCTTTTCAAAATATTGCCATTTGATAATATATAGAAATTTTCTCTACGCAGTCTGCTGACTTTTTCCGAGCTGACAATCCAGAAGGCATGGAGGCACGTAATGAGGTGAATTGTCAACCAAAAACTGATGTTATGCTATAGATGAAAGACTTTTGCCTTCCCAGCAGGATTTTGCTTTTCAGAAAATAATCAACTTTCCTATTATAGAAAAAGATGCAATTTTTAGTTTATGTGACTAACATGGATTATCGGTAATCTTAACACCATGTTATTCTTTCTCTGTGTACATAGTTTTAATATATCACCTGCACTAGGTAGCAGCTCTAGCTATGGAGGATATGATATCATGGATGCAGGAAGGTGGCCAGGTAAGGTCTTCAATAGTTGCACGTGTTGTGCTTACGCGGTTTAATCTAATCCTTTTATTTGCTTATTCTAAATTGAATGTAGGTTGGAATATTTGATGCCACAAACAGTACCAGGAAACGAAGGAACATGTTGATGAAATTGGCTGAAGGAAAATGCCGGGTACCATGATTATGATGTTTGTGAAAGATAGTGAAAATCCAAACATAGAAAGAATTCTGATCCTTTTATGTTTCTGCAATTACAGATAATTTTTCTGGAAACTCTATGCAATGATGAGCGCATTATCGAAAGGAACATACGTCTTAAAATACAGCAAAGTCCTGACTATGCAGAACAGTATGTTTCTGGAGTGGCTTCTTTTGTACTTTTGAAGTTCCCTACAGTGTGTTTTTTTTGTTTGCAGGCCAGATTTTGAGGTTGGATATCATGACTTCAAAGCCAGACTAGACAACTATGCGAAAGTAGTTCTCTATTTTAATACCTTCCTGGTATTTTTAGTAGAATGTGTATATTATTATATTGAAAATTGAAGTTTGCTCCTCTCACCAGGTTTATGAACCTGTTGAAGAAGGATCTTACATCAAAATGATTGATATGGTTAGCGGCCATGGAGGACAAATACAAGTAAGTTCAACTCTTCTATTGATTGTTACCTCATATTCTTCAGTTCCTTGCTGCTGAAGTCAAGTCATTATGCAAGTAAGATCATTAGGTTGTTATTTCCTTTCAAAATTGATAATATAATAATGGGTAAAATACCATTTTAGTCCCTGAACTTTCAAAAGTGGTGTTTTTCGTCTTTGAACTTTCCAAATCGCTTCCTTTTCGTCCGTTTAGTACACTAACACAGGCTTATGTGGCATGCTGTCGTGGCTTCTTTTATCAATATTTTAATATCAATTTTAATTTATTATAGTTTTGAATGCTTATGTATTAATTTTTTTAATCTCTCTCTTCCATTCTCTCTCCTACATCATCCTCTTCTCTACCCCTTTCTCCACCATCTTTTTCACCACCATGAATACTTTTTCATTTTTCTCAAGCTTCATCAAAGCCCATTCTCAAACCCAAATCTAGAAATTTAGGGAGAAAAATATGAAATTTGTTTAGTAGATTTTTTAAAAACTCATAGCCATTGTAATGGAACTCGTAAAAGTTGGAAAATTAGAAAATTGATTATAATTTTTCTTCACTTTTGTTTTTATATCAATTAGTTTTTTTTTTCACGTTTTTTAGAAATTAATTTTTTCTAACGAATTCTTTAACTATATTTTAGATCTGGGAATTAGAAATTGTTAGGCAAACATTCTTAAGCATAAATTAAAATCCAAATCCATAGGAAGAAATTCAAAATGATTGATCGTGATTAAGAAATTGTTTTTGAGAACCCGAATTGAGATCTTGAAGAACACGGTGTGGCGGTGGAAATCTTGAAAAAAAAATCAAGAAAAGAGTGATAGCATTCAGGCACTTACACACACACAAAAAAAAAGATTAGAATATTACTCAAAAGCTAAAACAAGAAAAACCATATTACCAACGAGATTTAGAAGCTAAAACAAGAAAAATCCTGTTAGAATATTACTCAAAAGCTAAAAAAAAAACAGAAAAAGATAGAAATTTTGAGAGAGAAATTAAACTTCTTGATATCCAAAAGAGAAAAGGGGTGAGTACAAGAACACAAACCAAGATCCACTTTTTTTAACTCACAATAATATTTTTTTCCAAACCAAAATAAAACGTTTGATTCACGATATTGTAAAAATTCACACGGTTAAGAGCGGTGGTCTGAGATTCGAAGATGATCTTTCACGACTGTTGGGTATCGAATCGTGAAGATGATCTTGAACATAAACGTGAAGACGATCGTGTGATCGACTCGTGAAGACGATCTTGGACATAAACGGTCTTGTACAGAAACGTTTGACGATTTTGGACAGATGTGATGATCTTGGACAGATTTGACGATCGAATCATGAAGACGATCTTGGACATAAATGGAGTAACAGATCTGAAGATGATCTTGGACATAAATGGCAAAGAAAACGACGACACTTCTATGGTTGAAGTGGGTGGCGGCTGCTTCAGCTGAATAAGGGAAGGAGGTAATGAAAATAGATGAAGTTAGGGTTAGCATAGAGAGGAGAAAAAGAGAGGGGGAGATAATAATTATTAAATGAATTGAAAGAACTAAACATGCCACCTCATTTAAAAGAAAAAGCCATGTGCGCCTGCCACATCATTAAAAATGCCACATTGCATGCCACGTAAGCCTCTGTTAGTGTCACTGTCGGACGAAACAATTTGAAAAGTTCAGGGACGAAAAACGTCACTTTTGAAAGTTCAGTGATGAAAACGAAACTCGAGTGAAAGTTCAGGGACTAAAATGGTATTTTACCCTATAATAATATTGTGATGATTAGACATACATTTCAAAAGAAAGTCACTTGGTTATTTTGTGTAGTAGTAGTGGCACTTACAGGATTCACTTCATTTAAATACCGGTATTGTCAATTATATATTTAAAAAAAATGAAATTATCAAACTTCACATTTTATTTTTCAGGTAAACAACATCAGTGGGTATCTTCCTGGACGAATTGTGTTTTTCTTGGTATGGTCTCCTCTGTTCAAATGAATTCCCTGTTCAATATAATTCATTTTCTATGACGACGATGTCTTCGGCTCTAAAGATTTTAGACTGCCTTTTCTTGTTTTATTTCTTAGAACTTTTTAACTGCATCTCTTATTTTACTGCCTCCTCCTCCTAGGTGAAGTATTCTACACATTTTCCCCGTTCAACTGTAATTTAGGTTAAGCCTCGTCTGTCATCTGTAAAGGCTAAAGAAATAAATGACGTACATGGTACCAGTTCTTCACCAATGCATGCAATCCATAATTGCATATTGTTCACATAGTCTGCTAGTTCTTCATCAAAGTATGCAATCCATAATTGCATGTTGTGCACATAGTCCTAGATTATTTCTAGTACATCAGCTTGAGCAAAGGAGCTTGAGCATAAAGCTCCTTTGCCAGTACATCAACTTGAGCAAATGAGCTTTATTTGAGTGTCCCTTTTTGAATTGCTAATTTCGAAAACTGGAAGCTTGATTGTTAAGCTTGCAAACTGGTTTCTCATATAGCGGACTGCTTGAAATCTTAATCATTTAAGAATTGTTGCTTCCTACAAATGTAGAGATTGATTTTGAAAAAGGATAATATACTTTTGATCTACAATACAGAATTTATCATTATATTGTTATTTTACTTGACATACTTGTTCATGATCTCATCAAATAGTTCATTTATTATGGTGCAGGTGAATACTCATCTCACACCCCGCCCAATATTGCTCACCAGGCATGGAGAGAGTATGGATAATGTTAGAGCCAGGATTGGTGGTGACACTGAAATAAGGTATGCATGATAACACAGGTATAAGGTAGCTCTTCAAAATATTATATCATAAAAGATTTTAGAGGTAACTTACTGTATTTAATAATTAATGTTTTGGAGAAATTTGGCTGTTGAATTTGCATTTTATTTTTTCACGATCGTAGGCTGGAAATAGTAAAATAGATCATAGGCATTTTATTTTTTCATTTTGAACTTCCATGTATTTCCTACATACCATCCACATTAACAGGACATGTAGTTAATATTTTTATTTCTTATTTTTACCAAGGGACTGCACAAGAGCCTCAATAAACAAGTTGGTAACGACAAATATCTTTCAACCCAAGAGAGTGGGAACCCAGCCCTATATGGCATTATTTCCTTATTGTTTGAGTTCCTATTTTTGTTATTTACGGTTTAATTTTTTTTTCTTCCTTTTCTTGTTCAGGGTTTCTTTTCATATATGTTTGGTATATTTTTCATTTTCCTATTGCCTTTTTATTTTCCACCTATTTGTAGTGTGTGCAGTTTTGTTCATTTATAAATAAAAAAGCGGTGTTTGTTTTTTTGTGAATAAAGAATTTGGTAGTCTCTCTCTCTAAATTTTCATCAGCTTTTGTCAGAATTTGATTGATTTGGTTAATCCACTGTCCGTCTTTAAGTACTACTCAAATAATCTTTCTAGTGCCGTATTAGCTTTGAGAATACTTAGCTCAGATTGATTTACTTCTTTTGGCAGCGAGGCTGGAGAAATTTATTCCAAGAAACTAGCCAACTTTGTTGAAAAACGACTGAAATCAGAACGGGCTGCCTCTGTAAGTTCGGAATTTCAATTGGACTTTTTTTAATGGAAACTTGCACTTGGCTATATAAAATGTTAACTATGTGCTTTATGACTTTGTTGGGGTCTAGATTTGGACCAGCACGCTACAACGAACAATTATGACTGCAAGTCCCATTGCTGGATTCCCCAAGGTTAGCTTGTATTAAAAGGATCACTGTTATTTTATAGTTTTTGTAAGCACAAGTATAAGATATTCTGTGGTTATATTCTTTTGTTAGATTCAATGGCGTGCACTTGATGAGATATATGCTGGAGTGTGTGATGGAATGACATATGAAGAGATAAAGAAAAACATGCCTGATGAGTATGAGTATGTTTCAACCTCCCCCTCCTCCCTTCTCAATCTTCATCTCCTCGCATTCTGCAGAATTTGAATGGATCTTTATTTCTTACAATACTTGTAATACTAATAACCACTTAACTCAGTAAACTTCGATGCTGGTGGTAATAAGGGAAAGCTATATGCTCAAAAAACTGTTTACACTTTTTTCCCCACTAGTAATTTTTTTGCATAATTTTTTTTTCTTTCAGGGCACGCAAGAAGGATAAATTGAGATATCGATATCCTCGTGGGGAATCTTATTTGGATGTTATCCAAAGGTATGCAATTGGTATATAAAGTTGTTTCTTTTAATATTTCAAAACTTCAATCATTGTTTTATTTTAGTTTCTAAATGCCATCAATTACAGTCATGCAATTTAAATAATGCAGACTCGAACCAGTCATTATTGAGCTTGAAAGGCAAAGAGCACCTGTTGTAGTTATTTCTCATCAGGTAAACTAATTTTTCAACCATTTTGTTCATTCATAGAAGTGGTTATGTTCTGAATTGGCTTTTGTCTCGTCTTACAGGCGGTCTTGAGAGCATTATATGCTTATTTTGCTGATAGGCCTCTGAAAGAGATTCCACACATTGAGGTAATTATAGATTACCCAAGATATCATATATTATACTTCAAATTAGAATGGATTTAAATGACTCGACTTGGATTTTGGCAGGTCCCACTTCATACTATAATTGAAATACAAATGGGAGTCACGGGTGTGCAAGAGAAAAGATACAAACTCATGGACTAAACTAACAAGTTGACAATCCGGGATGTAACTCTACAAACGAACTTGGATGTAACTCAACATTAATATTTCTATACATTCTTTTGATCTCATTCATTGCTTTCTAAGATGTCAACAATATCATAAATTTGTATTGCATTATTCTTGTCCTTGACCTCGATGCAAAACTGATGAGAACTCTTTGCATTTTTGTAATGATGACCGCGTTGCTCGGCAGGATGTAAAGTTACAGTTGGAATAATACATTTTTCCAATTCAAAGATAGACTTGGGAGAACTTTTGATTCCATTTTTATAGTTCTTTCAGATTCGGATATTTCAATCCTATCAATTATTGCAAGTATTGTGGCAGAACCTAATATTCTCCATTACAGCAGTGTTTGTTTGGAAGGAAAAGTCATCTGTTTTGTTTGGCTATGGTGGAAGGAGGAAATGAAGTCAAAGCTGTAAGCAAGGGACTGCTTACATGGGACCCTTCAATTGAAAAAAAAAAGAACTAGACACTAATGGGTCCAAGGCCGATGGCCATTACGTTGCCGTGGACATGGAGGAAATACGTCCTTAACAGGCACACTTTCTTATTTCTTTTTCTCAATTTTTTTTTTTTTTTTTAGAAATAGGTGTTTATGTAATTTTGAGGAAAAAATTACAGTTTCTTGTTTCCTATTTCTAGTTTTAAAACGTTAACAAAAAACTGTTTTTTTAATATATTATCATATCATCATCAGTTTTCTACTTATAAAATGTATAATAAATTTTAATAAAATCCAAAGGACAATTATTTAATTTTGTAACTGTCCTCTCATTCATGAGCACCAACCAAACTCTTCAACCTGTTTTTTGCAACTTCATCTCAATTCTGAATTGAGGTACTTCTTGAAAGCACCTATCAGGTGAATGTGTAGAGCTTGTCCGTTAGCTAGGCTATAATTCACTGTGAGCAAAAATAAAAAAGATTTGACCCAATGGCAAATCATCTTGAGGTAAATTTTTTCAATAGTGAAAAATAATGTCTTAGAAATTTTAAAATCTCCAAAGAATGTTGTAACTTTTAGGAAAGTCTAAAAGTGTTTTTAGATAAAAAAAAATCCTTAGTTTTTTTTAACACAAACATTTTTAAACCCTTGTAAAAATTATTTCGAATTGGCCACTCATCTAAGCTTTAGGGGTGTAAGGCAAAAACCTGTCTCTAAACCTTTAGTGTCGGTTTTGTACATTTTGAAGAAAAAAAGTCAACTGGTTCAATTTGATTGCTTTCGATTAATCTTGGCCGGTCTCTGTTTGTCGATTTCGATCGATTTTTGTTTTCCTCGACGGGATTGGTGTAGTTCCATTTTTCAAAACTTGGGTTAGTTTTTTTATTGTTATTTTTCCAGTACCGATAAGTAGTTTTTTTCTTCTTTCTTTCTTAAAGTTAGGCTGGATGGCTCTCATTTGATTTTATACAAATAAGTAGGAAAATACAAAAAATAAAAATAAAAATAGATTTGACAAATCCAGTTAACCTGCTAGCTAGAGAGAGCAAGCTGCCGTCGCCTTCACGAGGCTTCCATTTTTTTTGGATTCTCCAATTTCCTTTGTAAAGTAATAATCATTTCACTACGTCCCCTAACTAACTACTACATTCACAATTCCCAATCTCATTCTCATTCTCCATTATTATACTCTCACTTTATATATATATATATATATATATATATATATATATATATATATATATATATATATATATATATATATAACTCGTGGCCGTAATTTCTACCTCTTAACCTTCAAGATTGACTTCCCTTTCACGTAATCTTTTTCTCATTGGAATCTGTACTGCCTGCTTCTACTTTTTCATTTATCTTTTCCATATAAGAAAGATGACCCCATTTACTCACTCTCTCAAATATGTTCATTTCACTAAGTTTTCCATCTTTTGACCACCCAATTAGTCATGTCTTTGGGAGCATATTCTCCTACAAAAGCAATGTTTTGCTAGCTGCCTTCATTTCATTACTTCTTGTCACTATCTTTGTCCTCCTTCTCCATATCTATGCCAAATGGTTCCTTACTCAAGCTCGGCACCGCCGACGGAGCTCTATCTCCGTCTCGCAAGTGCTCGGTCAGCCTCGTTTACACAATTTTCATTCCTTAACATATGACTATTCTGTCCCGGTCCATGCTACTGCCTCTCCCAGTAAGGGGATTGACGCCTCTGTCATTGCTATGATCCCTCTGTTTATTTATGTGTCTGAGAATAATCAATGCAAAATTGGATTGGAATGTGTGATTTGCTTAAGTGCATTTGAAGAGAATGAGATTGGGAGGATTCTGCCTAAGTGTAACCATGTCTTTCATGTTGAGTGCATCGACATGTGGCTCGGGTCGCACCCGAATTGTCCGATTTGTAGGGCCCCGGTTGTCCGCGAGATGGTGATCGGCGATGAGAATTCGGGTAATGGAGTTGGAAATAACTTGGAATTGAGTGAAAATGATCAAAATGTACTGCATTCTTCATCTCAGTAATGTCTTCCGAGTTTTATTTCAAAGAGAATGATTTGCAAATTAAGAAAAATAGTCCATTTTTATGCCCATGGATGCTCTTTCCAACACCATATGTATAAAATTAATAAACACCTCTTATTTTCTATTTTTGAAAATCTCACCAAATTAAGAGCTCAAAGGGTTTTTTCAATTAGGCCATGTTTACTTTGAAGGAATGAGAATGAATGATCGATTGTTTATCTAAAATTTCGAATGAAAATGAGAGTGTGAGACTTACATAATTTAATAATAATTTCATTCCAAATGTTCAAACAATTTCATTCCCTTCTTGGACCTCATCAATCCCATCTCATTCCCAATTTTATGGGTCTCACCAACTTTTTATTAATTAATTATATTTTTGTCTATTTTTCTAGGTCCCACATGATTTAATACTCCATTCTCATTAAACAACATCAATAGTAATTATTTTCATCGTGATTACGATTATATTTTTTTAGTAGATATTATTAAAGAAATCTTATTCTCAATCTATAATTTTTCATTTCGATTCTTTTATTCTCAATCTATAATTTTTCATTCTGATTCTTTCTTATTCCCAATCCCACTAAGTAAACGAGGCATTAGTTCAAGAGTAACATTCTTCACTCTTGTTTTTCATTTTCCTATCAATAATTGGGACTCAGTTTTTACAAGTATTTAAGTAAATGACCGATCGATTATTCATTTAAAAAAGTCTTAAATTACAATGTCCAAAAAGTCTGCTGGAAATAGAGAAAACCAAGGAAAGCCCCAACCCATATCTCTCTCTGAATGCCTTTTTAAATCTTTATGGTCAATGGTCTCTTTTGTTGTTTTCCTTTTTTTCATTCACAAAAAGAAAAAAAAAAGATTTGTCAAATTTAACCACTGTAGATTGGTATCTTGGATATGCTTTGCCGTCTGCCTGCTCGATATGGGATGGAGCAAAATGATGGTCTGTTTATTAATATTTACTAATTTTTTCTTCCTTCTTTGACTACTCTCATTTTGTCTACTTTGATATTGTTCTCCTTAATTTTGAGGGTCAGAGTCTGATTGGATCCCAAAGACTTTGAGTTGGACACGAAGTGACGAGGCAGGTTCAAATGGGTGGGATATAAAATGCATTCCCTGCCCTGAACCCCGGGGCAGGTTCCCGTGGGATCCGTCCCACTATGAATTTAGACACCCTTAAACACGTTTGGTTATAAACTTAAGTTCCACAATCTCAGGTTAACAAACACAGATTTAACAACCGCTACTATTAAACATTCTTTAAAGTACATTGTTATGAATCAAGGCTTGACATGATCAAATTTAGTATTTTCCTATGTTCAAAGAGTGGGTATAACCTTACATTTCTCGAAACAACGATATATATCTTTCTTTTTAACAACACATCATATATGTTTATTACCAATAACAAAATATAGTTTTGTTAATCATTTTGACCTATTTTCCTATGGTCAATTATTATTAATAAAAAGTTCAAAAGAATAAAAAAACTAAATAAGATTTTTAGAACTTTTTCCTTATTATTACTATTTCCTAAAGGCATTGACGTTTGAATTGGAGATAAAAGGATTTAATTAAGAAATAAAGAGGGGTTTTCAATTAATTTAGGGGCATTTATAAATTTAGTAATTTTTATAGTAATAATTGTAAAAATATTAGTTCTAAAAAATATTTATAAATATAGTAATTTTTTCCGGTGAACCAGTGATAAACATTAAAGTACATATTTTTAGACTATGTTTATCACTAATATACACATTAATCACTGATTAACATAATAAAATTATCATATTTACAAATATTTTTTAAAGTTGATATTTTTACAAATATTACATAAAAATTACTACCTAATGAAAATTCCCATTAATTTATACTAACAAACCTAGATAGGTCTCGATTGAGATTGGGGTGTTTATTGTATTAATGAAGCTTGAGATTTTTTTCTCTTGTATTAAAGATGAGAGAATTGAACATCTCATGATAAGAACTTTAAGCTAACGAAATTTTGTCAAATTATACATGCGGTTGAGAAAGAGAGAAAATTCAATGACTTGTCTTGGTGGATTTATTCTTGTAAAGTAAATAATCTAGTTTATAGGTGCGTAGTGCAGAAATATTCAAACACGGTCCTTTAAAGACGAGCTAAAGTAGGTTTTCAAAAAAACAAAAAGACAAGCTAAAGTATCAAATCAATTTATTAAAGGAAACTAATACAATGCGAATCACTGACTCGTTTCTATCATATATATATATATATATATATACCACCATTTTTCTTCATTTTGATAAAACCATGCATGCCAATCATATTATAGTAATCACACCTCAATTTCATCATCCTTGAGGGCTAAAAGACCTACCTAAACTAAACTCGTGCACAACCCAAACTCGATCCAAAAGTTAACGTTTGAAGGACCGACTCGACTCAACTCGTTTGGATTGAATATTGACCTCTTTTTATAAACGAGTTGACCCCGAACCAACTTTGGGTCAATCCAATAGAACCAGTCCAAACTCTGTTCAAATTCAAGATCACTTCATTTAACAATATATATGTATAGAATATTTTTTTTATTTGTCAATTATTTCTATTTTCTCCAACCATTTTGCATTAACAATCAAAATTACTCTTACCAAAAAAGTGATTTTCAATTTATAAATGCTATGGATTTTAAATTACATTCTACATACCAAGGAAGGTCTCTTTCAATTAAAGAAACCAAAACACTTTTTCCTCATAATGCTTCAATTCAATCTATATAATACTCCTTTTTCTTCCATATATGAATAATTGCTCACTTTTGACACAAAAAACACACACACATAAATGAACCCAAAGAAACAAGCAAACCAAAAAAGAAAGAAAGAAAGATTATAAAAGAAAGTAACGAAAGGCGCATTAACAAAGTTAGCAAAGCTTATATCATAAAAAGCTCATTTCCCACTTCAAATTCTCCACGTTATATTAACCAATTCCACATCCAACTTTATTTAACACTAAAAAGCTCTTTTGGAACTGTTAAAAATGGAGCATGACTTGGAAACCAGTAACCAAGATAATGAAGAAAAATAGTGTATACATTTGAGTCACCATTAAAATCTATGCTTGATTTCTTTTTCTTTAACAAAGGGTTATTGAGAAGGGGGGGGGGAGTAGGATTCGAACTCGAGATCGGTACGTTAAACCAACTAGTTTAATTTCATTCTTCTCCCCTTTTAACAAAAGTAGTATTTAAAATTTCAAGCCCACAAAGCCAGAATGGACATAGAGGCAGAGCCAAGAGTCAAGGCAACAAAAGATGTCTTTTTGAGCCATTGATTAGAGCTCATCATCTTGTTGTGGAAGAAATCAAGGGCTATGAGATCAACCAGAGCCATGTATATGAGAATCCCGGCGGAAAATGATCCTAACAATCCTTCTAAAATCAAGGCTTTGGGGCTGCTATCATCGTAACCAGTCACTGAAAACAATACCATCCCCAACACTATCCCCATCGGCGTCGTAACCGAAAACATTAAACACATGTATGCTGTTGTCCCAAAGCTGAATCCTGCCTGCAAGTTTACAATTTACCATTGAGAAATAATCAAATTGCTTTCTGCCTATTCTCACGAATTTTACATTCGTTTCTACTCGGAAAACCTTATACCAATAAACAACCTAACCAAAATCTCACATCGATTAGAAATTGACAAAAACACGTGTTTATGATAGATAATAAAAAACCTTTTCATTTATACTATACTAGACTTTCTGGTATCCTAAAAGTAAATTCGTAGTCTAATATCATATCAATATAGAAATTTCGACTTAACAGTGTCCTATATCCTAGCATTCCTTATAAACTCGTGATCTTCCTCAATTCTAACTAATGTAAAACTAAGGGATAAATTGAATAAAATCACCTGGGCAATACAGCCTCCAAGACCCATTCCCTCAAAAATCTGATGAAAAGCAAGAGCAGCAACAAGAGGCCTAATAGTACACTGATTCTGAGACATACCCATAGTAACTCCAATAATAACTGAATGAAATATAATCCCAATTTCCAATACTTGAGACACAAGCTTCTGTTTCAACTTCACCCTCTCTTCCTCCTCCTCTTGTTCCCTACAACTACTCATTCCCAATTCACCCATCTCCCTCTTCAACAACCCATCACCATCTCCGATACCGCCATTTTCGACAACGGATTCCCGGGTTTTCACCGGATTATACTGACTATTATGTTGCTCCACGTGAGAACTGGCGGTCAAGTCAACAAGAAGAGCCAATAGAGAACCAATCATAGTAACCAAACCAGAGAAAGGGAAATCCTTCCATGGATGATGAGAAGCAACTTGACAATCGGAGAGAGCTTGATAAGCATCGGGTAAGACATGGACGAGAGAAGTGGAGAGGATAACGCCGGCAGCGAAGCATTTGATGACTAAGATAGCTTTGTCATAGACAGGTTTTCCATGGAAATATTTAGTGAGAAGAACTGGGGAAGAAACGCCTATGACACTTGTGAAGAAGATTATGAATATGGAAATAAGTTTGAGTTTTGCTGCTGCTTCTCCGTCTCGACAAGCTAAGTCTCGAGCAAGGTTTGTTTGACAGGAAGCCATGGATTTGGAAGAGAGAAAGAGAAAGTGGGGTTAAGTTTGGTTTGTCTTAATTTGAGAGGAGTCCACCGTTTTTAATTTTATCATATAATGTCGTATAGTGTAGAGATTATAAGGTTGCCCCGAAATTGATGGGTCCACTTTATTGAATGAGGACATGTATACTATATCATCTTTGGATTGGTCTATCATATTGGTTTCTATTATTTTACTCACGTCAATCAGTGATTTGTTGGAAAAATTTAATAATTTGGACCACATATGTAGTTATTAAATGTATATGCTATCTTTTGATTAGTCAAATTAAAGTGATCTATTAAAGTTTTATTATTGGCTTAAAAGTAATTACATAATATCATGGATTATATAAGCATAAATACCATTTGTAGTTTCTTATTTGATGAAGGGTCAAATAGGAAATTAAATAACTTGATAACTGACCAAGCAGTTATTTTGGACAGTTTTTAAGGAAGGAGTTATGGTCTCCATTTCTCTATAACTTTCACGTAACTTCTTCCCCTTCTGAGCAGTTTTCTAATAGTGAGTTTACAGAAGAAATTGGAAGATTCAAACCTGTATGGTAATCGTCGTCGATCTTGAAGTAAGGTACGCTTCCGCTTTCGGTATTCTCTTCGTTTCTCTTGAATGGGTAATAAAATTCTCCCAACAAGATTAACTGCTAATTATCTAAATTTCCCTAATATATATGAGCGTTGAAATATATTTTTATCGATGTGATAACTGCATTCCTATATATGGGTATTTCAATATAGGTGAATTTATGTTTTGTTCCCATTAAATAAATGTGATTTTTATATTTATATTTATTTATCTTGCGTCAAAGATTAAATCTCAACCCATTATTAATCATATTAAGTAGTGTGCAATTCAACCTTATCACCCGGTTCGAGGCGGCCCATATTTGGCTAGAACCCGGTCCAAGTTCGGCCTAAAAGTTAACATTTAATGACTCGAATCAGCTCATTTAATTTAACGAAAAAAGGGTCCAAACTTCACCCACATTCAAGCTCGCTACATTTTTTTAGTCAAATTTACTATATAACAAAATATATTTTCAATTAATATTTTACTTAAGTGCACTTATAATAGTAAAGTTTGAAATATGTAAAATAATTTTATAAATTAAATTAAAAATAATCATGAATCATCTAATGGACGATCTTTTTTATTAATAAAAAAGATTGAGAGGCATCATGAGTTAGGCTCGAATCAATGAATTGGCATGGCTCCGAAGCCAAGCCCATGACCCGAGTCGTGGGTTTACTTTTTCAAGTTGGACCAAGAACATTGATATAGGTAATTCGTTAGGCCAGAACGTAAGTGTGAGTCTAGGGCAACTGAAGTTTAGGCCGAGCTGAGGCCCATTGATTGGGGTAACGTGCAATCTACAAAATATGATGTGATAGTATGATAATTAATCATGTTTCTTGTTTTCGGTTTTTCAATTTTTCAATTCATAGAGGTCTTTTGGCTTATAGTTTTGGATAAAAGATTTGGATTTACACAAACCGAAACAACGTTTGGCTCTCAGTTTTGTAACATAAGATGGTGGGTTTCTAAACTCGTTATTCTCAACAAACTCATTCATTTTCACAATTCAAATACATTTGACATTAAATTCAGAGGCACAAATCTAAATGTAAGCTAACTAACCCAGTTAAAATCGTGAGTCAAATGCACTAGAAGTCTAGAATTGTAGGCTTGAAAAGTTTGAATTTGTGTAATGTGTTTAGAAATAACTGCACACATGACCACAATAAATCACTTAAATCCACTTTTTATGGTTGCTTGTTTTTTATTTTAGATTTACCCAATAACCACCATAATTAGAGGAGTTAATGGTTGATTCCGAAATCAATGTTTACGGTTCTGCCCTCTACAATCTCCTCAGCTATTTTTGTGTGATCAAATCATAAATGCTTATTTCCTTTTAGATTTATTGTTTAATTATCCCTTTAATTAAGGGATTTGTAACAACATTTATTTTTTCAAATTATACGCTGATTTGTTTTTCCAAGTTGTCTTCTTTCATCTTCTCCATTTCCTGTCTTCTTCTTTTGTTGATTAATTTCTCATCTTTTACGATTATGAAAAAATGAGATCTACATCAATTGATTTCTCATCTTTTCTGAGCAGAAAAACAGAAAATAGCACAAAAAATAGGCTCTAGATTTATCATAAAAAAATCAACCTTCTTCAGTTCAAATCTAAGTAAAAAGAAGAAGAAGATGCTTTTAGAGAGAGATAAACTTTTAGCTAAGACGAGGTGAAGCTAGAGAGAGAGAGAGCATTGAATAGGGATCCGTTGTAACCGTCCAAGGAGTGGAAGCGGTGAAAATGGTATGATGAGAGAGAGAGAGAGAAACTTATTCTCAAGAATGTTAAGTTGCTTCACCAATCTTTTCGATATGAAGTTGGTACCGGTACTAACGAGAATTAAGGCTTCGGTTTCAGTTCCGTCTGCCATTGTTATCTTCCCCTTCGGTTTGAATGTGGGCCGGATTTGATTGTAGAACGAGGTACTTTTAATTAAATGTTTATTTTTATTCAATATTTATTTTAATTTTCTATTTACATATCTTTAGAAACTGTGACCTATTTTTCATCTTCAATAAATGTTTACTAAAAGTAAACAGTTTATGAAAAAATTACCTTTCAATTCTTCGGATGAACTCGATTTCTCTGTATTTTGTAGAATAAATTACTTTTAATCAAATATTTATTTTTATTCAATATTTATTTTAAAATCCTATTTACATATCTTTTTCAAAACTGTTTCCTCAATTTGTGTCCGGCATCAATTTAAAGTGCACATCAATAAATTGTTTACTTTTTATCTCTGTATTTTGTAGGAGGACGAACAAAAAAGACATTCGAATTTTCTTGGAAGAAGAAGTCAGAAGTTTGAAGATTTTTCTTTTACTTTTTGTTATAGTTTTACTTTCTGTTTGGATTTGATTTTTCCATTAATTTTGTAAAATTTAAGGGATTTTTAAAATTTCCTTAAATTTTGCATAAATTAAGGAGAAATTAAATCGGGGGTATGTTTTGTCTTTTCACAATGTAATTTAATTTGCCGGCGGCGGTTTTTGGGTAGTTTTGATATATATATATATATATATATATAAAAGATACGGTTTTCTTGAAATTTCCATTTATTAAATGGTTATTACTGAAATTAACCCATGTGTTTATACATTGAAGAAACTGATGTTTATAAAGAAGAGTTGAAAAAAATATAACACTATAACACACTCATGAGTTTAAAAAATTTAAATGTTATATGGTAGAAACCATGAAATAAAAAAAATATCATCCAAACAAACATTTCAAATACACCCATTTTAAATTTACATCACTTCAAACAAAAATTTGAATTTTTAATTATTTTTAATTTTTAAAATCATTTATTAAACTTTCTTAACTTCAAATGGAGGGTAATGATAAAATGATAGGGCCCTTATCCATAGAACAAACACATCAGCCTATGATTCTACTAGCATTTCTGGCCCAATTGGTATTAAAAAGGGGAATTTTCATAACTACCCCATTAGAAAAATTAGTTTTCAAATTTACCCTATGTATGTAAAAGTTATCAAAATTACCCTTAATTTTACACATGGAGGCTAGCCAATAAAAGTTAGTGGGATGACTATAACTAACCAAGGGGTAAAAATGAAAGTATCATAGGAGAGGGGGTATTTTTGATAACACACCTTAAATTTGGGGTAGATATGATAAAATTCCTATTAAAAACCCCAATATCCGGCATCAGCCCAAGCCTGTATCTTGATGACCCAAGTAGTGACTCATGCATCGGCCCAAATGTGAATTGGAGCCCAACATTTATAAGTGTAGTGGGCCTATATCTTAATGACTGATGAGAAATTAAAGAGTAAGTGCGTAAATGATTGGGGAATTTTCATAACTACCCCATTAGAAAAACTAGTTTTCAAATTTACCCTATGTATATAGAAGTTATCAAAATTACCCTTAATTTTACATATGGAGGCTAGCCAATTAAAGTTAGTAGGATGACTACAATTAACCACGGGGTAAAAATGAAAGTATTATAGGAGTGGGGGTATTTTTGATAACACACCTTAAATTTGGGGTAGATATGATAAAATTCCTAAATGGTTATTGTGGGTTTATATTTAAGTCAATTGCTGAATTATGTAAATTAATAGTTATAACGTGGAGTGATTATTATTTATTATAATCAATTAATCATTAATTTTTTTTTTAATTTTTAATTTTTTTAATATTTGTAAACATTTTTTTTATAAAATAAAATGCTAAATCTATAAATATTTAGAAAATTTCGCTATTCACATTATCCTTGAAACATGTTAATTTATTTAACGAGAAACCTAAAATTTATATAATAAAGAGAGTTTATTAACCCGGACATATTAATTCTTATTTAACATTTTATTTATATCAAAAGTAATGTTATTTGTTAATGATTATAGAGAATATAAATATGAGATTGAACTAAAATATAATAATTATACGAATATTTTTAAAGTATAGAGATCGAATTGATATAAAGGAAAGTAGGAATTAAAATATAACTTTTAATAATATAGTGATTAAATAAGAAGTTAAAACATATAATTTAACCAATAATTGACATTCTAAAGCTAGAGAGAGAATAAGTGGTCCAAAAGTACAATATTTTTTTTTCAAAGAATGAGGTAGACAAAAAATGAAGTGAAAGTTGTCTTGATTTATGAGAGATATTATAAAAAATAGGAGGCATTGAAAATTAATAAAGCAAACATTTCATAATGTCCTATGATAATCATCAGATTTCATAAGCAAACTTTGCAAACAAAAGAGCTCAAATAGGGAAGACATTACCTAAAATTGCAAAGAAATATTTCCTTTTTAGGAAAAATGGAATTCTTGCCTAACTCATCAATGACTCTATTTCTTTTGTAAATAACTTCAAAAACTCTAATATTCCAAATTCCAACAAACGTTTGCACTTTTTTTACTAAAAAAAAAAAAAACTTTTTAAAATTGGCTTGCTCTTTAATTCAATAATTTTTTAAATTTAATGAAAGCTACTACACGTAGCCAAAATTATATTTCATGAAACTTTTTTGATCTACTGACCGAAATATGAACCCTGAGGGGACACTTGTATCTTTCTTTTATTTCTTTGCTTGTGACCATGTGCAGTGAAAATTTCGTTTCCTTAAAAATTTTTTTTTTTTTTTGGAGATTTCAATAGGTCACGAGTTGAGAATTACTGGCTGTATGAAATTTCTGAATCAAATTTCTAAAATTGATCAGTTGTATTGATTTAGGGATTAAACCAATCACATCGTTTGGTAGTGAAAGTACCGGAATTTGTCACATATTCAAATAGCCGTATTGTGCGTTTGAGGAGATATTAGATAATATTATTGAATAAATTTATGGTTTATTTGGTTTAAGGGTAAAATTGATATTTTATCTATGTTTATATTAGTATAAATAGGTCATTATGTAACGTTTGATTAAAACGCCATTCACAATGTAGAGTCATATTCTTTTATTCGTTCTCCTCTCTTCTCTCCTTCCTATTCTCTAGAGCTCATAATCGAATATTAGTGACATATCTTAGTAATATGCTACCATAAATGAGATTCTCATTTTTATGCTATAATTTTACTTCACATAGTTTTTATCTTACTTTCTTTTCTGACTCAAAGTTCCTTCATCATTATTTGACATGATTTGGGAGAATCTCAATAAAGTGTCACACCAATATGTCTAGTTTAATCATTCCTAATTTTACTCTCTCAGGCATGCTGAATTAAATTTCATTTACCATGGAATGGGTAACTTTTGTTTTTAAGAAAGTAAAAAAAAAAAAACAGCTAGATTGCTTTCGTTGCCTATGAATTGAAATACTGAAAGGCAAAAAAAAATGAGTTTCAAGCAAAGGACATTGAGGGTGGCACCTAAATTAGGAAATGTTGAGTTTTTGTCGCCAATATCTATCAAATGAGCAAAACCCAGTTGTCTTTCACTCAATATTCTTTAGATTTGAAGAAGATAATAATTAATGTAAACAAATATACTTATAATTAGACTAAACTAGCTAATTAATATGGTTTTACATTGCTTAATTAAGGGAAAAAAATCTTAAATGATAATTAACATGTGTTTGACTTGAGCACTCAAAAGCCAAACCAATAATTGAACTATTGAAAATGTTTTTTTTTTTTTTTTTTAAATTCTGTTTTCATTTCATACCTCTCTTGGGTCAACAAAGAAAGCCTTGCTAGTTGAATTATGTGATTTCTCTTCATCAGTCTTCAAAGCCTTAATGCACCACAAATCTTCAGGGCAAGAAAGTAATTTCCAATGTGGAATAACCTCTTTAAGGGCATCCTGCCCTCCAATTTCAGTCACTATTACCCTACAATCATCTCTTGATGATGATTCCATGGCAATATTATGGGCATATTGGCAGAGGGCTCTCACTAACTTCCCTGAGAAGGGACCTTCATGATGCAATCCATACATAAAATAGAATCCAAAAGGTTTGAAAAAGTTTGGTATTGAAACAAGTTTAAAGCAAGGGAATATCTTATCCATCAACTTCAAACTTTTTGTGTAAATCAACCAAGGAATTGGTGCCTTTTCTAGCCTTAGCTTGAAAACTTGTCCACTGTTCCATAGGCTCATGATGGCCCAATTTGTGGGAATTTGGACCTGATTTGCTGCAAAATCATGACCAACCCATGATTCTTTTTCATTGAAATAAGCAACCCATGTTCCTAAACTCAGCTTGTTTTTCAGAATGTTGCTTATGTCTTTGGGAAAGAACTCTGTGGAAGCCATGTATTTTTTGTAGATTGCTTCTGCTTCTTCTATCTTTAGCCTTTGTATCTCTATTTGTGATGGAATTTTATATGGATGACTAGTTACTGGGTTGACCAGTATCCTTGCAGTCCTGAACTTTCTGTACCTGTTAAAATTAAAATTTAATTATAACGTAGTGGTGAGGAATACGTTCGATAGGATTTATATTAGAATAACCACGTCTCATCTACAATCTTCAAACAGTAGTATGAGAATGTCTATATTATGTTTTAAGTCCGCTCTATCTAAATGACGCATAGATGTCACCATCTGATATAAGATTTATCCGCATCGTTAATTTTATTATTTTATCAGAATTATAATAACTTTAGAATGTTAATGATGGGAGATTAAGGATTTTTAACAAGAATAAAATTAATTACCTGAATTTGTTAATGAAGAGATTAACGGAAGCTTCATTATCTTTCTCAGTGGCCATGCAAGAATAATCAACATCGTTAATGAGAAACCATTCTTCCAAATGGCGGACCAGGCTTGAGCCAATCCCTCTGTGTCGATAAAGAGGTGCAACTCTTAGGCCAAGAATGTAGCCAAGCTTTGCCACATAATGAGGTGGCTTATGAACAGTCACAAACTTTATAGACCCTTGTATAACACCAACCAACTCATTGTCCCATTCAGCCACCTAAAAACAATTATATATTTATAAATAGTCAAATTTATATATAAATGAAATTGATTGATGTAGTAATAATAAAACGTCACATATCATAGAATTCACAATTATTAAATGTGACTGTCACAATGTGACACCTTATACATTGCGTCAGTTTTATTCAATAATTTCTCGGGTATTAGTGGGGAAGAAAGAGTACGAACAAACCAGCATATTGTACAAGGGACTGTTGCGGATCCTACAAATGGGGTCACCCAAGGTATCAGTGAAGAGAAAAACACGTTTAGATGGGCCAACCTCACATCTTCTTTCAAGATCTTCCACCTGAGATCTATCTGATTGACCATCATAGCTTCTAATAATGAACCCTTTATTAAACCCCATTATTAAAAACTTAACCCAAGTGAAGTGAAGTGAAAAAAGAGTTTTAGAGAAGGGAACTTTGTAAGAAGATAAGTTGGTAGAGAAGTGTGATAAAAAATATATGGAATTTATATAAGGGGAAGGGAGAGATTATGATATATAATGGAATGTGGTATCAAAATCAAATTGATATTTCAAAAAGAGTAAAATAAAAGAGACAAAAAGTGATTAATGATAGAACGTGTTCCTTGTCTTTCTCTTTTACCTTTGTTAATATTTTTTTTTTAATTTAACTTAATAGAGGCAGACCATGATAGGATAGCTATGCCCTCTTTTCCCTTGTTGCATCACTCAAAAAAATAATGCTCTCTTTCTCTTTTCTCCTTCTTGTTTGGTTAGTTTAACTCTGATTCGTTAATTAACCAATCAATTCACAATTTTGAAGCTGTCATGTTTTGGATGAATCCAAGTTGAAAACAGATCAAGATTTCGTCGGTAGAAAAAAATAGGGGGTTAATTAAGACATAAGTTTGTGTTCACTAATGTTTACTCCTTAGTTCCTAATTTACTCTTTAATATTTAAAAAGTTTTAATTTAATCTCTCACGTCTCTTAATGTTTCAATTCCTCATGTTTTTTAAAGTGGATAGTTTAATTATATTCATGTTTTGATTATGTTCAATATGATTTTTACTGTGACGAATTATCTTATTGACTGACTTGGAAATTGAAAACCTGGATGCTAATAAAAATATCATATTATCTATATTTTAGAAAAAAGTAATGAGTTAATATTTGAGATAAAAATGAAAAATCTGAATGTTTAGTGTTAATATTAACTAGTAAAGTTAAGTTTATAGTTAACTCTTTTTGTTAAGAAATTCATACCTTAATCAAAAAGTTATAGATTTAATTAAAACTTTTTAAGAGATTAAATTTCAAATTGTGGTAAAATCAGCCTCAAATGTCTATTTTAACTATAAAAAAATGACCAATTTCCAAGGAAAACAAATGGAAAAAAAAGTTTCAATATAAAGACAATCACAATGGGAAACGTTGATGTAAGTTTGTAACTACTATTTTTTTTTTTTTTTTTTTAATGAGAGAGACATAATGGGGTTAGGGGGTTTGATCTTTAGATGATTAAGCTTTATAGAGTAGGAGAAAGTACCTTTGTTTTCTAATTGATTGATCCCATTAAAATCTAGGGTAAAATACCATTTTGGTCCCTGAATTTTCACTCAAGTTTCATTTTCGTCCCTGAACTTTCAAAAGTCACCATTTTCGTCCCTGAACTTTCCAATTTGTTTCGTTTTGGTCCTTCATAATTTTGTTTTCATCTAGGACATCACCGAAGGGCTTATGTGGCATATAATTGATGATGTGACATTATATAAATATACAATGAAGTTAAAAAATGTATAAAAACGAATATACAGTGAGATTTAAGACTGAAATTAAAGATAAAAGGATGAGATTAATCTTCCTTTATATTCGTTTTTTCATGGTATTTAACCTCACGGTATATTTCTATAATGTCACATAATCAATTACTTGCCACATAAGCCCTCCATTAGTGTTTTAGACAAAAAATAAAATCTGAAGGACCAAAATGAAACGAAACGAAAAGTTCAGGGACGAAATTGGTAATTTTTGAAAGTTCAGGGACTAAAACAAAACTTGAGTGAAAGTTCAGGGACCAAAATGGTATTTTACCCTAAAATCTAAATAATGTATAATTTTTAGGGATTTGCTTGAAAAGAAAAGTGAGTGGGGAGATGATGGGGTTGGGTGGTCCATGGCTTCTTACTCTCTTTTTTAAATATTTAGATTTGGAGAGTGAAAGAGAAAGGTCACTACTTAAGGAACTGTTTATGTATTAGTGGTAATAATCCAAGGGGGGCCCTTCTCCCACATTGCTTTTGTAAGCGTGTGCAGATTGATAAGAAAGCAATTATGTGCTAAAAAATTTGTTAATGGGTATTGATTTGATTTAATTTCAAAGTCAATGAAGTATTTATAAGTTGGAATTATGCCTTTTTTAAATCTATATTAGTGCCGTTATTTAGGTATAAACTTTTTCATCACCTACCACGCTAAAGTATGTTATGTGATGTTGTTGGGTTAGACGTCTATTTATATATCCTCAACATTACCTTCATATGTGAGTTGAAATATCTGTATTTGATAAATAAAGAGGGAATTTTAATAAATTGAGGAAAATATCATTATATTATTGAGGTTCGAACTCGGAGGTTTTGTTTTGATATCATATTAACTCACAAATTGTTGTGGGTGAAATTTGATAACACATGAAATTTTACAACTTGAAAAAATATCTAAGCACAGTACCTGGTCATAGTGCCTAGTCATAAAATTTACGCATGACAAGACATGGCTACACAGTCTTCAGCACAAACATACATACTTGAGAACGAATACAAGTATCCGATTGGGAAATAACACGTGGCGTAATCCGCAAACAACACGTAATTGAGAAGCAACACATAGCCCAATCTCGATGCGACACGTGGTAAGATGATGTCATCAACCTCTTCTCCAATAAATAGGAGAAGAAATTCATTCATTAGGGAACTAATTCAACTATAATTTTCTCTGGCACACTAGCTCTGATTTAAGCAT
The DNA here is from genome assembly GCA_028015215.1 of Gynostemma pentaphyllum. Taxonomy (NCBI): domain Eukaryota; kingdom Viridiplantae; phylum Streptophyta; class Magnoliopsida; order Cucurbitales; family Cucurbitaceae; genus Gynostemma; species Gynostemma pentaphyllum. The sequence continues at coordinate 17,193,454 of CM051355.1, forward strand.
CGGAGGGTGTTAGGCCGGCACTACACCGATGCCCTGTTCCTTTATTGTGCGATTACATACACTGCTCATCACCTATGCCTACATAGCACCTCTAGTGTAACGCACTACCTCCGACGCATCCTATCTTATAAGTTCCTTGCTTACTTGGACGCTTTCCATTTTTACTCAACAACATTTGGCACCGTCATCTACATCATCACCAGGTAGACTAAAAGTGATTTTGTGCCAAAATTTCTTAGTTTTTTTAGCCCAAAAATATTTTAGACATTTCTAAAAGTTATTTCAAATGAGACTTAAGTGAAATTTAATCATTTATATATTCTCAGCATGTGTCAAGTTTCGATATATGGATGCTAACCTAAATATAATTCAATTAGTTAGGTATTAGTGATCTTTTCAATGTGTGATTTATGGTTCGAACCACTTTTCTTCCCTAATTTGATATAATATTTTTCAAAATCCATAAATTTGTTATAGAGTAAATTTCCATTTTAGTCCCTAAACTTTCACTCAGGTTTCATTTTTCGTCCTCAAACTTTCAAAATGTTATATTTTTCGTCCGGGAACTTTACGATTCGTTTCGTTTAAATCATTTCTTCTATGTTTTTCCGTCTGGGACATTAACGGATGGCTAATGTGATATGTAATTGATGATGTGACATACATACAGTAAGTTAGATGACGTGGAAAAATGAATATACAGTCATGTTTAAGACTGCAATTAAGGAGAAAATGATGAGAACAAATTCAGTTTACATTCGTTTTTCCATATCATTTAACCTCAATGCATATTTCTATAATGTCATATCATCAATTAGATGTCACATAAGCCCTCTGTTGGTGTCCCAGAAAGAAAAACATAGACGGAAGGCCTAAAACGGAACGAATTGCAAAGTTCAAGACCAAAAGTATAACAATTGAAAGTTTAGGGACCAAAATAAAATTGGAGTGAAAGTTCAAGGACTTGTTATGGCATAGTGTTTTTTTTTTCCAACTTTTTTCATGTATATTATGTCACTTGAGTTTTTAAGGTATTATATAATTATAAACTCGAACTTCTCAATCTCATAAAGCGCCGTAAATAGAACACTTTTATAATCTATACTATCTAAAAAGTGGCTTAGAGGAAAAACTTTGGATTTCCATTTTTACCCTTATAATTCATTTAAATTTGTATAATGTCATCATTCAAAATTAATAATCGTTTTATTACCAATTAATTAAATACAATAAACAAATTTTATACTATCTAAATTTTCCTAAATATACTTTCTTATTATTAAATTAATTAAATACAATAAACAAATTTTATATTATCTAAAATTTTCTAAATATACTTTCTTATTATTAATAATTGAATATTATTACCAATTATCACCAATTAATTAAATACAATAATCAAATTTTATACTATCTAAATTTTTCTATATATACTTTCTTATTATTAAATTAATTAAATACAATAAACTAAAATTGTCTTCGTTCAATAAATATTTCAAATATATTTTATCATGAGCTTATTTCAAAAATTAATTTAGTAATAATTTATTGGTCATATTTATAAAATAAATAATTTCATAGGCTTATTAAATTTAAAATCAAACCAAACAATCAAATTAATTTTTAATAACTTTTCGTCTACTATTCTCTCTAACAAACCTTTCCCTTCCTAATTCCTTTTTTTTATTATATTAAGACTAGGTCAAGCAGGGGGAAACACACACTAAAACAATTATCTCTCTAATTTAAATATATAATTACGTTAGTGTGATTATTTTTTAAAATATCAAAACCAAAGGACATAGCATACCATCTTGTAACACCCCAAATAAATGATTAGTAGAAAAGTTTTGTAACTCACTAATTGAATTAAAAATCTATTGAAATTTTCACTTTTAATTTACTATATATATATACATGTAAATAGAGATGAACTAACACACCAATTTAAAAAACAAAAAACTAGATGTTTGAGGATAGAGTTATGGAATGGAAAGGAAATGAATATTAAGTATGAGTAACAAGATGATATAAAATCATTATTAATCTTTAGTCATCTACAAGTATCCATCATCCATGAGTAACAAGATGATATAAAATCATGAAATTTAAGTTTTTTTCATCTTAAAGATATTTTTTAATATGGGTTACGTTAATTTCTTCCATTTCACTATAAAATTTGAAATTTCAAAATATTAGTTAAGAAAATCACTTCATAATAATATTGACATTTTTATTATAAAATTTGAAAGATAAACCACGTGCCCCACGTGTGGAAAACCTAGTAAAAAGAAAAAACACTTAAGAAAATTAAATAATATATATTGAGAGAAAAGTTAAAGCTAAAGAAGTTTTAGAGAAGCGACGTTCACCTAACAAAGTATCCATCTTTACAAGTTTCCAATACTTTTGAAACTTTCAATTTCTAACAACTTCTTTCGGTAAATGTTTTTGTATTGTTGATATTTTCTTTTATTCTACAACCTCAAAGATATAATATATTACATGCGAAATAATTATATATATTATGGGAGTGCTTGGAAACTGAAGATGAAACAGGAACTAACAATTTTTGGGAATTGTTAATAAAAATATGAAATTATTGCTACCATTATAAATTATAATGTATTTAGAATTAAATGTAAGGGTGTTCTAGTTTTAGAAATTATTAGTAAATTAAAAAAAAAAAAAAACATGTTCGAAACCAAAAGAAGTGGGAGTGGAAGAAGTGTACGAAGTGTCTGGTAAGTGCTTTTGATTTAGATGCAAAATTGATAATTGTGTGTGGAAGGGGAATGGTAATGGTAATGGTGCTTCTAGTGATTAAAGGTGAAGGAATGAGATTAGATGAAGATGGCAGCCTGTCATTTTTCCTATGATTCATTTGTGGACCACTCTCTCCCTTTCTTCATTTTTTTAGCAAAATTCATCCCTCCCTCTCTCCATGGATTTATTTATTTTATTTTATTTTCAAAATGAGGAGAACCTTCCTTTGGTTGGCCCCCCTCTTTGAGGTTCCAATGAGGGGGTGTTAAAATAATTTCCCCCCTTTCTAATCCTTGCCGGTGATTGATTAGAGTTAATGGAAATAAGGGGGAGTTACAAATACATCGAGACTTAAAATAGTATTTATAAACACCGGATATTTTTTCGGTGTGAATAAGTGATCAATGTTAATTGTCTAGAGTGATTAATAGTATTCACGACTGATTCACATGAAAAATCTACTATATTTATAAATACTTTTTTGATTGCTACACCCATCAAAATATTTCTAACATATAAGTATTGATGAATTGAGATATTAAAATATGATTTATCTCTACTTTGATGAATTAATATAAATTATTTGGATATGCCCCAAGTAGAAACCATAATATATATATATATATATATATATATATATATATATATATATATATATGTTTAAACTTTCATTTTGATTCTTAAATCTAATAATAAATTTGATATATGTGATTTAAAAAGGAAAATTTCATTGGGTGGTAGATTTATATGTAATATTTATAAAAATATCAACTCAAAAAAGTATTTGGAAATATAACAATTTTTATCATGTTTATCAGTGATAAACTTAGTGTAAAAATATGTAATTCAATGTTTATCACAGATAATCTCGATCAAAATTTGATATATTTACAAATATTTTTTTGAGCTTTTATTTTTACAAATATTACTAAAAAATTTGCTAGATTTGCAAATGCCCCATGTTCACGTAGTATTATGTATGATTTTTTTGAATTAATAAAAGTACTATAATTTTTTAACGGCAAAGGTTGATATAAACTTTCATATAAAATATGATTTTTTTACTTGCTAAGGCAAAATCGTGTACCGAAATCATAATTTTACCATAAAAAAAAAGTATAGAAAAATAATCAACAACCGCGAGTCACCATCATCATCCGACTCGCGGCCTAAAGGCCGACCCAAGCTTGGATCGAGCTCGGTTCTAAAGTCAACATTTGACGGACCGGCTCAGCTCGGCTCATTAAATGATTGGATTGGATATGAACCTCCCTTTTTTTAAACGAGCCGGCTCGAGCTCGACCCAAATAAAACTCGCAATATTTATTTATTATTTAAGTAGCATTTATTTTACTGTCAATTTAAAAATTAAAGATTAAAATAATAAGTTTAATATGTTAATTTTGTTACCACTTGTGATTTTTTTTTTAAAAAGTAATTCGAAAAATATGCATCATTGGTTTTTGAGATAATGTAATACAAAAATGAACTCATATGATAGGCCGACCTTAGCTCGCTCCAATGAGTTGCGAGCCTTAAAATTTTATATTAGGTGGCCGAATCAATTTCGGCCAAAAAGATAAACTCGCTGTTGACAGGCAACCAAACTTGAGCCTGGGCCGAACTGGCTCGACTAGGCCCTTTGATGATGGTGAACCGCGAGATTCACTTTACCATCATCTATTTAAGAGAATTTAATGTCATCTAAAACATCGTACTTTATTTTAAAAAAAAAAAATCTTTAGATATAGACTTGGCACAGAAATGGGAACACATGAAGACGGAAGCTACATCGTCGATCAAATTCGTGAACTGGTTTTTGCTTCAAATTGATCCATGGGCCAGGCTTACTCCATATGGGCCTTCTTGAACCCAAATTCAGACCAAAGAACTGGCCCATGAAATCTACAATCGACAAATCAATCAACAGCCCAATAATATGGGGCCCATCAACGAAAAGATCCATGACGAGAAAGGACTATGAATTAAGAATGAGTCGTACAGGTACAACTTTTACAGGTAGCCTCTTTTATATCACCAACTAACTTTTTTTATAATATTATATTTACATATGGAAAATAATTAGGTGCCGATCAGTCAATAGAAGCTCAGAACTTGTCTATATTTCTCAATTTTATTTGATGAACATATTAATGAATCTCACGTATTTATTAAATAAAATCATATTTTTATTATCAATATATAAAAATGTAACACATTAGAAAGTCCGAAGAAACCGTTCATAGTATTTAATCTTTCCTTTATATATAAAATATGTAAGGTAAGGTAACCGACCAACCGCTGTCTCTAATGTCTGTCTGTGTGTTAAGTAAAAGGTCCTTTTTTTTTTCTTTTTTGGTTTCTTGAACACCACTCACTCTCTTTCTGGTGAGTTTTCTTCATTACACTCACATCTTTCAACTAACTTTCACACCTTTTTTTTTTTTTCAATTTATTTTTTGTAGGGGTAAATTGTTTGGTAAGTAATATGAAAAGATTAGGTTCAAAAGGAAGGGGAAATGAAGGGTTTAATGGAGAAATAGATTGGGAGCTGAGACCAGGAGGTATGATTGTTCAGAAAAGAAATAACATTGCCTCTTCTTCTTCTTCTTCTGCTGCTGCCCATTTTATCAGAATCAAGGTCTCTCATGGCTCTTTTCATCACAATATTACCCTCCATCCTCAATCCACTTTTGGTACTTTTTTCCCTCTTTAATTATTTTCTTGGATTTCCTTTTTTTTTTTTATTTAGTGTTCTAATCATATAATTTTATTTTTAATTTCTAAAATTAACCTTTTTTTTTTTACAAATAAAAATCAGAGAGATTATTCGATATTATATTGAATTGAGATCAAAATTACACACTAATAGTCAAATCACGAGTTTATAAGAGAAGACAACATATATCTCTACAAGTTCTTTTGGATACAGGTTAAAGTAAAAATAAAATTACGGTGTCAAAATATACAATATTATCCTAATGTATAGATATTTGAAAAAACACATGTTCTAAAACTTTATCTTGATTTGATGTCTAAATTTATTTGGTAACAATATTTTTTATTAAATTTAAAAACAAATCAGATTTTTTTTCCTATGTGTGGCTGATTAAAGATTGATTCTGAACTATTTGGTGTAATTGTTGGTAAAAATGGAAGGGGATCTGAAGAGGATTCTATGGGAGAAGACAGAATTGGAGCCAAAGGATCAGAGATTGCTGTTTAGAGGGAAAGAAAAAGAGAATGAGGAATGGTTACATATGGCAGGAGTAAACGACATGTCGAAAGTGATATTGATGGAAGACCCAGCTAGCAGAGAGAGGAAGTTAGAGCAGATGAAGAAAAACAGAAATTTAGCCAGTGAAGCGATTTCTGAAATCAGAATTCAAGTTGACAAACTATCTGAAAAGGTTATTTTGATTTCAAATTGGAATTGAATTTAGAAAAAATTAACCTTTTCTTTAATGGAATGAAAATTAAAGATCGAACAAATGTTAAGATATTAAATTATCATTAGACCCCTAAGCTTTTGTTATGGGTTCAGTTAGTTGTACAAGACCCAATCACGTTAAAAATTAATACATGATGACAAAATAATAATGTAGAAGAGGTTTGAACTTAAGTTTTTTTTTTTTTTACGATATTAAATAATTAATAAATTAAAAATATAAATAATTTGACTAAGGAAAATTTAATCTATTATATATCCTCAAAACAATATAAAATTAAAATAAAATTAAAACTTGCTTGGATGATTGGGTTTCAGGTTTTGAATTTGGAAAGATTTGTGAATATTGACGATGGCAAGAGAGTGGAGGAGAAGGAAGTGAATGTGTTGATAGAGTTATTGATGATGCAGTTGTTGAAGTTAGATGCCATTGAAATTGACGGTGATGCTAAATTACAGAGACGTACTGAGGTTAGTGATTAAAAAATATGGTTAAATTTTTTTATATGATTTAAATATGATCATGCTAATGGCTGTTCTTGAAAAAATAAGGGCCTAGTACGATATATAAATTTGGGCCCTTTACCATATAATTCTTAATATGAAAAATCACAAAAATATATATATATAATTTTTTTTTTATTAAAACACAATATCAATAATATAATATAATAAAAAAATAGTATAAAAAAATATAAAAATTGAATTTTGAAATCAAACTCAACTCATAATGACGGAGAACATAGAGATATTATAGGGAAAATGTCAGCCAATGTGACTTATAATAAATTGTCATTTATATATTATTAATACTAAATTTTTAATACAAGATTTGGGGCCCCAAAGTTCGGAGTCCCTATTCCCTCACACCAATTGTACTATGCCAACGACGGCCCTGCTAATGGGTTTAGGGGTGCCACATTCACCAATCAAAAAGAAATAATAATAAAAAAAAAAGAGTAATAAGATAGGACTTTATTATTAGTTTAGAGGATCACTTTAGAATGTGAGTTGGAATCATTTACTTAAAAGAAAATAGTTTTAAAAAAATATGATTATATTTTTTTATATGATTTAAATATGATTATGCTAATGGGTTTAGGTGGTGTCACATTGACCAATCAAAGATAAATAACATAAAAAAAAAAAAGAATAATAAGATAGCACTTTATTATTAGTTTTGAAGATCACTTTAGAATGTGAAGTTGGAATCATTTACTTAAAAGAAAATAGAAGAATTGACCATATCATATGTAATTAAAATTTTCAAAAGTCAAGGAATAATAAAGTCAATATCATTACTGTTGGGATTTATGCCCTAGAATTCGTAATTTGTAATAGAATATATTTTATGAATAAATAAAAGTATTATTTTAGTGAATTTTGTGCAATTTATTATATGTTGATATTCGTTAAATATTCAAACATTAATAGAAAATTCCAGAGTTACTAATTCTGTAATCTTGACTACTATGAGATATAAAGTGGATCTAGTCCAAGATAGTAACTCAAATAGTCTACATGAAACGAATACGGTTAGGAAACCTTATTCTGGTAACACTTGTTGATGTTGTTCATCGATTTGATCCAAATCATTAGCATGATGTAGATGCAAGTGGAAACATCATATATAATGAGTTTATATAAGCTGGACCAGGATAATAAATCGATTCCTAAATAACACCGTTGATAGGAAATGATTTATAATATCAAATTTACGTTATTAAGATTGATACGTCTCAATCCCGGAGTATGTTGTGAACTCACATTAATGAAGTCTTTTCCTTTGATTCACATAGTTGAGGGTGATCTGTTGATACACTCGATAAACTCCCGCTTTTGGGGAAATGACTAAATTGGTGCTTGGGAACATTTCTATACAAGATGGCATTCATAACTTTCCTAAAACAAATGAAAGTGTTAGTGCGACACTATTCTAACTTAGGAACTTTAGGTATCTCCTTGTTGTAATGATTCAGATTCTTGAACATGAGGCCTCACCTTCTCACTGCCCGAGAAGGATCGTTCTATACTTGAAAACTATAGAAAAATGTTCATTAGAGAATCATCGGGTACACAAGGATAAAAGAGATAATTACAAGGGTAAAACGGTAATTTTGACCCAGTTGTAATTATGAGATTACCACGTGAAGGATATGTCAAAACAAACTTAATAACAAATGGACATAGGGAGTTCAACTTAGAGTTTATAGTGGAATTACCTTAAGTTAATAATTATGATTAATTAATTAATGAGTTTAATTAATAAATCAATAATTATTGGAGCCCATGATCTATAGGTCCATCAGGTCCCTATGCTAGCCCATATATCATTGTAACTAACCAAGTTATTAATTTAACTAGGAAGAAATATTTACATTTAAGTAATTAAATTACTTAAATAAGGGATATATTAATTGTTTAAATAAAGAGTTTATTTAAATGGAAATTAATATTAAAATTATTAATTATTTAAATAATGAGTTTATTTAAATAGAAATTGATAATTAATATTATTAATTAAATAATGAGTTTATTTAATTTAATAATAAAAGGAGAGATTTAAATATATTTGTTTTATGAAAACAAATTAGTATTTATCCCAAAATAATTAATTAAATTGATTTAGTTCAATATTAATTAATATATGAATTTTGGCATTTATGTATTTTATAAGAATTGAATATTCTAATTAAATACATAAAGAATAGATAAATATCAAAATTTTATAAGATAAAATGATAAGCATTAGCATTGACGCCATCTTGCTTTATTTTTACTTATTTTTTTGATTTTTTTAATTTAATTAATTTGATTATTTAAATTAAATGAAATAAGAGTTCTAATTTGATTAGGAAACAAACTCTTATTTTTCTTATAAATATGACCATTGGGTGCTCATATTTTACACTTTTGATATTTATCAAAATTCTCTCTTTTAGTCTCCCTATAGCCGATTTTGGCATATCAAAATAAGAAGAATTTTTCTTCTTCTTTGTTTGTTCTTCCGGTTCGATTCCCACAAGTCGGGTTGGTTTGTGATCGGGATATAGCATAGAAGGCTTGGTGAAGTGGATTGATCCCGTAAAGGAAAACCCCAACCGATTCTCCATAAATCTACAATGTAAGTTTTTTCGAAAAACCTTAATTTTATTTTTCGATTTGATCACGATTGCATGTTATTAACGGATCCGTAATTAATCGTTAATTAATTTACTAAAGAAAATTCCGCAAATTTAGTAAATAGTTCCTTCAATTGGTATCAGAGCCTACGTTAATTAACATGAATTGTGATTTTCGAAAATCGGTGGGTTGCATAAAAACGGTTTTATGTATGTATATAAATTGTTATATAAATTGTGGATTTGCTAGTTGACTGTTTAGGTATTCTTGGGCACTTAGGTTTTAAATTTTATTAGAAAATTTGTAAACCCAATTTTGGGCATAGGATTATTTTTGTAATCGTCGGGAATAACGGAAGAAAAAGATGATGCAAAAATCGGCCAATGAAGGGAGAAAAGGACCTAGGGCGGCGGCTAAGGTTTTTTTGGTGGACAAGATATGGTAAGATATTTTTCCAATATTATCTTTTAAAAGATATATATTTTAAATATATAAGATAAAGATAAAGGGTAATTTCTAATTATCTTATATCTTTATAATATATTTTAAAATATATATTAATATTTATGGAAAATCTTTTATTTTATATTTTTCCATAAATAGATAAAAGATAATTATTTGAAAAATAAACCTTTTATGAAAAATATTGGAGAAAATATTTTCTTTCATAAAAGGCCTCCCACGCCTACATCAAGATGAAGAGGGAGAATTTTTTCAAGCTTCAAGACCTACAACAAGTTTTAATTATTGTAATTTTAATTTTGTTGTAGAAATAGTGCCAAGAATACCGGTCAATCTAGTTGTTTAATTATTTAGATATTTGTATGAGATATGATTTATAAATAATTGTTCATGCATATATGTATGTCATGTAGGAAATCCCACCATAGATGTATGATTAAGATAGATTTAATTGTACATGCATACATAATTATGTGATAAAGTTGTTATTATATTTTATGTATGTGATAAAGCATGTTGATTTTATCTTGTTATAAAATATTTATGCCGATGAGATTAGGATAAATGCATGCTAATTTTAGATAATATTCATTTATTAAAATGTTTAAAATTGAATAGAAACTAAAATTAATATTCGAATGTGGATTTATTTGTTTAAACAATTGGACCTAAATTCACATAAGCACTATCGAATAGATATTTAATTAAGGGTTAATTAAAAATTAATGAAAATGATTAATTAAATTGAATGGATCTCTCGGCGAGAAAGCTCGCCAGGCGATGAGGTTTTTGAAAGTTCCCTTAACACCTGAGCGCCTCTAACCGGGAGCGATCCGGGAGAAAAGTTCAAGATAATTAATCGATTTCATTAAGAAGGTCCCATAATGTGATTAGTTTTAAATCTAGGAAACTTGGCAATTCACATTAAAATTGATCTAACCAATTTAAGAGTTAAGATTGAGTTAGGTTAAACTTAGATAAATTGATTAGCCTAAATTTGTCTGAGTATGAAAACCCATTCTTAAAATTTTGAGTGGGAGAAGGAAACTTGACAAAGTATCCTATGGTCTCCATTATTAGGCTCGCAACGTGAGATTCACACTTGACCTCTGTAGCACCCATAGAAGTGTTCATTCCCATAGGAAGGTTTTATAGTGTGAATCAATATCAAGGTAGGTCTCCTGAATGGGATAAAGGATTTTAAATGCGAATTGAAGATCGAATCTACACTTCGTAGACACTCATCTTTTCTCATTTAAAGGACTAAAATAATGGGTTACACTCATAAGAAATTGATAAGGTTTGTTATCAAGATTTCTTGACCAAACACACCGGTAAAACAATTCCATAGGAATATGAGTTATTCCTGGATTGGAAGTTGTTCGAGAAGGGTCTCGGCTTAACGTCGGGTGACCGACTTATCATTCGATGGCACTCTACCCGGGAAGGTTAAACTACCGTGGCATAATAATCTGTTTAGGGTATTTCTATTTGTTGAACATTGTAGCATTCATGCATCATGTTTAATTTTATGCCAAATATATTGTTTGAATATAGAATTGCTAATTAAAATTCACTTAATTTTATTCATTACAGCTAAAATGTCCTCCTCTAATATTGCAACCAATAAAATTGATAACTTTGTCAAATGGAATGAATTGTTAAATGACACTTTAAATCAAGATTCTAGTCTAATCGTTAAAGATCTTAATTTGCGGTCAGATGCAATTAGTCGCGTAAATATGACCAACAAACGGATGAACAACTTAGATAGTAAATCAGATTTACTTGTAGCAGAATCGTGGTTAGTGGAAGATAATTTATCCGAATGGATATTTGATTCTGGTGCCACAAACCACATTTGTTCATCCGCTCTAATGTCCGATTCTTGGACTAAAATAGAACATGGTACATATACAATGCGAGTAGGAACAGGCGGTTCCTTACGGCGATTGCATGTGCGAGATATTTGTCTGCAATTCAATTCTCGTTATATACGATTATACAATGTTTCCTGGTCCCTGGATTTGCTAGAAATCTAGTGTCGAGTTTCACGTTGCATGAGAAATGGTTATTCAATTGACTCAGGGATTGATGAGATCAAGATATACAAAGGGAATTCGTATATAACCTCTGCAGTCAATAGAAAAAATTTGTTCATATTGAGTCCGTCAATAGGAACAACAACACATAATATTGAAATGTTCAAGACTGCAAAAACAAGAACTAAAAGACAAAAGGTTTCAAAAGAAGAAACGTATTTATGGCATCTAAGGTTAGGTCATATAGGCTTAGACAGGCTTGAAAGACTCGTGAAAGCTGGTTCCCTAAGTCAGTTAGAAATCGGAACCATGCCAGTCTGTGAACCCTGTTTGGAAGGCAAAATGACCAAAAGACCTTTTACTAGAAAAGGTAATAGAGCCTCAGAACCACTCGAACTTGTGCATACGGACCTTTGTGGACCATTTAATGCAAAAGCTCGTGGTGGATTTGAATATTACATCTCTTTCACCGGATGACTATTCACGCTATGGATACGTTTACCTAATGATCCACAAATCGAAGCTCTTGATAAGTTCAAAGAGTATAAAGTCAAGTGGAAAACCAATTAGGTAAAACTATCAAAACACTTCGATCCGATCGTGGTGGCGAATATCCTGGACTTAGACTTTGAGATTATTTGATTGAACATGGGATAACATCCCAACTTTCAAGACCGGGAATGCCTCAAACAAAATGGTGTGGTGAAAGAAGAAACCGAACGTTATTAGACATGACTAGATCAATGATGAGTTTCGCAACACTGTCACTTTCTTTTTGGGGATATGCAGTTAAAACTGCTTTATACATACTCAATGTGGTTCCATCCAAAAGTGTTCCTAAAACTCCACAAGAGTTATGGAATGGACGTAAAGGAAGTTTACGACACTTTAGGATTTGGGGGTCGCCCGCTCATGTGTTGATGGAAAACCCAAAGAAGTTAGAACCTCGAAGTAAAGTATGCCTTTTCGTAGGCTACCCAAAAGAAACAAAGGGTGGGTACTTTTATTGTCCTGTTGAAAACAAAGTATTTGTGTCGACAAATGCAGTTTTTCTTGAAGAGGATTTTATGAAAGATACGAAACCCAGAAGTGCAATAGTGTTAAATGAAATAAGTGATAACAACACAATTCATCAATCAACAAGAGTTGTTGATAAAACACCTGAAATCCAGGTGCAAACTTTATCAGAACCTCGGAGAAGTGGGAGGGTTATTAGAAACCCAGAACGCTTTATAGGATTTGGAGAAATCCATATTGCCATAGCTGATGACAATCCGGAAGACCCATTGACTTATAAGAGTGCAATGCGGGATATTGATAAAGAAAAATGGCTCAAAGCCATGGATCTCGAGATGGAATCAATGTATTCCAACTCTGTCCTGGACTCTCATAGATCTTCCAAATGGTGAAAAACCCATAGGATGCAAATGGATCTATAAGAGAAAAGAGAGGCGGACGGGAAAGTTGAGACTTTCAAGGCTAGATTAGTGGCAAAAGGTTATACTCGGAGGGAGGGGTATTGACTATGAGGAAACTTTTTCCCGATTGCCATGGTTAAATCTATTCGCACCATCTTATCCATTGCCGCTTATTATGATTATGAGATTTGGCAAATGGACGTCAAGACCGCCTTCCTTAATGGCAATCTAGACGAAAGCATCTATATGATGCAACCAGGAGGGATTCATTACTCCAGGACAAGAACAAAAGGTTTGTAAGTTGCAAAGGTCCATTTATGGACTTAAGCAAGCATCAAGGTCTTGGAACATTAGGTTTGACGATGCGGTCAAAACTTATGGCTTTGAACAGAATATAGATGAACCTTGTGTATACAAGCGTATCATAAAAGACAAAGTGGTATTCATAATTCTTTACGTTGACGATATTTTGTTAATTGGAAATAACAAAGGAACGTTAACTGAAGTTAAAGAATGGCTGGCAAATCAATTCCAAATGAAAGATTTGGGAGAGGCTAGTTATGTTCTTGGGATTCAGATCATTCGTGATCGAAGTAAGAAATCACTAGCACTGTCTCAAGCAACGTATATTGATAAAATTATCAAACGCTTTGCTATGCAAAATTCCAAGAAAGGTATTTTACCTTTTAGGCATGGAATTAGTTTGTCTAAGGAACAATCACCTAAGACACCTCAAGAAGTTGAGGAAATGGGACAGATACCATATGCTTCAGCAGTAGGAAGTCTAATGTATGCAATGTTGTGTACTAGACCGGATATCTGCTATGCAGTGGGAGTAGTCAGCAGGTTCCAATCCAATCCTGGAAAGGAACATTGGGTTGCAGTTAAAGCAATTCTCAAGTATCTTAGGAGAACGAGAAATTATATGTTAGTGTATGGAGATAAGGATTTGATCCTTACAGGATACTGATTCGGATTTCCAAGGTGATAAAGATTCTAGGAAATCAACATCAGGTGCAGTGTTTACACTTGGTGGAGCCGCCATAGTTTGGAGAAGTATTAAGCAAGGTTGTATTGCGACTCCACTATGGAAGCGGAATATGTTCGTCGCTTGTGAAGTCGCAAAGGAAGTCGTCTTGGCTCATAAAGTTCCTAAAAGATTTGGAAGTTGTTCCAAATATGGAATTGCCCATAACTCTCTATTGCGATAATAGTGGTGCGGTGGCAAATTCAAGGGAACCAAGATCACACAAAAGATCAAAACATATAGAGAGGAAATATCATCTTATAAGGGAGATAGTGCATCGTGGGGACGTCCTGGTCACGAAGATAGACACGAAGGACAACAGAGTCGATCCGTTTACAAAGACTCTCACTGGCTAATGTGTTTGAGGGTCACCTGAAGGACTAGGATTACGAGACATGTCTCACTTACTCTAGGGCAAGTGGGAGATTGTTGGGATTTATGCCCTAGAATTCGTAATTTGTAATAGAATATATTTTATGAATAAATAAAAGTATTATTTTAGTGAATTTTGTGCAATTTATTATATGTTGATATTCGTTAAATATTCAAACATTAATAGAAAATTCCAGGAGTTACTAATTCCGTAATCTTGACTACTATGAGATATAAAGTGGATCTAGTCCAAGATAGTAACTCAAATAGTCTACATGAACGAATACGGTTAGGAAACCTTATTCCTGGTAACACTGTTGATGTTGTTCATCGATTTGATCCAAATCATTAGCATGATGTAGATGCAAGTGGAAACATCATATATAATGAGTTTATATAAGATGGACCAGGATAATAAATCGATTCCTAAATAACACCGTTGATAGGAAATGATTTATAATATCAAATTTACGTTATTAAGATTGATACGTCTCAATCCCGAGTATGTTGTGAACTCACATTAATGAAGTCTTTTCCTTTGATTCACATAGTTGAGGGTGATCTGTTGATACACTCGATAAACTCCCGTTTTGGGAAATGACTAAATTGGTGCTTGGGAACATTTCTATACAAGATGGCATTCATAACTTTCCTAAAACAAATGAAAGTGTTAGTGCGACACTATTCTAACTTAGGAACTTTAGGTATCTCCTTGTTGTAATGATTCTAGACTTGAACATGAGGCCTCACCTTCTCACTGGCCGAGAAGGATCGGTTCTATACTTGAAAACTATAGAAAAATGTTCATTAGAGAATCATCGGGTACACAAGGATAAAAGAGATAATTACAAGGGTAAAACGGTAATTTTGACCCAGTTGTAATTATGAGATTACCACGTGAAGGATATGTCAAAACAAACTTAATAACAAATGGACATAACCCATCTATAGTGAGGGAGTTCAACTTAGGGTTTATAGTGGAATTACCTTAAGTTAATAATTATGATTAATTAATTAATGAGTTTAATTAATAAATCAATAATTATTGGAGCCCATGATCTATAGGTCCATCAGTCCCTATGCTAGCCCATATATCATTGTAACTAACCAAGTTATTAATTTAACTAGGAAGAAATATTTACATTTAAGTAATTAAATTACTTAAATAAGGGATATATTAATTGTTTAAATAAAGAGTTTATTTAAATGGAAATTAATATTAAAATTATTAATTATTTAAATAATGAGTTTATTTAAATAGAAATTGATAATTAATATTATTAATTAAATAATGAGTTTATTTAATTTAATAATAAAAGGAGAGATTTAAATATATTTGTTTTATGAAAACAAATTAGTATTTATCCCAAAATAATTAATTAAATTGATTTAGTTCAATATTAATTAATATATGAATTTTGGCATTTATGTATTTTATAAGAATTGAATATTCTAATTAAATACATAAAGAATAGATAAATATCAAAATTTTATAAGATAAAATGATAAGCATTAGCATTGACGCCATCTTGCTTTATTTTTACTTATTTTTTTTGATTTTTTTAATTTAATTAATTTGATTATTTAAATTAAATGAAATAAGAGTTCTAATTTGATTAGGAAACAAACTCTTATTTTTCTTATAAATATGACCATTGGGTGCTCATATTTTACACTTTTGATATTTATCAAAATTCTCTCTTTTAGTCTCCCTATAGCCGATTTTGGCATATCAAAATAAGAAGAATTTTTCTTCTTCTTTGTTTGTTCTTCCGGTTCGATTCCCACAAGTCGGGTTGGTTTGTGATCGGGATATAGCATAGAAGGCTTGGTGAAGTGGATTGATGCTGTAAAGGAAACCCCAACCGATTCTCCATAAATCTACAATGTAAGTTTTTTCGAAAAACCTTAATTTTATTTTTCGATTTGATCACGATTGCATGTTATTAACGGATCCGTAATTAATCGTTAATTAATTTACTAAAGAAAATTCCGCAAATTTAGTAAATAGTTCCTTCAATTACACACTAGTAATGTTTGTGCTTTGACAATGTAGATCATTTAACAAAATAATCCTTAATACCCTTCTCAAAGTGATTTAATGTAGTTTATATATCTATATGTATACATGTGAAAGGAATTTGATTTCTAACTTCCGAAATAAATATAAAAAGTGAGTTTTTATCATTTCCCTAAATATAATTTATATACTATAATATAATTCAATCAGGTGTGATTTATTAGATGTATGTCATTTTTTTCTCTCTTATAAATAATTATGGATCCAATAATTATGAATAGAATGTTATATAGTGATGGTTACACTAAAGTACTATAATAAATGATAGTAATATTTAAATTTATCAAACAAAAATTATAATTTAATTTTTTAACAAATAGGTAATTTTTCGGGCTATTATAACAAATAGCCAATATTGAGACTCCGTTTAAAAAAAAAAAACCACAAAGATTGAAAAATATCAAAATTACCAAACACGTGAGGATGTGCGCATATGGAGACATGAGTTACTACCATAATACCTTTTTTTCATAATTAACCCACAATTTTTTATAAAAATTTGATTATAATGGATATATTATTGTTGTAAATTTACATTAATGTAAATTTATGAAATATCTAAAAATAGATAAACCTGATATAAGCATAAAAGTATGGACTCAAAAGTTGACTACCACGCATAATTTTCCTAATTCCCCCCCTCAAATGTGTGTTGGAGAGATTAAATAGGGGACTAGGGGGGAAAACATATGGGATAACATTGGTTTTAAAGAAGTTGTTTTTTCTTTTGTTTATTTTGCCTATTAATTTATTTCTTATAATAATTATAGGTCACCTGAAAACTATCTTCAAGATTTTTTATTTTTTTTGGAAAATAGGTGATAAGGGTACAAAATTTTGTAGACAGACTCGACAACTTAAAGATTAGAAGCAGAAGCATAAAAGATGCAGTTTCAGTGAGAACCACCAAATGGGAGACCTTCGAGTCTGGAATTGTAAGCCTCAATGCTCCAACTTCAAAGCATTCTTCTACCAAAATTACCCATGATTGGGAAATGTTTGATTAACTGTCTCTCCTTTTTAAGATCCCCTTGTTAATCCCCCCAGGTGTTTGTAATTATTACTCTAATAATTGGAAATTTTAAAATTGAAAAGTTTTCTATAATATTTTCTTAAAAAAAACAAGTGAATTACTAGTTAATTATGATAAATAACCAATTAATTGTAATAAATGATAATCTAATTAATTTACATAGTTTAATTATCGACTTAAATTATTAAACTTCAATAATTTAATATATATTTTTTAAAATTTATAAAAATTTATGAGATTTACAAAGACAATTTTGGCACTACATATTGCTTTGGGCCAGTGGCGAGGCCACATTGTGGGTTGGCCCCTCCAAAAATTTTAAAATTTTAATTTCTATATATAATTTTATTTAAATTTTCCATTTTGCCTTGCCCCCCTAAAAAATTCTTAAGTCCTCAATTTTGTTTGAATTTTCAATCTTGCCCCTCTAAAAAATCGAGCTCGGTCCTTGTATACAGTATTAAGGGACATTTAACTCTTTTAAAAATGAACTTTCTCTATAATAGTCCTTTGGAAACAAATTGGAAAAAAATTATTCTTACATTTTTATTGTTTTAAATATTTTTTTTTTAGTAGATAAGAATATTGTTTATTTTTTTAGATAATTTTTGTTGCACTCATCCATAATTCATACATTGCATTATTTAGTAATCTGATTGGTGTGAGTTGATTTCTTATCACCCTTATTGTACTCTCTCTTTTATTTAATGAAATTTCAGTTTCTTATTAAAAAAAATTATTCATTATTGAGCATATATGACAATGATGTGGTGATAATACTAGGCTTAATGTTTATAAATAGTTTGATTTATTTTTATTAACTTATATATAAAACAAACAAATGAACTATCAATTTCTTTTATAAATAAGGAATTATTTTGAAATTTGTTTATATTATGAATACATATATACTTTTATAATTAAACATAAATTTCAACAAAAAAAAAAGGGTTTGTTTTATAATTTTATATTAGAACAAAAGTCAAAACTAAAAATTCTAACTATTGAATCAAATATAACAAAAAAAATGAAAAAAATTTGTCAATTTATAAATTGTAATATATAAAAAATGAAAAAGAATTGTCAATTTATAAATTATACGACCTGCTCTTTATATGTAATTTCCCCCCCCCAAAGAAAATTTCTGGCCTCGCCACTGCTTTGGGCCCAATGTGATATGGAGTTGGGCCTTAATGGACCTTCCCACGTGGGTCAGATCTTAATGGCGCTCACTCTTAAGCTCATGAAAGTTTCAACCCACTTTGGTAGATTTCTGGACTCATAAAGCCCAAGCCCAACAAATTTTCTCACTTAAAAGGTCACCGGAAATAATTTTCATAATTTCTATGATTTTATGATCCGTAGATATATTTGAAATAACCAGTTTTCACGTAGCCATATGATAAAAATTATATATATATATATATATAAGGGGCATTTGCAAATCTAGCAATTTTTTTATTATATTTTAAAAATAAAAGCTCAAAAAAATATTTGCAAATATAGCAAATTTTGATCGAGTTTATCAGTGATAAACATTGAATTACATATTTTTACACTATGTTAATCACGTATAAACATGATAAAAATTGTTATATTTGCAATTGATATTTTTACAAATATTGTATAATAATCTGCCACCCAATGAAATTCCTCCATATTTAACTTCATTGCCATTTGTCCATTTTTAAAAGTGACACGACAGACAGTTATTAGTGCGTCATTTCTTTTTTGTTAAATTAAGGTTTGTATTAAATCTGTGGTTCTAAACTAAGAAAGCCTTCCTCATACATTAGCTTTCACATGTTTTATTATGGCAGCTTGTTTGTTTCCCCTCCTCCTTGTTGGTGCCTTTCTTTCGTTTACCATTTAATTCTTCTTCTGTTACTTTTAAGAATATAATTCACTAACGTCCCATAATTTCAATTTCCATCTTTAACTTTTTTTCGTTTTTTTTTTTGGATTTAGTGAATAATAACTATAAAATCTATCGACTAAATAATTAACGCGGTTGAAAACGACACATCTTTATCGTTGACAATTTGAGAGTTACTCAGATATTATTTATTAAAAAAAAATTGGATATTGACAGATCCGGGATTAACTCCTCTTGATTTTTCCACATGTCTCATTTTTATTAGATAAAATATTACAATGGATATTAAATATACATGTATTTTTAATAAAAATATATATATCTTATTAATAAATTTTATCCAATAAAAAAAGAACTCCTAAGAAAGTAAGAGAAATATCTATTAATCAGTCCGTATTAAACAGAAATAAAACACATAAAAAAACAAAAGAAATTTCTAGTGACTTGTCGGGTAATAAATCAATTTGGATTCTATCATTTCATTCTCAATAATTTCATCCTCAATAATAACAATAAAATAATCTAGATAAATTTCTCATAGTAATTTTATACTTTAACCATGCAACTTTCTTAACTAATTTTAACCCTATGGTTTATTTTAGCAATACTCATTTCCTTAAATGGTATCCAAATCAAGTCTCACGCATATATTGCAATTCCTAGGTGGACAAAGATAAATATATTTAATTATGCTAATTAATCCAATAGAATATAAATAAGTAACTAGCCCCACCATTTTCCCTTATCCTGTTCAATATTTCTTCCCTTTTGTTTAGGTATGTTTTGAACTATGCAATGAAAAAGGGATTTTTATTTATTTATTTTTCAAACTAAGGATCTTAAATACTAATCAACAAGCATGTTTCTGTTTTTTTGTAGATATCTGATCAACAATATGGAAGGCTACAATATGAATATGAGCCAGGCCCATGGAGGACTTCCGGCCACCATTTTAAGTGCATTGCCACCTTTACCGCCGTCTCGGTTCGGCCGGAACTCTAACCGATGCTCGACGCCGCTGCTGCCTTCTTGCGACGGTAGCGGCCACAACCCGAGCAGCGAGAAGCTACAGTTGCTGCTCCGCCCCCAATGGATCAACCAGAGTGACTTGAACTTAAACCTCCATGGAAGTATAGGAAAAGGCATTGTTACTGATGGGGTTTTGCTCCATTCTCCAACGAAGAAAGATTCAGGAGAGAATAAGAAGGTGGTTCTTCATGGTTTAGAGAAAGACCCAACCCTTGAAGCCAAGAGACTGAAAAGGTCTAGTTATTGAATACTAAATTATTATTTATGGACTAACATAATCTAAATGAACTCGTTTTATTTGATTATATATATATAGTATACATATCACACGTTAAAATTGATCTTTTTATTAATTAATTTTGAACTTTATGATATATTTCATTTCGAAATTTTAATCATATATGCATGCATGCACATTCATGTCATTATCGATTAGCTAACTTTTATATATTCTCCGTAATATTATTTGAAGAGTTATATCAATTTGATTCATATAAACTTTTGTTTTGTTAAATTAGAGTCATTCAAAGCAGACAATACTCACAGAAGTATCGACTGAAACAGCTTCACTATATTTCGCAGCTTGAATCAGAAGTGAAAGCTCTCCAAGTAATTAACTAAACAAAGAAAATGAAATTTTTATACATGAAAATTGAATTAATCAATAAATCAAAGTGAAGATTTATCATAACTAAAGAATTATTTTACCTTTTGTTGACTACTCATAGGCAGAAGTAACAATCACCTCTCCAAGAATCAATTTTATGGATCGTCAAAATTCATTGCTTCGAGCCGAGAATTATTCAATCAAAGAGAAGCTCTCGGCCTACACCGGTGAAATTTTGTTCAAAGAAGGTTCTTCCCCTTTAATTTCCCTTGTAATTAGGGTTCGTGAGATTCGAACTCATAATAGGTACATCAAACCAACTAATCTTTATCGGTTTCTCTTTTACAGCTCAATATGAAGAGTTGAAACAAGAAAGAAACATGCTCAAGGAAGTATATGAGGGTTATCAGCAAAAACTTTTGGAGACACTAAAAAATAACAACAATGGAGGAAGCAATTGTTACCAGCTTGTGAACAATATTCAACCTGAAAATAATCTCAATCAGAAATCCAATATGGACCCACAATTGGAGATCATTCACAAGACAAACCCATTTAACTTGCTTGAAAGTTAATGAATTGCAAAATGCAAATGGATAATAAACCCTAATATTGTGTCTTTTTTTCTAAACATTATGCAATTTAGGGATATATGAAGCTTTTGGAATTTGTTTTTGGCTCCATTGTTTTATGATCTTTGTCTCTTTTCTTTATTAAATATTTCTCCATTTGAATTTATGTTTGTTAATAGGGTTTTCAAGATCCATGTGGGGGAAAAGTCCTAGTGCAATGCATGTCTTTTTTAGCATTCTTGGAAATTTTATGAATGGGAAAAAGGGTTTCATTATTCATATAATTTTATGTTTTGATATTGGTTTTTTTTTCTTTGGTATTAATTTTTTTAAAAAAAAATTATATAATTGATGATTGATTCATGTATATGAGTGTTGGATAATAGTTGGCATCATGTGTCATGCTAACTTTTGATAATACAATAAATACCCATATATTCATACACATAATATCCAGTTATATGTTTAAAATAATAATTATTTATTATCTTTTCAGTCAAAATAATAATTATTTCCCTCAAAGAAAAAAGGAAATAATTAAATTTAAAATCAATTTAGGAAAACAGTTACGAGCAACTACAAGTTATAAATTTATTTAAGGAGAGGGGAAATTGACATAACTAGCCAAAATCAATACTGCTATATTTTTTAGGGTAAAATGCAAATAAGACCCCTGTGGTCTTTTCAAAATGCATGAACACCCCCTGTACTTTGAAAATGGAAAATCGCACCCCTGTGGTTCTAATTTTTTTCAATCAGACCCCTTCCCTTCAATGTCAATAATTTTCTTTTAGCCATAACTTCTTCGTTTGAACTCTGATTTTGATGATTCAAGATGTTTTGGAATCTTCATTTCCGGCTTTACATAATCGTCGCCTCAAAACTTTGAAATCATCAATAACCAAAAGAGTTAATGATGTCAATCATACTTAGTGTTTCGATGTTAATAAAATCTTTTATTTATTAATGATTTCAAAGTTTCGAAGTGACGATTATGTAGAGCCTAAAATGAGGATTCCAAAACATCTTGAATCGTCCAAATCGGAGTTCAAACGAAGAACTTGTGGCTAAAAGAAAATTATTGACATTGTAGGGGAGGGGTCTGATTGAAAAAAATTGGAACCACAGGGGTGCGATTTGCCATTTTCAAAGTACAGGGGGGTGTTCATGCATTTTGAAAAGACCACAGGGGTCTTATTTGCATTTTACCCTATTTTTTATATCGTCTACGTGCTTTGAATTTTATAATTAACTTTTCTTTAAACATTTATCAGTCTTATTAGGCGTGATTATTTTCAAATATTACATCAAACTGAGAGAGATGGTGCTTAAATCTTCAATTTCAAAAAAATTAAGCTTATATCAAACCAGTTAAACAATGGGTAATTAGACGTATTTTACAAAATCATCCTTATAATTTTAGTGCTCACTGAGACACAACTTTAATTCATTTCATCCCTGCTTACAACCTATCACCATAAAGTCATAGTCTAAATTAAAACCATTGTTTTTCTTCTTGTGTAATGGTGGGCGTCGAATCCACCAAAAATAAAAATCTACTTTCGGATTTATGGAATTTATAGTAGTGGAAAGTAGAGTCAATTCCACGGAGATTGGTAAATTAAAATGGGGGGGGGGTTGGAGTTTGTTGAGAAATTAAGTAAAACAATAAAAGGTAAAGAGAGAGTCAATGAGGGAAAGGTTCCAAAACAAAGATATAATCATTGTTTGATTCATTATTTGATCATCGATTATCTATTAAAATCCTAAATCACTCTCTAAATTGGCTATGATTATTAAGAACGTCTGATTAATCTATCCTTCCTTAGTTCGTCGGTAATTAAGATACGGTCGTTAATTACTTCCCTAATCAAAGACAACCCTAAAGTACGACAATAGGATTTAATCAATTGACAACAATAAGATAAGAAGGACTACCAATTCTAGCCAATAAATGCGAAATGTTCGATTTATTTAAACTATATCATATATTTTCATAGCATGAGATGAAAAGACTTATTAATCAATCATGCTAATTGTCATTAAGATTAGGATACATAAATAATTACAGATTTAAACACCTAATTGACAATATATCAAATTGAAGAATGATCAAAGGGTCCTATTGAACAATCAATCAATAAGATAATGAATGAAGCATAGAAAATATATAAATAGAGAGATTAGAAGGGAAAGATGAAGATCAAATCTCACAAATAATAAGAATCAAACTTTGATCAAATGAGTCAGAGCTACAGAGAAAAAACCCTGAAAAACAGCCTAAAACTATCAGAAAAAGAACTCCCTCAAAAACTAGGGTTTGAGTCATTTAAATAAAGAAAATATCCATAAAACATAATGAAATCACGATTTCTGTGCTACGGCAACGAAGAATCTGTTCTACGGCACTGAACTCCCTGAAATTTTGACTTGGATTCAGACTTTTCCTTGTGGCCGCAGCCACTGAAAGTTGTTGTCATGGCACTGAAGTGTCAAGAAAGCTCCAAAATACCATTTTTTTAAGCCCCTTTTCATCATCTCTTCTCCAATCTAGCACATAAATACAAATCAAAGTTAATTAGTTAGTTTTTAGGCTATTTAATCATCAAAGTATGAACAAAAATCTCAAGTTTATGTGCTAAAATAACGACTTATCATGTAAACTATTTTATCATGGGACATGAGTAAAAGCATTAAATTTGTAAGATAAATGATAAAATTATTAATCACCCTAGCTAGCCGGGAAATAGTGATAGCTTAAAAAAAATGAAGAAAAAAATTGTAGTAAAATTTTTAATAATACTTATAAATATATTATTTTTAAAAAGTATCTACAAATATATCATTTTTTAAAAAACAAATCAATCATTGCTTGACTTTGATAAATGATGGGTTGTTTTTTCTATACACTTCACGTCGTAACTATTGATTGACATGTTTAATAAAAAATACATATTTAAATCTTATAAAAAAATCCGAAATTTATAATAATTTTAAATAATTGTTATATTTGTAAAATATTTTTTTTTCTGCTAGATATCATTCAAAAAGAAAAATAAAATCCGGACCCGTAGTTTGGGCTAATTGTCCAAGCCCATTACCAATTCTTCTATTTTCCAAAGTGATCAGCTTGAACACTTCCGCACTCGGACTATTTAGTATATAAGCCCAATATGAGAATTCTAATTTTACATTAGTAGCCACCAATTTTTTTTCCTTTATAAAAAGAATAACATCTTTGTTTTTGTAAGTCTGTTGATTTAATTTTTAATTGTAACTAAATTTTATTGATAACAACACAATTGTGATATCCTAAATTTAATAGTCTATATTTTTCAAAGGTTAAAAATCGAATTCAAATCTTCATTGAATAATAAGTTTTTAAAACTAGTGAAAATATTATTGGACAATTATGTTAGCTTACTGATTTGGTCTTTTATTAATTTATTAATTTTCTTTTTTTTTTATTATCTTTATTTCATATCAGGTATTTTTTTTTCAAACACACATTCTTGTGGAATAATTAGATTTGTGATTGGTCAATAATAAAATGTACTAATTATGGTTGAGTAACATATGAAATTCCTCCTATATTTTTTTTCTCTTTCTTATTTTATTATTATTATCTTTATAATATTTCAAGTTTCTAAAAAAAATGCCCTTGATACATATATGATGAGGGAAGAAAGTGGAACCCACTAGTTTTGGTCAAATTGGTTGGTACTATGCGCCAATCACACTATTTTTTATTAATTGAAAAAACTTATTACTATACTTTTTTTTAATGATATAATCTTATTTGCAACTAACTGACAGATAATAGAGTTAAAAAAAAAATATTTAAAAAAATACGATGCAAATTAAATTGAATTAACTTGCATTGCAATGCACAAGGGGCAAAAATGAGTGATAAAGAAAAATAAACATAATATTCTTTTCTTGGGTCTTCAAACTCGATTGTCCACTTTCAGCCTACAACTACAAGGCTACAACTAATTTTTTAAATTAAATATGATACGGAATAATTATTTTCAACGACAATTTAATAAAATTAAGCTTAAGATTTTAAAATTATACGTTTCACCAATTAATTTCATTCCATTTGAATTCAAAGTGGAATATTTTCTCTCCATGTCAAAAATTTATGATATATATATATAAGGGGTCGTTTATGATAAATTGTTGATTGACATATACCATAATCATTTCACGTAGTAATTATTAATTGTCTGTTGATTGACTTGTTCAATAAAAATGACAAATAATTATTATAAATTTACTCACTCAATTAATATGATTTAATAAATTTATAACATTGGTATATTATATATATATCAGATTTGTAATTACACCACTAGTTTAATTGTATGATGACAAATAACACCCTGGATGCAAACGAAATTGAGAATTTGAAAGCAGGGCAATCACGTAACTAAACAACATTCATTTTGCTTAATAATTCTGTTTAGAAATCTTCATTAACACGTTTTAATTAATGTTATTAAATAATTAGAATAATAAACTCCAAAGCCTTTGTCTCTTTCTTCCAGTGGCGGCAAACGCTGCCATTTTAGCCACTCGCTCTGAGCTCCACCCTCACCATCTTCATCTTCATCTTCAATCCTCACCCCACAATTAGGGTTTCTTATTTCATCTCTCCCTTTTCTTTTCGTTCTCTGTAAATTTTCTACAATTATCCGAGTTCAGATTATGCTCATGATTTTATGAGGTGAGAATTGAAATTCTAACGTTCTGGTTTGGATTTTAGGAAGGAAAAGAATGATTTTTTAAGTTCATGCTTTACTTGATTGGGGTTTTGACTTTCTTTGAATTTGAGGGATAAAATGATTTGTGCCCAGGGTACCAAATTCGGGTTTTCATTTTCTTCATCTTTTCCGCTTCATACTCAAAGAAATGACTTTTTCACTCCCCAACTGTATAGCAATTCGCCGTCAAAGTTCCGTTTTTTGGTTTCTCGTATTAGCTGCAGCCATCAAAATCATAACTTTTCTGTTCTGAAAGCTGGGAAATCTCGGGATTTGAGGTTGTTTAAATCGGTTGAGTTGGACCGGTTCATTACTAGTGATGATGAAGATGAAATGGGTGATGGGTTTTTTGAGGCAATTGAGGAATTGGAGAGAATGACTAGGGAACCAGCGGATATTCTTGAAGAAATGAATGATCGTCTTTCGGCAAGGGAATTTCAGCTTGTTCTTGTGTATTTCTCTCAAGAAGGGAGAGATTCATGGTGTGCTCTTGAAGTTTTTGAATGGCTTCAAAAGGAAAATCGAGTTGATAAGGAGACTATGGAGCTTATGGTTTCTATTATGTGTAGCTGGGTTAAGAAGTTGGTTGAGGGAGACCATGATGTTGGTGATGTGATTGACCTTCTTGTGGATATGGATTGTGTTGGTTTGAAGCCTCGTTTTAGCATGATTGAGAAGGTGATTTCTTTGTATTGGGAAATGGGCGAGAAGGATCGAGCGATTTCTTTTGTCAAAGAGGTCTTGAGACGTGAGATTGCTTTCTTGAAGGATGATAAGGAGGGACGTAAAGGGGGACCGAGTGGTTATCTCGCATGGAAGATGATGGTAAGAATTCTGCTAACCGCGATTTTAATATCTAATGCCCTTAACCTTACTTCGGAGTCGAGATTAATATTTTTTTAATTGTAT
This sequence comes from Gynostemma pentaphyllum, assembly GCA_028015215.1. Classification (NCBI taxonomy): domain Eukaryota; kingdom Viridiplantae; phylum Streptophyta; class Magnoliopsida; order Cucurbitales; family Cucurbitaceae; genus Gynostemma; species Gynostemma pentaphyllum. Next base: position 17,220,984 of record CM051355.1, read on the forward strand.
GTGTAGTTTAGAATAGTGGTGATAAAATGTTCGAGTTGTGCTCTTCAATCATCGTTTGCTAGCTTTTGAAGTCGTAATTTTGAATTCGGAAATTCTATTTTGTAGAGATTCATTGCTTTGCCTTACTCTGCTTTTTTTTTTTTGGTTGTAGAATTTCTTTAGTTTTCTCATTAAAATTAATTGTTGATCTCCTTGGGTTTTGGTTTGAAGCTTTAGATAGAGCATTAGAGTTGTCAGCATAATATTGGCTAATTCCAGTTGAACCTCTGGCAAATTTGGGGAGGTTTATTTCTTGGATGGATAGTTAGATTGGCATTTCCTGAACATTGAGGGCTTTATCTAAAACTTCTTATTACATTTTGCAGTTGAGATTTATGGCAATATGTCGTCCATAATTATTGGTATTTTTGGTTGAGCAACAATTTGGAATCTATAGTTAAGCTGTGTTCTAATTTGGTCAGGAGTTTCTGAGTTCAATTTTGTGATTATTGTTGAAAGTTAGATAATTTCAGGCTTGATCGATTTTATTGTTATTGTTGCTGAAGTTTTTTCTGCATGGACCTTCCTTTGACTTTTTTTCTTTCATTTTCTGTTGCTCCTTACACCCTCAAGATCCATCTTCTTGTTGGCTATGATACATCGGTTTGCTTCAAATTTCTTTTCTCCTTTTACAGCTGGTATACCCTCCTTTTTCTTTTGAATTTCTCCTTGCAAAAACCAACCATCCCACTCCTCCCTTCTCCTTCCTTGCAGTAGGTTGTCGTGTTGCTAATATCCTCCTGTGATGGTCGAATGATTTTCTCTTGTTGGTTTCTGCCAAATAACAAAGACTCCATCAGTTGAGAATGATGGATCCTTGCAAGCCCATCCTTGAATGGTGTGGATCTGATTTCCCCCTCACTTCAATTGCATGATGGTGTTTTTCTTCATCAATGACTGATGGCCTTGAATTTACATTTCGTTGGAGTTGGTCTTGTCTGAAGCCAATCGTGTCTAGTGTTGCCATTCTTTTTGGCAGCAGTGGTGCGACCTCCTCTTTGATTGTATGATGGTTATCTTCTTCATGAGTCTTTGATGACAACATATTCATCTTCTTTTGAATTTGTTCCAGCTTCTCGAACATAGATTGGATTTTCAAGCTAGCATACTCTTTCATCCAACCAATTTCTTGACAGAAATTTATCTCATGACAATCTTCTCCTCCAATGCTTCCAATTGAGCCTCAAGGTCCTTTTGCTCCATGGTCAAAATTGATGCTCGATACCAATTGATAGGAACCATATGTTTAACTAATATATCCCTAATAACAATCCTTACTGAAGATTGTTAAAGATTTAATGCGCTGAAAAGAAATCTATAGATTTCGAGAAGATAATATGATACACTAGACAAATCCATTGTCCAAACTTGTGAACCAAATAATATGACTCCTCATGAGATATTCAGCATTCATTGTATGTTCCTTGGAGTTTAATTTTATGTTGGCTCCATTAGATGGCATATTTGTCTCTCTGATTGTTGAATTGTTTACAATGTTCTTATTTTTGTTGTATTGGACTTCCATTTCATATCTACCAACTACTACTATGTTCTTCATTAGATTCGTAGCACTCCTACATGTTTTATGGTTTCATTGACAAAGTTGAGTAGCTGTATTTACTTAACCCCAATCTCATAGTATAGAGTAGTGCTAATTGCTGTGGTTGTATTTTTGTTCATTTCACCGGTAATCAGTCGTGGATTATATTTATTACCCAAGGAATTTACACAATTGTTTCCAACTTGCTGCTTTTGTTTAGCATGACTCCCATCAAACAATCAATTGCTTATTATCTCTAAAACAATTATCTTAGGTTGACGGTAACTATAGGGATGCAGTGAAATTGGTGCTGCATCTTAGAGAATCTGGATTGATGCCAGAGGTTTACAGCTACCTCATTGCCATGACTGCTGTGGTTAAAGAGCTCAATGAATTTGCAAAAGCTCTACGCAAGCTCAAAGGTTACACGAGAGTTGGTTTAGTAGCTGAACTTGATGAAGACAATGTTGCACTTGTTGAGAGGTATCAGACAGAGCTTCTAGCTGATGGAGTCAGATTGTCCAACTGGGTGCTTGAAGAGAGCAGCCCTTCAATTCACAAGGTGGTTCACGAGAGACTTCTTGCAATGTATATTTGTGCAGGCCGAGGACGTGAAGCGGAGAGACAGCTTTGGGAAATGAAGCTTGTAGGTAAGGAGGCTGATAGTGATCTTTACGACATTGTCTTAGCAATATGTGCTTCGCAGAAGGAGGCTAGAGCAATGGACCGACTGCTTATGAGGATGGAGATTACAAGCCCTCTGCTTAAAAAGAAGAGTCTATCATGGTTATTGAGGGGTTACATAAAAGGAGGGCATTTTGGTGATGCTGCCGAAACATTAGTGAGAATGCTTGATTTGGGTTTTCTCCCAGAGTACTTGGATAGAGTAGCAGTGCTGCAGGGTCTGCGAAAGAGAATCCGGGAACCCGAAAACATTGAAACTTACCTCAAGCTCTGCAAGTGTCTCTCTGATGCTAATTTGATCGAACCTAGTCTTGTATATTTACACTTGCAAAAATACAAGCTTTGGGTCATTAAAATGCTCTGAAGATGCTTCTAAATTCCTCTTTGATCGGGTAAATAATAAAAGCTAAGAGAAAGATTTTACGGCACCAGTACTTTTTTGGGGTGCTTTTACAAGTTCATTTTGTATAGTTTGTAAGGTAAATAATACAGACGTGGGAGGGACCTGTATTCTGGGGCAGGTGACTCAAGAAGCTCTGTAACTTGATCTTGGAGAGGAATACCTGTACATTTGTAAGCTACCATGCACATAAAACAGATGTTTCAACACAATGTATAGATTGTCTAAGGAAATTACATATTGATATTGTCCTTCAACTTGAGAGTCTGTTTTCTCACTATATCAAATGCTCCCGTCCTGTATGTAACATTAACGTTTTGGTCTCCATACTTTCTTTAGAAAATACTTGTCTCCCATCTAGTTTGGCGGAACTCCTCCATACTGTCATACATATGTTATATTCCTATTGAATTATAGAAGTTAGTGGACCTACATATTTATTAAATATGATAACATTTAATAGAATCTGATCAATATAATTAAGGGTAAAATGCAAATGAGATATCTGTGGTTTGTTTCAAATGCATGAACACCCCCTGTGGTTTGAAAATGGTAAATCACACTCCTGTGGTTCCAAAAAATTTCAATCAGACCCCTTCATTTCAATGTCATCAATTTTCTTTTAATCATAACTTCTTCGTTTGAACTCCGATTTGGATGATTCAAGATTTTTTGGAATCCTCATTTCAGTCTCTACGCTACGGTCACTTAAAAACTTCTAAATCATCAATAACCAAAAGAGTTAACGGTGTTAATCATACCTAGTACTTTGATGTTAATAAACTCTTTATTTATTAATCATTTCAAAGTTTTAAAGTGACTATTATGTAGAGCCTGAAATGAGGATTCTAAAACATCTTGAGTTATCCAAATCGGAGTTCGAACGAAAAAGTTAATGCTAAAAGAAAATTATTGGTATTGAAGGGAGGGGTTTGATTGAAAAAATTTGGAACCACAGGGGTGTGATTTGCCATTTTCAAACCACATGTGGTGTTCATGCATTTGAAACAAACCACAAGGGTCTCATTTGCATTTTACCCTATAATTAAAAGTTGTAGAAGCTCTTCCAAATTCGTTTGGAGGATACTACTTTTTATAATGATTTAATTTTTGAATTTTTAAAATGTTACAATTAAGTCAATTATATTTTATCATGTTTAGATTTAGATTTCAATGAACTTATATTTGATCATAATAATTTTTTTTAGTAAAGGGGGTGGTTCAAATTGTTTTGAAAGTGAAAGTATATTTTAATCGTGAATACAAACTTGTCAAATCAAGATTTCAATTTCAGATACAACACAAAAGAGTAGGACAACCAAAAAAAAGGCTAAAAAAAGTTACAAGCAATTGATGCCGGTTGTTTAAAACAAGTGTTTGAATCCTGGCTCGTGAAATACCATATGTTATGTTATGTTTATTGGGAGCATTTTTTAGCTGGCCGTGCCCATATGGTGTACCTTCTTCTTGTCCTAAAAAACAACACGTGATCTGCCTGCTTGATAGCCACAATTTTTACATTATTGCATTTTATAAGTTCATGTGTAAATTCTTATGTTGTTGGAAGTCAATAATTGTTGGGTCTGGTTCTTGTGTGAATAAGGAAGACATTGGAATGTGATCATTTAGTAGAAATTCATCACCTGTGTTTCTCGGTCATGTTTGATGGGTGGTTGCCTTGTTATCTCGGAGATTTCTCGATCAGATGACTTGACATTGTAGCAAAGATTGTTAACTCGAAGAAAAAGTCGAGTATTATGATAGTATGGAACTACTCTATACGATCTGGTATTATCATTTATCGAGTAAAATTATTATTGATAAAAAGTTATTTTATTAATTTATTTATTTTAGTGATATTTGTTAAAGTTTCAGATCTTCATTTATCATAGATAGTAGTATAAGATCCATTATAAGGGTGATATTTAAATTTCCGTGTTAATCAACGTGACAGTGTGAACAAATAAATAAAATTAAAAATATAAGAAGAATGCTATGATTACAGAAAAGAAAATTTTCTTAGGGAGAATCTTGAAGGGGTCTTTAGTTTATTTGAGCCATTTTAGCAAGCACATGGGGTAGATGGATTTCAGGGTGTGGAAATTAAAACTACCAATTTAATATCAATCTCGCCAACCATATTCTTATCAATCATTCTTAGAAGTTATAAATTGGTCTTCGAAAAACAAGATAATTATTAGTTGTGATTTTGAACGCAGCGTTGAGAAGAAATATTAATATATAATTATTTTAAGAGCTAAGCAACACCTTTGACTTGCCTTTTCAGATTTGCTATTGTGCAATGAGAAAGAGAGGATATAATGACTATTCCAAAGGTCAAGATTTGAGGCCATAAAAAACCTTTTATATTATATTCAGAGAAAGAACAAAATTAGGGAACATAGCAATGATGCATAATAACACACACAAAACCATAATTATTGTCTTGAAAGATACATACATATTCATGTTGTAGAGCTAATTACAACATTGGCTTAGCAACTTTTTATGTACAAATTTTGTTTTAACCGCGATTGAAACACACGTCACCCTTCTTAACCCGGCTCATATTTGGCTATATCTATATGGAACTTTTCCCCTCATTTTACTGTCAGAAACACACAATTGTTACAATCAACAAAAGAATCTTGAAAAAAAATGATGAATAAAATAGGATAGTTTTAAGTTTAAATATGAACTTGATGCTCAACTTGAACTCAGTTTGTCTCTGTAGACAAAATTTCAAGTTCTGCCCACCAAAGAGGAGATAATTTTGGTGTTGCTCCAGCAGGTTCCAATGCTGTTATTTCTTTCAATCTAGCAGTAATCTCTGTCATTGTTGCTCTCTGCTTCGGTACGGGATGAATGCACATTTTCATAACTTGAAACAATTTCTCAAGCTGTTCTTCTTTGAAAGAACTCAGAGTTGGATCGATTATATCTCGTAATGATTGATCTCCCTTTAGATAGTCTGATGCCCAATCCGCAAGTGAGCCATTATCCACCGAGTATGGAATTCTACCTGTAATTATTTCTAACAAAACCACCCCAAAGCTATAAATATTGCTCTCTGATTCTGCAAGTGAAATTTCATAGAGTTCCACAGTTTCTGATCCTATCTTTGCAGCAGTTGCTTCACTCCAATAGCTAAAATCAGACACTTTGGCAGCATAGTCTTCGGTCAAGTAAACCGAGGAAGAACAAAGATGTCTATGTACAACTGGTGGGCTGAGTTGGTGCATATGATCTAAGCAGTATGCCACTCCCATAGCTATTCGTAGTCTTGTTTCCCAATCCAGGTGCTCCGCTTCTTTAACTGCAAAAGGGGATACATAGTCATGAACATCGGCAAAACAAAGCACCACACTCAAACAGCAAACAATAGACATGTTTGGAAAGTTAAGAGTGTATTATTACAAATATTAGTTGACTGATGAAACAATGTCATTACAAGGGTTGAAGTAGAGTCCAGTCTCAGATGGTAGAAAAATAGGAAATTATTAATGGCTTGATCGAAAAGAAATACTCACTGTGGAGATGCTCAAAGAGTGTTCCATTTGGAGCATATTCAAAAACCATCATCCTTGTGAACGGTTGCGCTTCTTCACAAAATCCGATGAGACTAACAAAGTTTTTGTGGTTCACTCTTGACAAAGTCTCTATCTGAAAACATGAAAAGAGAAAAGGAAATTAGAAATTTCAGAATCAGGCTGTATGATCTTTGAGAAAATTTTGCTTCCAAGTACCTTTTTCCTGAATTGTTCTTCTTTAACTTTTGACCAGTTTTTATGGGATGTCACTGCACTTGATGTCACAGCTATTTCAACCCCGCTTGAAAGAGTCCCCTTATATACAGTGATATCTGAAAAGGATCCAATTATATTACTGAAGTCTTCACAAGCTGCTTCAAGTTCTGATCGTTTAAGCTTTGGGACACCTGGAATGATAGCCGTAAAATTGTAAGTATCAGCTATGGACATAAAATTGTCAACTTTTCGTTGGTCATTTGGAAAAAAAGAGTAACCTGTTACAAATGCCTTCTGCAGCTGTCCACTTAAACCTGTGGCCCAAGGCTTCACAGTAACAACCTTACTGCTTCTGAATATCATGATGCTGATAACTATAATCAAAACAAATAATGATCCTGCAACAATTCCTGCGACAATTTGTATTATACGATCTTTTGTCATCTTAATACTCTCGCCAATCACACTTGGAGATGAAGCTGGGGAATCCACGGGAACCCTATGGGAATGAGAAGGTGCAGGAACAGCAACTGGTAGCTTTGTTGGAGCTGGTGAGCCTGGAGTTGGAGCTGCTGTAGGTGGTCTTGAAGGATTCAAAAAGATTCTGGAAGTGGTTGCTGACCATGATGAGGCTGGAGGCTTTACGGGTGTTGGGGAATGAGGAGAGGGTGCTGGAGAGAATGGTGAATCTGAAGGTGATAATAATGGAGATGGGGATGAACCCAAAGAAGTTACCGATGATTCAAAAGAGGAAGGTGATAGTGATGGCAATGGCGATGGTGAAGAGAAAGAAGGTGCCAGTGATAATGCCAGCAGCCGCCTCTGATAACCCACATCTCCAGAATGGCCAATATTCCTAAAACCAAACAAGAAAATGTTACTTAAATAGAACTACGCTGATAAATGTTAGCTTCAAGCTGGGGATCCTATGAGGTGCCAGGTCAAACTAGTCAAGGTGAACGTGCTTCATTAGTTATTTCCTCATCCTGAATAAACAACAGCCTGAATACGGAACACAGAAAATTCATTGATTCATTAGTATCTCTAGTTTAACCATGGTCAATCAGCTAAAAGTTTCCCCATTTTCCCAACCTGTATTTGTTTCAGAAAACCTTATAGAATAAATATAAGTTCTTGTACAAATGGCTGATGTCAAGTGGAATATATACATGAATAATTTCTCCAATTCCAATTTGGCATCTATTTAAACGCGATGTTTTTTTATCCAAATTTCAGATAAGACTTGCTTACCAACAGATGGATTCTCTGTTACAAGATGTTTACCTTTCTGTGAGCTGCTTCTCATCCACAAGAACTTCAGAAATCAATCCAAGTTCATATGCTTCAGGAGTTATGCTACTGATGAATTTGTTGTGGTCAAGAAGTCTATAATTATCAAAAAAGGAAGTCAGCAAATTCTTAAAGATGGAAAAAAAGGCAAACAAACCAATTAATAGTCAGTGCTTAGGAAACCATCTTACAGGGTGATCAAAGACAGGTTATTATTGCCGAGATCCAACAGGAACGGTCCAGAAAAGTTATTGTACCCCAAATCCAAAACCTCCAGTTCAAGCAACCCTCCAATCTCTATTGGAATGCCTCCATGGAACGAATTGTTGCGTAGAATGCTGTTGCAAAGAAAACCAATATTTGAGCTTTAGCAAAATAATAATCTGAAAAGAATGTGAATTATTCTGTTGCTGATGCGTGATTATCTGCTCACATAGATCTTACATGGCTTTTATGTGAAACAATTCGCCTACTTCCGGTGCCAACGTTCCACCAAGACATAGATCTTTTAAATTCCTGCAAATTTAACAAAATTCTACTTCATGGGATTCAAAGTAAAGCGCACGTAATCTACCATCACACAAAGCATAAAAACATTAAAACAACAAGAACTGCAAAAAACACTTAATAAAACCAACATGACTTCCAAATCATCTATACTATATATAAACAAAAGCACCAATTTGGAACTTTAAATACCTTTAATTCTCTAATCATTCACAATCAAGCAATGAAAAACTATAGTAAAATGAACTTAAAGAATGAACAAAAAGCAAAGTAAGATTTCACTCACAAGATTGCCACTTTCCCATCCAAACACTCAACTCCGAACCAGGAACAAGGATCAATCTGACCATCAACATCATTCCAATTCGATAAAGCTCCAAATGGGTCACTGACAATTCTTTCCCGAATCCTCAACAACGCTATCCCTGCAGCCAAACAACCCCATTTTTTTTCTCTCTCTCATTTCTGAAACTTTGAACAAACACACTCAGTTCATGAAGACCAGATTTTTACCTTCATCATTAAGAGAAAAACATAATCTCAAATTTTGATGAAAAAGCAACAACACCGCCGCTATGACCGTCAAAAGCAGCTTTTCCCGGCCAAGTCTCCAGCTTTCTTCCATTGCTGTAAATGTAAATTCGAAGAGAAAGAGAGAGTAAAGGTTTAAGCTTTTGAAAATTTCGATATGATGGGAGATAATTTAGATGAGTTAGAGAAGAAAGCGCGTAAATTTTGCCAACTTTTTCACAGAAGCTAGCTATATCATATGTGTATGTAATGTATATATAATAATCGACAGCTTACCGATACGATGAAAGAAGAAAAACCGAAATATGGGTTTAGTCAGGGAAGAAACATTAAACTTAAACCCGATATATCGGTGGGTGTCGTGTCAGAATCTATGATGTTTTAGCTTCCCCGTGAAGGTGGAATTTAATTGAATTTGTCTTAATTGTATTTCTTTGCTATGCTAGCCTATGCCTATGCTCTGCTCTCAGTCCAAGACTCCTTTCTTTTCTTTCTTTTATTTATAGCGCTCTCTTATCCCCCCACGTGCCATTCTCGTGCTTTCTCTTCTCATATATATATATATATATAACCTTTGGTTTTTATCAAATCCAAACACTTTATTTACACGTAATTTAAAAGTTTTAAAGTGACTAGAACATAGAGATTGAATCGAGGATTCTAAAATATGTTGAATTATTTAAATCATAGTTCAAACTAATAAGTTATAACCAAAATAAGTTGATAAGGTATTAGAGAAATGTCAATTTACATAATTTTAAAACATATAAAAATCCATTTTCTAACCACAGATGGTGTGTTTGCATTTGAACAAAACCACATAAGTATTGGAGAAAATTACTCAAATAATATATTTTTACACACTAATTACGAACTTTTCAAAAATTACTCAAACAATATAATTATAGTTCAATATATTTATTGATTGAAAATAATAATGAAAAATAATCAAATTGTTTGATTAATTATTAAATTTGAACTTAAAAAAGCAAACAAAAAACAAACAAATTCATTAAAAATACTCATGAAAATAGTTCAATAAATTTTTTAAACTATAATTATACTATTTGAGTAATTTTTAAAAAGTTATGACATGTTAGTAACTAGATGGAGATTTATGTTATTTGAGACAAATTCTTTAAGCCCCCGTTTGGTTCGCTGTAATCTAAGATACCTCCAGTAATCTAATTATTGAGAATAGTATTTGATTACTAGGAATCTTATATTACTGTGTTTGTTTAACTTAGTAATATGATGATGTCTGGTCATTTGAATTGACACAACTTTACACAATGATTCATTTACATAATATGTTACATAATATACCCACAATCTACAACTAGTTATAAATTAGAGTTCAATCATGAAAAAAATTAATTAAAAAAAAACTTGCAATTTAAACAATTGGGTTCAATTCAAAAGAAATTGAGGGTCTATCAAATATATGGAGAAGAAATCAAAATATCATAAAATTGAAACCCATAAGAAATATTCTTTATCACATCTAGTAAAATGATCAGTAATATATATATATATATATATATATATATATATATATATATATATATATATATATATATATATATATATATATATATATATATATATATATATATATATATATAACTTGTTGAGAAATGATCTTGATCAAACTCATTATATAAAATGAGAAGATTTATTAATAATACAAATAGGAAGCTGATTATTAAAAAAAAATTGGAAACATGAGTATATATTATTTTTCTAATTTTTTTGGTAACTTTTTCAAATTAAATAGGATTAAAAGTGTAAAAAAGAAGATTACCTTCTCATGGGAATCATTGAAAGCACCCGAATTCAAAAGTAATCAAATACCCTCATATTTGGGAAAATATAAGGGCCAGGAATTACAGATTACCAAGATATTTTAAAATAACACTGAAACAAACAATGGAATGAGATATCCCTTATAAGGGAATCTTAGATTACCCCGAACCAAACGGGGGCTAAGTGTTATTTTCATTTTGCCCTTTTTAATATATAACTATATTTTCATAACTTTAGACACCTCTAAATTTACTATTTTATAGATAAATAAAATAGAATTATTTAGATAATACTCATATTATTGCCAACTAGGGTAGAAGTCATTGATTATAGGTGTGTAGTTTTACTCTTAGAGTGGTTCAATCTCCCACCCAAATAAAGTATTAAAAAAAAGTCTAATATCATTTGTCAAATTACATTCATATGATTTTAAAATAATTTTTAATATTATGTGATACATTTTTCTATCGATTAATTTTAGTGATTTTATAAAAATGACATTTTATGAAGTGATATTTTAAAAAACAGCAAAAGTATCGTAAAATTTTAAAAATGACATTTCTCAAGCCGAGATTCCATTAATCTTGATATGAGATTAAACGAATCTCGGTAAGAGATTAGACCAATCTCAATATAAGATTGGTGAATCTCAGTCTGGAAAATGTTATTTTTGAAATTTTATAATACATTTGCTTTTCTTGATAATATGAATTCGTAAAATGTCAGGTAGGAGAATTTCTCTTAATTTTAATTAAATTTAGACACATGTTTGTACTATATTTATCACGTATTTAATTTCATAAAAAAATATAAAATAATCTTAGTTCTACGCAATTTTCCTTTTTTTTTTCTCCCGAAATTATAATTATTGTTAAAAGCGACACTTCCTCGTATTTTCGATTCGATTTATGTATCTCAAAACTTAAAGTCAAAATGCCTAGAACCTCAATATATTGTCCCCCCCCTCTTATTCTCTCTCCCACCGCCACACACCAATGAAATTATCAAAACAACTCCTTTGGTCAAATGAAATTATTCCAAATTCCAAATTTTATCTGCATTTCCCCTGTATTTTTCTAATACTCGGTAATCAAATTATTCCAAAAACAAATAGATAAATATAAAATGCTTATCTAAGATCCACTAATTAGTTTAACGTAATTGAAAACTTAACACTCATAAGATTTTTTAAAAAAATATTACATCAAATTAGGGTAGAGGTTCAAACCTTCGACCTAATAAAAAAGAAACATGTGTCTAACCAGTTAAATTATGTTCGTGTTGACTCACTCATAAAATTATAATAAGATAATTACATTAAATGAATAATATATTATATAGTTCTGCAGTATTATTAATAAATTAATTTTATAACATAATGTATGTAATGATGGTAACAACAATAGGGAAAGAAGCAATTGAATGTGATTGGAAATGGGGGGTAGGATATAAATTAAAATTATAAGTTGAGAGGTTATGTCTCACTCTCATGTTTGGAGTGATGGGTGGATAAGATAATGGCGATGGAGTATAATATACACAAAGCCACCATGAAGACGATAAATTATTTCATCTAATTTGGTTATTACACTACAGTTCCAAATTAATTATTTATTTGATAGATATTACTAATTTTATATTTAGAACTATAATTTCATAATTATACGTGAAAATCATATTATAACTGTTACACTAAATAATTTCTTACAACATTATATAAGTTAATAACATTTATATAGTCAATTTGAGCATAGCTCAAATACCTAGATATATACTTTCTTTTCATGAGGTAAAAGACGTGAGTCTCCTCTCCCTCAAATTGATGTGTTAATTATAAAAAAAACATATATATTTAGATATATAGTATTCTTTGTTAAGTTAGATATTCTAATCCTCTGTTTTATATATTATATAAATAATATATTATCTTATAAATAATATCTTGGAGTGAGATGGTGAAATATAATCTTTTTTGTGAAAATGACTGTCAAAATGCCATTGCCAATATTCCGTGGATGTTTGCATGTCGCTGCTAAGGTGGTTCCTCAGTTCCATATTATATTATAAACAAGTGGATATGGCTTAAAAAATGTTTAAACTACCCTTATGATTTATAATTTTTGCGTCTCAATTTATCTTTTTATTAAATTATAAAAAGGAATCTAAAAAAAAAAATCGAAACACATGATATTTAAAAACTCATTTTGAAATATATAAATATGATTGGTTAATTGCACAATTTTAAGATTAAACAATAATACAAGTTTGAGGTGGGACCTTGAGTCGTATATTTTATTTGGAGAATATAAGAAAATCCTACTAAATGTTGTTTTTTTCTTTTAATCTGGTCCTAAAGACGTATCATTCAGTTTTCAAATGTTGAGTTTTAGTTTTTGAACTTTCTATCTCCATTCTATTTTGACGATGAACTTTAAAATATTATGTTTTTTTCTCAATCTTACGTAAAATAAAATTATCATAGTCATTGACTCGTTGTTGCCCTTTTTTTTATTGATCATTAAATTAAAATTAATTTTGTTTACAAACGTGTCACTCAACTCAACCCACTATATAGAGCTTAAAACATTATTAGACAATATAGACACACTCATCAAATAATTGTACAAAAGACATCATATTAAATTAAAACGTTTTCATTTTCCAACATCTTATCAACTCACTCAACTATAGATATGTATCAACTCACTCAACTATAGATAGGAATGTTAACACGAGCATAACTCTAAAGTGATTAGATATCTGCTATTTTCTTATGAGATTGAAGGTTGGAGTCTATGCTCCCCTAATTTGATGTAATATCTATAAAATAATGAGGATAGAGATAAAAATAATATACTCAATTGTGTTCAATAGGAGGATGAATTTAAAAATTAAAATTGTAATTTAGAAAACAAATATATAATTTATATTTACATTTTTATAAGATGGTTAAAGTTAATGTCAATCAATTTATTTAATCAATCAATCAAACCAACCAACTCAAGCTCAATTTTAACGATTTAAGATCTATTATTTGTTATGGTTTTGTTTTAAATTGACCTTTTTTTTTCTTTTCTTTTTTTGTGTGTGTTAAGTAGTTTCACCTTACTTAATTCATTGGTATAGTTATTGTAGTTTCACTATTAAGAGAGTGATTCATTTCCCATCCTAACATATTGTATTAAACAAAAATTGAACATTTTTATTAATAGTTTCTTTATATTTCAATATGCTTATATATATTATTTCAAATCTAAATGTTATAAAATAGAAAAATAAAAAACAAAATCGTTATCAGTTGAGTTATCAGTTATTTTCTCTCAAAGTTACAAAAACCGAGTTTTGTCCAAATAATTTCTCTCTCTCTCTCCTTTTTTTTTTGTTTTTTTTGGGTTGAACAATGACTCACATAATCTAAGAAAATCTCCCAATCAAAACTTACCTAAGAAGGTTGAGAGAGGGAGAAACATACTTTAGGTGAAAGAGGTAGAAGAAAGAGATGATGATAACACCAAGCCCCATATTGGAAAGTGAAAGAATGCCGCAAAATTGACTATACACCCAAACCCAAACCCAATAAAGAAACCATAAAAATAAGTTTTGGTACATTTTGTCTCTATATATTTGGATAATAATAAACAATAACAATTTTCTTTAACAATCTTTTTCTTGGCATTTTTCTAAAAAACATGGTTTGGCCAAGGAAATGGGCCAAATGAATGTGGGGCATAGGCGCACAAGTTCTTGCTTGATGGTGCTTTGATGCTCATGATATAACCTAAAGTGGGTCATGGTTTGGTCCCAAAAATAGACGACCTAACCTCATGCCACTTTTAATGGATATTGCCCCATCACCAATTCATCAAACTCATTCTCACCTTAATTTTAAAGTCTCTATCCCCTCCACTTCTCAATGTTTGATAATCTTGTTATCTTCTTCTCATATTAAATTAGCTTTTGGAAATGGAAGCTAAGTATTCCTCCAAAATTGAGCCATTTTCATTGGGTTCTCTACTTTTTGTATTAGCCCAATTTGAATGGGCTAACAATAAGATGGGCTTTCATTATTTTTTTGTTGTTTTGATTGTATGAATGACCTTTTTATGGCCTAAAATTAGAAAGGAAAAAATAGATAATTACGTGTATAACTGGTTTTCACCTTCTATTTTTATTAAACAATGATTGAAGTCGATATATTACAGATGTCGCTATTTTTTCTCATTCTTGTTTTCACCATCACTATTTGTTATAATTGAATAAAAAATTTATATTTATCACTTCCTCCATATATACCGGCCTTAATTGAAAGAATTTTTGTAATTTTATATGTATTAAAACGCATGCATATGAAATGAGCTTCGTTTTTTTTCCTCCATTGACAATATATGAAAATTTTGACTTTTACATGATCATACATGAAAGGAATCGAAAACTGTAGGCGCAACAACTAAATCGTAAAAATAATTAAATTAAAATGAGAAAAGTACTTGAACTTTGATTTTACCAAATTTAAGTTTGCCTTTTAACATCTTGCTATAGAGAAAATAATTGCTCATGCTAGAGAGCTTATCAAAATGTACAAAATATAGGATGGCACGGGGTTGGTGATCATCGTACAACAATTTTGCTTTTCCATTCATGCCAAGAATTAAGAGGAACATGATAATGTCTCAAAACATATATTTAAGGTTGTAAAAGGCCACCAATCTTAAGCGTAGTTCAATTGGTCATATACCTATTCTTTTTCCATGGTAAACGGGGTTCGGGATCAACATTAAAATTGAAAGTTTGAAAAACCAATCAAAATCGATAATTTTACCCCCCACCCCCAAAATCAACCAAATTTTAACCTAACTCAAAATAGGTAGCTTCAATCCTAATGACCATGACCCTTGTCCAGAGAGAATCTTCTGGAGTAAATTTGACCGTTTGTTTATGTAAAATAACTTTTACTAATTGTGAGCAAGCTTATGTTAATCATCCGTAAAACAATAGTAAATTTTAAAAACAACCCAAATTATAAAATTTTAATTGAAACAACAAAAGAAAAACAATTTTTGAACTCAACCGAAAAATAAGCCCTCAAATATTTCTGTATTTTTTTTCTTTCCTTGCCAAATAATAAAATGTTGGAACAAGTTCTCATATGAGTTTGAATCATCAATCTTCACTACTTTTCATCTTCATTCTTATATTTGATCGTGATTTATATCATATTATTAAGAGAGTCATAATCTATTGACATTACAATCATAAGGAAAAATAAATTGTAAATCATTTGAACTTGCCACTCATTCCTGATATATGTTATAAATTACATTTTTTTTACAGATACCATATCAATTTAAAGGAGAGAACTCAAACCTTGACATCAAAGAAAGAAAACAGATATCTAACCATTCAAATTATGTTCATATTGAGCTTCCATTCTTTAGCAAATAATTTTGAATCTTCTTTTCAGTATTACGATTAGCATGAGGTAACATTAGAAAGCCCATAGTTTGAACTTTTTAGCTCATTTGTTAAATCCACGCACCAACTCACTCAATCGAGGGAAAAAAACAATAATTAGTCGAAATTTGGGTTTCATACAATGATGGTTGATCCAACCGATTTTTCCTAACTTATATCCAATTAACATACATTGTACAAAGAGAAGGCAACTAATTTTCAACTATTTAGAGGTTGTTAGGTAGATAAATTTAGGTAAGATGAATTTAAGTTTCTTAACCCAATTCATAGGGTAGAAACACACAAAAAATTTATTTATTTATTTATTCATGAAGGTTAAAACCAAATTATGCGCACCTCAACTAATCTCACGAACAATTCTATATCACTTGACATCAAGAAACTCGTAGAATAACAGCCAGATGAGTGGTCACACATAAATATGAACTAATGACTTCAACGCTTACGGAAAAGCTTCCGGCCACTATATCAACTCATGATGGTTTAGATACATACAATAATTCTCAACTCAACTCATAAGTTTGAAACAATAAAAATTCATCTCAAAAGAATTCATAGGTACAAAATTCAAATTTTAAATCAATGACACAAATTCAAATTAGGTAAACCCATTTACCAAACATTACATACATGGATTATTATAAAAAAAACATTACATACATGGTGTTGAAATAAATCATTTGGGCCTTTCACTTTCATCATTTATAACATCAATTATTAGCCTCTGCAGCTACACAGCTTGTCTACTCACTTAAGTCAATCAATTTCCTATACTGATTCTATATTAAGTAAAATTGAAAATGGTCTTTCATCTACCATCAAAGTTGGAAAAATTCAATTTCAATTCCAGAAACAAGCAGCAAATTAGATTTTTTTTCTAACCTCATACATAAACTTATATACTTAAAATAGAAACTGAATTATTAAAAAAAAACATGTTCTTGTGATTGCAATTCTATGATGAATTAGCTTCATTACCCAAAGCTAATCTTGTTAAAAGCTACTTTTATAGATACAAAAAATACTAAAAAAAACTGATCCCAGGAAAAAAAAAACAAAAAATGGGTGGGTCAATGAAAATTTTTTTTTTTTTTTTTTTAGGATCAGAAAATTGCAGAAGAGCAAGAACGGCACCTGATGAGACCATTTTCATTACATTCCGTACAAGTTTTGAATCCATTTTTTTCCGTGAACAATTTCCTGCTTCCGTTACATTCTTCACACAGAATAAACCTAAATCCGCCGCATCCGTCACAGACGCCGTTTTCCGCCGCCGGCGATCCTTCAATAAGCTTCTTGAGCTCGCCGGTTTCATGAAGCTGTCGGACTTCTTCTGCCCCACCAATATACTCCCCATTGATAAAAACCCTAGGCAAAATCAAATCTTTTTTACCAATAATCTCCTGTAACTCGGTAAGAAACCCTGAATCCATCGATAGATCTCGTTCGTCGATCGAGACACGAAATCCTCGTAGTATCGAACGGACGGTCCTGCAATCCTCGAACGTTGATCTTACGACACGGAGGCTGGTGAAGTAAACGATGATTTTCTTGTCCGAAACCGTTACGGTGGAATCGGGTTGTGTCGGAGATTTAACGGGTTTGTGTTCGGGTTCGGGCTCGGGTTCGGGTGGGAGAGTGGACCAAGCTCGGAGCAAGGAATTAACGAATCGAACACGATGGAAAACGATAGAGGCTTTTTTGGAAATGGGTTTTCGAGATTCTTCTTCTTCTTCTTCGTCGGCGAAAAGTTTTTGAACGTCTTTGAAAGAAGAACAAGAGAAAGGTGAAGATTGTGAGGATTTATTGTGAATCTGAACCATCGATTTGCTCCACGACCGCCACATCGATTACCCAAATCTTGTCGGAAAAAATGTCGGAATGGAGAGATGGGTAAGAATTAGTGAAGGAAATGGATGAATTTGCTTAAAGCGAAGATTTTGATGATTCTAAAGGAGGAGCTGAAAAAAGGGTTTTTTTTTTTTTTTAAGAAGCCTGTCTTTTTTTCTTTTTTCACTTTTAGCTTATAGAGAGAGAATTTTGTAGAGGTTTGAAAAGAGAGAGGCGGTTTGAGAAGATGAGAGGTTGTAAATTGTAATGAAGAAAGATTAACAAAAAAAAAAATTAGTGTTAATAATAGAGAGATTAATTAAAGTGGAGTTTTTTTTTTTTTTTTTAAAGTTTAGGGAATGAATTAATTTTATTAATTTTCAAGATTAGATTAGGTATGCTTCTAACTTAGGCAACGTGGCCAACAGCATGGTCTTCTCTCTTCTTCCTGTATCAGCCATTGCGTTGGCTTTTGTTTGATTATTATTATTTTTTTATTTTTTTTGGGTATTGTTTGATTATTCCAAACGCAAATAATTGGAAAAAGAAACAGATCCTTTCATAAGCAAAAGGCAAAAAAAAAAAAAAAGTAGAAAGGTTTGTTATAAAACGGCATCGCTAAATACTACGAAGCTATTAAGGAAAGAGTCACTTTTCAACACAATGTCATTATCCTAGGCAGCCATTAGATACTTGCAAATAATTGCAAGGTGGAAGAGGGAGAAAAAAAAATCACCTAGGATTGTTTCTATTACATTAAAAAATAAAACCACAAATTTCTTATTTAAATATTATATCAAAATGGAGGAGAAAAGAACGGAACCTTCAATTTTATAATCAAAGTATTGATGTCTAATCAGTTGAGTTATGCTTAGATTGACTGTATAATCTTATTTATAGCTTTTATATTTTGTTACTTATATTATTGTCATCTTATGAGGTATTTTCTTAATATCGGTGCATTTTCATTTAATTTAATTAAAAGACTTTTAAAAGTTTCATTTTAATCCATATATTTCATGACACTTTGATATAAAAATATTAACTAAACATATAATTTATTCTTATAAATATTATTTAGGAATCTTAAAAGGGTAAAGTGTGTATTATATCTTTGTACTTTGAGATGGTGGCAAATTATATATTTACACTAATTTTATGTGTATCAATACTCCCTACATTTAGAGTTTGTTGCCAACCATATCCCCTACACTAATTTTACTATACCAATACTTCCTACATTTTAAACCTATAATAATCCGCCATCCTTCTATTATATCATCATGGGAGATTAATATTTTTTTTACATGTTTTAATTAATTCAAGATAAATCTTATAATTTTATTAAACTAACTTACCTATATGTTTTTAGTATTTATTTAGGGATAAAATGTAACTATCTCACGATATAGAGAGTATATGTGTCATAAAATTAATGTAGAAATATAAATTACAAGAGTCTCAAGATGCAAAATAATGATGCAATAAAATTGGTGTAAAGATATAATTTATAACAACATCAGAGTGTAAAGATTTAATTTGTAATTTACCTAAATTAAATATAAATAGATGAATATGGATAGAGATCTTGTTAAAAGTGTAGATAGGAGTTCCCACCTTATGGTATATGGAGGCATGCTTTACTAAAAAGAAAAAGAAAAAAATTGAGAGAAAAGTGGGGAAAAAGTGGAGCGGATGGATCACGTGTGATGCGGCCCACCCCATGATGGAAATCGTATATTACCAATGTAATGACTGACGTTGGTGTATGGAGATACAAAGGCGCGTTGAGTATGAATTTTAGAAACCTGAATTTATAAGATATATGATTTGTTTTAAGTTTTTATTATGAATTAGGTTTGTACTGTTAAATTGAGTTTAATAGACCTCAATATTTTATTATTTAAAATTTATAGGTTTAAAAAAATCAAATTCGAAATAATTAAAACTATCTAACGAACATAAATCTAACCCACCCTACATTCTCCCTCCTATTGAAATTTAAAAAAAAAAAAGGTGGAAGGCTCTAAGACCAAGTTTGGTGGATTCTCTGAAAAGAGTCACATGGCAGAGGCAGAATTGGATATATGGGCAGTGTGAAAAAGAAGTTAATAAAAAGGACTGATTGAGGGCTAAGGGGCTGGCTCCGGCTGGCTAAGAGAAATAGAAATTAGAATGAATGATCCTTTAAATTTCAGTACAGATCTGGTCTCCTTGATGATCCAGCCAGATTCGGTAATTCCAAGGAAAGGTTTGAGAAAATACCTATACCCATATTCTAATTTCTGAGATCAATATTATGGATTTTGAATACTATTCATATGCCTCTTCCTCTACCCTAACTATGCAACCATCATTACATAAACTATATATTTTTTCAATCATTTATCGTTTATATCAATTTAATCTCAATGCATTTTAATTAAATATTCTCAGTCAATAGTCTATGTGGATAAAAATTCCATTCATATTTATCAATGATAATAATACACGTATTTGAAAAAAGTGATGGAGTGATCATGACTATTTTTTATAAAATAAAATATAAAAAAAATTAATGCATTCTTGTAGACTATTTGTAATATATGATTAAACTAGATGGATTTAAAAGAAATTTTTACAAACTATATGAGAAACACGATAAGTATAATGAAAATTTTAATTATTTTTAGTGAAAGTTTAAAAATCATAAAAACTAACCAAATTTTTTTTTTTAAAAAAAAGTATTGAGGGTTAATTTAAATCATCTCAAATAGAAAAGTTTTTGTTATTTTTAAAAATATCGTGTCATATAGTGGAATTTCTCTAATAAAAGTATAGAGGTGAAACATATGATCTAACCCATTTCTTATTCTTTTCGAAGTCGGCCAAAATAGAAATTAATACGTTTGTGATTTGTAAACAACTTTAAATATTTTTATAATTTATAAAGTTGTAAATCACACCTCTATATTAGTTAGTTTTTACAAATCTGAGATACGTGATAACTAAGTATATGTCACGTGTTTCATTTTAATTAAAAATAACTAAAAAGTTTTTAAAAATAATTAGTTATATTCAATGTAGAATAAATACGTAACTCAAGTTCATTAAAATTATCAGTTACAATTATTTGCAATTTTACAAACGACATTGTTTTAAACTGCCATGTGTTGTTATTTATAATTATCTCTAATATATACGATATAATATATTTTATTATTATTAACAGTTTTTTTAAATATTTTTTCTGAAAAAATTAACAAACCATTGCGAAAGAAGAAGAGTATCGGCTGCTTCGACCTTCCCTTTAGCCAAAGCATTGGAAGAGAAAATGGAGGTGGAAAAGACTGCAACTTCAGCTGAAGATAATGGCAATTCGATCTCGATCAATATTAAATTCAGTGGGAAATCAATACCCATTACTTTACGCTCCGATTTGACCATAAAAGATCTCAAATCCCTTCTTCAACCCTTAACAAACGTCCTTCCTCGTGGCCAAAAGCTCATCTTTAAAGGTTCAATTCATGCCTTTTCATTTATGGGACGAATTTCACTGATTCTTGAACGTGATTTTTTGATAATTTTGGTTTTTTGTGATTCCAGGGAAGGTTTTGACGGACGAGATGACGTTAACGGCGTCGGAAGTGAGGAATGGAGCTAAATTAATGCTCATGGCTTCTCAGGGTTTGCATCAAGGGGTAGTTTTTACCATTCAGTTTGGGTCTATTGTTTATTATTTTATTTTTGGGATCCATATTTGCTTATTTCCATGTTTAATGTGTTTGAGGGATTTGCACATTGTGTCACCAAAGTCTCGCGTCGTTTAGAAATGAGTTTATGATACGGAGTTTGTGAGAGTGGATTACGTATTTTTTAGTATGAGGCTTTTTGGACAGAACCAAAAGCTAATCCAACCGAGCTTAGGCTCAGAGTGGATAATATCAATACTAACGCGTAGTTTTTGTAGTCTCGTTGACCTAACATGTCTCTTATTCTTAAAATTATATAAGGGAAATGTGATAATACTGCTACAATTGGTTATTTCATAATTTTGGCATATGTTTTTATTGGAACAATTTTGGATTTGACATTCGGGTATTTGGTAATTAGTTTTTCACTCCTTTTGGGTTGGCTGAATAGGATGGCCCCATCTTACGAGAGGCAAGGACTCTTCCCAAAATAAGGAATGCACATAATGAAATCAAATCAGTTAATGAAAAGCAGCAAGTCTCTGTTGATAGAAGCCGGTTGGAAAGATGGAAGACCACTGGAGTTATAGCTTTATCTGATTGCAGTTTGAAGGTATTGAAAATTCATGTTTTACACATGTGAAGTGAAAATTTTGATTGTTTTCTTATTTCTAAATGTACATCGGAATCTTATAGTCCATTCCCAACGAAGTGTGGTCTTGTGAAACTTCAGCAAGAGTTATTGATTTCAGTAACAACTCTATTAAACATGTCCCTTCTCAAGTTGGCTGTCTTAGTTTAACACAGGTAAAGGGAATTCTTATGTTCCCCTTTTCACTTTTTTATTTGAGCAGTTTAAATTCCTCCTTATAATATTAAGATTTCTCCATTTTAAATATTTTATCACAATCTCACAGAAATTGCTCCTGAATGTTAATGAGATATCGGATGAGTCTATCAGTTGGGATGGATTAGCATGTATGAAGCATCTTACGGTTCTATCTCTGTCCCATAACCTGTAAGTAGTTTCTGTCATTTCAAGGATAGTTCTGATTTCTACCTAATCTTTGCAATATTGAATATAAAGTGCTCGAGGCAAAAAAATATACAGTTCCTGATAACGTTTATTAGGTTGTTTAATTGTACTTACCAGCATTTTATCTCTTCTCATGTTTTGTGTTTGATTTATACAATGCAGGTTGGTTACATTGCCTTCTGCACTTGGCAGTCTGACTTCACTTAAGCTACTGCATGTGAATAATAATAAATTGACGAGCCTCCCAGATGAAATAAGACTTCTGAGTCAACTTGAAGTTTTAAAAGTAAATAATAATAGGTAATGCTGAGCTGCATATGCTCACACCATCTCCTCATTAAAAATTAAGTAGAGTAATTCAACGTGACAAAACTTTGTAACATAGGAATTGAATATAGGAATCTAGATGTCTATTCTACGGACATCTAAGATTATATCAAAAGAAACAGTTCCTAATAATGATCTCTTTACATAATATTATTTTGATTTTTGATATCTTTGTGGTGTAGAGACGGTTTAATTTTTTGGGGTTTTTCAAAATTGGCATTTTGTGAATCTATATTTTCAAAAATAGCAGAAGTTGTGAAAATATTAAAAAAAAATGGTATTTCTGAGACTGAGATTCACCAATCTCAAAAGATTTTTGAAATATTTCAAAACATTTGCTATTTCTGAAATTACTCACAAAAGTGTCATTTGTTGAAATTTCTCTTAATTTTTTCTGATTTGTTTATTGTGAATTAATTTATCCATTATTTCTTACGACTATTGTGTCTCATGCATGACTCAGGATAAGCACTGTTCCTTCTTGTATGGGGGAATGTAGTTCTCTTACAGAGGTACAAGGCTATTGTTCATGAAAAATAATCATTTCCCCTTCTTATTAGTCTGGATAAAGTATCGATCTCCATTTTCCCCCTTGAGTGTTATTGACGTTCTTGGCTATGGTGTAGGTGGATTTGTCATCAAATCTTCTGTTGGAGTTGCCAGAGACACTAGGTTGTCTGCACAATTTGAAGGTTCCTACTTCATTCTCTATTTCTTAGATAAGATTACTTAATTATGTATCAACATCATTTGTTTTCTTTCTGTAGAAAAACGTGTGCATAAACTTGAAACGCATTTCTTTCTTTTATGGAGTATTCAGTTGGTTGGAGCAGTAATTAATTACGAGCTTGCTCTCAGGGGTAATTTTTGGGGGTCTTATCCATGTATTTTTCTTGTCTTTTCATTCATTCTCCATTTATATATTTTTTACGAAGATTTTTTTCAGCTAGTATCTATCTCTTGTTTTAACTTAAAATCTTTACGTTCTGTTATCTAGTTGATTTTAAAGTAGTTGTCTTTAGGCCAACAAAGGCATGGCCCGTTAGTCATAGGCATATAGTTCCAACCTCAATAATAGAATGTTTCAATCCTCCATCCCAACATTGTATAAAAAAAGTAGTTGTCTTAAGAAACAGTGGAAATTTACTGACAGAAAATATTCATCTAGCAAAATATTTTATGACACTTTTCAATAAACAAAAAAGAAAACAGGTGGGAAAAAATCAGTAGTTTGGTGTTATAAAGAAACACAATCAGCGCATACAACCACGCAGTATTGTCATTTTTCTTGACCTCCTTATTTAGACATTGCTTAACCATGATCTAATCTAGCACACTTGTTTATTCCCATCGCATGTAGCTAACTCCCAATTAATTTGTACATTGAGTGGGGGATGCAGTTTCTAAGAACTTTAAATGGAGCTTCCAATCCCCGTTTTAACTAGTATATCTTGTGTTGTGCATTGCAGGCTTTGCACCTTAGTCATAATGGCCTAAGATCCCTCCCTTCCACCCTGTTTAAGATGTGCACCCACCTCTGTACGCTCGATCTGCACAACACCGAAATCACAATGGATCTCCTCCGGCAGGTGCGTCCTCATGCTTTAGCAGTTTAGATTAATTTATGCTCTCTTGATTCGTATGACAAAATCATTTCTTACAGTATGAAGGATGGGGAGATTTTGATGAACGCCGCCGCTCAAAGCACCAGAAGCAACTTGATTTTCGGGTTGTGGGCTCTGCTGAATTTGATGAAGGTGCTGATAAAAATTGATACTCACATTACATTTAGAATATACATGTAGCAACTCTGATCTTAATTCATCAAGATGTATTTGGTTAAATTAAACAAACCATTAACCCGGCCAGAAGTTTTCAGGCTTAGCAATGTTATGAGATTATTGGAAAATATTGATTAGAAAAATACTTCTCCTCCATTTTATCTCTCTCTCATCGGTAACACCCTCCCACTTCCCATCATCGTCAAGCTCAGTGTGCTCACAACCATATGGTTGAAGTATAGATATTCCATGTCTGGCATTGATGTATAGAATAATTAGTCATGGTTGTTTGAGGGTCGCTTCTTAACTGGATCCACAGCCTCCGGACTAATACTAGATGGTCCCCAGAAATATGGGATCACCGGTCCCCAAGGCCGAGTTGTGAGCAGTGTTGACTCCTGAACCAGCTCCAGCCTAAAACACCCTTACAAAATAACTATGTTTTTATTTTAAAAACAAATTTCAGGTCCTTTTTCTATCACAATGGGAAATAGACCATGCTCAAGAGTCTTCATATGCGGCGGGAAAGGGATGTTTATGTTCTGGAGTTTTAATGTAGCTAACAGAAACTGGCATAAGTTACCATCATGAGATGGCGGTGCCATCGAAGCATAGAATCTTGAATCACAAGTTTCAGTTATTTTTGAATTAGAGTGATCTACCACCTCTTTCATTTTAATGCTTTCGATTATTTCTTCAATAGATCGTATCTTGAAAATGCAGAACCATTGTTAATTGGTCAAATTATGTGTAGCCTGTCCAAACGGGCTATTAACATCTCCAAATACAACTCTCTGAGAAAAATAGCTATGATTCTCTCTCGTACACCAAAACAATTTTTCATGCAATCAAATTCAACGCTTTCAATGATATTAAGGCACGTTTTGCTATGGTACATCAAAATTGTTTTTGGCAAGAAAAGTGCTTTTGATTGAAAAAATAGTGTTGGGATGTAATAAGAGTATTTTTTAAAAAAAAAAAAATAGAAACACAAGTGTTTTTCAAAAAAAAACATCTCAGTGGTGTTTTTCAGAAAATGATTTCCAAAAGAAACATCACAACTTAACATCTTGCTTAACAATCATAACGAACCAAACTCATCCTAAATAGACTCTTGGTTTAGTTCCCTTAATAGAGGAGTAAAAACGCATCAATTCGGTTAGTTTTCTAACAAATTGGGTTTTGTAGTTCCCTGTATCGTCCAATCACCCATTTTTTGAAGTATTAAAATGCAAAAATTAAAAATAAATCATAACATATATATAAAAAAAAAAAAATTGAAACCTTAAAAATAAAAAGTAACCATTGTAAAAGTTACATTTACATGTAACCCTTCTTTACTTTTTTATACTTAAAATCTTGATTTTAATTTCAATTTTATGAGATTATATTAAAAAATTGTAAGTTAATTTCAAAATTTAAAACATTTTTAAAACTCTCTTCTTTATTACTTCTTAAAATTTAACAAAATTTTTTTATAACATTTTCAAAAAGTAGATGACGAGATTAAAAAAAAAATTAAAATAAAAGGCTAAAAGACAATAATTATCAAACAATGATGACATGCTATAAAAAAACGAAGTAAAATCGACATCGTCCAAAATACACAATCAAAAAACATACAAGTCTTTTATTTTCAAGACCCTCTCATGAAAAGAGAGCATATATTTATTTAAACATCCTTAACACACCCATATATGAATTGCATCCACGTCAAGGGGCGAAATGAAAGAAATTTGAAAAGAAAGAAGAGAGAAACATGGATTTACTAGTTGAGAAAAAGTTAACATGCCAAGCCAGCCAACAACACATTATATTGCACAAATCAAAGTTTCTTTCAGATTTATATATGAATTTGTGAACAGTTACGGAAAAAAAAGAGTCGATTATCTGAGATCATCGGCCATTTAATATTCGAATACTCGAGACTCTAAACCTGACTGTAAAAGAAGTTCTAATTGATGAGAGGCATGATCCAGTGAAGAGTACCTAACGGAAGTAAATGGATACCAGAGGTATGTCAATGTCATTGTCCTCATCATCCTCACATGCCACAACGACATCCAAGTGCCGACGATATGCAGGCAGTTCCACCTTGGCAACTTCTCGAGCTAAATCAACCATCTTCTTATCCATCCGGTCTTTGTGCCGAGTAAACATACTATTATAGAGAAGACAGCTACCGCATGAGATGCTGTAGGCATTCAATCCTTTCTTCTTCAACCAATCAAGGAGTTCTCTTAGAGTAGGATTGCCATGTATTGTCCATCTGTCCCAAATAGTCCAGTTCAAGTCTCGGTGCTTAATGACCTTTGGTGGGACTGGCTCAGCCATGGAAAAAAGAGGCAGAGCTAGGTTAGCAAATGTGTTTCGGTAGTCTTCCACCTTGTGGCCGCCATCCAGCACTTTGTAAAGTTCGAGGCAAACAAGACCTGTGGCCATAGCAGTAGAGGTTGCAATTGCTGGGATGATCCTTCCAGCAATGAACTTGGCTTTCAGCTTATCTACTTCAGGAATGCTGTAATTCCTCGCTCTCATGTTAGCAAGCCCAGCTATAAGGTCCATATGGTAATTTGAATCGTCATCCTGCATATTCAGGCTAAGTTAGTGAAATTACAATACTCATTCAAACGCCATAACCCTTTTTTGTCATAATTATTCTTCTTTTTTTGTTTTTTTCATTAAAATAATTATCTTAAAAGAACCATTGTTAGGCATTCCTAAAAAGAGAATAAGACCTTCTCAAACTGAATCGGTTTCATCCTGAATCCTTGTGGTAGCTTCTGGCAAGTATCCTCCAATTTGTTTACCAGTTCATGAATAACAGCAGCATCATCAATAGACGCCGTAGAGAGACTGGTAGCCTTTTCATCTGTCACTATCTTGGCATCTTTCTTGGGCAAAAAATCAGGGACCATTACTCTATCAACAGCTTCGGCCATTTTCTTGGGGTTCTTAACCCAGTCAGGAATTGGAATACCATACGACTCTGCTCTTAGTATAGATGCCGCCAACACATATTGAAGGTGACTCGAATCATCAACTGAAAATTCCAATGGACGGGGAAATCTCTTTGGAGCAGACCAGAATGGAGCTCCAGTACTAGTTGCAGCATCTTCAGGGAATGTATAAATCAACTGCTTTACACGGTTCGCATAATAATCTTCAAACCTGAGCAAAATTGAAGCATCACATCAGGAATCAACAACATTAAGACAATTGATACATCGAATTTGAAAGGCAGGTGGGATATTGAGAAAACACAGTTGAGAATAAGAAAAGTACTTTAATCGAGCCCACGTTATGCAGTCTTCAAATGTTTCACATCTCTCTTTATCAAGACACTCAAGAATACGCTCCAGAGTATCCCTAGACTGAGCATCACCAGCATTCTTCATTCCAGCAGTATATTCACTAGGGTTGGATAGATATGCATTGACGTCAGTAGGAGTCTTCTCAAGCAAACCCTCAAATTCAGATCGAGCCCATGTCAAGCAGTGGTCAATATTGTGCGGAAATGAATGCACAGTGCACATGGGCGCTTGTTTCTCAGGTGGGTCTCTTGATGCCCCATAGTTCTCTGTAAGGTGAGGAATGACCATTTGAGTATTGCATTTTGCACCAAGAGTACCAGATTCCAGAAGGGGCTTCTGGAAATACAAGCACCTCTGATCAACATAAAGCCTAGCGTTAACATTGTCTAGTGCATTAATTACAACACTTAATTTCTCCCAAAAGCTATCATCGAAGACATTCTCAGTCTCGGGACCAACTCGATTCTGTAAGGCTTCAACATTGAGATGAGGATTAATTGTTACAGCAGCAGAAGCAGCAACCGTGGATTTTGCCTGCCCAATGTTCCAATCACGGAAAAGGAACTGCCTACTCAGGTTGCTTTTCTCAATAACATCATCATCAGTAATAGTTAGCTTCCCTTCATTGCCACATGAAACTCCCATCAGGGCAAGATTCTTCAAAAACTCACAACCTAAAGCACCAGATCCAACCATAAAGACAATAGCGTTTTCCAGTTTCTTCTGAAGCTTAGACCCAAACACCGAAATCTGTGCATCATACCGGCTGTTCGAGGGCCTAAAATCACTGGAGTCCAATGTCCCTGTTGGAAGCGACTCAATTGAGTCAAAGTAGAAGAACTGCATTTAACAAAGAAATTGACGTGAGGATACAAGAAAAGAGTAAACCATAACTTCTCTGTATGCAGGAAAAAAATAAAGCAAGATCAAACGTCATCGTCAACTTCAATTGTTCCAACTTCCATTATATTATGGTCTAATCCATGTATTCAGTGAGGATCACTTAAATTTATAACTTGGAATGGAAGGGGAAAAAAAGTATTCAGACATTGAATTTTTAAATAAGAAACAATTTCATTCAGACATTAAAGAAACTCCCAGGAAGAAAAGTCCCCACATATTTCAACACAAAAGTCGTAAAGCATATTTAATTCAGCCTCACACACATGAAGATAAATAATTTCCGTGTCTACTAACCTGAACAAGGGGATGAAACTTTCCTGAGCACGCTTTGAGAACCTCTTGAGCTACTATACCACCAAACATTGCAGCCATGGGATTCAGCACTGCCTTGGCACCAAATGCAAAGTGTCTCAAGACTTTTGGTTTAATATCCTCTAGTCTCCCATCTCCTAAATTCTCGTTGATGTTAGTAGCAATAGCTATCAGCTTTTGAGCATCCTCCTCAGAACCAGCAACAGGAAGCCGACCCAACTCAGTCACAAATTTATCTAACGCCTGGAAAGCCAAGTGTAAGAGAGGAGGATGGTCATACTTGGAGAAATCGCTCAGAAGAAAATCACCAGGATCGTTGATAGCTTCTCTCAACGGCTTAAAGTTCAACACCTTGGGCTGTTTCACCTGAGTGACAATACCACCTTTCTCGTATCTACCAAAATTTGAAGTATCCTCCTCAAGAGTAAACGAGTAAGCCCTGCAATTATTAATCTTTCTTGGTTTCCCATCATTCAGCTCTGTCATACCATGAACTTCAGAAAACACCACAAGATCCCCATCCTGAAACTCTAGCCTCTCATCATCAACACAAGAAACCAGGGCAGGATTGTCATTGCTAATGGATGCAATGATGCCGGTGTGTGGTTCCTCTCCAAACACATCATAAACGGTGAACTCAGGTCCAAAGTCACAAAACAATGAACCAAACAAGCCTCTAACTTCGGATTTAATAAATGCAATCGGAGGCTGATGATTATGACAGAAATCATTGAATTCCATGGCTTTATCAAGGATAGCATCAGTGAATACAACGACCTACAGGTACAGAGCTTCAAAGGTACATCATCACTTACATAGAACTCATGTATACATGTATTACGCATGCACATTATATGTTCAGAGATACATGTAAGTAAATTAAATCAGATTTGCTGATGTTTAATTGGCAACTAGAATAAAACAATTTTAAGCAAAATTACCCCAAAAAGTCCTTTTTTATTCTATTGGAAAAGATACAACAGTTTATGTACGCAAATCTCAGTATATAACGATGCATATTTGATGATCAGAAATCCATGTGAAGAAAATTATTTGGAGACCCCCAAGGAGAGGAATGACTTGTGGCACAAGATGATTGCAAGTACATTTGGCATAGAGGGCAATTAATAGTTCGCCAAGGCTATAAAAGCAGAAAGTTGCCAACTTGGCACAGCCTTTGGTTGAGCATCACGAAATTTAAAAAACATAATCATATGGCGAATTTTTCAACCAGGAGAAACCAGGTTTATTCTCGATGAAATCTCTTATAAATTACCTAATTGCAAAGTTGCACCACAAGCAAGGTTAGTAACATTCATGTAAAAAGCCTTTAAAACTACGATGCCCAAAAGGGTAAAATTCATTGTTTGGAAACCAAGGACTTGTTTGGAACAGTTATTAAAGCATCTTTTTGTTTTTAGCACAATAATTAAGTGAAAATATGTAATATATAAGTTGTTTTTCCTTCCAAAAGCAAAATCATAAATTTCTGAATGGTGACTAAAGCACTCAATAACCTTTTATCATTTCCAATTTTTTTTTAAAAGTTGATATAAAGTAAAAGTTGAAAGCAACTTGTAGAAGCACTCCCGAAACAAGGCCTAAGAGTGTGTTTGGCATTACTTTCAAATTAGTAGACGTGTTATAAAGTAATTAATTTTATGATATTTGGCCACATGACATAGTTTTTTTTTTAATTACAAAAACTCTTTAGAAAGCAATTTAAAGTGCTTTTAAAGGTAATTAATAAAAGTTTTTGCAAAAGTGCTCCACTTTTTTTTATATCCATGAGAGTTCGGGCCCACTTTTGCGCACCTTGACAAATCTCACGGGACAGTTACACGACTCTACCACACTTGGCATCGGAGAACTTGTAGGATAATATCCTATTCCTAGACAGGTAACCATACATGTATTTTATCCCATGCCCTCAAGGCTTAAAAGATGCTCTTTGATCACTAGGCCAACCTAAAAAAGTATTACACTAAAAAAAACACTACTTTCAAAAAAAAAAATTTAATGGAAAAAATGATTACGTGAAGACTTTCAAAAGAGATTTCATACACACAATGACCCATTGGGGCTTAAACACTGCAAAAAGGCTGCAAGAAGATGATGTGGCAACTGGTGAGCAAAAGAAACTAAAGCAAAGAATAAGGCAAGGCACCTATGAGGATGATATGCCTTAATGTGGCTCTGGAAAATTTGCCAGTACTCTATGGTGGCCACATATTCCATAGGCTACACCGCATTTATTTCTAATATGCTTTTCTTGAGAATTTGGAAAGACAAGAATAGTTGAATTGAAATTTTTGTCATGACGGAGTAGATGGAAGAATTTGGAAAGGCAAGAGTATCAAGAATTTGGAAAGGCAAGAGTATCAAGAATTTCTTTGGCTAAACTTAATATTTTGTGATGCCATGAAATAATGGTTTTCATGATGAAAACTTAAAAGACGCGTTTTTTATGGTGAGGGGGGCATTTCCTTTATCAACCTAGGTTTGTCAAGCCTAATGCTATAGCCTTTAAAAGAAGAAATGGAGTGGGAATGTAAGATGGTAAGGCCAAAATGTTGGGTCTCCATTACATCAGAATTTTCAAATCTGTTTAAATCACAAGATCCTTAAAAAAAAAAGATACCGGATCACTATCAGTGCTTACTACTTAGAAGGTCAAAAGATTTGAACTAATCAAATTGCTACATCAACAAAGGAAAGAAAAGAAAGGGAAAAAAATGGGGCAGCTCCCCTGTAAATAGAAATAAAGGGAAAAATTGACTAGATACAACAAAGTTCGACCACCCAGAGAGACCCCTCGATTAACAAAAAAAAAATATGACCAGATACAACAAATGCTATGTGACTATGTCCAAAAAAATATGATGAACATTTTTTACAAGACAGATGGTTAAATCTATTTAGCCTCAAGTTGTGTTCTCTTTAAATATTGCAAGCTTTTCTTGTTCAAATCCATTTCTTTCTAATTAAATCTCACATCTTTTGGGAAAACACAGTCATCCTCATTATGATTTGGGTTCAAGTTGTGTTCTCTTTACATATTCCAAGCTTTTCTTGTTCAAATCCTTTTTGGCCATTTCTTCCTAGTTAAATCTCACGTCTTTTGGAAAAACACAGTCATCCTCATTATGATTTAAGTTGTCGGGTAGGAGCAAAATCACTGCAGTTCTGGATATTTATAAAACTGAGGAAGACATTCATGACTTCATTTTCTTCATAACTTTTCGATAAAAAGATTGCATCGTTAATAAAATGAAATCAACGACATTGATATGTTAATAAACTTAGTACCAATTGTAATTTTTTTTAAATATGTTTCACTTGTTTGTTATTTAAGTTTTCAAATATCACGTCTGATACCATGTTTTCACATCAGTTTAAGTGCTCCTTAGGAAGAATAAGTAGAGATAATGCATAAAATTTGCACACCTGGAACTGTGAGAGTTGTTCTTTAACTAATTTAGCTGTCAAGGTATGAACAATGACGGAATTATTTAGATCTTGTAACTTCGGAGCAGAAGCCAGTGCCCTGTTTTTTCCAACATCACTCTCTGAGAAGACAAAATTACTGGACAAATCCCACAACTCCACTACACCTTCATCATGCAAGGTCACAGACTTCACCCCAGCAAGAATAACGTTCTTTGCTGCAGGAAGGAAGCAACAATTAAAACACTATGACAAAGAACTAAAAAGGCAAGCATAAAAAATCAAATGCAAGTAAGATTGCATAATGAAAATTCCGTCACAAACAGGAACCAAATAAATTCACAAGGTTAGGCAAATATGAAAAAAGTAATAACAACAATCAGCTCTGAAGTCAAATAAACTAGTATAAAAAGGCTCAAAACATGGTCTGATAGATTTTGCAGATATTTTGAAAGCCAAAACAGATATCATATATAAAGCATAATAGCATAATATAAAGCATTAAATACGTCTTTTACCATGAATGCACTTTTTTCTAGGGGAAAATAAGAAATAAGAGGACAAAGCATCCTCTTGACCACAAGGCACAAACTAATTGCAGAATATTTGACCAAACCAAAAATCATTTAAGCTACATTTACAATTAAGCAATCGTTCTTCTTACGAGATTATCCTCATTCAAACCCCTGTTTTTTAGATTTTGCACACAATACACATCAAGGTATAAACATTATACGAATACACGTCAAGAAACCATACATTATCAACCACAAACATAAAGATCTCTTCATACACACTCTTAACATAGAAATGAAGAAAGGACATAATTTACCAATCTCAGCACCAAGACCCTGCATCCCGGAAATGAGAACATTAGACACAGAAAGCTTCCGCATCGTTTCACGGCCATACACAGCCAATTGTCGGCTATGAAGATCCTCATCGATCTCTGGTGGATTCGAATCGCCCAAAGCCATGATCTGCACTTGTTCAACTCCGCTACCGCTAGTGTGATTGCTGTTATTGATGGTAGCAACGTTGGAATTGCTATTACTGTTGTTGTTGTTGCTGCTGTTGTTGTTAGTATTGGTCACGGTCGATTCAGCGGCACCGATCCGATGCTTCTTGATCAAAGAAACGCCTGAGTTTTGGATGGTTAGGTCAGTTTCTTGGTCTAAAACCGCACCTTCTTCAGCAGCTCTCTTCTTAGGAAGCATAAAGTGCAGTAGACTGCTGAAAACCCGAAAAAACCTCATCGTGATGAACGAAATGACCAAAGCGATTAAAGAAATGAAGTAGAATTCAGTAATTGAATAAGAATTAACGCTTTTGAACAGTAATAGAACAACGATCGGAAGTACAGCAATAAACCCTAACCATCGCATGATTCGAAAGAAAAGAGGAAAAAAGACGTACCGATTTGGACCGTGATGAAGGAGAAAAAGAGGAAGATGAGGTGTTGATTTCAATTGCTGCTTTTTTGTTTTTAGCTTTTGATTACTGTTTTCCTGAAGAAGAAGAAGAAGGGGGAATATCTTGAGAGAAGGGGTTGGGGTTTCATATAGGTGAGGAGTGGATGATGAGGGTAAAATTGGGATTTTGTACTTTCATTTTTTTTATTTTTTTTTAAGACAGTGGCTAGGGTTTGAGGCTTGGGGAGAAAGATTACTTTATTCCATTTCTAGAGAGAGAGAGAGAGAGAGAGAGAGAGAGAGAGAGAGGGAAATGGTTGAGTACGGTTTGGCTATTAGTATTGGCTAAGATCGTAGTTGATTTAAGGGGTAGGGACCCGACTATTGACCTCTTGTGTTGTTTCATTTCAATATCACGGGATTGACGCGGCCAGGTATAGCATTGCAAGCGACTACGGTATGCTACCGTTCTAAATACATTAATTAAAAATTGTTAACGGTGTGTTTGGTTGAGGTTTGGGAAACATAAGCCTGGGTTTTTGATGCCTGGAAAAGAAAAGTGTGGGTTTGTGATGTCTGAGTTTGTGAATAATGTGTTTGGATTGTATGAGCATGAGAATGAATAGTGAAAATAATGTGAGTCTGTTAGAATGAGATGTCAAATCCAATAATAATCTTGAGAATGTAATGGTAATACCAAGTAAAAAGAAGGGTAAAACAAACATTGGAATGGTTTCACAAACTCATTCTCACACTCATTTCTCATTCTCAAACCCTCAAACAAACACCTCCTAAGGGTGTTCAGCTCACGAATTCAGATAAGATGTTTATGTTACACAAATTTATAAACTGGTGTTTGTCTATTATTGAAATTGAGATTGGTGAGTTTCTTATTCCATCATTTTTAACAAACTCACTCTTTATCATAATTCCAACATATTGTACGCTAACTCAAACTTTAACGAACCCATGTTTAATAATCTTGTTCAAATGCGAGTCAAATGTACACTAAGATAATTAATGTATTGTATAGTTTTCTTTATAATTTTTTTATCATATTTGGGATGGACTAAACTAATTTACGCGTACCTCGATTAATTTTACTAGGTGTGATAAATCGTTTTGGACCAAAACCGAAACCGAAACCAATTTTTGGTTTGTGGTTTTGTCCGGACCGAACCAAACCAATAAGGATTCAGTTTCGTTTTTTTTTTCCTCTTGCCCTAATTAGGCATGCTATTATATACTTTACAATTATTTTTTTTATAAAATTGTTATTATTTTCAAAACTATGAGATTTATGTCAAATTTGATATTTAAATAACTTTATATTGAATTTTGACTTTCAAATAACTCTAATATTCAATTTATAATTGATGTTAATCCAAAAATAATAAAAGTATAATTGTATTTATAGAATATTTAATAAAATATAATTTATAATATAGGTGGTAGTTAACCAATATAATTAAATTAATGATATATATAACATTATAAAAAAAATATGTTAAATTAGTTCCTAAATTTTACAATTAATGGAATGATCATTTTGGATAGAGAATTTGAACTACACAAACCTAATTCATTCTCAATTTTAAAACTTTGGATGGTATATTATCTTAACCTATCAAATTTATTATTCTTCGCAATTCAAATATGTTTTATATTAATTCTAACTTAACAAACTTATTATTTTATATGATTCAAACATAGCTTTAACAAACCTGATCAAATTCATGAGCCAACACTCACTAAAGATAATGTCTATTGTGTTATCCATAATTTCAAGGATTAAAGGTAATATTTTTCACTGCTAGACCAACGCATGGTTGGTTTATAATTAAATTTCTTTACTAATTCTTTTTTACTTTTTATCTTTTTAAGTTTTATAAACTTTTTAAAATGTGAAACATGTATTATTATTTCGGTGTGTTTGGCCAAAATGGTAATAACAATCAATTAAAAAAAAAAACACTTCTCTTGTAATGCCTAAGGGAATCGAATGCCTTTTTCTTTCATAAAAAAAAGGTCGGATTTATTAATTTTATTGTTAGGTAGATTAGAACGCAAGTTAACGGATTCGATACTTTATAGGATTTAATGTAATGGTTAAGGATGAACTATTTTATAGGATTTAATGTAATGTAATGGTTAAGGACAAACTATTTTATAGGTTTTAATGTCATGTAATGGTTAAGGATAAACTTTTTGTTGTAACGAGCTTTTATTTCCTTAACCAGACCACGATTTTTCTCCCTCACTACTGTTTTCTTCATAAGAGGCTATTTGCATATCATATTTCAAAATAGGGTAAAATACCATTTTGGTCCCTGAACTTTCACTCCGGTTTCGTTTTTGTCCCTAAACTTTCAAAAATGATCAATTTCGTCCCTGAACTTTCCAAATCGTTTCATTTTCGTCCTTCCATCAGTTTTTCCGTCTGAGACACTAACGGAGGCTGATGTGGCATGCTGACGTGGCTTTTTTTAACAATATTTTAATATATTTTTTATTTTAATCTCTCCTCTCCCCCTTTCTCTCTCCTCCATGGTCATCTTCTTCCCCTCTTGAGCAAAACCAATTTCATAAAATGATATTGGGTGTAGTACTTCAAATGAATAGATGGAGAACGAGAAAAACGAACCAAGATCTACCATCATTGTAGGCCGTTTTTGAGATTTTTAGATCTGGCAGAGGGAGGGGATATCTTCAAGTTTCGTTCATTAATGATGGAAGAGGAAGCCAAGTCGATGGTTTCTGGTGAGGAACAAAGGGAAAGTGACGTGGAAACAGGTCAGATCCGTAGATCTGAGATTAACGCTTCAATGGCAGTTTTTGAGGGTAATTCGCGTTTGTCTGAGTATGGGCTGCAACAACGTGTTCTATCCTCTTCGTTTGATGGTTTTGAGCCTCTTTCATTAAGGCCTCGTGGCCTAAAACCCCCTGGTTCGCAAGTTACCATTTTATCTCCTTCGAAGGTTGTTCATGGAGGCATCAATGGCGTTTTCGATTCTGTTGGTTCTCAGTGTGTTTCGTCTGTTTAGGAAGGTTCGCATGATGGTTTTAGAGCTACCCATGAAGGTAGTTTGGTCCAACAACTTCTTGGTTTGTCTATGGAGAACTCGAAGGCCAAAACGATAATGGATGCCCCTGCTTTCGTCTTTGCTTCTGAACGTTGTAGGTCTCCACGGAGGGGGCCGAAACTGCTAGGAGAGATTGACACTTAGGCATTAAAGAGCTTGCTAGAAAAGAAGTTTGATGAAAGAGTTTGAAGTCTCTTGACTGGGAGGGTTCATCAGAGAAGACGATGGAGAAGAAGAGAGATAAGTGAGAAGGAGAGAGGGGGGAATTATTAAAAGAATAAAAAATGCCACATCATTTAAAATTTGCCAAGTCATTTTGCCACGTCATTTAATAAACGCCACGTCAGCTTCTGTTAGTGTCTTAGACGGAAAAACGGACGGAAGGACGAAAATGAAACGATTTGGAAAGTTCAGGGACAAAATTGATCATTTTTGAAAGTTCAGGGACGAAAACGAAACCGGAGTGAAAGTTCAGGGACCAAAATTGTATTTTACCCTTCAAAATAATTTGGTATTCTTAAAAAAAAAACCATACTAAAAAAAATCGATAGATGTGATAAGTGTTTTAAATATTATTCACTATAATATAAAGATAATGTTTTCTTGTTTGTTACTTTATAAATTTACCGAAAATTTAATAGATGACGTTTTCTTTATGAGTAACTTTAATAAATAGCAAAATATTCTAAAGTGTTTAAAAAATGGTAAGATTGAGATTTCATCAATTTTGATATGAGATCGGTAGATTTTCAATATGAGAAATGTTATTTTTAACTTTTTTTTATTATTATTTTAAAAATATCAATTCTTAAATAATGACATTCTAAGGTATACTTGATTAAATGTGCTAATATAACACATTCAATCATTAATGTGGATTGATTTATAGGTATAACTTGATTAAATGTGTTATATATTTATTTTAATTATTATTATAGAAAAAAAAAGACGAGTGAAAATATGGGGATGGGATAGATATATTTGAAAAAACAAGAAATCATATGAAGTAGATTTAAAATATCAGTCAGTGTGCCCTACATCAAAATCATATTAAATGGTTTATAAATCATTTGAAATAATGCACCGATATAAATTTTCTTTTTATTTATATATTGCATCATATTAAGCGAAGAAGATTTTAATATTTAATATTTTGGAAGCTAATGTCAAACCCATACAATTTAAAGTTAAATAAAAATCCACTCAAACAACCCAATTAAATATTTCATTAAAAATCAAACGTTCTCAATTCACACATATACCTTAACAAAAATATTGTTATCGTTCGCCATACGTTATACCCATGCATCAGCCTACAAACAATCACATCGTAGAATAAGAAAAAAAAAATGTAAATTAGAGAGATCTAAGAAGAAAAAAAATGGTAAAACACATAGAGAGGTATTAAGAATTAGATTTATCTTATATCATCTTATTATCTTATTTTATCTTTATATATATATTTATTTTATTTCCTAATTTATCTTTATATACTTGTATCTTCTATAAATATTAGATTAAATAAGAGAGAAAAATACCATTCTTCAAATTTTTACATGGTATCAGAGCGGGTTGACGATATCCGAAGAACAGAAGAAAGAAGTAGAAGCTGCCATGGGAACATGTTATGTGATCGGTGGGAGACCCTGTGCTTTCAAGTAAACTTGTAAAACATCAAAGTTTTTCAATTTAAATATATTTTATTTAAACAACTTTCATGTATTGAAATTTGTATAGAATATTTCTACCAAAAACTCTGAGAATCAGAGCAAAATACCATACCTCCACAAATTTGGATCAAAACCGTTTACTACGAAGTTTCAAGAGATGGTAAACATTACATTAAATCTTTTCTGTTTTTTCATTTGTATTATATAATGCACCAAAAAATTATACGTATATGATATTTGTATTTGCAGAGAGAGGTGAATCCGGCTTTTCACGAGGTCGATCTTTTCCAAATAGTGTATACGAACAGTGACGGTGTATGGTCAAATGATCGGGCAGAATATGATCATGTATATTTTTAACACATTAACTAACTAAGTAATTTATAAATACATGTAATGGCTTGAATATTAGTTTTAAAATTGCTTTCATATTACAGAGAAAAATGGCAGGAACTTTGAAAACAAGCTAACAACAAACAGAGAATGAGGTCGAAAAAGATACTTTTGTTGATCACCCGCCACGTCAAACACCTCTTGAGGTACTCATAAATAAGTCATCGTCCAGGTTATATCAAGGGAATGAGTAAAGGTCCAAAGCCCCCCTCGAGGTTTGAGGGTTCTTTTTGCTCCAGCTTACATTATCAAGAGAGTCAATGTGTTGTAGAGTTAGAATGTGCATTAGCGGCTGAAAGGGAAATAAGAGAAGAGTATGTATCTATGATTGAAGCGAGATTAAAGGAACAAGATGATAAGATTGCCATGTTTATGACGTTCATGAGCAGATCTCAACAGCCTCCACCACATGAATGACCATCTCTGATTATGTATCTGTTTATGTGTAGAACAATATTTTGCTTTAACTTGTCTTTACAACGTTTTAAATTGAATTTACTTGGAAACAGTTTATATGAAATATTTATATTATGTTTGAATCTTGCTAAAATTTGGTTATCGGGAATAGAATATATTTATTACAGGTTTTAATGTATTGAAAAGGGTAGTGCATTTTTTGAAATAAAAATTTTAAAAACGGGTAGTTAACCACGAAAAGCATGAGAAATGTTTAGTAAACAAAAAAAAAATTAGAACCATTCCCTATGAAACTATTTTGTGGGTACTATCGACCATTACCTATGAAAATCGTGGGCAAAGGGAACTATTACCCATGGATTTCGTGGGTAATGGTGATTAGTACCCACGAAATAGTTGTGTGGGATACTATTGTTGATGCAAACTTTTTGTCGGCAATAATTATAACCACTACACACGATTATAGAATATCGTCGGTAAAGGTAACACCGACGAGGCATTACCGATGATCCTTGCTGACGATAACAAATCGTAGGGAAAACCCATTGCCGACGAAATAAAAGGTATTACCCCCGAAATATTTCGTGGGTAAAGATCCAGTTTTTTGTAGTGATAGTGAAGCCTATGAATTCAATTTTGCAATACTATCTTCATCCTTTTGATGGACCACAAATCACAATCTGCCCAATCGTGCTTCGTGGTGAAAACTACAATGAATGTGTGCGATCAATGCGAAACGATTTTCGTGCAAATAATAAATTAGGCTTCATTGATGGAAGTATTACGAAACTAGCGTCGGGGTCTCCAAAAGAGAATCTATAGGGGTGACAGTAAATTGGACATTGGTTGGTTGAGTACATAATACTTTGAATCCAGGTGTAAGATCTTCAGTTCCACAACCTGATGAGGTGAAAGATATGTGGGATGATATACCAACACACTTCTCGATTAGAAACGACCCATGAATCTACGAATTGAAGACGCTTCTTAGTGGATGTGACAATGAGACACTACTGTGGTTCCCAATTATAATGATTTTAGAAAGATCTTAGATAAACATGAAAGATGCAGAATTGTACCAACATGTACGTGTGAAGCGACAACTCTTTTTGTCAAGCAAAGGGCGAATGAAAAGGTACACGATTTTCTGGTTGGTTTAGATCCCGCACTTTATGGGAACGCAATATCAAATATCTTGATGATGGAGCCTCTTCTATCTATAACAATAAAAATCAAGATATTTCCATTAAATTACACTATTGCTCTTAATTTATTTTGATATCTTCCAAATAAACCATTACTTGAATGTGTAAATTATCATAGTGAGCATCAAGAGGTATTTGGATCACGAATTTAAAAAGTCTGAATTTATGTAATATGGTATATGAATTAAGTTTAAAATTATTTTCATGTTTTTTTAAAAGAAAATTTAACTCGTGTATTTAAAGAGGAGTAAAATAATCTATCATACTAATGGTGACATTTTATAACCTCACAAAACAAATTTGTAATTTAGTTAGCTAATGAACTCAGAAAGTTCGAATCCCTGCTCCCTAAATTTGATGTGCTTTTGCAAAAAAATTGAAGTAATATATAAAAAAAAATGATATAAAATGGCTTTAAAATTAAAATTGTTAGCTAAAGAGAAAAAAACATTTATTAATACAACCCATGAAATGAAAAAACGTCCTCATTAATTATTCCTCACACACAGACCAAACCAAACACAGTTGTCTTCTTCCTCTGTTCTTTCACTTTAAAAAAACCCAACCAAAACCCCTTCCCATTCTGACACTCCACGAGCTTTCTCAAAATGCCTTCGAATCTTTGCCTCATTGTTTTCATCATCTTCTTCTTCTCCTTCTTCATAAACTATACTGTTTTAGCCATAGGCTTCAACTGGGGAACGGCGGCATCGCATCCTCTACCGCCGCCAAAGGTGGTGGAGCTTTTGAAATCAAACAACATCAACAAAGTTAAGCTTTTTGACGCTGACCCTCTTGTTCTTCAAGCCTTATCTGGCTCCAATATTCAAGTTACCGTAGGTATCCAAAATGGTATGCTTAAAAATTTGAACTTTTCCAGAAAAGCTGCTGAAAGTTGGGTTCATGATAATGTCACTAGGTATTTCTCTGGTGCTGGAGGCGGGGTTCGAATCGAGTATGTTTTTTTAAACTTCTTGTCCTACTTTTAATGTTTTTAATCTGGGTTTTTTCTGATTTTTCATTTTGTTTTGATTTTTTTGAACATTTGAAATTTTCATTTTTTTTTTT
Source organism: Gynostemma pentaphyllum (assembly GCA_028015215.1). NCBI lineage: Eukaryota > Viridiplantae > Streptophyta > Magnoliopsida > Cucurbitales > Cucurbitaceae > Gynostemma > Gynostemma pentaphyllum. Next base: position 17,262,868 of record CM051355.1, read on the forward strand.
GGTTCTTAGTGGCTTGTTTGGTTGTTGATTTATTGTTGGAATAACTTGTCTGATCGATTGTTATTTTTCTTGCATGGGGAAACAAAGGTTAATTAAGAGGATTAAAATGTTACAAAATATCTTGTTTGAGTAGAGTGCATGATTTTCTTACTGTTAGTTGCTAATGTCGAGAATGTTAGGTAATTAATCCTGATTGTGGATGTTATTTTGCTTTGATTTTCTCTGTACTTCAGAACTTATGGAGAGAAGAGAACAAGTCAGTCAGCTGCTATTGAGTACTCACCGATGAAATGAAAGCGAAAGTGTGTGTGATTAGTTAAACTTAAACTGAAAATCAGCTCACATGAATGACAAAAACACTTTCAATTGATGAATTTTTCACAAACGGTGCCATGTCTATGTATAATTTTTTTTTTCACAGCTTATGAGAAACTTACATGCTTTACTTGAAAAGCCATTATTCCGCAATGTCTTCGAATGTCAAACCTTAAAATCAGTCATATGTAGCACTGGAAAATTTTGCTCCTGTACTAGTTTGGAATTGGAATCTTACTTGCAAGATTGAGTTCCTGATCCTATTATAGTTAATGATATAACAGATACGATCATACTCAATTAAATTGAATTAATAGATTTTGAGGGAGGTCCATATCATACATGTGTGAGTTTTTCTTCTTCTTATGTTTGTGGATACTAACAATATATAGTATTTAACTTTACACACCCGATTCCCTATTTTCTATTGTGTTTTTCGTGTGGGTTTATTTTGTAATGCTCATTTTCACCATGAGAAATACTCTGTTTTGCAGTTTGTCTGTACATTAGGAGTGGGTGTTCAATCAGTTGAAAAAGCAGTTGTGAAAAGTTGCCTAGTACTTATGTTGGGTTTATAACAAAATATCAAAAATTTATTGGACAGTTCTTTTTTCCAAGTGTGATGCCAAGAAATGGAGGAATATAAACACATTGTTTCAACATTTTGTGAAAGGATACCTCAGTTGCGCTAAGTTCTCCTGATTCTATATAAGTGCTATTTAGTAAGATGGCGTTTTAGAGGAAAGTTCAGGGTGTTCTGCCTTCCTGGGGCAAGGAAATACCAACCATTTCTTATCCGCCCCCCCCACATTTGGAACATGATTATAGAAAGAACATTATTTTTATCATCACGAGTCCCAAATATTGCTCTCGACTTTCGAGGATATTGATATGGCACCGCATTCGATGATTAGGTTAGATTGATTACATTTTATTAACTTTCTACTGAGCTATACAGTTTGGATTGCTAACTGATTTATGAAATGCATACCCATTTGCTTGATTTGTTCTACTTGGTTAGATGAGAACTAAAAATTATTGGATATATTAGAGCACGACTTCTGTGATTAATTTCATATCAGCTAATAATTTGTGATTTATTTCTGTAAGAATGTTAATTTGTTTTCAATGTGTTACTTACTATCATGTTTGCAGGTATATTGCAGTTGGAGACGAACCATTTCTTCTAAGTTACGGTGACCAGTTTTATCCTTACATCATGGGAGCAGTCACCAATATCCAGGCAGCTCTACTCAAGGTAAACTTGGAGAGTAGGATAAAAGTAGTAGTTCCATGCAGTGGCGATGCATTCCAGTCTGAATATGGCCCCCCTTCAAAAGGATACTTCAGACCTGAACTGAATAAAACCATGATCCAACTCCTGACATTTCTCACCAAGCATGAATCACCTTTCTTTGTGACCATTTCCCCATTTCTAAGCTTCCACCAGAACAAAAACATTTCTCTTGATTTCGCTCTCTTCAAGGAAACTGCTCGCCCCCATAACGATAGCCTCAGGACTTACAAAAACTGTTTTGAATTGAGCTATGACACCTTAATTACAGCATTGTCGACAATTGGGTTCTCGACAGTGGATGTAGTAGTAGCACAAATTGGTTGGCCTACCGACGGAGCAAGCAATGCTAACTCATCTACAGCTGAAACCTTTATGAAAGGCCTGATAAATCACGTTCGTAGCAGATTGGGAACGCCCCTTATGCCTCGACGTCCACCACTGGAGACCTACATCTTAAGCCTTTTAGATGAAGATCAGAGAAATATATCCACGGGATCATTTGAAAGGCATTGGGGAGTGTTCACTTTTGATGGTCAAGCCAAGTACCACTTTGATCTCGGCCAGGGCTCAAAAGACGTTGTGAATGCACAAAATGTTGAGTACCTCCCCCCCAAGTGGTGTGTTGTCAACAACAACAGAGATTTATCTAATGCGAGTGCTAGTGCTTTAGAGGCATGTTCTATTGCTGACTGCACAGAACTTGTTCCTGGTGGGTCTTGCTCGGATATCGGTCGGCCTTGGAATATTTCTTATGCATTTAACAGCTACTATCAGCATAATGATCAAAGAGTAGACAGTTGTGACTTTGGGGGGTTGGCCCTGATCACCACCGTTGATCCATCAATCCGTAGTTGCAGATTTCCAGTTCAAATTCAAACTTCTAGTGCAGGTTTACTTCTTGGTTCTTTTCCTCAAAAGATAATCTCATTATCAGCAGTGTTCTGGGTATCTCACCTGGTTCATATTCAATAGAGAGAGGTGAATTCGCAGTTACGTGAAATTAAAATCAAAACCACATGTGAATTTTCCTGCAATTTTTCCTTTGCTGGATTGATCATCTTGATGACTTACTAATGTTTTTAACTGAATAGTAGCTCTAAATCTCTAGATTTCTTGGAATTAGATCTCTTTCTTCTTTTTCATTCTATTCAAGTAGTGAAAAGAAAGCAAATCATGTATTTTTTTTAAACATGAAGCTAACTATTATTTAGATTTCAAAGGATTCTAAATGCTTTTGTAATTATTGACTCGGTGTGTCGGTGGTTAGGCCTCGCTTCTCTCCGGAGTGTTGATACGAAATTATTTTATAATTATTCCCCTTCTTTAATCGCCCCTAACTGAAGTAATTATTTTTGTAATCTTTCAAGAAATGATTTTGTTGCTATTTGTCACAATCCTACTTGAGTAAGTGGATTGTGCCCCACACAAAGTGTGCAAACAAGAGATGGCAACGTACATGTTGCCCGTGAAGCCAATCGAGGGCTTGAGTTGTGCGCTAGTGCGACCATAGACAATGGAGCATTAGTAAACCCCAAAGTATGGAGCGGACAAGACTTACTAAGGCTAATTCAATGAAATCTTATCGAAGCTCCATTATATTAATTGACTGACGTGTGGAAAATGAAGACTTTTATTAATTAATTTGTCTCATTTTTAACATTTATTCCCCTTGTAATGATGATCTATCTCTCTTCCTTAACTATATCAAGGGAAAAAAAACTTACCAAGTATTTGGAAAAAGCTTGACTACGGGTCTCTTTTTCTGGTCTCGATTAGAGGGACACATATACGCGTTCGTCAAATTACTATTTAGACCAAAAAGTTTAAATTATTGTTAATTGGCCACTTATAAAAGTTATTTTTTAGATAAATTGTAAAAATTTTTTAAGTTTAAATAAATTTAATATTTTCAATGTGTTGTTCAAGTTCAACACTCCTCTAGTCTTACGCGTGGATTATAACAAATTAGAAATTTTTTTATTAATAATATAGATGTTTTGAATTTCATTTATGCTTTGTCTGATAGTAATTTTAAAAGATGTTTTCAGCTTTTATTTTTAAAAAGACTTTCGAGTGGTTTAAAAATGAAAAGAGCATTGAGTCACAATTAATAAATTTATGATTTTGAAAAAAAAAAATATTTTTTCTATTTTAAGTTATAATATTTAAAAGTTTTTTTTTAAAAGAAAAAATGTTTATGTTCAAACAAATTTATCTTTTCCATATATAGTCAATAACTTGGAATAATTTGGAGTAGGATATTTTTTTTTAGTGAATCACTTATTTAGAAGTACTCTTAAAAATCACCAATTAAAATGTTTTCTTTAAAAAAATACCTTTTTAATGTTTTTGAGATTTTCAAGAATGCTTTTTTTTTTTTTATAAAATATATCATTAAAATTCTCATTAATTTAAATTACTTTTGATTCTTTTAAAGTTTAATGTGAAACCCAATTCTTGATCAAGAGAGAATAATATTCCGTTTGATTTTCTTAGAACAACAGACATTAAAAATATCTAGTGACGACTCAATTAATTAGGAAATCCATGAGATTCAAAGTTTCTTTTAAAATTGAAGGTTCGAGTCTCTCATCTTCTAATTTGATGTAATATCTAAAAATAAATATACCTTAAAAATGACGGGAGACAACGCAATCAATTGCAAAATTCAAAGGATTTCAAAGTTTCTTCCAAAATTCAAATTCCTCCAACTCATTTGTTCCTTTTTGTCTAGTAATCCACTGTGTATTTAAAATATATTATTAATGTCTAATTTTCCATTTGATATTAAACTTATCTATGAACTTATATCTAATTAGTATAATATACGGAAAGTACTTAAAACAAGAAAAAAAGATAATAACCCACTTTTTTTTTAACCAAAAATAATAACCCACTTTGATTCAAATGCACATGCCTTTAAAATGGGGCACTATATTATTGGCAAACCCTAAAGCCAGCATTAATAATTAGAGTTACTGGCTTGGATTGAATATTGTTATAAGTTTACTATTTCAGATGCCATTTATTTATTTATTATTACTTTTGTTTTCACAAAGAAAATAGGTTAAGTTATATGATTTGTTTATGAACTTTACCTTGCATCAATTTGATTTATGAACGTAAAAAGTTTTAAGTTGTTCCCTATATTTTATCATCTAAAATTAATTAAGGTGTTGTTCATTTAAAAGTTTCTATTCGCTCTATATACTTTAATTAAATTTTATTGATTTTGTCAAATATATTTTTCTATATTAATTTTGGTACGAAATTGATAATTTCTTTCGGATATTTTTACCATTCATAAAATTGTTTTGGGTTTGTTAACTTCTTATTAATATCTCAGTTATTTATTTATTTTATATTAAAATTAACTTCATTCTCCAATAACTAGGACTAAGTACAATGCTTAAAATGATAGTAGTGACAAAATGCAATGACAAAATACAATTTAATTTGAAAAATTAAATTTTTTTGGGTCCAATTTTAACACTTTGCATAGTTTAGGGGGTCAATTACTCAAATTAAAAGTTAAAGGGTGTAAGTGTAACAAACCCCATAGTTCAGGGGTGGTTTGTGCAATTTTCCCTTATTATTATGATATAAGAAACACATTGAACATTTTTGGGATTCTGAAGAGGAAAAAAAAAAGCCAAAAATTCAATAAAACCAAAACCTAAAAACTAATCATTCCGACCGGGACTCGACACTCTCTTATACATCATTACTTTCACTGATTGTCTTTGCATATTGTTCACAATGATCTGTAGATTATAATTATTAAAAAGAATGGGTTGATTTCATAGATACCCAAAATAATACCCTTTATTACATAAGAATGTTTGTTTTTAAATAAATAGCAAATCTACCCATATCAGCTCCACACGCCGGCAACATTTTGATGGAAATGACAACTGCTGCCCTTTGATTAATAATTTAATAATAAAAAAAACCCTTAAATCAAGCGCCCATTTATTGTAAACGTAAAAAAGAGATTAGGAAAAAAATTTCAAAAATCAAATCTTTGGAAGATATTTGGAATCGTTTTCTGAGGAACGAAAGAGGAATTTTTGGTTTCAAAACCTAAAACAAAGAAAATCGCCGTCAGATAAAAAAGAAAAGCAACCGGAAAACAAGGCGAGAACTCGAGGGAACGCTAATGGAGGAAGAGGGGTAAGTATTGTATCTTGATTTTTTAACATTGACTTGATTTTCGTTGCTATTCTGAAAATGAAACTAAAATCATTGGTATACATATGGAATCGAGGGAGAGGGGGAAAGAAGAAAGTAGGAGAAACCGTGGCTGAAGAAACAGTTGTGGAAGCCATAACTGAAGAAGAGGTAATTTATATAATCGAGGGCGAGGAAGAAAGAAGAATGTAGGAGAACCAGTGATTCTAGAAACAGTTGTGGAAGAAAGAACTGAATTGTTTCAAAATATAGAACGGGAAAGAAAAGTATAGATTTTATAAACGTTTACAAAATATAAATACTTTATAAATAAGTACATAAACTCAAAGAAATGAATATTTACCAGAAAAGAAAAAAAATACCGAGATTATGTTCACCTAATACATAACAAAATTTGGGGACGAGGGCATATGATTCAGCGGGTGCCTCATCGACGTAGAAATCATTAGGGTTACTATAAACATCTAAATCAAACACGGGCTGAAATTATATGAGAGGATTGTGATGCTTGCTAATAGAGTCAACATGTGCAGTGTTATCAACTGGTTTTTTAATATCAACCACGATAGAAACAACAGCGGAAAAGTTGTCGAACACAAACGATTCCAGAAATGCAACATCGTTATCGGATTTGACGTCCAAATAAACCCTAACTTTGGATTTAGTAATAAATTCCATCAACAAACAATGAGAATCCGGGTTGAAAGAAACTTTCCGACGAACCTTCTTGACAAGATTAATAAATGTAGTGTTTTGAACATACTTCACAATGTTAGGAATGGTGTCCTAGAACTTGTAATTATTTAATAATAATAATTTATTAAGAATAAATTAAATAAATAAACATAAGTTCTTTATATTATCTAGATTGATTCAATTAATGATATTAGGAATATATGGAAATATATAAATATCAAACATTCAAATAGTAAACCCTAAGTTACTCTTATGAAATCACGACTTAGTATGTGAGTCATACGAGAGGATTAAAGTCGAGATGAGTAACTTAAACGTGTCTACAGTAAACGGATAACGTTTGGGAACCTTATCCTGGTAACACTATTGATAGCTTCGCATTTTGTTTATAGACAAATGATCAAATCCTGATCATTCATGTGGGAGACATGAAATGGAAGTATCATATACAATGTTGATTGTATAAGACAGGACCACGATGTTCGATCAAATTTCTCCTTAGTACCGTTTACGAGAAATGATCGAATATCAAACTAAGTTTATCAACCGTGATAAATCTCAATCCTGAGTGAAATGCGGACTCCTATTTGTGGAGTTATGTTCTTTGATTCACATAGTTGAGAAGCGTCTGTAAGAACGCTCAATACACTCTGTTTTGGGAACATGACTAGATAAGTAGCTGGGAACTCATTTTCACGAGATGGAATTCATAACTTTCCTATAAATTAACCAGTATCGGTGCGATACCTAAACATTTTAGGAACTTTAGGAAACTCCTTGATGTCTCGATTCGAGACATGAACAAGTGGCGCCACGACTTCTATTGATCACGAAGTACCTTATCTCTAGTTCGACTAAAGATAAAGTTCATTGGAGAATCAGCGGGAACACAAGGATAAAGCGGTAATTACAGGGGCAAAACGGTAAATTTATCCGTCCGTAATTATGAGGGTTCCACGTGAAGGATATATCACGAGATATAAATAAAGATAAACTAAATGGACATAACTCATCTGTAGTGAGGGGAGTTCAATCTATGAATCTATAGTGGAATTATTCATAGTTAGATAATAAGTAATTAACTGATTATGAGTTAATCACTTAATTGACTAATTATTAAGCTCATGATCTATAGGTCCATCGGGTCCCTATGCTAGCCCAAATATCGTAGTCGCGAAATCAAGTAGAAGAAATGGAAATTTTTAAGTAAAGTGAATTACTTAAAATAGGCAATATTAATTGTTTAAATATTGAGTATATTTAAACGGTAATTGATATAAACATTATTAATTGTTTAAATAATGAGTTTATTTAAACATGAAATTAATAATGAAATATTATTAATTAGATATTATTAATTATTTAAATATTGAGTATATTTAAATGATAATTAATAATTTGAAATTAATTAACAATTATTAATTGTTTAAATAATAAATTTTATTTGAACGGAATTAATAATTAATAATTAATTAATTAATAATAAAATGTTATCAATAAAATTATTAATTAAATAATGAGTTTATTTAATGGAAATTAATAATTAAAATATTTATTATTAATTATTTAAATAATGAAAATTATTTAAATGGAAATTAATAATTAAATATAATTTGATAATATTTAGTCGAGAGAAAATATTAATATTATTAATTGTTTAAATAAAATATTTTATTTAAATGGTAATTAATAAATAAATTAATTAAGTTGGACTTATTAATTTAAGAGAGAATTTCAAGCCCAATTGGATTAATGAACCCAATTGGAATTGGCCCAAAATAATTAATTAAATAAATTGTATTTATTAATTATTTTATTATGATAAAATCGGCCATATGAGATAATTTGTAGGAGATAATTGTTTGAATTATATCCTATAATAATTATATAGATTTATTTACCCAAGATAAATAAAATAAAGAAAAGAAAATAATCTCCTATTTATCTATGGCATTTTCGAAATTGCAAGATAAAGGAAAGAGATAATCTTTTTTCTTTTTGTATTTATCTCTATAGATTAATCCTAATGGGATTAGGATTCCTATTTTCCTATAAATAGGAGGGTTGGGTCATTCATAAATCACACAATTCAATTCCTTAGAAATTCGGAATTCTCTCTTCTTCCTTTCTCCCCCCTTGGCCGAAATTTCCTTAGTCCATTGGGAAGAAAATATTTTTTTCTTCTTCCCAGTTTCTTCTAAAGTTCGATCCCACAATCGAATTTCGTTTGATCGATCGGGATATAGCATAGAAGATCCGGTGTTGCTGAGGATTTGATGCTGTAAAGAAACCTCCAACCGATTCTCCATTTATTATTCAATGTAAGTTTTGATTTTAATTTTCGAAATTTAAAGCATGAATCTACATGTTTTATCACAATTTGCATGATATTAATAGATCCTAAATTAAGTGTTAATTTGCGTTACTAAATAAATTCCGCTAATTTAGTAAATCGTCCCTTCACACAAAACGTACAAAAAATAGTGAAATGAAGAAGAAGAGTAAGAAGAGAGAATTACGAACAAATCACATGATGTTAAGAATCAAAACTTGCTGTTACAAATCCCATAAATTAAGGGATAATTAATCATTAAAATCAAAAAAGAAAAAAATGCAATTAATATTAGATCTGGTCAAACGTAGCTAAGAGATTCCATGAGGGCAAAACCGTAACCTTATATTTCATCAGCAATCGTATTAGCCTCTGATTATGGTGGTTAATGGGTAATTTTGAAATAAAAAAACAAAACACCATGAAAAGTGAATTTGAGTGAACAGGGCCGGTCCTAATAATATTGGGGCCCAGTACTAAATATAATTTTGGGCCCCTATCATGAATTAGTTTTAAAATTTTAATTTTTATTTAAAATTTTAAAATATATTAAATTAAGGTTAAAAATACTATTGGGTGTAAAAATTTCATTTAGAATAACTAAAAGAGTTATTTTTATTTTTTTTATTATAAGAATTATTTTAATTATTGATCAATAATATTGAATAAGTTAAAAATTCTATTAAATTAAAATAAACAATTTTTATCAAAACGTCATTTAATCCATATTAATTTTATTATATACAAATATAAAAAATAAAAAAGTGAAAAAAAAGTCGTGATAACTTATAAGTCATATAATTTATACTATAAATTTTTGTTAAAAAAAATAATAAAAACACTTCATATATCATATCACCAATATAAAATTAGAATATAGTATTAAATTTCATTTACAATAACTAAAAGAGTTATTTTTTTTTTAATTATAAGAATTATTTTAATTATTGATCAATAATATTGAATAAGTTAAAAATTCTATTAAATTACAATAAACAATTTTTATCAAAACGTCATTTAATCCATATTAATTTTATTATATACAAATATAAAAAATAAAAAAGTGAAAAAAAGTCGTGATAACTTATAAGTCATATAATTTATACTATAAATTTTTTAAAAAATAAAATAAAAACACTTCATATATCATATCACCAATATAAAATTAGAATATACTATTAAATTTTTAAAAAAAAATAATAAAACACTTCATATATCACCAATATAAAATAATATAAAGTTAGAAAGTGACATGATGAGGAGTCGAACCCCAGTAGTGGGCCCGATTGGTGAGAGGTATTCAAACAATAAGCCATTGCACCAAAGGCTGCTTCATTGTTTAAAATTCTCATTTTTTTTATATATAATATAAATAATTTTATCATAATTTTGGACCCCAAGATTTGGGCGCCCGGTGCCGTCGCACCACTGGCACCACGTCAGAGCCGGCCCTGTGAGTGAATTAATGTGGTCATGAGTGCATTTATTTCAAAAAAAAATTGAATTAAAGTAAAGAAAAGTAAATTGATTAAAAAATTGAATTAAAGTAGATTAATTACTCACCTCTAACATGTTGTTCATAAGTCTGCCTATTAGCAATCAATAAAGCACCAGCTTCCCTATTTGCAGCATTGATCGGATTGGGTTCATAGAACAAGAGGGGGATGTAGACATCAAATAAATTCAGCAAATCTATGGAAAAAAAAACACTGAAGAAATTGAAAAAATAAAAGCACTCAAGAAATCAGCAAACATAAATAAATATATATATTGTTATGAAATAAAATGTACCCAACATTGGAGTCCAATCTTGATGTAGAATATTCATACATATTCCTGTATATTGCTATCAAGGGCAAAAAAAAAAAAAGAAAATTAATTAATTAATTATATATATATATATATATATATATATATATATATATATATATATATATATTAACATAAATATAAATAAATTAATATAAAATGAAAAGAAAAGTTACATTGATGTTGGGATGGAAAATAGGTTCTTGAAATTTGATGAAAGGTGGGTGATCAGGTTACATTTCTGAAGCAACAATGATTACAGTCCACGCAGGGGCGGATCTAGGAATTTTTTTTAGGGGGGGCAAAAACTATATAAAAATATTTTTTTAAATTTTGTGGGCAAAATATATAAAATACATTAAAAAGTCAAATTTTTACTTATAGTTTTTCATTTTTACATTAGAAAAATAAAAATAAAAAAAATTTAGGGGGGGCTGCCCCCCACCCTCCTTAGTAGATCTGCCCCTGAGTCCACGTGTAACCTTCATGTAGACCTAGAAGAAAATAATATTTACTAATAACCATGCAAACATTCAAGAAATTGAAAAAAGAAAAAAAGAAAAAAAGAGAATCAAGAAAGTTAATCATACTTTCATAGGGGCCCTGGAATTCAACAAAGAGTTTCATTGAGTTATCCGGCGCCACATCTACCTTGTACCCATGTCTTACCCTATAATCATATTGTAGAAAAAAAATGTAAATCAGAGAATTAAAAAGAAGGTAAAACAGAAAGAGAGGCCCATTCATTTTTGTAAAATCAGACTGAAATCTTCGATTCATCTTTCTTCTCTCTCAAAATCTTTGTTTAAGTTTCTTCTCTTCGTTCGTCTTTAATCTATAGTTATTTTGAAGCTGAATTTTATAGAGAGCTTTACAAATAACTAACTGAACTCTAATTACAATAGTACCCTTAATAGTTCTTTCTTTGTTGTTTATTGATCCTTTAATCCTTTTGTTTGTAGCTAATTTTCTCTGGTTGTATATGATTTTCTTTCATGATTTCAATTTATAACATAGCTTATTTACTGATAATTATTGTATCTAATGGATTTAAGTGGAGTCTTATCGTGGTGACCACATTTCTTTGTCAAGAAGAGTGAGAAAATGGGAGAAAGGATAGAGTATTGTAGTTGTTTTAGTGTAACGTCCCGTTACTTTTGAGGTAAAAAAAAATATTATTTATTTTATTTTAAATAAAGTATTTAAAGTTAATTTTAGAATTAGTAATTTAGAATTTAGTAGTTTATTTTGTTTTAAACCTTTTTAATCGTTTTATTAGCTTAAATTAGTTATGGTCGTATTAATAATTATTAACGGGCCAATTAATAATTATTAATCACCATTTGACTAGTTTAGAACTTCGGGTTTCGATTTATGAGATGAAATTCATTAAAGGGACGTAACCGTAATTTCCGAATTCTTAAAATATTGAACACTATTCATCCATCTTCTTTAAAAGACCAAATAGTGAAAAGAAATTCATTTCTTCATCTTTCTCTTCCCCTTAGGGCCGTAGCCCCCATTCCCTTGGAATATTTTTTTTTGTTTTTTCTTCATTTCTCGACGGATCGACTTGATTCCGGTTGCGTTGGATAGCCCTCGGTTCGAGCATCATTTTCAACCTAGCAATCGAACTTTCCATCCATTTTCTAAAGGCCTCAAGGTATGTCAAAGTTTCTAACCTAAGCTTCAAATAGTGTTTTAATGAAGTTTTTGGTTGAAATCTTTGATTTCTTGCAGAGAAACTCGATGATTTTAACTACAGAAGTTGTTTTATGTGTTTTTGGGAACTTCCCCTTAACCCTAAACCCGAGTTTGAGCCGAAACCCGTCCCGTTTGAAATATACAAATCGTGGGCTGTTTTGGGATGTTTTATTATTGAATAATTGTATGTTGTAATTAAATTCGGGAAATCAATTATTGTTCAAAAACCCTAATTAGGTTTACCCATTTAAATTGGGGACTTCCAAACTACTTGAAACCAACCCGAAACGCCTCTAAATTGCCTAAAAGCCGGAAAATCAAACCCGAAACCCAACCCCCCATTGGTGAGGTCGTGGCCCCCCTTAAGGGATTTTCGGGGTTTTTCATCGTTTTATGCTTTTAGATGTCATATGATCGATGTTTGGTTAATTATTGATTGTTAGATGTAATTTAATTGTAGGTGTTTGTGGACCGTTTGCTTGATCGCTCTTTCGGGATACGGGAGCGAAGTCTACTTTTGCCAATGTGAGAATAAATAGAATTTAAAGTAGCTTTAGAAACCGAATAAGTTGAACGATTTGTAGGATTGGAAGTTGAGATTAAGGTTTAATCGAAAGGATTAAAGTAAGTGAGTTAACATGCTTAGGCTTGGGAGTTAGTTCTAATTGAGTGAGAGAATTCACAGGTGCTTCGAAGGAAACGAGTAACTTTTGGGAGTTCTAAGTTTAGACTTACTTCGGAGTTTCCTAATATTTATCGGAAGTTGAAGGATCCAAAGGTAATAAGGATTGTGAATAAGGAACTTCGTATGTTTAATAAACAATGGAGCAATGAATTGGAGACTTTTATGTTAAGTCAAAATCTCGAGTTATTTGAAAGCCGGTTGACTTGATTTATTCATTGTTTTTCAGAAGTTCTTAATTGCTTGTTTATGTATAAGAGTAATTCATGATCCATTTACCTTTATGCCCTTTCGATTATGTTGAATGTTTATATTTACTTTACTTGCACTCGAAAGCATAATTCATATAATATCATATTGCATAATCGAAATTGGGAGGATAATGAGACATGTAAAGGTTGTAGTACTTTGCATTTTCTGGTATTATTCGTTTATGTTCATGTATATGTATCATGAGAAATGTAAAGGTTGCAGTACTTTGCATGATCGGAGGAGATGGATAATGAGATAATGATGGAACTATGCGAGTTCACATTATCTAGTATTATCCATAATTACTATGATACATATACAAGGATACAAAGTATGACTTAGCTTACGGGAGTTCATTTGAGATAATAAGGTGAATGAACTTAGCCTATAGGAGCTTCATTACATGTCATTATTCACTAGAAGTGGGAAGATATTATTGAAAAGATTTTGTATAATTTATTTTGGAAAGCGAGATAATGAGGTGAATGAACTGACCTACGGGAGCTTCATTACCTGAAATTATTCGCATGTGATGATTATATTTATGTAAAGATGGTGTGTCCTTTACACTTGCCTTACTAGTGATTGATTAATTATTAGACTACATATGCTAACATTATCACCATTTATCTTAGATTGTGATTGTTGGATATATTAAGTCCGAGCGAGATTAACATCATTTGATTAAACATAAAAAAAAGGTAAACTTTATATATAGTATGAAGTATCAAAAGTATGAACCAAAAGAGATATGTGTTTCCAAATTTTGGGAGTTTTAGTAAAGAATAAGTAAGTTTTACTTGGACACAAATCAGAGTGCGGGTTTGGTGTCTATTGTTACTTTTTATTTTGTTTATTTTCACTGGGCTTGCTTTTAGCTCATGATATTACAAACATTTTCAGGTAACGCTCTTACTCGGGGTCGTGGGAGAGGAGCTGGTGCAGTTTGATCGATGGATGATGATGTTGAGATGGACTAGGAGTATTTTAAAGTCCGTGGACTTATTTTGTTTTATTTTATGTCTTTTGTGATGTAAATTTGTTTATAAGCTCATAAGAGCTTTTTTGTTTTAATTTTTTGATTATAAACTTCTTAAACTTTGGAAAGGAATTGCATTTCCTTACTTTTAAATTTTCCTATGTGAAAAATGTATACAGGTTTTGGCTAGCCTAAGTTTCAAACATATCCACGCCGTTTTTTTTTTTAAAACTAAGACTTCTGTTGTGTTTTATTATTAAATGATTTAAAAAGAGTCGGGTCGTCACATTTAAGTTTTTTTTTTTTTTTTTTATCTTTATTGTGTTGAAGAAAAACTCGTTTAATTGATTTAAGTAGATTAGTGAAATTGGGTTCAAGGAGGGTTTTACGTAGTAAATATTTAAAAAGTATTTTGATACCATATCAACAACCTTAATATTGTAAGTTAGTTTAAAAAAAAGTAATAAATAATTTAACATGTAAATGTAGCGACATTAATTTCCGGTTATCTAAAATACCATAGAATCTAAGATGAAACAATGTTCATTTTGTAATAATTAGAAATGAGAATCTCATAGGTATGAAAGATTACGTGTTTATTACGTTGTATTTAACGGTGGGAATATAATCAAATTAGTGAAATTGGATTCAAGGAGGGTTTTGCCTAGTAAATATTTAAAAAGTATTTTTTATGCCATATCAACAAACTTAATATTGTAAATTAGTGACAAAAAAAAAGTAACGACATTCTTTCAGGAGATCCGGAATGGTTGTAGAAGAAATACCACTTTTAAAATATTTCAAAACATTTGCTATTTTTTAAAGTACCCTTAAAAAAGTGTAGAATTTTCTTAATATTTATTTGTGAAATTTTACAACTGCCCCAAATTTTAAGGGGTTTATCTTTTTTTTTTTTCACTCGGAATTATTCATTTACTAAAAAACCCAAATGAACATCAAAACTATTTTTTCTTTTTTTAATGAAAGTTTGCAAATATAATAGGTAGCCTTTTCTAAACTGGATATTTAAGTAGTAGATAAGATAACTTATGTTTTCTTAACTGGATATTAACGGAGTAAAAAAAAACCTTATAACCGAACCCATTTATTATTATAAATACTCGTTGACTGGAAGTTGTAATTGATAAGAGGCATGCTAAGGGAAGTAAATGGTTACTAGAGGTATGTCAATTAGATTGCCCTCATCATCATCATCACATGCCACAATGAGGTCTATGTGCGGATGATATGCAGGCAGAGGCAGTTCCACTTCTCGAGCTAAATCAACCATCTTCTTGTCCATCCGGTCTTTGTACCGAGGTGAAGATAGGTACCGCATGAGAGGCTGTAGGCATTCAATTCTTTCTTCTTAAACCAATCAAGTAGTTCTCTTACAGTATGATTGTCATTTACAATCCATCTGTACCAATTTGTCGTCCAGCTCAAGTTCCGGTGCTTAATGACCTTTGGTGGGAGTGGCTCAGCCATGGAGAAAACTTTCCGGATTCAGTACTGCCTTGGCACCAAATGCAAAGTGTCTCAAGAGTTTTGGTTTAATATCTTCTAGTCTCCCATCCCCTAAATTCTCGTTGATGTTAGTAGCAATAATAACTATCAGTTTTTGAGCATCGTTCTCAGAACCAGCAACAGGAAGCCGACCCAACTCAGTAACAAATTTATATAACGCCTGGAAAGCCAAGTGTAAGAGAGGAGGATGGTCATACTTGGAGAAATCGTTCCGAAGAAAATCACCAGGATCATTGATTGCTTCTCTTAATGGCTTAATTTGAAGTATCCTCCTCAAAGTCAAGAGTAAATGATTGAGGCCTGCAATTACTAATCTTTCTTGGTTTCCCATCATTCAGCTCTGTCATACCATGAACTTTATAAAACACCACAAGATCTCCATCATGAAACTCTAGCCTCTCAACATCAACACAAGAAACCAGTGCAGCATTGTCATTGCTAATGCTAAATGGATTCTATGATGCCGGTGTGCGCGGTTCCTCTCCAAACACATCGAAAGCGGTGAACTCAGGTCCAAAGTCACAAAACAATGAACCAAACAGCCCTCTAACTTCGGATTTAATAAATGCAATCGGAGGCTGATGGTTATGACAGAATTATTTAGATGTTGCAACTTGTGAGCAGAGGCAAGTGACCTGTTTTTACCAACATCACTCTCTGAGAATACAAAACTACCGGACAAATCCCACAACTCCACTACACCTTCATCATGCAAGGTCACCGACTTCACCCCGGCGAGAATAACATTCTTAGCTGCAGTGTCGGGCCAGGAAGGAATGAACAATTAAATCACTACAACAAACAACTTAAAAGGAAAGCATAAATAAAGAACCAAATGCAAGTAAGATTGCATAATGAAATTTCCATCACAAACAATAAGCAAATAAATTCACAACAATCTGCTCTGAGAAGTCAAATAAACTAGTATAACAAGGCTCAAAACATGGTCTGATAGATTTTGCAGATACTTTGAAAGCCAAAACAGATATCATAAACATAAAGCATTAAATAAGTCTTTTAGCATGGGAAAAATATGTACACTTATTAAAATAAGAAATAAGAGGACAAAGCATCCAAACTAATTGCAGAAAAAGAATTCACACACATTATTATCAAACCACAAACATAAAGATCTCTTCATAGTTCATACACTCTCTTAACATAGTAATTAAGAAAGGACATAATTTAATTTTACCAATCTCAGCACCAAGACCCTGCATCCCGGAAATCTGAACATTAGACACAGAAAACTTCCGCATCGATCGTTTCACGGCCAAACACAGCCAATTGTCGGCTATGAAGATCCTCATCGTCCAAACCCATGATCTGCACTTGTTAACGCAGCAATTATTATAATTTTACTTTCAAATCAATTTATACGTAAATAATAAATTTAATTTATAATTTCCAGCAGTTTCTCTCTAGATTTCTTGGCATTAGATTTCTTCTTATGAAAAGTAGTTTTAACGTAAATTAATGAAGATACTATGCACGTTTAATTTGACTACTCTATATGAACGTGCACGTAATATTTAATAAATTGATTTTTATCTCTATCTCTATCTCATCAATTACTAAAACCACAAACTATCATTACATATACTTCTTTTATATATTAAAATTACTTAACATGACATTATATATTTATAACCCACCTTAAATTAAATGTTTAATTTATAGAATAGTTTTAATTAGAAAATTAAAAATTAAAATAAATGAATAAAGATAAAAATAGAGATATTCTAAATAAAGGATTTATTGACAAGGTAATTTAATTTAAACTTAAGTAAAATTTAATTTTTTTTGAGGTAACTATGGTGTATAATAATTAAGTAAACTATATAAACCTAATTATAGTTTAAAAAAACAAATTTTAAAATTTCTTTATTTGAGTCACGTAATAAGCATATACATTTTTTTTTAAATATGTATTTGTATATTAAATATGGTTTTATTCATTTTAAATAATTTTATAAAATAAAAAAAAAACAATAATACAAATGGTTTTTTTTATAGAATTTTAAATCAAATTATTTAACGAGTAGAACAAAATTATTCTAAACTATATTTTGTCTTTTTCAATAATTACAATTTTATTCATTTAATTAAGTATATATTTATATCAGAATATAAAAATAGTAATAATGATAAAATTGTTTAAACATAGTGCTTGATATCCCTTCCAAATTAAATGACTTTTTAGTATTATCAACGATAAAACCCAACTGTTTTAAACGTATGTTGGCATAGATAAATATAATACTTAATTACTATAATTGTATTAGGTATAACAACAGACTAAAAAATTTTCCGTTTAAGTATTGAATATCAATGCTTCATGTCAGTGCTTTGGAAGGCTTACGCTTACCCCAAACTCAGCCTACTCGCTAAAAACTTGTTTCTATTGCTTTAGAATTTATTTCAATTCCTTATTCCCTTCCCTAGCTCTTACACCTTTCTCTTAGCCTTTGAAGTCGATTTCTATGCTCACCTAAAAATCCAACGGTTTCATTTTGTCTTTCATTTTTTATAACTGCAAACAAATTAAAGAAAAAAAGTGCAAGAAAAGAAGTTTAAAAAAGTAACAACAAACAGACTTTAAATGAATTACAAATGTATTGGCTTGATAACAAAAAAAAATTGTCTTGAATTTGGAGTTCGAGCTGTTAAGGACCCCACATTAGAAAAATGAAGGGATCTAAGAATATTTATAAAGTCTAAGGGTCACTTTCTCTCATAACCAATTAGTTTTGAGAGATGGATGCCCATATTATTAATACGGGCATTATTCCCCCTTCATCTTTCTTTAGCAATTCTTTTATTATGCTAGACCCACTAGAGAGTTAATTATGAGAATGATTGCATATAATATTAATACAAAGCAAATATGCATTCTTTTATATAAAAATTTTCAATAGTATACTCCAGGTATATTTGTAGTTTACCATTTTACACGGAAGCATTTATGTGAAAGAGAAGGAAAAAGTGCGAAACATATGTTACAACAGAAAATAATATAAAATTGTTGAACACAAAAAATACAAATGATTTCATCAAGAAAATTACTATAAGTAACCAATGGACAAAAAAAAATCAAACTTATTCAAAGAGATGTGTCAGAAGAGAAGAAAAAAAAATTCACCATTTGCGCCTCAATAGGTGATTTGAACCACAAGCCCCCTCAATCACTTCCAAAGATCGTTCAAGAACTCAAAGTTCTTGATTTCATTCTTATTTAGAGAGATGAGAATTTTTAATTTGACCAAGTGTTTATAAAGTTTAAAAATAATCATATTAACAGATAAATATAAACATTACTCAATCATATAAAAAAATAATAAAAAAGTAATATTTAATATTTTTATTTTTAGATTAGTTTAATAATAATAATTAAACTTAATGTTAATTTTGAGTACCACGGGATTGGGGACACAAACCCTCATTATATGGGAAATAACTTGACAACAAGATATTGAGGAATTGTCCATACATAAAATCATAATTATTGATATGGCCCCTATACAAACTTGAATTAGCTTGAATTAATTCCTATAAAAATAAAAATTAAGATATTTCCATTAAATTAGACTATTGCTCTTAATTTATTTTGATATATTCCAAATAAACCATTACTTGAATGTGTAAATTATCTTCGTGAGTATCACGAGGTATTTGGATCGTGAATTTAAAAAGTCTGAATTTATGTAATATGGTATATGAATTATTATATATTCAATAAATTCATGTTTTTTTTTCCTTTCTAATTTAACTCATATGTTTAAAAAGAAGTAAAATAATGTATCATAGTAACAGAGATATAATAACCTTACAAAACAAATTTGTAATTCGAAAATTCGAGTCTCTACTCCCTAAATTTGATGTAATATATATATAAAAAAAAGGGATAAAATGGCTTCAAAAATAAAATTTGTAGGTAAAGAGAAAAAAATCATTTATTAATACAACCCATGAAATGAAAGAACATCCTCATTAATTATTCCTCACACACAGAACCAAACCAAACACAAATATCTTCTTCCTCTGTTTCTTCACTTTAAAAAAACCCAACCAAAACCCCTTCCCATTCTGACACTCCACGAGCTTTCTCAAAATGCCTTGGAATCTTTGCCTTATTGTTTTCATCTTCTTCTTCTTCTTCTTCTTCTTCTTCTTCATAAACCATACAGTTTTAGCCATTGGCTTCAACTGGGGAGCGGCGGCATCGCATCCTCTACCGCCGCCAAAGGAGGTGGAGCTTTTGAAATCAAACAACATTAACAAAGTTAAGCTTTTTGACGCTGACCCTCTTGTTCTTCAAGCCTTATCTGGCTCCAATATTCAAGTTACCGTAGGTATTCAAAATGTTATGCTTAAAAATTTGAACTTTTCCAGAAAAGCTGCTGAGAGTTGGGTTCATGATAATGTCACTCGGTATTTCTCTGGTGCTGGAGGCGGGGTTCGAATCCAGTATGTTTTTTTAAATTTCTTGTCCTACTTTTAATTTTTTAATCTCTGATCTTTCATTTTGTTTTGATTTTCCTGAACATTTGAAATTTTCATTTTTTTTGGTTCTTAATGGCTTGTCTAGATGTTGATTTATTGTTGGAATTACTTGGCTGATCGATTGTTATTTTGCTTGCATGAGGAAACAATGTAATTAAGAGGATTAAAATGTTACAAAATATCTTGTTTGGGTAGAGTGCATGATTTTCTTACTGTTAGTTGCTAATGTCGAGAATGTTAGGTAATTAATCTTGATTGTGGATGTTATTTTGCTTTGATTTTGCTGTCATATTCTCTGTACTTCAGAACTTATGAAGAGAAGAGAACAAGTCAGTCAGCTGCTATTTAGTATTCACCGATGAAATGAAAGCGAAAGTGTGTGTGATTAGTTAAACTTAAACTGAAAATCAGCTCACATGAATGACAAAACACTTTCAATTGATGATTTTTTCACAAATGGTGCTGTGTCTATGTATATATATTTTTTTTCAGTGTATGAGAAACTTACATGCTTTACTTGAAAAGCTATTATTCCGCAATGTCTTCGAATGTCTTCGAATGTCAAACCTTAAAATCAGTCATATGTAGGACTGGAAAATTTTACTCCTGTACTAGTTTGGAATTGGAATCTTACTTGCAAGATTGAGTTCCTGATCCTATTATAGTTAATGATATACAGATACGATCATACTCAATTAAATTGAATTAATAGATTTTGATGGAGGTCCATATCATACATGCGTGGGTTTTTCTTCTTCTTATGTTTGTGAATACTAACAATATGTCGCATTTAACTTTACACACCCGATTCCCTATCTTCTATTGTGTTTTTCGTGTGGGTTTATTTTGTAATGCTCATTTTCACCATGAGAAATACTCTGTTTTGCAGTCTGTTTGAACATTAGGAGTTGGTGTTCAATCAGTTGAAAAGGCAGTTGTGAAGAGTTGCCTATTACTTATGTTGGGTCTATAACAAAATATCAATAATTTATTGGACAGTTCTTTTTTCCAAGTGAGATGCCAAGAAATGGAAGAATATAAACAGATTGTTTCAACATTTTGTGAAAGGATACCTCAGTTGCGCTAAGTTCTCCTGATTCTATATAAGTGCTATTTAGTAAGATGGCGTTTTAGAGGAAAGTTCAGGGTGTTCTGCCTTCCTGGGGCAAGGAAATACCAACCATTTCTTATCCCCCCCCCCCCACATTTGGAACATGATTATAGAAAGAACATTCTTTTTATCATCACGAGTCCCAAATATTGCTCTCGACTTTCGAGGATATTGATATGGCACTGCATTCGATGATTAGGTTAGATTGATTACATTTTATTGACTTTCTACTGAGCTATACAGTTTAGATTGCAAACTGATTTATGAAATGCATACCCGTTTGCTTGATTTGTTCTACTTGGTTAGACGAGAACTAAAAATTATTGGATATATTAGAGCATGACTTCTGTGATTAATTTCATATCAGCTAATAATTTGTGATTTATTTCTGTAAGAATGTTAATTTGTTTTCTTTATGTTACTTACTATCATGTTTGCAGGTATATTGCAGTTGGAGACGAACCATTTCTTCTAAATTACGGTGACCAGTTTTATCCTTCCATCATGGGAGCAGTCACCAATATCCAGGCAGCTCTACTCAAGGTAAACTTGGAGAGTAGGATAAAAGTAGTAGTTCCATGCAGTGGCGATGCATTCCAGTCTGAATATGGCCCCCCTTCAAAAGGATACTTCAGACCTGAACTGAATAAAACCATGATCCAACTCCTGACATTTCTCACCAAGCATGAATCACCTTTCTTTGTGACCATTTCCCCATTTCTAAGCTTCCACCAGAACAAAAAACATTTCTCTTGATTTCGCTCTCTTCAAGGAAACTGCTCGCCCCCATAACGATAGCCTCAGGACTTACAAAAACTGTTTTGAATTGAGCTATGACACCTTAATTACAGCATTGTCGACAATTGGGTTCTCGACAATGGATGTAGTAGTAGCACAAATTGGTTGGCCTACCGACGGAGCAAGCAATGCTAACTCATCTACAGCTGAAACCTTTATGAAAGGCCTGATGAATCACGTTCGTAGCAGATTGGGGACGCCCCTTATGCCTCGACGTCCACCACTGGAGACCTACATCTTAAGCCTTTTAGATGAAGATCAGAGAAATATATCCACCGGATCATTTGAAAGGCATTGGGGAGTGTTCACTTTTGATGGTCAAGCCAAGTACCACTTTGATCTCGGCCAGGGCTCAAAAGACATTGTGAATGCACAAAATGTTGAGTACCTCCCCCCCAAGTGGTGTGTTGTCAACAACAACAGAGATTTATCTAATGCAAGTGCTAGTGCTTTAGAGGCATGTTCTATTGCTGACTGCACAGCACTTGTTCCTGGTGGGTCTTGCTCGGATATCGGTCGACCTTGGAATATTTCTTATGCATTTAACAGCTACTATCAGCATAATGATCAAAGAGTAGACAGTTGTGACTTTGGGGGGTTGGCCCTGATCACCACCGTTGATCCATCAATCCGTAGTTGCAGATTTCCAGTTCAAATTCAAACTTCTAGTGCAGGTTTACTTCTTGGTTCTTTTCCTCAAAAGATAATCTCATTATCAGCAGTGTTCTGGGTATCTCACCTGGTTCATATTCAATAGAGAGAGGTGAATTCGCAGTTACGGGAAATTAAAATCAGAACCACATGTGAATTTTCCTGCAATTTTTCCTTTGCTGGATTGATCATCTTGATGACTTACTAATGTTTTTAACTAAGTAGTAGCTCTAAATCTCTAGATTTCTTGGAATTAGATTTCTTTCTTCTTTTTCATTCTATTCAAGTAGTGAAAAGAAAGCAAATCATGTATTTTTTTAAACATGAAGCTAACTATTATTTAGATTTCAAAGGATTCTAAATGCTTTTGTAATTATTGTCTCGGTGTGTCGGTGGTTAGGCCTCGCTTCTCTCCGGAGTGTTGATACGGAATTATTTTATAATTATTCTCCTTCTTTAATCGCCCCTAACTGAAGTAATTATTTTTGTAATCTTTCAACATACTATTGGAAATGATTTTGTTGCTATTCATCTAGACGAATCAACATCTTGACAAGCAATTTCATACTAAAGATCTTGGTCCTCAATCAGGATTGAAGTTTTTTTCGGTCTCTAGGTTGAAGAGTGTTTTCAACTCCCTATAGCTTATGTATTTAAAACTGGAAGCTTCAACTGCAAGTTTTAGTTTAGGTAAAGCCAATAAAAATACTAATTAATGAATTTAAAAAAAGACATAATTTTTATGAATAAAATAATGAACAGTGTGTATTTCATTTGTTAATATAAACTGTTTTGAAATAATAAAACAAAAATGTGAACAAACGTTTAATTTATGGTTTAAAATTCTTTTAAAAAATGTATTCTCTTTCACATTTCTTTCTTAAGAAGATGGTCTTTCTTTGCTTGCAAACCAAGAAGTCCAGGACTATTATTATAGGGATAAAATTTTCATTTTCATTTTTGTAATTTGAATTTAGCTAAATATGTAGATGTTAATTATATATGTCTTCATTTGATAAAAGAGAAATCCAGCTGGAGTGGTAATCATGTAAAGCTAAAGTTGACTACGAAAACGATGCCTTCTTAATTATTCCTCCTTTCCTTCCTTCAAACTGGAAGAGAGATATATTCTTAATAACCATCGGTTTTCATCTCAAATTTTTTGATAATGGAAGACGTTCGTTTAATTATAAACCTAACAGAAAAAAAAAAAAAACTCACAGAGATAAAAATTAGAAATAAAAAAAAAAACACAAAATGTATCCATAATTGCCTTTTTTTCATTGGGACCAAGCAGCCTTAACTTATCATCGAGCGATTCATTTTAGGGTTATTTTATCTCTTTGATGAAGAATCTTTAACTTGTTTTTCGAGATTGGCTTTTTTGAGCTCACAAATCTTGGACTAAATCTCATTTTTGGATCCTTCGTTTGAGCTTTGTTAGATTATGATACTCATTTTAATAATCATGAGTTTCACTCTCAAAATCAATTAGTAATGAAATGAATGAAACTGAATAATTATAAATCTTATCAATTCCATTAATTTTTATTTTTTTTACATGAGATCATTGACACGGAGACTTTCTCGGGCTAGTAACGACCATGAACAAGGAATTTTCACAAAATGACCCACTTTTGTTTTGTTAATTGAAAATTTAAAACATTCATTTATTTGAAACCACGTTTTTTTTTCCTTATCAGACCATGTGACGTGAGTACAGTTTGAAGATAAAAATGTTGAATTAAAATTAAACCTTATCGAAGCTCCATTATATTATTGACTGACATATGGAAAATGAAGACTTTTGTTTATTTAATTTGTCTCATTTTTAACATTTGTTCCCTTCGTAATGATGATTTATTCTCTTCTTTAACTAATTTGAAGGGTCAAAAAACTTACCAACTATTTGGAAAAAGCTTGACCACGTGTCTCTTTCCTCGGTCTCAATTAGATGTTCTCATGTGAGTGTGACACATATATGTCTTTGTCCAATTACTATTAGACTTAAAAATTTAAATTATTATTAATCTGTTACTTATAATTTATAAAAGTTAGTTTTAGATAAATTGTAAAATTTTAGGTTTAAATAAATTTCATATTGTCTATGTTTGTGGTTCAAATTCAACACTCCTCTTACGCGTGGATTATTAAATAAATTAGAAAAAATAA
This sequence comes from Gynostemma pentaphyllum, assembly GCA_028015215.1. Lineage (NCBI taxonomy): Eukaryota > Viridiplantae > Streptophyta > Magnoliopsida > Cucurbitales > Cucurbitaceae > Gynostemma > Gynostemma pentaphyllum. The sequence goes on from CM051355.1 coordinate 17,287,887, forward strand.
TATAGATGTTTTGAATTTAATTTAGGCTTTGTTTGATAATAATTTTAAAAGATGTTTTCAACTTTTTTTTTCTTTAGACTTTCGAGTGGTTTAAAATTGAGAAGACCATTTGAGTCACTGTAAATAAATTTATGATTTTGAAATAAAAGAAAAAACATTTATTTTTATTTACATATTTTATCTTTTTAAGTTATAATGTTGAAAAGATAAAATAAAGGTTATTTTTGAACAAAGACTATTTGATCTTTTCAATATATAGTCATTAGTCAATAACATGGGATAATTTTTGGTAGCATATTTTCTTTAGCGTATCAATTATTTAGAAGTACTCCTAAAAATCACTAATTAAAATGTTTTCTTTAAATTTTATTTCTTAATGTTTTTGAGAATCGTAAATCTAGTAATTTTTTAGTAATATTTGTAAAAATAGAAATTCTAAAAAATATTTATAATTATAGCAAATTTTGATTTGGTGAATCAGTGATAAATATTGAATTACATATTTTTACAATAAGTTTATCATTGATACACACATTAATCACTGATTAATATAGTAAAAATTACAATATTTACAAATATTTTTTAGAATTACTCTTTTTACAAATATTACATTAAAATTTGCTATCCAATAAAATTTCTCTTAAGAATGTCTTTTTTGATTTTGTAATCAAATATCATTAAAATTTTAATTAATTTAAATTACTTTTGACCCTTTCAAAGGTTTAATGTGAAACACGTTCTTGGTCAAGAGAGAATAATATTCCGTTTGATTTTTCTTGGAACAACGGACATTAAAAATATCTAGAGACAACTCAATTAATTATAAAATTCATGGGATTTCAAAATTCTAAAGGGGCATTTGCAAATCTAGCAAATTTTTTAGCAATATTTGTAAAAATGAAAGTTCAAAAAAATATTTGCAAATATAGTAAATTTTGATTTAGTTTATCATTGATAAACATTGAATTACATATTTTTATAGTATGTTTATCACTGATAAACACATAAATAATTGTTTATCACTGATAAACATGATAAAAATTGCTATATTTGCAAATACTTTTTTGAGTTGATATTTTTACAAATATTGCATAAAAATCTGTCACCCAATGAAATTTCCCAATTCTAAAGTTGAAGGTTAGGAGTCTCCCTCCCAATTTAATGTAATTATTTTAAAAAATAAGTTTAAAATATCCGGATTCAACTCAATCAATTGCAAAATTCAAAGGATTTGAAAGTTTCTTCCAAAATTCAAATTCCTCCAACTCATTTGTTCCCTTTTGTCTAGTAATCCACTGTTTATTTAAAATATATTATTAATGTTTAATTTTCTATTTGATTTTAAACTTATCTCAGAACTTATATCAAAATTAGTATAATATACGGAAAGTACTTAAAACAAGAAAAAGGATAATAACCCACTTTGAATCAAATGCACATGCCTTTAAAATAGGGCACTATATTATTAGCAAACCCTAAAGCCAGCATTAATAATTAAAGCTACTGGCTTGGAAGTTTACTGTTTCAGATGCTTTTTTTTTTAATCACAAAGAAAACAGGTTAAGTTATATGATTTCTTTATGAACTTTTCCTTAGCATCAATTTGATTCATGAACGTTAAAAGTTTTAAGTTGTTCCCTATATTTTATCATCTAATATTAATTAAGGTGTTTGTTTATTTTTTAATTAAAAGAGTGCTGTTCATCTAATAGTTGGGAAAACATATTTTTTACTCTTGAATTTTAGGGATATTATCAACTAACCTTAAACTTTAAATGTTATCAATTTTAACCCTAAACTATATAAATAGTTATAAGTTTAACCTTCTATCAACTAATTGTTAACAATTTCACATGTAAACTGTAGATAAAGTTTATTTATATAAAGGATAGCAACAAATTTGAATGATTTAAAAATAAATGTATTAAATTGAAGCTTGTGGCATCGATTTTATGAGAAAGAGTTGCAATTAGTAAGATAATATATATGATTTGGTAACTCATCGAGTTTATTTTCTAATATTAGATAGTTGTTTATATAATTTTATGACCTAATCTTTTCTAAATTTTAGAAAACTAATGAAATTTGGTGTTAATAATTAATAATTGTTAAGAAGATTAAACTCGCAACTATTTATATACTCTAGAGTTAAAATTAATAATACCCTAAAGTTCATAGGTAAAAAATGATTTTTTTCCTTTAAAAGTTTCTATTCGCTCTACATACTTTAATTAAATCTTATTGGTTTTGTCAATATTTTTTTAATATTAATTTTGGTACGAAATTGATAATTTCTTTTGGATATTTTTTATCATTCAGAAAATTGTTTTGGATTTGTTAACTTCTTATTAATATAGTTTTTTTTTAAGCATTAAAATTAACTTCATTCTCCAATAACCAGGACTAAGATTTAACCAAAAAAAAATTAAAATTAAAATTAAAATCTACTTTTAAAAGTACCATGCTTAAATTGATAGTAGTGACAAAACACAATGACTACGTTGACACAATGGTGAAATAATATAGGGACCAATCATATAACTTAACTAAAAATTAAATTTTGTTTCCAATTTTTTTTTAAAATAGTAATTTAAAAACTAAATATAGTTTTGATCCCTAATTGGTTTATTATTTGTAAAAGTTATATTTTAATCCCACAAATCAAACGAAAATCTAAATTTAGTTGGTAATCTTAAAATTGAGCTAAAATTTAACAAATAAATGTTACAATGTATTTGATTAATAATTAGTATCACCATTAGATATAAATTTTATATCCGTAAGAAAACATATATATGACAACACTTTTTCATTAAATTTTAACTTTGATTTTAAAAAAATTGAACCTCTTTTAATTTAATTAAAATTTAAAGAACTAAAGTAGATTTTTAAAAGTTTTGATCCAAATTATAAAAAAAAGTAAATTTTAGTGACCAAAAGCTACATTTAACCCTTTTTCTTCTTCTTCTTCTATTAAATACCATGAATAATACATCGTATAATTTTTTTTTTCTTTTACTATGCACAAAAAACATTGTATTTATTATTCAATCTATAAAATCAAACTCATTTTCAGGTTCCTTTTAGTATTAACTAGATTTTAACACGTGCGTTGCACGTGATTTATTTGTTTTTTTAATTATAATTATTATATTTAAAAAAAAAAATCTATAAGAGGTATTATGGTTTTAAAATATTTCTCCATATCCTTAATATATATAGATAAAGAGATAAATATAGATATATTCAATATTATATTTTTTTTTAAAAAAATTATAATATACTTCAAGTTACTAATATAAATTTAACTTTATCCAATAAAACACATGAAACTTTTTTTTAGTTGATAGAAAACAGGCCATTGAATTGTCAAAAGGAGATGACTTCATATAGAAAATAAATTTGTCCATCGAAAAAACAAATGAATGCACTTTTATATATAGTATAGATAAAAGTAACTAATACATCTAATTTAAAATATAGCAAAAATTAATGAATTAATGTACGTTTACCATAAAAATAATCAATGTACTTTTTATTTTAGTATTTAAAAAATATTTTATACCGTAATTCAACCTCGATAAACAAATTTTTTTAAAAACAAAATTAACTCATTATATTAAATAAGTGATAATATATTATAAGAATATAATAATTAATTGTGAGTGGTAATTAATTGTTGTAGTGACAGATTTTGTAATTTCATAATTTATAAAGGGGTATAATTGTCCTAAAATGTTTCTAAAACTTCCCCACTTTTATATATTAGAGATTTGTTATTATTCGCAGTTTTTGCTTCTTTTTCTTTTATTTGAAATACTACACATTTTTTTCCCTTCTCTTATTTATTGCTGCGTTTAGTAGACCCATAGAAAAGAGCTCAATTTGATCTAGGAATGTAACATAAGTAGTATGGATGGATTTGGATGCCAACTCTTGCCATGCTCCTGGACCGCTCAAAATTACGACCATCCATTTCGAGAAAAATGCCATCCAATCTTCGCTTACTCAATTACGGTTTTGTCCATGAAAACAGATCAACGGATTAGACATCAATATTTATTTTTAATAAGATTGAAAGTTCAAGTTTCTTCTCTCCTCATTTAATATAATATCTAAAAAAAAATATTTGAATACTTACTAGTCATTTGTACTCACCATTCAATATGTAATTTACAGACGAGTACAAACTCATACTTATTAGTAAGTATCCAAATATTATCATTTGAAATGAGTTGCGTTCTGTACTAGTAAAGAGAATCCAAAAGTTCAAACTAAACTATAATGGAAGGGAGAAATAGTCAAATTCTTTGAGATTTGAATATAATTACAAGTTTAGCGTGCTTGAATCATTAAAAAAAAGTTATCTCAATTTTTTTTCTTCCGTAAAATGACGTGAGTTTGATTTATAAACTTTATAAAATAAAATAAAATTTAAGAAATAACCCAAGACTTCTTACTCCATACACATAGATTAAATAGAAGAAAGTCGTAAATTTGATCAATGTGACTATTTTTTTGGTCACTATAAATAAAATTTTGTGACCTCTCTTGCTAGAAATTCATACTTACTCGTTTCTTTGATAATAAAATTAAGAATACCGAGTAATATGTGGAGTTAAGTTTTTCATTTATTATATTATTGGAATAATAATCTTAAAGCAATTCAAGTGAAGAACCATACTCGTAAAATATAAAAGGTGTGTAGAAACTTTTATTTATGGGAAATTTACATGAATGTTATAATTGAGTGAAATATTTATAAAAATGTTAGGAATTTTTTTTTTTACAAAAATGTTATAATTTCAAAAGTCGAATATATCAGTCAATCTATTAGTATATCAGTCAATAATTAATAGTTTATCAACGATATATAATAGTATATCAGTGATAGACTATTAATGATCAACTGATAAACTATCATTGATATACTAATAGTGATTGACTGATATACTCAGAATTTTTAAAATTCTAACATTTTTGTAAATATTTTTTTTTTCTAACAAATTTGTAAATATTATAAAAATTTCGAACATATTTGAAAATGCCCCTTTATTTATTGGTACAAAGATAATCTTTATTTTTTATTTTTCCTTTTTATGATATTAGGAGAACAATTTTATTACAATTCAAAGTAGGACACAATTGAAACGGGGGATGTTAAATCATCATTCTTTTTATAATACTTAAGTACTTATTAGTGAGTATGAGGTCATACTCATCTTCCTACATGTCTCTTTTCTATTAGATAAAACATTAATATGCCCATGTATTAATTATCATTGGTATATTTTATCCAATAAAAAATGACATGTATGATGGTGGTACAAATTCATACTCAATAGTGAATACCTAAATATCTTCCATTTTCAAATTAAATATTTCTACTTTACTTTTAATTAACCAATCAAATGTGAACAGATCTTTAAATAATTAGAGTAGAGCACGTGGGAGCAAAGCAATTCCCTCTCTCGTTTCTGGCCTCAATTCCTTATTAGATTTCTGAGCCAAATTAAAATTGAAATACTATAAAAGGGATCTTTCATTTAATTTTTTTTTTTAATCAAGATATAGATGGGTGATTGGATTTCCACATCTCCTTGCGCTTCCTGCAGATTGCTTAGGCGCCGTTGCACCAAGGACTGTGTATTCGCCCCTTATTTCCCTCCCGATGACCCCCGCAAGTTCGCTATTCTTCATAAGATCTTCGGTGCCAGTAATCTCTGCAAAATGTTACAGGTACCTCTCTCTCTCTCAACATATCGACTAATACCGAAACGAGAATGAGACCCGGTACGAAAAAAAAACCCCTATTAAGTCATAGACTAACCCGTGTTTTTGACTTAAGATGTCATCACAAGAGATCAAACTCATGACCTACTGGTCTGATACCATGTTAAATATGTTTAATCACCACAATTTCAAAATTTTCCTAGTCTTGATATCATGACATCTCAAAACCAATTGACTATGAGAATAATGACTCATGTATCTTATAAATATTGTGAGTTCCATTTATCTTTTCGACGTGAGATTCTCAACACCGAAAGTCAAATTATCAATATCACGACTTTGAGCCATGTTAGGTCTAACTATATATGTTGGGGTATTTTTGGGTGCAGGAGCTCCCAATTGATCAGAGAGAAGATGCGGTGAGTAGTTTAGTATACGAAGCTAATGCTAGAATGCGAGACCCAGTTTACGGCTGTGTTGGTGCAATATCTTTCCTGCAAAAACAAGTGTCCCGATTGGAAATGCAGCTGGCTATGGCAATGGCACGGGCTGAGCTACTAAGCTTGCAGATTCAGCAAACCGAGCAAGCCGCGGCCTCGACGACGACGACGGGGAGTTTCCCAATTCAAGCACATGAAGATGATGTTTTTTCAAATACTGCTGATTTTAATAATACCTTCATGAATATTAATCAGGACGCTTCCCAATGTTGCGGTGTGATCCAGGAAGAGTACTACAGCTCCCTATGGAATTGATCTGCTCCATAAATCATAAATTGGGAATTATCAAAATAGTAAAAAATATTTGTAATTACTTAAACAACATAATCTATATCTATCTATAACATATCTAAATGTGGCTAAGTAGGGCGTTTACATTGATTTGGTGTGGCCAAGTATTTCTATCGCTCTCCTCTAACGAGAAATTATTCAGAATGGTTGGAACAATGAGGCTGGCTGTTTATATGATGGACACATGTCTCTGTTTTTTGTGGTGTTCCTATGATTACCTGTTCTATATTTATGATCAAATTCCGAACACTATTAAATTGTTGAGATCGGAAAGTTGGGGTTTGTTAAGAGATTTATGAACTCAGAAAGTGTGGAAATTAGGAAACGAGTTAAGGGATCGCGTGAAATTTGCTTGACAGAGGTGAGGAATGTTTAGGGTCTAGGCTCTTCTGATTTGAACCTTGATGTGTTTTTAAGGAATGTTTTAAAAGAGTAGTGTTGTTGATTTGCAACATTCAAAATAATTTGAAAATAACCTTTTATTTTAGAGTCGGAATGACATCCGGTTATGATGTTGCACTCATTAAAATATTACGGTCAATATGAACCCAAACATATGCCACTTAAGACAAAAGAATGGAACGGTATGATTTTTTCATAAATGGTATTCATTATTCTAGTAAATTTTTTTTTTTGGTATTTTGTTTTAAGTAGCATAAATTTTGGTTCATATTGGCCCTCTTATTATCACGAGTCCCACTACAAGAAAACTGGGCATTACTGGCGAAATAATGCCGGCGAAATTACTTTCGCCGGCATAGAGAAGGGAAAAGCTGGCGAAATAGTGAATTTCGCCGGCATTGGTGGCAAAGCCGGCGAAATTTCAAATTTCGCCGGCATAGGGTGGATTTAAAAAAATAAAAAATAAAAAAAGCAAAGCCGGCGAAATTCGCCGGCTTTGTAACTTAAAAAAGGACGCGTGTGGTTGGGGCAAAGCCGGCGAAAATTGAAATTTCGCCGGCTTTGCCCTGGTTTTAAACTTCAGCCGATCCCTTTTCCCCTTCCCCCTTCCTTTTCCTTTTCCTTTTCCTTTTCCTTTTCCTTTTCTCCTTCCCCCTTCCTGGCAGCAGCTCCCTTCGGCGGCTTTGCTCTCCGGCGCGGTGGACTTCGATTTAAGGTAAGTTTTCTTCCAATTTTCTTCCTAGATTTCATTTTAGGATTGTATTTTAGAGTTTACACCTATTATTTTGAAGATTTTCTCAAAAACACATGATTAGAAAAGTTAGGGTTTGGAATTTTTTTTTCAATCTTTCAATTTTCTTGCTAAATGTTTGATTCAAATCAATAATTAGTGCTTACATGATAAAAAATTGATTGTATCTATGTGTTAATTAGTGTTTGAAGTGAGTTCCATACTTAGTTTAGGTTATGATTTTTTAGAAATGGATTTTACATAGGTTGTTCTTCAATTTTGTATTTCATATATGTAAAAGATGAATATTCATTAATGAAAGAACTAAACCCAAGTTAAACACTTTTTTTTATTGAAAATTTAACTTTTTTAAGATAAATGTTATTTTGGTTTTAATTATATGAAAATTTTGAATTCTTTGTTAAATGTACAATTTTCAATTAATTAAATGTCAAAATATTTTACGAATTACTCGAATTGATCAAAATTAATTTGTACTTTTAAATTTTCTTTTTACTTATGATTGTTTTTTTTTATTTGTAGTTCACAATAAGGTAATTTAATTTTGGCAAACAACAGAAATGGCGAGCAATGATAGGTACGTTTTCAAGTACTTATCAGACTTGATTATCATAGAGTATTATATTATAGTTTTTATTTTAGAATTGTTAAAAACTTGGGTGTGGCTAACCTGCAACAAAGTTAGTCACTCATAATCTGTTATCAATTATTTCATTGTTCATGCATAAACTTTGAGTGTGACTAACCTGGCAGGAAAGTTAGTCACACATGCTCTGTTATAATTTATTTCTTTGTTCTTACATAAACCTTGGGTGTGGCTAACTCTTGCAGCAGTTAGCCACACCTATAAAATTGTCATCTGTTATTGTTATGGATCTCTATTTACCTACCATAGTCATTTTTTAGAATTAGGTTATAGAGTCAAGTTAAGTAGCAACCTAACTTTATTATTACTTGGGTTATGGTTCAGGAGTTGGATAGTACTTAGAGACAGATTTTGTAATGAATATGTCAAGGGTATTAAGTCTTTCATAAAGGTAGCGAGGACCGTTGTCAATGAAAATGGGAGGGTTCGTTGTCCTTGTATGAAATGTGTGAACACTGTATTTGGGCAAATTGATAGTATAGAGCGACACCGTATATTAATGGAATGTCTCCGACCTATGCTCGATGGGTATTGCATGGAGAACAAGCGATGCTGGGGGTTCACGAGTAATGTCGGAGTACGTCACAAGGTCATGAGGATTTAGAGGGACATTCGATGATGAGAGAGTGAGTGAAATGTATGAAGTTATTCAGGAGATACAAGGCCCGTTACATGAGAATGTTGAGAATGATATATCCACGAGATAATGGTTTCTCACATTTATTAGGTGAAGCTGGAAAAGAATTATATCCTGGGTGTACGAGGTTTTTCGCTTCTAAATTTTTTGGTGAAACCGATGCATATAAAAGTTTTGAACAAATGGAGCAACAAGTCTTTCGATATGCTTCTCAAACTATTGAAAGAAGCATTGCCACTTGACTCAGACAGGGGTCATATTACTCTAGTAAAAAAATGCTAAGTGGATTGGGTTTAGGTTATGAAAAGATTCACGCATGCAAGTATGATTGTGTATTATATAGGAAAGAGTTTGCTAATTGTGAGCATTGTCCGGTGTGTGGAGAATCAAGATATAAAGAGGTGATAAATGGGAAGAGTAAGAAAGTTCCTCAGAAAGTATTGCGTCACTTCCCAATTAAGCGTAGGTTGCAACGTATGTTTGCTTCTAAACACACCGCTTCTGATATGCTATGGCATAAAGATAAGAGGATGGAAACAGATGGTGTGCTTCGCCATCCATCAGATGCATAAGGATGGAGACATTTTGACCGAACATATCCATGGTTTGCGTCTGATCCAAGAAACGTGCGTTTGGCTCTAGCATCAGATGGTTTTAATCCTTCTAGTAACATGAGTACATCTTACAGTATGTGGCCGGTTATGTTAATTCCGTATAATTTGCCTCCTTGGAAGTGCATGAAAGAATCTAGTTTCTTTATGTCATTGCTTATTCAGGGACCAAAATTACAGGGGCAAGATATTGATGTGTTTTTAGAGCCCTTGATTGAGGAGTTGTATGAGTTGTGGAATGAGGGGATTAGAACATTTGATAGTTCAAAATCCGAATTCTTTCAAATGCATGCTGCACTTTTGTGGACGATTAATGACTTTCCCGCATATGGTGATTTGTCAGGATGGAGCACTAAAGGATATAAGGCGTGTCCTTTATGCCTAGATGATACATCATCACGAGGGTTGAGAAGTAAAGTTTGTTATATGGGTCATCGGCGGTATCTACCATTAGATCATGTAATGCGTAGAAGTAAGCTACATGATGGTTTTCATGAATTACGAGATAAACCTATGGTTAAGACCGGTTTTGAGATATTATCTGAAATAAGTCGTTTACAGTTTGTTAAAGCAGGTAAAAATCCTATCAACTTTGACAAAAAGCGAAAACAACCATAACTGGAAGAAGATGAGTATTTTCTTTACTCTCCCATATTGGTCAACCCTACTTCTACGCCACAAGTTAGATATCATGCATATCGAAAAGAATGTCTGTGACAACTTGATAGGGACATTATTTTCAATAGAAGGAAAAAACAAAGATACCTTAAAGGCACGGTTAGATTTGCAAGATTTGAGAATTAGGAAAGAGCTGCATGTATACAAGGCCGGTACTAAGTTTGTAAAACCTTTGGCATCTTTTACCTTATCTTCGAAAGAAAGAGTTCAGGCATGCAAATTTTTGAAAGGTGTTAGATTCCCCGACGGTTTTGCATCAAATATATCTCGTTGTGTCAATGTCGAATCTGGAAAATTGTCTGGACTTAAGAGTCATGATTCACATATTCGGTGTTTTGTGGACAAGAACATAGATCGTGTCATTACTGAGTTTAGTAATTTTTTTCGTTCTATGTGTTCGAAGGTTATTCGGGTTGAAGAACTGGATAGGTTGGAAAGAGACATTGTCACCATATTATGCAAACTTGAACGGATTTTTCCTCCGGCATTTTTCGATGTCATGGTTCACTTGTGTGTGCATTTGCCATATGAAGCTAAAATAGTTGGGCCTATTACATATAGTTGGATGTACCCAATTGAACGTAGTCTTAGAACATTAAAACAATATGTAAGGAACAAATCACGACTAGAAGGATCGATTGCTGAGGCATATGTGCTAAACGAGTCCATAAGTTTTTGTTCTATGTATTTGGAAAACATTGAGACAAGACATAACAGGATTGACCGGAACGATGAACGATCATCAATCAATCGTGCAAAACGGGATATTTCTGTTTTTAGACTCCAAGCTCGTCCAATTGGGAGGTCTATATTTCGACAACTATCACAAGATGAAATGAACAAAGCACATTGGTACATTTTGAACAATTGTGACGAAGTCGTACCATTCATTCGGTACGTGTAGCTAATTTGACAATTATAATCTTTAAATGCAATGTTCATGTAACGTGCCTTAAATATACTAGCTTTCTACATTATAGGAAGCATTTTGACATTCTTCAAAGTGAAAGATCAAGTGTGAATATATACACACGTCAAGAGAGACAATTCCCAGAATGGTTCAAAGCTCATGTAAGAGTGTAATTTTCACTATTAGTGTATCCAAAAAATTGTTTTAACTTTATCTAAATCATATGCTTATGTCACAGGCACGAGAACTACACAATGCGGGAAAAGTTAGTGAGGATCTTTATGCAATTTCAATAGGACCAGATACTCGAGTCCGTTCATTTACTGGATGTTGTGTGAACGGTTTGCGCTTTCACACAATAGATCGTTCAAGCGCTCGTATTACTCACAGTTGCGGTGTTTCAGTTCCAGGGGAACATGAAACCGGTTCTATATCGTTTTATGGACTGCTGAGCGAGGTTTTAGAGTGTACATATGTAGGGGGAAATAAAGTAATCTTATTTAATTGTGAATGGATAGACACATCCTCCCATAAAATCCATAACGACCTTGGTATCTTGTCCATTAATCTATCTTGTAGGTCGTATGTGAATGAACCGTTCATTCTTGCCAATCAGGCTGAACAAGTGTTATACTTGGAAGACATAAAATATGGTGGGGAATGGCGAGTGGTCCAATCTTTGAAATCAAAAAAAGTTTGGGACGTTCCAGAGATAGATAGTGATGAAGAGGCTGAAGAATATGACCTTAATATTGGACCGCTTGAGACGGAAGTTATTGATACTGTGGATGATATCGCTATGTTAAGAAAAGATGTACCACCTGACTTGGTAAATGTCGACGTTATGGACCGAGCTATTGGTAATAATGATTCTAGAGAAGATGATTTCATTGACGATGAAGATGATTTCATTGAGGAAGAAGATGCAAACATAGTAACATCGGAATCTGATTTTAGTGATTAGGTACTTGTAGGTAATGCCTTTTATAATTACTTAATATAGGCAGACGTCTTAATTACGAAATGTATATATTGTGAGTTTTCATTTTCATACATATTCAGGCCTCCTCTTGGTCCGTGCAAGACCCGTGTAGCTGCATTACACCCACATAGTACGATCGATCATGAGCCAGGAGGAGTACTCCGCCTGGTACTTATTAACTTGCATATATTTCAAAGATTTTTAACTTTCATGCATAACTTATTTGAATTTGGAACAGGTTCACATCCACTTAAGCGCAGAGGGCCATCCAAAAGCCTAGCACTTGCCTAGCCGTTCGAAACAATGGTGGGAAACTACTTGTGGACATCCCCGACAAGTTATGTGCGCCCGTGGGTGCAAATGCGACCTTGTTCATCAATGAGATCGGGGTTCTTTGCCGGGGTTATATTCCCATTCGTCGTATGGTTAAATGGAAGCTTGTTACCCAAGCAGACAAAGACAATATAATTCACAGGCTTTTGGTAAGTACATTTTTATTCGTTTTTCCTAAGTTTGTAAAATTCATTACTCATTTCCACTCTTTATGACATAGGATAACTTTATTTTCGACCCTACTCGAGAGGCTGTCACTGTTTATCTTAATCACAAAATGCCCTTGGCTTTGAATGAGTTTCGTGGGAAGTTGCACAGACACTATAAGAAGATTAAAGCGAAAGATGGCATTCAAGTAGCACGTGCATCAAACCACGAACAAGTAGAGAGCATGGATGATTGGGTGTTTTTATGTGACATGTGGGAGACACCGAAGTTCAAGGTTAACACATAACCTCTTCATATATAGGCTATTGTTTATAACTTAATAATATTGTAATTTTACTTTGAATTTATTGTAGGCCATCGTGGATGCAAATGTCGAAAATCGGGGAAAAATGAAATACAATCACAAGACGGGCTCAAGGTCACATGTGCGAGTCATGACGGATTTTGTAAGTATATGTTTAGTTTTGATATGGAAAGTACTAAAACAACTTCATATACTAGTGCGCTCAAATTTCTTAGCATTCTCGTTTTTTTTTAAAGCAAGTCAAGATGAAGATCATGAAGAAGAGTTCAATGAAATTGATCTATTTCGTGTCACGCACACTAATGATAAAGGTGATTGGATCAATGATGAGGCAGAGAAAGAATATGTAAGTCATAAGACATTAAAAGTTAAGTATAAGATTATGTTTTATGTATTATTTATAAATTGTATGTTATTTGTAATAAGTGCGAGAACATGATGTGTGATTTGATGGTCGCCCCTGATATGGAGGTGGATGGAGAGGTCCAACCGCGCCTAACTAGTGTCGAGATCATTGAGAAAGTGCGAGGCTATCGATCCGGCTATATCAAAGGCTTAGGGGCGGGACCTGCTCACTGTAGGGACTCTTCTATCAGAAGATCGAGCGCTCACGCGCCACGGAAGATCCGAGGGTGGAGATGCTTTTGGCAGAGAACAAAGAACTTAGAAGTGAGTGCAATGAACTTAAAGGAGAGTGCAATGAACTTAGAGGTAATTACAAAGATCTTCAGGGGAAGTATGACGGTCTTGCACAAGATGTGGGCAACCTGAAGAACTACTTTCCTTCATTTCCGGATAGTAGTTCACGTGATTAGTATATACTAGATAGTTTTGTAAAAACTATGTATTTGAACACTCGGATGGTTTTTTTGTATTTGGATTGACGTTTTGTATGTGATATAAATGGTATATGCAAATTATGATGTTGCTTAAAAAGTAGAGAAATTTGATACGTGGAGTTTGTTTTTCATTTGACTGAAAATACAGGTATTTGAAATGTAATAATTCGAAATCGTAAAAAAACAAAATTTCAAATGTTACAGTGGTTTTGCCGGCGAAATTCGCCGGCAAAGCCTTTTTAAAAAAATGTGTTTTCTTTGGCTATGTCGGCGAAATTCGCCGGCATAGCCTAAAAAAAAATTAAAAAAATTAATGCCGGCGAAATTTCGCCGGCATAGCCTTTCTATGCCGCGAATTTCGCCGGCATAGGTTAGGTATAATGAATTCCTACTTAAACCCTATACCGGCGAAATTAACCATTTCGCCGGCATAGCCTATGCCCACGAAATCGTAATTTCGCCGGTATAGCCTAAAACGACGGTCCTTTACCTGCCAAAAGTCCCGGCGAAAAAAATTCGCCGGTAAAATTCGCCGGCTTAGCCTTTACCGGCGAAAATTTGGCCAATGCCGGCGAAAATTTTCGCCGGTATTGCTCTAATTTCTTGTAGTGTCCAACGTCACAAGTGATTCGTCATTCCGGTTCTTGGATCAAAAGTTATGACTAAAGTATATTTCAATCTACCTCGGTGAAATTTTCGTAATTTTAACTTTTTAAATTATGTTTTTTTTTCCTTCTAAAATATGACAACGTATACCCAACATGCCATTTACCCTATTTTTCATAATAATTTCATTTATACAATATATTTTCAAATTATTTTTTAAATATTTAATATTAGTAAATAAAAAAACCTCAATTTATACATCAATAATAAAAAACAATCATAATGAAATCAATCGAAATTGAGATATTATTTACTAATAGTTAAAATCCGAATCATATTTTCACATGTAGTTATCGTAGTAAATAATTCAATATATCATTGAAGTGTAGTATAATATAATTGAAAGTGATCTATTTCTTGTGTAATTAAATAACAATTCGTTTTATATCAATTTACTTGCGGAAATCACATTTAATACGTTCGATTATAAGTTCATCGAAAGAACAACAGTTGCAACAGTGATCGTAAAAGTTGTAACTGTCGGCAGATTGTAAAATGAATAAAAACAAAACTTTAAAGATCAATGGGGAGGGGATCGACGCAAGAAATGATTAACGTGGGAAACCAATCGGTGAAAACCCACGAGGCCACGCCTAGAGAAAAATCCACTAGAAAAATCAATATACATCCAAAACAAGAATTTAAAGCAAACACAAGCACAAATGAAAAACTCCATTTTTCTTTGTCTTTGATTGCTCCTTGATGATGTCGATCTTCAAATTAGATTTCTTCACAAGTTCCCCTTGCAAATCTCGATCTAAGAAACTCCCTTCCTTGTCACGAGCGTATCAAACCGAACTCCCTTCGGAAAGTGTAGTCTTCTCCAGGACTTCTTGAGTTTGTATGATGAAAAGAAATACTAGCAACAACTCTCTCAACAACAAATAATTCTCACAAGAGATTGCACAAAAATAGAGAGTAATATAAAGCATTATTAATTTGACAATTTTCTTATAACATGAGTGCTTAGGAGAGGTCATCTGCAATGCTTATTGTCCGTCCTTTTATAAGAAGTATTCAAGAGCCTAAAAAATATATGCCCAGAAAAAATATTGATCAAAATCGCCAACTGAAAGACAACGTAAGACAATAATTTGCCTTATTAAAAATGGGTCCAACAGTAAACAATTTGAATACATTCCAAATTTGTATAAAAACAAACAACGACGGCCCTGCTCAGAACCCGCAACAGGAAGCCAACCCAACTCAGTAACAAACTTATCTAACGCCTGGAAAGCCAAGCGTAAGAGAGGAGGATGGTCATACTTGGAGAAATCCCTCCGAAGAAAATCACCAGGATCATTGATTGCTTTTCTTAATGGCTTAAAGTTCAACACCTTGCGTTGTTTCACCTGTGTGACAAGACAATACCACCTTTCTCGTATCAACCAAAATTAGAAGGATCCTCCTCAAGAGTAAACGAGAGTGAGCCCTGCAATTACTAATCTTTCTTGGTTTCCCATCATTCAGCTCTGTTATACCATGAACTTCAGAAAACACCACACAAGATCTCCATCATGAAACTCTAGCCTCTCAACATCAACACAAGAAACCAGTGCAGCATTGTCGTTGCTAATGCTAATGGATTCTATGATGTCGGTGTGTGGTTCCTCTCCAAACACATCAAAAACGGTGAACTCAGGTCCAAAGTCACAAAACAATGAACCAAACATCCCTCTAACTTCGGATTTAATAAATGCAATCGGAGGTTGATGGTTATGACAGAAATCATTGAATTCCATGGCTTTATCAAAGATAGTATCAGTAAAAACAACGACCTGCATCACAAACATATAATATAACTCATGTATACATGGTCTGATAGATTTTGCAGATACTTTGAAAGCCAAAAGAGATATCATATAATTCGCAATCTTGCAAAATAGAGCATAACATAAAGCATTAGATACGTCTTTTAGCATGGGAAAAATATGTACACTGATTAAAATAAGAAATAAGAGGACAAAGCATCCAAACTAATTGAAGAAAAAGAATTCACACACATTATTATCAAACCACAAACATAAAGATCTCTTCATAGTTCATATACTCTCTTAACATAGTAATTAAGAAAGGACATAATTTAATTTTACCAATCTCAGCACCAAGACCCTGCATCCCGGAAATCTGAACATTAGACACAGAAAACTTCCGCATCGATCGTTTCACGGCCAAACACAGCCAATTGTCGGCTATGAAGATCCTCATCGTCCAAACTCATGATCTGCACTTGTTAACGCAGCAATTATTATAATTTTACTTTCAAATCAATTTATACATAAATAATAAATTTAATTTATAATTTCCAGCAGTTTCTCTCTAGATTTCTTGGCATTAGATTTCTTCTTATGAAAAGTAGTTTTAACGTAAATTAATGAACATACTATGCACGTTTAATTTGACTACTCTATATGAACGTGCACGTAATATTTAATAAATTGATGTTTATCTCTATCTCATCAATTACTAAAACCACGAACTATCATTACATATACTTCATTATATATTAAAATTACTTAACATGATATTATATATTTATAACCCACCTTAAATTAAATGTTTAATTTATAGAATAGTTTTAATTAGAAAATTAAAAATTAAAATAAATGAATAAAGATAAAAATAGAGATATTCTAAATAAAAGATTTATTGACAAGGTAATTTAATTTAAACTTAAGTAAAATTTAAAAAACAAAATTGAGGTAACTATGGTGTATAATAATTAAGTAAACTATATAAACCTAATTATAGTTTTAAAAAAAAAACAAATTTTAAAATTTCTTTATTTGAGTCACGTAATAACCATATACATTTTGTTTTTTTAATATGTATTTGTATATTAAAAATGGTTTTATTCTTTTTAAATAATTTTATAAAATAAAAAAAAAACAATAATACAAATGGTTTTTTTTTATAGAATTTTAAATCAAATTATTTAACGAGTAGAACAAAATTATTCTAAACTATATTTTGTCTTTTGAATAATTACAATTTTATTCGTTTACTTAAGTATATATTTATATCAGAATATAAAAATAGTAATAATGATAAAATTGTTTAAACATAGTGTTTGATATCCCTTCCAAATTAAATGACTTTTTAGTATTATCAACCGATAAAACCCAACTGTTTTAAACGTATGTGTGGCATAGATAAATATAATACTCAATTACTATAATTGTATTAGGTATAACAACAGACTAAAAAAATTTCCGTTTAAGTATTGAATATCAATGCAACCTTGCAGATATAAATATGATGGATGAGGTGAATGTGAGAGAATGGAAAAGTGGTGAAGCTAGCTGACACCATTGGTATATGATTGAATATCATCTTCAAAACTAATTTCATGTCAGTGCTTTGGAAGGCTTACGCTTACCCCAAACTCAGCCTACTCGCTAAAAACTTGTTTCTATTGCTTTAGAATTTATTTCAATTCCTTATTCCCTTCCCTAGCTCTTACACCTTTCTCTTAGCCTTTGAAGTCGATTTCTATGCTCACCTAAAAATCCAACAGTTTCATTTTGTCTTTCATTTTTTATAACTGCAAACAAATTAAAGAAAAAAAGTGCAAGAAAAGAAGTTTAAAAAAGTAACGACAAAGAGACTTTAAATGAATTACAAATGTATTGGCTAGATAACAAAAAAAAATTGTCTTGAATTTGGAGTTCGAGCTGTTAAGGATCCCATATTAGAAAAATGAAGGGACCTAAGAATATTTATAAAGTCTAAGAGTCACTTCCTCTCATAATCAATTGGTTTTGAGATGGATGCCCATATTATTAATTCGGGCATTGTTCCCCTTCATCTTTCTTTAGCGATTCTTTTATTATGCTAGACCCACTAGAGAGTTAATTATGAGAATGATTGAATATAATATTAATACAAAGCAAATATGCATTCTTTTGTATAAAAATTTTCAATAGTATATTCCAGGTATATTTGTAGTTTACCATTTTACACGGAAGCATTTATGTGAAACAGAAGGAAAAAGTGCGAAACATATGTTACAACAGAAAATAATATAAAATTGTTGAACACAAAAAATACAAATGATTTCATCAAGAAAATTACTATAAGTAACTAATGGACAAAAAAAAATCAAACTTATTCAAAGAGATGTGTCAGAAGAGAAGAAAAAAAAATTCACCATTTGCGCCTCAATAGGTTATTTGAACCCCAAGCCCCCTCAATCACTTCCAAAGATCGTTTAAGAACTCAAAGTTCTTGACTTCATTCTTATTTAGAGAGATGAGAATTTTTAATTTGACCAAGTGTTTATAAAGTTTAAAAATAATCATATTAACAGATAAATATAAACATTACTCAATCATATAAAAAAATAATAAAAAAGTAATATTTAATATTTTTATTTTTAGATTAGTTTAATAATAATAATTAAACTTAATGTTAATTTTGAATACCACGGGATTGGGGACACAAACCCTCATTATATGGGAAATAACTTGGCAACAAGATATTGAGAAATTGTCCATACATAAAATCATAATTATTGATATGGACCCTATACAAACTTGAATTAGTTTGAATTAATTCCTATAAAAATAAAAATTAAGATATTTCCATTAAATTAGACTATTGCTCTTAATTTATTTTGATATATTCCAAATAAACCATTACTTGAATGTGTAAATTATCTTTGTGAGTATCACGAGGTATTTGGATCGTGAATTTAAAAAGTTTGAATTTATTTAATATGGTATATGAATTATTATATATTCAATAAATTCATGTTTTTTTTTCCTTTCTAATTTAACTCATATGTTTAAAAAGAAGTAAAATAATGTATCATAGTAACAGAGATATTTTATAACCTTACAAAACAATTTTGTAATTTGGTTAGCTCATGAATTCGAAAATTCGAGTCTCTACTCCCTAAATTTGATGTAATATATATATATAAAAAAAGGGATAAAATGGCTTCAAAAATAAAATTTGTAGGTAAAGAGAAAAAAATCATTTATTAATACAACCCATGAAATGAAAGAACATCCTCATTAATTATTCCTCACACACAGAACCAAACCAAACACAAATATCTTCTTCCTCTGTTTCTTCACTTTAAAAAAACCCAACCAAAACCCCTTCCCATTCTGACACTCCACGAGCTTTCTCAAAATGCCTTGGAATCTTTGCCTTATTGTTTTCATCTTCTTCTTCTTCTTCTTCTTCTTCTTCTTCATAAACCATACAGTTTTAGCCATTGGCTTCAACTGGGGAGCGGCGGCATCGCATCCTCTACCGCCGCCAAAGGAGGTGGAGCTTTTGAAATCAAACAACATTAACAAAGTTAAGCTTTTTGACGCTGACCCTCTTGTTCTTCAAGCCTTATCTGGCTCCAATATTCAAGTTACCGTAGGTATTCAAAATGTTATGCTTAAAAATTTGAACTTTTCCAGAAAAGCTGCTGAGAGTTGGGTTCATGATAATGTCACTCGGTATTTCTCTGGTGCTGGAGGCGGGGTTCGAATCCAGTATGTTTTTTTAAATTTCTTGTCCTACTTTTAATTTTTTAATCTCTGATCTTTCATTTTGTTTTGATTTTTCTGAACATTTGAAATTTTCATTTTTTTTGGTTCTTAATGGCTTGTCTGGATGTTGATTTATTGTTGGAATTACTTGGCTGATCGATTGTTATTTTGCTTGCATGAGGAAACAATGTAATTAAGAGGATTAAAATGTTACAAAATATCTTGTTTGGGTAGAGTGAATGATTTTCTTACTGTTAGTTGCTAATGTCGAGAATGTTAGGTAATTAATCTTGATTGTGGATGTTATTTTGCTTCGATTTTGCTGTCATATTCTCTGTACTTCAGAACTTATGGAGAGAAGAGAACAAGTCAGTCAGCTGCTATTTAGTATTCACCGATGAAATGAAAGCGAAAGTGTGTGTGATTAGTTAAACTTAAACTGAAAATCAGCTCACATGAATGACAAAAACACTTTCAATTGATGATTTTTTCACAAACAGTGCCGTGTCTATGTATATTTTTTATTTCACAGTGTATGAGAAACTTACATGCTTTACTTGAAAAGCTATTATTCCGCAATGTCTTCGAATGCCAAACCTTAAAATCAGTCGTATGTAGCACTGGAAAATTTTACTCCTGTACTAGTTTGGAATTGGAATCTTACTTGCAAGATTGAGTTCCTGATCCTATTATAGTTAATGATATAACAGATACGATCATACTCAATTAAATTGAATTAATAGATTTTGTTGGAGGTCCATATCATACATGCGTGGGTTTTTCTTCTTCTTGTTTGTGGATACTAATCATACATAGTATTTAACTTTACACACCCGATTCCCTATCTTTTATTGTGTTTTTTCCGAGTGGGTTTATTTTGTAATGCTCATTTTCACCATAAGAAATACTCTGTTTTGCAGTTTGTCTGTACATTAGGAGTGGGTGGTCAATCAGTTGAAAAGGCAGTTGTGAAAAGTTGCCTATTACTTATGTTGGGTCTATAACAAAATATCAAAAATTTATTGGACAGTTCTTTTTTCCAAGTGAGATGCCAAGAAATGGAAGAATATAAACAAATTGTTTCAACATTTTGTGAAAGGATACCTCAGTTGTGCTAAGTTCTTTTGATTCTATATAAATGCTATTTAGCAAGATGGCGTTTTAGAGGAAAGTTCAGGGTGTTCTGCCTTCCTGGGGCAAGGAAATACCAACCATTTCTTATTCCACCCCACATTTGGAACATGATTATAGAAAGAAAGTTCTTTTTATCATCACGAGTCCCAAATATTGCTCTTAACTTTCGAGGATATTGATATGGCATCGCATTCGATGATTAGGTTAGATTGATTACATTTTATTGACTTTCTACTGAGCTATACAGTTTGGATTGCTAACTGATTTATGAAATGCATACCCATTTGCTTGATTTGTTCTACTCGGTTAAACGAGAACTAAAAATTATCGGATATATTAGAGCACGACTTCTGTGATTAATTTCATATCAGCTAATAATTTGTGATTTTTTTCTGTAAGAATGTTAATTTGTTTTCTATGTGTTACTTACTATCATGTTTGCAGGTATATTGCAGTTGGAGACGAACCATTTCTTCTAAGTTACGGTGACCAGTTTTATCCTTACATCATGGGAGCAGTCACCAATATCCAGGCAGCTCTACTCAAGGTAAACTTGGAGAGTAGGATAAAAGTAGTAGTTCCATGCAGTGGCGATGCATTCCAGTCTGAATATGGCCCCCCTTCAAAAGGATACTTCAGACCTGAACTGAATAAAACCATGGTCCAACTCCTGACATTTCTCACCAAGCATGAATCACCTTTCTTTGTGACCATTTCCCCATTTCTAAGCTTCCACCAGAACAAAAACATTTCTCTTGACTTCGCTCTCTTCAAGGAAACTGCTCGCCCCAATAACGATAGCCTCAGGACTTACAAAAACTGTTTTGAATTGAGCTATGACACCTTAATTACAGCATTGTCGACAATTGAGTTCTCGACAGTGGATGTAGTAGTAGCTCAAATTGGTTGGCCTACTGATGGAGCAAGCAATGCTAACTCATCTACAGCTGAAACCTTTATGAAAGGATTGATGAATCACCTTCGTAGCAGATTGGGGACGCCCCTTAGGCCTCGACGTCCACCACTGGAGACCTACATCTTAAGCCTTTTAGATGAAGATCAGAGAAATATATCCACTGGATCATTTGAAAGGCATTGGGGAGTGTTCACTTTTGATGGTCAAGCCAAGTACCACTTTGATCTCGGCCAGGGCTCAAAAGACGTGAATGCACAAAATGTTGAGTACCTTCCCCCCAAGTGGTGTGTTGTCAACAACAACAGAGATTTATCTAATGCAAGTGCCAGTGCTTTAGAGGCGTGTTCTATCGCTGACTGCACAGCGCTTGTTCCTGGTGGGTCTTGCTCGGATATTGGTCGGCCTTGGAATATTTCGTATGCATTTAACAGCTTCTATCAGCATAATGATCAAAGAGTAGACAGTTGTGACTTTGGGGGGTTGGCCTTGATCACCACCGTTGATCCATCTATCAATAGTTGCAGATTTCCAGTTCAAATTCAAACTTCTAGTGCAGGTTTACTTCTTGGTTCTTTTCCTCAAAAGATAATCTCATTATCAGCAGTGTTTTGGGTATCTCACCTGGTTCAAATTCAATAGAGGAAGGTGAATTCGCAGTTACGGGAAATGAAAATCAGAACCACGTGTGAATTTTCCTGCAATTTTTCCTTTGCTGGATTGATCATCTTGACGACTTACTAATGTTTTTAACTGAGTAGTAGCTCTAAATCTCTAGATTTCTTGGAATTAGATTTCTTTATTCTTTTTCATTCTATTCAAGTAGTGAAAAGAAAGCAAATCATGTATTTTTTTAAACATGAAGCTAACTATTGTTTAGATTTCAAAGGATTCTAAATGCTTTTGTAATTATTTTCTCGGTGGTTAGGCTTGGCTTCTCTCCGGAATGTTGATACGAAATTATTTTATAATTATTCCCCTTCTTTAATCGCCCCTAACTGAAGTAATTATTTTTGTAATCTTTCAACATACTATTGGAAATGATTTTGTTGCTATTCATCTAGACGAAGCAACATCTTGATAAGCAATTTCATACTAAAGATATTGGTCCTCAAATCAGGATTGAAGTTTTTTCGGTCTCTAGGTTGAGAGTGTTTTCAACTCCCTATAGCTTAGGTATTTAAAACTAAAGCTTCAGCTGCAAGTTTAAGTTTAGGTAAAGCCAATAAAAATACTAATTAATGAATTAAATAACACATAATTTTTATGAATAAAATAATTAACAGTGTGTATTTCATTTGTTAATAAACTGGTTTGAAATCATAAAACAAAATGTGAACAAACGTTTAATTTATGGTTTAAGATTATTTTAAAAAATGTATTCTCTTTCCCATGTTTCTTTCTTAAGAAGATGGTCTATGGTCTTTGCTGGCAAACCAAGAAGTCCAGGACTATTATTATAGGGATAAAATTTTCATTTTTGTAATTTGAATTTAGCTAAATATGTAGATGTTAATTACATGCCTTCATTTGGTAAAAGAGAAATCCAGCTGGTAATCATGTAAAGCTAAAAGTTGACTTCGAAAAAGATGCCTTCTTAATTATTCCTCCTTTCTTGAACCCGGAAGAGATATAGTATCAATAATCATCGGTTTTCATCTCAAAATTATTTGATAAAGAAAGATGCGACGCTTAATTATAAGCCTAATAAAAAAAAAATCACATAGATAAAAAATAGAAATAAAAATAAAAACACAAAATTTATCCATATGGCCTTTTTTCATTGGGACAGCAGCCTTAGCTTCTTATAATCAAGCAATTCTTTTTAGGTCATTTTATATCTTCGATGAAGAGTCTTTAACTTGTTTTTGAGATTGGCTCTTTTGAACTTGTAAACTAAATGCGGATTAACAATGAAGAAGATGAAGAGAAAGATCAAGAGAGGAACTACTCATTAAAAGCAAAAACGATGACAAAAATAAATTGAATTAAGAACTAACTATTTACAAGAGATAATAAAAAAGCCTTTATACATGAACTAACTAACTCTAACTGTCATAGCTAACAACAAACAGAAATGACAAATTAATAGCTAGGCAGTTCAGGACTCCAACGGCTAGTTAAAACAAAAAAACTAATAGTAATGTTGCAGCACAGTCACAACATAGTCTTTCAGCAGCAATAATCTTCTACCTTTGAGCTTTTTAGAGTCAATTTCAACAATACACCCTCTTGATTCTAAAACACTCAAACTACCAGCTGCTACTCCTTCAATTATTTAACACATTAACCAACTCCCAGTTTCAATTTATCACACAAGTACTCAAATTTTGCTTGTGGCAGCACCTTGGTTAGCAGATCAGCAGGTTTCCAGCAGACAAAACCCTCTCTAACTCAATGATGAGGATCATGGTAGGTTAATTAATATAGGGTTTATTTATGAGTTATTAGTTTACTTTGATGTAATTAATTAGTATAATTAATTAGTATTAGTTCTAGTTACTTTGGGTTAAAATTAGGGTTTTTATTGTAAGGCTATAAATAGCCATATTAGGTTTCATTTTGTAGTGAATCTTATATCTTATCTTTTATCCAATTTGAATATCAATCAAATAGAGAGAGTATTCCTCTTCTTTAGGGTGTTAACCCTTGTTTTTGGGATGGATTTCCCATTCAAGCATGGATTTGCTTGTTGAGGCCGTGGACTCGGCCTCTCCCCACACCACTCAACCTCACTACTTTGAGCTACTTCTTTCACATAATGAAACCTTATATCAATGTGTTTAGTTGTGAAATGAAGGATTTTTAGACAAAGCCAAAGCACTTTGACTATCACAATAAACTCTCACTTTTCAGTCTTTTCCAAGCATCTCAGCAACCAATCTCTTCAACCACACTGCCTCTTTCATTGACTCACACAAAGTCATGTATTCAGCCTCTGTTGAAGACAAAGCAACCACAGATTGCATGGTAGATTTCCAGCTAATTGTATTCCCAAACACTTTGAACACAAAGCCAGTAAAAAATCTCCTCCTATCTTGATCAGCTGCGTAATTTGAGTCTACAAATCTCACAACAGTTTTTGCAATGCTTGAATTGACAGAGAACAACAACCCTTTTTCCCTGTTTCCTTTCAGATATTTCAACACCCATTTAGAAGCCTCCCAGTGCAGCTGTCCAACATTACTCATGAATCTTGATATCAAACTCAGAGCATGAATTAGATCTGGTCTAGTACTAACCATAACATACATCAAGCTTCCCACTAGACTAGAATAAGGAACCTTACTCATTTCAGAAACTTCAATCTCAGAATATGGACATTGCTTTGATGACAACTTGAAGTGAGCAGCTAAAGGAACATTGACACTCTTAGCACTCTCCATTTTAAACCTATCAATCACTTTATCAAAGTAATCCTTCTAATGCAAAAACAAAACACCAGCAGTTCTGTCTCTTCTAATGACCATGCCCAAAATTTTATTAGCAGGTCCTAGGTCCTTCATCTCAAATTCATGACTGAGCTGCTTCTTCACCTTGTTTATCTCATTCATGTCACATGAAGCTAGAAGCATATCATCTACATACAACAAAAGCAAGACAAACACTCTCTCTGCTATATGCTTTACATAAACACAATCGTCCAGAGTACTCTTAGCAAACAGATTCTTAGTAATGAACACATCAAATCTTTTGTTCCATTGTCTAGGTGACTGTTTTAATCCATACAAGGACTTATGAAGCTTACATACCAGATTCTTAGTAATGAACACATCAAAATCTCTTCATCAAGCTCTCTATGTAGAAATGCAGTAGTCACATCCATTTGTTCCAATTCCAAGTTGAACTGAACAGTAATAGCTAGAAGAATACGAATTGAAGTATGCCTTACAACAGGTGAGAATACCTCATTGTAGTCAACTCCTAGCACTTGGGTGAACCCCTTGGCCACCAACCTTACTTTATACCTTGGAGCATCAGTTCCCTTCAAACCAGGCTTCACCTTGAAGATCCATCTGCAATCAACCACTCTTCTGCCTTGTGGTTTGGGAATTAAACTCCATGTATCATTCTTAAATCCTTGTCTTTTAAGCTGATTGCTTCATTGTAGGTGCTTGGTTCTGACTCAATGTCTACTGCCCCACAATTCAAAGCATAACCTACAAAATCTTCATCATCAAACCTATTTGGAGCCCTTATGACCATCTATCTCTGTCTCTGGTCAATTGATAGTCTTCTACTACCTCTTCAACTGTGTCTAATGTCTGATCTGTATTAGCAGTTCCTGATGGCCCTGATTGCAGACTACCACTGACTGAAACTTCTTGCACCACTTCTGTTTGATCAGCTTGCACTGAACTTGTTGGAACTTTTTCACTGATATCCCCCTCTAGATCAATATCATAAGATACATCAATTAACTTCCCTTTTGAATCACCATTGACAGATTGCCAAGGCATATCATACTCATTAAAAGTCACATTCCTGCTTACAAAGCATTTTGTATCTCCTTGTTCCAGTGATCAAAGCTTGTAGCCTTTGACTCTTTGAGGGTATCCAATAAAGACACACCTCTTAGCTTTTAGCCCTAGCTTGTCATCCTTCTTGTGAGCATAGGCAGCACACCTAAAAACTCTGATGTTAGACATATTTGGTGGGTTGCCAGTCCATATTTCTTCTGGAGTTTTGCCATCTAAAGTTGCTGAGGGACTTCTATTGATAAGATAAGCAGCAGCCTTCACAACCCCACCCCAAAAACTCTTAGGTAGCCTAGCATTTGACAGCATACACCTCACCCTCTCAAGGATAGTTCTATTGAACCTTTCGCCAGCCCATTCTGTTGAGGGGTGTAAGGAACTGTTAAGTGTCTGCCAATGCCATTCTCTTTGAAGAAATCATCCATTTTCTTATTAAGAAACTCCAAGCCATTGTCTGTCTTGAGCATTTTTATCTTTCCCCCTTTCCGATTCTCAGTGAGCACTTTCCATTCTAGGAAATTCTGGAACACTTCATGCTCGCTTTTGAGTACACACACCCAAAATTTTCTAGAATAGTCATTAATCAAAGTAAGAAAATACCGTGCAACTCCATTGGTTTGAACCCTTGCTGGTCCCCAAAGGTCAGAATTGATATAATTCATAATACCTTTTATCCATTTCTTCCCTTTATTGAACTTCAGCCTTGTAGCCTTGTTGACAGCACAGTGTTCACAAAATGTCAATGCTTGCTGGTTCTTAACATCAATGAGGCCCTATTTTAAAGGATTGCAGCCCATTCTCACTAATATGTGTCATTCTTCTATGCCATAATTGAATCTCACTTTCATTTATTTTTGTAACTACATTTGACTGTGCATAACATGCTCTTCCTTGGAGAAAATACAGATTATGTCTCAAATCACCTTGCAAATATACATAATCCTCTTTGTAGACTTTCAAGACTCCATCCTTTGAGTGAAACTCATAGCCAACCTTGTCTAAGGTTCCCATTGAAATGAGATTTCTATGCATATCAGGCACATACCTTACTTTGGGTAGAATCTTGGATACACCATTTGCAAACATCAATCTAATTGAGCCAACCCCTCTGACATTACAACATTTGTTGTTGCCCATCTTCACCTGGCCACCATCCACAGTCTGGAAATTATAGAAATAGTGCCTGTTTGGGGACATATGAAAAGAACACCCTGAGTCCATGACCCATTCTTCACCATATTCCCATTCTGATGCCATCAACATCTCCACAAGAGAATCATAACCTTCATGAATGTTTGCTGCCTGTTGTGCTTGATTATTTTGGGGTCCACTGTACTCAGATTTCAATTGAGGACAGTCTTTCCGCTAATTCCCATCCTTATCACAATGAAAACACCTCTTGTGCTTCTCCTTTCCCTTGTACTTGTTCTTGTTATTCTTGCTTCTTTTGTGATTCTTGGAAGAATCATTTCTTCCCCTTATAAAGAAAGCCTCTGAAACTTTCTTCTCTGACTTCATCTCTAATTCCTTGGACTTCAATGCATCTTTCACAATTTTCAGGGTCAATGTGTCTCTCCCATACTTTATGGCATGCTTGATTTCCCTGTAGCTATCTAGTAGGGAATTCAGTAGAATGATCCCCTTGTTTTCATCACTAATTCTCTCACCAATTTGTGAGACTTCTATGCAAATCTTGGCATAATCATCCAGATTGTCTTCTAAACCTTTCATGGGATCCATCTTGTAGCCAAAGAATCTCTCCTTTATGTAAATCTTGTTTATTAAAGATTTAATCATAAAGAGAGAGTCAAGCTTGCTCCATAGACCTGTAACTGTGGTTTCTTCATCCACCATGCGAAGTACCTTGTCTGAAAGATAAAGAATGATGGTGCTGAATGCAGTGTCTGCCATTTCTGCCTTCTTATCAGCTGTGACAGTGTCAGGTAACGTGAGAGGGTCATCAAGAATTCTTGCTACCTTTTGTTGCACTAGAATCGCTCTGATCTTTTTCTTTCACAGACCGAAGTCCATCTTACCATCAAACTTCTCAATTTCAAACTTTGCTGCCATGGTCTTGATTCAGAACTTGGCTTAGATTGGATTCTTGATTATGCGAGGATTGGTTCTTGATACAAATTTTGGAGAATTCAAGAATGAGAGGGAGAGATTGACGAATAAGAGCTGAAGCTCTGATACCAATTGTAAACTAAATGCGGATTAACAATGAAGAAGATGAAGAGAAAGATCAAGAGAGGAACCACTCATTGAAAGCCAAAACGATTACAAAAAGAAATTGAATTAAGAACTAACTATTTACAAGAGATAACCAAAAAGCCTTTATACATGAACTAACTAACTCTAACTGTCATAGCTAACAACAAACAGAAATGACAAATTAACAGCTAGGCAGTTTAGGACTCCAACAGCTAGTTAAAACAAAAAAAACTAATAGTAATGCTGCAACACAGTCACAACACTGCCACAACACAGTCTTTCAGCAGCAATAGTCTTCTACCTTTGAGCTTTTTAGAGTCAATTTCAACAGAAGTTACAATTCTTGAACCAAATCTTATTCTTGGATCATTCGTTTGAACTTAGTTAGATTATGATACTCATATTAATAATTATGAGTCACCCTCAAAATTAATTAGTAATGAAATGAATGAAGCTTAATAATTAAAAATCTTCTTAAGTCCGTTAATTTTTTTTTACATGAGATCCTTAGCATGGAGACTTTCTCGGGCTAGTAACGAAACGACCCATGAACAAGGATTTTTCCCAAAACTGACCCAAACTTTTGTTCTGTTAATCGAAAAATTAAAACACTCCTTTATGTGAAAAACCACGTTTTTTTTCCTTATCAGACCATGTGACGTGATTAGAGTTTGAAGATGAAAACGTTGAATTATAATGAAACCTTATCGAAGCTCAATTATATTATTGACTGACATGCGGAAAACGAAGACTTTTGTTTAATTAATTTGTCTCATTTTTAACATTTGTTCCCTTCGTAATGATGATTTATTCTCTTTTTTAATTAATATGAAGGGTCAAAAAACTTACCAACTATTTAGAAAAAGTTTGACCACGGGTCTCTTTCTTTGGTCTCAATTAGACGTTCTCATGTAACACATATATGCCTTAGTAAAATTACCATTAGACTTGAAAATTTAAATTATCATGAATCTTACTTATAATTTATAAAAGTTATTTTTAGATAAATTGTAAAATTTTAGGTTTAAATAAATTTAATATTGTCAATGTGTAGTTCAAGTTCAACACTCCTCTTATGCGTGGATTCTTAAATAAATTAGAAAAAAAAATTAATAATATAGATGTTTTGAATTTAATTTAAGCTTTGTTTGATAATAATTTTAAAAGATGTTTTCAACTTTTTTTTAATAGACTTTAAAGTGGTTTAAAAATGAGAAGAGCATTTAAGTCAATGTTAATAAATTGAATTAATTACAATAATAACCACTTTAATTCACTCAATTACAATAATACTGGTTGTTATGATCTTTTATCATTTTTACCCATAAAACACCATTTTTGCTGGTGAGCTGGTAGTTAGTTTTCGTTTTTAATGTAGTCTATTTTACCCTTTTATCTCTCATAATAATTATATCTAATTAATTAAAATATCATTTACTTTTTTTTATTTATTTTGAAAGATTGATTTGATGAATCTTTATTTTAATTCAAATCAATATATTAAAAAGGAATTAATTAAGCAATTATAGATATTGATTCACAGATTTAGGGTCAATACCCTAATATTGTTTTTTGTTTATACGATGAGGTTATCAAAAGTTGCGATGAAATCAGATGAGGCTCCTTTACTCAAAGACAGGTTTGAATCATCGACACTACAACATTAATTAGTTCTACCGACGCCGGTATTACAGAAGGACATTTTTTCGTCAGTAGAAGTGTCTCATCACCGACGCCACGTTGGTGATGTAACGGTATAGTATTTACTAAGGGCATTACCGACGCCACGTCGGCAATGCCAACGTATTACCGACGTGGCGTCGGTAATACTTACTTACATTACCGACGTGGTGTCGATAATGTACAACTAACCAAAACGCACGTTTTGGTTAGTTGTATGTGGCATTGTCGACGCCGGAATGGTGCATTACCGACGCACACGTGGCGTCGACAATACCAACAAAAAAATAACACCTACAGAACAGCCTCCTCCCCCATTGTTTCATTTCTGCTTCTTTCATTTCCATCTTCCTCTTGACAGCTGCGAAAAAAGGTCCGAAAACCCTAATTTTTTTTCTTTCAATTTTCTTCATTTTCCGGCCATTTTTCTCTGTTCAAACTTCATGGTTATCATTATTGGGCCTTTTAGGTATGTTTCTATGCTTTTTTAATCAAAATAGGTTGAGATTTGAGTGATTTAGGAATTTAGGGCTTTTTTCAAATTTTGGGTTTAGGGTTATTAAAAGATTTCATTGTATGTCATTATTGTTAGTTTGTGTTTTTTATGTGAAAAATTGGAACTATTGATGAGTAATTGTACAATTTGGGTTGAATTTTTTCAATTTGGGGATTTTAGTGATTTAAGAATTTAGGGATTTTTTTAAAAATATTTTCCCTCTGTGATTTTCTGAATTTATTGAGGTTTTTATTGTTAGTTTGTGTTGTGTGAATTATGATTTAAGAGTTTAGGGATTTGGGTGTATTATGATTATTTCTTAGGTTATTGAAATCGTTTATTATTGTAAATTTGAAACAATTTTTGTTGTGTTACAGTGCATCTCGATTGATCGTAGTTATATGATGTCGGGATCAAGGTTAGTTTCCTTTTCCTTTCTTAATTGTGCGAATTTATTTTATAGGTTGCATGTTTGGCCTTAGAATTTTTTTATTGGGAGACGGCTATCCTGCAGCAAAGTTAGTCGTCAAAGGGTTATTTTATTGGTTGCATGTTTGGCCTTACAATTCATATTAAATTTCTCGATGCTCATGCTTTGGTTATTTTCTTTTCTATTTATCAGATATATATGTTCCAATAAATCCTCGTGGGGAAAAGGCGTTGTTAACCTCCATAAATGGTCGTACAAAATATGACTTTTATTTACGTAGATTATGGGGCAACCCAAATGATGTGTATATATATAGTTTTATATGTTATCGTTTAATCAAATTATGACAGTGTTGAGGGCTCTAATGGGATGAGTTCGAATGGTTAAAGAATGCAATCCATATTAGTGTGAAGAGACAAACAAAATGGTTAGTGTTAATATTCTTTATAGTTTTGATTTATACATCATGTATAATTTTTATTTCAATGTGAACTACTGATTCGTGTCTTCTATTGAAAAACAATTGAGATATCTTGCTAAGGGAGAAGATTCAACTTTTCTTTCTCTTTGTTTTTTCCTTTTCACTTATGTGGTGCTTTGCACCCCGATGTTGTATCTTCTTATGAATATATTTTTGTATAGGATGAAGACCTTGGGGTTGAGCACTTTAATGCAGTGAGATATTTTCGAAACTTTCCATTTAATTTCATCATGATAATATTTACATCTATAGTATGTTTTTTTGTATTCGATATTTTGTGTTATAATGTGGTAATAAACCACCATGGGTGGGCTTATTAGTCGAAGGGGCAACTTGTGAACCGAAATATTTTTCCAATAAATTCAAACTATAGGTTCTAGATGGTAATATGGTTAGTTCAAGCAATTTTAATTGTTTTTAAAAAAAATATAGGCTTTACCGACGCCACGTCGGCATTGAGCTCACCCAATACCGACGTGGCATCGGTGTTAACATCACCGACGCCCACGTCCCGCATCGTTGATGGTCAAGACCATCAACGACGCCGCGTCGGTGATGCTCATAACGAGCAACGCCGACGTGGCATTGCCGACGTCACTACCGACGTTGGTTTGACGTCGACAATACTCATTGCCGACACGGTGATGAGTATTACCGACGCCGGCCGGCGTCGGTAGTTCTCAAGTCTTTTGTAGTGCGAATTAGAGTGCTACGCCATTACTCGATGAGGACACCATTCAAGCCTTCTGTGTTTTGTTTGTTATAATTGGTTTAACAATTTTCTTTATCTTTCAGATCGAGACCTTAATTCCGCCATTGATTCTGATTTCAATTTCTTCTTAGCTTCAGAGATCTAAGAAGAAAAAGAAGATGATTGAATGTTGTTTAGGAACATGGCGGGTTCGCCGGATCCAAAGAGCGATTCGTCACAGCGCCGTCACCGTAATCTGTCTATTCCTCACCGTCGTCGTCCTACGTGGAATTGTCGGCGTCGAAAAATACGGTACTCCATAGCAAGACTTCAACGAGATTCGTGACCCTTTATACTCTCGTAGCCGGAGTATGGAAACTGGCAGAAAAAAAAAACGTTTTTTTTTTAGCCAGAACGTCGAGATCTTTGAATGTGGGATTCAATTGTAGAACGAGGTACTTTTAATCAAATGTTTATTTTTATTCAATATTTATTTTAATTTTCTATTTACATATCCTTGAAACTGTTACCTCTTTTTCCGTCTTCAATTTTGTACCTTCAATTAATTTTAAGAACACATAAATAAATGTTTACTAAAAGTAAACTGTTTATAAAAAATTGTACCTTTCAATTCTCGACGAACTTGCTTTCTCTGTATTTTGTAGATATTTTACTTTTAGTAAAATGTTTATTTTTAAAGCCTATTTACATATGTTTTCAAAACTGTTTCATCAATTTGTGTTCGGTATCAATTTTAAGTGCACATTA
Organism: Gynostemma pentaphyllum; assembly: GCA_028015215.1. Taxonomy (NCBI): domain Eukaryota; kingdom Viridiplantae; phylum Streptophyta; class Magnoliopsida; order Cucurbitales; family Cucurbitaceae; genus Gynostemma; species Gynostemma pentaphyllum. The sequence continues at coordinate 17,321,115 of CM051355.1, forward strand.
ATAAACTGTTTACTTTTTATCTCTGTATTTTTTAGGATGACGAATAAGAAAGACATTCAAATTTTCCTGGAAGAAAAAGACAGAAGGTTGAAGAACAAGTTAGAAGTTTGAAGATTTTTCTTTTATTTTTTGATATAGTTTTACCTTTGTTTAGAATTGATTTTTCCATTAATTTTGTAAAATTTAAGGGATTTTATAAATTTCCTTAAATTTTATACAAATTAAGGAGAAATTAAATCGGGGTATGTTTGTCCTTTCACAATGTAATTTAATTTGGCCGGTGACGGTTTTGGGTACTATTGATATTTAATAAAAACATCCGGTATATTTGATATATCCATTTTTTTTTATTATTAGTGAAATTAACTCTAATAAATTTATGATTTTGAAATCAAAGAAAAAACATTAAAAAAACATTAATTTTTATTTAGATATTTTCTTTTTTAAGTCATAATGTTTAAAAGTTAAAAAAAAGGTTATTTTTGAACAAAGACTATTTGATCTTTTCAATATATATAGTCAATAACTTGGGATAATTTTTGGTAGGATATTTTTTTAGGGTATCAATTATTTAGAAGTAATCTTAGGGTGCGTACAACTTCCTTTAAAAGTGTGTTGAGTGAAACTTTTTAGAATAAATATTAATCAAGTGTTTCATCTAAAAACACTTGAGTATACTAAAAGGTGTTTTTGGAGAAAATACTTGATTTGTGATTCTTCTAAAAGTGTTTATAAACAAGTATTTCACTTAAAATACTTCACTCAAGTGTTTTTCGATGAAACACTTAATTAGCATTTGTTTTAAAATGTTTAACAGAAAATATTTTTAGGGAAATCTATACCAAACGGACCCTAAAAAATCACCGATTAAAATTTTTTCATAAAAAAAATATCTTTAATGTTTTTGAGATTTTTCAAGAATGGGCCATTGTAAATCTAGTAATTTTTTTAGTGATATTTGTAAATATAGAAATTTTAAAAAATATTTATAAATATGGCAAATTTTGATCGGGTGAATCAATAATAAACATTAAATTACATATTTTTACACTAAGTTTATCATTACCCAATAAAGTTTCCCTTTCAAAAATGCTTTTTTTTAAAAATATCTAGAGATAATTCAATTAATTATAAAATTTTTCAAAGTTCTGAAGTTGAAAGTTAGAGTCTTCACTCTCTCGATTTAACGTAATATCTTAAAAGTAGATTTAAAATATCCGGATACAACTCAATCAATTGCAAAATCCAAAGTTGATTTCCAAAGTTTCTTACAAAATTCAAATTCCTCCAACTCATTTGTTTCATTTTAATCCACTGTTTATTTAAAATATATTATTAATGTTTAATTTTCTATTTGATTTTAAACTTATCTCAGAACTTATATAAAAATTAGTATAATATACGGAAAGTACTTAAAACAAGAAAAAGGATAATAACCCGGATACAACTCAATCAATTGCAAAATCCAAAGTTGATTTCCAAAGTTTCTTACAAAATTCAAATTCCTCCAACTCATTTGTTTCATTTTAATCCACTGTTTATTTAAAATATATTATTAATGTTTAATTTTCTATTTGATTTTAAACTTATCTCAGAACTTATATAAAAATTAGTATAATATACGGAAAGTACTTAAAACAAGAAAAAGGATAATAACCCACTTTAAATCAAATGCACACGCCTTTAAAATAGGGCACTATATTATTAGCAACTCTAAAGCCAGCATTAATAATTAAAGCTACTGGCTTGAAAGTTTACTGTTTCAGATGCTTTTTTTTAATCACAAAGAAAACAGGTTAAGTTATATGATTTCTTTATGAACTTTTCCTTAGCATCAATTTGATTCATGAACGTTAAAAGTTTTAAGTCGTTCCCTATATTTTATCATCTAATATAAATTAAGGTGTTTGTTCATTTTTTTTATTAAAAGAGTGCTGTTCATCTAAAAGTTGGGAAAAACATATTTTTTACTCTTGAATTTTAGAAATATTATCAACTAACCTTAAACTTTAAATGTTATCAATTTTAACCCTAAACTATATAAATAGTTACAAGTTTAACCTTCTATCAACTAATTATTAACAATTTCAAGTGTAAACTGTAGATAAAGTTTATTTATGTAAAAGGTATCAATAAATTTGAATGATTTAAAAATAAATATATTAAATTGAAGCTTGTGGCATTCGATTTTATGAGAAAGAGTTGCAATTAGTAATGTTGTGGGGTGAAATTGGATTACACGTGGAATTTTACAACTTGACAAAATTTGTCTACGCACCTTGTCTGACCGCAGTACTAAAGCACCTGGTCCAAAGCACCTGATCTAAATCACCTGGTCCCAAACACCTGGTCTAAAGCACCTGGTCCAAAGCACCTCGTCTGACCGTGGTACCTAGGCATAAAGTTCATGCACCTGAAAAGACCTGGCTACGCAGTCTTCGACATAGACCTAATACTTAAGATTGAATACAAGTATCCACTTGGGAAACGACACGTGGCGCAACCCACAAGCGACACGTAATTGAGAAGCAACACATGGCCCAATCTCGAAGCGACACGTGGCACGACGATGTCATCAACCTAATCTCCTATAAATAGGAGAAGAAATTCATTCATTAGGTAACTGATTTCTACTACAATTCTACTCGAATTCTCTGTGGCACACTAGCTCTGACTTAAGCATTGGAGGGTGTAAGGCCGGCACCACACCGGTGCTCTTTTCCTTTCCTGTGCAGGTACCTACGTAGCACGCTGTCGAAGCAGCGCGCACTACCTCCGACTCATCCCATAATTAAGTTCGTTGCCTACGTGGAAGCTCTCCATTTTTACGCAACAACAAGATAATATATATGTGATTTGGTAACTCATTGAGTTTATTTTCTAATATTAAATAGTTTTTTATGTAGATTTATGACCTAATCTTTTTTAAATTTTAGAAAACTAATGAAATTTGGTGTTAATAATTAATAGTTGTTAAGAAGATTAAACTCGCAACTATTTATATACTCTAGAGTTAAAATTGATAACATTTAAAGTTGATAATACCCCTAAAGTTCATTGGTAAAAAATAATTTTTTTTTTCTTTAAAAGTTTCTATTCGCTTGGTTTTGTCAATATTTTTTTATTAATTTTGGTACGAAATTGATTATTTCTTTTGGATATTTTTTATCATTCAAAAAATTGTTTTGGATTTGTTAACTTCTTATTAATATAGTTTTTTTTTAAACATTAAAATTAACTTCATTCTCCAATAACCAGGACTAAGATTTAACCAAAAAAAATAAAATAAAATCTACTTTTAAAAGTACCATGCTTAAATTGATAGTAGTGACAAAACACAATGACTATGTTGACACAATGGTGAAATAATATAGGGACCAATCATATAACTTAACTAAAAATTACATTTTGTTTCCAATCTTTTTTAAAATAGTAATGTAAAAACTAAATATAGTTTTGATCCCTAATTGGTTTATTATTTGTAAAAGTTATATTTTAATTTCACAAATCAAACAAAAATATAAATTTAGTTGGTAATGTTAAAATTGAGCTAAAATTTAACAAATAAATGTTACAATGTATTTGATTAATAATTAGTATCACCATTAAATATAAATTTTATATCCGTAAGAAAATATATGACAACACTTTTTTCATTAAATTTTAACTTTGATTTTAAAAAAATTGAACCTCTTTTAATTTAATTAAAATTTAAAGAACTAAAGTAGATTTTTAAAAGTTTTGATCCAAATTATAAATAAAAGTAAATTTTAGTGACCAAAAGCTACATTTAACCCTTTTTCTTCTTCTTCTTCTTCTATTAAATACCATGAATAATACATCGTATAATTTTTTTTTTACTATGCACAAAAAACATTGTATTTATTATTCAATCTATAAAATCAACTCATTTTCAGGTTCCTTTTAGTATTAATTTGTTATTATTCGCAGTTTTTGCATCCTTTTCTTTTATTTGAAATACTACACTTTTTTTTTCTCCCTTCTCTTATTTATTGCTGCGTTTAGTAGACCCATAGAAAAGAGCTCAATTTGATCTAGTAATGTAACATAAATAGTATGGATGGATTTGGATGCCAACTCTTGCCATGCTTCTCGACTGCTCAAAATTACGACCATCCATTTCGAGAAAAATGTCATCCAATCTTTGCTACTCAATTACGGTTTTATCCATGAATACAGATCAACGGATTAGACATCAGTATTTATTTTTAATAAGATCGAAAGTTCAAATTTCTTTTCCCCTCATTTAATATAATATCTAAAAAAAAAATACTTAGATACTCATTAGTCAATGAGTTTGTACTCATCGTCCAACATGTAATTTTTCTATTGGATAAAATATACTGATAATAATAAATACATGAGCCCACTAGTATTTTATCCAATAAAAAAGAGACACATAAAAAGATGAGTAAAAACTCATACTTACTAATAAGTACCCAAATAGTAAGTACCTAAATATTATCCATTGAAATGAGTTGCCTTGCGTACACTAGTAGAGAAAATCCAAAAGTTCAAACTAAGCTATAATGGACGGGATAAAAAGTCAAATTCTTTGAGATTTGAATATGATTACAAGTTTAGCGTGCAGGTTATCTCAATTTTTTTTTCTTCCATAAAACGACGTGAGTTTGATTCATAAACTATAAAAAAAATTAAAATTTAAGAAATAATCCAAGACTTCTTACTCCATACTCAGGGTATTAAATCTATTTGACATTGTCGATATATCCGTCAATATGTCTCTAAAATGGAGGTTCGACTTTTTAAACGGGGATAAACAATGTCTTCGACATTATCGATATTTCCATCCGAGTACTACTAAATTATCGTTGATCACCCTCTTTCCTTTATTCTTTTTTTACCTTTTATTTTAATTATTCTCTATATTTAATTTATTACTAACTTTTAGTTCATTCTCTCTTTAATTTTTCTAAAACATTTAATTTATTCGTTTTATCTCTTTATTTAATCTATTAAATTTTTTTATTTTCTCGATGTTAAATATCATTTATAAGTGTATAACTTACTTATATGATTAATTATGACTTATTTAAAAAGTAGTTCAAGTTTCATGGATTAATTCTAAGTATTCATTTAAGTTTTCATCATTTCCATCATTTTATCCAAATATCCGTCGACATCGATATGTCCATCGACATATCCGTAAATTTAAAGCTCGATATTTCTATCGACATCGACTTTTAACACCTAGCATACACATAGATTAAATAGAATAATATTACTCGGTATTCTCAATTTTATTATCAAAGAAACTTACTCGTTTCTTTGATAATAAAATTGAGAATACCGAGTAATATGTGGAGTTAAGTTTTTCATTTATTATACTATTGGAATAATAATCTTAAAGCAATTCAAGTGAAGAACCATACTCGTAAAATAAAAAAGGTGTGTAGAAATTTTGATTTATTGGTACAAAGATAAGCTTTATTTTTTATTTTTCCTTTTTATGATATTAGGAGAACAATTTTATTACAATTCAAAGTAGGACACAATCGAAACGGTGGATATTAAATCATCATTCTTTTTATAATACTTAAGTACTTATTAGTGAGTATGAGGTCATACTCATCTTCCTACGTGTCTCTTTTCTATTAGATAAAACACTAGTGTGCCCATGTATTAATTATCATTGGTATATTTTATCCAATAAGAAAATGACATATATGATGTATAAGTTATCACTGATATCTCTGATCACATGAATGAGGGATTTTAAAAATCTGCTATATTTGTAAATACTTTTTAAAAATGCTATATTTATAAATATTGCTAAAAATTCTGCTACCAAATGAAATTTCCCTTTTTATAATACTTTAAGTACTTATTAGTGAGTATGAGTTTATACTCATCTTCTTACGTATCTCTTTTCTATTAGATAAAACACTAGTATGTCCATGTATTAATTATCATTAGTATATTTTATCCAATAAAAAAAATGAGATGTATGACAGTTGGTGTAAATTCATACTCACTAGTAAGTACCTAAATATCTTCCATTTTCAAATTAATAGCTCTACTTTACTTTTAATTAACCAATCAAATGTCAATATACATTTAAATAATTAGAGTAGAGCACGTGGGAGCAAAGCAATTCCCTCTCGTTTTCTGGCCTCAATTCCTTATTTGATTTCTGAGCCAAATTAAAATTGAAATACTATAAAAGGGATCTTTCATTTAATTTTTTTTTTAATCAAGATATATATGGGTGATTGGATTTCCACATCTCCTTGCGCTTCCTGCAGATTGCTTAGGCGCCGTTGCACCAAGGACTGTGTATTCGCCCCTTATTTCCCTCCCGATGACCCCCGCAAGTTCGCTATTCTTCATAAGATCTTCGGTGCCAGTAATCTCAGCAAAATGTTACAGGTACCTCTCTCTCTCTCTCAACATATCGACTAATACCGAAACGAGAATGAGACACAGTACGGAAAAAAACAAACAAACTATCAAGTCATAGACTAACCCGTGTTTATGACTCAAGGTGTCATCACAAGAGATCAAATTCATGACCTACTGGTCTGATACCATGTTAAATATGTTTAATCACCACAATTTCAAAATTTTCCTAGTCTTGATATCATGACATCTCAAAACCAATTGACTATGAGAATAATGACTCATGTATCTTATAAATATTGTGAGTTCCATTTATCTTTTCGACGTGAGATTCTCAACACCGAAAGTCAAATTATCAATATCACGACTTTGAGCCATGTTAGGTCTAACTATATATGTTGGGGTATTTTTGGGTGCAGGAGCTCCCAATTGATCAGAGAGAAGATGCGGTGAGTAGTTTAGTATACGAAGCTAATGCTAGAATGCGAGACCCAGTTTACGGCTGTGTTGGTGCAATATCTTTCCTGCAAAAACAAGTGTCCCGATTGGAAATGCAGCTGGCTATGGCAATGGCACGGGCTGAGCTACTAAGCTTGCAGATTCAGCAAACCGAGCAAGCCGCGGCCTCGACGGCGGGGAGTTTCCCAATTCAAGCACATAAAGATGATGTTTTTTCAAATACTGCTGATTTTAATAATACCTTCATGAATATTAATCAGGACGCTTCCCAATGTTGCGGTGTGATCCAGGAAGAGTACTACAGCTCCCTATGAAATTGATCTGCTCCATAAATCATAAATTGGGAATTATCAAAATAGTAAAAAATATTTGTAATTACTTAAACAACATAATCTATATCTATCTATAACATATGTAAATGTGGCTAAGTAGGGCGTTTACATTGATTTGGTGTGGCCAGACATTTCTCTTAAAATGATCCCTCTTCTCTAATGAGAAATTATTCAGAATGGTTGGAACAATGAGGCTGGCTATTTATATGATTGACACATGTCTCTGTTTTTTGTGGTGTTCCTATGATTACCTATTCTATATTTATGATCAAATTCCGAACACTATTAAATTGTTGAGATCGGAAAGTTGGGGTTTGTTAAGAGATTTATGAACTCAGAAAGTGTGGAAATTACGAAACGAGTTAAGGGATCGCGTGAAATTTGCTTGACAGCGGTGAGGAAACCCACCAATGTTACTGTTCAAAATCTATGTAACAAACATGAGGTAGGCTATTGAAGCCCACCCACCCAACCCTAACCCGTCTTCCAAACACCCCCTAAGAGATTTATGAAACCAGAAAGTGTGGAAATTAGGGAACGAGTTAAGGGATTGCGTGAAATTTGCTTGACAGTGGTGAGGAATGTTTAGGGGTCTAGGGTCTTCTGATATAAACCTGGATGTGTTTTTAAGAAATGTTTTAAAAGAGTAGTGTTGTTGATTTGCAATATTCAAAATAATTTGAAAATAACCTTTTATTCTAGAGTCGGAATGACGATCCGATTATGATGTTGGACTCGTGAAAATACCACATTCAATATGAACCCAAACATATATACCACTTAAGACAAAAGAATGGAATGGTATAATTTTTTCATAAATGGTATTCATTATTCTAGTCATTTTTTTCGTTATTTTGTTTTAAGTAGCATAAATTTTGGTTCATATTGGCCCTCTTATTGTCACGAGTCCAACGTCACAAGCGATTCGTCATTCCGACTCTTGGATCAAAAGTTATGATTAAAATATATTTCAATCTACCTCGATGAAATTTTCGTAACTTTAACTTGTTTAAATTATTTTTTTTTCCTTCTAAAATATGATAACGTATACCCAACATGCCATTTACCCTATTTTTCATAATATTTTCATTTATACAATATATTTTCAGGTTATTTTTTAAATATTTAATATTAATAAATAAAAAAACTCAATTCATATATCAATAATAAAAAACAATCCTAATGAACTTAATCGAAATTGAGATATTATTTACTAATTGTTAGAATTCGAGTATAATATAATATAATGATTATCTCTATATCAATAATCTTGTTATAAATGCAGTTTAAAATAGACTATATATCCATGAAAAGGATTAGGCTTCATCCCTTTAAGAAGCCAAACATCCATCCCCACGAGAAAGAAAGAAATGAGATTTGGTTTCTTAAGGAAGAAATATAATGGGAGGGGCCATTTTGATGTGTTTTAAAAAACGTATAAAATAAATTTGTCACTTTTAAAATTGTAAAGACTAGATAGAAACTAAACTCAAACTATACGGACTAAAAATTATTTTACTAAAAAAAAGGGAAAATGACACTTTTGGTCCTTCAGTTTTGAGTTTTTTTACCATTTGGTCCCTGAGTTTTCAAAACCGACAATAATACCCCTGAGTTTTCATTTTCTTCACCATCTCATCCCTACCGTCTCACAGGCGTTAAAGCACTAACAGATTAATGACGTGGCGCCACCTGGATAGCTAACATGTCAAAAAATAAACTCCCTCACTTAGTGACGTGGCAGAATGTGATCCTTAACATTTATTTGAAATCAATGGCTGACAATTAATTGGAATTAAATCTAATGACCATAATCAATTTGAATTAAGTTTGAAAGATTAGATTTGAGAACTTTGTCGATGAGGGGAAGAACCTTTCATCTTCGGGTTGAGAACACTGCTTCAAAGGTTGAAAAGGATTGAAGGAAGAAACCGATTAAAGGGATTTCTAGCAATTGAAGTATGTTTCAGTGAAGAACGGTTTGTTTAGGGTTTCAAATTCTCCACCGATTCACTGAAAAAACGAAAAAGAAGCAGACTTTGTTTAAGGTTTGCAAAGATTTGTTCGATTGCATTTTCTGGGTCGAAGTATCAAGCGGTGAAGAACTCTAGAAGGCGACATTTCAGAGTAAAGGTATGTAAAATTGAGATTTCTTAGTTAGGGTTTAACGTTTTAGGGAAGTTTACTTATTTTACATGTTTTTTTTAAATGCAGAGCAATGAGAAACTACTTTAGCATCAACTTCCATTACAATGGAAAGATGGATTTTCACCCAAATACGTATACTGGGGGATCACAAGCCATGTTTCATTCGGTGGATACGGACAGACTATCCATAGTTGAACTCCAGAAGATGATGAGCCACATTTGTGTAGCTAACTGTGAAGATTTCTATTACGTTATGCCTGGTCATGACTTGAGAACTGGGATGAGATGCATACTTACGGATGATAGCTTCGAAGAGATGATTAATTACATCCCAGAAGAAAGGGTTATGGAAGTCTATGTTGAGCATTACCCAAATGAATGTGAAATTGACCCATTCGAACCTTTAGATAGTTATATGCCATTGTATTTGGAGTGGCATAATGAGAATGAGAATCAAAATCAGAATGCTAATGAAGATGTTGAGGCTGAGGGTGCTGAGGATGGATTGAATTTTAATGTGGAAGCTGAAGAGGATAATGCTGATTTGAGATTTGAAGATGATATGATAGGTATTGTTGAGGTTTCAGAAAATGATAGTGATGGGGAAGATGTAGAGGCATTTGTGAGTGGATCTGATGGTGAGGGTGTACATGATGGTGTTGCTGAAGATATCATTGACAGTGGTGAAGGAGATATTATAGATGAAGTGATGGAGGAAGCATATCATATGGATAATGATACAGATGAAGACATGGATGGTGATTATGAGGGTTCATTTGATGCTGAAGCTGATTTTCAGGGTGTGGCTGAGCAATGGGGATTTACTGACAATGATGTTGTGAATGAAGGTGCTGAACCAATTGTGAATAAAAGTGAGGATGATGATGAAGATGGTTACTTTCAAGTTGAAGATGAAAGTGAGGAGGAATCATATGAAGAAGATGATGGAGTGTGTTCTGATGACGACAGTGGCTTACTGCAAGAGCCATTTTCTTTTAATGTTGAGATTGAAGGAGATGTGGAGTCAGAGTATGAGTCTGAAACTGTGCTTAATATGCCTGTGGATGAAGATGGGGTCAGGCAACGTGTTGACCCTGTTTTTAGGCCAGAAACAGACATGGATGATGTTCAATTCACTATTGGCCAACGTTTCCCTACTGCCGCGGATTTGAAGACAGCGATAAAAGAGTATGCAGTGAGGGGTGGTTACAATGCGAAGCTGATTAAGAATGATAAAGTGTGAGTGACGGTTGTATGCTCTGATTCATGTGGTTGGAGGCTCCACGCAAGCCTTGATAGAGAGGATGACAGTTTTCAAGTAAGAACTTATAGGCATGAACATAGCTGTGTTAGAGAGTTTAGGAACAGAAATGTTAATTCGACATGGGTTGCAAGGAAGTACTTGCCCAGGTTCAGAACACAATCTGATTGGAAGTTGGTCGATATAGTGGACACAGTCAGGGCTGACTTTCAAATTCAAATATCGATCACCCAGGCCTACAGATCAAGAAAGAATGCTCTTAAAGCCATATATGGGACTATAATTGAACAGTACAAACGTCTTTGGGAGTATTGTGCTGAACTTAGGAAGTCAAATCCGGGATCTACAATCAAAATTGTCTGTGATAGAGAAGTCCCTGACAGTGACCCAGTTTTTAGGCGTTTGTATATATGTTTGAAGGCTTGTAAGGATGGATTTTTGTCGGGGTGTAGGTCGTTCATTTCCATTGATGCTTGTCATTTGAAAGGCCCTTGTCAAGGACAACTTATGGCAGCTGTTGACATAGATGGAAACAATGGGATTTATCCTATTGTTTGGGCTGTTGTGGAGGCAGAAACAAGAGATTCCTAGACCTGGTTTCTTCAACTACTAGAAGAGGACATACATAGGCTCCTTTGCTGCAGGAGGCTTCACATTTATATCAGACCGACAGAAGGTACAATGTTGGTCTATTTCACTTTCAGTCCTTTGTTTAACACTTTCTTTTCTGGTCCTCTGTATTTATATATTTATACTTGTCTGCTTGTCAGGGGTTGGTGCCTACATTTGACAAGGTTTTCCCAAACGTTGACCATAGATTCTTTGGGCGTCACTTGTATGCCAATTTTCAGACACAGTTTAAGGGACTAGCACTTCAGATCTGTTTTTGGAATGCAGCCATGGCAACTACGCAAAATGCTTTCACAGATGCTATGGCTCATTTGAGCGTGCTGAATATTAACGCGCATCAATACCTAAACAACATACCTGCCCGCTTATGGTCGAAGCATGCATTTCAAACTCACTGTAAGTGTGATCTCTTGCTGAGTAATATGTCTGAGTCCTTCAATGCTTTAATCCTACAAGCCCGAGACAAACCAATCATTCACATGTTAGAACTCATTAGGAAGATAATATTGAAGAGAATTTGAGAAGTCTCGTATACTATAATGGGATGGAGAGGGCTCGGGGTTTTGATTCATGATAAGCTAGAAGAGATCAAGAGAGTGTCCTGGTATATTGTGCCAACATGGTGTGGTGATCTACTATTCAAGTAGAAGTTGGCCCTTCCCAATATGTAGTGAATCTAGGAAATAGAACATGTAGTTGTAGGGAGTGGGATTTGAGTGGCATTCCATGCATCCATGTCGTGCAATGCATATATTTTAGGCACCAAAGGCCAGGAAGATTTTGTCAATGCATTCTATGCCAAGGATACTCTTGTGAGGACCTACTCCTACTTTATCAAACCTGTGGAGGGTCCAAACGGATGGCGGCCTACACACTGTTCAACCATTACGAACCCACCTACAATCAGCGCCTACCAGGAAGGCCAAAAAGACGGCTCGAAGGATGCGATGAAGCCAGGATCTTCTCAACTCTCACTGTGCGAAAAGCAGAACAATGTGTAGTAGATGCAAGACTGTGGGACATAACCTCAGATCTTGCAAAGGACCAGTGGGTGGCAACCCAAATCAGAAGAAAAAGAAGAAAAGAACCACCTTCATGGGATTCAACATCCCATCTACTGTAAGTAGCATCACTTTTCATCCCTATGTTTCACTTTTCATCCTCAGATCTTGCAAAGGACCAGTGGTCTGCTGAATTGTTCCTCTGTTCCTCTGATCTCTTTTCCTCCCTATGCACAAATCTGGTCTGCTGAATCTGAATGTTTCACTTTTAATCCCTCTGATATATTTTAACAGGATGAAGCTGGCCCTTCTGCAACTGGGGGGATTATTGATGAAGCTGGCCTTGGATCTGCAGTAGCTTCCTCCTCTCATCCGGCTGAAGGACCAACTTCAGATGCAGGGAGGCGCCGCACTAGGTCTTCAAGCACTCATGGATCTGGGAATGTTTGAATGGGGTTAGGAAAGTAGGGGAAAGAGGTATTTGATTGGATTTTTTTGTGGAGGAAAACTTATTGATCTACTTTTGTAATGTTTCTTTATGGGGTCCATCCCCTTTAATTTTGAACAACTACATTTGTGTGGATGAGTGCTTATTTTGTTCTTTTGTGAAGTTTGTATGCACTCTTCATGTGGGAATATTTTGATAAACCAACTTATGACAAAAGAATGGTTGATGTTACACATCATTTTGTGGTCCTATAACAATAACTGAGGGACCAAAACTGTTATACATATAATAAATGCTTTTGACTGATTCAACAACTATGTTCTGCAATCCAATAAATTAGGGACGAAAGATGTCCTTTTCTTAATTTCAAATCTGAGGGACCAAGGGTTGAGGAAATTGATTTTGACTTGTGATTAGATACTAATGGGCATGTTCTGCAATCAAATAGATCATTTTCGAGGGACCAAATCTGTTAGTTATTCTAAACTCATTTAGATTCATTCAACAAATTTGTAATTAATGTCCTTTTCTTAATTTCAATTTTGAGGGACCAAATATGTTAGTTGTTCTAAACTCATTTGGATTCATTCAACAAATTTGTAATTAATGTCCTTTTCTTAATTTCAATTTTGAGGGACCAAATCTGTCACTGTACATAGGATCAAACAAGTATGAAGGATCAAACGTATTGCTCTGCTCATTCAAATGATTGAGTTGTCAAAAAACATACAAGATCTGTTAACATTATAGTGCTCACAAACTCAACCTATAATTTAATCTCCATTCAACAATCACAAATAATTGAAAACATATATACAAAACTAATTATCACAGTGGCAACAATAAGAACACCACATGTCCAGTTTATCATATTCAGTTTCCGGATTTTCTTCTTCAGATATAATACTTCTTGAGGTCATTGATGACTTCTACTCCTTGTGTTGTTTCAGCAGGATCATACCATAGGAAGAACCAGCATCCAGAACGTCTGTCGTTTGCCTACATGGACAAACAAACTGTCAATAGAAATGAAATTACTAAAAATTAAACTCAGTGACAACAATTTACACATTTATAATTACTCGTTAACAAAATCTGTCAATATACCTTATACATGGCGCAACCCAGAAATCTGCGACCTAGATTTGTCCTGGTCCACGAAGTTCTGATTCGTGCTCGTATGCCACATTCACAATACGTCGCTCTCTGGTTCACAGATTCCAACCTTCTCTCAGATTCAGAACTTCGAGTAGATCTATCCATCACTAATTTCTTTCTTTATCTAATTAACCTTTGCAATTTTCCTCTTCTCCTTCGCGATTTTCTATCCTCTTCTCCTCCGCGATTTTCCTCTTCTCCTTCGCGATTTTCCTCTATCGTCTTCCTTTTCTCCTTCGCGATTTTCCTCTATCTTCTTCCTCTTCTAGTCGCCGTTTTTGCCCTAACCTTAGAACACGAAGAAGACAACTATGGAGGTGTGGGGGGTTATGACTGAGATCAGATGAAATGTCCATAATAACCCTACTTAATGATATTCTAAAGTGGCCTTTATGTAATTTTATATTCTTGAGTTTATTTTTTGACATGTCAGCTATCCAGGTGGCGCCACGTCATTAATCCGTTAGTGTTTTAACGCCTGTGAGACGGTAGGGATGAGATGGTGAAGAAAATGAAAACTCAAGGGTATTATTGTCGGTTTTGAAAACTGAGGGACCAAATGGTAAAGAAACTCAAAACTGAGGGACCGAAAGTGTCTTTTTCCCAAAAAAAAAATTACTATATCTAAAAATCACCTAAAATAGTTCAACTTACTATATTTTTAAAAAAATTACTTTATTCTTAAAAAATTACTATTTCTCACAAAGAAAAGTCATGGGAAAATTGCGTATATGACCTCAAAAATTGCGTTTTAATGAACTAAATCCTCATTTTCTATTTCTTATATTTAAGACCTTATGCTGATGTCATTGAGGTGTGAAAAGACCAAAAAACCCATTTTTTTATATTGATAGAACTTTCTCTCCTTAAATTTCAGATCATAGGCAATGATCTGACTGATCATAGACAATGATCGGTCAGATCATCGAGAATAAGAGATTCGAAAATAACATTTTTCTCGTAACTTTTTCTACAAAATTTAGATTTCTATAAATTTAGATTCAATGGATAGATCTCAAAAAAACGTATGAAATCGACATCTTATTTGCGCGAAACGGAATCCGGATGAAGAAATTAACGTCAAAATACTAAAATTTTAAAGAAATGAAAATCTGAAAATTTTTCTTGAAAAAAAAAAATCAAAACTGATCGGTCCGATCAGATCGATCATGGTCTGTGATCGGTCCGATCATAACCTGGGATCGGTTTTTTTTTTCAGACAAATTTCCAGATTTTTATTTCTTAAAAAATTTAGTATTTTAGCATTAATTTCTTCACCCAAACTCTGTTTCATACAAATAATATCGATTTCATACGTTTTTTCGTTATCTGTCCATTGAATCTAATTTCGTGTCAATCCAAATTTTGTAGAAAAAGTTACGAGTAAAATACAATTTTTTCGAATCATTTGTTAATCAATGATCTGACCGATCATTGCCTATGATCTGACAGATCGTAATGATCTGACCAATCGTGGCTTATGATCGGTCAGATCATAGGCAACAATAAAATAAAATTCCAGATTTTTATTTTGTTAAAAAAATTAGTATTTTAGCGTTATTTTCTTCATCTGATCTCCGTTTCTTGCAAATAATATATCGATTTCATACGTTTTTTTCGATATCTATCCATTGAATCTAAATTCATATCAATCCCATTTTTGTAGAAAAAGTTACGATTTTTTTTTCGGATTCTTTGATAATCAATGATCTTACCGATCATTGCCTTTGATCGGTCAGATCATTGTCTATGATCTGACAGATTGTTGCTTATGATCGGTCAGATCATAGGTGAAAAAAAATTTTGATTTTGATTTTTTTTTAAAAATTTAGTACTTTTTTGTATATTCTTCATTCGATCGAACTTCATTTTTAAAAAAATAAGGTATTGATTTCAATCAATTTTTTGTCATCTATTCATTGAATCTAAATTCGTGGCAAGTAAAAGAGTTTTTAGAGAGATATTTTTTAGTTTTCTGGTAAAAATTTAGAGTTGAGAGAGAGAAAATATAGAAGAGAGTTAGAGAGACTTTAGAGTGAGAGAGTAAAGTGGAATGCAAGAGTGTAGTTTTTAAAGGGTTTTTGGTCTTTTCACACCTTATTGACATCGGCATAAGGTCTTAAATATAAGAAATAGAAAGTGAGGATTTAGTTCATTAAAACTCAATTTTCGAGGTCATATACGCAATTTTCCCAAAAGTCATTAGTTCACAAAAATTAGCTAATTATCAAGAGTCCTTCACAAACCTTATATATACCGATACAAAATTAGTTATGTAGTGTGATGATATAGATCTTATCCTTTGATTATTATTGACGATAATAGGGTATTTAGATCATGAAGTTGAACAAAGAATTTAGAGTACACAAATCGAACCTGCACATGTCTTCGTTTTTGCTACTTCAGATCATGCTTTTTTCTTAAGCAAACTATTCATCATCATAATTTTAATATATTTTATATTAATTCAAACTTTACAAACCAATTATTATGCATAATTTATATTAGAAATTTGAATGGTAGTAAACACTAAACTCCCCAATCCAAGAACGATAAAATATTTAATACAAAAAATAAATAATAAAGCAAGAAAAATAACCACACCGAAACTTTAAAAGTGACCATAAACCATGAGTTAAACGCTACGTACTTGTTTTTTAAAATTAGTTGGTAACATAAAGGTTAAATTATACAAAATGCTCATAACCTATATGGTCCGTTTCCATTTTACCTCGACCGTTTTAAAAATTTCAATTCTACCCTCAATCTTTTAATATATTTCAAAAATACCATTTTTTTTAGCAATTTTCATTAAGTTTTATGGAAATTAAAACGTTAGAGGCAAAATATATTAAATGTAGTCGGTATACCCTTAAAAGTTTTAATTTTTCTCGTAAAGTTAAATTTTTTGAAAAGCTTTACGAAAATTGCTAACAAATGATATTTTGAAACAGATTAAAAGATTGAGAGTAGAATTGAAACTTTTAAAATGTTAAAGATAAAATTGAAACAAACCGTAAAAGTTAGGGGTATTTTATATAACTACGCTTAAATGGGCCCAGAAATGGCCTAGATTTAGTCAATCCGTTTTGCACGGGATTCCTTCTGGTCGGGCCTCACTACAAAACGTAAGAGTACTACTGAAGCCGCTATGCGTCGGTGATACGTGACCCAGTTTCGGGAATGGTTAGTACCGACGTAAGGCTGACGTCGGCCATTCAGGGTCGGAAATGCCAGAATTTGGCATCACTGACGCTTTTCTGGCACGCGTCACCTACCTTAAACAAAGACGTCAGTGGCTCTATTATCGACAATGCGTCGGTAATAGGTACACATATTACCGACGCTAGAACGTGGGTAATATGTGGACCTGTAAGTGATGAATCCACCAGATACCGACGTGTAGACATCGGTATATGGGATACCCATAACTTTAAGAGTACCTCTTACCGACGCCAAAACGTCAGTGTAGATACCGTATTTTGCCCGGCTCAATCTTATTAAGAAATCTTAATAAATTTATTTAATTAAAGACAAATTGTTTATTTATTATTAATTTTTTTTTTTTTTATTAGTTTAAATTTTAATTAAAATTTTTATTTCCTTAAAAAAAATGGTTTTTCATAAAGTTGAATATTTGGTTTCTTAAAAAAGGAAAATTTATTTTGCAGATAACTAAAAAAAAAATTATTAGAAAAATTAAGGTTTTGATTTGATTGAGATATTTTTGGAAGGAGCCGTTTGAAAATATTAATTTCGGCACAAAATAAATGGGTTTGTTGTGATTGATTTAGTCTGATTTCAAATTTCATTAAATTAGCCTAAAATTAAGTAATTTGATGAGGCATGGATTTTGCCCTAAAAAGCCACACAAAAACCCTATAAAAGGGGTGCTTTGAACGAGATGGAGGTAGGGAGAAAAAGAGGAAAAGGGATATCTATCACCTTATTATACTGCGAAATTGATTTTCCTTCACCCATTCCTATCCATCGCCTAGAACATCCTTTGCTGACAGTCATTTGATCACGTCTCTTCCATCTGTCTTGGTTCTCTATCATTCTCAGACAATAGTTTGACTTCTTCTCCTCTGTAAGTATTATATCATAATAATAAAGTTTAGTTTATTGTCTTGGTTTGTCTTGTTTTGCTTTATTTATATATATATATATATATATATATATATATATATATATATATATATATATATATATATCCCTGTCTATTTATTTTTAAAAAAAATATGTTTTATGTATAAAAGGGTGCTCATGCTTTGACGTCAAATCGCAGAATAAAAATGTGCATCCCCTTTCAAATATAATACTGGAGAAAAGAATGAAAATAGGCTTTCTTATTGTATATGAATTCATAAGAGAAAAAGGGGTTTTTTTTTTCTTATTTTGTCCTATTATATTTTTTTTCAATTTGACCATATATATAACTCTTGTATTGACTTCAACTCCAACATGAAAGCCTGCAAATTTTCTTTACCTACTGTGTTGTTCTTATGTGAAATAATCATTTGTTTCATTTATTTATTTATTTGTTTATTATATTTAGCACACTATTCTCTGTTTTAAAGTATAAATTAATCGGTTACTTCAAAAAAATTAATTAATAAATAAGATAAACATTTTTAATTCTTACTACTTGTTCAAAAAAATTATATTTTTAAACATAAAATTTAGATATTTAATTGGGAGTAAAATATTGTTCTTATTAAGATCTCGATAAGTGTGTGGAAATCATCACGTTTGTGGAGAATGCATAATGCGTTTATCGGGATCTTCATATAAATCTATGAAAACCTTAAAGATATAAAAATAGAAATTCTAGGAATAAAAACAATAATAAACAACAATGTATATATGTATTAAAATAAAAATAAAAACATTTTAAATAAATTTAAATTTTATTTCAAAAAGAGAATATTTTAAATATGTTTAAGTATTATTCCAAAATAAAATAAAAGGAATATATTTTATAAAAATAAAATAAAATAAATAAATATTATTTCAAAACTTAAATATTATTTCAAATAAAATTATTTTATAAAAAAAACAAAAAAAAAACGTTCTAATTAAATATTATTTCAAAAATTTAAATGAGTTTAAATAGCATTTCAAAAATAAAAGGAAAGTGTCTTGAATAAACTTAAATATTACTTCAAATAAAAAATAAAAATAAGGAAGAGTATTTTAAATAAGTTAAATGTTATAAGAAAAAAGTATTTTAAATAAAAAAAAACATTTTAAAATATAAATACAATTCCGATGATGGATTTTGAGAAGTAAAAAAACTCAATTTCTTAAGGTGAAATTTTATAAATTTCAATATTGTTCAATTAACGGCCATAACCCCGCTCATTTTAATCCTTATTACTTGCTTCATTTTTGAAGTTGAGAAGTGATTAAATGAGACATTTGTTTTTATAAATTAAAATCAATTTTTTTAAACTATTTAATTTAAGGTCCATCACTTTAAAAATAAGATAATATAAGATAAATATATGGTAACCGTTTTAAAATGGGTGTTGTAGGGTGCTAACACCTTCCCTACACACAAACGACTCCCGAACCTAACTTAATTTTCGTAGACCATCATTATTTTTTATTCAATTTGGTGATCAATCACACCCAACTATGGTTGATGGCGACTTCCACTTCATTTTCATAAGAAACCTAATTTTAAGGATGTCGGCCGCTTCGCGTCGCAATCACGTTGTGACAGTCAGTAGTACCCTTTTTTTTATAAATAAAACTGCTAATTAAAACTCCCTCTAAAGCGACATGTTTTAATAATTATGATATAATACTCAGATTCCACAGTAGACCAGAACTAAACATAAATTGTTCAACAAAAGATTAATAAAGTAAATCCACACAAAAATTCAATAAAGTAATCCACATAACTAAGAATTACCCCTACCCCCACGCCTTTGAAAAGCCGTCCAGTTTCTAATGAATTCTTGAAATTGTACCGTCTGGATGGCTAAATCTTCTCGAAGCTTCCTTGTCTCCTCATCACGTTTCCTAACTTCTTCTTCACGTTTAGCCTCACGTTCAGCTTCACGTTGTTCCCGAAGTGTCATATCTTCCCGGAGTTTATTTGTCTTCTCTTCCAACTGAAGGACTTTATGTTGGGTCTCGATCAGTTCAGTTTTAGATGATATAACTGACCCTGATGAACCACCTGACAACGGGGTAGGCTTTGGGCCTCTACCTATACCTCTCATGTAACTTGGTCTATGACCCAAAACCTTTTGCATGGCCTCCATATCTGAGATAAGTGGTTGTCTTGACTCCACCGTATCTGATCCATCACCACCGACATCCTCACTCTCGGGGATCTCGAGCGGGGTGATATACTCAACTATCATTTTCTACCTATAAATAGAGAATTATATGGTTAATATTAACAAATAGTTGTAAAATGACATTAATTCATTAAAAATTAATGAGGAAACTTACATGTTGTTCCTTGGCTAAATCGCTCACCCATGTGGTAGGATTGTATGAATGTTGTTTCTCAAACACATCCAGCCAAGTGGTCTTTGGATTTGCTTAAGTCTAAACATGGTTTATAATTAAAAAAATGTTAAGCTACTTATATGTGAAACATTCAAATAAAATTTACTAACATTTAATTACAATTACATACCATCTCGTAATGCTTCTTTGCATTGGATTTTGAACCGCTCTTGTGCAAGTACGACATCTGCGCTCGGGACCTAGAATTTTTCTTTGACAATTTCTAAACATCACAAATAAGTTATATGATAAAGGTAAATAGCCATGAAATTTAAACATTTAATTTAGAAGTATACGATTAAAATTACCTTAAATTCTGGATGATCAAACATTTGAAGTAATAATTTCCACTCATTATCAGACTGCACTCGTGGAAGCCTCATGCACCGTGCCTCCTCTTCCCCATGCTCGTCAAGTTTGCCTTGAAGGCGCAATAGAGTTCATATCTAAACTCTTTCGCATCAGCCTTCATTTGAGCTTCTACAACCTCGTAATGATCGTTGATGGTAAGATTGGTCCTAACTATACAAACAAAATTGTTAGTATGGTAAAAAAAAAAAAAAATTGTAATTTAAACAAACTTTCAAATGTTTACCGTAATACGGATGCCTGATCGAGTCTAGAATCTCCGGTGGTATCAAGTTATATCGTCTATGATTCAAAGGTACCAGTTGACGTACGAGCACGCCTACCTCGGTGATAAAATTTTCTGAATCATCTCCAACCACCTGCTTAAGCTGGGGGGATATAATGACTTTCTTCTTTCCCTCCCTCGGCTTCCTTTTTCTCATTGCCAAGTTTTTCGCAATGCCGCGTCTTTGACTTGGCTTTGAGACGTCACTAAAGAAAAAAATTTATTTACATATTATTTACATATATATATATATATATATATAA
Organism: Gynostemma pentaphyllum; assembly: GCA_028015215.1. Lineage (NCBI taxonomy): Eukaryota > Viridiplantae > Streptophyta > Magnoliopsida > Cucurbitales > Cucurbitaceae > Gynostemma > Gynostemma pentaphyllum. The sequence goes on from CM051355.1 coordinate 17,342,358, forward strand.
TAACATAATTGACAGATAAGAATAATTATAACCTAAAGTAGTTGTCGGCAACGATGAGTCCATCAAAACAACTGATGTCGATGTCGGCATATGATCTCTCGTTGATAGTCCATAACAAAGCAGCCCGTAATTGAAAAAATTCAGACTTTGAGCTGTCAAATGTCTTAATCTCAGCACTCCACAAATCACTCAACTCTTCAATCAACGGTTCTAGGAAAACATCGATATCTTTCCCGGGTGACTTAGGCCCCAGAATGAGTAAAAACATGAAGAAGAAAAAAAGATTTTTTCATGCATTTTCAAGGTGGTAAGTTATATGGAACCAAAATTATGGGCCACATACTATACAAGATACTCATATGTCCAAAGGGGTTAAACCCATTGGAGGCCAATGCTAAACGCACATTCCTAGATTCAGAAGCGAATAACGGATACTCTTTGTCGAAATGCACTACAACAAAAAACGCTTTCTATAGCGTCAAAAAAACGCTATGATTTAACATTCATAGCGTTTTACCAAACGCCGTGGTTGCCTCCGTAATTAAAAGTATGAGACTTTTGATAGCGTTTGGCTTACGCTATTGCATACGCTATAATAATATCAATTTGATTGCATGTTTTAATTGTTATGAAAATATACTATAGCGTTTTCCACTCCGCTATAAAAACATATAACAATAACGTCAGATACACGCTATGAGTTATATTTTATAGCCTTTTGAACAATGTCATGGTTGCCCACGTAATTAAAAGTCTTTAATCATTTGATAGCGTTGGATACATGCTATCACATACGCTATAAAAGTATTTATGTATTGCATACTTTGATTGTATATGACAATATAAAATAGCTTTTTACTAACACTATGATAACATTTAAGATGGCTATTTTAAAACGCTATTGTATATTTATCTTATATTTCATAACTATTTATATTTTATAGCGTTTTCTAAAATAAAAAAAAATTAAAAATAAATAAATAAACTGTAATCAAGATACACACAAAATTACTTCTTGATTCTCAACTTTTATAACTTAACAGAAATTGCATAAGTTAAAATCATACATAATAAAATATCCATCCATTCCATACATATGTCTATAGGAAGTATTACATAATAAAAGATCCATTCATCCAGTACATAAGTCTAAATCATTCATCCATCCAGTACATAAGTCTATAAGTTAAACAAAAACCCCGATAAAAAAGGCTATGGCAAGCAAGTTCATCAAGACTCCACTCTATCAACCTACAAAAAATACAATCACAAGTCATTTTAAATAAACTAAAGCAAACTTAAGATCTCAAAATAGCTATAGATATATAATTGAGAGAAAACACCATGAATATAATTAGTAATAACTTAAGAAATCTAACTCAAAAAAAAAAATAACTTAAGAAATCTACATCAATAGCAGATTCAAAGTAAGATTGATGCGAAATTAATAATTTAAAAGAAAAGACCATGGATAATTAATATTGCTATTAATTACAAACCAAATCTTAAACAAAAGTGGAACCACATAAAAGAATATGCACTTATAACAAGGATTCATTAGAACCTGCAAAACGAAATACAGTTTCAAACTTTCCACAACTAATCTAGCCACATTCAAGGAAATCATGATTGTATCAAAACCTGTAATAATCAACAAGTAATTAATTTAAACTAGATGTATAAATGAAAGAAAGTTTGGATGGACATCGAAATGACCAAATGACCTCAAACTAAGGCTAAATATACAAAAAAAATCATGATAAGAGATACAACAAAAGAGGAAAAGAATTCCATAAAAAGTACGTAAAAGAGCTTCACCTAGTGTGACTTATGCATCTCATCTAAGATAGTTCGGGTATGCAAAAATGAGCATGTATAATCTGATATCGTGGTACTTTAAAATAGTTTAATTAAATTAAAAAAAAAAATTCATTCAATTTTTACATACCAAAGGTCCCTCGAAGTCTTTGTTTGCTTTCAGATGTTTCTATGATGAAGCTGAGAAAATGACACATGTTGTATATGTATCTTCAGTCATCGAGGAATCTGATCCCACAATACTGCAAATGATGAACCCAAAATGATTTAGTTCTCATGCTCGAAAAATGAAAAAATAAGAGAAAGAAGGGAAAGGAAGCTTGCTTACTTCCTATAAAAAATAACCAAGGAATGAAGCTTACAGTTTACAAAACTGCAGAACCAATTTAAGTTAAGAACAACCAATTAAAATTTCAAGAGTAAAATTGAAATAGAAGCTTTTCTCTTGACATTGATATTCAGCAACAAGTCGAACTGATCATCGATTCATCAAGGTAATGCTTACATTTTGCACATTTCAGTTTTTATAGAATGAACGTCTTTCCGGTTACAAAAATCTTTATAAAATTCACAATTTCTTATTCTTCAACTTCAAATTTGAACACTATAATACTCAAACTACAATAGAACTCACGCATCCCTCTTAGAAGCATCTTAATCAACATAAAAAAGAACAATAAACTCCTTAAATTAAAATATTGTACTCTAAGATTAAGAAATTGTAATGAGAAAATTACAATAATTTCGTAAACAAAGGGAGAGTGTTTTGAAAGTTATCGGTGGAAAAAAAAGGATCAAGAAGTTACTAGTCTTTGTTCATGATAAGCAGTTCGGCTTCCAAATCTCAATAACTATGACATTCCATAGAAAAACTACATTATTGCAATGTTTCATCTTCTTTCAATTCCAATAGACCTCACGAAGCCAGAAGATCAATGATAGTTCCATTCTAGTGGAATTATCATATGACAAAACGACATCATTTTCACCTTTCACCATCCATAATCCCTGATTCTGAAATGAATACAACATACAAAATTAAAGAAAACTTCCTAATGAACCAGAGAAAATTCAAATTATGGAAAAAGAAAACCAAACAAAAACGATGAATAAAAGTGGCAAAAGTACTAAAAGAATGAAAAGAGAACCATACATGGTATGTATTCGAATAAATAGCATCATTTGAAGTTTCTATTTTACATAAACAATTAAAAAATAAAGGTGGCGGAAAGAATAAATTAGAGGACCAAAAAAATAGAGATCCAAACCTGTGAAAATTAACATACTTTGCCCAATAGTTTCGATAATTGGCTATGCCTATCTCAAGCCACGGTTTCATGTTCCCCATTGTAGTATATGACAGCAGCTCGCTCAATTTCCTTTTGCCCAACGTTAGGATTGTAACCAAGGCTTAAAACATGCCAGGATTTATTGAGCTGATAAGTTCACTTCCAAAACGTTATTAGACCCGGTGGTAGTATTCTCAACTTCCACACTTGCCTGCTAGAATTCCATAATATAAAAAAGCCCACCATCAGGTTGGGAGAGGAGGAAGGGGTAGTTAGAATGCTGCTCAGATAATAATGGCCGACATAGTGAACATATTATGCATAACCTTATATTGATCAACACCAAGTAAAACCACTTAAAATAGCTTAAGATTAATTAGTTCTCCCTAATAGTCAATACCTACAACAATGCAGCTGCTCATCTCACACAATTTTTTTAAGAAACTAATTTCCAATTCCCTGTCCTTTGAAGTTTCTATTTCACACATATGCACATTCATGGAAAAAAAAATCAAGTTCCAAGTTTCCACACAATTTTATATCACGACTCTAACATATACAATAACTCTGGAAACTAAATAGACATGATCTCATTTATAATATTTTATTTTAAGGCATATTTTCATTATTGAAAATACTTGTTTACTACCAACTAACTTAAGTTTTCATGTCATTTATAACATATAGTGTGTCAATTTCTTAAACTTACCAGTTTCTGCCATGTGTGGTACACCCCTGTTATGTTCTGCCTCTTCCATTCATCCAAATCAAAGATATTCATGCCATATGCCCAACCACATGCCCGAGGGTCAAAAATTTTTGACATGTGAGGATTTGAAAAATTGAGATATCTATCAAAATGATGAAAGCTTGAGACCCATTTGTCACATTCCATTCATTGACCCATTCTCCTGTAAATCATATCCTCACATCAATATCTCTTTAAGCTAATATGCTACCTATAAGAGTTCAAATTTCAGAATATTTTGGAGTTGTGAAGGAAGACCAGATCCTAAAATTCACAATATACATAGTAAAAGATTAAAAAAAATATGTGGAATAAAATATAAGAGTTGATCTCGGAATCAAATAAAGTGGCAAGATGGAGAGTGAAGCTTACCAACCATCACGAGAGGACCATTTGCGTTATTTAAGAATGAAGTCCGATAACAATCCTCATAGGAAAACGATGACAAACAAAAGAGGAATTAAGTAGTGACAAAAAAAACACACACACACAATTAATGGCAGAAGTAAATTAAGCAGTGAGTGAGAATTTTAAAAGAAAATAGACTTGATTACTTCATTTCAGTGGCCTTTTAAGCAAGGCATATTCTTGTGCTTATCTTCAAGAAATTCTGCTTGCCCTTGACAAAGAAAACCCCCACGTGATTAGCAAAACTTGTGAACAAATTTTAAACAAAATAGCAATTTAATTAACGAAGAGTATACCAATTAGTTTCCTCATAAATTAGGGCTATTTCAGAGAAAATGAGACAAACCTCATAACTTCGACTTCTGAAATTAGGGCATGTGAGCAGATTACCATTCGACTTCTGTAATTAGGGCTTCAACTTTGACAGATTTCAATGTAAAAATTATATTACCTTTCAAAATATGTAATTAGGGCTATTTCTTGTTCAAAATCTTCGACTTCTGAGATGACGACGAGAACGAGAAAGGGACTGAAACGAGAGAGCTTCGAGACAGGGGCTGAGATGAGAGAGCGACTGAGATTTGTCTTCTTCGTGATGAGGATGAGAACAAGAGAGCGACTGAGATGAGATCTTCGAGAGAGGAACTTAGATGAGAGGTCTTCTTCGGTGAGCGATTTTATTTCTTCGATTACATATTTGTTGTATTCAGTGATTTCATCTCTTAATTGAAGGGACAGAGAGTGAAAGTGAAAGCGATGGAACGACGATTTGAGAGTGTATGAACTTCGTCTAAGCGATTTTGTTTGAGATCAATTTGAGAGTCTGAACTTCATACGTTTTCCATTCGAGAGAGAGATAGATGAAGCTGTGTTCTTTTGGTGAAATTTTAATTTTGAGAGAGAGAAAGAGGTAAGAGGTATGTACGTTTTTTTAAGTGAAGAGAAAACGAGCGGGGTTCCTCGAGCCTAAAATTTTAATTACAAATTAATAGCGTGAGGATGAAAACGTTATAATTAAATGCTATAAAAGACATTATTTGTTGTAGTGATGCTTCCACCCTTCCGCATCTGACGGGTGTCTTAGAACACCTTCCTTTTCTAAACGTTTATCCTTGTGCCACCTCATATCACACGCGGTATGTTTCGATGCAAAAAGTCTATGTAACCTCGGTTTCAATGGAAAGTGTCTTAATACCTTCTGAGCAACTTTCTTCTTACTTTTACCCCATCTCACTAAGTAACGAGACTCTCCACATACCGGACAAACTTCACATTTAGCGTATTTTTTTCTAAAGAGAACGCATCAAATTTGCAAGCGTGTACAAATTCATAACCCAATCCTAACCCACGTAACAACTTATTCGAAGCATAGTAAGATCCCGGCAATACCGTCCCTTCTGGTAATGCTTTCTTTAACAACTCTAGAAGCATATTAAATGACTTATCACTCCAACCGTTCAAACTTTAATGTGTATTAACTTCACTAAAAATTGAGGGATGAAAATCCTACACAACTAGGGTATAACTCTTTTTGTGCTTCACCCAAAAAGTGTGAGAACTCGTCGTTACACTCCCTCACATTCACATTATCTTGACTCTCTACATTTTCACCACCCCAATCAGTTCCAATATTGAGAGTTTCCATTCCATGATCATGAAATGCATCACCTTGCAAATCATTTATCATGTCCAACATTCCTTCATCATCATCATCATCGTCCTCACTCACTGATTCATCTATGTTACGATCTAAATTCACATTATCATCACCCGTGCTACACTGTCTCAATTCTTCCACATGGAATGTCCAATGAATGTATCCCCATGATATCTCGTGAACGTGCAAATGTTCTCTTATTTCTCGAAGTGTGGCAAATATGGTGTTATGACATTTAATACAAGGGCATCAAGTCTTCCCACTCTCATTCAAACATTTCCCCGCAACCTCTAAAAAAGATACAACTCCCTCTCTATACTCTCTACAAAACCTATCACGTAATTCCATCCAACTTCTATCAACAATCGTCCTATTTCAAAACAAACATTAACTCTATTTAGAAATTAATGATACTCTTAATAAAAAAAAACCAAATTCAAACATGTTTCGAGACGGTTAACTTTGCTGCAGCATAATCGTCTCCCAATAAAAAAATATAAAAACCCGGGCAAAACTAACAACAAAAATTCACAAAACATGCTTTTAGACGGTTAACTTTGCTCCAGGTTAGCCGTCTCCCAATAATTAAAAATCTAAAAGCATGTGCAACCTAAAACAAACAAATTAATATAACATTGAAAAAAGAAATAAAAATTAACCTTGATCTCGACATTGTAATAGTGTGATCGATCAAGATTGCCTGAGACTACGCAAAAATTCCTACAAATTTAAAATTCAATATCAAATTTCAATTAACTTAAATAAAAACACATTTTACATACATATTGACATAATTGAAATACTTTTAATCAATTTTACATAATCACAACAAATTAACAAAATTAACTTTTAAACAACAAATTAACAAAATTAACTTCAATGAAATCCAAAAACTAACAAAATAAACTCAATCCAAAAAACAAACCCTAACCCTTTAAATTTTCTCAAATTGAAAACAAATTATAAAAATTCCTCCTAAATTGAAATTTGACATCTTAACTTGTAGTCAATAGATCGTAGAGAGTAACAACCACAAACTCTCGTAAGAATATTTCTACCCCGTACTAATCAGTCATGCACAACTAAACCCTCTTCTCCTGTAGTAAACCAAAAAGGGAGATAAATTGAAAATCTATATAAAATCAATGTTAATTCAAAAGTAAGTTATTGTCGACGGTGAGTGTAAGAAAAAGGGGGTGGGGGAGGGGAGAAAAAGAATACCAAAATCTGTACCTTTTGATAAAGTTTGTATAATCAAAAGAAATGTGATTGCCATTTCCACATCTTGAAATTCTTTAAAATTACACCTTTATTTATAGGATGTAATAGGAGTCCCAGAGTTTCTAAAGGAAAAATCTTCTTCCAACTAATTATATATACTAACTAGTTTGCGTAATTGTTAATTGAAACTAAATTAATGTGCATTCACCCATAATAACGTGATCATAAGTAGGGTATAGGGTAAACTATGAAAATAGTCAAATTTTGGCCCAAATAACATTAATTAGCCACCTGAAAGAAAATTACCAAATAATAGCCACAATCAATGCGTCAGCAGAGGAAAATTACCAAAAACCCTTCCAAAATCTAAAAATCAAAACTCCAGATCCTGTGGATCTCGATATACTAGGGCTGCGTGTCAGATATGTCCAATCAGTTATGAGAAAACACACGCTGCCAGTTTTGGAGGAATCAAGATGATTTATGGCCACTACTTTATCAAAAGTCAGATATTTCATCTTCTTCTTTCCTTTCCCATTCTGACTACTCTTTAACCCCATCTTCTTCATCCTTTCTTTTACATTTTCGTTCTTCAACAAACAAAAAAGGTGGTTTTTTTTTTCTTCATCCTTTCTTCCTATTCGGGTTTTGAATGTTGATCATGTATGTTCAATGATTTTGCATGTGCATTGTGTTTGTTCACTTCATTGTGTGGCCATTTTCAAGGTTTTTCTGGTTTTGCATGTTTAATGGTGTGTTTCCACATTTGTGACTATTTTTTAGAGTTTAACGGTAAGGAATCACTACATTAATGGCTATTTTCAGAATTTTTTTTTTCTTTTTTTATCAATGTTAGTGGATATTTTCGGAAATGTTTTCTTTTTTTCTTTTTATAAAGCCACTGGTTATGTTCTTGGTTTTTTTCTATGTTGTGACTAATTGATGTCAAGAACAAGGAGCAAGAGTTCGGAAACATCCCATGAACACACGAGTGTGAATGAGGTACAACAAAAATCTTCACTTTGGAACTTGGATAAAATTTCTACTTGTACTATTTGTTCTACCCGTATAAACTTCTCTATTCTATTTGATCTCATATAATAAAGAGCAAAGAGATCCAAGACAGTTCACCGAAAACAACCTGAAAACGAAAACTAAGACACCAAAGAAAAAATCACAACCAGTACATAAGGTATTGTGAGTAATACCTTATGTTCTCTGTTATTTGGGTTAACCCGTACTGCTAGTATAATTCGTAGTACTTTACACATTCTCTGCTTATTTTACACATTCATATTATTTTGCCACAATTCATAATGCAAGTTAAATTCGTATTATTTTAAAACTAATATGTTTTCAGTTATATTTTTTTATTTGTTATAATCCAACCCTGTATACATGTGTATGATATTTTTGGTATATAACTTCATTCTAGTATAGTGTGTTAAAATTAGGAATAGTTTGTATATAATGGTACTTCCAGTGTATATTTCGGGTTGCTGATCTATTTGTTCAAAGTATAATTCGTGTTGCTGGTATTATATTTTAAGTATATAATATGAAATCACTACTTTTGGTAGTCCTGGTACTTCTGGTCTAGGGTCATTTGATATCTATTATGTACTGTTTGTATTCTGGAATGTAATATAATATTAGAATAGGTAACAATACACAATGTTATATGGTCAGGGGCCAAATTTGCTACTTCCAAAGCAAGCCTGGATGCGAGACCAGCGGGTGAATGTCTATTGTAAACCACATATTTTAAGCACCCTAAAGATGAAGCTAACCTGTAGACAAAAAGTACTTTTATCAACTAGTTGTTGGTGGTATCCGTATCGCTGATATATGTATTTTGTTTATACGAAAAGTACCGGTTGTTTTTATATAGGGTAAAATACCATTTTGGTCCCTGAACTTTCACTCCGATTTCGTTTTCGTCCCTGAACTTTTAAAAATGATCAATTTCGTCCCTGAACTTTCCAAATCGTTTCATTTTCGTCATTCCGTCCGTTTTTCCGTCTGAGACACTAACAGAAGCTGCCATGGCATTTATTAAATGACGTGGCAGAATGACTTGGTAAATTTTAAATGATGTGGCATTTTTTATTCTTTTAATAATTATCATATTTCTCTTCTCTTAATCTCCCCTCAAAGTAAACCCTAACTTAATCTCTTTTCATTCTTCAACTGAAGCAGTCGCCGCCCCAACTTCCTTTCTCACCTTCATCTTCTTCCCCTCCCACCTTCAATTTTACTGATTCAATCAAACTCTCTGCTACTTCCCCCCATCTTTTTCTTCTCCTTCTATTTCTTTCCATTTGTTTTCAATTCTTCTTCTCATCTCCTCATCTTCTAGTTCTCATCATGTTCTTCCTTTTCCCTTTTGTAGATCTAGGTTTTCATATATCAGGGTTTTCACATGTGGGTTTTTTAGATCTAGATTTTCATATATTGGATTTCACATATTTGTGCTTCTTCTTTTCATTCCATAGATCTGGGTTGATTTTTGCAGGTTTGGGTTTTCGTAAATGGGTTCTTGCAGATCTGGGATTTTTAATTTCGTAGATAAGGAATTTCGTTTTCATAGATCTGGGTTTGTACAAATTTGGTTCAAATTTTTAATTTGTTTCATTCCTTTAATTCCATGGCCGCCATTGTTATGGGCTTCGAGTTTTCTGTAAAGGATTTAGGGAAGAAGAAGGAGTTGTTGTAAAGGATTCCATGGTGCTGATTCAATTCTGATCCCGTCAAGGATTTATTCCTTTTTCTCATCCTCAAATTAGTTTATTCCCTTACTTAACTTCTTTCCCCTAATTCCATCTTCTTCCTTGTTGTCTGCCTCACCGTCATGTTCATCAGTGCCATCCTCACCATCACAAACCCAGAAAATTTGGTATAAAAACAAAAGTGAAGAAATATAATAATCCATTTTCCAACTTTTACAATTTTTATTGTTGTTTTAAATATCAAAATCAACAATTAAAAAAAACACTAATTTATCATAATTCCATATCTAGATCTAGAAATTTTAAGGGAGAAAATATGAGGATTTTTAATGGATTTTTTAAGAACTCATAGTCATTTGTAACGGAACTCTTTTTATGTATTTCAATGATACTTTTGAATTTTGGGTTTGAGAGAGGGTTTTGATAAAGCTTGAGAAATCTGGAAAAATATTCATGGTGGTAAAAGAATGGATGGTGGAGAAAGTGTAGAGAAGAGGATGATGGAGGAGAGAGAAAGAGGGGAGGTGAGAGAATGGAAAAGATAGATTAAAAAGATTGACACATAAGCATTTAAAATAAAATAAATTAATATTAATATTAAAATATTGATAAAACATACCACGTCAGCCTGCCACATCAGCCTCTGTTAATGTCTTGGACGGAAAAACAGACGGAAGGATGAAAATGATGCGATTTGGAAAGTTCAGGGACGAATTTGAACTTTTTTTAAAGTTCAGGGACAAAAATGAAACCAGATGTAAAGTTCAGGGACGAAAATGGTAATTTACCTTTTTATATATTATCTGTGACATAGTTAAATTAGCTTAGATCAAACAATGCTCGTACCGTGTGTATCGTAAATATGTATTTACCAACTATAATAACCATACTCATAAGTATAGTTTACTTTTATCAATATATATTGCTTCTTTTTAACAAATTATACAACACATTTTACTTTTATCAACTAGCTGTTTGTGGTATCAGTATCACATGTATATGTATTTGTTTATATGACATATACTGATTGTTTTTATATATTATCCGTGACATAGTTAGAATATCTTAGATAAAAAAAATGGTCGTACAGTGGGTATCGTAGATATATATTTACTGACAATAATAACCATACTCATAAGTATGGTTTACACTCAATGTATATTGCTTCTTTTCGACAAATTATATAACACATTTTACTTTTATCAACTAGCTGCTTGTGGTATCAGTATCGCAGGTATATGTATTTGTTTATACAACATATACTGAATGTTTTTATATATTATCCGTGACATAGCTAGAATAACTTAGATAAAAAAAATGTTTGTACAGTGGATGTTTGAAATATATATTTACCGACTATGCTAACCATACTTATAAGTGCTACACATTTACACTATGAAATCGTTTGCCCCAAAACCATAAAATGCAAAAAAAAAAAAAAAAAAAAAAAAAAAAAAAAAAAAAAAAAAAAACTCATCCTGTAACAATACATACTTGAAAACGATGGAAAAGGAAAATAGGAACTACCATTAACAATCTGCCATTTTCGTCTAGAGGAGAAGAAAAAAGGATTATGAAAAAACTAAAAATGGCGTATTGCTCTAAATTGTGGTTATTTGGGAGTGACCATACCTGATATGAATAATAAAAATAAAAAAGAGGAGGGAACTCAAATTTTGGAAAAGGTGATAAGATCTCAAAAGCTTGCCTGGGAAGTTGGATTTCCCTTGAAGTCCGGTTTGAACATAGGTAACCGTTGGTTAAAGAATCCCTTGCTGGACAACCATTCCCATCGCGTCAGGAAGGTACAAGGAGAGAAGAGGTAAGAACTAACAAATGATTACTAAAAGGGTATTCATGGTATAATGCAAATTAACTTTTCAAAATGTGGCTAAAAATTGTTTTATTAAAGCATGTGGCTATTTTTTATTTCGGGTGTATCAAATGTGGTTAATTTCTTAATTTTCTCTCATAAATATGAATGTACAATTCCACCTCTAATAACGTACAAAATTGAGAAGTGGAATGAATTATTATTAGATAAATTGTAGATAAATAATGGTAAAATTGGTAATTTAAAATTTTGAAAAAGAGCACAGTAGTCCAAAAATATTTCTTTAAAATAGCATCTTTTAATATAGCAAAGATAAATGATCTTGAACACAATTGCCGAGTATATTTTGTTTCTTTCATTTTGTATTATTTAAAAAGAGTAGTCCTCGATAACAGATGTAATTGGACCAGTAACGGTCTTATTCCCAGGACCTATGGTTCACTGACTACAATGGTCCAAATTTTCAATCACTAACTTTTTTTATTCCTGCCTGCCACCGCGTGTTGCTGACTCTGAGTCATGGAAAAGACAATTCGTTCACGCTTTTGTTAAGTTTGGAATTCTAGTCTTATATTAGAATCAAGTCTATATTTTGATACGAAAATTAATTAACATTTAGAAAAAAATCATCTTGAGATTATAATATAATCTTTATAGCAGTGCGAACCATATCCCACAAACTCTGAGAAAGATCATAGATTAATAATATCTTCATTATTAATATAAAGACAATAGAAGATCGGGTGTCTGTTTTAAAAATTTGATCTATATTATTATTATATGGGAAATTAAGACATAAACAAAGTTTCTTAATCATTAAACCAACTCATGGTCGGTTAATATACACTTCATTACTAGAAAAAAATGAATTTCTCGATTTCGTATGTATCTACTAGATTTTACTAATTATAAATTTTATCTATATAACTATCGTTATCTCTTTTATTAAAATCACGCATCTACGTTATGACTAAGGAGTTAAAAGTCGATGTCGCGAGAAACATCGACCTTGAAATTTACGGATATATAGATGTCGACAAATATTTGTAAAAATGATAGAAACGATAGAAATTTAAATAAATACTTAATCAATGAAACTTGATCTACTCTTTATATAAGTCATAATTAATCATATAAATAAAGTTATACACTTATAAATAATATTTAACATAGAGAAAACAAAAAAAAATACAAGAAATTAAATAGAGAGAACGAAAATAATTTATTAGTTTTTAAAAAAAAAATCAAAGATAGAATGAAGAAATAAAAAGTTTGGGGGAGGTGATCAATAATGATAGTTGAGTAGTAGGTCCGATGAAAATATCGATAATGGTGAAGATATTGTTACCCTTTTAAAAGGTCAGGATCTTGATTTTAGAGACATCAGAACACTCTTTATGCCTCATAAGTCATAAGTGAGAGTCTTCTTGAGTTATTTTATACGCGCAACCATTTCATCATCGCGTATTATCTATAAATACTTAGTTGTTACTTTTATATTATCTCCATCCATTCTGAACCCAATCTTCCCCAATCAAACCAAGATTTGCCTTCGTTTCTCTCATATTTCCCAACCAAAATGGAAACAACACTCAATTCAGCAAAACCCAAACAAACCCACATCGTGGCAATACCATATCCCGGCAGAGGCCATCTCAACGCCCTAATGAATCTCTGCAAGCTTTTAGTTTTAAAGAAACCCAATTTTAATAATATTCTCATCTCCTTCATCGTCACTGAAGAATGGCTCAGCTTCATCGAATCCGACCATAAACCCGACAACATCCGGTTTGTAACGATCCCTAACGTTATACCCTCTGAGATTGGTCGTGCTAAAGACTTCCCTAACTTTATTAAATCAGTCAATACAGATATGCAAGCCCCAACTCAACATTTACTCAATCTCCTCGACCCACCACCTCAAATTCTTGTTGCCGATACTTTCCTGACTTGGGCCGTTGAAATTGGGAGCCAGATGAATATTCCGGTTGCTTCATTTTGGCCAATGTCTGCTACTGCTTTCTCCATTTTCTACCATTTTCAACTCCTCGTTCAAAACGGTCATTTCCCTGCTCAACTCTCAGGTCTGTTTGTTTTTATTTTTAAGTCCGGTTTGATCACCCTATCATTTCCTGCTTGTGGTTTTTATATTTTATTTTTGAAAGATTCTTTGACCACCAATTTTGTTTTCAGTTTTTTAAGTTTTGAAAATCTTTGTTTTTTAGTCTATTTCATTTGGTTCTCTATGTTCAGATACATGTTTAATTTATCTTTACTCATTAATTTAAGTTTTTGAATTTACTGGTGATTTAAAATATTTAACATGATATAATAGTAGAAATCTTCTAACCACTTAAATTACATTTACCCATTAGCAAAATTGTTATCAATCCCTTAACACATATTGTGATCTCTATTTTGAAAACAGAAAAATCAGAAATTAAAAGGGGGATTTTTTATTTTTGAAAACCAAGTTTGTCTGATAACCAATCAGTATTCAGTTTTTGGATTTTGACTAGTGTAAACTTCAAAAGTCAAAAACAAAAAACAAACAAATGGTATCATACGGGGTCTTAAATTTGTTTTTGTGTGTGTGTGTTGTATCTGAATTTGTGTTGGTTTTTAATGGTATATGAAAGAACGAGGATCAGAGATTGTGGACTATATCCCGGGAGTTTCAGAAACACGTTTAGAAGATTTACCAACATTTTTCAGCGGAGAAGATTTACCAACTTAGCTTTGAAATCTGTCTATTCTGTCCGGAAAACAAATTTTCTTCTCTCGTCCTCTGTCTACGAGCTTGAATCCAAAGCCATCGACGCTTTGAAACAAGAATTTCAATTCCCAGTTTACACAATCGGGCCCTGCGCGCCATACTTCGAGCTAGAGAGAGTTCCAATAATAACAAGCTCTGATGATCAATCAGACTATCTCCAATGGCTAAACTCTCAAGAAAAAGATTCGGTTTTGTACATTTCCCAGGGCAGTTTTTTATCAGTTTCAAACACCCAATTGGATGAAATTGTTGCTGGTATTAAAAACAGCGGCGTTAGATTCTTGTGGGTTGTCCGTGGAGATCGAGATCGGTTCCAAGATGTCGATAGCGATGTCGGGTTTGTGGTGTCATGGTGTGATCAATTGAGGGTTCTTTGTCATGATTCTGTAGGTGGTTTTTGGACTCATTGTGGTTGGAATTCTACTCTTGAAGCTGTTTTTGGTGGTGTTCCTATGATTACTTATCCTATATTTTGGGATCAGATTCCGAACAGTAAGAAAATTGTAGAGGATTGGAAAGTCGGGGTAAGAGTAAAAGGTGTTGGAGATGGTAATTTGGTTATGAGAGATGAAATTGAAGAGATTGTTAAGAAATTTATGGGCCCAGAAAGTGTGGAAATGAGGAAACGGGTTAAGGGATTACGTGAAACTTGCTTGACAGCGGTGGGGAATGGTGGGTCTTCTGATTTGAACCTTGAAGCGTTTTTTAGGGATGTTTTAAAAGACCAGTGTTGTTGAATAGGAAGGATTTCTTGGTTCATGTTTTATTAATCAATAAAAGAGAATGAAATGGCCTAATTTATTCTATAATCAAAATTTTAGAGTTGTCAGAAAAATATCATATAAAATACATTGTGAAACATATGGTAAATCACATATTGGTATAGTATTTCGCCTTTTCTTAGTGAAATCAGAATGAAATCAATGTTAGAATCAGAATCAAATATTTTTTGGCACTTGCAGAATCAAATATTCACATGAAGTTATTTGAGTAATGATTGAATAAGCTGGTTATAAATGCGGGATAAAATATACTATTTAGGGAGAAAAATCAGAATAGCCATTTTTGGCATCAAAAATGTTAAAATAGCCACATTTTTTTAAAAATATCCATACTAGCCATTTTTACTATTTGATTTTTCAATATACTTATTTTGCCCTTTTCGTATGGCAGGTATAGTCTGACATATCTGACAGTTTTGACATTTTTCTTTCCCAATGCATTCTTTCTTTCCCAGATTTTGGTATAGTTCGTATAGCGTCCATATTGTTTCATGTATTTAGTATTTGTTTTATATTTTTATTATTTTTGCATTTTGATTTCATATTACATTTCCGATTTTTAATTCAATTTTATAGATTCATTTTAGTATAGATTCATTTTAGTATATTATTTTGGTATAGTTCGTATAGCGTCCATAGTGTTCGTATAGCGTCCGTAGTGTTTCATTTGTACATGCTATACGTAATATACATGTCATATAACCTGTAAATGAAAACAAAAGGAGTGTTAATTCAATAATACTAAATGTACAAAAAAGATACTTAATATGGAAACAAAACAAAAAGAAATATATATTATATTACGTATATTATAGAACCAACATAAAAGAAAGTGGGTGTGCATCAAGAAAAACTCATAGGTGTGTATAGTACGAATATTTCGTATATTGCGTGTAAGATGATCGTATATCAAGAAAAACACATAGTTATGTCTAGCACGTATATTACAAAATATATACTTAAACAGACCAGAAAAAAAGTATATTACGTATATTACGTACTGTATAGCAAACATATTACGTATATTACAAAACGAACATAAAAGAAAGTGGGTGTACATCAAGAAAAACTCATAGGTGTGTATAGTACGTATATATCGTATATTACGTGTATTACAGTTGTGTACGTCAAGAAGAACTCATATCTGTGTATAGTACGTATATATCATATATTACGTGTGATATGTGATATAGACTGTATATCAAGAAAGACACATAGTTATGTATAGCACGTGTATTACAAAAGATATATATTTAAACAGACCAGGAAAAAAGTATATTACGTATATTACATACTGTATAGCAAACACAGCAACAGAACGAGAAACCACAAAATATATATTTAAACAGACCACAGAAAAATGTATAATGCGTATAGTACGTATAGTACAAACATTACGAAATAGAAACAGACGACGGACAAAATATGTATAGTACGTATATTCCAAAAAAACGTATATTGCATGCATTACATGTATAGCAGAAAACAAAAAATTAAGAATTTATGTATAGTACTGTGACGACCCGACCCAAAATAACCAGTTAAATACGTAAGTACATGACTCATTTGAAATAAAATAATTAAATCAGAGTAAAACTAAATGATTGCGGAAGCGTTTATTTAATAACCAAAATATATTCAAAATAAAACCTTTATTTTGGCGCCATTTTAAATAATTAAAACAAATAAAGTAAATGAAAACGAAATCCCATAAAATAAGACTAACAAAATAGTCAATAAACGAAATGAATAAATGATAAGTCCTAAGGGCTCTCAGTGTAGCGCCATCCTCGTCAATCGTCATAGTTTCCATTAATGTCAATCTTACCTGCAAAATAAAAGTTTTCAGGGCATTCAAATACCGTGAGTTTTTAGCTCAGTAGATTAAATCCATACTCAAATAAGTAAATTAAATTCAACACATAATCACATAATTATAATATCTTATGGATACTCGTCCATTTCCACCATACATCAATAACTAGTAGGTACTTAGCCTACAAAGATCATAACCACCGTGTAGGTACTTAGCCTACGTCATCAAATACAAAACACCTCTCACTAATGATTTATGGATACAAGTCCATTACCTCAATTTAGATAATAATTAGTAGGTACTTGGCCTACAACCTCTTTCCAAATAATAATATAGCTCAACTCTTCCACAGTGTAGGTACTTAGCCTACATCGCCTCTTTGTTATTATTAAACTTGCATGACATGCTATGCGCTTGAAAATATGATCATGGTGCCTTATAACCCACCATGATACGTGCCATAGCATCCATTATTTAAATTACTATTAAATTTGCATATATGTATCGGTCATAGTGGGGTATAGGGCCACTCATGATACGTGTCATAGTATACGCTTGAAAATATGATCATAGTGGGGTATAAGGCCACTCATGATATGTGCCATAGTATACGCTCTACAAATTTAATATTTGTTAATTATTAGGTTCAACTCAAGTTGTAAAATCTAAAGGCTCTAACTAAACCACTATCGAAATAAAGTATAAAATGAATAAATAGTATAACAACCACATATTATCACACAATAACACAATAGCAACAAAGAACAAATAATTATAACCACTCAACAATCAAATTACAATTAACTAAAAGGAAGAAATTACACAATCAAGTCACAACAAGAAAATCATACAAATAACTAAAAGGAAGAAATTACACAATCAAGTCACAACAAGAAAATCATACAAATAACTAAAAGGAAGAAATTATACAATCAAGTCACAACAAGAAAATCATTAAGTTATTATTTAATTTTATAAATTAACTACGTCATCATCTCATAAACGCCTTTAAAAATTATCCTAAACATTAATAGATCATTTAAAACTAATTACTAAATAGTTGTTAATTATTAGTAATTAATTAATTAAACATCAAATTTTATTAATAAACATTCGAGCATCAATTTTATAATATTTAATGTTTATAAGTTTAATTTTATTAATAACATCAAATTAACCAAATAATAATAATAATACAATAAACTAATCGTTAAACTAATCATAGAAAAATATCAAATTTAATATATGTGTTAATTGTAGTTAAATACTCTATAAGCTCTAATTATAATTAAATCTAATTAACGATTGTAAATTAAATATATACATTATTTATAAATCAAACGAGCACATAATAATATTTAAAATAAATAATTTCATCACCCAAAAATATCCTAAGTATCACACAATACACAAGCAAGCACCAAGAATTCAATTTAACTTCTAAGTAGGAATTAACCTACCTTAAATCCAAATTGAACTAGCAAACGATCCCGAAATAAATCCAAATAAACTCCTAACGGTGCCCAAGACCTGTATTGACATTAATTTAAAGTCAATTTTATGAAAACCGGAAGAACGGGACGAAAACCGGCTCGAATTGACTAAAAATGGGCCCTGAACCGAATTGGACCAGCTAGACCGGTTCAATTGAACCAGCCAAGCTGGTCCAATTGGACCGCATCTTTAACCTTTGGACAGTAAACAAAACGTTGCAGCAGCTTTGTTATAAGTGTATATATATATATATATATATATATATATATATATATATATATATATATTTTTAAACTTAAAACAAATGGTTGCAACATACACAAACTCAAGGAAAACCGCCCACCATCGTCTCGGAACCCACGTAGCGATGAACTCGATGCAAGACACATTCAAATCTGAGCCTAACCGAGAAGAATAAACCCAGTTTCCGCGAGGTTTCACGCAGACTCCGGCGACCTTCTAAACCCGATGAAAAGCAATGAAAACCATGTCCAAAGAGTTTGAAACTTAAAGAAAATTGAAGAGAATTACGAAAGAATGAGTTACCTCAACTAAAACTTGAAAGAACTCAATGAATCCGAGGTTTTCCGGCGAGAACAAACCCTATCTCCGGAGAGGATAAAAACCCGACGAAAAATAATGAAAAACTCAGCCAATTAACTTGTAATCTATAGGAATTCAAAGGGAAATACAAATGGGCGAATTACCTTAAGAATCGAATTGCAACGGCAACGAATCTACGATTTATCGAAAGTGAAAATTGTAGGGAGCGGCTAAGAAGAAAGGAAAACTCTTGAACCTAAATTTCAATGAACTTTAAATATCAATGATTGGCTTAAAAAATACTTAAATGCCCTTAGTTTAAAAAAAATGATAATGAGGATATAAACGGTATTTTGGTCATATCTTTTTGCTCGGAACTCAGAATTGAGCGTAGTCAATTGCATTGAACTCGTACCGACGTGACGGTTCAGGAAAACTAAAGATAATGTTATTTGGATCAAAATTGGTGAAAAGACTAAAATACCCTTATGCGAAAAACCGGGTTGTTACAAGTACATAAAACAACGAAAAGACATAAATCAAACAACATATGTGAAGGGATGATTTACTAAATTAGCGGAATTTTGTTTAGTAAACTTATTAACATTTAATAACGGATCTATTAACATCATGCAATTTGTGAAAGACATGTAGATTCATGCTTATATTTTCGAAAATTAAAATCAAACCCGAACTTACATTGAGTAAAATCGGAGAATTGGTTGGAGGTTTCTTTACAAGATCAATCCTCAAGAACACCAGGATCTTCTATGCTATATCCCGATCGATCAAACGAAATTCGATTGTGGGATCGAACTTTAGAAGAAATTGGGAAGAAGAAAAAATATTTTCTTCCCAATGACTAAGGAAATTTCGGCAATGAGGGAGGGGAGAGGAGGAAGAGAGAGTTCCAACTTTCTATGGAATTGTATTGTGTGATTTATGAATGACCCAACCCTCCTATTTATAGAAAAATAGGAATCCTAATCACATTAGGATTAATCTATAGAGATAAACACAAAAAGAAAAAAGATAATCTCTTTCCTTTATCTAGCAATTTCGAAAATGCTAAGGATAAATAGGAGATTATTTTATTTTCTTTATTTTTATTTATCTTGGGTAAATAAATCTATGTAGTTATTTTAGGATATAATTCAAACAATTATCTCTTCCCAAAATACATCATATGGCCGAAAATTGCATATATTAATTAAAAAAAATTCTAATTTATTTAATTAATTATTTTGGCCAATCCCAATTGGGTTCATTAATCCAATTGGGCTAGAAACTCTCTCTTAAATTAATAAGTCCAACTCAATTAATTTATTTATTAATTACCATTTAAATAAATATTTTATTTAAATAATTAATATTTTCTCCCGTTTAAATATTATCAAATTATATTTAATTATTAATTTCCATTTAAATAATTTTCATTATTTAAATAATCAATAATAAATATTATAATTATTAATTTCCATTAAATAAACTCATTATTTAATTAATAATTTTATTGACAATATTTTATTATTAATTAATTAATTTTAATTATTAATTTCCGTTCAAATAAAATTAATTATTTAAACAATTAATAATTGTCAATTAATTTCAAATTATTAATTACCATTTAAATATACTCAATATTTAAATAATTAATAATATCTAATTAATAATATTTCATTATTAATTTCATGTTTAAATAAACTCATTATTTAAACAATTAATAATGTTTATATTAATTACCGCTTAAATATACTCAATATTTAAACAATTAATATTGCCTATTTTAAGTAATTCACTTTACTTAAAATTTCCATTTCTTCTACTTGATTTCGCGACTACGATATTTGGGCAAGCATAGGGACCCAATGGACCTATAGATCATGGGCTTAATAATTAGTCAATTAAGTGATTAACTCATAATCAGTTAATTACTTATTATCTAACTATGAATAATTCCACTATAGATTCATAGTGAACTCCCCTCACTATAGATGAGTTATGTCCATTTAGTTTATCATTTATTTATATCTGTGATATTATCCTTCACGTGGAACCCTCATAATTACAACGGATAAATTTACCGTTTTGCCCCTGTAATTACCGCTTTATCCTTGTGTTCCCGCCGATTCTCCAATGAACTTTATCTTTAGTCGAACTAGAGATAAGATACTTCGTGATCAATAGAAGTCGTGACGTCACTTGTTCATGTCTCGAATCAAGACATCAAGGAGTTTCCTAAAGTTCCTAAAATGTTTAGGTATCTGCACCGATACCTGGTTAATTTATAGGAAAGTTATGAATTCCATCTCGTGAAAATGAGTTCCCATCTACTTATCTAGTCATGTTCCCAAAACAGGAGTGTATTGAGCGTTCTTACAGATCGCTTCTCAACTATGTGAATCAAAGAACATAACTCCACAAATAGGAGTCCGCATTTCACTCAGGATTGAGATCTATCACGGTTGATAAACTTAGTTTGATATTCGATTATTTCTCGTAAACCGGTACTAATGAGAAATTTGATCGAACATCGTGGTCCTGTCTTATACAATCAACATTGCATATGATACTTCCATTTCATGTCTCCCACATGAATGATCAGGATTCGATCATTTGTCTATAAACAAAATGCGAAGCTATCAACAGTGTTACCAGGATAAGGTTCCCAAACGTTATCCGTTTACTGTAGACACGTTTAAGTTACTCATCTCGACTTTAATCCTCTTGTATGACTCACATACTAAGTCGTGATTTCATAAGAGTAACTTAGGGTTTACTATTTGAATGTTTTGATATTTATATATTTCCATATATTCCTAATATCATCAATTGAATCAATCTAGATTATATAAAGAACTTATGTTTATTTATTTAATTTATTCGAAATAAATTATTATAATTAAATAATTACAAGTTCTAGGACACCATTCCTAACAATATGTATATTACCTTTTGTCAAATCCATGCTTATTTTGGTTTAGATCTTCGAGATTCGGAACCAAAAACATTAAAATATATTTATGAAAAAACGAGACCAAGAAGAAATTAAATAGAGATGTAAGTAAATAAAAAAAGTGTAGGAAATTTATGAGATTAACATTTGTAAAAGAAAAAAAATGTAGATTTTTGAAAAACAAATAGAAAAAAATGAGAGAATCAATGGATTTGGGATAGAAAATTATAGAGAAATGATAAAGAAATGAGAGAGATGGAAGAAGAAATGAGAGAGATGGAAAAAATGAGAGAGAAAGAGAGAAATTATAATATATAGAAGGAAAAGGGGGGGGGGGGAAATGGGAGGGAAAATATTTTAAATTAAATATAAAAAGTAGAGAGAGAGAGATGGGAGAGAGATGTTAATATTAAAAAATATAAAGGAAATGGGAGAGAGGAGAGAGAGTATAAAAAAAAAGGAAAAAGAATGGACGGAAGGAAGGAAAGGGAAGGGGGGAGAGGAGAGAGAGGGTTTTGATTTGACATTAGGGTATTTAAGTAATTTTACTTTTAAAGGTGGCTAAAAAAATAAAAATATGTGGCTATAAGGAAAAAGGGGTCCTCAAAAGTGGCCATTATGGCATTTTTACTCTACTATTTATAGGTGGAAAAGATTAGGTTTCATCCCCTTAAAGAGCCAAGCCTCAATCTCCTCCACGAGAAAGAAAGAATCGATACTCAGTTTTTGAAGGGTAGAAATATGATAGTAGAGACCATTTTGATGTATTTTTCTAGCTCAAAATTTGTAACAATTATACAGATCAAATAAAAACAAACCCCAAACTATAAGAACTAAATGTATTTTATTAAAAAAAAATCACTATATTTACGGTCACCTCAAATTATTCAACTTGCTATATTCCTTTTAAAAAATTTACCGTGCTCATTAAAAAAAAAAGGTACTGTTACTTACTCAGAAAAAGTCATTATTTCACCAAAGTTGGTGAATAAAGAGTCGATCACAAACCTTATATGTACTATATTTGATAGTAAATTAGTTTTGTAGTGTGATATACATCTTTATCGTTTGATTATTATTGACGCTAATAGGGTTTCTGGCACATGAAGTTGAACAAAAAAATAAATTAAAATACACAAATCTAACCTGTACCTATCTCTCGTTTTTACAACTTTAGATGGTGGGTTTTCTTAAACAAACTATTCATCGTCATAATTTCAAAATATTTTATAACAACTCAAATTTAATATACTAATTATTCTGTATAATTCAAACACAAACTTACAATCTTAGAATTAATAAATCCATCTAAACTCGTAAGTTAAACACGGACTACTTGTTTTGAAAAGTAGCGGTTGGTAACATATCTTGCCCACTTGATTTTGTTGTATTATTTAAAATGAAAAGCCCTAGATAATAGAACTTAGTTGTGTTTCACTACAAGTGTCCAAATTCCAAGCACGGCAATGTTGTCAGACTTTTGGATTCCTCCCAGCGCTTGTTGGCTTTGCTGAATATGAGTCATGGAGAAGATAATCCGTTCACTTTTTTTTTCCTTTTTTTTTTTTTTTTTTTTTTTTTTTTGAAAGAGTCTAATATTTGATTTATGAGGCATTTATAAATCTAGCAAATTTTTTAGTAATATTTGTGAAAATAAAAGCTTAAAAAAATACTTGCAAATATAACAAATTTTCATCGAGTTTATCAATGATAAACATTGAATTACATATTTTTACACTAAGTTTATTACTCATAAACACATAAATCACTGTTTATCGTTGATAAACATGATAAAAATTATTATATTTACAAATACTTTTTTGAGTTGTTATTTTTACAAATATTACATAAAAATCTGTCACCCAATGAAATTTCTCTTGATTTAAGTCTATATTTGATACAAGAATTAATTAACATTTAGAAAAATTCATCTTGAGATTATAATATAATTTCTATAGAGTGCGAACAATATCCCTTCTCTTTAAAATCTGACGATCATAAATTAATAGTAATATCTTTATTAATATACAGTTTTTTTTGTTTCTCAATTTAAAAAAAAAAATAGAAATGAGTTTGAAAACCATTTTTTGTTTCTAAAAGATTTTAATTAACAAAAATGTTTTTTTATATGAAAATTAAAAAATATTATATCAATTTAAATTTTGGATATTTATTATATATATTTTATACAAGTCAAAACAAAACAAAGTAACTATTTATCAATGTAATGAAAAAAAAAATTAAAAATAGGAATGAGAAATAAGGAAACATAATTTATTATTTCTAAAATTTCTACAATTTAGGGAATGATTTCTAAAATATGAGAAACAAAAATCACGAAAGAGTTACCATATGACTCTGTTTCTTTTTTAAAATGAAAAACAGAAATGGTAACGGATATCAAACGTATCATATATTATTGTTTTACACAAACTATAATTTCAACACATTCTACATTTAACGAACTTATTTTTTTACACAAACTAAAACATAGTATGAACAATCTAAATCAGACAACCAAAGGCTACCCTCCAAACAATCGTTCTCTCTTTTATTAAAATCACAAAAGTCTGTATGAATAATTTCATACCCCTAGGCTACCCTTTGTTGGGAAAATTCACCTTCCCACATTCACCGTTAGGAATAAAATAGATAAACGAGAAATTAAAAAATAAAACACAATCAGAGAGACACGAGAATTTATACTGGTTCACCCAAATTGGCTACGTCCAGTTGCTACCGCTGCGGATTCCACTATGATGAATCAGAGTTTCAATAGAGAAATATCCAATACACAAAACCGTGTATTAACCGCCAAAAGCCCTCAAGAAAGAAATCCCTTTCTTTTACAATATTTCTCACAAACTCTCACCAACCCTCAATCGCTCAACATCGAATCAACACACCACGAAGAAAAACTCATGTAATTTTTCTTCCCTTGAATTGACTCCCACGGCTGAAGCAAGTAGGTCAAACAAAAGCCACCACCTCCAACAAAAGGCACAACCAATCTAAATGACTTAATGGGCTTGGGCTTTGATTTTGTCTTCATAAATAGGGAAAACTGGGTATATAGCCCAAAATTGAAAAATGTAAAGTATAATAGCCCATAAGAAATAAATAAAACAAAATAGCCCATTAACATAATCTTATTGATCTGAAAGTACAAAAACGCCCTTCATTAAACATTTAAAGAAAAGAGAAAACAAAAAAGGAAATTAAAATAGGAAACGGTGGGTAATGATTACAAAAGGAAATCAAAATTTAAGGGAAAAAAATCTTGGCAGATTTATAGGAAAGTGATCAGATACATATTTCAAAATTCAAAAGAAAAGAGAAAACAAAACCCTAGAGGGAAAAATACGTTTACTCGACTGCCACTTTTTCTAATGAAATCTGCAACAGAGAAAATAAAAATTGCAGGAAAACAGGGTAAACAAATGACAACAAAGAAGATGAAGGTATTAATAAAAATACTATACATTAATAAAAAGACAAAAACGAAAAAAAAATAAAAACAAATAAAAAATTACAATATATTAAAAAAACTAATAATATACATTACAAAAAAATATCGTAAATAATAAATATAAATAAAGTACAGTATACTAAATAAAACTGTACAATAAGGAATAACGAAACAACAAACTATACAATAAAAAAAAACACATATAATAACACAGCAAAATTACAAAAATATATTAAATAAACAAATACTATACATTAAAAATTAAAGTAAATAATAAATTTAAATAAGGTATAGTATACCAAAAATAAAAGTACTTTAATAAAAAAAACCTTAAAAAAAGGACCGATAAAAAAAAAAACATAAAAAAGAAAAAGAACCATATTCATGTACAATATAATAAAAACATATATATTGTACAGTAAACGCTTGAAAAAACAATAAGAAGAAGAAGAAGAACTATATTCATGTACAATATATTTAAAAAAACTTGAACTGTACATCGAACCAAAAAAAAGGAAAAAAAAAAAGAAGAAGAACCATATTCATGTACAGTATAATAAATAAAACGTGTATTGTACACCGAACCCAGAAAAAAGAAAAAGCAGGAAAAAAATAAAGAAGAAGAAGAAGAAGATGAAGAAGAATAAAGACCTTCGACTTTGGCCATCAGAAAATTATAGATCTAAGGAATCGTGATTTTATAAAAAATACCGAAAACCCTACCTCAACAAATGAACAACATCCCAAGATCTAAATTTTTTAAAAGAAGTCATCCAAAGAAGAAGAAGACTTAACATCAATGAAAATTGAATCCATAAGAAATAAGAAAAGAGAGGATGAATGAATATTTGACAGACAAATGAATGATTAAAAAAATGAAACAAAAAGAAACGTGCAAACCTGAAACGAAATTCAAAATAATAGAATCAAAAGACAAAATCCCACGATTTGAGGAACAATTAAACAAAAACAATTAATAAAAAACCAAAGATTGGAGAGAGAATCAGAATTCACAAAAAGAAAAATTGAATTAAATGTGTTTAGTAAATCAGGACAAAATTAACTATTTAAAAAAAAAAATTAAATGAGGGTAAAACGGGTATATATTAAAAACGGATATTCTAAAATGGTTAAAAAAACCTAACAAATTTAAGAGGCTATAAAAACATAGGGGATAGTCATTTTAGGCTATATAGTGGATTATCCCTCATAAATACCCAACACCCTTTCCCTTTCATCAGATATTAACTCCATTCTGAACCCAATCTCATCTTCTTCATTTCTCTCATATTTCCCAACCAACATGGAAACAACACTGAATTCAGGAAAATCAAAACAAACCCACATCGTGGCAATACCATACCCCGGCAGAGGCCATGTCAACGCCCTAATGAATCTCTGCAAGCTTTTAGTTTTAAAGAAACCCAATTTTAATAATATTCTCATCTCCTTCATCGTCACTGAAGAATGGCTCAGCTTCCTTGAATCCGACCATAAACCCGACAACATCCGTTTTGTAACGATCCCTAACGTTATACCCTCTGAGATTGGTCGTGCTAAAGACTTCCCTAACTTTATTAAATCAGTCAATACAGATATGCAAGCCCCAACTCAACGTTTACTCAATCTCCTCGATCCACCACCCCGGATTCTTGTTGCCGATACTTTCATGCCATGGGCCATTGAAATTGGGATCCAGATGAATATTCCAGTTGCTTCATTTTGGCCCATGTCTGCCACTGTTTTCTCAATTCGCCACCATTTTCAACTACTCGTTCAAAACGGTCATTTCCCTGCTCAACTCTCAGGTCTGTTTGATACCTATTTCGTTTCTTGTTTTTTATTTTTAAATCTAGTTTAATCACCATACCATTTCCTGTTTTTGGTTTTTTTTTTAAGTTCTTTGATATCAATTTAGTTTTCTGTTTTTAAAAAATTTAAATGAAAAAAAAGTGGGTTTTTTTTTTTAATTCAATTTCTTTTATTTCATTAGTAAAAAAAATCAAAAACCATAACTGTTATCTAACAGGTTTGATTCTCTGTTTTTGAAAAACAGTAAACTAAAAACAAAACAAAAAAACAAAAAATTTAAAATTTAAATGGTTATCAAAGGTGGTTAGTTTTTATTTATTTATTGTTTGATAACTGATTCATATTCATATTCAGTTTTTAGATTTTAGATTTTGACCAACATTGTTAAATAAATTTATGAATGAAACTCAAAAGTCCAAAACAGAAAACGAAACATGGGCATTTGTTTTTTTGTGTGTTATATCTGAATTTGTGTTTGTTTTTTATGGTATGTGAAAGAACGAGGATCAGAGATTGTGGACTATATCCCAGGAGTTTCAAAAACACGTTTAGATGATTTGCCAACATTTTTCAGAGGAGATTGTCATGAAGTTAACAATTTTGTTTTAGAATCTGTTTATTCTGTCCGGAAAGCAAATTTTCTTCTCTTGTCCTCAGTCTACGAGCTCGAATCCAAAACCATCGACACTTTGAAACAAGAATTTCAATTCCCAGTTTACACAATCGGGCCTTGCGCACCGTATTTCGAACTAGAGAGACTTCCGACATTAACAAGCTCTTATGATCAATCAGACTATCTCCAATGGCTAAACTCTCAAGAAAAAGATTCGGTTTTGTACATTTCCCAGGGAAGTTATTTATCAGTTTCAAACACCCAATTGGATGAAATTGTTGCTGGTATTAAAAACAGCGGCGTTAGATTCTTGTGGGTTGTCCGTGGAGATCGAGGTCGGTTCCAAGATGTCGATAACAATGTCGGGTTTGTGGTGTCATGGTGTGATCAATTGAGGGTTCTTTGTCATGATTCTGTAGGTGGTTTTTGGACTCATTGTGGTTGGAATTCTAGTCTCGAAGCTGTTTTGGGTGGTGTTCCTATGATTACTTGTCCTATATTTTGGGATCAGATTCCAAACAGTAAGAACATTGTAGAGGATTGGAAAGTTGGGGTAAGAGTAAAAGGTGTTGGAGTTGGGAATTTGGTTATGAGAAATGAAATTGAAGAGATTGTTAAAAGGATTATGAAGCCAGAAAATGTGGAAATGAGGAAACGGGTTAAGGTTTTACGTGAAACTTGCTTGAAAGCGGTGGGGAATGGTGGATCTTCTGATTTGAACCTTGATGCGTTTTTTAGGGATGTTTTAAAAGAGTAGTCTTGTTTCATGTTTCAATTAATAAGGAAGAGAATGAAAAGTCCTACTTCAAAAAAAAAAATGGCCCAATTTATCTATCGAGAATAATAAATGTAATCAGGATGAAATCAGTCGAAATTGAAGTGTGGATGTTATTTATTAAATGAAGTTATTTTCGCAATGATTTAATCACCGTCATTAGCTCTCCTATTTAAGAGCAACAGATTGTCTCAGTAGGTTAAGCTGAGCATTATTCTTTCTTTCTTTCCTTTTGCTTTTCTTCTCTCTTTTACGTCCTTTTTCTTTCTTGTCTGCCCTTTTCAATACATTTTCACAACCCTAGGCTATCAAAACCCACCACATCGTGCTTCTTCTACCATACACCCCAACTACCCCTACCATTTCATCCTATCATCTATTATCTCCATCCATTCTGAACCCAATCTCATCTTCCCCAATCAAACCAAGATTTGTCTTCATTTCTCTCACATTCTCAACATGGAAACAACACTCAATTCTGGAAAACCCAAACAAATCCACATCGTGGCAATACCATATCCCGGCAGAGGCCATGTGAACGCCCTAATGAATCTGTGCAAGCTTTTAGTTTTAAAGAAACCCAATTATAATAATATTCTCATCTCCTTCATCGTCACTGAAGAATGGCTCAGCTTCATTGAATCCGACCATAAACCCGACAACATCCGTTTTGTAACGATCCCTAACGTTATACCCTCTGAGATTGGTCGTGCTAAAGACTTCCCTAACTTTATTAAATCAGTCAATACAGATATGCAAGCCCCAACTCAACGTTTACTCAATCTCCTCGACCCACCACCTCAAATTCTTGTTGCCGATACTTTCATGACATGGGCCGTAGAAATTGGGAGCCAGATGAATATTCCAGTTGCTTCATTTTGGCCAATGTCTGCTACGGCTTTCTCCATTTTCTACCATTTTCAACTACTCGTTCAAAACGGTCATTTCCCTGCTCAACTCTCAGGTCTGTTTGATACGTATTTCGTTTCTTGTTTTTTTTTTTTTTCGATCTCTGTATAATTTCCTGATTTTGGTTTTTAGTTTTGATTTTTGAAAGATTCTTTGACAACGAATATTGTTTTCAGTTTTTAAGTTTTGAAAAACTTTTTTTTAAAACAGATTTGTGTTTTTTTATTTACTTTGAGACTGTTTCTTTCGGTTCTATTATTAAAAAAAACAAATAAAAATCAAACATGTTGTTCTCTATTTTTTAAAAATAGAAAATTAAAATGATTATCAAACAGATACTTGGGTTTTTTTTTTTTTTTTGAAAACCAAGTTTGTCTGATAACCCATAAGTATTCAGTTTTTAGATTTTGACAAACGTAAAATTCAAGAGTAAAAAACAGAAAACAGTAAACTAAAAACAAAAAACGGGTATTAAATTTGTTTTTGTGTGTGTGTTGTATCTGAATTTGTGTTGGTTATTTATGGTGTATATGAAAGAACGAGGATCAGAGATAGTGGACTATATCCCAGGAATTTCAAAAACACGTTTAGAAGATTTACCACCATTTTTCAGCGGAGATAGTTTCAAAGCCTATAACTTTGTTTTAGAATCTGTTTATTCTGTCCGGAAAGCAAATTTTCTTCTCTTGGCCTCTGTCTACGAGCTCGAATCCAAAGCCATCGACGCTTTGAAACAAGAATTTCAATTCCCAGTTTACACAATCGGGCCTTGCACACCATACTTCGAGCTAGAGAGAGTTCCAATAGTAACAAGCTCTGATGATCAATCAGATTATCTCCAATGGCTAAACTCTCAAGAAAAAGATTCGGTTTTGTACATTTCCCAGGGAAGTCATTTGTCAGTTACAAACACCCAAATGGATGAAATTGTTGCTGGTATCAAAAACAGCGGCGTTAGATTCTTGTGGGTTGTCCGTGGAGATCAAGGTCGGTTCCAAGATGTCGATAACAATGTCGGGTTTGTGGTGTCATGGTGTGATCAATTGAGGGTTCTTTGTCATGATTCTGTAGGTGGTTTTTGGACACATTGTGGTTGGAATTCTAGTCTTGAAGCTGTTTTTGGTGGTGTTCCTATGATTACTTGTCCTATAATTCATGATCAGATTCCGAACAGTAAGGTAATTGTAGAGGATTGGAAAGTTGGGGTAAGAGTAAAAGGTGTTGGAGTTGGGAATTTGGTTATGAGAAATGAAATTGAAGAGATTGTTAAAAGGATTATGAAGCCAGAAAATGTGGAAATGAGGAAACGGGTTAAGGTTTTACGTGAAACTTGCTTGAAAGCGGTGGGGAATGGTGGATCTTCTGATTTGAACCTTGATGCGTTTTTTAGGGATGTTTTAAAAGAGTAGTCTTGTTTCATGTTTCAATTAATAAGGAAGAGAATGAAAAGTCCTACTTCAAAAAAAAAAAAAATGGCCCAATTTATCTATCGAGAATAATAAAAGTAATCAGGATGAAATCAGTCGAAATTGAAGTGTGGATGTTATTTATTAAATGAAGTTATCTTCGTACTGATTTAATCACCGTACTTACAAAAAAATAATGATTATCTCTATATGAATAATCATATATTATAAACCGGTATGAGATAGTATAAGGAAGAGATTTGACTTCATCTCCTAGGAATGGATCCAAGTCTTTTCCTACTTATATAAGTATACGAATTGAATGTTAAAAAAATTAGTTTAGTGACTAAAATCAAAACGTTATAAAAGAGTAAGGTATGTATATTGAATGTACATTTTAAACATATATAAGAGCTTTTTTTTTTTTTTACTTTTACAATTTTTACATTATTACTAAGTATTTACAAACATATGAATTTATAAAAAGTACATCTAGCGGAACGATAAAAGCCCACTACCATTTCATCGATTGTAAAAAGTAAATATAATCAATTTTTTAGTTAGTCAACCATTGAATATAATTATTTTAAATTATAATATTTGGGAAATTTCATTGGGTGGCAATTTTTTATGCAACATTTGTAAAAATATCAACTCAAAAAAATATTTGTAAATATAGCAATTTTTATCATGTTTATCAATGATAAATACTGATTTATGTGATTATCAATGATAAACAGTGCAAAAATATGTAATTCAATGTTTATCACTGATAAACCCGATCAAAATTTGTTATATTTGCAAATATTTTTTTTAGATCTTATTTTTATAAATATTACTAAAAAAAATTGCTAGATTTACAAATGCCCCATAATATTTACACATTGTTTTTAAAAATAACCTATATAAATTGAGGTATTTTAAAATAATGACATTTTAATATTAAAATAAAAAAATTCAGAATATTAAAAATGTCACTTTTTAACATTCACTAGTTAGAGAACACGTGCGTTGCACGTATCTTGTGATTGTTTTATTATAAATTTAAAGATGCTCATATATTTAAAACCATGTATAATAAATATTTTTTCTGATGAATTAATGAACGATATTGAATTTTTGTCTATAATAAGAAATTGTTTAAAATTTATTTATTTAACATAAATCTTACATTTTCATTGCTAAAATTGGTGTATAAATATGAAAGATCATTTGACATATATTTTCCCAGAAATATTAATTTTAAAAAACATTACTATTTTCAATAGATTGGTACATTGGTTTTGAAATATTCGACTATATATTCATTCAAAAATATAAATATAAAATTTATTCGTATAATCAATATATAAATAAAAAATTTATTCATATCATCAATATATAAGTATAAAATTTATTTGTATCATCAACTCCAATAAATTGGTACATAAAATTGAAAATTTTATAATATGATTTGACCCTTTTTTTCTTACGGAAACGAAAGACTTCAAATTTTATCATTGTTTTAAATAAATAAAATCCAAATTCTCCCTCATAATTAATCATTCCCAAAAAGTCACATACATGTTAGATTGAAATCTTCGACTGTATATATTCATTAAAAAATCTAAATCTAAAATTTATTTGTATCAAGTCTCATACATATTGGATTGACTAATTAACAACGTTATCTTACAATTGTCACACTACCACTACCTCAGAGATTTTTCGTATTTCTCTTTGTAAATAATATTCACATCTATCTCTCACAGTCTTCACACCAACTATAACCACTTCCTGCATATATCGTAAGAAAAAAAAGAGTTAGAAAGAAAGCAATCAACATCAATCATCATTTGACAAAGAAAATAATATCCACATCTATCTCATATGGCCCCGTATACCCATCCATTCAAATGAGTTGAGGAAGATGAACAAACCTTAAGACTCAGTGTTCTTTGATATATTTTTCTAACTATGGATTTGTGAAAATACAATTTCAATTTATATTCTTATTTTTTTTCGAGAAGAGCGAACAAAAATTAAAACACATATTGATTTCATTGAAATGTATAAATGTAGCAATTACACCAGATGCTTGCTTGCACAAATATCGATATTGGACAAATTCAAAGAATCTTAAATGATGACCAAATAATTAATGGATTGAAATCTCCTTCTCTCGATTGGTGTATGGTGAAAAGGGATACAATAGGCAATAACTTAAAATGTAAGGATAAAATTGGAACCTAATGTTTCTCCCAACATTCCCACATTTATATGGTGAAAAGGGATACAATAGGCAATAACTTAAAATGTAAGGATAAAATTGGAACCTAATGTTTCTCCCAACATTCCCACATTTATATATGTTATAGATTATAGATTAGTTCAACATAAGAAAGATCAATTAATAAATTTATCAATATAGTAAATACTAACGAAAAATGAAAAAAAATATATTAAAAGCATCCAATGGCCATCATAAAAATACAACAATGAAATTCGTCACTCAATCTTGTAAGAGACAAAATTACAAAAATAAATATATTAATTTAATGAAATAAAAAAAACAAAACCAAACTTGGTTAAACTACAATTCAGTCCTTATAGTTTAGGATGTGTCAATTTTATCTCTATAGTTTTAAAAGTTTCAATTAAGTCCCTATGATTTGAGTTTATTTCAATTTAGTTCTT
The DNA here is from genome assembly GCA_028015215.1 of Gynostemma pentaphyllum. Lineage (NCBI taxonomy): Eukaryota > Viridiplantae > Streptophyta > Magnoliopsida > Cucurbitales > Cucurbitaceae > Gynostemma > Gynostemma pentaphyllum. The sequence goes on from CM051355.1 coordinate 17,376,089, forward strand.
ATGGTTTTGAAAGTTTCAATTTAATTCTTATAATTTGATAAAAATTCATAACGTCTATGTCATAACCACTAGTTAATACAATTATTTATATGATTGTCATATCCATAGAAAATAATCATAAAGTAATGTGATAGATTGTGGTAACAACAAAACATGTTGTAAAGTTTTTATCAAATCATATAGGAACTAAATTGAAAATTTTAAAATAATAAGAAGGAAATCGATAGAAACTCAAACTACGAGGAGCAAAGAAAAGTAGACCTTAAACTATTGGGACAAAGTTGTTATTAAACAAATCAAACTTGTACTAAATTTGAAATTAAGGTAAAAAAAAAGTAAGAAAAAGGTAAAAATCGCTCTTCAACAATGTAAGTTGTTACAAATATACCTGTGATTTATTTATTTATTGTGGGTTGTGAATAAGTACACCCTCAAACTATTTTTGAAGTAAATATCCCGAAATTTTTATAAGTGTTTAAAACAATCTGTTATTTTACACTCATTTAATTTTTAGTTTCTCTTCCCACACATCTGGACCTAACACGTGTAAATTTATGTCTTCTTCTTCCTCGATTTTTCAGTTTTTGCGCATGACTTCTGATTTGTAGAGAAGAAAACTTTCGATTTGTGGAAGTGGAAAGTTTAAACTCGTGTGAATTGATCTACTTGAGATAAATTTTTAATGTTAAATTGAAACTTTTAAATAGTATGTCATCCAATTTCGTACATATCAGATCACACATATAATTAGTTAAACAAAAAATTTAACCGGGGTAAATGAAAGAGTTTATTTTAAATACTCTGCGAGGGTGTTTACATATTTTTTAAGGGGTAAAATCAAGTATCAGCAATCACATATTTTATAAGAAAAAAAGTGTAACCACATAATTATCATGATGTAAATGAGAGAAAATGGGCCTTAAGGGCCAGTTGAGCGTTAGTGGGCTTTTATTGCGGCCTCATAAGTGTCGTCATCAACACCGTAAATATTCAACTTCTTCAAATCTAGAAGAAATCACTGTACAATATATTCCGAATGAGACCAAAATATCATGTTTTTTTTTCACACGCATCTATAAGAAATTAAGAAAGCCCTAATCTCTGGAACCCCGAATGACTTTTCAAAGCTATCCCAAAAATCAAAATCAAAATCAAAATCTACTTCCTAACTTCTTCTTCATCCTCTTTGCCGCCTTTCGGATGAAGATGCGCGTCCGTCAATCTCCCATTCGGCGGCAACGGTTTACTTCTGCAATTTTGACCCATCGTTTTCCCATCCAACGCTGAAATTTTTCATTTTTTGTGTTAGTTTATTCAAATTCCGCTTCAGAAACTCCAATTCTTTTTTATTTTTTCTGGAAATTTTGATTTATAACTAGGTTGAACAGTTGGGTTTTCTCTATAATTCTATTTTCATGGCTACTGAAGCGACAGAAGCCACGACCAAGTTTCAAAATCCGGACTTTCGACCGGTTCCATCGCCCCCAGATTTTCATCCTGAAATTGTAGTGTCCGCCCATGATGGGCTTCGATTCTGGGAGTTTATGATTGCTGGTTCTGTCGCTGGGTCTATTGAGCATATGGCTATGTTTCCTGTTGATACTGTTAAGACTCAAATGCAAGCTCTTGGTTCTTGTCCGATTAAATCTGCCGGGGTTCGACAAGCCCTTCGGTCGATTTTGAAATCCGAGGGACTGCCTGGTTTTTATCGTGGTATTGGTGCTATGGGTCTTGGAGCTGGCCCTGCTCATGCTGTTTATTTTACTGTGTATGAGAATTGTAAGAAGTATTTCTCTAATGGGAATCCAAATAATTCAGTTGCCCATGCTGTTTCCGGAGTTTGCGCGACGGTAGCGAGCGATGCCGTATTTACGCCGATGGATATGGTAAAGCAGAGGCTGCAGCTGAGTAATAGTCCTTATAGGGGAGTCTGGGATTGTGTTAAAAGAGTTCTAAGAGATGAGGGTTTTGGTGCATTTTATGCATCATATAGAACTACGGTGTTAATGAATGCACCATTTACTGCCGTGCACTTCGCCACATATGAGGCTGCTAAGAGGGCTTTGATGGAAGTTTCGCCGGAGAGTGCGAATGATGAACGGTGGATCGTTCACGCAACAGCAGGGGCTGCTGCTGGAGCCTCAGCTGCATTCATTACAACACCGCTTGATGTTGTTAAGACTCAATTACAATGTCAGGTACCCCATTTAGTATTTTGGTCATTGCTTTAGCTAGTGTTGTCCTATCCCTTTTTCTATTTGCGAGCAAACATTCCCCGTTGTAATAAGAGATAGAATGCTTTGGAGCTAGATAATGGATAATTTTTATACCTTAACCAAATGTAGACTTAAATTTTCCTGTTTAAGTTGGAAATCTTACTTTAAGCATGCTCCAGAAATCTGAAATTTTCTTATTACAGTTGAAAAGGTTACTTTAAGCATGGACTATCATTCTGCTAGCACATTTAAACCGAACTAATTGCTTTCAGTGGTTGAGTGCATGTGATGGTTTGATCAGACTTAAAATTATCCTCTCTTTGCTCTTCTTGGAAATCGGTGGCTATCTTACTGTTAAGTGATTCATGATGTTCACATTTTACGCCAGTGTCATTTATTTAAAGATTGGTTTGTAGAGATTCAGCTTTTCTTGGATAAAATGGATTTTAGGGTTTGATTGCATTCCATGGTTTGGAATTTGGGTAAGGGAGGCACTCGACCTCGACAATATACTTTGGTCCACATTTTTAAATGGGGGGGGGGGGATCGATACTAGTACTGCCTATTGGTATTACCAAGGTATCACCTGTATAGTCTAGTCTGTCACACCGATATGTTATTATTGGTGAAAGTTACAATGACATCTGTCAATTCTACAATAGAAGTCATTCCCATAAAATAGGGGATGTTTCTCTTTTGTTTTCCAGAAATTTTGGGCTTTCACAATTTCTCTAGGAAATCCGTTTTTCCCTTTGGATTATGCCCTTGGGGAATTAGACCCGTGACAGACTTCAAAGAAAAGCCCCCTCTTCTTCTTAATTTATCTCATACCTGGCTCTCTTCCCGGACTTAAATTTCCATTGATACTAGCCAAATAGTCTTTAAGATTTCCTTTATCAGGTTTTATTTGGGTATGGCTTTCAGAAGAAAGCGTTAGTTCTATGGTCCAATTTTGTCTTTGTTTTTACTTTCGTGTGAGGCTTTGAAAAGAAAAAAATGATCACATTTTTTAAGATAATGGCTAAAGAACATTGAAAATAGTGATTGAATATTTATTTCTTTCCCTACTCTATGTAGTCCTGACAATGTGACAGTACATGAACTAGGAGACCATCTTCACCCATGCAACTTTCAAAATGATGCAGGGAAGGAAATCTCGCTGTAAAAAAAGTTGTTACTCAGAATAAATCTTCACCCTACCTCCTCTTTTTCTAATATAAAAAGGAAGGAAGGAAAAAAGAAACTTTTCATTTAAGCCTACCCTACTAACCTTCAAAAAACTGCTAACATACAACCATCTCATTTAGCCCCAATTTATGTACACTAAAGGGGAAGGAAAATGCACAAAATTCCAATCTAGAGAAGGTTACTTAAAAGTAAAGTTGGTACTTGCAAATTAATATGAATAATAGGAGAATGAGAGAAAGGTATTGTTGAAGTTAGTTAAGAGTGAAAACTAGGGAAAGAGGTTCTCCTTCATGGTGTTGTTGAAGTTAGTTTGAACCAATGGGCTAAGAGGTTCTCCTTCAAACCTTGAAGTCATGGGTTTAAACCGTGTGTGGCCACTGGGTAACCTACCTAGGATATTATCCTACGAGTTTCCTGACGCTAAGTGTTGTAGGGTCGTGTGGTTGCCCGTGAGATTAGCTGAGTTGCGCGTAAGCTAGCCCAGACATTCACGGTTGTTAAAAAAAAAACTAGGAAACAAGGATATTATGACTTGGAATGAACTCCCCTAACCCAAGAGCTTAAGTTGTTGGGTTAAGGTAAATTTAATCTTTGCACGGGTTCAAATATTTTCTTTTTTTTGATAGGAAACATAGATATATATATTAAGTAAGAAAGAGGAATTACAAAAAGGTGATTAGTAAATCACCAAAGCCAAGGGATTACAAAAAATTCCTCCAATTGGCATTAATCATGAAACTATCATAATTACAAAAAAATCTATTAAGGGAGCTCCATTGTGAGACTTTAAATTTCGAAATCTCCCAAACTTCCATGACTTTCCGAGCTTTGGGTTCAAATATTTTCATGAGGAAGTCACATTGAATATTAATTAAATGTAAGAGTTTGAACTTAGGATCTCTTGTTGTATTACCATGTTAAATCACCAATAGTTAGGTAAGCATAAGTTGTTGGGCTATGACAATCTTTTATATGTATTCAACAAGAATAAAAAATTATTTAAAATTAGGTCGGATCAGGGATTGAATTCCCAAAACCTCTTAGTTTTTTTTCCCAACCTGGAGTCTTCCTACCTGTGAGGTTTTTTTCAAGGAGAATTGACTTTTTGTGTATTGTTAAAGCTTAATCTACATTTACGATTTAGGGTGAAAATTACAATTACATACATTTACGGTTTAAAGCTTACATACTTGTGTATTGTTAAAGACTTGTTTGTTTGGTTGTCCTTAAATTCTATCATCCCGTATTTACATTAAACTCTGGTGTCAGTGATGCTGGTTAAAATATGTGGAGATCCTTAAACCATGCATTATCCTTTTGATTCTATAGACTGTTTATGTCTCTTATCAAATGGATCAAGATGCATAGTTGGATTAAGGATGATTTGGACTCTGTTTCTTTAGTTACTACGGTTCATGTTTATGTGATAATTTAACTTCATCAGCATTATTGATGCACAGGGTGTTTGTGGATGCGATAGATTCAAAAATGGTTCAATTGGGGACGTTTTTCAAACAATACTGAAGAAGGATGGATATAGAGGGCTCATGAGGGGATGGATCCCAAGGATGCTTTTTCATGCTCCCGCTGCGGCTATTTGCTGGTCTACATACGAAGGGTTAAAATCCTTCTTCCAAGAACTCAATGACGGCACTTAATAGCAAATTGACCTGAAAAATGCGAAGCGGAGGGACAATCTTTCTTCGTCTTCATCCCTTTTTGCTGCAGTTTCAGTGAAGACACTTCTGTATCATTCATAGTGAGAATTTTGCTGGATGGCAGTCTAAGCAATTGCTGGTAAACCATCCGCAGAGGCGAACGGCACCACTTATAGGCACAGAGGATAACACATCAGATTAGATGATAATTTGTATTTTATGCTACTGTTGGTTTTAATAATCTTATATTTAAAGTTTTGATCTGTATGCAATGATTTTTTAGATTCTGGGCTCTTGATAATAGCAGGTCATAATAATCTTGCTCAGCTTCCGAAATATTTACACTTTGTATGAAGATTCTTATGTTATAATTATCTGCCATGACGCAGGACGGGAGCCAAGGGCTGCTTTCATTTTTTTTTAATATCTGAAGCTTTCTCCAAACGTTATTATGGCCGTTCTAATGCGTTTGTGTTTGTAACCATTCTACACACACGCACCCTTTAAAATTCTATTGGCAGCTGCTAACTGTTTCAAAAGCTGCTCACAAATTGCAATTATTTTTCATATTGTTTCATTTTATTTGCACTCTTTGAATTGTTAACAAATATGACTTGGGCAACTGTTGGTTGTTGGTACTTCTTGTGAGTACTTTGTGTCTTTAGTATTTAAATTTCCATCCTCTTGAGCAAAAGCACCAGTGGTCTAGTGGTAGAATAGTACCCTGCCACGGTACAGACCCGGGTTCGATTCCCGGCTGGTGCAGTTGTTTTTTTAATCAATAGAGACTTTGAATTTTAGCGTCGATTGGCTGCACGTTTTATGGCCATTAAGAAAAAAAAAATTATCGTTGCCCCAAAGGAAAAGCTTACTTTTAGGATAATGTAATTTGAATGTAATGCATTAGAATGAAGAAAAAATATGTTTGCTAAAATTTATATGTGACAATTATATTAAGATCTCTAGAAATATAAGATTATTATGTTTGTTTATAAAAATGTAATCATTTTATAAAATAAGTCTGAATTAGAGTAAAGTGTGTTGAAATTGTGAAAATTAATGATTGTGTTAAAAAATGATAACTGAAAAATCCACCAATCTATGTTTTAAAATTAGGAGACAAACGTCGGTTAGATTTGTGTAACGCCTAACTCTTTATCCGAATCCGTTAACAACGAATGTACCCTAATATATATAAATTTACACACTAATTTACTTAAGTAAAATATTATTATTTATTTATGAATTAATTGACATGAAGTGATAAATTATTATTATTATTATTATATGTTTTACTATCCTTTTAGTTTAATGTAATAATAAATTATTGACATTATATTGTTGTTTCATAAAAAAATTTAATTTATTAAAGATTAAATAGGTAAAATTCCCATTTTTAAACCGGTAATCTTATACTTTCATAGAATGAAAAAAATAACTCCGATATAATCTTTGATGCAGTAATGAATGTCAGAAAGAACATCAAGAAAATCTTCAAAACACATGTGAATCTAAATAAAAACACTCCCTCAGAAAAATTTTGATAGAAAAAGTTAAGGCAAAGCCAAACTTTCCAAATTCTCCCAGCCCATCCTAGTTATTGTATTAAAAAAAGGGAAAAAAATCAAAATTGGCATCCAGCTGCAAGACACATATAGACTTAGGCCCCTCTCCCCTAATCCCATGAATATGAATCTCACACGTCACAGCCATTAACATCTGAATCTGAGGTAGCTAAACCCCAGCCATGGAGATTCACACTCAAAAACAACAACCCACTTCCAAAAGTGTGACCAATTAATTTCACATATCATTCACCTAATGAATCTTTAAAAAAAAATAAAAAAAAATAGGCATTTAGATTGTTAGTGAGTTACTGTAATTTAGGATTGCGAAACCTGAATTTGATGTATGCAATTTTGTAATATAATTTTTTTTTAATTATAAAGGTAAAGTTGAAAAAATGATTATACTATTTTAAAAAATAAAATGAGAAATTATAGAAACTCATGAAGTAAAACCCGTAATCTAAACGATACATTTGAGATTTGATGAAATCCACTAAGAAAGTTGAAATGACATGTGACTGTAGTAAATGGGGATTGCTATAAATGATATATATAATTCATATATTCTGTACCTCATAAATGTGCCGGATTTTTTGTGTCTGGATTTTGATTTTTCTTTCCAAAGCATTATATGATGAAATAGCATTTGTAGTAGATATGGTCCATGCAATGCACGATCTTAATTCATATCAAAATTCAATTATGTTGCCCTACCTACCTGTAGGCCCTCACTCTCATCCCTTGTCCTTATACTAATCTTTAAACCATTTCTAGACAATTCTTGGAACGTCAATCACACTTCCTTTCATTATGGGACATGTTAATTAAATTTATCATATGATGTTTTGATTTTTGGACATACAAACTCGTGTTTTTTTTTTCTAAGCTCTCTCAACTCAAGTTTTTGTAGGGTTTTACAACTTTGATTTGTTTCATGAGATTGATTTGTTGGTTTTTATAATATATGGTTTCTGATTATGGTTTGAACTCAGGTAATTAATTCTAAGGGTACTGTAACATATATGATTATTTGATTTAATAGATAAGAGCCAGGTCGAGTCATGACCGATACGTTCTGAGTCTCAATATTTATATCGATCCAATTAGATCGAATCAAACCGTGTCACTTATTTTTTAAGATTTTTTTACAGTTCATCAAACTCATAAATTTGTCATATTACAATAATATGCTCAACTTCCATGTATATAGTGTATAAACTCATACACTAAACCAAATACACTATAATAAAACAAATCCAAGTTTTCCCAATGGATGTTGTTTCTCTAGATCTGACGTTTTACACGTCCTTGTGTTGCTTTCTGTTTCTGAGGACATGGTAAAAGAAGCCCATTCTATAGTCTTTTTTTGTTACTTTTTTTAACCTATTTTTCTTTCTTTTGACCTTTTATTGGGAAAGGGAAATTGAAGAAGACAGTGTTTTTCAATTGAATTAACCAAAAAAAAATATGGAAAGTTAAAAAAATGATGGGTTACTGAAAAAAAAAAAACATGAAATGGAATTAAAGGGGAAATCTGACAGTGACGATTCCCAATGGAAATGAGCTGTATAAGAATGAATAAAGAAGGAGGAGAAGAAGAAGAAGAAAGGGAAATCTCTGCCAAAAAAAAGGTCATTGAGAACCGAGAGAGAAAGAGAGAGGGAGCCTGATCCGCATCTGCCGTTGTCTGTATTGCTCTTATTCGGACAGGTGGAGATGTAAAAATCAATTCATTGTCCAACATTAACCCCATTTTTTTAATGCAATTTTCTTTTTAAATAATCAACTTGTTTTTACTTTTAGTTAGTTTAAAAATTGTTTGAATATTATATGTATATGTAAAGAAATATATATATTTGGATCTCCACACTTTTATACTTTTACCTTTTTGAACTTGTGTTTTTATAAATGATAGTCCTCAAAATAGGTTTTAAGAATCAATATCATTTTTTTAATGGGAAATCAAAATATCATTTGATAACATTAAATACAAAATATTCATGAAATGGACCCAAGTTTTGAAATATGATGATAATAAATGAGTTAAATCATATATTGATTTACTTTGATAGTTGTGTCATTTTAGTCTATATACTTTTAAGGTTTGATTATAAATGTAGTTTTTATAATTTATGATTTGTTTCAATTGGGTCTCTATTATTTTATAAGTTTCAATTTAGTCTCTTATGGTTTGAGGTTTGTGTCACTTTAGTCTCTATAATTTTTAAAGTTTCAATTTGATCCTTATGATTTTGTAAAATTTTCTGAATTGACTGTAATTGTAATATTTTCTTTGAATCGTTATTAAGATAAATGTAAGTATTGTGCTTACTAATATACAAATGTATGAGTTTTTACCAATAAATATAGTAACAATATGGACGTTTTGTTAGCTTTTATCAAACTATTGTTGGGAGATTTCTAAATAATTAGCCCGTGACTGATTCAAGAGAAATGAAAAAATACCGAATGCGTAGCGTACCTTACTTCATGATCGGAAGCGATTACCGTACGGGTTTTGGATCTTCCAATCCTTTTGCAATCACTATTCTCTGTAATGTTACAGAGAGCAACCAATCTGATGGGGAAGGAGAGGTTACCTATTAATTGCACAAGATTGGGGACCATAACCCCCTTTTGTAAACTGACAAATAACTAATGATAAGTTATACATTTTAATTATTTCCAATTTGGCCCCTCATCAAATTAGAAATACTAAAGGTATCTATGCTTATAAAATTCCATGGAATTATGTAATTTTCTTAAGCCAACATTAAAACATTAATAGATCACTTTATTTGGCTAACTCATGATAGCATTTACATTTAATAATTAAATGTGTGGTCTCACATATTGAATTTTTTCCAACAATCTCCCACTGGACCATATATGTAACTTTACAAATGTATTTAATTAATGGATTTGAGAATTGTAATTCTCAGAACCAAACAAAAAACTCAATTCCCAAATCCCAAATTAATTCTTCCAAACAATATAAATTAAATTTTGTTTGTGAAATCTGTGCCCAAAACCTGTCATAGGTTTTATTAATTTGGGATTTGGGATTTGGGATTTGGGAAGAAATCTGGGGAAATCGTATTATTAAAAACATTATTTAATAATCCACAATTAAAAATTCAAGCAAATTGATAGGATCAAAACCCAATCTGTAGATATAAAAAATATATATCTTTTGCGACTAAAAAAATATATATATATTCATAGATGTCAAAAAATAAATTTCAGAGTCTGAATCATAATTTGGCTTTGATTTCGAAATTTTTTCATTCACAGTTAACAAAAGAATCCAAATTTTGCACTACGCCCACAAATTCAAACTTTCGAAAAAGCCAAAAAAAAAAAAATCAAATTACAATCATGAGAATCTTGAAGAAAGTGCTCAAGAATCAGTCATAAGAAGGCTCTGATACCACTTTATTGAGAGAATTTTTAAAATAACCCATGAATGATTCAAGAGAAACGAAGAAAATACCGAAAGACCGAATGCGGAAGCGTACCTTACTTCATGAACAGGCGACATCGAACTGGCTTATAGATCTTCCAATTCCTCCGTAGTGTCATCGTGAGAACTTCTCCGAAGGGAGATGAAGATTCATGAAAACCCGACAGGAATGGGACTATAACCCACCCTATAACTGCTTAAGCAGTTTACAAGTTTATATATTTATAATTTAGCCCCTCAATAAATTATAAATATCAAATGATATCTATGCATATATGTAAGTCCATGGAAATATCTAAATACTCTATTATGCCAATGCCTAAACTTTATTAGATCACTTTAATTGGCTAATTAAAAATAGCATACACATTTAATTAATTACACGTGTGGTCCCTAATTATTGAATTTATTCCAACAACTATAAGGATCAAATAGAAACTTTTAGAATCATGAGGACGAAATTGAGACAACTCCAAACCATGAGGATCAAATTGAAACTTTTAAATCTATATGAAATAAATTGAAACATACCCCAAACCATATGGATTGAATTAATAATTAAACCTACTTTTGAAAAATTATATATACCAGGTTATATATTTTTAATTAAAACTTGTTGATTAGTCTATGTTATTGTATAATTCTATTAAATTTGTTTATTGAAAAATCGACCTTTAATTTCACCTTAAGATCAATATCATTCATTAATAACAGCATTTATAAGTAAGATGTAAGAAGGTTTAAAATTTATTTTGGTTTCTCATTACCTTGACATCTTTCTTAGTTTTGTCTTTGCATTTTCAATATTTTTTTTTTTAATTCTCAAACTTTTACACAACAATTTGTTTCCGTCTCTAGTTAGTTGCTCTCTAACTATTTTAAATAGAAAAATTCACATAACATTGTTTCCCATTTACTTGAGATGATATGATCATTTCATAATTCCCCTCTCACTCATTTTTATTTATGAAAAACTTTATCAAACAATCTTCTCATTCCTTTTATTTTCTTTATATAAATTATCACAATTATCTCTTAATGTTTCATCGTTTTCCATTCGATTCAAATACAAGTCATGCTTTTATCCCATTCGCTCAATATTATATAACGTAAAATATAAATAAGATCCATATAATTTTGGTCAAAGGTAAACACAACCCCTTAGAGGAAAAAAAGAAATATTTACACTATCGTAGTTTCAAAATTATAAAATTATACCCTTCTCCCTTGACACCAGTAACTAGTTAATAACTGGGCCTACTTTTTTTTTTTTTTTCCCTCCTCTATAAGGGTTGAACAGAATAGTTTTTTTTTTTCTTAAAAACTAAGAAAAGAAAATGGTCCTAACCGTTAACTATTTATCAATATTAAAGGAGAGAAATGTAATTTGATCATTTTACAACCAATGGATTTAAAATAATATGTAAGGAAGGACTGCAAATTAAAGTATAAAAAAGGAATAGAAGGTGCAAAAGTAAAACATAAAATAAAGAGGAGGGAAGGCAGAACGGGATTCCCAAGAGGGGGAAAATGAATTGAAGGGAGAGTCCGAGAAGACTGTGGTCACTGTCAAACACTGCTAAATAAGTTAAGTAGCGCAGTGAAAGCAGGGTAAGGTGTCTGCTTCTGCCCCCTTTTCTCTGCTTTACTTAGGAATTAGAATGGGAACAAATGCCAAGAGACTCTCTCTCTCCCTCTCTCTCTCTTAATATAATAGGAGAAAAGAAAGATAGGTTTGTTTGTTTAAATATATACTTGGTCAAGTGTTTAATTTGGTTTAATTATACCTATCATCCCAATCCTTTTGAGTTTGAGTCAATTTTATCATTATATTTTTAAATTTGTCACAAACGTTTCTATCATTTGATATTGTAAATCTTAATCACCAATGTCGTAAAAGAAATAAGTTAAATGAAACAAAAGCTTCCATGTTGATTATATTTTTTATTTTATATTTATCACGAAGATAAAAACATCACATTATGATGCGGGATTGGAAGACAAACACAGAAAATAAGGAGAAATTAGTTTGTATATAATTAGAGCTTGTGTGGGGAAAAAGGGATGGAAACAATGAGAAACGTGATGTTTTTATTTGTGAAAGAAATCCTTGGAGGAAGCTTGCACATCTTCAAACTCAGTAAAAAAATCCACCACAGACAGTCAAGATTCTCAAACCCACAACACTTGATTTTCGAATTTCTTCTATTGCCAAATGGACTCAGCAATCAAGAAAGCTACGCACATATCGCAGCAACTACTAGCCAACATAAGAGTGTATAGCCAATCAATGACTCCAACAAAATTTTTCCTTTTGAAAATTCAATAAAGCACTCCAATTAGGCCACACCTTGACTGCAGCCTACACTCCCACAATACATAAATCTCACTTTCAGCACCTTTACCACACAGGGTAAATGAGATCCTCCACCACCGTCCTGCGAAATAGATTGGCCCTCACAAATGGGATCCTTCACGACAGTATGATTTAGACTTATAATATCAAACGACATGGATATTTGTGACATTTTTTAAAACTTAGGGACGAAATTGACACAAACCTTAAAGGATATGGACAACATATATAATTTAGCCTTATAATTTTAAAATTTTCAATTTATTTTTTATAGTTTGAGATATATGTCAATTAATATGTTTTTGTAGTTTTAATTTAATTTTTATGATTTAATAAAAATTCACTATATGTTTTTACCATTACTAAAAAGTTAAGAGATTGTTTATGTCTACTTTCTTTAAACATATGAACCACGGGCAAAGATAAAAGATAATGCACTAGTAAGTTAACTAACATGTAATTGTGATAGGAATGAAGACATTTTGTGAGTTTTTTTCATCGAATCATTAGAATTAAATTGAAATTTTTTAAAATTTTAAGAACTAAATTGAAATAGACCACAAACTACATAAACTAAATTTATAATTGATTCTCTTTAATATTATATAGAAAATAAAAAAAAAATTATCAATCGATTGATCAAATACAAATAATCTTAAATATAGCAAAATCACTCTTATGATGAGAAAATAGAATTCTGATCATTATTTTTTCAATTCTTTATTGTTATGTTTTGAAAAATAAAATACAAAGAAAATCGTGTGTAAAACTACGTAAAAATAAGAAATATAAACATTTATATCATAGTGGACAATTATAATTAAGAATTCTGATAGTAAATGATTATTTTTTAAATACAAAACAACATCAAGGGTCTTTTCAAAATTCGTCATTATAGTGCTCAAAGAATAAGGACCTTGGTTTATTCTGGCTCTTAATTTGGAAAAAGGGATGTTATATATCTACGATTTGAAATCTCATTTGACTTTCTAATTTTTCTTTTTATCTCACCCTTTATTCCACTTGATGAAAATGGAGGGGAAGATTTGACATCTAAATTCTAAAGTAGGTTGCAGCATTTTACCCCTCAACCCATTACCTACTTAGTTTTTAATTCATGTTTAAATTAATTTGAGAGTATTAGGATGAGCCAAAAAGTCTCACGTGTGAATTAGAAGTGAGTAGAACGATAAGAATATAATAAGTACATGAGAGGATGTTTGATAGAAAGAGTATATGTTGGGTTGAGTTTCATAATCATCAATGGGTCGAGCCGGGGTTGAGTTTCACCATCATCAATGGGCCGAGCCCAATCAAAAATGTTAAACCTCGCGGCTCGACTCATGGGCTAGGCTCACCGAGCTGAACTTGAGCCTGGCTCGTTGAAGTGAGCCAAACTCGGCCTATTATATAAGTTCATTTTTATATTATATTTTCTCAACAACCAATGAAGTATAACTTTTGAATCATTTAAAAAAAAAAAAATCAAGTGTTAACAAAATTAACATATTAAACTTATTATTTTAAATAATAATTTTATCCGCTAAATAATTTAGCTATTTTATTTTATCCTATTTAGTAATTACATAAAAGTATCAACTTTAAAAAATAGATATCTTTATTAGTTATTTTATACATGAATATTTGAGAATAAAATGCATCACTACAATAAACTCTATTGTTAAGTTATAATAGAATTTTTTATCTAAATTTTTAAGATGGTGATAATATAAAATTTTATTTAAATAATGAATAAATATTACGAGCTTTATTTGGGCCGAGCTTGAGTCGGCTCGTTGGATCGGTCTTATGGAGGCTCAAACGAGCCGACTCGTTCAAAAAAAGGGAGGCTCATATCCAATCCAAACAATCAACGAGCCGAGCCGGCCCGTCAAACGTTGACTTTTGAGCCGAGCTCGGGTCGAGCCCAAGCCAAGCAGGCTGCGAGCCATATGATATGGTGAGTTGGAGTTTTATTAACACATGTTTATTAGATAAGTTTAATTACCCGAGATTGATTTATTTAAGGGGCGGTTGTAAATCTTAATAATTTTTTTAAGTAATATTTATCAAAAAAATATCAACTTTTAAATATATTTGTAAATATAATAAATTTTGATCATGTGAATTAGTGTTAAATATTGAATCACATATTTTTCCATTATATTTATCACCGATTCACACATTAATTACGGATTAATATTGTAAAAATTGTTATATTTGCAGATAGTTTTAAGTGATGATATATTTACAAATATTTCATCAAAATCTTCTACCAAGTGAAATTTCCCTCTACTTAAACTCATTAGTTTTAAATAGTATAGAGTGAAAGTTGCTAAACTTTTCCTAAGTGCTCGTTTGGGATAGCTTTTGAAAGTGTTTTTATAACCATTAGAAAACATTTTTAAACACTTTTAAAAGCTATCTCAAGTGAGCCCTAACTCATCTGTCAAACACAAATTATATAAATCTAGATTTCTAAAACTCGTACTTTAACACATCCGAACAGAGGTTACACAAACCTTAACTTAACAAACATTCCCCCAATAAAACTAAAAGTAGAATTATGTAGGCTTCCAAAATAATATCATACTAATAAAAGTGAGTTTTGCATTTGTGAGACTTTCTTACTAGAGTTTAACAAACTTACATTTTTTTTATTATTTTAAATCTATAAATTTGAGAAATTCAATCAATCAAGGGTCTTAAAACTCACCTCCTCTATGCCACTTAAATACTTATACAAATGAGATTTTAAGGTGGTCAATTTCTTTTTTATTTTTTATTACAGAGATTATTCAAACTTAGACATTGAAAATTTATATAAAATTTGAGTTTATTGGATAATTCAAAGGTTAATTCAATCCAAACCTCCTCATTAAAAGGAAGCAGCATATACACATAAAAAAATGGCCTTACTCGATATACGTACGTTGTGTATTATATAGTTGTTGGATGTGATATCACAATAACAAAATTTAATAATTAATTTCTAATCGACCAATTAAAAGGGATAAGTTTCAAGCACCTAAACTATTTTATGTGTAAATTTGGAAGCCAATATCCTTCAAGTCTCTTTCTCTATGATTACGTTGAATAACCAAATTGTTGTTTTCATTTATTAATGCATTATGATATTTTAATTTCAAATATTTAATTCTCTAAACTTTCAATCTAGTCATAATTATATCTTTCACCTACTTTTTTTTATTTACTTTTTCGTATCAACTATGCATATAATGCCACATGCGCTATATCAATGTTGATTTTAAGGGTTTAATTTTTTATGGTTGATATCAAATTTTTGTAGGGAATTTTTTTTAATGAATAGGATCATATGAGTGAAAAAGGTAAAAGAACCAAACCTAAATTATGCAATTCATCCTATCATGTGTGAATCATTATCAAAGAATAAGTCAAAATAGATCTCAAAAAAGCTTATAAATATAGAAAATAAAATAAGAAAAATAAAATAGAGTACTTATTAGTAAAAATTAAATAGAGCACTAAAACAAAATGGAGGTTTTTTAAAATAACATTTTAACCGTTGATATTTCCAAAAATTGTAAAAATTATGAAAATTAAAAAAAAATGACAATTCTCATATTGAGATTGGTGGAATCTAGAATCTCAATCTGATTAAGATTGGTCAAATCTACAGCTGATATTGATGGAATATTAATGTGAGGAATATTGTTTTTGAAATATTTCAAAACATTTGCTATTTTTAGAATTACTCATAAAAAATGTCATATATTGAAATTTCTCAAACAAAATTGATATTAAAACTCCTTTTAAGTACCTAAAGATAGAAAAATTAATATTATTCACATAGCAAATTATTAATTTGAAGGAACATACTTATTTAATAAAAAGATCATTAAATAAGTTACAAATAATGAATATTTCAAGTCTGACGCTATAAGAATTTCGGGAATGGGTGACCTTTTTTTGGCGTCACCTATTCTAAAAGGTGAAGGTTTTTTTGACAAAATTATAAAAAATAAAAAAATAATTTTTTTTTATTATTATTACAAAAACAAGTAAAATTTAATGGTTAGGTATCGATATTCTTTTTCATAAGATGGAAGTTGAGATCCATCCATTCTTGTAATATCTAAATATTAAGTAATTAAGGTAGCTCCAAATGCCAAGCAAGAAGAGAGGATAGAGAAGGCGAGTTTTGAACAGATAATTATGCCGACTATTAGACTGTAGTTAGAGAGATAATTAAGTAATGATGATTACTTTTGACGAATTAAACATATTCCAAAAGCGTATCTCCACTCTCCATTAATCGAATGATGTTGGGTTAGTGAAGAGCATCAAATTGACATTTGTTGCCCATAAAGTCGTTTGACCCGCCATAAAGCTCACCCTTGATTTTTTCTATTTACTCCAAATCCCTTCTTCATTTACCTTAATTTTATCATTACGGCTGGTTCCATTTACTACATTTTTATTACTATATTAAAAAATTAATAGGCCCATTTGATAAAAAAATATGTTATGTATAAAACTCTTATGAATTCTTTTTAGATAATTAAATTAAATGAGGGGAGTGAGACTTGAAAATTCGATATTAAAAGAAGGGCGTAGGTATCTAACCAATTCAACTATGTTGATAGTGATTCTGTATCTAAGCTTCTCCGGAGATCTGGCGGATAAGAATTAATTTTATATTTTTTTTCTTTTTAAGATATTACATAAAATTAAAGGAGGGAGTTGAATTCGAGTACATAATAAGAGATAAGATGTCTAACCACTTAAACTATGTTGAGGTTATGAATGTTGCATGTTGACCCAAAGTTAGGAAAAAATATACTCCATAAAATTGTGATTGCAAGAAATTCAAATAAGTAATATCATGAGAATTCAATAGATTTTTTAATATTGTCTTTGAGTTAAAAAAATCAACTTAAAATAATTTCAACTAGTTTAACAAATTGATATGTTGATTCAAATAATTTCTTTTCTAAACTAATTTAACCTATCAATTTTTAGTAGACAATTTAATATATTGATTTATAATTATTTTAGAAAAGAAATTATTCAAAAATTAAATTAGTTGCGTGTATTAATTTTATACAGAAAAATAAAATAAAGTTAACATTTGTAAAAAAAAGGAAAAAAAAATAGAAGTAAAATATTTAATAATCTAGTAATAAGTAAAATAAACTAAAATTTATGAGAATTCTTACAAAACCACAATTTTTTATGGAAATAAAAAATTCATAAGGTGTCTAAAATGTCTAAAAGAAATACATAAATCTAAATATCTAAAAATGACTAGATAAGAGATGTTTAGTAGAAGAAGTGGATCGAGTTAGGTTTACCTAACCTATGTTTATTAAGAAGTTTTGATTATTTTTTATCTGTTTTTAACCAATAAATTTTAAATATTAAGAAATGAAACTCTTAAAATAATTTAATAATACAAAGTTTATACTAAAACTTATTTATCAAATATAAATTACATAAAACTCAAGCATATTTAAATATACTAGCTATATAGGCCTTGAATTTCACAATCATATATTACACCAGCTCAGTTTTAACAACTTTTTCTTAGGATTGATCCTTACCAACTCCAAAAACTGTTCCTTTTTATCAAGTGTTTTCAGTAATGGACAGTTTAATATTGTTTATTTAAGATAACAACAACATTTTATATATATATAACCACCCCAATCAATTTAAATTACATTGTGAAAAGACGAAACATATCCCCGATTTAAATTGCATTAATTTGTGCAAGATTTAAGGAAAGTTATAAAATCCCTCAAACTTTGTAAAATTAAAGGAAATTTTAAACATAAAAAAAATTAAAAAAAAAATCTCTAAGTTTCTAAATACTTAATTTCTTCTCGGAAAAATTGATTTTTTTTTTCTTTTTCAATCATCCTCCAACCGTCATTAATACTTCTACAAACTCTGAATTTTTTAAAAGATAATCACCATTAGTTTAAAAATGTTAAACCGTGTATAATTGATAAACCAAAAACGAAACAAAAAGTAATAAGTATTTAATTTTTTAAAAGAAAACTTTAACAAAACTAAACCAAATACAATGTTGAATTAAAAATAAAACATAAAAAAATAATTAAAAACCAAATCATACATAGTTTAAACACGTTTATATTTGATAAACAATGTATAATTGAAAAACCAACCTGTAACAATGGCTATGAAAACCAAATTATACATAGTTTAACATGTTTATGATTAATTAACGGTGCATTATTGACAAACCAAACTGTAGCGCCATAATCCATTAACATGTGTAACAGCAGCCATATATAAAATATGTTTATATTTAATAAACTGTGTATTATAGATAAACCAACCTATAGCAGCAGCCAATAAATTTGTACAACAACCATGAACGAACACGAAAAACTTCATCAATATCCGCCATCGAAGCTTCTCTTGATTCAACACGTCGACACCACTCTCTGCAACTTCCCGAAACCCAATTCTTCGATGAAAATGACGGCCCGTTTCAAGAAGAATCGCAAGAAAGCGTGACAACCGTGAGCGCGGGTAACAGTCGTATCAAAAAACACTGTAAACCAGCGAGGGTCTTCTCCTTCGTGATAGACTTTTTTTTTTTAACGTGAGCTGATCTGGGCTAAGAAGAACCAAAACGGTGGTGGTCAGAAATTGAAAAAAATAAGAGAATAAAAAGAAAATGGCGGAAAAGGAAGTTATTGATGAAGTTCTTCGAGTTTTATAAATGTAAACGTAGAATGAACGAAGAAGACAGTAATGGTGAATAGGATGAGTATGGTAGCGGCAAGGGGTTGAAGAATCCTCTTTGAGGTTCAGTTTCTTAATCCTTAAATTAGGATTCCAAAAATCAAGGAAGATTGATTATAAATTTTTTTAAAAAAAATTATAAATTAAATGATATGTAATTTAATAAGATATAGTTATTAGAAGAGATAAAAGGGTTAAGATGGTAAACTATAAAATCGAAAATCACAAAATCACCACAATAAATTGTGCCTTTTAGGTATATTTGATATTGATTGTGATTTACCATTAATTTTGAAATTGAGTGAATTAAAGTGGTTATATATGTAATTAATTCTTTTATCCAATAGTAAAAATAAATAAATAAAAAAGAAGAAAGAATTAAAATTAGGGATGGTAAAATTCCCCGCAGGTTATGAGTCTTGCAGGGCCCCGTTCCTATAGGTTAGGAATCCTCGTTTTATTAGGGTTAGGGGGAAAATTTTCCCCCGATTGGTTTTAGGGTATGGAATGAGAATACATTCTCCGCCACGCTCTCAACCCCTAACTAATATTTTAATAATATCTTAGGTATATTAACTAATTTAGTATTATGTTTTCTTTTTTGCCTTAAAAATGTATATTTTAAATATATATTACATTTTTATATTCTTTTTTAAATAAAAATTAAAATATGAAAAGGAGAATTTTCTCTGCGGGAAACCTGATTCCCGAACGGGGAATCCTCGAATTCACCCCTAATTTTTTTACTAAGGGATATGGTAAGATATGAAGATTAAAAATCCTCACGAAGTTAGGGGATGAAAAATATATCGCCAACGCCACTCCGTTGTCATCCTTAATTAAGATGTTACGTGTAGTTTATTCTACGACGTAGCCTTTTTGCTTATCCCAAAGTCAAGTCTAAGAACGACGAGATCTTAGTCGGCAGCGTATGAAAAAAAGAAAAAAAAAGAATGAAAAAGGTATACTAATTAATATAATATCATATGTTTATATAACTAAATTATATTTATAATTATTATATTTTAAAATCAGGGAAATAGAAATAGAGATAATTCGACCGTCTCTGCACCCAATATTATTATTTTTACTGAGTCTCACAGCTCTCCAAAACCAAAAAGTCTCCATTCTTTGCTATAAATAAGCCCTTCTCCTTCCCATCTTACCCTCATCACTCAACCATGAACTCTATAACAGTACGGAAGAATCTGTAAAGCTCAGGAGGGATAGCGCCGTCATTATATGATATTATTTCTCCAAATATTCATTTCTGGCGCTATCTATCCTGAGTTTCATGGCTTCTTCCTCCTTCAATTCTCTATTATTTAGTGCAGTTTCAATGCCTAATTCCAGATTCGGTATGACTTTTTTTTTTCTTTTTATGTTTTTCTTCTATGACTTTAAAACCAGACAACTACAACAACAAAAAAACATTTTTTTCTTCATGTAACCTATTATTTCTGAAATGGAAATATCTTACACTGTTTAAAAACCTGAAATTTCTATCTGGGGTCAAAGAAAAAAGATAACTTTTTTTTTTTGGCTTTTTCTTCTTTTTCTTTTCTGAAAAAAAAAAACTGTAGCTTTTTGAGAGAGAAAAAGCTGAGCTGAGTTTTAGGGTTTCATGCATTGACTGGAAAATCTTTGCAGGCTTTTTCCCAATTCGGGATTTCAGGTCTTTGTATCGTCGCTTTCGTTTTTTTCTTTCTTTTTTTAATGAAGGGAATTATTGTTTAATATTTTTGGGATATGGAGATGATGATTTTGAAGTTGACTGTTAAAAAAAATGGAAATTTAAAGAAATGAGGAGAGAAATTAAAACCCTTTACTTTATATGGTTAAAACTTAAAAGGGGTGGATTTTTTTTTATATGATACGCTATTTTTATAATTAATTTTTCCATTATGGGTATGATTTGGTTGGCCATTATTGAAAAATATTAAAGAAAAATTAAGGGAAAAGAAGAAGATAAATTAAGATTTGGAGTTTCTGGGCAGAGATTGTGTCTCCATGCAAGGGGACAGTGAAACAGAAAAATGGCAGTAAAAAAGATCTTTTCTAAATCTGCAAATTATGAAGAGTGGGTGAGATTTTCTAATTTCAAGAATCAGACATACTTTCTAAGGTACGTTTTAATTACCAAGTGGGTTTTTTTTTTTCCTTTTCAAAATATTATTTTTCTCTAATCTTTGTCTTGTTTTTCTTCCTCGCTAAAATAAATATCTGAATTATCGATGTTAGAAAGATTGTCAGGAAAAAAGAATGAACAATAATGTAATAATTAAGAAACAATTTTAAGATTTTGAAGAATACTAGAAGAGTTTGGTTCCAATTTCAAGAGGGTTTGTAATGTATTATTGTTGTTATTGTTCGTGTGCAAATTCTTTTTTGTACAAGTTGGAAAAATTGGTGAATTTATTTGGGTTAGGTTTACTCTGGATTCAATTTATTTTAAGTTTTTAACCTGTTTATATTTTATTTCTGAAAGGGACTTAATTCTCGCGTAATTTAATGATTAAATTCGTTTTTCACTTTTTACATATAAAAAACAATATTTACATTTATATAACTAAATCATTAATAGAAGCACGGTGATAATAATGATCGTTAAAGTTATAACTGTCGACGGAATGTAGAATGAATAAAAGACAACACTTTAAAGATCAATGGGAAGAGAATAACACACAAAAATGATTAACGTGGAAAACCAAACTGAAAAACTCACGAGACCACGTCTAAAGAAAAATCCACTAGAAAATTAGTGTACACTTAAACAAGAAATTTAAAGCAAACACACGCATAAACGAAAAACTCTTTTTTTCTTTGTCTTTGATTGCTCCTTATTGATGACGATATTCAAGCTGGATTATCCACAAGTCCCCTTACGAATCTCGATTTACGGAAATTCCCTTCCTTGTCACGAACATGTCAAAACACGAACTCTCTTTTGTATGTGTTAGTTTTCTCACAAGACTTTCATGAATTTGTATATTGAAAAACACTAAAGAACACTCTCAAATATAACTAAATCTCACAAGAGATTACACGAAATAGAGATTAATAGAAAGTACTTTTGATGACAATTTATTTATAACATGAGTGCTTAGGAGAGTTAGATTCAAGAAATGATGTCCATGTTCCTTTTATAATAGGCTAGCATATTAACAATTTGATTGAAAGAGAACATGGCCATTGACCCTGAAGAAAAAACTTACCCTTGGAAGTAAAGAGAAAGCAATCAAGCAGCTAGCCCTTAGGAACAAACTGAAATTGAATTAAGGAAATCTCTTTGAATGCCAATTAGACCGATGTAGTGATGTGAGCAAATGGGTTGCGAGAAGTCAATTTAACCACGTCTCTTGCAATGAGAAAAAATACTTGAATTAAAGGCTGACAATTTAAAATAAGATCAAGCTAAAAGAAAATAAGATCAATTCAAAAATGAAACTTGAAATATGAATAGATAAAAGCTCATGTTAATTATAGAATTAAACACATCAATCAATCCAAAACTCTTAGGAAATCAATCAAATTATCACACACTTAATTTTATTTCCTAATATCATAATTAAAAACTTTTTGTCAAATTAATGTCTTTAAATGATATTCATCAAATCAAAATTCAATCAAAATAGTTTTATTATATATTATAAAAATCTGTTTTTGTCAAACTATAATGCCAATCTAAAATTATATTCTAACAATTTCATTGAGTGATCATATTGAAACTTAACTAATTCAACAATTAGCAAATTTCAAATTGGTAAAAAAACTATATCCACTCTAGTTTATATCAACAATAGTAAGATTTTAATGGCCTCAATAAAACTCTTGGGTCTTGCAGATTTGAAATACTTAAATTGATATGGTTTAAAGTTGTGAAATTTAGGTTCATGTGTTAGAAACATGATTTCTTACAATTATAAAGAAACTTGTATAGTTTGAAATTATGAAATTTAAGTTAAAATATACAATTTATACCCTATACAAATCTATGATAAATGTTTGTGTATTCTCTCTTAATTTGATGCATTATCTTAATTAAAAAAAAACCTAAAATGATAAAGAAAAATATATGAATTTTGAGGTAATCTAATATATTGTTAGAAACTAATAAAGTAAACAAATAAAACCCACACAAAATTAAATTCCTAAAAATACTAGTGAGTTCAGGTGGGAATTTCAATTATGGTATATTTTCTCAATTGTACGGTTTGGTTGGTGAAGTTTGAGCTCAAAAACTTCTTATGCCCATTAAAAGCAACGTCCTCCACAAATTTTAATTTAAAAAAAGAAACCAAACTATTGGATCCAATAATAGAAATTTGAGTGACTAAGATTTGAATGAAGTCTGATAGGTGAAACCACAAGCTAAACCAAAATGTATATTATTATATACATGTAAAGATTGTGGAGGAGGACCAATGTTCTAATAATGTTTATGAATTTTAAAAAGGTTAGTGCATTTGTAATCAGTAAATGAATTAACTATGGAAGCAAATAAATAACAATGATTTTGTGAGGCCAAACTTGAATTGGTTGGTTTTTTTAATTTTGTAGAGGACCCGTCATATATATGGGACAATATACATCTTTCTTGTTTATCATTTTAAGCTCCTTAACGCATCATGTGGGAATTATTATGACGTATTTAGTAGATTATTTTTTCCAATTAAATGTCTTGTTTATGGATATGTGTTTTATAAATTAAATAGATACAATTCTATTGATAGATTGTAAGGGGGTATTAGAGAGTGCCTTTTTTTTTATGGTTAAAAGTATTTTTATTTCATCATAAAGGTTTTTTAGAAGAGCTAAAAATATTTAATGTTTTTAGGGGTATTTGCAAATCTAGCAATTTTTTTAGTAATATTTATAAAAACTCAAACTCAAACAAATATTTGTAAATATAGCAATTTTTATTAGGTTTATTAGTGATAAACATTGAATTATATATTTTTACATTAGGTTTATCACTGATAAACACATAAATCATTGTTAATCACTGATAAACATGATAAAAATTACTACATTTATAAATACTTTTTTGAATTGATATTTTTACAAATATTGCATAAAAAATTATTACCCAATAAAATTTCCCATGTTTTTTTTATTCACGAATAAGTGTCTAGCTTTCACTCTTAGTGCTTGATAGGGAAGGTTTTGCAAAAAGTAGTTTATCATTTTTTTTAATAATTTGATAGTTATAAAAAAAACTAGTTTTCAAATTAAGAACTAAACAATAAAAGAAAAAAAAAAACTTTTAATAAGATAAAAATACTTTAATTATGAAACTAAATAATAAATTAATGTATCATCAAGTACTTCTCAACAAAATACTTATTTAATAACACACTCACAAACACCTCTGAATTAGTTTTAATTATCTATCTTGGATTCAAATTATTTCGTCTCTAATCATATCTTTAAAAATTGATGAAATTATGAATATGGCAAAACGTTCCAAAACAATAAAAATAACGTTATTTATTAAGAACCTCACATAATTATTTATCAGAAAATAGGTTAGCAATTAATTTTGAGATGGAACTTCGTGAATATTAAGATTATTTAATAGTAAAATATTTTCGATCTCACAACCAAACTCTACTGAGAAAATTTGTTAGCAATAAAGAAGGTTTGATGGGGTGATCTAAGTTATTCAAATTAACGGTCGTAATAATATTTCTCTAATTATAACTATTATATATATATCATACTCAGTCAATAGGATTATACTTCAATTGGTTAGATATAATTGCATTCATTTACATAAAAATGAAGATTTGAGTTGTTCCTCCCTAATTTGATGCGATTCTAAAAAAAATTTAAATATATATATATATATATATATATATATATATTTTTTTTTTTTTTTTTTAAAAAAAAAAAAATAGAGGAAATGATTATTAGTAAAGACCACACTGAAAATTTGTGTGGGGGTGGTCCAAGACCAAGAGTGAGGTATGGCGGCTAAAAAGTAGCTGACCGGCCCTGCCCTGAAGGCCGAGGTCTGAGGCATTGAATTTCTGGAACGTATCAGCCGCCTTCTTTTCAGGCTATTGAATAACGTCTTCAATGGGCCCATCCTACATTAAGGGCCCCCACTATAAAACCCTACTTCTTCCCGTCAGTTTTCTTTTTAATGGGCCGTGGACCCTCGTCTTTCAACTCCTCCTACATTAATCCATATCATTTCTTTTTTTACTATACATTAGTAGATAGCCCCATTCTAAAAAAATAAAACAAAATAGCTAATTTGATATGTAAAATATCAAAACAACCCTTACTAAACTTAATTAAGAAGGAAATAATAAAAAGAATTAAGATTTGAAAATCCTTAAATTAAAAAAACATTAAATATTAAAAAATCATAGAAGAAAATAAGAGAGAAAATCATAAATTTAAAAAAAAAATCAAAAACAAAAAAATCTAACTTTTCAAAATTGATAACATTTTTTCTTGACGAATCTTCAAAAAATTCTAATATAATATATTTATGTACAATACAAAAAAAATGTAATAAACTAATATAATATATTGTACATAATATTATATATTTATGTAGTACAATACATGAAAAGAGGTCAGACATGTTTGGATGAATAAAAAAAGATGAAAATGTATTGTATAAGTTTCGATATTGTACTATTCTAAATCTGGGTTTTTAAAACTACGATGGATAATGACGTATGTTTTCTCCAACCATCTGAGTTTTGCAGAAATGACCGTATTCGTTAAACGAACAGAACGTCATGAAACACTAAACTCACTGTAATATGGTACAAACTGTACAACATGTATAATGGTTCTAACAATACAGTTCATATATTTCAAATAAAACCATCTGAAATGTATGAAGGAAGAACAGAGCATGCAACTAATCGCAAATGTATTTTAAATTGTTCGAAGTTACCTTATATAGCTATAATGTTGATGCTTTACCCTTTTTATCAGATATTTTTCTGTTTGCATCAAATAAAACTAGAAATATCAAAGTTAGGTTTAACAATTTAAGAAGCTTAATTAAAATCGAAATAAGAGTAGATGTTCATGCAAAGTGGAAGTAAGAGTAGAGGGAACCTTGACCATTTAAATGGAAGATGTAAAGTGGCTATCTTCAAAAGTTCTGTCTTTCTTCAAAAGTAGCTAACTTCAAAAGTGGTTGTTTTGACCATTCTTGGAAAAAAAATATGCAAGCATTACAGCGAAGGAAAAAAAAAAGGATTGTTAACCATTTATTGAAAATAAGGAAAGTGGCCATTCAGTGAAACAAATCACGAAATTGAATGGAAAAGGCCAGTTTGAAATAACTAGAAATTGCCATTTCAAGTGAAAAAAAAATGAAGAGGATAAATATCATACGACAAGGGGGATCTTCGTTGGATTTATCTTTTCAAAAATGCGAATGGATGGTATTTGGAGTCCTCTTCTTCAATCTGAAATGGTGTGAAAATGGTCTTCCTCAAGCGTTGGTAGAAAATGTGTGTTTTTGAAAATAAAAGTCTGAAAAAGAGGGGAGATAAGAAGGTAACCCACGTTTTTAGTTTCTCATTAAATGGATGGGACAGCAACTGACATCGTTTTGGCTTCCCCATGATTTCAATGATGCTCATGTCTGCACACGTCGTACTCCGCGCCAGGAAGGTATAGGATTTGACAGGTTCCATATTAGTTCAAGGGTATGATCGTAATTTTGTCCCTCCATTTTTGAGCTGACGTTTTTTTATGGCCATGGGCTCTAATTTTTTTTATCCATGGCCATGTACTCTTATTTTCATTTAAATGAGGCTACTTGGAGTGTTAACCCTAAAATAAATAGAGTGGCGAGGAAGATGAGTGAATTCTCTCCAAAACCTAGACATACCAATCTCTGTACAAATTGAATAAATAAAAAACATTTAAAAATCCTTAGAAAATTAGGGGAGATTTGTTTTCAATTATGATAGAGAGAGAGGGACTAAAGGAATGAAAAAAAAAAGGGAAAATTAGATATAATGAAAAATAATATATCAAATATGGGCCAAAAAGTATTAAAAAGGTATGGGGATAAAAAAAACATAGAGATTAACTAAAATAGACCACTTGTTGATTTATTCCTTCTTTTTAACTTAAATATAAATATTATATCTATGATAATGATTTAAAAATATATATATCTACGTAAGAAGTTATAATTGAATTTGTTCATAATATAAATTGTTGGTGATAAACAAAGTATTGGACATACTGAGTCATCTCAAATAAGGTCAGAACAACTTTAACACCCTCTATAAATATCTTTTAAAATGAAAGAATTATAAAATATTGTAGGAGATCATCAATAAGTATGAGATGCAATATACTCTGACTCTTAGAAATCAAACAGTAAGTAATTATAATTATCTTCTTAAAAGATATGAGTAATTATGAACTCGGTTAGAAAAAACATTGAACACACTTAAGCATTTGTTCTACACATACTAACATCATAAAGATCGAGTGGAAAATAATTATAAAATAAGTATAACTACTTTCCAACAATAAATGAATTAATCTTTGATTAAAGTGATTTTTTTTATAGGAGGAATGTTTTCACCTTTCAATATAGTTAAAAAAATAAATAATAATTTGTAAAAATTGAAAAAATTTAAGTAAAAAATTAAAATTATAGTATAATTTATCTATTTTGACCCCTTTTATTTCTTAATATTAGCTTTATATAATTCCCCCCCTCAATTTTATTAAAAATATATGTAAAAATTGATTGAAAAATTGAAATTTTAGTTTTTTTTTTAATTTTGCCTCTGATTATTACTTAAAATTATCTCTATGTAATTTTTGCCCCCTTAAAAAAAATTCTAGTTCCGCCCCTAATAGTTTGTATTTCTTTTTACATATTTATTCAGGTTTTTCGCAAATTAAATAATTACGTGTCATTCAATGGATCAATATTATAGTTCTTAAATATTATATTTTTTTAACTCTAGAGTTTATCTTTTAAAAGGTGTTCGAGTGGTTGTGTGTGAGTAACGATATATATATACACACACACTAAATTCATAATCTTAATGTCTTTAAAAAGATTGATCACAATCTTAAATATTACTTTAATTTTGTTTGTAGTTTTAAATTTTTTGAATACGACGTAAATTTTTTATTTGTAATATAATTTTAATAAAATTATTGGGTAAAATACCATTTTAATCCCTAGAATGGTATTTTACCCAATAATGATGATGTGACAGGTGATTGATGACGTGGCATTATATAAATATACAATGATGTTAAATGATGTGGAAAAACGAATATACATTGATTTAAGACTACAATGAATGAGAAAATGATGAGATTAACCTAATTGTATATTCATTTTTCTAGATCATTTAACTCCATTACTATAATGTCACATCATCAATTACATGCTATATAAACCATCTAGTATTGTCTCAGACGTGAAAACACAGACAAAAGGATTAAAACAAAACGAATTGTAAAGTTCATAGATAAAAATGTAATTTTTAAAAGTTTAGAAACAAAAATACAACCTGAGTGAAAGCATATCAACTAAAATGTTTTACCCAAAATTATTTAAAATTCTACCTAGATTTTAAAAACTACACAGTTTTCAAAATTTATTATTCTGTTTCTGAAATTTTGGTTCGCATTTCAAGTAATTTTTAAAACTAGGTTGATAAAATAAGTTTTTTTTTAACCATTAGAAAAATTATCAATTAATCAACTTAATTTTTAAACACAGAAGAAAAAAGCCATTAAGTTCCCTTCCCCTTTCTCTGTCGCCGAGAAAATTGAACTATTGACCGGAAGTTTTATCGGCTCCCTCACCGCCGTTCGTCTTCTCCGATTTTCCAGGTTTGTAATTCCCGCTCTATCACAGTCTTCTTGGCTTTCATTTTTCTTCATGAAATTTTATCGAATCTATTACCATCGGCTGAACGAGGAGTGCTCTTAGTTAATTGTCTAGGATTAGGGTTTCGACCAAATTTTTGTGCGGAAATGAGTACTCTTTTTCATCTTTATGCTCGACTCTAACGAATTTGATTTAATTGATTGTATATTCTTTCAATTTTTCTGATAAAGTTTATCTTTCCCGTTTCGTTTTCTGTTATATAGCAATGGATGATGAAAGTACGAATTCATTTCGACGAATGTCGAGCCGTAATCGGAAGGTTGCTCCTAAAATGGTTGCTGCCCTAGCTAGCACAGACAACCGCACTCAGGTATATATGTGGAATTCGAACTTGCTTCTTTGTTATGAGTTATGGCTTCCATAATTTAGTTGCAGTTGTCTTTTTCTGTTCTTTCAGGCAGCTCTTGCTCGTCTTGAGGCATTGGAAAATGACAATGCAGGTGTGGAATTGGTGGAAAACGTCGACGACGAAGATGCCTCGCTCGATGATGATGATCAAGGTCCATTTGATGCCATTCATTTGTTTATTTCGTTTCTCCACTTGACTTTTCTTGTGTGTTTTCAAGACTGTTGATGCTTATGTTCTAGTATTTGGATGGAGAAAATTTTCACAGTTTCAATCTTTATAAATGCTTCATTTCTGTTAGTGTTATTTTTGAGATGTTCTTCCTTTTCTTCACAAGGAGTAATTACTTGTCACTTGAAGATCGTTTCTTTCACACTCGGGTATTGTTAGTAACTTAATGTCACCAATCTTTGCCTCTTGTTTTGCATTACAGCATTCATACAAAGGCGGCAATCAAAGGGCACAAAGCGTAAAACTAGGCAGGCAAAAGCACTGGAAGCTAAGAAGGCTCCTAAAACTTTCATGGAGCTTTTGCACGAGGTTAGTATGAAATATCTTCTACTCCTTGATTTTAGAATGCAATAAGACACTCTTTTGATGTTGAGCTATGGTATGCATTGTACTTCCTTCTTACAAGAACAGGCAAATTTGGAGTCTTTGCCTCCTCATGTTCCATCATACTTAAAGGCTGCCGTCGGACCTCCGAGCTCTACATCCCGTCGGCATTTCTGCGCTGTTTGTGGTTTCGCTGCTAGTTATACTTGTGTAAGGTGTGGAATGCGCTTTTGTTCGTGTCGTTGCCAGACTATACATAATGATACTCGTTGTTTGAAATTTGTTGCATGATTGTGAGCAAATTTAACTAGCTAGTTGGGTTATGTAAATTTAATCAAACCCGCTAACTAATGTTTGCTACTTCAATTTTGGTACTACTTGTACTAATTTTTTTTACATGTTGGGCCTCAAATTATTCTGATGAACTTAATCTTTAATAATATATTGTGATTACATCTGCTTGTTTCACCACTTCAGTTCATTTTTTCAGTAATTAAATCTTTCGAGTAGTTTCGAATGGTGTTGCTATTTTCATTTATCTCTACTCAGTTCATTGCTTTCCCCCCTTAAAATTTTAGCTCACCCTCTTGACCTTGTCCTAGCCATTATAGCCCATACGAATGTTAAAAAAAAAAAAAGAAAAAAAAAAAAACCTGGCAACCAAGAAACCTAACCGAACAAACCGGTTGGGTCGTGGTTTTCCCAGTTCCATCTTTTTTTTTCCCTCCAAATTTCATTAACCGAAAAAATCGGTTTTGGCCGATTCGGTGGTATGGTTAAAACAAGATAACCGAACTGGCCTTTGAGGGGTATATAAAAATTATTTTAAAACTTGATTTTTTCTGTTTGGTGTGAATAATTTCATTGATATAATTAATAGATTTTGTTCTGAATCTAATTAATTTAATTTATATTATCTCATAAATTCATGTAAGATGGTTTTTAAACCTTTTTTTGTTTTTTTTTTTTTTCCAATTTTGAATATGAGCCAAGATTAATAGGTTTAGAATAAAAATCTTAAGACCCAAAAATACAGGCCATGAAAAATAACCGATTTAACGAAAAAAAGAATCGCATAAAAAAAGAGGAACCGATCAGTTCAAGCAAAGAGAAAACTGAGCTCCTTGGTTAGATTCCCGATTTCGGTCAAAACTAGGTCGAACCATGCCCAACTCCAGTAGCCCATGTCACCCGCGGCATGAGGGCTTGAGGTCACCCTCCCTCGGAAATCTATTTAGTTGTACTCTCCTTTTTTCGTTCAAGGGATTGCATTTTTCTCGTTGGGGACAATTCCACTATTCGTGAACTCTCACCCTTCTGATAACAATCATCCATCATATGCTTGGTAACATTAAAGGCTGGAATACAATTCAAGCTTTCAGTAAAAGTCTCATTCGTTTTGCAATTTCACGCCATACAAATAGTAAGCATCTCAATTTTTATCCTAATAAAAAGGTAAACAGAAGAAAAAAGTGTAATGGCTGTTGCGAGTAGAAAAATACACCGACAACCCGTAATTGCCAAAACTTATGCTTGAACCTCAAAAACTGTACCCAGTAGCCATCCATTGCAAAGACCCTCTCATATAATGCAATCAAAAAGCTTGTTTATTTGATTTCATCCTACCAAATGGGACTAATTAAGATCGATAAAACTGCTTTACACCGACAAGTCAATGACATTGAGCACCTACAAACCGTCGATGCAAAAAAAAAAAAACCTTGTGTAATAAGCCGTGATACAAAGTATATCATAGTATCAGAAAAATGAATAAATAACAAACACAAACTCAATATCCTTCCAAGAGATGAAATTTGGGCTGTGAGCAACCAAAAGGGTGTGGCACCAATGAAACGTGTGTCTTCTGACTTAAGATGTTTGTTGTTTCAATTTCTGAAATGACTTGAATTTTGATTCACATATTTTTAAAAACTCATTTAACACTACACGCTTCCCTGTAACCATCTTTCTTGCAACATCTACCGTATTCCAAGACTTCAATGCTTCAATAATTCTATCACCAACTTCAGTATTGTTCATGGACCATATCAAAGTTTCAAGCGTCTGAAAAACTTCCCCAGGTCCACCATTGTGTCCACTGTTTTGAATAGAGGGGAGTATGGCTTCTAAATTATCTTCATCTGATTGGTTGATCTGTCCACTTAACCACTTCAGCAAGACCTCTAGAATATTACATGAAGATTGCGTTGACTCCCGAACGGTGAGAAATAGAGGGGAAGATGACAGTTCAGTAGATCCTGTTTTCTTCTTCCTTTTACCAGGTGGAAGAGAAGAACGAACACAAGCCTGTATGACGAGGCCATGCCAAGCTAATGGTTCAGCAACCACCTGCACAAGTGTCCAAAGATTGACACAAGGAGTGAAGATTAAAGACTCCATAGATCTAACTGTCTCCAATATGTATTTTTCCAACAGAGAATCAACAATGCGCCAGGTATGAGGCTTGCATCCATCAGCATTTTTCTCCCCTAGCTCACCAGAACTTAAGTTCCATGCATTTAGAAACACGGCAAAATTAAACCATTCAACCAAATTGGAACCAAAATCCTGCAAAAAAATCACCATATGAAGGTTAAGGAAAAATGCTCGAGCAATAAACATGGTGACTCTATAAAAGTGACAGACTGACAGCAGCATCCTTGATGCCCAGCTAAAGTCACACATACTACACACTATATGCAAAAAAGAAATCAACAAAGAGTGCGCATGGCAGACATCAATCCATATCAAGATGAATATTTTAAAAGTTGATGCATCTAAAGCTCAGGACTTTAAACAACAGATGTTGAGACCAAACAATTTCACCCAAGTTTTTCTCCTATAAAATCCAAGATAAAATAAGCAACATAAATGAATTAGTGAAAACTCCATACCTTACAGACAATTATGAGAAATCGGTTTATAAGACATGCAATCAAAAGCTAAGAATCACATTAGCCATAAAAGCTATCTAATTCAGATACATCATCTTCTCCTCTATCCTATATAGAAAAAAAAGTCATCGTCTCTGAATATTTTAAAATAGGATACTATCTTCATTTCAAATGTTTGATTGCATATATAAAGAAGAGTTTTATAGCTGAAAAACTTTTATGTGATAAACTGATGTGAAAATACTATAAATTGTGCCATGCAAAAATTCTTCTAAAATGCCATGTTTTAGACAGACAACGATAGCATACCTTGTAAGACATCAGTCCATTAGAAACCCCAATGACCAACTCCACTGCATTCTCTAAAGTAAATCCCAACATTTTTGTGTAGCTCTCAAGCAAGAATTTGAGCTCCGTAGAAATTCTAGGATCAGACGGAGAACCATTTATCTCAAAATTTTCCTTTATTGATGTTGAAGCACTCTGAATAGATAGGTAGATCATGCGGGGAAGAAGAGATTTCCTCTCAACATATCTCCTAACATTGGCTTCCACATTTTGGTTCTACATTAGTCGCCACAGTTTATATGCAAGTGAAAAAGTCATAATTATGTAAAATAAAATTTATAAGAAAATCAAGGCATAAAAGGAAATCTTTCTATTTTGCAAAAAATGTCGAGCATTAATTTAAGGAAAAATTAAATACAAAAGATAAGAGTTGTTCGATACCAGGTTCTCTCTGGGATAATAGGAAATGCCTTCAAAAGGACCTGTAACACAATACCATATCATTACACTCAAAAATAGTATCAGCAGACAAAAAGGTATACAAAATTGTGATGCTACTAGGAAAAAAAACTTGGACAAAAAATGAAAATTGAAGTGATTTTCTCGAACAAAAGTTGAACAATTGTGGCATTACCAAAATAGAAATAAATATTCAATGACTGATGAAAAAAAAATATCCATAGTTCAATAACATTTTTCTGTGAACAATACCTGTAATCAAATTTCAAATTCCAGTAGCCACAACTTGCATAAAAAATTCCAGTAGCCACAACTTGCATAAAAAATTCCAGTAGCCACCACACCCTATTAGTCCTAAACCTCTAAAAAATTTATACCCCAAAAATTTCTTAATCTCATATTAATCATTTTATTAATTTATAGACAAAATTTCAAATGATAATACTACTCACAATCCAAGACATCTAATTTAACTCAAACAGATAATATAAAATTTAGAATTCGTCTCAAATAGCATAAATATGCATACTAATTACTAAAATGTCAAAACTTTTTAAAATTTACTCAAATAGCATAATTATACTTCAATAAATAAATGAACTAATACTTTGTTATTTTTCATGGGTATTTTTAATGAATTTATTTGTTTTTTTCTTTTTTAAGTTCAAATTCAATAATTTATCGAACTATTTGATTTTTTTTTCCAATGAATTTGTTGATTTTTTATAACCTTTTTTTAGTTCAATAAATGAACTATAGTTCAATAAATAATTGAACTAATATTATGCTATTTGAGGAATTTTTATTTCAGTAATTGTCCTATAAAATATCACCCTAAAAGATTAAAAAAAAAAGTTGGGAGTTAAAATAGCAACCTAAAAGATAATTTTTTTCTGATGTTGGAGTCCACCACGGACGCGACTGCAAATCTTCATTGAATGTGAGAGGTTTAGAGGAAATCTCATTAGAAAGCTCAACAAAGTGTATCCCATATTTCAGGTTCTCAAGAACAGCCTAAAAGAAAACGAAAAACTGATGAACGTATCCAACCTCAAACACATTAAGACTTATTCTTAACGCTAAAATTACACGAGTATGGTACCTCCTCTTCTTCAATGCTATGTGAATGTTGCTTTAACTGTAAAATAGATTCTTCAACCCTTGCAACTAGATACTGATTAGAGTGTTGCAACCGTTCTTTAAATTGAACAAATTCAATAACCTGAAGAATTTCAAAGAGGTATTAGATGACAAAACCGGATACCATATATTTCAATTCCTTCAAAATTTATGATGCCAAAATAGTCATTTTTCTTTATTGGCCAACATGGTTTGAACCCATGATCTCAAGGTTGGAAAGGGACCTCTTGACCACTAGGCCTAAGCAATCATTTATGCTTCAATAACCATAAAAATAAAAACCTTTAGACCATATGGATTGTTCAATTGATCTTCAAAAAATTTGTTTATCTCCATTTATAGTCCATAATAACCATACAGAAGTAATTGTTTTGATGAATAACCAACTCATTGAAGAAGGAAATGAGTTACAAGAAAAGTAAGGTTGGGATTACAATATCAAACCTAGCGCCAAAAAGAGCAAATTGGAAAGTTCATAACCAAAAGAATAAAGTTCCTAAAAAAACAATCATAACGAATTTCATTCAACTGATCTTAGTTCTCTTAACTAACAGAACTGTTAGATACCTAAACAGAATGCTGACGACTCCAGCATTGTTGATAATGTAGGTCTGAATGGTGATTTTTAGGATTGGAAGTCAGAGAGACAAGGTGTAGGATGAAGAAGACGGCCCCATAAGTAATTAACAAAAAAGAACAAAAATTATTTCTCTTGCCACTTCAGCATCTCTGCCACATAAGCATTACATGTCACAAACTTAAAATGCTACGTCAACATTCTTTCTGGGTACCAAACAACTCTTTAGCTGGAGGACCATTTAGAGCTATTACACTATAAACTAGGTTAAATTGTAACTTTTTGTAACTCATTGACTAACAAGGCTAGACCCAAAACTCAAGAACCATGATGTAATTTTTTACTTGATTGCATTTTTAAAAATGGCATTGGTGAGAAATCTGTAATGGCCAAAGAGAAGAGGCTGTAAACACCCAAAAATAGCATATACCTCTGAATAAATATATTAAAGCACAATTTATATGGATGCATTCTCAAGCATGTACGACAGAGGGAGAGCACATCTCAAGCATTCAAGTAATATTTATTTTTGCAAAGGCATTCAAGTAATATTATTAAAGAAAAATTGCAAAATCATGGTTGGCCTCCCTTTTCACAATAGAATTTACAAAACTAATGCTTTACTTACTTTTGAATAATTTCTATGGCGATATGCAAGAAATGTAAGATCTGCAGACTCTCTGAAGTGGTCATCCATAAACTTCAAGTAGTCCTTTAAAAGATTATTTAAATTTTCCCATAGTGGAGATACCAACATCTGGGGTAAAATGTGGTGTGAAACAGTTTCCATCAGAATATTCTTTACATCCAACAACTTATACCTAGGAGGAGAAATACAATCAACTTTATATATAGCATATGATAAAAAAAGAAGAAATAATTATTAAAAAAAATAACACAGAAAGGCACTCGATTATCAACAATTAGATACTGACCACTCATGAGCTGAAGAAAGGGCTCCCAAAAAGGAATACAAGTGCAACAATAAGACCTTGTACTGCCATACATCTCTGCCAAAAAGAAATAAACATTCTGTGTTAACATGGTTGTCCACACCTCCAGAATATGCATCTAACAATTATTTTAATGAAAATTGATGGATGATTTTACAGTAGCACTAACATGGTTTTAATGCAGTATGAAGCTAACTTGGAGACCATACACATCATAAAAGGTAAACAAACGCTTATTTCCTTTTAAAATGATTGGTCCTGTTTCTGTTGAGGGGATCCTTCATTATAGGTGTCCACTACAATCACATTAAGCTCAAATCCTTTTTGGCTTTAGTACCTTTCAAACTAGAAGTGCAATCCTTTTGAAGGATGACGAGTATGTTTATGAGACAAGTAAGGCACAATATTTTGACCCTCAGTAATTAAACAAACGAATAAATAAAGGCTTAATCAAACTATAGAAGCACGTAAACTGTTCAAAGGTGAAACTTCACAAAGGACATTGTAAGGCCCTTTATCTCTAAAAATCGAATGACTAGCAACTAGCAAGCCAGGTTAAATAAAAGTACCAAAGCCTGATACTGAACTCTTCAATTTAGAAGAAGAACAATGAAACTATTCATTCTGATGATAGGAAACAGAGAAGAACAGAACTTTTCAATCTAGAAAATATAAAATAAATAAGATATTGTAAAATGGATAACTTCCCTTTTACTTGAAAGAGCAACTGAAAGCTACTAATGACCCTTGAGCCTGAACTTTTTTTTTGATAGAAACCCTTGAGCCTGAACTTTAGAAAAACTTTTGGGAGATTGAAATTTCGAAATGAACTTTGCTTTCTTATAGAATTGAAAGAGTAGAATCCAACTATAGGCAAGATGTAAGGATTTGGAGGCTGTATAGTTCTAGAAAGTTCTTGTTCAGTCCTTGTGTTAAACACTCATCTAGAGGAATTGCTTTCACTAGGAGCTTCTTTTGGCTCTGTGGTTCTTTTCATTCAATCAATGAAAAGTCTCTTACTAAAAAAAAAAATACTCACCTAGAGGCCAACATATTTTAATTTTTAACAAAAAACTTTATTTTTTGTTTGAGAGATATTGTACCTAAAGACTTGATCAAAGTAATTTCAAAAAGAAAATATCCTAAAATTCAACTCTTCCTGTGGTGTATCGTGTATGGCATTAGGTGGTATAAACACCATGATAATGTTCAAAGGGAAAGTCTTTTTCTCTGCATTTCTCTTGATTGGGGTGGCTAGTGCAAACAGAATTTAGAAGATATAGGTCGTCATCTCCTCACATTTACTTTTGGGTATACTTGCTGGTCTTCCTTTGTTCTTTAAGTTTGGTATACATTCCAAGAACTTTTAAAACTTGTTCTATCAGGGCTTTTTCCTGCCATCTGTCAAATAATTGAATATTTTGCCCCACTAGAGTCAAAATAAATAGAAGGCACCATTAAGACAGATTTGCGTCCAGAGCTTTAATATCTGAATAATTAACCATAAATCGGCTAAATGACAAAAAAATACAGGATTAATTGAACAAAATTTGTCTAACCTTCTGATGGTCAAGCCCAACTCCAAGACCAATATAGCCTCTATAATGTAGCCAAAATTTTGTGTACGCCAAAAAAGCTATACCAAAAACAGTTGTAAAATCAATATATACATTTAAGCAGGAATGCTTATAATTTCTTTGATAAAATATACTTGAACTACATACTGATAAAAATCTGATAAAACAATGTACAGCACCAAACAATAATATAGTAGATCTATCATGACCATATATACAAACCTGAACCAACACATTGCATATCAGCGACAGAAGCTCTTCCCCATGCATATTTTCTTGAGGATCTAAATCTTTTGAAAGTGGGAGGTTCTTACAATACATCTCTGCCATTTGTACTGCACAACCCTGAAGTTCTGAGAATAGCAGCATGTTAATTTGCATGCATAAAGTACAACTCTATGATAAAGTTTACATCACGAAGCATGCAACATGACAGATAAAATATGTCACATCTTCGATGCCTTTTTTATATTTTAGAAGCTATACCACAAAACACCTGATTAATTTCAAAAATGGTATGACATTGAAAAATTAAAGCCACCACCTTCTATTAAGTTTCTACAGGTTATTTTTTCTAATACTACATCCATGGTATTGCTCAAAGTACATAGCTTGAGGGTGTTGTCATATTAGTATCACACAAAGAGATCACTGGAATTGATATGATATGAGCCAAGAGACGCACCACATTCTGGAAGCTGGAACATATTACCAATCACATCTTGAAATTTTAAAATGGTCATGGACTGTCCAAGGGCTTTAGTTGATATAGATGCAGTGCCATCAGTGGTTTCCTTTAACTTCTCCAGTAATTCAGTTCTCTTATCAGGAGTTAACACCTCAAGAAACATCTCAACATCAGAGGTGAAGCAGGCTAAATGACCAAATCTGTTATCAGGGAACAAACAAAATATCATTTGCACGGGAACAAAAACCATAATATTGTTCATGCAAGAAATTAAGAAAATATCAAACAAGCTCATGAAAAATAACTGATCTAACTTGCGACCAGATTATTGAAACTTCACTATCTCTCAATTTTTTTTTACCTTTTCCTCACTACACATGAAAGAAAACTTTTATCGTAGAACTTTATTGCAATCATTTGAAAGTAGTGGTACATAACAGTGATGGCAGTGTTCTTTAAAAGTGCCTCCCCAGAGGAGTTATAAAAAACACCCAAGTCAGGGCTTATAGCACTTGAAGTATAATTGCAAAAAGATTTGGACAAGGCACTCCAACAAGATCCACTACAAGTTAAAACGAAATATAAGAGAATTTGAAATTCGATCTCTGGAAGTAAAAAATGTACCTGACATAATATTCATTAAGAGCCTCCAACAACTTTCCGTCGTTTCCCTTGCCATGCATGTGCTTTCTCCTTTCAATTTCAAGATTTGCCAAGTACGGACACCTTAAAAGTTTGTTGTTACTATCTTCTAGTAATCTTTGTACAACAGCTGATGCAGTTGATATACGAGAATCAAACTGCACATTAAGTTAGCATAGACCAAATCAGATAGAAGGCAGAGCTGCCTATTCTGAAAACTAAATATAGACAATAAGCAGAACTTTCGAGTAGAAATGTACCACATCATCTGCCAAAGGTGAGATATTGCACACCACATACTTTGGTGGACGAATTGGATCATTACTCGCTCCAATACACAAGTTACTATCATCCTCAAGCAGACAGCCTAGATAATTTAGGAAACACTCCCAATCATCAGGACTGCCAAATAAAAGAAAGAAAAATCATTATGGATCATAAATGTAACAGTTGTATGGCAGCAGAGGAAAAGTAGACCTTTCATTCTATACATATATATATATATATTGGAGGGATGAAGGGTTGGGAAATGGTGTTTGATGCAGAATGTAGCAAGAGATGCTGAATATATAAAATGGTTATATCAATAAGGCATGCAGCAAAAAGCATATCATCCAGGAAAGCATAAAAGAATGACGTAAATGAAAAAATATTTAGATCAAAGATCATATATCAGATAATTACCAGGATTAGATGAGTAATTGGATGATAGATCATGTATAACATAATTATCCATATTTGAATGACATATTCATATTCATAGTATATTAAGTCAGGATCATAAGAGACTGTCTGATTAACGGATAACTAGATATCCTTCAGTGGGGAACAATGATGATGATGTAACTATATGCAGTTGAGACATGAAGAAGACTGAGGCAAACAATAATAAGAAAAGAGATGTAGAAAAAGCGCATAAATACCCCGTTTCCCATTTTTGGCAATTGTTAAACGGCTATCACCAAATATTTCCATTATTACATTTGGTCGAGATATCTCCATGATTTGGAAGCATACCGTAACTCTAGGATTCTCTGAAATATATTGGCAGCATCAGCAAAATCACCTGCCCGAGCAAGAAGCCTTCCCTGTCAACTTGAAGCCAAAGTGTACTAATACAAATGAGCTCATTATAACATAGATCGCTAAATCTTTCAATAGTAATGAGCTTAATATAGAATACTGTAACTGCATACTCTTTTCTTGAGTAAAGAATGAGGAAAATGGAACCAAAACTAGGGGGGTCAGGGGGGACTTAGATAACATGAGCAATTATGTGATGACAGAATGATATCATTCACTTCATAGATCACATTGTCTCACCCAACAAAAATAAAATAGATCAGTTTCAAAACGTTTTGATTTTAAAAAGGGGAAAAATTAGTTCAGCAATGTATATCTCCCTCACCCTCCTTAACTAGAAATAAAAATAAAGGATGGATTGAAAATAAATTCCAAACTCCGATCTAATATAGCAAAAAATATGCTGCAATTCTAGCAGTCAAATTGATAAGAGTGGTCAAATTATTTAAAGTCAGTTATAAACACAAACAACAAAATGGTGATATTGCCAACTAATTGCAAGACTCTAAATTATGCATAAAACGTTCTTTAAAAGTTGAATAATTGATCAAGATTTTTTTTTTTAATAAAGAAACCTCATAAGGCCATTTCATTGATAAATGAAAGAAAGAACGATAAGAAATACAATATAAAAGTGGCAAAACAAA
This sequence comes from Gynostemma pentaphyllum, assembly GCA_028015215.1. Taxonomy (NCBI): domain Eukaryota; kingdom Viridiplantae; phylum Streptophyta; class Magnoliopsida; order Cucurbitales; family Cucurbitaceae; genus Gynostemma; species Gynostemma pentaphyllum. Next base: position 17,417,059 of record CM051355.1, read on the forward strand.
CCAAAATCCACTAAAAACAAAATATACCATAAACCCCAAACCCAAAAAGAACCTACACCGCCACCTAATTACAAGTATATACGGGCCAACTAGTAATGATTTTTCCAAACGAATAATTACAAAATTCTTTAGAAGTTGACACCCAAAAAGAAGAATTTACGTGTGCCAACTCCCAAACATATTCCCAAAATCTAACTTCATCCCTAAAAAATCTTCTCTTCCTTTCAAGCCATATGCCCCATGCAATTGCACAACATCCCGCTATCCATAAGAAATTCCCTTTAACATTAAAAACGGAGGGGGGGGGGTGGAGTGATGAATTCTTCTAAAAAATGGCGAAAAGATACATTGTTCACCCAAGATAATCCAAAGGTTTGAAAGAGCCTTTGCCATATAAGTCTCGAAAACTTACACTTCCACATGATATGATTGAGATCTTCTGAATCAAGATTGCAGAGACTACACCAATTAGGATTTAGGATGAGAGGAGAAGATCGCAGAAGAAAGTCAAATGTGTTGATCTTGCCCAAAGCCACAGACAAAATAAAGAATTTGACTTTCTTGGGGATCTTCACCTTCCAAAGTTTAGACAAGAAAAGATCTTGTCTACTCAAACCTTAACCTAGTCTAACTTCTTAAACCTATGAAAATAGGAACTCTTTGAACTTCAGCCTTCAGAAGTCTGCATGCAATCATTTCAGCAATCATGAAGACAGGAAATACGCCTTAGCAGCTAAGTAGGTTTAAGAGATGAAGTCATTAAAAATTGGCTCAAGGAAGTAAGAAAGTCCACTATTATTTACATTTCATTATGTAGTTGTCAGTTGTCGTATAATATTTACTACTTAAACGCTTTAGAAAGTACCTGTATGCGAAATCTATCCACTTCAACTGTTAATAATGATCCTAATTTTCCAGTGAGAACTTCCAACGCATCTCCATACTTGGCTTGTTGTTCCAATATCGAAATGTAGACAATAATAGCTACAAAAGAATGCAAGCGTTTAGTTCTTTTTTTTTACAAGAAAAAGAATATGCAAGTGTTTAGTAAAACTATAACGTCAATCACTTCTGGTTGTACAAGAAGCCTTTACATAGTGGTCATTATGATTTATGACATGGGAAGAAAAATTACACCTTCAGGCTCATGCAAGCTATGGGAGACAATGTGTTTTTTGAGTAAACCTTCAGCTAATAACAAGAGCTTCTCTCCTCCATCACCACAAAGCACCTATAAGAAGTTCGGTAACTACAGCATAAGCAAATTATAAAAAGTTTAATTTAGATCCAAGAATCAACTTCACTTATTGGCAATGATCGATCAAGTTAAAGGGCCAATTACTCAAATAGCATATTTTTACATATTAATTACTAAAATGTCAGAACTTTTTAAAAATTACTCAAATAGCATAATTATACTTCAATAATTATTGAACTTGAACTAAAAAAAAGTTAAAAAAAAAAAAACCAACAAATTCATTGAAAATAATAATGAAAAATAATCCAATAGTTTGATATATTATTGAACTTGAACTTAAAAAAAAAAAAATCAAACAAATTCATTGAAAATAACAAATTATAGTTCAATTATTTATTGAACTATAATTATGCTATTTGAGTAATTTTTAAAAAGTTCTAACATTTTAGTAATTAGTATGAAAGTTTATGCTATTTGAGACAAATTCTACAAGTTTCCACATTAGTACAACATAGTGAAATTAAAAAACATATATATGTGTCCCAGACTGAGCACTTGCCAATAATCAGGGCTTTAAAGAAGGAATTATGGCTTACAAGAGAATTGACCTGGGAGCTATAGATCCTAAACAATACTGATATCACAGATTCCAACAGCTAACATACACTGCAAAAATCCTAATTTCTCATATTCATCCCTAAAACATATCCCCACGAATTTCCATTCATTTATTTTGTTGATCAGCACAAGTAAATGCTATAAAGATAGTATGGAACTGTATTATGTATAACCTGTAATTGGATGCTACAAACTGCCCAGAGCAAATATCTTTCTTCACCTGCAAGCTTATACATCTTGATAGCTGTCTGTGAGAAAAAGGAAAAAAATAAGCGACCGAGCACTCTGTATATTCCAATGGCATGGATACAGATGATATCACAAATAAACCGAATACAAAAAGGAACATTGAGCTTTGGGAAAGGTGGCAAGTGTAAGACAAGAACCTGCTGCTGCTTAACAAATGAATACTCACGAACATAGCAGTTAAAAAGTCCCATCATCAAATCAAGGTGATTCGGAAACTTTCCGCAAGCGTATTCGTAACAGTTTGTTGCCAAATCCACTAATTGCATTGAACACAGATCAATTGAAATATCAAACAATAAAAACACACAAGTAAAAAGGGAAATGGAAATCAACTAACTGTGATCAAGTCTCTGAAAAACAATCTGTAACGTGCTCAAAGTAAGATCATCCATCAAAATAGAATCATTAGCATACAAAAGCTCTTTGGCATTTAAACAAACAGACAAAGCTTCATCAGGCTTCCCCATTCTTTCCAAAATTAAAGCTTTAAGAGCCTGAAAAACATTCATAAAAACCGCTCCATTCTTGTAAAACGCTAATCACAGGCAACGAATTAAGAATTGAGAAATGGTTAAGATACATTACCAGGACATAAGGTGATTTGGGATATTTTGAAAGAAGTGAAGTTACAGTTTTGAGAGCATTTTTAAACTGTCTGGAATCTATGGCGTCCCAAATTGGGCGGACTCGTCGTTCTGGTATTCCTCCAGCCATGCCGAATTTCGAAGCCATTGAAAAACTCTTTTGAGAACTCAGCTAAGAGATTCGAAGAAGAAGAAGACGCACTCACTGTGAGAAATTGGGCTGTTTTGGTGGTTACGGGGAAAGAAACCTATCTGAGCGTTTGGAAACGGTGTTACGATGATACAATTCCTATATGGCCTTGCGACAGCAGCCCATTTTGAATGATGGCCCGACCCTTATGTTGGCCCATCAATCTACAACATAGGACCATCAAAATCCATTATCGTTTTGATCATTTATTTATAGGAAATTTATCATATCTACCCCAGATTTAAAGTGTGTTATCAAAAATACCCCTCTCTTATGATATTTTCATTTTTACCCTTTGGTTAGTTATAGTCATCCCACTAACTTTAATTGGCTAGCCTCCATGTGTAAAATTATGGGTAATTTTGATAACTTCTACATATATAGGGTAAATTTGAAAACTAGTTTTTCTACAGTGGTAGTTATGAAAATTTCCCTTATTTATATGTCAATTCTCTAAGAATTCTTAATATTTATGGTTACGGTTTTTATCTCAAATCAATTATAATAAAAAGAAGAGTTAATTTTAGTAATAGACAACATACTCCCTTCTCATGAGGTCAAATGTTCGAGTCTTTTCTCTCTTAATTTGATGTAATATCTCAAAAAAAAAAATCAGTAATAAATAATTTAATTTTGTTTATTTTAGATAAACACATCTTTTTTATGTATATAATATAAAATTATCCAAAACCACCACCGTTCAATTTAAATTATATTGTAAAAAGATGAAACATACCCCCGATTTAATTTTTCTTAATTTTTGCAAGATTTAAGGAAAGTTATAAAATCTCTTAAATTTTGTAAAATTGGAGGAAAATTTAAATCTAAAAAAATTAAAAATATAACCAAAAAAAAAACTTCAAGTTTCTGAATACTTAATTTATTTTGGAAAAAATTAAGCAGTAAGGGTCTTCTTCTTCATGATAAGCTATTTTTTTTAGCGTGAGCATATCTGGGCTAAGAAGAAGCAAAACGATGATGGTCGAGTGTCGAATTCGCAATCGGTGAAACAGAATTTGAAGCAATGGCGTGCAGTTTTATTGGCAATGATACAGTCTAGATATAGTAGCTTTGAGAGAGCTGCGACGAAACAAACCATGGAGCTGCAGACGAACGACGTTGGATCAGAATGGACTAAAATTGAGTTTTTTTCTTTTTTCTTTTTAATGTAAGGATAAAATTTATAGGTTTTCAAAAAGTAGGGATTAAAACTGTGAGTAATTCAAAACGTATGGACCAAATTCATTACTTTTCAAAACGTATGGACTAAAATTGGGAGTAGTGCAAAACGTGGGGACCAAATTTGTGGGTTTTCAAAATAGAGGGACTAAAACCGTGAGTAGTGTAAAATGTAGGGATCAAAATTGTATTCTAACTAAAAACTTAAAAGAGGAACCTTTAATTATAAACCAATTGGAATTCATATAAACTTTATTTTTAAGGGTAAAATGCAAATAACATCCTTGTAGTTTTTGCCAAATACATGAACATCCCATGTGGTTTGAAAATGACAAATCACACCCCTGTAGTTCCAAATTGTTTCAATGAAACTTATCCCCTCCAACTTCATTCACTTTATTTTAGCCATGACATCTTTATTTGAACTCTGATCTGCATGATTCAAGATGTTTTGTGATTTTCATTTCGGGCTATACGTTATGGTCACTAGATATGTTTTATATTGTTAACGCTTTTGAGTACTGATGATTTAAAAATTTTGAACTGACCATAACATAGAGTCCGAAATGAAGATTCCAAAATATTTGGATTCATCCAAATCGGAGTTCAAACAAAAAAGTTATGACTAAAAGAAAATTAATACTATTGAAGAGCAGGGGTCTAATTGGAATAATTTAGAACTATAGGAGTATGATTTACCATTTTCAAACTATAAGAGATGTTCATGTATTTGACAAAAACCACCATAGTTTTGTTTGCATTTTACCATTTCTAAAAATACTTATACGACTCAATCAATTGAATATAAAATAATAATGAAATCTATCTATTGTTAAATATAACATAAAAACAGACCTATAAATATTGACCAATTAAAAAGGTAGGAATTGGAACTCGTCCTTATTGGTGAGAGGCAATGGTCTGACCAAATAAAATTCATCAAATATAGGTGTACAGTAGTCTAGTAGACTGGTGGGGAAAGTTGTAAGCAAGCTATCCACAATAAAGTAACTTGGGAAATGATACACGTAAGTTATGAAAGAACACACCCGGCAGTAGCACCAGCAGATTATTATAGATTAGTATTACTCTATTCTGTTCTATTAAACCAACAAGAGCATCAACGGGTAAGATATCTACTTCCTTTCTTTAAAGTTGAAGATTCGAGCCCCTCCTCCAATTTGATATAATATCTAAAAAAAAACATTATATTATATTATATTAAAACTATAAATCTCTTTTTATATATATATATATATATAAACTATAAGAAATCTCTTAGATACTTACAAAAATTTAATACCTTCCCCAAAATTATCTACAAGCTAGAATAAAAATGTTTGTTCAGGATAATTAACAGAAGTATTTTTTAATAAAAAAAAGTGAGAAACACTTTCAAAAGCTAGCATAAACGGGTCCAACAGTCAATAGATTTTGGTCCAATTTTTTGTCTACCTAATTGTGGGGGGAAGTTTCTCAAAAACTGATTGAGCTATATATTTATAGACTGATTCTGTTGGATGAACGCTATCCCAAAACAAATATTTCCAACGATCTTTACATATCGGTGTTGCTGGATTACACAACGGTCCCGCTTCCACCAAGCCGGATCCGCAACACCCTGTTTTTGTTTGTTCGAAACCTGTTCGACAAAATGTCTCAGTTAAAATATTTATCTAGTTAGAATCATAAACCGCAATTGGCCCGATTTCTTTGGGAAAAAAATGGCTTACCGTGCTTGAGAGGGTTATTGATCAAGTCCACAAATGGGATATAAACGTCGGCGTAGGTTATTCTGCTTCTCACCAATTGTGCTTGTAAATTTTGCAGTTGGGTTATTAGCTTTTGATTGTAGATTTTGGCATCTGTGTTTTGATTCTCTAAACATTTTCGATTCTTGGGGTCCTCAAATGCTATAGTTTGTTGAATGGGCAGACAACCAATTGGAGGAAGCCCTGCCACTAGTATATTCCGACATCCGAGATTGTATAGTTCCTGTCCATTTTCAAATAAAAATAATACTCGTCTCTTCATAGGTCAAAGGAACCTATTGATTCGTTCCACGTATGAATTAGATTCATATATTCATTAATTATAATGTATGTTATTCAATAAAAATAAAGGGATAAACTAATACCTGGATGAAACTTTGTAGTTTGTTCTGCACAAAATCTTGGTACCTACTAATATTGAAATTGAACTCCAATGACCTGCTGGGAATGTCATAGTAATTGAAAACAAAGTCATTAGTCCCTGCACTAACAATGACCATAGCACCATTGAGAATATTCCTAGCTTCTTCTTTACCCACAATTGTCTCAAGTTTTCTAATATAGTTTTTGAAAAGATCAATCTGCTTAAACATCGGGATGACTCCGGTTGCAACGGTGGTCAATTCGTCAAAACCCGACCCCGACGACCCGAAACAGACCCCAGTTTTTAATTCATTATCAGATAAAGTGGGGTCTAAAAATGGAGGGACAAGTTCTTTTATCCCCAATGCAGAAGCAAGCATATCAGGAATGAGTTTCCCATCGGAGAATCGTCCTGTAGGAATCTGCCCAGGGAAATCGACGCCGTAGGGGTAGTAATTAGCTTTAAACAATGTGGGAATGTAATTGTTATTACCAGTGTCAACAGTAGAATCACCAAATATGAGAATGGCAGGAAAAAGAGGAGAATGAGGAGGAGTTTTAGGCTCAATCGTATTACAAAGAAATAGCCAAATTGAAAGAGCAATGAGATTAGATGGAGCCATTATCAATATCAATATCAAATGTCTTCTCAAAATATATGGACAAATTTGTTTGCTGCTTCTCTGTTTTCATTCTCTTATAGTTTGGCCACGTGTCAAAAAATTACGATGAAATCTTTTTTTTTTTCCACAAATTTCGAATGTGAACCATTAGCCAGAGGCTAAATCCTGGCCATATATTAGTGTCTCCTGAATTTTGATATTTTAAGTAAAAAGATAAAACAGAAATAAATATTGAATAACTAGTTCTATTTTTAAGATGACTAAAAATGAGACAGATACAAGAAATTATATGAATTATTTAAACTTTTCGACGGTTGAGGCAGACTTCTTACCTTGATTAAAAAAAAATCTTGTTGATTCGGTTGAAAGAAAACCGAAACCGAACTCTCAACCCTAACTAACGGAAGTAAATGGTTACTAGAGGTATGTCAATTAGATTGGCCTCATCATCATCACATGCCACAATGCGGTCTATGTGCGGATGATATGCAGAAAGAGGCAGTTCCACCTTGGCCACTTGTCGAGCTAAATCAACCATCTTCTTGTCTATCAAGAGTAAGCCCTGCATTCTTGGTTTCCCATCATTCAGCTCTGTCATACCATGAACTTTATAAAACACCACAAGATCTCCATCATGAAACTCTAGCCTCTTAACATCAACACAAGAAACCAGTGCAGCATTGTCATTGATAATGCTAATGGATTCTATGATGCCGGTGTGCGCGGTTCCTCTCCAAACACATCGAAAGCGGTGAACTCAGGTCCAAAGTCACAAAACAATGAACCTAACAGCCCTCTAACTTCGGATTTAATAAATGCAATCGGAGGTTGATGGTTATGACAAAAATCATTGAATTCCATGGCTTTATCAAGGATACTATCAGTAAAGACAACGACCTGCAGGGTACATATAATATTATAACTCATGTACGCATGAAAGAACTACGCATGCACATTTAATATTCAGAAAATTTTAAAAAAATGTTCAGAGAATTTTCAAAACTTGTTTAAATCCCAAGATCCTTCTCCATTACATCAATCATTAATAAAATCAATGACATTGATATGATATATATGTATGTGTGATTCCATGTTTTCGAGTACTCCTTAGGAAGAATAAGCCATATACCTGGAAGTGTGAGAGTTGTTCTTTAACTAATTTAGCTGTCAAGGTATGAACAATTTTATATATATATATATATTTTTAACAGAGTTTTCACTCATTATCTTTTAGTAATTCAGTGTAGAATAGAACTATCCATAATTTTGATAGTGAAGGGTAATGCATATTAAAATGTCGCTCCATGGAAAGGTGGAGTTAACCTTATAAAAAATTTAAATAAAGAAAAATACAAAAATTTCACTTGTTCTTTTTTTTAATCTTTATTGTGTTGAAGAAAAAATTGTTTAATTGTTTCAAGTTAATCAGTGAAATTGGGTTCAAGGAGGGCTCGTAAATATTTATGTAGCATATTTTGATGCAATTTGTATAAATATATCATCATCTAAAACTATTTACAAATACAATAATTTTTATTGTATTGATTAACAATGATTTATGTATGAATCAACGATCCACTTATTGTTAGCCAACTCAAAATTTACTATATTTACAAATATTTTAAACCATGATATTTTTATAAATATTACACAAAAATTTGCCACATTTAAAATTATCCCATTTTTTAATATCATATCAACAAACTTAATATTGTAAATTAGTACAAACAAGTAATAAATATGTCATATAGCTATCACATCATATTAGGATTAAAATCACAATACTAATTTGTTTTCAAAAATTGTTTTTGCTAGGAAACTGAAATATCTAATTGTAAAAGAGGTTGACAATGGAACTCCCTTGAGATACTTTTGAAATAAATGATATCCCAACTTGATCTAGACTTGTTGAAGATTTTTATAGTTTCTATCTGGCCAAAATTTCCCAAACTATTCTTTTGATGGTGTTTTCCCATAGAACTTTTGCTTCTCTCTTTGAAAGTATGGCCTAGGAGCAAGCCATCAATGTTAATTTTATCTATAAAGTGAACCCAACAAATCAGTGTTGAGGCCATGTTTGGTAGTAATGACATTATACTATACCACATAGAACTTCGTTCTTTGGTGAATCTCCAAGCCCATTTTGCAGCCAAGGCTTGGGCTTTTGCACTTGCCAATTTTCCTAAGCCACCCCCTCTTGATGATTGGATGGATATCTCTTCTTCTAATTTATTAGATGATTGCGATATTGGTCAACTCCTTCATTGGCTCGAAGGAAGTCTCAGAATTTATTTTTCAATAGAGTCAACAACCTTACTATGCATTGAACTGCAAACGTACCAATATTTTGTTAGGAATACCTATTAGAGGGTTAAGGGCATATTTATAATTAGACAGTAAGTTTGTTAGGAGAGTTTGTTGAAGTATTAGTTATGGACTAGCATAATCTTATGATAATTATTGTTATTTTGTGTTTATGCATATGACATATCAATAGACCATTTATGGGATGAACAATAGTATAAATATTGTTAACGGGTCATTTGGGGTTTTACTCTTAATTCATGCCCAAACCTACCCATTTGGGCTTGTGGCCCACCAGGGTTTTGGCAGACAATATAAATTAGGTCTTTAACTAACCTAATTGAGATGGTGGTGTGTACGAATTGAATAAGAGACAAAATCGCCATAAGCCCTAATTTACCGATGGAATCGTTAATTATCAAGGAGATTGGACTCGAAGTTTCTTTCATTAATCGAGGTAATATCACTGTCTTTTATTTTTCTAATATGTTTCTTAATTATAGAGGATTCTTGTGTGGTATTTGGGATTTTACGTTGTTAATGAATTCTTGTTTAGCCCAAATTATTATAATAATTGGTATCAGAGCCATATTCTATTGATTTTGAGACTGTTGGGAAAATAAATTCTCATTTTCAGATTTATTTCAATATGCCATAAAATTGATTTTGAAAGGTTTCAAATATGGGTTGAAATCATGTTTTAAGTTGAGGCTTTTATCATACTTGATAAACTTGAGTTTTGTAAATTTTTCGGATCCATAAATCCCTTCAAAGAGGATTGAATCTGCAATCGTTTGTTCCTCTATAATTAAATTATCAGTAAAACTTGATTTTAATTTATTCTAGACTATTTTAATTTAATTTAGTTGTAATGAATGGATTGAAAATAAAAAGAGGAAGAAACCCATATTTTATATGCGTTTGATTTGAAAGGAAGATGACTTGTGTTTTGTGTGGCTCAATAACAGACGCCCAAACAAATTATCTTAAGATAAATATATATCAAAAGAAAAATGAGTTTTGGAGCGTGGCTGCGGATTCTTTAACCAAATGGTTTACATATATTTTCTAAGTCTAAATTATTCTGTTATTTATACATAAACAAGGCAAATATTATGTCATCAATGATTAATTTACAATATAACAATGTTAATGGTTGGGTTTATTTCTGGACAATTTTTGAGGCACTAATTAAATAATGTTTGTTAGCCCTATTATTTAGTGTAATGTTTTTTTTCTTTTCTTAAGTGCTTATATTGTCCACTCCTTTTTTTTTAAATGTCCAATAATACAGTGAATTAAAATGCTATTTTGATAATTGTACTAAATATTTCAGTACATGTATCAATTTGTTTTAGCATTCTGAACTCTTATATTTTATTATGGTTATTGGGACATAATTGGGTTATGAATTCTTATGAATTTACCTATTGTAAATCTAGGTCTTTGAATATTTAATTATTATTATTTTTGTTTGAAAATAATGGTAATATTATTGTTTGATTTTAGTATTATGTCAACTTATATATAGTGTTATTGGCATTATAATTTTTTTTATGGATTAGTTATCAATTGCTTTAAATTTTGCCTCACTATATTATTTCGTTATGGTTTGGTTCGGTTTGGTTTGGCTGTTCGTCGGTTTTTATTTCACCCCTATATACAAGACCTAATCAGAGGTTGAAAATCTTCATTTAATGTATCATTATCTCATGCTTATATATTGTTTTATAAAGACAACTAACGATGAGAGGAAGATGGAGTATTTTAAACAACCTGATAAACCTATTTTATGTGTTAAAAAAATGTGCTGACAAATTTACAACTATAATTAATTAAGATTTTTTCTAAGGTGCACGAGCTTAATCATAATTAATGACATTAAACCGCTGCTAGTAAATAAAGATCTGATCTCCATGATCTCAGTATCAAATACTATAGTATAAAAATTATTATAATACAAAATTAAAAAGAAAAGGTGGTTACGTAGACATGTTATTGTTTAGTGGTTCCAAACTTTGTGATATCTGCAAAATACTGACCCATCAAATCAGTATATCTCATTCCCTACCTACTCAAAGATCTTCCATACAAATATTTCTATGAGTTGAGAAAATATTTCATCTTAAAAGTTTTTCTTTATATCAAATCTTATGAGCCAAGTAACAAAAATTATGTCGTTATTAAGTTAGAAAAGAATTGAGGAAGATCATAAGTTTATAAAATAGGATGATATTGGTGTGATATATATATTTTTTTAAATTTAAAATTATAAGATAAAATAAGATAAATATTATACCGATCTGAAATTATAGAGTGTTTTAGTTGTCATATTGGGTAAGTTGAGCTAGACCGTTGAATTTCAATGATTTGATAGGTAACATGACAAGATTGTCCAGTTCCGTGTTCATGCAATATATATATATATATTACAAAAATAATGCTGAAAATTATTTGTAAATATGTACGGATATTTAAGCAAATTTTTGTGGAAGGGAAAAGAAAATGAGATGAAGGAATAAATGGATGTATCTTCCTCACCTGCTTTGTAATAAATACCACACGGTTTGGAAACTATGGATCAATGAGAGATATGGATCAGAATGGCCATACCGGGGGATCTCTGATATCTTATCTCACCAAATCCAAATATTCATCATTTACAAATTATTGGGCACTGAAAACCAAAACCCCATTACCTTCAACCCTAGCTTAATTTAGCTAGCTAGATTTGGTTACATAAAATCCTGGGTATATCGAAAAATTTCTAGTATTCTTGTGGTAGATACTCCGGTAGATACTCCGACTTATAATAAGTCATGTAGAAGTAATTAAAAATGGTAGAAGTAATTAAAGATGATGAACATGATTGTTTGAATTAATGTGTGACGTATCATTATTAGGAGAGATATGAAAAGTTTTGGTACAATAAGAGCATTAAAAATTTCTTTAAATTATAGTACTATTTTTAATCAAATATGTAGAAGAAGAATATATATTTTTTCAATTGAAGACCCATTCTTGCTTTTTTATTTTATATTTTTATTGGATTAAAAATATTATGAAAATATGAAAGTGAGCTTGTTTTATCGGTGGGGAGATTATTATTATTTTTATTGATAGAGTGTGATAAAATAAATGTGACATTAGTATAGGAGGGAAAATGTTGAGGGTTTTTGGTAAGCTTTAAAAACTCTCTCCCCCACCCTTTCATTCATTTTAACCTTTTAAACCATCTTGCAAGATATTCCATCTTTTTTGTTTGTAATTTTGCCGGAATGTATCTTGTTTTGGTGCCAATATCACCTCCTATAATCTTAATTCTAATTAAGAATTGAAATGTTGATATGAAAAGATTTCATATAAATATATAAAAAAGGTACATGTGCAAGTTCAAATCGAATAAATCGAGTCAAGATTTGATTGGTTTAATGATTAGTATCTAATCTATTGGTTGAGTTTTTATTTATTTTAAAAATTAAAAATATTAATTACTCAGGTTGGTTTGATAGTTTGTTGGCTTGTTTGTTTTTCAACATACATAATTGAAACAATCCATTTCACCTTTATAAGGTATTAATATAACTCACATTTTCACTAAAATAAAATAATAAGTCTTTTCTAATGGTTAAAAATCAAACACATACTTTTTTAAGGTATGAGACTTCTTAATTACTCTAAAATATCTTATTGAGATTATAAGTATAGGTCATTTAGATCATCCTAATTATAAAATAAGATGACAAAAGAAAAGAAAATACATATATTTACGTGATTACCCCTTCACGAATAATTCAAATGGCACCAAAAAAAATTAACGTGCAAGCTGAAAAATCAGCACAAGGTGGACCATTCATTTTGGCGACTACCAAACAATATGTAAAAAGACCCTAAGTTGCACCCACAAGCAAGAAATTATTCAAGGAGACCGGAATGATGTATTTTATTATTTTTATGATTGTTCGAAGTATGATAAAAATGGATTTTTGATTTCTCTTTTATACATTCAATTGTTATGGAAATGACAACTATATTAATTCTATAGAATTTGTCTCATGTAGTATAAATTTACGTACTAATTACTAAAATGTCATAATCTTTTAAAAATTACTTAAATAGCATAATTATACTTCAATAAATTATTGAACTAATACTTTGTTATTTTTATGAACTTGTTTATTTTTTTAGTTTAATAAATTATTAAACTATATAATTATGTTATTTAAGTAATATTTAAAAAATTTTGACATTTCAATAATTAATATGTAAAACTAAGTTATTTTCAATAATTGCCCCTTAATTCTAATTGTATTGAATGATTTTTGGTTGATCACACTGTGATGCTAAGATCATCAAAATATGTTGATAAAATCTTGATACTCTTATACTTATTGGCGTTTTTTATAAACATAATGCGAGGGCTATCGTTGATGATGGAATTAAAATGCAAAATCATTTTAATCAAATTTTATACCTAGATCAGATCAGAACCCCATTTGAAACTTCTATAATACATCTTAAGCAAATTTTTTTAACAGGAGCTAAAAAGGAGGGCCCCAATCAATTAATTTTATAGTAGGTGAAGGAAAGCAGCAAAAAAAAAAGGTACATGAGAGTTATTGGGAGAGGACGTACTCTTAAATTTAAAACAAGCAACCTCTTAAATTAATAATTAAAAGAAAAAACTTGACTAGTAAACAACTAATCATACACGATAGAGAGATATAATAAATAAACCAGGGAATTTTCTATAATATTTATAAAAGTAAAATGTAAAACACACCTTTGTGGTTTTGGTCAAATGCAAAACACACCCCGTGGTTTGAAAATGAATATTTATACCCGTACTTTTAAAACTGTGCAAATTGACCTCTTCCTACTACACCTTTGATTTTCTTTTAGTCATAACTTTTTCGTTTGAACTCCGATTTGAATGATTCAAGATGTTTTGGAATCCTTATTTTAAACTCTACGTTTTAGTCACAAAAAATTCTAAATTATCAGTATATAAAATTGTTTACGACTTCAACCCGATCTAATATATTGATGATGATAATTCTTTTTATATGCTAATGATTTCTAAATTTTTAAGTGACTGTAATGTAGAGTTCGAAACGAAGATTCCAAAACATCTTGAATAATTCAAATCGGAGTTCAAACGAAAAAGTTATGGCTAAAAGAAAATCAAAGATGTAACGGGAAGAGGTCAATTTGCACAGTTTTGAAAGTACAGGGGTATAAATATTCATTTTCAAACCACAGCAGGGGTGTGTTTTGCATTTTGCCCTATTTATAAATATAGATTTTTAAAAAGTATTTGTAAATATAGTATTTTAAAAAACCCTCATTAATTATGAATTAGTATTACATACGTGAAATATCAATTAATCGTGAATCAGTAAAATCAGTGATTACTTATGTAATGAATCGGTGATTATATCTGCGAAAATGAGTGATTACTTGAGAAAAATTAGTAGCAAATTTATAATATTATATGCACGCGAATTTAGGTTTTATGTTATATTTACAAATAAATTTTTGAGTTGTTATTTTTATAAATATTATGTCTGATTCTACTATATGCGTAAAATCCCCGAAGTAAATAAACAAATAAAGGGTTGATAGTATGAATGGACCTTTTAAAACTCAAAATTAAGAAAACGACCTGTCTTATTACAAAATTGTAAAAATAACCGAATTTACAAAAATAAAAATAAAAATTATTGACATCTATTAACGTCTATATAGTCAATCAATGTTAAAAAAAAATTGGCAATTACATTTTTTTAATACAAAATATCTGGGGTGGAGATTGGGGCTATATAGAGGTGAAAGCAAAAATCCCGACTCCGACCCCGGCAAACTTGCCTAATAAACGGGGCGGGTGGAGAAATTTTTTTCCCCCATTTAATAAACGGGGCGGGGACGGGGGAATTTTCCCCCCGTTTACACCCGCCCCGTTTAGTTACCTTAATTTTGTTTTTTTTTTTTGTAATTTAATTTTTCTAGGTTTACTTTGATATGGATTATGATGGAGATTTTATTTGTTTATTTTTATGCACTATTATCATTGAAAAAATAGAATTTTGAATAAAAAAATATACGAAACTATGCGTTTTTAACAATTTCCTCCACCCCGTTTAATAAACAGGTCAAGATCGGAGGCGGGGTATAAAGTTAATTGGGGCGGGTCTAGGGCAGGAAAAAAAAACCTTAAACGGGACTATGTTCTGGTTTACACCCCTAAAACTATATGTTTTAACCAATTAACTATGTTCTCGTTGCAAATTGTTATTTATTATTATATTGGTAAAGACTATTTTTCATTCAACATAACATCCACAAAAACACCTACATTACAATTTTTTTTTTTTAAAAAAAAAAAGGTGTTTAACCGTGAAGCATGTTTAGCTACCGATTTCCTTCCCCTCGAATCAATCATTCACATAAACCAAAGTTTATTTTCCTTCTAATTCAATTATAGAGACATAATTAGAATTAATTGATTAATTATGAGGTTTTCCAACTTGGCTTTCGTGTAAAGACAGACTCGATTCACGTGTGTTTCAATTATAATGCAATTCAAATTATGAATGACTCCTCCATTAATGGAATTGGTGTGTTTAGTTTAGATTGAATCTGAGTCATTTTGTTTAGGAATCTTGTTAATGTAGGCAAGCCTCGTGCGTTCCTTTCCTGTCGCAAATACCATAATTGGTTTGTTTCTGTTTATAATTTTCCTTCAAAATTTAAATGATAATGATAAATTATAGGGAAATTTCATTGGGGTAGCAGAATTTTTAGCAATATTTATAAATATAGCAGTTTTAAAAAGTATTTGCAAATATAGCAGATTTTTAAAAACCCTCATTCATGTGATCAGAGATATCAGTGATAACTTATAAAATAATCAATGATTACTATCAGGTAATCAGTGATTCCTGCACAAAAATCAGGATATCAATAAATCAGTGATTACTTGTGAAGATATCACTGATTACTAGTGGTAATTTTGTAATATTTTAGGTGTGAATTTAATTTTTCTGCTATTTTTATAAATATTTTTTTTAGTGCTATTTTTACAAATATTGAACCTATTTTTACTATTTTCGCAAGAGCCTCTAAATTATACTCCTATAATTTTATCTGATTTATAAATCATATCTATTTAATTAAAATTTATTTAAACACTCTATAACTTATAAAATTATAAATCACACATTTTTACAAGTTAATTATAATAAGGGTAAAATGCAAATAAGACCTTTGTGGTCTTTTCAAAATGCATGAACACCCCTTGTACTTTGAAAATGGCAAATCGCACCCCTGTGGTTCCAATTTTTTTCAATCAAACCCCTCCCCTTCAATGTCAATAATTTTCTTTTAGCCACAACTTCTTCGTTTGAACTCCGATTTGGACGATTCAAGATGTTTTGGAATCCTCATTTTAGGCTCTACATAAATGTCACTTCGAAACTTTGAAATCATTAATAAATAAAAGATTTTACTAACATCGAAACACTAGGTATGATTGACATCGTTAACTCTTTTGGTTATTGATGATTTCAAAGTTTCGAAGTGACGATTATGTAAAGCTGGAAATGAAGATTCCAAAACATCTTGAATCATCCAAATCGGAGTTCAAACGAAGAAGTTATGGCTAAAAGAAAATTATTGACATTGAAAGGAAGGTCTGATTGAAAAAATTGGAACCACAAGTGCGCGATTTGCCATTTTCAAAAAATGCAGTGTTCATGCATTTTGAAAAAACCACAGGGGTCTTATTTGCATTTTACCCTTATAATAATTTTAGAGTACGTGTTTTTTGTACGTTTATTACGTACTCCAATTATTTAAAAAGAATTAAAAAGAACTATAGATTGATGTGAATTATAAATTTTAGAGTTTATTAGCAATTACTTATTCTATAAATTAGACTCATCTATTAAATTTTTTACTATTTTTATTAGAAAGAATTATAATATGTGGTAGACATAAAATAAGTGTGTCTCAAATTTATTAAAATCAACTATACATATAGAGGAGGAGCTATAAATTTTTTTAGTAGAGGCAAAAATTATTTATTTTTCAATTTTTACATATATTTTTATTTTTTTAAAAAAATTGAAGGTGACAAAAATTAAATAAAGCTGATATTAAAAGAGGGAGGGGGTAAAATTTTAAATATTTTTATAAAAATTTTAAATTTCATATATACTTTTTTATTTTTCAAAACATTGCGGGGGCAACTGCCCCTCCCCAGTCAGAGAGTGGTTCGGCCCCAGGACATATACATTTTTGTGGAGTCAAGTTTCTTCCTGTTTTATAATTTTATAAATGATATAAGAGTTTAATATAATTTTGAAATTACATGTACGTGATTGAGAAATACATGGATCAATTTGCAACTATATCATAATTTAACAAAAGTTTTTTCTTTTTTGGGATTATAATTATAGCAAATTAGGGTATGAGTCGGTGCTCCATTCTGTGCATTTCCCATGAAGCTTCGTCCCTTAATGGTCACCGAATATGGCAGTTTTTTTTTTTTTGCTTTTTTTTGGAAACAAAATATGGCAGATTAAATAAATTTATATAAATTTTTTTCAGATAATAAATATATGTATTTTAACAAAGAACAAGACAGGGAATTTTTTTGTTTTTATGTATTTTAACAAAGTTAGCTACATGCCCATGTCTTTCCATAAGTTAAATTCAAACAACTATCTACTTTAATAATTTTAATTAAAGTGCATTTTATAACTAGCATTTAAAAAACTCTTTTCCCATTATTTGTATTTATAAAATATTAAAAAATAAATAAAAATGAATTGAATGGAATGGAATGGGTCACCTTGCGTAGATGAGTAAATTTTGTACTTCGCGGTTTGATTAATTTAATTTTATCAATTGAACAAATGATCAGATACATTTTCTATTCATGTGAGGTTGAATTTTTCGGTCTCAATTCTCCTAATTTAAAGTAATATCTAAAAAGAATTAATGTATATTAACTACCAAAATTTTCATAGAAAAATTAGACAAAAAAATAAAAAAGAAGAAGAAAAAGCCAGACTGTCTAAGAACAAGAAGTCATCGTGAGCCACAAGTAGGTTGCTCGCCGGTGGTGGGACAATCTAAAAAAATAAAAAACAAAAATAAAAATAAAAATAAAAATAAAAATAAAAATAAAAATGAAATAAAACATGGTGTTTGAAAATAATTAGGATAGTGTGTGGCACCTAATCATCAATTAATTGTACAGTCCACATACAGTATTTTTGGTTTATCTTTTTCCAATCGCATTCAATGCTTAAATTCATGATGAGCTGTCATCAAGAAAAATTAAATTATTTTAATATCCCCCCAAACGTTATGAGATAAGATACTACCCATTTTAGCATTATTAATTATTATCACCCTATCCCTAAGTCATTTAGTTTACTTTATATTAGTTCATTATTTAGCATGATTATATGTATTTTTTTCAAGCATGGTTTGATTAAAAATATGTTAAAGCTGTTATTTTTAATTGACATAAAATGTCTTTTTGGTGAATTTGAAAAATATTAAATGACGATGATTAGTTTATTTTTAAAAAAAATTACATAAATAATTCATAAACTATAGAGTTGTCACAATTATAAATATCACTCGTTATAATGGTGAGGATGACCGTTTAAACTCCACCTTCAACAAAATCTCCCATCCTCTTTTTAACCATTGGTAAAAAAAGAAAGGAAAATAGAAAGAGATCATAAAAAAGCCAATTAATTTATGCAAGTTCAATTGTTGCCAAGTTATTCATTTTTACTCATACCTTTTTAATGGAAGAGTTCAATTTCATCACTTTTAACTAAGTTTGAGAGAATATACAATTGTATCAACATGTATAATTTAAGAATGGCCTGAATAAATATTTGTTATAATTTAAAAATGAGGGTCGTTGATTATATTGGTTTATGAATAAAATAAAATAAAACTCTAATTTTAAAATAGTAATTATATAAATTCAATCACAAGATTAGGACATCACTTTATTTATTTTATATATTAGGATATCACTTGATTACTAAAATTTGACCTTAATTTAGAGTCACACAATCACATGGAGTGAATTTAATTATATTGATGGTTTACGACTTTGCTAAATCAATACTTAAAGAATGAGAGAGCTAACAATCATGTTTTATTTCACTTAAATTATTACTTATTATATAATTCATGGCCTGCCCCATGGCCAGGCGCCAGGTATTTGTATTCAGTCTTCTTTGTTTGGCTCATAATTTTAAGAATAAGATAACCCTTAAATCCACATGCTTTATGCAATAATCATCATTACCAAACAACTCAAAAAAATAAAATAAAAATAAAAGTGTTGAGATATATGATTAAATTTACCTTCAACCATTGACTTAAGCTTTTGGTTCAATTGGTGATTTAACATATTCAATATGGTATCAAAGCAGGAGGTCCTGAGATCAAACCTCCATTATGTCATTTGCTCTAATTTCCTCCCCATTTAAATATTCCACATGTTTGGGTCTTGTGCAAATATCCAAGCCCACATGTGAGGGGGAGTATTGAGATATATGATTAAATTTACCTTAAACCATTGGCTTAAACTTTTGGTTCAATTGGTGATTTAACATATTCAATAAAAAGTATAAACCATAACTACAAAATGGTAATAGTTGTATCCTCAAACTTTCAATATGAGCAATTGACCTTTAAAATTTATGAAATATTTAAATTGGATCTAGAAATTTTTAATTTCATAGATCACCCGGTTTAATGTAATGTGTTGTGATTCTCGCTACCGAAATCGTCAACGGGAAGGAATTTTACACAGAGAAGTATACTGGTTCAGATCACTAAGGATCCAAGTCCAGTTGCTTAGATATCGTTTTGATTACAAAGGAGATAACAAGAGAAAATACAATGCATACCATGGAACTCTCACCAAGAACCCATTTACACCCTTTCACACCCTCACAAGATGATAATGTATAATGCATCTAACTCACTTATCTCACTTTATATAAACAATGGTAAATAAGAATACCCAATACAATAACCACCTATTAATTAAACCCAATTAATAGGTAAACTACATCTAATTATAATAACCAATTTAACATACTGGTTTACTAATTACTTAATTTCTATAAAATTGGATACCGAGAGCCACATCCTGCCCCAACTCTATCTTTAGCCTCGATGTCAAAACCCTTCATGGGGACGGAGTCCTTACTCTATTAAAATTAAGAATGTATTTTTCGTCTCCACGGTGATTTTGAGGGTTTAATTCAATAATGTAAAGAGTTAAGTTGTCAAATTAAATTTTTATGAGCCCAATTTTAACACTTTATAAAATTTAGGAACAATTACTAAAATAACATATTTTATTGACTAATTACTGAAATGTCAGAACTTTTAAAAAATGACTCAAATAACATAATTATACTTCAATAAATTATTGAAGTAAAAAAAAAAAAAGAATCTAACAACATTAAAAATAATTAAATACTTCGATAAATTATTGAACTTGGGTTTAAAAAAACAAAAATCAAATAAATTAATTAAAAATATCCATGAAAAATAGTTCAATTATTTATTGAAATATAATTCAATTATAAATCTACATTAGTAATTAATACGTAGATCTATACTATTTGAGACAAATTCTATAAAATATAATAGGTTAATTGCTCAAATTAAAAGTTTGAAGATTTAATTATCACCTCGGGGTTTGTTCAAATGCAAACAAAAGGAAAGCCAAGAAGAATGGGAATCCAGTCTTTAGGACACTTTGGTCATTTTCTAACACAATATAATATCCACTCCTTGTTTCGTACAAGTAATCTTGATTGATGATCTATATATATATCCCACTGTCTTTTCTTTCCTTCCCCATTCATAAATTTGAAAGGAAAAAAAGAAAAAGAAAGAGAGAGAGAGAGATCGAGGAAATGGGAAACAGTTTAAGGTGTTGTTTGGCATGTGTTCTTCCTTGTGGGGCTCTAGATTTAATCCGTATAGTCCATTTGAATGGACAAGTTGAAGAAATATCTCATCCAATCACAGCCGGAGAAATCCTCCTCGCCAATCCAAATCATGTTTTGAGTAAACCTTCTTCTCAAGGATCTGTTGTTCGTCGGATTCTGATTCTTTCTCCTGAATCTGAACTCAAGAGAGGCACTATTTATTTCTTGATTCCATCTACTTCTCTTACTGATAAGAAACAACCTAAAACAACTCATCATCATGTCAACATCATCAAATCATCTACAAAAACCAAGACTGATTTTGCATCCGAGAAGAAGTCTACGCGTAGGGATCGTCGCGGCCGAGCCGTCGTGTGGCACCCTCATTTAGATAGCATCTCTGAAGATTAATAATATATGTATTGTATATATATATATGTATGTATGCAATATGTATTTTTTTTTCGTCTCGGAGATTCGAGACTCTCCGGGCCGGGGATTTAAACCAGTACACATGAGGTGGTCGGGGGATTAGTTTTTGTTCTGAGTCTGTATATCTTTGAGGACTCGGAATTTCCACTCTATGATAGATGAAAGGATGATATGTCTGGAAGATTTTCTCGTGGGGAAATTTGATGAAAAACCCATGAGATGAGATTTGGAAATTGTAATTTTTTTACACCTCTTGAGTTGTATTAGTAAATATATAGTTTTGTTTCATTTATTGTTACTTCTCTCTTTGTTTGGTTGGGGGAGAAAGTTATAATGTGTTTTAGATGAATATGGTAAAAATCTGTCACATTTGTAGTAGTAAGATACTACTTCGGTCGAATTCCGTTTTGTTCACAATTTCAAAAGTAAGATTTGAAAATAGTGAATTTCAAGAAATTTAAAATAGTGTTTTGTGAATTCACCGGATCTAAAACTATATTTGATACCATATTCAGAATTTAGAATTAAGAACGGATCGTTAGAATATATCCCTCAAATATTTATATTATATTATGAGAGTGAAAAAAAAAGGAAGAATTCACTTCAAAATTGATGAGTATGATTATAAGGATGAAGCTCAAGATTTTATATGTGACATTTGACAATTGGAGTAATAAATATGACAACACATTTAGAAAGAGTAAGATCCAATTGAATGAATAAAATGAGTGGATATTTTAGCTATAACATTGAATTGAATTCCATTCATTCTTTTGACTTTGAGATGGCACCTTATTTTTCCACTCAATAAATGTATAATTTTATTTATTCCCAATCATGGAGTTGCAGCCTGATGAGTTGCCATTCATTATCTTATTCGTCCTAATAATGCAATCGTGCCACTGACACAGTATTTATAAATAAAAGCTAGCGGCTGTAGAGATTATCATTGAGTTTTGTCAATTATTATTATTGTTACAAAATTGAAATTTATCAAAAAAAATAAAATCAATACTTGTAATATAGATGTGACCAATCATTTTAATCAAGTGTGGGGTGCAAATGTTTTTCTTTTCAAATTTGAGGAGAGAATTCAAATTAAGATAGACCTAGTTTTAATATGCTGAAATGTCTAAAAATATAGTTTGACATATTGAAGGGAAAAAAAAAATCTAAACATTAGCCTTCTTTCTTATAAAATGGGGCTCTTATAAAAATAGCAAAATTAAATTTAATATTTGTAAAAATAGTAGTAAAAAAAGTTATTTACAAATATAGCAAAAAACTCAAATTCACACCTAAAATATTACAAAACTGCCACTAGTTTTACATGAGTAATCAGTGATTTCCTCACAAGTAATCACTGATTCCCACAGATGTAATAAATGATTTTACTGATATCCTAATATTTTGTGCATAAATCACTGATTACCTAATAGTTATCACTGATTATCTTATAAGTTATCACTGATTTCTCTCATTCATATAAATGAGGGTACGTTTTTTAAAAAACGGCTATATTTACAAATACTTTTTAAATGCTATATTTATAAATATTACAAAAAATTTTGCTACCCAATGAAATTTCCCTAAAATTAAAGGTTTAAGACTTCATCTTTGATTAGATATACTGGTAGGGGACAATGGGCATCCACAACTCCACATTGGTATGATATTGTCCACTTTAAGCCTAGGTACACATGACTTTGCTTTTAGTTTCACCCAAAATGCCTCATACCAATGGAGATGTGTCATTCCCCTTATACACCCATGATCATCCTCTTCCCCTAACCGATATGAGATTTTGTTTGCACTCAACAATCCTCCCATCGAACAAATACTCAACGAGCCTCCCCTCCATCCGTCTACTCTATCCAAGTCATCCCGCCTGTTCGATAAAGCCCACCACGGATCGGGTTTTCGAGGCTCCCACTTTATTCGGCACCCGAGGAATCTATCCATATGTTTAGGGTCAAGGTATGGCTCTGATAGCACTTGTTAGGGGAACAAACAACAGGTCTCCACAACTCTACATTGGTATGATATTGTCCACTTGGGCTTGTGGACAATATCCCAAGTGGATAATATCATACCAATGTGGAGATAGTTTCACCCAAAAGGCCTCGTACCAATGAAGATGTGTCTTTTCCTGATACACCCATGATCATCCCCTTCCCCTAACTGATGTGGGATTTTGTTCACACTCAACAATCCTCTCCTCAAACAAATATCCACCGAGCCTCCCCTCCATCCATCTACTCTATCTAGGTCATCCCGCCTGTCCGATAGAGCTCACCACAAATCGGGTTTCAGAGGCTCCCACTTTGTTCGATACCCGATGAATCCATCCATGTGTTTAAAGTCAGGGCATGGCCTAATACCACTTGTTAGGTGATAACGGGCCTCTACAACTCCACATTGGTATAATATTGTCCACTTTGGGCCTAGGTCCGCATGACTTTGCTTTTAATTTCACCCAAAAAGCCTCATATCAATGATCACCCCCTTCCCCTAATCGATGTGAGATTTTGTTCGCACTCAATATATACCATCATTATTTTATAATTACCCTTTCTTTTTGGTAGTAAACAAGATATAAAGAAAGAAAATAATAATAATATTAATATAGTTATGAAATTATCATAACTAATTCACTTATTTAATTACAATAACCAAGATATTTTGATTCTCTTTATAGTTTTTCCCACTCTGCATATAAATATCTTGGCTTTTGATTTTTGAAATGGTGAGATTAACCTAGAACTTTGATGAAGAACAAAAGCACCAGGCTATTAATTAATCTAACTAAACATTATAATATAAGGTAGGAAATGTCCAAACATCTAAAATATTAAAGACTCAAATATAATAAGCTGCAAAACCAGCCTGGCAAATCTTCTATGCATATAACTTGGTCTTCTCACACATATTCACATGGATTCCCCCCTTTTCCTACTCCCACGCATTAATTGTTTAATTATTGTACAATTCTTGACTATCCTTCCTCAAAAAACTCCCCCACACACATATAATAGATAATTTAATTGATTTCGTCTTCGGCCACAAACCCTACATCCATCTGAACATAATTAAAGTCGTACCATGAAGTTAAAGGTTCGAGTCTCCCATCCCAATTTGATATATAAAAAAAATAAACTTATAGCTCCCATTTATAATCTAGTTTAGTTTTAATTTGAGCAACTTCACAAATTATATATTTGAAACTAACTAAATGAGTAATTCAGTATAAAATGTGCCATTTTCAATACATGTTAGTTTGCCTTGATCAAGGTAATATTTATTTGCTTAACAAATCATTAAGTGGTAATAATGAGAAAAAAAATGCCCTTCTATTCTTAGGAAATTGAACTAATTCTTGTTAATTGTTTGAACCGGTGAGATTTTTATTTTCAAAGTTCTAAAATTTGTTTTGACAATTAAAAAACCCTTTAAATTTTTTTTGTTACATCGCCTACATAGCAAATTCTTTTAATGTAAATCTAAAAAAAAAAAAAAAAACTTTCTGTTTGATTCACATTTTTGTGTAGTTTTATTTCCTTTAAAAACACTACTCTTAAAAGCATCCCGAACACGATTTACAAGAACATACCTTTATACAAACATGTGAATGTTGCATAATTTAAATCTTTACAAGTACAAATGCTTCAACTAGAATCACATGTGACAAAATATCATAAATGTGAATAAAAATATAAAAATCTCACAATTAAATTATTATTATAGAGTAAAAAGGGTTAGTTAAACATAAAAGACAAAAGACAAATAGAATGGTAGATCCCCATAAACATAGGGCATTGAGGCCTAAGTGGAGCTTTGGTGAGGAGAAAGAGGATCTAGGTTTCCGGATTGAGCCTCCAATTCCCTGAGAAATTGGTTAACTCTCCCTACATTGAAGACAATTCATCCATTTACATTTGCCCTTTCTCTTTTATGTTTATTACTTCAACACAAAGTCAACTAAGGTCTCCTTTTCTCACAACTTTTCCAAGGAAAAAGATGTAATGTACCAACCTTTATAATTTAATTTTCTTTCTAAACTTCAATTTAAAAGTTCTTAATGTTATTATTGGGTGGGGGTGATTATAATTGTATCATAACTAACAATTATAATATTTATAAATATAGTATTTTTTTTTTATAAATAATAACCAATTTAATAAATTATCTTAAGTGTTTATAAATATGTATTTTTATCGAACACTTCAATCAATAATATATCATATGTCACAATCAATTAATAGTTATTATGTGAAGTTTTAACTAGATATTACAATCAATTAGTCATTTATCATAGTCACTTGTAAATAATTTAACAATAAATTTAAAAATTTAGAATTTTTTTTCACCCATGAAAATTTCCTTATTGGATTAACCAAATTCTGTTTTGGCCCAAAGCTCATCAAATAAGGTTAGCTGTTTTTTTTTCTCCACAAGCTCATCATAGTTTCCAAAAACAAGACTCCATAACATATAAAACTTAAATCAATCTATGGAAGAAAAAAAGATAATTATATTGTATAAAGATGTTTCAAATTCCATTACCTGTTTTTTTCAAATGAGACTAAATGTGATGAATGATCTGAAGAAATGATTGGGTGCTTGTTCTTGTTCTTGCACATCTTGTGATTCAAATTCTTGAAGATTAGGAATCTTTGACATTTACCATCCTTTCATCAACTGTAATATCTACAATTATATCAGTCAGATCTTGTAACTACTGGCAAATAACTACATATTGATCAATGAAAAATTATAACTTCCAATGAAAGGGGAAAATTTACTAACTTAGAACAAAAGGTAGGATTCAAAACCATGAAGTATACTGATACAAGAGAAATAAAAATCATAGAAACTGATGTTGATTCTAAAAGGATTCCTATATTTTCACTCTCCTTAGACGCGTTGACTCCTCGGGATCACGTAGTCCCCATAGTCTGGTCTGCTGCTGCATCACCAGTATAGACACCCTGCTCATATGATCAAAGGAAGCAAGTATATCTCCCACAACCCCCATATCTGCCTTCTGATCGTTTGATTTCCTAAGATCAGCCATCAACGATGATTCTACGTGTCGTCTTCCTACAATTATAAGGTCATATGCATTTTCAAGAGACTTGAGTATAAAAATCACAGCATTACCATCCATCACCATCTTATCTTGGTAAGATATTCGGTTATTTTTAGACGACTTCAGCTTAAACTCACTCAAGATCTTTGTGTCAAGCATCTTGCTTCTTGCTGTACTCCCAACAATGTCTTTTGAAGATGAGAAATGAAATAAAGTGATTTGTATAGTATCATGCTCTGCGATTCGTTCAGCATATGCTAATGCTTCTCGATCATCAGGACCACCAAAAAAGAGCACGGCCAATCGGTGGAAATATGGAGGTGAAAGAACAAGGGAAGATCTTTGGTTTCCACTATCAATTAGTACTCCAACTGTGCAAGGAGCTTTTTCAAGTACATTCTTGTTCAGTTGTCTAATAGCATGAGATGATTTTAAACCTTCTCCAACCATCCTTTGCTTATGGAAAGGAATAACGATAAAGGTCGTTCTCTTTTCGAGTGCGAGTGAGCACACATCATTGTACATTGTTGTGTATGGAGAAATACCTTTAAAGCAATTAATTGTGATGCAGCCACTAAATTGTTCTTCAAGCTTCCTAAAAGCTCTGAATATCTGTTCTGACTGGGTTGAGTGTGTAGAAGGCTTTTCACAAGGATCGTGAGCAATTAGTAACGAGGAAGAACGGCCCGCAAGCTCAACAAGGTGTAGGACAACTAAATTAATGGGGCTCTGACATGTGGGATGGGATGCCACAAGTAGTTCCATAATAGCATGAGCATTCTCTATTCCGTGGAGGCAGACAAGCATGCGAAGTTCTTCATCGTGTCGAAGATGGAAAATAGTCCTCCGTCTGTAAGCAAGGATTCTTCTTGAAGGATCATATAGGGCCTTGATAAGAGGTGAGATAAATCCTGTTTCAAGCACCAGAGAGACAATCATAATGGTGAAGCTTTCTTCGTTCATGACCTGCATTCAGTGTAATTATTTCTACTGAATAAGCATAATGGCAGCATCCTTATTGTTTGTTACTTACTATAAATGATTTATATCTTCTGATTTACCTTTTCAAGATTTTACAAGTTCAAAAGGATTTTGAGCAATGGGTGAATTGACAAACTTACATTTTGTATTTTCCAACCAATCAATGTTGTAAGTTCAATAGTGCCTTTGCAGTTCATGATAAGACCGAGAGCTAGGGCGTCACGAAACGGCATCCTGCAGAGGAGGGGAGGCAGTATTGCCCCAACAATCTTTCCAAAAAGTGCTACAAAAACAATCAGCTGAATTGCACCCACATTCTGGAGCTCATGTATGGAAAAAACATCCATTCTTAATCCACAAATGGTGAAGAATATTGGCATCAGCATTACTGATACAAAGCAATCAAGCCTATCTGATAGTGCAGCTCCTAATGGTGGACCGTCAGGAATTACCAAGCCCAGAATAAATGATGTAGCAAAGGCATTTAGACCTACAAGATCACCCAAAAACCCACAAACCAGTAATGCCACAAAAACTGCAAAGATATAAGGTTCCTTTACTGGTTTTCCTTCCGGGGTATGTTGAACTACCCAAAGAACTCCCGGGCGAATTCCAAACACGATGAAAGATATAACAAGAGCGTCTGAAAGAAATGAACCCATTGACGATTTCAGTGACATTTTTGTAGCCAAAGTCACACAATACTTGACAGACATGACAGACCAATAGCACACATCACACACTATGGAAGAAAAACAAGCCAGGCGCCCGATCTCTGAATTAAGAATCTCGAGCTCGGCAAGAAAGCAAGCGATAACGGGAAAAGCGGACATGGACTGTATCATCACCACCTGTGGTAGCACACTTATAACCTCTTTGTCCAATGAGAGAAAATGCTCAAGAACAAAGGCAGTTAATCTGCCTAGTCCATAAGGAATAATGAAGCATAAGATTCCTATAGCCAGTGCCCTTTTACCCGATTTCAGTATTATGGTTGGATCCGTCTTCACTCCGATTTGGAAGATAAAAAGCATGATACCAAACATAGAGAAAGTCTCTAGCACATTTATTCCTCTGAGTGGAAAAATTTTGGCTGCAAATGCTGAATAGCGGCCGAGGATCGAGGGGCCCAAAATAATCCCACCCTGATGCAAATGAAACCATTTAACTGCAGATCACATAATATATCAATAAACTTAGGCATCAATCCATGTATGAAAAGAATTCAAGTCAGTTATAAATTGTATGCCTTGGCAAACAAACAAACAAAAAAGTTATATGGTATCTAAGCATTGAAGCTATCCTCCATTTAGATTAATCTTCCACATGAAGCAATATATAAACTTCCATTAATATCGACAAGTTTTACGCATTACGTGATCGGATTAGTAATGCAATCATCAGAATAACAAAATCAACATTATAAAGGGCAGAAAAAAAGAGGAACAATTTAAGATATAAATGAAGGAGAGAGCTTTTACAAGAAGTTGAGAAACAAAGAAGGGTTGAGCAAAGCGCTTGAGAACGATGGAGAGGGAACGGGTTAAAATGGAGGCAAGGGAAAGCTGCAACAAAAGAAGAGGAAAGGAATAAGCAAGAGGGTCTTCTCCATACCAAAGGCCCCTTGAATTGATTTGAGTAATTGCTTGACAAACATAAGGAACTCCCACTTCCATTTGTACCGATATACCGAACTCGGATGGATCCGTCCTAATATACTTGTTTGTCATTGATGATTCTTCATTTGTGAACATTGTGATATTTGGATTTTGAGAGAGCTAGAAAGTTGTAAATGGCAAAATGCCATGAAACTCAAATGGAATAGAAATGGATGGACAAGAAAAGTTAAAAGAGAGAGAGTGGTGATCAGTTTCCATTTTTATACGTTTGACCATTGAAAGAACAAATCTCTCTCCTTTTTTCTCAAAGTGATATTCCAATCCACGCATTATCCACCAAAACAGGAGAAAGAAAAATGTGTCCTTTCCTTTGATATGAAGTTTTACTTATACCAAAATTTTCTCTCATTAATATTTTTTTATGATCAATTTTAATCCTTTTTTTTCTTTCTGAAATTTGATTTGGCTGGCTCTCATTCATAAAAATAACAGAACATAACAAATATGAAAATCCAAAAAATGAAACAATCTAAATTATATTTTATTCAAAGTATAGAATATATATATCCATCTACTAAGTTACATTACATTTACATATAACAACACTAACCAAAAAAAAAAAAACATGAAACATTTGAATAAGTATTATCTTAGTATGACTCAACTCGTTAGACATCAGTATTCTCTCTCATGCAGTTGTATATTCGAGCCTTCAACCTCCTGTTTAATGTAATATTTCAAAAAAATTATCACCTTAGTAACGACCGGAAGATATCGCGCATTCTTCAGTCCTAGAGAAAACATTTGTCAGAGTTGATTGATTTAAATAGGACTCCAATGAAGGAAAATCTCTAAAGCTGGCGTCATTGGAAGCATTGTTAGAGTAAGAAACCATAGGCATAGGAGATGGCTTAACCGTTGTTGTTGTCGTTGATGGCGCGGCATTGATAGAGTTTCTGTAGTGATTGAGTAATGGTTTGCCGCTGCCACGGGCGGCAGGGACATCGTGATTGTGTTTTCCTTCATAGGTAGTGATGACTGCTCTTAAATCATGGGATGCTCTCTCGATATGTTTTCTAACTGGGCATCCTGTATATGTGCATTTGTAGTAGCTCCTACATCCACATTGAGATTGGATGCATTCATGTTTTGAGTGATAATATGTACATTGAAATTCACGTTTATTTGTAAATTTATTCTCTATGATTTGGGATCAGTTTCAATATAATCTTTATGATTTTTTAAAGTTTCAATTTAGTTCTTATGATTTAGAGTTTGAACCAATTTAATTCTTATACTTTTAAAAGTTTCAATTTAATCTATGGTTTATTACAAAAATTACAAAATGTCATCCTTATCACCAATTAACCTATAAAAAAACCAAAAATCTATACGTTTTTTAGTACACCCTAATCTATATGTTAGTTATTACCATATTGTAATATGTATTTGTCATTATTAACTTTTTGGTAATGACAAGAACGTTGTGTGGGTTTTATCGAGCCATAAGAACTAAATTGAAACTTTTAAATCACACGGGACTCAGTTGACTCGAACTTTGCATTATGAGTACTCAATTGACTTGAATCCTGAACCATAGGAACTAAATTGAAACTTTTAAACCACAGGGGACTCAGTTGACTCGAACCTTATATCATGAGTACTCAATTGACTTGAATTCAGAACCATAGGAACTAAATTGAAAATTTTAAAATTATAGGGATTAAAGTGAAAAGAACCCCAAACTACAAGGACTGACTTTATAATTGAACCAAAAATCTATAACTCAAACGTTAAACCATAAAGACTAAATTGAAAATTTTAAAATTATAAGGATTAAATTGAAACAAATCTCAAACTATTATAACTGAATTTATAATTGAACCAAAAACCTATAACATAAATCTTAAACCATAGAGACTAAATTAAAACTTTTATAATGAAACGAACTAAATTGAAACAAATCCCAATCCGTAGAAATTAAATTTGTAATTGAACCAGAAATGTATTAATCAAATTCGTAAAATTCCAAATCAACCTCTTCTATTCTATCTATGGACGTAATCTTGGTTGAAATCATGTATTATCGAAATGAAAAAAAAAAAAAAAAATGTAGAGTGAAAAGAAAAAGAAAGTTTATTAAACCTTGGATTTGGATTTCCCTTGACAACTTTCTGTCCATATTTTCTCCACCAGTAACCATCATCTAATTTATCAGTCTTACTTATGGTCTGAACCACAACTCTCTGATCCCTCACCGTTTTGTTTCCTGCTGCCGATATTCCTTCATTTTCAATCTCCCTTCTCCTGAGGAAAAATCAACATTAAAACTAATGACACTTCTCTTTTCCAAAAAAAAAAAAAAAAATCCGTTTGATTATCATTTCATTTTATTTCCTGTTTATGGTTTTAAATTTTGAAAAACAGAATTATTTAAGCACCAATTGGTTTCTCAATTTTGGAATTATAAAAACGTTTTTTTTTATTGGAATTATGTTGGTTTTAAGTTTTTGATATTAAAAAAAATCGAAAACCAATTTTTTTTAAAATTAAAAACGAAAACGAAAGAAGAGTATGAAGACCCCATTTCATAACCATTTCGTTTATAGCTTTTGAAATTTTTATTTTTATTTTTGCAAAAAACATGATTGTTTGATAACTAATTCAATTTTCAATTTTGACAAACTTTTTAAAATAGTTTTCTATTTTTTACTTCTGTTTTCAAAAAACCAAAATCTGTTTTCAAACAGGTTCTATATTTTTAAATAACACAAAACATATATCAATCAAATATTATTTTTAAAAATAGAAAAAAAAACTAAAAAGTTTATCAAAGCGGCTTGTAAAGTATCAATAATGTGGGCATCCATCTCAAAACCAATTGGTTATGAGAGGAGTGACCCTTATACTTTATAAATCTTGTGAGTTCCCTTCATCTTTCCGATGTGGGATTCTCAACATGCCCTTCAAGATGGTGCCTCTTTTGGGTTCACCATTCTTGGGTCGAATTCCATTTTTGGATCGAATGCCCGTTTGGCGCATTGTAGCTCGATACCATATTAATAATGTGGGCATCCATCTCAAAACCAATTGGTTATGAGAGGAGTGACCCTTATACTCTATAAATCTTGTGATTTCCCTCCATCTTTCCGATGTGGGATTCTCAACATAAGGGCCTTATTTTCTAAGTTGAAGTAAACCAAATTACAAGCTTTACCATCTTTTAGCATCATGTTCATCCTCATCAAATTCATCAATTCCCAGCTTACTCCTCTTCATAGAAACCTGTTCTAAATCATCATCCGCAATCGTTATCGAAGAATTCTCTGGCCTCGTGATGGAATCCCTTTGTCTACTACCATGAGAGGCCAATGAATATTCTGGTATCACATTAGTTGCACAATAAGAAGTCTGAGTTTGAGGAAAAGCAACCGATAACGACAACGACGACGACGAAGCCGACTTCCTAGTAGACTCTGGTTGAGGATGATTATGTTTATTCTTGTAAACAATCTCAGTAATCTGACCATCCAATGATTTCTCCACCTGCTTCCTAACAGGGCAATTGGGGTAAGTACATTTATAATAACTTCTTGGATTTTCACTCCCTTTTACTTGTTTTTGACCATATTTTCTCCAATTAAAACCATCATCAGATGTCTTGTTTGGTAGCTGAAAAAAAAGAGGATATATTAAATTAAAACTAGTTAATAATTATTTATGGGAAAGAGAAAAGAAAAGTGGAGAAATTTACATACAGTTGATGATGATTTCATGTTTTCTTGTTTGATGTTGTTATGTTGGTAATTAGAAGAACAAGAATTGTGTTTTGGAGTCGAAGGCAAAACCCCAGCTGAAAATGTTCCTGTTGTTGGTGATGGAAGAATCTGATTGTATCAAAAGCATTGAATGATAGGGGGAAAAGAGAGAGAGAAACATTAATAAAAAAAGTCAACTTTTCTTGTTCAAGTGAAAAAAAAATTATGTTTTCTTATGAGCAACTATAAAACTAAAACAATATAGTTTAACTGGTTAGACATCAGTACTCTCGAGTCTCGTGTAAGTAAAAACCGAGAAAAGATCTTAGAACTTACGGTAGAAGAGTGAAGAAGAACAGGGGAATCAAGGAGGCCAGAAGGAATGGTACAGTAAGAATAAGGAGGAGAAAAAGAGCCATAAATGGAGTTAGAAGGATCCTCAGCCGTACCGGAGGAGAAGTTCCGGTGAGAATTTTGAGAGAAGAAATCCATGGGAAGTGAAGAATGGGAAGGAATGAGGATGGCTTATTACACAAGGTAAAAACTTTGGAAAAAGGAAGAAGGGAGATCATTTCTCAGAAATTCAGGTGGCAGTTTGACCGTGGAAAACTTTGGGGAAAAAAAGAAACATGTATAAAGAAATTTTTTTTATTTTTTTTGGTCAAAAGTACGAACTTTGACCGGAGCCTAGTAAATGGCTGAAGCTGAGGATTATTATTAGAGATAAATGTAAAATACATCCCTGTATTTTGGCCATTTGATCATAATAAGTGTAGGGGTATGATTTAATAATAACTCAAAATGTAGGGGTGTATTTTGCATTTATCCCTTATTATTGTTTATTCTTCCTTAACAATGGCCATTTGATCATAATAATCAAAATTTTAAAATTTAATCAATTTATTTCAAGGCTATTCCTTTGACGTTATTAATTAACATTTCGAGCATGGGATGATATAAAACTTTTATTTTTACATTAATTTAATTAAATTTCAATATTAAATTTTTATGGTTATACTAATCCATCTTTATTCATGAGGAAGTTATATATATATATTAAAGGATTTATGATTCCTAAACCTTATTAAAAAAAAGGATTGTGCTCTGCACATCCCTTGATTTCCCCCTAATTGGGGCTAGTTTCAATGATTGGTTCATAACTTGATACAATTGATCCAATGCTTAACATTAAGCATTTAAGGCTGCTTATAACCAATAAAAAATTGCTACATGGATAAAAATTGTAATTCCTTTTATTTTTCTTTCTAATTTTTGTCCATGTGGCAGATTTTTATTAGCCATAAGCATTTATAGCTACTTAATTTTAAGCACCGAAATAATTTCCAAAAAACAAGTTGCCTCATGACTAATCGGAAGTCATTTTTTCAATTGATAAAACTTTTGTTTTCAGTATATGTAAGAAAGATAGGGAAAAATATATGTATATTGAAGGATCAATAAATCTTCATAAATCACAATTTAAATTTTCAATAATTGAATCATAGAACAAATGTATGAATTTACACTTCACACTCACACAACCATTTACACCATCAATGAAATATGCGCACACAATCATCAAATTATTAAACGTGACCGTCATAGTATACTTTCATATACTCAAAACCGTTAGATCTACTCTTCACAATTATATAGATCCAATGATTTTGATTACGAGAGTGTGACGGCCACATATTCAAAAGCTCAAAACAAACACAATACAAAGAAAGAACATTAGTTGATGACCCTGCAATTCTTCCTGATTTCTCCCTTCTTTCCAGTAAGAGGCTTCAAGTTTCCCATAGCAATCAATGAATTGCCAAAGTCTTTCCTAAAGGCATCTAGATTGTAACTGTAGAATTTCACCAGTTTATCAACAGTACCCCCATCACCTTTGAACAATTCCTGATCAGAATGAAGAAGACCCTTTTTCTGAATCAAACCCTTGAAGTAATTAGTATCAAAGTTACTGGGAGTTGGATCAAAAGGCTGAAGACTGTTACTATTGCCTCCATTTCTAGGACATGTTTTACGTAAAGACGCTGCGAATTTCGGGTCGATGTTCGTGTCGTTAAAAATCCGATCCCTGAATTGGAGGCAACGAGAGAAGCCAATGGTGTGGGCACCAGAGAGGAGGACGAGATCTTTGAGGCCTAATCCCTGAGCTTGGAAGCTTGCAAGGAGCTGTGAAAAACTGAAGAAGGGTGCTGGAAGATTATTGTTGGCTGCATTCTTACTTGCTGTTCTCGCATCTCTTCTTCCCACCAAAACTTTGTAATCTGGCCCTCCAAGCTGAAACAAAATGCAATTCATCCTTAATTGTTCAATAATAATAATTACAAGCTACTTCTGATGCCCGTTTGACGATCATTTCATTTCATTTTTGGTTTTAATTTTTAAAAATCGAAGAAACTTGGCTGCACAAAATTGTGAGGCCAAGGCTACACCTAACCAATGAGGTGTAGCCCAAGTGGGATTTTTTTTGAAAAAATTCACATGGCTGCACCTCATTGGTTAGGTGCAGCCTTGGCTACACAATTTTGAGTCAAATTTTTTCTTTAAAAACTAGAATATTTTAGTATCTCGGTTTTTGAATTTTAAAAATATTTTTTCATAAACTATGTTGGTTTTAAATTTTTAGTTCTTGATTTTCTTACAGAAAAATTAAACGGTGATCAATAATCCGTTGCACGTGTTCTTAGATGTTGGAACATCTCGTTAGTTATTCAAATGTGACCGTTATGAGAAAACTCTTCCGTTTATAATCATTAAATTTATGTAACTATTTTTCTTTTTCCCATAAAAAAAATCCGGACCAACCCGAACTGGTTTTTATAGGATTGAAAGTAGGAGTAAATTTAGAACTCACAAGGGCAACAGAGTCACGAGAAGCAACAGCTAAGATATCAGCACAAGAAACGACATTGGCTTTGCAAACTTTGTTAACTTCAGATTTAATTTTGTCAATCACTTCAAAACCTCTTGCTGAATTCACATTTGGTAATGCTGTCTTCTCTCCTACAAACTTCCCTTTGTCATCCAACAGAATTGACCCATCGCAACCCTGATAAACCAGAACACAAAAAATGATTAAAAAATAAACACATTCTCGTTTTCTGTTTTTTATTCTTTATTTTTCATTTCTTTTTTAAAACAAAAACATAAACATGTTTAATAAACAATTTTTTTTATAACCACTTCTTATTCTTATTCTCTAAAACTTTTATTTAAATAAGAATACAATTTTGTTTTAGAATGAGTTATTTAAAATTATTATATCAATTTAATTTATTTACAGGATAATTGTAAATCTAGTAAATTTTTATGTAATATTTATAAAAATGGCATGGTTTAAAAATTATTTGTAAATGTAGTAATTTTTGAGTTGACTTACATATTTTTATAATAAGTAAATCACTTATTCACACATAACTCATTGTTAATCTCTGACTAACGCCATAAAAATTGCTATATTTTGGCAAACGGTTTTAAACAGTGATATATTTATCAATATTACTAATGATTTTTTCATGTTTTATATTTATTATACCTTTTATAATTGAAAAAGCTAAGAAAAGTGTAATTAGACACACCTAATTCTCAAAATTTAGAAACGAGAAAAAGTAAACAAAAAACAAAAACGTTATCAAACGACCTTGAAATGATCGGAAAACAACTTACGTTAACAAAGCAGTCATGGAAATGAAGGCGTAAAATGGAAGCTCCCATACGGGGCTCGCGTTTGAGTGTGTCCTTGACAATGGACCGGATGGTGTACAAAGCTTTGGGGCAAACTTTATCATAAAAGTTTGGTTTCAGCTGTGCAAAGCTAGGGCTCAACACAGCTGTGAAAACAATAACAAAAACTAAAAAAGAATTAGAGGAAGCCATGGAAATGAAACACTTTCTTTTTACTACAATTTATATATATTACTTCTCTTTTTAATGCATTCAAATGTGTGATTGATGATGAAAATGTTGTTTGTTTATATAGAGGGAAAAAAAAGAGAATAATTCGTTAGATTGTCAACGTCATTATTATTAGAGAAGAGAGTTCACGTTTGCAAGCTGTTTCTATCATATGGGAATATTTGGACTAAGTCCTTCATTGAATTCATCATAAATTTAATACCCTCATGCACATTTTGATTTTCATCCATTTTCTTCCTATTGACCTGGAGAATATATTAATTTTTTAATTATTTCATTTTTCATCAGAAAGTTAATAAAGTCACTAATGAATTGTGTATAAATGTTATATCGTTAAAATTAGTTAACTTTACTAATATAGATACAAGTTATGAGAAAAAGAGAGTTGGTAGTTTTTTTAACCGTCCATTATGTGAAGCTGTGCGTGAGGTTCTTGAAGAATGTTCATTAAAAGGCTTTGCACAGTAAATTTTATTGGATTTTTTTCCTCTTTTATAAAAAAAAATGATATCTAATAGATTGACGGGTTTAACCCAACAAACTGGATATACGATCTTTTAAGATCAATACCAATATATTTCTCAATGTTAATGTCTTTCGATTACAATTTCAATAGGAAGAATGTGTATTTAGTCACAACAATTAGACACATGTAGATTTAAGAAGGGGAGAGGGGGGCAATTGTCCCTTATTAAAACATAATTCAATGTGAATTCCCCCACATAGAAATTCTTGCTTCGTATTTGCATTGTAGATGACAATTATTCAACTAATAACAAATGTGTTAAAAGGAAAATACTTACCTTCAAACTAATTTGGAGAAATTCCTTCATATTTTCATATATATTTTATTTTCTATTGTAGTATAAAAGTTAGCGGGGCACTCATAAATTATTGAAGGTGAAAGTAATTAATAGAAAATGATCCATAGAAATTAAAGGAGGTAGAACTTACTCCAAATTAATTTGGAGGCAAAGTTAAAATAGTAAATAATAAAAGTCAATTATACATTTATTTCAGTAATGTAAAAAAATCGAAACAATATATTATTTTAAAATAAATTATTAAAAAGTTATGTTACATCAAGAATTACATATTATTTTATATAATTTCATAGTAAAAAAGAAAAAATCATCGTAAGATGATATAACAAATGTCAACATTATATATCATTCTTTATGTTTTTGCAACTTGCCAATCTTCATTACTTAATTTGTTGAAAAAAGAGGAGAGAGAGAGGAAAAAAACACATAAATGTAGTTTTCGAGAGTATTAAGACTTGGCCTTAAAGGACAAGAATGATTGTTGTTTTGTTTATATTACAGGTCAATGCCTTGCAAAGAGACACAAAAATTTAAGTGATTTTATTACCAATTTTATAATGTCTTTGTTTAATCAAACAGAGAATGGGTTAACATGTAATATATACTTTTTTTAAGTGACTATTATACTTTAACCAATTCAAATAATTTCCTTTATTTATTTAATAAATCTTGAGGCACAGTCGTCTACAGCTAGTAACAATGAAAAGTCAACTGTTTTAAGCTTGGAAAAAAATGAGGCTACATTTGACAAACTTACCGAAGAGCCTTTTCCGCTATATGGCCAATGATTCCTTGAGGAAACTTTCCATGTTCGGTTTGTTTATAGGTCTTTGTCATATATGGATTTTAAGAACTAGACTAAATTATATAATATAG
Organism: Gynostemma pentaphyllum; assembly: GCA_028015215.1. NCBI lineage: Eukaryota > Viridiplantae > Streptophyta > Magnoliopsida > Cucurbitales > Cucurbitaceae > Gynostemma > Gynostemma pentaphyllum. Next base: position 17,455,635 of record CM051355.1, read on the forward strand.
TTTTGAATTATATACTTTATTACATTATTATTAAAATATTTAACTATTTAATATGGGTAATATATTTTATTTATGTAATTATATTAACATGCTATTTAATTGGGTCATTAAATGATCATTTAAATTAAATCTCATGAACTTTCTAATTGGTGTGGCCCGTTGAGTAGAAACCATTATGTTAATTTTAGGGGATAATGAGAACTGTAGATTAACATAATAAATATAAGGTTATGGTCTCCAATACGTTAACTCTACAGTCTTTTGTTCCCCATCAAGCAGAGAAAATTACCCATCAAAAGTCTGTGGTGATTAACTGAGGAAGACCGATCCCACCGTTTTGATTTCAGGTTAAGGATAAATAACAAGTATTCAATAGATCCAGGTAAATCTATTTTTGTATATGATTTAGGGTTTCTTATTATGTATAGATCTTGGTGATAATTAAAACCTACAATTTATACCAACGTTTTAAAAGTTGGAATTTACGATCGATCTTTCAATTTATTTCGAATCAATGATTCTTTAGTATTATTTCTTATATTACCAATAAAAATTTGATGTGGCTAAATAGCTGGCATATTTGACTAGAAAATATTAAATCGAATAATATAATATGGTTGTTAATCTCTCATTTCTTGAACTTGAAACATTAATATAAGTATTAAAAAAAACAGCTAAGTAGGATAAGACAAATGCAATTAAGAATCAAAGAACCGTCTTCTGTTTGTCACGTTCCTCTACAATCCAACACATCAACAATCTCTTTGAACAAAGGCAATCTTGTAAAATTTATTTGATATTTTAACAAAAATGTTAATGAAGGGTCTGATTGAAAGAAATCGAAAGATTGCGAGTAAAATTAATTTTTTTAACAAAATCGAAATCAACTACATAATTAAGAGTAACCAATATGAGTTGGTCTAGTGGTCAAAGGGTTGCTTTCTAACTTTAAGTTCATGAATTCAAAGCATATTAGTCACCTACTTGGGATATTATCTACGAGTTTACCGACGTCAAGTGTTCTAGAATCGTGTGGTTGTCCCATGAGATTAGTTGAGATGTGCATAAACTGATCCAAACACTCACAGTATAAAAAAAAGCAATATAATTAAGAGTGTTTGGTATAATTTAACTAAAAACCACTCCGCCTCCTAGAATAAGATTTCAGAAAAGACATTTAGACTACTGTTTTTAAAATGTTAATTTGATTAATGAATATGTAAATGACTTCAAATCTAGAAAAGTATAACTATCAAAATATGGTTCTAAAATAAAGTAAATGAATGGCCTCTTCGGGATAATTTTTGGATTGAAAGTAATTTTTAAACACTTTAAAACACTTCCCAAAAGTTATTCCAAACGGATCCGAAGCTATAATGATTATTGTACTTTCAATCCGTTTGTTTATTACAAATCTCGTTAGTGAAATGTCGTGAACTTTTGACCTTATTGCTCGAGGAAGAAACAAAGCAACTCTCTTTTGGATTTTATCTATCCAATCACTGCTTAGACCCTTTGATCCAGAGATTGTATTTTATTTTAAAATTTGATGTCAGGTATAGAAGCGGTGGAGTACATGAAGGGTTATGCTGTTTAAAATTGAATACGCATGCAATTTTTTATTTAGATATATTTTATGGAATTGGATACTCTTGTCTGTTGTTAAAAATACGAATATTTTTTAAAAAATTATAGAAATTCTAAAATATATATATATTTTTATCATTTTTTTAAACCTAAATTCAAATTTGAAAATATCGCAATAGACATCCTACAAAACAAAAATAAGGTTTGTCATTCTACAATTCAAAGAGAGTAAGAAGTGGTATAAAAAAAAATTAAACTTATACTAAGAAATCCCTTTTTGAATAGCTATTTTCTTAAAAAAAAATATCAAATGTTTTTAAAGTTTTTTAAAAATGACATTTTTTTTTAAAAACTCGCATGGGCTGGATTTCAAGCTTTTGCTTTGAGGCATAGAGGAAAAAATTGCCATGCATGAAAAGTTTCAAAACTTTTGCTATATTAGAAAGAAAAAAAAAAAACCCTTGCCAAGAATACTGTGGGTTGTAATTAATATTTAATATATGCAAGTTGTTTACATGGAAACAAAAACCTTGTTTGATTATTGTACAGATAAAAAATTAAAAAAAAAATTAACGCAGGGAGCGATCTCAATACTAACCAGTGGACTTCCAGATCGCTGGGAAGTGAGATAATGGCCAAATTTGCCTACAAGATTACAGAAATAAATCAAAAGAACCACGTCGAGAGTCAGCCCCGATAGAGTTACTTGACATCATTCCATATCCTTTTACCGCAAGTATCGACCAAGCTATATCATGGAGGTGTAAATCAGAGCATTATAGAGCAGCCTCAGAGGAACTCAACTTCCTTTGAAAAATTAAAAATTGCTTCCAAGCCAAAATTGGACGCTAATCTACCTGCAGATCATTCTTGGTAAATGTTATGGATGGCTGCATTGATGCTTTTACAGTCGAATTCAATGGTCTTTATCCAGTTTTCAAAGTCTCCAATTTCCTACAAAATGTAATTCACATCAAAGTAATATGCATAACATATCAGATCTGAAAGTTAACAAAAGGAAGATATGACAAAAACTTGAAAAACTCTTCTAATTTGGATGTTCAAGATCATAATTGTCACACCATATTTTCCATTCATGAAGTCATTGAGATTACTCGATGATGATATTTTTATTTTTTTTGAAAAGCCAGTTCACAAGCCCATTTCTACAAGACTAGACTACAAGCTCTATGTTGATCAAGAATATAAACAAGTCACACAATTAGAAATAAAAACAAAGTTAAGGTCAAATAAAATAACAATGTGCTAGCTAAAATTACCAAAACATTTGAGATCAAAAGTAAAAGATTGTTTATATTATATGTCCCTTCGAGGACATCTGATATAATCGGTACAACACGGGGAGATTAGCATGGCTGGCCATTGCGCAAGAATGACATGCACAGTTCGATAGACGGCTCAATTTTTAAAAAAAAAATAAAAGTGTTATATGTATGCAACAATATGGGATTACTTCTTGTAATTCTAAATAAGTTTTCATTTTAATCCCAGAGAAAAACACACAAAGGACTACAGCAGGCAGCCATGAATCATGAAAATTGTTTATACAATGGTGAGGAAGACCGTCGTTCAAATAAAATTTTCATTCCAATTGGGCTTTTTTTTCCTTGCATACTTATTCGTTCATCACCTAGCAGTAGCTCAAAATGTATTATTTCCAGTTCCAAGAATAGAATGTACAACTCATTAAAACCAAGCTATCCAACCACAAAACAAATTCTTCAAATTTAAGCTCTTTGTAAAACAAAAAATGAATAATTAAGAGAGCAATGATGCAACAAGACTATTTTTTTAGGGTAAAATGCAAAAGACACCCCTGTGATTTTGGCCAAAGACAAACACACCCCCTGTAGTTTGAAAATGAATATTTATACCCCTATAGTTTCAAAATTGTGCAAATTGACCCCTCCCCTCTACGCCGTTGATTTTATTTTAGTCATAACTTTTTCGTTTGAACTCCGTTTTGAATGATTCAATATGTTATGGAATTATCGTTTCGAGCTCTACGTGTAGCCACTTAAAAACTTAGAAATAATCACTGTATAAAATAGTTATCATCATCAAAATATTCGATCAGGTTGAAGTTGTAAACACTTTTATATACTGATGATTTAGAAATTTTTTGTGACTATAACGTAGAGCTCAAAACGAGGATTCCATAACATCTTGAATCATTCAAATTGAAATTCAAGCGAAAAAGTTATGACTAAAAGAAAAACAACGACGTAGAGGGGAGGGGTCAATTTGCAGAATTTTGAAACTATAGAGGTATAAATATTCATTTTCAAACTACAGGGGTGTGTTTGTCTTTGGCCAAAATCACAGGGGTGTCTTTTGCATTTTACCTTTTTTTTATCTAGGCTTGTTTACGCGCACGTCGACTAATCTCACAGGACAAACACATGACCCTACAATACTTGACGTTGGAAACTCATAGGATAATATCCTATATAGCTGACCACTACTAGGCTAGGACAATAAGACAATTGTTAAATGATAATATTCAGGTTCAAATGTAGGTTACCAAGTACCAACAGTGAAAACATAATCCTTTAATCTGAACATTCTGAGTCCTACCTATTTTTTTGGTCAATCGTATGTATCCGAGCTAACTTACGCACACCTCAGACTAGTTCCATGACACTACAACATTTGACGTACTGGCAGGATATTTCATACTAAAAAACAATATGGGTACACACCATCAATAAAAATTACAAAAAAATATTAACACGACCCACTTAAATCGCAAAAGTAGAATAAAAATGGACCAATATAAATGAACCTCATAACTAATGAACTTCAACTGCAAAATTAAAACTCTTAAATAAGGCTTCCATGAGATAAAATCAATAGATTTTTGAATGAAAGCAAACCTTAACGGCGGTGTTTAAAGCGTGAGTGGCAGCGAGCCATTGATCCGTATGCTTCATAAATCGAGAAATGGTAGCAGCTAAAGCCCTAATTTCGAACTCAATTCGCTTCTGATGGACAAACGATTCTTGAACTCCACCATTGACGGCATCAACTAAAAGATCAGAAACCCGCGAAGCTTTCTGAATTGAATCTTTCTTCGCTTTCTCTATTCAGAAAGACAAGAATTTTACAAATTTATGAAAGCCCTAAGAAAGAGAGAGAAACAGAGAGGGGAAATAGAAATTGACCAGCATTCTCGCGGAGCTTGAGAGAGGAGTAGTGATGATCGTGAACCATTTGGAGCAAAGAAGCTTCTAATCCTACAGCGTCTGAGCTGAATTTCTCCGTCTCCGATTGGGAGATTGCACGCGCGAGCTCTGGTCGTGATGGGGAATTCATGTTTCGTCACTACGAAGTTTTGTGTTCACACCACACCCAACCCAACCCAACCTAAGTAATTCGTACTATAATTGGGTTATATGTCTTGCCAAAATTATGGTGAAATTTGTTTAAAAACAAAAATGGTGAAATTATAGGTTAAAAAATTACATATGTTTTTTTAGAATTCGAAGGTTTGAGTCTCCGTTCTCTAAATTTAATGTAGTATAAAAAACAAAATTCAAAAGTAATAATATGAGCAAACTCAAGATGTGTAATAATTAAAGTCATTGAAGCATTTCAATTCGGGGTTAACATGGGATGGGGTGGGGCGGGGCGGGGCGGGGTGGGGCAGGGCAGGTTAGGGTGTAAATGAGATTAAGTTGTAAGTAGGGGTGGTAAATGGGGTGTAAATGTGTCAAATGGGTCGGGTCGACCCACAAACCCGCCAATTCGGACACATCTAATGGTGGGTTTGACCCAACACAACCCGAAGGCGTGGGTCATAGTGGGTCGGGTCAGACGACTCGGTAGGTCAAGTTCAACCTGGCATGTGAACTCGGCACAATTTGACCCAAAACCCAATCCGGCACGACCCATGACTTGTAACCGGCACGACTTATAACCCAACCCGACATGACTTGTGACCCGTAACCGGCACGACATGTGACTCAACCCGACACAACCCATGACTCGACTCGACCTACAACTCAACTCGACACGATCCATAACAAATTTTATATAACTAAAAAATAAATAAATTATTGAACCTATTTATTTATAAATATAATCAACATTCAAAATAAATTAAAGTAATATAGTGTTAAAATATAATTTTACCTTACCTATATAATAAAGACTTAAATTATAGTTTATAAATCTTCTAAAAAATATTAGTTTATAACTATAGATTTGAGATAAGGTAAACATTTCTTAAAGAAAAGGGAAAAAAAACAATTTTTTATAAATTATAGTTGATATTGATTACAATATTTTAGTTTATACCTGTAATATTTATTAATCTATTATAAACTTAGGAATTAAGATAGAAAAATATTAATTAATTATTAAGACTTAATTTTCTTTTTATATTCACTATAATCAATATTAAAATGAAATAAAAATATCATATCATTAAAATATAATTTACATTACACTTAAATTATAGTTTATGAACCATAATCAAAGTTACTAATTTGTGATTTTAATAATACTTATTAGTAATTAACTATACACTATTAACATCTGATTTTAACGAGTTATACAATTTGAGGGTTCAACCCAACCCGATTTGTTTCTCAGTGTAAGTTGGAGGTTGCATAATTTACGGGTTAATCCAACCCGACTTGTGATTTACATAATTCGTGGATTGTTGACACATGGCCGATATAACTCGTGGGTTATCGACACATGACCCGACATAACACGTAGGTTTGTATGATTCGTGGGTCAACCCAACCTGACATAACTCGTGGGTTAATATGGGTTGGGCCATGGATCGCAACAGGTTGACCCGTGGGTCATTGTGAGTTTTGATTTTCGTGTGTCGGTTGCTCTGACACGACCCACTTGACACCTCTTGGGATGCAAATGAATTTGGAGAAAAAAAAAGAAAGAAAAGAAAAACTAAAAAATAAAATAAAAAATAAAAAATTACAAGTAGTAATCGGGGTCGGGGCCCAATGAGATCAAACCCCCTTGACCCCGCCCCGTTTATTAAACGGGGTAAAAATTCTCACCCGACCCCGACCCCGACCCCAATTACACTCTTAAATGGAGGTGGAGTGGTGCGGGGTGAGATAGTGGGGTAGTGGGATCCATGTTCACCCCTAATTCAATCAAAGTTGCCGCCTACACACAACATCATACTAATCAAACGAATTATATTACCGAAAACATCATCTCCAATATTCAATCACGTTTCCATAATGAAATTTAGGCAAATCAGTCAAATAAAATTGCTATGAAATATTTTTCACAAGGAAGAAAAATAATATATTTCCTTAACATTGTTGTGTTAGTGTATATCACATTTAAGAGTTAACTTGTTACTGGATCAATACTTTAGGATATTCTATTTCTTGACTATTAAGATAACCATGGGATGAATACAGCAGTCTCACATCTAAAAATAATAATAATATATAATATAAGTCTCACCAATTATCAAGTAGCTTAGTCTTCACCATTTTCATTTTAATTAATGTTTTAAAAAATGAAATATGTTTGGTAATAAAAAATTTTAAAAAAAAAACTGTTTGGTAATCTACCTTTCAACTTTTTTTTTAAATTATTATCGATCAAATTAAAAAAAAAAAGTTTTTTATATTTTTGAGATTTGGCTAATATTCATAATATCCTTTAGAAGAAGAAAAAAAAAGTTTATTTTGCACGTCAATTGGAGTTTATCGATAAGATTAGTAAGATACTTGTTTTTATATATCAAATTAGATGTTTGAACCTTCTCCGAATCTATTAAAGAAAAAGTGGAGAATTTTCTCAAATAGCAGAATATATATATAACTACTCTTATAGTACAATTTTTGAAAATTTACTAAAATAGCCTATTGTTTCTAGGGGTGGCAAAATTCCCTGCGGTTTAGAGGCCCCGACCCTTTAGGGGCGGGGAATCCCCGCTTTATAGGATTAGGGGGGAAAATTTTCCCAAATTTATTTTAGGGTTAGGGGATGGGAACACATTCCCCACCCCGCCCCCGACCCCAAACCCGATATTTTAATAAATCTTATGTATTTTGTTTACTTTTATATTTATTTAGTAGAAAAAAATATATAAAATAGGGTTATATTAACTTCTAAATTATAAAATATTTAATATTATGTTTTCTTTTTATCTTAAAAATGTATATTTTAAATATATATATTCTTTTTTTATATTTCTTTTTAAATAAGAATTAAAATATAAAAAGAAAATTTTCTCCGCGGGGAACCCGATCCCCGAACCCGCCCCGATTATTTAATTAGGGGATAGGGTAGGGTATGGGGATTTAAAATCCCCACGGGTTAGGGGATGAGAATGGCATCCCCGACCCCGCCCCGTTGCCATCCCTAATTGTTTCTACTTTACTAAATTTGTGCCCGTTTGGGATAACTTTAGAAATGTTTATGATATCCATTAAGAAAATAGTTTTAAAAACTATCTCAAATGGGCCCTTAGTGAATTATTTACTTTTAATATTCAATAATTTAATTTTAATTTTAGGTTAAATAGTTGTCATCTAAATGAGTTTTTAAGAACTAAAACTCTCATTTACTAAATTGATTAATCATATCATTAAAATATCATATTTCTCGTTCACTAAATTATTGAAATAATTCAATAAATTAGTGGATTAATATTTAAATAAATAATTAAAAATATTGACATAATTATATATACATATCTAGAATTTTTTTTATTTGAGATAATTTCTGAGTAAAGAACTCTTATACACGAGTTTGATTTTTCAAAATAGATCAAGTACAAACCGTTATCAAAAGTGTCAATATTTTTCCTCTAATCAATTTGGAACAAGTTTGTTGTGGGGTGAAATTGGATTATACGTGGAATTTTACAATTTGGTAAGATTTGTCTACGCACCTAGTCTGACTGCGGTACCTAGGCACCTGGTCCAAAGCATCTCGTCTGACCGCGGTGCTAGGCACCAGGTCCAAAGCACCTGGTCCAAGGCACCTCGTTTGACCGTAGTACATAGGCACCTCGTCCGACCGCAGTACCAGGACACCTAGTCTGACCATGGTACTTAGTCACTTGGTCTGACCGCGGCACCAGGGCACCTCGTCTGACCGTGGTACCTAAGCATAAAGTCCATGCACCTGAAAAGACCTGGCTACACAGTCTCCAACACAGACCTACATATCTGAACCGATTACAAGTGTCCAATTATAAAATGACACATGGCGTAACCCGAAAGCGACACGTAATTGAGAAGCAACACATGGCCCAATCCCGACGCGACACATGGCACGATGATGTCATCATCCTATTCTCCTATAAATAGGAGAAGAAATCCATTCATTAGGTAACTAATTTCTACTACTATTCTCTCTGGCACACTAGCTCTGCTTACTCTGACTTTCGCATCGGAGGGTGTTAGGCCGGCACCACACCGATGATCTTTTCCTTTCCTGTGCAGGCACCTACGTAGCACGCCGTCGAAGCAGCGTACTACCTCCGACTCGTCCCATAAATTAAGTTCGTTACCTACGTGGAAACTATCCATTTTTACGCAACAACAAAGGCAATCTACGTTTTTTTTTCTTCATCTATATTGAATACAAGAAAAGCCATTTTTATTAAATTTTCAAATTAATGAAGTAAATAGCCTATTTTAGAGGTATAATTTAAAAAAAAAAAAATCGATTTTAGTTATATTCAGATTTCGAATAATGTAATATATCATTTATACCCTTTTGACTTAATGAATGGGAAAATTATGCGTGGTAGCCAACTTTTGAGTTTTGTTTTCACATATACCACACTTTCATGTTTATATCAGATTTACTCATTTTTATATATTCTATTAATTTAATGATATATCATTGATGTAATTTTACAACAATAATTTATCAGTAATGTAAATTCTAGTATTAAATTTATATCAATAATATAAATTTACAAAAATAATATATCAATTATAATCAAATTTTCATAAAAAAATTATGGGTTAATTATGTGTTGGGTAATTTTGATATTTTTCAATGTTTGTGGTTTTTTTGAAAACTGAGACCCGATATTGGGTATATGTGATAATAGCCCTAATGAATGAATGAAGCTCATACGAAGGAGCCTTTGCCTTTGGGTTGCCTTTTCTACTAAAGTTAAAGTTAAATTACTCATTTGCCATTCGGTTGACTCAATCCAATTTCCCCGCAGGCATTTCTTACAACCACTTCCTTTTACTTATATTTTATTTTGATCGGTACTTTATTTAGTCAATCTTCTTCTTATTATTTATTTCATAATTAATATCCTAGGAGATAACGGACCAACCATTGATCAAGAATTTGTCAACTCTTTTATTTATCTATGTAGAATTTTTAATTATTACTTTTAATCTATAGTTATTTTTGTATTATTTTTCCCCTTATCCTTAATATTGTATCACGATTTTTAATCTTGAGAAATTTTAACAGATAGATAGTATTTTTTTTAATAATTTAAAAAATAATAAATATTTTGAAATATTTCAAAAATTACAATTTTGAGATTGCTTGAATTTTTAAATGTATATTACAAAGAAAGTATAAATATATTTTAATTTGATCCTTAAATTTATATAATTTTTATTTTAATACCTTTTACCTGAGGCATCAAGGGCCACAAGGCGGCGGGTTTCCAAATATAAAAAATTGAACAATTCAAATGTCTCAATCAGCTAAAAACAAAGCAATCGATATAAACCATTCAAATTTGACTAATTTGATCAAATATCATTATACTATCATAATCCATTTACCTGCCCACAACAACTCATTCAAAAGCTGGTTCTTTCCACGTAATAATAATAATATTATTATTTTATTTTTTAGTTTATTGGGATACGAACAAATCTCATATCGATTAGCTTAAAGAATAATCATGGTTTTATGAAAATATGTCAATATTAATACTGATATGAAACATTTTAGATCAACCAAAAAATAAATCTATACCGGTTTAGATTTAAAGTGGATAATATTATATCAATATGGAGATTTTAGAGATATGTTATCACTGACACGATATAAGTTTTTGATATAGTAAAATTAAATTAATATAATTTAAAAATCTTATATTTAAATAAAGTTTCTCCATAATTTCTAGACGTTGGAAATTTCAACTCAAAATGATTTTACTGGGTCTTAGTATTGAAGTTTTAGTTTATCCAATCAAATCAACCCCAATGCCAAGAGTTATTGCAATCTTTCTCTTCATATGAATTCTATAAATAGCCTTTATTGAAACTATACAATCATCATCTTCACCACACTAACACTTGTCTAAAGTTTAGAAACTCCTTATCCAATTTTACCAATTTCTCCCAATTCTAAAGCAATGGCTATAATTTCCACTTTCAAAAAGGCCCTTTTAGCATTAGCTTTACTTGCAACATTAATAGGGAGTTCTTCAGCTGATCATCATAAACTCTCCCCTAACTTTTACTACAACAGCTGCCCTAGGCTCCTTAGCACTGTGAGGGCGGGTGTTCGATACACCATCGCTAGGGAAGCCCGCATGGGTGCTTCTCTTCTTCGTCTCCATTTTCACGACTGCTTCGTAAACGTATAATTTTTATTATTTTTTTCACGTCTCAATATCCATTTTTTTTTATATTTTGAGATAAATTAATGACTTTTTTTTTTTAAATTATAAATAGGGTTGTGATGGATCAATTCTCTTGGAAGATACTCCAACATTTACAGGGGAGCAAACGGCAGCACCTAATAATAGATCAGTGAGAGGGTTTAATGTGATTGAGGATATTAAGAAAATGGTGGAAAAAGTTTGTCCTGGAGTTGTCTCTTGTGCTGATATATTAACTCTTTCTGCTCATGATTCTGTTGTAATTGTGAGTTGTTTTCTTCTCTTTTTTCTATTTAGTTTGCATGCAATTACCACTTTTTCTTTCTCAACTATAATTAGCAAATTTTAATTAATTAATATATAGATTTATATGGTAAATTAAATAAGCATTAGAAAAACCATGCAACAAAAAAAAACAATATTTTTCACACTGGTAAGCTATTTGGTTATATTTTATAATAATTAAAAAAAATCGAAACAGTTGGTTTTGGTCTGATCTTTGGACCTATGTTCTTTTTTCTTTTTTTTTTCCAAAGGGTTTAAATAAAATAAAATATTTTATATTTCCTTTAACTTAAAGAAAATCTTTTGTTTACATATTTGGATTTGGCTTGCTCACTTTGAAATCAAACAATTCGGTTGTATAAAATATTTTCTATATTTTCGCATTTTACTTTTCCACTTTTTTAACACTTATAAAATCTTAATTAATTTTCTAGACCCTTTCGTTTGAATAACATAATTATTAAAAAAGACCAACTGGTTTCTTGATTTTTTGAATTGATGGATATATCATAATTTCTTTGAAAAATAAAGAAATAAATAAATGGATTTCTAATTATATGAATGTTATATATTTTAGCTTGGAGGACCAGATTGGGAGGTTAAACTAGGAAGAAGAGATTCGAAAACAGCCAGCTTTTCTGATGCCAACAGTGGTGTAATCCCTCCTCCTACCTCCACTCTTGACAACCTCATCAACAGATTTAACAACAAAGGCCTCTCCGCCCGGGATATGGTCGCCTTGTCCGGTAAATACCTACAACGGGATTACTAGAAATTAATTTACTCCAACATATTTTAACATTCAATATTTTATTATTTAGTTAATCTCATATTATTCATGCAGGGGCACATACCATTGGACAAGCCAGATGTGCAACTTTCAAAGATCGTATATACAATGAGACCAACATAGACCCTTATTTTGCCAATGAAAGACAAAGAAACTGCCCTAGAAATGGAGGAGATGACAATCTTGCCCCTCTTGATCTCCAAACTCCAAAACATTTTGACAACAAATTCTACGAGAACCTTTTGAAGCAAAAGGGTCTACTCCATTCTGATCAAATTCTACACAATGGCGGATCTACCGATTCCTTGGTCGAGTTGTATAGCGACGACGACGATAGCTTTGAAGACGACTTTGTCGCCGCGATGATTAGAATGGGAGATATTGAACCACTTACTGGATCACACGGTGAGATTAGGAAGGTTTGTAGCAGACCTAACTAAATTGAGAAATTTATTCTCAATGTTGATTGAGAATTTTACATTCATTAAGTTCTAATTAGTTTTCATTTAGTAGCGTGATTAAATTTGTGTTGGATTACCTCTTATCTTGGGGAATCTGGAATGTATGATCGTTTGATTTTGATTTTAAATTCGTTTGAGCAAAATAAAGCCTATTTGCCTGTGTGGCTGTTGTTATATTATTTTTATTCAATAGAAAAATAATTAATATGTGTTGGTGTATTATTATATTTTAATTTTGGGTAAATTGCAAACAACATCCATGTGTTTCAGTCAAGTTCATACACAGTCCATATAGTTCCAAATTATGCCAAAAAGACATCTCTCCTCCAACGTTGAAATTTTTTTTAGCTATAACTTTTTCGTTGAACCTTCGAATGGAATGATTCAAAATGTTTTAAAATCCTTGTTTTCGAGTTTTACGTTATGGTCACTTCAAGACTTCAAAATCGTCCATCAATAAAAATGTATTATCATCAAAATATTATGTATGATTTAAGCCATTAACCCCCTTAGTTTACAAATGATTTAAAAGTATTCAAGTGATCATAATGTAGAGCCCGAAGTGAGGATTCTAAAACATTTGAATCATTCAAATCGAAATTCAACTGAAAAAATTATGACTAAAATAAAATTTAGAAAGTTAGAGGAAATAAGTCTTATTATCATAATTTAAAATTATAGGGTATGATTTGCAATTTACCCAATAATTTTTCTGATTAGTAACGTTTTTATTTTGTCTTGAAACCTGAATCCCTTGATCTCTTCTCCGTTTTTTCCAAGAAAAATATCTTCTCCGATTCTTAAGGGTGCAACTAAAGCTAAAAGTATCCATATTTTTTTTTTTTAAAACAAGCTGCTAAAATTTCTATAATTCACATTCATCTATTAAAAAATTTCCATTATTCTAATGGAATTGAAACACATGACAGATAAATAAGATTCTCAAATTTGTTGACATTGAATGAGAGAGATGTGATTTATTATCTATACTATCAGGGCCGTTCCTGAAAAAAAAGGGTCCGGTGCGAAAAGCATTTTTGGGCCCTCTATTATATTATTTCAATATGAAAAAAATTACAAAAACGAAAAAATTACTAACTTATATTAAAACGCAATAACAATAAAATAATACGATTCCAAATTTTATTTAAAAAGTGACATTCTACTAGAATATTTAGATGCAAAATCATCTATTAAACTTTCGATATCAATGTCTTCCAAAGTTTCATTCTCGATTGAGATCAAAGCCAATCCATTGAGTCTTTCTTGTGACATACTTGATCGTAAGTAAGATTTCAACAACTTCAACTTTGAAAAACTTTTTTCTGCTGAGGCAACAGTAATAGGAATAGTCAATAATATTCTATATGCAATTGAAGCATTTGGAAAGCAACCCATCTCTTTCAACGAATTTAATATACTCGTTGCTCCCATATTATCTCTTGGCAACATATCTTTAAGTAATTTTAGTTCCATATACAAATCATTGCCATCAACATCCCCACACTGTTCATTTTTCATAAGAGTTGTTTCCAATCGAGTGCAACATGATTTCAAATCGTTGTCATCCAAAGATTGTAATTTTGTAGAACTAAACAAAAACCCAAAAATACTTTCATATACTTGATATTGCTCAAACCTTCGGGTCAATGACACAATGGATTGATCTACTATGTATAGAAAATAATGCACTCTAAAGAATTCCTCTGGTGATAAAGAAGTGTCGTCAACACTCTCGTCAAACTGTCTTTTTCTACGAATGACACGCTTTTGAGGAAACATCGGATCGATTTCCAATTCGGAAGCAATATTCTTGGCAACATCTATAGCATTGGAAAAGCCCTCTTCTCTGTATTTCTTGAAAAAAGAAATTAACCCTTTTACTTCAACAATAGTAACATCAAGAAGCATGTCTTTTGATTGTAAATGTTTGCTCACCAGATTAACTGTACCCAATATTTCATACCAAATAACTGTGGCTAGCAAAAACTCAAAATTACAAAGTTCATTTGTAGCCAAAGATTTAGCCTCACTTTGTATTTTAGAATCATTGTCTTTATCTCCCACTTCAAGTAAAGCTTGTTGAATATCACTAATTTGAAATCTTATCGCTTTAACACTTTCCACACGACTTTCCCATCGAGTATTTGACAATGATTTAAGGGTCAACCCTTTTATATTATTTTTCAAAATATGCCACCTTTTTGTAGAATTAGCAAATGAAGTATAGATTCGTTGGACTACTCCAAAAAAATCTCTTGCTTTACCACAACTATTTGCAATGTCACACAAAGTCAAGTTAAGACTATGACTGCCACAAGGAGTATAAAATGCTCTGGGGTTTACATCTAAAAGTCTTTTCTGCACACCTTGATGTCTCCCTTTCATGTTTGATCCATTATCATAACCCTGTCCTCTTACATTGTCTATGTCAAGGTCAAGAGATTTTAACACACTCTGCAATGCTTCAAAAAGACCTTGACCTGTCGTGTCATTCACAATTAAGAATTCTAAGAAAAATTCTTCTATTTTAGTTGAATATGTCGTGACATCCACACACCTTATAATCAAAGACATTTGTTCTTGGTGACTGACATCAGGAGTATAATCTAAGATCACTGAAAAATATTTTGCCTTTTTGATTTTCTCTATTATCTTTGTTTTGATTCTTGAGGCAAGCATTTGTATCAATTCATTTTGAATCGTATGACCAAGATAATGATGATGTAGATCATTGTTACTAACACGTTGAACATGCTCTTGAATGACAGGATCAAATTGAGCCAACATCTCTATTAGGCCCAAAAAGTTTCCATTGCTATTCTGATATAGCTTCTCATTTGTTCCTCGAAATGCCAAGTTATGCTTAGAAAGATACTTTACCACGGCAATCACCCTAAATAGTACTTTCCTCCAGTATTCTTTTTCTTTCAAAAGTATTTCTTGAGCCACTTTATCAATTGTCTCATTTTTTTGTAATCTAAGGCGCAATTCCATCCAACTTGTCATGTTTGTCATGTGATCAACACTTGTTTCATGCTCTTTTAGTCTAGGACCAAGATGTATCCAGTCTCCAAAACCCTCATTGCTTAAACCATTTTTTCTAATGCCTTTTTTAAAAATCTTACAACAAAAACAGAACACCTTGTCAAGCTCCTTTGAATATACAAGCCAATTTCTATCACACTTCTCTCCATTTGGTAAATATCTTGTGTAAAATGTTGAAGAAAATCTCCTAGAGTATTTATCTTTAGGACCTTTGAGTATTGATAAATCTCTCTTTAGACCACGTTTCACAAGAAGCTCAATCAATCTATTATCAAGGGCATCCCAATTTCTTGGATCATTTATGTCAAATAAAACAGATTTATTTGATATATCGTTGTGGCCACCGTTATCAACACTCTCAATATTCTCACTAGCACATTGAGAAATATTGACATTATTATCTTGATCTTCAGTATGAACATCATGACCATCTAAATTTTTATCATCCCCATAGTTATCTTGATTTTCTATATGAAGATTATGATCACCTTTTTGTTCACCCACACAACTTTCTATTGTAATGAATTTATCAAGAGCTCCTTTTTGAGATTGAGTCAGTTGCTCAATTTTCTTTTTTTTTTCTACGCTTCTCAGAACCAGATTGATATTTTCTTGAAAACATAATCAAAGAATCTGTCACAAATTTTAATTATCATACTATTACTAAATTGATATTTAACATGAATGAAAAACAATAAATAAAAAAAGGCAACCAATTGTATAGTCAAACTAAATTAAGCACCAAAATTTAGCAAAAAAAAAATAACAAAAAATATATAATTATGTAAGAAATAAAAAAAAATGTACTTACATATCAACTTTATTTTCTGCAACTTTTGATGCCACGATCTATATTTAATTTTAGTTTTTTCGTTTGTTTTTAGTAAAACACGGCGGCAGCTGCTTCTATTAAAAAAAGAAAAGAAATCGGCGGCCTGTTTTAAGAAAGAAAGAAAACGAGTGAAAAAAATTATGTAAAAGTAAAAGGAATGTCTCAGCCATCAAACCTACTTGCCTTAATGGGCTTAGCCCATAACTTTTTTTTTTTAATTAATGTAGATGCCCTGGCACATGGGGCCCCCAATATTTGGGGGCCCTGTTCCATCGCACTGATGGAACAGTGCCAGAGCCGGGGCTGTATACTATCTAAAAAGTGGGTCAGAGGAAAAACTTTTGATTTCCATTTTTACCCTTATAATTCATTTAAATTTCTATAATGTCATAATTCAAAATTAATAATCATTTTATTACCAATTAATTAAATACAATAAACAAATTTTATACTATCTAAATTTTTATAAATATACTTTCTTATCATTAAATTAATTAAATACAATAAAAAAAATTTATACTATCTAAAATTTTATAAATATACTTTCTTATTATTAATAATTGAATATTATTACCAATTAATTAAATACAATAAACAAATTTTATACTATCTGAATTTTTCGAAATATACTTTCTTATTATTAAATACAATAAACTAAAATTGTCTTCGTTCAATAAATATTTCAAATATATTTTATCATGAGCTTATTTCAAAAATTAATTTAGTAATAATTTATTGGTCATATTTATAAAATAAATAATTTCATAGACTTATTAAATTTAAAATCAAACCCAACAATAAAATTAATTTTTAATAACTTTTCGTCTACTATTTTCTCTAACAAACCTTTCCTTTCCTAATTCCTTTTTTTTAATATATTAAAACTAGGTCAAGCAGGGGAAAACACACACTAAAACAATTTTCTCTCTAATTTAAATATATAATTACGTTAGTGTGATTATTTTTTAAAAGATCAAAACCAAAGGACATAGCATACCATCTTGTAACACACCAAATAAATGAGTAGTATAAAAGTTTTGTAACTCACTAATTGAATTAAAAATTTATTGAAATTTTCACTTTTAATTTACTATATATATACATGTAAATAGAGATGAACTAACACACCAATTTAAAAAAAAAAAAATTAAAAAAAAACGAGAAAAATTCAAAAATTCAAAAAAAAAAATTAAAAACAAAAAACTAGATGTTTGAGGATAGAGTTAAAAAAACACCAATTTAAAAAACAAAAAACTAGATGTTTGAGGATAGAGTTATGGAAAGGAAAAGAATATTAGGTATGAGTAACAAGATGATATAAAATCATTATTAATCTTTAGTCATTTACATGTATCCATCATCCATGAGTAACAAGATGATACCAAATCATGAAATTTAATTTTTTTTCATCTTAAAGATTTTTTTTTTAATATGGGTTATGTTAATTTCTTCCATTTCATTATAAAATTTGAATTTTCAAAATATTAGTTAAGAAAATAACTTCATAATAATATTGACATTTTTATTATAAAATTTGAAAGACAAATTTTATAATAAGTTTTTCACACGTGTCATGCCCCACGTGCATGGCACGTGTGAAAAACCTAGTAACCATAAGGGTCTTTAGAATCATTTTTAAATCTTAATGGTATGATCTATATAAATTAGACAATTTAAGAGTGTGATTTATAATTATCTTTAAAAAAATTATGCCTTCTATACAAATTGTGAGTGTTGATTTAAGTCACGAAACAACATAATCATTGACTTGTCACTCTAAGAATAATATACAAAATAGAGTTAAAATTATTTTTAGGACCTATAAAAATTATGTAAAACTATTTTTAAGATACAAAGGGGATAATATAGATAATATATAACTATTTTTAAGATACAAAGGGGATAATATAGATAATATATATATATATATATATATATATATATATATATATATATAACAAAAAAAATATTTTCATTTAAAAAAATTAGTTCTTACCTAAGAGATTTCATTTTCTGGAGGATGGTTGTCCCCTCCCAAACTCTCTCTTATGATTTGTATGGGTGGCCATTAACTTTACAATTTAATTTGGTTGAGTTTGAAGTTACTTTCTAACTAATGTGGGACAATAACAACTGTTTCACATTAATGCTTCAGAAATCCATATTGCAATATTAGGTTATTTGAAATTTTAGTCTAAACAACTCAAATAGATTTCAACTAATTATTATTTTTTTTTAATTTTTTATATGTTAAATATTAAATCTCAACTTATTAAACACATTAATAAACACGAAACCCACAAGATATTATTAGTCTGCCAAAAATATATGGTTTTACAATCAATTATAGATTGAGAGTGAGCACAAAAAACCATCTCTTTGTTAAAGATAAATTAGTTAATATACCATTGTAGTTTTCGTTTTTCAAAGTTTAATAGAAGACGGAAATATTTGAACTCAAAACAAATACGGTAAACCTAACTGTTTTTTAATACTTGAACTATATTTATAGGCCAATATCATTCTTAAGTATATAATAAAAAAAAACATACAATTTCCAAATTTAGTTAATATCTGATGCAGCACAAGACCGAGTCCACAACCTCAACCAAGTAAATTCATACTTGAAGAGAAATTCATCCCAAAAACTAGGGGAAAACACTCAAAGAGGAGAAAACTCTCTCAATGATATTTGGATTGATAAAAAATAAGATGTCCTCAAATGAAACCTTAAAATAAGATGACTATTTAATAGCCTTACATCAAAATAAATTAATATCCTGATAATAACTCATAAATAAACCTATATTAATTAACCTATCATGCTCCATCCATATAATTATATAATGGTTTTATTTTAAAAAGTTTAATTTGAGGTTGAAGAATTTGATATCATAATAAATACATTAAACCAATTAAATTTTATCAATGTAACTAGACTTTAGGACATATCACCTATGATTGTTAGCAGCCTTGATATCATTTAGAGCGGAAAAGACTGATGTGAGAGTAAAATTATATAGATTTTTTAATATAAAAAACCATTAAGTAATTTATTAATACATTCAACCTTTATTTTTTCGTCGAATCTGAATCTTCCAATGTGTTTTTTTAAAAAGTCAATAAGGAGATATAATTTTCTCTTTTTTTTATACCTCTATTAACTACAATTCAAACTAAAGAGGGGAGAAGGAATCAAATTTCATTCATATGAATATTTTCAAACAAACCCAATTAATTTCTCAATATGATTAAGACCAGGGCAATGGTGACGAGCTTGACCAAAATGCAAAGGTATTTGGGATTTTTGACCTCCAAAATGAGTAAAATTAAGGGTTATTAACCCATTTTCATTTGATATATATATTTTTGAAGCCTTAAACTTTAATATATATTTTTTGAAGCGTTAAACTTTAATATATTAAATACTTATCATCTATCATTTGTATTTTTTATCTCTCTCAAAATCTCAACACTCTCTACCTCAACACTATTTTGCATATAGCTCTAAGTAATCTTCAAGATTTTTATTATAAGGTTATACAAGTTATCTTTTAGTTTAAATATTTATTTTGAAAAAAAAATCCGGGTTGCCCCAGAATTTGAGTTTTGCCTCGAAATTTAGAATAAAATTGGTGTTTTTTCACCAAAATTGGAGTTTTGATTAAAAAAGAAAAAAAAATATGGGTTGCCCCGGAATATGAGTTTTACTCCAAAATTGGGCATTTGCCTCGAAATATGGACCATTAGAGTTTTGATTAAAGAAAAAAAGAAAAAAAAACTTTCATTTTTTTAAACTAAAAATAAATACAAATTATAAGAGAAAGAAAAAAAATATGGGTTTCCTTAGAATTTGCCTCGAAATTTAAGTTTTGCCCTGAAATTTAGACTGACATTGATATTTTTCCCTGAAATTAAAGACCAAAATTGGAGTTTTGATTAAAAACAAAGACTTTATGCCAAACGATTTTGGTTTACTGGTTTCTTTCTTTCTTTTCTATTATAATTTTATATTTATTTTTAGTTAAAAAAAGAAATTTTTTTTAATCAAAACTCTAATTTCAGGGGAAAAATATCAATTTCGGGGCAACCCGAAATTTTTTCTTTCTTTATTTCTATTATAATTATGTATTTATTTTTAGTTAAAAAATTGAAAGGTTTTTTTCTTCTTTTTTTTAATCACTACAAGAAATATAGGCAATGCCGGCAAAATTTAGCCGGGGCTTTTCTTTTCGCTAGAAAAATCCCGTCGAATTAGCCTATACTGGCGAAATATGTAATTCGCCGGCATAGCCTATGCCGACAAATGGTCAAATTTCGCCGGCATAGCCATGATCGGGCTGCCCCCTTTTATGAGGCTATGCCGGCCGGCGAAATTCGCCGGCATAAGTTTAAAAAAAAAATCACCGGCAATACCCCCATTTTATTTTTTTAGAAATATTTAAATCATTTACTTTGTACTAATAGATTCGGGTGGACTCGAACCACCAACCTCTCAAAACTCAATTGAATTTTGAGCGCTCTACCATTTTATGAGCTTACGAATCTTCATTTGTAAAAAATAAAAGTGTAAGGTGCTCTAAACATGATACATGAAAACATAATGCAAACATAATTTTAATGAGAAACCAAGAATATTCAAGTAATGCTTAAAACAAACCCATAAAATTTTTCAATCATAAATGACACACATTCACAAGAATAAGTAATATAAGAATTAAAAAAAGACGAAACTCATCGTAAATGGCCAAAAACGCGTGAGAATTCAAACATCGCCTCCTAAAATAATCATATGTAGTTAGTTAGTACCAAACAATCATAACAATTTTACTTTATTAAGGAGAAGAAAAGGTACATAATTACATTCTATCCCAAGTTTAATCACCAATTCCAAATAGAAAATTCAAAAAAATAAATGTTACATGAATATAGAATTATAATCGCCGGAGGAGAGTTGGAATTAGAATATAAAACAAAATATCTAAACTTTCTAACTAAAAAACATCCATGAATATAAAATTAGAACAAAAAATAAATGCATATAGAATTATTGCATAAACAAAAATGCCTAATTTAAAAACAAAATACCATAACATGTAGAAAATTGTAAATTTAGGGCAATAAAAAAAATAAAAGAATGAAATCTACCTTTAATAGTTTTCAAGTGTGATAGTCCCTTCAAAAATATATAAAAAAAAATCATTACACTTGAAATTAGTTCTACCACAATCAAACTCAAGAAAAAAAAAACAAAAATCATGAGTTAAAATAACCCAATGTATCAAATCTCATCAAACAACCATATTTCATAACTTAAAAAAACAACATTTGAACATTCAATTGGAACATAAAACACAAAGCCCCAAAATTTTTCAAAAAGACCCTAACACTTCCCAAATCTAAATTAGGGCAAAAAAAACTCAAATCATATTCAAATACTTATTTCCTACCTAACATCATCCTTTGATAAACGAATTATATACATAAACCAAAAGCCCCAAATTTTTTTCAAACCCTAATATAATAGAAACTATAGATTTAGGCTAAAAAACCTAATCATGCACCCTAAACACGAAAATAATAATAGCACATGAGTTAGAGGCATGAAATGGGGAAAAAAAAAAACTCACCTTCAATCGCCCTTGTCGCCTGTGGGGAAGAGAGAACGGGTCAGAAAAAAAAAATTATGAAGAGGAGAAATGAGGGGATGTTTACGGGTTGTGGATTTTATCCTCTTGGGCTATGCCGGTGAAATTCAATTCGCCGGCATAGCCCTTAAAAGGGATGCGCGAGTCCCACTTACGTTAAGTCGCAATGCCAGCGAAATTTATCATTTCGCCGGCATTGCTTTATTAATAAAAAAATACAAAAAAAAACTTTTTATTAAATTGCCAGCATTGCTTTATTATTATTAAAAAAAAAACTTTCTCATATTAGGCAAAGCCGGCGAAAACAACAATTTCGCCGGCTTTTCCTTTTCTTTTACCTATGCCGGCGAAATTCGCCGGCATTACTTTATTATTTAAAAAAAAAAGTCCTCATATTAGGCAAAGCCGGCGAAATTATAAATTTCGCCGGCTTTTCCTTCTCATTTTACCTATACCGGCGATTTATATTTCGCCGGCATTAGTTCGCCGGTAAAAGTTAAGTTTTTTGTAGTGAATCAAAACTCCAATTTTGGTCCTTTATTTTGGGGTAAAATATTGAATATGTTAAATCACCCACTATACCCAAAATCTTTAGCCAATGGGTAAAAGCAAATTTAATCATATGTATCTCAACACTCCCTCTCACATGTGGTCTTGGAAAATTGCACAAGACCCAAACATGTGAAATTTAAATGGGGAGTGTAGAAGGAGAAATTTGTCAAATTATAAATTATTCAAGCCAATGACAAAATTACATGTCATTAAACAAAGACCAATCATAAATTGACACGTGTCTTTAAATTAAATTAAAAGACATTAAATTGGCAAATCAAATGATGCCACATGTCTTTTTCTTGGCCATTGGATGACATAAATTAGTCCAATGAAAATATGCCACGTGGCAACTCGGCCCAAATCAAATAGCCCATATCCACCAAAGGCCCATAGAAAACTCTATAAATAGAGTAGGCCATTCATCATTTGAGAAGATCGACAACAGAGAAGATTCAGAGAAAAAGCTGAAGACTTTGAAGATAAAAGAGCTCAAAGATGAACAGAGAATATTCAGAGAAAAGCCTGAAGACTTTGAAGATCAAAGACCTCGAAGAAGAACGGAGAAGATTCAGAGAAAAGACTGAAGACTTTGAAGATCAAAGATCTCGAAGAATAACGAAGAAGATCGAGATTAAAGAGTTCGGAGATCGAAGACTTCCCGAAGACCAAATACTCTTTAAAGACCAAAGACTCTTTGAAGACTTCTTGAAAACCGGAGATCTCGAAGATCGAAGACCCTAAACGTTGACGACTTCGAAGACTTTAAAGCTTCTTGTGACGACCATCTTGAAGACAAATTGTTGAAGACTAAATTCTTGCAAGTTCCAGAGACTTTAGTATTCAAGCTTCAAGACTGCAACAAATCAATTGACTTTTCACAAGCCCAAAAGTCGAAGATTCAGTCCAACGATCCGAGAAATATGCCAACCGGCCCTCGCATCGAAGTGTATATTTTTGAGAAAGCATCAGAGGATAAATTCATTAGAGATTGTAACGCTAAACTTATATCAAATATAAATTACATTCATCCGCATTTAAGTTCTTTACTTAGAAATTTATCTGTATGAACAGGGAGGAAATAAGAGCAAATGACATAGATTCGAACTTGGGACCTCCTGCTCTGGTACCATATTGAATATGTTAAATCACCCACTATACCCAAAAGTTTAAGCCAATAGGTAAAGCAAATTTAATCATATGTATTTCAACACAAAACTCATGTAAATTTTGGGGGAAATGTCTAATTTCGAGGCAAAACTCAAATTCCTGGATAAATTTTGGGGCAACTCAGATTCTTCTTTCTTTCTTTCTTTCCTTCTCTTATAATTTTGTATTTATTTTTAATTAAAAAAATGCAAGGTTTTTTTTCTTTTTTTTTTTTAATCAAAACTCCAATTTTGGGGAAACAGGTCATTTTTGGTCTAAATTGTAGGGCAAAACTCAAATTCTGGAACAACCCGGATGTTTTTTTTTTTTTTTTCTAAAATAAATATTTGAAATTAAATGATAACTTGTATTACCTTATAATAAGAATCAAAAGCTTGAAGATTACTTGAAAAATAGTGTTGAGGTGGAGAGTGGAGAGTAGAGAATGTGTTGAAGTTTTGGGAGAGAAGATGATAAATGATGTTACTTTCTAACTAATGTGGGATAATAACAACTGTTTCACATTAATGCTTCAGAGATGCATAATGCAATAGTAGGTTATTTAAAATTTTAGTCTTAACAACTCAAATAAATTTCAACTAATTAATTTTTTTCAATTACTTTGTGTTATTTATTAAATCTAAATTAAAAAACACATTAATAAACACGAGACCCACAAGATATTATTAGTATGCTAAAAATATATGGTTTTCCAATCAATTATAGATTGAGAGTGAGCACTGAACTGTCTCTTTGTCAAAGATAAATTAGTTAATATTCCCATTATAGTTTTCGTTTTTCAAAGTTTAATGGAAGACGGAAATATTTGAACTCAACAAATACGTTAAACCAACTGTTTTTTTTAATACTTGAACTATATTTTTAGGACAGTATCATTCCTAGGTATATAATTAAAAATATACAATTCCCAACATGATTATATAATGAGAGTGACCAACCATCAGTTGTTAAATATTAATTTAGTTAATATCACCATGTAATGGTTTTCTTTTAAAAGGTTTAATTTGAGGTAGAAGAATTTGAACTCATAATGAATAGATTTATAAACCAATTAAATTTTATTGGACATATCACGTTTATGGTTAGATAGACCTTGATTCCACTTTGATATCATTTAGAGGATTTATTTTCTCTATCTAACATTGTTAAATATAAATAGACGGAAAAGACTAATTTGAGAGTAAAATTATATTGATGGTTTTTTTTTCTTTTTTTTTTTATATATAATAAACCATTATGTAATTTATGAATACATTCGACTTGTTTTTTCTTTGAATTTGAATATTTTTATTAAAGTATATTAGGTTAGAATTATGGTGTTATAACATTTCCATTAAAAAGTCAATTAGGAGATATAATTTTCTTTTCTTTTTTAAACCTCTATTAATTACAATTCAAAGGAAAGAGGGGAGAAGAGGAATCAAATTTCATTCATATGAATATTTTCAAACAAACCCAATTAATTTCTCAATATACTAAGACCAAGGCAATGGTGATGAGCTTGACCAAAATGCAAGGATTGAAATAATTGATTGGAAGAGAATAATAATATATTGGATAATCTAATTTACACTCTAACCACACAATGATTGATATATATATACACACCCAACTTTGACTTATTACCATTTTTTTGTCCTTTATTTTTTAGGGTAAGATTGGAAATTAGTTAAAACTTAAGATAACATTTATGGAAAGCAATGGCTTTGAATGAGAGGCAAGAACGGTCCGACATCACACATAGGAGAGAAAGGTGACCAAGTACCATAATTTACTTCTTCTGACTAAATCAATCTTATAGTTTTTTATTTTTGACAGCTTGTTGTGCCATTCAATGATGTGTGTTTCTTTTTCCCTTGAAGAAATATTATCATTTGTAATTTCGGAAAAATATATATATATATTTCAACTCTTTAAACATAGGATTTTCAAAATTTCTCGTGGGAATGGGCTCCGAAGGGGATAGATGGAGACGTAAAAGTTTAATATGATAATATATATACTTTTATATTTACATAATACTAACTAAATTATAAGCTAATTAAAAATATTTATAATTTAAAGAGTTCTATATAATTGGGGGAAATTTTATCTCCTATCTTTATAAATTCTCATGGAGAATCTCTATTCCTTACTTTTTAAAACGGGATTTTAATGAAGGCGGAAATGAGAATGCTTTTTCTACACTCATCCCGCTAGGAGAGGAGATCCTCCTTCTTTCCATTTTTATTGGTTAAAAAATAACAAGAAATAATTAATATTCAATTTTATTAATTAAATGGGACTCATTGATTTACTTTAACTAACCAAAAAGAACACGTAAGCGGATTAGGAGGAGATCCTCCTGACTTATCATTATTTATATATGACGATTAGTTGGATGTTTTGAATTAAGAATTAAATTAATTTTCAAGTTTGTTAATGGTTAACATTTTTATAAATTCTTGAAACTTTTATATTTCTAAAGTTTAATATTAAAAAATTATAATTTGAAAAGCCTCGGGTTATAATTAAATTATAATTATATATGTACTCATATTGCGAGTCTATTTGTGTGCCCTCTCCTAAACTTCAATCCTGGATTCGTCACTGGGTGAGTGAGTTCATAATAAAAGGAGGTGTTTGATATATCGGCATCTGTTTTAGATTCCGGGGATTTGAAATTCTTTGACCATATTGAGATTCCCATACAAAATTCATCGTAAATAATTCACCTAAAAATTAATTATTATATTCATTTTTAAAATTGGAAATAATTATTTTTAAATTTATATGTGAAACAATTTATCAAACAGTATAATCAATAAATTTAATTTAATTTTATACATTTCATTAGTTTTTAATTTTTTTATTAAATTTTAAATGATAATTAAATAAATAAAAAACAGTTATATTATAAAAATCTTATTCCAAGATATCAAATACATGTTCTCTATTACAAGACATCTATTTTTTAGACATCTAAAACTCATACCGACATATCAAACACCCAAAAAGATTTTGGGTTTGAAAAGTAGTGTACTTTTGAACTTTGTTTTTATGATACTTTGACAAATCGATTTTTCAGTTAAAAACTATAAAAGAAATCGGTAACAATAAATAATAAAAAGATGGAAGAAATGGACCCACGAATTTGAATACTACTTTTATCCTCTTCTTTATATTAAAAATGAGGCGGCCAAAAGCTCTGACTTTTTCTTCACAAAAAAATTAAATTGGCTTGTTTTAGCTTTTAAAAAGAAGAACCATATATGAAGGAGCCTTGAAGTAGTTGCCTTTCCTCTCTACAAAAGCTTAATGATTTGAATTAGGTGGATCATCCATCTATATATTATTTATTACTCATCTGAATTTCAGTTTTATATATATAAAAAAAACTATACTATCAAAGTCAAACTTTTGTTTCCTTAAATTGAATAAAATTATTAAAAAAAAAAATATGTGTTTCTTCTTTCATTAAATTAAATCTTATGTTTAATTTATTTTAATGATAATTTTAACTCACAATTCTAATACATACGGGTCGAGCCAAGATTTTCTCTTAGGTAGCAAAATTTTGATAAACCTGAAGTGACATAGTTAAAATGTATTAAAAAACTTAAATTTTTATATAATTTTGTTTTTAAGTTGTTACATTAAAAAAATTCAATTTTTAAAACTGTCCCCCTCTCCATAAGTAGATCCTCCCCTTAATACATATTCTATGTTTTCAATTAAAAAAAAAAGGAAGTAAATAACATTTAAAATAGAAAATAAGGTTAGAAAGCCGGTCATATTACGTCATTTCTATGTTAAGAGTCAAATTTTATCTTTTCTTCCAACGTTATGAAAATCTCTCTTATTCTATATATTATTTTTTTTTAATAAATAACATAGAATATAAATTATCATTCAATCGCAATACTTAAAATTATTGTCTCTTACAAAAATCATAAAATATCAATTCATTTTCTAGATATTATATATTAAATTAGATGAGAAATGACCCGCCCCAACTTTATAAGAGATAAGTATTAATATTTAATCTATTGAATGCTCATGTTAGAAAAATATTAACTCCTTAGACTTTCAATAAAAGCTATCTCTTTTACGCTCATTTGTAATAAAACTTTTCGATAGGTTTATAATTTTGTTTTAAAAATAATATAAAAAAGTATATACTACAGCTTGCACATAATTTCTATTAGTTAAAAAAAAAAAACATTCATTTCAGTTTCAATTCTATTGAGTCAATCTTTTTAGGCTTGATCGATCGAATCTAAGAATTAATTATTCTGTATCGTTTTCATGACACATAACTAGTTTTCCAGAACTTGAGAAAGCGAAATGGAAATCATTTATTAGAACAACACACCAACTTTGAACTTTTCCTTTGTAAAATTGAAGAATATTTCATAACAAAACAGCCTTGTAAAAATCAGCAATAGTGAAAGAAACCTATTATTCTTGTCTAAAACTGACTTTCTCCTAAGTTTGCTAATTATTGCACAATTACGAATTTCTTAAGTGGCTGCGTAAATAATCCCTGCACATGCTTGGAATTTTTTAATAACAAAATAAAAAATAATTCGAATTTAAAGAGGTGTGGACCCTTCAAATTTGACTATTTTGATCAAAATTTATAACAATACACTCAATCTGCCCAACATCACATGATTAATTGCCTTTTTTGTGTGTCTGGTTTGATGCTGTGAATCAACCAAAAATATCAATCAATCAAAAAAATTAAAGTCACCTTTCTTCATATTTTTTTCTTTTTACGTGTTATCTCAATTCTATTTTACTTTTGATAAGAGACGTTTTTCATTGAAAATGTGAAAAGGACAATAAGACAAAAACGCTCAAACAGCAGAGAAATTAAAAAAAAAATCTCCAACCCTCATAAATAAGAGAGAAAAAGTAATTACAATTCTTTTCAATAAAGAAGACCAAATTACGAAGAGGGGTGTATCGAAAACCTCCTCAACCCAGTTGTCTTTATCATAAAAAATTCTCTTATTCCGTTCCATCCAAAAGCTCTCATATAATAGCTCTCAATTTTATTGGATGTTATACAATCTAAAGAATTTGGCCTTTTTAATCTTTATCTTTAATGATTTAAAAAAAAGAGAGAGTAAAATTCATATATTTTTTAAACAGAACTAAAAAAAAAGTCAGTACGTAACATTTTATGTTAAATATCTATAAATTTATATAGTTATAAAAGTTATAGTAAATATGATAATTTTTGAAAAGTCATATATCACATTTTTTTTAACAAAAAGAAAATATCCTCTCCATAAGTTCCTTATCTTTCCCCACCCACTCTCCCTATCACTTCATAATTTTTAAGCAATTCATAATTCTAAATATAGTAAGCAAATATAAATGTATTAAAACTACATAAGATAGAATTTAAAAAATCAGTGTATATTATTATTATATATGATTAATTGACTAAGATATAGATAAATATTAAGTTAATTTTGAGTTAACATTGAACAATACTTAATCAATGATTGATATAAATCACAGTAAATGAGTATATCGGTGATTAATAAAAATCAATGGAATAATTAAAAAAACCAAGAATAACATAAAATTGAGTTATATTAGTGATAAAAGGGTGTATTTTTGTAACATTAAAGCACATTTTAGATTTTTACTCTTTCTACTTTTTTTTTTTGTGCAATAATTGAACTCTTATTTAGTTTGATTTTCGACCAATTAAAAAAAAAAAAAAAAAAGATAATCCAATAAAAATACAATATATAGAAAAGTAAAAAAGGAACTGTGGAAAAAAAAAGGTTCTATAATTTGTTGAAAAGTCCAAGTCATCCAATCCATGCAATTATTGGCCTTTTTCCATGAAGATTAGGTAATCTACTAATCGACCAATGCCAAAAATCAGCAATCTCTCTTTTATTTCTCTCACTTTAAAGTGTATAAATAGCCCTTTGTCAAACTTCGATCATGGTCACCACACTTCTCTTGCTTTACTAAATCTCCCCTTTAATTTCCTTTCCTTCCCTTCCAAATATCAAAATGGCAATCACTGCCATAATTTCTGCTTTTCTCATTATACTCTTCATGGGGAGCTCTTCAGCTCAGCTCTCCATAAACTTCTACTCCAAGAGTTGTCCCAAACTCCTTAGCACTGTCCAAGCAGGCGTTCGTTCCGCTATCGCTAGGGAAACTCGCATCGGCGCTTCTCTCCTTCGTCTCCACTTTCACGACTGCTTTGTTAATGTATTATTTCTTCTCCCATTCTCTCTTCTTTACTAAATCAAACATATTAATGTGACCCATATATATATTAATCGGAAGAAGTGTATAATAATAAATGATTCAATAAAAATAAGACACGTATGAAATCAGGAGTAGGACTTCTTAGCAATTTAGTAGATAAAATATTTTTCTTTTTTTAATTATTTGTTCTTGCTATATATATATCAATCACTTGTAGTGTGAGAAAACTTGTTACGTACTGTTAATTATGTCATGGGACATATTGATGTCCAAAAATTCAAAGATGCCTAAAATCGACAAGCTTTCCTGATTTAGTATTAATTATTAATCATACAAATAATAACATATATTTTTTTTAAATGCATAATATAATTTTCGTTTGTTCGATAATTTATTTTATAGGGTTGTGACGGATCGGTTCTTTTAGCCGATACTCCCACATTCAGAGGAGAGCAAACAGCAGCTCCCAACAATAGGTCCATCAGGGGGTTTAATGTGATTGAAGCTATTAAGAGAGATGTTGAGAAAATTTGTCCTGGTGTTGTCTCTTGTGCTGATATATTAACTCTTACCGCCCGTGATTCTACTTATATTGTAAGTCATTCATAATATTTTCTATTATTTTATTCATTAATTTGCTTTTTAATTTTTTTTTAAGAACACACTTAAGTCTTGAACCGTATCTCATTTTAATTAGTTAAAACATGTTAGTGGGTCGTTAATATATAAATTTTTAATAAATATATAAGATCCACTAGTATGTCTAATCTAATTAGAACTAAATATATAGTAAAATATGCCGGAATTCTGGTTGACCTTAAAAGACTCGAGTATTTTCCTTTATTTTTAAGAAGGGCTCAAACTCAAAACTCACTCTTCATTATTATTATTATTATTATCATTATAGCTAGGAGGGCCAAGCTGGGGAGTTAAACTTGGAAGAAGGGATTCAAAAACAGCAAGCTTTTCCGCCGCCAACAGTGGAATCATCCCTCCTCCAACCTCCACCCTCAACAACCTCATCAATAGATTTAGTGCGAAAGGCCTCTCTGCAAGGGACATGGTTGCCTTGTCCGGTATAACCTCTATCTCTTAATATTCATACGATTCTATCTCGAAGTAATCCATAATCTTATAAATCTCGTTAAGTCACCTATCTTTCCGACGTCGGGTCCTTAACGCTTTTTCAAAAAATTTAGGAGCGCATACAATTGGATTGGCTAGGTGTGCTACTTTCAGAAATCGCATATACAATGAAACAAACATAGACCCATCTTTTGCCAAGGGGAGACAAGGGAACTGTCCCAGAAATGGTGGAGACGACAATCTCGCCCCGCTTGATGTCCAAACTCCGAGGGCTTTCGACAACGATTATTACCAGAACCTTCTGAACAAAAAGGGTCTACTCCATTCCGACCAGATACTGCACAATGGCGGCTCCACTGATTCCTTGGTCGAATTATATAGTAAAAATGATAGAGCTTTCGATTCCGATTTCGTGGCGGCCATGATTAGAATGGGAGATATTCAACCTCTAACTGGATCACAAGGCGAGATTAGAAAGGTCTGTAGTAGACCCAATTAGTCTAAATTATTCAATGTGATCGTCACGATATATTAAAATTCACATTAAATAAATCGTGGTGTCTTATTCTAAGTGTGTAGTAAAGTTGAATATGTGTTTTGAGCGAAAGTTCAAATTATGTTTTTGAATAATTAATCTTTATCTTTTCTTCAGTTAAATGTGATTTGTTTTGAAGAGGAAGGATGTCTTTATTATTGATCTACATATTTGTGTAATAATAAGTGTACTTGCGGTTCAATTTTCAAATACTACTTTCTTTTAGATTTTTTTGGTCTAATCTTTAATTTCCTTTAAATTTATTGGATTAATTTTGTTCCTATCTAATATATCTCTGTGTTTCTTTAACTTGATGTGCCAACTCCTAAAATGAAAATTCAGTGTAAATTTGACTTGTCAACGACGTGCTCTAATCGAATAATTAATGAACAGCAAAAATTTTGTGAAAAGGTTGAAAATACGGTTTGAAATAAAAGGCAACATAGAAAAAGCAAAGAAATGGTAAGCTTTTTATTTTTAAGTCATTAAAATGAAAAAAAAAAATCCAACTTTTTTTTAAAATTTGTAAATATTTTGAAATATTTAAAAAAAAAAACATAATGAGGTTTCGCCAATCACAGTATGAGATTAGACTAATCTCTGTCTGAGATTGATGGATTGCGATATCAAAAATGTAATTTTTGAAAATTTTATTATTTTAAAAATATCAATTTTTAAAATGTAAACCTCCCACAAAGTGTTAAAAAAATCATAAATTCAACAATAAATTTGATTATCTAAAAAAGAAAATTTTGATTATTATTTATTTGGATTAGCTAAGTACTTTCTGAAACCTTATATAGGATGAAAGAGATTTATATCTCTAATTAAATATCGAGAGTACAAATGAATTTTTAATACGCTAAACTCAGTTGGCAACTAAATACTTTTCAATTAATAAGAATATTAAAATTTAGGAAATGACTTCAATGTTAGGTTGGGACCACTATAATAAATTATATTATCTTTGATAATCTTGTTTAATAGTTGAGCCATTAAGGCAGTCACCTGTCTCAGAACTCAATGGGCCCCATTGGCCCATTCTAGTAAACCGAGAAAAAAATTCGGGCCGAGACAACCAGATCTGATAACCGGCCCATTCTAATATAAGTTAATTGCAAAAATGTCCTATTTAAGATTCAAATTTAATGAAATGATAATCTAAACTACTAAATTGAAAAAATAGTGGATTTTATTATTTAAAAAAAAAAACCTTCTAATTATCATCTCATTAATATTTATATAGTCAATGTAACTTACTGACTAAAAATAACCAAGTTAATTGAAAACTATTATTTTATTAAGGTTATTTTTGTTTGTTTACATATTACATCAAAGTGGAGGAAAAACACTAAGAGAACGATTCTTTTATACATATGGATGTGTATACAATGAAAACTATAACATACATAGTCATCGATTGATATATAACTCTGAACCCTCCCATACGGAATTAGTGAAGATGGTAGATTAAATTTTTTCTTGAAATTACACGTTTTGGAAACATATTGAAAAGGTTGAAAAAACCAAAAAAGGATCGTTTGGAATTAGGCAACTTAGCCAAAGAATAGTGGTAGAAAGACGGCGGGGGCGTGAGAGGTGGCGGTGGCAGCAACGACGGAGGAAAAGTCGAGCTGCCGCGAAACTTAGCCTTGGGAGTTCCCGGTTGAGACTCCCATAAGAAAGGAATAGAAACAGAAGCTCCCGCATGATACTCTTCCGGCCATACTTTTTCCCTCTCAAAGTCGCAGCTCCTTTGTTTGAGCTTCAAATGGGGTGATTTCTGTGAATGATAATAATAATAATCTGCACAAATTGATGACATTATTCTTTTTTTCCAATTCAGATTTTAAAGTGGAATTAGTGGTATTTATATTGAGAGGATTAGGAATATGCCAAATATTTTGGAATTTTTCTCTTTTCAACAAGTCCTGTCCTATAGCATGTTAAAATAATTTCGTATAATTTTCAGGAAAATATAAAGATGGGTGGAAAATTTTACGTCCTTTCGTTGGGGTAATAAAAATGATTATTAATTATCATTTTAAACATAGTTTAATTGATCAGATATTTACTCTATTTTCATAAGATTAAATGTTTGAGTTCTCTCTTATAATATGATGTAATACATAAAATTTGATGATTATTACCTTGAAAAAAATCCACTTTTGAGTAATCTATATCAAATTTGATCTAAATGACAATTAATGAAATATTCTTTTTTGGAAGCCTGGAATCATAAAAATATTTTATATATTGCATTGCATAAGTGATAAGATGACATCAAAATAGTGGTTGAATACGAAGCAATAAACAATTGGACATACCTCCAAAAAAAAAAAAAACAATTGGACATGAAAACCTCGCAGGTGCAATATAAATATATTTTTAATTTCTAATTAACTAACTGAAATGACCGTCATTTCCAAATATTTAAAATATGATTTATAAAACTATATCAATACATAATAAGCTATAAAATTTATAAACCTCTGAGTTATGGATGCAGATATTAAGGTCCCACAAAATTCATAAAACAATTTTTGTGATTTATCTATTTATTAAAACTCATATATTTATTACCTATTAATATATATATTTTATCTAACAAGAATGAGACATGTTAAAAAGTTAAGAAGAACTCCTTTTAAAAGGTCAATACCTTTTTAACCTGTATTCTTTATATTGTTTACCTAAAAAATTCTCATCTTTAAATTGGTGTACGGAAAAAAAAAAATCAATAGCATCGAATTAAGTAAAAAGAATGAGAGTGATATTTTTAATTTTTTTTAAGATGACTGATTCAAATTAAATGTATGGGATCGACTCATTGGAAATCATTCTCATTTTCATGATTTTTATAGTAAGTAATATGAATGAGAATAAAGTAGAAAGTAAACAAGCTTGAAATAGTATTTAAATCCGTTGGTTTTGTGATTAGCGCAACAAGAGTAACAAAGTAAACAAAAATTTTATATGTGACCGACAAAAATATATACCTAATCCCTCTTTTTATTTTCAATTGATCATGAATTATATTATCAATCAAAAGATCAGTCTTACCTAACAGATATTTTAAAGTCAATTTTATCTCACTTTAAAAAAAGACAATGTAAAATAAAATACAATGTAAGCCATCATCATTTACACAATACAATACAATTAGAAAAATTAATTATTATTCTTGATTTTGGCTTAACACTTTTCATTAAAAATGAGTCTTTCTTTAATTGATGTTGTGTGCAATTGGATTCTAATTACTAATATACGTAAAATTAAGACAATGTGAAATCTTAATTTAAATACGATGGGTTTATTTTTATTTTTATTTTATTTTTCAGGTAAACTTTTTCAAATTAAGTTTTTCTTTTTAATATATACATATATACATACATATATATATATTGACTGATTTTCGCTAATATATTTGAGTTTTTGGGTGTTATTGTCTTAAAATTAATATAAATTCTATTTAGAAGACTTTCTTTCCTTTGGAGTTTTAGAAATAACATTTTATAAATTGATTACAAAAATAATAAAATTTTGAAAATATTCAAATAATAACAGTTTTTTTCTCTCTCCAAGTAAGTATGAGATGAAAAAAAAGAGTAAGTATGAGATTCAACTCACACATGCCTTTTATAAAATTATCATTTTAAAAAATTCAAAACATCTATTATTTTTATAAATACATATTAAAATAACAAACAATGAAATTTCTCTATTTTTTTACTTTTAATTTTCAAATCGTTTGCCTCAAATATCTATCTGATAATATCTTGGTACCTAATTCAAGGACTACTTTTTCAAAATAGATATTATATTGTAGTGAAGTTGCTTGCAATTCATGACCTGCATTACATCAAGATTTAATTAAGACAGCCTTGCTAACAAAATAAAAAAGCAAATGTTATGGGAAAAAAAGTACAAATTTAATTTGTTTTAAAATTTTGTATTTTTGTATTAATTATTTAATTATGTTTTATTAAATTAATGAATTTTTTTATTTTCCTTTTGTATTATTAAATTATTAATCTTATCATTGTTTTTATGTTTCTAATTAGAATATTTTAAATTAAAAAAAATGAATTTTAACTAGTTTTTACGATTTTGATCAATTCATTATTAAAATGAAAAAAATTTAAATGTTATTTTTGAAAATTCTAGATTTAATAAAGAAATCGTGAATACGCATGTACCTCAATTTTGTTGAAAATAACCAATAGACATGTATGATTTACAATTTTACAAAAGTACAAAGGTGTTTAAAAAAAATTAAAATGTATGAATATGATTTAGCAAATAATCTAAGAAACAAAGTATTTTTAAGTAAATCTATAAACTTGTACTTGGTCAAGTAATTCCTTCAATTTAGTATACAAGTTACCAAGTCATAACCGAAAAAATCATGATCCTAGGAAATAGGAATTAATAAACGTTAATTAAACAAAACAAAACAATTAACAAAAGATTATCCAAATTTTTGTCTATCCATCCTTTCATTCACTCATCTCCACACACATTAATCACCTCCATTTCTTAAACCAACTTTAATTCATTCCTTTCCCTACACGAAAAAACCCATCCCCCCCTTAAAAAAAAAAAAAACCATGAAAAACCTTCACACAAATCAAAAACATTAACACATACACTCCCTTCAAAAATGCCTGATCATTCACCCAAACACCGACGAAACATAATCATAGGATTATCCTTCACCGTAATCGGATTAATCGTTCTCTTCTTGATCTTAACATTCACTGTTTTCAAGCCTAAACCAGCCATAATCAACGTGAATTCTGTCGAAATACTCGATCTCAACGTATCGTTGGACATAACGAAGATGAATGTGAATCTGAATATTACCCTTTTGGTAGATTTGTCTGTGAAGAATCCTAATAAAGTAGGTTTTAAATATAATGATAGTATTGCTTTTGTGAATTATAGGGGAGTTGTTGTTGGGGAAGCTTCTATTCCTGCTGGTTACATTTCTGCGGATCGGACTCAGCGTATGAACATTACACTTGTTATTATGGGAGCTAAATTGCTCGCTGTCTCCGGGGTTTTTTCAGACGTGATTTCCGGTGAGCTTCCGATTAATAGTTATGCACAAGTTTCGGGTATTGCGTCGATTTTCGGTGTTTTTAAGGTTCATGTTGTTTCGACTTCGTCTTGTGATTTGATTATTGATGTAATGAATAGAAGCATTGGGGAGCCAAAGTGTAAGTATCAGACCAAGATCTGATCTTGCTTTGTTTATGTAAACTTCTTTGGAATTTTTTTTTTTGTTTGTTTTTAATCATTTCATATAAACTTTAGTTTTGATTGTATATTCATATGTCGTTAGAATACATAAATGATTAAATTTACGGTAAATAATTTAAGTTTTCTAATATATTAGTTATTTAATATAGTATTAAAACAGAAAATTTTGAATTCAAACTTGTAGTCAGACACAATAAGAAATCTTAATACGTAACATCTGATGTGATCTAGAGCTCGATTTCTCTTTAGATTGAGTTGAGTCTAGTCTCTCCCATGAAGAAAGTAGGATTATCTGTTAATTGAATGAATACGTGGGGTTAAATATGGAAATGTGTTGTGAATCCAAAGTGGTTTTATTGATTGGTGGTGGTAATGCACTGCACATGCATGCATAGTGATGGGAGTGGGGAATTGTTTTTTTTGTCATTGTTTGTTTTTATTATCATTTCTGTTATATTGTTAGATATTTCTATATTTAGAAGGTTCAATAGTAAAATTTAGCCTCATACTAAGAGAAAATTATAAAGTC
Organism: Gynostemma pentaphyllum; assembly: GCA_028015215.1. Taxonomy (NCBI): domain Eukaryota; kingdom Viridiplantae; phylum Streptophyta; class Magnoliopsida; order Cucurbitales; family Cucurbitaceae; genus Gynostemma; species Gynostemma pentaphyllum. The sequence goes on from CM051355.1 coordinate 17,493,270, forward strand.
CGCCGCTATAATTTGGGTCTATTTTAATTTAGTGTTTATTTGTTTTTTAAATTTTCAGTTTAATTATTATAATTTGGAGTTTACGTCAATTTAACCCACTATATTTTATAAGTTATAATTTCAAACGTTAAACAAATTACTTATGTATCTATTTTCTATGAACATAACAGTTACATTACAAAGATAGATTTATGATGCGATATTAACTAACTTGTAAATGTGAGAAATTTTTACCAATTAATTTAGTAGAAATAGAATTGAGTTTTTATCAAAAATATAAGATATAATTTAATAAAGGGACTAAAGTGACAGATAGAGACTCTCATTGAAACATGCCTTAAAACATAGGGACCCAATTTATAATTAAACATATTTAGAAATAATTATTCCTTATACGTTAAGTGAAACCTACCAAATTGAGTTGATCACAAAAATTATCAATTCAATCAATTTTTGGATGGTTTCGATAGGTTTGATTTGATTTTTTCGTTTTTGTGGATTTTAATTTCATAATAAAATTTAGTATATCAATTATAATGATTTATTTAAAAAAATCAATATATAAGAAAAACCAAATGTTAAAAGTATGATTTAATAACAACATAAAAATAAAGACGTATAATTTAGATATATCCATATTTTAATAAGGGTTGGGCCGAGCGTAGCCCATATGCCACATGGTGTTTGTTCATAGAGATTAAAGGATATTTTCGTGACCCAAAATCCTTCAGCTTTGGACTTTCTTAAATATCAAGACCGACAGCTCCGCATTGCCTAAGCTTCAGGAACTGTTGGATCAAACACACGTGGTCTAATCTCAGCGTTGCATAGCATGGCTAAGACAACGAAAACGGACGAGAAAGAACTCCCCTCTGGTCATGTCGTTTCTTCCTTAATTTCTTCATTTTCTCTCTCTCATTTTAATATTTATCATTCTTTAAATCTTAAAGCTCTTCTTAATCCCCTGACTAGTCGTTGATTCCCCAATTGATTCTGAAGCTCAAGTTTTTTTTCTCTCCCTCTCTTTCTTTTTCTGGGGAGTGACGTTTCAATCGACCAGAAAACGGTATTTTAACTGAACTTTTTGATCTGGGGTTAATGATATATGGATTTTATGAATTACCCATTTGCTAATTGTTATCAAATCATCTGCTTTTTGTTGTGTTCTTTGCTTTTAACGTTCACTGTTCTTGTTCATGTTCTGTCCCCTGATTTATAAGGAAGAGAGAGACAGGAATTTTCTTTGTTGTGTTTTCCTCTTAACAGATTAACGTTTAAAATGAATATCTTTTAATTCTTTGGTTATGGAGAGAAAGAAAGAGAAGTTGGAAATTCTAATAGCTATTAAGTTGGAGAATTTCTTTCTCAATTCTTCTTGATGTGATTTTTTATTAATATGCCTTTGTATTCTTAGTTTCATGTGTTTGTTGTAGTCTCTTGATCTGAATTGAAAGTTCATTTGTTTTGAATGGTTGTTTTGTTGATTGCAATTTCAGATCTTTTGCTCAATATCTGGCTTTCTTCTTAAGGATCTTAAAACTGTGTTGGTGTTACCATTCTTTGGTTTATCTCATTGAAAGATAAATTCGTGGCATTCGAATTCTCTGGTGTCTCCGGGGAATGCCGGAAAATGAGTATTAGCATTCACAATTCTGTATCAGGTGCACTTGAATTGATACATTTTGTATTGAAGAGAAACAGCAGTATAAATCGGCGAACACCATATGCTTTCAGCTTCCTAACGATCGATTTACCTGCGAGTTACTTTGGTGTGCAAGTTCCTACTCTATTAGTACTGGATTTATGTGAAGCTGGTTAGCTTCTTTTTTTGTAATTAGCTCCCACTTTGTCGTTGTAGGACACTTTGGAGGTTACTGTGTGCTTTCTATTCTAGGTTTTTAGTTTGGGATGGAAAATAATTCAAGTGTGGTGTTGATACAAAGGCATGAGTTAGGGAGATTACTTGGCCAAGGAACCTTTGCAAAGGTATATTATGCAAGGAACACAAGAACGAATCAAAGCGTAGCCATTAAGGTGATTGATAAAGAAAAGGTTTTGAAGGTTGGGCTTATTGATCAGATCAAACGTGAAATTTCTGTTATGAGACTAGTTAGACATCCTAATATTATACATCTTTATGAGGTTATGGCTACCAAGACTAAGATCTACTTCGTCATGGAATATGCTAAAGGCGGCGAGCTCTTTGACAAGGTTTCTAAAGGAAAGCTGAAGGAGGATGTTGCTTGGAAATTCTTTCATCAGCTAATCAACGCAGTTGATTTTTGTCACAGTAGGGATGTATATCACCGCGATATAAAGCCAGAAAACCTACTGCTTGATGAGAATGAGAATCTCAAGGTGTCTGATTTTGGCTTAAGTGCCCTAGCCAACTCCAGGCGTCAAGATGGCTTGCTCCATACTACTTGTGGTACTCCGGCTTATGTTGCTCCTGAAGTCATCAGTAGGAAAGGCTATGATGGTGCAAAAGCTGATATCTGGTCTTGTGGAGTAGTTTTGTTTGTCTTATTGGCAGGTTACCTCCCGTTTCATGATTCAAATTTGATGCAGATGTATAAGAAGATTGGAAAAGCAGAGTATAAATGCCCCAGTTGGTTCCCCCGTGATGTGCGGAGGCTGCTAAACAGGATGCTTGATCCAAACCCCAATACTAGGACATCCATAGCAATGATAAGAGAAAGTTCTTGGTTCAAAAAAGGATTGAGGTTTAAGATTATTAAAAGTCGAATGGAAAGCAGTGATATAAATACTAAAGATGCTGCTGTTTCGGGACCATCCGAGAGTAGTGTAGCTGCGGAGGAAAACCAGGAGGCAGTTAGACCTCCGACTTTGAATGCGTTCGACATCATCTCGCTCTCTGCAGGATTTAATCTTTCCAATATATTTGAAGACAATTCAAAGAAAAGAGAGACAATGTTTACTTGTAGAAAACCAGCCTCTGTCATTCTTTCTAAGCTGGACGAAATAGCTAAACGTCTGAGGTTCCGAGTGCAGAAGAAGGAAGCAGGTCTTCTGAAATTAGAGGCACTAAAAGAGGGTAGAAAAGGGTTATTGTCCATTGATACAGAGATCTTTGAGATCACTCCATCTTTTTATTTGGTGGAGATGAAAAAATCAAATGGAGATACATTAGAATATCAGAAGTTATTAAAAGAGGATATAAGACCTTCTCTACAGGACATCGTATGGGTTTGGCGAGGCGACCCAGAGCAGCAACCTCAGCCTCAGCTTCTTCAACAGCAAGATCTGGAACAAGCAGGTGCTCCACAACCGCAGCAGCATTGCCAAGAACCACCACATGAAAACCCGGCTACACGAGGATCTTAAAGGCAACATAGTGCAGGTGTACATTTCTTCGTAACTATCAATGGTAAATAGCTTTCTACGTAACTGTAAAGTATACATTACCACTCACCCTCTGGATGAATGATGTTTCATACTTTATGTTTTGATTAACTAATATCTCTAACTAAATCTGTGATCAAGCTTTTTATTTTTTACTAGTTTGCTATATTTCCAATTGGTATCCAAATTCTGTTTCACAATTTGTGGAATCAGGACAAATAAATAGAGAATATGTCTTATGATAGATGAAAAATCGAAACCGAACCGATTATTTTGTTTTTATCTTATATCAAAAAAACCGAAACCGATAAAAACCGACAGATTCAGGAGTCTGGCTGGACTTGGTCAGACTCACCTGCAAGGTGAAGTTATCAAATTTACTCAATTAAAACAACTTCATACAGATACTCCGTATCCATCTTTAAAATTAAAACTTTCATGCTCCATACAAATGAATGGATGGGGAGTAAAGTTTTTTTTATTATAGCATGATCAGATTAAAACTTTGTTGTTTAAAATTTAAATTTAAAAATCTGTCAAGAAAACTTTCTTTCATCACAGTTTTCATATGCATTACCTTGAATGGGAAATAAAGTGAAAGTGAATGTTTGATTTGGTAGTGATTAGTGAAGTGATCATGTGAGGAGAATTGCAATTTCATGTGTGAAGCCAATCTCCAGATGTCATTTCTGCGCGCGTCATCTATGTTAACTTTTAATCTAGAATGACAAAATGTAGGAAAGTTCATTTTATAACGATTTTGATTTTAATTTTTTTTCCTTCAATAATTTCTTCTTATAATTTTTTATTTTTTAAAAACTCTTTTAAAATAGTAGCTAACTTTATATATTTTTTTAGTCTAAAATATTTGAATTAATTACAGCAATAACCACTTTAATTCACCTCATTACAATATTGCCGGTAGTTATGATCTTTTTATCATTTTTACCCATAAAACACCATTTTTGGTGGTGATATGGTGGTTATTATTTTTAAAGTTGTCTTTTTTACCCTTTTATCTCTCCTAATAAATATATCTCAATAAATTCGTTTCATTTCATTTATAATTTTTTTATTTTATTTTATTTGAATTCAAATCAAATCAAATCTTTTAATTATAGGAATTTTTTTAATTAAAACTAATTTAACTAAATAGAATAAAAATTTGATTTTTTTAGGTTAAAATAAAAGCCCTAAGTCAAGTCAATGGGTGAAAAAAAGTGTAGCCGTATTCATCTTTTCCTTCTCCTTCTTCATCATCATATTCCTCCATGGCTGGATAATTAGGAAGATCATCATCTTCATCTTTCATCTTCATCCCACCCGATCTCCGGCAATGAAAGGTTCGGAGGTTGAATCGATTTCTCGATAAATTAATTGAAGATCTCGTTGGCGGTTGATCGTGATCCAGTTCCGGTAGGGATCGGAGATGATGGTTTTTTCTTCTCTAAATGAATCATTTTTCTCGTTCATTTTTTCTTTCAGTTTCTATTTGTTTTTCGATCTTGCTATTTATTTTTCTTGAGATGAGTCAGATCTAGGGTTCTAATGATAGATCTATCATTTTTCCGCTTATACATTTGATGATTTCTTTGATTTTTTTAATCTAGATTTGAAGGATTTTATTAAAATGTTTATTTTTGTTCAACATTTATTTTAATTTTCTATTTACATATTTTTTAAAAACTATTACCTCTTTTTCATATTCAATCTCGTGTAGAACATTTTACGATCAATTTCTTGTCCGACTGATGGTTATTTCTTTTAATCAAATGTTTATTTTTGTTCAATATTTATTTTAATTTTCTATTTACACATCTTTGAAACTGTTACATCTTTTTCCATCTTAAATTTTGTGCTTTCTATCAATTTTGAGTATACATCAATAAATGTTTACTAAAAGTAAACAGTTTATAAAAATTTGTACCTTTCAATTCTCGGCGAACTCGTTTTCTCTGTATTTTGTAGATAAGTTACTTTTTAGTAAAATGTTTATTTTAAAAGCCTATTTACATATATTTTCAAAATTGTTTAATCAATTTGTGTTCGGTGTCAATTTTAAGTGCACATTAATAAACTGTTTACTTTGTATCTCTGTATTTTTTAGGATGACGAACTAGAAAAACATTCGAATTTTCCTGGAAGAAGAAGTCAGAAGGTTGAAGAACAAGTTAGAAGTTTGAAGATTTTTCTTTTATTATTTGTTATGGTTTTATTTTTGTTTAGATTTGATTTTTTCATTAATTTTGTAAAATTTAAGAGATTTTATAAATTTCCTTAAATTTTACATAAATTAAGGAAAAGTTAAATCGGGGGTATCTTTGTCCTTTCACAATGTAATTTAATTTAGCTGCCATGCCTTTTTTGCCCCCTTGGTATTACGGGCAAGTTTTTGTTCTTTAGTTTATTATTGGTTAGTTGAAATACTATTTTATTCTTTAATTAAATTTTTATTTGAATTTGTAAACGTTTGATTGTTACAATTTGGATATCTCATTTTTATTCAATAATTAAGTTATATGTTTAATCACTATATTTTATTATTTATGTCAATTTATCCATATTTTTAAAATTGTCATTTAATTCTATATACTTGAGTTAAATCTTCTCAATACTTCCTATTATTAATAAGTTATATTAATTTTGTAATTTCTTTTAAATTTTATATTTCTACCATTGATAAAGGTATTTTTGATGTATTACTCTTTTATTTATATTGATTTTTTGTCAATATTAACTTCATTCTTTATTAATAAGAATTATCAATTAAATTTAACTAAAATATAATAATAATGTATGAAATTTATACGTTAGATTTTGTCATTTCATTAATTCCTTTAGAACATTACTGTATATTATATATTTATTTTTAATAATTATATTTAAGTTGATATATATGTTTCAGAATTATCTTTTTGTTGAAAAATAATTTAAGAATTTATAAAAACCTTTCCCTTTATAATATTTGTTGTTGCGTGTTTTCGTCCAACTGACTGGATGGACACGTTAGCTCCACGAATGCTCCAACGGTGTAGATAGAGGACGTATCACCTGAAAGTATGAGTCTGTAAAAGGGAATGACACCAGTGTGGTGTCGGCCACCTGCACTTCGACGATCAAGTCAGTCGAGATTTTGGCAAAGTTTCAATAAGTTTTAGTTGCGTACCTCAATCGTTCAGAGTCTCTCTATTTATAGAGGATGACTTCATGGTTTCCCGCCTTTTCTTCGGTTCGTTTCCCACCATTAGCAACTTGAACTGCCACACGTCGAGTCAACTGTCACAGTCGCCGACCTACTCTGCAGACGCCTCAACCTATCTCCAGGTGATGATGAGCCTAGGTGTATCGTATCGTGCACGTTTCACTGGGAAGGAGCTCTTGGGCTTGAGAGTAAGTTTGGTGGGCTGAGTATGTGGTGGTCCTGTGTAGTGGTCTCCGGCTTAATGGGCTAATGGGCCCGGTCGTCAGGCCAATGGGTTCAACAGGTCAAGCGTTCTCAACATGTTGGGCTTAGGCTTAATATAGGACGTAGCCCAATTCACATAATTACTATATTTTATTTTATTTTTCAAATTTACCCCTAACAATATTCAATATTTTTATTTTATTTACTATGTGGGATATAAATAATAAAATATCACGCTCATTCGTCACATCTCAACTCGAACAAAAAATAATTTGGTACAAAAAATATTCAAATTTTCACATCCCTTGGCCCATTGCCTTTTAGAAAGGAATAAGGTTCTTTTCTACCCATTTAACTATTACGTAAAGAATATCTCCCAAAAAAAAAAAACCAAACCTTTATGCAAAGAAAGTTGCAGCTGCCATGTCTTTTTTGCCCTCCTAAAATTATTGGCTAGTTTATTTAGGAGCAATTACTGATATAACATATTTTTCATACTAATTATTGAAATATTTGGACTTTTCAAAAATTACTCAAATAGCATAATTATAGTTCAATAACTTATTGAACTAAAAAAAATTATTTTTTAACAAATTCATTGAAAATAATAATAAAAAATGACCAAATACTTCAATAAATTATTGACTTTGAACTTAAAAAACCAAAAAATAAATAAATTCGTTAAAATTACCAATGAAAAATAGTTCAATAATTAATTGAATTATAGTTCAATAATTTATAGAACTTTAATTATGTTATTTGAGTAATTTTTAAAAAGTTCTGACATTTTAGTAATTAGTATGCAGATTTATGCTATTTGAGACAAATTCTTGTTTATTTTTACATAATTTATTATTGGTTTTATTGAAAAATGAAATATTATTTTATCCTTTAACTAAATCTTTATCTGAATACGTTTGATAGTTACAATTTTAGAAATCGTATTTTTATTCTATAATTAAATATATATTTAGTCTATATTTTATTATTTAGGTCAATTCCATATTTTATTACTTAGGCCAATTCCATCATTATATTTTTAAATTTTACAATTTATAGAGGGCAAAAATCGTCTATCTATGGGCTAAACCGATAACGTCTAAGCGAGGGCATCCCCAATGAAGACAAGCCGGCCTAAAGCCCATGATAAAACCTAGTATGGACCAGCACGGTCAATGAGGCTCACGGTCGATCAATCCAAAGGTTTATATAAAACCAAATAACTCACTTAATCAAGTATGCAAAAAAAACCAAGACCTAATTTCTTGTGGCATCTTATCCAGGTATTTTCTGATTAGACTGACTTGATCACAGGAGTGTCCTTGGCCAGTACTACACTGGTGTCTTCCAATCATCATTTTCTTCCAGTTTCAATTACTTGGAGTCGCAAAAATCAAACATGTGTTATCACATGCTCAATTGTGAAATCTATTCTTCACATAAATTATTCTATACACTTAAAGTTAAATCTTAACCATATATTATTAACAAAAAAAATATTTTTATATCGTTTCTTTCAAGTATTCTATTTTTAACAATAATTAGAATCAGCAAGATTTAACTAAAATATAGTAACAACATATGAAATTTGTATGTTAGATTGTCATAATTCATGAAGGACTTATTTCTAAATTTTAATAAGAGTTGCATTAATTCCCTTATGATAACTGTATATTATTTTTTATAAGGGTATAAGACCCTCGGTGGTTTTTGTTTAATGCATGAACACTCCCCGTGGTTTTGAAAATGACAAATCACACTTTTGTACTTCAAAATTATTCAAATGAGACCTCTCCCCTCTAATACCATAAATTTTCTTTTAGTCATAACTTTTCATTTGAACTCCGATTTGGATTATTCAAGATTTTTTAGAATGCTCGTTTCGATCTTTACATTATGATCACTTCAAAACTTCAAAATTGTTTACAAATAAAAGAGTTTATTATCATCAAAATACTATGTATGATTTACACCATTAAAGTTTTTGATTACCTATGATTTAGAAGTTTTGAACTAACCATAACATACAGCCTGAAATGAGGATTTCAAAACATCTTGAATTATCCAAATTGTAGTTCAAAGAAAAAAATTATGACTAAAAGAAAATTAATGGCACATAATTTAGAACTACAGGGTATGATTTTGTCATTTTCAAACCACAATGGGTATTCATGCACTTGGCAAAAACCTTATTTTTCAACATAATAAATTGTTCTTGAAAAATAGTTTAGGACTTTATGAAAATATTTCGCCTTATAAAACAACCGTTTATTCCCTGTTCAAAAACTCTTGTCTTACAGGGATATCCAATATTATCGATGACATTTTGACTATGGCGGAAGAAAAATCTATTGTGGGTATAATCATGTTAGACATGCATGGTAACCAATCAACTCACTATCTTGCGAAGGAGACTGTATAAAAAATAATAATAATAATAAAGACTAAATGCAAAACAAAAGATAAAAAGTTTCCTTACAATGATTAAAAATAATGTATTAGTATTATTAATTTACTATTTATGCAATTTGAATATTGAACCCCATTCAGACAATGACAGCTCAGCGAAAGTCCCTTCTATTATTGACGCCTCAAAACCCATTTCCCCTTCATTATTTTTTCTTAAATTAAAATGAGGAAATGTATTGAGGAATCTTAATTAAATATGTATGAACATAGAGCAAGTGATAGATATTAATATTTTATTATATCCATCTCACATAGTTATGATTTCTAACCTGAGCCAATTTTTAATGGTCACGCAGTATTAAAAGATTTTCTATATTCCCTTTATTTATTACGAATAATATAAAAATAGTTGAATCCGTCATTTTCAACTACTCTTAAATTTTGATTTGAATGTAAAATACATCTATATGCATTTTAGATTATTGTTAAATCATACTTTTAAAATATCCATGTATTTTAATAAATTGAGATACATACATATTATACACATGTCATGTGTTCTAACATCGAAAAAAAATTGAAAATTTGAACATACGAGTGTGTTTTTATAGATTTTACATCTTAGTCATATTACGATTTATTCTAAAATTTATATTCATCTGTCAAATTTTGTTGTTATTTTTTATGAAATTATAATACATGACATCCGTAGAATATATATATATGTCTCAATTTTGTTTAATTTAAGTACAATTTACTAAAGTGCGGAGATGTTAATGTAAGATTATAATTTAACAATAATTAAAAGTGTAAAAATGTGTTTTGCATTTAATTCTATAATTTAATATTCATTATAAGTTTAACTCTCTTTTTTTTATTTTTTTACATAGTGTTAACCTTAATCCTTATTTAAACTAGATCGGCATGTTTTAATCATTTTGGCTTAATAAATCACATTTCTCGATGCATTAAAAGTTTGATGTTCATATTGCTTGGATCCCAGATGAATTTTTAATTAGTTTGATGTTCATACTGATTGGATCCCAGATGAATTTTTAATTGAAGAGTTCATAATGATATAACTCCAATAAAATTAAGTTTTTCTTTTGATAATTTACAGCCTGAATTTGGTATCAATAATGGCTGCGGTGTCATGCTACAATTCAACCCATTCCCATTAATTAATTCGAACCCCATTTTATTTAATAATCTCTGAATATTTAAACAACAGCAGCAAATTGAACAGTCAATAATATTAAACCACTATCTAGACAATATACTCTTAATACATTTTTCAATGATGGTTGTAAATGTCCATTTTGGGCATGTCATGGATAAATCTTTTTTTCCCTAAACACGCCATCAAAACTAAATTTAATGATAATACATAAAATTAGAGTTGGATTTCGTCCGGTTTCTATTCTGATTTTCTTTTTGAGAAACTGATTAATTCGATTTTCTGTATTTTCTCTTCGGTTTATAATTTTTGGCTGGCATATTTTCATTGATTTCAAATTTGGAGGAAAATTACATTACCCCTAATTTTGAAATCATTGACTTATGTTGACTTTAGGGTTCCCATAAATTCAAAATAAGAAAAATGAAAAAATATATTTGAAAATGAAGAAACTCGAATCTCAATTTGAAGGAGGAGAGATGAGTTGAAAAAGAAAAAAAAAAATTAATATATATAAGTTTGGTTTGGTTTCTGTTTCTCTTGACCTAAACAAAACCGAAGATTTTCATGTGTCCTCTTTTGTCAAATGATGAGAAAACCGGTAAATCGAAATAACCAGACCAAACCAATCGATTCAGTTTGGTTTCTCGATTGGACAATTAAGCTAACATCAACATTGAATACAGTAATCAAATTAATTGTATCATCTATTCATTATATATCTTACCTCAAAAACTTTTAATGTAAATAACACAAGAAAAAGAGAAGATAATTAAAGATGGAGAGAAAAGGATATAATAAATCTCTTAATCTCATTGTATTCTTTGACAACATTTGGTGGAGAAAGGAAGGGGATGGGATATATATTATATACATACTGTTTTTTTTTTAATACATAGAGATAGAAGTAAGGTATTTACAAATTAGAACTAAAATTGAACCTAATCAAATTGATCCCGATCAAGATTGCCATCAATTTTACTCGATCACAGACGCTTTATTTAAAATAAAAAAAACAACAACAAATTAAAGAGCCAAAGTTAACCACGTTAAACAACATCATTTCATGATATGATCAAATTCAACTACTACTTCCAATTCATTTAACCTTCTTCTTTACTCTTTTCTTTTTTCTTTTCCATACTATTACCCTTGGCTTCAAGGATTCTGATCACCGGAATCCCCCCGAGAAGTCGACGCCTCATCGTCGCCGCGACCGCTAAGATAGTCCCTCAGCTTCTCAATCCACATGACCTCCCCTCTTCCCCTGACCTCCACAACCACCATTCCATCCATCAACTTGAAAACCTCAATCCCAACAACCAAATTACCATCTTTCCCTTCCAATTCAACCCCAAATTCTTTACTCTTCCTCACCTTCAAATCTTCTTCCTTACCAAATCTCTCAACTCTCTCCACCACTTTCTCCGGCAAATCACTCAAAACAAATCTCTCGTTATTCTCCATCGAATTATCAAACAAACCAGACAAATCCAAACCCGAAGAAAACGATATTATATCAAAAGCATTTAAACTGAAATTACCATCATTTAATAATAACTCATCCTTCTTAAAATCTTCGAATTTATCGTCATAAAAATTAATTTCTTTAAAACCCCCACCTTTTCTAAACCAAGGATCATTCAAAATCTCATCCACCGTTATCCTCGTAACGGGATTGGTATCAAGAAGCCGAGAAATAAACCTTTTTAAATCCGAAGACATCCATTTCGGACACCGATATTCCCCTTTATAAATCTTCCTGTACATCGCCATTAAATTCGGGTCGTTAAACGGAAGGTAACCGGCGGTTAAAACAAACAGAATAACCCCACAGGACCAAACGTCGATCTTAGCTCCGTCATAACCTTTCTTCGACAGAATCTCCGGTGCCACGTAAGCTGGGGTCCCACACAACGTGTGTAAAAGACCGTCCGGTCGGATCTGATCGGTGACGGCGCTGAGACCGAAATCGGAGACTTTGAGATTCCCATTCTCGTCGACGAGGAGATTCTCGGGTTTGAGATCGCGGTGGAAGATGCCACGGGCGTGACAGAATCCAACGGCGGAGATCAATTGTTGGAAGAATTTACGGCTGAGATCCTCGCTGAAACGACCCTTGGCGATTTTGGCGAAAAGCTCACCGCCTTTGACGAATTCCATGACGAAGTAAATCTTGGTTTTGGTGGCGAGAACTTCATGGAGCTTGACGATGTGGGGGTGGCGGAGACGGCGCATGATAGAGATCTCGCGTTTGATATTGGACATTAAAGAAGTGCCATTGATTTTCTTCTTGCTGATGATTTTAACAGCGACGCTGAGGCCAGAACGAAGGTCACGAGCATGGTAAACCTTGGCGAAAGCGCCACAGCCGAGGAGTTTACCGATTTCGTATTTGCCAAATAAGGCATTATCGGAAGGGAGCTGTTCGATCTCTGGCATGGTTAATTAGCCAGAGCCAGAGATCGAAAGTAAAATTAAGAGGAGAAGGGAAGGAAGAAGAAGAAAGAAGAAAAAATGGATGATGATGTTTTTTCAGTTTTTTGTTGTTGTTGTTTTGTTTTGTTTGTTATGTCGGAGCTTTGTGTCCGTCCGGAGCAGGTGGGGACTTGAAGGAGAAGCTTATTTTAAAAAAGGTTAGAGAGAGAAAGAATCCGACTTTTTCTACGCGGAGACAGAAGTTTAACTGGTTTTCCTGACTTTTTCTTTTTTACCTATTTTATGAAATTAGATAGGATTTTATCTGGAGCGGAAAAAACAAATATTAAAATTAACAATGTTTTCTTATCTATCTATTGGGTTGGTTTTTTTTTTAGATAAAATCTAGTTAAATAGATTTTTAGATGTGGTCATCACAATGTATATATATATTTTAGATCTAATTGGATTTACAGTTTTAATAATAGAGTAATAAATAGTTACCTCAAAATGTTGAAAGTTTTAAATCTCTCCTCTTTTACATTTATGTAATATCGTAAAAAAAAGACTGTTATCTTGATTTAATATTTATAAATGGATGAGTCATTATGATAATTATATTAGAATAATTCTTTTTATAATAATCAACCACATGGAAGATTAGAGTTTGATAGGATGTTATATTAAAAAAAACAATTTTTTGTTTTTATTTGAAAAATAATTTTTTAAATTAAATTTCAAACGGTTTAAAAATATGATATTATTGAATATTAAAATTACTAAAAATAAATTTATGATTTTATGAGAAAAAAGTTTGAATAGTTTTTTTAAAAATATTGTGCTAAAAAAACTATTTTTCAGAATGTTCTCGAATAGTTTTAGTTTTAGTTTTAGTTATAATTTTTTAATGTTATTTTATTTTATTTTAATGTCTGGACAATAGGAAAGTTTTGTAGTTTACCAAAACGTAGAATAAAATTATATTAATTGGCTGGTTTCTAGGTGTCATCTAATCAAATAAAGTTATTTTTTAAATTATTAATTTAAGTAACTCATTAAATAAATAAGATTCTTTCTTTTTAGAAACAAATCAGATTCATCGAGTAATATAAAATCTTATTTTATTATCAATTTAAATAAATTAAAGTTTTGCCACTTGTTTTCTTGTGAATGGTTAAAAAAAATTGTGTCATGCTAAGTTTAGGCACCGCCACGTCGGTGCCGTTCGCGGTCTCTTCTTCAACGCTTGAATTTTAAAATCATTATTGAAAATTATTTAAATGTATTTTCATGTGAAATTGTGCCTTTCCTTTTGCCTTCGTTTTCTACTACCCGTTGTTCATTTCATCTTTTTTCATACATTTTATTTGTACCGGATAAAGATAAAATACATTCCTGCACTTTATGTTATTTTTAAATTTTACCCATGCACTTTTTTATTGTTTTTAAATATCTCTACACTTTAAGAAAATTATAAATCACACTATTTTATCGATTAAACTTAGTGAAATTTAGACACGTCTATCTTATACGCATACTATGTGTTCCAAAACCATTAAAAATTTCAAAAAAATTTAACATTTAAGTGTGATTTATAGATTTTATACCTTATTAATATAAGAGTTTATTGTAAAATTCTATACATATGTGAATTTTTTTTTGTTATTTTTCAGAAAATCATAGTACATGGTATACGTAAAATATAAATGCATCTCAATTTTGTTAAAACTAATCAATTGAAGGGTGTGATTTATAATTTTACTAAAGTACAATGATATTTTTTTAAAAAGTACATGGGTAGATTTAACAATAACTCAAAGTGCAGAGAAATATTTTACATTTAACCCTACTTTTATATATAGTTTTCATTTACTTTTTTAGAATAATAGATCTTTCATAATACTCACAATAATATGATATTATCTATTTTAAACCTAAATATTTTAGGGGGTGTTTGGTAGAAAGAGTAAGTTGGGGTGGGTTTTGGTAGCCTGGGTTTAGATAGTTTACTCCGCCAAAAAAAGAGGAGGAAGATGAGGAGGAGAATTAGTTGCCGCCATGGGTTTTGAGAATACGTTATTTTGGTCCTTGAAATTTTTCCATTCATTAGTGTAAGGAAATTCATTTATTGGTGGTTGAAAAACTAACTTCTAAGATTATATATGTTGAGAATCCCACATCGGAAAGATGTAGGGAACTCACAAGGTTTATAAACTCTAAGGGTCTCTCCTCTCATCACCAATTGGTTTTGAGATGGATGCCCACATTATTAATATGGTATCAGAGCCCAACAAGCCCAAACGGGCATTCGATCCAAAAATGGGATTCGACTCAAGAATGGTGAGCCTAAAAGAGACACCGTCTTGAGGGGACATGTTGAGAATCCCACATCGGAAAGATGTAGGGAACTCACAAGGTTTATAAACTCTAAGGGTCTCTCCTCTCATCACCAATTGGTTTTGAGATGGATGCCCACATTATTAATAATATATACCTTATTTCTTAAAACTCGTGGATGAAATAGACACTAAATAAAAAACTCAATGATCAAATAAACATATTTTCCAAAATTCATAAACGAAATAGACACAAATTAAAAATTCAATCGTCACATAAATACAAATATCAAAATTTATGGATAAAAAGTTACTTTACCCAAATCTCAGTAACATTATTTTTGTATAGATTGAGAGTATATAATTTTACCCATAAAAGAATGGATAGATGAGAATGAAAAAAAAAAATTAATAAAATAAAATAAATTCAACACACTAATTCCTACGGAGGCTGAACAGAAAACACAACGCCCCATGTGCCGACACGAGCCTTACACACGCTATAATTAATTATAAATAGGTATTCTTGTTTTTATTATAATACATATATTAAGTTTTTTTTTTTTAATTTTAATTTGAGAGAATATATATTAAGGTTTTTATTATAAGTTGGACTTGAATCAACATATTTCAACTAAGGGAAAGGGAATTGCCGTGTGAAAACTGCATCCCACCTTTGAATTTAATAGTACATTATTATTTTTCTAATCGTTCAACATCTAACACAACCAAATATGTGAAACCAATCTTGCCTTTTGACAATGACAATGACAAGATTATTTCTTATGTTATTTATCTTAATTTTGTATTCATAAGTTGTTGTTTTTTTCCAATTAATAAGGTTGGAATTTTAACGTCGATTTAACCTCTATCGTTATAATTATAAAATATAATTCTTTACTATTCCCACATACACTTAATTTAATAGTTTTAGTATGATCCTTTCAATATTACTAAATATACTAATGATAGAGAGCAACATATATTAATTAACTACAAAATTGGTTGAAAACAGGTAATTGGGCGAAGTTAGAAAATGACAAGGAAGGAAAAAGTGTATTTAAAGTTAGACAACTCATGCATGTTAATGTAATTCATTACGTGTTAAAATTTAAAAAAAAAATATACAACATTAAATAGTAAAAAAGTAGAGAAAAACAAATTTATATAAATTTACGTGCAAGCTATATATTTTGATTAAAAAAAAAATAGTACAAAATATCAATGAAACAACTACCATTTGTATTTATAATCCTCAAATTTTATCATTTCATAAAATTCCTCAATTTAAAATAGGATTCGGAATGAATACCCATTAAAAAACAAAGAACTGATAATATTACAATCTAATTGTTATAAAAATAAAAAATAAAAATTCAAAGAAAACTATCTTTGTCCTTTTTTTACTATACGCTGTGAAATCACGTGGAATACGTAAAAACACGTGAATATAAATCAACGTGTCATGAATTGATTTCTTTCAATCACGTGAAGATGCCAAAATACAAACCATAAAAAGGTGTGAGAATTCAGACGTTAAAAAGTTAAATCAGATGCTACAATTAATTCACGGGTTTGTACAACAACTTCACCAACTTTCATGGCAGAACCAGAAATTTCGTTTAAAAGCCTAAAAATAGAGCTAATTTTGGGTCAAAATTATATAAAGTTAATATCAATAAATAAAGGGGAGGGGAAAATAGATAAATTAAACTAAATTTTCAATTTTTTACCTAAAAAAATCAATTTTTACATATAATTTTTCAAAAAAATGAGGGGCACGTGCCCCCCCGGCCCCTTAGCTCTGCCCCTGCCACTTTGTATTCCCAATTTGAATTATCAGCAAAATTAATTTTATTTCTAAAAGTTAAATATTCAAACTTAGAAACAAAATTAAGGGGTTAAAATACTTACAAATCCACCAAAATACCCTTAAATAACACAGTTACAAATAGTAACACTTTGTATCACGGATGGTGTTTGAGCTACATAAATTTAAATCTTTTATCTTTTAGTTTGTTTGAGCTACATAAATTTAAATCTTTTATCTTTTAGTTTGTTTGAGCTACATAAATTTAAATCTTTTATCTTTTAATTTTATAATTTTAGGTTATTTAAACCTATCATTATTAACAAATTCATTTATTTTCACTATTCTAACATACTGTACTCTAACTCATCTAATAAACTTATTGTTATGCATTATCTAAACATATATTTGATAAACTCATACTTAATAATCTCAAATTTAACAAACTCACTAAGACTCTTGAGTCTAACACACTCAGAGATCCATCACAATAACTATCATTTTTAATCAGTGACAGATCTATGATTTAAATTTGGAGGGGCACAGAGTAGCGCTGCAATTTATAGAAACTGTCAAATCGAAATCAACTGAAATTTATAGAAATCAATACCTTAAACCGCCTATGTGTTCAAAACCAATTCGACACATAGGCGGTTCATTTTCAATTTGTAATTTTGTTTCCCTTTTTAATCGGTTCAGTGTCGATTTTATTTAAAACTGTCATAAACCGAACTTAAAACACCCTTAACATGAAATACATACAAATATATAATATTAATAACTACAAAGATAAAATCTATATATTCACCATTGGTATCTAATTTGGCGAAAATTAAGTCAAGTAAATTTTAAAATATTTAGTTTTTTATATTAAAAAATTACTTCATATTAATAATTATATATAGATAAGATAGATAGATAAAAAAATAGAAACTTTTATTGCAAATGATATTTATAATATATTAAAATTTAAAATTAAATGTAAATTTAAATATAATTTATATTTTGATTTTGAAAATAGATCACATAAATATATTGAACTATTTTATTTATATGAAATTAAAATATAAAAAATAAATGAT
This sequence comes from Gynostemma pentaphyllum, assembly GCA_028015215.1. NCBI lineage: Eukaryota > Viridiplantae > Streptophyta > Magnoliopsida > Cucurbitales > Cucurbitaceae > Gynostemma > Gynostemma pentaphyllum. The sequence continues at coordinate 17,511,271 of CM051355.1, forward strand.
TTTAAAGAAGAAGAAAACTACACGATAAATGGATAAAAAATGACGTATCTTTAAAAAACTGGGGATCCAATTTGGGTTGCAAGTGTGGAAATGCTAACTCAGGCCAACGGACTACGCACATGTTTCAAGAATATCACAACTCATTATTCTATTTAATTACAAATTAAGGGCACGATTTTTTTAACTTAAATTCATTTTTTTTTTATTTATATACAAATCGAGGGGGCGTCCTACAGTAGATCCGTCAATGTTTCCAATCATGTCTCCAAAAATAGGTTATTATATATATATATATATATATATATATATATATATATATATATATATATATATTATTTTTTTTAAATTTAAATTTAAGTTTAATTTATGAAATAAAAAAGTTATAAAATTAAAACCAGATCATTAAACTAACAATTTGAATAAAAAAATCTTCTTTATTTAAAGTTAATAACTGTAATAATATTCACTTATGAAGTTAGATGGAATCACACTGAGTTTACGAGATGGTTCTATAGGCTTTCAAGAAATTCTGATGGAATCACACTCTGTTGCCTTTACTTTTCGATTGAACATCCCAAAAATATATCAAAATGTCACGGGGGACATGTGTCCTTGCCGGTGGCCGGTGCCCCCCAGGCCCTTCACTACATTACATCATTCCCTGTTCCCAACAGTTTCTGATGGGTTCATAAGAATATTCGTATTATTAAATACACCATGCAAAAATTCTTTCCTGGAAATTACATGATTGCCCATAAATAAATATTTTAAATTCATTTGAATTATAAACACGTATTTTAATGCTACTGCTCCATAATAGAATTAGTGAGCTCTTATACATATAATAGAGTCATATCTAATATTTATAAAAGTAGCCGATCGAAAACTTATTAATAGATACAATATAATATAAAACCCAATTTTATATATGTAAATATAAAATTGTCACTGGTTTCACACATATTAATTACTTATCCACTTTTATACATAATCATCGATTTACTAATTTATAATAGTGATTGGTATTTCGTACATGTAATCATTTATTCAACTTACACGTAACCACTGATTTTACTGCTTCAAGTCTCACAAATTTTGAGATCTCAAATCTCTAGAGAGTCAAAGACTCTTCCTCTTTCAATGTGGGATATGTCTTTCTTTCTTTTACTTCTTTATTCTTTATGTTATCAAACTATTAAATAATTTATATTTTATAAATTCATTTTAGATTAGTTTACAATTTATAATGACAATAATAATAATTTTGTACATTAGCTATTCCAGTCCCAAAAAAAAAGTGATCATTATGAGGTTCTTTCTTGATTATTAATCTGATATACATGGCTATTTTTCAGAACCACCATCTTACTTAAAAATTGAAGTTTTCACAATCATTTATAACTAGGCCCAAAACATCTCGAGCTAAGGCCCATTTCGAATGTTTTAGCCCATTTGAAAATCAGAAACCTTGAATGCCTTGCTGTGTTTTGATTTTGATAAAACTCCATGCGAGCATATGTTTGGATTCTCCCTTTCTAAAAATTACAATTACATTAAATACAAAAGATATTCGTTCTCTGATCATGTATGAAAATCCTATGTTCTTATAAACAGTTCATAAAAGAGAGTTTTTTTTAAAGAATTTATCTCAAATAGCATAAATCTGCATACTAATTACTAAAATGTCAAAAAAAAATTAAAAATTACTCAAATATCATAATTATAGTTCAATAAATTATTGAACTATAATTCAATTAATTATTGAACTATTTTTCATAGGTATTTTTAACGAATTTGTTTGCTTTTTGGTTTTTTAAATTCAAGGTCAATAATTTATTGAACTATTTGATATTTTTTTATTATTCTTTTCAATGAATTTACTAAAAAAATTTAATTTTTTAGTTCCATAAATTATTGAACTACAGTTTAATAAATTATTGAACTATAATTATGTTATTTGAGTAATTTTTGAAAAAATCAAATATTTCAGTAATTAGTATGAAAAAAATGCTATTTCAGTAATTGCCCATTTTTAAAGAGAAAAATCAACCGCTAGATTTTTTTTTCCTAATATTATCAAGATTTATTACTCACGATTATGAAATCATTTAGGAAATTTGTAAAGTAATCAAATTTGTCTCTTTTCTCCCTTTTACTCTCCCTCCAATGAAAAAGCATAGAGTTTCTTCAGTGGAATCTAATTAATTAGGGATCGTTTATTTGGTGGAATTTTTAGACATCCATCTTCGAATATCCGATGAGAAAGAATAGAGTTTCCTCTGGCAAAGAAACTACAAATCTAATTCTTCCTCCAATTCATACTTTTGTCAAGAAAAAAATAATTATCAACAATCAATGAAATCAATACTATTCCAAGAGATAGAAAATGTACTTAAGGGACACAATTCCATACTTTAAAAAAATTAATTAAATTGCAATTCGTATCCTTGAGATTTATCTTTTAAGCAAAGGGTATTTTTAAAAACAGCAGATTTTAAATTGTAAATTTTAAAAATAGTAAAAAATTTCATAATTTTCTTATATGTTTTATTTCTATAATCTTTTTCACAAAATAACACAAATCATTAATTAATGAAAATGATCTCATTAATTTAATAAAAAATATGGGTCTTCCTTCATTAAAATATGAAAATAAATACTTAATCTCGAAATAACTATTCTCCCATTCACAAAAATAATAAAATTAAATATATAACTACTCAAATTAGGATATGATTAAATTATGTAAGATATGTGTAGCTATCTTTACATCTGTTTTAATAACTTAGTCATATCCTGATATGAAATACTATATACCATTGTTGGTTCATATCAAAAAAAGTCGATTGGTGATGTAATCAACAAATGTTAAGAATATCGCATCAAAAAGATGAAATGACATAATAATATTTATAAAATTTAAACGTTACTTCTCTCATAATTATGAATTGATTTTGAGATGCAAGCTCATAATTATTAAGATGATATCAGAACCCAACTACTCAAACGTCTAAGGTTACTTTCTCATTATCAATTGGTTTTTGAGATTAAAACTCCTGATAATTAAGATATTATCAAAGCCAAACTAACTCAAACGTTTAAGAGTCACTCTCTCATTATCAATTAGTTTTTGAGATATCAACCCATGATTATTTAGAACAACACGATCCCACCTATCAACTAACTATTTTTCATTATGAAATGGTAAAATAATAAGCCATCAAAATAAGGAGAGAGTGTAGTTTTATTTGAAATTAATCTTTAAACAGAAAAACAAAGAAACTGAAAAGAAAAGAAAAGAAAAATAACACAACTCAAGAGAAACGGTAATCAGTTTCTCCTCCTTGATGGTGGTTGTAAATTAGGAGTAGAATCATCATAATCAGGAGCAAACAAATCCTTACAAAGCTCACCATAAAATCTACTCACCAAATCAACAAACACAGGACACTTGAGATTTTTCCAACAAAACAAAAGCTCTTCCACATCCATCAAATCCCTCACTTTCCCTTCTTCAATCATCATTTCCACCAAATAATTCTCAAAACTCCTGCAAGCATCTTCCACTTCCACTTCCAACTCCGCCGCCGCCCCCTTTCTCGCCCTCACGTAAGCCGGCGTTATCGGGGATGGAAACAACAGCTTCTCTTTGATATCATGAAATCCAACTCCTCCATCAGAAACACTCCTGAGCTCTCTTACCCTATCCATATTTTTTGTTTTTCGTAGGAAACGGAAAAGACTATAACGACGAGGTTTTTCTTCTATGAGTTTGGTTCTGCGTTGACGTAATGGACGCCAGATTAGTGATTTTATAGAGAAGGGTTTTCTGATTCTGAATCGGAAAATTCGGAAGATGAGTTTTTTGCATGGTTTAGTTAACTTGGATTTCAAGGAAACTAACGCAGCTAATTCCACTTTCATAGCTAGGCAGGCTAATGATTAATGAAAGAGTATGGATTACGGAATTGGAAAACACAAAAAAGAGATGTTTGGTTATCCGTGTAACAGAAGGAAAGAGAGAGAATAGATGAAATGAAATTAAGGATGTTTGGTCTGTATCGAATGATTGTTTTTTATGTTTGGTTTGTAAAGAAAAAGGGAGAAGCTGAATTGGGTAAGTGGGGTTCACGTCGTCTTTGGAAGATAAAGGGAAAAGTAAGTGGCAAACCATTAAATGAAATTATATGGATTTGGATATATACTCTCTCGATTTCAAAAACGATTTTGTCATACCTCCTTTCACAGTCATAACCGTTAGATCTGTATTTTTAATATGAGAACACCGTAACCATAAATATAATATAATTTAATTTTTTATTTGAAATAATTGATTGAAATTTTGGTGTGATATTTGTTTTGTCTATTTATGAGTATATATCACTAAACTAATGATTAAGAAAACATTAGTTTGTTTTATTTACCTAATGTTTTTTTTTTTTAATTATAAACAGAAAATGGCAGCCTACCTACTTATATCGTAACCATACTGGGCCGTAATATTTTCTCTATTTCTATTTTGGGCCGGACCTGTCTCCGTATATCGGGCCAGATGAAACCTACCATATTCATTTCATTCCATCCCAGACTATAACCCACAACTTTGTATATTTACAATTTCACCCCTCACGACATGACACAGATTTCTACAGATGATGATTTCTCCTAGTTCTCACAACATCAGCACCTCGATTCCCGACCAAGTGTAGGCCGGAAACGGTTTTTCCGGAAGAAGAAACATCACACGGTGCTTGAAATCCTATGTTTTCCACAGCTCCGACGGTCTTAAACAATCTTCTTCTACTCACTTCTTCGACCAATGATCTGTGTAATAATTGGCTGTGTACGTCTACTAGTGATCTGTTTCTTGTTAATTTCCGACCATCCATTCCGGCCCTCTTCTCTTTACGACCTCCTTCTCTTTGAGATGTCATTCCTTCCATTGCTCGGATCTGTTTATGTAAAATCCCGGCTAAGAAATCCTTGCTTTTTTGGTTGTCAATGGGACAGAATCTCGTGGCGTTGTGAATCTTAGTGATGTTATGTTGTTCTATCCGGACCGGATTCTCGTACTCCTCGCTGCTTGTGTAATTCATGTTTGAATATTTTCCTGTTGTCGATGAGCTTTGTGAACTGCTATCATCTACCACCTCATCTGCAAATTCAATATATTATACCATTGATATCCTAAACCAGTATAAATGAAATCTCATGCGAGATATGCATACCTTGGAACCAACTAAAGCCGTCCGTTATCTTTTGATTAGTAGTCCTCGGTGAGGAGATCAATCCGAATGTCGTCGCTTGCGACGACGACGAAACAGAGCGGAAGGTATGATGAGATCTAACATCATCTTCTTCTTCTTCTCCATGGCTGAAGCTGAAAGGATGGTTTGAAGACTGATGATCACTTGTATTCCAATTTGGAACCAATGCAGAAATCTCTCCTTCAATCATATCAGCTATTTCAAATGGCTCCCAATCAGTAATCTCCATCTCTTTCACCATCTCCATTGCCACATCTATTGCAGTATCATTCACTATATCAAATGGGAAGTATATATTTTTCCCTAGAGAACCTGCACACACATATGGCTCTGTTTTTAAGCACGTCACATTACATTTTCGACACGATATCGAAAACGGGACAAAGAAAAGTTACCATCTTTATCTGCAATTTGAACTCTCAGAAAAAGGGTATCATCTTCTGGATTCAGTTTTCCTGTTATTGTCATGTTTGTCCTGTTTAAACCTTCATTCAAATGCAATTTCTCCATTTCTTTGGCATTTAGGAATGGCTTCTGTTCTTGATTCTTTTCCTTCTGTAAATTTTGTTTTTCTCTGTCAACTTTGAAGAAAGGATCACGTAATAGTTCTTTCGCTGACGGTCTCATCGAAACCGGTAATAAGCATTTCTTGATAAATCTCTGTGCATCCGGTTCTTGAATCTTGTATAATGCTGCCGGCAACTTCCCCTTTACAAAAGAAAGCAAAATATATATATGAAGTGTGAGATTTTTCTCTCTATTGAATTGTACTGATGATTCTAAACATTTTACGTTTTTCCGTACCGATGTGACTTTCTTGTAAATCTGTGCAGGATTAGAACACTCGCTATATGGATATTCAGAAGTGAGCATCTCTAAAACACACATGCCAAATGAATAAACATCAACTAGCTCATTGTAATCCTCCTCGTATAATTCCGGCGCCATAAACTCCGGTGTACCTAAAGACGAATCGAAAAGAAAAAAGCAACAAGCATCGGTAATTTAGTCCTTAATTCAAAATATCAGAACCCATCAGAGACCAATTTGGTGCTAAAAGAATAAGAACCTATAACACTGTGAGCCGATTTCGAATCATGGAGAATAGCAGCAAGCCCCAAATCACCAATCTTGACTTGCCCAAGATGACCATTTACAAAGACATTATCACATTTCAAGTCTCTATGTATAATTGGAGGATCATGCTCATGCAAATAAATGAGACCCTGAAGAATCTGGCGAGCCCAATTCTTAATAGCGTTCAGGTTAACTCGCCTATATTTCTTCCCATATCTGCACGAGTTATAAAAAACCATATCAGATTATTTTTAATTTTTTTTTTTCAAAGTAATTTGGTTAGGATTTGAAATGGGGAAATTACTCTCTGAGTGTTCCTGAAGTAAACAATTCAGTAATGAAGTTGAAGGTTTTGCGATCGATATCGATCCAAGAGGTGTAGAATCGAATAATCGAGTCGTGTTTGAGTGTGCTAAGTAGATGAACTTCCGAATAGAGCCTCTGCAAATCGTCAGGCGATCGGAGAACTTCATTGAGTTTAACTTGATTCCATGCCACTTCAATTCCAAGCAATTCATCAATGGCTTTGTATACTGTTTTCATGGCCCCTTTCCCAAGAACTTCTTCAAACTATTCAATATGTTCATGTAAAGATCAGCAAAACTATACTTTCAGGTCCGGATCACTTGATTAACAACACAATCATTCAAAGTAAAAGAATAATGTCTCTGAATTGGCAGAATAGTACTAATAACTAAAAAATGTCATGTTATTATTTTTGCCATAACCCAAAACCAAAACAAGACCCGTCTAGAATAACTTTTAGAATGTTTTAAAAATGTTTTTGGATAAAAAAAGAATTATGGATTTTTGACATAAAAATACGTTTAGACCCTCTTAAAAGTTATTTTTAAACAGACTTGTACTTTCGAGTTTTATGAAAGATTTCTTGTTATTAGTTAATAAATTAGGGGTGAAACCGGTTCGGTCCGGTTCGGTTTTTTAATTAATTTTAAAAACCGGACTGGTTTGGTTTATAATAGGAACCGGCCCGGTTTTGAATGGTTTTTGCCGGTTCGGTTTTCGGTTTTTTCCGGTTTTTCTAACATAGGCCATTTGCATTTAGTTTTTAAAAAAATCCTCCAACATTGAAGGATGAAACAAAAAAAAATCAAACATAAACAAAAACTTAGTTGAAAAAATTAGATTAATAAAAATATAAAATATAAATTAAAATAAAGTGATAAATATACATATAAAATAAAACAAATAAATAAATAAAAATTAGGGAGAAATAGGGATGGGTATGGAATTTTTACTTGTTTTTTAGAAGCCGGTTCGGTTCCGGTTTTAGCCGGTTCAGTTCGGTTCAGTTTTTGAATAATGGAAACCGGGACGGTTCGGTTTTTTACGGTTTCAGCCCGGTTTATTTTTCCGATTTCCGGTTTTTCGGTTTTTTCTTTCACCCCTAGTTAATACCAGTCAAGTAATCCTTCCCTTTTCAAGAAAAGGATTATAGAAAAGAAAGCACTATGGTGACAAGAGCTTAATATCATTGATGACCTTATAATATTCCCATCTAGGAAACACATATCTATAATACTCAAAATTAAAAGGTAAAAGAATAGTCCCAAATGAAAAAAATTCCTCAATCACGTTAGAATTTTGAATCATCTCCCTTATATACTGTATAAAAAAAGTCATTTGTAAAAATATATTTGATAAGAGAAGTTGTCAAGTCTGAGTTTATATAGCCTAGGATTATATATATCTTATATTTGGATTGTTGGGATATAAGTATAAGAAATTTGAGTTTAATCTATTTTTGGTAACTGAATTTCAGTATGAGTTTTTTAGTTATTAAATTCTATTAAGAATATTTAACAAACTCTCACTTTATACTATATAAAACTCATGCGTTTAAAAAAACTAAAATTCGGAGTAATCAAATCTACTAAACAAACATGAATATTTATGTGGCGAATAAAGCTCACATCAACTCTCCTACCAAACATATCCGAAATCTCCATTAAAATTGAATTATGCCTCGTGTAAGTAGTGTTCAATAAAGAATAAATAAACCCATTATTAACTTTACAAAAGCAGGATCAAAGTAGCCCACGCAAGTTGTCCAAAAATAATAGAATGAAAAAGTTGATATGCACACGTATTAAATATTTGCAGAGACTTTTCCCCATTCTAAGGACTCTATACGATTAAATAATGGAGAAAACAACATTTAAACTAATCACCAACTACGTAAGACGATCGATCGAACATTAATTAAAACAAAGTCAATCTGAGAAAAAAAATAAAATAAAATGAAAAAACAAGTAGGAAGGGGTTGAATAAATCAATAGATAATATATAAACAAAAAAAAATGGTGGGAAAGGAAATGGAAACTTACGCGGCCGTAACGACATGTCGGATCGGTTTCAACGTACGTAAACTCGGAGATGAAATGATTAAGGTTGCTGGATTTTCCTTTACCTCCTTCAATATTATTATTCTTCAACATGGTTTGATGCACACAGTAATAGTAATGGTATAAAATTAAAAAATAAATTTGTATAAAAAGAAAAGGGAAAATGGATGAATGAAGTTAAATATGAGGTTTTCCGTGGTGATTTTCGTAAGAGAAAAGGTGAAAAAGGACCCAAAAAAGCCTGGAATAATCAATTATAAGCAGAATATTATTCCATCCCATCTCCACCACTGCGCTTGATTTCTCTTGATTTTTGATTTTCAAAACCATTAATAATATAGCTTCAAAAGTTAACCACCTTTTTTCTTATATAATAATAATATAGGGAAGGACGGTTTAGGAAATTTGAAAGTAAGTAAAAGGACGAAGAGTTTTAAGATTGTGTGCCATATTTGAGAAAGATCACTACGGAACTTTAGTTGAAAACATCTGAGGCTTAAAAAAAGAAGAAGAAAATAAGGCAATCGATTATAAAGAGCATGAAGAAGAGGAAGGAGATGGACGAAATAAAAAAGAGAGCGAGAGAGAGATGGAGAATTTCGAAACGGAAATGTGTTTTTTTTTGGGAAGAGGAGAACTATGAATTGTTCAATTTGGACAATTTTTAAAGTCTTTTTTTTTTATTATTATTTGTAATTTTTGGAGGTATTATAGGAAGGAAGATAAGATGGAGATGCAAAAGGGGACTTGAACGGTACTGACACCACCAGGAAAGGACGAGGATGCGATTGTGGGTCCTCTTGGCTTTGGGATGACAGTGATTTTTCGTCAAATTTTTCAATACTCTTGTTATAGATATGTTTTTCTCTATAATATTTAGTCATATGAAAGTTGTAAATTTTATTATTGAAAATAAATACATACGATAAGATATTAAAGGAAGTTGAAAATATTTGATTCAACCGGAGTATTGAAAAATTATCTAGATGGGATTAAACAACATCATTTACACAAGCAAATACGTAAAGTTTGACTTTAATTCTGATAGATCATTAGATGCTTTGAGCAAGTGATGCTTCATATAAATAATAACCACCTAGGGATGGTCCTTGAGTTTTCTCTCTATACTTATCTCTATAGTAAATTGATATGTCAAACTCTAGAAAATTTATAAAGGAAGTTCTATTAAAACCAAGATTATTTATAGAGAATAACTTTTTTAGTAATAATTTCATTAAATAGAGATATAGTATGAAGTGTGACCACATTATGGAGTACTAGAATCTTTTTCTTTGTCACATTTATTTTATGTTAATTCAATGGTTAAAGGTATAGGTGTTTTTCCCATCGAATTATAATTTTAGATGATAAAGTAATATATTAAGTATTTAATTTTTCTTGTATATCTATTGTCTAAACTATATTTTATAGTTTAAGTTAATTATATATGTTATGTGTATGTAGACATTCAAATGAATATTATTCGGTCTAAAGCATTAATTAAAGAAAGATAAAGAGTCCTATTTGGATAGGTATATAACATGAATCTTAGAAGTGCCTCACATATGTTGCCATTTTAAAATTTTATAGGGATGTATATGTTATGTGTTGAACCTCGTGAATAGAAAGTTTGAGTCTGTGAAGCCAATATTCAAGAGGGTTTATCAAATGCCAACATACTTTAAATAAACTCAAACCTATAGCAAATCAACATATATTTGATTAACGATATTCTAAATTAGTACATCTTAGAAATGGTCTCAATTGTTATCATTTATTTTAAAAATTAATTAAGAGAATATTTGGGTATATTGAGATAGTTTTTTTAAAGTGTTTGTAAATGTTTTTTAAATGATTATAAAAAAGCTTTCTTTATTAAAAACTATTAGGCACTTAATATTGTAGATATTAGAAAAGTTTGAGTTTGTGAAATCGATGTTAAATATGATTTGTGGTTAATCTTGTGACTAAACGTTTTGCATTGCTAGAATTTGATATGACTACTTGTATGACCTTAATTCTTATATATAGAGAGAGAGGATATTCTAAATGTTTTATAATTTAATCTAAAACATATAAAATTTAAGAAAATGGAAAGGTCATATTAATATATCTCAGAAACATTTCATTAGTTACATCTCTAAAATTTAGGGTGAGAATATGAAAAATGGAAATGAGTTTCACACTTCTTTTCTATTGGTATCGGCATCACTTTCTCAAATTTATTATTGGATTTGACATCTCATTTTAACACATTCACATTATTTTCATCTTTCATTCTTATTTTCATACCATTTGAATATCACAACACATACTTCACTTTCTCAAACATTATAAACCCAGGTTTTCCTTCACCAAACTCCCAACCAAACACCTCTAAAGAAATATTTAATATACACAAATCATAAAACTCGAGTTTGTGTAATCGCTATGAAGAAGGTTTATCAAATGCCAACACCCTTTTAAAACTCATGCAGTAATATCATGGGCAATCTAAACAAATTTGAGTATAAATGAACATAATTTAGACTAAAACAAAATTGAAGAGAAAAGGGTAGTGTTAGGGGACAACCGGGGCCACCACAACTCCACATTGGTATGATATTGTTCACTTTGGGCCTAGACCCGCATGGCTTTGCTTTTGGTTCCACCCAAAAGGCCTCATACCATGGAGATGTGCCCTTCCCTTTATATTCCCATGACCATCCCCTTCCGTAACCGATGTGAGATTTTGTTCGCTCCCAACAGGTAGAAGCCTAATGGGTTGGTGCAATTATTAGAAAGAAATTCCAAATGGATGTCGGATTGTACGGGAAAAGAGAGTCATCCACTAAACATCTTATTAATCAATCAAACACATAAATCATCATTAGATTCCCCATTGAAGGTACCAACTGGCTGCTGGCAGCCACTAAAAATTAATAAATAAGAAACACTTATAATGTAGAAGAAGAAGTAAAGAAGAAAGAGTCAACCATTCAATTAATTCATATCATTTTTCCATATTTATATTCCTATGGCCACCAAAAAATTTACTTTATATCGTCTATCAATATTGCCATTTATTTTGTTTGTGTTTTTAATGCTTTTATTCATAATTCATATGATGCGCAATTTTTATTTCATTTATTTGGAAAAAGCTATTTTGCAACATTACACACCACTAAAATGGGGTTCCATTGCCATATTGGCAACTTTTTTATGACATGAAATGTCTGGGATTTTGTTGAGGATTCTTGCTTCCTATAAACCCCTACTTTTTCATGTTCTTCAATAGACCTTTGAAAGCTACTACATGTTTATCTGAATACAGGCATATATAGTACACCCATCTTTCTTGAAAATGTGTATTAATCATAATCAACAATTGTAATGTGTCTTAACTCAATGAATTCTTACAACGTGTACATTTAAGGGTAAAATATATTTTGGATCCCTAAGTTTTGAGGTTTATATTCTATTTGGTCAATGAGTTTTCAATTTGTATCTATTTCGTCCTCAAGCTTTGAAAAATAAGTGTATTTGGTTCTGGAGTTTTCAATTTGTGTTTATTTCATCCTCAGATTTTAAGAAATAAGATCTATTTGATCCTTGTGTTAACTTTCCGACCATACGTAAACAAATTTATTTACACTAATTGAATGAGAAAATTAATAGCACCGACCGAATTGACTTATTTCTCAAAATTCGAAAATGAAAGAGATACAAATTGAAAATAGACACAAATTACTTCAAAACTCAAATACCAATAAATTATTTTACCCTACATTTAAATCCCCCTGAAAATTACTCTATAAAGTTTTTGTCCCCTCTAAAAAAATCGATTCCACACCTGATTAAACACTATAATACATACATCACACCAAATTTATTTTGGTTTTGAATCAAGTTGAATAGATCTATCTCGATGAAAGAGAGACATTTTTAAATTATTTAAATTAAAAAAAAAACTAATAATTATTTGAGCTTGTAGTTCATTTAGAAAATTGAGGAGACAAAAAATTATGAGAAGAATATCCAGCGTAATAGTACTGAGCATCATTAAATTGATAATACATTAGGGCCATTTGCAAATCTAGCAAATTTTTTAGTAATATTTGTAAAAATAAAAGCTCAAAAAAATATTTACAAATATAGTAAATTTTGATCGAGTTTATCAATGATAAATATTGAATTACATATTTTTACACTAAATTTATCATTGATAAACACATAAATCACTGTTTATCACTGATAAATATGATAAAAATTGCTATATTTATAAATATTTTTTTGAGTTGATATTTTACAAATATTACATAAAAATCTGCCACTCAATAAAATTTCCCAATACATTATAACAAACCTAATAAATGATAATAGAATAATGGAGAATCACATAACAAGTGATTATATAATAAATGATAAATCATTAAAAAAAAAAAAAGATAATACGAAAAAATCAAATAATATCTAAAAAATATCTTCAGTGTCTATAATAATGTATTCTTATTTCTTATTGATTATCAATAATAAAAGTTTTGAAAACTTTTAAAATGATATTTCTAATCAATATTAATCTGAGATTGATGGATATGAAAAATGTAATTTTTAGAAAGTTTTAAAAAATTTACTATTTTTAAAACTTTCAAATTTTTTACTATTTAAAAGTATTCATTCTTAAAATATAATATTTTTTATGGAAGAAAAAACTCTTTTCTCATCGTAGAGATATCCATGTTTGAAAAAAGAAAATAACAAGTTATCTAGTGTGGATATAGGACAAATTACCAATTGAGAAGACATCAACAACTACTCATTTCCAAATCTCTATCTGAAAGACTTTGCTTTTATTTATTAAAGTGTGTTGTTATTATCCTCTCCCTATTTCAAATAATGCCAATTTTACATGATGGGAAATGTTGATGATGATATCTTTTTTTTTTTTTTTGGCTTATTTGTTTGAAATTTAATACATATCAAGTTAATTGAATTTAAATTGTGTTGAAATTAGATTTGCATCTTATAGAGACGACTTTTTCATTTTTGTTTCGTGGCCTCATTTAATAAGCCATAGCCGCCAGAGCTTGTGGTTCACTAACTCTGTAATTTACTTGAAATTTCTCTTCATTTTAATCCTAAAATAATTTATTTTATTTATTATAGAAAAAATTTCCTGTTTTTTTTATGTCAATATTAAAATTATTCTCTCTTTTCCTTTCTTTTTCATCTGTCTCTCTTAAATCTTCGTATTGAGGGCCACTGTCCAAATAATATCCTTTTATTCTGATTCTAAACTCTTTTGACTTTTGAGGAGGAAATAAAGGTGGACATTATGAAAATAATGATGGATATAAAATCAAAATTTTGTAATTTAAAAAAAATAGAAATAAAGATAAATGATAAATAAATTAGATTTAAATACATCTTTTTTATCTTTTAAAAACTTCTATTTTTTTTTTAATTCCCAAATCTATAACTTATATATTAAAATTCATATGTCATTCTCAATACATTTCAAGTAATTAGATATCAACTCTTTTTTTATGAGATTAGAAGGTTCGAGTGTTCTTTCTTAATCTAATATCTAAAAAGAAAATATATATTAAATTTTATATTGTTTCAATTCAATGTAATATATGTTGAGAACTAAAATAGTAGAGAGATACTAAAGAGGAAAATGTTTTCTTATTCAATCATAACAACGTTGGCTAATTTTAAATAGCCTCCTTACATAACAAACTGAACTAAAAACAAGCAGTAAAAGATCAACTCCTATAAAAGTGGTGAGACTAAAACAAACAAACAGATCTTAACACCCTAAACAATAGGGATTTATTGGACTAAGCAATAAATCAACTCAACATATCCTCCCTTAAACAGTTTATATCTTTTTCATAACAGACTCTCAAACATGCTCGTAGCTTAAAAAAAAAATCTAGCTTGACTGGCTTTGTCATTATATTAGCTATTTGATCTTGTGTGCTACAATGAATTAATTACACAGTGCCAACCTTTGTGAGCTCTCGAAGGAAATGAAAACGAACATCAATATGCTTGCTACGACCATGCATTACTGGATTTTTTGAAAGCTTGATAGCAGAACTACTATCACAATGAATACTTGTTGTCTTTCCTTGCTTTCCAATACTCTGATCAACCAAATAGTTTGACAAGCACATGAAGCCGCTGCAATAAATTCAGCCTCAGTGGTAGATAAACTTACAACTGGTTGTTTTTTTTATATCTAAGATGAAGCTCCCAAACTTAATAAGAATACATAACCCGACGTGCTTTTTCTCTCTTCCAAATCTCCAGCATAATCACTATCTGTGTAAGCAATCGGTTCATCGTTTCCTCCATTTTTATAAAAAATACCAAAATCAAGGGTTCCCTTCAAATATCTCAACACCCTTTTTGCTATTTGTAAATGAAATTCTGTGGGATTTTCCATATACCTGCTTATAAGACTAACTACATACATCACATCTGGCCTAGTAGCAGTTAGGTACATAAGACTACCCACCATTTGTTTAAAGTAAGTCTTATTTACCTTAACTCCACCTTCATCCTTCATCATCTTACAACCTGGAACAATAGGATTATGAACTGAATTTCCTTTTTCCATACCAAACCTTTTCAGCACTTCAGATATATATTTTTTCTGATTAATAAATACTCCGTTTGATTTCTGCAACACTTCAAGACCAAGAAAATACCTCATTTTATCAAGATCAGTCATATCGAACTCACGCTTCATGGATTCTTTAAATTGTGAGACCATCAATTCATCATTTAATGTAAAAATGAGGTCATCGACATACAAGCTAATAATCAAAATTTTACCTTCTTCACTTGTCTTGATGAACAAAGTATACTCATAATCACATTTTTCGAAACCTTCGGATATGAAATATGTTTCCACACGGCTGTACCACGCATGAGGTGCTTGCTTGAGCCCATAAAGTGCCCTTTTTAATTTATAAACCTTATGTTCATGCCCCCTTTTGTACATAACCACAAGGTTGTTCCACAAAAACATCTTCCTTCAACTCACCGTAGAGAAACGCAGATTTTACATCTAGTTGATAGATAGTCCATCCTCTTTGAGCTGCAATCGCCACCACCAAACGAATAGTTTCCATACGTGCCACAGGTGCAAATACTTCTGTATAATCTACCCCATGCCGCTGTGAATATCCCTTCACTACTAACCTCGCCTTGTACTTGTCTACTTCTCCATCTTCATTAAATTTTGTTTTATAGACCCACTTCACTCCAAATTTTTTTACACCTTCAGGTAATTCCACTAATTCCCATGTGTCATTTTTTTTAAATTCTTCCATTTTTGTATCCATTGCTTTTTTCCACTTCTCACTTTTTACTGCATCTTCAAAGTGAACAGGATCATTTGTTGCAAACATGGCCAAGTGACTTTCATCATCTTCTTCCAAGAGTCCTTCTCCCGCTTCAAAGTCTTGCATCCAGATTGGTGGTCTCTTATTCCTCCCTTTAACCAAACTAGGTGACCTTTCAACTAAAGAATTAGAGGAAAAATTCTCACCATCCCCTTCTTCTTCTTTTTCTTCAATATTAGTCTCACTTTGCACTTCATTTTCATCAAAAACAGCAGCAACCTCTTCTTCCTCTTGATCACCCCATTCTAAATCACAACCAATATTTTCTTCATACTGCTTCTCCCAATCCCATCTCTTGTCTTCCTCAAACACAACGTCTCGACTTATTATGATTTTTTGTGAGGAGGGATCATAAAGTCGGTAAGCCTTTGACTTCTCGCTAACTCCCAGTAGAACACAACTCAAACTTTTATTATCTAATTTAGTTCTTTTACTATCAGGTACATGAGCATGAGAGAGACAGCCAAACACTCTAAAATACTCAACTGAAGGTTTAATGCCGCTCCAAGCTTCTTCTAGAGTCTTATCTCGAACGACCAACGTTGGACTTTTGTTCAAGACTTGTACTGTCCAATTGACTGTTTCAGGCCAAAAAGATTTAGGAATTTTCTTTTCGGAAAGCATACTACGCACCATATTCATAATGGTTCTATTCTTTCGTTCCGCGACTCCATTTTATTGTGGCGTGTATGCGGCTGTCAATTGTCTCTGTATACCATTTACATCAAATAAGTTATTGAATTCTTGTGATGTAAACTCTCCTCCTCGATCAGTGCGTAAGCCTCGAATAAATGTATTTGTCTCTTTTTCAACGTGAACTTTAAATCTTTTGAAAGTATCAAATGCTTCCGATTTTTCTGTCATAAAGAAAACCCATGTTTTTCTACTTAAATCATCTGTAAAAGTGAGTAAATACATTTTCTTGCTGTTGGAGATGGGCTTGATTGGTCCACAAATGTCAGCATGTAATAACTGAAGAATGTGTGAGGCTCTCCATGAGCTTATTTTAGGAAATGAAACTCTTTGTTGCTTACCAATCAAACAATCTTTGCATAACTTGGAAGGAGACTTAAAATGAGGTAAATCATTCACCATTTTCTTCTGTTGAAGAGTTTTCAATCCCTTAAAACTCAAGTGACCCTATCTATAATGCCAAAGTTGCACCAAATCTTCCATGGTTGTGTTAAAACGCGGAACTGCTGGTTGCACAAATGAATTCTCTGTTGTCATCCTTTTGTAGACTGCTGCCACAAAAATTTAATCAGATTCCTCCTTGCTCTGATACCAAATATTAAGAACTAAAATAGTAGAGAGATACTAAAGAGGAAAATGTTCTTCTTATTCAATCATAACAACGTTGGCTAATTTTAAATAGTCTGCTTACATAACAAACTGAACTAAAAACAAGCAGTAAAAGATCAACTCCTATAAAAATGGTGAGACTAAAACAAACAAATCTTAACACCCCATACAATAGGGATTTATTGGACTAAGCAATCAACCAACTAAACCATATAATATATTCAATGAATTTAAACACGTGCCAAAAAACGTTAGACCATGTTGTATGTATTTCATTTATTTTAGAAATTATAATGGGCCCAGCCCAAGAAAGCAAATATTAAACATTTTCTTTTCATTTATGATTGATTATTGAATTGTAATGATTTCTGATTAGCCAATCAACTAGTGGCGCGTGTGATATATGGGAACGCCAGGTCCGTGTTTAAAATTAAAATATTGGAAGGAATATATTAATTTATGCACATGAATAAAAATATGTAAATATCACAATAAGTACAGCTTGAGACAGAAAGAATGCACCAGCCGGGAATCGAACCCGGGTCTGTACCGTGGCAGGGTACTATTCTACCACTAGACCACTGGTGCGGTTGTTTAAATGTTTTGATTTGTAAAATATACAACACCGTTAAACAAAATAACACTGCTCAAAGTTAAAATTGAATAGAATTTTGCAAAGGAATAAATGATGGAAATATTTGAAGTGGTTTCCAAAAGAAAGTCACTGAAATGAAATTCCAAGTAACCAAATAAGCAATGAGTTGAGACTTTTCAACATTAAGGCAATAACATGACATTATATACAAAGGTAAAGTAATTTGTGCAGAAAGCTACAAACTCAAATCACCCATCCTGAGTCCTTGCAGAGATGCCTTTTCATTGTTGATTTTCTTAATCAAAGCTCCAATGATCCGAAATGATCCGAAACAGCCCGACTTAAGGAACCTCTCGGAGGCGAAACTTCGAGATTTTAACAGATTAGGAAACCAAAATAAATGGAAGACTAAAATTTACATTTGGTCTCTAATTATATGAAAAGATTAAATTTAGTTCCTTCCGTTTTGATTAAGTTCTATTTTAACCTTTATCATTAAATTTCTTAATGAGACAACAACGTGGCTCGCTTTCTTGCTCAATGACGAGGAGATTAAATACATGATATTCATAAGGATATTACTTGAATTTTTATTTATTTATTTATTTTATTTTTTGAAAAATAGTGAGTTGCCGATTCGGATGGACATTGAACACAAACAATTCACTATTTTTCTCCCAAAATAATCTATGTAATATTTTTATCGGCATCCAAGTGTTTAATGTGTCTATAGTGTTAGTAAGAAAATATGTCATGCAAATTTTTATTTTTAAAAAAAAAAAAATTAATGCTAATGACCAAAATTGAACTTAAGCAAAAGTTAAGGATTGGTTTAAACTTTTCAAACATCTAATACTAAATTCAAAATTGGGTCAAAACTTAGAGACATAATTAAAAACTAGGAAATGTTGTTGAGGACAAAACTTGTATTTTAACTTGAATGAAATGACAAGCAAACATCAGTCTTAAACAGATAGGAACGAGATTTTTCCAGTATGTGACCTTTAAAATGATAAAGCATAAGCTAGAAAAAAAAAAAAAAAAACAATCTGCATCGAGTATTTTAAGGCTCTCAAATTTATCTTACTGACGTAGAAGGAATTCTCAACCACTAAATAGTAAATGAGAAGAAGAAAAAAAAATTACTATATAAACACATGTTTAGTCTCGTAATGCTCATATAAATGCATACAAATTCATTCCTATCCTAACCTTACAAATTCTTAAATTAATTATAATTTAACGACTTAGAAATATGAACAAGAGTTGAATCAACTGGACTAATTGGAAAAGAAAACGCAGTCCCTGGCCATTGAATTTAATGGCGATCTACAATTATATTATAGATTATTCTTTTCATCTACTTTCTCTTTCTACACCTCTTTTTTTTTAATCGTCTTTCTAATACGATCTGAGTGTATCGATCAACCAGGGACTTTTTAATCTCACATTCACACTTTTAACGAGTCTGGAATATAAGATATTCTTTCATCCGCCAATCAACTCGAATCGATCAATCAGAGACTATATAGAATTAATTTAGATCCCACTGATTAACAGAAATTGACAAGCCCTGTTGAAAGCAAAATCTAACTCAACAATACAACTTTATTGTTGCAACTGGAAATATAGTTTACAGATAAAAATGTTGATCCATAGCATCTCCAAAACTGTAATTTTGATATCTAACTAAATAAGAAACCATCTCTATTGTATTACGTTCTGATCATTTCGATTTTGACTCTCGTTATTGTATGCATGCCCAAACTCCTTATTTCCTCTCTCATTCAATTTGTCTCCCTCTTCCAAGAGATTCAAGTGTGTATTGATTCCCTTCTAAAAAAAATATATATATTAAATGAAACAACCAATGGTGTTACTGATGGACAACTTTTGAGGGTGCATTTGCTCAACAAAGGCTTGGGTAAAACATAGATGACTTCTTAAATGTGTCGAGATCTTTAATGACAACTACAGATTCCAGCGGTGTCTCGGCCTCTGTCATATCAGCCTCACATCCCCAAACTCGGATTGCAAGTCTCCGACATTTGGGAGACGATTCCTGCAAATATGTTTTGTACCAATCGATAATGTCATTCTTTTGGATGCCTTTCAATTCCTCTGCTTCCTGCTCTGAGAACTCAAACATATACCTGAACAAAAAAAGAAGGATTAAAGGATTAGGCATAGGCATGACCTTCAATAATTCAATAAATATATTGCAGCTGCCAAAAGATCAACAATACCTCTTATCAACAATCTGATTCCATAATCTACTGGTTTCATAACTGAGTGAGGGATCCTTCTCCAGTAGCTTAGCCATTAGCCCATTTTTATAATTCTCAAAAGAAACTTCATCAAGAGCAAGCTGCATGCATACCCACCAAATTTTAAAATACGTAAATTTTGATTTCGAGTGAAAATATTCTAGTAGTTATTACATGATTTGTGTCCTTCCCAGCAAAGCTTAAAGGTCTAAGAGCATCATCACAAAGTATGTTTTAGAAGGACTATTCTAGTGGCTACCACAAAAATTAAAGGCCTACTTAGAGGAATTAAATAGGAAGTGGAAAAAATGCATTCTCAATAATGGAATTTATTATGTTGAAAAATGAAGGATGCATAAAGCTGATATGAATCTAATTTATTTATTCTGATGAAAACAAAGACAATAACAATAAGTAAAGAATAATCACCTATTGCCAGAGGATTCCTTATCCTCTGAATCTATGCTTGTTACTATACTTTTTTTCATAAAAATAAACAATTAATGATTTCTCATCAAAAAAAAATGTCAGCTTAATTAGAAGAAGAAAAAAAATCCACCAAAACATTTGATTTTTTATAATGGGGGAAATCTCTAAAGTTTTGCATGCCAGAACATCAAAAATTGGTGACTAAAAACACAAGGTTTGGGATTGTGCCATGAGAATGACCCAATTGCAAAATGAACTAGAACCCTGCCTATGAACACAGTTACAATGTTATCGAGATGAAAGTGACAAGAATGCTACCGTGTAAACCACATAA
The DNA here is from genome assembly GCA_028015215.1 of Gynostemma pentaphyllum. Lineage (NCBI taxonomy): Eukaryota > Viridiplantae > Streptophyta > Magnoliopsida > Cucurbitales > Cucurbitaceae > Gynostemma > Gynostemma pentaphyllum. The sequence continues at coordinate 17,532,305 of CM051355.1, forward strand.
AAATAACAAGCCCATTATCTCAAGTAACACTCATTATAATTCCAATCTACAATTGATTAAAAGACAGTAATGAAACACAATTATCGATGCCGGCAGCATAACAAAGGGGCTTGTACTTGTACACTGACCAGTAATTCTTGCAAGCCAGTTATGAAGTTGTCAATTCTTTTCTGCAAGAAGATGGGGCTGTACTCAGATGATTGAACAGAGAAACAAAAGCCATAAATGCGATATGTTATCCGCGGGCTACACTGGACAACATAACCCAGTTGCTCCTTTGTCCTGTACCATTCACAAGGAGAACAATTGATCTACATCAGAGCATAAATGATACCTTTACAAATCCCTAATACAAAAATTATTCATTTTGACATGTTCCTCCAATAAGCTGATTTAATATTGCATTGGTTGCCCTACATTTCTTAAACAAAGTGAGAATTTGTTCTTTACTCGCTTGGGTCGAAGAATAGAATGAACTTTCCCTAGGAAATGAAGAACAGATAAATATGCACAAACACAATTACAATATATAGTTTCCTGTGGGAAAGGATTTCCCTTAGAAATTCACCTTAGCTGATTGAAAAGTGGTTCTTCAATAATTTCATCAAATAGATCAATTAAGGCTTTCAGTCTGATTGATTCCAATCCAACCTCTGGCTCGATTTGAAAATACAGCTGCAATGTGAAACAAAAGGTAAAACCACATAAAGAAAAGATAAACAATGCTCACACAATTGTCAGACAAAATCAGCATTGGTAAACTAGAATAAGATTCTGTTGGACAAATAAACATATCTTATTTTCCTTTACCTCGAGCACAGAATTTCTGTCCAATTTATTTTTCACACCGACATCTCTGACAAGATTAGCACCAGGAGGGAAACATATTACACGCTCATAATGCCTCACTCCAAGAGGAAGTGGTTGTACAGAAAAGTTGGTTTTAAATATGTTTGACATGCCCATTGCCTCCTCTTCTAATAAATTTCCATGGCAAAGTCCCTCGATGTATAGCTGTTCAAAATAAAAATATAAAAATGAAGTATCCATATATAGATTTTTTACAAGGAAATAAAATTTTGATAAATGAATTATCTATTGAATTTACTTGTTGTCAAGGCAGACAAAAATTGATGAAACTAAAGGAAGAAAAAAGGGAGTGAGAACAAAACGGTTATCATATTGAAAGCAAAAAACATGCAGCAGTATATTAAGATTTAAGATTCTGGCAAACCATGAAATTAATACCTGGGAGAGAAGCTCGGGGATGAATGCATTCAAATTGACAAAAGACAATTCATTTAGAACATTCATTTTCTCATCAACATCATAGAATCTCTCACACAGAACTTGTAATCTCAAGTATGACGAGTGGCTTCGAGGCTTCATATTGGTGTTTCTCAAAGTCCTCTCCATATTTTCTTTAATGACCTTTATAGATTTGAGTCAGCTTCTCATTGTAAAGCCAAATGCAAGAAGAAATTAACAAGTTCTATCTCTCAAAACACAAGATTAAATAAAACCAAACACCTTAAAACGATCTTCAGAAGGCATAAAAGATTTAGCAGTAGCTAAAAGTTTAGACAGGAGAATGGGAAGCCTATCGTTGAAACCAAACAATTTCAGCTCGAGCTTGTCACCAAATATAGCTACAGAAGTTTCCAGCTTCGCAATGCTAGCCTGAAAAGGACAAACAAAGGTTTTCTGATAACATAATCTGAATCCCAAACAATTTTTTCTTGTATGGAATGCAAATAAAAAAATTGTATTCCGTGCTATTATATTTGTCCCAATACTCTTGTGATTATTTTCTGATAGAAACTGATTTAAGTCTTGATAGAAACAACAAAAGCCAGACTCCTAAGAAACAGTGTGGCCCATAAATGTACAATCCATGCTAGCCAGGAATGAAGCAATATAAATGCACCAAGGAATGTTTTAAAGAATAAGTGGTTAACCTTACCTGATATATAATCTCATTCAGCTTGTCTTTAAGGAGATGAACAAATAACTCGGTCAAAAGACAATTTTTCACACTACTGTATCCCCCATTCAAATTAATTCGAAAATATGTATTTGCCCGGGGAAGTTTAAAAGTACTGTCCAGCTTGTACCAAAACTTCATTAATGGTTCATCAAGTATGCATCTTGGAGAAGATTTATGGGAAAGATCACTACAAACTTTAGTAGCACGAATGGAAAAATCACATGGAATGAATTCATTCTTTGCAGGCAGATGAAGTGAGGTATCAATTTTGGGAGGGTCCTTCCACAGATCCATCAAAGAGGGAGCAACATCATCCTCAATATAATGTGATCCAAACCAGGGTTCAATTTTGAAATCTGTCAGAGAGAGATATTTAGCAGATCAACAATGAAAAAATGAATGCACATCCATTACTTGGCAGCAGATGTCATTTTTTTACATTTCAATCACCAAAAAAGGGGCAAATGAGTAAGCAAAGAAGATTCTCAATATAATGTGATCCAAACCAGGATTCAATTTTAAAATCTGTCAGAGAGAGAGAGATAGCAGCTCAACATTGGAAAAATAAATGCACATCCATTAAATTGGCATCATATATCATTTCTTTACAAGGAAAAAAAAAATCATTTCAATCACCAAAAAAGGGGCAAATGAGTAAGCAAAGAAACCTCCAATCCAACAAAGGTAACAAGAGAATGAAGTTTAAAAAAAGCTTGGGCATATTCCCAAAATTATGGTCATCGGTGCCTAGAAAATGGCCACAAAAAATGTCATCTATCCCAATTTTTATCTTCATGGTTTTAAAAATCAAATGCAGCAGAGAACTGCAAGTGGCATGATTTAAAATTGATGAAAAGAAATAAAAGTTTATATTAAAAGACTAAGCTTATGACTATGTCCTTACCATACCACCTATTAATTGTTTTATTTATCTTAAAGAAAAATTGTGCATCAGACTTGAGACAACAGTAATTCCCCGCGCCTTAATTATCTCAAAAATATTAAAGAAAATTCATTGAAAGACATCTATTTTCCAAACTTCACCCTTCTGCACCAGCAATTGAGTGGTTATAATATTCAACACCCTATGCCTTCCGTTCCAATAATATGCAGATAGCTATAGAAGTTCCAACAATTACAGAAATGACAGATATGCATGCTCTATTTTTTTGTGGAAAAGTCAACACCGTATTGCACTATGCAATAAGAACAAGTAAAATGACAGGAAGGACAAGAGTTCAACTTCAAACCCAAACAAGGGACTAGGAAGATTACAAAAAGACTTTTAGTAAATCAATAACAAAGAAACTATAACTAACCCGAAAAAGCTTTTAAATGTCGGAGAGCCAAGCAAAACTTCCAACTCACTCTACCCTGCTACCTGTCAAACTTCCAATCTCTCACTCACCTAAAAAACCTATACCATTACTCACATTCCAAGTCAAAACTTAGGCTCCATTTGAGTGACAAAAAAGTAAAACAAGATCCTGTTTCAATAATTTTTCACAATGAAACCATTTTATCCCAACCTAAGTTTCTCAAGGAATCTTTACTTGGCTTCATATCTGCAACTGTATAATTAAAAAAACACAAGAAGTGCAAGTGTCTAATAGTACAAGAAGGTGCAGGTGGAACTGGCATACATCTTTGATAACGAATACAAGTCATGTTTCATTTCATTCTTAAAACCAAAGCGGGGGTACCTTATAGCAAGACAGACAAGTACACATACCTTCTGACTTACTGAAGGATTTCGATACTATATCAATCCTCATGTTTTCTGGAGTAAAGAAACTAAAAACATATTTGACCAAATCCTCATCCCATAACTTGTGAACATAGTCCCCAAAAATGACATGTTCAGCTGGATAAATAGATAAGTTCTCTGCATAAAAGAAATTTGACAATGATTAACAAATAGGGATGTTCAAACCAAATAGATATTAATAAGGACACTCTAAAAACTCAAATGTTCCTTCTACAAATAACTATCCTTCTTTACAATTGTGTGTGAAAGTACTAGTGCTGAATTACCATCAGAAGACAATCCAAAAGATTTAAACAAAACACTCTTATTTTATATGTATGCCAATAAAATTGAAGATTTATAGAAAAACATGCATTAAACTTAGTGATAACAAATTTTTATATAGTCGTAAACAGACTCCCCTTCCTCCCCCGCCAAACATTTTCTTATCCTGGTTAAGTCTTGATAGTCATACCAAATAATTGAGAAATTAATTAGACAGAATATTTGGATTTATTTAAAGCTAACAAATTATCAAGATGAGCAGAATAAGATTCTCAAATTCATTAACAGAACTGTAATGTACATGATATCCTGAAATATGATGATGCCAAATTAAACGGTAGAAATGACACAAGAAAGGTGAACACTCTGATTACAGTAGTTAACAGCTGGAGTTGACAAGAAGAATAACCTGCAAGTTCTGCAGCATAATCATCCTGAGGTTGGTCCTCAGCAAACCTAAATTCCATGTTCCCAATGTCCTGAAGTTCCTTGAAGATCCACTCATGCGGAGAAACTTGTCGTAGAAGCTTAAGGTATTGATACACATAGCCAATAATCTCAAATATCTGAAGAATATTCATCCACAATTAATGAAGCGTGACAAACACAAATTTACAAATCCAAGATCCAATTTTTTTTTATTTATGCAATAAGCACATTTCATTTCCATAAAAGAGTAATTACAAAAGGAAGGAAGACGAAATGACCAGCCCTTTGCACATCCATAATTCATGTTATTCATTCTAACTTCCCTAGAAGAGAGAAGACTCATACTAACACTTGAGAATCAAACTAACAAATAAACAATCTGCACAAAGACAATTGGAATTATCCTCCACAATATAAAAGTTATAACAGTACCTTTTCTAAACCAGAGTCAGTGAGGTATATTGACATTCCAAATATGTAAGCTATAGAAGACCGAAACATTCCTTCATCCCCAACACCAGCAGATAAAGATGTAGCCCATCCTTTAGCTTTAAAAAAAAAATGCAAGCTTCCCTCGCCCTCTATGAATTAAAGGTTATGAGGTTAAGATTAAAATGCAAAATTAGAAAATATATGTATAGATGCAGCCAAATGGAACGTAATGACTTAATGTAAATCACAGATGAAACATCAATGCAAATTGTCCTAGGATATTCCTTCAACGGGGAATAAATGAAAACGTGGCAAAAATATTGAATGTCATAACATTAAAGCATGACGTGATTATCTCACCATGGCCAAGGAGATGAGCTATATAATCTTCAGGTTTCTTCAGATAATTGTGTTGAAGGCATGGCAATGTCCACGTTAAGTCAAGGATGTGAACATCTTCAACGGCCGCTAGCCTATAAAGTTTCCCTGCTTTCCAGATTGGACCTCCCACTGGGAACTCTGGTTTCACTTGAACACCTTTTTTTACGCTGCCAAATAATTCAATAACCCAACTCTCAAGTACGTCCAGCGGCTCTGCAATATAGGAGTGCCATAACTTTGCTAGTAAACAAGCCGAGTGAAAGCAGGTGAAATAGAAGATCTATCAATTGGATTTTGCTTCATATAGTCATTATGGCCATGTCAATTTAAGTTTTAAATTTTGCAATTATATTTTGAAGCAAAACAATGACTTTGAATTTTTTAGAGATGGGTAGATGGGTTCATGGGTTGATAAAGTAAGGTGAAAATGCAGTCATGAGAACACCAGAAGAGGTGAGAGAGAGAGAGAGAGAGAGAGAGAGAGAGAGAGAGAGAGGATTATCACATGGCTTAAAATATAAGAATCTATGCGGAAGATAGTTTAGAGACTAAGTTGAATTTAAATTTAAATCAAGCTGACCTTAGATGTTCCAAGAATATACCATTACATTTTATCCTATCATCTTCAGCATAACAAAGATTTGTAACTACCTTAGAAGTTCTTTTTTTTTTTTCAAAGAACACCTCAAAAGGCCATTTCATTGAAATAGTGAAAGAAAAAAAGAAAAAACAATACAATAAAGTGGCAAAACAAACCAAAAGCCACAAAAGCATGGTATACCGTATACTCCTCCCCCAACAAACCCGCACCGTCATCTACTCACAAGTATGCGGCCAACTATTTATAATTAAGCCTAGAGGATAATTACAAAAAAAAAAAAAAAAAAATATATTGAAGTTGATACCCAAAAAGGATGCATTTGCATGTGCCAACTCCCAAACATAGTCCCAAGATCTCATTTCCTCTCTAAAAATCCTTCTATTCATTTCCAACCAAACGCCCTCATGTTATTGCACAAAATCCCGCTACCCAAAGACCTTAGAAGTTCTTATACTATTGCAATCCCCCCTTCTCATTTCCGACTTAATGAAGATTCATGAGTGAGCATATCATGTGCTGCTATCTGAAACCTTCTCAAATGCAACAATAATGGTCATGAGATATCATGCTGCTTTTTGCAATACCTAATGATTTCTCTTATAAGAATTTTTTTTTATATAGGAATATTATTAAAGGAAAAGAAATAAGAAATGGGGTAAGAAGTTCAACCCTATACAAAATGATATAGGACATACATGCTACAAAGGCTCTACAATATACTAAATTGAAGATTCAAGGTATTTAACAGAACTCTTTAATTTAACAAATGAAGACCAAAAATAAACAACAAAATTTATTTTCTTCCATGTGTCCAGACATTATCCCAAAAGAATCAAATCTAGAAAAAGGAGCACGGCTAAAAAAAAATTGATGATAACTTCAACCATTGCTTTGCAAAGAACGGTATCTTCGAGGCTTTAGACATCATGAGACATAATGGAAGGTGCTTACTGTATTTTGTACAGGAAATCCAACAATAAATTTGAGATCATATCCTACTTCAAATATTTGTGAAATATGGTGTGATATCTCCAGGGAAAAAAAAATAGAAAGAGAGACTTCACCTCCACCAATGACAGCTAGCTTCATTAGTCCACCATGGTAATAATCTTGGTAGAGTTTCAATATTTGTTCCCGCAAATTAATTCCCTTTTCCATTGCATCAACCAAGCTCCTCCTATTCCCTTCCATGAAAGAAAGGAGAAACAAATATGGTTGTCTCACATGACTAGATTGATTGACCAAAAAAGGAAAACATTGTGACAATCAGGCTCACCCCAAAAGAATCTGTTAAAAGGGTGACCAGCTGTAGATGTATAACATTGAAGTTGTTGAAGGCGGCAAGCATCATTTTGAAGAACCTGGTTGAATTCTGTGTTTCATATATGTTAAAGATACAGTTAGGCATGCAAACTTGTCAGGAGCATGATAATTTGAAAAACTGAGGCCTACAAAAATTATAAATTAAGAACACACCTGAATCAACAGCAAGTACCTCTCGTTCCATGGCTTCAATTTTTACTAGAGGCGAAACAAAGAACTGTGAAAATCTGACGAGCAAATAGATCAATTTTGATATATAACCAGACAACTAGAAAAGAGAAACAGGTAAACTCCCCAATACAATTGTATCAAAAACATTGTTAGATAATTCCCAATAACGGCTAATGCCTGGGAATTAAAAAGAGAAAGAATAAAGAAATTTGTATAATAAACATACTTTAGGAAAATAAAAAATCAATTTGGAACACATGCAGTAGGATGCTCATTTGGGAATCTTCTTGAGCTTTAATTATAAAGGATTCTTTGCAATACTTACTTATTTCTTTTTTGGATAAGAAACAACATGTGCATTAGAGAGAGTGTACAAAAAGGCGAGGGAAGACCACATGGTCATCCCTAACCCAGGTGGCATAGGAGATTAAGAAAAGCTTATCAATCAGCTGAAATCGACAAAAGAATAATTCATTTCAGAGGACTCCTCTGTCCTTCAGTCTATAGGAAAATGTCTCTCTACAATTTACTACAATCATTATCAAACTCCTCTATGACATTAACGCCCCGAGATATGGATTTAAAATCCGGATTCCAAATCTCATGGCATCACATCCTTTGTTTTTTCTTGTCTATATGGTTTGTTCCAACCCACCAAAGGAGGTTCTAGTGTTGTTCCATGTGAAAGGAGGTAGGGAGAGAAGAAAGAAGACAGCCCCAGGGGATTCAGTTACAGTTTTTCTTGCCTGAAGAGATCAATATTTGAATACTCACCTTTTCAAAGCACCTTTAAGAAATTCTCGCTTCACATCAAAATGGTAGCATGTATGCTCTGCTTCTGTATATGCATTTGAGGAACCTCCGTGCTTGGATAAATAACTATCATACTAGTGAAAAATGGGAAAGAAAGAAAAAAGGTCAGGCCAAAGTAAAATATTTTCACTAAAACCTATCTCATTGCAATCAACATATTGTTTTGATCACCCAAGCATTAAATAACCGGTCAATGATTAAGTACAACCAGATGAAGTCAAAACATAAAAAGAACAATGGCTTTTAAATTTGGAAACCATATCTCTTTAGCCTTATCCTTGAACTTTGAAATGCATAAAAATAGCTTACAATATTCAATTTATATAACAAACCTCGTTTTCATCCGGGTAGTCTGTACTTCCCATGAAAAGCATGTGTTCTGCAGAACAAGCAAGCACGTTATTTCAAAGTTCCCAATAGATAATTGGAGAGAGAGAGAGAGTGATTGTGTGTAAAGTTGCTATCTATCAACATTATAAAAAAAAAATCACAACTATGAAAGAATCCAGCATTTCCAATTCCACAGCTATTAATTAACTTCAAATAATTTGTCAGAATAGTATATATAATTTTTTTTTTTATGAAATCAACAGGCATAGTTGAAGAAAGTGCTTCATATAAGTAGTAATATTTCGATTGAATCAATGTAAGCCTAGCATCATCACATGATAAACATTATCCCAAGTTACAGTGTCTAATAACTGCAGTTATCTCTCGAAATTGAAAAAACTTCACATCCAATACAATTATCCAGAACAAGTTTCGTTAATGTAATCCAGCAAGAGAACTGAACAAACCTAGAAAATGAGCAAGCCCTTGAGCTTCAAAAGGATCAGAAAAGCTGCCTATTCCAACGCACATTGCCGCAGCAGCCTGTAGCCAAAAGCAGTAGTTACGTCTAAGTTCATCAAAACTTATCAATCAATCAATCACTTTCAATTTCAGTGATAATGAAAAAATCAAAATACACAAACCTTCTTAGTCTGAGAAGCACTTTTATCCCCCTTTTCTTTCTCTTCATTATCAGTACCTTCACCTTCCTCTTCGTCTTCGTCTTCGTCTTCTTCATCATCGTCTTCGTCTGCTTCTTCTTCTTCTTCTCCTTCACTATCTTCTTCTTCTTCCTCCTCCTCGTCGTCATCTTCACATTCTTCATCTTCTTCGGTATTATCAATTGATTTAGAGAGCTTAGGAAATCCATCAGGAAAAATCTCGGGATCGTGAACAAGTAAAGCAGATAAACCATTTTCGAGCTGAATAAGCCTGTAAAGCTTTCTGTCATTAGGTGATTTAACCACTATATCGTCTGAGGAGAAAGTGCAATGATTAGCCACCATTGTTGAAAATTCTGAAGCTTTGAAGTATGGAAAATTGAAAGGGAAGGGAAGGAAATGGATGAAACTACGGAGAGGTTGAACTCTGAGTCTCGTAATTAGGTCCAGCGGCAAAGGCAGGCAAATAAGCAGATTTTTTCAGTATGCCGGAATGGAAGAAGTATGTTTGATTGAGTTGAGATTGATCAATAAAACGACATGTCGGTCTACAAAAAAAATATTTAAATGACATATATGGGATGAGAAAAAAATGTCTAAGCTGAGTGAAAATATCAATTCATAAAAAAAATTAAAAAAAAAAAATCCCCCTTTCAAAATGTGTGAGAGGAGATTCGAATATGAAATATTAATATCTAACAAGATGACATATATTTATGTTGTTTAAACATATATTTTGATTCATGATAATACTTATCTCTACTATAGTTTGAAAATGAATATTTACACCCTTCTAGTTTTACAATTGTGCAAATTGACTTCTCCCCCTCTATGTCATTGATTTTTTTTAGTCATAATTTTTTCGTTTGAACTACGATTTGAATGATTTAAAATGTTATGGAATCCCCGTTTTGAACTCTACGTTGTAGTCACTAAAAAAACTTAGAAATCATTAGTGTATAAAATAGTTATCATCATCAAAATATGCAATCAGGTTGAAGTCGTAAACACTTTTATACACTGATGATTTCGAAATTTTTGGTGACTACAATGTAGAGCTCGAAACGAGAATTTCATAACATCTTGAATCATTCAAATCGAAGTTCAAACAAAAAAGTTATGACTAAAATAAAATCAACAACGTAGAGGGGATAGGTCAATTTGCACAATTTTGAAACTATAGGGGTATAAATATTCATTTTCAAACTACAGGGGGTGTATTTGTCTTTTGACCAAAACCACATAGGTGTTTTTTACATTTTGCCCTAGTTTTAATTAAGGATAAAAGTTGTGAAGATTTGTGAAAAAGCAAAGAAAAGAAAGAAAAGACATGGAAAAGGAAAAGGCAAGAAGAAAGGCAGATTGATGATTTTTCTCATTAATTTCGTAATGCTACAGAATACAGTATATGAAGGATAATTGAGAACCACATATCAGCATCTTATTTGAGAGAAAATAACAGACTTTCTAATAAAGGACAAAAAGGAAGAATAGTATAACAAAGGAATCCAAGGCAGATATGGAAAGATGACAACATTAGTAATTAGGAAAATTCTACAGTACAGGGACTAAAAATCCATGTATGGTACAGGGAGTCAGTTACAAGTGGTTAATTTATTTTACAGTGTATTTATTTTAATTATTTAAATAAATTAAAATTTTAAAAATACAGCTGTAATCAATAGAAATCTTACGTAAGATTTTTTTGGTTTCCCTCAATCAATTGACTCCTTTTTTTACACAACATCATCAATCACAACATTATATTTATAAGAATATAAGATTCACACATGTATAAATGATTTGATCACACATATAAATTTTGAATAAGTATGTAATCACATATATAGGATAGTGATCACAAAAAGTTTCACCAAATAGACAATCTGACACACATATCTAATTTTATATGTGAATTGAATCAATCTAACGATCACATTTTAAATACAATTAAAAAAGAATGATCACATTCCAAAAACGACAAACATATTTAATCACGTTAAAAAAAATTACAAACAAATATAAAGAATGACGATCATATCATAAAATATACAATCAAGAACGATCACGTTTAAAAAATAACGATCTCATTCAAAAGACAACAACTACAATTAATCACATCAAAGAAAATCAATTACGAACAAGATCATATTTAAATAATATTAAGAACGATCACATTCAAAAGATAAAATGACAATCAAACATTGGAATAGCAACGATCACAATGAAAGAACTGTGATCACGGTGAATCAGGAATCTCAATATTTGTAGGTATGAAGTTTCATAATCTAACTATTTGTACGTTAGATTTAACAAAAAAAAATCTAAATGTGTTTATTTGTAATTGAAAATTAATGGTTGAGATTTAATATTATAATCTAATGGTTAAAATTAAATTAGATTTCATAAAATAGTTAAAGTAAAAAGGGTAAAAAAAATAAAGGGATGAGATCAATTGAGTTAGATCTAAGGGTTTATAAAAGTCCCTGTACCATACAGGGACTTTTATCCCCTATACTGTAGTTTGACCCTAGTAATTAAACAATTAAGCTAATTTGCATCATCTTTTATATTTTGTTCTTCTTCCTTGACAGCCCCCCGCAAGCGAACAAGAGAGGATTGGATTGTGAGCTTGTTTCGTAAATTACAGAATCTGTGAGATGATAGGGGCTTAGTCACGATGTCTGCAAGTTGATCCTCGGATGGAACATAGTGAACAAGCAATTGGCGATTAAGAACTTTCTCTCTTATGAAATGCAAATCAATTTCAACATGCGTACTTTTATTGTGCATCACAGGATTTTCAGCAAGGTAGATAGCACTTACATTGTCACAAAAAAGTATTAGAGGAGAATGATGCAATAATCCAATTTCATTGAGTAATGATTGTAACCAAAGAATTCAGCAGCTGCATTTGACAATCCCCTATATTCAGACTCAGCACTAGATCTGCTAACCACCCTTTGCTTTGTGGATGACCAAGAGATGAGGTTATTGCCTAGGAATGTGCAAAAACCACTAGTGCTCCTTCTATCATTGGGGCATGATGCCCAATCCACATCAGTGTAACAAGAGAGAGACTGGGATGGTGATGGAGTGATGGAGAGACCAAAATTTGAAGTATTTTTTAGATACCTTAATATCCTTTTAACAGCTAACCAGTGGGATGTAGTAGGAGCATGGAGAAATTGACAAACTTTGTTGACTGCAAAACATAGATCAGGTCTGGTGATTGTGCAATATTGCAAGGCTCCCACTATACTTCTATATTCAATTGCATCTTGCAGTAGCTCTCCATCATGGATAGATAGACTGGTTCCTATGGCCATTGGAGATGGGCTAGGCTTGCGATCAGACATTGAGACACGGTGTAGGAGGTCTGTGATGTATTTGGTTTGTGACAGGTGTAAAGAATTCTGATGATAGGTAACTTGAATGCCTAAGAAAAAATTGAGAGAACCAAGATCTTTCAACTTAAAAAGGTTATTTAGGGAAGAGATGAATTGAGAAATGAGAGAAGTATTGTTTTCTGTGACCAAAATATCATCTACATAGATTTGAAAAACAATGAAATTGGAGTCTCTTTTGCACAAAAACAGTGAGTTGTCAGATTGAGATGGAGAGAATCCCCAGGAAACTAGGTAGTTGCTCAATTTCATAAACCAAGCTCGGGGGCTTTGCTTAAGGCCATATAAAGCTTTGGAGAGTTTGCAAACATGTGTAAGATTCATGTTATCAATGAAACCAGGGGGCTGGCACATGAAAACATCTTCAAGGAGATCACCATTAAGGAAAGCATTATGCACATCTAGCTGTCGTATGTCCCATCGATTTGATGTGGCAATGCTGAGTATGATTCGTATTGTAGCAGGCTTGATCACTGGACTAAAGGTTTCAAAGTAATCAATTCCGTATGACTGATTGTAGCCTTGAACAACTAGACGTGCCTTGTATCTCTCCACTTGACCATTTGGCTAAAGTTTAGTTCTATAGACCCATTTACATCCTATTATTTTGTAATTAGGAGGGGGAGGGATCAAAGTCCAAGTATGGTTGCTGATTAAGGCCTGGTATTCAGTGAGCATTACTTGTTGCCATTCTGGAATTTTCACAGCTGCCTTAAAATTTGGAGGCTCGGGAAGGGGTGTTTGATTGGTCTGAGAATGAGGGGATAAAGCTGACAAATATGTTTTTTGGTTTGAAAATACCAGATTTGGATCTGGTAATCATAGGATGTGTGGGAGGGATGGAAGGAAGTAAGGGAGCAGCATCATATGATATTGGAGAAGCAGTATCAGATATGCTAGGAGAAGGTAAATTTGAATTGGAAGGGCTTGAGTATGGATGAGTAGAAGAAGTGTTTGGTGATAATGTATTAGATTGAGGATGGTGTGATTGATTTTGGGAAGGTAGGGAATCAATTGTGGTTGGAGTTTGAATTAATGGCAAAGAAATTGTAACAGGAGAGGAAGAAGTAGCAGTAGAAGAAATTGTAGCAGGAGTTGTGCGATGCATTTGATTATGCTCATGAAGGGAATTAATTGGTATTATGGGTGGTTGACATGGTACAGAAGAGTGAGGGACGGAGGATATGTCATAGTGATATTGTTGAATATGAGGAGGAATAGATGAAGTAAAGAAAGGGAAAGACTTTTCATTAAAGATGACATGCCTTGACAAATAGACACGACCAGATGTGGGATATAGACAAAGATAGCCCCTGTGATTTGAGCTATATCCAAGGAACAAGCACTCTTTTGATTGAAACTGCAACTTATGCTTGTTATAGGGCTTGAGATAAGGAAAACAAGCACATCCAAATGTTCTTAAAAGGCTGTAATCTGGAATGGTTTTATATAGCAGCTCATATGGTGATTTATTTTCAAGAACAAGGGATGGCAACCTATTTATGAGATGCATTGATGTTTGAAAGGCAAAGGTCCAATATTCTTGTGGGAGTTTAGAATGCCCAAGGAGAGATAACCCCATTTCTACTACATACCTATTCTTTCTTTCCACTTTCCCATTTTGTTGAGGTGTGTGGGGGCAGGAAATCCTATGATGAATGCCATTTTGAGCTAACAAAAAGGCTAAAGCTCTATATTCTCCTCCCCAATCAATTTGTAGGGATTTTATTTTGCTGCCAAATTGTGTCTCAATAAGCTGTTTAAAATGAAAAAAGTAAGAGAGAGTTTCATCTTTAGATTTCAGCAAGTAAATCCATGTAAAACCAGTGTAGTCATCAATGAAAAGAAGGAAATATTTAGCTCATATTACTGAATTTACGGGGGAAGGTCCCCAAACATCAGAGTGCACAAGTTCAAAAGGTGCATGGCATATTCTCTTGGATTTATTAAAAACTGAACAATGGCTTTTGGCCATTTGACAGACATTACATAATTCAAAGCTAGAAACAGTAGGACAAGGTTGATTGATGTTAGTGAGAACTTGCTGCACAATTTTGGGAGATGGATGTCCAAGTCGAAAATGTCATAGAGTGAATTGTGATAAAACAGCAAGATGAGTAGCAGTTGAGGAGATAGGAGTGGGAGAGAGTGGTGATGAAGTTGAAGGCTGGAACTTGTAAAGTCCATGATCAAGAAGAACTTGGCTGGTCTGGATGTCTTTCACAAGAAAAAATGTAGGGTGAAATTCAATAAAAGCCTTATTGTCATGACAGAGACGTGTTACACTAACAAGCTTGTTTGAAATTTTAGGACGATGCAATACAAAATTCAGTTTAATAGGTGATGAATGAGGAGAAGAAAGCAAAGCTTGACCAATGTTTTTAATATGAAGTAGCTTACCATTTCCCATCATAGCTTGTTCATGGCCATAGTAAGGGGAGACATTGCTGAAAGAATTCAAGGATGAGGTCATGTGATGTGTAGCACCACTGTCAAAAAGCCACTCCTGATTAGGATGAGAGGGAGGAGTATTAGCAGCATAAGAAAAAACAGTCTGAGAAGGTTGAATTGGTGGATTAGGCAAAGATTGTGGATATGAGGAAGGGGAAGATTGTGTCTGTGCAGGGTAAGAAAATTAAGTGGATAGGGTCTGATTGGAAGAAGGCATATCAGTAGAAGAAGTAGGTAGAGTGGCAAGGTTTGCCTGAGGTCTAGATGGTAAGATTGGAGGATATCTGTCTTTATTGTCCCTATTGTAGCAAACAAGTGCAATATGACTCACTTTGCTATAGATCTAACATTGAGGTCGATTTGAGCGTGGAGATCATCTTGGAGTAATGTTTGGTTGGGTGTATGAAGGAATATTGGAGAATGGAGGTTGAGGCCTTGGATTGTGAAACTGTGATGGATTAGAATAAGATGGGTTGGGATTAGGATTGATTTGTGGTGGTGGGAAGGTGGTGGGTGAAACAGGCTAGGAAGAGCGAGTAGCAGAAGATTGTTGAGAGATAGACAGATTTGCCACATTTGCCACATTTGCTTGGATGAGGTTGAGGTTTTCAATGGATGACCATCTTTCCAACCTGACTTCATAGCTCAAAAGAAGACTACGAATATCTTCAAGGGAAGGTTTGTCACTCTTATTCTGTATAGAGGTAACAAAAGGATTGAATTCAGCTCCTAATCCATCTAGGATGTAGGCAACATGATCTCTATATGACAATGGTTCTCCTATAGCTGAAAGCTTGTCTGCAATTTGTTTGATTTGAGACAGGTATTGGGTCATACTTACACCATCCTTTTCGGATTTTTGAAGTTGGGATCTGAGGGACATTATGCTGGCTATGGACACTGACTCATAAACATGACGAAGGGATTCCCAGACTTCATATGCAGTAGAGCAATTCACTATTTCGCTCATCTTATCCTCAGATAAAGAAGAATAAAGCCACCCCATCACCAATCTGTTGACCTTCTGCCAGAAATAGTATTCCAGGTTAATCTGAACATGGTTAGGATCTATAAATTTAGGGGGCATGGGAGTGAAACCATCAATGAAACCCTCTAAACCATTTGATATAATGACATTTAGAAGCTGATTTTTCCAGAGCAAATAGTTTGTATCATTTAGTTTAATGGTGAGAGAGGAAGCTCCTAGATTTGTAGGTTGTTGATGAATGATATTTGGTGGGAAAAGAGAAGGTTGTTGGGGATAAGGTTGGGGAAAATAGAAAGAGAAGGTTTGTGAAAAACTTTGGTATTTAGCTCCAGGTACGGTGCCTGGACTTGGCTGAAAGTAAGGTTGGTTCAGAGTATTTCCAGGAAAGAATGATGGAGGATGACGATTAAAAACAGAGGTGAAGGGCTGAGGTAAGTGATTTTGGTTTTGACGAGGATTGGATGAAGCTTGAATATTAGGAATAGCTTCATTTTGATTTTAATCTGCAACGACTATTCCTTTTTGTCTTGGATTTTCAGTAGCTGAGGAGGATGAATCTCCTGTAGGTGTAGCCATTGACAGCTTTAGGGCTCTGATACCATGAAGATTTGTGAAAAAGCAAAGAAAAGAAAGAAAAGACAGGGAAAAGGAAAAGGCAAGAAGAAAGGCAGATTGATGATTTTTCTCATTAATTTCGTAATGCTACAGAATACAGTATATGAAAGAGAATTGAGAGCCACATGTCAGCATCCTATTTGAGAGAAAATAACAGACTTTCTAATAAAGGACAAAAAGGAAGAATAATATAAAAAAGGAATCCAAGGCAGATATGGAAAGATGACAACATTAGTAATTAAACAATTAAGCTAATTTGCATCATCTTTTATATTTTGTTATTCTTCCTTGACAAGTTGAGAGGTTAGATTTAATATGAAGGAATAAATAATATGCTTGTATCTTTATTTCACAAATCCTCTTTTCTAAGTTGATATAAATTGTACTATTTTTTAATGGACCAGTAAAAAAAATGGTAAACACGATGTGTGTTTATAGTCAGTGCTATCTGTTTCAATAGTTTAAACTCATCACTTCTCTCATTCATAAAAGAATTCTTGCCTCAATTTCACCACTTCAAAGAATCCAATTTAGTTAGGGACAATGTTTTAAAAATCGCTTGAGGCGTAAGAAAAATATATTGGATCTTACGCCTTTAAGATTCTTGAAGAGGCGTACGCCTCTGGCATCACTTATAGGAAGCTTATTTATGGGTTATAGAGGCTGTGGGTTCCTATGAAAAGGCAGACTCAACAGAATAGGCTTTTTTTTATAGTAAAATGATTAGTCCATCAATTAAGCGCTGATTGCGAGAGTGTAAAGCATTAGAAGACAGACCCCAAACCTTTAGTCTACATCCGCAAGTTGGCACGCAAACCCTAAAGCTTTTTTATTTCTGTAGTTTTTATAAAAAATCTGTAAACATTACTGAGTTTTAATCCACTTCTCTTCTTTCTTTTTTTTCCTGGCTTTAAATACACAAAATGTTGTGAACGTTTTATTTTTTCTATTTTCCTCTGTATTTTTTTAATATTAAATGTGGGGTATTACATATTTATTAATAATTTTTATTTACTTTATAAAATGAGGCTTACGCCTCGCCTCTCCTTAAAAAAAGGCCGTGAGACCTCTCTAAGACTTTCGAAACATTGGTTAGGGATCACCTAGTTCATTCCCTCAGCCCTGTATGACTAGTAGAGGGTGCCTAGCTCGTTTTTATTATTTTTTTTCTTGATCGTTCTTTCTTTCTTTTCTTATTTCTTTCTTTCTTACCTAATTATGTCAAGCATAAGGTAGAACAAACTCGAGATTGTATATTAGTATCTAGTGTTTGGATTATGCATATCAATGTGTTTATCAAGCTTTTGTGTAGTTTGTGTTTGATCCGAGTAAAAGAATCAACTGGTCAAATATGATATTAAATCTTCATAATAAACTATCCATCAGAATTATAAACTATTTAGAACCAAACTCGATTTGAATACGTGTAGTTTAAGCTTGTTATCCAAAACTGTGAGCCAAACAACCTGAATTAGAATGCCCAAAATAATCAATCACTATCCAAATGATGCAACATCAAATTCAACCAACAACATTATTATTACCACCTCAATAAAACTGCAATTTATTCTCGATATATAAGCCAATCTCTCATTCATATATTTTATATAATATATAATTTTTGTCTTCATCCACCAACATTTTAATTTTTATTTTGATTTCAATTGTATACTAGAATTAGATTTTGATTTCAATTGTATCCTTAATCTTTTGTTTTTCACTAGACATCTAACATAATTCACTAATAAAAAGATTATAAAATTATTACCAATTACATAGATTATAAGTATAACATTTATGGGAAATTGGAAAAAATGACCTCTAGAAAATCATCCTAAGGTTTGTTGACCCTCCCCCCACTTTATTGACCTTATGATGATGTCATTACCCTATAAATTCCAAAAATAACCTCTCCTTTTTTTTAGCTTCCATTATATTTTTCATTCCCCCCTCATTTCATTGTTCTTATATGTTATTTTGTTTAATGTTGTTTTTAAGATCTTTGACAAAAACTCCAATATTTGGGCAGCAATCCTCAAACCAAA
The DNA here is from genome assembly GCA_028015215.1 of Gynostemma pentaphyllum. Classification (NCBI taxonomy): domain Eukaryota; kingdom Viridiplantae; phylum Streptophyta; class Magnoliopsida; order Cucurbitales; family Cucurbitaceae; genus Gynostemma; species Gynostemma pentaphyllum. The sequence goes on from CM051355.1 coordinate 17,550,972, forward strand.
ATTCCAAACTCGAAGTAAAAAAAAAATCTCAAACCCAAGTCTCGGACAAAAATTCCAATCTCAGAGTTGAGATCGGTATAAAATTCTCATCTCAAACCAAAATTTCAATCTCGTATCGAAAATGCATAAATCTCAGATTCGAGATTGGTACAAAATTATCATCTCGAACCAAAATTACAATCTCGAATAAAAAATAGGCGATGAGATCTCGGGCCCAAATTACAATCTCGAATCGAAAATAAGCAATCTCGAACCGAGATCTCGAATCCAAATTTCAATCTCAAATTGAAAATAAGCAATCTCGAACTGAGATATCGGACTAAAATTCTAATCTCGAATCGAAAATGCATAATCTTGGATTCGAGATTGGTAAACAATTCTCATCTCATACCAATATTTCAATCTTAGTCCAAAAACCCACATGAATTTGTATATGCTTCAAAGTTAAAATATCATATATTCATTTGTAAAAATTATACGAGAGAAAACTTGAGAAAAGTAAAAAGTAAGACAATAGTGAAATAATAGATATTGTTTGGAAGTATAAAGAGTCTTAAGTTCAAGAATAAATATATATTTTCAGTTTTTAAAAAATTAATAAAGCAAAATAAGTGAGGAGAGAGTTACCTTAAGGGGGCGTTTGAAGTGCGGGAATTGACCATGGGAATGAGAATTTAATTCTCATTCCATTGTTTGGTTCAACCTATATTACCATTGGCATTGACATTTAATTCCCATCCAAATCTCCCCTTTATTTAACATTGGCATTTGGCATTGACATTGACATTTGTCTTTGGCATTGACATTTGTCATTGACATTTAATTAAACTCTCTCCAATTTTGTGCTATTTGGTATTTCTAATAGAAAAAAATAAATATTATGAGTATTTTAGTAGGTTACAGTGAACAAGATAAAATTAAAAAATAGTTTTTAATTAAAAAAATATACATATTTTTTAAATAAAAAATATACATATTTTTTAAATCAAAAATATTTTTTTAAAAAAACTCAATATATTATACATAATTAAATTAAAAAAATATGTTCAATTTTAATTAAAAAAAATACGTATTTTTTAAATCAAAAATATTTTTTTTAAAGAAACTCAATATATTATACATAATTAAATTAAAAAAATATGTTCAAAATAATACACTAAGTAATTTAGATAAATTTTACTTTATAGTACTTTTTTCAAGCTTAATTCCAAATACAACAATTTTCTTTTAGCCATAACTTCTTTGTTTGAACTCCGATTTGGGTGATTCAAGATGTTTTGAAATTCTAATTTCAGGATCTATATAATAGTCACTTCAAAACTTTGAAATGATTAATAAATAAAATAGTTTATTAACATCAAAATACTAGGTATGATTGACACCATTAACTCTTTCGGTTATTGATGATTTAGAAGTTTTGAAGTGACCATAGCGTATAGAGCAAAATGAGGAATCCAAAACATCTTGAATCATCCAAATTGGAGTTCAATCGAAGAAGTTATGATTAAAATAAATTTAATGACATTGAAAGGAAGGGGTCTGATTGAAAAATTTGGAACCACAAGAGTGTGATTTGCCATGTTCAAAGCACGGGGGGTGTTCATGCATTTGAAAAAAATCACAGGGGTTTTATTCGCATTTTACCCTTTTTAAATAACACATTTTCACTTTTTTTAAATTAATAAATTTGTTTTATTATTAAACCCTAAATATTTAATGACAACAATCATTTATTTTTTACTGTTAATTAATATCAACTAATTTATATAATAATACATGATTGTAAAAAATTGATACCTATATGTTTCATCAATTTTATTTAATGAAATAATATTTAAAAGGAAATTAAAAAATTCAAACTTATAAATAAATATGGTTGATAATTTTAATTTAATTAAATTTAATATTATTAATTAATTTTTTCAATTTTTTTAATTAAATTTTATATAATAATTAAATAAAATAACAAATCATATTCCTTCATACAAAAACAATAATCATATTCCCATAAACTAAATTCCAGCACACTCCAAACACAGTCATTATATTCTCAGGTATTTGAATCTCATTCCAGCACACTTTAAACACAGATATCAAATTCCCAGGCATTTTATTTCATACTACTTATTCTCGTACATCTAATTTTCAGGCATTCAATTCTGATTCCCCGCACTTCAAACGCCCCATAAAATGATTTTTTCGAAGTCAGTTTTCTCAATTTTCCAGCATTTATCCAGGTAAGCATTTACGTTAAAGTCTTCCTGCAGACGACACATCGGCGAGAAACGACTGACGACGATACATTTTTCGGCGATCCTTTACAACCGCCGAACGAAAGCATCCCCAACTTAAATTCAGACCATCAGAAGACGAACCCTAGTCCCCGGCGATAAAAATTCAATCTCTTGAAATCGTTATCCTTTCACCAGAGGAATTCAAATTTACCCTTTTCTGTTTCGTCCATGGACAATGACATTAGCCGTTGGATTCTCAATTTCATCATTCAAACTTCAACGAGTGGCCTCCTCATCAAGAAAACCCTCGCCGCTATTCCCGTATCGGATGAAGATAATCGACTCAAGAAAACAGTGCTTCTCCGAACCATCGAGAGTGAAATTTCAGACGCTGTGGTTACGGAAACAATACTGGAAATTTTGGAGATGATTGAGGAATTGGATAGGGGTGAAGGAATTTCGGTTATGGAATCGATGAAAGCTGCATATTGTGCTGTGGCAGTGGAGTGTACGGTGAAGTATTTGGTTGGAGGTATTGATAGGAATGGGAAATTTATCAATGCAGTGAAAAAGATTTGGAGAGGGAGAGTGATGAGGATGGAGAGAGAGGGGAAGAGTGATTTGGTTTCTCGTGAATTGAAAGGGTGGAAAGATGAGGTGGAATCCGCGATTTGGGATACAGATATTTTGAAGAAGTTGACATATATGAACACTAGAAATCATGCTTTGAGAATGGTGAGTGAATATTTGGGTGAAGCGTGGGCGATTCTCGGTCCTTCATTTCTTGAATTGACTGCTACTTTGATTGATAAAGAAATGGAGAATCGTGGGATTGAGCTGCCTTGGACAAATTTTGCAGAATTGAAGAGACAGGGTGGCGAGGAAGTAATCAGAGAAGGTGGAAGTAAGGGAATTGGTGTTGTAGTGAACAATGCGGAAGTTCGGGAGGTTGATACTGAAACAGCAGAGCACACAGTAGTGCAGGGATCTGTGGAGAACTTGATGACTGATAGAGTTAGTGAAAGAAGAGTTTTAGACGACCAAAATCGGAGCTTGGGCAGTATTGATGAACATGCGGCACAAGATGAAGGTAGTTTCCGAAGTTATTTGAATATTGGGTGTCTGCAAGTTCAATTTTTTTGTGCTCTATCTGTTATGATTTCATCATTATTACTAGATTGCATCTATTCATTCGATTTGTTTGTATAAGAATTATAATTTTTATAATTTGTAAGATTGGAATTTTTGGAGCAAGCACCTTCACTTTCCCCATTTCTTTCATTTAACTCAGAAAATCTAAAGATCCGTGTCTTGCCTAGACGCAAATACCTCGCATCTCATAAGCGCACTAGAGGAGGGGCTAAGATTAGTAATTCAGAGGATTTGGAGAATGACACTTCATCTGGAAAATATCGTCACCTCCTTACCCCTGAAGTTAACAGAGTTCAAGAAGCACTAAAAGTCAGCTCTTTAGATCTGCAATCAGTGGTGAATGATCCACTTCCTGATGCGCTACGTGTATCAGAAGCTGTGATATCTAATCTTGCGGAGAATAATAAAAGCCATGAGCATTCTTCAGAGAACCAAAAAGATGCTGCGAATCCTGCCACTAACCAGGATGCTGAGCCTCTTCAATCATGGAATGAATTTCTTGAAAATGCACGTGGTGGTCATCAGAAAATCGTCCTTCAGCCTAGCTTGATGGAACGCAATAGGACTGCTTGTAGATACGAGGTAATTTTAGCCATGTTTGATGCCTTGTTTGTACACCAAATATGCCTTTTCTGCTTTCTATACTGCTTCTCTCTTTTATGATGATATAATGTCAGCATGAGCATCCTATTTAAGGTTTTTTTCTCAATATTGTTGTACTATGCATGACCATTCCATGTATGGCCAGTGGTCAAAGAGGTTTCTTCAAAGTCTTGTGGTCATGGGATTAAATATATGTAAGACCACCTACCTAGAAGGCATTATCCTATGAGTTAACCCGACGCCAAATGTTATAGGGTTAGGAGGTTGTCTCGTGAGATTAGTCGAGGTGCACGCAAACCGATCCGAATACTTGTGAATATCTAAAAATAAAAACATGAGCATTCCTAGTTTCTGGGTGTATTTGTAGTTTTATTAGCAAGACCTATGTTGATTTTATGTCAAGCAGAGGTATTACCGTTTCTGAACTATATATTAGTATCTGGTAGAGCAACCAGATCTTGGACTAAAATTTTGGTGATTGTTAGCACCTTTTGTTGTATTAGTGTTATGGCATAGCGGCACTTTTAATTTTTATTCAGATTTACAGAACAGTGAGATACTATTAATTGGGCATAATTTTATGGTTACATCATATGATAATGAACTAGCCTCTTAAATCTTCACGTTCATTAATTATCTTGATTAACAGGCCGTGTGTAGGTAACTTTCGGTTGATTATTTAAAATTTTATGTCAATGTCTATTTATTACATAAACAAGGAGTCGGTAGGTAATTTTGAGTTTTGTATTGACAAGTAGCTTTTGATTGATTTCCCTGGATATTATAATAGGAAGACCGCGTTATGAGAATTAGTTCAGGTTTACTCACTTGATTTTTTTGTTGGGGTACCAGCCTGTCCTGGGGAGGACAGTAGCTATTGGATATTGATTTCCCTGATTGCAACTGTACTTTTCTTACGAGGAGAAAGTTGTGTAAGTATACGTCTTCGATCGTATGACTCTTCTCTCTTGCTGCAGTGGGATGATTCCATTGATAATTCACCTGAACGAATAGGCAATCACACTAGCCGACTCCACCTTCCTAGTCCTAAGAGAAGCGCTGTTTCTCCCTTGAAGAAGTATGAAATAACGAATGTTGTGCGGAGGAGAAGAGTGAAGAAATGGAGCTTGCTTGAAGAAGACACCTTAAGGACTGGTGTGGAGAAGTATGTGGTTGTTTTTATCTTTATAAAATCACTTTGATACCAATTGATGAATTTGATTATAGATATTCTTAAGCTAATTGTGAAGGATTTGCATCTCCATGAAGAGATTTAAAAAAAAAATTGAAAGAATTCGTTACCGTTTTCTTTCTGTTTGTGGAGGGGATGGATAAAGGAGGTCATGAGTGTTGCATTTGCCATTCTATTTTTTGCATTTTTCCATACATTCTTCATCCTGCCCTCTACATCCAGTTCTCCTATCCAACTGGTGGACTATAGTCACCTCCCAATTATTCTATGATAATTGTATTCTGTCCTCTCAGTTTTGTTATGTTAGCTTAAAATTTATTTTTACTGCATCATCTTATGTTTAATCTTGTCTGTGTCTCAAATGAAGGTTTGGTAAAGGAAATTGGAAGCTCATCTTAAACAGCTATCGTGATGTATTTGAAGAGAGAACAGAGGTAAACAAGCTTTGCAATTGTAGTGTTATTTCTTTTACCTATTTTTAGTATCCGTGCCTTGCTAAAAGGTTGTTGGGTTGCTCTTGTCAGGTTGATCTGAAGGATAAGTGGAGAAACTTGTGTAAATACTAATGCTTTTCCCGAGTCTAATCCTACCTTTTGCTTGTGATGGTGAGATGAAAACTTGCATCCAACTTACAGGCGAGGGATGAACCTTAAAATATATGGCATTTGTAAAACTTGAGAGCCATCCCTCAATCAAAACGCCGAGTGGATTATGTATGTTAAAATGATCGAAACTTCTATTTACTTACTTGGCCACGTATCAAATTAAGAAAAGATGAGTATATAAGCTTAGGACCATTAGCAGAAGTGTCAAAGTCATTGATTGTAAGTGTATGTGCGTTAATATGTTACTAACATTTCCATGATTTATGTATTACTCTCTAGTAGGACATTTTGATAAATAAAAAAGAGATGCTACAGACAAGGATTGGATCAGAAATGTGGGTGAATAAATTCAGACAATATAGTAAAAAAAAACACAACCGTTAAGGTTCGAAGAGACCGGTGAATCAAATACACATGCCACAGAGCATGTAATACAAAGAAAAGTTGGCCACATGATTGGCATCCAGACATCTAACGTGACACATTTCATTCGCACCACACCGTAAACAAAAGGCTTGACCAACTCTGAAAAGAAAAAATAAAATAGGTCCGTACATACAAATTAATTGAATGATATATTAAATGTAGAGGGATTGTTTTTTTCTCCAAATGACAGGAAGTTGATATATTAACTATATACTTAATAACATGAATCATGAACAAGTCAGTAAGTCAAGCGTCAGCAGCCAAACCAAATTTGCATCAAAAGGTTGTACTACTCTCACTAGCAGAAAGTGAGGGCCCCTCAGATTTCACAAGGGATGATCCTCTACTACTGATGTCGAGACCCTGTAATCGGCCGAGATGGTCACTCTGCAGAACCTCTGAGAGAGAATGAGTATCTGATGGATGTAGAGGGTGACTAGACATATTAGATGGGGAATGGTTATATGGTGGCAATTGCATGCTCTGGGGGCCGGCAGATCCATGTTGGTGCGGAAGCGGAATGAGGTTCGATGGGGCGTATGCCATGTGATGCATACCCAAGTTAAAGGACTCAGAATGGCTCATCATTTCCCCAGTAGCAATTTTAAGCCTATCAACTTCCTTCTTCAGTGCTTCATTCAGAGCTGCATAAAGTTCACATTAAATTCAAGCAAAACAAAAAAGAGTGTAACATATCACTAAAGAATTTTAACTTTACAATCACATAAACAACGAAGTACAAAATCTCACCATCACGCAAATGAGCCTGTTGCTCCATAGCCTGTAATCGAAGCTTAAGCTCTGTATTTTCAGTACTAAGACCGGTTGTGTCCCGCTATAAAAAATGACAAGTCTTGATCAGGTCATAAAATAAGCTGATTGTTAATTAAGTGACATATCAGGACTACCATTGTTATTACATAGGAGTGAAGATCAAAACAGTGAAATAATATTTTAATTTTAATAACAATAAAATTCTTAATCTGATACCAAGATAGCAACCCCTCTCCCAACCGAGAACAAAAGTTTCAGGTGCAAATCATCACACAGGGAAAAGTAGACAGTTTTTTCTTTGTTTATGTAGCTTTAACAACCACTGGAGATTGTCAGAACTCAAAAAAGGGAAATCAAGAACCGACTTGAAGCAGATTTTTTTTTTGGTACAAAATTCATGCGTCCTTTGCCACAATTTAAATGCACAAGATCCGATTCCAATAAGTCAGAAGGTGAAAATAAATAAATGATACAAATTCAGATTAAAATAGATAGACATAAAAAAGAAGAATATAAAAGTGGGCTGATAAGACCAAGCCAAGAAGATTGATAGTCATAAACCTGAAACAAAGTCAATTGGGCTGATAGAGTGGTTGCTTCTGTTTGAAGAGTCTGCACTTTGCGCTCCAGTTCTTGTATATATCGGGCCTTCCTCTCTTTTGAGCGAGCAGCAGACTGTCGATTTGCCAATATTCTAAACACAGCAGCAATGACATGAGGAAAAGGTTATCAAAGGGGTTCCAAAATTTAGTTAAATCAAACTGAAATGTTACAAGACCAGAGAAAAAAGATAAAGCAAATGATGCCACAATGAATTCTTCATCTTTCACCACTCATTCTTCTCCAAGTAATGTAAATAGCAAATACTGATTCCACAAGAGTATAAAGAGAAAAGAAATAATTTATTACAATAAATACATCATTTTCACCACAGGGATGGAGTTGTGTGCACAGATTTTAAAAATATGGTGAATTGCACGGATGGATACTATACTAGTCTCGTAATCTCAATTAAACAACTTGACAATCCATTTGAAATGGAGCTTTACTGGATCCTACATCCAAGAAGATTATTACTGTAAATGTCACAATCACATTGCAGCTTGAGTTATAAAAACTCCCAAACTCTAGATTGAGGAAAAACTTCAGCATATGAACAAAGGCGAGACTGTTGACCACGTTAGACACTTACTATCATAAAAATATATGAAGGAAACAAATGATGTAGAATAATTTCTCCAACACGACATCTAAAATGTAAAAAAAAATTGAACCATTCCCTGTCTCCTCAACTGGAACAGAGCGGCCACAAATTTTCGAAGCCAACTAAAAAATTGAAACAGGAAATTTCACATACCCAACACAGACCATTTTATTGTAATGCGGCAGCCGCAACTCTAACAACTTAGATCAATTTTGGTAGTGTAGACTTCTTCGCCTCTGTCTATAGTTTTTATTTACTGAAAGAGTTTTCCACATAACTCTGTGCAATCTTCAATTTCTATCTTTTCTCTTTTCCATTATACTTGCTCCTTTTTTTTTACACGGAACGATTAATTTGTGGAGCAAGGAGGACATCATCAGTAAACTAAATAGTGAAAACCTGGGTGCAATTCCGCTTCAAGTAAAAAATAATCAGTCAAAAACTTATCACATTTCCACGATTGATGAAAATGAGACTTTTTTTTTTAAGAGATGGTGGTTTTCCTTTGCCCCCCACAAGCTAGTTTGAGGATGCTAACATACCAAATAATCTAAATCAAGCATCCTTGGCGAGTTATCTCACATTAACAAATATTAATGGCATTGTGAACTCCAAAAAATGTAAATAACAGTGATTATCAGGCAAAATAGATGATGCAAAATAATTCAAAACTATTTCTCAACAGTCAGCCAGCATGAATACCCACCCCTCATTAAAAAAAATACACACACAACTAAAAGCAAATAAAGACCGAACCTTTTGGCGCGCTTAGGATCACTGGACCAAAGCTCAGCCAACTTATCAGGAGGCATAGCTTTCTTAGCATCCATTATCTCCCCGAAAACGCTATTCGAAGACGTCCCATCGACCGAAACGCTATGACGATGCCTTGGCTTCATAATCTTCTCTCCCTCACTACCGGCACCCCCACCTTCACTTCCTCCATTTCCATTTCCATTGCCATTATGATCCGTGTAATTACCATCACCATTACCTCCAAGCTTCTTAACATCAATGTAGGTTGAAAAGAGATCATCTTCCGATCCGATCTCCTCCATACTAGCTGTAGAAGACCCACCATTAAACGGATCCGAACCGGAAAGATCCATCATGTCTTCCGGTAACCGGAAACTGACTTCTGAATGAGCTCTCCGATGAAGAGAACCAGTTCTCGGTATGAATGAGCTGTTTGGGAGAATATTCCCAAACATTGATGAAGACGCCGTCGCATTGGATGCCGCCGGCGGTTTATGGGTCTTCGCCGATGACGGTGACGGTAACGGAGGTGGAATTTGATTGTGGATAGGGTTTGATGGAGCTGGATCTTGCATTTTTCAGACAACTAACCCACACCTCTAAGGTATGGGTCGGTCTCTCTCTCTTCTCTCTCTCTCTAAAATCTCTTTGTCTGAAGCCAAGGCATGTGCTTTGGGGTTCATCGTCAGTCACGGGGCAATAATAATTAAATAAATAAACGTTTTATTTTCATTCTATTTTCCTTTGAAAAATACGAAAGCGGAAAAGCTAAACCAGTTTGAAATCATGTTTTAAAACAGTTCTTTATTTTATAATAATCAAATCACCGGATCATTCTTAAAAACAGTTTTAAAATAAATAAAAAAGATCAGAAAATAAAATATATAATTTTTTTTTTTGTAATCACTCCTATATAATTATTTATTATATTTTTCTATATAAATAAATTTTAATTAATATATATAATAAGCAATTAAAAACATTAAAAAAAAAAAAGAAAACAGTTTCAAAATTCACTAAAACAACAATAACTCCTAAAAAACTGTCTTTTTTTTTAACTTCCTGTAGTTTCTTGAAACGACATCGTTATTGCTGAAAGGGAATGTCATGGACAATCGGATAAGTCGTTGACTTTGGAAGATGAGGATGAATAGATGTTGAGTGGGAAGGAAAAGGTTTGATTTATTCTACCGGGAAATTCGGTCACCGTATTTTCTTGCACGTTTTCTGCCCTTTAAGGGTTGGGGGAAATTTTTTGGACCAAAATATCTTGTTTTTTACTCCTATTGATTTTCTTCTTACTTCAACAATATTTATTCCGATCGTATAATGTCATTTTAAATTACACAAGTTTATTGTTGTTATTATTATTATTATTATATTATTGTGATGCACCAAAATTTCCTTAGAAGTTGAATTTTTCAAGGTTCAATTGGATTTTTTTTTTATTTTTCTATTTTGATATAACAATAATATACATTGAAATTTCCTTTAAATCACTTTATTTTCTGTGATAGTATACAAATTAAAAGAGAAAGTAGAAGACAAAATGTAATTAAAAATATAACGTAATATTTGTTGTGATATATGGTAACACTGGCAGTCATATTTCACAACAAATGATGAGTGCCAAAAGAGGGTAAACGAGTTTCAAATGGTTCATTCATATGCAAATTAAATGAGTAAAGAGTTTCATGTGTTCTTCATGAAATCTTGTGCAGATACTTGCTTCAATACCTTCTGCACGAAAAGAAGCTGAAGAACATAACTTTCAAGCATCATCACCTGTGAGGATGAGTCAATGCTGCAGTTTTTGCTCCCCGTTTTACTTCCTCCGAGCCTAACATCTTTTACGTCTGTACTTCACAAGTTACTCTTATCAATCCAACAAATAAGAAACTTGGGATACATTAACTTCCACAAGATCATGCAAGTTTAGAAATAATGAATGTACATACCCTTTTCTCCTTTAGAACATGGCACAGAAACTTTATCATCATGGTTATATCTAGATCCATTTAAACTTTCTTTAGTAGAAATCTAAAGTAGAGTTTACCATGGAAATGTGTTAAAGAACAACAAAGGTGCGAAAAAGAAGAGAGTGTACGTACCTGTTCTCATCGGCACTTCCAGATTTGTCGGGATTTTTTACCGACAGCGGTTGTGTCTTCTCAGCAGAGGCAGAATAATGTGAAGTCTCCATGTTCTCTATTAAAGATACATTTTGCACTTCACTTCGAATGCTGTCACAATTTTTATTGTTATACAACAGCTCTTTGTCATCTGTGAAAACCTCCTCGCTTCCAGTGCCTTTTTCTTCCTGGAAATCAACCTTTTCACTACCAAATGGTGAAAATTTGGATTCATTGTTTTCCTCTTTGCCAACACTTTTTGATAATACCGGCGAAATTGAGTCTCCTCCATGAGAACTAGGAGCTTCTGCCATATCTGGATACATGCCTACAAATTTTGTGATGGGAAATAGATCCCCCTCAATTCCCCCAGACTCCACATTTGATGGTTGAACGGAAAACCTTTGGGAGATTAGACTGCTAGGAGGACGAGCAACAGTTTCACCATGCTTATTTGTATAGGAGGATTCGGGAAAAGCAGATTCAATGCAAGGATCTTCAGTCCAAGGCATGGACCCTCTGAATGGACGATCTATTGCTGGATTTTGACAGAAAGAGCTTAAGTTGCATTCTTTCTCAGGTGACCAACTTTCAAATGGCACCAGTTTTTCCATGAAAGGAGGGCTTGAATGACGGATTGGCTTGGGCTTCGATGAGTCTGATTTTCGGGCATACTTTCCTTTCCCATGTGCACGATTTCCTTGATTAACTTCATCCCCAATTTTACAACTGGGCTCTCTGGAGTAAATGCTGTCAACACTGTAACTCATTCCTGAGCCAGAATCACCATCCCTGCCTCTTCTCATGCTCTGTATTGGATTTGAGTTTAATGGTGTGCTATTGAATGCCTCACCTCTAACTGACATAAAGAGCAGAGGAAAAACAGATCTATCTTGGATCAATATGTAGACGAGTACAAAAATTTGTTCGGAGTGTGTTTTCTCAAAACAAACTATTGAAACAAAATTTATATCACCTGCGCTGGATGAACAAGACTCTTCACTGCCAGAAGTTAACAAAAAATATTCCACATTAGTCAGATAACAAAAAAAATATGAAGAATATAATAAAATAAAAAGGGGGGAAGTATTTCACTCACCTCGGCAAGGTGAAGTTATCTATTGCATCGTCTGCACCAGAGCAATACCAATCTGGTTGGAGTGATTTGTCTCTAAAACCAGAAGTCCTCATTGCTCTCGAGTTCCTGTTAGCACAGACCAAACATATAAATATGCTTTACAACTCATGAAAACTCTGAATGAAATTTGGGTACCTTTCTGTGTTAGACATCAGATCATAATCATATCCTGAATCATGGAGCTTAAAACTTGATCTGGCTGACTCTGATCATAAGATAGCATAGCCATCAGTTTGATTGAGGATGCAATTACTCATCAAGGGATTCAAGCTTTATATTCAAAATATTGTGGAGAAAATCCCATTCAAAATAAATAAATAAAAGAATAAAATAGCTTATATTTTTCACTTAGATATCAACAGTGTGATCTTCAGAACCTCTCTAAGGACTTAAAAAAAGGAGCAAAACAAGGGAAAAGGGAAAACTTGAGATTCAAAAGCTAAGTAATAAATACATGTACATGTAGGATCACACCCTGCACATACACTTGGGGTTGATACAACCAAGAAGATACCCCTAAAAACACTAACGTGAGAGAGAGCTACACACTCTTGTAGGTTTTCTATATTAGTATTTGGAAACTTCTTTCATTAAATGAAGCTTTATAAGCTCATGACTTGCACTGTTTCAATACATGGTTAAAAGTTAAAACAGAACCATAGCACACCAACTTTCATCGTATATCTAAACTAATTATAATTCTCTAATTGGGAGGAGGGATTACCAAAGTTGAATTCATCCATTGTTCTTGTAGCACTTCTGCACAGAAAAATCCACTAGAGTAAAATTTCTTTCTTTAACTTCTTCCCATCCAAGAAAGATAGCTAGATTTATTAACATAAACCTTTTCTTTGGTAGATAGGGGCCGTCAAACGCATTTTCTGACATATAATACTTCCCATGCTTAAAAAAATCAGTTGAATCACTGTCAATTGGGTTAGAATGATTCTTCTCAAATAAATTGCATTCCATCTCCCCAAGAAAATCATTGTCTGAGAAGCTTAACCCACCTAGAGGGGAAAGGGTACGCAGCACAAGTAGCTGCAGTCAGTTTCATACCTATGACACACGTCAGTCGAACACTAGCATGTTATCAAAATATGTAAAGATATTGAATATGAATAGTATATTCCTTCTGAAATTTTCTGTCTCGTCAAGTAAGTATCACTGATGAACAGAGATTTTCATTCAATTCAACCTTTTAAATTGAAAGCTTAGACATTATATTGAACTGTTATATGGAAAGGGGCATTATGTGAATCACATTAATCTGGAATAGGGGAAGACTAGTTGCTAAATCACAGAGGAAAACGGTAAACTATCTTCTTTTAATGGTAACTATCGTAGATGTATCAAACTTTATTGCCATACAATAGGAAAATTCAGAGTGAGCTACAATGAGGATAATTAGGAGAACGAAAAAAACTTACCGTCCCATCTATCTCTCCCTCCATCCATGCCATCAAAGATGCTTTTGCCACCAAAATATTTATTTCGTTTGCAATCTTCTCCAGATTGATAGCTGGCATTGGCAGGTGACTTTCCACATGCATCCATCATGTTTATGGAATAATTTAAAAAATCATCAGCACGAGGCTTATCGAAATCTTGAGTCATCATGTCCTGCATTTAGTGTAGCAATATGATCACTCTCCAGCCTCGATAAAAACAAGTTAAAAATACCTTGTACAAGTTCTACAATACAGTGTCATAATCATCATGAAAAATAAATAGCACAAGTATATGCAACCAAACCAATGCAGCAAGATGCATCTAGCAAAGCACTCACCAATTCAAGCTCGACGTCACCTAGCATGTTATTTTGCTTTGAGGAGTTCCAAAACTGTGCAGTTTTTAGACGTGGTGAGAAGCCATGGGAAAAGCTTCTGCAATATGCAAATGTAGTAAATTCACGAGGCCAAAATTCAATCTCATATAGATCTTATTTTACTAGCACCCAAAGCTAACAGCATGGACATATCACTAGAAAGAAAATTTAAAAAGAAAAATGATAGGCCAACATCAGACATAAATAGCAAGAGGAACTACAAGGTGTGCAGTTTGACCACTCTGGAGAGTTATTTTAGACTAACAGAGTTTAGCCAGTTGTAAACCATAAATCTAAGCTCATACAAATTCTAAACACACACGATTGAGATAACAGATTTTTATAGCCATAAATTTAAAATACAACGAAACTAAAGATGCATTTTTCATATTGAGACGAGAACCTACCAGATAAATGTGAACTTCCTTAATCATCATCGACGTTTTTCACTCAGAACTAAATGAGTATATAGAAGCAAACTAAACAAGTTTATTTCTATACCACGAAATTTATATGTATGTATATCTTTGAACTATTATTTGTGAGTAATTCAGTGAATTATAAAAGATTCTTAAAGTACCTTCCAGTATGTTGTGGGGAACATGGTGGTGTTTCCATTCCCATTCTGCCCAAACCTGACAAATTGATAGAACTAACTTTTGAAAGATATACAAGTATGTGTATGTATATAACATATATGGTAAAAGACTTCATACTTTTCACCTAAATTAACTTAACATAAAAACTAACCACAAAAAGTTATCCTATTTACAATTGACACGTTAAAAAATAGATGACATTCAACAACTACGTCTATGATTTTTTATTATGAAGAAATAAGGGAACCTTGAAAAAAAAAATTACCATCCTTCTGTTCAAGTTTTTTATCATATAGAAATCTTGTATTCTCTAGTATTTCAATCATCTATATAATTTAAGAGAAATATTACAAGAATCTCGGGTTAATATGAATTTGTCAACAATAAACACAACCAGTCGATGAACACTTCGGTCAAGACTTAGGGTGCACCCCTGGACTGAAATGCTTTATAGCTCTTGAAATCACCGGTATATATGTAAGGGCCAGACCATGAATCCTAACCCCCAAGTAAAAAGTTCTCTTGACAGTAGTATGTACCTTCAACTGAAAATGCCACATGAGCTTCTTTCATTGGACTTCCTATTGAATTGCCTATCGTTCCATCATCACCAAGCAAATCAAAAATAGAAAGATCTGAAAAACACAGATGCTATCAGACAAATAATGACCAAAAGTTATGCAAGCAGTTGTCAGCTAGCACACATAGACTGACAGTACAGCTACATTACAAAAACTGCTTTGCTTCAGCAGACGTCAACATAGAAGGATATGGATGGAAAGTAACCCGAGTTCTATTCAATGAATTACGCAACTTGGTAATTCATCTTAAAAAAATGAATTACACAACTTACCTGGCTCAACAGAAGTCTTCCCCTGATCAGATTTACAACCTACTTCATTTTTGGTGTTATTGTGGTTATCAGGATCACCATGTATATTTCTGCAAGAAATTACTTGTATATTTCAGGATCACCATGTATATTTCTGCAAGAATATACTTGTCATCTATTGAAAATATATAATCATTTTCATAGACGATCATTAATATAACGTCTATGACTACAAAACTCTTTCATATAATCTATATATCAGAAAAGGATTCTGCTTTGATCATGAGCAGCAGTAATTATATGTGTTTGATAATTTATGGTAGCAGTTCAAACACAGCTACTGAAGGGGAGTGAGAGTGAATATAAGGTGTTTCATATATGAAATGCTATTGATGATTTCCACTCACTTCACCGGAGATAAAGTCTCCCCTTCGTAGCCTGATGGTGATCCTGTTTCATCATTGTACTCTTAAAAGTTCAGAGTCATCTCAGGAAAAATAATCCTAGAGACAATAGACTTAGATAAAAAAAAAGCCAATGTGACAGTAAATTAGAAAATCACGTTTATCTACAAAATCATCAGACTCCTCTAATGTCTCAATGTTGTGAAGAGTTGTTGCTGGCTTTTTCATGACACGAGACCGCACCACTGAACTATTGACCTCTGAAATAAACGTCATGAAAGAACATTATCATCTAATTCACCATGAACAAAACAACAGTATAAAAGGACCCAGAAAAATCAGTAGCTTGCAAATAAAAAAGCTGTTATATCAATATCATTAGTACTTGACCTTTTATCTACATTATTCAAATATTAGATCATTGTTGGAACAACTAACTAAACTCATGAGCACCCAATTGAGAAGAATACATTATTCTGCTGTGGATCCAAAGTTGTCGGACTAGGATAATCATACCAGGAGCTGGATACTGATATTTTCTGAACAGAAGGTAACTATATGAAAATTGAAAACTCTTACAATGTTGTCACACTTCCTTTAGTTTCCTTTCTAACACCAAATTCTTTAAGAAAGCAAGAGAGAAACAAAATCTACAAGTGACTCTTGTGTTTCAGTAGTTTTGCATAGTTTACCACTAGTGTAAGCGGTTTTGTTTTCCTGAGGAATTGTTGATAGATTTAGAAGACTTAGAATATCCAATGACCGGTGCTCTTTATGATGTTCCCTGCCCTTTTCGACTGGATCATGACAATTCTCTAACCCTGAGGTCTCCTGTTGTCGTCTTTTTCTTTGCTCGAAATACTGCTTTTGCCTTTGATTTGAGGAAAGGAATTGTTAGAACAGAAAGGTTTTAAGCAGAAATTTTCCCCAAATGTTTATGAAGGTGAATTAATGATGCATACAGCCATACAACACAAAACATTTACCATAAAAAAGTACTGGTCTTTATCTCCAAAACAATAATTTCACAAACTTCTGTTTAACGCAAGAAATAAATAAATATGTTCACACAAGTAAAGTTAAGAACAACAATATATTCCTTTACCTGTTCTGTGTAGATTTCCTTGACTGAATGTGTCCCATCACGTGATAGACAAATTTCGTTATGCAACAGGAAAATGCTTGTGCGTTAGAACAAATTTTCCGCATAATTTTCAGAGAAATTACAGATGATTTAAGTTAGATACAGCTATAATAGAAGCAACACCTATGACAAGAACTGATGGATCAAATGAGTTGAAGTACAGGCTACTAAAGTTTGCAAAAGTAAAGGACTACATAGTATATTTAAAGAGTGTGAAAACAAACTAGATTGCACGAAGCTTCCAGCCTCCTTGTCTTGCGACAATTCCTGACTTCCATTTTTAAAAAAAAATCCTAGAGTAGGAAAAACTTAAGGATAAACTAAAGAGCAATGCTGCCTGCATTACCTATTTAGATCAACATGTCATGCACTGAATAGACAACTGTTTCTGGAAATGAATAAACAACCAGATATTAACATTTTTCTTTGACTTGCTAAATTCAGAAAGCTGGGAACTAAAGGGGGAAAAAGACGCCGGGCGCGGAGTTTCGAAAAGCACGCCTAGGCACAGGCCGCGGTGATAACCTGAGGTGAGTGCTTTTTTGCAAATATGAAGATTTTGTCTTTTTTTTGTCTTTCTATTTTTATGATGTTTCAAGGTATTTTAAAGGAGAAATGGACATAAAATAGCTTATGTGCCTTTCATTTTAAGGGCCAAGTGACTTCATGGCTTAAATGCCTGCAAGTTTCTACTGCTAAGAGAAGTCATCTATCAGTACCACCGGATGTAGATGTCACATATATTTAGGGAATTCTACGTTAACTGCTTATAAACAAAAACTAACTCCATTGCAATTACTATGACTGATATTAGTTTAGATCAGAATTACAGTTGTCACTTTCCGCCTGGAGCCTCCCATCCATTGCAACATTGTGAAATTGAAATCAAACCTTCACCTTCTTGCCAAAGTAGAAAGAGCAGCACTCCCAGCAACCTGATAACAGACATCATAGTAACATGTTTCTGATGTCCTGAGTTGTGTAATTAATTTGAAGACATAAACAAAGCAAAGCAAAATCCGCACAGAAACACGAAAAGGCAAAGAACTGAATGGAAGATCTCCAGAACATGATTGAAATTAAGCCAGAGAGAATAGAACTTTTCAAAACTCTCCAGATTTTGAATACATGATGGTGAAATTTGGCAGATTTCAGTTTGAAAAACATGAATTCAAAAGAACTTGATGAGGAAAGCCTGGAGTTCTAAGGAGAAAATGTAGATTATTATTCAAGTTTCAGATAAGTTCTAGATTATCACAAAAACGTAGCATTTTCATCAGAAATATTCAATTCAACATATCCAAAACCATTAACAGATAATATTTCATGAATAACACAGTTAATTAATAATTTATGCACCAGAAGAAAAATTAGACAGTGTCTACTTCAGAGAGAGAGAGTAACTGTTCTTACGCTAATCGCTAAGGATTCTTTTGTTGAATTTTCCGATCCTCTCCTAACAAGCTAATCCAGAGAGCGACTGAAAACATCCAAAATTTGATTATAATAGTTAGAAATGTAATCGAAGATTAACAAAAGCTCTAAACGAGAAAGATAGAAATGGCGATTTAAATTCATCGATGCGAACCGTTTCTTATTCGCGCAATAAATTCAAATCAGTGATGTACGATATCGATGAATTGCGCTGGAAATTCATGTCTGAGAAAATTCAACAGCGGTAATCATAATGAGAGAATACGATGATTGATAAACGGAAGATTACCTCGCCTGAAAGAGCTGAGTATCGACGAAATTGCAGAGTTTGGTTTTTGAATTGTGAACGCTAAAATAATACTTTTGGTTTGATTCGCTATTTGCGAAGTCCTTGCCTCCTTCAAGTTGGCGCGAAGCGAGACTTGAAATTCGTCACTTTCTTCTATTTTTCAGTTAACATTAAACAAAAATTCAAACAATCTAAAGGGACAGTTAGAACTTTAAAATGTTAAGCTTTAGATGTTGTCCATTTAACATTTAATTATGTAACTTAATACAATTTTAATCTTGTATTAACATCATCATACTTACTACCATTCAAATTCATTTGTTTTTAATATTTAAGATAAGGAAAATCAATCCATCAAGCTAAAAAAAATATGATACACTAGATTATACTTCAGTCTGATAAAATCTTACACCACATCACTTACTTTAATCGTTCCTCATCATCTCTAATCGTTTTACTCTATTGCTACCATCTAAACAAACAATCCTTATTTTCAGCTTACATGTGAAATCATCAATAAAGTAGTTAAACAAATGCTAAACTTACAATTATTTTATACATTATAAGATTAAAGTTTAAAGTATTAAAAGTTCAAGGTTTAATTTCATATACCTTCAATATGTATGGGTAAAAGCTATTTCTCTTTATATTTTTACCTCAATTTCAACCTTGAGTATTAATAAACGACATAATCAATATCTTCGCAAGTAAGTTATAAAACGTATGCCAATTCGGTTTAGTTTATTGAGAAGACACTAACATCCTTTATAATAGATATTTGAATCTCATTTTCATATTGTATAAAAAAATATCTACAAGTGTCTCAAATTATATCACTAAATCAAAAGAAAACAAATTAACGAAACATTCTTAACGTCATCATAAAAGAACACCATATCAACTCTCAATAAATTAAACAATAATAGGAATTCAATAAAAAAATTGCATGGAAACAAATTATGTAGAAATACTCATACCTATATTTAAATCTTCAAGAATAAAAAAAAACTTAAATTATCCGACATTACTATTATTCATGATTTAATTTGATAAATTCAACACTATTAGGTTATTTGAAGAAAATAAAAATCCAAGGTTAAAATTATCTCAAATAAAAAGATTATCACACCCACCATTCAATTATGAATGGTTTTTAAAAATAACCTAACAAAAAGTCTTAATTTTTTTTTAACCTTACATAATAGTTTTTATGTGAAATCTTACCCCTATTAAGTAGTCATTAGATACGACTTTTGGGGTAGTTTTAAAATTATAAATAAAATAAGAGCATTTTTTTCATAATTTATATTTAAATGGTTAAAAGGGTAGTCAAAGAGAATTTCCTATTAAACAATCATGGATTGACCTAATGGTTAAGAGGTTCTCCTTCAGACCTTAAGATCATAGGTTCAAAGTAATGTTTGGCCACCTACCTACGATATTATCCTACTAATTTTCCGACGCCAAGTGTTATAGATCATATGGTTGTCCCGTGAGATTAGTCCGGACACTCACGCATTAAAAAAAAAAATCCTACTTAGTAACGAAGGATTATGGCCCAGATTTGTCAACAGGCCCATTAATTCTGTTGGGCCGTCACTCGAATTCCTTCTATGCTGGTTAAACGAAACCCTAAAAACGTTTCTATAAATAAGAGCGATTGATCGCAAACTGGAGGCTTCACCTATAAAATCTCTCTCTATTCTATTTTCGTTTTCAATCGTCTTACGCTGTTGTAGTTTTGTTTTGATTTAATTTTTTGCATAAGTCTTGATCTGTGTACAATAAGCCGATGCTCTGGATTAAAATGGAATGAAGGAAGCATGGTAATGTGCACAGAAATTAAAGTATTGGGTCAACATGTCTGCTCCCTCTGATTTTTTTCCTGATTTGGGGGCCTGGTTTCTACCCACATCTCTTTTTATCTTTTTAAAATTTATGTTTTTTGTTTTCAATTTCAATGAAATTTTGAGGAAGAAAAAATAATTCTTATTATATCATATGCCCCTAGAGTAGCCGTATGAATTTAATCGGATTTCATATTCGTGCTTAGTTAAGGGGCTGATAACGATAGTAATTTAATTCGAGGCCTTTTTTTTAAGGGTTTCTCTTTTTTCTCGTGAGTCTTCCTATAAGCTGCCTTGTATATATTTTCTTATTTCAATCTCAATTTGGTCGATTTTGTTTTCCAAATAGCTTTGGATTTACCGTTTTGTCAATTTTGTTGTTATAAGTTGTTTTTTTAGTTATTTGGTATAAAGTTTAAATAAGTCTTCAAGTTTTTTTTTTAGATGAAATTTTTAATTAATATTTCTTTTAAAATATTTATCTCAAAATATTTTTAGCTTATCAAATCGACTAAGTAACTATATCTTAAAATTAAAATGATCCCTTTCCGATATTATTATCAATTTCCACCTCTTATAATTAGGTAATCATTGATTGTTATTTAACCAGATACGTTTTTGTGGCGGTTTAGGAGTTTTTTTTATGAGAAAGAGCGCAAACCAATTCACTTTTTTTGTTAATTGGATAAAAAGATTGCACCAATTTTGACAATTACGATGAAACAAAGTAATAATAATCAAACATCTCAAAGGTTTTTTTTCATATTAAATTAGGCTATTTAAGTATCTAACCATCTAGGAGAGATCTTAGAAATAAAAATACTAAAAAGACGCTCAACTCTTAAAGAACAAATAATATGCTATATATAAATAAATTATCAAGATTACATCTAATAAAAATAAAAATAAAAAGTAAAATTTTAATAGGCACAAAATCTTCCAAAAATGAAAAACATACTCTTTTCTTCAAACCCATTGATTATTTGTAACATTACTTGTATCATCAATATACTATACAAAATAGATGCAGACACCCCTTTATTACTATCCTTTTCTCTACCTATTCTCCTTCTCTAGCCTCGTCAACCTATTGTAATTTACACACAAATGTAAAGTACACTGTTCATTTTCGTACTGTACTTTACATACAGATGTACTGTAATCCTAGATCCCACCAGCCCCGAACATATGTTTTCATTGTTGCCGTGAAATCTTATGGAGTTCTTCATGCTCTTCGAAAACCTCATCCTTAATCAGAACTTTGCCGTCGCATGATCCATCTCCTTAATCATCATGTCTGCCCTAACCTCACAACTCAATTGAACACCATAGAAGACATAATGTCAAATACCAATTCGAGAATTCATTGTTAGTATCTTCAATTCATGAATCACCATCATATCAATATCTATTTTCTCGCAATTTACTTCCATAGTGTTGTCGACCACCAGATCAAATTAAACAAAAAATCTCTTGCTTAGTGTCACCGTGTAACCTTTTTTCATGGAGTTTTGTTATTTTTTTGTTTTATTTCATAATGAGATCAGTTAAAACCTAAAAATAAATTAGATTTGTTAATTTAGAGAGAAAATCATGGGTAGAAAATAGAATCAATCAATATTATTAAAAAAATTAAAAAATAAAGTAATAAATAAGGTAAAAGGGTATAATTGGTATATTAACATTTGCAAAATTTGAAAATGGCTAAATAATGAAATTTATGTTGAAGTGTCTAAATAATAAAATGACATTAAAAAACCGGTTATTTACATAATTAATTATATTAAATTAGAGTGGGAGGAGGGATTTGAACCTTCTCTTTGAAGTAAGGCAGTATGCCAAAAATAGTAAAACTGATCCTCACATGAACAACAATTTTGAAGCACATCTTAATCCCAACATTCTAAATCGCCACGACTAAATTTGTTGAAATAACTGAAATTTTTGGAAACAATTTGCCCACAATTTAGTTAATAAAGTGCAATTATATTTCTACGGATTGATTAGAACTAGAAAAATGAAAAGAATTGGATAATTGAATGAGAAATTCTTAATTTTATTATGTCATTATTAAGTTTTAATAATTATCTCATTTTTTTTTTAATTTAAACAGATTTGTCTTTAACTAAATTATCACGGATATGATGTATATTAAAAGAAATCAGATTTAAACCAGATCTTATCGCAAGCCAAAAGGGATTTGAAAATCAGAAATTCGTAAGAGAATTTAAAAATATAAATCTGAGATTAATGGCTACATTGTATTTTTAAAATTTCATGATTTTGTATAACGTCTTTAATTCAAAATTCAATTTTTTTCAATGTAGAGCATAAAAATAAATAAATAAAACTCGCCGTAATAATTCATATCAAAATGAATTTATATTTAGAAATATTAACATTGTTCATTAGATTGTTCAATTTTTTACATTGTTTATTAGATGACTAAATCTAATAATTTCATATATGAAAATGAATTTATATTTAGAAATATTTAGTAATGTTAACAGAATCTTACTAGAGACATTTATATATCTATACTATATCTAAAAGTTGTTTGAGTGGTAAAATTATGGGTTAAATGCACCAATGACCCCTACACTATCAAGGTTTTTCAATTTACACTCTTGGAATATCAATTTAGTTTTTTTCACCTCTACATTTTCAATTGTCCAACTTCCGTCAAATAAACCATCCAAATTTAACAGACCATCATTTATTATTATTTTTTATTCTTATAGGTATGTGAAAAGACATTTATGACCTCTTCTTCCTCATCTTCTTATGACTGTCGAAATAAAAATTGACGAACTGTTAAGGAACCAGACTTCAAGAGCAGCATTCTTTCGTATCAAAATAAATAAAACTCTCCGTCATAAGTCATATCAAAATAAACTTAGGAAAAATAAATTTCAAAAAATTAAAGTAGTTAAACGGGAGGATGTGATGTAAACGGAAAAAAATTCCCCTGACCTGTCCCGTTTATTATGCAGGTTTGGCCGGATTATTGAAATCCATTTTAGTAACACAATCTTAGTAGAAAAATTTATATATCTATACTATATCTAAAAGTTGCTTGATTATAAAATTATTGAAATCCATTTTTACCCCTATTAATTCTATGGAATATATAAATTTTATTTTTCCTTATTAAATAACTACTTTCATTTGAGATAATGTTCAATAACATTAATAATTTTTAGAAAATAGAGATTATTCAATTTAAATATTAGGTGTAGTTGGATATTATTTAAATAACGAAATTTAAGGAACATTTATTTTTCAATAAATTAGAATAATAGCTAAAAATATTTGATAAATTTTTTTTAAAAAATAAAATAAAGTGAAGCCTAAAAAATTATAAGAAGTTCTTAATAAACCAAAGAAAAAAAACAAAAAATATGTTATAATAAACAGGCAACTTATATCAATATTTGATAATATAGGATGAACAATTTCCTATTTGCTTTAGAATAACTTTGTTTATAATTATTAGAAATTAAAAATAACTCTTAAACACAAATTTTATATTAATTTTTATTTTGTTAGCTTATATCAATATATGTTGTTTTAACAAGTAAAATGAATATCTCATCACACAATTAAGAAATAGCAATAGTATAATATATCTTTAAGTAATAAAATAAAATTTAAAAAGTTTATCAAACATCTACCAACGTTTAAGAGATCAGGAAAGAAGTTCAAAAGTTTGTTATTTCTTGATAAAGAATTATGAAAGTTCAAAAGACTGTAACATTGATTTCATCCTAATTAACGTGTTTTTAGTGACATTTTTCATTTGAAAAAAATAAAGAAATAAGGTCAAAAGTCACGTCCTTAACCCATCTTCTTTCTTTTCTTTTTTTTGAAACAAAACCCATCTTCTTTCTTAACGTTATATGAAGTTTGATGTATCATTTAATTAGAATTCAACAAATGTTTTTTTGTTGTGTATTTGTGAAAACAAATCAAAATTAAAATGAAGTCAAAGCCCAACTTGTTATAAAGTCCAAAGTTAATTTAAGCCCATTTGATATACTTGTTTCTAATTTGTATTCCACGTGGGTTGATGACAATTTGTAAACTATGGTATTATCTTGTATCGAAAAGTGTGATAAGCCCATTTGATATACTTGTTTTCAATTTGTATTCCACGTGGGTTGATGGCAATTTGTAAACTATGGTATTATCTTGTATCGAAAAGTGTGATAAGCCCATTTGATATACTTGTTTCCAATTTGTAATTTGAGAACTATGATTGTCGGTGAAGACAATGATTGTAGCAGAAGCTACGAATTATTCTATCTTGCTAAGGTGGAATTGGAGGAGTCGCTACCGCTGCAGTGAAGACATGGTGTTTTGATGTTGTCTTCAAGGTGGAATTTGTTGTGCATTTGTGAAGACAAATCAAAATTAAAATGAAGTCAAAGCCCAACTTACTATAAAGTCCAAAGTTAATTTAAGCCCATTTGATATACTTGTTTCCAATTTGTATTCCACGTGGGTTGATGGAAATTTGTAAGCTTTGGCATTATCTTGTATCGAAAAGTGTGATAAGAAATCCTTTTTCAAGGTGTTTTGATGTTGTCTTCAAGGTGGAATTTGTTGTGCATTTGTGAAGACAAATCAACATTAAAATGAAGTCAAAGCCCAACTTACTATAAAGTCCAAAGTTAATTTAAGCCCATTTGATATACTTGTTTCCAATTTGTATTCCACGTGGGTTGATGGCAATTTGTAAGCTTTGGCATTATCTTGTATCGAAAAGTGTGATAAGAAATCCTTTTTCAAGGTGTTTTGATGTTGTCTTCAAGGTGGAATTTGTTGTGTATTTATGAAAACAAATCAAAATTAAAATGAAGTCAAAGCCCAACTTACTATAAAGTCCAAAGTTAATTTAAGCCCATTTGATATACTTGTTTCCGATTTGTATTCCACGTGGGTTGATGGCAATTTGTAAGCTTTGACATTATCTTGTATCGAAAAGTGTGATAAGAAAAGATATAGGGCATCAACTTCAAGCTTTGTGAGAGGCGGTGAAAAAGAAATCCTTTGGACATGGGTTTTTTGAAGCACCGTGTTGTGTGCTTCAAGTGTACGACCAATCCGAGAGAGAAGAAAAAAGGCGACAATTTTTTCTTCTTGTTTTTCGATAGTGAGCGGTTAATACACGGTTTAGTGTATTGAATATTTCTCTATTGTAACTCTGATTCATCATAGTGAAATTCACAGCGTTAGCAACTGGACGTAGCCAATTTGGGTGAACCAATATAAATTCTTGTGTCTCTTTGATTGTGTTTATTCCTATAATTTCTCAATTATTTCTTTTTATTCCTAACGGTGAATGTGGGAAGGTGTTTTTTCCCAACATTTTTAAATTCTAAAACCCATATAGTTTATTATAGCTTAGAAACGAATGTTTTGCAGCTGAGCTTTCGATTTAGGTACTTGTTATTGTCTAAAAAATTTGGTGTTTGTAGATGAGGGGCACTGTAGATATGGATTATTTGATTATTATATAAGATGAAGCATTGTCACATTCTTCTACTACTTAAGGAGGATTTTTGATATCTAGGAGGAAATAAAAGAAAGAGTGCAAGTCTTAATCTTGAATATGTATATTATGCCAAGTCTTTGTTGCATATGCTATAGTAGAATGTTTGAAGAGAAAATGAGGAGACAAGTTTGGTTGAAACTTAAAAAGTATATTTTTGCAACTTCTTTGAAGGTTTCTTGCAGAAGAAATTAGTAGATTCCTTTATTTTTTTTAACTCAACAAGATTGATTTTCTTCTTATATTAAAATTATAATAATTCTCAACTCAATTCGAACGTGTAATTTGATCTCACCTTAACAATCATTTTCTAACGATTGAGTATCTATTTAATTAGTCATATTAACAAAATCATTCCAATTAATATGTTGTACTATTTTATAAACCAATGATCTTTCTTTCTTCTAAATGATGCGAGTATTATGAAATAAAGAATGACTACCTATATTTTTCTTATTAAAATCATGGATTTGTTAGAACATATTTGAATTATAAAAAAATCTTTTAAAACAAAGTACGTTTCTATAAGTTATTTGAAAAAAGAAAATAAAATTAACCGACGGAAGAACGAAGCTTGGACCAAAGCTTGAAATGTCCAAACATCTAATGGAGTTTGAAATACGGAATTTCCAATTGTTGACCAAAGCAAGAGGGAAGTAGAGTTTAGCAAAAAGTCATTGCTAGTGTACCAACTTTCCTTTTCTTCCTTTCGAATATTTGTGTTGGAAGATTTTTTAAGGCCAAGTCTAATTTTTACTTCTAAACATTATGGTTATTATTAATTTACACCTTAAATTTTAAATGTCAAATTATATAAATAGTTGTAAGTTTAACTTTTCTATAAATTAATTGTTAATAATTTTATGTGTACAATATAAATATGATTTGTTTGTATAGAGAATAGCAACAAATTTAATCGATTTGGGGAAGAAATATACGATTAGGGTCAACAAGATTTAACGAGATAATAAGATAAAGATATCTCACAGGGATTAATTTCTTAAATTATTGATAATAATTAAAGTTTAAGGTTTAAGTTAATTATACCCTTGAATTAAAATTGATATTTTCCTAATATTGTTTTTCAACCTCAGCCCACCTACTTATAATTAGGTGATTTTGCACTTTACCAGATACATTGTTTAGGTAGGTTAGTGGATTATTTTGACAAAGAGCTGTATCCAATTTACTTTTTGTTAATTGGATCAAAAGACAATGCACCAACTCTTGACAAATATGATGAAAGAAATGTAAATGTTTATTTCAAGTAATAAAAATCAAACATCTCATAGGTTTTACACATAGAGTTAACTGATCCCCACTTGATCAAAACACATCTTAATTAATCCCAACATTCAAAACCTATTTCAATTTTACAACACAACCCCAATGTAATGCCCTCACTCTTGAAAAGAGAAATTGCCACCACACTAGAATACTCTTGGCTTAGCCACAATGGTGGAGTGTTTCAAAATGTGCAAACTAAATTGTCCACCTTTCTCAGTAGTGTCAAGCTTTGACTGTCCTGGGGGAGGTAACAGCTCAAAGTTTTGTACTAAACGCCCGATTGTAATCCCGAGAATCGGCATCGCGAGGATGATCCCGGGGCAGCTCCTTCGTCCGGCTCCAAAGGGTAGGTACCTGAAGTCGTTACCGTTCGCATCAACCTTGGATTCCTCTTCCAAGAACCTCTCGGGTCGGAACTGCTCGGGGTCCTTCCAGTTGGCGGGGTTGTTAGCAAGCCACCAAGCATTCACCAAGATTTTGCTCTCGGCCGGGATGTCAAAGCCGCCGAGTTTAGCGTCGTGGAGGTTCATGTGTGGGACGAGAAGCGGAATCGCCATTCTCAACCGAAGGGCCTCCTTGATCACGGCTTGAAGGTAGGGGAGTTTGTGAGTGTCTGGCTCAGTGATTTGAACACCAGGTCCAAGGATTGTATCAATTTCATTCCTAAGCTTTTTCTGAATTTCCGGGTGGTTCACTAGCTCAGCAAGTCCCCATTCGACCGACCATAATGTTGTTTCAATAGCTGTTTAATAACCATCATAGGCAAAGGCAAATTATTGAGATAGAATACAAAATTGGACTATGAATTAAAAAAAAAAGTGGGCCCAAAAGAAGGTTCAATTTCACAAATAGTTATTGGCTTCCATATCTGGTTAGTGACATAATGTATTTTTGGGTGTCTAGATACCCGAATTTGACCAAGTTTGGGCAGCCATGGGTCCACACTAGTGCATATCAATATCACTATCACTCTATATCTATAAGATCTCGTTTTAAAATATAGTTTTCTTTTTTCCCATAAATATAAATAAAACTTTCATCATTTATCAAATTTATAAAACACACTCGTATATTTAAATAATTTTATAATAAAAATGCTTATATTGGTATAGTATTATTTAAAAAGTATCAATTAAAATAATAGATTTTTTTATTTAAAATATTTTTTAAAAGATGTTATTTACCAAAGTATT
The DNA here is from genome assembly GCA_028015215.1 of Gynostemma pentaphyllum. Taxonomy (NCBI): domain Eukaryota; kingdom Viridiplantae; phylum Streptophyta; class Magnoliopsida; order Cucurbitales; family Cucurbitaceae; genus Gynostemma; species Gynostemma pentaphyllum. Next base: position 17,579,599 of record CM051355.1, read on the forward strand.
CTAAAATAAACAAGATGGAAAACCAAGTTGATCTTATCTAATTAATTACAACCACCGCCACTACGTTCAGAAAAATCAACATCTTATTTAATTGAAAATAAAGCAATTGGCGTTACTGTCCTTTTCTTTATTTATTAAGGCACCACGTTACTTATAGCGAGAGATGAAAAGACGATAATACCCTAACCATTATAATATTTAATTTATTTTTCCTGTTACTCTAAGCTAGCAACGAAACATTTAACAAACATAAACAAACTATCATAAAGAAAGCAAAAGATTAATTACCTGCGACATTAATATTCTCAACAATGTAAAGAACATTGTCTTCGTTAATTTCTCCCTTTTTCTCTGCGTCTAATATATGATCAATTGCACATTTCAATCCTTCGTTTGTCGTACTCTTTGTGCTTCCAAGTTTCCTGTTCCCCACCCAAATACCAAGTCAATTATCTCCTCAAATAATCAAATATAACATAAAATTATCTTCTTAAAAGAAAAAAAAAACCATTTAAACAACTACTTAATAGAAGAGCAAATCTAATTTATCCCGATAAAAGAACGAAAACTAGTATCTAATTAATTGAGCTATGCTACGATAAAAATAGATTAAATAAATTAAAAAAAGAAACTTACTTCCTCTCCTCGACGAAATAGTCCTTGAAAAGTTTGAGTCTTCTTTCCTTAACTTCCTTGCAAATTTTAAGGTAACCACGCAAGAAAGGTCTCAAGATAGGGATGAAATCGCCATAGTTATACTCAAAGCTTTGAGCCAAACGACTCCTCTCTCCATTAAGCGCCTTGAGCTTATTAAACAAAGCATCGTCTTCACTCTCAAACCTCCTATCAAACATAATCCTATACAGATTATTATACATCATGAGCTGCAATCTCTTCCTCAATACGACACCGTTCGTCGCCGCCTCAGGCATTTTCTTAAGATCCTCGACCACACGTGCGGCCTCATCTTCCCAACCAAATCTATATTGTTGAACAACCTTATTGGTGAAGAAAGGAACGGTCATGATCCGCCTCATCTTCCTCCAATGCTCGCCGTAGACAGTGAAAACCATGTCTTGTCCTTTACCGGTGAAGATGTCGAAAACGACGTTTCGTGTCCGTGATCCGAATTCCACCCCTTGGGTGTGAAGGACCTCTTTGGCTAAGTCAGGGGAGGAGATGACGACGAGGTTTCTTTGTCCCATTCGGAGCATGAAAATGTCTCCGAATTTCTTCGCCATGTCTGTGAGATTACGGTGATTCAAATCGTCTCCGACCTGGAGCCAGTTCCCGAAAATGGGAACTGGGATAGGTCCGGGAGGGAGTTTGAAGCGTTTTCCGCGGAATTTGGAAATGAAAATAGCGAGAATTGTGGATATGAAAAGACCTAGAAGGGTCTTCTCCAAGAGGAGGAGATCCATGGTGAAGAATTTGAAGGTTTTAGAGAGAGAGAGAAGATGAGAGAAATGAATTTGGGTTGGAGAAGTTTTTCAAGTTAGGGGGGGTTTTATAAAGGAATTATTGATTGATTGATCTATCTATCTGAAGGGAAGGGAATGGTTGGAGAGACGGTAAGATGTCTGACGGTATGCGTTAGGTGAGACTTGTGGTGATGTTTCAGTAATCAGGGTTGTGTAGACGTTAGATCTAACGGCGACTATTTCCTTGTTGTTTTTTTTTTTTTCTTTTTTAATTATTCAACTTTGAAAAGTCTCTTTTTAATCACTAAACACATGGTTAAATAAAAAATCATTAAACACACCGGATTTTCTTTTTTTAATTGCTCTAATAGATAACTTGTGTGATACTATTTTTGAAATTATAATTTCAATATTCAGATTAATGTGTAATTAGATAAAATATGATTAGTGGTAAGATTATGCTTATGGGAGTGAGAAATATAGTGAGATAGAGCTTATGAGAGTTAGGGAAGTGAAGTATGAGGGGATAACAATCTCAACGCACCAACTTACAAATAAATTTATTTTCTATATAAAGTAAATGAAAAAAGAGATTGAGAAAACTACAAATTAGATTAAAATAGAATATTGTGTCAAGTACTAAAGAAAAATGTATACAAAAATATAGGAAATTTTATTGAGTGGTAGATTTTTATACAATATTGGTAAAAATAACAACTCAAAAAAGTATTGGCAAATATAACAATTTGTATCATGTTTATCAGTGATGAACAATGATTTATGTGTTTATCAGTGATAAACTTAGTGTAAAAATATGTAATTCAATGTTTATCACTGATAAACCCTATCAAAATTTATTATATTTGTAAATATTTTTTTGAGCTTTTATTTTTACAAATATAACTAAAAAAATTGCTAGATTTGCAAATGCCCCATAAAGTAGCAAGTTTAGAGATTAAATAGAAATTATTTATCTTCTAATTAGTAACTTCTATTTTCTTTCTCATATGTCTTATTTTTTATGATATCATTTATATCGTATTTATTAATATATGAAACTCACAATACTAATGTATTTAATAATATAATAAAAATAAGATAAATTTAATTTAAAATGAGTTAAGGTGTGAGTAGGTCGAAGGTTCAACTGGCTAGAGACCTGTTCAACTTCCTGTTAAGTCGAAACTTCGAATCTTCCCTCTTACAACTTAATATAATATATATAAAAAAAAAACAGATCGATTCATTTATTTAAGGAATGAGAATATATATTTTTATTACTGAATTAAGTCCCACTAAAGAAAGTCTTAAAGCTTTTAATTTTTTATTGTTATTTTTTGTTATTATTAATTTATTAATTTATGAGATATGAAGGTGGTAGGTGAGCGATTTGGTGAGGACAAAGTGTCAAATAAAGGGTGGGTATCACATCATGTATGTAGCCGCCATCAGCCACGTCATTATATTTTTTTTAAACATCTCCTAATCAACGGATCAACTACCAATCACTTCGCTTAGATGACTACTGATTTACAGTTGTACGGATAAACGTATGGTAACGTCCGCATTGGATTATTCATCACTTTTCTGACCGAAATTACAACTTGGTAGGGGTGTTTAAAAAATCCAACGACATAAAAAAAAACCCGATCAATTCAACCCAATTCATATGGTTTGGGTTGTGTTATAAATTTATTTGGATCGAGATGAGTTCAAATAATTTGAAATTGTATAGGTTTGGTTGGTTCGGGATTCTCTTAAAATTAGTTTGGGTTGAATCGAACCAACCCTGAATTTATTAATTTAAAAAATACTAATTTATTTATCATCTAAATAGTTTTATATATGAGATTACTTTCACTAATATCTTGAATAATTCACCCAATTTCGATATTACCGGTAGTTAAGATTATATTTCACTTTTACCCCAATAAAACCTATTCAGGCGGCACAACCGTTGACATTAATGATACCGTTTACATTTTTGCCCTTCGTTATTTTGTTATTCATTTTATTTTATTTTTTACTTTTTTAAAAATCCTGTAATCATTTATGTCTTTCCGTGATTATTGGGATTTTATTTATTTACGTTATTTGTTACCTTTTTTATCCATTTAATTTGTATTTGATTTGGCAGTAACCAAATCTTAATTATACAGTTTCTTTTTTTTAATCTTTTTTTTCATACGTCTCCTTCTTCTCAATTTCATTTATATTTTTTTCGATTTCATTTCTTGCTGCCTCGATTTCATTTCTTGTTCTTTTTTTGTGTGTTTATTTTCAATTACCTTCTTTTCCGTTATGAGTTCTAGATCTATTGATCTGTTATACGCCGATTTTATTACACATATCATCACCGTCACCGGTTTTCTTTACTGGGTTGCTTTTCCGGTCATGATTCAAATTCATTGCGAGATTGGGGAGTTTAAGAACAATTCAGATCCTCGTTTTTCCTTCTTCGATTTTCTCAATTTTGAAACGAAATCGGCCTTCTCTGTATCTGAGAAATCGACGAAGGTGATCGTTGTTGTGGCTCGTGTTCAAAGGTACTTTTAAGTAAATGTTTATTTTTTTTCAACATTTATTTTTATTTTCTATTTACATATCTATAGAAACTTTGATATATTTTTCTTCTCCAATTTTGTGTCTTCGCTCTATCTCTGAATGAATTGTTTTTCTCTTTCGTTTTTACTTTTTATCTCTGTATTTTGTAAGAGGACGAATAGGAAGGATATTCGAATTTTCCTAAATAAATGTTTACTAAAAGTAAACTGTTTATAAAAAAATTTACCTTTCAATTCTCAGTGAACTCGCTTTCTATGTATTTTGTAGATAAGTTACTTTTAGTAAAATGTTTATTTTTATTCAATGTTTATTTTAAAAGCCTATTTACATATGCTTTCAAAACTGGTTCATCAATTTTTGTGTCCGGTATCAATTTTAAGTGCACATTAATAAGCTGTTTATTTTGTATCTCTATATTTTTTAGGATGACAGATAAGAAAGACATTCCATTTTTCCTTCAAGAAGAAGTCAGAAGGTTGAAGAACAAGTTAGAAGTTTGAAATTTTTTTATTTTATTTTTGTTATAGTTTTTATTTTATTTAGATTTGATTTTTCCATTAATTTTGTAAAATTTAAGGGATTTTATAAATTTCCTTAAATTTTACACAAATTAAGGAGAAATGAAATCAGGGGTATGTTTGTCCTTTCACAATGTAATTTAATTTGACCGGTGGCGGTTTTGGGTACTATTAATATTTAATAAAAACACCCGGTATATTTGATATATCCATAAGTTTTTTGATTATTAGTGAAATTAACCCTTTATATATTTTTATTAATTCCATATATCTTAATGGCCTTTTGAATTTTCTTATTCCTTTTAATAATTTTTTTCAAATAATTAATTCAAGTATTTGAAGTATCATTTTTCATTCAGTAAAGTGTCAATATTGAACATTCATTTTTAATTTAATATATAAAAATAGATAACTATATCATAAAATTACTATTCTTTCACTTTTTATATTATATATTTTTAAAGTAAACAACCCGAATAATCCGAACCAATCCAACCCAAATTTATAGGGTTGGGTTGGGTTCAAAACTTATAAGAGTCATTTGGATTGTATGAAGTTGTAACCCGAATAATAGGTTGGGTTCAAAAGCTACCTCAACAGAACCAACCGAACCCACGAACACCTCTACAACTAGGGGCCCCAATTAACACTATCCCTTGCCTCGTTTATTAAACGAGGTAGGAAAGAATGTGAAAATTGCATGATTTCTTAATATGTATTTTTTTATTTTAAATTTAATCTTTTCAATGATGATAGTACCTTATAGAGCATAAAAATAAACACGTAAAACTCTCAATCATAATTCATATCAAGATAAACTTAGGGAAATTAAATTTTAAAAAAAAATTAAAGTAGGGGGGAATTCACTCACCCCGTTTATTAAACTGGTTTGTCGGGGAAGCTAGCTTTCAGCCCTAATTGAACTAACCTTCTCTTTATCGGTCAATCTGAAGAATGGAAGGTGGAGAATGAATATAAAAAAACAGTAACACTTCAATTCGTTAGATATTGATATTGAATTGGTTTAGCTTCATTATCTATATTTCTTTTTTTTCTTTTCTAAATTTTAAAAATAGTAAAAATGTAGATTATAAAGTACCAAAAGAATTGTTACCGAAATAAATTTGGAGGTTAAACTATATGATTAAATAATTACATTGAAAACAACAACATCAACACTTTGATCCGAGAAACACGCCGACGGCCCTCGCATCGAAGTTTATGCTCGTGAGAAAGAATCAGAGGAACAATTCGATTAGAGATTGTAACACTTAATTCAAATCAATACAAACATATTTCATTCCGCATTCTAATTTCTTTACTTAGAAATTTCTCTGTGTGAACATATATATTGTTAAATATTTTTTTATCAAATTTTCTTTAGAACATCCAAAAATATTTTAGAATATAAAAATATATATTTCATTCGTAAACCTTTAACAATGTGAAATCATATTTTTCATCATAGAATATAAAACTATGGTCAAATTGAATTTCAATCCTCACCAACATTCAATATCACTTTTAAATCACAATATTAAAAGAAGACGATTTTTAAAAAAAAATAGACGTACATTCACTAAATTCTTTTAAGCTCATCATTACATACATTATTTTTTCTAAAAAATATATATACCACCATATAACTCACACTTACAATTACAATATTCAAAGCATTATGTACTTTCCAAAATAGTTTGCATGGTAGAGAAAGAGAATATAAATAATAATGTATAATATTAAGTTGTTTTTAAAAAATGGTTAAATAATTCAAATTTTTAGATTTAGTTATGATTTTAATATGGTAGCATAAAATAGAGAATAGAGGTGGCACACATAACACATAGTTTATAGTTTATAAAATACAGAACATTTTTAATTATGTCATCATTACAATTTTCAGCAATACGAAAAATAAAATATGATTCAATTTGACTATTACTCAAAGTGGTCGAAAGGCCACCTAACTATAGTTTTTCTTTTTTCCACCTAACTAGAGTTGACAAACACTAATAATTTGTTTGTTTTAATTAATACAAATTCAAAATGAAATACAATATTCTTGGAGGTGTCACGTAAGCCATGCCGAACACGAGCAATTTTTTAACTTTAGTAATATTTCAGATCCTTATAAATTTTTAAATGATTTAATTAATTTACTTTCAAAATTACAATTTTTAGTCTTTACTATTAAAAAACTTATCACATATATAAGTTTAAATGAATGAATATATATTTAAATCATGTTTGTTTGGAGATTTTTGAATGTGAAACTAGTCCTTTACTTTAATTATTTAACTTGATTTTATGTATAAATTATTTTTCGATAAAATTTATTACTAGATTTTAGTGTTTAGAATTTTACGATCATATTATTGAAGGTAAAAAAAAGAAAAAAAAGAAAAGAAATTATAGCAAATATCAAAGCTAAAATGTTATAAAAGTTAGTAGGGAATTAAAAAATGGTTTAACATACCTTTTATTTTTTTTAATTTTTGTTTTTGCACACTTTAACATACCTTTTAATTGAATTTTTAATTGTTCTTTTATAAATTTTTTAAAATTGTATTTTAAAATATAGTAAAGTACAGGTTTTGCTTTTAATTAATATCTATTTTATTTCTAATTTTTAACATATTTGCATTATCCAACTAAAGACTAAACCAAATTTTGGTATGACATGATTTCAACAACTTAATATTTACCAATGGTTTAAATTTTGCCAATTTTAGTATTTAATGGCAGAGGCAAATTTTGTAATGTAGTTCGTTAAAAGTAGAAAATTAAAAATGGAACTGTCATAAATTATTTTTGACCCAAAATATAAGAATTAGAAATATCTTAGAAACTATATTTAATAAAATTAGGAAAGTGTTTATAAAAGCAGATAACAAATCAAATAAATTATTGGTGAATAAGCCTAATTTTTAAAAACTAAAATCAGAAATAAACTGTCATTAAATAGATCAAACGATTAATGCCATGACTATTAAATTGTTTAGGGCCCGTTTGGTTTGTAATTCAGATTCAGTTTTATGAATCTGAATTGAATGAATAAAAGAAATCTGTTTTATTTTATGTTTGGTTTACAATCTAAAAAAAAAACAGTTTGGATTCAATTTCTTTTTTAGGCTAAAAAATGAATTCAACAAAAACAAGAATCCAAAATATCCAACTCAAAAATTGAAAAACACAGATTTGCCTCACCCACACAATCCAATCCACGAGTTTGAACACATGAGATAAAAATACGGGTCGGACCCATTTTGTAAATTTGGGGTTTTCGGGTTTGGGTCGGGTCGGACAGTTTTTCGAGGTTGCCTGGTCCGTTCGAGTTTTTATTTATTTAATTAAATTTTTTAATTGCATTTTTTAAAGCTGATTTTTAACTTCTTAAACTTAATTCTACAGTGATGGAAAAAAAAGTTACTTTATTTTTTCACTATATCCTATTTTTTTATTTATACTTTGATAATTATATATAAGATTAATTTAAATATAAAAATAAAATAATATATATATATATATATATATATATATATATATATATATATATTTATTTATTTATTTATTTAAATGAACGGACCTTGAACCGGGTTTCAGGTCGGTTCTGATAGGGCTCTATGGATAAAACCCGGGGGTTGGGCTTGAATTCAAATACATTATTCATATCCAGTGCAAAGATTTATAGGTCGAGCCCATTAACCATTAACTTACGGTGAGCTTGTGGTGGGCTTGACTGACCATACGTCTTTTCTTTATCTATATGATGAGCTTCAGATAGTTGTAATTTGATATACAATGAATGGATTGAATGAAGAAATAGAATTATATTTTTACAAATTATATTATCATTAAATTAAGTTAAAATGTAAATAGTTTATCAAACTTGTTTAATAAATAGAATTATATTCTTACAAGTGAAATCTAATAGTATATGTGAAATATGATATATGGAAATTACTTTAAAAAATTTAAATATAGTTGAACATTTGAGATTTGGATACTAACCAAACACTTGTTGTGATTCACAAATTTTGTTTTTTTTTTAATTTATGAATAACCAACCAAATACTGATTTCAAATTTCTGGATTTCAATTTTAAATTTGAATATGTTACCAAACACATTTCTGAAACTAACAAATTTACTGGATACTATCCTAAATTTATTAGAATCTACAAATCCTGTTTTTCAGATTGCAAACCAAATAGGACCTTACACATTTATAATTCTCCAATATTTAAAAAAAAATGATATGATATAGTTTTTTTTTTTTTTTTGTTTAATCCAATGTATTGCTAGTCTAAATTAAGAATTCAACCATGATAAGAAATGAACAGATTCACATGAATACCAACATACCAACTCAAATTAAATAATAAAAAAATGCATTATTATGCGAAGAAAAAATTAATTAAAGGAAAAAGAAAGTCTGAAGAGAAAAGGTCAAACGTCTCTACTTTGACCGGGAACCTGAACGTGCCGTTATATTTGACAGATTTTATCCAAGTATACGGGAAGAGTCGCGTATCGTGATCCGGTCCCGCACGCTGGCTAAGGGTTGTAACTTAAACGGAGCCAGAAATTCAAATTTTCAATTTTGCCCTAAGATTCTGGCACAATTCTAATAGAGAGTCACCTCATAAAATTTAAATTTATATATAATTAAAAAGGGAGGGGGAATTTCAATTTATTTAGGTTAAATTATATAAAATACCCATAATTTTTAGGGTTTGTTTCAATTATGCCCTTAATATTTTAAAATTTTCAATTATACCCTTAATCTTTTAACTTATTTCAAAAATACCCTTTTTTACTAATTTTCCCAAAGCTTTTACGAAAAATTTAAATGTTATCGTAAAAATAAAAACGTTTAAAACATTCCAGGGTATAATTGATACCGACCACATTTAATATTTTACCTCTTGCGTTTTAATTTCCATAAAACAGTGTCGTTGTAGGCATGGTGCAACTGATGCGATGGAACAGGACCTCCGAACTTTGGGGGCCCCAAATCTTGAATTAAAAATTTAGTATTAATAATATATATAAAAAGAATTTATTCTAAGTCGCGTTAGCTGAGCTTCTCTTTATAATATCTCTAAGTTCTCTGTCATTATGAGTTGAGTTCGATCCTAACATAAGTTCAAATTTCAATTTTTATATTTTTGTTTATACTACTTTGATAATTTTATGCTACTATTTTATTATATTATTTTATTGATATTTTGTTTTAATAAAAATAATTTATATATATATATATATTTGTGATTTTTCATATTAGGGATTATATGATCAAGGGCCCAATTTTATATATAGCATTGGGCCTTATTTTAGGAACGGCCCTGCATAAAACTAAATGAAAATTGCTAACAAAATATATTTATGAAATAAATTACAAGATTGAGGGTAGAATTGAAACTTTCAAAATGTTAGGGGTAAAATTAAAACAAACCCCAAAGGTTGGGGATATTTTTTATAATTTAACCATCTATTTATAGTAATATAGTTTAAACCTTAAATTTTTAATATTATCGTTATAAACCCTAAATTTATATAAATGATGTGCTAGATATTTTTATCAAAATAATTTTATAAAATTGTGTCAAAAGTCAAAAATAATAAATAAATCAAACTAACAAAATATTTATAAGTTAATCGTAAACTACCCACAAAATCAATCAGTAAAGTTAAGTTTAAAACTAGTATAAAAATAGTCAAATCTAAAAATAAACATAAAAATCAATCCATAATAATAAATTCTCAGGTTACAATTACAAAGACGTTCACACTAAATTATAAATCTATAAAAATTATAGAAATGAAAAGATTAAAGTTTAAATGGACTAAATTGATTTTTTTCCCTAAAAAAATACCTACTTTCCTTGCATGGCTAATTGTTATAAAGGTTAAAGAGACGTAATTAAACTAACGAGATATAGATTAGTAGAGTAAGTGGGTTAAGTTTAAGTGTAATAAATTACTCATATTAATAACTAATAATAATATAAATTTGAAGAGTAAGTGGGTTAGGGACGACCCGTTCCAAATTTAACGCTCACCTACTCCGTGAAAAGTGACGGCGTTAGCCTTCCTTCTCTGACCAAGCCAAGCTCCAACCAACAACAAACGCGTAGTTCACATAGACGTCACGTTTTGAAGTCCTCCGTTAACTTACTTTTCAATTGTGGATATCCACGTCACCCTCTTGTCATTCGTACTTTCAACCAACCAACAACAAAATACAACTTGTGCTTTTAGTTTTAAGACATTTATTATTTAAATTAAAAAAAAAAAAGACATATTTATGATTTTTCATTTTTCTTATTAAAGTATAAAATCCACCACAATTGTCTGTCTCCGTCTTATATTTTTTCGGTTAGATTTTGAATTGTTTTTTCTGATACTTATTGTGTGGGATTTTTCTCACAGTTGAACATGTGAGGACACATATTGAATTTCGGTGGCTCTGATTATCTGAAAAAGGAAAATAGGCGGTCAAAGGGCAACGGTGTTGTACCGGATAAGGACCCTCCGACGATCAAGTTAGTTGATAGGTAAGGAGCCAGTCCAAGATCTAGATAGTTGTACACTTCTTGATTTGATAGCTTGACTGCTCGATCTTATATACCTCTTGAGTCGTGAGCTTGTTTGGCCTTGCTAGTTAGGACTAGACTTTATTGGGCTTCTTTTCGGCCCAGTTGCAGTTGACTCATCCTTGTATTGATAATGTTGGGCCTGAGTCCTTTCGGATTGACCCAGTTTACACGGCCTATGGACAGGCGATTTTTACCATTTACACTTTTAATTACATTTTATAATGTCTTAGTGGATTCGATATTTTTTTTTTTTCATAAAGACTGCTTTTTCTTAATTTTTTAGTATTTTTATGGATGATTTATCATTTAAAAGATGTGAAGTTATGTTTATTTTATTTGAATTAAAGATAATTGCATATCAAACTTTATGGTTTGTATTCGGCACCTGTACTTTTTGTAAAAATTGCAACCCCTCTATAGTTAGTGTTAATGAAATTGGAACACATATTTATCCTAGGTCCACTACATATTTCAATTCCATTTAAATAATAGAAAAAATATAATATATCAGTAGAATTTTAGAATAATTCATATTGTTATTATGAGGTATAAAATCTATAATTAATACTTATTTATTGAATTAATGAGTTATTTTTAATGATATTAAAAAAAATACACATAAAATAACATGTATCTTCATTTTGATAGAAAAATATGTTTTATAAACCAAACAACTATTATTTGTATTATTGTAAATACCCGTTTGAGATAGTTTTTAAAAGTGTTTAAAAATATTTTTTTTAATGATTATCACAAATACTTTTAAATACTTTTAAAAACTATCCTAATGAGCACTAAATATATTTTAATAACCTTAAAAATGGAAAATAATTTTAAAAATATGTTCAAAACCTTAACTTTTGGCCGAATTAATGTCTTTTGTTGGCACATAGATGTTGTAGAATCTACATCGACTCGTTTTCTTATTAAATAAGTAAAAAAAATTACGTCATTGTAAATTAAACTATTGTGAAGTTGAAAGAACTTCAAACTATAATATTGTTGTGTGTAAAACTCTTTTTCTTTTTAGATATTATATTAAATTTGAGAATGAGAAATTTGAACCTTTGAGTTTATAGAAATAAAGTGATACCTAACCAGTTCAGCTATGCACATATTCATGTGTACAAACACACTTAAACATTAGATATGTCATCATTTTCATTATGGTAATTATGATTGATAAACAATCCAAAAAAAACAGATGAACCATAAATGCCATAAAACATAAATTACATAAACAACGAATTCTTATAATTAACATTTATCATATAACTACAAAATATTATTTACAACAAGTTTAAATCATTATTAAATTTTAAAATAGAAAAACAACTTTTATATATATATATATATATATATTCTGCTCTACACTGGATGCTTATAATGTGCAATTTCTCCTAGAAAAAAATTTGGTACTTCAATCTTTAATAGTTTTTGAAGAATTTTAACATTTTTTTTTTCAAAAAGATGAGCTTTAAATATATAACTCTTTCACATCTTCGTTAATATATGTTATAATACAAATTTAAACTATAAGACCAAAGATAGAAGAGAAATATGAGGTTAAAAAACTAAATAGATAAAGATTTGTGAAACTCTAATAGTTACAACATTTAAATAAAGATTAACATATTATATTAAATATATTAAATCACCACTAAACTTAAAAGAATAAACCAATGAATAAGGGTAAATTTAATCATATATCTCAACACTCCCCCTCACATGTGAGCTTGAATATGTGCACAAGATCCAAACATGCAAAAAAATCTATAAATGGGGAGGAAATGTCATCACAGGGGTTCGAATATAGGAGCCCCGACTCTGATACCATATTAAATATGTTAAATCACCAGGAGACCTAAAAGTTTAAGTCAATAAATAAAGGTAGTTTAATCATATATCTCAACATATTAAAAATAACTAAAAAAGGGTATAAATTTTTTTATATACATGTATATTTTTCGAGGATGATGTGAGTTTAATTATTAATTATTAATTTTATATTAAAAAAATAGTTATACATCTTAAAGATTGAAGCTGACTTTTAGTCATTTAAATTTGTCAATTATTTAATTGATATAGTAATCATCAACTCAATGCTATTCTTTCCTATCTTTGAATGGAAAAACTAGCTATGACATTTGTTGGTCCATATTTAATCACATAAACTATAATTTATTTTTTTCTCCTAATTTCTTCTATATTTGTCAATATGTTTGGCTACATGTTGTATTTATAAAAAAAATGAAATTAAAATCTCTCCTAATACAAAATGTTTGATATTTTGAGGATTGCTAATAATGTGTTTTCTTTGGATTGAAAGGTATTAGATTCAATTTCAAAAATTACATTTTTTTCCTCTCTCCCAAAAACGTTAAGGATCTCACATCTAATAATACTTATGAAATGGGTAGTCTCATTATCAATTGGTTTTGACATGGAAGACCATGATTATTAAAATTGTATAATAACATTCAATTACCTCAAACAATCATCTCATCTAAGAGATATGACCTCTTTATTTCTAGTTCTTTTTTAAAATCAAAATCGTCATAATCGAAGCTCGACCTCTTTATTCCCGACAAAATGTTGTCGTATTCTCAATGCATGGTTTGTGGACTGTTGTCTAAAACTTCATAGGTCGTCTCGAAAAAAAGCATTTGTTAATTGTATTGTATTCTTCACGAGCATATTCTCATCCTTAACATCGATTTCTTACTCCAAACACTCTTTTCAGAGAAATTCCCCTCACCTAAACGTTATATATTAATAATTTGCCTTGTTTCTTCTTCCTCAGACAAATACCAAATAACATTACCAGACCAGAGCTAGCTCCCACTCCAAGTTTCTTTCTTCCCTGAAAATGGCATTCAGATTCATGAAGGATGGTTTCCACAGCGCCTCACTTGTTTGGCTTTTTCTCTTGGCTATTTCAATTGCATTTACTTGTGCAAATTCTGAGGGTTAATTTCTTTTTTCTGTCTCTTTATTTTATTAACCTGAGCATTTAAAATAACTTTTATGAAGGCCTAATAACGTTAAATACTTTTGTATCGTCCTAAAAGTTATTCCAAATGGACACTTAATTTGTACACATATATATATTCTGGGGCTAATCTCGAACAATTTGTTTTCGTTTATTACAACTTATTATATATATAGACATGACGGAGCCGAGAAGAAATGATAATATGAACCCAATTCAGGGATGGAGAAGCGCTGCCGAATGCATGTTTAATGTATGTTTTGTATCTCTATCTCGCTCTAATAAATAAACAAATTCTAGTTTAGATCTCTCAAAATCTTATCACTATGTCTGAAGATGTAGCTGTTTGTTCGTGTTTTTGAATTATTGTTTGTTACAAATTGAAATGATATTTGTCGGCTGTGTAGAAATCAAAAAATTGCACAGAGCAGCAGCAGTTATCACTAAACGTAACGATAGTAGTTGCTGAAGATGAAGCAGTAGCATACTGTCAAAATGGTTGTCTTGTTCACACACTGGCTGTACTCGACTGTATCCGCGACGTCAAAAGAGATTTCTGGTTCACCAATAAATTCAATACTTGGACCCTCCGCCGCTTCATCACTGATAAATGCTCCTCTCCATCACCATCAGGTTACTTTAACACCCTTCCTCAAATACCCTTTTATTTGTTATGTACAGAAAAACATCCATGGCCCTTCTAAATTTAATCTTTTCCATTAAATATTTATGATGAATGTAACAAAAATCTTACATGTTTCATATCAGATGGATAGCCTTAACTGTTAAATGCAACATGAAAATTCAACCAAGTTCATCTTTATGAAATATTGATGAATAGAATATTTCAAAATATAAGGACAGGAATAGAATAAGCATGAAGGGGATGTTCAATAGAAGATGTTGTAAAGCCGAATTTATGTAGGCTAGGGGCTGTGTAGCTTGTGGTCTGGTTTATTAAGCTTGTGTTTGGTAGGTGGATTCAAGTTTAAGTTTAATGTTATTGAACTCTTCGAGAGGAGTTGATAAACCCAAATTTTATTGTTTACAACCCATGAGTTCAAGAAAACCTATACCCGGGGTTGTTAAACCTACCTAACAGGGACTTATGAAGCCTAGCCCAACCTACCCTCCCTTCAAATATATCATATCACCTAAGTTTAGACATCAAAATAAGGTTTAAACTTCGTTATTATTTTATTAATATACACGGCCAAACAGTTACTTTCTTTGGCTAACAAGACATTGCAATAACCGCAGGTTTTACATACAAGGATATACCCAGCAGCTAAAAATAAGTGTGACAGAACAGAAGATGGAGTTATCAAGCCATCCTTACATATCATGTCTCAACTTTTTATCAAGTAATGGCAGTGGAATGCAGAATCATGTCGAATAGTAATAATGGAGGATGGGCTATACTATATATAAGATTACGAATATCTTTTTAAAAAGAGTGTGCCCTTATGGTAGAAACAAAGAGTGTTTACATGTGGGTTTCTATGTATGCATGTATTTCAGTATATTTTTTTTAATGCAGATAAAAAAATAACGATGTGCTTTTATTCCTCAAACTAAATGAAACAAACATTGCAACAAGAAATATACTGTTTCTATCTTGGTCTAAAAAAAACTAGAACTAGTAGTGGGTTATTATCAAACAAAGGGAAATTCTGACTAACTCTAGAATCAGAACTGAAGTAGCGGATGGTCAACCAAATCATGTTCCAGCAGTCCTACGACTAACGCGAGCAACAAAACCAGCTTTAATTGGAGCAACTGATCGTCCCGAACCACACTGCAAGAGTCAATATTGAAACCTTACATCATCCAATAGAAGGAAAACTGACATTTCTAAAAAGGATAAAAGAAGGTTATTAAAAAAAAAAATTATATTTTTCAACCAATAGCCTATAAAATGAGCTCAGTGAATCGTTACTTTTTCACATCTTTGAAAGAAAAGCCGATTCTCCTTGAAAAGTATAGTGTCTGGACTTTTGCACCCAATGCATATGACATATTCATCTGAAATTATGAAATATTTATTAGCAATATTTCAAGAATACTAGTGAATAACACCCACCGGTGTGACAGTCTGTAAGCTCTGATCCATATTGCCTAATAAATTAATCAACCAAGTTATTGAAATATAGCACCTTCAAAACGTTGCAGTGAAATGAGTCAATCAATACACAAACAAAAAAAAAGTGGAAAATAATCTATAAACCTCGCAGTTATTACATTTGTGGAACCTTTTACTTTTAAAGTTCACAACATAGACCAAGGAATATAAAGATAAATCAAATGAAAAGCAAAGGTACTTACTAATATATCTACGCAGAATTCCTTCAAAGTTCTTGGGTGCAAATCTACCTTTGACAACTAACCTTTGTTGTCCATCAAGTGAACCACTTGTCCCCAGTTCAGCCAACAAGAAAGCCATTACATGGTCTGGTTGGCGATGCATCCTTTTATTTGTTTAATTTGAAGGGTATT
The DNA here is from genome assembly GCA_028015215.1 of Gynostemma pentaphyllum. Taxonomy (NCBI): domain Eukaryota; kingdom Viridiplantae; phylum Streptophyta; class Magnoliopsida; order Cucurbitales; family Cucurbitaceae; genus Gynostemma; species Gynostemma pentaphyllum. Next base: position 17,596,192 of record CM051355.1, read on the forward strand.
GAAAAGATATAAACAGGATTCAGTCACTCAATATTTCTTCAGCTTGAAATGAGAAAGCACATAAATTACAGCTAATGTACCAGCAACAAAGAATTACAGATAATATATGATGGACATTATATAATTATATTATACATGTTAAAATGTAGCAGGGAAGAAAGTAAAATATCACGCTGACAAGTGTTATTTGCTTCTAATCAGAAACCGTTCAAACTTCAATCTGATTCTTTCGGAAACATAATATATTACTATGAAAATACAAAGAAAATAAGACACTCACAAATGGATATCCCAAATACAAACAATTATAAAGAGAAGCCCCTGAGTCGACATGTCTAACAGCGTCAAATTTAAAACCCGACATACTATCACAAACTCATCTAAAATAAAAACATCATGTATTAAGCAAAGATAATAATGGCTAAATAACCACAAACAATCCATGAAGAGCATATAGAGTAGATGAGCTACACTGCATATTTGCAACATACATGCAGAGAAAAAAAGGGAATGGGTTGTTAAAAAAATGCAAAAAATCTGAAACACCAACTGGCTGATGGTTTGACCATGTTTAAAAAGATCATCAAACTAGAAGAATATAATTCAGAGAAAAAAACAAACCATACGTTTTGCAAAGGTCCATGAAATTCACAAAAACAGTTTTCTTAGTGCCTTCACGAAGAACCTGTGGAGGCCTTATAACCGTCCTCCTATCTCCAGCTAGCTCAGGATTATTCTCCTTGAGAATATTAAAAACTCTGCCGAGAAGCTGCATAATCACAAATAAGAGACACAATAATGGTAACTGGGATGAAAATATTTAATCATGTATTAGGACGTCATAGATGGAATAAACTATAAAGCAATTATCGATGGTACCAAGACAGATGCATCAAGAGTACCCAACTTTGCTCATCCTAAATTCTAAGGGCACATGCCTTCTCATACAATACAATGGAAGATCATGCTTCAAGCATGGCCAGAACATAGCATCACACCAAATAGCCGCAAAAATTGGACATCAGACACAGCTTCAATTCATAAGCACAACTCTTGGCTTGACATGAAAGGTGCAAATGATCTTGAATGAGAGGTACACAATCATGGATTTTTACAAAATTTAATAAAAATAAGGTTTACAATCAGAAGTCAATAGAATGATGGGAAATCAAAACTGAACCTCTTCATATTCGTAATCACGGTCACTGCCTTCCCAAGGAAGACGTGGTTGTAGGGTATCTTTTTCCCCTTCATCATCTACCACACGATCTGACTTGACATGAAAATAAAGAGTTTATTGCAATTCAAGTCTCAACAAGAGAACCCGACATAATAAAATAGAACCATGAGGTAGCAATTCATATTTCCATAATTTTTAGGCAACAACTTCTTACCATCCAAATCTTCCCCTGCATCCCCACCATCATCAGGCGTTAACGTATTTGTATCAACCTACATTTAGACAAGTACGGAAGCCAATGACCAATAAAGATTTGAAAAGTTAAATTGTCCATTGAGAAAACAAGATAACTTACTGGTTTCTTCTTTTTCTTTTTCAGGCCAGAAAATGAACTTTCTAGACCATCTGACACTGCAAATTGGAAGTTTACTAATTAGACAGAAATGAAAGAAAGCAAATAAAGTGAAAGAGTTGTAGAATTAACTGAGAATACCCGATAAACTTTCAGTTTTCTCGGCCAATTTGTCCACAGAGTCATCAGAAAATTCCTGGAATACAACTTTCTTCTTCTTCTTCTTTTTAGTAGGATCAAACGATGAAATCTATAAATTCGACATTCGTAAGATATAACATTGCCAATTCACATTCAAAAGACACCTATCCTAATTACACACTGAAGGCAAAAAACTTAGAATCTCCTAATACAATTCCAAACATAAGATAAAAGAAAAGTAAGCAATAGCAATAGATCAAGACTTACTTCTGTAATTTCATCTCTTACATCGTTTTGAACTTCATCCTCCATGATTGCTTCAAAACAAGCAAATTTTTTTTTATGCATAATTGAGCAGGAAAAATAATCAAAACTGAAACGAGGATTTAGGATTAGAAGAGAAAAACGAAAGCATTAATCACAGTTGATTGATATAATCGAGCAGGAAAAATACACAAGAAATGCAAGAGGGGAAATGCAATCATGTAACAAATCATAAGAGTGAGAAATCGAAAAGGAAATGAATGATATAGTTTTCGTTTTACATTTTGGATTTATTTATTAAGATTGAGAAATCGGTTTTTCTTTCGTAAACAGAATCTCTATCGCCGGACGATCTTGGTAGCTCTGGCAGTGTATCTTTTCTTTTGCGTCTGTTTTCTCGTATTGCTATTGCTATTGCTATTGCATTGCCCACCTCTATATTTATTTATTTAAACATCGGTTAGTTTTGTCTCAATCCCGCTATTTTACCTGTTCAGAGTCGGTCATCCTCTTTAACAGAACAAATTTTATTACATACGTGAATTCTACCAGAGCCTCTTCAAACAGGCTCCAAGTTAAAACCATTAAACTTCAAAAACTTAATGTAATTGAGTATTTATAATACTTACTTATTTAAATCTATAAATCCATCGTGAAACAAAGAAATATACAATTCCAGTTAACCAGATTTTTCCAAAATTACCATCTCTACTGCTGTCTCCTCCTAAATTCTTACTTCTCTCAGTTCTCCCTATACATAAATAAAATGAGATATGTAATATTAAATGCAATTGGTATAGAGATTAGCTATAAAGACGTTTTTGAATTCTTCTTTTGTTGATAAAGAAAGGTTTTTTTAATTCGATTCAAATCAAATAACAAAACTTTCACTTGAAAAAGATGTCTGCTATTATGAATCTGTGAAAAACAATTGGAAGCGACTCACCAAATCCATGATACATCGGGTAAATGAACATTACAAATGTTATACTTCAACCGGATCTTCTTTAAAAAAAATCGTGAAAAATTAAAGATTTCTAGAGACGAACCAGACCGAAACAGCACCATTAGAAAAATTCATCGAGAGGTTAATTGACAATAAAATAACAATTGTTAAAGTAGCACTTCCAATCGAGAAGAAAAAACATATGCATTAATCCATTAACTACTTTGAAGGGAAGGGAAATTAAGAGATAATATCCAGAAATAAAGTTGATCCAAGTGCCAACAAAAAAAAAATACAGTTCAAAAGCTATAACATGTATTAAGATGGAATAATCCAGATTCAAAGGCTCATGTTCATGACAACAGTTGATCTAAGCAGTAGCAGCAGGTGGGAAAGCCCTCCCAGGCTTCCGATTCGCCAAAGGTCCATGGCATCCAAGAAGCTGAAATAATCACAAAAAATTGCTTAGTCAAGAAATTGGGTATTTCATTTTCCCTCCTCTCCTCTACTTATTCTTTCTCTCTCTCTCTTTTATTTATTTTTTCGGTGTATTTTGTATGCCCAAAATACAAAAAAATTGGTCGTGTCAAATTACCAACCTTAGCGTTAACACCATCGGCCTGAATCCTGTTCTCGGCTTTCAGACTCACATAGTCAGTACGGCTGAACTTAGTGAATCCCCTGAAATATAAATAATGCATAACATCATTAGCAAGTAAATCTATAGCCATTGAGAACAGTCAGCTATCTAAAAATAATCATGAGAAAAGCTGATCATTCTCAAAGACGAATACAATGGGTGATCAATACAACATTAAAAAGGTTGAGTATCTCTCATCCACGTTAACAGAATCAAAAAGCCAGCACAGCTGAAAATGGGAGAGCAACCAATTCACATACCACTTCCTACTGACAATGATCTTTTGGCGACCAGGAAACTTGAATTTAGCACGTCGTAGGGCCTCCTGTGCATGAATACCATTGTTATCCTTGCAACGAACAGACAAAAGAACTTGACCAATGTCCACCCTAGCACAAACACCCTGGGGCTTCCCAAAAGCTCCCCTCATTCCAGTTTGAAGCCTATCAGCTCCGGCACATGAAAGCATCTTGTTGATACGCAAAACATGGAAAGGGTGAACCCTGACCCGCAAATGGAAAGCATCCTTCCCTGCAAATTTAGCCATATACTTGTTGCAAGCGATACGAGCAGCCTCAAGAGCCTCACTTGACACATTTTCCTTCTCCCATGAGACAAGGTGCACACAGAATGGGAACTCATCAACCCCTTTCTTCTTCATTCCAACATCATAAATTCTGATCTTGGGATCAGGAACACCACGGCAAAACCGTGATTTGGGATATGGCTTATTCTTAATTTGGCGATAACATCTAGCAGGTCCTACAAAATTAAAAGAATGATAAGTCAATCATTGTTCCTCATCAACAATTCTCAAAATAGATCTGACAAGATGCAATTCAAATCATGAGACAGATGCATAATAAACTGTGAAATCAAAATGAGGTATCAATTATCAAATATTTCAAAACAATTATCAATACATATGCTGAGTCAATTGAATCCAATTAGTTAACAATCACAAAGATAGCTAATCATTTCTGTAAACCCTAATTCTACCATAGAATAAACAGATAATGAATCAAATCGAATAAAATCTATAACTTTATTGGTAGATTGATTAACAAAACAATATCGATAATAATCAGGATTTCTTTATTCAATCAATTGATCAACCGAACGATAAATTATTGCTTGAAACGAGCAAAAATAAATTAAAGGAGCCTCCAAAAATGAGAAGAAAAAATATGAAACAAGGGAAAACTCGAAGAGAAAGAAATGACTTACTCCTCCCCATGGCTGAAAATTTCTGTCAATTCCACCGTCGTCACCGCCCTTTGAAAGGAAACCCTAATTTCATCGCGGAAAGGCTATTTATAGGGTAATTTTAGTCCAAAAAAGTCTGCCCATATCTTTGACTTGATCCTGGGCAAGTCCAATTTTTATTTGAAGGTTTAAATGGGCCTTAAAGCCCAAATTAGATGCTACCTAACCCTTTGTTAGGATCTAAAAAAGTATGAGAAAGGATTTTAAATTTCGTGATTTGAAATATTATAATTGATTTTTTTTTTGCTGTCATATTATAATTGATTTTAAATTCTTAATTGTTTGGAATTAGTAGGATTTGAAACCAATTTAATTTCATTTTGTGTTTGGATGTTTGTAGGAAATGAAAATAAAGTAAAAATATTACTAATTTTTACTTTTTTTTTTTGTTTCTAAATAGTTAGTGGGTAGTTAATGAAAGTGAGGTTAGAGAGATAATTTACTTTAAAATCATGCAAAATCCTACCAATTTAAAAAAAACGACTAATTTTTCAAATTAACATTTTATAAAGGAAAATACTTGTTCAGGAGGATCTCATTTTGATCTCCTCATATGTTTCTTTTCTATTGGTTAAAAAATAATAAGGGGTAGTTAATATATATTTTTATTAATTACATGAGACCCACTGACTTATTTTTAATAAACACATATGAAGATTAGAAGTAGCTACACCTCCAGATTATTCGAGCGGTTAACTAGTCAATTAAAATTTGGAAGGTGAGACCAAACCATGAAAGATTTAGGAATTTTATCATATCTACCCCAAATTTAAGGTGTGTTATAAAAAATACCCCCTCCTATGATACTTTCATTTTTACCTCTTAGTTAGTTATAGTCATCCCACTAACTTTAATTGACTAGCCTCCATGTATAAAATTAAGGGTAATTTTGATAACTTTTACATACATAGGGTAAATTTGAAAAGGGTTAATTTCAGTATTGGACAAATTAATGTTGTTTATTTCAAAAAAACACAATCTTTTATATATATATCAAAACTACCCAAAACCACCACCAGGAAAATTAAATTACATTGTGAAAAGATGAAACACACCCCGATAAATTTTCCTTAATTAAATGATATGTAATTAATGAGATATAGTTATTAGGAGAGATAAAAGGGTAATACGGTAAACACTGAAATCGGAATCCACCAGAATCGCCACCATAAATGGTGTTTTATGGGTAAATCTGATATTGATATGAAACAACCATTAAAACTGAAATTAGGTGAATTAAAGTGGTTATTAGTGTAATTAATTCATTTGAAAACTAGTTTTTCTAATAGTAGGTATGAAAATTCCCCAAAGATTTATACAATTTTCCCTTTCTTTTCCATAGGCCGGCCCTCTCAAATTGGGCCCGAAGATAAGGGTTAGAACGAAACGACATCGTATAGAACATTATACGAGCGGTCATTAATGTTAAAGGAAAACCAGCATCTGTGAGTGCAAATTTCTTGCGCCTTACTCTAGTTTCCCCTCTCTCCTTTCTGCCCTTTGCTTCATCTTCAGAGAAAGAAAGAATCCAAAACCCAAAAAATGGCGGCCTCGGCTATGGTTCTTGACCCCAAACCCATAGAGCCACCGGCGTCGTTCCCTTCGACGAGATCTGAATTCCAAGGCTTATCGGAACAATCTTCCGATGATGATGATCTTTACAGCCGCTTGAAATCGCTGCAACGGCAGTTGGAATTCATCGACATTCAAGAAGAATACGTGAAAGACGAACAGAAGAATTTGAAGCGTGAGCTATTACGAGCCCAGGAAGAGGTGAAAAGGATTCAGTCTGTGCCCTTGGTTATTGGCCAATTCATGGAAATGGTCGATCAGAATAATGGAATCGTTGGATCTACTACTGGTTCTAATTACTATGTCAGGATTCTTAGTACCATTAATCGAGAGCTTCTTAAACCCTCGGCTTCCGTCGCTTTGCATCGTCACTCTAATGCGTTGGTCGATGTTTTACCTCCTGAAGCCGACTCGAGTATTTCTCTACTTAGCCAGTCGGAGAAGCCTGACGTGACCTATAATGTGAGCCCTAATTATTTTTTATATATTATTTGCGAATTTTCATATTGATGCTGCTTTCGTTGTTCTTTTGGATCTAATTAGGGCTAGGGTTTGATAATTTAGTGCTTTTTTTTGTTTTCTATTTGATTTTCTTTTTCAACTCTCTAGTTAAAAGTTGGCTAGTATGTAGAATTGGTCTTTAGTTTCGTTATCTTAAAAACAAGTTGTGATTCTTTGATAAGAAATTTTTGAAATCTGCAAGCTTTTTCTCGGTACGTACTTTGTTCATTTTGATTGGAAATCTTACCCTTTTCGTTGAGTTTTAATGTCATTCCTTTTTTTTGTGATGATTGCATCTTGTAACAAAGTTCCCTGTGTGATTTAAATTGTGGTTTATAGATCGAACAGCTGGTTGTACGTTCTTTTGTTGAAGAAATGGTTTTTTTTCTTACTCATAGGACATAGTTCTAATCCAGATTGTTGTAAGCTGAACTTCCCGGCATGAGTTTGGAGTTTCTAGTTTGGATAGAGGATTATTTATTGGAAAGAAGGAATTGTAAATTATTTACTGTTTTCTTTTTAATTATTGTTCAGGACATCGGTGGATGTGACATCCAAAAGCAAGAGATTCGGGAAGCAGTGGAGTTGCCTCTTACTCACCATGAACTATATAAACAAATTGGTATTGATCCTCCCCGTGGTGTTTTGCTATATGGACCCCCTGGAACTGGTAAAACTATGCTTGCCAAGGCTGTTGCTAATCATACGACTGCAGCCTTTATAAGAGTTGTTGGATCTGAATTTGTTCAAAAGTATTTGGGTGAGGTAGGTTTTGAAACTGTCTTTCCTTTTTCTTTCTTCCTTTATTTGATCATTTTCTTACTTATGCTACATCATGATGATCTTTATACGGCTATCGCTTTAATCTTTTCTTTTTTTTTTTACAACTGGCCAGTCATTAGCTGGAGTTGTGTTTATAAAAAACCAGTACAAATTATTTTTTTGCTTCTAATTGATCTTAATTCCTTAAAAATGTTAAAATTATAGTTATGAATGAAATGTTATGCTGACAGTATTTCAAGTTCTCTTCTTGATTAATGGAGATCCTTTTTGATTGACATATTCTGCTCTTCAATATTCAATTTCAGGGTCCACGGATGGTCCGTGATGTTTTTCGTCTTGCTAAGGAAAATGCCCCTGCAATTATCTTTATCGATGAAGTCGATGCCATTGCAACAGCCAGGTTTGATGCTCAAACAGGAGCTGATAGAGAAGTTCAACGTATTCTCATGGAACTTTTGAATCAGGTACAATATATACAATAAAAATATGGATCTCAGCTCACCAGGTTATGATGAATGACTGTTTTGTAATGTGGATAAGCCTTCCAATTGGAGGCAATGGTGGAGGGATTGTAATTACAAATAGCTTTACTTTGCATTCCAAGTGGAGGCATTAAGAACACTAATATCCCAAATATCTACCCAATGTTTACTAACATCCACAAAAATTCTCCTATTACGCTCCAGTCATATATTCCATAAGATAGATCTCACCGCATTGGCCCTAAGAATTCGACCTTTATCCTTAACACTAGAGCCTCCCAATAACGAGATAACATTAGCTTTTGGGTTTCTATGACTAACCCACTGCTGTTAAAAGTAACCATAAGAGATTTCCACAGAATAATCACTATAGAACAAGAGAGAGTTTGTAGACTCCGAACATTTCTTGCATAGTAGAACACACCAATTCGGTTGAAGAGCACACCATGGCTTCCTGGACTGGATTTTCTGATTTTAGTTGAGGCCATCATTCACAATGGCTATTGATTTGTTGAGTTTTTAACCTTCTTTTTGTTTTTGCTAGATGGATGGGTTTGATCAGACAGTGAATGTTAAGGTCATAATGGCAACTAATAGGGCTGACACTTTGGATCCCGCACTACTCCGTCCTGGAAGACTTGACCGCAAGATAGAGTTTCCTTTACCTGATCGCCGACAGAAGAGGCTGGTATTTCAAGTAAGTTTTATTCATAATTTTCTCTCTCTCATGTTGTACCTATCAGACATCTTTCAGTGGTTTATGCTCCCTTTACAATTTATTCAAATTGAAGTTGGTTCTTATAAGAATTCTAACAATTGTCTTTGTGGGCTTGTGGGGTCTTTGAAGGATTCTTTTTGTTCCCTACATTTTCCTCATTTTGTAACATGTTACTTATATTTTTCACATATCAATGTAAAGCTGGATTCTTGTTAAAAAAAGTGTCTTTTCCAATGCCTTTTATTTTTTAGTTCACCCCTCTATGATGATTAATTCATAAATTAATAAATATTTAAGACATTTATTGTCTTGTCTCAGTATGTGGTAAGCGCTCGTTATAGTGCTTCACTCTCATATGTTGCATGTGAATTTTAGTTTCTGAGATGTATTATTGTAAACAAGTTGAAATTTCCATGTTTTTAATTTAGGTTTGCACTGCCAAGATGAACTTGGGTGATGAGGTTGATCTAGAGGATTACGTTTCTCGCCCAGACAAAATCAGTGCTGCAGAGGTTAGTTTTATGGATATTAGCTTGTTTCTTCAAGAAATTTTTCAGGTGCATAGTTTACCATTCATTCCTGTAGATTTATCTGTCAGTGTGTAGTAGGCTTTGAGGCATATAATGAGCTTGATGTAACTTGTAACTTCCAGGAGGAAGTGTGTTAATAAAGTGTTTTTTGTAGTGTGACAATGGAGATTTAAGGTAGGTGGGCGTGTTTTTTGGCTTCACTTTTAAAACATCTTTTTAGTTGTTGAAACAGTAAAATGTTTACTTTACCGTTATTGCGTTTGCTTAGTTCTCAAGAAATTAATTTCAATAGTTGCCAGAGAGGGAAAGGAGATTTGGGAACTGATACAATAAATAAGCTTCTCTTTGGAGCTCTATTTCTTAACTTTTTTTGGAAGTGTGATACCATCTTGATTACAGTCAACTGGAAATACTTTTTATAATCCTTTGGCTGTTGGGTTGATGTCTTATCACCCGTTTTGTTTTGATGCTGGTTTTGTTTCCTATATATATAAAAAAAACTAATCAATAGTAAATGCTGAAGAAATATCTAATATGTCTCTTTTTTTGGGTGCCTTGTTATCTAAAACTTGACAAGCATATAAAGGTCGGATGAAATATTTTTTTTAATCGGGTTTCATCCGCTCTTCTCATTTACTTGTTCAGTCTTATGATGAACTTGCTACTTCCAATCCGTCACTCACACACCTTGATTGGGGGTTATAGCTGGATGGAAATAGGAGAAAGAAAAGTGAATGCATGGGTAGGGTAGAAAAAATTCTGTCGGTGTAGTAAGCTAGGAGACAGAAATGGCAAGGCAGAACTGAAGAACAGTTGGAATTAATCTGAAAATCATAAATTTATTTGTCATTGCTTTATCAGAGGAAGCTGATCACTAATTGTCTTGAGAATGCTGTATTATTCTGGGAGCGTTTAGATGCCATCCGGTGCTTGACCATGTTTGCAGAAACAATACTTTTTACAGCTTTGTTTACCCTACATCTTTACTATTCGTTTCACACTGATCATTAGTTGTGTTGGCACATTGCAGATAGCTGCTATCTGTCAAGAAGCTGGGATGCATGCAGTTCGTAAGAACAGATATGTGATACTCCCCAAGGACTTCGAGAAGGGCTACAGAACGAACGTAAAGAAGCCGGACACTGACTTCGAATTCTACAAATGATTTCGGGAAGTGTATTTGAGTTATCATATTGTTGATATGATCATAATTATAGAGGTTTCTTTTTTAACCCTGTGATCTTGCCCTAGCAACTTTTAGATTGGTTTGTAACGCTCTGTTCCCCCAACGCAAAAACTCTACTATGATTTCATCATTTACAATGGCTTTTCGGCTGACTTTCGCCAAAATTATTTTGGTCTCTTATTTTGAAAAATGCCCTTATTCTGTTACACCTTGGAAATATGTTTATCTATGAATTGCAATTGCTAAGATATCTTATGATATGGCATGGAGACGGGCGTTGCTCTTTGAAATCCTCGACACAATTTCAGTTATCAGTTGTTTTTGGGTGATGATATTTTCCCATATTGTACGGTGGTGTAATTTTTTCAGGAACTTGATTACTATAATTGATAGGAATGAATTCAAACAAATGACGGTTTCGATGGAATCATAGATATAGAAGATGGTTGCCCATTTCTTTAAGTTTTTTCAAAAAAAAAAAAAAAAAATCGTGTTGGAGTTATTTGAAGAAAGTAATCGTCGAAAAGTTATATAGCTTGAAACCGTCAGGCAACTGGCTGGGTTTAGTCAAAGGATCTCATCTTATTCAGTTGATTATATTAAAAAACCATAGGGGGTTTTTGGCTGGACTTTTTTGCAACTTAGCCTCTTTTTTTAAAGTATATAAGTATATGTCCAAACGTTTGAAGTATTTGGTGAAATGTCCTTTTTTTTTTAAGTCCGGGGTTCAAGACCCGTCTTTAAATATGTGGCAACTTAAAATCCAGTGTTTAAAAATTGTTTTTACATGTTAGGTGAAGTCCGGTCTTCAAGACCGGACTTTAGGGGAAAAAAATCAATTTCTAAGTTTCGCCTGTTCATCACTGTGGCACCGTCTCCTTCGTCCTTTTTTTTTTCTTTTCCAATATTCTTAATTGATTAATTTTTATTTTATTAATAAAATAATATAATTATTTTTTTGTTAGTAAATATTGCATTTACTCTCTCTACTGTTTTTTACAATGGAAATTTGGTTTATATATGAATGAATCAATACTAATAGTTCCTCAATCGTTTTTTCTTTTAATCCAAACAAAGTTTAGAATTTGGATCTTGATTGTAATGATATTCTCTCTCTAAACAAACCCTTTTAACAAATCCCTCCATCACCACCATTTCTACCATTATTATACTCTTTCTCTCTCTCTAAGTAATGCGTTGCAGAAAAGTAGAGAGAGGAAGAAGAATATGATGCAAGAAATGAGGTCGTTAAGATCAACTTGAGATGCAAGCCCTGATTCAGTAATTTACAATATCGAATTAAGTTTTAGTCTTGTTGATCTTTTGCTTCTGAAGCTCAAGATCGTGACTAAACTTAAAGCCCATCTTCTTCTTTTTTTTGCAGAAAAGTAGAGTGAGAAAGAAGACAATGAGCAGGCGTAACTTAAAAATTGATTTTTTTTCTTTCTAAAGTCCGGTCTTCAAGACCGGACTTCACCTGACGTGTCAAAACAGTTTTTAAACACCGAATTTTTAGTTGCCACGTGTCTAAAGACGGGTCTTGAACCCCGGACTTAAAAAAAAAGGACATTTCACCAAATACTTCAAACGTTTGGACATATACTTATATACTTTAAAAAAAGAGGCTAAGTTGCAAAAAAGTCCTTTTTGGCTCGTGGTTTTGGATAAGAGTTGAAGTTATATAAATCTGAATTTTATTTGTCTTTTATTTTTCAATCTTGAATGGTTGATGTGGGTTAGCTAACACCACAAACCCATATTATACTTTTCGAGGCATTACAAACTCAGGGTTCAGTTTTCCAAATACTCGGGACTATTTGAAATAAAATTTAAATATCCTAAATTGATTTTAACAAATTTAATAATAACCTTCTAGCATTTTCAATCTGCTCGTGTCAGGAGTGTTAATAGATTTTTTCCAAAAATATCCATAGGAAAATACTTCATTTAAAACATTACCTCAATGTTATTCTAATCTAACTTAAATTGTAAGGTGTCATAAATATCATCTTCATTTTCAGTGCATTAATATATTATGTAAATTTCTTCTTAAACTCTTATTTAATTTATTTTACAGGGTTAACTTAACAAGTTAACAATCAATCAAATTATTTTAAAAGCATTGACGTAAACCGCTCTAAATCAACACATCACAGTTTGCCAAGTAATTATCCAATGTTATGAATTTTATTATTGTCCCTAAACAATTAATTTTACACAAACTATTTCAATAGCAAAGCGAGAAAACTACCATAAACTCTGTACATCAACTCGATAACTAATGATCAAGTTATAAAAAGGCTTTGACTCATCCTTAAGCAACATCAAGCAAACTATAGTTATGAATGGATTAGCACAACTCAACTAATAAAGTATCAGTATTTCCTCCTAAAAGATCGAAGGTTTGAGCCTCCGATACCTCAATTTAATACAATATCGATAAAAAACAAGAGTGGAGCTACCATATTTAAATGAATAACACGTGCCAATAATTGAGAGATACTGCAAACAAATTTGCTGTTTTGAAGGACCCCTACCCTTTAATTTGAAATTGTGTTCCCTACCAGAGGTAAAAGGATGCTTTTTTTTTCCTAACATTTTCAACACCCTTTTTCTTTCCTCCCTCAAAATGGAGCTAGTTTCAAACTTGTAATAATATCAAAGTTAAAAAATAAAGGTGAAAAAAAGTATTTTATGGAACTATTAAGGCCAAACAATATAAAAAAGGCCTTTTAATCGATCAATGAGAGGGAATTCCTCAAGAGGGCCACGCTTAGCTAAAAGATATCATTAGACAAGCTTTTCACTGTTTGGCCCTTTGACTCTCCCTTCCTACTTTACTTACCAATTACCATACATGATGTTTTTTGTGTGTTTTTTTAAAACCAATTTGAAATTTGAAATTTGACTGGGTCCATGATTATTGTCCCCATCTTCATTTTCTCCAATAAAATCTATTTAATTTTTAAAAAAATGAAATTCTTGATGCATACCAGATTTCGAGAAATAACATAATATTTTGGGGAAGTGGAAGATTATTCTTCGATATTCTTCTTAACGAAAATAAATAGAGATTAACTCTCATTTATGTACCGGTTCTCTAAAACCTTTATTGTTACTGAAATATGGTCGTAATTTTTATTTTTTTTTTGAAGTAGAGACATGGTATTATGAGAATTTCTCGCTGTAGCATCTTTGGCATTTTTCATTAGCATAATTTTTAAAATTAAAAAATAATAACTTTGATTTGATGGAATTTTTTTTACATTAATTTAATGTCAAGTCAGTGTGTTGGTTGGGAAATTAAAAAGGATTGCCATACTTTCCTCATCTTTATAATTAATTATTGATGTTGAATTTATTTTTTATTGATGTTGGACCATATAATAATCTTAAAAAAATTAACTTCACTTTGTAATCTAATAGGCTTGTAACTTGTGGTGGGACAAATCCTAAAAATGGTACCCAATATAAACATAATTCAAGTGGTTTAATATCAACATTTTTTCTTTTAAAATCAAAGATTCTCAACTCCAACAATTTAATGAATATCTATAAAACACACATAAAATATGTTGGTTTGGTGTACTCATTCTCAACCTATATTCAATTATTGTTATTATAATGTATTTTTTTTAAAATACTCATTATGGATCCGAATATTCTCACAATTAACTTTCTTTGTAAGAGACTCAAGAATTAAAAAAATAAATAATAGATTGATGCAAATTTGAAAATAAATTTTTCTTCTTTTAAAATTTTCAAAATTATGTAAGTTTTTGTGAAAATATTTAATTATAAAAAAATGTATAATATAAAAAACTAATATAATAATTTTAAAACATTTAGAATTAATTACAGATATAATGTAACAACCCGGTTTTTCGCTTAGGGTCATTTTAGTTATTTCACCAATTTTGATCCAATCAACGTAATCTTTAGTTTTCCCGAACCTTCATGTCGTTACGAATTCAACGGAATTGACTACGCTCAATTCTGAGTTCTGAGTAAAAAGATATGGTCTGAATACCTTTTACGTCCCTAACTAATATTATTCTTTCAGGGGCATCTTAGTATTTTGCCAGCCAATAAAAATCCATTAAAACAGCACACACTTCTAGGTCAAGCGTTCTCTATTCATTCCTTTCAGCCGCAATCGCCGTTTCCGTCAAATTATTCGATCAAATTCGTGGTAAATCAAACTTGCAATCATTCATCCTTCCTCTTCGTTTTAGAGCCACTAATTCATCGTTCCCTTCTGTTTCTCTCCTTCGAATTTTGATCATCAGTAACCGGAGTTCACGTGCGTCGTTTGAGAGCCGAGGGACGTCCATTTTTTTATCCTTTGATTTTCGAGGTAAATGATCATTTCGTTTGATCTTTCGTTATAGGATCATTTAGAGTAAATTTACTATTAATTTGACGTTTAATCTTTGCGTTTTCTTCGGATTTAGACTCTCACCGGATTCTGTCTTTCCTCGCCAGAAACTGGGCACTCTTGGTCGCCGTTTTCTTCAAGTTTTGGTTGTTCTTGTTTCGGGTTCTCCTAGTTTCTCATAGAGTTCTTCGTTACGTGTGAATCCAAGACGAGGGTTGAGCTTTCTTGGAGTTTCGGTGAGTTACTGTCGTTTGTTTAAAAAAAAGAAAAAAGAAACGCAGCAAGCTGCGTTCTGCGTTTCAGGGTTCAAGCTGAAGCTTGAAGAACCGATCCAACTGGACCGGCTGGACTGGTCCAATTGGACTGGTTCAGCTGGTCCAGACTGGTTCAGGGGCTTTTTTTTTAGTCATTTTGGGCCGGTTTTCATCCCGTTCTTACGGTTCTTGTAAAATTGACTTGATATTAATGTCAATACAGGTCTTGGGCACCGTTAGGAGTTTATTTGGATTTATTTCGAAGCCGTTTGCTTATCCAATTTGCGAATAAGGTAGGTTAATTCCTACTTAAAGTGTTAAATTGAATTCCATGTGATTGTTTGTTTTGACTTTGAGCAATGGTATGATTCGGGAGATGAATTATCGATTTTAATTATTGATTTTAATTATTTTAATTACTATTATTAATATTATTACTATTAGTGATTTTAATTATTGTTATTATTATCATTATTAATTTTAATCATTATTATTATTAATTTTAAACATTTTATTATTATTATTGATTTTAATTATTATCATTGATTTTACTTATTATTATTATTATTATTATTATTAATATTAATATTATTATTGATTTTAATTATTATTATTGTTGTTGTTGTTGTTTTTAATTATTGTTGTTATGTGCTCGTTTGATTTGCAAATTTTGTGTTTATTTAATTTATGTGCGTTATTCGGTCATGTGCTATAGTTAGGGCCTAATAGCGGTTTGAGGTTAAACTAACATAATTAATATATATTAAATTCGTAGAGCCGAATGCTTAGCATGGTACGTTATCATGAGTGGCCCTATACCCCACTATGATACATATATGCGAATTTAATAGCAACAAAGAGATAAAATTGATTGGTGGTTATAACTCGAGTCAAACATAATTAACACATATTAAATTTGTAGAGCGTATACTATGGCACGTATCATGAGTGGCCCTATACCCCACTATGATCATATTTTCAAGCGCATAGTATGGCACGTATCATGAGTGGCCCTATACCCCACTATGATACATATATGCAAATTTAATTAAAGCATAAACTAAAGAAAATATTGTAGGCTAAGTACCTACTAAATAAATAGGCTAAGTACCTATCTTTTTAAATGAGAAATGAGGGGATTTGGACTAGTATCCATTAGTTATTATATTTGATGTGATTTCAATTTAGCTTACTTATATAAGTTGAAATTAATCTACTGAGTTAAAAACTCATGGTACTCGAATGCCCTGCAAATTTAAATTTTGCAGGTAACAATAATAATGTCGGGAATCAAGGCGCGTGACGAGGATGGTGCTACATGGAGGCCTTAGGACTCATTCATTTACATTTATTTCTTCGGATTTCCATTATTGGTTATTTTTCCTATTGTTGAGATATTTCATTTTCTTTATTAAACTCATTTATTTTATTTGATGTTCATTAGAAATTTATCCTTTAAAATGGCGCCACATTTAAATGGTTTTGTTTTATCTTTTATTGGTTATTTAATAAAAAGACTTCCGCATTTATTGATTTTACTCTGATTTATTGGTAAATTGGAAATTAGTTTCTTTAATATTCATTTACTTATTTTACATTGAGTCGGGTCGTCACATATAACCACTATAATTCACTCAATATTAAAATTAAGGGTAAAATGCAAATGAGACCTATGTGATTTGTTTCAAATGTATGAATACCCCTTGTGGTTTGAAAATGACAAATCACACCCCTGTGATTCCAAATTTTTTCAATCAAACCTCTCTCTTTCAATGCCATTAATTTTCTTTTAATCATAACTTCTCCGTTTGAACTCTGACTTGGATGATTCAAGATGTTTTGGAATCCTCATTTCAGTCTCTACACTACGGTCATTTAAAAACTTCTAAATCATCAATAACAAAAAGAGTTAACGGTGTCAAT
This sequence comes from Gynostemma pentaphyllum, assembly GCA_028015215.1. Taxonomy (NCBI): domain Eukaryota; kingdom Viridiplantae; phylum Streptophyta; class Magnoliopsida; order Cucurbitales; family Cucurbitaceae; genus Gynostemma; species Gynostemma pentaphyllum. Next base: position 17,613,308 of record CM051355.1, read on the forward strand.
CATACCTAGTACTTTGATGTTAATAAACTCTTTTATTTATTAATCATTTCAAAGTTTTAAAGTGACTATTATGTAGAGCTCGAAATGAGGATTCCAAAATATCTTGAATCATTCAAATCGGAGTTCAAACAAAGAAGTTATGTCTAAAAGAAAACTATTGACATTGAAGGGAGGGGTCTGATTGAAAAAATTTAGAACCACATGGGTGTGATTTTCCATTTTCAAACCACGGAGGATGTTCATGCATTTGAAACAAACTACGGTGGTTTCATTTGCATTTTACCTTAAAATTAATAGTAAATTACAATCAATACCAAGAAACACCATTTATAGTGGTGATCTGGTGGTTTCTGATTTTATAGTTTATCATCTTACCCTTTTATCTCTCTAAATAACTATATCTTATTATTTACCTATCATTTAATTTATAATTAACTATTTTTATTTTGAATTCAAATAAATTCCCAATGATTTTAGGAATCCTTATTTAAGGCTTAACCTAAATAAGAAAGCTTCTCTAAGAAGAAGTATAAATGAAAATTGAGAATCGTTGATTTATCCATGCGTCTCGGTCTTAGTAAAACAAAATCGTTGATTTTTTTTAAGATTTTCCCTTGCGTTTTCATGTGAGGGATAAAATTTTGAAGAAGGAAGAATAATGATGAGTAGGCAACAGGAAGATCAGCTATCTAGGGTTTTAAATGAGATATCGTCTCTACTTCTGAACATTCTTCGATCTCCTCCTCCGCCTTCCATTCCTTTTTCCGATCATGCGATGGAGATTTCGTCTTCTCATAGAAAGATTGTCTTTGTCGCAGATTACGCTTGCTAATTTTGCATTGTTGCTATTGGGAATTTCGTTGGCTATGATGATTTGTGGATCCATCACTTTCTTTCTTGGTTTCATGTTAATGCCTTATATTCTTGTATTAGTGATGATTTTCTATCTTGATCCATCAATTTCTTTCTTGGTTTCATGTTAATCCATAAGAAATTGACGTAGTGGCAGTTTTAAAAGGAGAGAGGAGAGAGATATATTTTTTAATGCTACAGATGTAAATGACGCTTACTACCGGTCAGTTTATCAATAATTTACCGTTTATTAAATTCGATATTTGAAGCTTGAAGATTTTTTTTTGTTATAGTTTTAATTTTTTTAGATCTAATTTTTCCTTTAATTTTACAAAATTTAAGAGATTTTATAATTTTGCTTAGATCTTGCATAAATTAATAAAAATTAAATCAGGGGTATGTTTCGTCTTTTTACAATGTAATTTAAATTCGCTGGTGGTGATTTTGGGTAGTTTTGATATATATATATATTTTTTTTAATATCTGGGCGAACGACGGGAATTGAACCCGCGCATGGTGGATTCACAATCCACTGCCTTGATCCACTTGGCTACATCCGCCCCCCACCCTATACAATGTATAAGTAAAGTAAAGTAAAAAAAATTAGAAAGATTCCGTATAAGATTCATAACTTTTTTAATCTTTTCTTTGGTCTAAGAAAAGGGAAGCAGCAAATAAATGGAAACGTCGATCCTTTATTTTACTTTCATATTTAAAAACAAAATAACTCGAAAAAAAAAGAAGAACGTATCGAAAATCAAAATTACTACATAACAAAAGTATGATATTTAAATACTTTTTGTATTTTGAAAAAAAAAAGACTTATGTAAACTACATTGATAATAAAGGTAAAGGGGCAATACCCATTTCTTTTTCTTGAGAGAACAAGAAGTTGGTTATTGCTCCCTTACCTTTACTTTCAAGAACTCGTATATACTAAGACCGAAGTCTTATCCATTTATAGATGGAACTTCAATAGCAGCTAGGTCTAGAGGGAAGTACTTATAATATCGTAGCTGCTCATGGTTATTTTGGCCGATTGATCTTCCAATATGCTAGTTTCAACAATTCTCGTTCTTTACATTTCTTCCTAGCTGCTTGGCCTGTAGTAGGTATCTGGTTCACCGCTTTAGGTATTAGCACTATGGCTTTCAACTTAAATGGTTTCAATTTCAACCAATCTGTAGTTGATAGTCAAGGTCGTGTAATTAATACCTGGGCATATATATATATATATATATACATACTTATCCTTAATACATAAAAGGTGGAATGTTTAAGAAACATTTTTGGACTACTTTATCCTTTATGATTTTTGAAAATTACAAAATGTGTCATTATTTACTTTTAGTCTACCTTTCATTAAACCTTCAATTTACAAATATGTCATTACCATTTAATTACCACTTATGTATTAATTATGTTGATTTTTATTTATATTTTTTAATTATTGATCAATTTATCAATAATTCATTAAAATTAGTACAATAAACTATTATAATTCAAAAAACATATTATATTGTTGATATTAATTTATATTACCATGTTTATTGAAGTAGAAAAATAAAAAAAAATTCAAAATTTAAAAATATTTAAAACACTATTTACCAAATTTTTATAATTATTTTAATTTTTTATATTAATCATTCAACATGTTAAAAATTCCTATATTATTATTGTTTGTTTATTTTTTTACTTCAATTAAATAAATATTTTATTTCAATTAAAATTTATTTTCAAAATTATTTTTTATTAGTTTAAAAAATATTAAGAAATTAAATAATTAGAAAGCTCGTGTGTTAAAAAGTTAAAACTAATTGCATATAAAATTTAAATAAGAAAATATACTAACTTTAAATTTAAATAAGATAAAAGTAGTGACAAAGAATAATCCATAAGAAAAAAAAAAGATAAGCGACGTCCGAATCATATATTTATTTTTAATAAAAATTTAAATCCAAGTGATAAATGAAAATCTTGTTGAATTTATATAAGGTAAATATTTAACATCATTTATTTTTAATAAACACATAAATAATTAAATTTTGTTTGTCACGAATTAATGTGAGAAACCATATCCACTCGCCAATTTCTTGTGCAAACTTTCGATGTTAATGTTCTTGACACGACGAAAAGAAGAAGATTAATGATCAACATAATTTGAATTTTCATCAAACCAGCCAATGTGTAAACATTGTGGTTTCAATCGAACGAACCATTTTATAATTGACAAAAAAAATACACAGTGATGAACGACAAAATACCAAAGAAAAAGGAAGCGTAAAAACGAAAGCTATGAAAACTGTAGAAGAAAAATGAGCAAAAGAGAGAACAAATCAAAGGATACGAATGAAAAAAATTGAAATTCAAAATGAAAATAAAAAAAAGAAATGAAAACGGTGCATGTGGGATAATAGCAAATCAAATTTAGTGACAATTAAGATTTGAATAAAATAAAATGATTAATTAATAAATAAATTAAAAATTAAAACAAAATCTAAATTTAAAAAGGGTTATAAATTAGGATAGCCACATTGATTTTCCATTTTTTTTATAAAAAGTCATTTTTGAATATTGGAGGATTTGAGGGAGGAAATTACCAAAAAACCTTGTCATCACATCAGCCCAATCATATCATCTCCCCCCCTCCCCCCTTCTCTTTCTTTCACCTCTAAAAAAGCATTCCCCCCCTTTTTTTATATTAGTTCAGATTCCCTCACCTCTCTCATCATCCATTTACCATTTTCATCCATCTCTCCCTCATTGTCTTATTTTTATTTTTTTTACAAAACCCACCATTTTCATCTCACACAAACTTTCTCCCACCATTTTGTGAGTCTATTCCCTCTCTTTCTCTTCATCTATTTTCATTTTCCTGAAGATCCAAAGGGCCGAGAAAGGTATTAGTTCCTTCGTCTTCTTCCGAACCCTTTTTTTCATTTTCCTCCATTTTTATCTTCATATATTTCAGATCTATGCTTTTCTTGAAGATCCAAAACAAGAAAAACATAGATCTGAAAAAAAAATTGCTTTTACTTTTTCCTCTCTTTTTTCTTCCTAAACCTTTAGATTTGACATGAATCTTTCTTAAATAGTATGAAAATAAAGAAAAATTTGTTTTTCTCATATTCTCATAATTTTTGAATTTTTTTCGTTCTTTGATGTATACTGTAATATACGTAATTTGCTGAAAGTGTATAGTGTAATATACATAATGTACGTTATGTCTGTTTTTCTTAAAATAAATTATGTAAACAAGTAATATACGTAACTGTCGAGAGGATCAACAAAAGTAAGTGTGACATTCATAACATTCATAATATACAAGAATATCCTATTTCAAATTTGCTGGTAATTGATAAATGTATAATGTGTATAATATATTATGTATATGAAGTCTAATAGTCATCATTGTCTATTTGCACATATATTTTGTATATTACATATTGTATAAATTATATATTGATTTTAAAGTTTGTTAACACTTTTTGTTTCTATTTGCATGTAAAATAACATTGACATGTACATTATAGTACATATCTTCTCTTTCTCTCAAATTATATTGTAAAGTGTATCGTGTTTCAAATTCACTGGTAATTGATAAATGTATCGTATGTATATTATGCGTATGAGGTATAATAGTCATCCTTGTCACTATACTGTTATGTGTCCATAACAAGTATATTTTGTGCTGTACAGTTATGTATCCATATTACGTATATTTTGTATATTACATACTGTGTAAATTATATATTGATTTTAAAGTTTGTTAACACTTTTTGTTTCTATTTGCAGACAAAATGGCATTGACATGTATTTTACGCACATCTTCTCTCTCTCAAATTATAGTGAAGGACGATATACCAAATATACAAAACATTACATATAAAATGAAGAGAATGTACAAAATTGAATTAAAATCAAAACATAAAAAAATGAAAATATACAGAATATACCAACAAAACTGAAAAATTATACTGAAATATAATACAGTATTAAAAAAAAGAGATAAAATGAAAATGAGAGGGAGAGAAAATTAATATTGAAAATAAAAAAGAAAAAGAAATGAAAGAGAGATAATAAATGAGAGGGAAAATGAATTTCAAATTTTAAAAAGTAAAAGGCAAGAGAAAATAATAAAAAATTGAACTTTATTAGCATTGGGAAAGAAAAAATCAGAAATGTCAGAAATATGCATAGTATACGGGAAGGGTAAAAAAGGAATGAGCATTACCAAAGTTGCTATTTTGATTACTTTTTTTACATAAATGACTATTTTGGTGAAAACCCACCCCCATCTGGCTATATAAATTGATATCCCATTTAAAAATGGAAACAAACAGAATGAGAGAGGAAAAAGGATAAAATGGTAAAAAAATAAGGAGGGAATCACGACCTTAAATGTCTAATTTTGTAATAAATATATCATAGATATGCTTGTAAATAACTCGTCCGATTTGATTTTTCATATAAATATTTCTTAAAAAAACTATCAAACACATTTATATTCCTTTTATATCCAAAAAAACAAAAAAAAAATATTTTCCTTAAAAAAAAAAACAGAAAAGTGAGAAATCGAAACGTTACAAAACGGGCCTAAGATTCCAAATTATATTAAATTGAATCTTCTTCTCTTCTAACACGGTTGAACTAAATAGCTTCATTTGAAGGGAAAGTCTGGACAAAAAAAATTAATTTTCGAAAAAGTGATCCTTTTGAAATGAAAGAAAAAGACATAATTGATTGCCAGATGAGAAAGAGAAAGAGTCAAAAAGCAAGGTAATATTCATAAAAAAAAAAAAAAAAAATCATTACATTATGACAATTTCTAATTAGCTCTGAATTCTGATTTGATACCAAAATCAGGAAAGTGATCTGGTGATTCTTGCTCCGGGGAGTGGTTATAAATTACATGGAATAAGTCTTCTTTTCAATTCTAACTTTGGTGATGTGAGATTTTCCCGGGAAAGTGAACGAGAAAATTGGCATTTTCATATAGAAAAAAAAATGAAAAAAAAATCAAATGTGGCGTGTGATCTGGGGAGTTATTTTTTCTTCTTCTTTTTACAAAGACATATCGTACGTGGTTTAAAGAACCTTGTTTGGGAAACTTTGCTAATTTGAAGTAGGGTTGATTTTGTTGATGTATTGATCTAATGACAAGGGAATTTCACTTTGATATTTGCAAAATGTGGGTGTTGAAATTTAATTAAAAATATCACTTGAAAGAAGTTTACGTATGAAATTGAATCAAGTTAATGAGATGGGTATGTTTCTTTCAATTCAAATTTAAATATAATTTAATTATTTAACTATTTATCTCACTTGTACACAAATTAGATCGTTACATCAAAATGTACTACTGACTCATTCCAATGTCAAGTTCTCAGTTGTTTTTCTAATGTGATTAACACATTTGTATTGTTTTCACTATTCATCATCGTTTTCTTATCGTACAATTCAAACAAATCTATCATTTTTTCATCAACTTTGTTCCCACACGACTTATTTACCGGCTACACATTCTCAAACTGCTGACCAAACGCTTAGAAAGTAAATCTGATATAATATTTTTGCAATTTAAAAATTTATGGGTAAAAAGTCAATAATACTTTTATAATAATTTACTTATTATTATTTTATAATAAAAATTACAGGATCCAAGGCTGGCCATCCATTCCATGAGCATGAGATTATTAAAAGTGGTGTCAAGTCAACTTATAACTTTTTGGCCATAATCAATTGTCTTGTCGGAGGAGATTGGGGTGGAGCTCCGCCTGAAATGGCTTCTCTTGACCGCCGTTGAATCTGCCTGAGAAAAAAAGGTGGCCGGCCGCTGTTCCCTCTCTTTCTCTGCATGATTTATTAATTAATACAAAACATTTCCAAACATAATTATGCATTTTATATACATGTGCGAGGTGAAAGGAGGAAACTGCATAAAAAGACGTGACCAAAATATTTCATCACCCCATTAAAACAACATATAAATATGAGTGCATCCGAGGGTGGAGTAATAAAAAATATGTAAGGGAGAAAAGTTATATAAATTTATTTTTAAGGAGTAAAAGGAGAAAAATAGATAAATTTTACTAAAAAAAATTATTTTTGAAAAGTTAGTTCTTTTAAATCTTATATAAAAAGACTCAAATTTTATAAAGTTGAGGGGGCAATTACCCCTCTCAAAAAGTGGAACCGTCTGTGTATTGTGACGATTTTATAAATGTTTCTAGTTTAATATTAAAAAAAAGGATAAATTTCTATGAATGAAATTTATCTATTTTTAAATAATAAGTAACTAATTTTATTTATTATATAAATTATATTTCATATCTTTAAAATAAAATATAACTATTAAAAAATCAATAATAATATTGACGGAGAATGCATTCTCAGTCTCTACCTATGTCCCAATTCTAAAACTATAATATCATGTTAGAAACTAATGTGATACTATTTTGATAAAATAAATAATAAAAATGATTAATTTCCATATATTTAATTAAATATACTATGTAAAAACCATCTTGTTATTCCAAACTTTTAACTTTAACAAATAAGCTTACAAATCTTAAATTTTTTTACATGTAACTATTAACAAAATTATAAGAGTAAGATTCGAGTTCAAGATAGTAATTACACAAATTAAATTCAGAGGGTAGAATGTTAAAAATCTCATCCGTTTAAGGTTTAATTTTCTCTATTTATAGCATAGACATAAATATAAAAGTTCAAAGTTGAAAACAGGATCGAAACCATTTTATATGGTATACTTAAAAAAAATACATGAAAAACGTAATGAATGAAAAGGGTATATAGCAAAGTTTCTTCAATTGAGAAAGAAAGAGATAAAAAAAGAAAAGAGGCGGTGACATACATTTAATGAGAAAACCATTAAAAGTGGTGTGAGTAAGCAAGCTGCTAGCTCAGCTGGGGACGGAAAAAATGAGTGGCTTCCTTCCTTCATTCATTGAAGAACAACAAAAGAAGAACAACGTAATCTAAACGGCTTTAATTTCTTCACTCTTTCTCCTCCTCTTCATTTACACTCTCTCTCTTCCCCACGAAAAAGCTGGCAGGAGATGCGGTGAGTGCTTTCACTTTAAAGTTTTTTTTTCTATTGCTTTTGCCTTTGAATCTTCAAAGTTCATATCTTTTTCCCAAAATTCGAACTGGGTCTTTTTCTTTCACTCTCTTTAGCTTAAGAACTTACATTTCTAGTTGCTTTTTTAGCTCAAAATCTTGTCTTTTTCAGATCCCATCACTCCGGTGAGATGTGAAGCTTTAATTTTACTTTATACTGAAAATGCCGTTCGCCGGAGCTCCGGCATCACGGTGAGCTACTCTTGAGTTAAGGTACTACTTTTCTTGTTCTACAGATCTGCTTTGTGGTTGGAATGTGTTTTTTTTTATTTATTTTAGGCTGATATTTATTTAATTGGAATCATGGGATTTCTTTACCTTCTCCTTCTTGTTTGTTACACATTACAGATTTCTTGTCATTGTGGTATATCTGATTGCCGATTTCGTGTTTCGATTATGCTGTGGTTTTCTTTTTACTTGGTGGGCTGTGGTTGTTTAACTACTTCAACTGTTATTACTGAAAAATGTTGTTATTTTTTTTTATAAATTAGATTTTTCTTCTGAATTTGTTTTTTGTGAGTACTACTAAAGAACTTAAAGACTCTTCTAGTGTGGTAAAAAGTTTGGTCTGTAACGAAATTTTGTGTTCATTCTGTTCATGCAGTGCTTGTTACTAATAAGAGACGATTGTCGATGTTCAGCCCTCATTTACATCAATTACTGAAATATAATTTTACTTCTGTTGTAAATTTCCATTTTAGTTGGGCACAATGTTGCATAATCTTCTTTGCTTTTTAATATTTTCTTATCATCTGCTGCTTAAATAGGCTACATTAGGATGATCTTCAAGGTATGGATCTAAACAAATCTATGGCTTTACCACTGTATAGACTGAGCATAAACATAGACATTGAGGCACAGGAAAGGATAGGTTGTCATTTGACCTTCTCTAATTCTGTGTTGCTATAGTGGCTACATTAGAATGTTCTTCAAGGTCCCAAACTAATAAATCTGACTCTTTACTCCTGTACATCGAGGCACGGGAAAGGATAGGTTGGTCATTTGACAACCCAAATCTTTGAAAAGTTGTTACTGTCAACCAAACACAGAATTTGGGATACTGATATTGTAACTAAAACATTTCTTCTATGTTTTCTCCCATCCTAACCTTTATTTATGTGCATCACTTTCCCTGTTTGAATTTGTGGCAGAATTAATGTTTTCTTTATATGTTACAGATATTTTTTATCAATTCATGCTGCTGATTGATTTTTTTGTATTGTTTCATGTGCATAACCAGGATAACAGTGAGGCCAGAACAGATCCTGTTCTCATTTTTGCAGTTACTTCCAAGTACCTTGTGTTAAATAATTCCCCATGAAGTTCTGTCCAGCATTGGTGCCTCCTTTGCTCTTTGTAATTATTAATCTTCTTCACATTGTCATTGCGGATTTGAAATCAGATAAGCAAGCTCTTCTTGACTTTGCTTCTTCTGTTCCACATCGCCGGAGCCTCAACTGGAATGATGCTACATCAGTATGCACATCTTGGGTTGGTGTCACATGCAGTCCAGATGGAACTCACGTGCTTACCCTCCGACTACCTGGGATTGGACTTGTGGGTTCCATTCCTCCTAACACCCTAGGGAAACTTGATGGTCTCAGGGTTCTCAGCCTCCGATCAAATCTTCTTAATGGAAAAATACCTTCTGATATTCCCTCAATTCCTTCTCTACAATATCTCTACCTTCAACATAATAACTTCTCTGGTGACTTTCCTGCCTCTCTTTCGCCCGCTCTTAATGTATTGGATATATCTTTCAATTCATTAGAAGGAAAGATTTCAAAGACCATACAGAAATTGACACAACTTACTGGATTGAATCTCCAAAACAACAATCTCTCTGGTCCCATACCAGATCTCAGCCTCCCTAAGCTCAAGCATTTAAATATAAGCTATAACCATCTTAATGGTTCGATCCCTACTTCTCTTGAAACATTCCCAAATTCTTCCTTTATCGGAAACCCTTTATTATGTGGATTGCCTTTAAAAGCGTGCTCTACAATCACTTCACCATCTTCAGCTCCTAACTTTCCACCGTCACCTGCCCTTTCTCAAAAACAGAGCTCAAAAAAGAAACTAAAATTGGGATTTATAATTGCCATTGCAGCTGGAGGATTTTTGCTTCTATTTCTTTTAGTTCTTTTTGTGGTTATCTGCTGTATAAAGAAAAAAGATGGTGGAGGCACCGGTGTGAGAAAAGGGAAGGCTTCTGGTGGTGGGAGAAGTGAAAAACCTAAAGAAGAGTTTGGAAGTGGTGTGCAGGAGCCTGAGAAAAATAAGCTGGTGTTCTTTGATGGCTGTTCATTTAATTTTGACCTTGAAGACCTGTTAAGGGCTTCAGCTGAAGTGCTTGGAAAAGGTAGCTATGGAACGGCTTATAAAGCTGTCTTGGAAGAACCAACCACTGTTGTGGTGAAACGATTGAAGGAAGTGGTGGTGGGAAAGAGGGAGTTTGAACAGCAGATGGAAGTTGTGGGAAGGGTTGGGCAGCACCCTCATATTATGCCGCTCCGAGCTTATTATTACTCAAAGGATGAAAAGCTCCTTGTTTATGATTATGTCCCAGGAGGCAGCTTGTCATCGATATTGCATGGTATGCGTGCTTTATTTCCGTTATATTTATTTATTTACCTTATATTTCTCAATCACAACTTGATCCATCTCTTTTCTGTAATTGTGTTAGCAACATGATGAACCTGTTTCACATTTTGGCAAGTCTCTTGTCTACTGCATAAATGATCAATAGTTCAGTACTGATTTAAACTTGTACCTACAAGTATAACTCATGACCATCCTTCAGACATAAATATCACTTAGTTTGTGGAGCAAGAGGAATGTAATAATAGCAAAACCAATGAGACAGAATTTAGGCTACTGGATTTACAGCTAGGAATTCGCTATCCTTTCACTATTTCTTTTATAAGACGCTGTCTTTTCACTATTTAAGGTCATATTTTATTAAATCACCAGTGAAATACAATTGTAGTTAAAATGAGAAGTCAATATCAATATAAAAAACAACATGGTCTACTTATGTTGAATGAACCATGGAAGTGTTCGATGTATCATTTATCCTACTGGAAACATTTCTTCACATCCTGATGATATTACCCATTTCCTTCTTTGCCCGCACCTGGAACTACCATTGCTTGGATTCATATTTCATTTCATTTCCTTCTGTCTTGCTATTCATGCCTGGGGCTTGAAAAATTATTACATTAATGTTTTTTTAACCCTGCAAATACATGAGGATTTGATTGCATGGGCTATTTGTTCCTTGTATTCTACTGAACAGTTTTTTGTTTAAGGTTCCACAAACAGGAAAGTGTTCAACGTCACTATAAAACCTTTATAGGGAGAATTGGATTTCTGGTTTTAAGTCAACCTATCTACATAGTATTTAGGGTAAAATGCAAATAAGACCCCTGTGGTCTTTTCAAAATGCATGAACACCCCCTGTACTTTAAAAATGGCAAATCGCACCCCTGTGGTTCCAATTTTTTTCAATCAAACCCCTACCCTTCAATGTCAATAATTTTCTTTTAGCCATAACTTCTTCGTTTGAACTCCGATTTGGACGATTCAAGATGTTTTAGAATCTTCATTTCAGGCTCTACAAAAATGTAACTTCGAAACTTTGAAATCATTAATAAATAAAAGATTTTATTAACATCGAAACATTAGGTACGATTGACATCGTTAACTCTTTTGATTATTGATGATTTCAAAGTTTCGAAGTGATGATTATGTAAAGCCCAAAATGAAGATTTCAAAACATCTTGAATCATCCAAATCAGAGTTCAAACGAAGAAGTTATGGCTAAAAGAATATCATTGACATTGAAGGGGAGGGGTCTGATTGAAAAAAATTGGAACCATAGGGGTGCAATTTGCCATTTTCAAAGTACAGGGGGTGTTCATGCATTTTGAAAAGACCACAGGGGTCTTATTTGCATTTTACCCTAGTATTTAATAGTGGGAAGGTCTATCTTTCATATGAACTTCATTTCAATAAATGATGGGTGTCATGAACATGAGAAATTTGCTGCTATCTATAATTATCACCTTCCAGTCATTTTTTGGATGATTATTGTATGGTTGTTCTTGGTATATAAATAATGCGTGGTAATTTTCAAAGTTTCTTTTGTTGGTATTTTTTACTTTGAACAGGCGATTTTTTTTTTTAATAACCATGAGTGTTCGGGTCATTTTACCCTCACACTAACTAATCTCACAAGATAACATTTGACCCTACAACATTTAACGTTGAGGAACTCAGTGAATAATATCTCAGGTAGGAAGCTACCATGGTTTGAACTCACACCTTCAAGGTTTACAGCCCTTTTGAGTCTAAGTATTAGGCCAACCCATGGTTTGGGTTGAAATTTTGACTGCACTTTTTTACCCCACTTGAATTGAAATTATGAACTGCACAGCTTCTGATTCTTTTTTAAGCATGTCAGGAGAATCGACCTTTAGGAGTTTATCAACCTGCTATCTACTTGCTCATGGAATGACATAAAACAGGTTCATATGTCTCATTAGTTGTGTATTTTATTACAGGAAACAGGGGTGTGGAAAGAACTCCTCTAGACTGGGACTCTAGAGTGAAAATCTCTCTTGCAACTGCAAAGGGAATTGCTCATATCCATACTGTGGGTGGTCCAAAAGTCACCCATGGAAATATCAAGGCCTCAAATGTCCTCCTCACTCAAGATAACAATGCAAGTGTCTCTGACTTTGGCCTCACTCCTCTTATGAACATCCCGACTTCCCGAACTGCAGGTTACCGTGCTCCTGAGGTGATTGAAACTCGTAAGCACACGCACAAGTCAGATGTGTACAGCTTTGGTGTTCTTCTTCTTGAAATGTTAACTGGAAAAGCTCCCCTCCAATCACCAGGTCGTGACGATATAGTTGATCTCCCTAGATGGGTCCAGTCTGTAGTGAGGGAAGAATGGACAGCTGAGGTTTTTGATGTTGAGCTGATGAGGTACCAGAATATTGAAGAAGAGATGGTGCAGATGTTGCAAATAGGCATGACTTGTGTGGCAAAGGTGGCAGACATGAGACCCAACATGGATGAAGTTGTTAGAATGATCGAAGAAATCCGGCAATCTGACTCGGAGAACCGGCCATCTTCTGAAGACAACAAATCCAAGGACTCAAATGTGCAGACCCCATGAATTCTTTCATTTAGTTGAGTTTGTTTTCATTATTTGAAGGGGGGAAATTGTCCAGATTAGGAGGTAAGATTAGTCATTTTCTTCATATATATGCACAATAATGTTTCCAAACATAACCCCAGACCCATTGGTATTTATGAGTTTGTGCTTTTGTGTAGTTTATGTGATTCTGAAATTCCTTCAGTATTGGGTGAAACCTCGATTTTAATTTGATTGAATTAATTTTCTCGTTTGATTTTCCTTTAATACACGGACGGTCCAAAACTATTCTATAATTTTAAAGGGTTAATTTCAGTATTGGACAAATTAATGATGTTTATTTCAAAAAAACACAATCTTTTATATATATATATATATATATATATCAAAACTATCCAAAACCACCACCAGGAAAATTAATTTACATTGTGATAAATTTTCCTTAATTAAATGATATGTAATTAATGAAATATAGTTATTAGGAGAGATAAAAGGGTAATATGGTAAATACTGAAATCGGAATCCACCAGAATTGCCACCATAAATAGTGTTTTATGGGTAAATCTGATGTTGATATGAAACAACCATTAAAACTGAAATTATGTGAATTAAAGTGATTATTAGTGTAATTAATTCAATTTTAAATGGGCGTGGATAGGGATGTTAAAAGTAGTTATAAAAAAATGGAACCGGAACCGGTTTAGAAAGTTAACCGGTTCCTTAACAATCCGGTTCGGGTAGGACAGTAGTTTACTTCAAAAATTCATATAAAGTCCAAAAATCATAAAAAATCATTCTTATAAGAGCAATCAATCTAAAATTATATATTTGACAAATAATTCAATTCAAACTCATAAAATCCTTCCTCAAAATTCATATATATATCTCGATGTTCATCCAATCTAAAATCATATATATCACAAATAAATCAATCCAAATAATGTTTGGTTCCTATATTTTTATTTTTTTTAAAATTATATGCATATCAGTTCGGTTCCGGTTCATTATCGGTTCTAACTTCATAAACCGAAATCGAACCGATAACTTATCGATTCTTGCAAAGGAGAACCAAATCGGAACCGTGCGGTTCCGGTTCCTCTTGCATCCCTAAGCGTGGAGATTCGAACCCTTCCCTCTCTCTTTATATAAAAAGAACATTGGTAGTCGATTAGGGTATAAGATAACAAAATGGTAGACGGTATTTAAACAATATCATGATCATGTTCATTGAATAACAAATTTGTTTTTAGTTCTCTTATTTAAAAATTAAACTTGTTCATCAACCTGAAAACAATTCGATGAAATTCTCCCCGTCCCCTAACCCAAACATGTTTTAAACGGGATTACCTATCCCGATCACGAAGGGGTCCAAATTATATTAACCCAAACATGTTTTAAACGAGATTATGTTATATATATATATATATATTAATTTTATTAATTTAAGTTTTCGGCATCTTAATTTAAAAAATATATTTGAATTATAATATAATCAATATTTCATTTGATATTAATATTCTTTTATACTTGTGCTAATTAACTATTAAAAATTATTTGAGATATAAAAACATTTTTTTATATATAATAATTAATATGGACATAATTTTAATAAAAAGAATTACAAATTTTTCAATTCATCTAAACACTGAAATTGTAATTATTTATTAAATTATAATAAATAAAAGAAATTTAAATTATTATTCTTATTTTTTAGGTCAAATTACAAAATACCACTAACATATAGTGTTGGTTTTAATTTGGGTAATTTTCATAACTACCCCTTTTATAGTTTAAGTTATCAAAAATACCCTAATATTATTAGACTTTTCAAAACTACCCTAAAACTAATTAGTGGCTATAATTGATTGGTGAAATCTTACAACCAACTATGTAATAACTACCAATTAAGGGTAAAAAAGAAACTAATTTTTTTATTAGGGTAGTTTTGAAAACCACCCTTAAATAAAGGGCATTTATGATAAAATTTCTTTTAATTTTGCCCCTAATCTTTTAAAAGTTTCAATTATACTCTCAACCTTTTATTATGTTTTAAAAATACCTTTTATTGAGAAAATCAATCTTTAAAAAATATAATTCGTGTGCGCTTACAGTTAAATTTAATGAAAATTAAGAGATTAAGGGTATTTTAGAAAGAATTGTTTTAATAAAAAATATCCTGAAGATATGATATTTTGAAAGAGTGGTTTTTCTAACTAAGGATATTTTTTAACTAATTAAAAAGTTATGGGGTAGAATTGAAAATTTTAAAACGTTTGGGGCAAAATTGAAACAAACCCCATCATAGAGGGGCATTCAGTATAATTTAACCTATTTTTTTATTAATAAATTATATCATTTAATATCATCTTTTTAAATAAAATCATAATTATAAATTAAGATAAAAAAAATAGATATAATCGCAGTGTCATTCTTTTAAAATTATAAATATAAATATAAAAATAATATATATATATATAAGAAATTAAAAGAAATAAAAAATTGGGGGGCCCCCCTAGATGCCGCGGGGATTTTTGTCATCCCTACATAATAACCACTAATTTACATATTAATAATTAATTATTGTGTTAAGGAATTAACATATTTATTATTACTTTAAAATATATATATATATATATATATATATATATATATATATATTTACAAATTAGCTTTTTACGATGTGCACATTATGACATAACTTACTGATCTTCCAAAATGGATAAAAAGGCACAGCTGTCATATGGTTGGCCAACTCATTATTATTTTTTAATTATTTTCCAAAATTTCATATAAATACCCAAAATTCATGTCGTGATTAATAATAATTCGACAATAATAACGGAAATTTGTATTATCATTGGAATTAAATGCCCTTGAGTAGTTATGAATTATCTCTTATCTGTGTCTAATTAAATCAGAGAAAGAATAAATAAAAAATAATTAAAATAAATTAAAGAATGGAAAAGATTCTAGAAGCGTCCAATCCAATCTCTCCTCTTTTTAAATTATTCAATTCCCGATTCTCCAACAAGAATCTTTCCTTCACCACATCCTCTCTTTCCCTTCCTCTTCTCTTATTCGTTCTTTCTCCAACACTCTGAAACCCTTTTCGATCTTCTTCAAGGTATCTCTCTCTCTCGATCTAATTCAATTTTTTTTAATGGTAATTAGCTATTTTCTTTGTCTGATTGAGCTTAATGTTTCAGTTCTGATTTGAATTTTTGATCTGTTTTGTGTTTGGTTTATTAGATTTCCTGTTCTTGATTCTTTGGAGGAAATTATGGCTTCAAAACGTATTCTTAAAGAGCTCAAGGATTTGCAGAAGGATCCTCCTACGTCTTGCAGTGCTGGTATGAAAATTTCCACACTTCCTGTGGTTCTTTTATTGCTTGTTTCTTATTGAATAGCTTATTTTTGGTTCTTTCCTATTTTGTGGCTGTGTGTTATGCTTGGTCTGCTCCCTTGTCAATTCTGATTTCTCTCTGACCCAATCAATCATGGATTAGCCTATTGGTCAAACCTGTCTAGGATATTAACTTACGAATTTCTCTAAGTGCCAAGTATTGTAGTCCGGTGTTGTCTTGAGAGATTAGTAGAGGTTCATAGAAGCCGGTTCGAACATTCACAGATATTAAATATGTTAAATCACCACCTGGATAAATTTAATCATATATCTCAACACTTCCCTTCACATGTGGGCTTGAAAATTTGTAGAAGACCCACATGTGGAATATTAATTAAAGGGGAAACATCATCATAGGGGTTCGTACTCAAGACCTCTTGTTCTAGTTCCATATTACATATGCTAAATTACCACTAGACCCACAAGTTTAAGCTTATGGGTAAAGGTAAATTTAATCATATATTTCAACAACAGATGTAAAAGAAAATCAACCATTTTACCTAATTTAATTGTGTTTTTCTTCCTACTGCCAAAAGTACCTTGAATATCATATGGTATCTGTCTTTAATTTGTTTGCTTTAGGTCCTGTGGCTGAAGACATGTTTCATTGGCAAGCAACTATTATGGGACCTACTGACTCCCCCTATGCAGGAGGTGTATTCTTAGTTTCTATCCATTTTCCTCCTGACTATCCTTTCAAGCCTCCAAAGGTGAAAAAAGTTATACTTTTCACGTTTACCTTTGTTTATGCTGTTTCCAATATCTGTATGTTCTGGTATGAGTTATGACTAAAAAGTTAACTAACAAGCTTATTATAGTCAGGTGTTTGTATGATATTATATTTCTCACAGCCGATTGACCCTTTAATATCCTATGATTGATTTATTATGACCTAGTTAGATGTTTAAACATTGCAGGTTGCATTTAGGACTAAGGTGTTCCACCCGAACATCAATAGCAATGGAAGCATATGTTTGGACATTCTTAAAGAACAGTGGAGCCCTGCACTTACCATTTCTAAGGTTGGTCTAAATAATTACTGCTGTCTGTTCAAACATATTGGCTGCTTGTGAAAGTACGGGACAATTGGTGCTCTGTAGGGTTACCAATTTAGTTTCTGTCCTTCTAGTACTATGAAATTTGTCCAAACTGGCTTGAAATTGATGATCCTTAGTAGCTTCTTTGCACAACGTAGAAATTAAAAGTTTGTTTTCTCTAATTGTCTTGAATTCTGTAGTTTAAAGCACAAATCCTCCCTTGAATGTATTTGTTAGTTGATGTCCATAAGCAATTTGTTTTAGCCTTTAAGGTGAAGGTGATGATCATTTGAGAGTCTAATGCACTTCAAAGATTTCAAACCTTAAAGTGTGGCTAGTTCTCACAATTGTTTCCATATATTTATTTTTCTTGTGCAAAAAATAAAAACTCCACCAATTATTTTCCTCCTGGAAGTTATTGATCTCAATTGTTGAAATGTCTGAACTTTTGTGCCCAGATGATTTATCATCGAGGATTCTATCTGTTAATTGCTGAGAATCCCACATCGGAAAGATGATGGAAACTCATTAGGCTTATGAGATACATGACTCCTCTTCATTACTAATTGGTTTTGAGATGGAACCCCATGATATCAAGATGGTATTAGAGCCCAACAAAGCCAAGGGGGGATTCGGTCCAAAAATGGTGAGCCCAAAAGAGGCATCATCTTGAGGGGGTATGTTGAGAATCCCACATTAGAAAGATGAAGGGAACTCACAAGGTTTATAAGATACATGAGCTACTCCTCTCATTACTAATTTTTTTTAGATGGACCCCATGATATCAAGATTACTATTCCATATCTTTTGCTAATACATTAATTATTGTTATGCAATGATAGGTCGTTTTTTGGAATTGAATCACGTGATTGGAAACCTGGATCCTAAAAGATATAAATGGTTAATTACATTAATCTTGCTCTATCATATTAATGTTTCTCTAATATTTCCTTTCTATAAGGGGAATAGAGATCTCATGCAAGAATGTTGGTAGCCTTGAGTGTTTGTTACACACCACTGGAATCTTCTTGCTCTATCCGACCTTTTTAGGTCTTGGCAGTTGTAATTTACTGAAAAGTTGCCATCTGTGCTATTGATATACTATTTAGGAGTTTGCTGTTCTCAGTTATCAAATGATAAATAGAATCTATCTAGTAAAACTTTGATGTTAACTGATTATATTTCAGGTGCTGTTGTCCATCTGCTCTCTGTTAACCGATCCCAATCCCGATGATCCCCTTGTTCCTGAAATTGCTCACATGTACAAGACTGACAGAGCCAAGTATGAAGCTACTGCACGCAGTTGGACTCAAAAGTATGCCATGGGATAGTTGAGGGTAGCCTGCTCATCGCTGCTCCTGAAGAAATCTACAATCCTTGAATCTCATTCACATGAGGTGAAAGAAATGAAAACCTCTGTAATTCCTCTAGACTTGAAATTTTGCGAGCAACTTGATTTTCATTGTGAATATCCATTTGAAGAAATTATAGATGGAGGCTGTAATTTAATATTATCTATACTGTCAAATGATTGGTTTGCCTTATTTCAGCATGACTCGTTAATGATAAAGCAATAATGTTTCATTGGCCATATCTCTTTGCATGCTGTTTATGTTGCCCTGATAAATTAGATTTTAGCTATGAATGGGAATAGCTGCTTATTTTGATCATGTTCAGTAAAATAGGGGAAGGTAGGGTCCTGAACTTTACCTGTAGTGATACTTGCCGTAAGAGGCTGCAAACGGCCCATCACTTTTTATGGCTTACTCAAAATGCTCTACTGTTGGTTTAGAAAGATGCAGATACTGATTTTTTGGTTGCAGTTGGCTAGTTCGCTCATGAATCAAGCCTTCTTTAGTGTTAACGGGGTCGGTGTTTGAATTCATACCCTCTTGATCATAATCTAGTAGTTGCTTTGTATTGTATCAGTGGGTTAAAAAAGGATTGTAGATTTGTGTATATGACCAGACGGCAGTTAAATGGTTAATTATGGTAGGGTTTTAGTATAAATATTTCTAGTACTAACGAGACTTCATAACAATTTCGAATATTGTAGTGATATAGCTTAGAAAAGATGAAAATTGTCTTCTAGGAGAAAAAAAATTGTAGTACTGAATGAATACGTGAATTTTCAACTTGCTTAGAAAAGATGAACAAAATTGACTTCTAGTCTTCTAGGAGCAAAAAAATTGTAGTACTGAATGAATACGTGAATTTTCCACTTGCTTAGAAAAGATGAACAAAATTGACTTATAGTCTTCTAGGAGCAAAAAAATTGTAATACTGAATGAATACGTGAATTTTCCACTTGCTTAGAAAAGATGAATAAAATTGACTTCTAGTCTTCTAGGAGCAAACAAATTGTAGTACTGAATGAATATGTGAATTTTCCACCTGCTGTAATTTTTTAAACAGTATGAATGAAGAATCATTGTCTCTACCAAATAAGTCCATTCTCTATCACATCGGCTCTTCTTCTAAAGTGAATATTCCATATTCGATAGAGTTCCAACACGAATCATGGTATTGATAATTGATGACCACTCTTAAGTGACAACCTTCACGATTTTCATTAGGTATTAAGTGCCTATTTGGAATAACTTCCTTCTATTGTAGCACCTTATTTGATAGACCTCGACTACAAATCATATTACAATATAATTGGAGTTTACCGTTTCAGTTTTATCGTCTAAAGATTTTAATCATACGATTAAATCTATGAGGGTTACAAATTTTCATTAAATTTTCTAAAAATTTCATTCAAGTCTGAGACATGATTTAATATCATTTGTTAACAAGCCAATCAAATGGGAGGTTTTAATTGAATTTGTTTTTGATGCACAAAAAAATTTCATATCAAATGTGATATTATCTTCACAAATTTATGATATTTCTTACTTTCGTACTTTTAACAAATGTGAAGTTTTAATTGCACCTTTAACATGAGATTGTAGTGAAATTTATATGATTCTTTTAGGTTATCACCGTTCATCATATAACTTCTAAAATTCATGAGTCTGCTACATTACAATAATTTCCTCTTAACTTTTATTTATAAACATGAGTTTTAAAAAATCTATATACGAAGCACATGCTATTTAAACTCCAACCTATCATAGACTATATAAATTAAGACTTGTCAAACTTATAATTCTAAAAATAAAGGTGTAATTAAAATATGATCTTAAAATTACTTTTCGCGTGGTCGACAAGCAAATATTGGGGGATGAATAGATGAATTATTAAATCTCAGTCTCTATTACTTCTGAATAATGTTAAATATCAAGATGTGACAACAGCTAACAATAGCTCTCAATCTTGTCAAAATTATCATCTTATTATACCATTCCTTTTCTTTTTCAATTCTTTTCATTAAAAATAAAATAAAAAAATCAATATTCATATTGCAAGCAGCATAGAAGAATCTTAAATTCATTTGAGAGCACACAGTATCTGACTTTTACACAAAATAATCATAGTCAATAACAGTCCATACTCTCATATCCACACATCTATGACTATATATAGAAATAGACCCCACCCCTTGACCATTCTCCACCGTTTGATTCAATCAAGTCTTATGAATCTATTATGTCCGGAAAATCCGATTATAGTGTAAATTTCAAAACTTTATTTATATATAATAATTATTTGAAAAATATATAAAAATACTTATTATATTCACTAGTGATGAGTAAGAGTTCCTCCTAAATATCATAGGAATCTTATTTCTCTAGGATCACACATATAAATACGTAATAAATATACGAGTCCTGTTTATATGTTCGATCCAATAAAATTAGGATAGATAAAAATGTTCGAGAGTGGCAGTGAGTGTGAGTATATAGGCAAATATAAGTTTGACCGGTTCCTCCTCTCTCGTTCATAACGTGGGCAATTCCCTTTTTTTTCTTTTGAGACCAAAACAAAACTTAAAACACTGATTAAACAAATCAAATGTTATTTGAACATTATTTGCCACTTCTTTTCCTATATATCCCAAGCTTTCAATCTTCTTACTTTGGACTTGAGAGAGTCTTCTCTTTCTTTCCTTTCCTCTCTCTGAGATCTTCCTTCTTAATCTTCATCTTCATCTTCATTTTTGTGTTGATATTATAAAATACAAACTGATAGAAGAGATTCTCAGATCTAAACATGTCTTTTACAGACATGGCCAGTATATCATCGGAGCTCAAAACCATGACCAGAAACTTCAACTTCAACCGTGAAGGAAGATCAAAACAACAACAAAGACTTGTCAGAATCATCTTTACCGACGCCGACGCCACTGATTCCTCAAGTGAAGATGATGAACAACGTGTCCGACCAAAAACGACAGCTAAACGACAAATCAGAGAGATCAATATTCTTGACAACTACTCAGTACTTGCTGAAGGCTTTCCCGGACAGGAAATATGTAAAAAACAAAGACCCAGATCCCAGAAGTCGAAATCATTTCGTCGTAAAAGGTTTCGAGGAGTCCGTCAAAGACCGTGGGGTCGTTGGGCGGCGGAAATTCGAGATCCTGTTCGCCGGAAACGGATTTGGCTTGGAACCTTCGATACAGCTGAAGAAGCTGCGGCTGTTTACGACAAAGCTGCTCTGGAACTTCAAGGTTCTAACGCCGCCACCAACTTTCCTAACGCCTCCGCTGATACAGCGGCTGAAGACGGTGAGGAGCGGCGAGACGGTGGCATAGGCTTGTATAAAGAAACTCATGTAGTTTCGTCGCCGACGTCGGTTCTTCATTTCAACGGCGTATTGAATCCGTTCGGCAGGTTTCCCGGCGGAGATGTGGATGCGTTCGGGTTTGAGATCGACGCGCCGATGAGCTTGCCGTTGTGGAAAAAGCAGTGCGGCGAGGAAGAAGACTTCGGCGAGTTTGATCTTGACTATTTTTTGGTGGACGTCATTTACTAAATATAGAGAGAGAGTAAAATTATGATACCTTGTCAAATATTTAAAGCATATACTATTAATTTTTATTTTTAGGGAAGACTCAAATACTTCAATTTTATAATAGAGAATATTGGGTCGCCTAATCAATTGAGTGATACTAAAGTTTGTAAGTGTTTGTACTTTATCAATATCACCTGAGTAAGTTTGGTATTTATACGGGATGAATGAGTGTAATTTGTAAAATTAGTTTAATTATATTAATTTATCAATCTGTATTACTCTATTATTTTAATAAAATTGAAATACATGACAGATTTAGAATACATAACTATCTTATTTTTATTAAATTTAACTTGGGAGGTGTGATTTGGTAAATATAAATTTACGCTTTAAATTTAAACCATATAAATACGATCTGCAAATAAAATTATAAAAAATATGATTTATGATTATATCTTTAAATAAATATAATATTTATACCCTCAAAGTTATAAATATAAATATATTTATTTTATAACTTTGAGGGTATAAATATATATTTACATCTGAAATCTAAATTTAAGTAGTAAAATAACCTAGGAATATATATATTCATTAGTAAATACAATGTCTATTGACAATCTGAATTTGTCAGTCACAGATTTCAATGGTTGCCTACTTTTTAATCAAGTGTACATTGTTTTATTTGGTGTTTGAATTTTTATAGATGAATCATTAAATCATAATTGAAAATTATATAAATTTTAGGTTCTCAAATAATTTTTTTTGAAAATGCCATGGTATTATGTGACTGAATTTAAATAATAAATATTGAAAAAAAAATTACGCTTTATAGAGATTGTAATATTTACATTTTTAAACTTTCAATTTAAACAATTGATCTCCTAAACTTTATAAAGTATTAATATTAAATTTAAAAAAATTATTTTAATAAATTGTAATTTTAAAATTAGACTGAATGCCCCTGCTTATCGAAATTTAAAACTAAGAAACCCTCTCGTGTAGAATGTTTTCAAAGTGTTCAACTTGAATATAACTTAATTGTTTATACATACTCCCTTTCTCATGATGTCGAAAATTCGAGTCTCCCCCAATTTAATGTAGTATCTTTAAGATAAATAGAAAATCTAAGCTATAATCCATAGAATCGTTTCAATATTACATTATTTTAGGATTTTGTTTCATTATTTATAAAAATAACCCAAGGCTTTCTTGTGTCTGCATACAATCTATTATAAGAGGGGCTATAAGTTGCTGGAAGCTTTATGATATCATGCACGTGTTTGAAATCTGACCGCTCTTCCCTTAATAGTGATAATTTGTCTGCTTTTGTCAAATTTATGATTAGACTGCTTCATATTTAACATTAATTTTAAAGGAAAAATCAATCTTTACTCAGAAATTTTAGGATATTATCTATTTAACCTTTCAACTTTTAATTAAACCCAAGATTTTTGTACATTATCAAGTGCCTAATGATTGACTATCCCTTGAAAATTGATCTATAATTATACAGAAATATCATTTAAGGACATGACAATCAAGCTCTTGCTTTGAAAAAAAAAGTTTATTTTTTATTTTCCTCTCCTCCAGCATAATGACGCCGTTTCAAACACTCTAATGGAAGTTATTCTTGTACCAACGTTAAAATATCGAGTTTATTTATAATTCAAATGAAATTAAAATTTAATAAATAGAAAGAAAATCAAATAATTGTACAAGATAATCTATGTACAAGATATTTGATCATGGTCAATATTTGGTTAAACATAATTTTTTTTTAAATCTTAATAGATGTGAGAATTTTTAAATCAATAAAATTTTGTCAATCTAAACCTAATGTAATCGATTAGACATCTATATTTTTATCGATAAGGTAAAAAAAAATTCAATCTAATTATATAATTACAAATTTCACTAAGTGGTGAACTTACTTATTTTAAATAACCGATTATCTTAATAAAAAAAGAATATTCAAAAGGTAAAGGATGAATGGGTTAGTTAAATCTGAATAAATTATAATGGAAGAGGCAACAAATTAGATAAAAACTAAGGCATGGGATCTGGTGGGGCCTTGTTTGTTTACCAAACAGATCTGAAAGGCGTCAATAATCCCAAAAGTAAAGGTCTTCAAATTGGCCAATTAAATAAAATAGAATAGATTATCAAACAGCCGCCTTTCACTGTTAAACCCTTTTATCATTATTATTGGAATTGGATCCCTCAAAACTATATATTAAAAAAAAATATCTAAATCAAATTCTCTCAGATTTCGACTGGTGGCAGCTATGGCTTGGCTCCATTTGTGTTTTATTGTATGGTTTGGAATCACCAACTATTATTCCAAAACACTATATCAATTTTTTTGAGTTTATCCAAATAAATAGATATTATTTGTTGTTATGTCCAATTCAATTGGAAAGCTCAAGTTCATTATTTCACCGACCCTTTTCATGCTCTATTGTCTCATGATTAATTTCCCCTTCCTCTTAGTTTAAACAGTTATATATTTATTTGGTACTAATAGTTTTAAAAGGTTATAATTTAACTCTAGAGATTTTAAAAAATAGTTTAAAGTGGTCTAATTATGTGTGAATTTTTTGTTAGTTAGTTACCAAATAATGAAGATATTTCTAACGCGTTATTAGTATCGGTATCGATATCGATAGTAAAAATTTCCCATGGTTGTAATTTGATTGGTAAGATGAATGACATGACATTATTAGCAATCTTGTTTCTTTTTAAAATTGGTATATCATTGACTGTCAAGATTACTAACTTTTCTTTTCTTATGTGTAAGCTACTAAATTATGCTCTATATTTTTCTTTTTTTCAATCAAGTCAAAAAGTGGGATTTACCCCCTTGACATGTTTGTTTATTTTTCCATTATTATTAATAATGTAAATGAGAGTTAGTCTTCTATCTTTTAGGCAGAAAATTATTCTTTCAGTGGGGATATTGTTATCATTATATGGTAGCTCCTCCAATTATGGGGTTGTTTTCTAAAATATAATGATTTAATTGTAACTTTTCTAAATTTTAGAATATAAGTGAAATCTAACCTAAATATCAAAGACAACAAAAATGTAAATAGTCTCTTTTTAATCATTAAGAAAGACAAAGGTTAGTGAACAAAGATATTTCAAACGCATTATCGGTGCACACAAAAATGTTGGTTATTGTTATCTTGTTTGTCCAAAAACTAGATTACTATCAAATCGTCCTCTGAAAGTGAATAGTTGTTATTCTCTAAAAGACCTGCAGAATTCAGCTCCTATCTTATCCATCAAGAACTTTTAATACAAGACCGATTAAAGCTGACAAAAAAGAAAAACTCTCCTACCTTTTAAAACTAACTGGAAATATATATATATATATATATATTCAGAGAAACAAAATTTTATACGAAGATGACGACATGACAAATACGACAAGAAAATAATAACACAATAATAATGAAGAGATAACATGGTTACAACACTAGATTAAGTGGAAAAAAAAGGGTACACGTACAATATTTTAGAATTGAAACCAAAGTATTCAATCGCTTATCATGTAATCAGGCACAGTACTCAAAATGTA
Organism: Gynostemma pentaphyllum; assembly: GCA_028015215.1. Lineage (NCBI taxonomy): Eukaryota > Viridiplantae > Streptophyta > Magnoliopsida > Cucurbitales > Cucurbitaceae > Gynostemma > Gynostemma pentaphyllum. Next base: position 17,639,392 of record CM051355.1, read on the forward strand.
AGAGACCTTGATTGTGTGACACTTTCAGGAGATTCCTCTTATATCTGATGGGGCCAAAGGGCATGTAGGAACTACCTGCGACATTTGTGAACCCATGTCAAGTCCAACCCCGGGTTGTTGTGAAGATGAGAGAGACTGAGCTGGTAATGAGGAAACAACATTGAGATTGGACGCCGCATTGAGCTTGATGGGGTAAACTTCAGTGACTTCTTCTGTACCCTCATCCAAGTATATGACATCTTGCATGGTGAGCTGGTGGTATTCAACAATCTCCCGTAGAAACCGATTCTCACGTGCATAGACTGAGTTTTCGAGTGCCAACCGAGCCTTCTCTGCCAAAAGTGTTTCAAGTTGAAGCCGTATCTGAAATGGAAAAAAAAATTAGGAATAGAATTGGTTGATTAAATCTTATTCCAGTGATGCATTCCAAAAGAGAAAAGCATCATTTATTAATTGCTAAAACTCGCATTTGACATTATCATTGCAAAAACAATTATTAGCAACATTTGAGCTAGCATTAAGTGCTGCCTCCAGAAAATTGACATGATTGATAGAGAAAGATCCAAGAACAAAAATCATGTTAACAAATATAAGAAAGAACATGAGGTTATAAAAACTGCTATTCCAGAAAGCAAAAAATTGTCAGTTACATTATACATCACAAACCCCAAGTTGAAATAGAATTGAAAAAAATTATATATATATATATATTATATAGGGAAAGAGGAGAGCAGATTAGAAAGGAAAAATGGTTACCAAATCATCATCTTCTATGTTGTTTCCCCTCTCACGATTCTCCCGAAGAATTTTATTTTCTTCTTCCAGCTGAGCACATCGCTCCTTTGCAAAAGCAAGATCTGCTTTGACAGTTTTTAACTCCCGAAGAAGCAGCTTTGCTTTGGCCGCCATTGCCATTGCAACCTATGAAGTCAAACAAAAGAAATGTGCCCATTTTTATTGGAAAACATGTCTACTGAAGCTGGGTAAAATTCTCGAAAGAAAGTTATATGTAGATATCAATGTTCATAAAAGAAAAGAAAATCAAGAAATCTGGAAGAACCGATGCACAAGGAAAAAGAAGTGATGATATGATATCATCAACAGAAAAGCACAGCAAGATACTCATTTAAATAGTAAGAAAGAAAGGTGAAAAAAGGCAGAGGTTATCATACAAGGAAGTTACTTATAGGAAACAAAAAATATAAGACAAGAGAGTTTGTAATCAATAGCACTCAATATTCATCTTTTGTACCTATCCATATTACAATAATAAAACACTTACCATATGCTACTGAAATGGCAGTCACTGGATGAGGGTGCAGATTGAGAGAACAAATAAATTCCAATGAAAGATAAAGAGTTCAACTATTACATTTATACAAGTAAAAGTCATTGTCTTTTTCTATAAAACAGCAAAATATTATCTTTTTTTTTATACCCGTGAGTAGGTGCATCTCAACTAATCTCACGGAACAACCATATGACCCTATAATATTTGACGTAGGGAAACTCGTAAGATAATATTTTAGGTAGGTGGCCATGGCCATACAAGGATTTGAAGCCAGGACAAGCCATGGTTTGTTATACACCAAAATATTATCAACATAAACAATAAACATGTACAAACTATAATCAGACATAAAATACTAACAACAAGAAAACCAATCCTGTAGTAAACTATACGTTTTTTTAGAAAACTGTTTGATGAGATAACTTCATTAATTAGTGATATACAGTTGCCACCTTACGTCGCGAGATGCCTTCAGTTGAAGTTCAATGCCAGTTTGCACTTGGGTTTGTGATTGAAGCTGCGCCTGAGATTGCATGGTAGACCCAGATTTAGGTGTGTGATGCTGCGCCACTGAACCACCAGGTTTTTTCCTAATATGCCTGCGAGTTTCTTGAATAATATCAGCTGTTCTGTTCTCCACAGCTGTAAGACTTTCCTGGTAAGAGGAGAAGTGACATTTTAAAACGGAAATTAAGTAATTTTTTAGTGGGGAAGAGTGAGAAACAAATAAATAACTTATGCAAGGATGAATATCTATTCATCTAGAGAAAGGGGGACAGAAGAATTCCAGCAGGTTTATCAAGGAAGGAAGCATATATGATGTCTCTAGAAGTTTTAGCAGTATATATTTTAGAAAGAAGCACAAGCACATGGAACCTATTTTCTTAAAAATTAAAAGGAAGTGCTTGACAGTCATTTAAGAATCTCAGATAATAGCTTACCTCAAAGGCATTACCAATATAGTTGAGGGAAGATGCAATTGCACCAAATCCCTTCTGGATGGAAGAACTTTCTGCTTTTTGTTGGCTTCCATATGAATGACCCCTGTTATGATACTGCAAAGTGCAAACACAATTACATAAATCTCATCTCTTTATCATGAGAAGAAATGGACATCCAACGGCATAAATTTTTAGATGACATTTTCACCCATGTGCTACTCATGTCAATGTTGAAATGCAAATTAAAATTCTAACCTTGCTCCTTGTAGCTGTATTAGGCACTTGCTCCCTCATTCTTCCAGGTCCTTCAGATTGCTGGACAGCACTATCATCATCAAGAATTGCTTTGGCCTTTCTGGCCAATGCACCCCAGAATCCATGTTTAGATTCATTCAAACTTTTCATGGATGTATACTCATATGCCCTTGAATCCTATATTCATAAGCAACATAAGTTATTATAGAAAGAAAGATTCAAGTATTCGAGAGGGAAATGTAAAGATAAAAAGGTAAATACGATGAACAGAAAAGTTAAGAAAATGCAGCAATAGAGTACATAAATATTAGTCCTCATCCAAAAATATAAAGTGATCACAAGATAATTGTGAGCGTCAGCAAGAAAAATAAGAAATCAACCCTTAAATATATGCTCTTTCTCTCTCTACCTTGAATAACTAGATCACTTGCAAGACTGCAGTTACTTTCCGTCACTTGGATATGCCAGTAGTAATTCATACATATTAAAGAAAAGGGAAGAAGGAGAGCAGCATCGCACATGGGGCAGACTGACGTAGCCCAACAGATAAGTTTGACATATGCTAAATATTATGCTTGATTTCTCATTTTTCCTTTCTTGAAGGGACAATAGTATCTTTTATTAGTTGGTTACATGAGTTAGTAACGGGCATGTACAATTTACATGAAGGGGCTGTAGGGCGATTGTTAAATAGTGAAATTGGGTGAGGTATTGAGAAGCTGTAATGTATTGGGTGAGACTCAAAGGCTCTCAATTTCCCTGGTAGCTTACGTAAACAAGCAGTGAGTGAAAGAGAACTACCAAATGCCAACACATCACATGTATAACTTGTCTCTACAGGGTCAATGCCTTTCGTAAACCAAAAGGGGGAAATGCTATAAATATCCAAATTGCAAGATGGAATGAAGATAGAGAGGCAATTCAGCAGGTCTCCTACGACGAACGGTCACCATCACCCTACTGAAATTATACAACATTGTTACATGGTTTTGTCACAAGGAGCATGCTGCACCTCTATTGCAAGTCTAACAAAATTATAAGAGCTAGAAGCATTAAAGAAAAATCAGGATAGTTTCAAGATATCAGTAAACGACATTAAAAAAAATCCAAAAAATATCAATATGCAGACAGGGATATAAATCCATCACTCATAAGGTCCAAAGAAATAATGCAATTTAGCATAAAAACAAAAACCGGTTCTAGAATTCTTGAAAAGAAAACAATCAGAGAAATTATGCCAAATTCCCCAAAACAAATACTGAGAGTTACTTATTACAGAAGATAAAGAGTAGAATATAAACCTGAACAGGAGCAGTGGAAGAAGATGAAAAAGTAGGTTTAGACACACGAGAAGCAGAACGAGCAGCATAGGCTGATGAAAGAGAAGAATCTCGATGAGCCGACGAGGCTTTTATAGCTTTAGCAGCAAGAGATTTCGGCGAATTCGAAATATCCAAAGCCTCATTTCCACTGTCACTAAATTCATAGACATCATTGAATACAGGCGGAGGAGGAGAAGAAGAACGTGGTGAATTCAAAGCTACTTCTTCAAAGACTGAAGGCTTCGTCACTCCTTGCTGTCTCCTTTTATTTTCCATCCTCCTCAATCTCTCTTTCCTCGATTCCAATCTTAAAGAAACAAAATCATTTCTGAGAAACGAGAAGAAAACTCGATCTTCAGCTCAGAAAGAGAAGCACAGGCATAGGTCAAATTGCAAATGGAGAATTTCAATTTCCGCGAAGTTCGTTTCGTTCTGGAAGCAGTTATCAATAACAGCGACAAGATTTAGATACAGATTCAGATTCAAATTCAAATTGGTCAAAACAAAATTCAAAGGAGGTAAAGAAGAAGATAGAGGTTTTCGTCGATTCAAAATATGAAATTCGTAATTGATGAAGAAAATGAATGAAAGAAACAAAGAGAGAATTTGATTTGAGCCTTCCTTCAGGAATCGTTTCTTCTCTCTCAATTTCGGTTCTCTCTCTCGTGGTGTCGCCGGAGCACAAAATTATCCGATCGGAACTCGATTCTTTTTTTTTTTTTTGTACTTTCAGTTTTTTCCAAAAATGAAAAATAAAATCGAGTAATTATTTAATTGGGCCAGAACCAGAACCAGACAGGTCCAATATGTAGGGGAGAATACTCATATATTTTTATTTATTTATGTAATAGAGAATACTCAAACTTAATATAGTGAGTTATACGTCAAATTCTGATTAATTAAATATAAATTATTGATTAAGTAATTTTTATTTTCACCACATCAATAATAAATAACTAATAAAATTTTAAAATTATGCTACATTTTCCTTTTCAATTTTTTAAAGGAAACATAATATAAAATGGCCTGAGTATATAGACAATAATTTTATGAGAAATTTCTTTTTTCATGAGTAATTTTACAATTTTGATATGAGATTGGTAGATAAATGTCATTCTTAAAATATTTTGCAACTTTTGCTATTCTTATAATATGAATTATTAAAATACTATTTTGAAAAAACCCCAGATTTTATAATATGACATACACTATGGTATTAAAAATCATTTGCATCTTAATTTAAAAACAAAACAAAACAAAACATGATTTACATCCAGATTGTTAGTCTATTGGAAATTATTAAATAACTATCTCATCTTTTTTTTTTTTTTTTAATAATGTGCATCTGCATTATATTATGTGCGCATATAGTTTTTTCCTATATAATATATTCAGTATCTTCTACCTAGTATCTTTTTATCTTCTTTTAATTGGGGAAAAATCCTATCTATCCTACTTATTTTTAGTAAAATTCTCTCTTATCTACGAGAATATATTCCTTTAGGATGAAAATTTGTGTCCTCATTGACATGTCAAACTTTACCTTTTAAAAAAAAAAAAAATTAAACCAAATTGGGCAACGGAGACACTAAATCTCCAACCTAATTAAATTGGAAAAAAGAAGACTGAAACATTAGAAGAGAGTACACCTAACCAATTAAACTGTGCTTAGATTAACAACTTTAACTTAAGGTTCGTTTAGTATAGTTTTTCCTAAAAATATTTAATGTTGAACTTTTAAAGAAACTAGTGTTTTTGATCTTGAACCGGCCGTGTTTTTGGAGAAAATACTTGATTCGTGATTCTACTAAAAGTGTTTATAAACAAGTATTTCACTTAAAATACTTCACTCTAGTGTTTTTAGATGAAATACTTCATTAGTATTTCTTTAAAAATGTTTATCACAAAACATTTTTAGGAGAAACTACACCAAACAGACCCTTAATTGATTGACGGAAGAAAAATTAATCCAACCCATTAATGTAACTCAACTACAACAATGCAACACAAGGAAATAAATTGATAAAGTAACAAAATAAAAGAAATAAATAAAGAAAATAGGCTTAGTCTTGAGGATTACAATAATGTTATTTTAATATTCAATATAACAAAACTAGGATACAAAAATCACAAATAATTTATCAATTTTATCTCAATAGTACATGGATTGTGGTACAAAATACGAATGGATCTTCTAGAGATCAAATTATACAAGAATAAACTTCCTGAACTCCTAATTTCACTTTTTTATTATTATTATTATTATTATTATTGTTGTTTTTTAATTATTTTAAAATTATATTAAGGGGCAATATTATGCTTCCACTTTAGCTCCAGACTCAAGTGCATCAATGGTGCTATTTTGCTGCCCCCAAAGCTGCGCATATCTTCCTCCCTTTGATAAAAGAACTTCATGGGGTCCCTGTTCGACCACCTTCCCATTCTCCAAAACTATAATCTGCAAATTTTGATGGAAAGGAGGCAAAGTTTTTACTTCTGAGGGATTGGAAACTTTTTTTAACCGAAAGCTGAATTTATTGATAAGACGAAATAAACAAAAAGAATCACACCCCAACGGTTAATAAAACTCATCCGTTATATATAAATCCTAGCAAGAAGAGTGGATCGGAGTGGAGTCGTAACTAACTTAGTAGTTTCCACAAATCCATAAACTAGAAGGAGCGATTACATTAAAAAAAATCAGTTTACCTCATCACACTGCATTGCGGTTGTAAGCCTATGAGCAATGAAGATTGAGGTCCGATTATTTGCTAGAGACTTCAACGCGTTTAATATTTCTGCCTCTGTTGTGCTATCAAGTGCACTTGTAGCCTCATCACACATCCTGAGGACATCAAGTGACTTATGTTGTAAATAAAACAGCATTTTTTTAATTGTAAAAATTAGCGACATTGACAAACTACATCCAAGGGTTTCAAAATGTAGGAAGCGTGATATTATTATGGGATTCCCCACAATTCTTCAATTTACGAGTCATTAGAGTTTATTTAAATAGAACTGAAACCAAAGAGATGATTTAACAGCTTTCAGCTCATATGAAGACATAAAATTGCAGCATAAACAGTGCATGCAACTATGTAAAGAAAGGCTAAATAATTCTGAATGTAAACACACATTGACACTGAGAACTAACAGCATATCAGCATAAATAGGAACCGATTACAATCCAGAGTATGGCCAAGTACTTACAGAATAGGAGGTGCTTTCAAGAATGCTCGAGCTAAAGCCACACGTTGCTTCTCACCACCGCTTAGCTGCAGATTCATCAACTCCAATGAGATTTCAGTAAACATGAGGAAAGCGTTAATCAAACGGCAAAGACGGATAGGGGAATCTCTTGGTCTAGCCAAAATATCATCTGTAATATCCTAAGCTTGAAGGGGAAAATTTAAGCTTTTTTGTTTAACCCACTTAAAGCAACTATATAATCCCATTAATTTCACTTTGTAGCTGGCATGGGAAATTCCTTTAAAAAAAAAAAAATTTACATTATTTTAGTTCTGGCAATGGAAACATAATTCCTTTAACGTTTATTTTTTCTTGAACATAATTTTTTTTAGAGAAATTTCAATAGATAACATCTTTTTATGAGTAATTTCAAAAATAGCAAATGTTTTGAAATATTTCAAAAATGGCACTCCGATTTTTGAAATATTCTAAATTTTTGCTATTCTTGATAATTTAAAGTCTTAAAATGCTATTTTTGAAAAACCCTATTTTTTTAGTACTTCTGTTAATAGCAATGACCTCTTACCTTGAGCCCTCTTTCACCAACAACTGTAGAATATTTATCGGGAAAGTTCATGATAGTATCATGAATGGCAGCACGTTGAGCCGCATCATAGACCTGTCCAAAAAAGCTATAAGAAAAATGTCCCATGTATCGTATGCAAATAATATAATTCATAATAGTTCATGATATACCTCCTCCTCTGTAGCTGAGAGACAACCATAATGAATGTTATGAAAAATTGTATCGTTGAAAAGGACCTATTTTCAGCAGAATTTGCAAGCATTATATGTTGTAAAATCAAATTAAATTATATAAAATGAATCTTAATTTTTTTAATTTACCAGATCTTGTGGCACAACGCCAACAGATTTTCGTAAGCTATCAAGAGTAACATCCTGAATATCTTGACCGTCAATTTTTATCTGGAAAAACATGTAATAATTGGAAATTAATGCCATTTACTACCCAATACCAGCACAAGCCAAATAGAAACTATCATAATCAAAACAAAACTAATAGAAGCTTATTTTTTACCTACCGGACATATGAAGTCAAATGTCAAAATAGATTTCATTATAGGACCGATAGACTCATGCCAGGTATGTTTTGAGAAATAATAAAATAGAGGGAAAATAAAAATTGATAGCCGTCATATTATCAAGCCAGGGTGAGACATATAAATCAAACATAATGTCCAGTTTAAAAGTTGAAGCAATTAAATGTTCAAAAGAAGAGGCATTCCTGATCAACCTTGCTTTCTTGGTGAACCATGGCAGTAGGATTAAATTCTGGGAAAATCCCTAGTGGGCAGGCGCAATAATTTAATACTCAATTCCAAGGCTTTGCAACCTTGCCAATCACTAAAACTTACGTAATCAAGAGTATGGAATGACAAACATCAAAGTTTGAGACTTAATTTCAGAATGAATCTCATCTCAATGAGGATGTGATGAGTGCACTTGCCTTGTTCTGCTAGAGGGTCACCTAATATCATGTAAGACTCATCAGTTCTAAAGTTGTAAGGCTTGGGTATTTTTTTCAGTGTTTTTGCAGTTTTTGGCTAGCAATAGAGAGGCTATTCCTAGATTGGTTTCAAGTGAACTTCAGAGGAAAGAGATGCCTAAGGAAGCTTAACACTCGGATGAAGTTCAAAGAAACAATCCACGAAATTGTATCCCTCCAAATTTTTCTCAAAAGTATAGCAAAAGCCAAGCAAAAAATTTCTTAGAGAGTGTCTTTTCAAGGAGGGGTTGACGGCTCTTTCTCTCTCTTCTTTTTTTTCTATTTTTTTTTTGGGGGGAACTATAGATGGAGTTATCCAACAAAAATTCCAATACTTAATCAATCAGACAGATCCTACATCATCTCCACTGACTCGTACAACGTGGCCTCCTTTTTTTTTTTTGGTTGGTGAAACTAACTAAAATATGTTAAATTTACTTCACTCTAACAGCTTAAGTTTTGGTATCAGTGTATAAAGCTCAGAGTTCAAACCTAAGTTATGTTATTAGCTCCGATTTAGTACTAATAGCTCAAATACTGGGCTTTTGTTAATATGCAAGCCCATATGTGAGGGACGGTGTTGGGAATAGGTTAAACATTTTTTTGCAAATGAAGAGGTTATTGTTTTAAGCTAATTATGAAGCAATTATGCACTTAATGGTGAAGTAACACTAAAATTACTGAAGCAATTATGCACTCAAATGGTGAAGTGACACTAAAATTACTTCAACTCTGTCCAATAAACTAATCAGTCACAGACAGGCACACAATATGAAGCACGGGAAGGATTTGCAAATCAACCTCTAAAAAGTTAACAGGATAAAATAACTATGCAAGATGGCATAAACTGGACTGGAACTTCAAATTTTCAGCATATTCTATATACAAAAATAACATATATAACAAACATCAAAGTAATACGGAAAGAACAGTTACATAGCCTTGTTCAAAAATCAACAAAAAAAGATTGGGCACCAAAGTCATCAAATTTTCGGTTTATATTATAACCTAATATTAATCCAAAAGCTCAAAACATAGGATAATGGCTCTTACACTTCCTGAATGGGTGTCATAGAACCTGAAGAGCAAGCGAAGAATAGTTGACTTGCCTGTATGGAGATACCAATTTAACTACATCAATGACACTGCAAAGATTCAGTAGAAAAAAAAATATATATCAGATTTTAATTTGGTTAATGAGCTCCTATGGAAAACTTTCTAATGCAACCAGGCTTCAAGAGAATCAGAGCCGATTCTTTTAAAAGTCTAATTACACAATTTTGTATCTTCAAAGGGGAGTAAACTATTCCCTTGGTTATTACAGAAACCAAATTCAATCCTAAAGACATGATATCATCAAACTTTCTATCAATATACACACATGTCAGAGAGGAGGAAGATTGCTTGGCAAAGTGAGTTCTTATTTACTTATTGTTATTTATGCCCCTGAGTGATTCTTTATCAATTAAATAATTAAAAATAATAATTTCTAGGTTCCTCAAATAAAAACTATAGCAATCACTTTCCTCAAAAAATTTGAGATGGTGGAAAAAATTCACACTACTCCATAGACGGGACTCGCACAACAAAGGAAAAATGGTTAGAGAAAATTGAAGGTACAGAAAAAGGAGAGAACTCACATGTTGCATCATCTAGTGAAGGAATGCCATTAATGATAATTTTTTTATAGGAAAATGCCATTAATGAGAATAAGAGGTAATAACCCAGAAATGTCCCTAAACAATAACTCAATAGCAAGTGAAGGTAATAAAACTCAGAAATGGTATACAGTAGACTTTACCACTGCCACTAGTACCAACAATAGCCACTTTTTTCCCAGCAGGTACAACAAACGATACCCCATCAAGAATCTTTCTTTCCGTCAAGTAACTGAAGAAAACATAAATAAATTAACAAGGAAAACACACAAATAATATCATTTATAAATTGACAAAATAAGATCAGAGATGATTGATCCAATTCCATTATATTGATGGATCAAAGTTCATATATAAAAATCAGACTGACATCATTAAATTACAAACTACAAAGACAAATAATAAGTGCAAGATCATGCTTCAAAAAAATGACCATGTGAATCTATCAATTTTCCAATACCTGAAATGTACGTTATCAAACTCGATGCTACCTCCATCCAACATTAAAGGCTTGGCATTGTCCCTATCTCTTATATCAGCTCTCTCCTATAGAAAACAATCGAATGAGTAGACATTATTTTCAGAAAGAAAGCAGGCAGATAACTTTGGACATGAGATACAATCCTGAAAAAACAAATCACAAGTGATTGTTCTTTAATGTAAAATACCTCCAGTAATTGAAACAGTGATTTCATGTCAACAAGGCTCTGTATTGTCTCCCGATAAACACTACCGAGAAAATTGAGAGGAAGAGATAACTGGAAAAGAAGCCCATTCACCATAACCTGTGTTTTAAAAGAAAATCTTAATTGCAAGACCGACTAGAATCTCTTTGGAATAACTTACATAATCAAAGAAAAGGTTTTAAAATACCAGATCACCAACTGTCATGTCTCCATTCATAACCCCATGTGAACACAGCACCATGGCAGTTGATAGAGCTGTGCTAAATATTAAGCTTTGGCCAAAGTTCAAGTAGGCCAGACTGCGCTGTGTGTTCAGGGCAGCATCCTCATACTCTAAGAATAAGATTGACAAACAGCATCATCAAGATTCAAAGTTTTGAGTAAGCCAATGACTAAAGCTTCTTAGAAACAAAAGAACCTAAAAATATGAAACCACCCTCAACATTGAGCAGCTTAAAGTAAAGATGGCATACAAGTAAGCAGCCAGACTTACAATAGAGACACATAGGACAAAGAGGCATTAGTCATTACCACGTTTTGAGCGGAATCTTTTTCATTTTTTAGCGGACAATTTTAAATTTCTACAAGAATAAAACAGAAGTTTATTTAGTTACTTACTCTTGAGGTACTCATCATATTTATTAGCTTCAAAAGTTTCATTATTGAAGTATTTGACAGTCTGCAAAAGTACAATTCAATTAACATGAAAGAACATAAGGAGAAAAAGCACCAGAGAAAAGGCACCAGATGAAAACTGTATTGGTAAAGTATAAAGTAGAAAGCAATTATTTCAGGCATGTCATAAATTCACCTCATAATTAATAAGTGAATCAATTGCCCTGGTGTTAGCATCATTATCAGCCTTATTCATGGCCTTCCTAAACTTGGTTCTCCACTGAAAATACACAGAAATATGAGGGGCGGTACATTCAGAAAGAGAAACTACTTAGTGGCAAAAAGAAATCAATAGAGAATCAAAAAGTTATAGTAACGGATAAATAAACAAGAAAAAGGAAACGTGAGACCAAGAACATATTTTTGCTGCAATTGCAACGTAAATATCACATCAATATAGAATTGGTAGGAATAAGGAACCTGAGTCACGGACAACGTAAAAATGACATATGCTGCCACTGACAGTGAAGTGATCAATGCAAATGGAGCTCCGAATTTATAGGCCAGAATACCCGATACCATAGATATCTGGAAGAATAGATCTTCAAGTTAGGCACAAAAAGACAAGGATGAATGTAATATTCTCATCACGAATGAAACACTACATGAAACAAGGAGAGGGAAATACAAACAGATAGTGTGACACCAGTCCTGCATTCTAATTTACAACTTTCAAAATACACAAGCTAGAATCTCAAACTGTGTGGATCAATGAAAAGATAGCTATAAAACATACCTCTAAGATGGTTGGTACAACATTGAACACCATGGCTGAAAGAATAAAATTTATAGCACGGCTACCACGATCTATAGTTCTACTTAAGGCACCTGTCTCTCGACTTCAAATAAGGTGGACAGGAGAACAAATTATAATAGAAATTACAGTTGAAGGGCAAACAAATAAAAATTGAATAAATCACAATTTGAGCATAAATCGTTCAAAAGAGATATCAACCAGTATGAATGAAAATGGAGTTAAAAAGGTTGACATTAATTTAGCACCTATGAAGCATGGACACTTCAATATGGGTGACGTATACTTCTTCGACACGTATCGGAGAAAAGTAATAAGAGTTGAAATTGATAAACATCAAAATATTTATTTGTTTTAATTTTTCTTTCTTATTGCCTTTCTAATATATATATCATTAACTAAAACAAACAAATTTTAATGTGAAAATCATTGTAATGTATAAAAATATTCTAATAATTTTAAAAATTGTATATTGTAATCAACGTGTCCTTGCCATGTCCGTCTCCAAGTTTTTTTAGAAAAAAGTGGGTCGCCGTGTCCGTATCCGTGCTTGTTTGTATCCTGTATCCATGTTTGTGCTTCTTAGACTAGCACCATTCAAATTTATTGAGAGCAAAGTCATCCTGATGTGCTCCACTCAAATAATTGATTCTTTCACAAACTTGCAGACAAATTAAAACTGACTTTTGAAATCAGAAATCAGGCCAGTATGCATTTTATTAGACAAAATCTTAATCAGAAAAACATCTCATATAACTCAGGTCTCATACAATTAAGCAAAGAATCAAAATCTGATGTTTTCTAAAAACAAACAATCTTTGCCGTGTTTGATAGCTTGTTGACCAACAAAACAAATGTTTTCAACTCAATGTCTTCAATTTACTGAGAGCAATTCCCAACAGACAGGTTGAGGCCGAACATTCATGCATCCCCAAGAATCTTTATCATAACAAGTAATATCTATGCAGCTACTATAGACACAAGTAGTTTTCTGCTTCATAACAAGATTCTGAGTCCTACCAATTGCCAGTCAAGGCAAGACTTATCTTTGTAACCGATTGATATAAAACTCTTTTTAAGAAAATTTAATTTGATCTCTAAAACCTGCTGCCCAAAAGACTGGTGGAATTGTTCAAAAAACAATCTGTTTAAAGACATATATGACCCCAAACAACAATCTTAAGCTTGTTGTGTCGCTTTTCTGCTACACTTCTTACGATTCCATTAAAACGCCCAAAAAAAAAACCCCCATAATTTTGATTCCTTAGTGTTGCAATAGATTTCAATTTCCAAATATCCAACTAGATCAATTTCTCTACTGTGTTCTTCACAGTTAGAAAAGAAGATATATTGATATTTGGGTTAGTTCGTCGTTGAAAGATGGTAAATGGATAATGTATACTCCTACCAGACTCAAGCTACCAGAGCATCTAACCATTATCAAGGAAAAATATGAAAAAAGTTAATCTGTCAGAATCATTACCTAAGATGATATTGGAGGTCAAGGTTATGCAAGTGTGAAAACACCTGCAAATTTTAAAATGTCATGAATTAACATAGTTATAATCGGGATATAAAACCCAAAGGTTTTTTTCCCATTTTGAAAATGCCAGAGTTTGACCAGTACTTCAAAAGGCTGGTGAACAATTTAGCATAGAGCCGTAAAAAAATATGAACATACCTTTCGAGACACTGATCGAATTGTTCGTAGTGCTACCTTTGAGAAAACAGCAGTTCGCAACTCTATCATAACATGAGATGCATCACATTACAACAATGGATAAGGATAGACAAAAAAAATATAAATAAGTATATATTCTAAGCTTGGAGATAGAACAAGGATGGGAAGTGTAGAATGAATATCAGCAATTACTTCATGCCTAGTACCGTTGAAAGCGGAAGACCCAGACCGTGCAATGCCATACCCAACTAAAACCGCAGCTGGCGTTGCAAAAACAGTTAACATGGTGGAATTAGCTGCAGTAAAAGAAGCGACAGCAGCTGCATTCCCGGCAGCAGTGGTTAACCAGTCAACAGCCAACTTGAAGAGAAACGGTACTTGGACATTCAAAATCTACAAGGGAAAGGAACAAGAATGAAATACAAAAGAGATAAGTCACCAATAGACCCAAGAGTTAAACAATTAGGTTTTTAGGCTAAAAGTAAGTTTAATCTTTTAACATATTCTCCTCACATGTAGGCTTGAATACTAAAACAAGGTCCAATCTATTCATAAATCGGGAGAAAATAACAATGCAGCCTACTTTGATACCATGTTAAATCACCAAATGGAAAATCAAAGCATGATTGCATAGAACCAAACCTTAGCTCCGACCAAGAAACCCAAAGCCATAATGACCCGAAGTCGAAATTCGGGGTTATCTTTCATCCACAAGTAACTAGCAAGAGTACGCAGAATCTTCATATCAGCAACTTGGGAATCTGGAGTTAATCCTTTAATAGTAGGTGTATCAAACTTATTCTTTGGAGATGCTCCATCACCACTATTAGCTGAGGAGGTTGAGAAAACCAATCTCCCATTTAACATGGAACCCTGCTTCGATTGGTAAAACATTGAAAATTAACATTCAGAAACATTACAATTGATGAATAAAAGATATGATCGAGAAATAACTAACAGATGGAAATCCTCTCTTCGAGGAAGAAGGAGAAGATGAGGGAGAATCAGACAAGAAAGCATGGAAACGTCTCATTGGATTGGAATTCGAACTGAAGGTACTGAAATTGCTATGACGACGAGGAGTGAGAAGAATACGATCGGAAACGCTTCCAATTCTACGGGTTGATGGATGATTGTGATAGCTGGTGTAAAAGCGGAGGTTTAAGGCTCCTCCGCCATTGGAGGAGATAAAACGTCGGCCATTGCAATGAAGAAGCTCAGAAGCTCCGAGGCATCTAGAAGCAGCGAGCATTTCTTCTCTCTTGTTCGTCAATTCTAGCTCAGCTTCTTCTTCTTCTTCTTCTTCTTCTTCTTCTTCTTCTTCTCTATTCTGATTACAGAAGTGAGTTTCAAATCAAACCCTAGGAAAATCGACGACTTTTAACGGAAACTCTCTCTCGAGTGTTTTGTAAGAAACTGGTAGATAGCTGAAACCTTGAATCGTCCACAGTCAACGACGCAGAAAACTTTGACGCGCCCAAGCCCCTTGGCTCCGCCGGAAGTAATCTTGAGTGTTAAATGCAACCTGCAATTTTAATTATTACTAAATCATGTTTCGGGAAAATCTGACTTCTAAAAATTCATTATAAGATTTGTTTGATTCTCCTTCACTCTTTTTAAAAAATGAAAATACATATTTACCTTTAAATTTCCAAACAACTTGTATTATTTCATTATTATCTTACTTTTAAGTTTTCTCTCATATAACACTTATAAACAAATATATGATATTTTAACATTGCAACACGTACAGATTCGGCTGGGTTTTTGGACTAGGATATGAAACATTGGTATGAGATGAGAATTTTTTACCAATCTTAAATCTGAGATTATGCATATTCGATTCGAGATTAGAATTTTAGTTCGAGATCTCGGTCCAAGATCGCCTATTTTCAATTCAAGATTGGAATTTGGGTCCGAGATCTCGGTTTGAGATTGTCTATTTTCTATCTGAGAATGAAATTCGAGTTTAAGATGAATTTTTTTTACCAATCTCGAATTCAAGATTATGCATTTTCGTTCAATGTTGAAATTTTGGTCCAGATCTTGGTTTGAGATCGCCTATTTTCGATTCGAGATTGGAATTTTGGTTCGAGATGAGAATTGTATACCAATCTCGAATCCGAGATTATGCTTTTCGATTCGAGATTGGAATATTTGTCCAAGATCTCGGTTTAAGATTGCCTGTTTTTTATTCGATGTTGGAATCTTGGTCAAAGTTCTGGGTTTGAGATTGCCTTTTTTCCCATATATGCTCAGATATTGGAATTTTTGTCCAACATCTTAAAAACAACATTAAACAAAATAACATATAAGAACAATGGAAAGAGGGGGAAATGGAAAAGATGAGGGGAGATAAAAAAAGAAGAAGATATTTTTTGAATTTCAATATGGGTAATGATATCATCATAAGGTCAATAAAGTTTAATGAGTGAGGGGAGGGCCAACAAACCTTATGATGAATTTTTGGAGGTCATTTTTCCCAATTTCCCCTAAATCGTATCTATACATTGAAAAAAAAATTAAACACCTTCATTTCAATACAATTTAAAGCACACCCTTTTATAAGTTAGTTTTAAACAAAATTGAGACACATTCATATTCTACACATGCCACATGTTTTAATACCATTAAAAATAATGAAAATTTTGAACATATATGTAGAACTTTTAGAATAAATCGTTATGTTAGTAAGATGTAAAATCTATAAATGATACTCATATATTTAAATTTTCCATTATTTTTAAATTCTTTCAAAAATACTATTTTATAAATTCATTTAAAAAAATATTAGAATTGTGATCACCGCGGAATAAAAAATAGGATTGAAATCATCCTTCGAATAATAAATTTTTAATGTCCGTCACCAAATAATCTTCCAAAATGACGATTTAAAAAAACAACATTTTTAATTAAGTTTTTTTTTTTTTTTTTGACCTACTATAATTTACAAAAAAGTTTTTAAATATTTATTTTTCTTAAAAAAATCTCGAATTTTAAACAGACACATCATAAACATACCCTTTAATTTTGATTTTTTTTCGTATTTATAATTAATTCTTACTGGTTATGGATTCTATTTTTTTTAATCCATGATTTTCTCCCTAATTAAGCTTGATTTATTTTGTAGGGGCAATTACTGAAATAACATATTTTTCATACTAATTACAGAAATGTTTGAACTTTTCAAAAATTACTCAAATAGCATAATTATAGTTCAATAATTTATTGAACTAAAAAAATTAAATTTTTTAACAAGTTCATTGAAAATAATAATAAAAAAATCAAATAATTCAATAAATTATTGACCTTGAACTTAAAAACAAAAAAAAAAAAATTCTTTCAAAATATCTATGAAAAATAGTTCAATAATTTATTGAACTATAATTATGCTATTTGAGTCCTTTTTAAAAAATTCTGATATTTTAGTAATTAGTATGTAAATTTAGAGGCAAATTCTATATTTTGTATGCATCTGTATGTAGCATGTTTCATTTGAACGTCTCAATTTCATCGTTTGTATTCCCGCTTCATCCTCTTCCTCCGTTTCTTTCCTTTTTCGGGTATTTTCTGATACACTTGTTATGGGTGGATTTTCAAACAATTATACGACCACGTGAGAAGATCAAAGACGTCCACATCACTAGCGGAGTGGGCCGGATGAGCACGCATCAGGCCCAACAGGGTGGGTGCCCATCCTAGAAGAACACTTCTAGAGATTTCTAAAGAGCTTGGCCTCCAGAAGAGGACCGAGCACCGAGACGATGAACTTAGCGGAATGAGCACGTGAGACCTGGTAAGGTGCGTGCTCATCCCTAGAAGACCAACTCACCTGAGTTTGGTAGAGCAGGTGGCCATCCATATAGAGGATGGACAAAGATGGGCTCATAGCCGAGGAAGAGGCATAAGCCCTGGTGTGGAATCATTTCAACACTAAGGCAAAAAGCCTGGCTGCTCTTCTAAAGGAAGAGCACCGACCATCGAGGCCTTCTCTCATACATGATATGCGATCATCCAATCGAAAGCTGGCACGTGGCCTAGGGCCTACGCCTGACACCCACACGGTAGGGTCATCATTACACCTCTCTTATAAATACCGGAGGAGACCCACTATTGAGGTACGCTAATTCTCCTACTACTTTGCTCGGCACCACCTCTGGTCTGATTAGGCATCGGAGTGGATAGGCTGGTACTACACCGGTGCTCAGTTATTTCCTTGTGCAGGTCACCTCTATGCTAGGTTCTAAGCTGCTCTGCTCACTTCTCACACCTCTTCTCATTCTTTAAAGTTAGTTGCACGGTCGAGGTCCGGGAGACACCCGACCCACAGGTCAGTTCCCGATCCTCCCATTTTCACCCAACAACAACACTAGTAACGTCTACAGTGTTTTTGTTAGGGTTTGTTGCTTTCTTTTCATTTTTATTTCTTGACACATTATGTTTTTTATTCTTCAAACTGGATGTAAGTCATGGGCGGAAAAAATTGAAACTTACATTTAACATATCATCATGGAAATCAACTTCCTCTTTAGTCATTCATCATTTTCAAATGTATTATGTGCTTAACGACTTCCGTTCTCATTTTTTTCCACATTTTTCGTCATCAGAATTCACCATTGTTGAGGCTTAGAGGTTTTTGAATATGGTATTGCATAATACAAATGTACAAGTAAGGTTGCAGAAGGAAGAGTCGTACATTTTCACGAGCAATACACAATGTACGAGTAATGTTGTTGATGTATGCACAACAGTAAATGTAGATTATTGTTGTTGTTTACTCACTAAGATGAAGAAACTGTAAAGTACATGTTGAAATAGTGAGAGATGGAAAAAATGGTGGAAGCCTCACGTCTTTTGAGAAGAAATAAAATGTTTTTTGAATGTTTGTGTAATATCTATTAAGATTTTATGTTTTTGTATTTTGTATTGTAAATTAGTAGGTGTGATTTATATGATTTGCTCATTTTTAATGATTCATTTTTTCCTTTATTAGTTTATTTTTTTTTAAATATTTTTACTATTGATTTATCTCTCCTTGTGGTCATTTACTGAAAAAAAAAATATTTATTTGGCCAAAAAGCTAAAAATTAGCTAATTTGTTGGCTATATACTCATATCATCATTACCAATTGATTTTGACTTTGAAATAGAAATCCATAATTATTTAGATGGTATCATAATCCAACAAAATCAAACAAGTATCCGGTCTAAAATAGAATCCGATTCAAAAATGATAAACCCAAACAGAGCTAACATGAACCTTATATCGGAAAGATGTAAAGATATAATATTGTTTATAATATCTAAAGGTCATTCTCCATATCATCAATTAGTTTTAAGATGAAAACTCATGATTTTTAAGAGGTTGGAACAATGAATATTTACCCTAAAAAATTATTATATATACTTCTTTCTCCTATTAAAATTGAGTGAAGGGCTCATTTAGTTCCCTTTTCATCCTATAATTTGTCCCAAAGTGGAGGGGTATAAAATTGAAATATTTTTCCTCTTAACAAAAAAATATATAGCTAAAGAACAGCGATGGCATTATCTCGTTTTTCATCCACACATGCATCAACGCAAAAGCATCTATCTGCAATAACGTCAATTTTATCTTAATTCCCATCCAACTCTTTCCTGACAATGGACTTGTTTCCTTCTCCTTTCACGCTTCAAATCATAACTACTCTTTCATCAATACCAAAAGGATGGCTCCTTTAGCCTCCATGTTAAACGGGATAGCCATAGCAGTAGCACAATCCCCACCACTCCACCATAATCCACACTCAAACAAGCTGGCCCTCTCGACGATGTCGATACCGATGTCAATGATCGGGTCGACATTGGATTTCGGCGTAGGCAAATTAAGGGCAAGGCGGGTGAGATGTGAGGCAGCCGGAATAAGTGATTTTATTGGCGGTGATTTGCTTAAACCTGACCTTGGTCGTTGGCTTTCGGACGTGGAGGAGCATAAAGCGATTGCCATTTATACTCCACATGAAGGAGGATATGAGGGTCGATATCTGAATCGGCTTCGGCATCAGGGATACTATTTTCTCGACCTGAGCGCTCGTGGGCTTGGTGATCCTGAGACTACTCTCACTAAGATTCACCCAGTTTGCCCGGTGTGTTAGATTTGTTGAAAAATTTCAAAAAAAAAATTACCTTTGAAAACAAAAAAAACCTTTTTTTATATCCAAAAAAAAAAAATATTTTTAAAAAAAAAAAAAAAAAAAAATATAAGGATAAATAATTGAATAATACTGTCACAATATCCTATTCACAATGATTACATCTATGATTTTAATAGAAGAAACAACCGTTACTATTGAAGAGTTAAAATATGACGGTGACATTGAATAATTTTTAAATTTTTGCTATTTTTTCTGGCTCTTATTTTGGTTTGGAATTGTAATGTAGGCTCATTTGGGGAAGCAACCTATTGCAAGATGGTATTTCCCGCCAGAAGTTGATTATAGGCTTTCAGCTCTGCCTCCAAATGCCAAGGGACTCGTGGTTTGGATCATTGAAGCCAAGGTATTATTATCTGTTTCAATCCCTTTGTCTAGTGAACTACTCTATTTTGACATTATTTTTCATTTGTTTTAGACCGTTAATAAATTTACGAAGCGCTTATTCCCAAATGGCAAACATTCCATAGGTTCTTTCGAAGGCAGAGTTACAGTTCCTTGCATTGCTTCCCACTCTCCGGCCGAAAGTCCGAGTCATCGCTGAGTGCGGGAACTGGTGGGGTTCTCTCTCTTCAACTTGATCTGTCTAATTTCAGGGATTTTGAGATTGTTAATGCATGGCTTTCTTGTAGGAGGAAGTTCATGTGGAAGCCACTCAAAGAAATTGCAGGGCTAGCAGCTATTCAAGAACCTTAAAAAACACATCCATTCTAATGCGACTAAAGTTTCTAGCTACTGAAAGGAGGGGAAAGAAGAAGAAGATATTTCTTCAAATGATTTCTCATCAAGTCAAATTCTTGGCTAACAGTTTACAACTAAAGATTTTACTAGTCCTCATATTGAAAAGAAAGAAGTTGAAGATGTAATATTATATTTCTAGTTTTTTTCCCCTTCTGTATGAGTGTTCATTGATACAATAAATCACTCGATGTAGATATATAAACGGTAATTTGTTGGCATAAGTATCTTTTATTTTGGGAATCAATGGCCCGAAGTTCGCGGAAATTCACACAAGAAAGCATGGTGAAAGGTGTGAGCGACTGAAATATGTCGTTCAAATATGAAGATGAGACTTTAATGAATGGTCGTAATGATGAGGAAGATAACGAGCTAAGCCTCTTTGGTGTGTCAAGAGTCTTGACATTCATCAATTGAAGCTATTGTGACACTATTATTCAACAATGTGACGTATATTTGAGTCGAAGGGGGAAAAAGGAGGAATGTGACATTTGGATTTTGATGATTGAAAGTGAAGAGGTAAGAGAATTGTAAACTAAACGAATGAAAGGTGAGAATGCTCTATGTTAGTTAATTTCATTTATTAGAATCATATACAAAATACATAGACTAATGTAAGAGAGCTCTAACTAAAATATTGTAAAGTTATGATTAAGGATAAAAAAACTAATGAACCCTAACTTAAGAATATATACATAAATATATATAATGCATACTAAGAATCTTATCATCTCTCAAATAAATGAATAATAGTGTCATATAATTTTTCTATTAAAAATAGTTAGAAAGACTTGAGGGACTGAAACATGTTAATCAAACTTGAGCATTTAAATATAACTTTTGAAATTTAAAGACCAAAATAGAAAAAATGTCAAAGTTTAAAATTACTAGAGTCAGTTTTAATCCTAAATACACGAGAGAGATTTTCTAAGGAAAAAAAAAAGTCCAATGCAACACAAGATTCATCAATTAAAAACTATGAAATGTTTAGAAGGAACTCCTCTTTCAACATCCATTTGTGGAGAGTTGCATCCTAGATGGCAAGAGTCGAGAAGCCGAAAGCATCACTAGCTTACTTTGTGACTTGAGGTGATCTGAGTAGCATGGCCCACGTGGAATCCTGTGTGAATTAGCAAGGTTCAACACCTTACAAGGCTAAACATTCCGGAGTGACTAGTAGCGAAGTAGTAACTTGAGGGAAGGGTGAAAGAAAACACCATCGGGAGTGAAATTGAACATGAAACCGTATGTGAGTAGTGGGAGAAACCAGCGACTCATTTTTTGAAAAAATATTAAAAGACTGTAGCTTAAACTACACTATTTTTCTATATATAAACTCAATTAGTATAGCTGGGGAAATGATTTTCAAACGAATCACTATGATCCATTACGACTTCATTGCAGGAAAATGAAAGTAACCTCAACTCAACGACGTATTACTCATACTCATGGATTTCCATGTTTTAGACACTCCACGAGGGATGAGGGGGGTTAATAAGAGAAAATGCAGAGCATCTAAAACACTTTCTACTTATACCACAACAGATTACCAAGATCTGCCTCTAATAACATTGATTTATGAAATCCTCACATCATAACATTCCTAAAACCACCTATGCAAAAAGCTTCACATTGATAAAAAAAGAAGAAGGGGGAAATGGCACCTAAGAAGAAAGTTACATAGCTTATACTTTAGCTTCTGCTTTTATCACTGGGGGCAAGAAAGTATCCCACCATCCAAATTCATACTTGGGATATGGAGCCACCCAGTTTTCTGGCTTCTCAAATTCAAGATTGGTCGGATTGGAAGCCAATGCTTCTTCTACGCTGTCAGCTTCATAATTGCCTTCTAAAACTCGGTCAAGTCTTAGCTTCATGAATCTGTCAAAACATCACAGGAACCACAAAAAGAGTCATCAACAAAAGACGGTCACATATGTTTTCTACTTAATTCGGGAATTGTAAGGATATTAAAGTTTTGAGCCCCCGTTGCTGTAATTATTAACATTTAACTCACCTGAATGTAAAATGTCATATTAACATGCAGCATCACATGGAATGGAATAAGCACAGATAAAGTTTTAGAACATGTTTGAGAGCTGATTAAAAAACAAAATTGTAATTGAAAACTGTGATTGGGTTTGAAATCACTATTCACAAGGCCATGAGAAGAAACTAAAGGAAAACAAGCCAAACGTATTTTCACGAAATTGTTTTGAAAACAACTCCTATATATAAGTCCTTAGTTTCTTCAGCTAGACAACTTCACAGCATAAGTTATCATAATTGCTTCTAAAGAATAAGAAAGGGAAAGACAAAACAAGTGGTACCGGTGCAAATATTATTCTATCGGCATCTGCACATAGTGTGAGCATTGGAAAATTAAGATACAATGCAGGTATTGAAGTAGTCAGTTCATTCACAAATATCTGCAAGTAGAAGTTATTGAACAAATATGTACTATTATTGCAAGATGATGCATTTCCTCTAGTTTTTTCACCATCTAATCACCCCTTTCAGTGTAGTTAAACACATAAAATCAACTCTACTGTAATGTAATATATATGTATAGTAAAACATACTTGATCCATGTCTTATTGGTCGAAACAAGAGCAACGGCAGGTCTCTTTAATCTCTTGGTGATGTTAGGAAACTTGTCCAAGAACTTGGGCTCTATGGCCAGCCAAAAGTCTTGCTCCTTGTTACGCTCTCCGTAATAGCGAAGCCGCTCAAAAAGCTGCTCTTGGAAATGCTCCTCCTCATCAAGCATGAATTTTGCATTTGCAACTAAAAAATAATACTTATTGGCTTCTTGCTGCATTGAAAATATCACAAATTATTACCTTGTGAGCTTGAAAATATCACAATCCCGAATTTTGCAATCAAATTCCACGAATGTTTGCCGTAGTTGAAACCAATGAATCAATGACAATGATGTAGAAGGATATCAAATGGGGCAAATTAATTAGAGGTTTAATTACGAATTTAGTTCAAGCAGCCTATTTCAATTTAGTTTCTATAGTTTGATAAAAGCTCACAAAATGTCTTCATCATTTACACACGTCAAAAAACCTCACATCTACAACTTAATTAACACTACGTCATCGATTGTTTTTGCCATATGATCGCGACATTACAAAAATGGATACATAAGCAATCTCTTAATATATGAGTGTAACGTCATTGACATTTCGTGAGTTTTTAATCAAACCACGATGATTAAATTGAAACTTTTAAAACTATATTAGCTACGATATAGATTTCAATACTAAATCGAAACATACCCAAATCATAGAGAATAAAATTTGTAATTAAACCATAATAAAAAAAATATACTTTAATTTCGAAAAATCTAATAATGCATGCCGTCTAAGACCTTGAAATTGATGACTAGCGAGAGGCGGAAGTAGAGAGTGAAGCTTAAAGATTACCTTATCCGCCGGATCAGCAGAAACAAGTTGATCGGAGTTAACGGCGGCGATTACAGAGTTCCCGGAAGAGGACCGCCGTGAAGAGAAGAAACAGGAAGCGGAATTAGAAGCAGAAAACGCCGATCCGAAGGGCAATGAAAGCGAACGGGAATGGTTTGGGTAAAGAATTCTGGTGGTCGCCGGAGATTTCACGGCGGCGCAATGCGTCGGGGTCACCATGGAAGCAGAAGATGAGCCCATGACAAGATTCACCGTCCCTAACATTTGGAGAATTTCTTCTTCTTCTTCTTCTTCAGATTGATTGATGAAATTTAAGAGCAGAGTGAATATTTTTGGAAATGGCAACGTTAATCAGCAAAATCTTCAGACCAAGACCAACCTTATCTAGTTAGTTATCTACTTTCAATGTCAAGTTACCATCTTGCCACTCTATGCTTCATCATAAATCTTCACTCTCTCTCAAGTCTCGTATTTTTTACCTATTCAAAAAAACTCATTTACCACATGTTTAATCCTATGATCTATCATGTAATTATTAAGAAGAAGAAAAATGGTGAGGGTAAATTATAGAAGATTTTAGGTTCAATTACAAAGAGACTCTTTAAAAATAATTCTATAATTTTAAAAGTTTTCATATGAAAAACAAAAAACATGAAATATCTTTATCGTTATAAAAAAAGTCAACCAATTGTTTTGCTTATATATGTTAGCTTATTACAAATATGATAATCATGTGGTAAAAATAAATTAATATGGTGTTAATCAACATGCAACTGTGAATTTCTTTTACGTGTAAATTTAGAAATGACATATATTTTGTGAGTTTTCATCATATCATTAAAATTAAGTTGAAACTTTTAAAAATATAGACACTAAACTTTTTTTGGATTAGAATATAGACACTAAACTTACAATTAAATTAATATTTTAAGATTTAATTAGTAAAATATATAAAGATAAATATCAGAATTGTACGAATGTAGAAGTTAATGTGTGACTTAATTTAAGTATTTGTTCGTACATTTAATTATTATTAAACATATGGAGCGTCTTTTTATAACTAAATTATAAATTTTGGTTTAATATGACCACAACGATAACAAAAGAATAATTTAATAATTATAATAATAAATTTTTACACTAATGTTAAACAAGATATTCCCCCCTACATTGCTTGGGTTCCCAATAACTATTTTGAAAACTGCATGGGCCTATGGAACCAGGTCCAATGATTGGTGAAATCAGCCAGTGCAAGGTTTGGGCTGTCATTTATGGCCATCTTGCAAATTCCATGCCCAAGGATGATTTTAGAAAACTGGGGTGCTTTTATTTGACTAATGATAATCAATTCTGAGTTTTGTGTTCTTAAACTTGTTTAAAAAGGTTTAACAGACCCACATTTTTTAATGTTTAAAACCCGTGAATTCAACAAAACTAAACCTAGAGTTATTGTACCCAGCTAACTCACATAGGTTATACTGGTGAAAACTTAACCCAACAAACCCAACTACTAAATAACTCATTGTTAGATTAATTTTGATTGAACGAGTTTCTCAACCCAACTAATATTGACCGTTAGCCAACACGAACGAACGTAACTCAAGTGGTTAAACATCTGCTCACTTTCCACGAGGTAGAAGGTTTGAGTCTCCTCTATCCTGTTTTGATGTAATATCTCTAAAAAGATAACCCAACTCATATTTTTATGGCAAGTTTAAGAGGTAATTGAGTAGATAGCCACATTTCACTATCTTCTATCATTAAATAGCCATATGTCTTAATTTTTGAGTATATAACCATTTCTAGATTTTTTATTTTTTTCTAAATACCATAGTTGTCCTTTCCCTTATTAATTGCATGAGTTGTCATTAATGTCAGATTTTGTAGATTCCCAAATTTTTTTATTTTACCAAGAGAGACCTCTTATATTTTTTTCTCTTTCTAATTATTAATTCTATTTTCCTTCTTCCTATTTCCTTTCTAATATTTGAAATTCAT
Source organism: Gynostemma pentaphyllum (assembly GCA_028015215.1). NCBI lineage: Eukaryota > Viridiplantae > Streptophyta > Magnoliopsida > Cucurbitales > Cucurbitaceae > Gynostemma > Gynostemma pentaphyllum. The sequence continues at coordinate 17,665,769 of CM051355.1, forward strand.
ATTAACTCTCTCCATCATTTTTTGTTTCTCTCTCTTTATATTATTATCTTTCTTGTTTATTCTCATGAAATTATCATATAATTTCATATTTATATTGCACATTTTTATTATCTTCATATTATTACTTTCCTTATACATTTTATCGTTTTTCTATTCGTAATCTACCATGATTTATGGACATGCATTTTTTTTCATGATTTCTCTCTTTCCTTTTTATATGGTATCTCATAATTTATAGATTTTTTGTTTTAATTTTCATATTTATCTCAATTAGTTATTTTCATATTTTGATTTTAATTAAATTTATATTGCATTTTAATTTAGTGAATTTGTACGTTTGTTTACTACATCATATATATATTCAATTTATTTTGCATTCTCATTCAATTGTCAATTTTATATATTTGGTACATTTTGTTTTCTACAAAATATATGTAACATATTTGTACTCTGCTTCATTATTGCATTCGAAAAAAAAAATGTACATAATATACGTAGCCTTCAATCTGCGTTTGAAAAAAAAGTATAAACAACTGTTGGCATCAAAATATAACAAAATGTACATAATATACGTAGCAAAACAAACTTTAATGTACAAAATAAACCTAATCTGAACACATAAAACTCGAAAAAACAGGTCAAAAAAAACTTACAATGTGACTATTTGGCTTAATGTACTTAATGTACAAAATATACTAAATCCTGAAAAAAAACAAAATAAACCATCCATAAAAACATATAGAAATATGAATAAAACAATAAAATATTGTATACAAAAAATGAAACTTTGTTTTTCAGAAATTTTAAATCAAGAATAAATGGAAGATGTTTTTTTTGTAAAAAATATACCTTTTGAAATCTTTGAGCAAAATGTGTATTTTCCATATACCTATGGAGAATCTTCAAAATAAGAATGGTAGAGAAAAAAATGGAGATGAAATCTAAGAAAGAAAGAATAAATGAAAGAGGAAGTTATAGTGAAAACGAGAGAAAGTGAGAGGAAAAAAGATTTTGAAAATGTTTGTTGGTGAATATCTTTTCAGGTTTCTTATTTTTATATTTTAGTAAAAGTAATAATTGCATCTTAGACTTAATGAGAGCATGCACTCTATATTTTGTGGCTATAAAGAAGGAAAAAAAGGGTTATTTAGGTAATTTTCTTGTTTTTTCTCTCTCCAGGATTTTAAAATGTAGCTATTTACTCTAAATTTAAAGCATGTGGCTACCTACTCTTATTTCACCCCTTTTAGTGGCTATTCTCATACATATCCCCAAGTTTAAATAGAGAAAAGTTCCCGTTTGTTAAACCATCCTAAAGACACTCAAATTGAAATCCATCAACTAAATACAATCTACACAAACTGAAGTTTCGAAAACCCATTCCTCTAAATTCCTAACTTGAGACTGCACGATTACAAAACAATCAAACTCTCCTATCAAACAACTCATTAGTCAACAGAGGGAGTTTATGATGGTGTGAGAGAAGCAGTCGACTACAACATTTACACTGATTAAGAAGTATCTTTTATAATGTCCAAATATTAAAATTTTCTTTTGAGTTAGAGGAAAATGGGGCTTTACACAGTAAAGTCACTAAAAAAAAAAAATCCAATGCCTTTTTGAGTGCCATTCCATTCAACAAAGTAAACATCTCCAGCTGATTTTTTACTAAATCCCAAAACTGAATGGTATCCCCTCCCAAAACAAAAGATTAGCAATGTCAATCCCTATCCTGTTCAAAAAAGGAAGGGGTTTATCTTTCAATTAATGTTTGTAAGCATGAAAGTTAATCTCTTCTTATAGAATCCTCAAGGTCCAGATCTAATCCCACTCGATTTTTAATATTGGCTGTGGCATCCAGGTGCGTCTTACATTTTGTCTGCAACTCCTTGAATCGGCAGACATCGAAAGAATGCTTTTTGATCAACTTCCTTTGCCTTGAGAGAAAAAGCCTCTTCATCAGGTCCTGATAAGTGGGATCTCTAGAAGTGAACAGGAAGTAGGCATAGCCTATGACTAATCCAGTTGTTGTGGTGAAAAATGCAATTGGCTCCATTACGTCCCATGAAAATTCCCAGAAAGTTAGCCTAAAGAAGAGTCCAACCTGTAACACGGCGAATCCTAACCCAGACCATAGGATTCGTCGGACCTGTTTATGTGCCAATACATCTATTTCTTCCTTTTTTTCATGCAGCTCCTTTAGCTCACACCTTGTTGGGTCATCATCAGGCATCAAAGCAATAGGAATTGCTCTTCTGACAAGATCCACCACCTGTTATAGAACAAAACTGAGATTGAGTCTATGTAGTTAGAATACTACTGGCGCCACAAAGAAGCATGACACAAGCAATAGAATTGTGCATCTATTTAATACACAAGAACACATGATGCATCAACCCGGGCTTAAAAAAATACTAGAAATACGTTTTGATGTGATTGTTGAAAGCCAGAATCAGAATATCGCCTTCACAGTAAAGCCTAAAACACATATGACAAATACTAAACTAGAGTCAATTACAGGACCTATGAGGACACAAGATCAAAGGTTCTAACATGTAGAGAGAATAATATAATGAAAGACTAAACAGGCAGATAAAGTGCTTGAGGTTCTCAACCACTGGCAGAATATAATCATTTAAAAAAAACCATGTTTTTCCTAAATAGTTAATGTCACATTTATACCTGTTTCAAGAATTATAATCCAAATAATCAACCGTCCAAGAGATAGTTATACAAACTAGTCACATATATCAGTAATCTTTATATGACAATGTGAATGGTATCTCATTTTCCTCTTATTCTGTCCTCTCTTACTTGGCCAAGCATTATTCATGGAAAAACCATCAGCCCACAAAACCTAATTGCTCATATTCTCTTTTTGACAAGCTGGTCGTCAAACTTAAACCCAAATATAACCACATAAACAAATAAACATACATTTGATTATCTATTTTCTGTTACTCTTATCGATCATAAAATAGCCCGGTTTAGAATTGTATATTGTTTTCAAAAGCAACTTTCCTGTTTTTGTTTTCAAGGACGCAACACACCGGACACTACAAGAATCCTTGAGAGAATAAGGCAAATAAGACATGACAACGAATATCATTAGCTGCTACTAACAACTTGCTGATTGTGGTCAGGAAAGGGAGGGACAAAACTACTGAGTGTGTTTAGAGTGGGCTTGCATGACCTCAATAAATGAATATGATTGGCAAAACATTTCTTTCAAAAAGCAATAGCTTCAGTGAGAACTCAAAATACTAGAAAAGACCCATAAAGAGATTCATACCATTAGGCATACATACTTAATTGAATCTTAATATATGCATACGATTTTTATGTTGGAAAGTCAATGACATGAAACAAAACATTAGCACTTCAAAACTGCTATCAAGTTTCTTAGCATTAGAAACCCACAAAAACGGAAGACTTCAGACGTCGATGTTCACACTATAAACTAAAATCAAGTTGAATGAGAAAGACACTCAGTTTTCAATCCACAGCAGCCTCTTCTATTTCTTATGCAAATCAATATGTCATATAATGATGGTTAGATTAGACTAGTAAATTTACTTCACCCAAATGCATAAGATGAATTAAGCTGACTTCATTTCATTGGAGAAATTTCAACAACCAATATTAAAGGTACAATCTGAACGTAAAAAGACGAACCATCAAGATTGAACGAAGTTCACATCAGAAGTCCCCAATAGACCAGTGGACATAAAAATTGAAAATAAAAACTGCAAGAACAGGCCATTTGACCTTTTCATATTAAAAGATCCAATTCCCAGATCCAACTATATAGACTCTTAGCAGCTAAGTCTGATGGCAATTTTGGGGCATACAGAGATATCAAATTAAAAGCTAAGCATAAACTTAATCTCCGAGATTCACCTCAAAGTAAATAAGCAACCAGTTTAGGAGCAAGAGAACCAAGAGAAAAATTCCTCAAATCAAAGTAGATTGTTGAATTAAAAACTCCATATCCTCATAGCATGAAAGAAACCATAAAAGACTAAATCTACTCTTAAAATTTCTCCTCCACAGAAGATAAGAGAGGAAAAGAAACAGGCAAGTGCCAGATCTGGAGTCCATCATTAACAAAAAGTGGAAAAGCATAGGAAGTTCTTCAAATGGGGAAGAAGATGGAAGGAAAATGTGACATAGAATTGAAAAATATAAAAACTAGACCATTAAAGTAAGTTATTCCAGCGATGCTTTCAGACAATATTAAAGTTTCTACCTTTAAAAAGTTTTCAAGCAAATCTTTTTTAAACATCAGGTAAAAATTTATCACCTTTATTTTCTTTTCATTTTCCATATCCAAAAAAGAAAAAACTCCATCTGGGTATTCCTCAAATTGGTCTCAACAACAACAACAAAACATCAAATCAATAAAAAATGTTTTTTTTTTTTTGTTGTTCCTCATTTTACCAACCTTATCAGGATGTAGATAAACCTTATCACGAAAAAGAAGAATAACACCAGCTTCATCAAGAACTCTAGCAAAAGCAGCGGCTTCATCATTAGTCCTAGCCACACCCATACTTTCACAAGCTTCTAGAAGCTCAGAATACCCAATTGCTTCTTTCCCATCAGTCCCAAGTTTCATTTTCAAAGCTTCAACATTAACCAATCTCATCAGCCTTTTCGCCTCTGTAAAACTCATCGTATCCCCATTAATATTTGCCACAGGTTCGCCACCATTTTCATTGCCTTCAACAGATGATGAAAACGAACCCACTTTGTTCAAACACCAAGGGTTCGAACCATACCCGACCCATGATTTTCTGATGGGTACCGGCACCGGTGCCGGAGGCGGCGCGTGAAACCCATTTACCAACAATCTCTGACTCAATAAACTAGCACATGGACACCATTTTCTCCACATTATCTCTTTACCTCGAAGTTTTCAAATTGATTTATCCTTCAATCGCTAGACCCAATACCCAATCAAGGACATTTTCAGATGCATGATTTTGTAATCAGAAAAATGGGATAGACGGAATATTTAATTATATATTTCAATCTTTCATTTTACAGAGAGACTGAAATCTCCGTGGGAATCGACGAAGGAATGGTGAAAAGGGATGGCGGGAAAAGCTTGGTAGGTATCGACAAAGCAACGCGGGTTTAACGGGTGATTCAGTTTTGGGTCTTGTCTTCCTGAGCGGGCTTAACGCTTCTGATCTTTTCTTACAGTTATAATAGCCCAGCCTTAGGTCTTTTGAGCTTTGGCAAAAAGGGATAGAGAAAGAAAAAACACAGAAAGTTCCATCGCAAAAAAACAAAAAAAAAAAAAAAACAAATAAACATGGAAAGTAAACACAATTTGACTGATATTTACGCGTTAATTATAATTTTCAAAAAATTGTATTAGGTTAAAAGGTAGGTTTTGTTTTTTTAAAAATAAAAAAATAGTTTTGTAATTAATCTATCTCAGATTTTTTTAGGTTAAATTGTAGGGATGATTGTAAATCTAGATATATTTGTATTTTTTTTAAATAAAAATAATTTTTAAATCTAAACAAAATTTTAATTTTATTTATAAATATAGTAAATTTTAAACGAGTTAATGATTTACATTGATTCATATATTTTTTAAAATAAGTTGATCATTTATTGATTATGATATTATGATAATCACTCTATTATTATAATAATTTATTTACATATTTCAACAATTAACTTAGCTTGTGAATTAGTGATTAATAGAAAATATTAATCACTAATTAAATGCAGTAAAAATTACAATGCTTACAAATAGTTTTAAACAATGAAATATTTGTAGATATCTTTAAAGAAAAGTTTATAGTTATAAATACTAAATAAAAATTTTATTAATTATTTTTTATCCATACTTTTAAAAGGTTATATATCATTAAATATTATTTACAGTCTCTATTATTACTATTTTTTTAATTAATATTGATGGGAGATTTGTCTAAATTCGATATTTTCTCCACATTTATGTTTTTACCATTCATTATATTGTTTTGGAATTATTAAATTCTTATGAACGCCAATTTTCTATTAAAATTAAGACAATGTTCCCATGACAACGGTAGATTTTAAATATTTAGATTAAAAAAATGAAATTTTAGAAGTAATATTAATTGCACATAGGAATTATAAATTTAAGCTCTTATTTGAATCTTTAAGTTTTAATGGGTCTTAAATACAGTCATCACTATTGAAGCACGAATTAGAAATTAATAACAAAGTGATATGTTCTTTGTAGTTGACGTTTTATACTTTATTCCTAATGTAACTTTATTCTTTATATTTTTTAAAGTTCAAGTTGTTTTAATTACTTGGTTAAATCCTCTTCTAATCCTTGTGAAGATGCTATTGACAAGGTTTTGGATTGTATTCCCTGCTCTGTTACAAGTGATATGAATGTATGCCTAACGAAGGAATTTATAAAAGATGAAATTGAATTTGCTTTGCGAGGAATGCATCCATCCAAAGCCCCAGGTCCTGATGGGGCTCACGCAAGCTTCTTCCAACACTACTAGAGCTTAGTTGGTAATGAAACAATTGAAGTGTGCCTAAGCATACTCAATGAGGGGAAGTCTGTTGCTGAGCTCAATGATACTTATATAACACTAATTCCAAAGACTAATAAGCCCCAATACATTACAGGATTCAGACCCATCAGCCTATGTAATGTCATCTACAAACTGGTGGCAAAGACACTAGCGAATTGTCTGAAAAGGGTTCTAGATAAAATAATCTCTCCTTCTCAAAGTGCTTTTGTACCCAACAGACTGATAACAGACAATGTTATTCTGGGATTTGAGTGCATTCATGCTATTAATAATAAAAGTTCTGGAAAGATTGGTGAAGTGGCAATGAAGCTCGACATGAGTAAAGCTTATGACCGGGTTGAGTGGATTTTTATCAAGAGGGTGATGTCAAAAATGGGATTTGCAAGCAGATGGATCTCCCTTGTTATGGATTGCGTAGAGTCTCCCTCCTTTTCTATTCTGGTTAACCGAATTCCTCAAGGGCATATTATTCCACGTAGAGGTTTAAGACAAGAGGACCCCATCTCTCCTTACTTGTTTTTAATCTGTGCTGAGGGCTTCTCTGCGTTGCTTCAATCTGCCGAAAGGGAGGGTCGTATCTCTGGCCTAAAAATAAATCATCATTGTCCATCAATTTATCACCTATTCTTTGCGGATGACAGTTTAATTTTTATCAAAGCCACGGAGAAAGATTGCAATTCGCTGAAAGAGATACTGAATATTTATGAAAAAGCTTCGGGGCAATCGATTAATTATGAGAAATCAGTGTTTATGTCGAGCAAAAATACCATGCCGGAGATGAATGATTTATTTTCTAGTCATCTTAATTTGAATCATACTGCTTTGTTGGGTCGTTATCTTGGTCTTACCTCACAAAATGCAAGGAATAAAAAAGCTATTTTTTCGGGAAGTGAAGGATAGAGTCTAGAAATCCTTTCAAGGATGGAAAGAAAAATTCTTTTCGGCAGGGGGAAAAGAGGTGCTAATAAAAGCAGTTAGCCAAGCTATTCCAACCTACACCATGAGCTGTTTTAAGCTGCCTTCCACCTTATGTGATGATCTACATGCTTTATTTGCAAGATTCTGGTGGGGATCAACAAATTCTAAAAAGAAATTTCACTGGAAATGCTGGAAAAAAATGTGTATCAGAAAGATTGATGGAGGTATGGGTTTTCGTGATCCTGGCATTTTTAATCAGGCCTTATTAGCAAAGCAATGTTGGAGAATTATCCGTAATCCCTTTAGTCTCGTTGCAAGAGTTTTGAAGGGAAGATATTTTAGCAACACCAACTTTCTGCGTTCTGGCCTCGGAAACAATCCATCCTTTATTTGGAGGAGTATTTTATGGGGTCGAGACCTTTTTGATAAAGGATATCGCTGGCGTGTTGGGAATGACTTCGATATAACTATTGATTCAGATGTTTGGCTGCCCAATTCTGATTCTTGTAAAGTTTCAGAAACTCCTCTTCACTTGCGAGGTCAGTGTGTTGCTAATTTGATGCATGAGAATGGCAAATGGAATGAGCTTTTTATCAGAAATAATTTCTCTGCAGCAGACTCTAATTTAATTCTTGGCATTCCCGTTGGAGGTAGAAGAACTTCTAATTTCATAATATGGCGAGGCACTTCCAATGGTGTTTTTTCTGTTAAAAGTGCCTATCAGATCGGGCTTGATATCTCTCTCTGCCCTCTCGCCTCCGTCATCCTCTTCTCTTCTTCTTCGTTCAATGGTGAAATTCTTTATGGAACCCATCTGTTCTGCTAAGATTAGAATTTTTGGGTGGAATTTGTTTCCGGATATTATTCCTTCCCTCGCCAATCTCCACAAAAGAGGTATGGCTATTGATATTTGGTGCTCAGGGCAAAAAATAATATTGAATCTTCAAGCCACACAATTCGGTGGGATGCCTGCCCTCTGAAGAAAATATGGCTGAGTTTATTTCCTGAAATTAGATTTGCTTTTCAAGTCCATTTTAGTCCTGCGGATTGTCTTCTGTGGTTTTTCGATGCGAATAAAAATCCGCATCGAACGTATCCTAATTATGGCCTGGCACATTTGGAGCTCCAAAACTCTTGGGTTTACTCTTGGTTTAATAATACCCACCCAAGCTCAAGGTTCAAGTGAATAAAATTTTGGGGTGGGAAGAAAATTTATTTCACCAAGAATTTATCTATTTCATCTCAAAATTCTATTCCTCCTTTTATGGGTGATCGCTCATTGTATAGCACATCTTGGAACCCCCCATTGGAGAATTGTTTGAAGCTCAATGTTGATGCGGCTTTAAATAATAACCGAGATAAGGGAGGTGATTAATGTGTGAAAATACACTTAAAATGTGCTTAATTGTAAAATAAATTAATTTTTATTTAATTTTTCATGGATTTAATTGAATATTTTTGATATATGAGAATATTAGGTTTTATTTGATTTATTAATTTTTGTAGGTGTTTTGGTGGAAGTTGGAATAAAATGGAGAAGAAAATACAAAGGAAATGCAAGGAAAATGATTTAATTCGAAATTCAGCAACGACACGTGGCATGCATTAATTGGTGATTATATTGAGCTCTGGCCGCACGAATTATGCGCTCCATAAACCATCGCCCGGCCGCCACCCAATAATACACAACCCCCCCCCCCCCCCCCCCCCGCCCTAACGTCGCCGTCCCCTCGTTGAATGCCCCCCAATCCCCCCCCCCCCCCCCCCCCCCCCCCCCCCCCCCCCTTCTCCCCCCCCGTCCCCCGGGTCCCATCCGATTATTACATCGTTTCCATTTCCATACCTCCCACTCTCTCTCCCATTTATTTCTATTTGCAATTAACTCCTATTTATTTTCCCTTTTAATTTTCGTTTTTTTATTTAATTTTGGAGTTACATGTTGGCCCTCAAACTCCTATAAATAGGACCCCCCCCCCCCACCCCAATTCCACAACCTCCCCCCCTCCTCTCTTCCCATTTTTCTTTACAATTTTAGTTTTTTCTCTCTTTTTTTTTGCTAACATTTTCATTCTTTCTTTTTTAGAATTTGTGAAAATGTTTTGCAAATAGGCTAAGTTTATTTTGGTTAAGTTTAAGATGAATTTTATGTAATGCATTTTTTTTAGAGTTTTGATTCAACTTTGTTCAAGTAATTTTTAATTTTAAGTAATTTCAATTTCTCCATCTTTTTCCTAATTTCTTTGTTAATATTATTGTAGTGTTCAATTTCATATAAATCTAGTCATGCTCTTTTTATGTGGGATTTTTACAATATAATTTTATTGATGATTTCTTTATTTTATAAAAATTTTTTTCTCCACCCCCCCCCCGCATTATGACTTGTTATATTGTCGATCTTGGATTTTTATAAAATAAATAACATGTTTTTAATTTGAGAAATTGTTTTACTTAAATACATTTGAAAATATTTTGTACTTTAATTCTAAATTTTCCGATTGATTATTTGGGATGTGAATTTTCAATTGAGTTATATGAATCAAAATTCTATTTAAATTTGTAAAACATAAAAGGATTCTTACACTAACCAATTCCATTATTCATTTATTTTTATCTTAATTTTCACAAAATCCAAAACCAAAATTCTCAACCTCTTTTTTTTTTTTTTTTTTTTTTTTTTTTTTTTTTTTTTTTTTTTCCCCCCCCCCGGTCCGGACACGACCGCCCAATCTACACTACAACGACCTTAGCGTTTGCACAAGAGGCTTGGGTTGGGTTCTCCGAAATCACGAGGGAATTGTTTTATTAGCCGGCTGTAAAGAGGTTGATAGTAATTCACCGAAGATGCTGGAGGCTTTGGCAATCAAGGAAAGCCTAAGATCGATGGATTTTAACGACTGTGGAATTCTTATTGAATCAGATTGTCTGGTGGTGATTAATCTAATTAATGGGAAATCTTCCGATCTCACGGAGATTTCTCAAACCATTGAAGATATTAAGGAATTGTCGGAGGCAAAAATGGTGTTGGGTTTTGTGCACGTTCGACGCGATTGTAATGTTTGGGCGCATAGACTTGCTAAAGAGGCGGCTAATGGAGGATCGAATGGTTGTTGGAAGGGCTACCTTTCTTCTAAAATTCTTTTGTTATTGTCTTGAGTTTCTTTTTGGTATTGTTCAAAAAAAAAAAATTACTTGGTTAAATCAATTAAATTATAACATTAATTAATAGTATTAATTTTGATAGAAAATTAATATAAATTCATCATTTTATTATATATGTTTATATTCACATTTCATAAAATTGACACGAAGGTAACCTCTCTTCAAAATTAATATTGTTTTATAATGATAGTGTCTATTGATAATTAACTCAAATATATAGAGATTGAAACAAATCTTTATAAAATATATAAATAAGCATAACACAATAATATAATTTCACATTATCAAAATGTACTTCAAGTAAGCTTTCATGAGATGTATATTAAGAAAACAACAGTTTGTACAAGTATTTAAGGAAATAATATAGTTTCATCACTAATTGAATTATAGGTATGTCAATCATTATTTTCTTTCACAAACGAAATGAGAGAAAGTTTGTTATTGTATGACAATTGACAAAATAGTTGAAGTAAATTTTCTTGATTTTTTAACACGTAGGAAGGAGTTTGCAACTTTGTTGAATCACATTTTTTTATATATTTAAAACTGGAAAAATTGTAGAGAAAAATTATAGGGTAAAATATGTTTTTGGTCCCTATAATTTCACTTTGGTTTCATTTTCGTCCCTGTACTTTCAAAACTGACTTTTTTCGTCCCTGTACTTTCCAAAACCCACTTTTTTAGTCATTCGTTAACTTTTTCGTTAGTGGTTGTTGTTAGTCACTCATTGACAAGGTATTTTCCATGACGTGGTGGTGACATGGTAAATTTTAAATGATGTGGCATTTTAGTACTTTAAAACAATATTTTTTATTGATTTTAAAATTATCATCTCTCATAACTTTCTCTCTCTTCTCTATTCCCAATAACATAACCCAAATCTGGTCTTCCCTTATTTCTCTTGGTTCACTCCCCGATCCTTCCACCATCGCCGCTGCTCGTGAAAAGATCGATGAAATTTGATCCAAATTCCAGAATAATCTGCAAGGAATCGAAACGGATGAGGAATGATTGACCAAGATCCAAATTCCAGAAAAACCATGCTGAAGAAAGAAGAATTACCCATGGCAAAGTTCAACAAGCTGAGGAACGAGATCCGAATCTCTCAGACCAATAATGGCAGTAGAAGTTGTAGTGACAGCCTGAGATGTGACAATAATTAGTGATTGCAGTCTTGTTATCGCGGCTTTCGTCTTATCTAGCTTGCTTTCATCCTCCCCCTTATACTCCTGACTTTGCCTCTCTTTCTTTTTTTAACATAATAATTCACGAGCATCGGTGATGGCGGAGGGATCGGGCGTGGATCCCTTATACTCCTGACTTTGCTTTCGTCCTCCCCCTTATGATTATTTGGTTTCTTTTTCATTTGTTTAGTCGTAGATCATGTCCTTTATTGTTTTCCCTTTTGGTGTCTTCGTCCCCAGTTTTAATTTGTACTGTTGTTTTGCTTGGAACCCTATTGAGTTTTGGGCAGCCTAATATACCCGAAATCTAAACGGAAAAAGAGAAGGTTTCACATGATGTAGCTTCTTTCAGATCTGGAATTTCATTCTAAAAACCAGGGAGAAGGAGGTGGTGTTGCTGACAATGATGATGATGATGATGGATGGGATGCAGGAAGGGAAAAAGGATGAGAGTAAATCTGCAATCAAGTGGACAGTGGGTGCGATTTTCACGATGAGGAGCGACAAACTCTGTTTTAACGGTGATGAAGAAGATAGATGGTAGAGAGAGGAGGAAACTAAAACAATTGGCCACCTAAACATTAAAATATATAATATTAAAAATATTGATAAAAAAATCAAGTCAACCTGCCACGTCATTAAAAATACCGTGTCACCAATGACTAATAGTCAACTAACAGAAAAGTTAACAGAAGGACTAAAAAAGTGGGTTTTGGAAAGTACAGGGACGAAAAAAGTCAGTTTTGAAAGTACATGGACGAAAATGAAACCAAAGTGAAACTATAGGGACCAAAATTGTATTTTACCCAAAATTATATAAGATCTAGGTTTAGCTATGATACAAATCATTATAATTTGATTAGGTGTTAATTTGATTCAATTAGTTTTAAAAGTTTAAATTTATTCTTTATAATTTTATTAACATACAGAAAACATCCATACTATCATCATTGTTTTATATGAACATATTAACTAGCGATAAAGAAAAATTATAATGTGATGTTAGCTCCACTTTATACATATAATTTTTAATATTATCAAATAAAGATTGGTAATTTTAACTAGCAAAAACCACCTATATGTAAATTATGGTAAATATTATAACCTTTTTTGTTTACACTTGTTAAATTTTCTATTTCACTAATTATGTGTATGACCTAATATGTGTGAAATTAGATGACATACCATATAAAAGTTTTGGTTTAGCATTAAAGATTAAGACGAGTCATACGAGTTTCGACCCTGCACCTTACAAATAAGTTTTCTTATTTACAAATCAGAAGTCACGCTAAAACATTAAATTCAAGGAATTAGACCTAATTTCACAAGTGTCAAGTCATAAGTGTAGTAAGAGAAACGAAAACTTAAATGAGTGCAATAGAAAAATTTGTTTTGAACACTTATAACAGTTTCAGGACGTTTACTTAAAAAATAGTTCGAAGGGTATTTATCACAACCCATATAGCCTTGGAGTACTAGCTAAAAAAAACAATTTAAGTGAGTGTTTCTCACAACTCATGATTATGAGGTTATTATTGTGTTTTCCCTCTAATTTTTTCTTAACCCAACTAAAAAATCTCTCATTTACATGTCATTTAACATTATGTAGCTATCATATTTGTAAATAACAATTGAATAGTGTTATATACAATTCACTAAAATCCATGTTGAAAAATGATTAGGGGATGGAGACTACCCTATAACTCTTATTAACTTTCGAATTTTCAAACAAATCATAAAAAATAGTATTTTTAAAATGATAGAGAATAAATTATAAAATACCTCAAATAAAAAAAAAGAAGAAGCTAAATTTGTGATCAAAGTAAGGAGACAAAACAAAAAGGAAGGCAGTCAATAATATAGATAACAAAAAAATCAGAAAAAGAAGCTACCAATCCAATCTTACGGTTGCGGCGCTTCGACGCTTACAAAAGGCAAAAATGGTACGTTTGGTTTCTTCACCAACCCACCGATGAACCCTACCATAGAACACTTGTTTAATGACCAATGAAAACTGACAGACGTGGAGCATGTATGGGCCAATAAATTGCCGACGTGTGGATGGTCGGCTAGCGTATTCAATTCGCAATTCTAAATCCATTTTCATTTTTATTATTCCAACTTGTATGGGATAGGATAGGATGGCCTGTGTATAATCATTATGGGACACGTAATAAAAGATATTAATAAAGGATTAATTGCCAAAAAATAAAATAAAATTAGTGTGTGGATTTATTTGGATGATGTAGATGTAGATGTAGATGTAGATGTTATCTTAGCTATACGAGTTCTTTTGTTTTTAAATTATTAATGAGAGGAAATGGGGGAAAACAATGTTAAAAAAAAAACTAGCAATTTAAATAAACTTTTTATTGAATTCATGTTTTAAAAAGTAAATTTAAAAATAAAATAAAAATAGACACCTTAAATAATATGAATTTAAAAACTTGTGTATTAAGTAGATGTGATTGAGTTACACTAATAACCCATTTCTGGATAAAGAATAAATGAGTAAAAAATTAAACCACTTTTTAAGTATTTTACATGATTTTTAAAATAAAAGAATAGAGTCTCAAAGATGTGTACAAACTAATGGGAATCAATTATAATTTTGGCTCTTTTAACTTTCAATTCTTAATAAAACACCATAATTTTGTAGCTCATTATTTGGCCAAGTGGATTCTTCTATATATGATGATTTTGTTTAAAACGCTCTTCTTTCTTTATGAACTGAGGATAGTAGTATGCTCTCTCGTCAAACGAACTTAACTTATTTTCCTCGATAGTAGTATGTCCTCTTTTTTTTTTCTTCCTGATAATACTAGGCAGTAATTTTTTTTTAATATAATTATTGAATTTAACGAGGAGATTGAGATGGGTAAAAAAATGTTTGAAAATTGAGGAGTCGGCAAAATAATGGAGGTAGCTAGTAGATGGTGTTAATTGACCCGTTTTTTCAACCAAGTACTACTAAAGTTACTAAATAAATAAATGTATTTGACATTTGTAAACCTATTTCCTTATTGGAGTGGACCATCTTTAGTACACCATGAAATATTCAAAATTCTAAATTTGAAGCCTCGTTTAATTTGAGGTTTAAATTATTTTTTTTAATATATGAATATGAAAAATAGTAAAAGGTTGTTTTTTAATTTTCACATTTTATATTTTCCACCCCAACGAATCTAGATATTTTTACTTCTAGAAATTAAAAACAGTTTACAACAATAAAATAAATTACTTCAAGAATTAGACCAAAAATTAAGTATTCAAAATATTGTTTAATGACATAATAAATACAAAACAACTAAACATCACATTTTGATTATTTAAATACTATCAATAAATTACTTTACTTATGCAATGGATTCTTTATATCAACTAGTCAATTAACTACTTTAACCATCTCTTTTATCCTTGTAGCAAATTTAAAATTCATGAAGAAAATATAGTAATTTTTACATTTTTTTTTATACCGTGAGTGTCACCGGACCAGCTCCAGCGTACGCGCATCACGAATAATCTCACGGGCAACCTTATGACCCTTGGCGTCGGTTCAAGGGTAAAATAATATCTTAGGTAGGTGCCAACATGGTTTGAACCTAGAACCTCAAGGTTGGAAAGCAACCCCTTGACCACTAGGCCAACCCATATTGGTTAATTTTATTTTACTTTACAAATATAGAACACACAAACTAAAAACCAAACTTTCTTTTCTTAAAGTTGGTCTCTATAAGAAACAATTTCATTTTTTTGAGACCTTCCCAATAAAAAAAGAAGTGCACTTCTACTTCCAAATTAACTACAATTTATACATTTCTCAAGCTAAATAGCATACAGCACCAAGAAAAATAGGTAAAATGGTTCTGTCATTTGTTATGTCTTGCCTTTTTAAGAGTTTTAATCATGCCTTTGGCGATCTTCCAAAACCAAAACAAGTTCATCAGAGCCAGCATAGGCGGCACGCCAAGCAAGCTATAGAACCCCAAAGGAAAGACAGTCTTCACCTGAAACAAATGAAAAGTGACAATTCAGCAACTATATGTAAAGGGGGTTGAAGATCACTGCACCAATTCAAGTAGAATCCTATTTCCTTGGATTCAATGGACAATTACTCGACAAACTTTTTAAGCAACGATTTTTTAAGGAATTTTTTTTGGCATTACCCAAGCTAACCAAAGTGTTTCGAGTTTCCATAAGCAATTCACGACTCAGTTTGCAATAGGACATTAATTACTCACCTCATCAAAATTGAACCACATGTGACCGAAAAAGAAGATAAATAAGAGAATCCTGGCAACCTAAAGAAACAAAATCTCATGTTAGTCTTGAATAAAATACTCCGTAAACATGACAAAAAATACTTCTCCCTAGGATAACAACAGGTACCGAAGAAAATTTTGTAGCCAAGGAACACTCAGTTTAATAACATAAATGCAAGTAGGGCTACTTTTTTCGATTGAGTTTTGAATATTGTCGCACACTGAAAAGAAACTAGATTTTGAGTATTATGTTAAGACATTACCAACCACCCCAGAAACAATGCAACGCCATTGATGACGTAGAGATTTGAGTTCTTGTGGCCAGCGGTATCCAGGTACCTGATGAAGTACATAAATCAATGAGCCAATGTTCACAACAATTAAATATTTGAAAAAAAGATTTTCTTATTGATAACCTTACCATCTAAGATTCACAAATGGAGTCGTGATCTCTGTAAAAAGAACCATTAGTATGTAAATCTGTCCTTGACCACTTAGAAGCGAAAGAATGATTGAGAATAGTGATAGCCCATGATGTAGAATCTAACAGAAGTAATTGAAATTAGTTAAGCTTTCATTCCGTATTCACAAGAGAACTGTCAGTAAACCTCAGTTTTCTGAATTTTTTTTTTGTAAGAAAACACATTTTTTTTGTAAAAAAGATCAGGTTTCGTGGATTTTCATTGTTTTTCAAATAAAAATCATCACTCTTTCAAACTCTAATCATACACAGTTAATACATTATCTCTGAGATGGTTAAGGTACCTGGAAACCGCTGGCAACGAAACAACTTCAAATAAAACACACTTGACAACATTTTTTGTTTTGTTTTGCAAAGGACACTTGACAACTTAGATAAGACTCGGCGCTTTTTCTCTCTACAATCATTCTATCCTCCTTTCAATACTTATTTCCACTAACCATTCTATGTATGCAGTATGCCATATGGATAAGCTCTTGTGTTCCCTCTCACTGCACTAACACACTGTCAACAAAGACAGCTTCCTCTCTAACTATCTTTTTTCCTTTTTTTTACAGACAAAACATCTCTTACAAGATCTAAACACATTTTTCTGCACCCCTCGTAATATAATTTGTCTCAATCACTCTCTCACCAGTCACCAAACAACAAGAATTTCCATACCATTTAGTCTAGTGCTATACAGATATAATATATATCCAACTGCTGTTGTTCTTAGTAAAATCTACCTCTCCACAAAATTAGTCTCTATTTCTCTGTTTATGCGTTTTATCTTACAAAAAATATATTAAAATAACATTAGCAACTTCAAATTTTTAAAATGAATTTCTTTAGATAAAATGATAAACTGACATTGCCAATACAAATTTTGGTTCCTGTTTTAAATTCTTTCTAGCTCTTATGAGGGGAAATATATGGTCAAATGACTTTCCTCCCTACCAAAAAAGCAAATTTTAGTTCCATTATAAAATATATATATTAAAAACTGAAATGTAAAGCAAAACTAAATATTGTTTGATGTTCTCATTAAGTCAATTGGTTTGATATTCTCATTCATTATCAAATCCCCAGCCCTACTTGTACCTTCATAAAAAAAAAGTTTCTCCATACTTACATACTCTGGACCACCTAAAGCTGGGAAATGCCAAAGAATCATTGCCAAATCTGATAGAAAATAGCCAATGGAGAACTGTAGCACCAACAATAAGGGGAAAATGAAATAAAAACTTAAAACAGTTGATAGCAATGACAACATAGATGCTAAGGTAACTGCTCTTTTTGCAGGGAGAATTATGTAAAACATTAAAGAAGTATAACAAATTTACTTTTCTCATGTTAGCTAATCATTTGCAATCACCAGAAACTTTGTGGAAGAGAAAAATAACGAAAGAGGAAAAACATTGAAAAATTGGTGTACATATTTGATATATTAAGCAGTTCCCAAGATCAAAGATAGAACCAAAAAAGAAACACCAGTGAATGTAAAGCCAAAAGGAGAGCTTAAGCTTATACCACTAATCACTTAGTTGACTGACAGTATTCTAAATTTTGTATCCACGAGAAAAATGATATGTCCTAAAGGTCCAAAATTCTAACTCTACTATATGGAAAATAACTAAAATGCAACAATTTCTTGGCGCTTGAATTTGATAGACAATCAAGAGAGAGACAAATGAACTAGATAAACCAGCAGTTATATTCACTAGAGAAACCAGTTCATATATACCAATAATCCTTGTGGATGCCCATAAACGTGGCATGAAAGACATTTTTTTTTTGGCTTGGATGCTTCTCATGCTTTATTTAGTATTTCCAAGAAATAAAAACAAGCCTTTAATTCCCTTCTTAGGAGGCGCCTATTCACAATCAAGATTTGGATAAAGTTTCTGAAGGCTTTTGGGGGTGGTTCCGAAACCCACGTATGATTGTTACGATATGATGGAGTAGCCATCCAGCACCTCAGAACAGAGAATATAATTGTGGCAGATTAGGTTTCAATTCTTCGAAGTTTGATTACAAAGAAACAGAAGGATCCTTGAGAAAGTTGAGACGTCTTGAGAAGAGTTTTGGAATTTGGCCCATTTTAATGCTTCTCTTTGGACCCACATGTAGTTTTCCCTTTTTAATCACAAGCAAAGGGAATTCTTTATGTTTTCACAAAATATAATTGGAGGCCTTTCTTGTGATTGTTTGAGCGGCTCACTTGCTTGTTTGTCACTTGAACTTTTGTTAAAAGTGGTATTCTTAGCAATATATATTATAAAGTAATGTTTTGATTAATTGGTTTGAATTTCTAACTACATTGTAACACACAAAAAAATAAATAATTGAAAACTAAAAAGGCGGCCATAGAAATTATGTGAATAAAAATCCTTGATAAACCAGTAGATCCACATTCAATACTGTATGGCACCCATAACCATAACCTACTGTACTGAATTTTCCTCCACAGCACCCATCCTCGAACCAACTTTCTTCACAGCCAATCTGGATCATTTGGTTCTGATACCATTAGTTACTATTGGTATGAGCTCTATCTCAAATATTTGGAAAATGACAAAACAATAGAGTAAGCTGATGATCAAAAGCAATCAGCTCATGATACAGAAATTTGAGAGCCTGCCCCCTCCCAAGTAACCCTGCTCTTACCAACTCCATTTCTCCACCTTATTCCCCCAATATATATATATATATATATATATCATATCGTCTTTGACTAATCAAATGAGTGCAAGAACCTACACACAATCTTTTTGTATCACTATTAATTATACCACCATGCAGAGTACCAAACTACCCTTATTCCCTTCTCTAACTCCCATCCATGCTTTCCCCAACCAGCATGGCTGAAAGATCCTTCTCTCCTTTCTACCCCTTCTAACATACATAGGTGACATGAACCTGGGGTCTATCATAATACAATAGGGAGAAGAGTTATAAGTTGTAACAAAAAAATTAAAGGTAAAAAAGAGTAGGCATATGCATACATTAAAGACATTAATTGTAATGTAACCAACATTATCATAAAATGTTCTAGCTCAACCAACTTCTAAAAAAGTTAATAGGAAAGTTTAGGCCCTGTTTAGAAACAACTTATGAGAATATTTTTTTCAGATAGCTAGATATTGATAAACGTGGAGTCACTGTTCATGAAGACGAATCTATGGTTTCAAAAAGAAAAATAACCGCAAATTGTTTCTCTGTGAAAAATAGGTCATGCGTGAAAAAAATAAAACAAAAGGTAGAGAAAAGAAACTTTGAAAAGACACTTCACTACTTTTGTTTAAGTTGAAAGTTGCTTTTGCAAATAGCTTCGACACAAACCCTTATTGTGATTTCAACCGTAACAAGCAAATTAGGATATGATCAGAATTAAATATTACGTGAGGAAAGTTGTTGACAATCTTTCCATATATCAACTTACACCCAATGTCATATCGGATAAAGTAGATGTTCTTCTAATAAGAAGCTCATCACTGAAACCTGGACGGAAAGTATTTGATAACAATACAAGGTAAAGAGAAGAAGATGCTGCAACAAGAGCGTGGAATGTTGAAAACCCCCTACAAAAGAATGACCATTCATATTGACGTGCACACAGAAAACCTGTTACTAAGAAAATATGTGAATGCTTAAATGAAAACATTCTAGAGAAATTACCTATTGTTCCATTCAACTTTTCCAAAATCAGTTAACTTGCTGTATGCCTTGAAGCTATGAAGGCTAACCACGCCTGTTAATGTGTAAACCTTCAAGAAAGAAAATGACTACTTTGTAATTTATGTTAAAAAAAAAGCATAAATTCTCCAGTCATAGAGAAGTCTACTAATACGTATTCTTCTTTTCATTCATGTGACAAAATAAGAACACAAAATGTGCAACAGAATTACTCAAAATACATTTTACAAATTCAGTACAAAGAAGTCTTCAACTAGAAGCATTGAGAATCATAACATGCCAAGCTGATCAAAAGTTCTTTCCTCCCAATGGAACATTATCAATTTCTTTTCATCCGTATCTCCTTAAAATTACGCTATGAATGTGCCAATCCATGTAATATTCGGGAGGCCAACGATTGAAACAAAAGTCTTTGGTAGTGTGTGCCAGTGCCAGGGAAAGTAATACGGTACCCAAAGGGGCTCATGATCTGATTCCACGAGGCTTTAACATAAAGGAAGAATTAAAATAGGTCTCGCCCGGTCCCTATGTCTCTTGAACAACACACACCATCCTAGAGAAGGGCACATCTTAAGTTTCTTCTTATTTTATCACGTATTCAGTCCTCCCAAGCTTCAAGACCAAACATAATTTTCTTTTAGAGTAGAATGTTCTAAATTTCTCATGCACCAAAAACTTCTCGTTACAAAACTTACAGGGAATAGCAAATCTAAGAAGATTGAAGACTGAGTAAACTAACAGCTTCTTAATGAACCACTATAAACTAGATCAAGTAAGAATTTAGATAACCAGAGGTAAAAACAAAAATTTAAGCTTAAGCAAGAAAAAACTCTGATGGCAAAAAAATTACTCAATGGAAAGCAAACATTAACCATAAACTATAGCTACTTACAATCTTGCAGAAAACAAAGCCAGAAAAGACAGACACCGGCCATTGAAATTCCTTGCTGGGAGAGGCAGAGATAGACATATATGCAAGAAACAAAGGCACGTGCACCATTCTTCAAACTGAATCAAAAAGTTACCCGCATTAATATTCAACAGTTTTCTCATCTGGGAAAACGTTATACTTATACAGCCCTAAATCACAGGTCCTCCTACCTACCCGCAAAGCAAATTTCGAAAAAAATTAATTTTTTACCCACAGCTAAAGAAAAGAAACATTCTTTTTCAGGAAAATAAGAAATGGGGTAGTTTTAGAAAACCATGAGCGTTTGCATGGATTGAGATTATGGACACGTAACAATGGCGGGAGTAGAAGAAAACCCACCATTTATTTTAAAGCGAGGGATTCGAATGAAAACAAAGAAGAGAAGATCGAGTAGAAAATGGAGTAAAGTAAGTAAGTAGAAAGAAAGAATAAATTACCTTTAGAGAAAATGGAGATTTTTTATATTTTTTTTTTTGTGATCTAACGTAGTGATTATAGTAAGAAATGGATGAAGATGACGAACGAGGAGAGATTGTGATTTTTACTTGTAATGATCGATTGTTCTAAAAGAAATTATTATTTTCATCGAATCGAAGGGGAATGGAATAATATGGTAATATCTTTTTATTACGAGACCGACATGAAAATCCACGTCTGCTTCCCGACAGTGCAGATGATCTTATGGGCCTCACGATCCGTCATGGGCCTCTGTCCCAAAAGGTTTTTTTTCATTCAAAATAATGAAAAAGTACCCCCCCCCCCCCTTAGAACCATGTTTGTAATTATCAAAATTACCCAATTTTACACTGCTAAGCCAATTAAAGTTAGTGGGATGACTATATAACCATGGGGTAAAATGAAGTCTATGAGAGGGGTATTTTTGATAACACACCTTAAATTTGGGGTAGATATGATAAAATTCCGAAAAAGTATTAGAAATGTTTGTTTTTTCTTTCTAATTTTCATAACTACCCATTAGAAAAACTAGTTTTCAAATTTACCCTATGTAGGTAGAAGTTATCAAAATTATCCTTAATTTTACACATGGAGGCTAGCCAATTAAAGTTAGTGGGATGACTATAACTAACCAAAGGGTAAAAATGAAAGTATCATAGGAGAGTGGGTATTTTTAATAACACACCTTAAATTTGGGGTAGATATGATAAAATTCCTTTTTCTATTGTCGATTTAATTCAATATATTATAAATAAAGAGATGAGATTTTAATATTTTTATTCATATGTCATATAATAATGGAGAGTCTTGAGTGAACTTAATTGATATTGTGAGTGGATGTTTATATTTTAAAATTGCTACTTGTTGTCTATTTTAATAATATAAGTTAGTGGTTTGTTTGGATGTTATTCTATTTAATTCAATTAAATCATTTTTTCGAATGAATCTTTAAAATTTGGATTTCTTTTGGTGATGTTTATTTGAAGTGAATGTGATTAAGTGTCCGTTTGGGATAAATTTTTGAAGTGTTTAAAAGTATTTTTGAATAGAAAAAGTGTTTGATAACCATTAAAAAATATTTTTTAAACACTTTGAAAAACTATCACAAACGGATCCTAAGTGAATGAGTCATCCTCTCATTCTCAGTTTTAGTGTTTATCAATCACATGAATGAACGATGAATGATTCTCCGTCAATGGGCTCTACATTAAAATTGATAATAATTCTTATTGATTGATTCCTTCTTAGATATAGAGGGTTGGAGAATCTCACTTTTTCATTTATTTATTATCTTACCCTATCTCTATTTTTTTAAACTCACATTAATTTAATCTTAGTTCTCATTCCAAACAATAATAAATATCATCAATGATACTTTTTTTCTCAGTATGATTCTAATAAAAACTTAGAAAACAATTTTAATAAATCTTATTCTTATTTAAAAAAAATTATCCTAATTGATTTTTATTTTGATTTTTTCCTATTTTCATTATCACTAAATAAACGAGGTCTTACAATCTTTTAATCAAAATTTAAATTGTGTGAATATTTATTCAAAATATATAAATGTCTAATTGCTTAAAATATTTATTGGGATTTTTATTTAAAACCCTATCAAATAGACTTTCACAATATGGCAATTGAAATGCCACGTGTAAAGATAGCGGTGTTGGATAAAGTGAACTTTTTGCTTACCCACTTGGGGTTGGGCATCAAATGATCCGTGAGATCTTTTTATTAACTTCACTTCAAATTGTAATAATATTCCCCTCTATTTATTCTATTTATAATATTTTTTACGTTTTGATTATATTATTATTATATTTTATATATAATTTATCGCATTAGAAGAGGTGAAATTCAAACTCATTTTTTTCTAATACAATTAAATAATGAGATTATTGTATCCACTTCATGTGGATTTCAAGAACTCATAAATTAATATTGTATTCATATTTTTAACTGAAATCTTAAGGTTAACTGAAGTGATAAGACTTTCCGATACTAATTTTAATCTATAGATTTAGAAAACGTTATTATTTTTAATTAATGGTAATAATTTCACCTAATGGAATTTTTTTCAATTAGACATTTAATTTTTATTTTTTACTGGGAACCGAATAAAAACAAGCTTCAAAATTAACAAATTAACAACGTATTTTACCCATTTATATTATTTATAAAATTTTTCTAAAATAGCATAATTCTGAATACTAATTACTAAAATATAAAAAAAAATTTACTCAAATAGCATAATTATAATTCATTAAATTATTGCATTAAATTATTGAACTACTTTTCATAGGTATTTAATGAATTTGTATATTTTTTTTTTTACTTTTTTGTGCAAGTTCAATAATTTATCGAGCTATTTGATTATCTTTAATTATTATTTTCAATGAATTTATTAGTTTTTTTTTTTTTTTTAGTTCAATAAATTATTAAATTATAATTCATTAAATTATTGAACTATAATTATGTTATTTTAATAATTTTAAAAAATTTATAATATTATTTTATGAAAAAATATATTATTTCAATAATTGCCTCATTTATGAAGTAGTATGAGTAGCATTACAAATGATTAAAGGATATATACCATTTTTACAAGCACAAGTAAAGAATGTAACGTAATTAAAAAAAAAAACACTCGAGCGAGCAATTGGTGAAGTGACACGAAAATAACGGCGGTAAAGAGAGAATGGTACGAGAAAGAAAAAAAAGAAGAGAGAGAGAGAGAGAGAAACTCGGTCTGGTCTGGTCCGGTCTGGTCTGGTCTAAGTGTAGTCTAACAGTTTAAAGTTTGGTGCTTGATCTTCATCTTCATCTTCTTAGGGTCTCATAGCAAAACAAAGCAAAGCAGCTGTCTTCGCCGCCTTTCTTAAACTCCTAGGTTTCAGGTAACTCTCTCTTTCTCTCTCCTCATTTTCTTCATTTTTCTTATCACTTTACTCCGATCAAGCTTTTTGCACCTCTTCAAAAATACTTGTTTCTGGTCTTGCTCATTGATTGATTGATTGATTGATTCTGTTTCCTTATATTTCTCTTTCTTTTTTTTCCTTTTTTGATTTTCATTTAATTTCTTGCAGTTTGCATTCTTACTGTTTTTTTTTTCCTCTCATGATTTTTATTTAATTCTATGTCTGAAGCTTACTTATCACACTGATCTATTGAGTTTTTATTCAGCTGAAAATATGTTAAGCTGTTGATCTATATTCCAAACATTTGTCAGTTTCTTGCTGGCTTTGACCAAACCTTTTGGATTCATGAGTTATCCTTTGCGTGTGTTAATTAATTTGTTGATTTTCTTAATTCTCGCATTCTGACATTAGATCTCCGTATTAATGGATCAATTAATTCAGACAATTCAAGATGAGCTAATTCCTTTTTTATAGCCGTGTCTTGATGTTAAATCACCAACAGAACCCCCCGAAAACTTAATCTATTGAACTAAGATAAATATAATCGTATATCTCAACGCTTAACTTCATGGGCGTGATCTTATCTCGTTCTAGATTGTGGTGGAGTCGATAAGCAAGAGGAAAATAGTGACCTCATGTTATGAAGGCAATAATTTACTTCAATTTTTCCTGCACCTTGACTCGTTGCAAAATGTCGTTTTTTGTTTACTTGCAATGTGAAATTTTCAAAATTTAAATTATTTGGCCTGGAACTTTGATATTGTCATTTTTGTGTGTAAATGTATGGGTATATTTGTGTTGGACTGCTTCTTTTTCCGATTACAGGATGTATATGTGCTTGTAATTTGGGAACGTTATTGCATATTTTGAAGCAGAATTTCTTCTACAACAGGCAAAATGCAAGGTGCTCTGCAATCATTTCTTTCACATGGAAACATGGTGAAAAATGCAGTTCTACAACAAATTCGTCTAGCGACCCCCCAGACGAGACCTGCAATATTTTCACGCTGTATGTCAGTAAGCTCTGCAAATATTGAAGAGCATGGCTTTGAAAGTACTACAATTTCTGATGTCTTGAAAGCGAAAGGTAAGAGTGCTGATGGCTCCTGGCTTTGGTGCACCACAGATGACACTGTTTATGATGCTGTCAAGTCGGTATGCTTCTCCGGGATTTTTGGAAATTCTTATCTTTATAATTGTGCAACTCACTTTAATATTTCTACGTACAAGTTACAACAACCCTTCCCCCCAAATTATTTGAAAATAAACAGATGACTCAGCATAACGTTGGAGCCTTAGTAGTCGTGAAACCTGGAGAGCAAAAATCAATCGCCGGTATTATAACAGAAAGAGGTACAGATATGACATGCTTTCTGATTGCAGTTTTTTTTCCTAAATAATGATGTTTCAACTGCAAAATTTATGGCTTATCCAGATCAAGAAAATGAAGAGTTTGACTTATAGTTTGGGACAAATTTATTTAGTCCAGGAAATCTTATAGTTTACCTTTTGTTCTGTGATTGTTGATTTTGACAACGTATTGGGCTTCAACTATTACAAATCTGTTGAAGAAAGTTGTCATATTTGTTCACTTTTTCATTGGAATTATAAGGCCCGAAAAGATGAGTAATATTTGTTTAAATGGGGTGGAGTTGGATTTGCATTATTTACAGAGTTTTTCCATATCCAAAATGGCTCTTACCAGTGATTTTCTGTGTGAAACTAAAAACTTATGTTTAAGATTATTTTTACATCATCTTATAAAAACTTGTAGTCATTTCTCCCCATCTGCTTAGAGTTCACCGACTTTGAAAATCCTTGTAACATAACCATAAGACGCTGAAGGAATCTGTCTCAAATTTAACATCTTGTTGATTGCATAGTTCAAGTGTCTGAAATCTGAATTCTGAGGTTTCTTCAAATCTTTATAGATTACCTGCGAAAGATTATAGTTCAAGGGAGGTCTTCCAAATCCACGAAGGTCGGGGATATTATGACTGAGGAGGTATAATCCTCCTAATCTCTTTACAAGCCAGCCTTTTTATTTTCTACGGGACCCTGTGCAATGATGGAAGCTATGTTCTGAGATTTCACTCTTTTTTCCCCTGATTTGGTCTTTGTTGCTTTGATTTGAACACTGCAGTCACTGATGTGTTAATCCATCCCTTCATCTCCATCATAGTCTCATAGAAAATAATGGGACTTTAATTGCAATGACCAATTCATTTACTTGGTGTTTCATGTCTGCAGAACAAACTTATTACCGTGACACCGGACACCAAAGTTCTACGAGCAATGCAACTTATGACCGGTATTTGCAGTACATTTGGCAGTGCTTTGTTACTTTTTATATATCCTCATACTTAAGTTGGAAGACTTGTTTGATGGACAGATAACCGAATTAGGCACATACCCGTCATTGATGACAAGGGAATGATGGGCATGGTGTCCATTGGAGATGTGGTTCGTGCTGTAGTGAGTGAGCACCGGGAGGAGCTAAACCGCTTGAATGCCTTTATTCATGGAGGCTATTGAATTGCAACTGACTTTGTTTGTATGATGTTTAAGAACACCGGAATGCTTCAGCTCTTGTACATGTGGTCTGCTATGTGCACTCCTGTTGTTTGGTCGTGTTTAATGTTTATGGTACAATAACCAGAATTTGGACCGATAATGTAATAATAGATTATTGTGCTCAAAACATTTCTCATCCTCCGTTGCAGATCTGTGGTTACGGAGACATTATTGAATGTGACTCCCTGCCTTGGATATGTAATTTTATGAAAAGTCGTTTAAAAAATATGCAAGACTGGTTCAATTCTAATCTATGGTTCATCGGTATAGAAACTCTAAACAAGGTTTCGAAATCATGGCGTATCATTTAGGGTCCGTTTAAGATAGCTTTTAAAAGTTTTTTATAATAGTTATAAAAAGCATTTTCATTATTCAAAAAATTCTTTTTAACATTTTTAAAAGTTATTTCAAGCCACTTAGACTTACTGCTACACGCAGAATCAGAAGAAGCATAGCTGAAATAACAAGAACTAGCCAAAACTAATTTGTCAATAAGCCTCTCCAAATTTAACAAGCAAATTGTTTATAAATTTGGTATTTCATCTCTATTTTGTAGAGCAAAGTTTGACTAGTTTTATTCATTTATTTATAATTAGCAGATTTATATATGCCAAATAGAATAAAAACACTTTCAATTGGTCAGCTGACAGTGATCTTCATCCCTTAACCGAAAGAAGCAACTTAACTATCAAGAACAGTACGCATGGCAATAATTTTCCCTTACATCCTCATTTTTTTTAATAAAATTATAAAAGTCAAACATCACTTGTCCCCTCTCCGCTTCACCTTTTGATCTGGCTCTTGGAGATTTTCGAACGTTATCAAGTAATTGTTATATTTTTTTTTTTTAGAATTTATCTCAAATAACATAAATTTATATACTAATTATTAAAACGTTTAAACTTTTTAAAATTAATCGTTCAATAAATACTATTTTTATGGATATTTTTAATAAATTTTTTATTTTTTTTTATTTTTTTTACCTTTTTAAGTTCAAATTTAACGATTTATCGAACTATTTGATTATTTTTCATTATTATTTTCAATAAATTTATTGATTTCTTTTATTTTTTTAATTCTATAAATTTATTGAACTATAATTATTTTATTTGAGTAATTTTTAAAAAGTTATGAAATCAATAATTAATGTGTAAAAATATAGTAATTGTCCCTTTTTTTTCCTCCGTAATTCTCACAACATAATTACCAAAAAAATTCCATACCTCATTAAATCTACCACTATTAATCACTTCGGCATGACTTGTAATTAATAAAAATACCTATAACTAGAGTAATGGAAATTTCCTCCACGTATCACTCCATACCAATTCTACCAAAGGTATGACTGGAATCCATGAGTTAGATTGTATATCAAAAGGAAGACTTGGTCCCCATTGAAAGAAAAACAAAAAGTAAAATGATTGGAACATGAATGATGTTTCTCTGCAAATTTTTTCTTTTGTTTTTTTACTGTCGATTCGGGCAATATTATATTACCATCCTTATATCTCTCCATCACCTGAATACTATGCAAATAACAACTATGGAATAAATGAGATTTGAGGATTAGAGAGACTAAAATCTAGGAATCATCATATCACTGCTTTGATAAATTTAACAAATCATCACGAACGATGTGTTCAACGTGCCAATTGCGTTGACTGCTGCTAGACAGCTTGGATATATGTAAAACATCAGTATGGTGATCACGTAAAGTTCGTCGATGGCCAATGCTAATATATGTTATTCCAGCAGCTGCAATTTGCTTGTATAAACGAGTCTACAGAAGGAAGGTAAGAGTTAGTTGAAAACAATTCAACAGAAAGAAATAACACAAGAAAATCAAGATATGTACCCAAGAAAAGTTTTACACCATAAGGACACTGACGTTTATTATAATTTTTTTTTCACAAAAATAGAACTGTGACATTGACTTATGGTGGTAGTTTTTAATGACTGACCTCAATCTAAACATGCTTCTTATTTGATGCATTAATACTATCTGTCAGCAACATAATGCATGAAGAAACTAAATGAAGCGATGATTGATGAATGTTAGATGTCCATGATGGCAGATATAAATCTATTCGTGTATGCATTTAACCGCATGCCACATGGTACATATGAGAATGAGACGGTATAAAACTTAAAATAAAGCTCATATACATTATGTATGTGTATGTTACACACGCAAGACGCACAAGGGCTATCCGACACAACAGGTGAAACATGTTCCCAGACAAGCACTTGTACCATTACACATGATAATAAAAATTAAATGTCATGATCATATCAATGCACAGTAGCTGTTATCGTTAGTAGTACCTCATTTGCTTCATCTAAAGCACTAGTAGACTCATCTAGCAGGACTAGCTTTGGTCTTGAAAGCAACAGTCTTGCAAAAGCAATACGTTGCTGCTCACCAAGTGAAAGAACACTGGACCATTCAGACGTTACATCCAGACTACTGAAACGAGTCAATAGATAGCCAAGGCCAACTTTGTCCAGAACCTGGATTAGGTCATCTGTCGTGGGCTTACAAAGACTTTCACTTGAGTTGTTGAAATTTGATGTACCCATCAAAAAGGAAGGGAATACTGCAAGACAAACAGTCAGTTATGACTTCAGATCTTATGACAGTTGCTTTGCTCTTAATAAAATAAAGAAGCGCGTTAACATAAACTTCAAATAATTAAAAGATGAGTGCTACTTGAATTACTGATAAACATAGTAGAAAACCCAAGCAACTCTACGTTTAAATATCATGGGGGGCTGTTCCTTAACAGATAGTGCTTGTTGTTCTGGAGTTGAATCAGAAGACTGGGGGTTTCCTTATATTTTGGAACTTTGCAAAGCTGTAGCATATTCGTCACATAAATGACACTGTTAAATGCAGCATCCTATCACCGCAAATAATTCTAAATGTTTAAATACAAAAGATAATTGCACATGCTTCCACACAACTATGTTCAGTTTCATAATGACAATCAAGTAATGCACTTACTGTTTGATTCAGCATAACTTGATGTGATAACAGGACTTTCAGCCCATGTTGGATAAAGCAGTTGCTGACGTAGTGTACCCAAAACCATGTATGGTCTTTGAGGAAGGAAAAATATGCCTTGAAATTCTTTGCAATTGGGTCTATTGTTTTCTTTGGACAAATCTTCGGCAATACTTGCCTCAGCAGGCACCACATCGGAAGAAACTGACTGCTCAGGATACTGTCGATCATTTACATAAAAAGTGACCTTCCCTTTTCCAAAATTCCAAAGACCTGCTAAAACTCTTAACAAAGAAGTCTTGCCACATCCACTATGTCCCATTACCTGTAAAAGTAGTTATATGCCCATGAATTTCTATTTCACTGAAGCGTATTCAAAATACAGAAGCAATAGTTTCACAAACCAGTAAATGCTCTTTTTCTTTAATTACTAATGCCAAGTCTCTGACCAATGTAGCTCCATTTGGTGTCTGTAGAGTCAAATCCTCTATCTCCAACAATTTATGATGTTTGTCTAGAGCCATGGATCCATTAGATTCTAATATAGGTGAACTTTTTATATTGGTGTATACAAGGCGAATCTCTTCTAATGAATCAGAAAGGACTTTAGGGGCACTTCCATCCAAGATGTCATCAAATTCACCTGTATATTTTGAGGATCAGAACCAGAAATATCTAGTAATCAATTAATTAAAATTAAACTCTCAGTTGCAGAGTGAGAAACAAAGTTAGACAGTGAGATAAACTATTGGTGATCCAAGGCATGAAAAATGAAAATTATGAGCAATAATTGTAGACTCAAACCCCAAAAGAAAAAAAAAGGAGCTAAAAAGGTTTTAAGAACTGGAC
Source organism: Gynostemma pentaphyllum (assembly GCA_028015215.1). NCBI lineage: Eukaryota > Viridiplantae > Streptophyta > Magnoliopsida > Cucurbitales > Cucurbitaceae > Gynostemma > Gynostemma pentaphyllum. Next base: position 17,696,743 of record CM051355.1, read on the forward strand.
CTTTGACTTTTTATTGATTCATTATAACTCTGCAAGTTGTAAATATGGCAGATGTTACAGTGCAATTAACAAAGAGTACATGCACTAGAGAGGATGGAGAATATTCTTTTGTGTCTATTTTGCCTTGCACCATTAATCTGTTATTTTCTCTATAATAAAACCTAAAGGAAAATGAAAATTAAAAACATGGATTCAAGGAAACATCAAGAGATACATGACTACGAACAAATAGAAATTACATCGTTCTCATGAAATTTACTAGAATCACACGAGAATCTGTCTTAGATATCAGAATGGATCTATCTCTACTGTCATGAATGCATGCTATTTTACACAGAAGAGGACGATTAGCTCTCTCTCCTGGTAGAGTCCCTTTGTCTTCAAGGTTAATAATTAATAACCATGCAGAAAGAATAGGATTGGGACAATACCTAGGCGATCAATGACTGCTGAAAAAGCACTAATGGATTGAAACTGGTATACGATGAGGGAAAAATCCCCCAGGATATGATTGAATGCAGATACTGATTGATTAATAACACCAAACTCAATTTTCCCAGAGAAGTACATCGGGGCTACAACAGCAGCAGGAAGAATCTGAATGAGGTAGCGGTAGCCATTGGTAAAGAACTCGAGATTTCTGGATGCAATGAGTAGTTTCTGTGAAACAAAACATTTAAAGGATAAAGAATAAGAATCCACAGAGGTGAATGCACTGAAATAAAATTACTACTAAAATATCCTACATTATAATACAAACTACTACAAAATGGAAGTAATGAAATTTCACATAGATTTTCTAATTGCTCATAACAAATTCAGATATTAAACTTTTAATATCTGAACTCTTGTAACAGTCATAAACAGAGAACGAACTTCAGATGTTCTCAGTGTGACCACAAAGAGTACAGAAAGAATCAAAGGAAATACTTAGCTACATGCAACCCTAAGTTCAAAGGTAACCTGCATGTATACTCTTATTTTTCATTTTACAAAATAACAATGAGGTATTAGGAAAATTAACATTTACACAATGAAATAATCACTCCCACATAAAACTTGAAGAAATAGACATACTAAAAAACTTACAGTTAAATTCTCAACGGCACTTCTGAAACGCTGCAGAATGAGTTGCATCTCATTCTCTTCACCACTGTAGAAGGCAATTGATTCAGAATTTTCACGAATACGAACGAGTCCATAGCGAAAATCTGCTTCTTTCTTTTCTTGTAAGAAGTTTAAATTAACCAAACCCTGCAGCAAATATACAGAATATTATAAGAATTTTGATCCAGTCTTTGGGGGAAAAATTGATTGCAAATCGGACAAGGAATATCACCTTTCCAAGGTAAACACTAATAGCTGTTCCCCCTATTGAATATAAAAGAAGAACGACAAACAATGGTGGATAGATACCAAGCAAGATGTTACTAAATGAAATCAAGTCCACTGCAGAATTGAAAAGCGCCAATGAAAACGAAAGAGCCGTCCCAGTGAAAGCACTGAGATCATCAACGATCCGCTGATCTGGATTATCAATAATGGATTGGGATTGAATTTTATAGAAAGATTGGTTCTTTAGATAGCGCTCCATGTAATGTTTAGTCATCCACGACCTCCATCTCAAGGAAAGCACATCTTTTGCGTAGTCTCTCAATACAAAAACCTGCAAAGCACAATAAATTTAATATGAATAAAATGTAGTTCATAGTCTAATGGCATATGGGATAAGTTATGTAAGAAACTATTACATAAATTGCATAACACTAACAAAAGTTCATCGTAGTAATAATAAAATTTAAAGAAAAGTGTTCAAGTGTTCTATATTTCTCATTCTTCCAAACAATATGCCTAAAACCCTATTCATATAATCACAAATGAAACTCTTCTTTCTTCGTGATTGTATAATTGTATCGAGAAAACATTACAAACAGTGGACGAAATGTAAAAGTTATTTTTTTTTTCCAGCAAACGTTGTAAAGCGGAGTAGACAAGCAGAGCAGTATAGTACCTAAGCGAAAACGAGAGGAGGAGAGCAATATGCTCACCGGAATACCTCCAGCAAAGGCTCCCAAGTAGTATAGAAGTTGCTTAGTAAACTGTTCTTGATCCTTGTCTTTATGTCACACACAATAAGTAAGTGAAAATGAAATTAACCAAGTCAATAAATGTAACAAGAAAATGCAAAGTATCATATATCAATCATAAGAACAAAGGATTGAAAAATTACTGGCAAGGGCATTATAAAAGTCCCGGCCGAGAAAATTGAATCCAACACTGATGCCGGTAGTAGCCAACGTCAGAGCAAAAACCGCCGCCAGCCGCCATCGAGCTTCAACTTTATCGTCCGAAAACCAATACGGCGCCGCCACTTTCCAGAATCTTCTGAGAAGCGTTTTAGGATCAGTTCCTGGCCGTTGAGCTTCTTCATTCTTCATCATACATAGTCAATCTCATATTCATATTTCCACAAGCAATAGACAAAAAACGAAATCGAATACACAAGATTCAAGAACGAAACTAACCTTATCTGAACCTGAATTAGGCGCCGATGACGAAAATTCAGAAGCAGTTGCGGAAGACCTACCGTTGATGAAACGACTCCCGGATTTCCTTCTAAAAAGACTTCCACGGCGGGAATCGGCCGCTAGCGATGGAAACGAAAGATGACATACATGAAAACGAACATGAAGATGAAAATTAGCGCCATTACTATAATCATGGAGCTGAAGTTTTCGATTGTGATGTTGATAATTAGAAAATGAAGAAATCATGAAAACAGAGGATGATTGTGAGTGAATTATCATCCTCTTTCTCAGTGGAAAAGGAAAATCTGTTTCGTTTTTCTATGAATTTGTTTGGTTAAAGAGAATTTAGTAGAAAGAAGAGTGAGGATTTGAAAGACGAAATCGTCGTCGTCGCCGTCGTCGTCCATGGAAGAATTGGTTTTTGGAGTTCGAGATCGTAATAACGCCACGTCTACCATTTTCGTTGCAGATAAAATCCGTTGTCCTTTTTCATAGCATTTAATAAATTAATGGCCATATCTTTTATTTTCCTTTTTCTCCGGGAAATTAGACTAACTGTCCTTATTCCATAAATTAAGAAAAATACCCCGTTTTATTTTTATTTTATTTTAACAAAAATCATCATAAGTTTTTTTTAAGCATAAACAAGAAATAAGATCTCGTGGTTTTGATCAAATTTATAAACAACTCCTTAAAAAATATATAGATTTCAGATGATTTACTATGTTTTAGAGCTCTACGTTTTTTGTCACTTCAAAATTTTTAAATCATTAATAAATAAAATAGTTTATGGATTCAATCATATATAATATTTTAATTATAATAAATAAGAAAGTTAACCTTAGTTTGAGGGAAGATGTCTTATTTTGATATATTTTAAACTACGTTAGTGTAATTAACTATTTTAACTATCATTTTAACTGCAGATGTTTATGTATTTAACCAAATCCATATGATTCTTATTTATATTTTACCCGATTTTTATTTTTAATATTTTGATAAATATTGTATTTTTTATATTTAGTTTTTAAAAAATAAAAAAAATCTCAACTTTATATTTTGTTTCCTACCATTCGATCATGATGTGACACCCTTCTTCATTATTCATGCGGAATAAATTAAATATAGAATTTATTTATAAATTCGACTTTTGAGCAAAATAAATTTCAAGTGGACATACACATACAGATCTAGGCTTTAGAAAAATAAAGTGCAAAACTGAAAGATAATTCTTGAAAATTAAAAGAGATAAGTACTGAGGGTACCTGGTTTCATGCTATTTGCCAAATTAGGGTTTTGAAATGTTGATGTTCATAGAGGCGTTGGCTGGCCGCCTCCTCTTTCCCAAATCCCAAATCCCAAATCAAACTATTTGTCTCAAGAAAACTTCCATGAATATTTCTTATAACTATAGGGTTAATGTAATGTGATTGTGAGTATTTGGGGTAGGTGGTTCACAATCACATGGATGACGACTCATTTTTTAATCTTTTATTGGTATTACTACCCCATAAAGTTCCATATATTTGTCTCTATCTTTTTGTAGTTAACACTACTAAACTCATACAAAGTAGGTTTGAACGTTTAACTTTATGAGTCATGGTGTTGATATTTATTTCTAATTTTAGTTTATAGACAAGACAATCATTTATTTATCAATTAGTTGTCTTGATTGACTTATTTGTATCTAATTTGATTAAGATAAAATTAAATAATTCAAATTGATTACTAACTACCTACTCTAACCCATTTATATTTCTATTATTTAAAAAAGTCTCACCACATGCTTTTTGAATTAAGTCAAAATAGAATTTACAATTACTCATTAGAAAAATTGTCATTGACTATCAGATTTTCTTTCAAGTTCAAGAACGATCAAAGAAATAAAAAATGAGAGCGACTTCCTTAATTCCGTACAAGCGAGGGGAAGCAATGTAGTAGTTCTTTTTTTTCTTTCAAAAACATTACATCAATTGAGAGAGAGAATGCTCGAACCTACAATCATATAGAGGGAACATTGATGTCTAACCAGAGATATGTTCAGGTTGGCCAATGTAGTAGTTGTCAATGATACGATTTTGTAGCAAAAAGGGAGAAATTCTGAATATCTTCTTATGTATTTGCATGATAAATATATCATTTTCATTGAGTTTGTAGTTTAGTTTGACAGAGAAGATGTGAATTTGTATAAAAATGCATGTATCAGAGTTTCTAAAGAAACTATTCTAAGTTAATAATCCATTTGTGATATATTATATTAATGTATTAGTTATCATACTGACTGTGAAACCCAACAAAGCACCAGCTACAACTTCAACCTCTGTGTGGCCTATTGATTCTTTAAATGGTTTCCAATTACTAGCTCCTTTTCTGGATCCTTCTTCAGCATCAGCTGCTAAACCAGATGATGCAATGTCCTCCTTTACTGGATTTAGTGCTGATAAGGTCTTCATTCCTTCCTCAGATACTTGGGGAATGCTTCTCTCAAAACTTCTATGAAGCGGCGATATTTCCTTTTCAAGTCGGGAATCAACTCGATGATCTTGATCCTTATAGGGAACTGATGAGTTCACTTGTGTTGTCTGCAATAGCTTGTTGATTGCTTTAGCATGTTTTCCTACTTCTCTCCTCACTCCCTGCAACATGAGAAGTTTTGTCAACTGATTACATTTACTGATACCAACAAATTGACTCAATAAATGCATTGAGTGAAGATCTTGAAATATACAAACAAAACATACAATTTGACATAAATGTAGTAGCATGTTTCATCATCAAGCTAATATGGGTGCAAAACATCTGACCACCTGTGACAGATGCAAAGTGAAATGTTTTTAATTGTTAGCCTAATAACATTACAACTGGTTAACTTCCGGTTTTGTGCTTAAAATCGCCTTTACAATGGCAATGCATTCTGGCATCCGAAGGTGCAGTCTTTCTTTCAGAAATAATAGCAGATTTGTGTTTAGTTAATTCCATGAAACTAGGAAAATCTCCGGCACTGTAACTTTACACTTATACAACAACGCCACAGGCATATAAAATTATACACATTATATTGGCTTGGAAAGTTGGAGTTTTGATTTAAAATTATATATCTACTTCATCACTGTGAGAGTCCAAAACTGAGATAGAAAACAAGATTATGAGAAACTTTTAACACCAGAGCATAGTAATTTGAAGACCCAAACAAATACTATATCTAAATAATAATAGGCAACATTAGAACAAATGAATTTCATTTGCTACGGATCAATATCAAAGTTCTATATCCGATCTATATCCTTCCCAATTTTTGTTTCTTTGAAAGTTCAGTTTTTTGTGCTTGGATAACCTCGTCAGTATCAGTGATCTCAGAAAAAACCAGTAAATGATAAAAGATATCATGATACTAATCATTTCAGATCCACGTATCGTTGAGACGGGATATGTGGATAATCAAGTTACAATTACAAAGTGATTATCTAATACTCAGTTATAAAAAGAAGATCACTCACCTACCTAAATATTCAACAGTCAGTTTTGCATTATATGCCTACGATGTCACATGGCAAGCAATGTCATCTGTGACAAAGAATAGATAATCTAATGAGACAAGTATCCTAATTCATTATCTGTTCAAATCTCAACGCCAAAGCAACTCTTAAACGTGATTTCTAAACAACATTAACTGTAGAGACATCAACATAAAAGTAAGAAATAAGAACTACAATAATCTAACAGGAAAAGAGATTTTTTTAGCATGCAAGCTCAAAAAGGCCACCCAAGAACTATGAGCATACTCTCCAATTACTAATCTATAGGTATAGAGCAATATTTCTCCAATTACAATCTATTGGTACAGAGGTATTCTTACTTACGGGTATACTCTATTGCCATAGAGCAGTGCAGATGAAAATTCCCGAACTTTTTAATTATCGAAACCTATAGAAAAGGAGTAAACCACTTGAGTGATAGTAAACTAAATTATACTCCCTGTGCCGTCCTCAAGAACACACCTATTTCTCTCCATCTGCAGACAAAAGAGTTCTACGACTCTCATCAACTTCTTTCACTGCCTACTGCACTAACCTAATAAAATCCAAAAGATAAAAGGGGGGGGATCCACATGGATCTACAACAGCAACCAAAAATGGTCTAAATCCTAAACCGCGCCTTTGCAAAGAACATACTAATAGGATTGGAGGTAAAAGAGATAAAAGATATAAAGTAACAGTAAGTTCTTCATTGAGTGCTCTTGTAGTAATTTACTTAGCCACGGGACACCAATAAAAAAAAAACAGTATCAATTTCTAGAAAAACAAACAAATTAAGCACGATAAACTGCCTTGGTTTGGCAGTTTAGAATTCAACCTACGACCTTGAGATCTTAAAATTATACATGTACACAAAATATAGTGTTCATTCATTTGTTTGAAAAATCTATAGGGGCACCAAGTTGTTGATTGGTGAGAAACCAGCAAGCAATCCCTATTCACAAACACATAATATATTCAAATACATTCTATTTTTTTGTATGACCGGATAACCTAAGTTGCCCAATGAAAAATTACAAGATACAAAAGACAAGCATAGGATAATTTTCTTGTTTTTCTCTTTCTATTAACGTCCCCGTCAACAGAAATCCGCATACATCATGTCTAGCAAAATAAAATAGGAAAAATTGAATATGTATTGAAGGGGGAAAAATCGAAACTTGCCTGAGCATCATACATAACAAGGGAAGCATAAACTACAGTTAGGCCGAAAAAAGAATCGGCAAGACCCCTGAGTTCAAATTTTTTAAAGTAGCATTAGTATCATGATAAATATTAACAGATATATCTAAGAGAAAACCAGGTATCAAGTAGTCAATTTACCTTTCGATGCCGAGAATCGTTGCGGCCGCAACCACAGCCTGAAACATTAGTAATGCCAATAAAAAACAATGATTATCACGTTAATCGAATAATTAAAAACAATGGAGAACAAAATAATAAGGTCTACTAACTGAAGAATGAGTAGAAGGGAAGCCTCCAGCTTCAAAGGCAGTCCTGAAATTGAACTCTTTACCATAAAAAACAACAGAAGTAAAAGGCTTCGTGAGCTGCCCGATCGCCGCCGACACCCCGGCGGCAACTAAAACCTTAAAAAAAAAAACCAAAATCAGGGCAGTTTTCTTCATTGATTATTAGAAAGAGACAAAAAATTCTTGATACAGAGCGATATAAAAGGAATGAATGGAATGGAAGAAACTGAATAACCTTGTTATGGGTTAATTGAGCGAATTCTTCAAGCAAAATAGCTTTTGGAGCGATGAAAATGGAAGGAGAAGCACGTAATTTACTGAGACGGAGATGAGAGTGGCGTTGGTGATTATGGTAAGAATGAGTTAGTCGTGTCTGACAAGGAAGAGGAACGACGGCGGTGGCGGAGGCGGAGGTCCACCGTGGCAAAGACAAAGTCATTCTTTCCTTTGCGTCTGCGACGGCGATTAGAGAATGAGAAATGAAAGCTTTTTCAGTTCAGTTATCCAACTTAGCTTGACAGCGGCCGTTATTAATCAGTTTGCGAGTCAAACACGCCCCTTGGGTGTCTACCTCGATAAAGATAAATTTTTCCATCTAATGTAACGTGTAATGGTAGTTTTTTGTTTTCCCACAAATTGAATCACTTACTTATAAAGAGAAGATTCTAATCTAATCTCACCCTTATAAGTTTTGTTTTATTATTATTATTCATTGTAGATTTAATCTAATAATATATATATATATATATATATATATATATATATATATAGTTCCATAAAATTATAAGTTTGAATCTGCACTCTTTATAAAGAATAAATATTTAATACAAACTGAGTTTTAAACTTGAAATTCTTTTATCAAGTTAGCTTCACATATTGTATTTAGTAAATAAAATATATAATTAATAATATGAGTGAGAGCCCTATTATGTCGACTCTTTAAACTTATATGTCTACTTATTTTCATTTAAGTGAAAATACTCGTATTTTACAGTTTTTTCTCGTATACGTGTATTTTATTATTGGACTACACCTTTGATTGGAATTCATAATTAGAAATAAGTAGATTAAGAAGATGGGAGAGTGACAATTGTTTGAAATTATGCTATTTATGATTTGCTCCCACTCATTTTATTACAAATGATTTAACAAAAATTCTTATCCTCTAGAAAAATATTTTTACTATTGTTGTTGAAATTAAGATTTATTTTATATAAAGTCTTAGAGAATAAATAAAATGTTTGAATATTTGGAGATTAAAATTTAACATATAATTGTTGAAAGATCGAAATATAATAGATATAGAAGTTCAAACCATCTGAATAATATTTAAATCAAAATTTTGTTATTATCAAGTTTCTTCTATTTCATATTAATTTTTAAAAATATTATAATCAACACATGTTTTTTTTAAATTACGCGACTTGAAAATATTTGAATATTTGGAGACTAAAATCTAACATTTAATTATTGAAACATCGAAATATAATAGATGTAGAAGTTCAAACCATCTAAGTAATATTTAAATCAAAAATTTGTTATTCTCAAGTTTCTTCTGTTATATATTAATTTTTAAAAAAAATGTTATAATCAAACATGTTTTTTAAATTATGAGACTTGAAAATGTTTGAATATTTAGAGAATAAAAACTAACATTTAATTGATGAAATATCGAAATATAATAGACGTAGAAGTTCAAACCATCTGAAAAATATTTAAATCAAATTTTTGTTATTCTCAAGTTTCTTCTATTTCATATTAATTTAAAAAAATATTATAACCAAACTTGTTTTTTAAATTATGCGACTTGAAAATGTTTGAATATTTGGATACTAAAATCTAACATTTAATAGTTGAAAGATCGATATATAATAGATGTAGAAGTTCAAACCATTTGAATAATATTTAAATCGAATTTTTGTTATTCTCAAGTTTCTTCTATTTCATATTAATTTTAAAAAATACTATAATCAAACAAGTTTTTTAAATGATGCGGCCTGTTAATTTTATTGAACAAATTCAAATAATTAGTTCTACATTTTTGAAATTTATTTTATCTTGGTCCCAAAACTGTTAAAATTATATTTTATAAATTTTACACATTAATCCATTCCATTTTGTTCGGTAAAAATCTCAATGATTCGTTTAAAAATAAAAGAAATTGTCTCAAATAGCATAAATTTGCATACTAATTAATAAAATGTCAAAACTTTTTAAAAATTACTCGAATAGCATAATTATAATTCATTAAATTAATGAACTATAGTTCAACAAATTATTGAACTATTTTTCATGGGTATTTAATGAATTTGAATGTTTTTTTTACTTTTTTTTTAGTTCAAGTTCAATAATTTATCGAGTTATTTGATTATCTTTCATTATTATTTTCAATGAATTTGTTAGTTTTTATTTTATTTTTAGTTCATTAAATTATTGAAGTATAATTATGCTATTTTAGTAATTTTTGAAAAGTTATAACATTTCAGTAATTAGTATGTAAAAGTATGCTATTTCAGTAATTGAACGGTTACATTATATGATGAGTATATATTTTTAACACTGTTTGAAACTATAGATACAAAGTTTCTCAACCTTAGCTAAAATAAAAATTGATATGTAAATCCTAAACCCTAACCAACACGAGCATAACTCAAGTAGTTAGGCAGGTGCTCTCTTCTCATAAGATTTTGAGTCCCGCCTCCCTCAATTTGATGTAATATCTAAAAAAAAAAAATATTGAGAATTAAAATTTGTTATATTTAAAATTTAAAGACTAAATAATATCAAGAAATTAAAAACATCCTAATACAATAAATGTAAAAACCTAAAGATTAAAATAAAATATTTAAATATTAAGAGATTAAATGATAATTTTTTTTTACGAAAATAAGATTTAAACATATTGATTATTAACCAACCTCTCTAATTTGATGTAGTATAAAAATAAACAAAAGCCTATTGATGATTGAGATCATTAGTGAAATAAAATATTTTTCCATACTAATTATTGAAATGCGATAACTTTTTAAAAATTATTCAAATAACATAATTATAGTTTAATAATTTATTGAATTAAAAAAAACTAAAAAAAAAAAAAAAAAAAAAAAAAAAAAAAAAAAAAAAAAACTAAACAAAATTCATTGAATAAATAGCGAGAAAAAAATTTGGGCATTTTAATAATTAATAAACACAATAACCAATTAATACCAATTATTTGAACTATAATACAATAATTTATTGAACTATACTTGTCTAAACTAAACCAATAATTTATTGAATTATAATCATTCCGTTTGAGTAATTTTTAAAAAAAATTGGACATTTTAATAATTAATATAAACATTTATACTATTTGAAATAAATTTTAAATTCTAAATAATTATTATGTTTGAATTGTTTATTTGTTAATCCATTTATCAACTCTTCCTTTTCATCAATCAACACATCAGTCGATAGCAAGAGCCATTGAAGCTCGATCTCCGAACTCGAAACTGCCCATTAATCAAAACCAGAAGCTTCAAAATCGAAATCTACACCATTGCCGCCGATTCAGAAGCTTCACCATTGCCACAGATTCAGAAAATCGTAGAAACAAAGTAACACCCAATTCATAAAACCCTAAAACCAGTAACTTTTCAAAGTCCCTTCCATTTAAAGTGATGGGACTTTTCCCAAATCCACCTTCTCTTCCATGAAGCTCAGACCCCCATTTCTTCGACCCATTATCAATATTGTTCCTAAACCTCCATGGTTTCATTCTTCCACAGACCAAATTGCCATTTCCAATGAGCTCCTTAATATCCTCGAAACTGTTAATCCCATTGAAGATGCGTTGGATTCTATAGCCCCTCATCTCTCTTCTTACATTATCAATTCTGTCATTCAAGAACAGCAAAATCTCCAACTTGGTTTTCGTTTATTTATCTGGTCTTTGAAGAGGAAGCGTCTTCGTTGTCGGGCTTCAAGGAATTTGATTGTTGATTTGTTAGTTAAGGACAATGCGTTTGAATTGTATTGGAAAACTCTCCGAGAGCTCAAGGATTCTGCAATTGCGATTGGGTCGGATGCTTTTATAGTGTTGATTGAGGCGTATTCGAATTCGGGTATGGCTGACAAAGCCGTTGAATCGTTTGGTTTGATGAGGGATTTTGAATGTAAGCCTGATACTTTTGCCTATAATATGATTTTACATGTTTTGGTGCGAAAGGAAGCGGTTTTATTAGCATTAGCTGTGTATAATCAGATGTTGAAGTGTAATTGCAGTCCAAATGTGGCTACCTATAGCATTTTGATTCATGGATTCTGTAAAACTAGTAATATTCAAGATGCCCTCATGCTTTTTGATGAAATGACCGATAGAGGAATATTGCCCAACAGGATAACTTATTCTATTATTCTTTCTGGATTGTGTCAAGCCAAGAAAATTGATGATGCACAGAGATTGTTCAGTCAGATGAGAACTAGTGGGTGTATTCCCGATATGATAACTTATAATGCTTTGTTCAATGGTTTTTGTAAATTAGGTTATTTTGATGAAGTTTTTGCTTTGTTGCAATCATTTGAAAAGGAGAGGCATATTCTTGGAGTCAATGGGTATAGTTGTTTGATTGATGGCTTGTTTAGGGCTAGGAGATATGGTGAAGCACATTTGTGGTACCGAAAGATGTTGAGAGAAAACATTAAGCCTGATGTTATTTTGTACACTATAATGATCCGGGGATTATCACAAGAAGGCAGGGTTAAGGATGCATTGAAGTTGTTGGGAGAGATGACAGAAAGCGGTTTGAATCCAGATACTACTTGTTACAATGCTGTGATTAAAGGATTTTGTGATATGGGTCTTTTGGATAATGCCCAGTCTCTTCAACTTGAGATTTCAAAGCATGATTGTTTCCCTGACAACTGCACTTACACCATTCTCATTTGTGGTATGTGCAGGAATGGGCTAATCGTTGAGGCACAACGTATATTCAGTGAGATGGAGAACCATGGATGCCTTCCTTCTGTTGTGACCTTCAATTCCCTCATTGATGGACTTTGCAAGGCTGGTAGGCTTGAGGAAGCTCACCTTTTATTTTATAAAATGGAGATAGGGAGAAAACCTTCTTTGTTTCTTCGACTTTCTCAAGGTTCCAATAAGGTTCTTGATACTGCTGGTCTCAAAGTTATGATGGAACAATTATGTGAGTCAGGGTTGATTCTGAAGGCCTACAAGCTTCATATGCAGCTCGTTGAGAGTGGGGTTGTGCCAGATGTTAGGACTTACAACATTCTGATCAATGGATTTTGTAAGACAAACAACATCAATAGCGCTTTCAAACTCTTCAAGAACATGCAACTCAAAGGGCTTTTGCCAGATTCTGTTACATACGGGACTCTAATAGATGGGCTATTTAGAATTGATAGGGATGATGATGCACTAGGAGTTTTTGATCAAATGGTAAAGAATGGGTGCACACCTGATTCTTCTATTTACAAGTCCATTATGACTTGGTCTTGTCGGAAAAGGAAGATTTCATTTGCTTTTAGTGTTTGGATGAAGTATCTGAGGAATTTTCGTGGTTGGAGAGATGAAAAGATCGAAGTTGTTGAGGAAAGTTTTGATAAAGGAGAACTTGAAGAGGCAATCCGGAGGTTAATTGAAATGGACTCCAAATCAAAATACTTCGACTTAGCTCCATACACCATTTTGCTCATCGGGATGTGTCAAGCACAGAAAGTCTCTGAGGCCTTCGTAATATTTTCTGTTCTTAAGGAGTTCAAAACTAGTATAACTCCAGCAAGCTGTGTGATGTTGATCAGTAGGCTCTGCCAGGAAAGAAAACTTGACCTGGCAATGGATGTTTTTCTTTATACACTAGAATCGGGCTTTAAGTTAATGCCTCGAATTTGCAACCAACTACTGAGTCATCTTCTTCATTTCCAGGATAGAGAAGACAATGCCCTCGATCTTATACGTAGAATGGAGGCTTTCGGATACGATTTGGATGTGTATCTTCACCCTAGTACAAAGTCACTTCTCCATAATCATTGGAATTCTTAGAAGACTGAAGTTTTGCACCCCGGATATCGGCAATGGATTCCAATTCATAGCCAACTATCCTATACATAGTTTTTTTTAGCAAGGAAATTCTTCCTCACTTGAATCCAGGAACTGAGAATTGGCTTGTCAAACTAATAAAGAGGTAGGAAGTAACACTTCCAATAACATCAATCATTTTATCTTTTTCCTGAAGTTCTTTTACAATTTTGTACTAATTTGTAACATTTTTTTACTTGGAATGAGAAATATGGAATTCATTTTGTCTGTTCCATTTGATGTTATTTGTGAGCTGGTATTTCAGAAGCTTTTCTTATTGACTAGGTTTTTCACACGTGGGGCACGTGGTTTGTCTTTCAAAATTTATAATAAAAATGTCAATATTATTATGAAGTTATTTTCTTAATTAATATTTTGAAAATTCAAATTTTACAATGAAATGGAAGAAATTAACGTAATCGATATTAAAAAAATATCTTTAAGATGAAAAAAACTTAAATTTCATGATTTTATATCATCTTGTTACTTATGGATGATGGATACATGTAGATGACTAAAGATTAATAATGATTTTATATCATCTTGTTACTAATACCTAATATTCATTTCCTTTCCATACTCTATCCTCAAACATCTAGTTTTTTGTTTTTTAAATTGGTGTGTTAGTTAATCTTTGTTTACATGTATATATATAGTAACTTAAAAGTGAAAATTTAAATAAATTTTTAATTCAATTAGTGAGTTACAAAACTTTTTACTACTAATTTATTTGGGGTGTTACAAGATGGTATGCTATGTCCTTTGGTTTTGATCTTTTAAAAAATAATCACACTAACGTAATTATATATTTAAATTAGAGAGATAATTGTTTTAGTGTGTGTTTTCCCCTACTTGACCTAATTGTAATATAATAAAAAAAAGGGATTATGAAGGGAAAAGTTTGGTAGAGAAAATAGTAGATGGAAAGTTATTAAAAATTAATTTGATTGTTGGGTTTGATTTTAAATTTAATAAGTCTATGAAATTATTTATTTTATAAATATGACCAATAAATTATTACTAAATTAATTTTTGAAATAAACTCATGATAAAATATATTTGAAATATTTATTGAACGAAGACAATTTTAGTTTATTGTATTTAATTAATTTAATAATAAGAAAGTATATTTAGAAAAATTTAGATAGTATAAAATTTGTTTAGCGTTTTTAATTAATTGGTAATAATTGGTAATATTATTCAATTATTAATAATAAGAAAGTATATTTAGAAAATTTTAGATAGTATAAAATTTGTTTATTGTATTTAATTAATTTAATAATAAGAAAGTATATTTAGACAAATTTAGATAGTATAAAATTTGTTTATTGTATTTAATTAATTGGTATTGTATTTAATTAATTGGTAATTAAATGATTATTAATTTTGAATGATGGCATTATAGAAATTTTAATGAATTATAAGGTTAAAAATGGAAATCAAAAGTTTTTCCTCTAAGCCACTTTTTTTAGATAGATATAGATATAGATAGATAATTGTGGTATTTGAGTCAAGTGATTATGTTGAGATGAGTGTTTGAACTTGGAGATCTAAATTTAATTGTTGTCTTAATTGAATTTGAAGATCAAATTATGATATATGTAAATTTTCTTTTTTTAATTTATTCTTAAGAGTTCAAATATCCTTCCCTAAAAAAGTCAATATAAATATATGTTTTTCCTTAGAGGTGTGTTTTAATTTTTTCTTGGAATTGTTCACCAAATTTCAATTATTAATTTTGAACTAAAATTAAATTAGACTTAATAACTTTTTTAGATATCTTTTGTTTTTAAGACTGATTACAATTTTTTTACAAATATAACATTTTTAAAAATAATTATAAATTCAAATGATTTTTTTATCCTGTAGAGTGATTACTTTATGTATATCGTAGTCAATCAATCATTTATCAAGGTCAATTAGTAATTGACCAATATTTAAAAATGACATACTTATAAATATTTTTTAAATATGATATATTTATAAATATTATACAAAATTTTGTTTTCATACAATTTTATTTTACCACATGATTTTTTTTATTTAAGATATAATTGGTGACCTCACGAGAATGAAGTATATGATATTGTAATAACAAAGGAAGAAAGGGAAAAGATGAAAAAGGAGAAGAAAAACGATACTGAAAATGATGCACACGGCTAAAGGCGATGAGTAGCAGCCCTAGTCTTAATAGCTAAAGAATATTACACGTGTAAGCTTGCCAATGGACAAAGACTAACAGAAAGACAAAGCAAAAGAAATACAAATAAAATGAAGCTGAATTAATCTTCTTTTGATGAAATGTCCTCCACATCCTTGTCTTCTTCATTTATCTTAATATCCCCCGTCGGCGCTGGGACACGACGACGTGAGACTTGAGACATAGATTGGAAAACCCAATAGGATGTCAAAGGCTTTGTGAATATATCCCCCCCCCCCCCCTGGGGGAACAACCCCCTCCAAGGAACAAAACCTTTCATACCCTTTCACGTCACAAAGTGAAGATCTATTTCAACATCTGCTTGATTGTGCATAACGGGATTTTCACTAAGTAAATTGCACTCATATTGTCACAAAGAAGCAAAGGAGTAATGGGAGCCAAAACCAACCTTTTCACCAGGGATGGTGAAGAATCGGCAGACTTGATGCTGCCATTTGATAAGCCCCCCCCCAGTTATGTGCTTGACCTCCCCGAGACCACCTTTTGCTTTGTTGAAAACCATGATATGAGATTTTGGCCTAAAAAAAACCAATGAGCAATATCATCACGCGTTTCCGACCGAACGCCCCCCCATCTGTAAGCATGTTATGGATGGATCGTGGATGGAGATAGAGACAAACCCCATCGGAGTGTGCTTAAGGTATCGGAGGATGTTCCCTTGCCATCCCGGCGAACTTGTGGGCTTATGCATAAACCGAACACCCCCCCCGTTAACCGGCATAGCTAATGTCTAGCCTGTTAAGGGCGTGTGCAAAGCTCCAACCAAACTCCTATACATTGTTGGATCCGGTAAGGCTTCCCCACCGGTGATAGAAAGGGGTGAATTAATAGCCATTGGAGTGGGGGAAGGTTTACAATCAAGCATTGAATGCTTATGTGAAGATCCTTTATGTATTTGTTCTTAAGCCGGTGTTCGAGACGAGGAAACTTGGATTCCTGGAAGTAACACCGCCCCCCCCGCATCTTTCAATTTGAATAAACTATCAAGAGAAGATGTAAGAGGTAATGGAGATGGATTTGTGCCGGTGACTATTATGTCATCTACGTAAATTAAAAAGGCAATGAAATCAGCATTCTTTCCATAATAAAAAGAGAGGAATCGGACTTTGAAGCAAGAAAACCCCAACGCAAAGATAAGAGCCGATTTGGTGAACCTTGCTCGGGGGCTTCGTTTTAACCCCATAGAGGATTTGTTCGATGGGCATAATGTGGATGTTGAGTGTCAATAAAGCCTGGGGGTTGAGACATGTAAACATTTTCTTGTAAATCCCCATTAAGGAATGCATTGTGCACATCCAATTGTCTAATCATCAATTGTTACAAAGCCGACTTAACAAAATTCAAATGGTTGCTGGTTTTTTATTGACTGAGGTTTCAAAGTAATCTATCCCAGGATTGATTATAACCTTGAGCCACCAACCCGGCTTTTTATATCTCTCAATGTCTCCATTTGGCTTGAGCTTAACTTTGTAAATCCACTGCCGCTATAACTTTGGCTTGGAAGGTGGTGGTAAGATGCCATGTGTTGTTTTGAGAAGGCATCATATTCTTGAGTCATAGCATGTTGCCATTTCGGAATTAGAAACAGTTTTATAAGAGTGAGGTTCCGGGATAGAGGTTTTGGTTGGACTGGATGTTTTACTAAGCCATACTTTTGGTTTGAAATACTAGATTTGGCCCTAGTGATCATAGGATGGTCATTATGAGTTTGGAAATGAGGTTCAGGAAGATGAGTGGTGGACTCATACTGTTGGTGAAATAGTAGTACCAAAAGATCGGGAGAGGAGGGGAAGAAGTAGAGACAATGGCATGGGAATTGAGGTCAATGGTATTTTGAGATTGATGAGGAAAAGATGAGGGATTTGGGGATGGAGGTAAAGATGGAGAAAGATGTTGACTGGTTGAAGAATGATTGATTGGAAATGGTGAAAAGCTAAGAAGAACATAGGAATGGGGAAAGGTTGATATATCATAGTGGAAGGATTGTACAGTGGTAGGTGGTTTGATAAGACTAGAGTAGGGAAAGAAAGATTCATTGAAAATTACATGTCTTGAAATGTAAATTCTGCCAGTAGAGGGATCAAGGCATAAATAGCCTTTATGATTGGTGCTGTATCCTAGAAAAATGCATTGAGATGATCGGAATTGCAACTTAGATTGGTTATAAGGTCTAAGGTAGGGAAATCATGCACACCCAAAGACCTTGAGAAGTTGGTAATCTGGTTGTTTGGAAAATAGGAGATCATATGGTGATTTGTTTTGCAACACAAGGGTGGGTAATCCGTTAATGATGTGAACCACTGAAAAGCATAAGACCAAAAGGCTTTTGGTAACATAAAGTGAGTCAATAAGTGACAACCCCATTTTCACAACATGCCTATTCTTTCTTTCTACACGGCCATTTTGTCGAGGGGTATAAGGGGGAGATACGATGATGAATGCCATTAGATTCAAGAAGTAGCCAGACAATAGCGAAATCCACCACCCCCATCTGTTTGTAGGGCTTGTAAATTAAGGGTGAAATTGATTCTTAACCATGGTCGGAAAGTGTGTAAAGTAAGACAAAGTTTGATCTTTTGAAGTAAGTAAATACAACCATGTATATATACAGGCGTAGTCATCAATGAATGAAGGAAATATCTAGCACCATTAATTGAAATAGTAGGGGAAGGTCCCCATAAATAGCGAATGTACAAAACTAAAAGGGAATTGTACTTTGCTTGAGCTGAACAAGATAAACGATGGCTCTTAGCCATTTGACATGAATTACATAAATCAAAACTAGATTGTTTAAAGAAAGGTGTGAACAAGCTTGCAACACTTGATTGACTAAGTGTGGATGCCACGCCTAGTACCCAAGGGTGGTAGTGGTAAGCCTTGCATTGAGGAGGTGGTGTAGAAGGAGAATAAACATTTGAAGGTGAAGACACGATGGAGAGGCCATGTTTAAGAAAACCCCCAAGGATGATTCTCTTGGTGCGCCGGATCCTTCACAAGAAAGAAATGAGGATGAAATTCTACGAAAGCCTTATTATCATAACAAAGCTTTCTACACTAATCAATTTAGTGTACGAAAGAAGGATGTGAAGCAATTCTGAGATAAAGGTTTGGAAGGAGTTGAAATAGTAGTGAAGCCATATGAAAAATGGGAATGAACTTACCATTGCCAATCATAACCTTCCTTTGCCCTGAATAAGGAGTATATGGAGAGAGAATTCAAGGATGGTATATGATGGGTTGCTCCCGAATCTGAAACCATTGGACCGGGGTGGTGAAGCAATCCGTGAGATGAATGGTGTGGAGATATGGGTCTTACAGTGATGGAAAAATCGGAATATGGGGAGGGGTTGTGGAATACGAAGATGGGGAGGTTTTTTTGAAGTTGGTAAAATGTGCTTGTGGTGAAGGTATGGGTGATTGCGGGAAGGGAGGACGGTATAGATTAAGAACATTAACCGGTGGATGTGGTGGCATTAGAGGATATCGCCTTATTTTTTGTCCTTCTCCTTCCCCCCCCCCCCCCTGCCCCCCCCCCCCCCACCCCCCCCCCATGGCCTAATTTAGAAGCGATTTGACATTGGGTCTTTGTCTTCCACCCCATCTTTGGGAGGATTGTGAGGAACAGAATATGGTTCAGGAGGTAAAGGTCTTGGAGATGGAGGAGATATAGGAGGTATGTTATATTGAGAAGATTAGGTTGTTGATTTGGAGTAAATTGAGGTGAATATGACCAAGGTGACGACGGGAAGATTGAAGAGAGAAATTAGCTAGGTTAGCTTGAAGTAAATTGATTTGATCAACGAATTTTTGCCCTCTAAGCGAACTTCACCAGCGTAGAGGAGGCTACAAATGTCCTCTATGAAGGCTTATTGGTTCTATTTTTGAATAGGTCACCAAAGGGTTGTATTCGCCCCAAGACCATCAGGATATATGGACATGGGCTCTATAAGACAAGGTTCCCCAATGGTCTGAAAGTTTAATCTGCAACCCCGTTTGATATTGGCAGGAAAGCCCGAAATGAGACTCCATCCTTCTTTTGATTTTCGCAACCGAGATCTAAGGCTTATAATTGCGGATTGCAGGTGACCCATGATCCCCCCGTAATGTATCCGCATTTCATGAAGTTGGAGCAACTAACGATCTTGCTCATCTTGTCTTGAAAAGGGAGTGACCCCCCTCCCATAACCAATCTATTTGCCTTTGCTGGAAATGGTGTTCTAAGTTTATCTGGGTTTGATGAGGATCTAGAAATTTTGGGGGGGAGGAGGAGGGATCCATCTATATATGCCTCTAAACCATTGGAAATAATCACATTCAGTATTGATTTTTCCATAAAAGATAGTTTGAATTTATACTTAGAACCGAAGATCCCAGATTTCGGGGCTGTTGTTGAGATGGGTTAGGAAAGGGAGCTTGAGGATATTGGTAAAAACCAGGATTAGGAAAGGGATTTTGATGAAATGTAGGATAATATCCTTGAGGGAAGAAGTTCTGAGGTCCAGCATTTCCTCTTGTATCATGTGGATTTTGAGCATTTTGATGAAAAATAGTGGGTTGTCTCTGGATAATAGGTGTGTTTGGAATGGCAGGGATATTTTGAGCTTGTCTATTCGGATTTAATGGAGCCACTGGTGTGGTAACAGTGGATGAGATATTTGAGGTGATTAAAGGTTGAATTGGTTCTTGCGAAGAAGAAGAGGAGGCCCCAGATCCTGACGTCATGACAGCCTTTATGGCTCTGATACCATGTAATAACAAAGGAAGAGAGGGAAAAGATGAAAAAAAAAGAAGAAAAACGATACTGAAAATGATGCACACTGCATAAAGGATAGTGATAGCAGCCTGTAGTATTAATAGCTAGAGAATATTACACGTGTAAGCTTGCCAATGGACAAAGACTAACAGAAAGAAAAAGCAAAAGAAATACAAATAAAATGAAGCTAAATTAATCTTCTTTTGATGAAATGTCCTCCACTTCCTTGTCTTCTTCATTTATCTTAACAGATATGCTTTAACTAATTGAGCTATGTTCGGCTGATTAAAATCATTTTATTAATTTTTATTAATTAATTTCTTAACTAAAATATCATTTAATTACAAAAAGGGTAAAGTTTGGCATCGGAAGGGCACATCCGCGCCGGCCGAGGAGGATTTGTTTTCTCCGCCGATAACTAACGAAACCCAAACTAAAACCCGCTAAATCGAAGAAGAAAATACGAAATTAGCAGTCAAAGAGATGACCGGAGAATCACCGCCTGCGAAGCTTCCGCCGCCAATTCACCCTTCTATTGCACCACTTTCATTCTTACTTGGAACTTGGAGAGGCAAAGGCGATGGTGAATTTCCCACCATTAATTCCTTCTCTTATGGCGAAGAGCTTCATTTCTCCCATTCTGGAAAGGTTTTCTTCTACTTTCTCTTCTTTGTTTTGCCATTCATTTATTTTTAGTTAACCTAGCTAGCTTTGTCTTATAATCGGTTAATTTCATTGAATCATTGTTTGATGGTGGGAGAAGCCAGTGATTTCCTATACTCAAAAGACTTGGAAACTCAATTCAGGAGAGCCTATGCACGCTGAAAGTGGATATTGGCGTCCTAAGCCTGATGGTTCCATTGAAGTAGTCATCGCTCAAAGCACTGGTCTTGTTGAAGTTCAAGTAACGTTTTTTCTTGCTCCTCTTGTGCTTTGTTGTTATATTTATATATATTCTATATTTATGAGTGTTCGGGTCAGCTCAAGTGCATCTCAACTAATCTTACAAATAATCACCTGACCTTACATTACAACATATGGTTTCTAGAAACTCGTAGGATAATATTTTAGATTGATGGTCAACCGTGATTTGAACCCATGATTGGCTTGAAGATAGTGCTTTAATTACTAGTTTAACTCATGTGTTAGAAATCGGGTTGTTATATTTCTCTTTAAATTCTTAGTCTGCAAGAGATTCGTTGTTGAAAATGGACGAGTTTAATCCTTGCCTGTTAAGTGTTTTTGATTTTAAGATGTAGTGTTTGAAACTTATGACCTCGTCATGCTCTGCAACTTTTTTCTGCTTTAGACGTCCTAACATGACATGACGCAAAACTCAAAGCTCTATTAGTATTAAACCACACTAGTGTCTTGCTATGCTTGTATTCTTTCTCTATAAATAATTTTGTGGGGGAGGATGAAAAGCAGTGGAAATGAATACTGATCATTCATTTGTAATAAGTTCTCAAATTTTTAAAACTTAAAAAACACATAACTGTTGAGCTGCAAAGGGTTTTTCCCCTAGTGCTTTCTAATTATTTGTCTCTTTGAAATAATAGTAAAAGGTAAGTTCAGGGGTTTTAGTTTGTGTAGGGAATCATGTACTAAAATTTGTGCTTCCATTGGTAGTAGCTTTATGGATAAATTCAGAGGTTGAAATGGATTAGTTGGACTTGAAACTGAGCTGCTCAAATCCCTTCACTCTGAAAGAGGGGTTGAAATTGATGAGGAGACAAGTTTTCATTTGAGCTGCTGATCTTTGGGGTCGAGATCACATTCTTCACACACAAAATGAACAATTAGTTAGAGGGCAGGTATTGTAGTGAAACTGATAAGAATGAAAATCAGCAATATGAAATTTAACTTTCTGGGATGTTTTTTAATTTGTTTGGTTAAGAAAATTTTCAGAAAGTTTAAATGATTGAGAAGAAGTAGCTTTAATAAAAAGAGAGAAATGGGCATACTAGAGGAAGTTGTTTTTCAGGTTGGCATTTGGGGCTGCAAGCTCGGTAAGTTCCCTTTCGACTATCTCGGTCTCCCTCTAGGAGGCAATCCGAATTGTCTGAATTTTTGGGCTCCTGTGATCGATAAAGTTTCTAGTCGTCTAGATAAATGGAAATCTTCCGTGTTTTCCAAAGGGGGGGGAGATTAACCCTCATTGAGTCCGTTCTTTCTAGTATGCCCATTTATTTCATGTCTCTTTTCCAAATGCCTAACACTGTGATTAAGCTGCTAGAGAAAAAGTTTAGAAATTTTCTTTGGGCGAGAACTGGAACAGAGGAGGATAATTTGGTTAATTGGAAGGTGGTTAAATAGGGAAAGGAGGGCTGGGCATAGGCAACCTTAAGGAGAGAAATTTTTCCCTTATTTCCAAATGGTGGCGGCGATTTCCGATTGAAGATGGTTCCATGTGGCATTCTGTGATTGTTAATATTCATGGTCAGGATAGCAATGGTTGGTTTACTAATACAAGGTTAAGTATTAAAGGTTGGAGCCCTTGGAAATTTGTGGTTACTTGTGGTAAGAAGTTGGTGGACTTGGTCAGTTTCAAGTTGGGGAATGGGAAAAAGATTCGTTTCTGGCATGATAGGTGGATCAACGATCTTCCGCTGAAAAGAGTCTTCCCGAGACTTTTTGCCATTGCTTGTAATAAAAAGGCTTTGGCTTCGGATTATTGGACTGAGGGATTAGAAGCTTGGAATCCTATTTTGAAAAGACCTCTCTACGATAGAGAGATTGAAGATTTTATTTCAATCCTCCAAAGTTTACATTCTCAGAAAGTCACCATTAGGGAGGATGAGCGTCTCTAGATTCTGGATTCTTGAGGTTTTACATTGGCCTCTCTTTTTTGTTATCTTACAGATAATGTGGGCACTCTTGATGAGAAGTTGGCTAAGGGCATTTGGAAAGCTGGTTGCCCGAAAAAAATCAATTTCTTTATTTGGAGCCTTGCTCTTGGGGGGCTTAACACGGCAGACATCATTCAGAAGCGAAATCCGAAGAGTTGTTTGTCTCCTAATGTTTGCTGCCTCTGCAACAAAGCTGCTGAAACTCAAACTCATTTATTCTTCAATTGTGAGTTTGCCGGTCTGACTTGGGGAAAGTTGTTGCATACTTTTGGTTTGAATGGGTGCTTCTCTAATTGTCCCAAAACAAACCTTACGTCTCTTCTTATGGGACACCCTTTAAAGGACAAAGCCAAATGGATTTGGGAGTTGGCAGTCAAAGTCATCCCGTGGGAGATTTGGTTGGAAAGAAACGCTAGAATCTTTCAGAACAAAAAGCATGAGTCGATGGAGATTTGGGGGAGTGTCCACTTTAAAGTTTCCCTTTTAGCTTCTCTTTCAAATTTTTTTTGTAATTATGATGTTCTTTTGATTAACACTAATTGAAAGAATTTTTGTTTTCCGATTAGTGAGGGTTGAATTTTTATCACCCACTTTTGTATTTTCTCTTTCTTTCAATGAAAATTTTCAGTTTCCTATTCCCAAAAAAAAAAAAAAACAGAGAGAGAGAAATGGATTTGTTTTCCTAGCTAACATGAACTTTCAGTTGCATCAGAGCTCAGATTTCTAGTTCTACAGCCAATTTTTATACGTTTTGATAGTTGAAACCTTGGTGTGAAAAAGGTGAAATATTATTGCAGACTTGCAGTGCCTTTAGACATTTCTTTCATTTCTCACTCAGTTTGACCTCACTTGATTCTCTTTCAGAAAGGGACTTATAATGCACAAGAGAATGTGATAAAGCTTCAAAGTGAACTTGTGGGGAATGCTTCTAAGGTAATATTAAGCTACCCACTATTCAGGACAATATCAACGTTATTAGGCTGTTGTATGTATCTTCAGTTTTCACCCCAATTTCCTTGTATTATAATTGATAATTAATTGTCTTCCTTGCCGTTCTTAAAGAGAGCAATGACAAATAATTTAAAATCCATATAGATCTATAGGTACTGATTTTTTGGATGAAAAGGGACTGATACTTTTAAGAGTGTAATCATAAATTATCTAATTCCATTAGAGATAACAGTAATGCCGCTATTCTGAATGCATTACACAATACAGAACCCGGTATCTCTTTTCTTCACTTTCATCAAGAAAAGAGAGTACCTTGAAACTGTGCTGTATAAATGCTTCTCGGTTTAGTTTTCCTTTTTTTCATTCCCACGTATGTTTGCAAGCAAATAATTTGGTAATTGTACTCGTAAGGGTGTGGGTCTTTTATGTATATGTTCCAAACCAGATGCTGTTTAAATTGCTTGTTAATTGATAATTTACACATTGATTTTCATGGTTGGAGCTTTGATAGCTACATACTTGAGGGGTAACTGTTGGATTCATGTTTCTCTATGGAACAGGTGAAAGAAATAACCAGAGTTTTTGAGCTGGTGGATGGAGATCTTTCCTACGTGGTTCAGATGGCAACCGTCTTAACCAGTCTTCAACCACACTTAAAAGCCTTGCTCAGAAAAGTTTGAAGCATAAGAAAATGGCAAGTTCTTAATTACAGTCTCATTATTTAGTTTGTCTTAATATAGACTGGAGTGATCTTGGTAAGAATACTGAAGACTATTATAAATCTAACAGCAATTTTTCAAGTGTGTTTTTTTTTAAAAGATTTTATCAAATATTCTTGAATTTGTGTGAAACTTAAACAGTCCTAAAAAAAACATACCCAAAATTACTAAAGAAAGAATCTCAACACTCTCACAATACAAATAAAGCACAAAAATTCAAAGCCAAAAGTAACGAAGTAGGGAATTCAAAAGATCAATTGAAGAATTTTTTGTGATTTAGGCCAATCTATCACTAGTAAATATTTGTCGCTTAATTATTTGTTCTTCTGTTTTTCCAATAAATTATTTTTATTTTTTAAGTTCGTTTTTTAACCGGCATACTTAAGTATGTAATTAGTGTCAATCTAAATATAACAAGTGATTATACATCAATGTTCATTTTTTTTATAAAGTTTGGAAATTTGAATCTCCATTATCCTAGTTTTATGTAATAGGTTAAATTTTTTTTTATAATAATTAAATTAAATTTACGCAGACCAGTCATCTTATTTTCTCTTCAAACAACTTGAACTTGCATTGCTGTTTTCGATGATAAAGCCATGATGAGGCAAGTTGAAGTGATCGGTGATTATTAAAACATCGCCAATACCTTCTCATATGATACTTTCTGATTCGCATTTTATTAAAATATATTTGTTGAGAGACGAGAGATAAATAATCCAATGGGTAATTTCTTTTCTTTTTTGATATAAACGTGGATTTTTTCTGATAAATATTATGGAAATTTCCCATAAATGAGTGTTCTTATACTGTGTTTTAAATAAGAGGAGTTATCAAAATGATAGAAAAGTATATATAATAATTATTCAAATAACACAATTTTTTAATAATTTATTATTTTTCAAATCAATAAATAATCGAGTGGTTAATTTTAATATTTATTATTTAAACATTTGATTTGGATTGAATTTTTTAGGAATAAATGACCACACCAAGTTTTCTCATAAACTGCTCAAAATTTTCTTTAAAAATAGTAAAAAGGTGACAGAAAAACGAATCCTCCTTGGTCCCCTAATAGAGTTTGACCTTTTTAATTTAATCGTGAGAATAAACCGTGACACTTCCTTGTGAAAATGAAATAACCGCGTTGATTTTTTTATTTTCCAAACTTATATATATTTTTTATTTATCTTTAATTAATAAATACTTTTTTTTTAACATCTTATTTCTCAAATAGAAATTACAAGGTTGCTAATGCGAAGTGTGGTCCAGACCCGTGAGTCATCGCGGCTATTGAATCCGAGAAAATGTCCAACCCGGGCCCACTGCTTGAAATCTATATTACAAAAACATATCACAACAATCAAATAAGTATATGCTTAATACCTGAAACGAATTGTTAGTAAATAAATTCATTTCAAAAAAATAAAAAATGAAAACTAAAAACTAAAATAAATAATAGTATAGAGTATGTGTAGCACAACTTTTCAATTTTAGATTAGCAATTTAATGAAAATTATACTAAAAAAAACATATGTTTTTAAGGTTGTTTTACCTTCTAAGATCATAAAGATATGTGTAATTAATAATGTCTCAAATGTGTGACTCGCATTTGAATTTTATTTTTAGAAAGTAAGTTTATCTACAAATAATTCTTTTTTCATATAATTTATCAATTAATAATTGTTATATCTTTATTTTCTACTTTTTAAAAATTCTTTTAAAATCTTGATCAGATTCTCTTAAAATATCAAAACTATGATTGAGGAAATAAAATCATAAAAGGGAGAATTTGGTGTCGGCAATGAAGTTGATTGGTCATCTGATTACTGTTTGTCCTTTTAACACCTCAATTAAACAATTATTTTATAATATAATTTCATTTCTAAAAGGTAAAGTAACTGAAAATTTGCACGCAATTGAATTGAAATGATAGAGAGAATGAGATTGACAGGGTGAGTGACAGCCATTTATTTGCAGCCAGCTGGTCTTGTAGACAAAGTTGGATCCTCGAATACGACAAACAAAAGAACATGAAATTTGTGACCAAATATTTGTTCTCTTACTTGGGATTGGGATGTCTTTATTTTCAAAAGTGTAGATTCCATAATTCAGTTTGAGTTCTCACAAACACAACCATTGCCAAAGTTGGGAAATTTTTTAAGGGGAGTTTGGTTTATGAAGTTAAAAAGTATGAGGATGTTTAATTTGAGATTAAAAAATTTGTGTACCTAAGAAATCCGTAATGAATACATATGAACGGAAAAATTAATTTACTAGACTATTTTTTTTTTTAGATTTTAACATATTATTTAACTCATAATATAGGAGAAAAAGTTTGAGCTACACAAGTCTTCATCTCCTGGTTTTACAACCTCAGATGGTGGGTTATCTAAACTCATAGATCAAAGGCGATCATTATTAAGGTGAGAGGAGACAATCGTTCCCCTAATTTTTTTTTAATTTAATGTAAAAATGAAAAATCCAAGTAAAAATATCATTTTTTTAATCATCCTCCTACTGACTTCCTTCCTATTGAAAATTTAATATAATGCATCATATAATCCTATGTAGGTGTGTTGCTGGTTCTTGTCCGAACAGAGAAGCAATTGTCAAATAGAGGGAACCGATGTTGGTAGAACCGGTTTTATAATTGGTTTTCGATTTCAGTTCCGGTTCCTTATCGATCCCAACTTATAAAAGTTATCCGGTTCCGGTCCGAAACATATATTATAGTGCTTGAGTATATGGAAACTCTATGTCAATTTATGGACCAAATTCAAGTCTACTATAAAATAATGGTAATTTAGACCAATGAAAGTCAATACGGTGCGTATTTCAAGGAATATGTAGCATGTGATGGGTGGAATAAAATAAAAATGCAATTCCCCAAAGTCATAATTTAAAATATATGGAACAAAGATGATGTTGGTTGGGATATGGAAGGGTAAGCCAAAAATAATTTAAATTTATAGGAAATGGAAGACACAAATCAAAGATATGTGGACATATCTTTTAAATAATATTTTCCTCTGGTTGGCTAAAAAACATTAAATAAAAAAAAAACATACATTTGGATTTAGATTTGGTTTTAGTTTTGGTTTTGAATTGCAGCCAGCAAAATGACGTCCAAAATTTGATATAAAAGAAAAAGGGGGAAAGCCATTCTTAGACAGACTAAATTTATCAAATTTCAGTTTTAGGTAAATAATACCAATACCAATTATCCTCCTTTCTTTCTCTTCTTCTTCTAATTTCTCTCCCCCTTTTTAAGTCTTTCATTATCCTTCTTTCTTCTTTGCTCCAATTTCTAACATATAATAATTCTCTTTTGTATGTTAGCTTACGGGAAGCCGATGTCATTCTCATTCTCATTCCCATTCCCGTTCCCATCCATTTCCCTTCTCTTTCTTTTCACCGTCTCCCTTTCTCCCTTTCTCGTCGCCGCCCATAATGACGATAATAAAATTTTTACCAAAGGCCCCGTTAAACTCGAAATGTTTCACCGTCATCACCCAGACGTGTCCGACAAATTACACGGTGAAAACAAGCCGGAATCTCTAATTGACCGTCTCCGTGATCTTCACGATCAAGATCATAAACGCAACAAATTAGTATCCAAAACGCTACTCCATCACCGTGCTAGAATGCTCGACGAGACGACATCGTTGTCTTCGCCGATTGCGCTGAAAATGCATTCGGGTGCCGATTACGGGAACGGGCAGTACTTTGTTCATATAAAAGTGGGGACGCCGCCGCAGAAATTCATGTTGGTTGCGGATACGGGGAGTGAGCTAACATGGATGAAATGTAGATATAGAAGGTGTATTGGGAATTGTAGTGCTCATCATAACCATAAGAACCGTTTTGATCCGGCTATGAAGTTTGAGAAGGCGTTTTTGGCGAATCGATCTTCGTCGTTTAAGACCGTTGATTGTTCGTCTCAAATGTGTAAATCTTCTTTCGCTAAGCTTTTCTCTATTGCGCAATGCCCTACGCCTACCAGCCCTTGTATTTATGATTACAGGTAAATTTAATTTTTTCTGAGTTTTTTTTTTTTTTTTTTGGAACAGTAATCTAAATAGGGGAGATGAAAGTTTGCCTGAAATTTAATGGGGGGCCTAGAATAGAAGGAAAGGGAGAAGAAAAATAATTGCTTCATGATGCTGAGGAGTAGCTCATTCTTACATTTTTTTTTCTTTTCAAAACATAAGAATTAAAATAACACAAAGGTAAAATCATAAAAACTAAAAATTTAAATCAAACCTACTAAATCGACACAAACCCCCAAATCATAAAAATTAGCTTTAATTACTATTTCAGTTAGGGGTAAACAAACCCTCATTACCCCGTGAAACCCCCCCCATTTAGGGGGGTTCGAGTGAGCAACCATGCCGTTTATTGAGCAACCGGGAGGTGAGCAACCATGCCCCGACCCCATTAAGATTTTTTTTTTTAATTTCTCTTTCTCCTAGTCTTAATCCTACGCATTACCTGTCCCTCCCCCACCCCATGCCATGTTCACCCCTAATTTCAGTGCCTATGCTTTGAGGTCTGTTTCAATTTAGTTCTTAGGATTTTAAAAGTTTCAATTTAGTCCCATGATTTAGAGTTGTTTCAATTTCGTCCTCATGGTTCTAAAAATTTCAATTTATTTTTCTATAATTTGATAAAAGCTTAAAAACGTCTTTGTTTTACTCCATTTACACTTTAAAAAGTCTTACATTTACATGTTTGTTAACACTATAATAACATCTGTCTTCATAACATGTGGTTGCCACATTAATAAAAAACAAAAACATAAGAAAAAAGTTATTTTTTTTTATAGTGATGGAGACCTTTCATGACTTTTTTATGAAACCATAAGCATCAAATAAAAACTTTATAAATATAAGGACTCAATAAACACATACCTCAAATCATAAATCATAGGGACCAAATCAAAACTTACCCCAAACTATTGGGATTAGATTTGTAAATAAACATAAAAACTTAATTAAAAATCTTAAAATCAAAGGAATAAATTGCTTTTGATTTCATTATCCGTTTTAGTTAGTCTTTTGACATTGATTTCTGATAATCAGATACCTAGACGGAACAAGCGCGTTGGGCATATTTGCCAACGAGACCATAACCGTAGGCCTCACAAACGGCAAAACCACTGAGCTCCACAATGCCATCATCGGCTGCACCGAATCCTTAGCCGGCAGAGTCTTCACCGGCTCGGACGGCGTCATGGGTTTATCGAATAGCGCCTTCTCTTTCGCTCAAGAATTCTCAACTGGCGGCTTCTCTTACTGTCTCGTCGACCATCTCAGCTCCAAAAACGCCACCAATTATTTCATCTTCGGAAAACCAGCTCCCTCATCCAACCCCAACATCACATTCACTGAGCTCAATTTAGGCGGTCTTTACGGTAACTTTTACGGTGTCGATTTGATCGGCATTTCCATCGATGGCAAAATGCTTGATATCCCTCCTTCAGTATGGGACATAGAGTCGGGTGGTGGAACCGTTATTGACTCAGGAACTAGCTTGACATTGCTTTCGACACCGGCTTACGGCGTCGTAATGAACGCTTTGAGCTCTCATTTGTCTACATTGCCAAGAATTACGATGCCACCATTTGAATTTTGCTTCAATGACACGGAATATAGCGCCTCCACAATGGCTCCCAAAATGGGATTTCACTTCAAAGATGGAGCCATCTTCGAGCCGCCTGCGAAAAGCTATATCATATCGACGGCGTTGGAGACGAGTTGTATTGGATTCTCGCCGTTGGATTCTCCGGCGAGTAATATAATTGGGAATATTCTTCAGCAAAATCATCTCTGGCAATTTGATTTGGTTGAAAGGAAGGTGGGTTTTGCTCCTTCAAGTTGCACTTAGATTCTTTCTTTTTTTCTTACCTCCTATTTTCCATGTGTTTATAATATTGTTTTGCCCCCCTATTTGTTTCTTTATATTACTATTATTTTTTTCTCACTTTTTCTTGGATTTCTACTGTTTATTTACTAATTTGTTATATAAAAATGTGTGTTAATTAATTAAGGATCTTTTTGGAAGATTGACTTACCTTTCATTTTGGATTCGAGAAAGTGTCAGGAATGATTTAAATTCTCAATTTTTATTTATAATGAATTTACTTTTAAATTTTTATTTGGATGTTCGGTAAAAAAGAAAATTGAAAATTTCATGGATATACACCCTTTTGACTCTAATTAATGACTGAAAGGTAAAATTGAGGAGGTAAGATTTTTAAATTAATGCAGAATCCTATCAATTTTAGTTTGGAATTTTTTTTAGAGTTAAACAATATTTTTAGTGTGACGCTCACAAGATTTGTTTTAAAATCATGGAAAAGTTTTGATAATTATTGATTTTATATTAACTAATAATGTATTGAATTATTCATAAATTTTATTAATTTGATCATTTGTGCAATTCTTTGATATATTGAAGTTGTAATTTTTATTGCTAAAATAAGATATTTAGTGTTGTATTTTATTTGTAATATTTTTTTTAATTGTAAGAAAAAAAATAAAATAAAAATTGCTAGTTTGTAATTGGTTTTATGAATAAAATTTGTGAGCAATCATTGAATTTAATATGCTAATGCTCACATGCAACCTACCTACTCACGTAAGGACAAAAGAAAGAAGGAAATATTGATCAAAGTAGTGAGCTGTACATACACATGCTACTATGCAACATTTTTTTAAAATAAAATTAGATTTTTTTTATGTAAATGATTTTTTTATAAAATAATTAAAATAATATATCTTTTCCTTGAGTGGTCCTCTCATGAAATGGAAAGGAGGATTGTCTCAAACATTTTTGGTTTATGGGTGTCACTTTTTTAGGGTAGTTCTCTCTATTATTTAGTATACGTAGTTGTACGTTTCTTTTTTTAAAAAAAATTATAGATCTAATAAGTTTTTTTTTTAATTATTATATATAATATCAAATTAGAAGAGGAGAGTCTAAAACTTTCATATTTCTGAACAAAATATTATTAAATTTAAAGAATTACGATTAAGCCACCAAATACTGATGTCACATTTTTACGGGTATGGCACAAGGTTAATGGCTTCAATGATTTCTTAAAAAAAAAAGTTGAAGGGGAAGATTCGAATTTAAGACGTATATTTCCAAATAAAGACTTTCCATATTAAGTTGGAACTTGATGAGACAAAAAAAATAGAGAAAAATAAATAAAGCAGTGAGACGCACCTAAGTGCAGGAAAAAAAATGACATTCCCTATCTTCTGTAAATTGAGTTTATCAATGCGAATGATTAGTAATTTTAATATATGATACTAATTTAAGAATCATCCATTATTCTTTAACATGATTGATTAACAATAAAAATAAGAATGTAGGGGAATTATTTCAATTTTTTTTCAAATAAGTAATTTCTATTTTGTGAATTTACTCACTACCATACAAGTAAATAGATAATTAAGAAAAATAGTTTAAACTTAATAAAATATACTAGCTAATAGTTCCCTTCTAGGTTGCTTCCTATTAGATTAAATTATCTTTACTTCACTTGTGTAAGTTTAATTATGGGGCTCTTAGTAAAATAGTAAAATTAGATCCAATATTTATAAAAATAGCAGTAAAAAAACTTATTTTCAAAAATAGCAAAAAACTCAAATTCGCTCTTAAAATATTACAAAATTGTCATTAGTTTTGCATGAGTAATTAGTGATTTCCTCACAAGTAATCACCAATTTCCACACAAGTAATCACTGATTTTACTGATATATTGATATTTTGTGCATGAATCACTAATTACCTAATAGTTATCACTGATTATCTTATAAGTTATCACTGATTTCTCTGATTCACATGAATGAAGATTTTTAAAAAAATACTATATTTACAAATATTTTTTAAAAATACTATATTTATAAATATTTTTTAAAAATACTATATTTATAAATATTACAGAAAATTCGCTAGCCTACCAAATGAAATTTCCCTTTAATTATGGTAGCTCCTTTTGTGTAGACTTTAAACTAACGTTTAATTTATTGTCAGTTCATAATTAATATGCGCAAAGGAAACCGTTGCAAGAAAAAATCAGCCTCACAAGCTTGAAGCAAATTATGGATTGCCCATTGTATTTGGGCCATTCCATTAAAAAGTTTTTTAATCCTTTTTTTTATGTGGGCCAAAAAAGAGAGAAGAAAATATTGACATTAATAAAATAGGAATTTTTGGGTTTTTTTCTAAACAAAATTTAGGTTAAATTATACAAAATAGCTCTAACCTATAAGGTAAGTTTCAATTTTACTCCTAACATTTTAAAAGTTTCAATTCTACCCTCATTATTTTAATTTGTTCCAAAAATACCATTTGTTGGGGAAATTATCCTTTAAAAAATATCATTTGTTCAAGAAATCATGCTTTGTTACAGGAAATGCTTTTGTATTTCAAAAATAGATGATAAAAAATACTCTCAATCTTTTAGTTTCCATTAAACTTAATAAAAATTGGTACACGAAAAGTACAATTTTCCCCAAACAAAGGGCAGTTTCCCAATAAATTAAAAGATTGAGGCTAAAATTGAATCTTTTAAAACGTTAGGGGCAAAATTGAAACTCACCTCGTAGATTATGGTTATTTTGTTTATTTAACCTAAACTTTAATATATATTGTAAAAAAACACAAATAATTGTTATTAAACAAAAAAAAATGATTACAATTACAAGAGTGTTATAAATAAGAGGTTTTCAAAAATAATATTTTCATATTGAGATTGGTAGAATGATCTTAGTCTGAAAAATGTCACTTTTAAATGTTTCAAAACGTTTGCTATTTTTAAAAATACTCATAAAAAAATGTCATCTATTGGAATTTCTACATAAATTATTGAATACTTTAGTGTATTAAGATATTTTAATTAGTTACATTTTCAATAACAATAAAAATGAAAAAAGAACTAAATTTTTGTAATAATCTACCCAACGTGAACTTACACACATTTTTTTTAAAGAATTTGTCTCAAATATCATAAATCTGTATACTAATTACTAAAATGTCTGAACTTTTTAAAAATTACTCAAATAGCATAATTATAGTTCAATAAATTATTGAAGTATAATTCAATTAATTATTGAACTATTGTTCATAGGTGTTTTTAATGAATTTGTTTGTTTTTTGGTTTTTTAAGTTCAAGGTCAATAATTTATTAAACTATTTGATCATTTATTATTATTATTTTTAATGAATTCGTTAAAAATTTTATTTTTTTAGTTCAATAATTTATTGAACTAAAATTATTCTATTTGAGTAATTTTTTAAAAGTTCTGACATTTCAGTAATTACTATGCAAAAATATGCTATTTTAGTGATTGTCTTTTTTTTTTACTACAATTATAATTAAGAAAAAAAATATAATAAGAGAATTATAAATTCACCTCCACATCTCCATTTTTTTTCTTGCTCATAAACTAAAAAAAAAATTGTCCCTAAAAAGTAAAACATATAAATAGATATAAAATTACAAGCGCAAAAACTCTAAAATATTCTCAACAGAATATTTTGTTCTTGGAACTTTTGGATTGGGGAAGTTTACTTTTACTACTCTTCCCATCTAATCTAACAATAATCTAATCTTGAAAGAAAGGATTATTTTTATTAATAAAAAAAAGCAAGGATTATTTGGAGAGCTATAGTAATTTTAATTTTATTCTTAATAAAGAGAAGTCAAGTAATTTCCCTATAAGAATTAGGGTAATACTATAGTTTGAAAAAAAAAAAAACCTGTATGTACTTAATGGGCGATAATTACTCAAGTGACTCCAAGAACTTTAAAAAAAAAAAAATCAATTTTTAGCTACTTAATTATGGTCCATTAGTTATCCACAACAAGGCAACAATCAAGTCTTTTTCGTTTAAAATTTATTTTTTTAGAAAATAATTTCATACCAATGTCGAACCCATTCTTCAATTTTAAATTTATCATTTTAACCGTAATTAAAAGGGAAAGTTATAAATCTAATATAACTTAAAAAACATTTGCAATTAATGGCAAAAATCTACGATACTTATAAATACTTTTTATATGTACTACACATTAAATTTTTTGTGAATGAAATCATTTCTTTAAAAAAGTTATTATAAAATCTAATTTTTTAAATGTCTGGGACTACTTTTGGAAGTGTTTAAAAATGTTTGTGAATATGATAATCATTAAAAACACTTTTAAAATCTAAATCATTATTTAAAATTCTTCATGAAAAAATTTTATATACAAAGATTAGGGTTATTTTTTTTATTGGAGATTGGAGTGGATAGACTTGGTCAGTTTTTCAGAAATTCAATATTTGGTAGCTCTTCTTAGTTAATTATTTGATGAAATAATGGTTTCATTTGGTTTAATTATTCCCCAACAATTGAACAACTCATAAGCAGAAAAATAGGGAGAGAAGAAGTTGGGCACATGCTAAGATTCCTATCTTGATCAAGTTGATAAAAAGGTCATACATACCTTTTAACAATTGAAACAGCTAACAAGCCACATGGGAACATATCCATTAAACATGCACACCCCCCATCCCATTATTCAATCCCTCAATATTCTCCCTACACCTAAAGATCAGTTAGGAATAAATTTGTAAAGATTAAAAAAAAAAACAACCTTTGTTTAGTTTCTTTTTAGTTTATTAGGTGGTGGAGAGGTTTTCTTTTATACCTTAATCTCGAGCTGTGAGATCTCTTTTTATGTATACTATTCATCATTCTAAAAAAAAAAAAAACTTCATAATACAAGTGGATGGGAGAAGACGAGGCTAGGACGAGATCAGAGTTAAGAGATTTCCCTAATTCAACACCTGTCTTGTCATTATTTTTTTTATACAATAATAATGCTTTTTTTTTAGAACTGCTTTTTTTCTTTTTAAACATTAAAAAAATGGTGTTATATATTTATAAAATTTAATTTTCTAAACTAATAGATAGTTCAAAATATTTTTTTTAATCTATTTTTATAATTAAAAGGTAAACTGTTTATGTTCTTTTCCTAAAATAATTTTGAGAAATTTTTTTTACAAGGAAATCAATCCAATGTGGAATTCCCAAACCCATCCCTATACCTTGAAATCGAGGAATGGGTCAGAGACAATCCCATAAGGTTGGAGAAAGAGGCGCCTCCTTGACCCGCCTCATTGCATTTCTAAATGATTAAAAAAAACACATTTCTAATCTATATACTTTACTTTTTTAAGAGTTTAGTCCCTACGTAATTAAATTATTTGAATTATGTACTTTAAAAAATGTTGCAATTAAGTTGGGAAATAACTTAATTGTGAGATTATTTGATAAATTAGATTTATGGGTTTATCTATTTATCAGTTCATTAGTATAAATAATTTTTCATGTAATATTTTAAGTTAGAAGTTGAATATAATTTAACACTAATATTATTTGATCATTATTCCCTCTCTTTTTCTTGAAAGTTAACATGTTACACTAATTAATACGATGCTTCCTCAATACAATCAACTTCTATCTATTAAAAACAAACATAAAAACTTCGTTGTAATTAAGACCATTTGAAAGATTATATAATTAGAATATGTCTTCATTTACTTAATCAATTTTCATCTCCAAGTTACTTTAAGATAAGATTTTTAATCTGAATTTGAATGTACTAAACTCTTACATATATAAAAGATGGACTACATATTTAAAAAAAATCCTAGCTTAAGTGAGATTTGACAGAAGAACACAAAGAAGATGGAATTGGTGAATAAATAAAGCAACAGGCTGTTAAAAAGAAAGAAGAAAATAAACAAATAATAATAA
Organism: Gynostemma pentaphyllum; assembly: GCA_028015215.1. Taxonomy (NCBI): domain Eukaryota; kingdom Viridiplantae; phylum Streptophyta; class Magnoliopsida; order Cucurbitales; family Cucurbitaceae; genus Gynostemma; species Gynostemma pentaphyllum. Next base: position 17,733,668 of record CM051355.1, read on the forward strand.
TAATAATAACAATCAATAATAATAGTGAAGTTTGTGATGGATCACATGGGAATTTACAAAAGCAAGCTGACACACTCACATGCCATTGCCTCCCAATTGCACCAGCACATGCTGTCTGTCTTCTATCCTAAGACCCTACCTTCTCTTCTTACAAACATTGTCTTTCCAATCATCATTTTTCTTTTCTAATCATCCACAAATACATCACTAACATCCCTTACCCCAAAAAAAAAAAAATTAAAATCTCACACCAATTCACAAAGCCCACAATTTTTTTTTTTTTTTGGTCTTTCTTTTACAAAAATCTATATAGAAACATTAACTATACACAAACCCCTTCAAAAGCAAACTATATCTAGTAAATTAGCAAGCAAACCATTCAAATTTGTAATGTTACTTTTTTTTCTTTTTCTTTTCTTCTGTTAATTAATAAAATTCATTTGAGTCAACAAGTTCTAGGGAGTTGTAGGCTCCATTTCCCGGCGCGGGACGGCTGCCGTGCATTGGAGGTGCCGATGGCATGTGGTCAAATGGTCATTGGTGAGGCCGGCGGCTTGCATGAATGAATAGACCACCGTCGGACCGACCGACCTGAAACCCCGTCGTACCATGTCTTTGCTTATGGTCTCGGATTTTGATGTCTTCACCGGAATTTTGTGGCCGGATTTGTACTGCGGTGACAACGGCTTGTGGTTTACAAATCCAAATATGTATTTGTGGAATGACCCAAATTCCTTCTTAATCTGTTTAATAACATGACACAACGTCAGCAAACTATACATATAATAATTTTAAAACACCTAAAAGTTGGGAAAAAGAAAGTATTGAACTTTTGATTTAATACGAAAAGAAAGAAAAGAATAATTATTAATATATTAATTAAATGGGGTTGACCAAGCCAATGATTTCTTACTAACCAATAGAAAAAGAGTATTAATATTTAAATTAAACATTCAAATTACCTCGAGAATTCGAATTGCGTTATCGACGACGCCTCGGACTCTGTTAATGTCGATTCCATATGCTGTACTGATTGATATCATTTGTTTGTCAGAAAAGTTAGCCACTATTTCTGCATCGAAACCCGAGAAAGCATTTCTGGGGAAAGAAAATTTTTCATTAAATTAGTGATTTTTGTTAGAGAATTAAGGAAGAACAAAAATGATTAGTGGGTTAAAATTCTCATTGGGAATTGGTTTTTTCTTTTTTGGTACCTGAAATCTTGACGTTTCTTCAATATGGAAGTCCAATCAGAACCCACTTGAGCAACACTCAAAACAAGCAATTCAAACAGTATCCTGTTTTTGAATTCTAAGAATTAGTAAAAAGAAAAACAGAGCAAAAAAAAAAAAATGAAGAAAAAGAAGAAATGAAAAGAGACTTACTTATCATCATAAACTGGCACTCCCCATTCTTCATCATGGTAAGCAACATAAATGGGATCTGTAGCAAAGAAAAACGGATTAAATTCGATGCCCGTTTGAGTTGATTGTGCTCTGATACCATCTTAAATTTCACGGGTTTATCTTAAAATCAATCAAAATTTACCTGAATTAGCAGTAATAAAGCTGCATCTTTTATCTTCCTCAGCAGGTTTAATTTTAGAATCAATAGGAACAATCTTATCAAAGCGAGCAGATTTGGATCTTCCATAATGAGCAATCTTCATCTTCCTCTGCGCTTGTTGAAGAGCCATCTGTTCTCTCCTAACCGCCGCAAAACTCCCCGGCGATTCAGTAATCAAAGAAGTCAAAGACGCATCAAACGAAGACCCATTTCCAAACCCACCAATACTATTATTATCATTTCCATTAGCCCCCAATTTAAAGCTCTTGGATTTCTTCCTATCCAAAACCCTAGAACGAGACCCAGAATTCGAAACAGGGAGAACGACTTTCTCAGAACTGGAATTCATTCCATTACTTTCGTTAGCTCGTTTAGTCGGTAAAGGCCTGGGAGATTTGGATTTGGGAGAAGTCGGAGAGATTGGGGGAGATTTGGGGGAGGATTTCTTGAGAGAATTACGGCGATCGAGAGTGGGAAATCGATTACAAGTGGGTTGAAGAACAGGGCGGCCATTGATTTTGGAATCAGAGGAATTGGAAGATTCAGTATAACACATTGTGAAGATTGATTGATTGATTGATGAGAAAAAGAAGAGAGAAATGGAAATGGAGAAGAAGAAGGAGGAAGAGTTAGTGAAGAGAGAAGAAGGGGAAAAAGAAGGGTTTTATAAAAAGAGAAGTAGGGACAAAGAAGGGAAGAGAAAGGAAGAGAGTTCTGGTCTACCATACATCCTCAAGTGAGGGGCATTGCTTTTTGGGAACTACACCACGAGCATGACAATGACACACCCTTTATTATTACCATTTCATCTCTCCATTTTTTTCTCTATTAGTTTTCCTTTTTGTTTCCTAATCATATATATTTTTTTACCCTTTTATGTAATTGATTTTTTTCTTTGTAGTTTGTTTTAATTTTATATAACACGTCTTATATGTGATTGTCTATGTTTTAAGAGCTCGTTGATGTGTTTATAAGTAAATATGTATCTGATATTTGGACGACTTGAGTCTTTTTAACTTTGTGTGTTTGTTTTACTTTTTTAGATGATGTGAAAGGAAAAAAATTCTCTCTTCATGGGTTAAGAGAGTTTCTCCTGACATTCCTACGTGTCTCATTTTTATTGAATAAAGCATATAAGTGGATCTTATGTATTACTTATTATCTATTAATATAATTTATCCAATATAAATAGGACATATAGGAAAGTTAGGAGGAACTCCTCTTAATCGGTGAGGAAGCAAGTATAGTCCACACAAAAATATTACTATTGGGTGAAAGAAAGGAGAATTTGATAGTCATGACACTAGTTCAATCTTCTCATTGTCAAATAAGGTAGCCTTTGTTACAACATAAGCATCTCATTAAATTTTTGTTGGAGGATCAACGAGAAGTAATAACAAAGGGCATGATTGAAAGATGTTTAAAGATTGCGGGTAAAATTATACTTAAGTATCCATTTTCTAACAACTTTTTTCTTTTAATTTCTTCTTTTGAGTGATTCATTTAAATATTTAATTTTTTCTTTCTTTCAAAACTTAGTGTACCCATATCAATCTTTATAAATCCTTCCATGATAGTTTTTAAAAATAAAGTTTTAAGAAATGTTACACGGAATAAATTACTAATAATTATTTATTGCCTTGGACAAATTAGGCAAACATGAATCAAAGTTTGAACTCAACTCGAACTATTTTTTCTTTCTATTTGTTTAATAAACATTTGAATTCTTAGTCCAATTTCATTTTTTTTTAAATATTCTATAGCTTAAAAATGATGAGAGAAGTGAAGGGAGAATTGAATAAATGGAAGCCCCACACTTGCTATGGAAAAGGGGAAATCCACCACATTGATCACTTCACTTGGGGGCTTAAGGGTGTGTTTGGCTTTAAAGCTTTTTAATAATTATTGGGAATATAGATTCTATTCCCTTTCATCCAACCCCAAGCCAACCCATCTTGAAGGGTAGGAAACTGGCATTGGCATGGAGTGGTGGATAAGGAAGGTAACTATAGATGAAAAAGACCAATCATTGAGTTTCACTTTTTTAGCTGGAATGGGGAATCCATTCCCCTCTTTTTGTGATTTCTATACCCAACCATTTTTGGGTCACAATGCCTTTTCTTCATTTGGAAATCTTTATCATTTATTTTTCTTTTTGGAAATCTTACTAACCAATTGATTAATCACTTCTTCTTCTTTTTTTCATTTAACTACCTTTGATTCTATTTTTGTAAATATATATAAAACAATGATCATATATCAATACAATTTTTTTGTGGGATATATCAATACATTTAAATAATATATTTTCAAGATTTCAATTATGATCATAGTTACTACTCATTTATTTCATTATTAATCCTATCTTTATTTATCATTACCATATATACATCATAGTTAGTTTAACAAACAAAAATCTTCGTGAGTCAAGTTCTAACTTCGATTTACATATAATAATTATGGGATTAGAGAAATTTACATAATAACCACTGAATTATAGTAGACCCCCAAAATTTTAATTGAACAATTGTCCTCATAAACATTGTTAAGTGTTAAAATTAGACCCATAAAATTACAATTAACAAATTATATGCTTTAAATTATTAATTTACTAATTATTTTGATGAAATAAATATGGGATCAGGTCTCCAAGAGGGTTCCATCGTATTCAGACTTGGTCTTTGACCCCAACCCCAAAATCCTTGTGGTAGTGGAGATGGGGAATTATTGTCTGAACTCATCTCTTATCGTCTCGTTGATATTAAAGATGTGTTATTTGTGTTTATAGTGATTTCAAAGTATAATTTAACAATTTTTAATGAGATAATTTTAATAGAGTGAAAATTTGTTAGGGTAGAAATTCTTGTTTGAAAATAAACTACATCTTCAAGAAATTAAGGAACATTGGAAATTATTGATTGGATAGGGGGCCCTTCTGCCCAATTATGTATCCTACTTGAGAGCATTAGAAGGTGACAGATTTTGTTACTGTTAAGGAAAGAAACATTGCTTGCAAGTGACATCTTTCCTAATAATAATAAAAAAATAAAATCCCCATTCCACATTTAAGAAAATAAAAATAAATTTTTAAATGGGTAGAAAATGAATTCAAGAAATAATCCACAAAATCATTATCGGTTTAATTTACAAAGTTTATTTTATCTTTATTATTATAAATTTAATTTACAAAGTTGATTATAATCTAGAAACGAAACTTCAAATCAATTCTTAAAAAAAAAACTAAAGAAATGGAAACATACTTCTTGTTTTATATATACTTTGGCAACCCCTTGTTTGTTTTGTTGCCCCTCTCCTTAAACAAAGTCTTCTATCATTTTTTAGGAAGTTTCTAAGTTATTGTTAAATAAAATAAATAAAATACAAGACATCTAGAGAATACCTCATGTACTAAAATTCATTTTAATAAATATCAAAAACTTGAAATTTAGTTCGGATATTTTTTTTTTCTTTCTATTTTTGAAAACTAAGTTTATTTAAATTTCTTCATCTTTTTGTCATTTTTTAAAAATTATTTTAAAAACATAACCAAATTTCAAAAACAAAAAAACAGTTTGTAAACACTACGTATGTTCCTGTATGATAATAATGTGAGTAAACAGTTTGCAAATTTCAAAAGCATATTTATTTCTATTATTTTTTAAAATTAAACTTATCTATCAATAATTTTCCATATTATTTTCTCTTTTTTAAATATGCTTTGAAATCTTGGTCAAAATTTCAAAACTAATAAAGATGATTTCAAAATCCCTTTTTTATTCATAAAATATCGTTAGTATTTTTTTTTTTTAAATGTAGTAAACCAAGAAGAAGAAATTATTGATAGATAAACATGATTTTTTAAAATTGAAAACTCAAAACAAATTTGATTTTATTTTCTAGATACATAAACAAAACTTTTTTTCGAAGATTTTTTTACATACTTGAAAGCCCACATTCTGGCAAAAATTATTTCAATAATTATATATTTATCTATCAAATGGATATAATTTATCTTTTTTTTAAAAAATTGATATAATTTGTAAAAGAATAGTAAAACGCGTCGTATCATTGGTATTTATTAGTGACGACCATTCATCACATGTCTTTCCACGTGGCGAAATCTGATAGGATGTCACAATAACATTGCATGATACGCCAATAATATTCTCTTATTTTTTGGATTAATTTTTTTTTTAAAACTTTAAAATACTTTATTTTATGTAAATGTGTCAGCTTTCTATTGCAACCTGTAAGACAGTCCATGTGACTTAACTGACTCTTTCATCATGCTAATAATTAATTGTTAATTAAATTAAAATTATGCTTAAGAATTAAATTAGGACAGGCACATAATACTTGCATGCTCCCTCCCGTCCCTATTACAACCAAAAGCTACATCTAATTATTTCATTTCGTATTATTAATTATTAAAATTGTATAATTACAACTTTATGGATTTTTCATCAATTCTTTTTTAATTCACCGATATTTTTTATATACTTTAATAAGGTAATAATTGAAAGGTATATCATTACAATATAAAGCGATTGTTTGTTACCAAAGTTTGTTTGGTATGCTTATACCTATTTAATATAATAAATTGCAAAATGTACCTATTTGTTGATTGAAAAAAAATGTTTTGTATCATTTGAACTATTTTTCCATTAATTTCATGTGATTTTTCTTCTAATTAAATTTGGGTACTGAAAAAAATTTATTCGTTTAGTAATCTTTAAAATGTTTTTGAGATTCTAAAACAACATTTTGCTTTGTTTTTTTCAAATAGATTGAATAGTTTTTGTTTACTGGAATTTCGATATATTTTGAAACATTATTGACAAATCTATTGATTTTGAAAGCTTTAGTTATTTTAAAAAATAGGTCAATTTTTTAAAAAAAAAACAAGAGAAATATATATATTTTCTAAATAGACATCCATACATAAATTTCAGTGAATTTTCATTCTAAAAAGCATAAATCTGTTTCTAAAATTTTTTATTATGAAGAGATGGTTTTTATTTTGAAAATGGGCTGAGGTTCAAAAGTTCTATAAAAGTGAGAAAAAAAATTAAAGAAACTTTCAATACACAAACATAACTTTTAAAAAAAATAATAATAATAAATTATCAGATAAAGAAATAAAATTGTAGTAGCAAAAAACTTGTGAAATTTAATTTATCTTTGAGAGAAAAATTAAATGAAGATAAAAAATATCCAAAATTATTGGAAAAAGGGTTTAAAGATATCATTGTACGGATGAATTATTTAGATGGTCCTAAAAATGAGTGATGTTCATGGAAGTTTATAACGGGACCGTTCCAAAAACTGCCATCACAAGAATGACACACACATACAAAAGATTTATAGAGAAATATTTATATTTTTTCTAAACACAATATTCACTTCCATAAATACAAAAGAAAAGAGAGGGAAAAAATGTTTTATTGTCTTTCCCGAGTATTATTTTCATCAAAATAATGTAGTACTCTAAAAATGTTTTCAGACGTCGAAAGATGTTGGGTATCTCTAATTAGTGAATGACTACTTCTATAATTTAAATCTAAATAAAAAATAGAAAATACCTTTGAATCCTTGATTGTATTTTTCCACATCTAATTACTTTATTGAAAAACTTAAATGTGACAGCCTGATATCCATTTTTTTGCTTAAAAATTAGAAAAATAAAAACATTACAATTTATATTATATGCTGTGATTTTAAAAGCAAGGACTTAAATTTACCCTTGAAAATAAGTGGATAAGAGAGTGCCAGCTTGGACCAGGTGGCACATCCGTGCATTTGACATGTGGAAGTTTTAAAATTGTTACCAGCTTCAGCTGCATGAAGGGCCAAAGACGAAAACACCTGTAATAAATTGGTGTTCTATGTTCCCAACACATTATTTTTCCAGTTTCTTTTTAGTATAAATTGTAAATAGCATCATCAGGGTTTTGGTCAAATTCATAAACAGTCTCACATAGTTTAAAAATGACAAATCTCACATCTATAATTCTAAATTATATCAATATAATATTTCTCCCCTCTAACGTTGTAAACTTTCTTTTAGCCATAACTTTTTCGTTGAACTCCGATTTAAATTATTCAGGATGTTTTAGAATCTTCATTTCAAACTCTATGGTCACTTGAAAACTTTTAAATCATCAGTAAACAAAAGGATTAATGATTTCAATAGTATATAATATTTTGATTATAATAAACTTTTTTTATTTATTGACGATTTTGAAGTTTTATAATAACCATAACGTAGAGCTCAAAATGAGGATTTCAAAACATTTTAAATCATTTAAATCAGAGTTCAAACAAAAAAATTATGATTAAAAGAAAGTTTATAATATTGGAGGGGAGATGTTTTATTGGCATAGTTTAGAACTACAATGGTGTGATTTGCCATTTTTAAACTACAGGAACTGTTCATGAATTTGACTAAAACCAAGAGGTGGTGTTTACAATTTACCCTTTTTTTATATAATATAGAAAAAAATTATCTTTTTCAAAAACCATGTGGATAAAAATTCAATAATGAAAATCTGGTGTATTTTTATTTGTTTAATATATGAAATCAAATTACATCCCACATTAATCGTTTTCTCTTTTCTACATTTAACTAGTGACTATCTATTTAATTTTTTTATATATATATATATATATATATATATTTTAGATATTACATCAAATTGAACTAGGGAGATTCAAACCTTCAATATTATAGAGAGAGTTTTGATACCTAATTATTGAGATATACTTGGGTGACTTGAAGATGTAATAGTGGTGAGTCAATTGAATTTCTTAAAGTTTTCAATTAAATTTTATATCTTATTATCCTACTCATACCTTTGTAAAGGGGGAAAAGAATCTGGAATATTTTTCCATGGGGTCTCTAATAGGAAAGAAAAATATTCATTTTTTAACCAATGTAAAAATTAAAATTTTGATTCAAAGAATTTGAGGATGTAGGAAAAAGGGACATTTGCAAATGTAGCAATTTTTCTAATAATATTTATAAAAATATCAGCGCTAAAAAATATTTCTAAATATAACAATTTTTCCTGGGTGTATCAATAATAAACATTGAATTACATATTTGAAATAATTGCACTCATAACCACAATAAATCACCATACTCCACTTTTAATGGCTGTTTGGTTTTTATTTCTTATTTACCCAATAACCACCATAAATGGAGGAGATTATGGTTGTTTATGAAATACCTGTTTACGGTTTTGCCCTCTTCGATTTTCATCAACTTCTTTTGCGATCAAATCATAAATATATTTTCCTTTTTGATTTAATGTTTAATTACGCCTTTAATTAAGGGATTTGTAACTGCATTTATTTCAAAATTATACACTGATTTGATCTTCTCATGATACATTTTTTAGCTGTTTGCTTTATTCTTCTCTAAATTTTTGTGTTTTTTATTTGTTTTTTTACAGCATTTTCATTTCTGAAAAAATGAGATCATCATCAATTGACATTATCTTCGATGGAAGTTGGAATGATGCTCACATGTACGAAAATTATGAACTCAAATCTATGATGTATTTTCAAAACACGACATTCATTGATCTTATCAAAAAGGTGATGCGTAAAGTCTCTTTCTATCCGGATTCACATTGTTTGTTGATGGAAATTATTACTAACTCTAAAGTCAGGGTTTATTTAGACGTCAAATCTGACAACGATGTTGCATTTCTGGAATCGTTTCTGTTTGATAACTATTCCGTTGTCGTTTCTTTAGTGGTTGATATTAAAAAAATAGTTTCTAATCCTGAACAAGTTGACTCGGTTAGCAACCCTCCTAATTCTCAGATTCAATCTCAGCCTATTTTTGATTTAGGTGTTTATAACAATCCTGATGATTTTTACGTTGACGAGGCCCCTTTTGGTTTTGATTTTATTACTATGGTTAATGTTGAATGTCCTCGTGAATCTTTTTACCTCAAGCCTGAGAACGCAATTTATGTTTCGAAGCATGTGTTGGAGAAAGCTATTAAGGTTTAGTTTTGAAGCATGAATACCATTTTCGTGTTGTTAAATTTGATGGTGGAAGATATTTTGCTTGCTGTAAAGACACAAAATGTACTTGGTTTGTTAAAGCTTCTCCATATGAGGGTATTGATTGGTGGACCATCAAGAAATTATGTCTACAACATTCGTGTTCGATTGACATTATCAAATCCGGGCATCCTCAAGCCACATTCTCCATTGTTTCTGATATATCAGAGATTATTTTAGAGTTAGTAGCGGGAAGTTTATGTCTACGAATCAAGTAATGCACTTAATGCTTAAGAGGCATAGGATTCATATTTGCTATTCTAAGGCTTATCGTGCAAGAGAATTAATCTTGAATGAAATCATAGGCTGTCCAGTTGAATCATACGCTCTTGTCCCCAAATTTTGTCATGTATTAGGGGTGCACAATCCTTGTTAGATGTTCTTTTTTTTGTTTAGGTTTATCTCGTTTCGTCTCAGTACATTTTTTCACAACATTTATTTTTTATAAATCTTTACTTTTTTGTATATATTATTTTAGGTTCGTATATTAGATACCAACTTACTACTGAAAACAGGTTCCAATATATGTTCATGAGTCTTGGTGCTTGCATTTCTGGATTTGAACATTGTAACTTTTTGGATATAACTTTTTTATAAATCTTTACTTTTTTGTATATATTATTTCAGGTTCGTATATTAGATACCCCTCCCCACTACAACGTTGATTTTCTTTTAGATATATTTTTTTGTTTGAACTTCGATTCGAATGATTCAAGATATTATGGAATCCTCGTTTTGAACTTTACATTATAGTCACTTGAAAGCTTAGAAGTCATTAGTATATAAAATAGTTATCATCATCATCATCAAAATATTCGATCGGGTTGAAGTCGTAAACATTTTTATATACTGATAATTTATAAATTTTTGGTGACTACAACGTAGAGCTCGAAATGAGTATTCCATAGCATCTTGAATAAATCGGAGTTCAAACGAAAAAGTTATGGCTAAAAGAAAATCAATGACTAAGAGGGAGAGTCAATTTACATAATTTTAGGGGTATAAATATTCATTTTCAAACTAAAGGGGGTGTGTTTGCATTTGACAAAAAACAAAAGGGTGTTATTTAAATTTTCCCCTAAATTTAATACTCTTTTTAAACTAATTTAAAAAATCAACCAATAAATTGCACAAAATTTATAGCCAACAATAATTTAAAACTCAATCATAGAAATATCTAAAATTCAATTATAAAAAAACACCCAAACCCCTCACAAAAATATCCATATCTAGCCACAATATGAAGTAGGGAAAAAGAAAAAATCAAACTCAATATTAAAACGCTCAAATTTAATAAAAAAAAAAAAAAAAAAACTCAATACAAACTACTCACATTTGAACTCTAAATAATTTTTTCTTTAAAAAAAATTTGGAGTTCAATTTTTATAAAATTTAAAGTTGCAGGCTTCTAATATTATGTATTCCATAAATATTATACTTAATTTTGGCAGCAAATGCAACAAAAAGATAGAATATGCTCCATAATATAATATTTTCATAACTGAGATTTCCTCAAAAGGCTACCATATTATGAAATTAATTAAACTGTTCAAAGTCAACATTTTTCAATATAGAAAAGTTCATCATATTTGTTTAAAATTTTATATTATATCAGGATATTAGGCTTTGGCTAACCCAAAACCAACTTGCAATGACCAGCTGTTGCCTGTCAGTTAGAGTTGGACCAAATACACCCAAGTCAAAAAAAGAAAAAAAGAAAAAAAGGGAAAACTATTTGGCCCTAGTTAAAATTATTGTCTATATTATAAGTTTGGGTAAAGTACTCATTTGATCCATGAGTTTTAAACCCCGTGTCTATTTGGTCCCTACGTTTTTAATTTGTGTCTAAGTGGTCCCTGAGTTTTGGATATTGTGTCTATTTGGTCCTTGCGTTTCAATTTGTGTCTATTTGGTCCCTGAGTTTTAAATATTGTGTCTATTTAGTCCCCGAGTTTTCAATTTGTATCTAAATAATCTCTGGATTATTAGAAATAAGTTTAATTATTTCTTAATTTGTTAACTCATTAACATAATATCGACTTAACGGTGACATAAAATGTTTAATTGATTAAAATACTATGAGATTAATAATTATGTCAAATTTTAGGCCCAGATTGATGAAAGATTTATTCCTATCTTCGTATTTTGACCAATGAAACATGTTATGTCAACATTAAGTCAATAATATGATAAAAAGTTAACGAATACGTTAAATTGAGCACCAATTAAACTTATTTCTAATAGTTCTTGAAAATCTAGAGACCAATTAGACACAGTATCCAAAACTTAGGGACCACTTAGACACAAATTAAAAACGCAGGGACTAAATAGACATAACCTCCAAGACTCATGGACTAAAATGGTACTTTACCCTATAATTTTTCATTTTTATAAATGATAGCAAATTAGATGTAATGTGATAGTTAAAATAATTAATTGTTGTTTTAATTGTTTTTATAAAATAAAATATCTTAATTTGTTAATGAAGTATATAAATTGATAGTTTTTTATAGATATTAAATCAAATTGGGGGAGGGAAGACTTAAACTTTCAACCTTATAAATGAGTGTAAGTGTCTAACCAATCAAACTATGCTCAAATTGACATACAAATTAATAGTTAGGTAAATATTTATTCACGTTAATAATCAAATAATTAGTCGAATCGATGTGGTATGTGTTAGAACATTAATACATTAAATGTTGGGATTTTTTATTTTTTTTGTAAATATAACATTTCTTAAAAATATTTATAAATATAAAATGTATCAATCAACATTTATAATTAATCAGTCATTGATTACATTTAATCACTAATTGACACCTTAAAAAAATCTATTAAAATTTTAAATAATTTTTTATTTTTTTTAAAAGTGTTCCCAAAACTAAAATTTCTTTTAACTTGTTCAAGTATAATGATATGTTTAAATAACCACTATATCATATTTAATATTGATTCAAAAAAATAGGCATTGACTTACATTCAATAATTATTTAATACCATTAAGTGATACTAATTCAATTATATAAAATAGGAGGAATATATGAAAAGCTCTAAATATATACATTTTTTAGTTTCTAAAAGTTGGCCTCTTGTTTAAAATTAATATTTATGAAGATTTGATTCATTAAGAGAAATGGAATCGAAGTGGAGAATTAAAATTAAGTAAAGAAAATAATAAAAAGTAAGAGTGTTTATGATAATAAGACATGTTTGCAAGTCACCAATGATTTTTCATATAGTGCTTCTCACGTATATTCTTTTTTCCTTTATAATTAACCAAACAATTAAAAACAAAAACAAGAAGAAGAAAAAAACCTCCTTAAAATCGTATCTTTGCCAAAGCCAAATTGTTTCAAACTAACAATATCTTGATTTTGTTAATTTTTGTGAGTTGATCAAGCAAAATTCAAGGGCAATGAGATTGATTGCCATGGCTTGTTTTGCTCTGTTCCTCCTCTTCCTCCTTCCCACGGAATTCACTGTGGCAGCACCGGCCGTAAAACCGAACAAGGGTAGTCAACCAGCGCAGCCTCCGGCAGCTTCTCTACTGTCACATTCATACTATATGAAAACATGTCCAGATGTTGAAGGCATCATCCATCGTAGAGTGCTGGCTTGGGTGCAGAAGGACTTCACCTTGGCACCGGCTCTCATTCGCTTGCATTTTCATGATTGTGCTGTTAGGGTATGAATATTCATTTCAACTATAAATATTAAAAAAAAAAATAAAAAACTTTTTCAAAAATGGAAATTTTTTTACGGTTAAGTAGCTAATAATATAACTTTTAAATGTTTTTTTAAATTATTATTTGCTTGTATTCATATGATAAACACTCTTAGCTGCTGACAAAAAAAAATCATCCAGAGTTTCCTAAATTTTAATGAGCTTCTCTAAATTTTTTGAATAACCCATCACTTTGATTGGATTGTGGACACATTGTATATAAGTATTATTTAAATTTTTGTTTTCAAAAATAGTTTTAAGAAGAGGTTTTTTTTATACAAGCTGAGTTTTTGTATATTTGATGTTATTATTCCACAAATTCATGATTTTATTAACTTCAATTCTATTTTTTAAAAAAAAAATTAAGAAAAAAACTTAGGTGCACCAATCTAATGGGGTGAAGAAGTGTAAAAAATCAATCCAATAGGATATAGCCAAATGTAAAAGAAAAAATAATAATAATAAGCAAATTACAATTTTTTACATTTAACTGCACTCCATTCAATTGTTAGAGTCAAATATTTTCTTTTTTAAAATATTACATCACAAAGAAAGAGAGAAGAGATTCCAACTTCCAATCAAAATAGATGAAATACTAATATCTAATCAAATAAACTATGTTCAGGTCAGTTAAAAAATGTCTTCCAACAATTAAGATAAACTTATCCATCCTCACTCTTATACGTGTTTTGTTTTATTAACTTTTAAATATGATATTATATAAAAGAGAAAGAATAACTATATTAATTATTATTCAAAAGTAGAAATTCATTAAAAATAGCATAATGAAAAAAAAAACCTCATTATGACAAATCTTTTGTTAACAATGCAAAAGCCCGTATCTTTTACTTCTTACATAGAACAATGAATAATACTTACCTCCGAATCGGAACTTTCATATACGTCGTATCTCTTAATCCGTGTACCCATTATAGGGATGTGATGGATCAATTCTACTAAATTACCGAAACAGTGAAAGAAGCGCCATTGCCAGCAAAACACTCCGAGGATTCCAAGTGATCGACGAAATCAAAGCAGAGCTCGAAAAGAAATGTCCCAAAATAGTCTCTTGCTCCGACATTCTCACCGCCGCCGCCAGAGACGCCACCATTTTAGCCGGCGGTCCCTTTTGGGAGGTCCCATTTGGCCGTAAAGATGGATCCATTTCCTTAGCTTCTGAAGCAGAAAAAGTCCCTCAAGGCCATGAAAACGTAACCGCTTTGATCAATTTCTTCAAATTTCTAGGGCTCGATGTTCTCGATTTGGTCTCTCTCTCTGGAGCTCATACAATCGGCAGAGCTGCTTGCCATACGTTTAATGGAAGGCTTTACAATTTCAATAAAACAGGAAAGCCCGATCCTTTATTGAAACCCTTGTTTCTGAATTTACTAAGAAAACAGTGTAAGAAAGATATGGACCTTGTTTTTCTCGATTCGACGACTCCGAGGATGTTTGATACCGCCTTCTTCACCAATCTTCAGAAGAAATTGGGGCTTCTTTCGACGGATCAAGCTTTGTTTTCAGATTCAAGAACTTCTTCGTTTGTTGATTTAATGGCGAATCAGCCGTTTCTTTTTGAAAGCCAATTTGCTGCTTCCATGGTGAAAGTGGGAAATGTGGGAGTTCTTACCAGGAAAAATGAAGGTGAAATTCGAGTTAATTGCAATTTCGTTAACCCTAGAAGAAAAATGTGATCATTTTTTTATTTATTTACCAATTTATAATGCTTTTTCTGAGTGTTTGGAAATTTGAGTTCAAATAAGATTGTGTTCTTTTGTTTGATAATGTTAAATGGGTTTTTTTTTAATTTTTGACTTTCAAAATAGGCAATAAGGATTATTGACCCCGTAAATGCCTATTTTGAAGGTTAAAAATCTCAAAAACCCATGTTTAATGGTTTTCGAATTTTATAAACGGGAGTGATCAATCAGACTATGGTCGATCCTCGAGCTATAAACATGCATCTTTGTGATACCATATACAGTATAGTTTGGGTTTAAATTCTATTTTAGTTTTTGTCTTTTTTTCAAAAATATTCATTGACAAATAAAATTTACAAAAAATTTCTCTAGACAATTAAAGTGGGAGACTAATTACAAAAGTAATTAGAATTCACACTACCAAGAGAAACGATCATAATCAAAAAATCCAAAATTTATCATGATCCATATTTAAGTTTTTGATTAATGAATTGTATAACATTTAATAAAAATAATGACTTGGGTAAAATTGATCAAATATGCACATTTGTGTTATTACCATATACACTATAGTTATCTTTGAATTTTATACGCGTTTATAAGACGTTTTATTTTAAAAGGGTTATAAAAAAGAACAATTTTTCATTACAAATTTTAAAAAGAACAAAAATTTCAGACTCTATTAAAATAACACTCTTTTAACCTTCATTACATATTATCATATCTCGTAAAACAAATAGAAATTGAAAAATTACTGAATTTTAATGAGAGAAACATTTCAATAAGCGTCATAAAAAAATAACAATAAGATTGATCATTATATTCTACAATATAATAAATAAATAAAATATTAGTTTTACTGAATTAAAAAATATCTGAAATTGACCTTCAACAATATTCTCTCCTCAGAAACATCAAAAAAATCCAACATCTCTCCCTCTCCTTGGCCTTCTTCTCATCTCTTTCATCAAAATTGAAGATACATTTACATTATGAGAGATCAAACTGTCAGATGAAATAATGCTAATTGAAGATTATAGAACTGCTGCTCCACTTCTGTTTATATTAAAACAGATCCTGTTTTGTACAAAGGGGAAAATAGACGATATTTTCTATTTCCGACTATGATATAATGGAACTATAAAATGACAAACAAAGAAAAAAGACATATAACACAGTTATCGTTTCTTCTACCTTCTAAGCCAGCATGCCAATATACAAAATCATATATACCAAAAAATAAATGAAGACTGCACAGTTCCATTGCTTGGTGCAGAAAAAATGTGATCGGCATGTTGTTAGTTTTTTCAAACTCCTTCAAAAACTGTACCTTCTCGGTAGGAGCCCAACTCCTTCAAAAACTGACCTTCGTGGTAGGAGCAACGCAGATAAATACGCAAGGCCAAATGCACTTGCTATTTCAATTTCAATCATCTACATCTTGTACCCATGCCAAATCTGTAACAACAATTCCCATGTAAAAAAAAAGGTTGATTAGTTGACACTTGAACACCCCATCCAGGCGGCAGCTTCAAAAAACGTTTTTTTACTATCAGGGGAGGGGGTGATCAGGTTAGGTGAGGCATTTAGAATTTTTGTCAAGTCAGGTTAGGCATCATGCACCAGCCTCAATTGTTATGGGATAGATTGTTTTTTCAACAAAGCATTAAGCATTGAGTCACGCTAATCTTATGCTATTATGCAAGGGCGAGAGACAGACCTTGAAGCACTGATTCAACTGCTGCATTTGGAACTAACAACCCAACAATTCTCTGTTGATCTGTTGTAGTTTCTATACGTACAACACGAAGCCGCCTATGATTTAGGCGTGACTGTAAAGAATTATATCAAAAGTGGTAAAGTGGTCATTACTCATCGCATTATTTAAATATACATACAAAAATTATAAAGATAACATAGAAACAATAGTAAAAAATCTTTTTTTTCCAACAATAGTAAAAAATCTCAATCTTTCATAAAACAAAGTGGGAGAAAAAATAAAAATATGTGAAACCCACATCTAGGGGGAAAAATTATCATTTATTGATGGGAAACTAACATCGTAGCTCACACTTAAAAAAGAAAACAACTATTAAGAAGCCATTAGTAGTAGATGTTTTGTATGTTGAAGTTAAAATGCATGAAAATTTAACTTCGGTCACAATGGATAACATAATAAATAAAAAACAACTTTCATTAAAAAAAATCTCAACAATATACCATATGGAAACGAAGCAGATTAGTTCTCTCTTCCTATTTATTGACATGAATTGAAACGGAATAACATGAGCAGTATGAAGTACAGTTCAAAAAGTAAACAGAAAAACCAACAATGTCTATCAAGTTTTTATATAGAGCTCGCTCCTCATGTGCATACACTGAACTTAAAACCAAGGACCCGAAGTAAGGTATTACAGTGTAGGTGGATTACGCTAGGCCTTCGTACTTTAAGATGGGGGAATCAGCATGGATTATTAAAGATAACCTGGAAAAAGTGCTGGCTTAGGAGTGAATATGTTAATTCAAACCATTTTAGTATTATATTATACAATACAAAATAATCAAATATTCAGTGAGAGCAGGAAAAATCTCATTCCACCTGGCAGAAACATGATTTGAGATGAATAAATTATTTGGAAGTTATAGCCAGCATACCTGCTTAGAAAGGGCTTTTTCGATAGTGCCCCAAAGGGGAAGAATAAGGCCACCCAAAACATTAACTTCCTGTATTCTCCTGCCAACTGTACAAAAGTTACCAAGCTTACACTTCGGTCCATGCATGCACTGCATACAGAAGTAATAGCATATCAATGGTAAGAAAGCATCAGGTAGAACTTTACTGTGTACCAAATGGAAGGAGATCATAGTTAAAAAAACATACAATATATCTTACAGGGGAAAAAAAGATCAACATAAGGGATCGTTGAGGAGTAAGGGTGAAGGGGAGATTTTTATGTTTATGAATGACATACTTGAGTAAACTAATTTGGCAAAAGAAGACGACTGTATTGTGGTTCAAATACTTGTGTGATGACGCAGGAAATTGTCTCTGACCTCAAGTAAAATAAGTACTGATCTCCAGTAAAACAGACCAATAGGCATTTCACACTGATATTATTATAAAATGCTTAAACCATAAGTCCAGTGCGGAAAGAAAATGCCTTTTTACCTGTTTGGATGAAGTATCATACTCATCTTCCCATCCACTACGAGCTTTCGCTAAAGATGATGTTTTTTTATATTTGTTTTTTAACTCTGTAAGAGGCATTTCCCTGTAGAATAATAAAAATTCAATATGTATTGGAGTATGACTGCTTAATCTAATGAAGCTTGTTAACCACTTGAGCAAAATACCTTAGTGACTCCCCAACAGCCGGGCGGACAATTTTATACATTCCAGGAACAGAACTGACAAATATTTTGCGCATCAATAGAAACAATAAGTCAAACTGGAATCTTAAGTTACATTACAAGCAAAAATTAACAAGGAAAACAGTAGGATTCCTCAATATTTGAAATTAAACACGAAAAATTAAATATAAAACAGAAAACATAGGTATTACTCCAATGATATAGCGGGAAGATTCTTCCCATGATGCCATGACAGATTCAAAAGTCATTCCTCAAAAAATAGAAAGAAGAGAAAGAAGAGAAAGCTAAAGAAACTAATCAAAGTAAGGAAAAAGGTTTCAGTTTCTTCATGCAATGTCTGGCTGTTTTAAACATCATCAAATAAATTCAAGTTTTATGATGAAGGAGATGACCACTGACCAGCATCAGGAATTCTAACCAATTTCTTAACTCTATAGCTTTAGCATTAAAAAAAACATACAACATTAATCATATGAAGAATCAAAATAAGTAAAAAATTTATAAATGAAACAACAATTGAATTTGAAAAAATAAATAACAATTGACAAGGTAAGATGCTAGCATATATTATTTTAATTCTCATTCTATTGCCAGTGCCTATCAGTACCCTTTCAAAACTGACCCAAACAAAATGCACTCATCAGTCCCGCACTCATTCTCTTGCAAGTGCCTCTTTATACCCTTTCACAAAAAAAATTGTGTGATGGTATTACTTATGGTGTATGCTTAGTCCAACAAAGGTCTTGGTCATATTCTTTCATTTCTTCGATATAAGAAATTAATATATTACAGATATCCAATCATACGTGTGAAATAAATGATATTAATAATGAAAATAACAAAGATATGGTCATTCATCGTCAAGGGCTCAAGATGATATAGATCATAGTTAAACTAAGTGCAAACTTCATAAGTACAAACACACAATAAAATACTACCTTTCATATGCTAATAAGAAGTGACATCTCCCTAACCACTCCCTCTTAGATTCATAGAACCCATCATTGGTTGAACCAAGCACGTCCTTTTTCTTCTCCTCAAAAATGGTGCTTGCAGACTAACACATGCACAAAAAGTTAAATAAAATAAAGATGTGTTCTTTAGGGTGCGAAAGAAGCAGCAAAGAAAATTGTCCATCATTTTCCTATCGTACTTTTGTAGGGAGGGTTTAGGGAAAAGTTATTGCTGGTTGAAATGTTCCTTCTGTCATGCCCCATAGGATGGGTGATATTATGTTACAGGCTGCTTGTGGTTAAAACTTAACCAAATAAATTTTTGTAGACTATCTTGATTCAAGCTTCTTTATGGGAGATTTGAATAGAGATTAGATAAGAGTACATTTTAGGATAATAAGAGAAACTTTCACAAGATCTGGGATTGGTCAGGTTACTTGCACCTACCCTTTTTTTTTAATATATTTCTGAAACCATCCTTGTTTTTATATATTTTTCGAACTGGAGTGGGCTTTTCAATAGCAACTTTTTAGCCTTCTGGGTTTTGGGATAGGTTTGCTAGTCTTCCTTTTCCAGAGCTAATTTTCAATACAAGTTTTTCCTATATATACATATAATGATATAATTAGCGGATGAAATGTGCATATTTGTATAAAAATATTTGTGTAACACATTCCTATGTGGTACGTTTCTATGGATCCTAGCAAAATACATATCATCTGATCAGAGTAGTCAAACAGTTGAGCATAATTAAAAAAAATACCTCCCACGCAACACCACGATCCAAAGTGAAAGTAAACAACATAGTTGATGCACCAGACATGTGATCAACATGAACGCTCTGCAAGATAATTGAAATTAGTTCAATGGAAAATAAAAGGCTGGTAAGTAATTTGATGAAAACAGAGAACCTTTGGATTTCCTCGTAATTCAACAACATTGGCTTTCATATCAACAATTCCAGAATCAAGATTCCCTTCTATACGTGCTTTCTGAATAAAAAGATCCAATATGCTGACAAATAACTCAAATATCCTGTACATTGATGTAAATAATAATCACATAAATTTGATACAAATGTCCTCGTCCATATATCTGTAATGCATTGATCTCACAGACCTATTTTGTATCTCAGGAGGAAGTCCCAAAAGCCGGTTAAGAAACCGCCCAATGTCATGCATATCTGAATCAACAATACGGCCAGAGGTCTTCCCATTGGCTAATTTAAGAAATAATAACTTGAAATTATAACCAGCCTAGATAAAATAAGATCATTTATATAGGATGACAAAAGATATCGACGTAATCAGATAGTTGAAGAAAATAAATCACATGTAAATAAAATTAACCGTAAAAGTTCACCAGCACATATATCCATTTTAACTTTGTTTATGTTGCTGCTAGAAAAAAACATTTACTAAAAGAGGGAACAGAGACAGGAAATGCATATCAAAATGAATAGTTACCGTGAATTGTGTCCCTAATTATTCCCACAGAATTAAGAGCAGCTTTCGCATTCTCAATAAAATCACGGATAGTATCAGGTTGTTCATCTGAGCAACCTGGAGGTACAACAGGCAGGCTTTCCTGAAAGTGAATTTTCCATTACCACGTTAATTGTTTTCCCGTGATCAAATAAAATATCTATTCTACTGTATGAATTGTACAGTTATAAACCTGCTCCATTATTCCTCTATACATCACCATCAAGGCTCTCTTCCCATAAGAACTTTCATAATTATAAGCACTTAGTGATGGCCCAGCCCTGCATATCAATTAAGTTATCAAATACCATCAAGAAAAAAAGGCACTATTTCAGTCATTACTTGTAATTAGGTGGCGGCCCTAGACTGAGTCTCTTTTCTTCTGACCCTTTTTTTCTTTTTCATTATCTTAATGAAATAAGCTTTTGTGTTAATAAAAAGACAAACAGAGACTTGATTATAGAATGCAACTAGCCTGCGATCTCCTTGAGTTAAGGCTCCAAGAGATTCCAATCGCTTGGCAACAATTGATGCGAACCTGCGTTCTCCCGCAAGAACTGTAAAAAGTAGCCTGCAAAATGATTATCAGCTCATTACAGTTATCCAATAAACTAAACAAATAACAAAAGCATCAACATTTAGCCCAGTGGAAGGCATTTGTATTTCTTCTACTAAGTTAGATATTTGAATTTCTTCCCCCACATATTGTATCCAAAAAAAAAATAACAGAAGCATCAACATGATTAAATATGATGTCCTTTCGTCAAACTCTGGAGGAGTTACTCTTATTTCCACCATCCAAAGAAAGAGGGAACTATCTTTGGATAGCCGGTTTTTGTGCCATATCATGGGGGATATGGTTGGAAAGGAATAGAAGGATATTTAGAGATGAAAGTAGATCATGGGACTAAATTTGGGAGTTGGCACATGTAAATGCATCCTTTTGGGTGTCAACATCAAAAGTCTTTTGTAATTACCCTTTAGGTTTGATTATAAATACTTGCCCGTATACTTGTAATTAAGTGGCGGTGCGGGTGTTAGTTTTGTGGGGGTTACGGTATATCACTTCTTGTGGCTTTTGGTTTTTTCTGCCACTTTATCATTTCTTCTCTTTTGTATTGTATTTCTTCTTCTTTCATTATATCAATGAAATGGCCTTATGAGGTGTTTTTATTCAAAATATATATATATATATATGATGTCCTGAAACTTAACAAAGCACTCATGCATCATCCATTTCCAATGTTAAAGGAAACTAATGATAGAAATTTACTTTGAGGTGATTATAAAATACACTGCTTAATGGCCTTTAACGTTATGCAATAGTAAGTTCAGAATGTGTTTGCAGGCGGGAGACAGATTGTGGATCTGATTTTAGTGGCTAATGAGCTTATTGAAGAGGGCAGGAGGAGGAAGGATAAGGGGATATTATAAAACTTGATATTGAAAAAGCTTACAATAGTGTGGATTGGGAATTTTTGTTGACTGGTCTAAAAAGGAAAGGCTTCAACACTAAACCTTTGTTATGTTATTTGCTCCCATTTCGTATTAATAGTTCATGTGTTGAAACTCTGTTAACCGAACCCACATGTGAGAGGAGTGTTGAATTAGCGTTGTTTATTATTAAAAAAAAAAAATTGCCCCCCAATTATTCGCCTTTTGTAATTATTCGCCTTCTCTCATTGCCCTCAATTGGAAAGAAAAAATTCTAATCCTGGGGTGGCTCTTTTGTATGTTCTCTTTCATTTATCAATGAAATGTCTCTTATTAAAAAAAATAAAAATTGCCTTCGCCTAATAACTTTAAGCTTTTAGGTTTCTAGTGGTGATATAGCATATTTTAACACTATTGTATTAATGCTCAATATACTACAGATGGTCCATAGCTAAAAAGTATGCTACACTAGATATTTAGGACTTTTGACGTGTTTTTTTGGAAAAGACTAATAGGAACACTGTAACTTAGCTATTTCTAAAGTTTCTTCTCATGATTTAGCTTTGCCACTAAAAGTTCTTCCATTTCTCTTAGACCACAACACAGCTTTGAAAATGTTGTACTGTACCAAAGCTCCTTAGCCACTTTTCTTTTTTCTTTTTTTTTGTATAATAAACATTTCATTGATGAATGAAAGTGAAATACAAAAAGCACCCCTGGATTACAAAAAAATTCCTCCAGTTAAGGACAATAAGTGAGGGTGGGTAATTACAAAAAACCTTTTGAACGCGCAGACCAAAGCGAGGTAAATTTAATAACTAAATCCCACAACTCGTTAACAACTAAGCTCTCGTCCTGAAAAACTCTTTTATTCCTCTCCCACCAAAGAAGCCAAAGAATAGCCCGAACCGCATTGCACCAGATAACACGAGCTTTCTTGTTCAACGCCACCCCACACAACAGACCATAAAGAAGGGACTGCAGCTGTAATGGCCTAGGGCCATGTATGGAGAAAACATCTAGCAGCTTGGACCAAATTTGAGAGGTGAAGGGGCAGTCCCAGAAAAGGTGATTCAGGTCTTCACGATCAGCATTGCACAGGGCGCATCTATCAGGGCATAACGCCATAGTCGAATACCTTCTCTGAATCTTGTAACTATCCTTCCATATCGCCTTAGTAAGAATAGTGGGAGGAGAAGAAGTATCCTTGAAGAGCGCCCCAAAGGCATGTTTACATGAAAAGGTTTCACCACCTCCTGTCCAGACTCTACTATCCATGGAGGTATCCGGCTTAAAGTAATTGAGCAACTCCGGCGGAGAGATAAAATTATCCCCTTCGTCATCCTTGAAGTTCCTTCTAAAGCCGATGTTCCAAGCACTACAATGAGGGTCCCAGTAATCATTAACCGTGACCTGAGGAGAGAGTGCTAGACGGAAGAGGGCTGGAAAGACATCCTTGAGAGGTCTGGAAGGATTGGACCATTTATCAACCCAAAACCTAATATCATTTCCCTTGCCAAGTCTGATGGAGGAGAAAGACCACAAGAGATCATCTAGCTTGGCAATGGCTTTCCATGGACTGCGAGAAGAACAATAAGGATTAGCCTTCGTCCTCCAACCCGTAGCTGAAACCCTGTGACACGCCTTAATAACAGAAACCCATAAGGAATCATCCTCCAAAGGAATTCTCCAAAGCCATTTCTTTTTTTTGATGGTAAACAAGCTATTTCATTGATATATGAAAGAGCCAAAAAGGCCAAAGAGGATTACAAAAAAGCTTTCCAATTGAAAGCAATAATAGAAGGAGAGTAATTACAAAAAGATTTACAGTTAGCACTCCACGTAGAGGCATTAAGAACACTAGCCTCCCACACCTCACTCCACGGTCTATCCTTGCCTTCAAAAATTCTTCTATTACGTTCTAGCCACACGTTCCAAAGGATTGCTCTCACCCCATTGTCCCATAAAAGTCTTTTCTTTTTGTTGGTGAAGAGCAAACTACCTCCAATGAGGGCTTTAGTATTAGCCTCATGATCTTTGTGGAAGATCCACCCCATATCAAAGGTTTCCAGAAAAGACCTCCATATTTTAAGAGAGAAGGAGCAGTGAAATAAAAGATGAGAGGTAGACTCAGAACACTTCCTACAGAGGCTGCACCAATCAGGTTGGAGAGTGATCCATCGATTTCTTGATTGGAATTTTTGGTTGGAGTTGATGCCATCATTGAAAATCAACCATAAGAACACTTTAATCTTCAAAGGAGACTTTCCCTTCCAAAGATAATTAATGACTCTTTCACTAGACTTACTGGAAAAACCATGATTTTCATCCGGAATCCACACTCTAGTGTCCTCCCTATCTCTTAAGCAGGTGGGATCCAAAAGAGAGAAGAAGTTAATCCACTCAACCACTTCAGCATCTTTGAGATTTCTTCTGAAAGCAACCACCCAAGAGCCATGCTCATCATTCCAGAATTTGTTGATAGGCTGCTTCTTCAGCACTGCTAAACGATACAAAGAAGGGAAAAGAGAAGCAAGGGTTCTATCCCCAATCCACACATGTTCCCAAAACAACACAGCACTGCCTCTTCCTACACAGAACCTGCAATTAGCCTCCATAATCTGCTTTAGAGCATAAATGTTCTTCCAAGGGGATCTATTGCCACTGTAAGTCTTGATGGCCGAGCACCAGCCCATCAAATCCAGCCCATGAATTTCCCGAATGATCTTGTGCCATAGAAGATGAGGTTCCAAAGGGAAGCGCCATAACCATTTCATAAGGAGGGCTTTGTTCTTCTGCTGCAACCCGCCAAAAGCCAAACCACCATTAGCTAGAGGTAATGGGATTCTATCCCATTTAACAAGATGACAGCCTTTTAAACCCCCAGCCCCTTTCCAAAAGAAAGACCTTAAGATCTTATCAATGTTCTTAGTCACAGCCACAGGAGCTTTGAAAACGGATAGGAAATAAGTAGGGAGACTACTTAATATAGAGTGGATAAGAGTGAGTCTCCCACCTCTCGATATCATGATATTTTTCCATTTGTCTATGCGCTTGGTGATCTTATCAATTACCGGATCCCAAAAAGCTTTATTAATAGGATTTCCTCCAAGGGGTAGGCCCAGATAAAGAAGGGGGAGCCTCCCAACCCTAAATCTGCCATTCTCCTCAAGCCAAAGGATGTCTTCATCATCTAAGTTAATGCCAGCAACTGCGGATTTGAGATAATTGACAGTCAAACCAGACCCATCTTCGAACTGTTGGATAGTGATGACAAGGTTGCTGATAGATTCTTTGGTGAAATGAGAGAAAATGAGAGTATCATCAGCGAATTGGAGGTGGGACACTTCCATATTGCCAATCTTAAACCCTTTAATCCAGCCTCTCGCTTGATTTCTTATGAGAAGTCTGCTAAAACTGTCGGCAACCAAAAGAAACATGAAGGGAGATATGGGGTCGCCTTGTCTAACACCTCTCGAAGCACCGAATTTACCCTTAGCTTTTCCATTGATGAGGATAGAAAAGCTAACACTGTGGAGACACCCTTTCAGAAGAAGAGATTTGTTTCTATTGATGATATTGCCAAAAGCTAGACAACCTTTCAAAATGGGTTTAGAAACAATGCCCCATCGAACCAGATTAGTACCACCATCCTTTGCTGCACCTTTCCAGAAAAAGTCCCTAGGCAATTTTTCCAGATCCTTAGCAATGGTAACTGGAATAGAAAAAACAGATAAATAATAGGTGGGAAGATTGTTGAGGAGTGATTGCACAAGAGTCAATCTTCCACCTTTAGACACCATCACATTCCTCCACCTATCAATTCTTTTAGAGATTTTTTCCACAACAGGATTCCAGAAAGCTTTGCTGTGAGGGTTACCTCCTAGAGGAAGGCCGAGATAGGTCATAGGAAGCTTCATATCCTTGCAGTGAAAGGCAGTAGCCACCTCCTTAACAATGGAATCTTCAAGATTAATACCTGCTACCATCGTTTTATCAAGATTGAACTTCATACCGGACACTTTCTCAAACACGCGAAGGACAGCAAGCAAATTACTGATGTTCAGTTTATCAGCCGTAGAAAATATAAGGGTGTCATCAGCAAATTGTAAGTGAGAGATGGACTCCATACCAACCCCCGAGAAAAGGCCACGAAAGAGACCAAAAGCTTCAACACTAGTAAGGATTCTACTTAGAGCGTCAGCCACGAGGGTGAAAAGAAAAGGGGAGAGGGGGTCCCCTTGTCTCAAACCTCTCTAGCTTTAAATTTAGACCGCGGCTTCCCGTTAATAATGATGGAGTAGTTGACAGTAGATAAACAGCCCCTTATCCAATTCCTCCACCTCGAGCCAAAGCCTTTGGCAGACATCACCCCATCAAGGAAATCCCAATCAACCCGATCATATGCCTTTTCCATATCCAGTTTAAATATCAGCCCTTTCCTTCTCGAGATTCTCCAAGATTCCACTAACTCATTAACAATAAGAATGGAATCGACTATTTGCCTGTTGCCTATGAAGGCATTCTGGAATTTAGAAATTGTATTGGGTAGCACTGATTTCAGTCTATTAGCTAGGACTTTAGCCAGGATTTTATAAGGTCCTGTTGTGAGGCTTATCGGTCTGAAATCCTTCACTTCTTTAGCATCCTCCTTCTTCGGGATTAGGGTAATAAAATTAGCCACTTTTCTTTTTAAAATTGGATACCACAGAGTAGGCGCTCCAAAGTCCAAATTCCCTAACGCTTTGCTCTGAAAGACCCAAGGGGTTTGAAAGGTACCAAGAACCTCATTCCAGCAAGCAACACTAAACAAACACAAAAATAACAAGTAGAATATCCGCTCAACTACCACTCCGTTTTCTAATCCCATATTATTTATAACCAACATTCTCCTAATGAACTCCACGTCTAATTACCAATATGCCCTAGATAATACCTGAACAAAATCTTCATAGTTCCCAATTTTAAAGCATGTGTTCTCTTCTATCAACCCCGTCAACTTAATTATGCTTCTCCAAGGGCATCTAAGGCGGCAGTGTTAACATTCTTCATAAACTATCCCTTTCTCCACATCATGGAAACTAACAATTATTTTTTTCCAACATGGCCCCTTTTGGCTCCTCATCGAAGAATCTCCAACGCCATTTAACAAGTATTTCTTTTATAAGAAAAAAACCTTTTCATTGATGTTTGAAAGAGCCAAAAAAGCGGCCAAACAAAACTACAAAAAGGCCATCCAATTGGATGCAATTATCGAGGGGTCATAGTTACAAAAAGATTTACAATTTGCACTCCAAGAGGAGCCGTTAAGAACACTAATCTCCCAAACCTCCTCCCAAGATCTAGAATTACCCTCAAAGATTCTTCTATTCCTCTCAAGCCAAGCATTCCAAACAATAGCTCTCACCCCATTATCCCAAAGAGTTCTTTTCTTCTTGTCATAGCTCAAGGCACCTCCGAGGAAAGCTATAGTGTTAGAGATATGGTCCTTGTGCATCACCCAAGCCGTGTTGAATAAGATGAGTAGTGACCTCCAAAGAGAGAGAGAAGCTACAGCCAAACAAAAGATGCTCCGTGGTTTTCGAACACTTCATGCACAAGCTACACCAATTCGGCTCGAAAGAGATCCAAGGGTTTCTAGATTGAAATTTTTTATTGGAGTTGATCCATCGTTGATAACGAGCCATAGAAAAACCTTGATCTTCATAGGGAGTTTACCTTTCCATGTGAGTAAAATATTGCTGCCACTCCAAAGCAAATTGAGAGCAGACTTACTAGAGAAACCGTGAGAAACGTCCGGATTCCATTGCCTAATATCATCCCTGTTGCTCAAGCGTATAGGCTCCAAAAGAGAGTGAAGGTTTATCCACTCACCTATCTCATTATCTTTGAGGTTTCTCCTAAAATCAACCACCCAAGAATTCAACTCCTCTTTCCAAAAGCTGCTGACAAGGAGACTCTTTTGGATAGCAATGTTGTAAAGATTAGGAAACAAAAGTTTGAGAGCCTTATCTCCAGCCCAAACGTGATCCCAAAAAGAAATGGAGATGCCTCTACCCACCAGGAAAGAACAATTTGCTTCCATAAAGTTTTTGAGTCTATGAATGTGCTTCCAAGGAGATCTATTATTACAATTGGTCTTGATTCCACTGCACTAACCCATCTCATCCACCCCGTGAATGCCTACTACCACCTTGTGCCAAAGAAGGTTAGAATCCGAGGAGAACCGCCACAGCCACTTGAGAAGAAGAGCTTCATTCTTTTTTTTCAAACCACCAAAGGACAGACCACCCAAAGCAAGAGGGAGAGGGATTTTATCCCACTTGACAAGGTGACATCCGACAAGACCATCCGCCCCCTTCCAAAAGAAAGATCTAAGGATTTTGTCAATGGACTTAGTAACATGGATGGGAGCTTTGAAAACAGAGAGTAGTAAATGGGAAGGCTGTTTAAAACAGACTTTAACAGAGTTAATCTTCCCCCACGAGAGATGAGAATTTTCTTCCACTTAGTGAGTCTTTTGAGAATCTTATCAATAATCAGGTCTCAAAAGCTTTTGGTGGAGGAATTACCACCAAGAGCAAGGCCAAGGTAATTGAAAGGAAGCTCCCCCACCACAAACCTACCATTATCCACGATCCACTGCCTCTCTTCCTCCTCAAGATTGATGCTAGCCACCATGGATTTGAGAAAATTGACACTGATCCCAGATCCTTCTTCAAACAATTGCATAGCATTCACAAGGTTGAAAATCTTGTCTTTTTTTCAGATTCCCAACCCCGATTCCTCCTCAGTTTACAATTCTTTGGAGTTGCCCCCAACAGAATTCCATGATAAGGCATCAGAAATGACAACACACATCACAAGAAAAAAGCATTTAGGGATAGATTTAAAACTTGGTACATAAATTTCTTCAACAAACTTCACACATTCAATTTTCCAGTGAAATCATCTATAGTCTGCATGTCTTTCTTAAGCTTCCCAGATCCCACAATTGGTATAATGTTCTGATCCATGAATAGCATAAGCACCAGCATAAAGGGACAGCAGAGTAGCTTGAAGGTGTTGGAATTAGGTGTTTGAGACATGACAATGTATTCAGATAAAACTATGGAGTCCGGAAAAGAAGGAAAAATATGAATACTGTACCATGGCTATTAGTTAGATACTAAATTATTTAACACCAGCATACTAATGATGCAACCACAAATTCAAGACTTGTGACTACAGAAACCAGTCGTGTCAAAGCACCTGTATTGAGGTGCCGAAGCTTGATTTGAGCGATGAGTTCTTCCAAATTGTTGAATTGCTCGATCAGCACTCCAAGGGAGTTCTAAAGTCAAGTGAACTCTTCTTTTCTGCCATGAGATATGACAAAAACTATCAATATTGAACAATACTATGAGATAGCAATTATTCGTATAAATAGTTGAATAAAGTTCACTCTAATTACTAATGTAAATTCAGTCAGCGATTCAGTCTAAGAATAAAGAATGGATATTTGAGAGCAGGATATACATGAGACATAAACCTGATTTGCAGCTCTTCTATCTGCCTGCAATGAAACACCAGCTGATCCAGCTTCAGATATGATAGCAACCAATTTTTTACCATCCATAAAGAGCTGTTTCTCATGCATATTGACCATTTCCATTGTCACATCCTTCCTAAACAAAATAGAAAAACAATCTATTTAGTAATATATAACAATTTAAAAAGAAAAATAATAACAAAATTGAAAGAAAAAAAACTCACGTGTTCCGTGGCTGGTAAGTCACACCTTTTCCATTCGTGGACCTTACAAGCATTCCTCTTCTTCCAGTTATTTCAGCAACTTTATCAGGGCCTCCAAGCTGCAGAAAAGTTGCATCAACCATCACGGGGAAATAGAGCATCAGAGTAAGGAAACACGAGGGCATGTGAATGCACATAAATGCATATAAATATCCAGCACGTAACAGATATTTTACATTCGGCAGTAACTCTGTAATCTATATTTCATTGCATGCAACATTTTTTTTTCTTTTCTTTTTGTAAAAACTTGAAACAGATATTTGAATTGTGAAGATTGAGGAACAAACCCAAATAAATTCAAGCATCACAACCTACAGGGGATCATTTCATCTCAATCTTACAAGATGCATCACAAGCAAATCAAAAATTTGGGTTCACAGTGTTTTAAGCTTTATAACACCAGAGGTCTCGACTAAGGAATATTAATCACAAGCTTCTTTACCAAACAAAGTATCTGCATGGAAGATGTAAAAGATCTCAATGCAAGCTAAAATAATTTATTCTCTCATCTTCAATAATTTATTGCCTGAAAAAAAAGACTTTAAAAACAATAGCACTCAGTTCTCTTACATATTCTGATAAAAATTATTTACTGCATTTAAATATCAAGTTTGATGACCTGATCCCAACCATAGTACAAATTATCGGTTGCTATTGGTGTCATGTCTTGGAAATTTCTTGCCATATCCTACTGAAGGTGAGAGATGGTAAAACAAGGATACAAGAACCAAAATATTTCAAAATAAACTGAAGATGGCAGATCTTCTATCCATACTTAAGCACCAATGTTAAGAGAAATATTTCAACACGCCAGAATCATATGATTTACAAAGATTAGCAAAATAAAAAATCTTCGAAATTTAATGCAACGAAGAATTGATTTAACTAAACAATAAACAAAAGGATACAGAAAGAAATTTGTAATGAAATAATGCAATGGAGAAAAACAAGCCTTAGAGCTTGGAAGATATATAATGGTTCGAAACACAGAACATACATGCATACCTGATCAATAATATCATCCAAAGGATTGTTTGGAAGATTCAAAGAACGAATAATCTCCAGAATATTAGATTTACGATCTGAAGCAGCTTCATACCTAATAGTAGGAAAGAAAAAAGTATTATAACTTCAAGTGAAGTGTAGATAACTGAACTTCCGGGATGAATATGATCACCAACACCAGTAGACATTAAATTTACAAAAAGGAAAACTAATAAAATATGATACCGTTTCAAAAGTTCGGCTATAACAGCTTTTTTTTCTTGAAGATACTCATCAGTCTTTTCCTTGCAAGAATGACATGACCACTCCACAGATACATCCATCAGAGGAGGGTCCAGACAGGCAAGATGAACAAGATGGCCACAACAGGAACATTGAAGTAATTTTTTCCTTTCCTGCCCAAACAGCAGATTTCTCTCACTAAAAGTGTCAAAACATCAACTTCAAATTACCTCAAGAAAATTACCTCTTCAGTATTGCAAATCTCACAGATCTGAAACTCATCATCAGATTCGGTAGATTCAGGAGCAGAATCAGCTGCAGGAATGATATTGTAAAAAGCTACATAAAAAGCCTTCAGAAAAATCAAGATTTTTCATCCCAACTATAACAAGATGCCATGTGATAAGAAAAACATAGATGCCCAGAACATGGAACACAAGAAGAAATAATTCTCAATATCATGATATTTTTTTAATAATAAACCAGACTTTTCATTGATATGAGAAAAGACCAAAAAGGCCAATCAAACATTACAAAAACGCATTCCAGTTCACAGTTATAGTAGGAGAATAGTTACAAAAAGATTTACAAATGCGCATTAAGGATAGAATACTCTCAAATTTCATCCCATTGTGATTCAACAAAAAATCTCTCATTTTGCTCAAGCCAAATATTCCAGCATATTGCTCTTACTGCATTATACCAAATGATCTTCCTTCTACCTTGCAATAATCTTCCACATGTGAGGGACGAAAAAATGCTCTTAGAATCATAATTCATCACCCAACTCATCCCAAACATGTTAAACAACATATTCCACAACATTTGAGAAAAGCCACAATGGAAAAGAATATGAGCAGGATCTTGAGAACTATTTTAGACATTAGCTACACCAATTAGGTTGAAAAGATATCCAGGGTTTCCTAGCATTTTAGACATCTCATCAGGAAAAAAGAGATGGGGAAGAAGTGTAGCATTTTGCTAGACATCTCACTTCCTGAATAATGCAATTTAGAGACTTTTCTGTAACTTCCTTTGGCATGGGTGGAAACACTGTCCATCGCTTTTGTTTTCACTTTTTGAATAAATGTAAGTTTCTTATCGTAATAGGTACTGTATAAGGAAATTGACAATGAAATTTGAAAAGGAAAAAGAATAAATAATTCTGAGGCTCCAAACTCAAGTGAGATACATGAATGAAAGAAAAATAAGAAAACATGCATCAAATGCATAAAAAGATAACTATCAAATAACCCACTTTCAGATTCTTCATCACTTTCACCATCACTTGCAGGTTTCCATTTTGCAACTTTCCTAACTCTCCCGTTTAGTGAAATACCAGGAGTTGCTGAGTGTCTCTTCCTTTGAAGCTCCTTCACAGTTTCCTCCTCTAAAGCAAGATCAAGAAGAAAATATCACACAGTTGATGAACAAAGAACTATAAAAACGTGATCAAGCAAACCACACACACCAGGGAGAGTATCAGGCTTGTCAGGCAAAGGGTAATTTTCTTCCACAAACTTGAGCAACAGTTCTCGAGGCCCAGAAACAAAATCATCAAGTTCAATGCCCTGAACAATAAGGAAACTTTTTTAAAATAAAATTTCACATTGGACCGGTACAACTTATCATCTACTGAATATTAGATGGGAGGTACATGAGAACACATGATAACATTTAAATAAGGCACACACATATTTTGTAACCGCTTCCTCAGTGCGTGCCTCTCCAGTACTTTGCAGGCCAATGACAACACACTTATCTTCCAATAATGCTTGCTTGGCTAGTTTAATAGCAGCAGGAACCTTAGCAGACATGCACATATGTCTAAAGAAACGCTACAGAAGCAAGAGGAGAGGAAAACTCAAGTAAAAGAAATAATAGACAAGAAATAAACTTCTTAAAAACAAACTTCAAAATGCATTAAAAATTCAATAAAAGGAAAAACTCAACTTCTAGTAAGAGCCGCCCATGAGGCACCAGCCGGAGTGGCATTAGCCACTCCCTTGTATATGGGAGGGCGGAGGGTGGGGGTTTGATACCACCCTCCCTGAAATTTCCCCTCCCCTACCTATCGTTTGTAAAATAAAAAGTTCTAGTAATAGCCCAATCAAGACCAGATATACCTGATGGCTTGCCCAATATAATCGCCAAAGTTGACTAGTGCTAGGTTTATCACTAGTAACAAAGGTGTTTGCTGTCATCAATTCTAACCGTAACTTTGCCCAAAATCCTGCTGCTGATGTATACATTTCCTGAGTAAAATAGGATATGAGATGACAGTTAAGAGACGATCATAAAATGCATGAAAGCATGAAAATTAAAGAGTTCTACTACAGAAGAGAGGGGAAGCCCTCCAAGGGCTCAGCTAGATCCAAATCTAATTGAACAAAGTCAAAATACCTTCACAAAATGATAACATTCTCATCTCCCTATTAAAGCGTTGTTGGTACATCTTAAACAAAAAAGATCGTGAAACAATCAATTAACAAATGGCTTGAACTATTTTATAACAGCCCCTCACCCCCAGAAAGAAGAGATTATCCATTTATCAATTTTTCTGAAAATAGAGCACTTAAAACATTGTACCATCATCTCAGCTTCTAGTGGTGCTTCAATAATTTCAAATTCAGCTCCTTGGTAGCTAAGTGTGCGACACACATACATGCCCCTGAAAGTTAAAAGAAAGATCAAGCTAAGTATATTGTCATACACTTAAAACAAATAACCATAAACCTTGCCTTGCTTTCATGTCCATGGCAACAAGTTCTAGAGCCCCAACACCCCCTCTCTCCAAAGCACCTGCAGAAATATTTTATCAGGATTTGTTTTTCTCTAAGAAATACATGGACTGCATATTCATTAGGATTGATGGAAGAGAGGAGGAGGTCAGTTCTATACTATTCCACACTTCCTCAATGCTCTGAATTGCAGAGGTGCACTTAAAATTTTTTCTTTTATCAGAAACAGAAAATTGTGAAAAAGAATAATGCATGAACCATTAGTATATTACACAACTCAATTGGCTAGTTTTTACTTTTTTGTAACTCCTTTGGTTAGATGGGAAGTTTCCTCTTCCTCCCTCTGGTACTCTCCATACATTACATTATTGTGAAGCTTGATGGTTTATTGAACTCCCTCTCTTCTTTTGTTGTGGAATGGGGATGTCTCTTTTGGGACCTCCTTCCCCGTGGTGTTTAACTAGCACCTCATATTGTCATTTTTAAGATTAAATTAAATAAATAAAACGTTATCGGGATTGAAAGTTCCCCCCCGCGCCATCTTTTATAATTCTCCCATGCACAATTAATACATAAATCTAGAAGTTACTCTCTTCTTTAATTACTCATGCATATCAGATTTAGTCAAGGGTAACTTTTTTAACCAAAAACATAACTTCTAAAAATAACGTGAAATCTATGAAGGATGTTTCCAGCTGCCCCCAATGCCTATCCTTTGGGATGGTGGTTTGGTTTCTCTTAGAGTTCCCTTGTAAAGGTTTTTGTAATATAGTCCGTCTCAAATTGCCCTTATTTGTTTTTTTTTTTTTTTAATCGTTTGAGGGCTTTTGTACCCCCCCCCCCTTTCATCTTATCATAAATTGTTTCTTATAAAAAAAATTTTAAAATATAACCCAAAGCCGGATCTTTTATAATCCCATGCTCAAGTTACTCTCTGCTTGAATGTACTCAGTGGCTGAGCAGTAATTAAAATGATGTTCCAGCCCCCAACCCATTTTGCTGGCTCTGCCAGGGTAAGTCGATCCTGTGATATGAAAAAAAAATATTAAAAGTTAAGAGAGATTAAGTGAAGAATCATGTGTTCCTTATTTGCAAGAAGCTGAAATTTTCATTTTTCAGCAGCACAGAAAACCCAGATGTCAAAAATTATACAAACTTCTTTTTTAAGAAAACAAGATTTTTCATTGATGAATAAAAAGCCTAAAAGGCCAAAAGAACTACAAAATGGCTTTCCAATTGGCAACAATAATCAAAGGAGAATAATTACAATTAGCACTCCGAATGGAGGCGTCATAATCACTAAATCCCATATCTCATCCCAAGATTAAATATGTTCTCAAAAGTTCTCCTATTTCTTTCAAGACATATGTTCCTTCCGACAAACTGCTCTCACCGCATTGTTCCAAAGGATTTTTTTTTTCCAACAAGCAAAGCTCCACCCAAGAAGTTAGTTGATAATTCGAGGATCTTCTCCTCCAAAAAAAAGTCAAGGTTTTTGCTTGGACTTTGGCACTTGAGGGTTTAAAGTTAAACACACATGAGAAGCTACAAAAAAGATTACCAAACATGCTTTTATCTCCTAACCGATGTGTTTTATTTTATGCTAGAGAAATGAGGAAAACGTCAGCCATCTTTTTAGTCAATAACCCTTTGCCAGAGCTGCTGGAATCCTTTGCTTCAAATTTTGGGTTTAAGCTGGTGTCTTCCCCGTGATGGACCTGATTTGTTGTTTCAATCTCTTGGGGTGCTGATTTTAAGAACAAGACACTAGAAATATAGAGGAATGCAGTTTTCGCTCTCCTGTGGGAGGTGTGAAAAAAAAGGAACAGAAGGATATTAAAAAATACAGCTAGAAATTGGGAAGATGTGTGAGAATCAGTGTATCCTTTTTG
This sequence comes from Gynostemma pentaphyllum, assembly GCA_028015215.1. NCBI lineage: Eukaryota > Viridiplantae > Streptophyta > Magnoliopsida > Cucurbitales > Cucurbitaceae > Gynostemma > Gynostemma pentaphyllum. Next base: position 17,769,634 of record CM051355.1, read on the forward strand.
GCCTCTTCTTGGAGCACTTTATCTAAACTCTTTTGTTATTACACTTTTTTTTATCAATTAACTCCAGTTGGAGCTGCTTTTTGTAAGCCTTGGAGTCTTCTGTGCTTTGCACCCATACTTTTGTATTGATATCTCATCAATGAAAGTTTTCAATTCACCTTAAAAAAAATACAACTACTGCATGAAGAAACTCAGAGCAAATTTTAGCAAAATGAATGAGATAAATCTTTAAGATTTGAGTGAATAATATAGAAAAATCTAAGAAAGTAATATGATATCAGCAATTCTTGAAAGCAACAATACTAAATCATAATCAGGTCACAACAAACCAGGAAGTTTATTATAAAAAGCCATACCACCAAACACAATGGGTTTTAGATATAAAAAAAAGCGAACATTCTACCATAGAATATGTGCAGAAGAGATCCATTTATGGGGCAAACCTGAAGCTCAAGAACAGCTTCGCCTGTTCGAGTTGGCTGACTTCCAGCTTCAGGTACCAAATTTTTGGCTTTATGGCACTGCAGTGAAGATATTAACACTTAGAAACAAGGTTATACGCCACTGAGTATTTATTGCAAGGATAATATACCTCCAAAAAGATTTTGAATATAGCCAACCACAACAGATGAATCTGAAAGGAAGATGAACTCTAATACCTCATCAAATATCACAAGACCATCAAATCCTGATCCACACCACTGAACAAGCTGCTGCAGGCGAGAACGACCTCTCTCAGAAGATGCTATGAGGCTGCTGTACGTCAAAAAAATAACTCCTTCATTGACACCAACAGACTTTGAGTCAAGCTTTGAATAAGGCAGCTTGTTTAAAGCATGCACTGCAAATGAAAAAAAAAAGAACAAAAATGTTAGGCTATGAATCAAACGTTAAAAGAATGGAACACAAACCAATAAATGTGCCTATATTGCTGATATACTCAATCATCAACACCAAGAAAAAATTGTCAGAGCAAAATAGGATAACAAGAAGATCATAACCACATGTGGGCAGGAGGGAAAAAGAAGATCATAATCACTTCTCACATGTGGGCAGGAGGGAAAAAGAAGAGCATAATCACTTCTCACATGTAGCCTTAGATTTACTATTGACCACTAATACATGGGCTATTAGCCTATTAATGTGGAGATATAGGAGATGACTACATAAGACATTTTAATTTAGAATCTTCAGTTTGACTGCAAGTAAAATTACAAGTATTTCAAAAAAATTGAGCTACTAAACCAAGGTTAATTTGAAAATCCTTTGGCTGATTGATGGTAATGGACCATGGTGGTTTTACAAGAATTTTTATGAAAGCAATACAGAAAGGAATAATTCCAAAGAAAGTCAAAGTTTTCTTGTGGATTTTAATCAATAAGGGGCTTAATACAAACAATAAAATTCAATTGAGACAGTGTGGTATATGCCAGCCATATGTTTTTCTATGGAATAGGTTCTCACAACTATTCCAAGTGTGTTGGGTGTTTCCAAACAGGGGGCTAATGGGTGCATAGTCTCCCTTCTTTGAGTTTGTGGGTGTCCTTTCAAAGGTTAAAAGAACATTATTTGGGAGAATGCGGTGAAAGGGATTTGTCAGCAAGCTTGGTTGGTTGGAATGTAATAGAAGAATCTTCCAGGATGATCATAAGACATATGAGGAGATTTGAGATAACTGCATTTTTGTCGAATTCTTTTGCAGTGTAAATTGTAAAGTTTTGTATAATTGCTCTCTATCTACTATTGCTTCAAATTGAAATGTGTTTTCGTAATTCCCAGTAGCTTTTGTACGTTTCACTTTATCTGTTTCATATTCATATTTAAAAAATGCATGGAAGACTTGTGTGATCATTTACAGAAAAAAAGGCTCTAGAATGAAGATCTGAAATTTATGAACTACCAAGTCAAAAGATTTCAAGATTAGATTCCTTTTTTTAATTTGAAAAAAGTGGAAGCCTACACAAAGAGTTAGAGAAAACATTAATAAATTATCATTACCATTATATTGGCGATGCAAGGATAATATGTACAGAACGTAGTAACTTACATATAAGATACTTAGTGTTCTTCCTCATTACAGAAACCAATCTCATGGATAAATAAATGGGCCAATATTCTGCAAATGTTTTGAGCACTAACATCCCGTCTATCTACAGAAATCGTCTAATTTCATCCTCATATTCAATAACAGTGACCAGGACCTATGAATTCAAGTTACTGTCCTCGTGCTACAAAGTTTTGGGACATTCCTCCTTTTATCATAGCTAACAATAAATAATTGGTGAGCAAACTTCAATAGAAGTTTTTTTTTTGTATAGTTGTCATGTGTTTGTTAGCAATGTGGCACCTCTACTTGATTCTCAACCATTTTTTGTTTGCACTATCAAACTAATCAATAAATCTCTTTTTCCCAAGTTCAATTTTTTTTTTTAAAAAAACTCTGAATCTTCTTCAGATCATTCAATTCCAGAAATAATCTAAAGATTAGGTCTTACCAATAAAAAAAATAGCAAAAAAACTTTGGAATATTATATTTATTTTTTAATAAACATTAAAAAAATTGAGTTACAATACAATTTCTTCTATAAACTGATTTAAAACTACCTTCAATACATGAAGCACCTACATCATCCAGGTCTCTTCTAGCATCATACTTCAGATCTGAACCAACAGAAACCCACCTGTGCAAGAACATTAGAAGCTTGAGAAGATATTAGAAACATAAATTGAAAACACAAAAGTACTACCAAAGCAAAAATGCAGTATAATTTTTTTTCGGAGATCTTCAAGCTGTCCAGATCTAAATGCTTTAGTTTTCATGAAGTCTAAAGCATTTAGACTTGTGGGTCCTATCTTTTTTGACATCGTTTCCTACCTAATAACATTTTTTTAGATGAACTCACAAAAATTTAGAAATGAAAAAGAGTACAGAAAGAGGATGAGACGTCCTCAAGCATAAAGCATTACAAATAAGTCTTTATCTAATAAAACAGCCCAAACCCTTGTAAAAAACAAATTATGATAGCATCCGCTCCCAAATCTTGTGTATGAATGCTTTAAAAGTCTTAAGGCGGCCTCAAGGCGTTTTCTCATGAAGAGGCGAGGCGTAAGCCTCAAGGCGGTGTGAGGTGTAAGCCTCATTTTGGATTAAAAAAAATACTAAAAATTATAAAACATAAGACATTTCAACTTTCATAGATAAAGTGATAACAAAAAAGTCTCAAAACATAGTTTGAAGTCTAAATGAACAACAAAAAGGGAATCCACAATCCATCAAAGTATTAACCTATTAGTCTTCGTCCAATGTCCCCCACCACCGAACACTTCTTTCTCAATTCTAAATGTTGCCGCCGTAGGTAAGCAAGTGGTGGAGAGGAATATAATATTAGGGTTTGTCTTTTATGAAAGGCTCTCTATTATTTTATTAAATTGAGCATATATTTTAATCTTAAAGAAAGCCCAATTGTATTTTAATCGAATTACTTATCTTTTCTGGCTAAGTAAGGGACCAACAATTTTAAGTAAATTTTTTTTAACTGAGTACAGTGAGGCGTACGCCTCTTAAGCCTCAAGGCGTAAAAACCTAAAGGCGTATGTGGTATGCCTCACATGGATGGGGCGTAAGCCTCATTTGGAGGCCATCGAGGCTTATGCTCAGAGGCGATTTCTGGCCGCCTCGCCTCAAGGCACTCACGATTTTTAAGACACTGTGTGTATCTCACGCTCTTTATCTTATAATATTTTATGTTTGTTCTCTTTTTAATATCGGCCAATTTACATACACCTCAACTAATTACATTTTTTTTTCCCAAAAACAAAACAAAAATTTAAAAAGGGGACCCCATATGTCCCATTGAAAGTTCACAAGCTCTACTCAACTCTATGAAGAAAGATCATTTAGAATACAATCAACTTAACTGATTTGATAATAAATATCTATCACGGAAGTTAGCTCTAGTCAAATATTTTTTTTGTATAAGAGTTAGTTTGTCAAATAATGTAATTAGTTAACATATACAACCAATGAAGATATCAAGTACATCATGCATAAGTGCGTGTGTAATGGTTAATAATAATTTAATCTTAAAGTTAATTGCAGAGATTGCAAGCTCAAACTTACAATGCTTTCTTCCTTCCATGGTGCCAATTCTCCCATATTAAACCTGCAATAGTACGACCTTTACCAACACCAGCTCCATCTCCAATAAAGAATCCTGCTCTGGTATCATTTGGGAGATGGTGCATATGTCTCTGTATTTGTATAAGACAGTACCTTAAATTTGAACCAAAAACTTTAAACTATTGACCATAAAAACATCAACTATCAACAAACAAACCTGAGAAGCATAAACTAATGTCTCAATTTGAAGGCATGACAAAGCCTTAGAACTTTCTAAATCATCCGTGATTTTTAATTCATAAGTAGGTTCAGGGGGCTGCATAGCAGATAAGGAGGAGGTCTCCACAACGGGATCTGGGTGAGGCGGTCCAATGGATAGCTTGGAAGGATGCTGCATAGAATGCCAAAAACAGAGTCATCTAAGAGTGAGGTCTTACAGATTCAACCGAATCACAGAACGGAAATCTTTTGGTCGTGAAGTTGTAGGGATTCACTATTACTCACATATTCTGTAAACGTTTCTCCCGCCATACCACCTTCATCTTCTTCTCTTTCCACTTCAATGGCTACCTGACAAATATCAACTCATATAGATATTGCAAATTTAATAATTATACAGCCAAAAAAATAATTGAAATACAGGGAGAAATTTTGACTATGATCAGTCGGTTTTGAGATGGGCCATCAATACGAATGAAAGAAGAATGTAAATGAATGAATGAATAATTTAATAAATAATTAAAAAGTAATATTGATGTCAGGCAAACATCCAAAACATAATCACTATCTAAGAAACAACGTTTCTACAAGGAAGAAAACAAGTGTAGTATCCATATGATTAGGATTTCCAATATTTTCTTGAGAAAAGAACAAAACGAACTTTTGGGGGTAAGTTCAAATGCTGATTCCTTAGAAGACTAGTTTGAAGTCATTGGGGATTCCGAGGGCTCTTTCATCTCTTTTGATGTTAATAGGGAGGAAGGAGTATTAGACTAGCCAATTGGCTAAGAATTATTTTTTGGAAAAGACACATTTCATTGATGAATTGAAAAGGAAAACAAGAAAAGGGGCACCCAAGGATTACAAAAAATTCCTCCAGGTTAGGGCAATTACCGAAGGCGAATAATTACGAAAAGCCTTATGATTAGCAGCCCAAAGGGAGCTAAACCTAATAGCCTGCTCCCACAAAAATTTAACATCTAAAGAAACATCATTGAACACCCGATTATTCCTTTCCCACCAAATCAGCCAAGTGATCGCACAAACCGCATTGCGCCAAAGGACCCAGGCTTTCTTCTTAAGGTAGAGTCCGCATAATAAACCTTGGAGGAAACCAAAAGGCTGCATCGGATGGGGGCCATTCCAGTTAAATATAGAAAACAATTTCCCCAACAAAGAATAAGAGAAGGGGCAATTCCAAAAGAGATGGTTGGGATCTTCAGCATTAGAATGGCACAAAACACAGCAATTGGGGCAAAGAGACATAAACGGGAACCTCCGTTGTAGCTTGTCATTCGTGTTCAGCCCTTCCACAAACATCGTCCACATAAACACCTTAACTTTTTTGGGGTAGACATCCTTCCAAATAGCTTGGATTAAGTCTTGAGGGAGAGCGGGAGAATTCAAAAAAGAGACTTGTAAGCAAACTTACATGAACATGTATCCCCTCCTCCTCCATTCCAAACCCTACAATCTTCCTCACTCCTTGGGCTCAGATTATTAATAGTGTCCATCAAACTAACAAAAGCCTCCACTTCCTGATCCTTAAGGTATCTTTTCAGTCTAATATTTCAGGCTGAAGTTTGATTATCCCACATATCAGAAACTAACATTGAGGGGGTGATAGAAAGCTTATAGAGGGAAGGAAAAGCCGTGGCAAGAGAGCAGCCCATAGAAGTCCATCTATCCTCCCAAAAAATAATATTCTGCCCATTACCCAGCTTAATTTCCGTTTTATCAGCCATCATCGATTGAAGCGTAGCAATAGCTTTCCAAGGACTCCTAAAAGAAGAAGAGCGGTTAGGAGCCGAATACCAACCTGAAGTAGAAACCTCATGAATAGATTTAATAATAGAGGCCCAGAGAGAATCCTCTTCTTCGGGGAGTCTCCACAACCATTTGAGAAGAAGAGATTTATTCTTCTTAACAATATTACAAAGCCCCCCTCCTAACTCCAACAAGAAGAAGCCCATTTGACAAGAATAGAGCCTCCATTCCCATTAGCCCCCTTCCAAAAGAAATTTCCAAGCCTCAATCCTCTTAGCTACCGGCAAAGGGATAGCAAAAACCGACAAATAATAAATCGAAGGTTGTTCAAAACCGATTGCAACAAAGTCTCCCCCTTTAGAAGCACAACTTTCTTCCACCTATCAATCCGCTTACCGATCCTTTCCACCACAGGGTTCCAAAAAGAGATAGCCCTTGGATTACCACCAAGAGGAAGACCCAAATAGTCGAGGGGAGCTTGGAGGCTTTGCAATGAAAAAGAATCACCACCCTACGAGCATCCTCCAAATTAATCCCCACCACCACTGATTTTTCGAGGTTGAATCTCATCCCTAACATATGCTCAAAAATCTTACGAATACCCAGCAAGTTAGCAATGTTACCTTTGTCAAAAGTAGAGAACACAAGGATATCGACGGCAAACTGAAGATGCGATATAGTATAATCACTTCTCCCAACACCCAGGCCATTAAACAACCCAAAAGCTTCAAAGACCCAGATCACCAAAGTGAAGAGAAAGGGGGAGAGAGGGACTCCCTGCCTAAGACCCCTCGAAGCTTTAAACTTCTTTCTAGGCTTCCCATTGATAATAATCGAGTAGTTAACTAAGGAGAGGCATCCCTTGATCCACTTTCTCCATCTTTCCCCGAAATTTTTAGGTTGTAAAATAGCATCCAGAAATTCCCAGTCCACTCTATCATAAGCTTTCTCAAGGTCCAGCTTAAGGATAAGGCCCTGCTTTTTAGACTTCCTACAATCTTCCACAATCTCATTAGCAATTATAATGGAATCTCCAATTTGCCTCTTACCTATAAAAGCATTCTTGAATTTAGAAATAGTAGAAGGGAGAACTGTTTTCAACCGGTCAGCCAAGATTTTAGCGAGAATTTTATAAGGACCAATAGTAAGGCTGATGGGCCTAAAGTCTTTGACTTGCTTTGCATCCGTCTTCTTGGGATAAGAGAGATGAAGGTTTCATTCATTATATTATTAATCACCCCATTTTCAAAAAAATCCTGGAACATACCCATGAAATCTTGGCTAAGAATGTTCCAGGTTTTTTTAAAGCCCATGTCCTTCTTGGTTGTTCAATTTCTTCCTTGTTCGATAACTTATCTTCCTCTTAAGATCTCTCTTTTCATAGATATCTTAATAAGATTGAAATTTTACAGTTCAAAGAACTCATCTTGTCCATTCATTTTCTTAAGCCTTCATATGTTGTGGATTAGAAAGTAAAGATTTTTTATTCTTCGGGATCATTCACTTCAAAATCCTTTTACTCTATCTTTCTCCACCGTTTTGTTTGGCTTAAAGTCGTCCATAATAAGGTATGATTTTTTCGGAAGAAAATTACAAAAAAGCTTTCCAATTGGTAGCAATGGTAAAAGAAGAAGAATTACTAAAGCAATTACAAATTGCACTCCAAGTGGAGAACGCAAAGCTCCCAAATTTCATACCACGGGATACTTTTACTTTCAAAAATACGCCTATTATGCTCCAACCACACATTCCAACAAATAGCTTTAACTGCATTTTCCCAAAGAACTTTTTGTTTCTTTTTAGAGAAGATTAACACTTGATTGGTGATGATTTGCAGTGAATGAGTAAGTTTTGGTCTTTATCCCCTTATCAGTGTTTTCTTTTGTGAAAAGGCTCATGAACCTGCTAATCATTTGTTCATTTGTTGTGATTTTACTCGTCCTTTTTCAGTAAGATTTTGAATCATTGCAGTCTCTAATGTGTCATGCCGAAGAAGAAGTTTTCTCTCTTTTCCGTAACTCTTTGGAAAAGTGGGGAGACGAAAGAGTTCTTTTCAGCACGGCACTTTTCTGGTTTATTTGGAAGAAACAGTACAATGGCATTTTCAACAATTTACCGCATGACCATCAGCACATTTGGGATTGTCTCTTATACTACATTTACTTATAGTCTAAAAAAATGCACATTTAGATTTTTGTTTATCTTTTCCGTTCAAGGGATTCTTTATAGTCATTGTGACTCTTGTTTTGAGGATATCTCATTTTTTTGTACCTATTTTAATTTATTAATAAAATTGTTGTGAACTCTTCTAAGAATAAAATAAGTGTTTCATTGTTTTTTTTTTCACGGGTCAGCTTACGCGCACCTCAACTAATCTCACGGGACAACCATTCGACCCTACAACACTTGGCGTCACTAAACTCATAGGATAATTTCCTAGGTAGGTGGCCAACATGGCTTGAACCTATGACCTCAAGGTTGGAAAGCAACCCCTTGGCTACTAGGCCAACTCATGTTTGTTATAAGCGCTTCATTGTAACAATCAATCTCCAAGCATAGTCCATTAACCACCCATGAAGCAAAACTACTCATTCTGATACACAGTGTTGTCCTCTTTATGGCCAAGGAAGTTTTTCCTCTGTATCAACATCGGTTTGTACCTTAGTCCCCTCCTTGTGAGAATCATTGCAATTTACATTCTAAAAAAATAATAATAAATAACAGTCTGTTCAGCCATCAAAAATAGAGATCCTGACTTGTCCCAACATTACACACCAAATAACAATGTGTAGACTGTAGTTGAAGAAATCACCTCAAGCATCGCCATTATTCAAGGAACATAAAGAATTGTGCAACTGCCAATTTAAGGTTATGTTATTTAGTCCATTTGGGTAGCCTTTCCTAAGAAAGTAAGTTTTTTGGCTGGACTATCGTTCATGAAGGCCTAAATACAGCTGAGAAAATTCAAAGAAGGCATCCCTGGTGCGCTTTGTCCCTGAAATTAGTATGTTGTGTTCTTACCAACAGCTCAGAAACTGAAGATCATCTATCATGCTAAGAATAGCTAGGATTTCCAGAAGAAGATGCCCATCGTTCCTTCGGCAATAGTCTTCTCAACCGCCTTCTTCAAAGTTTTAACAAGAGCTTGTGCTTTCCCAATTCGGCGTTGAGGCCTTGATCCAACTTTTCAACAGTACACTCTAGAAAGGTTATGTTGCTAAGAACTTATACATTAGAACCCAGGCAAAAGTGAGGCGTCGTTAACTCACTCGTATAAAAGACCAATCAGTCGGTGTCATTGGCTCTAAGTTTTTGAGGATGGATAATAATCTTCCACTAAGATATGAATGACTTTTCTCAACAAAAAAAAACACATTCTCTTGGACCTTCTTATCGTTAAACAAATACTGCTTAACCTGGCTTATAAATTCAAAGGTAACTAGGAATCCATTTTTGCCCAAATTAAGATATTCCCATCTAAGCAATAAATATGAAATGAAAAATTTTAAAAAAAAAAAATAGAAACCTCATTGACTTCTTCCGGAGGCGGTTGAGGAGGAGGCAAAAATTGTTGAAGCTTAGAAACATCAACAGCAAGAACAACAGCACACTGAGGACAAGTAAACCTAGTCAACCCATGAGGTACATTAAGAATAGCTTTACAATTCGCACAAGGAAGCTGCATCTTAGTAGGATCAATGCCATGAGCAGGAGCATGGTGAGATTGTGTGGATGGAGTAAGGACAAGAGGAAGAGACGGTGGCAGCGATGGCGATATCGGTAACGGTAGCGGACGGGGTTTGGAGTGGGCCCTAATTAGAAGCTCAGGAGGCAACATTTGAGGTAATTGACAAGAAGGGCAGTAGAATTCAGTGTGTCCAGGGGCTACTTCTAAGACATGGCGGCAACCGGCGCAACGGACTTTGACACCGGGTGGGGGCGGAGAAGGCGAGGGTTGAGGCGGAGGAAGCGAGGGTTGGGTCATGGTTTGGTTTTTTAAAACATGGAATGGAATGCGTTGAGGATGAGAATGGAATGGAATGGAGGATTGGATTAGTAGAACGCCAAATTGGTGTCTTTGATTTTGGCGGGGAGTGGGTTTGGTTTTGGTTGTGGTTTGGAAACTGGACGATCGCTCAGAAATGGAGCTTCTTTCTCTCTCTCTCCTCTCTTTCTCTCTCTACAGCTTCCGAGGGAGAGAGAATGAGAACGGGAGATGCTGTCTGTGTCTGTGACGTTTTGGGCGGGGAGTAAAAGCCCATTGGGCTGTTGTTCTTGAGAGTTGAGACTCGAGAAGCGTCAACTGGCGGCAACCAAATATGAGAATGAAAATTTATCATAACTACCCTTTTTAAGTTTTCGATTTCAAAAAGGGAAAAAAATTAAAATAGCACTATTTTAGATATCATTTTCATCAATAACCACATTTTTTATTTCATTAATTAATAGCCACGTACTACTAATAAAAATATCAAATTACCCTCAGTCATCACATCACCCCTCTCTTTCCCTTTCTTTCTCCCCTCTCACTCCCACATTCACCCCCCCCCATTTTTTTTAAATCTATTCAGATTTCCCTCCCCCTATCTCTCTCTCATTTTTATTTTCTTTTTTTCCCCTTTTATCTATATTCATCTCTCTCTCTCTTTCCCTTATTTCAATTTCTCCCTCTCTCATTCTCTCTCTCTATTTTTCCAGAAAAGATGCATCCCCAACTCCCCCATTTTTTTTCCTTTTAACTTCCGTTTTTGCTCCAAGAAATCTTCCAAAAATGCGTAAAACTCATAGATCGGACACGTTTTACTCCCTTTTTTTTCTTATAAATTCCAGATTTATGCATTTCTTGTAGATCCAGAGTAAGAAAACATAGATCTGGAAAAAAAATCTGTGTTGTTCCATTTTTCCCTATAAATTCCAGATCTATACGTTTCTTGTAGATCTAGAGCAAGAAAAAACATAGATCTGGAAAAAAAATCTCCATAGAAATCTTAGATTTCGACGAATCCTGAAGATCTAAAACAAGAAAAGCATAAATCTAACACAAGATGTGTTTTTTCTTTTGTTAAATTTTGTTTCTTTCACGCCTTTTGAGTTTTTCTCTTCCTCCATGTCTCTTGAGTTATTTATGATTTTTTTCACATTTCTGAAAAAATATGGTTTTTTCTTTTCTTGATGTGCTCGGATTTTCTAAACGCCGATTTTGTGTTGTAATATTCGTAAAATATTATCTGCAATATATGAAATGTACGTTTGTCAGTTTATATAATATATATACTGTAATATACGTAATGTACATAAGTGACGAAATGATGTGCTCGAATTTGCTAAACGTAGATTCTGTAGTATACGTAATATACATCGATTCTCGTCTGTAATATTCGTAACATATATTCTGTAATATATGTAATATACTTAAGTGTCTAAAGGATTAACGAACATCATCTTTCATCATATCTGTTTTTTTAAATGTATAGTTTTGTAATATACGTAATATACATAACCGTCTGTTTTTTAGTCAACTATATTGTTTACTAGATGTACACTCTTTAATATATACAATATATGAAAATGACAAGAGATTGATAAATGTATATTATGTATACAATGTCTTAATAGTTATCCTTGTATGTTAGCAGTGTACTATTATGTGTCCATATCAATTTCTGTTTAGGTAATATTATGTGTCTATATTAAGTATATTATGCATATGAAGCATAATAACCATAGTATGACATGACTCACCTTTTAAGATGTCATGTATATTATGTATATTATGCATATAAGGCCTAATAACTATAATATGAAATGATTTGCAGTATACTGATCAAATGACATGTATATTATGTATATGAGACCTAATAATCATTTTTTGTCTGTTTTTGCACTACACTATTATATGTTCATACCAAATTGTTATGTGTTGTACTATTTATGTATTCATATTAAGTATATCATGTATATTATTCGTATGAGGCTTCAATAGCATCTTTGTCTGTTTTACAAAATAGCGTTTATGTGTCAATATTAAGTAGTTTGTATGTGTACTGTTATTTGTCTCTATAAGTATATTTTGTATATTAAGTATTGTGTAAATTATATATTGATTTTAAAGTTTGTTAACATTTTTTGTTTTTATTTGCAGATAAAACGACATGTATATTATGTATATCACGTATATCTTCCTTTTCCCTCAAATTTCATTGCAAAATGGATGACAACATACCAAATATATAAACATTACATGGAAAATGGAGAGAATGCACATAATTCACTTAAAATCAAATATAAAAAATGAAAATATACGGAATATACCAACAAAATAGATAACATTATACTGAAACAAAATAATAAATCAAAAATAAATTTAAAAAAAACAAATGGGTATTGGAAAGAAAAAAGAAAAAAATAAAAGAAATAATAAATGAGGCGAGAAATGAATTTCAAATTTTATAAAATAATTAGAAAGAGAAAATAATAAAAATAATTGTTTTCATGCACTGGGAAAGAAAAATTCAGAAATGTCAGACATGTCAGAACATACACAGCATACAGGAGGGGCAAAATTGTAATGAACAGTTTACCATGTGGCTGTTTTGATTAGTTTTAAAAAAATGTGTCATCTTGATAAAAGCACACCAAAAGGTTTTGCCCCTTTCAAAAATGCCCTCCATTTACATTATAATGGTTAATAGTAGGGGTGAAATATCGGTTTCGGTCAACCAAAACCGGTTTGTTGTTTCGTCCGGACCGAACTGACAAAGTATTGATTTCGATTTCGGTTTTTTGTTGGGTTAGCACGAACTATACGTGTGTTAGGAATGGTGTCCTATAACTTGTAATTATTTAATAATAATAATAATTTATCTCGAATAAATTAAATAAATAAACGTAAGTTTTTTATATTATCTAAATTGATTCAATTAACGATATTAGAAATATATGGAAATATATTAATATCGTACATTCAAATAGTAAAACCCGAAGTCACTATTATGAAATCACGACTTAGTATGTGAATCATACGAGAAGATTAAAGAATAGATGGGTAACTTAAAAGTGTCTACAGTAAATGGATAACGTTTGACCTTATCCTGGTAAAGTTGTTGATGGCTTCACATTTTGTTTATAGACAAATGATCTAATCTTGATCATTCATGTGGGAGACACGAAATGGAAGTATCATATGTAATGTTGATTGTATAACACAGGACCACGATGTTTGATCAAATTTCTTATTAGTACCGTTTACGAGTAATGATCGAATATCAAACTAAGTTTATCAACCGTGATAGATCTCGATCTTGAGTGAAATGTGGACTCCTATTTGTGGAGTTATGTTATTTGATTCACATGGTTGAAAGCGATCTCTAAGAACGCTCAATATACCCCTGCTTTGGGAACATAATTAGATAAGTAGCCGGGAACGCATTTTCACGAGATGGAATTCATAACTTTCCTATAAATTAACGATATAAGTGCAATACTTAAACATTTTATGAACTTTAGGAAACTCCCTTGATGTACTGATTCAAGACATGAACAAGTGACGTCAAGACTTCTATTGATCACAAAAGTACATTATCTTTAGTTTGACTAAAGATAAAGTTCATTGGATAATCAGCGGGAACACAAGGATAAAGCGGTAATTACAGGGGCAAAATGGTAAATTTAATCCGCCTGTAATTATGAGGATTCCATGTGAAGGATGTGTTATAGATATAAATAAAGATAAACTAAATGGACAATAACTCATCTATAGTGAGAGGAGTTCATCTACGAATCTATAGTGGAATTATTCATAGTTAGATAATAAGTAATTAACTGATTATGAGTTAATCACTTAATTGACTAATTATTAAGCCCATGATCTATAGGTCCATCATGTCCCTATACTAGCCCAAATATCATAGTCACGAAATTAAATAGAAGAAATGGAATTTTTAAGTAAAGTGAATTACTTAAATAGGCAATATTAATTGTTTAAATATTGAGTATATTTAAATGATAATTAATATAAACATTATTAATTGTTTGAGTAATGAGTTTATTTAAACGGGAAATTAATAATGAGATATTATTAATCAGACATTATTAATTATTTAAATATTTAGTATATTTAAATGGTAATTAATAATTTGAAATTAATTGGTAATTATTAATTGTTTAAATAATTAATTTTATTTGAATGGAAATTAATAATTAAACTAATATCATTAATTAATAATAAAGTATTATCAATTAAAATATTATTAATTGTTTAAATAATGAAAATTATTTAAATGGAAATAATTAAATATCATTTGATAATATTTAGTCGGGAGAAAATATTAATATTATTAATTGTTTAAATAAAGTATTTTATTTAAATGGTAATTAATAAATTAATTAATTAAGTTTGACTTATTAATTTAAGAAAGAGTTTATAGCCCAATTGGATTAATGAACCCAATTGGAATTGGCCCAAAATAAATAAATAAATAAATTTGATTTATTAATTATTTACTATGCAATTTTCGGCCATAATAGATAATTTGTAGGAGATAATTGTTTGAATTATATCCTATAATAATTATATAGATTTATTTACCCAAGATAAATAAAATAAAGGAAAGAAAATGTCATCTTATTTATCTATGGCATTTTCGAAATACCAAGATAAAGGTTAGAGATAATTCTTTTTTCTTTTTGTATTTATCTTCATGGATCAATCCTAATGTGATTAGGATTCATATTTTCTTATAAATAGGAGGCTTGGGTCATTGATAAATCACACAATTAAATTCCTTAGAAATTCGGAATTCTCTCTTCCTTCTCCTTCCCCCTTGGCCGATTTTCCCTAGTCCATTGGGAAGAAAAATATTTCTTCTTCTTCCCAATTTCTTCTTAAGTTCTATCCCACAATCGGGTTTCATTTGATCGATCGGGATATAGCGTAGAAGATCCTGGTGTTGCTGAGGATTTGATGTTGTAAATAAACCCCCAACCGATTCTCCATATATTACTCAATGTAAGTTTTAGAGTTTTAATTTTCGAAAATTTAAAGCATGAATCTACATGTTTTTATCACAAATTGCTTGATATTAATAGATCCGTAATTAAATGTTAATTAGTTTACTAAATAAAATTACGCTTTTTTAGTAAATCATCCCTTCAACGTGTATATTGTTTTTGGGGTTTTTAATGATATTTTTTTTGTATGGACCCACTTACGAATAAAAAGAGTAAAAGTACAATTTTAGAATATTTTGAAGAAAAAAATTAATGTAGTAGGTGGTAGTTCAACAAATATAATAAATAAAATATATAATATTGTAGAAGAATATATTGTTTTAGTTTTATATATCTATGTATTTTGAAAATTAGAAAAAAGGCTTGGGGCTTTTTTGCATTGCAGTGGGCTGGGTGGTATTTTATAAATTTGAAAAAGACAAAAAAAAAAATCAGTTCGGTTCGGTTTGGGTGCGGTTTTGTTTCGGTTTGATCGGTTTTGCGGCGATTATCACTCATAGTTAATAGTGATTGATTATGGGTAATTATTTCATAGTTTTATTTGATCAAATATGTTATGTATGTCAACGTATTTATTAATTACAATGTAAATAAATAAATAAAAAATATGAGGGGGGGGGTTAGTATTGTCTAAAATGCCTTTCAGGGGCAGTTGTAGATCTAACAAATTTGTTAGTGATTTTTATTAAAAAAAACCTCTTAAAAATATTCGTAAATATAGCAAGTTTTGATCTAGTGACGCAGTAATAAATATTGAATTACAATTTTTTACATTAAGTTTATCATTGATTGACATAGTGAAATTTACTATTCTTACAAATAGTTTTTATTGATGATATATTTTCAAAAAAAAAAATACTTTTACACGGGCTGTTTAATTATTGATTTTGGATAAGGAGTCAGACTACGCATATTTAAATCTCATTTGCCATCCAATTTTACATGCTCTAAATGATAAATGTTTAGACTTTAAACCCATCATAATCAACATACTCGTTATTTTCACCACTCAAACACATTTAGGGTGTGTTTATGAGTGGGTTTTTTAAGACAAAAGTACTTTTAAATTATCAAAAGCACTTCCTATATATAATATTTATGTTTGGCAATGTAGACCCCTAATTTTGTCCGGCATTATTTAAAAATTAAAGTTTTTTTTAATTGAAAGATGAAATAAATTTGACCATTTTCTTTTTATCATAGTTATTTGAAATGAGCACATCATATTTAAAGAGAAGGAATATTCTAGATTCCTTCCTATCTTCCTAAAAAAATGAATTTTTAATTGCTTAGATAAAAGAGGAATGAGAAAAGAAATAGGAAAAAGAGTGGAAATCCAAAAAAATACTTTTTGTCAAAAGAGGAAAATGGTAGATATGTGTGAGTGATTAAAATAAAAGAAAAAGAAAAGAAAAGAAATAGTGGGAAAATTTGAATTCATTAGGCAAAAGAGGTATTAAAATAAAAATGAAAAATGAGTAATATTTCAAATATTATTTTGGGCAAAAAGAGGGGGAGATATATTTCAAATTGTTGACTAAAGAGGTAGGTCAAAAGAGGAGGAATGAGGTTGGATAATTTTTTCAAATTTCTAACTAAAAAGGGTAAAATTCAAAAAATAAAAATAAAATTCAAAAATAAAAATAAGAACCCAAAACCCTAATCCCCATCTTGAAAATTCATCTTATTCTCCCATTTTCAAGAGGGGAGGGAGGAGGCCCCCAATTCTCATAAAAAAAGTAGTCACTATTCTCTAAATCTTCCACCTCTCAATTTTTCACCACTCACCAAATCTCTCATAACCACTATCTCCATTCCACCACCATTAGTCACTAGCCCATATTATCTTTGAGCCACCACTCTACCAATTTGAGTCCTCCACCATTTTTTTTACTCACCTAAAATCAAATCTTTAACTTTCACTAGATTACTACCCCATTCTACTCATTATTCATAAAAACCAATTCTCATAACTCTATCATTTCATTTTCATCACACACAAATGGGACTCAAGAGGTAATGGAGATATTCATGGTAATCCTCTTCTTTATAGAAGCATGAAGCATGCTAATTTTTTTTAGTTACATAATTAGTGTTGAAGTTTTCTTAAAAACTATTTTTTTTTTAGATTGAGTCTTTTGTGTTCCAATAGGAATCGTGAGTTATATTTAATGATTTTATTTATGTTATAATTTTTTCATGAAACTAGACTTAAATATGAATCTATAGGAAAAAGAATCAACTAATTCCGATATGTGGTTTGAAAGTTATGATTTTTTGAAGTTTGTTGTTCAAATGAATTTATAGGCTACGGGATTTTCTGAGCATGTTCTATTTTATGATGTTTCTGTACTGATTTGTTTAGTTTAATTATTTATGACTATTTTTATTTGAAACTAGACTCATAAAATAAAATTTAGAAACAAGAATCACTCTGTTTCGTTAAATATAAAAAAAGATATGATTTTTCAAAGTTAGTATAAAATTTTGCACAACTTTTTTTTGTTGTAAAACGAGAATGAGGTACTTTTTTTCATGAATATTTGTTTTGTTTTTTTAATTAAATATATGAATATTTTTGGGGGTGATAGTTTTATTCGATTGTCATATTTTTTATGTCATATTTATGTTTATGATTTATTTCCTTATCTTACACTAATTAACATTTATTATTTGTTAAGTTTATTGTTTTGTTTTTACTTAATGTTAAAAACTATTTTTTTTAAATAAATTTTTTCTTTTTTTCTTCAAAAACTCATACCAAAAAATTTCTAATATTAAAATTTGGGAGTACAAGAATACTTTGATCCCAAATTTCATGAATTAAGAAATTTTATGGTATGATTTTAAAACCAATTTGAAATAAATTTTTTTCAAAACCTTTTTCATCCTAAAAAGTTTCCTGTGAATTGAAATTTGGGAGTACAAGAATACTTGATCCCAAACTTTATGAATTAAGAAATTTTATGGTATGATTTTAAAACCTATTTGAAATAATTTTTTTCAAAACCTTTTTCATCCTAAAAAGTTTCCTATGAATCGAAATTTGGGAGTACAAGAATACTTTGATCCCAAATTTCATGAATTAAGAAATTTTATGGTATGATTTTAAAACCAATTTGAAATAATTTTTTTCAAAGTCTTTTTCATCCTAAAAAGTTTCCTATGAATTGAAATTTGGGAGTACAAGAATACTTTGATCCCAAATTTCATGAATTAAGAAATTTAATGGTATGATTTTAAAACCAGTTTAAATGATTTCTCAAAAAGTTTTTCATCCCAAAAAACTTCCCACAATATAAAATTTGGGAGTACAAGGATACTTTGATCCCAAATTTCATGAATCAAGAAGTTTTATGGCATGACATATAAATCAAATTAAAGGACTTTTTTTCAAAACTTTCATTCCAAAGAACTCTCTATAATTTGAAATTTGGGAGTACAAGAATACTTTGATCTCAAATTTCATAAAATGGAAAGTTTTATGGTTTGATAATTTTATCATTGATTTTCAAAAAAATGTTTTCTAATGGCGTAATGCCACTCATAGTAATTTAATGATATCATTATAATGATTAATTATATGATCAAATTAACATGAGACATTTCAAAATAAACACACAAAACAAACTTTTTCCTAATGGCTTTATGCCACTCACAGTTATTTAACAATATCATTAAAATAATTAGTGATATTGACTAATAAACGTGGGACATTCCAAAATAATAATAAAAATCACTTTGTTTTAGTAAAGGGCATTTAATGACATAATTGAGATAAACCAAAACAGTAATCGTTTTTTAAACGAATGTTTTAGGGTGCTAATACTTTCCCTAAACATGAATAAACTCCCGAACCCATTTTTTTTAAATCGCAGACCATTTTTATTTTCGTCTTTCTCGGGTGACCAATCACACCCTTTTAAAATCAATGATTGGTGGCGACTCCTGTTTTCTTTCTTGTTCTTTTCTTTTATTCTCTTGTCAGGATGGAAAAGGACATATGTGTGTTTTTTAAGAGGGTCGGCCGCTCCGCGTCGTTCGAGGGGGTAGCGACAGGCAACATTTTGAAAACACTTTTTTAAAAGTAAAAAACATTTCAAAGTGGTTTTTAAAGCAGTTAATATTTGGTACTTTTCGAAATGATTTTGATTTTTTAAACATTATCTCTCTAACTGTTCTCTACACATTTTATCTCTCTAACATATCTCTACACACTTAATCTCTCTAATCTTTCTATACAAACTTCCTTTCTCTAACCCCTCTCTACACATTTTCTATCTCTCTAACCTCTCTCTACACACTTTCACTATATCTAACTTCTCCTCATGCACTTTTTCGCTCTGTATTACTTCTACATAATTTCTTTATCTACACTTTTTTTCTTCTAAAAATAACTATATGAGATTAAAAGCACTTCTTAAATGTTAGAACCAAACAATCAAATACTATAGCACTAAACACTTTTTATCTCAGTACTTATAATAAAAATATGTTAACTAAAAACACTTATTTCACAAACATTCCCAAACACACCCTTAATAACTCAAATTATACCAGACAATATTTTACAAACTCATACTCACGAGAAATTATTAGTGGAGGCTGCCTCATTGAGGCTGTCTCCTGCATGTGTGACACGTGGCAGTTTATATTTTGTATAACCAATGAAATAGAGGGAAGTCAAGGAGAAATTATTGGAGGAGACTGTCTCTTGCATGTGTGTAGACACCTATTTTCGTCCGATGTTATTTTAATTGTGAAAAAATAATAATAATTTGATTTATGTTTATTTAAATTTAGTAAATATGATTGCATTATTTTTAGTGTTTTTATTAGTGAGAATAAAAATAATAATGTGCCAAATTTGTTTAATTTTATTTGAATTAATTATGTTTAGAAATAAAAAGATTTGAAAAATAAGTTTTAAATGAGAATCAATTTAAACATGGAAAAGATGAATGAGAAATTATTTTTTATAAGTTGTCAAATAAATTAAAATAAAATTTTTGCATGATTTGGGGGTGAATTAAAAAATTTATTTTATTTTATTTTATTCTCATTTATTACTTTCCTAAATTTTATCCCCCATTTGGCTATAAAAAAGACCTTCCTTCAACCCTAAAAGACACACACAAAAAAACCTATCATTTTTTATTTATTTATTATTTTCCTCTTCACCGTGACCTTGCCCATTCATATCTCTCTCATTTTCTTAAATACCTATACCATTGAGAAATCCTTGTCGAGATAAAAACCCTTAATTGAATTTCTATTTCATCGGAAAGGGCGTGAGAGCTGTTGGAATCGATCTCTTCATTTGCCGCTTCTTGTGAAACGTGGAAGAATTAGAATCATCTTTTGGTAAAACAACAACAAAAATTCTTCTCTCTGTTTTGTCGTTTTCCCGTGGATTAACAATGATATTCTTTGATTTTATTTATTCATCAATGATGCAAGTTTTTCAAACTTTAATTAGCCAACTTATTTGACTCTGGTGTTTACATTTTTTTTTTTCATATATATGTGCAATATCATTTTGTAAATTTGTTCCTTTCTTTTGTATTTTTTTGTTTGTTTGTTTATTTTGTTTATTTGTATTTCATTTTTTTATTTAGATATATATGTGTGCAAGATGAATTTTCTCTCAAATTTTGGTCTATGCATATTTTGATATAATGTGTTTTCATGGAATTACATCTTTATTTATTTTTTAAAACTAAAATAGGGTTTAGGTTTTGGCTTTATATGTTAACTTTACTTTGTTTAAATAATCATATATTTTATTACTGGACTCTACATTTAGTTCTTTTTTTTAAAAAAAAAAAAGAAAAAAAATATTTTGTGTATGTTTGCTTCTGATAATGTTAAAATTGAAACTCTATTTAATTAATAGAAATCTTATGATTAAATTATTATGTTAGGAATATGTTTTACTTTCTATTGTTTAAGATCTCTAAATAAAAATTTAACAATTTTAAATATAGTAATTGGAATTAATTAGGATACTAATTTTCTAAATCATAAAAATTAACAATTTAAATATAGTAATTGGAATTAATTAGGATACTAATTTTCCAAATCATAAAAATTAACAATTTAAATATAGTAATTGGAATTAATTAGGATACTAATTTTCCAAATCATAAAAATTAACAATGAAATTTTAAACATTAATTGGATTTTATTAGGGTTTTAATTTACCAAACTTTCCAAAAAAAAATACAAATGATTAATAATATAAGCCTTGAATAAACATTGAAATTTATTAGGATAATAATTGCCCATTTATACCATACATAAAAGATTTATCAAATTAAATTTTCCTACTAAAAACCTAAGGGGCTAAAAGTGAAACTTACCCTAAAACTAATATTTAAATAAATTATTTTAATAACAAAGATAAAAAATTTATAATTAATTAAAATATTCTTTAAAACTTAAACATAAAAAACAAACAAACAAATCGTTTTCGAAAACTCCGACGACGAAATATAGAGCGTTGGAATACCATGCTCCTAAATATTCTTGAGGTAAGAAATTTTTTCTCAAAATACTGAGTTAAAATCCTCGACAATATTTTTCTAATGGCTTTACGCCATTCATACTTATTTAATCATGCTTTATTACTAAAGTATTGATTAATAAGACATGAGACATTTAAAAATAACCAAAAAAAATATTTTTGTTTTATAGATAAAGGCTTTCTTCAATAATACACCAAAATAAATAAAAAAACAACAATCGTTTTAAAACGAACATAATAGGGTGCTAATACCTTCCCTATATGTGAATGAACTCCCAAACCCATTTTCAATAGTTAGTAGACCATCCTTAGTTAATGAATAGGTGACTAATCACACTTAATTTAGAAAACCAATGATTAGTGGCGGCTCCCTTTTTATTTTTCCACGTCGCTATCATGTAGCGACAATGTGTAACACGTGGTATTTTAAAAATAAAAATCTATTTTAAACACTAACTTCGCTATATTTCATTAGTTATATAAAATAGAAATTGTCAAGTGTCACACATGAAAGAGATAACCTCAATATAGTAGTCTCCTCCAATAATTTATACATACTCACCCAATTCAATTAAAATTGCGAGTCAACACCCTATTGTCAAAAAGTTTTAAATTGATGGGTGAATTTAATATTTTAGTGGTTGCATGGAATTTGATGAAAAATTTGATAAGATGGATCGAATTTGGATTATGTTTTTTTTAAGGGTGTAGTCTCAAAATTCGGAGGCTATAAAAGACCAACCGTCTATTCAATTTTGTGTGAAGTTATGAAAATTACTATAAAAAAGAATATTTTTTTTATTTATATGATTTTTGTTTTAAAATGTATGAAAATGTTAGTGGCGAGGTGTTAGACCCTTAATATTGAGACATGGATCTTGGCTTGGGCGTGCCTGAAAACCAAGCCAAGACATGAGTATGTGGGCGGCATACATTGAGGGGAGCGATGGCTCGAGACAAGTTTGGCTAAGATAAGTGGCTTGATAGACTAAGGCGCTTGGCGCTGACATTGACACCAACACATGCATGGGCTGCCATGCGTGTGGCAAGACGTGGGGTTGACATGGGCGTGGCTTTAGGCATGCGACATGGGCTATGGCAGCCCATAGACACTTGGGCGTGGGGCGCATGGGCGCTGCCCAAGCGGACAGACAAACAATATCATGTGTGGGCGTGCGGGTTGGCTGACTGACATAGGCGTGGTCCTTGACACGCGACATGGGCGATGGCAGCCCATGGGCACTTGGGCATGGGGCGCAGCCCAAGCAAACAGGCAGACACTGGCATGGTGGGCGTGTGTGTTGGTTGGCTGGCATGGGCGTGGGCGTGGGCGTGAGCCTGCAACATGGGCGATGGCGCCGGGCGATTCTGGCCGATGATGGGCGGCGATTCTGGCTGGCGATGGGCGTGATTCTTGGCGGTGGCAGGACGCACACGATGGGTGACAGTTACGCACATGGTGGGCGGTTACGCCTTAGTGATCGGTTGCTGGCAACATGATGGGCGGTTGGCACACATAGTGGGCGGTTCCAGACGGTTATGGATAGTTTCAACACATGTCTTTGATGTGGGCATGTTGCATGGGCGCCAACACACATGTCTCAGGCGGTTACGGGCGGTTACCTTGACTGAGGCATTTCAGCGAACACTTAGGGCAGTTTCGTTTATGTTGTATTTTATCTGTAAATAGACAAGCCTATGGATTGTGTAGGATGTCTTAGGTAGACCCAAGTGTAGATTAACACTTGTGGGGAGAGTTGGCTTTGGAGAAAGTGTATATTGTATTCCTTTTGTTATGATAAATAAAGGGTTGAGATGTTCTTGTACGCTTGTAGCCTTACTCTCGAATGCTCATTATATGTGACGCTTACTTGGTGAGAATTACTTGTAAGAACCTCTTTTGAAAGTGTTAATATTCTGTCATGATGTAACGTCCCGTTATTTTGGAGGAAAAAAAAAATTATTTTATTTTATTTATTATTTATTTATTTATTTAATATTGTTTATTTATTTATTTATTGCATTTAAGTATTTAATTTAATTATTATTTTGTATTTCGATATTAGTACTTAATTTTGCCCGAAATTCATTTTTATCGTTTTAATGTTTATTTTTTCATGCGGTGACTTTTAATAATTATTAATAGGCCAATTAATAATTATTAATCACCTTTAGATTTATTTAAGAGCTCGGTTTCGATTCATAAGCTAAAAGTAAAAAAGGGCAAAATCGTAAATTCCAAAAGTCTTAAATATCTATCTACTATTTGCTTCATCTTCTTTAAAACACCTTGACCACCTTTGACCAAGGATATTCATCCATTTTCTCTCCTCCAAGCCGTGGAGCTCATCTTCCATGGATGGAAGAAGATTTCTTTGGCCTTTCTTCATTTCTCGACCGCTTTCAATGAGGTCGATTGCGTTGGATTGCTCGGGACGGGGCTTTCTTTCCAACCTAACCTTTTGCCGCTTCTCGTTCCTTAGGGAAGTCCTAAAAAGAAGTTTTCAAAACTTTTTAGGTGGTTTTGTTCGTTTTTGATTATAAATGAGATTTGAAGTTGAAATCATGAATTCTATCATGAAAAATGGCGATTTTGAGCCCGGATTTTGAAAAACCTATTCACCCGAAAACACTATTCACCCGAGACCTATTCATCCGAAATCCTATTCACCGAAATTGCACTTTGTTCGCATATTAGTTATGATTTGTAATATGTTGTACAATCGGTGAATTGTAGGTGCAATTGCTCGTGGTTGTCTCGTGGAAATTGGAGATTTGGAATTATTTGGCTAAGGTGAGAATAGTTAGTATTTAAAGTAACTATAAAGGGCAAGTTTGACGTTTGAAGAGTTTGAAACTAAGATTAGAATCCGAACCTAAGATTAGAGGGTTGTGAGTTAGTGCCCTTAGGATTAAGAGTTAATCTTTAAGTGAGAACTTAGAAATTCTCAGAAAAGACTTGAATCTTAGAAATTCTAAGTTACGTTCGATGTGAAACTAAGTTTGGATAATTGGAAGTTATAGGATCCAAGACTTTGATAAGGAGCGGTTGATAGAACCTCGGATTCATTGGAAGTTTAGAATCCTGGAGGTTAGAATAATCGTTATGTTTGACCTTTACTTTCATTATTGTTAATGGAATTCGATTTACATATCGTTATGCCTTGATTCCTAGTTATTTTTACTTTATGTTTTACTTTCGCCCTTTACTTTATGTTCTTTACTTTTATGTCGCTTTATTTTATGCTTGTTTCGGTTATTTAATAATCGTTTTTACTTTTATTTTTTGTACAAGCATATGCAAGCATATGCATAACATTTTGCACCATTATTTATTATACCATAACATTCGCATCATTGAAAAGAAAAAAAAAGAATGAAAAGAATGAAAAGAATGAAAAGAATGAAAAGAATGAAAGGAGCGGTGGATGAGTGGATACCCACGTTACCTTCAGCATAAGGTTGAATGGTGGATGAGTGGATTCCCACATTACCTTCATCATGCATAAGGTGAATGGTGGATGAGTGGATTCCCACATTACCTTCATACATAAGGAAAGGGTGGATAGTTTGTAAAAATCCACATTACTCATTACATGCATAAATGGCAAATGCGTATCCTATGGATGTACTCATTACTTTTATGCATATGAAAGATGAGAAAGAGAGTCGAGATGTTATATTTTATGCAAAGTCATTTACTTTTCTTACTTTATGTTATAATAAGTTTATGGATGAACAATTAGACTAAGGTGCTAATTAATATCATCCTTTGAAAGAATAAGAATTTAAAGTAAACCTTATACATAGTATAAGGTATGTACGAATGAGATATAAAGCTATACGCATTTTACGATATCATACCTGAGGAATATTTGGAATGTAGTTCCACAATAACATTGGAGAATTGGTAAGTAAAGTGGAACACTTTATCATAAACTCTTTGAATTGAAGATAGCAAAGAGTAAGTATGTCTAGGACTCAAATCGAATGCAAGTTTGAGGTCTATTCTTACTTTTTATTCTTATTATTCTCAATCGGGCTTAGTTTGTTAGCTCATGATATTACAAACATTTCGGTAATGTTTGGGATCGTGGAAGAGAGAGAGTGCGCGCTTGATCGAGAGGATGATGATTTTCGAGATGGACTTTGAGTTATGTAAAAACCATGTACATGGTCGATTTGTGAAATTTATGTCATTTTGATGATTTGAACTTTGTATAAGCTCATAAGAGCTTATTGTTATTGTTTTATGATTTTGATCAATTTAAACTCCTGGATGGAACTTAATGTTCCTTGTGATTTTAGATGTTTGAATTTAAGATGTAAAGGTTTTCGGCTACCTATTTTCAAACAAATCACGCCATTTTTCTTAAAATAAAGGACTTCCGCTGTTTTCTCTGATTTTAATTTATTTAAAATGACGGGTCGTCACACATGACAACAAGAATGCTTGTTACTCTTCGAGTTTCTTCATAAGGCTCGTCGAGTGTGGTTAAAAGGCTGACTTATAAGGGTTCTAAGGCCGCACAAGTCGAATACAAAAGTAAAAATTATTCCGCATCATTCGACCCGTGACACGAGGCCACTAAGGATTGCCCCCCCCCCAATTTTTTTAAAAATAACCATTTTATATGTATATATTTGTTTTAAATTTTAATTTTGCCCTCCTAAAAAATTGATGTTTACCCCTTATTTATATAGTACTAGTATTTTACCACGTGTCGTGCACGTGATATTTTTTCTAACATAGAAATATTTAAGAGATTGACATATTTTTTGTTTGATTTCTCTATCGTTTATAATTTTTTTTTTCGAAATGATTTTTATTTTATTAATTTTAAAATTATTAACATATTATGTTCTTTTAATATTTAAATTATCGTATAGTTTACTAATTCAAAGATTTATATATAGTTGATTTTCCTTTTATATAAGACGATTTTTTTAATTTCTTTATTTTTAAAATTTATACTACCAAATAAAAAATATTTTGTTTGTTCTATATACATATATTAATTAATTTTTTCATTTATAGATGATTTATTTCTAATTTTAATTAAATTTTAAGAAATTATATATTTTTTCTCTTTGATTTTTAAACTTTTAAATACTTTTAATTAAATAATTTAAAATTTATCTAAATATTATACCTTTATTAATTCAATAAATTATATTTTGTTGTAGTTGTTTTTTTTTTATCATAAATGTTTTTTTTAAAACAATTTAATTTTTTTATATGTATTTTTTAAAATTAAAGCACCATCATCTTTATTAAATAATTTAATATTTGAATACATAAATATAATTTATTTTTTATAAATGAGTGATAAATCTAAGCAATAAATTAATTTTAATATCACGTTCATTTTCATTTGTTTTACTTGATTTTTCAATTATTTTTTAATGTTGTGAAAACAATAAAAAGCCAAGGAATTTATTTTAAAAAATTGACAATTTCTTATTCAATGAAGAGAAATATTTTATTTATCTAAAAAAAAAAAGAGAAATATTTTACCAAAATTGTAAATAGTCATTTAATAGAAAGTGAGTGGAGTATAAATAACAATGGTATTTTTAGTAATTTGAAGGTTTTAAAAGGGTGTATATAAAGGCATATTAGTAATTTTAAGATTTTAAAGGGGTATAGTAGTCCAAAAATGTTTTTCAAACTTCCTCACTTTTATATATTAAGGATTTATGGATATTTTAATCTTTTAAAAAATAAACTCTCTCTATATATTACCCCACATTTGAGTTTGTCACTATTAAATTTTCTCCTGCAATCTCTATTCAATTTATTATTCATTAATTTGAGTTTAGGATGATTGTTGATTTTTCTTTAATTTTGTTGCATCCATCTATGATTTATACACTACATTATTTATTGTTAAGTATTAATTTAAAACAAAAAAAAACTTTAATTAAATACATATTTTTTCTTGTTATTTTTTTATATTGTAATGATGTAGTGATTATTTTATGTTTTTTTTTAATTGTGATTATTTTATGTTCAACATTCATAAATAGTTAAATTCATATTTATTAGTTAAGAAGCAAGTTTAATTTTTTGTTTATAAATAGTTTATTTTTTCTAAATTATAAATAATAATATTATATTTGGATGATTGTTCGGTGAAATCCAAATTTGATAAATAGGTATATAGTTTTATGTTCATGAGCTTTAAAATTGTTTTAACTTTTTTTTTTATTTCTTACTTGTTTTATAGTAAAATATTTTAAATTTGTTAATTGTTACATAAAATTAGATAAAGAATTTCATGGTACAAAATATATTTAATTTTGATTTTGATTGTGATTCTTATTATTATATTTGTAAAAAAAACTTTTGAAATTGAAAATTAATCTCAAAGATTTAAAATCAAAATTAATCTTTTTTTTTTATAAAATAAGAAATTATTTTAAAATTCACCTCTATTTTGAAGACGTATATATTTTTATAGTTAACATAAATTTTAGCAAATTATTTTTTATCCATTTTTATAATATTATATTAGGCGCAACTCAAAATCTAAAAATGTAACCAAACAACAATTAAAAAAATTGGTTCACTTTTTGTTACAGAAATAATTTGTTAATTTTTAACTATAATATCAAAACACTGATGTAAATTGATATTTTTCATAACCCTCCCTTCATATAAATTTTGCACCTCATAAAAAATTATCTAGCCTCGCCACTTTGATTGTATCTTTAGTTATCTGATTTTTATTTTTATCGAGTGGCATGAGTATACTTGAAATTTAGTTAAATGAACATCTAAATCGTTTGTTTTGTTTTGTTTTGGAATTTTAAACAAAAATTGGTCCAAGCATGGTGTAAAGCATCCTGGTGTATCTTTGTAAAGCATCCATTAAAGTATCATTTGATGATTTTATTAAATATTTTATTTTAAATGGAGTAGCATCATTAGTACCCCCCCCCTACTATCTGCACACTTACTTGAAATTTAGTTAAATGAACATCTAAATCGTTTGTTTTGTTTTGTTTTATTAGATCTAAATATTACGAGTTATGATGGATATAATCATTTTAATATTATCATATTTTGAAGGATGTTTATAAAATTGATGGGTTTGAAAAACCTAATTTTATATAGTTTAATGATGTAAAATATTGTATTAATGTGCAGTAAATATATAACCGTCACACGGTTTATGTATTTATGAAGGTGTTTATTTTTAATTATGATGACATTTAAATAATAATAATTATTTTAAATGTGGTCTAAAATCTCAAGAGCATTGTTAAAAGGGAAAAATAAAACAAATGAATGGAAAATAAACATTCCTAAAATGTAAAACTCAAAATAAAAGTTGTGTTAATTTCATATAAGACCACATTAAATAACCCTATTAACATTTATACCTACACATTTTATGAAAAAACAAAACTACCCATATTAGCTCTACGCGCCGTACAAGAGAACATTGAAAAGACACCAGCTGCCCTTGACAGGAAAGAGAAATGATGAAAATCCTTGTAAATAGGAATTAATGATCACGTAATGTCAGTTAAGGGAATTCGGGATAAACTGTCCGGGTAAAATGCTACCTTCGTTATTTTGAAATTAAATTCAAAAACAAAAATCAATTTACCAAAAAAGAAAATATTTCTGAAAGCAGAGGGCTAAGAAACTTTGTAAATGGTTTTTATTTACAAAAAGTGTAAAGAAAATTTTGATTAACTTAGAAAAACATGGATTACAGGGAAGGGGTAAGGCAACGAACAAGGAATGAAAAGTAGAGAAAACGGTAATAAAAAAAGGAGAGGTAAAAGATATAATCCACAAATCATTGAGTAAATTAAAAAAACAAATAAGGAAAGTGAAACGTATATAAAACAGAAACGAAAAAAGAAAATAAATAGGGGCATTCTGGTAAACCTCAAAACCGGAAGATCTAGAATAATCACCGAAATTAGTGTTTTTTGGGCAAATTTGATATTATAAAATCTCAGCCGATATTTTTGAATAAATGAGAATTAATGTGAATATTTGTGCTAATATTTCATAAAAGTTTGATCAACCAAACTACAAAATGAATGTAATTGAGATTTCAAAAGTCAAAGACTGTAATGAAAAATAAAGGGTAAAGTACTTATTTGGTCATTGAGTGTTGGAGCTCGTGTCTATTTGGTCCATACATTTTCAATTTGTGTCTATTTGGTCCCTACATTTTCAATTTGTGTCCAAGTGGTCCCTGAGTTTTAGATATTGTGTCTATTTGGTCATTGCGTTTCAATTTATGTCTATTTAGTCCTAGAATTTTAAATATTGTGTCTATTTAGTCAATGAGTTTTCAAGTTGTGTCTAAATGGTCTCTAGATTATTAGAAATAAGTTTAATTCTTCCTTAATTTGTTAACTCATTAACATAATATTGACTTAATGGTGATGTAAAATGTTTAATTGATCAAAATACTGACATGAGATTAATAATTATGTCAAATTTTAGGCCTGAATTTATGAAAGATTTAATTCTATCTTCGTATTTTGACCATTTAAACATGTTATGTCAGCGTTAAGTCAATAATATGATAAGAAGTTAACAAATACGTTAAATTAATAACCAATTAAACTATTTCTAATAGTTTTTGGAAATCTAGGGACCAAATAGACACAATATCCAAAACCCAAGGACCACTTAAACACAAATTGAAAACGCATGGACCAAATAGACATAACATCCAAAACTCAAGGACCACTTAGACACAAATTGAAAACGCAGAGACCAAATAGACACGACATCCGAAACTCAGAGACTAAAATGGTACTTTACCCAAAAATAAATTATAAGATTTAGGAGAAAACTGAACTTTTGAAAAGATTTTTGGATGAAGGTTTGCGAAGAAGAAGCTAAGAAGCATAAAGCTCATGAAGAAGTTATAGAATGGAAATGCAGAATATGATCGACTGATACCCTAACATAAAGTGAGAAATGACAGCTTGATTATTACAAGAGGAGAGATGAGTATTTATACATAGATTAGCTCAACTAATTAACTAGCTCTATATTTACAAAAATGCCCTATTACTGATGTATAAAAAAACAAAAAAACACATTCTTCTAAAGGTGTTTTAAAATATTGTATTTTTTAAATTATAAATTTTAAAAATAGTAAAAGTTTTTAATATTTTAAAAAATAACACCATTATCATATAATGAATATATCAAAATAGTAAAAACTAACTAAACTTTAAAAATTATTAAAATTTTAATTTAAAACATCATTATTAAAAACATAAGAAACAATAATAATATTGATTACTAGACAACTAAAGAGAAGAAGAAATATCATAAAAACAGTTCATTAATTAATGAAAGCAAAAAAATTGTTTTATTAAAATAAATCAAATTTTTACTATTTTTTAAATTAAGGGAAAAAAATGCTATGTTTATATATATATTATATTTAATCGGAGAATGAGAGACTTGAATCTTGGTGACTACACTCTTATTAAAAGAAAACAAATAATTTTTGGAAAAAAAATTAAAAAAAATTCTTCAAACTTTGTGAAATTATTAAATAAGAGTGTTACAATGTGATTCTCCTCTCATAACTATTAAATTTATGATTTAATTATGAGAGAAAGATATCTATATAAATATAATTAATAATGTTCGTTGAGAATTTTGTTTGATACAAAGTGTTGGGTTGAGGATTGAACCACTTTCTTGAGGATGAAACTACAATTCATTAACTATTGGACTATGTCTGGTTGACAATTTTAGTTGAGAATTAAGCCATGGTCATATTAAATAATATATTTCGAAGTTGGTAAAGTTATTTATTTACAAAACAAAACATCGGTAACAATGAAGAAGTAAATGGTGGATGATTCCCCGAAGTTTCCTAAAATATAATATGGAGAGAATAAGATACTATTCTTCATATCAGTACAGAGTGAATAAATTACTCCCAACCACCACTAGTTTTTCTTTAACAAAGCCCAACTACCACTATAGTGCCATAAAAGCCATTATTTAAAAAAGAGACACTTCACTATACATTTTTTGAATAAATATTTTTAAAAAAAACAACACATGTTTTGATGTTTTTTAAAGTAATATTTTATAAAAGTCTATGTGGGTTGAGTTTCATATTTTATAAGTCATAAAAAAAATTGTTAATCTTAAAAAAATTCAAAACAATTAAAAAACTACTATTTTTAGACCTAATATTAAAGTAAAGAGGAAGATTCAAATCTTCAAATTTACAAGATGGATTATTAATTGCTTCCTAGTAGTATCCGTCATATTGGGGGAAGTAGACTTGAACCTACTCTCCGAGTCAATGACTGATATAGTAACCTTGAACCATGATTAACCCAAACCATTCTCCATTAACTTTTATTTATCAACGGGGATCCCATCAGTGTCGTCCCAGCTGTTGGAAAAAGACAGACACATAGAAGTTAGAACAGAGAGGTTGGTTTTTAATTCCCAATAATTGTTTTACTGCGAGACGAGAAACTTCCCGCAGGGAATCCAATTCCTTACTTCATTTCGATTTCACCCCTTCCTTCTCTCCCAATTCCGACAGCATGAAAGTAAGTTTTAAACATCGTTTTCTCCTTTCGAATCTACAATTTAAACATATTGATATATATATCGCCGTTCGTTTTCTGACTCGAAAGAAAAATAAATAAACCCTAGATGGGAAGCTGGTTTTCATCTTATAAACGAAGTAACAGCGGCGGCGGCGGCGTCGGAGGAGGAGAAGACTGCGGAATGATCGGGAAAAAGACAGCAGGGTTTCCGACGATCACGACGAAGGAATCGTCGGGTAAAACTAGCGAGAGTAGCAGTAAGAGTGGAAGCAGCCGTGGAAAGAATTCGTTATTATCTGATAAAAAGCTTTCTATACGGAAGAAATATGGTTTGATTCCAGACAATTTCTCCTCTATTGACCAGGTCCAATTTTTTTTTTCTCTGTTTTTGTTTTCTTTTCTCACTGATTTTTTTCTTGTTTCGTTATATTGGATTTGTCTTTCTTCGTTTATTTACAATAAATAAATTAAAAAAATTGAATGAAAGATAACGACGAGGGAGTTGACGACGATGGTGATAATTACATGGATAAGGTTTAGTTTCGGCCCAGGTAAGTGCGTGCGTGGACCATTAGAAAAGCAATTTGTTTATTATAATATGATAATTTATGACAAAATGGCCACCACTATAAATAAAAGGTGTTGATAGTTAAAAATAAAAGTAAATTGCAAATAAGAACCCGTGGTTTTGATCAAATGTATGAATACTTTTTGTAGTTTGAATTACACTCATTTAATTTCAAATTATGACAATGAGACTTATCTCTTATAACGTTGTTAACTTTAGTTTAGTTATAAAATTTTTCATTTGAATTTTCGATTTGGACGATTCAAGACGTTTTGAAATCCTAATTTCAAGATATATGTCATGCTCAATTCAAAACTTCAAAACTTCAAAATCATCAGTAAATAAAAAGGTTTATGACTTCAATCATACCTAATATTTTATGATGATGAACTCTTTGATGATTTTGAAGTTTTGAAGTAATCATAATATAAAGCTAGAAATGAGCATTTCAAAACATATTGCATAAACCAAATAAAAAGTTCAAACGAATAAGTTATGACTAAAATAAAGTTCGGGGTCTCATTGACATAATTTAGAACTATATGGATGTAATTTGTCATTTTCAAACTACATGAGTGTTCATGCATTTGATCAAAAATATAGGGGTCTTATTTGAATTATAACCTTGGAAATTTTTTTTTGATAATAACTACTTGTTTGATAATTATTTTTTACCATATGTTTTAAATTTATATGTTGAAAATTTTAATGATTGATAATATTACCATTTTCAAACTAGACGTTGAAAGTTCTTTAAAGCTTTTTTTTTTCCCAAATAAAAAATGAAAAATATTATCTGATTGTATTTGAAATATCTTTCATTTAAATATAATTCTTAAAAAGTCAAACTATTTATTTAAAAAAATTAATTATAAATCACATGCAAATTAATGCATGTTTCATAATCAATTTTCAGGTTATAGAATCCTTGAGAAAAGAAGGATTAGAATCATCAAACCTCATTGTTGGAATTGACTTCACCAAAAGCAATGAATGGACAGGTTCATGAAACTCAATCTCAATCACACAGTAAAAATCAATTCAATCTCCTCTTCAAAATTTTCGCCAATGCGATTGTTGATTTTGTTTGGTTTGCAGGAAAAGTTTCGTTTAATAATCGAAGCTTACATGCGATTTCCGATACCCCCAATCCATACGAAAAGGCTCTGTCTATTATCGGGAAGACTCTGGCTCCTTTCGACGACGATGGATTGATTCCTTGCTTCGGCTTCGGCGATGGTAAGCGATTTACTTCCATAAATTTTGCTTTCTTTGCCCTAATTCAGCACTTTTGTCTTTCTGGATCTCACAGCAACGACGCATGATCAAGAAGTCTTTAGCTTTCACGAAGATAATTCCCCATGCCATGGTTTCGAGGAGGTTTTAGATTGCTATAAAAAGATAGTTCCTAACTTGAAACTCTCAGGTTAAATTGTTACACACATATTCTTTGTTACATGATATTGATTTTGAGATGAAATTATTAATATTGTGATAGTAAGTGATCGCGTCGGGAATGTAATTTATAGGGCCAACTTCTTACGCTCCGGTGGTTGATGCTGCAATGGACATTGTGGAGAAAAGTGGTGGCCAATTTCATGTGTTACTGATCATTGCTGACGGTCAGGTTGAGATTCTAGCATCTTTATCTCTATGTGAATGTTAAAGTTTATGGGTCTAACAAACTTGAACAAGCATCTGATAAGAAAAGACATTGTGTCAAGGATGTTGAATAGTCCTTGCAAAAAAAAAATGTTGAGTTAGACACGAACCGACTAAAAAAATTATCTAAAAAAAAAAACCTAATAAAGTTTATAAGATAACAAATTTTGAGATGGAACCGCAAATATTGAGTGACAAATATTTTAATTAATTTTGAGGATCTTCCCCATAGGTTACACGAAGCATAAACGTGAACGACCAGGAATTAAGTTTCCAAGAGGAGAAAACAATCAATTCAATTGTCAATGCAAGGTAAAAATAACTCTTGTTTTACATCTTTTTTTTTGCCATTGTCATTTGTCTCAATCTTTTTCATCCAGTGCGTATCCACTTTCGATTGTTCTTGTTGGAGTTGGAGATGGACCTTGGGACGACATGAAGAAGTTCGACGACAAGATTCCATCACGTGATTTTGATAATTTTCAGGTGTTTTCGCGATTGCAATTTTGACTATCATCAATTTCAGTTAAATTCAAAAGTGAAATTCAGCCAGTTAATCTCGTCTCGCCCTTGCTAACAATTAATTACGTGTAGTTTGTTAACTTCACTGAGATAATGTCAAAAAACGCCACTACATCGGAAAAAGAAGCAACTTTTGCTCTCGCTGCCCTCATGGAGGTCCCTTTTCAGTATAAGGCTGTTATAGAAATCGGTCTTCTCGGGTATGGCTCACTCTTCTGATCTCGTCGCTTCAATTATATGTTTTTTTCCCTTCAATACACAATCAACTGTTTTTCGTTGGTTTGGTGCTATTGAGATCGGTTGAAATTTGCTGATTCCTGTCTAACTTTGCTTGTTTTGATGTGGAGCTAAGACATGCAACAGGGAAAGCAAAGAGAATTGCACCACGTCCCCCACCAGCACGTTACACTCGAAGCACGCGGCCAATTCCTGAACCCAGAAACACCTCCACAGCTTCTCCGTCCAATGATCCAAATCGGGTATTCTTGAATAAGGATCATTGCTTTTCTCATCATCTGCCTTTTGGAAAGTATGGACATTTTAACCATCTATTATCCGCATCTAATGCAGGCCTGTCCCATTTGCTTGACCAATGGAAAAGACTTGGCCTTTGGATGTGGTCACATGGTAGGGAGTCAATACTATTCATATATCTACCAACTATTCCTGATTCATCACTATCTTTATACGAGCTTGTAATTCTACTTCGCTAAAAAGTAACGTGATCTATAACTATAGTGATGGTCTAGCAAACAAACAAAAAACATGTATAAAGACTCGATAATGATTCAAAAATCAAATCTCTCCACCCCAGTTATCTCTTAGAGGAAAAAAAAAACTATCAAGATAAGATTCAACTTGTATACACTTGTATTAACATTCAACTTGACAGACTTGCAGGGACTGTGGGTCAAGATTGTCCGATTGTCCCATTTGTCGTCAGCCTATCACCAACCGCCTAAGGCTATTCACGGGGTGAGGGATGATTGCAGCGAAGGGATGTTGAGATACAACTACGATATGCTTGATGTCTATGAGAATAAGAATAGTTGATATCTGATGTACATGAATGAAGGGTTAGGAGATTAAGACAAATACGTTAGTCGAGGAATGTTCTACTTCTTTGGGGGTTTCAAAATCTCTATAGATGGAGCATTCTAATTTGTCTTGAAACTATGTAATAATAGCAATCTTAATATTCTAATTAGTCTTGAAACACTGTAATTAATCCTTGTACAGAAGTGCACAACGATTTGTACCAAATTTGAAGTTCTTGGCTTGTGTTAATGTTCTCTAACCATGATCCTATCCCCCCAAGTAGCCATAACTTAACTTGTAAGGACCTTCTCCTACACACTCTTCCATAGTAAACACGGAATTTCACCCCTGCGAGTTCAACTAAGCACGAAAGGGAGTCATTAGCATCAAACGAGCTAATATCTGCAAAGAATAAATCAGGTAACAAAATGAAATGCCAGAAGCAATTAGTTTCTAGAGCTTGCTAAACAGAACAGACACTAACTTTAAACATTTGGAAGCATAACTTTCAATTGTGTAAACTTAAACATGCCAGTAACCATAGAGAGTTGAAGCTTTCCAAGCTCGTCCTGTCACGTTATACCCTAAAATGGACAAATTACACTCCAAAATCTCACCAGAAAATACTCATTTATTTATTTTCCTTCTTAATCTGTGGTTCCTTATCAGCCTCACCGTTGATCTGCTTTGGAATCGGTTGAATTCTCACATAGGGGTTTCTTGTCAACGTCTCTCCTCTCAAAGCAGCAACATATCGATCATTTGTATCCTCTTTTCTCTGCAACTCACCAAGATATTCAGCCAGCCTCTCTCGATTTACTTTCCCCATCATCTGAAGTACAATGTCAAGAAACAAAACCATAAACATAATCTATCATATGAGCAATAAAACACCTAACAAACTAGAAGATATGATTCAAATAAACTAAGTCATAAAACACTGCAGAAAATATAGCACATTTTACACGTTCGGAGATGCTCACGAATTCACGAAATGTAAACCTCGTAAGGATAGTAAGTATAGTCAAATAAGCAAAACACGAAACAGTGGTAAAAAGACAATCACTGATGAAGTAGTATGGACAGAATTGTTAAAGCACATGACCGCACCAGGCAGTAAATGACAATGTAATCCATCCAGAGCAAATACGCACACGGGTTGTGGTATTTCCTATTTCGATATCAATAGTATAGAACGAAATATATCCGAATGCCAGAATTGTTTGAAATGTTGATAAGGGTTTCTTACAAATCAAAACAAGGAGGAAAAAAACACTTCATTTTATTAAAAAACCAAAATGTCAATTTTAGCATCGATCTTGATTAAAAAAAAGGTTCTTCGTTTCTAATTTAGTCTCTTACAATTGATTAAGTTCAATTTTAGTCATAATACAAAATTCATTAGCATAATAAAAAACAGCACTTCTAATCAAAAAAAGAAAAAGAAAAACCTAAGTTAAGTTATTTTATCGAGCGATCCAACGAAGCAGGTCAAATTGAAAAAATACAGAAACAGCATAATACAAAAAATTCTTAATCGGATATATAAAAAAAGAAGGGGGGTTTACTGTAGATTCAGGTCGGGCGTTTTGGCGGAGGCGGGCTTCTAATTGATCGTTGCGAGAATTGGTGGCTTGCATAACGCAATAGCCAATAACACCAGGAACAACGCCGCAAACGGTAGCGAATGCAAGGAAGAAGGGCTTTGAATCCCTGGTTCTCCTCACTAACCATCTCCATGTCGGGCTCTTCTCCCACAAAATTGACATCGCTCACCTTCTCCTCGACTCCACCTTTGGTGACTGGTAAATAGGGGAGTTTCCAATTTTTAAAACCTCATTTTCAAATATTAGCCCAAATTATATAAAGGAAGATACGTAGCCAAAATTATCATTAGGTATGAGAGTATGATTGAAGTCAAAAACTATTTTTTTTCGTAAATTAAAAAAAAAAATCCGAAAGTTTTGATTTCGAAGTTTTGAAGTGACTATAATGTAAAGTTTGATAATTCGAAAACGTCTTAAAACATCTAAATCGAAATTCAGATAAGAAATTATGACAAAAAAAAATTAACAACGATCGTGGGGAGATCTTATATTACATAATTTTAAATTTATAAAGATCTCAATTTTTATTTATTAACTATAGATGATGTGTTTGCATAACTATAAATGATGTGTTTGCATAACTATAAATGATATGTTTGTATTTGATTAAAATTAATTGGTCGTGTTTATATTTCACCCTTTTTTTATTTAGTAGTAAACTTTTGAAACAAAACATCAAGTAAGTTAAATTTTAAATATTTAACAGAGAAATTAATCAAAATTGCAAGCCTATAACTAACACCTTATTATTTATTAAGATCTCATAGTTTGGGCTCATGCTTGTAGTACCATGCATCTATTTTCATAATTAAAACACAAGTTATATAAAGTCAAACTCTGTGATATTTAACCAACTAATATGATTGAGAGTAACTTTCTATTAAAATCGCCTTGAGTTTAGTATAATTCTAACAAATATTTTATTTCAAATATGGAGAAGGTGTTTAAACTCTTGAAAAATATAACATTAGATACCAAGACATAACATGCGTCTAAGCTTTTCCACCAAAACATTGTCCGGTAAAAAATAGTCTAAATTATTTTTACTATAACTTATAATAATTAAAAAAAAAGTTAAAGAGATATGACGGAGAGTATGCATTGACGGTTGAAAATTTAATTCAATGTTTTAATAGAGAGATTATTTGTTTTATACATTTATTAAAAAAAACAAATTGAATTGTTTTAACAGAGCTAAATATAAAACACACACTTACATTTTAGATTATTATTAAATCATACCCTTATAGCTAAAAGATAATTTCAAACATCCCTATACTTAGTGAATTTGTAAATCACACCCTTCTATCAGATATTTTAAAATAAATTATATCAAATAACATATTTTTGCATAGTAATTATTGAAATGTCATAATATTTTAAAAATTACCAAGATAATAGATCATTAGTTTATTGATATATTTATTTATTATTATTGTTGTTGTTGTTTAGTGAATTTATTGGTTTTTGGCATTTTTTAGTTCATAAAATTATTAAATTCCTATTTAGATAATTTTTAAATAATCAGACATTTTAGTAATTAGTATGCATAAATATGCTATTATAATATTGACCATTATTTTAATGAAACTAGTTAAATGGCACGTGCGTTGAATGTGTTGATGCATTATTTTTAGGGTTATTTTCAATAATGGATAATTTTACATCGTTTATTTCACATAAACAAAACCTTATATATATATATATATCAAAACCACCCAAAACCACCACCAACCAATTTAAATTACGTTATAAAAAGACGAAACATACTCCGATTTAAGTTTCCTTAATTTTTACAAGAATTAAGGAAAGTTATAAAATCTCTTATATCTTGAAAACTAAAGGAAAATTTAAATCTACAAAAAATCAAACTATAAAAAAAAATCTTCAACCTTTTGAATACTTATTTATTCCAGGAAATATATATTTATCTGTTATTCGATCATCCTCCAACCTTCATTAATACTTCTTCAAGCTCTATAACTTTTTAAACAATATCTCCAACTACCATTAATACTTCTTCAAGTTCTATAACTTTTTAAACCATATCACCATTAGTTTAACAATGATAAATTGTGTATAATTGACAAAAAAAAATAAACAAGAAGTAACATCATTTTCTTAAAAAAAACGTTAACAAAAGTAAACAAAATACAATGTTAAATTGAAAACAAACATTAAAAAAAACACAATGAAATAGATGATGAATCAGTTTCGTCCTCATAACTTTTGAGATTGTTATGAATAATCATAAAAGCCTATGTTTATTTGTGTTAAACAGAGTCTTTCGTTTGACTCCCTTTACCAAATCAAATGACGGTGAGTATTAGTAACAACCTCCATCAACAGACAGTGTGTATCGAGGTTAAATGGAAACTTTATCTTTAACTTTGTTAACCAACTCGAGGAATTCTTGATTATTGAATAGAATCATTGTCTTCATCCTATGAACCACGAAAATGACAGATAACAAGATTTGAACAAGCAACAAATCGATTGATGAACTCATTATGTACAAAATGAAATAATTTATTGTGACACTACTATCAAAGTAAGGGATGGTCATGTTAATAAATAGATCGAGACACATATCCTCCCTTCCTTAAGTAGTTGAAATAATTTTGTAACCCTATTATAGAAATAGATTGTGATACATACCATCCCTTACTTTGATAGCTTAAATAATTTATCGTAACTCTACTATAGAAATAAATTGAGACACGTCAAACATATCCTCCCTTACCTTTGTAGATTGTGAGGTGAGTCTATAGAAATTACCCGACATGGCCATTATAATATGGCTCATTCATAATTTAAATAAAAAGACGAAGAAATAGTAACACTGCGAGGCGACGGCCATATTAAATTAACGTGACCCCACTCACTTAAAGAACGATAGGAGGACGACATCTCGCGAAAACAACACCATTGTCTGTTTGTTTCGTGAGAAAAACGACCAGAAAAAAAAAAAAGAAAAAAAACGATGGGTGGTAATTTTTTTTGGAATCAGATTGGATAAAGCGGAAGATAGAAGTGGCGTTCGTGAGCTGCGACTGTTCCTAATTTATTTGACACTCAACGAGAAGCTGCATTATTTTTCCATTTTTATATCAAATAAATACCTAAATTTCAATTTCTTGACGTCTCTCGATCTTTGTAATTTCTTCCATTGAACTACAGTTCTATCATTTTTTTTTTCTTTCTTTCTTTCTGGCAGTCTGCGTTTCGTTTTATTCTGGTTGATTGGATTATGAGTTTTGTTTGAGTTGCGTTTTGGTTGATTTTGATTATGATTTAGGGTTTGAAGGGAGCTGGAGATTAGTGTTATTGAGGCAGTGATTGAGCTATGGAGTCTCTAATTCAAGCTCCTCCTTCTCCTTCTCCTTCTCCATCTTCTGCTATTCGTAGTCCTTGCCTCACTTCTGCTTCTCAGAACTGCAAATTTCCTTTGTAAGTGGATTTTGTTTACTTTATCTATTAATATTATTATGCTCGTGCTGTAATTCTGGCTTCCGATGATTGTTGATTTGTATTATGCAGTGAAGATTCGTTTTTGTTTTCTATGGTTATATCAACTTCAAGAAGAATAGTCCTAGCTTCTCAAGAAGCTGCAGGCTCATTACATTTGGCAGAGAAGGTTTGCGGTCTTAGTTCGGTTGTGGCACATGAATGCCGAAGTGAATTAGTTAGTTACTAACTGGCATACATCCTGGCCATTTGGTTTTTAGTTCACCCCGGTCTTAGAAAAACTTATTATTTGTAATTAGCAAGGATGGGCAACAAGTTTAGGCTTTAGGATAGCATTAGTTAGGGTAATTAATGTAGTAGTTCAACTCTTCGAGGGGACGCCTAACAGGGTTTGGCTGGAAGGGGAAAGAGGGTGCAGAGAGATTCTTATGCGAGGCGATCTTTAGGCACGTGTTCTCTGAAATTGTGTTTAGTGCCTTTCTCTGCCTCATCACCCTTAGGTTGTAATCTAGGGAAACTGAAGTTCCTGCCGTTAGTTAAACCTAAACCGGTGACTTCTTACTCATGTGACTCTCCAAGTTCAAATAGTTAGTTTAATCAATCTCCATTGTCGGTCTCATTTTCCAATTGTTCTTATTTTACTGTCTCTTGTATTTTTCATGCTCTCCCACTATTTTTTTTTTTTTGCAAAATGTATGTGAATTGCATTGAAAAAAGGTCTAACAGCCGAACACCAAGGCGCACAGACATCCTCCGCATAAAGCAAGACAAACACCGGACTTGGCAACAAGCCAACAAAAGCAAAAAGCAAAACAAAAGCTAAACAGGCAACAAGCCAAGACAAACAAAAAACACAAAGGCCACTAAACAAACAAGCCAAAAAAGCTGCAACAACATGAAAACCAACAACTAGAAAACGAAGATCCACAATTACAACTAAGACCCACGATCAC
Organism: Gynostemma pentaphyllum; assembly: GCA_028015215.1. Taxonomy (NCBI): domain Eukaryota; kingdom Viridiplantae; phylum Streptophyta; class Magnoliopsida; order Cucurbitales; family Cucurbitaceae; genus Gynostemma; species Gynostemma pentaphyllum. The sequence goes on from CM051355.1 coordinate 17,811,665, forward strand.
AAGCCGTTTTCTTCTGATTCTTGAGCTTCTTTTTTCTTTGGCAGAAAAGGAGGAGCCAGCTCTCCCACTATTTGGGTAGAGAGATTTAAGTATATATATATTTTTTCTGTGAAAGAAGAAACTGTACTCACATATATTAGCTTTTGGATGGTTATGGTCTCCCTTCGCTTGACTTTTTTGACGTTAGCTGGAACGTGATGCCTGCCAATGTAAGTTATGATTACATTGGCAGTGTTAGATGGGGACAGAATTTTGGGATTGGCTACTATGGATAACAACTCTTGATTTTCGCATGCATTGTTCCAGTAACTTCAGTTGGCTGCCCTAACAAGACACATGCAGAACCTTTTGGTACAGAAGCGTGGTCAACTTAATCATGTTTTATCTTTCAATAGTTTCCTCCCTGGACTCTTAAATTACACTCTGCAGTTGGTGCACTCTTGCACGTGATTGAGTATCAATAAGTTGGTCACCAATCTTATCCGTTGTAGTTTAATGTAATATGGTAGTTGCAGCTTCCAATTAGTACAATACTACGGCTCCTATTTTGCTATAATATCATAATGCTTTTTGTGGACTTTGACATTGGGTGGTCTCAAAGTCTATACTGCTAATATAATAAAAAAAGGAGCTTCAGTGGTTACCGATCTTCAATCTCCTTTGACACTAGTGGAGTTGATGCCTTATGTTTCTGAACTCTCTTGATATTTTTTTGGGAAAGAAATATTATATTACTTATGTGCTTCATTGACTCTGCCTGTAGATTTATGTTGGTTTTGCATGAACTGATTTAGTATGTCAGTGTGATTTTGTATTTTTTCTCCTGCACAGGCCAACTTCTCGGAGAATGTCTTCCTCTAAAAGAATGTACCGCTGCTCCAGGCTACATATGGATGCTTGTCCTAATTATAATATCTCAAAAAATTACATAGTGTCCAGATATTCCTCAGATTTGCCTGAATCACAATCCAATTTTTTTAAAACATCACTCAACAAGTATTTTCTGCCTCTGGGTGCATTGGTTACTTCTAAAACTAAAGATGTCTCTTCTGCTCCTTTGATTGGAGATGATAAAGTTGGTGTGTTGTTGCTGAACCTTGGAGGTCCAGAGACTCTCGATGATGTGCAGCCCTTCTTGTTTAATCTCTTTGCTGACCCGGTATCACGCCCTAACATATTCCTTCCACTCTTGAGTTTTTTTTTCTCATTTCTGATTTTTATATGAACTTTGATTCATTCAATTTTCTTTATTAGATGGGATGAATCTTTAATAGTTTATTTTACTTTCTTACCTTCCATTAATTATGTTCAAGTATTCTGGCGGTGATATGCTATATTACATATCCTTCTTTGGTGTTTCAAACTTTTTGGCATCCTAAATGACCTTTTTGGTGTCTAAGAAGATATTTTGATCTTATTAGTGGTGACTCTTTAACTTGTGGCTTCGGGTCAATTAAATTTCTATCTGAAACACAGTGATTAATGATTGACCATAAGAACTTGGTCATGCTGGATGAATTTTGAACTGCCGTTGAGCTTTTTCCTGACTTTCAAATAATGAAAAATTTGATTTTATCAAGAATCAAAATTGCTTCATGTCCACTTGGCGTGTGACAGGATTAGGAAAGCAGAACGCTTCAACTTATGAAAGTCATGGATGCATTTAGCATTTCTTGTAATTTGAATATGCCACCTTATCAAAAAAAGTAATTTGAATATGACATGTATTCCACTTTGGCTGTTGTTCCAATATGTGCTGTGTGATGGAATGGATTAGTTTCACTTAAATTGCATGGATCTCCATTTTGTTTTAAATTATTGTCACTTTGACGGTTTCCTAAAAATTGGATTTTATCATCATCACAACCATCTTTCTCGTTTTTGAGGATTTCTCATCCTCTCATATTATTGTACTTTTATTTTTAACTTTGATTGATGAAAGTTTCATCTTTCTATATATATATATAAAATAAAATCACAACCATAATTTATTCCACACATTTGATAAATTTTCCTTTCAATCAACGTCGATTGTTGTACATATATTTATCTTTATACATAGGTTTGTACATGATGAGACATAATTTTTCTGGTATTGAATTATCAGGGCTTCCTTGCTCTAGTCTCAATATGTGATTAAAACCATTTGACCTCAAATTTTGAACAGGATATTATACGATTGCCACGGTTGTTCCGTTTCCTCCAAAGGCCATTGGCACACTTCATTTCTGTTTTGAGATCACCGAAGAGCAGAGAAGGCTATGCCTCTATTGGTGGTGGTTCCCCTCTTCGAAGGATAACTGATGCACAGGCAAGAAATTCTCTGTATTTTATTAGTATGTGTGTGTATATATGTATTCCTGCATTAATCAGTACGATTCTTGCCAATATTGATTTTAAACAATCGAAGTAATGGGAAAATATTAGAGAAATACTGAGAATACTGTGACATTTCCATCCATTTGTCGAATGTGGTTTGTATGAATGTAAATGAAAGATACATGATTGTTTGAAGATGGTTTTTTTTCCCTTTTTTTTTCTTTTAGTTGCACATTTTGTCTTTTACAGGCGGGACATAAATGTTTCAAGGAGATGAGCAAAGATCGTGAGATTATATTTGAAAAATAAAATAAATGTTTCAGCAAGACACTTATCAAATAGAGAATGATATTTTTTTATAGTTTTCATGTTGTCTAGAATACTATTTGAAAAATTAAAGCCCTTTTGCCCTTTAAATCCTCAGCTTGATATAGAACTACAAGCTATATAATGCGCTTGCAATTTATGGATTTTGTTAATAGCCAAATATTTCCTAGAGACTATTTTCAGAAACTTGGTGTTGTTTATCAATATTTAGAGGCTCATGAATTGGTCAAAACTCTCATTCAATTGTATTGTTATTGTGCTCAATGGTGGTTGCAGTTGTCAGTGATGCTGGGAACATGCAGTTGAATAAGCTTTCACACTAAATTATTTTCTTGTGTTTTATTTATTTATGACCATGTTGCCTGATATCTTATATGGCCAGGCCAAAGAGTTGAAGAAGGCCTTATGGCAAAAAGATGTTCCAGCCGAAGTGTATGTTGGTATGCGCTATTGGCATCCTTTCACTGAAGAAGCAATAGAACAGGTAGACTCTCATTTTAATATTGTGTATGCTGGCTCCTAATTGTGGTAAATTTTTTATGTGATCATGGATGAATTGCTGGTAACTGGTTAGGATTTGAGTTTAAGTTTTCTTGAAGTAAATATACCAATGACTAGTCATATTTCATACAATGCATGCATACTGAGGCAACATACGATGTCATAATTGTATTCTTATTGTACTCTTTTATAGTTTTATTAATTTTTTTAAAAAATATTTAGTTCTAATTTTATTTACCATTTAAGGTTCCATTGTTAGTTGCTGGAGGAACAACTACGTCTTTTGGAAATTACAAACTCCAAAATTCAGCACAAATATAGAAGTTATTTATTAATATTTCTTCCCCCTCCCTCTCTTCTTTCTGTAGATAAAAAGAGATGGGATAACAAAGCTCGTTGTTCTTCCTCTTTATCCACAATTTTCAATATCCACTAGTGGTTCTAGCCTTCGGCTCTTGGAGGGTATATTCCGGTAAGACTATCCCTTTATTTGAGATATTTGATATCTTGGATTGGTTCACATGTTAATTTTAATTGTCTCGAAGTTTTGATATTTTGGCTTGGTCTATATGACGATTTAATTTTCTGGTGCATTAGGGAGGATGAGTACCTAGTTAACATGCAACATACAGTAATACCTTCTTGGTACCAGCGTGAAGGATACATAAAGGCCATGGCAAATTTGATTGAGAAGGAACTAAAAACTTTTGACTTTCCTGAGAAGGTAACACATTTTTGCCCGATAAAAAATCTATTGTTCATGAAATTGGTTTTTGATTTTAATTGAATGCTTACTGACATTTTGGGAAAATTGTTGGGGGGCTCATGGGTGTTGCTTGATCATACCTTGGTATCAGAGTTTAACCAAACATGTTTATAACAGGTGATGATATTTTTTAGTGCACATGGAGTCCCACTTGCATATGTGGAAGAGGCTGGTGACCCGTACAAAGCAGAGATGGAGGAATGTGTGGATCTAATCATGGAAGAGTTAGAAAAGAGAAGGATAACAAATGCTTACACCCTTGCTTATCAGGTATGTGCCGGGGATCTAATCAGAATGCTTTATTGTCAGTTGTCACTAATATACTTTACTTCTTGAAGCTCCTTGGCTTAGGCAAATGGTTAATTCTGTTTATAAACTTTCAGAGGATGTTTAAGAAGTTCTGTGGATCAATATCTCTGTCTAATTGCTTATTCTACCCCCCTTTAGGACTACGTGTTCAATTTGGTGAGGCAAATAGTTTACTTGCTAATCTCTCACCTTTCCTTTCATTCAACATCGGGCAATGAAAAGATAGTTTTCAGGTTTTTTTTTTTGCATGTTGGAAGGGGAAAAGGAGAGAGGACTAGAGAAAGATGTGGAGGAAAATAGAGAGGAGGTTAAAGGACAAAGAATGGATGGTGGGAGAATATCAAGAAGGGGTAGTGTATATGTGTTTGGAAGTAGTATCTACACTACATTTAGCTTGTCATCCAATTCTCTGTGATACTGTTGAAAGGGGATGAATGGCTAAAACAGTTTAATACTATTGGAAGACTGTTCTTGTAATTGGAGAGTCACAGAGTCTGTCACGGGCTCCTTTTCCATTGAAGTGGTCAATTATTTAAGAAGCTTGCCAGTTATTTGTTGTCCTTTAGTGTGAATTTCTTTAGATAAATACTAAGTCTTTGCTGCAGTTCTTCTAAAATCATGTAGTTGAAAACTGATCTATGATCATCCACTGGGATGAAAGAAACCAAATTGCTTATAATAGACGTTATTTTGTTATGCTTTATGTCTTTGTCTTTCAGAGCATGAAGCAAAGTTTGAATGGAATGCTAAGATTTTGTGTTCTTGTAATTTCAAAGGGAAGGCTAGGATTTTGTGGATGAATGCAGTCAAATTTTACTTCAGCAGATATGGTTAGAAAGGAATTGAAGAGTTCTTAATGACAAATGTAGAGAGTGGATTCATGGCTAGAATTTTGGCTACTACTTGCTGTTCTCTCTTTATATTCTCGTGTTTATAATTCATTTTTTGATTAACACTAATTGGAGCACTTTTTTACAAGTTCCTTGGGCTTTATGTGGGTGGGTATAGCTTTCTCTAGACTTTTGTAATCTTCATGGTTTGAATAAAATTTCTGTTTTTTTTTTTTTTGTATCATAGACATTTCATTGATAAATGAAAATAAAAAAAAACAAGAGCAAAAGGACCCCCCGGATTACAAAAAGACATTTAGGGGCAATGATCGAGGGGGGATAATTACAAAAAAGAATAGACTTAGAAGACCAAAGCGAAGTAAATTTGACGACTAAATCCCACAACTCGTTGAGCTCCAAGCATTCGTCTTGAAAGATCCTTTTGTTCCTCTCCCACCAAATGAGCCAAAGGATCGCACGAAGTGCATTGCGCCAAATCACATGAGCTTTCCTATTAAGCTTCACCCCACACAAGAAGCCATAAATGATTGAAAGAAGCTGTAAAGGCCTGGGGCCGTGGAAAGGAAAGACATCTAGCAGCTTGGACCAAATCTGAGAAGTAAATTGGCAATCCCAAAAAATGTGCTTCACACTCTCGCTACTATTATTACATAAAACGCACCTATCCGGTCTTAGAGTGATGGAAGGATACCGTCTCTGGATCTTGTCATTCGTGTTCAGCCCACCATAAAGGAAGGTCCACAAAAAAATTTTAACCTTCTTGGGGTACTTATCTTTCCAAATTGCTTGAACTACATCCGTAGGGGGGAAGATGCTTCCTTAAAAAGAGCTTCAAAAGCATTCTTGCAAGTGAAATTGTCCCCTCACCCCATCCACACTCTGCAATCCATGGAGGAATCTGGTTTGACCCGAGTAAGCAGCTCCAACAGAGAAACACAATCATCCGCTTCACTGTCCTTGAGATTTCTACGAAACCTGATATTCCAAGCATTACAACAAGGATCCCAACAATCATGGACTGTGGCCTGGGAGTCAATAGCAAGACTGAACAGGGAGGGAAAGATTTCCTTCAGGGGTTTATCCAGATTTAGCCATTTATCGGCCAGAAATTGATCCTTGTTCCTTTACCAAGTTTAAGGGAAGACATGGAGGCTAAATAGTCATCCAAATTAGCAATAGCCTTCCACGGGCTTCGATAAGAGCAATGAGGATTAGCCTTTGTACACCTTATGACCAACCCTGATATCAACGACCCACAACGAGTCTTCCTCCATGGGTAACCGCCAAAGCCATTTTAGAAGGGATTTGTTCCTTTTAATAATACTACCAAAAGCCAGGCCACCCTTATTAAGAGGTTTTGAGACTTTATCCCACTGAACCAGGTTAGTTCCACCATCCTTGTTAACCCCTTTCCAGAAAAAATCTCTGAGCAGCCTTTCCACATTTTTAGCAACTAACCCACCCAGGGTAAAATAGAGAGATAGTAGGTGGGAAGATTGTTGAGAACAACTTGCACAAGAGTTAACCTACCTCCTTTAGACACCAACACATTCCTCCATCTATCGATCATTTTGGAGATTTTTTCCACCACCGGATCCCAAAAAACTTTGCTGAGTGGGTTACCTCCCAAAGGAAGTCCGAGGTAGGACAAAGGAAGCTTAGCATCCTTGCAATGAAAGGTAGCAGCCACCTTCTTAACAAAAACATCATCAAGGTTGATACCAGCCACCATAGTTTTGTCCAGATTGAATTTAAGCCCTGAAATCTTCTCAAACACTTGAAGGACAGCAAGAAGATTTTCAATTTTATCTTCCTCAACCGTAGAGAATATAAGGGTGTTGTTGGCAAACTAGAGGTGACAGATGGAGTCAACACCATCCCCTGGGAGAAACCCGTGAAAAGACCAAAGGATTCACCACTAGTAAGGAGTCTGCTGAGAGCATCTGCTACCAAAGTGAAAAGGAAAGGGGAGAGGGGGTCCCCTTGTCGCAAGCCTCTGCTAGCTTTCAATTTTTTCCTTAAATTTTTTCCTTGGCTTACCATTGACAATAATAGAATAATTGAGAGAAGAGAGGCAACCCATAATCCACTTCCTCCACCTTGGACCAAAACCTTTAACCTTCATCACTTCATCCAGAAAGTCCCAATCAACTCGATCATAAGCCTTCTCCAGGTCAAGTTTAAAGATCAAGCCTGTCCTCTTAGAAGTCCTCCAGGTTTCCACCAACTCATTCGCGATCAGAATGGAGTCCACTATTTGTCTGTTGCCTATAAACGCATTCTGAATTTAGAGATAGTTTTAGGCAGTACCCCTTTTAATCTGTCAGCAAGCACTTTAGCCAAAATCTTGTAAGGCCAAGTAGTGAGGCTAATAGGTCTAAAATCTTTCACAGCTTTAGCATCCACCTTTTTCGAGATAATGACAATGTAAGTTTCGTTAGTGATCCCATTAACCACCCCATTTTGAAAAAACTCTTGGAACATTCTTATAAAATCATGTTTAAGAATGTTCCAAGTGTTTTTAAAAAATTCAGCACTGTAACCATCAGGCCCTGGGGCTTTTGAACACCCCAACACTAGAAATGGCATTCCATATTTCCTCCTCAGTAAATGGTCTTTCCAGCAAGCCCACATCATTCTCATCAAGGGGACACCAATTCAGATTAGCTGGAACATACCTGGGACCAGAGTCTTTAGTGTAGAGGGAATTAAAGAAAGCGTAAAACTCCGACTCAATCTCACCGTCAGTGAGGAGGCAAGTCCCTTGAGAAGAAAGAATTTCAGAGATAAAAGCTTTCTTCCTTCTACCCGTCATAATCCTATGGAAAAAGCCCGTGTTTTCATCACCTTCTTTTAGCAATCGCTGCTTGATCTTTTGCCCCCAGAAAATATCCACTTTAACTACAATGTCAAGAAGGGCGAGGCGAGCTTGCTTCCTTTCAACTACTTGCAGGGAGGAGAGACCTTGAGATTCATCGAGATAGTCAAGCGAACATATAAGGGAAGTGAGGTTGTTTTTCTGAGAATTAATGTTGCCAAAAACATCTGCATTCCAGGATCGCAATTTACCTTTAAGAAATTTCAGTCTTGAAAGAAGTGAATAGCCAGCCCACCCTTTAATCTCAAAAGCCTTCCACCAGCCATCAATAGAAGAATAGAAACTGGGATGAGAGATCCACATATTCGCAATCTAGTGACTTTGGCCTCAGAAAACAAACTAAGCCAGCTAGAGTTGAGGAGGAATCTATCAATATGGGAGTGGGTGCCGGAATCATTCATTCTAGACCACGTGAATAAACCATTAATCATAAGAGGGTCTTGTAACGAAAAATTCTCAATGAAAGCGTTAAAGTCTCTCATGCTTCTAGTTACAGGATGACCAACTTCCCCGACGACCATATTTCCTCCTATCAGAAAAAAATCACAATTCTAAATGACAGTTGGGAAATTTATGCTTCTGCTATTTTCGCTGATCTTTTCTGCCTTATATGTTTATTTATCAACTTAGCCTATCATGTTTATTCATCGTGTACAGTCTTGATGAAGTTGGTGTTAAATAACTTGTTCTACAGAGCAGGGTTGGTCCTGTGGAGTGGTTAAAACCTTATACAGATGAGACAATAATAGAGCTTGGCCAAAAAGGAGTGAAAAGCTTACTGGCTGTACCCATTAGGTACGTGTATTTTAACTTTCAACATTATGATGATTGATATAGTCAACTTCATTTTACTAAGATATTATTGGCATATTGGCTACATAGCTTCCTGACGCATGCCCTGGTATACCCATGCAGAGAAGCTCTTTTTTTTGGTAGGTCAAGTCAGAATATATTAATTTTATCAAAGATTTATATGCCTATGCTTTGTTTGCAGCTTTGTAAGTGAGCATATTGAAACTCTTGAAGAAATTGATGTCGAATACAAAGAACTGGCTTTAGAATCTGGTATAGAAAAATGGGGGCGTGTTCCGGCATTAGGATGTGAGCCCACTTTCATATCAGATTTGGCTGATGCTGTAATTGAGAGTCTCCCGTATGTTGGAGCCATGGCTGTCTCAAATCTTGAAGCTCGGCAGGTATTAAACCACCATTTGCAAGGGAATAATGCTTACCTAAATTACTAAAAGCTCAATGAATCTGCCATTATTTTTAATCATGGTTTAGCTGTCATGATACTAAAAGTTATTAAAAAGGAAAATCATGGATCAGTAGATCTAGTCTAGGAAAGGATATCTTTCAAGGAAAGATATGGCTCCTGGCTTTTATTCAGCATATGAACTATGTACTGGTGTCTTTTTTCTTGGAAGATTATTACGCTGATTTAAGTGGTGATTCTATCCTCAGCTGATATACCTTAATTTTCTCTCTTGATTGTGTTGAGAGGTTTTATTTTAGTTTGTCTGTTGGTAAGAAGCTTGTTTCCTTGATGATTGATTATTCATATCCCATCTCTCCTTTTTCCTCAGTCGTTGGTTCCACTTGGTAGTGTGGAAGAGTTATTAGCAGCATATGATTCGCAACGTAGGCAGCTACCGCCACCTGTGACCATGTGGGAATGGGGCTGGACAAAAAGTGCCGAAACCTGGAATGGAAGAGCAGCAATGCTGGCTGTAGTTGTATTACTGGTTCTAGAAGTCACTACCGGACAAGGGTTTCTGCACCAGTGGGGAGTTTTCCCCATATTTCACCAGTAATCTCTCTCCCAAATCATAAAATGTATATTTGTTTGTATCAGCATCTTCCATCCATATAGAAAGGTTTAGATGGTTTTAAGTAATCATGCTAATGGGACCGAAGTTAGATGATGGACCTTTTTTGGTGTTTTGGATCCCGGACTGGAATTTTGATGATGATAGTGTATGGTGTTACGCTTCATTGTGAGCAAAAGAGAAAGTATAAACCTTTGATTTGTATAGCAGGGTCATTGAATACATATGACCAAGTGAAATTTGGTTTCTTGGTGTCTAGAGATATTTCTCTTTCCCCGTTTGGCAAGATTAGTTTAGATGTTTGGAGAAAAGGGAGGGATAATGATATTTCTACAGGATAAAATTTGATTTCATACATTGATTATTTGTCAAATTTACATAAGATACTCACAAATTATCAGTTGCATTACAAATATTGATAAATTTTTAGTTTAACTTAATATATGTTTCTTGTCTGTACACGGTCCTATTATGTTTGACTTTATATATATATATATATATATATTTTATTATAGCACTTGGTCAATATGGTAGAATCTCTGTGCTTAATTGTTGACGATTAATAACTTAGTTGAAATCTTAAATGCTTGTAAATATGAAGAGCAACTCTCTAATAGGCCAGGTGTCACGGGTCGAAATGCGGAATAAGATAACTACAGAAACGGTTGTCATACCAGGTGAGTTACTTGCCATTTTTGGTTGATCAATACATAAATTTTGATTGGAAAAATAAGATAAGTTGGTTTAATGTTAGTAAGAAATTATTCAACATGACTGTTATAATGTGTCTCTAACTTTTAGCTAAGTTTTGTTACTCATGTCTTATTAAAACTACTCATCTAATGATTAGAGGAAAGGAGCTACATTCCTTGATGTTCGGGTGATATTGACCACGTGAATTAGGGTCATAATAGCAACTTAATTTCATTTTCTACCGATTAAACGAACAGAGAAGAAAACAAAAAGAAAGAATACAACGTTTTATCATTCAATTAATGGCTCAAGGAAAATTGCCAATGTTCTGTTGAAAAGTTGCCTTACGATGGTTTTTTTTCTTTGAAAAAATCTCAATAGTGTTCTAACTATCATGTGTATAAAAAGTTCCATCATTGTGTTTTACTTTTACCTTCCTTGAATCTCATTACATCTTTCTTTTTTCCCGGTTGCTTAAAAAGGGGAAAAAATATATGTATCATTAATTATTAAAAAAGAGAGAGCAACACACAAATAATTCTTTGAAAAATTCGTAAAATAAATCTGTTAAGATAAAATAATTCAGAGAAAAAATAAATGTGAATGAATATATCCCAAACCAATTTGTGTATAAAAAATGAAAAAAAAAAAGGAAAAGGAAAGGTATAATTGGCAAGCCCCACATTCTTCCTCCTGAGGACCCACATGAAAGCTACATAAAAAAACTGAAATGAGTTAAAAAAGAATTAAAAAAAAAGAGGGAAGAATCAGAACATTTGTCTTTTGTGTTGGCAGATTAAAATGATTAAATCGGATCAGATGATCAAAACTTGAGAGAGAATCTGAACATGCCCCCTTAGCCAAATTACACACTCATCATCTTCAATTTTCCCCAATCTAAACTATTCTATTCTATTCTATTCTATAATATAGCTTCTCTCTCTCTCTCTCTCTCTCTCTCTCTCTCTCTCATTTGCTTTTACTTTGCCTTTTATTTTATTTTATTATTTTTACTCAAAACATACCCCACCTTCAGATTGTGTGAAAGGTTGCATGGCTTTAGAAACACTATTCATTAAACATCTCCCTACCTCCCTCCCTCTCAATTGGTAGATGCTGTGCTGACAGCACAACTGAATGTGAAACCAAAAATGTCCTAATTTGGCAATTTTTCATTTAATTAAGTTCATATGCTGAAGTTGGGTTTTGCCAGCTTTTTATATTCACACATAAAAAAAGGAAAAATATATGTGAATAGAACTAATCTTTAATGGATAACAGAATCGTCAATATGAGCATAACTCAATTGGTTAGACAACTACTTACTTCCTTTGATATTAAAGGTTAGAGTCTACTCTCCCCGTTTTGATGTCTTATCTTAAAAAAAAAAAATTGATTAAAAGAGTTAGTGAGGTCTTCACATTGATATGATACTGTTTAATTTAAAATACTTCACATCAATGAAGATATTGTTATTGTTTATTGAGATATATGATTGAATTTATATTTACTCATTAACTTAAGCTTTTGGGTTTAGTATTAATTTTAACATATTAAATATGATCTCAGAACATGACTCCTATAATTGACATTTCCTAAATATGTCTTTACCCATTAAAACTCAATCATCCACAATTTTAATCAATGTGAGATTTTAGTCCTGCCCCAATAAAACTCTTAGAGTTATGAAAAAAACATTGAACTCTCAACTCGACATAATATATCACATTTTATTATGTTGTAATTGTGGGTCATGATTCAAATTAAAGATACGATCATATCAAAATAACACTTGAGAAAAAATGATATGAATTAGTTGGTCAAATAAAATACACAACACATAGTTCGAGGAAAGAGTCAAAACAAATTTTTTTTTCCCAGCTGACACTTTTCAGCAAGAATTTGACTGCATAAGTATAGCAATAGCAGTAGAGCAGTCAGTTTTCGATTGGTGAAATGGATGAGTTTGGAATCTCTTTTTTAAGCTGATATCATCACCATTCATCACTGTCACTCTCGACCAAAAAATCTATGTAAAATGAAATGAATGAAACTGATTAAAAAAAAAAAAAGAGATAAAAGGATCTTTCGGCAAAAGAAGCTGTGTTATTAATCTCTCTCTCTCTCTGAAAAAATTTAAGTTATATAACGGATGATGCTTTTGAGGTGTAAAAATCATAAAGTGATGCATCCAAAGATGTTGATAGTAACTAAAGTTAATAACTTCTTGTTGAATATACTCTTTTTTTTTCCTTCTTGTGTTTTCCCATAACATCACTTTATTAGATCACAACTCGTTTCACGAGAAATTATTTCATGAGCATACGGGTTTTCTCATCATAACTATTAGAATTATGTTTTTAATAGTAGAGAGAATAATATTTATGTAGATTCAATAGTTGTAATTTGACATGTAAGGAGGTCACATTGAATAAGTTCATCTTGTTCAATGAGTCTAATTGATAACCAAACATTTGAGATATAAAAACAAAAATTACTAAAATATCATATCATTTTTTTCTGATATATCTTAAATCAAGTACACACAGAAAAAGACAGAAAAAATGCCTATTTTTTTTTCTTTTCACATGGGTCATTTAATAGTAGTGTTCTAAGTTCTAAACTGATTTAAGGTTTAACAATCTAGGTGTCCAATATGACTATAACTCAACTGATTAGGTACATGTTCTCTTTTGAGGTGGAAGTTTCGTATATCCCCCTCCCTGAATATGATGTCACATCTCAAAAATAAAAAACCATGTGAAAAATAAGTCTTTTTTCTTAAACGAGATAATTTATGATATTATCGCTTTACGAATATTTTCCATATATTTTAATTTTATATCTTGTCAATTGTATTTATTATCAATAATAAAAAGATAGTAGAGTTCAATATTTCCACATAACTAAATAACTAGAATATCTACCACGGGAGTACTGAAATTTTTTCAGTTTAAATTGGGTTATATATGAGGCAGATTTTATTTTATTTATAAAACTAATTAAGCCAAAGATCAATGTCAAGCATTGATCTGAAGCACTGCCACTTGGTTTTCTGCCATTAAAATGTGTGAGAGAGAGAGAGAAAAAAAAAACAGTCAAAGATTGTGCGCAGTAATCATTAAAGTGAGCAGTATCTCTTTGTCTAAATGAAAATGATATTTTAAGAAAGGAAAACTAAAGCTGAGAGATTGAACAGTAAAAAACAGAAAAAAAAAAAGAAAAGAAAAAGCCAAGGCAAGTTTAGATTGCTCAAATGGAAATTTGAAAGAATAAAGAAAGAAAAAGCAGAGTATTGGGGTGTGACAGGTAGATTGTTGGGTCGGGCCCCTCTGAAGTCTTAAACTGTTGAAGGAGAAAAGTTGGTCTTTATTTCACTTTTGTTTCCCCCTTCAATTTGAGTGACATATTTTTATTTAGGAAAATTATATAAATCGCTATCCAACTTTCACTCTGAACAATTATCCCACTTTATATAAAATGGGACCCGTGAAAAATTAATTTGACGAATTACTCTCTTAGTCGTTAAATTAGAGCCTTGAAATCATTGGCAGAGGCGAGTAATACATCTCTAAAATCAATAGAGTGAAAAAGAGTGAGATCGCAAAAGAAATTATGGTCTCTACTACCAAAGCGATATAAGATTGGTGTCAAGAATGGGTACGAGACTTGATCCCATTAGTGATTTCATTAAAATGATTAGTAAATTAATAATTTGAAGAAGGTAGCTTGTCAAATAAAATTTTATGTATTTAATTTTAACACTTTATTAAGTTTATAGAATTAATTGCTTAAATGAAAAAATATTGTTACAACCCTTATAATTCAAAGGTATTTTATGTAACTTGTTTTTTTAGAGTAAAATACTCTTTTGGTCGCTGAGTTTTGAGTTATATGTCTATTTGGTCCTTACATTTTGATTTTGTTTCCCCTTCAATTTGAGTGACATATTTTACGTTTTGTTTTAATTTAAGCTCTAGTGACATTTTTATTTACAAAAATTACATAAACCATCCTTCAACTTTCAATTTGAATAATGATCTCATTTTATAAAATATAAAAATTTAATTTGATAAAATTACATCCTTAAATGTCAAGTTAGACCCTCAAAAGTCATGGTAAAGATGAGTAATACATTATTCATAATGCCAACAAGGCGAGGAAGATAAGTAAAAAAAATATAAGAAATTCTTGTCTCCACTCCCATAAGCGTTTTAGAGTTAGGGTTAAAGATGGGCCTCAAAGACTTGATTACATAAGGATTTCAAAAAAAATAATTAGTAAATTAACAATTTAAAAAAGGTAATTTATTAAATTAAATTTTTATGTACTCACTTTTAACATTTTACTAAATTGAGGGAGTCGATTACTCAAATTAAAAATTTAAAGATGTAATTTACTCAAATTAGAAGGAACAGGAAGTATGATTGGAGAATATTTACAAACACAGAATTGGTAGTAATGGGGTTGGTCGGTTTGCGTTGTTTTTTTCGATGTGGTTTTTTTTTTTTGTTAGTTTATGAGCAGACAAAAGCTTAAACAGGTGAAGCTTCTTAAACATACTCTTCTCTCTCTCTGTTTCATTTCCATATATATACATATATATATATATATATGGAATATGCATGGGCTTTGTTCACACTAAAACCTTACTATTTTACTCATAGAATCTTTCTTTTTTTAGCCGTAAAGCCCTACCTACCCCACTCTCCTATTGCCCTCTCTCTTTCTTATTTTCATCCTTGCCCTCCACTTGCCAATAATTTATATATTAGCCCCTCTTCTTGCTAATCTTAAACTCCATTTCTTTTGTGATTAAATATATGCTTAGTTTTTATAGTTATAATACTTATATCATCTATCAACATGTACATAATTTAACTGATTAGACACTTGTTCATTTCTTTTAAGGTTGTAGGTTCGAGTCTCTTCTCCCCCCTCAAATTGATGAGCTATCTCAAAAAGAAAAGAAAAATGTAGTCTTTTGTAATCAACGTGATGCGACATATATAAACAGGGAAGCTATTTGCGTACACATTGACTTTTACCATTTAATACTTAAATATTGTCTCAAATAACAAATTTTTTTAGATATTTATTTTCATTTATGTCATCACATTTGGTTTTTTTTACTTTAATAGCAAATTTATTATTAATTTTTTTTGAAATCAAAACAATAATTAATCATTAATTTTTAATAAAATGAGAGTTTTAGTTTCTAAACTCTCATTTAGAATTGTAACTATTTAGTCCAATATAATAATTATTATTTATTGAAATTTTATATTTATTTTAATAATATATTGAATGAGAAGTAATAATGCTATTTTAGTAAATTTTTAAGAGTTTTTCTATATAAGTAAATTTTATATTTTCTTTTACTTTTTTGATAATCATCCCTTTAATATATGTAATATATGTGTGTATGGTGTGATATTGAATTTATGTGGTTCTCAATGTGGTGTCATGTAACATATTCATTACTACTTAATGGGGATTCTTGACATATGGGGATTATCATTATAAATAAAATGAATTGGAATCATGATGTTATTAGAGTCAAATTTTAGGGACAAAAAATGTGTTTCTGATTATTTATATTTTTATGGTTGGGGCATCTGGTGGGTATATAAAATTTAAATTAGCACAAAATTTAATACTGTTTAGATTATTTTATTCAAACCGAAAATAGTGTCTCCATGGCTCAAATTTACAAAACTCAATTAATTTAGGGTATCTATGACTCAATTCTCCCTAATTGATTCATGAAAGAGAGTTAATATGGTTCTCAAGTCAAATTAACAAGAGATGGTAGAATTTAAACTATGCAACATAAAATGATTATTAATGAATAATATATAATTGATACTATTGAATTTCTAGTTTGATATATAACAAAAAATGAATAATTAAGTTGACCCCACAACTTAATCTTAATTAAAAATAATTATATGATATTTTGAATTGGAATAAAAAGAAGATATAGGGGTTAGTCAAGTCAAGTCAAATTTTGTTTGCTAAAAGAATTAAAAAAAAAAAGAGGGACACATGACAAAAAGGATGTCACCACCTTGCTTGATCAAATAAGCCAAAGAACAAAGACATCTTATCTTATTTAATCCCTTATGGGGTTTGTCAGAAATTTAATTACAATTTATTATTTTATTTTAAATAATAATAATAATAATAATAATAAAAAAGCAGGGAAGACAGTGTAATAATAATATCACTTTTCAGGTCGATTCTTTTTGCTCTCAATTATCATATATAGTTCAAATCTCGTACAATCCGGTCTGGTTCATGTTTTTGTCTTTTCTCTTTCTCTCTCTCTCTTGAGACAAAGACAGAGAAAAAAGAAAGAAATTTCAATGGCCCCCATGACTCTTCCTCCAGGATTTAGGTTTCATCCGACAGATGAAGAGCTTGTAGCTTACTACTTAGATAGAAAAATCAATGGCCGTTCCATTGAGCTTGAAATCATTCCGGAAGTCGATCTTTATAAATGCGAACCTTGGGAGCTGCCCGGTACGTAAATTATCTAATGACGACGACGACGACGATTATTATGATAAATTATCAATTGAGAATTGAATTTGTTTATCAATGATCTCCTTCTTTTTTCTTCTTAATTTTTGTTAGATAAGTCATTTTTGCCAAGCAAAGATATGGAATGGTATTTCTATAGTCCAAGGGATAGGAAATATCCGAATGGATCACGGACGAACCGAGCGACGAGAGGCGGCTATTGGAAGGCAACGGGGAAGGATCGGGCGGTGCAGTCGCAGAAACAAGCGGTCGGAATGAAGAAGACTTTGGTTTATTACAAAGGAAGAGCACCTCATGGCATTAGAACCAACTGGGTCATGCATGAGTACCGCCTCATTGACTCCATCTCCAACATTTCCAATTCATCTTCTCTTTCCATAAAGGTATATAATGTATATTGATTTGATTATATTTATCATCTAACATTTTCCAATTTTTCTTTTGTTTATATTAATCGATTTTTTTTTTCATAATTGGAAATTGTTAAATTAGGTTTGTGGAGGAAGGAGAGGAATAATCATAAAATCTTAAAAAAAAAAAAATCCAAAAAAGAAAAGGAAGAGATCTCAAGTGTTTTGATCTTTAGGGATCTCTTTCTTCTTGATAACAAAAAAACAAAAAAGAAAAGAAAAAGAAGAAATTAACATCAATAAGGGTTGATGAAAGACTCTTTGGTTATAAACTTTAGGTGTACTTACCAATGTCTTTCTTTAGGCTTTAACCCTTTACTTAGCTATCTTCTTTTTTATCCCCCAATTAAACTTGCTTTTTTTTTCCTTTCAAATTTTCGTTATATAAAATTGTCAAATAAAAACAATAGACCTATAAGGTTAATGTAAATGTAATAATTTAAAATATACTTTTAACCAAAACTTGAAAAAAAAAAAAACATCAACATTAGTCACAAAATGGTTGAGAAGTAAAATTTTACACATAATTTAGATGGTTACTTTCATAATTCACATAAGATCAATTACTAAAAACATAATAAAAAGTATATATTAAAAAAAAGCCAACTTAGCATAGACTCAACTGAATTTCGAGTCTCCCTCAATTTAGTGTAATATTTGAAAAAAATTAAAAAGGTAATATTGTATATTACATCATATTACTCATCCAATTATATATATATTCTTTTTTTTATAGTTCAACATTATACCAGTGGTATTATTAAACCTATGTTATGATATTGGATATATACAGGATTCTTATGCATTGTGTCGCGTCGTCAAGAAAGCAGATCAATCACCCAAAGCCATAGCGGAAAACTCGATGAGAAATAATGCCGAAGAGCTGCCATGGGCGATGACCGACGAGCAATATACGCAAGGAGATGACAGCGGCGGAATTGAGAGTTCAAGAGGAGGGATAGATAGCAACGAAGATGGGGATAGCTTTGGTCGTCTTCTTCATGAATATAATCCAAAAATCATGAATTCTGATAACTCTTCCTCTGATCTCACTCAAGGGAATGTCGCCGACGACTTGCCGGCTCCGGTGGCTTCAGATAATGAAGCTAATAGCGTAGCTAATATTTCATATCCAATTCACGTCGACTGTCCCTCAAATTTAATGCAGGTACTTAAATTATCAACTTTTTTTTTGGGGTTCATTTGAATTTATATACTATGATAAAATAATAAGTTCATTTTTCATTTGAATTGTTTCAATTTTCTTGGCATTTCATGCATATGCATTCATGCACCCATGCCATTTATGCTTTGATACCATGATAATAAATAAGTAACATTGTAGGGTTAGGGGTTTTTTTTTTCATCAGTAATTTCAAAAATAGTACCTGCATTTAAATATTTCAAAAAATAACGTTTCTCAAACTGAGATTCCACCAATCTCGGTATAAGATTTGATGGATCGCAATATGAAAAATGTCAATTTTGAATTTTTTTGTTATTTTCTTAAATATCAATTTTTAATATATTATTTTTGAAAAAACCTCAAATTATTTTACGCGATTGTCACAATGTGATTCATTTACTCATAATTATTATATGCATTATTAAACATAAACTAATAATATACCTTTATGGTTACACATTACATAAATTTTGATAATTTTGCAGGTTTTAAAAGTTATTTTTTTTAAAGAAATTCTTTTCATTTTTTTTTATGTTCCTTTAGGTACACTATTTTTGTAATTATAAAAGATTTGAACGTTAGGAATAATCTTTACATAAATCAAACCATTTCAAATTAACGTACGATAGAAAAAAGAAGGTTTTAGTTATAATTTATAAAAATACTTTTTCAGATTTTGAAAATAAAGAGATAAATTTAAGTTACATTCTAAGGGAGAAAGAAGTCTAGTTTTTAGTGAACTTAATAAAAAGTCAATTTCTATATCACTTTATTTCAAACTTGGCTAAAGTGAAAATATCGTTTTCTTTTCCAGATAATTTTAGATACATCACATCATTGGGCCAGTAAGTCTAAATAAGTAAGATTTAAAAGGTATTTTTTCAAAAACAAGTCCAAAATTCTAATTTAATTTTTTGGACCCAAATCTCGTATCTACATGTCCTTTAGACCAATGAAATCTTGATATAATTTTTGTTATTGTTTTCTACTTTTAATAATTTAACTTAATTTATTAACATTCCGTTATTTTGTAATCTATTTGTAAAAACAATTTAAAGATTTTATTTATTTATTTATAATTTTTTTTATAAAACTAGTTTTTATTTTTAAAATTTGATTTAAGATTTGAAAACCTTTTGAGAGTAGAAAAATAAGATAAAGAGATCATTAGAGAACAAACTTCATTAATTTTTCAAAAACAGAACCAAAAAAAAAAAATCATTATCATTATCATTATCAAACCGGTCTATAATTTTTATTTATTTATATATGATACCAAACAAAAGGTAGCAAGTTGTTGTAATAATCATGCATGGTGGTCGCATTTCATGCACGCGAAGAAGGTAAAAGAATTCTCATAGGGTTTTTTTTTTTTTTTTTTTTAATTATCTTTTTTTTTTATCATTAAAGTTTAAAAAAAGTTTGAACTTCAATGAAATGACTACACACATTTCTTTTTCCAAAAGCTAAGCTTCTCCCATCTTTGATTTCCCATCATCATCATCTTCTCCTAGACTTACTCAAAAATGTTTCTCTTTTCACCATCCTCTATAAATCTCTTTTGACCAACTCAAACAAACACCATCCTCATATTATATCTTTCTTAATTTCCTCATTTTCCTCCAAAGTGCTTCATTTAAATACTATAATATTATAATTAATTTACACCTATTTCATTAAGGTCCCGTTTGATTACTATTTTATTTTCTGCTTTTGATTTTTGGTTTTTAATTTTAAAAAACAAAATTATTTAAAAACCAATTAGTTTATCATTTTTTGAATTTGATTAAAAAAATCAAATTATGTTAATTTTAAGGTTTTGGTTTTTGTGTTTTTTAAAACCAAAAATGAAAAAAAATTGGTTATCAAATAATTCTATTTTATAACAAATAAAAATAAAATTAAAAAAAATGGTTATCAATCAGACCCTAAGTAATCAATATCTCTATTCCAACTAATTTATGAGTCTAAGTAATTTTTAATTATAATTATCACTTAAATATTCTATTTTATCATAATCTATAACTTTATTTAATTAACATAAGTATGATATTCAAGAAAACAAACGATGATGTAATATCATTTCATGCATTATTATGAAAATGAAGTATACATAATATAAAGTTAAAGATCCTCTTTGATGTTTGATATTATATATAATATGTTTGTGTATACAGATAACAAGCAATATTATGGATGAGAATCTCCATTACCAGTATCCTTATCCTCCATTAGAGCTTGAAGATTTCCCTCAGCTGAATATAATGGGGGAGACAAATCCGCCATTGATGAAGCCGGAGTTCATGGATGAATACATGAAATATGACAAATTCAGGGAATATTACATGAATGGAACATTGGAAGAGATTTTATCTTTGTGTTCTCTTCCCATGCAAGACGATCAAGGCTCTTCTTTATTATAGTATCCGAACAAAAACAGTTGGAAATTTTACTCTATATTATTAATTACCAATTCATTTTGACACAAAATTTAATATCTGAAAAAATATATTGTGTTTTGAATTAATAACTTAAAAAAGTAGAGAGAAAAAGAGAGAGAAGAGGGATTGTTTTTGAAACCTCAAAAAAAAAAAAAACAATCCTAAAGGTTTGTTTATGTGTGTTAGTTTTGAATGAAGGAAGCAACTATATATAGCTTCATTCATTTTCTTCTTTTGGTGAGGTTTCTCTTTGATTTCGTTTTTGACCTAAATTTGTGAAGGTATAAAGAATTGTATTTTTCATGTATTGGTTTCTTTGTAAAATTAAATCTCAACCATTATCTTAGCTCTTGTTTTATTCACTAGTGTTATTTTCTTTAGTGGTATACAAAGGTTCATTTGTTGTTAGTCAAATAGTGAAAATGAAGAATTTGTAAGAAGTCTTCTATGTATAGTCAATTTTAGAAATGGCTATCAATTAATTTTTCCTCCATTATTTTTAACACATTCTTAACCCACTACGTATTTATTTAAAAAAATCATATATTTATTATCTATTAATATAATTTATACAATAGGATCAAGAGGAACGAGACGAGTATTTTTCTTATAAAAAAATCAGGGTTTAGATTTTAACACGGGTCAACTCTGTCAATTACAATTGTTAGGGGAAAAAACTTAACTAGACACAATTTTGAGCAAATTAAGCGGTTTAGGGTTTACAAAAATGACAATTCCTTCATATTTACAAGAGGATCTAACCAAACAATGTCAGAATTTTTATGGCTCATATTTTCTGTTTATAGATAATTAAAAAAAAGGGGCTCATAAAATATCTATTAAAATATAAAAATAATAATTCCAATTTCATGTTTTTTTCGTAAATTCCGGCGTCTATGTTTTCCAATTTTTGTTTTAAACATCCCAAAACTGTTCTCCACAAATTAATATATGTCAGCTTATTCTATTTTCTACGTTTAAATTTGATGATTTTATATCATTCATAGTCTTTGTGCTCAAATAGAGAAATTCCTTTATACATAATATCAAGCACAAAAGGATTTGCTTAATTCTTTTTTGTGTGAATGAAGAATAATTTCATATTGGATAATTTGGTTCAAAGTGTGATTGATAACTAATTAGTGATATTATGAAAGATCTTATAAAGGAAAATAAGTGAATTTTTGCGCCTTGGTTTTGATCTTGAAGGATATGGATATACCATGGATCTTGATTTTGGTGGGGCTTAATATCACTACTCAATCTGATTGTCTTTTGAAGTGTAAGATTCTTTTCAGGTTCTCTCCTTTCTTAGGGTTAGAGCCATTATTATTCTTACATTAGGCTTGTTTGTAAACCAATCACGGAATGACCTAATGTACAAGAAACTTTCTACCTAAGGTGTAATATGCAAGATAACAACTTAGAGAGAGAAAGTATAATATTTCTCATTAATTTGAAATGTGTAAAATACAATGCTTATATACAACTCAAGGACCTCTTAACAGCTCACTAACTGATTTCTAACTTTCTAACAATATGGTTAGTAATCTCTAAGTAATTACAAGGATGCCATTATACTATTACAATAATACCACTATATATTTACATTTCCCCTCAAACTTAAGAATGGCGTAAATCAGGCATGAGTTTGTTACAAAGAAAATGAAATCGATCAGCAGTGAGGGAATTTTGTAAACACATTAACAAGTTGGTCTTGAGTTGGTATATATTGAAGTGAAATGTCCTTGCAAACCACGCGTTCTCGAACAAAATGAAAGTCGATCTTTATGTGTTTTGTTCGTGCGTGAAAAACCGGATTGGAAGCAAGTTGAATAGATGATTTGTTGTCACACCAAAGAATAGGTGTTGTAAATAAAGAAATTTTCAAATCCTTGAATAATTGTCGTAGCCAAGACAATTCAGCAGCAGTCGTGGCCAAAGCTCGATATTCGGCCTCTGTGGACGATCTTGAAACAGTAGACTGCTTCTTTGCAGACCAAGAAATTGGATTGCAACCCAGAAATATGACACAACCAAAAGTGGACTTTCTATCTTGTAAATCTCCAACGCAGTCAGAATCTGAAAACGCATGAATATCTAAGGTATGAGGTTGATAATGAAGGCCTCGTGATAAAGAGCCTTTTACATACCGAAGAATTCGTTTTGCTGCCAGAAAATGATCCTGATTTGGAGTATGCATATGTTGATAGATTCTATTAACAACATAGCTTATATCAGGTCTTGTAAATGTAAGATATTGTAATGAACTAGCAATTTGACAAAAAAGAACAGAAGAAGAACAGAGGTTGTAATTATGTTCTTTAGAACACATGGTGTTGAACATGGCTTAGCAGAATTCATGCCAAAACGGGTGAGCAAGTCTGTAGCATGTTTTTGTCTGAGATACAAGCATTCCCGTATTAGTGTAGTTAATCTCAAGACCCAAGAAGTATTTGAGAGATCCCAAATCAGTCATCTCAAACTTTTGTTGTAGTTGTTGAATAAAAAATGTAATGTAGGAAGGATCATTTCCAGTAAGAATAATATCATCCACATACAACAACAAATATGTAGTAGATGCTCCAACAACTCGAATAAAGAGAGATGAGTTAGCATAAGACTGAGTAAAACAGAATTCAATCATAATGTGAGAGGTAAAACACTCAAACCAAGCATGGGGAGCTTGTTTGAGTCCATAAAGTGACTTGTTCAATTTACATACAAAAGATGGATTTTGAGAATCTATATAGCCTTGAGGTTGAGCCATAAAAACGTCCTCAAGTAAAGAACCATGTAAGAAGGCATTCTTTACATCTAATTGACGAAAAGACCATCCATATTTGAACTGCAAGAGATAATATTAAACTAACAATAGGTTTCTTAATATCCGGACTAAAAGTTTCTTCAAAGTCCACCCTATGTTCTTGATGATATTCCTTGGCAACCAACCGTGCTTTATAACGAGCCACTGATCCATCAACATTTCTTTTTACTCTATAAACCCATTTTCACCCTACAAATGTTTGTATGTGCAGGAGGAGGAACAAGAGTCCATGTATTTTACTTTAGTAAAGCTTGATATTCATCATTCATAGCAGTTTGCCATTCTGAAATTTTAATAGAAGTAAAGGAAGTAGGTTCAAGGATAAGATTACAAGTCACAACCGTGAAAACCTTTTTCTTGAAAATTCTAGATTTACTTTTGTTTGCATGGAATGAGTATTACTATGACCCAATAACACATTAAGAACAGGATCAGAGGTGAGAGGAGCATTGATTGATGATTGAATGGGTGATTCTGATATAGTAGAGTCAGGAATGATCATGTCAGGTATATGGTGGACTGTTTGATGTGTCTGAGAGATAGGAGATGGGTGATTTGGATTATGTTGTAGAATAAGGTTGTATTTGTGATGGATGAGTAGGTCTTATTGTTTGGGAAGGAATTGTTGGGCTGGTTTGAGATAATAGAAAACGTAAGAGAGTAGGTGTAGAAGGGACAATGTTTTGAATATTTTGTGGAGAGACAGTAGATATACTATTTGAGAAAGGGAACATTGTTTCATAAAAAAGGACATGCCTAGAAGTGTAGAATTTGTAAGACTTTGGATCATAACAAATTTATCCGTTGTATTCTAAAGGATATCCTAAGAAGACACATTGGGTAGTTTTTGGTTGAAGTTTGTTTGTGTTATATGCCTTTAAGAGAGGATAACATGCACATTCAAAAATTCTAAGATGCTTGTAATCTGGCAGATAGGAGAATAATTTTTCAAAATGGGATTTATTTCCTAAAGTTGTAATAGGCATCCTATTTATGAGAAAGACAGCCGTAGAGAAAGCATGGAACCAAAATTTAAGAGGCACAGAAGACTTAGAAAAAAGACTCATGGCTGTTTTTATAATGTGCTTATGCTTTCTCTCAGCCAAGCCATTTTGTTCAGGAGTGTGGGGGCATGACTTTTGATGTAAAATTCCAGAAGAAGAGAGAAAAGTGGAGAAGGATTTATTAACATATTCTCCTCCTCCATCACTTCGAAAAACCTTTAACTTGGATGATAAAAAATTTTCAGCATAGGACTTAAATTTAACAAAAACATAGTAAACATCATATTTGTTATGTAAAGGAAATATCCAAGTATAATGAGACATATCATCAATGAATAAAACATAATATCGATAACCATTAACAGAAATTGAAGGGGCAGGACCCCACAAATCACTATAAACAAGTTCTAAAGAATGATTTGTAATTGTTCTTGACAAAGTAAAAGGAAATTTTGACATTTTGCCATGTAAACAGTGAGTACATACACATGACTCACACTTATTAACATCAGAAATTGAAAGGCAAGATTGTTTTAAAATTGAACTAACAACTTGATTACTAGGATGTCCTAGTATATCATGCCAGATTACACTAGAAAACTTAGATCCAAAAGATGTGCACGTAAGTCAGCAGATGGAGGAGTGGATGAAGGTAGAGGATAGAATCCATTAACACTTGGTCTTTTAAAGAGAGTTATTCTTGTCTGTTGATCATGAATGAAGAGGAATTAGAAGTAAAAACAAAATAACATGTATTGTCTTTACAGAATTGATTGACAAAGAGTAAATTGGTGGTGATATCAAGAACTCTAAGAAGATTATTGAGAGTGAATTTTGAATTTGAAAGAGTAAGAGATCCTGAACCTGTGTGTGTTACTGGCAGAGTACTACCATTTCCAACAGCCACGTTATCCTTACCATTATACGCATTTGTGATAGTAAGATTGACTAGATCAGGAGTAAGATGAGCATTCACACCACTATCAGACAACCAGATTGAATCATTTGCCTGAGTTGGATTATCATGAACAGCCATTGCAGCAAGTTGTGTAGGTGGATGACGACCTTGATATGCAAAATTCATTTTATTGTAGCAATCAAGGCCACTATGACCAGGTCTATCACAAATTTGACAAACAATTCGGTTTGGTGTTCCATTTCCAGAACCAGAAGATCCAGATGAACTTCCAGGAGTTGTGGTACTGTTCTGAAAAGGAGAATTACCTCTTCTTGTTGAATTTCCTCTACCAAAAAAATCGTCCACCACGAGAATTGTTACCACCTCGATTACTTTGATTTCTTCCACGATTGCCTCTAGTACTGTATTGATTTCCTCGATTAGTATGAAGTGCTAAAGCAGGAAATACAGATTTTGTCGTCTGATTTTGAGCAAGAATTACAAATTCCTCTGCACGAAGAAGAGAATGAAGTTCCTCTCGAGTAATAGCATGAGAACGAGTGCGAAGAAAAGTGCGGAAGGCGTTGTATTCATTCGATAGACCATTAATACTATAGATGAGAATGTCTTCTTCATCAACAATTACAGCAACAACAGCAAGCTTATCAATAAGTCCTTTGATTCGTTGAATGAAATCATCAATAGTTTCAGTTGAGATCTTCTTGATCTTCCGCAGATTAGTCTTTAACTCCTATGATATTAGCGCGAGTCAGAGAGGAGAATCTGCGCTCAAGAGTTTCCTAAACTTCACGAGAGCTCTTACAGCCAACAACAAATGCTAAAGCAGATTGCGATAGAGTAGCATTGAGAAGAGTTCGCAGAGCATGATCTTGCGATTTCCAGAGACGATACTTTGGATTAGGAGTTTGCTCACCATTAACAACAATAAACTCATCAGGACATGGAAAACTTCCATCAACATACGCAAACAGGTAGTGAGCTTCTAAGATTGATTCAATCTGATACCTCCATAACACGAAATTTGTTGAATCAAGAAGAACAGAAACAAGCGTACAGATATTCGTCAAAAGAAATATAGGAGAGTGAGTAAACTCTCGCTCAAGAGATTGAAAAGGAGATCGAGGATGATTTCCTTGATTTTCAGAAGAAATTTGTGAAGAATCAGATGATTGATTCAGATTAGGGCTAGAAGAATCTGGATTTTCTGCCATTTTTCTTCGAGAGAAAACAAACGAGAAGAAGACTACGTGAGAGAGAAAAAGAAAATTCTCACAGATCGAGAAGACACTTGTCTTAGATCTGCTCTGATATCATGCAAGATAACAACTCAGAGAGAGAAAGTATAATATTTCTCATTAATTTGAAATGTGTAAAATACAATGCTTATATTCAACTCAAGGACCTCTTAACAGCTCACTAACTGATTTCTAACTTTATAACTTTCTTACAAGGCTGCCATTATACAATTACAATAATACCACTATATATTTACATAATATTCTATGAGTTTAAAAAAATCTAATATTGTAAGATCGTGTGATGATCCATGAGATTAGTTTAGACAACTCATGACTCATGGATATAAAAAATATATTTATGTATATATTATAACTTACCATATTTACTAATTGGCTTCATCGAATTTTGACTCTTTCTGTGAAAAAAAAGGGGGTTTACGAATTGGGGTGTCATTTGGGGGCATTGAAGGCCCAATACTGAGTGTTCACATCTACAACTCTATACAATATGAGACCCATGTTTTCAAGCGGCATTGAAGAGAGAATCTGATTTCTTCTTTCTCATACCTTTTTGTTCAAAAGAAAAGGAATAATACACTGAAAAAAAGTAAGTATGACAAACATATTTCGTTGGCTAGTGTTCAATATTTCCTTTATTTATTTCTTTAGATAATTTGACCATCTTTTCTTAGAAGTTACAGTGTTCAATATTATTGTCATTATATTTAATATTCACGGGACTCAAAAGTTTAAACGGTTAGATTAATATAAAAATTTATAAATCATCCTTGAATAAAAAGGGTTGTAACAATTAAACTCTCATACTTTCAATTTGTGCAATTGACCCTCTAAATTTTCTAAAGTATTAAAATTGAACATATGCAAATTTAATTTGTTAAATTACCTTCCTAAATTGTTAAATTAATCCTTGAAAAATCACTATAGAGACGAGTAATAACATCTCTAATGTCAATGAGGTTGGGGAAAGGTCAGATTGAAAAAGAAATCATCGTCTCCCTCACCACCCAAGTTTTGGGGTGGGTCGAGGTCAAAGTCGGGATTGAAACATGATGGGGCCCTTAAATAGACTCGATCTCATATAGACTTCATAAAAATTAGGGAAAATTGCATAAACCACCCCTGAAATATAGGAGTTGTAACACTTATATCTTTAAACTTTTAATTTGAGCAATTGGACCCCTAAACTTTATAAAGTGTTAAAATTGGACCCAACAAAATTTAATTTTTCAAATTACTTTATTAGCTTTTGAAATTAGACCCTCGAAAATCATCGTAGAGATGAAAAATACATTTCTAATGTCAAATGAGGTAGGGAGAGGTGAGATCCGAGAAGAATTCTCATTCCCCACCTTCGAAAGAGTTTTGCGTTCAGAGTCATGAACGATGGCGGGATGGGACGGGAACACTCGGGGACACGACCCTACATAGATTTTATAAAAATAAATTAAATTAATAATTTTAAGGGGATAATTTGACAAATTAAATTTCACTTAACATAGTTCAGGGCCAATTGCTCAAATTGAAAGTTTAATAATATAAATGTTATAAACCCTATAGTCACTACAAGAATATGGAGTTCTACCGACGTCATCATTGCCCCGCCCCGCGCCCCACCCCCTGCCACGCCCCAATCACTTAAGAGACCACCACGCGGCGCACAATACTTGCGCGGTAATGGTGGACCAATACGGCCAGACTAATTTCGCGGTATTGGATGGGCTAACCGGCCCCCAAAATGCCCCATCTGGGCTTGATATCGCCGAGCAATGGGCGGCCCATTCCTCAAGCTTTGCGCCGGCGATTCAACTACAAAAACCAACCTTTCTTCCACCATTTCATTTTTCTTTCCCTCTTCCCTCCCCCCCAAACCCGTGCGGTTTCGTTGGAGAAGATTACTCTCTTCCAATCTCAAAACCCTAAAACATTTTCTTTCTTCTTGAACTCCTCCATTAAGATCCATTTCCCATCCCCCTCGATTTCCTGCTTCCTCTCCGTCAATCTCACACTATCACTCTCTGATTCTCTTTAATCGGCTGCTTCTAAGTGAGCATTCTTCATTAACTGTTGATTTTTTCTTTGTATTTGTTGATTCTTTGATTGTGTTTCAAGGTAATCGTCAATTTCTTCCTCATTTGCTTTATTAAACCTAAGTTGTTCTTTTGTTCTTCTTTATTCTTGGCATCGAGCTCATTTTCATGTTTCTTTTGTTATTTTATTAGGTCTGTGTAGTTATCTTCTTCTTGATTAATCGGTCTTGCTAGTTTTAAAAGGATAATGTGTGAAGATTTTACTCTATTTCTTGGAATTTCGATACTATTTCCTTGTAATTCTTTGGTAGATGGATGCTTTTAACGCATTGTTATCTTCTAAATTTCAAATTTCGAGCATCGTATTGTGATGTTGTACTGGTCGATTGAAATTTGTATTTCTTACTGGTCGACATTTCCATTGACATGCTTCCAGTTACGGGTTCTGTTTAACGTCCATACCATAAAATCATTCCTCTTTCTTCTATTTCTTTTTTCTCTAGCCCGCAAATGAAAACCCATTTCTTATAAATTAATATTTTTCAAGTTTCAAAGCAGAAACTCAATTAAAAAAAACAGCAAAAAAATGTATTTTTCACCCAATGGAGATGAAGAATCCCTTATCACTCCCTTACTTCATTCTCATAGAATAGCTACCAATTCCTTTTCTGGGTTTGATTTTGGTTGATTCCTGTTCTGAGGTTTTGTTTGTTTTCACAATTTTGGAGTTATAATTTTTTTAATCATGTGGGGTTTTGTTAAAGGTCACAACTTTTTTATTTCAGGATTTTTGACAACGAGTTTTCAATGCAAGATTGGAGGAGTTGTGAGAATCTTGAGATGTTTCACTTCTAATATGATGATTGAGAGAAGGTATTTTCTACTCTGTTCTTATCCTCTGATTTTGTTCAATTTAAATTTCCCTGTCTTCTCTCTTCTGTAGTTTTTGGTGGAATTTAGTTAAATTGGGGATGAGGGAATAAAGAGTTTCTGTGTTTTTTTTCTTTTCTTTTTTTTTTGAATGAGGAAAAATTAGGGGCATTTTCCTCTTCTTTGCGCCCAATGCTATTTTCTGGAATTTAGTTCGGATGAACTGGTTTAGTTGCTTCCCCCCCCCCCACTAATATGGTAAAATACACACCAATTGTTTATAGTGCAACTAATAGCGTTTATTTATCTAGCTTTCTCTTCATTTTTTGTGATTATACACATCAATTGTTTATAGTGCAACTAATAGAATTTTTGCTTGCCTTCTCTCTAAAAACTTTCTATTTTTCAGGAAACAACTTATGTATATGATTCCTTCTTTAGACCTTACATAGCAAAGCATGAGACAGACATTGATAGAAAAATACATATTCATTAGAAGTTTAAGTTGATCAAGATTGTCTTATTATTATTATTCATCTTTTAGCTCTGAAACTGGTACTTTATCAGTTCAATATGGAAAAACTAGTACCGCAATGTTGTTGTCTATTAACCACTTTTGTTTTCACTTTATGCATTAGAAGTTTGACCTATATTGGGATTTAGGAATGTGCTCCTGAATATTGAATTAAAAGTGATTCTACTGAAATATTACCTTTTAAGTTGACTTTTGCTTGCTCTTAGGAACTAAAGATGGATGTTATATAAATAAACACGTTTCACATTGTTTTTTTCCCGTATTTTTTCTTTTTATGCGTGTTCATTCCTTGCATATTTGATGATTGTATTTCGGTGCTTAGATGTTGTTAAGTATTCTAGCCTTAATTCCATGCATATCTGATATTTTTATTTCGCACAAATAACCGAACTTAGAAAATAGTTCCCCGCTTTTTATTTCGCCACATGATCGAACATTAGAAAATATTTTTATTTCGCACACATGACCGAACTTGAATTGTTGCTCCTTAATGTCATCTTGTTTATATTTCCTTCTTGATCCAACATAATTTAAGAGTGAAATAGGTGGCTTTGGGGAGCCTAAAACAAGCAATTTTTTTTTTAAAAAACAAGCTTATTCCCCTAATGGCGCCCTAATACTACTTTTTTACACATTTTTTTAACCCTTTGCCGACTATGGCGCCGGCAATACCCCTCAATTTACACATTTTTTTGAACCCCCTTGTACCCAGCGCCCCCAAATACCCCGCTTTTTACAATTTTGTGAACCTATTACCGGCGCCATGGCGCAGCAATGCCCTCATCTAACACCGGCGTTGAATTTTATGCCGGAATATGATACTCGGGGATGCGTAAGCATCACCGACGTATGAAAATATCCCGGGGATGTTAAAAAGAGAAAAACAAAAAAAAAAAAAAAGGAAAAAAATTCCGGCGTGATTTTACCCCCGCAAGGTATTCCCGACGTGTACATCGGGCCCCCCCCCACCCCCACATGTTCGTCGGTAGTGCCCTTATATTTTGTAGTGAGTTCAGGGGTGGTTTGTGCAATTTTTACTAAAAATTATTAGTAAATTAATAATCGAGGTAATTTGCCAAGTTGAAATTTTATAGGTACAATAGTACACATAAAAATTTAATTAGTTAAATTAAAAGTTTTAGGGTGTGTTTACGTAATTTTCTCTCAAATTATAAAACTATTCTCAATAACTTCTAAAAAATTACCATATTGAAAAAAAAGAAAGAAAGTAGAAAGAAAAAGAAGGGTAAGAGCTTGGTCACCTTTTTAAGGGGAAAAAGAGAAAGGTATATGAAAATAGGAAGGGCATATGATATGATTATGCTTCTTCCATGAATCTATCATCAGCTTTTAATACAACCCAGAAGAAGCTTCCTCGATTTGTGTACTCGTGTGGGAGTGCGTTTTTTTTCAGTCTCTGCAATCAATAAAGGTAGTGTTCTTCCTTTCCTTTTTCTAAAACACATAGACCCACAAATCTCTTCAATATAATATAATATAATATAATTATTAGGGGACAACGAGTCTCCACAACTTCACATTAGTATGATATTATTCATTTTAAGACTCAGTGTATACGATCCTAATCATGTGGGTGGAATCCTCAGTTTGTACGCTCCCAACAATGATCCTACTTCATTTCCTGCCTCCATTTGAGAAGCTGGCTGCTTTTCCTTTTGTAGCAATTATTTTACCACATATCTACCTATGTTGAGAGAATCAGATAATTTAGACTTTGTTTGATAACTATTTCATTTCTATTTTTTATTTATTTTTTAAGAGCGCAATTATTTAAAAAACTAATTTAGTTTTCTCGGTTTTTAAATTTTATAAATCGTTTTTCTTTCTAGGTTTTGAAAACGAAAAAAAAAATCAATTGATTATCAAACTATTCTGATTTACAAAAATTAAATATAAAAGAAGGTTATCAAATGTAATTAATAATATTCTTGAAGAGGAGACATCATTTTGATTTACATTTAAAAGAATAAGAAAAAAGGTTATCAAATGTAATAAGGTACTCTTGTACACATATACCTCAAATTTTTTATTTATAGACATATTTTTGTTTAAATCTATAACAACTTTCACACTTGATCTTTAACATTATCGAATATTCTTTTCTTGTCTCTACTTAAATATTTTTTTTTTTTGTATCAAATATTTATCATGTGACACCACATGGTATGTGTTGACAAAGGTTGAAATAAGAATACTGAGAATTCAACTTTGATTGAATTTAATTTAATTAAAAATGCCTATAAATATATATAGTGTACTCCCTCCATACAAATATTTGATATATATATATATATATATATATATATATATATATATATATATATATACACATATATATACATATATGCTATATATCTCATGAAGAAGAGCTTAACTCTTCACTTATTAATGAGTTAAAAACTTTTCCAAACATAATCAGTATGCATTTAAGTTAGATATAACCTTAAATCTACTAACTAATTACATGAAAATTAAACCATTAAATTAAAGTAATTAATAATTAACCAAAAGAAGAATTTCTTCCCTGTGACATTGTAGCATTATTTGTCATACCATTCATCCTATCCTCTGATTGTCGAGGCGATGGCCTTTCAAGCTTCAAGGTTGCATCAAATTTTTTTTCATTCATCGTGTCGTTTCCGGCGGCGAGAAGAGACGGCTTAGATTCATACATTTCCAATTGTAGAGAATCCAAGTCGGCCGATGGGGGTGGTGGCGGCGCCATCTGAATCATCCGGCCATCGCCTTTGAAAGGCTCGTCTAACGCCGGAGATGTTCCCAAGTCTTGCAACCGGAGATCGTCGGGCCAGAAAATGGGGCTCTTTCCTCCCCCGGAAATGAAGGGACTAGGCCTCTTCAGACAGTCGATAAGAGGTGGCGGTGTTCGATCCATGTTGTGTTGTTGAAGGCCACCGCCTAGGGCTTCACTTGTAAATATACTGTTATTGAGATCTTGGAAAGGTGGGAAGTTGTGAGGGGAAGAGATGAAATCTTTGATCCCTCCTCCTCCCATGGAGATGTCTGGAATGTTATTGATATTATTACTTCCCATGGAGTTAGGGTTTTTGAAAGGTCCGGCAGCCGCCATGTTTTCGCCGGCTAGGGTTTGACAAGCTTTCTCCAATATGCTTTGCATGTACTTTCCTTGAGCCTCAATTCTCAATTGAAGATGTCTCTGAACCTACAACAAATTAATACTCAAAATCCACAATATCGTGTGCTAACATACTTCAACATCGGTTAGAAATGAGAAAGATTATCATGTATTAAATGAGGATTTATAGACTTTTTTTATTTAAAATCAAATCTATACTATATTTAAAGCTTAGACACAATATCTCGGATATGTATCCTTAATTAACAATCATTATAAGAGTTAATACTCTAGAATCGGCCTTTTAAATGTAGTTAAAGCAAATTCATATACATTTAGATTAAAATAGATAATATCATATCGATAGAAAGATATATGGGGTCACAGATTATCAATAATTTAAATTTACTACACTTTAAACTTTGTTAATAATGAATATTGAAAAAGGAGGGAAATCATATCATTATAATTAGAAATGACCATTTGAAATCCACCTCTATTTGTTCATGCAGTCGTCTTTGAACCTCCATTTGCATTCTAGCAATATATCAACGGTTTTATGAGTTAGTACAGATTAAAATATACAATAATAAAGAGCAAAGAGAAACGAAGAAATCGAAGAACACACAAATTTACGAAAAAAATTATTTAAAAAAAAACATGGATATAATTTCTATAAATGTAACCCTAAACCATAGAGTCTACCGACTCAATCTCGCAATTTTTATCTCTTCATAAAATCGCTACTAAATTTTTAGGTCGAGACGTAAAATAGAATTCAGTTTACCCATCAATAACAACATAATCAACAAAAAAATAAAAAAAAAAAAAAAAAGTGTCCCTCCCCCACACTCTAAAGAAAACAGGAGTCAAAAGAGAGCTCAGAGAAGCTTAAGCTTCAATTTAAACATGAATTTCAAAAAAGGAAAAGAGAAAAAAAGTACTAAAAAAAACTTGTCTATTTGATTTGCTTTGCACTAAAAGAGAAAATTGATTTCACAAAATTACACATACTCATTCATACTACGGTCCATTAAGCTGGAAGAAGGTCCACTATTTCTTTGTAATTCCATGGCCGAAGCTGCAATTAATTATAATTATTAATGAATTTATCAGCTGATTAAATAAGAATTAATTGATTAATATAATGTTTTTAATGATCAAAATAAGGTCATGATCCTTAAATTAAGGAGTCACCTCTCATACCATCCTTAATGGATTGATCACTAAATTCCTTATGAGGTTGCTTTCCAAGCCTGAATTTCTAAACCCCAGATAAAAAAAAAAAGAGAGATTTTTAGAAGAATAATTTAAATGGGAAATTAAAAAAAAAAAAAGTTTTTGGTATGAAAATAAAACCTGAAGGTGACTCTTAAGATGGTAAAGAGTAAGACCCTTAACACCCATAACCCTCATGATAGTCTTTGGTGTAGCCTCTGAAAAACATAACAAAAGATTCCTGATTAATTAATGAAAACATAAATTAAACTCGACATATCGATAGATAGATAGATAGATAGATATAGATAGTACTGTCAGGGCCGCCGAGCTGAGTGACAGCATCGACAAAGCGTTCATGAAGCTCGACGGTCCACCGGAGACGAGGTTTCGGATCAGTGGTAAGGACAAGACCGGAATCTCCTTGAACACACATTGGTCTCTCATGAGAATTCATAGATGAGGGTTTCTTCGTGGCATGGAACATTCTTTCTTTCTCTTTCTCTCTCTCTCTATTCAAGAAGAACAAATGCGATGGTTAATAGGGGAAGAATAGGGTGCGTTTTATTTTTATTTATTTATTTATTTTTGTGAAAAAGAAGACAACTGTTGGTGGTTTTGGTTTTCTGTAGTAGAAACTAGGGAAATAATAGAATGAGATAGGAACCAAGCAAAACCCTCTAATAAAAAGATGGATTCTTTATTTTTATTTTTAAAAATTATTATTCTTATTAATATTCTTTAAATGTGGCTACACTACACTACATCTCTCTATAATATATTTTATTTGGTTTCTTTTTAATTTTTTTTTTTTTTTTGATGGGGAGGCCGTGGGAGGATGAGGATGAGAATAATTATTTTCAGAAATAAAAAATAAAAGAAATGGAATCAATTAAACTTTGTGTATATATTACGTACATACGTACGTTATATGCATAATTATATGAATATATACTAAATCGCATTTGATTTCGTACTCATAGTATCCATGAAAGAGCATATATTTCTTCATTTTTTTTTTTTTTTTAATTTTAACATAAAGTTTCCTTACATAATTCTAAGTTTAAAGTATAATTTTGGTCTCATAATGTTTTAAAAAATTATTTTAAATCCCATTAAGATTTAATAAGTTTTGAGTTCAATTGTAGTAATTAACTCTGAGATAAAAGAATAAAAAAATTATCTAACTCGTTTAATTACGAATATAAGTTTTTATATTTTAGTCAACAATATAAATTTTAATCAATCATCAAAATTCAAAGAAATTAGGTTATTTATGGTTTAAATCTTAACTTAATTTTTAATGATAAAGACTAAATTTAAAATGAAATGAGAATAGAATTTATAAAAGTTAAGATGTGAATTAGAAATATGGGTAAATTTAAGGATCAAGGCTATAATTTTTTTATAAATTAAGAGAGAGAGAGGGGAAGTAGATTTTTGTAAAGTTATTCTGATATCGAGGAATTGGCTTTTGTGGGAAACAAGATATTGAAGTAGAACCCTGACTGATGCAATCATCACTATGGTCAATACGTACCGTTGAACCTTTTTCTGTGTGTTATTTATTGCGCTGGAAAATAGAACTATATACTTGACTTGATCCTCTATTTTACTACCTTTTTTTTTACCTAATTATAGCCATTTCATGCAGTCATTGCATACCTAATTCATTTTATGTTTATTACTCACTTTTTAGCTTAATTATTGCCAATCGGTTAAAACTCCTTTAATTCAGTCTGCATCTCATCATGATTTGAAAATCTTGGCACCCCTTACTTTCGTTTTGAACAACAACGTACCGCGATATTATTCATGGATTTGGCACGCGAATTTAGAGCAGGGTTCATTAAGAAACAATGTGTTAAGTTGGTAAAATGTGTTGAAATTATGAAAATGAATGAGTTTGTTAAAGATGATGGGTTATAACTAAGAAACTCACCCTCCTGACCGGTTTGGTTTGTGTAACCCAAACTCCTGACATGTATCCGTGAGCCAAATATCCTTTATATTAAAAAGATAAAATGTACCTACCAGATTTTTTAGATATTCATAGACTACTTTATAATAATCAATTGATTTTGAGATAAAACCTTATAAATACTAAGATGAGTATCAAAATTCAAACTAACATAATATCTCTAAAGGATTTGACTCAATAATCGGTGAGTCAAAAGAACCGTGTGCGTTAAAGATCCTATAAAGAGTCCGGTAATCTTATGATCCTTAATAGAAAACAGGGTAAGAACTTAGAGATCAATCTCTCACCATCACTAAACATCTCGTCATCAGATTAACTAACTGTGGAAGAGCTATATGACACGGTCACTTGAAATTCAAAAGATTCAAACTGAAGAAAACGAAAATGAATGAATGAGAAAGAGAGAGATTCGTGGGGTCCTAAAATGGATGAGATCGAAAGCTCCAAATTAAAAAAAGAAAGCAAAAACCAAAAAAAATGCATGGGAAGAGAACCAATTCCTTTTAACTTTAGGCTGTGAAATTGAAGGGGAGAGAGGCTGTGGATGAACATATATCAATAAATACATTAAAAGAGGTTTTGTTTTGTGGAGCTTTTTTTCACAGTGGGGGGACCTAATTCCATTTTACTTTCCTTTCCATTTCTTTCTTCTAAGTTTTTAAATAAAGTTTTCTTGTTGGGACTTCAAACTTTCATCTTCTTTTTTAAAAATTTAATTTACAAAAATTTGAACCGAAAGCAACTAATCAACTCACACTTCCTCTAGGTCAAACATAAAAGTTTTTTTGTTTTCAAAATTCTTTTTGTTCATCTCTCTCTCTTGGGAGTAGAATTGAAGCACGAATTTCGAAAAACGAATTTTCTTAAAAAAAAAATATTTTATACAGAGACGGCTCGACTAATAAAGACTAATTGATTTGAATAACTTATTCTAGGTTCAAATATTTCCACCCCAATTTATGATAAAAAAAAAAAAATTGATTTGTAAAACGAATTAAATAATCAAAATAATACAAAGGATGAAAGGAGCAGTGATTTACACTAAACTCCGAATAAGGAATAAATGCTTCCTTCTTTGACAATTAAAGGAAGATTCCTTTCTTAAAGATCTATGGCTTTCATGAATTAAACACTAGTCACATATTGATAGGTTGTGTATATTTGACCAGAGACCTTTTGGGTTATTTTCTTTGTGATTAAATTCAGGGTATAAGAATAAGTTCTACATATTTGGGTGCAAAATTAACCCACCATTGATGAAATTAATAGTCACATCCAACCTTTGTTTCTCTAACCTATTTCAATTCATACAACTTAATATTAGTTTATAATTGAATATGGTATGAAAACAACAGATCTTAAACTCGAATCAATCATTCCGTACAAGATCTAGTGCTTAAAAAGTATAAGATTTTGATTAACTCCAAAAGTGCCTCCCTACCGACTTTTTTATGTTATTCGTAATTTACTTGTTATCATTAAGAATAATTATAATCATACCCTTATGAATTAAAAACGGTTCTAAACCTCCTTTGGTTTGTAAAATTATAAATCACACTCTTCTATCACTTAATTTCAACAAAATGAGAATATGTTATAATTATTCTATGTTTGTCATATATACCAATTCTATTAAAAATAACTATTTTTTTGACAAATGGGTGTCACTTATCTAGCGACCATGTTATTATTAAGGTATAAAATGCATAAATCATATTCATCTATTACTTTTTTTAAAAAATAAAATTAGAACACATGATAAACGTATAATAAACACGTGTCCAATTTTATTAAAACTAGACTGACATAAAAGGGTATAATTTACAATTTAACGAACCAATTCTTCTTTATTATTATTAAGACACGTCTCCATCCATGTGCAATAAGAAAATAAGATCATTTTAAATCGAATTTGGAGATTCTTCTTTGGGCCTTTCAAACTACTAATAACACAATAGAAACTAAACTAATGCCAGTGCCTTTTAACTTTGTAATATATCCAAGCAAAGTTAGGCTTCATCTTTTAGCCCATTAATTAAAACTTAAATATACCATGAGCCTACATTGAAAAGTGGGTTCCTTAGGTGTGGAGAACATGTTTGCTTGAAATTTAAGCATCTTTTTTTTTTTATAAGAGAATTATTCCTACTCTTTTTAAAATGAATATATTCCTTGGAATTTAAATTTTGGGGGACCCATATACAGTGCCGGACTTTATATCCAGTTTCTTAAGTCTCATTTTTCCACGTACTAATTAATCCTCCACTGTACAAGACTGCAAATCTTTGTTATGGAATATTACAAGTCCTGATTGCTCCAAGAAGAGTATCATTTACATTTCGAGTATTTGCCTTCCGGTTCCACTCCTTTTAACTGAGTCTCCCAAAATAAAATCTCTTTTGCTTTATACTTGAGCAAAGGATTAATGTATTATCCATCTCGCAATATAAAAATCCAAACCATTTTTCTTTTCCTTAATAATTTTTAGCTTCTAATTTCAAGCTTAAGTAATAAGCAATTTGGCAGTAAAAAATAAAATAAAAATAATGGAGGACGACTTTCGTACCTTCAAGCATGTTGTGAAAAAATTATTAGATGTGGCTCCTCACTCACAATTCAATAGATCTATGCAGTTGTCTCTCTTGTTACTCTTTTTTGTTAACAATGTTTTGTCACTTCTCTCGACATCAATTGATGGTCACCAATTAGTTTTGAGATGAAAGTTCATGATTATTATGATCTTCCATAAGGTCAAAAGTTTGACTCCCCCAATTTATTGTAATATCTCAACAGATTAAAAATGGAGAGCCACGTTATTTCAACCTCATCCTATAATTTGTACATGTAGAGATTTTTTATGTTATTTTAAAAAGCCTAATTTAGAGAATAATTTTTTAAGCTTGGTTTCAACTGTGATAGTCAAAATCAAATTGATGACTTATTTATCATCTTTAAATATTTATATCATTTACCAGCATTTTACTCCGTATTAATTTGTCAATGTGCCTATAGGATATTTTCACAAACCAACCCTAAATTAATTTGTCAATATGCCAAATAATAAATTGAAAATAGAGAAGAAAAATATTTATTTTCCAGAAAAATATTTTCACAAACTTACTTATAAAACTTACTTCTACAAAACAGGCCTATAGGACTCGTTGATCTGGTTTACCTGAAGTTATTGGGCTCCGAAGAAGTCCAAGCACACTTATTGATTGTACCAATTTCTGGTCGGAAGGCCACGCAAAATGTACATTCAGCTCACTTTAGGCACTCGCTCATGCACATCAGTTGTTCATATTCCCCAAGCATACATATTTCAGCTGCAAGAACATTATTGACAAGAAAAAGATCCTTAAATTTGATCATAAATGATTAAAAAAATTATAACATTTCACAATATGAGGAAAGTCAAAGTGAATAAAAAAACGATTTCTCGAGTCAAACTCTTCAACAAACAAGCTAGTATAATTCGCGACTTAAAAAGAAATTCCAGGAAACAAGCAAATATTCAATTGTAATGTTGCACATCAAGTTTTGCAGACAACCACAATAGATTGGCTAATGAAGTTCACCAGAAATATGGTGAGGAAGACAACGCCTGGTAAAAAGAATAAGCCCTCTAAATTCCAAAAAGGGTATGAAAAGTCGAGTGTGTGATCATTATTACCTCAAGATATTCATCAATCCCGTATTTGGACCCTTCCCGACCAAGGCCCGATTGTTTAACACCACCAAAGGGAGCCACCTGCAACAAGACATCAAGAATGCAACAAGTCACTCTACAGTTATTAGCTACTACAACAATGTATAAATTGAATCTGCTTCAAATAATTCCCACGGGTGGTCCACACTCAATTTGAGGTTCAATTTATATTCAATGCTGTAGATAAAATCTCAATATTTGAGTCCTTTTGGTAATCCTTCCAATTTATTCATTTGCAACTCGAAATTTTTTTTGGTTTGATTATTATTATTTTTACTTATAAATTCCATGTGGCTGAAAATAAATGGATGAAGTACATAAAAATGTCTTCCTACAAGAGTAATATGAAAAATGTTCTTCATCGTTTGCTAACCATTAATGAATGCATGATAAGCATGTAGATTTCTCCTCTTAAGATATTTAAAGATCAAGTGGATGTAAAATAAGTCTAAAGTTATGGATGTTTCTTAATGGCAACTTCCTAGGACCTTTAAATGAAAATAAACAAGAGAAAAATGGATGAGAACGGGGATATGACTTGCCTCAGTAGAAATTATGCCTTCATTGATACCAACAAGTCCATATTCAAGAGCTTCGGTTACTCTCCACGAGCGTTGAATATTATTTGTGAAAATATAAGCAGCTAATCCTATAAAACAGAAAAAAGATTAATTAAAATTTAGTGAATTAATTTCCCATACAGCAATAACAAGCAGAATTTATAAGTGTTGATAAATAACATATATGATGGTGTGAATATTATGGTCTAGAGAAGAACCAGCATTGGTATCATTAGCGAGGGCAATTGCTTCCTCCTCAGTTTTGAAAGGCAATAAAGGTGCCACCGGACCAAATACTTCCTCCCTGTGGTAAAACAGAACAAGATCAAAGATGTAGAGGCATGAAGCAAAGAATTGAGCAAACAGAATCGGAGGAATGCCTAACCCTAATCTTTAATTTCATTGATTAAAAGAAGAAAATCAAGAAGAGGATGAAAGGACAAATCCCTAATCTTTATCAAAATTGTTCCTCGTGCATTTCACAAGAACATTATAAGAATTAAGTAGCAAAACTTTATATATTTATTATTTCCAAATCTAAGTCAAATTGCTCTAATACCTGATACTAACTATTGACTTTATACTTGAAATGACACAAATTCATCAAAATAACCCAAAGTTTAGTCTCCATAACTACCAGTTTTGTTATAAAATTCATAACTACCATAATATTCATATGATAAATCTTTCTGCATTCTAAATCACAGTAATATGCACCCCCACCCCCAAAAAATAACCCTTTATTCAAACAGCATTGATCATATGCCAAAAGAAGAATGGTAAACCAAAAAAATATCAACGTGGCTTGCTAAGTCAACTGACATGATCAAATAAGAAAGGTTAGAAACATTTTAGTCCCTATAGTTGAGCCTTTGAAATATTGTGATCTCTATACTTTTTTGTAATGATTTAGTCCTACTCCAAAAAATGTAACAATTCAAGTTTTTCAAATTAAAAATCTCCTATAATTGGGCCCTATGAATGGGTATATGATTGGGCCACATGTTTATTTCGATCGTAAGAGGTTTGTCCACCTTATTCACTTGACTCGATTTCAGGCATAGTTATCTACCCGAGAAATTCTGAAACTTCTTTTAACGTCAAATATTTAATTGTAACATTTTTTAATGGGTACTAAATCATAAAAAGAAAATTAAGGAGACCAGGACCTTACAAGAGAACATTTTAAAGTGACGACTTCCCCTCGATTCAAAAGTTAAGACGTTAAAACAAAGAGAAAACGTGGTAGTTGCAAGAATAATTGCTCCATATTATGTAGAAGACATTAGACATCACCTCATAGAAATTTAAGGTATCCAAAAGGATCAAACATGCAGACGTGCGAAATTGAGCCAGATTATGAAATTTATGGAACTGGATTATTAAGGTAACAAATAGCATCAATACCTGGACAGGAGCATGTCACTCTTCACATCAGTAATAACTGTAGGCTCAAAAAAAGTCATTCCAAGGCTGTGTCTTTTACCACCAAGTAGAACTTTTGCACCCTTTAGAAGAAAATTAGGTGGTAGAGGCAGAAATGAAAAAAGCATCAAAAGATATCTTGGTGACACGAATTGGATGCAAATATATCAGCATTCAACACACCACAGAATTTGGAAAGATTCATATTAGAGAGCTATAGCATGTCAGCTATTCAATTGTAAATAAGAATGGAAACTAGAAGATAAATAAACAGTTTTTTTCCCAATAAAAAATAAGAAATTTCATTGAAGAGGAAAACTGCAGGAAAGTTTCAATATAATTATAATGATAGAGATTAGTAATTTCAATATTCAAGGTCATGACCAGCGAAAAAAAATTAATTAGATTAGATTAGATTAAAAATTCCTTGAATAATTATATTGATAGAAATTAGTAATTTCAATATTCAAGGTCAGAAACAAACCTTTGTGACTGCATCTTTAAGAAATGACTCCACCTATCAGGAAAAAATCCACACCACAGAGAAATTTCTCTAATTAATTGACACAAGAATGTAGATTTAATGCTCAACTTGATAGAAACAAAACAAACCTTCAGAACAGCAGCTTCATTAATCAGGGGACCCTAAATGAAGGAAGTGAAAATTAAATGATGATAATAGTCTTGGAAAGTGTACAAAAAAACAGATAAGTGCAAAGGAAATATAATTTAATGTGTTTGTTAAAACAAGTATAGCATTACAACCATACAATAATC
This sequence comes from Gynostemma pentaphyllum, assembly GCA_028015215.1. Lineage (NCBI taxonomy): Eukaryota > Viridiplantae > Streptophyta > Magnoliopsida > Cucurbitales > Cucurbitaceae > Gynostemma > Gynostemma pentaphyllum. Next base: position 17,854,947 of record CM051355.1, read on the forward strand.
TTTTTTTTTCCAACTAAGAGACATCTAATATCATCAAAGAGAAATACACATTCAAGATGGACGGGAAGATGAGACATCCTCCAAAATTGATGACCAATGAATATAACAAAAACACTCTCTAATTTGAATTAATATAAAAAGGAGAGTAATTAAAAAGGCGTTATAGGAGATACAAGAATAAGCTACAAAGCACATTGGCTCCTAAAACTCACAAATTTTCCTTTCAACCTTTCATTTCACCTATGAATGAAAAGTCAGTTTCTTTAAATAAATAAAAAGTTGTCCAAAGGAAAGCCTTAGTTGCATCTATCCACTAAGATATTGTATCTTTAAAAGGATGACCACAAAACAGTTAATAAAAGATCCACTATGATACATAGAGGAAATAAAACATGGAAGGTTTATAGTAGCGCACAAATAATGTTGGCAGTAAATAGAACTAAGTTACCTAAAGCTTCAAGATAATTTTATAAAGAAAAAGTAACAATTACAATTGAATTAGGGATAGAAGGCACAAAAACTACCTGAGCTACACCTTCACCAAACCCATCACCAACACGCAAATTCTGGACAGCTTCTGAGAAAGCAGTTGCAAATTTCTTGTATATACCTAAAAAGTAGAGTGTAGTTCAAATCCAAAAGAAAAGGACATGGTCTATCCAGTAAGAGACATAAAAAACTGAGAATTTTAAATGAGTTCACTAATTTATTTGGGGTTACATGAAACGGGGTTCTATCACTGAATAAGCATTCATCGTCTAAAAGGAAGGAGAGAATCGAATAAGGAAGACATCACATTGCAATTGCATAACAAAATGTAATTTCCTCTTATGTGATTATTATTCATGTCCATTCCTTCATTAAGGCTTACAAGTAAGTTTGTGTGTTTATTTATTTATTGGGGGGGACAAAATCCACCCAAGAAAAACAGAGATAAATATTGCAGAAAGATTCTGCGATTAGTGTAAATCACAAATGGAAAGTAATTACAAAAATGCTTCAACAAGAAGCTTCAATAAAAGGCTTGTTTTCAAGCACCTTTTTAACCACTCTGCACTTACCATAAGACCTGTGATTTCTCTACACTTCCCACATCAAGTGCTTTTACTAAATGATATGTGAATAAAATGGTAAAAATAATTTCAAATATCTTGCATATGACTTGATATACTAAATAATTTTTTTTTGATAGAAAGATAAAACTTTCATTGATCAAGGGAAAAAATACAATACAATGTAGAGGATGAGAAATCCTCAAAACAAAAAAAAAAAGCGGAAAATAAAAAACTAATTAAAGGAAAGAATTCCATTTATAATACATGGAATATACAGGAAGACAAAAAGAAGAGGGATATACTAAATAATGAACATATCACCTTAACTTATTGGCACAGTTAAATCACTGCTAGACCCAAAAGCTTAAGCTAATAGGTAATGGCAAATTTAATCATATATCTCAACACTGCCCCTCACATGTGGGCTTGGATATTTGCACAAGACCCAAACATGTGAAATATTAATAAATGGAGAGAAAATGTCATCACAAGGGTTCGAACTTAAGACCTCATGCTCTAATACAAATCACAACTAGACCCAAAAGCTTAAGCTAATGGGTAAGGGCAAATTTAATTATATATCTCAATAGTGATCAACTAATAGCCTTCAACTATTCAAAATCAGCCCACCTATCACTACCATTATCATGTAAAGCTTCAGCAAAACTTAGATGGACAAGTGAATGCACGAAGACTGTTTCTCCAATTTAAGGTATGAAACTTAGTCTTTAAACATAAGTATTCATCCTTCATACTATCATAAAAGTATTCAAAGAATTCTCCATTTGACAAAAAAATTAATAATATTAGTGAGCAACTTTTTAAATAAGCAAAGGAAGTGCCCATCAGAGTATATATATTGAGCGGTGTGTGTGTCTGTCCAATACCTTCTTGAACAATAATTCTGTTTGCACATACACAAGTTTGTCCACTGTTTCGAAACTTCGCTGCCAGCTGAAATATAAGACACTGTTTAGCTACTGATTTTTCCAAAGCAATATATATTTTCACTTAGAATAAAAAGTATTACTTCCCATCTAATAGTACTACCCAACAGAATAGAAAAGGTAAGCCTTCAAATTATTGATAGTTGCAGATGGTACACGATTTTAAGGACAAAAAGAAGAAAGATTTCAAATCAGTTGCATTGTAAGCACCACAGATGCTAAATAATGGAAATAGAACTCAACACCAATAGACCTACCGTTTTCTGGAGGAAGAAGTGTAACTACTAACTAGTAACTAGTGAGTTTATTTCTGCTGAACCGAGCCATGCCATCTCTAGATATCCATTATTATTAATTATTACTGATGATGATACAAGGTAGATGTAATCACTAGGTACTAGTACGCACTCAGTGTTCACGTCTTAAAAGCTATATTTTGTAGACCAATGCTTGTAAACAGTTTGTTGTTACATTTTATTAAGTCCAAGAGTTGTTAAATAAAAAATGCCATTAGGTTTTAAGTACATACAGATTGACATAAGAGAAAAAATAACTGAAATTTTTACAAAGACCAGAAAACTCGTGTATATCCATGCTGATTGTGTGCCAAATGCTGAAAATGAATTTAAAAAAATTAATAATAATAATAACGCTTTCATATTATATTAATAATTTCACTTACAGCTCCTTTTACTGCAACATCCACATCAGCATCATCAAAGATTATGCAAGGTGCATTACCGCCAAGTTCCAAAGACACCTAAAGAAAGTTGAGAACAATAATTATAGGCCGTGTTAGGTTGTTTACAGCTCCATTCTGTGAACATGTGCTTTAATTTTCTAAACTGTAAATACCCTTTTAACAGTCCCAGCAGCTCCTGCCATCAACTTCTTTCCAACTGCTGTTGAACCTGTAAACGTGATCTTTCTCACCTGAATAGGTTGTTAAACGTTAAAAGGTGATATCACCAAGCAACATAAAAATATATTGTTCGCACATACTAATTATATGGAACCTGAGAACTTGCGAGTATAGCATCCCCAATAGCAGGAGCATTCCCCATAACCACATTCACAACACCCTACACATTCCAAAATTGACCATTAGTCTATACGATGAACCAAAAAGTTCACTGAGATGAAACTGGAGATTACAGAGGTGGGTAAATACATGCTTTGATAACACACGCAGACGAACAAATATGTGAAGTAAAAAGAACTAAGAGAAGTCTTCCATACCAAATTTACTAAAAATCTTTTAGGTTTTCCTTAGCATTCAATAACAAGATGTAACCTACTAAAAGTAATTCTCAAGAAGGTATATATTAAGTTCCCGCTACCTTACAAGCAAACACAAAGTCACATTCTTTGCTGTTGCTAATATATAAAATCAATTGAAAGTGAATCATTCTTATTGGTAATTACCGGTGGAATTCCAGCTTGAAGTGAGAGCTCAGCTGCTGCCAAAGCCGTGAAGGGTGTTAGTTCAGAGGGTTTTATCACCACTGTACAACCACATGCAAGAGCTGGTCCAACCTGAAACGCAAGGAACAAAATTAAAGTTTTTTTCACCTGCATACCTTCAGTAGAAAGGTCAAATTCCCAAAATAAATTATATAGCACTAAACAACTGGACAGAAATGCTCATATGTTGTACGACCTTCCGTGTAATCATAGCCAAGGGAAAGTTCCAAGGTGTAATTACACCTACAACTCCAACTGGCTGCAAAAGTAAAAAAAAAATTTAGAAAAGCATATAGTATTAAGTACAATAAGAGCTTTAATATGGTTTAGAAGTAAGCATATATATATTGCAATATGCAGAACTTTCTTGGTAGAATTATCAACAATGTAAAACTTTCCAACTTCCCAAGAGCTGAAGTTAGAAAATCTTCCAAACCATCCCTCCAAAAACATTGCCGAGTAGAAAAAAGGTGTTGTAAGAAGAAAGGAAGACTCCCTTCAGGTCTTACTCATATTACCATGATAGACCTGTATCCTGATGCATATTGCATCCTGGAAATACTCATATTACCATCATATGTATATACGTCATACAAACGCCAAATATCTCCACAATTAAACCTTGCAATTAAAATTTATGGGTTGGATGATTTAATGTGAGTAGTTTGCCCCAAGTACACACATACTGATACATATGACCTCCTGGTAATATGCAAATAAGAAACAGAACTGTGTCACTTAACCTGCTTTAAGACAAAAAGTCGACGATCGGAAAGAGTTGGTGGGATGATATCACCATATATTCGCTTTCCTTCCTCAGCAAAGAACTCGATGAAGCTGGCCCCATAGTTAACCTGTATAATGAGTTGGAAAAAAATATGTTAAGAAATTAACAATGTGATACCACACCAAGACCTGATGGTTGCTACAGGGAATATCTGATACCTCACCCAAGGCTTCTTTTAAGGGTTTGCCTTGCTCTAAGGTTATAAGTTGTCCGATCTCTTCTTTGTGAGAAATTATGAGATCATACCTTGAAATACAGGAGATGAAAACATGAAAAATGTCACAAGTATAGCAGGTAACCGAGCAGAACTATTTTAAGGAACTAGATGATATTTCATTTGCAAGTTATAATGGTTCAATTTCAAATGTGGTTAGTTTTACCATCTTACTTACTTTCTTTTTCCTTTACTTGTTTAAAGCCAAGTCAAATCAGTACGAAACATAAATTTCAATGAATTACTTTCACATGAAAAGACTTGATAGTATTTGTCCACACTAAAATAAGTGGGAAATAAATGGAGAAAAAGCAAAAAAAACAACAGTAGTGATAATAATAGTAACAATAATGATATTAATATAGAAGAAGAAGATTTAAAAATAATAATAACAAATAAGTCAAATACCATTTACGTAGGCGATTGCTCCGATCAGCAGCAGTGAGTTTGCTCCAAGCTTGAAAGGTAAAATATGGGCAGATAGGCAAATTAGCAAGCAGATTCTCTCAAATCTATATCAAATTCTATTTAGTTTATCAGTAAGAATGAGCATTTACACTTCATCATACTTAAAAGTGCCTACATTCCATATATAAGCTTCCACCTCACAAGAAATGATTAAAATAAAAAATTTGGTCAGGAACCTAATGACAAAAGAACAAACCAGATTACAACGTCATATTAAAATGCCAACCAGAAAAAAAAAATGAAAAGGATGTGAAATTTATTTTTATTTTTTTGATAGAAAAAAGGATGTGAAATTTACGAGCAGTTTAAATTTTCTTAGGCATGGCATGATAGAAGATCTTCAAGTTTCAAAACTTATACAAATTATTGTCGTATCCCAACAAAAGAATTGGCCATAATCTGCAACATATGAGATTTGATAAACTGTTTTTAAAAGAAAATTCTACTTTCATTTCAAGAATGCAATCTACTATTAATTTATTAAATTTCCATTTTAAACATTGACTGGCATACACCACAATCAAAAATTGAAGGCGGAAAAGACTTTAAAACTTACTGAATAAATATTATAAACACATGTATGAACCATCATGATAGTTCGACACTTCAACATAACATGTAGCTAAATGAATTTCCCTGAATAGCTATAGTTTGGACTAAATCTGAAACTTACACTTAAACGCATCGTAAGCTGAAGAAATAGCGTCATTGGTTTCCCTTTCGCCCATTAATGGAACATTGGCTATAACTTCACCATTAGCGGGATTATTAACCTGCAACAAAAAATAAAACTTAAGGATATCAGGCAAAAATAAGTGTGAGTGAAGAAACAGGAACGAATGAAAACAAGAGCAAACATCAATTTGGTCTTTCCCATCCTTGAACTTTCCCACTTACGTCAATTTGGTCTAGATTTTAATAATTATCTATAAACTTGGTAAAATCATTCCAATAATCCCTATCCTCCGGAATTCAACGTCAATAAAAAAAAATTAGTACATTAACATCAACTTCCTAAAAAAAAAATATTATCATTACTTACTAATAATAAGATTTAACCAGGTTTATAAACCAAAATGAAAGCTTCAAAAGTACAAGTATGAAATTGAAACAACTGCAAAATACAAAAAAAACAATATAACTAAATCAAAATTTCCCCTTCAAAAACATTAAGAGTAACATAGGCAATAGAAATTCAATAGCAAAAATAGTTCCATAAGCCAAACCTCAAATGTGTTCCCATCATAAGCATCAGTCCATTTCCCACCAATGAGTCCTTGGCTTCTTAACAATCCAGAACTTTCAAGACGAGCAGCAATACTCTTCGCTTCCGTACTCATCTGAAATCCAAACACTCGCAATCAATTCCGAAACTCGAATTAAGTAAGAACAATCAGGTTAAAATAGAAAATTGTGGCGATTACCTTGCGAAGAAGAAGAGTGTGAGAGTGAGAATTTTGAGCTGAAAATTGATATGACGATCGAGAGAGAGGGAGAAGAATGCTCGATCGAGCTGAAGCTATCACTTTCGATCTTGCGGCAAAAGCCAAACTCATTTTTCCAATGTTTGTTTTCTTTCTTCTTTGGAAATTGGAATTCAAGTATGGATTTAGATCAGTCAAGTCATTAATGTCTGCGCTCAGTTAAGGGCCTGTTTGCTTTGGTTTGGATGCAATGGCGGAAAAATCCAAATATTCTCATTTTTCAATTCACTCACCTCTCTTCTTCTTTAAATTATATGGTAAGTTTGTCAGAAGCCGGTTTCTTTGAAGTGAGATAAAATTATATAAAATTAATAGGTTTAGTTATATCGATCATGCCACACTTTTTAGTTTGTGTCAATTCCGTCTATGTATTTTTAAGAGTGTCACAAATGTTCATATAATTTGATATTGTAAATCTAAATCTTCTATGTTGTGATACAAACAAGTCAACTGTGATATAACCTTCCAAGTTTATTACATTTTATTGTTTTGTATTTGTCACGTAGATAAAAAAATCACATTATGATGTAGAGTTGGAAGACAAATATATAAAATAAAGAAATATTAGTTAGTATGTGTTTATGTGGGGGAAATAGGGAGAAACGATGAGAAATGTGATGTTTTTATTTTGTGGAAAATATGAAACAAAAAATGTAATAGAAGTATACGGCTACATTATGTTTAACGTTTACATTCACGACAGGACGATTTATACTTACAATATTAAACGATAGGGACGTTTATAACATTTTTTAAAATTTAGGGACGAAATTGACACAAACCCAAAAGAGAAGGGACGAGAGGTGTAATTTAACCAAATTAATAGCATTCTTAATATTCAATCCAGTCACCTCTCTGATGAGTTGGGCGCCTTATTTATGATAACACCACTAACACGACCCATTTTGTGAATTGGCACAAGTGATATCATCTGAATCACTCATATAGAGACATGTGATATGACTCTGTGAGTGGGTGTATTGCTGCAATAGACATTGTAGTAGACTGGACTAAGATATATTTATTGTCTTCTAATAAAGTCGTTACAGAAAGACACTTTGTATATTGATCGGTTGATCATGTACAATTGATCTTAAATCCTGAATGGATTACGAACTTCTATGCACAAAAGACAAACTCTGATTGACATAGGTGAGATTGACTCAATATAGTTTACTCAATATGCCTCTCACTTTTGGGGATTACATCTTGCTTATAGCTGGTAACGTAATTACACAATATTGAAATTCACTATTTTTCTTATTGGAAAATTGATAAGTAGTTCCCTTATGAACTGATTTGGTGCTTGAACAACGGGGCCCCATATTCCTCTGATCAAGGAACAAAGCAAAGACGCATAATGAAAATTATGTAAGGTTGTTTATTAGATAATCAGTTGGGTTTAAGAAACGAGATGTATCATGGAGGTTAAAACGGTAAATTACCTAGCCATGAATACAAACTATACGTAATGGTTATTGGCAATGGACATAACTATGTCTATAGTACTAAGAGTGCAACTTTAGATATATAGTGGAGTTATCTAAGAGTTAATGAATAAAAATGAATTGATTAAAGGAGTTTAATCAATGTAATTATAGATCATTGGAACTTAGTCATATATGTCCATTAAGTCCTTCGAGCTATCGCATGTAATTGAGAACATTGATTAATTAAATTAATCACCTTGAAAACTGAAAAAACAAATAGATGAGTCTATTTAATTATTTAATTAATGGAAAATTAAATAGAGATGTCTACTTAATTATTTGAGGAAACTAAATAGAAGAGTATAATTAATTAATTAATTTTGAAGTTGTACAAAATTAATGGGAAATTGAAACAGAAGAGTCTATTCGATTATTTAATTTGAATTTATCAAATTAAAGAGTTTGTTTATTTAAATATTTAATGGAATTGTTTTATTAAATAAAAAGGAGGAATAATAAAATGTCCAATATCTTCATAGAGATGATGGATTGTCTCCCCCCCTTGGAGATAATGCCTTTTTTTTTTGTTTTTTGTGATATGGTAGTAATTTAATTAATTGGATAGTTTAGGGTAAAATGCAAATAAGACGCCGCTTGGTTTTATTTTAACCAAAATTTTGTGCATTTTTTTATTTTATTTAAAATATATTGAATATAATTCAAGATGTTTGATCTTAATTTGGTAATTAACTTTGAATCTAATAACCAAAAGAGTTAACGATGTCAATCATACCTAGTGTTGATGTAGTAAACTATTAATAATTTCAAAGTTTAGAGCTAAAAATATGGATTAAAAAATTTAAATCATCAAAAAAGAATTTAAAAAAAAAAAAATAAAAAAAAAAAAAAATAAAAAAAAAAAAAAAAAATGGAAAAAAAAAAAAAAAAAAAAAAATGTTTTTTTTTTTTATTGGGGGGGGGGGGGGGGGGGGGGGGGAATTAATTTAAGTATGGAATAAGATATTATATCAAAATTATTCATAAATATATATTTCAATATCTTTTTTCAATTATTTGATAATTAAAAAGATATTACAAGATTTTATGTGGCCTTAGTTTTCCTATAGATAGGAGGCTTGGGGTGACCCCAAAATATATAACTAAGAGAAGAGAAACACTAAGAAAAATCCTCTCACTCTCTCCCTTTTGCCACGCCACTATAGGGTGTAGGGTACGCACCGTTTCTCTATTAGTCCCATGATAGTAACTAAGGAGCAATAGGAATCGTCAGACACTTCTCTACAAGAGTTAGTCTCGTTTTGTGCATTTACTCTTGATTAGTATTATACTACAAGGAAAGGTTCATGAGAATTCCGCTTGAGAACTCTAACTTAGAGCCCTCAATCCTAACACTCCCTTCTTCTTTAAATTATATGGTAAGTTTATCAGAACCCATTTTATATCTTCTTTAAAATTATGATTAAAAAAAACATTTTAGCTTTAATTAAGGATTAATATAAAGAGATACAAAATGTTTTAGCTTTTAATTAAGAGTTAAAATGCAAACTACACCCATGCACTTTGGATTATTGTTAAATCATACTCTTACACTTTGAATTTTTAATTAACACCTCGCATTTTAGTAAAATTTCAAATCACATATTTTTATTTTTATCAGTTACTTTTAACGAAATTGAGACACATTCATAATCTACGCACATGTTCCAATACCGTTAAAAATAACAGAAAACTTGAACATATGTGTAATTTTTTAGAATAAAACTGTTATGTTAGTAAAATGTAAATCTATAAAACACACTCATATGTTTAAAATTTATGTTATTTTTAATGGTATTAAAATACTTGACATGCTTATAATATAGATATGTCTCATCTTAATTTCATTAAAAGAAACTGATAGAAGAGTGTAATTTACAATCTTACTAAAATGCAGGGGTGTGTAATTAAAAATTTGAAGTGTGGGGGTATGATTTAGCAATAATCAAAAGTATAGATGTGTGTTTTGCATTTAACTCTTTAATTAAATTTAGTTCCAATGATTTTAATAGTCTCGGTTCCAAAAATTAAAGATACAGGTTAAGAAATTGAATTTCAATTATTTGTGCTATTCAGTTTTTTATATTTTATTATAAATGTCAAATTAATCCCTTTAATTTTAATTTTTTTAATTTAATCTATATGATTTGACAAAAACTCAACGTTACATCGTAATATGTATTTATCAGATTAACTATCACATTTTTACATCAAAGATAAAACAAATACATGAGTAATCTGTTCACTTCGAGTTCTTACCAGCTCTTTGCATGGTTATACAAAGAGTTATTTTTTGGATTCAAAGTGGTTCAACCCTTCACCCCCGGGGAGAGTATACAAAACCTTTGCATGGTTATACAAAGAGTTATTGAGAAGAGGAAAATTTGGCTTCTAATTCTTATTTCTTATTTTTTATTTGTACATGTGACAACATCAATTGAAGGAATTTTCTTTTAATTTTATAATTCAGTCAATGCAATAATTGTTCATCTTGAATAGAAAAAACCTTTAATAAAAGTACTTTGAGTCTCAAGTCATTAGAGCGTAATTATTTAAACAATTTTACCAACTCAAGCAAAAAAAATTTATTTAAATAATATGGCTGAAAATATCAAATATAATCTTGTGATCAATTATTTTGTTAAACAAAATAATTACCACGCTAAATAATTATTCAGACTTATTAAAAACAAAATAATTATTTATTTAAGAGAATAGTAAAAAAAAAAAAAAAAACTAATTTTATCTCACATAATAAATAAAATAAAATAAATAAAGGTAGCGCTGCCGTGGTGGTGCTATTACCAATTTCATCCTTGGGTCAACAAAATCCAATAGAAAAGTCCGTCTATCTAATCCAGAATTAAAATAAAATACGTATATTTTTTTAGGGGTGAATATGTATTTGTTTTTAATATTTTTTAAAAATGCCATTTTTTAAATTTATTTTTTTTGTTTTAAAAAATAATATTTTATGAATTGATATTTTAAAAAATAATTAAAGATTTTAAAATTTTCAAGAAAATATATATATTTTTAATCCAATCCCTAAAAATATCCTTTTATCTTTTATGAATTGATATTTTAAAAAATCATATTAGACTAAATTTAGTATAATACAACCCTCTAGATACTCATATTATTATTTAATTATATCGACATAGAAAAATCTCTCTCGCTAAATCTTATATTCCTGATTTTCTCAAAGTGAATTAGGAAGAAAAGTTGTTTTCTTTCATCGTTTTTCAAGAAAACTCTCACAAATTGATTTTATTTATGATCAAATCATAGTGGTAGAAATTTATCAGGTGCTTAATTAAAGTTTAGCCGACTGAATCTCCATTATTTCTAAGGTATTATTATCGAAAACTCTAAAACTATAAGTTGTTGATTTTCATTGTTTTTTATGATATTAACTATGATCCATGTTAATTAATTAGTTTCTCTTCATGATATGATAAAGATCCTACTTCCTTCAACGAGATATTGTATTTTGATTCCAATTTAAAATACACGTTAGAAACCATAAAATGATATTAACTTTCCATATAAGAAATTTATCAAAGAGATTTTCTAGACAATAGGAGTAAAATCTTTCAAGTCGGTTTGAATTATCATATTCTTTGCATTTAGAAGCCATTAATTTAGAGATTAGAAATTGTGTACAAAAACATGCCTTAAATGGTATAAGTAACAAAGCTATCCCATTGGCTCCACCAATTTAAAAAATATCTTCCTTAATTCAAACTATACTTATGATAATAAAATAAAATTAAAATATACTAATGCTTAATATAGAAAACTTTTTAATAGTAAAAAAAATCAAGAATGATTTAAATCGAATGAAAATTTAGCAAAACGATATTATCTTCAAAATATCAATTTAAAATTGTTGGTATCAAATAAGTTTTTATCAGATTAAATGTATATATATATATATATATATATATTAAAATGACATTGTCAATCATAAATTTTCCAACAATTTCAAAAATTCATGATCTTTATAAATATAGATTTGTAGTCTAATTAGATTTTAAATAACGTTTTTAAACAATTTTACATCATAAATGGAAGAGGGGAGGTTTAACCAACCATCAAATCAAGAGATCAATTATTTGACTACTTAAACTTTATTCGTGTTTTGGGGAATTTTTTTATATTCGTGTTAGAAAATAATTACTTTTACTCACAAATCCATATACACGAGAATATAGGAGGGTGAGATTATTATTATGTTTGGTAATTTATTGATAAGTGTTATGGGTGAAATTTCATAGGTAACGTCGCCTGAGAAGATACGTCCACGTCGCATGGTAAGTCATGTCTACGCTCTTGGTAAGGTATGTTTATGTCATCTTTAGCAAAACTATATGGTCTAATCTCGACGTGACACGTACGATAATGCCATCGACTTCTTCTCCTATAAATAAGAGTAGACAACACATATCAAACTTATGTTTTAAAATAATTTTGTTGTGCTTTAAAGTGTAGAATTCTAAAGGATGAGTCTAACACATTTTACTCAAAACGAAGATCACATGAAAAATTTATGATTGAAACAAGATTGACATACCACTAGACCATCTTATTGAGGGTAAAGAAAGTGCAAAAGTTAATATTGGCAATGAGAATGGTTATTCGAACACCAAACATCTTTAGAGTTTAAATTGATGGAAGCAAAAAAAATCACAAGAACCAACAATGAGTTAGCCTAGTGGTAAAAAACTTTTCTTTAAAGCTTTGAAGTCACAAGAACCAACAATGAGTTAGCCTACTATACGAATTTCTCAATGTTAAATGTTATCGGGTCATATGATTATTTAGTGAGATTAATCAAAATTCACGCAAGCTGATCTAAACACATGTACACATAATTTTACCATTCACACTAGCTGCATTGAATCACGATAAAATTTAGATTTCACCACGAGTGCTCACTCGTATGCTAAGTGTTTTGATTTCAGATAAGCACAGAAACGGAAAGTATTCTGCTTCTCGTTTTGAAAGTTTTGGATTATTAAGAAGCAAAGGCCTTATTGGAGGGAAATGGACTGATGCTTATGATTGGAAGAGATTTGAGGTTTGGCTCAAGGAATTATTTGGTTTTTATGATGCTCTCTGATTACTGGAATACGAGTTGCTATTAAATTTCCATTGGATAAGTTACACTAATGTTTTTGAAGAGGAAATAAAAATTAGTTACATAGTTTCTTTACATTTTGCACTTGTTTCAATTTGATACTTGTACTTTTGAAGCTTACATTTTAGTTCAAATACACTATAGTGCTCTTGTTTCAGTGCCCTCCTGGATTTCTATTCCATGATAGATACGAGGGGTCGCCAAGTCGCCTGAAATAACGAGAAAGTCACTCATTAGAATCCATATCAGATCCCAGGAAGTGAACAGTATAATGATGCAATATTGCTCCAAAGATAGTAGTAACTTGCATGAAATCCTAGGCACTATCAAATCTAACTCTGAAACCGTAAGAGATTTTTTTTTTTAAAAAAGAAGATATTTTCCACCCTTAAAATGGTGCAAGCCCAATGTCAAAAGCCTTGGCCAAAATTTTAGGACAGCCAAAAATCACAAGGATATGATGCTCATATCTCAGACCAGACACATTTGAAATTAAAAACAAGGTAACTATCAATAGAATTCAAGTGAGTTTTATAAGATTTGAAAAGATACCTTGGCTTTACAAGATAGACGACTGTGAATGCCATTGACAAAAAGAAGCATATTCCACCAATAGTGAGATAAGCAATGCCAAGAAAGTCATTCTTCCCACCAAGCCAGCTAGTTGTAGAAAGCACGAGCTTTTTTTTGCCGTCAAAACTGTATGTGTTATAATTGTTCCCCACAATAACATTTATTACATCGTTTGGCTGAAGGTCAACCTCTATCTTCCCATATAACTTTCTAAATGTCGGAAGAGCAGTGTTTTGCGTCCAGACAATAAGATCCTCCTGTTGACTCAACTGTTACATAAGACAATAGACAAAGTCAAACAACTAGTCCATAACAACACTATTTCCTTTAAATTTGGTAGAGCTCCATTAGTTCCCATGATCAAGTATCAAGAGAAAATTGTCATTTCTCATACTTTAAGATTAAGATTAAACAAGTAGCTTTGACTTACTGGTAGGGATTCATCAAGGCTTTTCCCACCTTTGACAGTCCATTCTGAAAGTTTTTGGGAAAGACATTTTTGCCGAATTTGTGGTCCCTATCACTCTTCCATGAGATGTCTCTCTTGTTCACTGCCACTTGCTTATTGTTAAGGGTGAAGTTATAAGTATCATTAAACAAACTCCATGCTATTATTAGACCACAAGGAACTATTGGCATCCCATTCACAGCATCTTCAGGCTTGCAAGAACTTGTATCACTCTGGCTGCCAGGATCTCTCAATTGCTTGTCACTACGGCTCTTCACATACCTGAATTGCATAGAATCACCATTTGATAATGGAACAAGAACACCATAAAAACAAAAAAAAAAGATACAAACTGTTTACATTATGAGGAAAAAAAACACATAGTAAGATGTCAGACGATTTTATACAGATTGCTATCAAAGACTCTATAAAATCGAGGTAAACCGTTATATCAAGATCTTGATGTAGTGTCTCGATCACATAGGCATTTTGTTAGTTGAAAGTAGCATCAGTCATACATGAAAGGCGTTGTACCTGCGATGATTCTGATAGAAATTGTCGAGCTGATAATAGACAAATATAGGTTTCTTCACGTCTTTTGGCACCTACGCAAATATAGATAAAAAATATATTATTATAAAGAGTTTGATATGTCTACTGATTCCCGTGACTTTAATTTGTCATTTCTATGATTAACAAAAGCATTTTAAGATCTTAATACATATTATTTCATTAACTTCAATTAATCATAACCTACTTTTAAATCCCTTTTATATAGAATAACCAGTAATGGAAATCTAGATAACAACAACACCATAGAGTGAAAACTTACTATTATATTTCGGTTGCAAGTTTTAGCTGCAGTGCCTTGTATGAATCCAACCTTGTCACGTCTAAACTCTAGTGGTATGCATTCAGTTTAATACCGATCAACTATTTCAACAACCTTAAAAAGAAAAAACATTTGCAATCGATTGAAAAATGGCCTGCCATGAAACTGATTTTTATAAGGAAAAAAAGGAAGGAAAATGTTCTTGTTTGAACATACGTCTCTGGAAGCAAGCAAGGAGACAACTCCAATGGGAATAAAAATAATGCTAACTAACAAGAATACGGAAATCACCTGCATGGAGAGAAATACATACTTGATTTCTTCGATAATAATAAATATACAATAAACATATTAAAACAACAATAAAGCTTACCCATCTAATGGTGAGAATGGGTTTGCAAGCTGGAAGTTCCTGCTGAGTAAACCTAGAATCTGCATAAGAACTCAATTTCAGTTTCCATATAAATGAAGAGATATAAAAATAAACCTCCAAAACTTACGGGAAAAAAAAACATATTAGTATTCTTAACTTCAAAAGAAAAAAATTGTAAGCCCTATCATCCCATCACATCTCAGAAAGAAACCTTCCTCACCACCACATAATTCTATCAATATAATCATTCAAACAACAAGAAAGAGTCTATTTTTACAAGTATTTTGTTGTAGGAAGTTCATTATCATTGGTGATTAAGTCCAATATCAATAATATAGCATTAACCAACACTTATAAAACACAGAAACAATCACATCTAAAACCCAAACTCAGAATTTTGCTCGAAACGGATAGCATATCAATCAATCCACCAAATAAAAACCAGACCGGAAGAAAACAGAAAAACATAACAAGAAACACAATTCCAAATGCTAAAAACACCATAAAACCTCACAAAGATCAAAACAAAAACAAAAATTTACATTTGGGTCGCTTCGAATTCCTTTTATTTCCTGGTGAATCGCTCAAACCAGGGCCACCAGAGTTAGACACCATATTAGAACTCATAATAAGAAAGGAAGAAATTCCTATTTTTCTCTGGAAAAAGTTATAAAACTCGATTAGAACGAGAAAACCAATTTCATAGAGACAGAGACAGAGGGGTTCCTCCTTCAAGCTTTGTCCAAGTCTCTGAAGCTTTAGAGAAATTGGAATTCAAGAGATGGCATTTTGGCTTATTGTTTGACTCCGATAACAAAGAAATATCAAAATCCAAAATGGAAATAATATAGAATTAATAATAAAAACACTTTCTTGAATCTTTCTCTCTAAGACGGGCAGGCAAAACCAGACCAGGCAATTCTCTCTCTTCTGAAGAGAGAGAAATCAAACAACAAAAGAAGAAGGGGTTTTGTTCAAACAGTGATTTAATCGCGTCAGTTTATAATTTAATCGCCATTTCTTCTCCTGTTTTTTCCTCTTTTAATTACGAAATTTAGAAACTTTCTTTCATGAAATGAAATTTCCCAATTTCGGTGCCCTAGAATTTTGGCTACTATTATGATATAGGTAAGAATGAGAATATCCCATATATTAATTTTTCCTTTTTTGAATCTTTTGACCATTCTTTCTTCTTAAATAAATGAATATTTGGTATATTACGCTATTATTGATTATCTTTATTTACAAAATTTATTTTTATATACTTTTAAAAAGATAAATTTCAAATACTTTTTATTATTAATAATTTTAAAAATAATAAATATTTTAAAAATAACGTTTCTCATTTTAAGATTGATGGATCTTTATGAGAAAACCATTTTAATAAAAATTCAAATTTTTTATTATTTTTAAAAATATCATTTTTTATTTTTAAAAATAGTTTTTTTTATAATTTTTCTTTTTAAAAATAATTCAAGGCATTTTTTGAATAGTTGCTATTTTTTAAAATATCATTTCATAAAATGGTATTTTCTAAAAACACCTCAATAAAATATTTATTTATATATATATAATAATAGTGGCCAAAATTCTAGGGCATCGAATTAGGGAAATTTCTAAATTTCATAATCAAAGGGAAAAAAACAGGAGAATAAATGGCGATTAAATTATAAGCAGACGCGTTTGATTTGAGCGATTAAATCATTTTCACAGTTTTGGACAAAAACCTTCCTCTTTTGTTTTTAGGTTTCTCTCTCTTCTAGAAGGAAAAAGAAGAGAGAGAGAAAATAGCTCTGGTTTTGCCTGGTTAGGCCGTCTTACAGACATTAAGAAAAAGATTAAACAAAGTGTTTTTATTATTAATTCTATTTCCCTATTTTGGATTTTGATTTTTCTTCGTTCTCAAAGTCAAACATCAAGAAGCCCCCAAAAAAAACCAACTTTCAGTTTTTTTAAATAGCCATCTCTTGAATACCAATTTGGCAATTTCTCTGAAAGCTTCAGAAACTAGGACAAAGCTTGAACGAGGAACCCTTCTTCTTTGTCTTTATTAAATTGGGTTTCTTGTTCTGATCGAGGTTCATAGCTTTTACAGAGGAAAAAGGGTTTTTTTTTCTTTCTTTCTTATTATGAGTTCGAACACGGCTTCTAGCTCTGGTGGCACTGGATCGAACGATTCACCAGGAAATAAAAGGAATTCGAAGCGACCCAAATGTAAATTTTTGTTGAAGTTTTGATTTTTGTGAGGTTTTATGGTTTTTAGCTATTGGAATTGTGTTTCTTGTTTTTTTTATTTCCGTTTTTATTTGGTGGATTGATTGATATGCTAACTGTTTTGAGGAAAAATTTTAAGTTTGGGTTTTAGATGTCAACGTTTCTTTGTTTTTTGAGTGTTGAATACTGCTATTTTATGGATCTTGTACTTTATCATCAAGGATAATTAACTTTTTATTCCAGAATACTTGTAAATTTGACTCTTTTTGTTTGAATGATTATAATGTTAAAATTATGTTAAAGGAAGATGATTTCTTTCCGAGATGTGAGGAGATGATGTGATTTTGTGCTTCAATTTTTTTTCTTCTTTCGAAGTTAAGAATGACAATATGATCTTTTTTTTTTTTCAACTTGTAATTTTTGGAGGGTTTATATCACATCCCTTTCATTTATATGGAAACGGAAATTGATTTTTTATGCAGATTCAAGGTTTACCCAGCAGGAACTTCCAGCTTGCAAACCCATTCTCACTCCTAGATGGGTAAGCTTTATTATTGTTTGAATATGTTTCTTGTATTATATTTTTCATTATTGAAGAAATCGAGTGTGGATTTCTCTTTGTGCAGGTGATTTCCGCATTCTTGTTAGTTAGCGTTATTTTTATTCCCATTGGAGTTGCCTCTTTGCTTGCTTCCAGAGATGTATGTTTGAACAATAATTTTTTCCTCCTTTTTTTTTTCAAGTAAAAAAAAGCCAGTTTCATGGTCATTTTTTGACTGATTGATTATGCTTTTTCTTTATAAGGTTGTTGAAATAGTTGATCGGTATGAAACTGAATGCATACCACAACAGTTTAGAGGTGACAAGGTTGGATTCATACAAGGCACTGCACCAAAAACTTGCAGCCGAAATATAACAGTAAGCTCCATACTATGATGCTGCTGTTATCTAGATTTCTGTAATCGGTTGTTCATGTAATGTGGCTTTAAAAGCAGGTTATGATTTATTGAAGTTAGTGAAATAAAGAATTTCTTATGTATTGTGATCTTAAAGTGCTTCTGTTAATCATAGAAGTGACTTGTTAAAGTCACAAGAATCAATATTCATATCATACTCTTTATAATAATATATATATATATTTTTTATCTTTTTTTGCATAGGTGCCAAAACGCATGAGGCAACCAATATTTGTCTATTATCAGCTTGACAATTTCTATCAGAATCATCGCAGGTACAACGCCTTTCATGTATCACTGATGCTACTTTCAACTAAAAAAATGCCTATGTGATCGAGACAGTACATCAAGATCTTGATATAACAGTTTACCTCGATTTTATAGTCTTTGATAGCATTCTGTATAAATTCGTTTGACATCTTACTATGTTTTTTTTTCTCATAATGTAAACGGTTTGTACCTTTTTTGTTTGTTTATATGGTGTTCTTGTTCCATTATCAAATGGTGATTATGTGCAATTCAGGTATGTGAAGAGCCGTAGTGACAAGCAATTAAGAGATCCTAGCAGCCAGAGTGATACAAGTTCTTGCAAGCCTGAAGATGCTGTGAATGGGATGCCAATAGTTCCTTGTGGTCTAATAGCATGGAGTTTGTTTAATGACACTTATAACTTCACCCTTAACAATCAGCAAGTGGCAGTGAACAAGAGGGACATCTCATGGAAGAGTGATAGGGACCACAAATTCGGCAAAAATGTCTTTCCCAAAAACTTTCAGAATGGAACTGTCAAAGGTGGGAAAAGCCTTAATGAATCCCTACCAGTAAGTCAAAGCTACTTATTTTATCTTAATCTTAATGTATGAGAATGACACTTTTCTCTTGATACTTGAACATTAGAACTAATGGAGCTCTGCCAAATTTAAAGGAAATACTGTTATTGTGGACTAGTTGTTTGACCTTGTCTTTTGTCTTGTGTAACAGTTGAGTGAACAGGAGGATCTTATTGTCTGGATGCGAACTGCTGCTCTTCCGACATTTAGAAAGTTATACGGGAAGATAGAGGTTGACCTTCAGCCAAACGATGTAATAAATGTTATCGTGGGGAACCATTATAACACATACAGTTTTGACGGCAAAAAAAAGCTCGTGCTTTCTACAACTAGCTGGCTTGGTGGGAAGAATGACTTTCTTGGCATTGCTTATCTCACTGTTGGTGGATTATGCTTCTTTTTGTCAATGGCATTCACAGTTGTCTATCTTGTAAAGCCAAGGTATATTTTCAAATCTTATAAAACTCACTTGAACCCCATGAATAGTACCTTGTTTATAATTTCAAAAGGCGTGTTGTGTGTGAGACATGAGCATCATACCCTGATGATTTTTGGCTGTCCTATAAAATTTGGCAAAGGCTTTTGATATTGGACTTTGGTATGTTAAAATTTAAGTTTGTTTACTTATAACGTCTCTGTTCTGTAATCCACTTTTTTAATAAGGTTTTTGAAATCCTACCCAATTTCAAAAACTAAAATCAAAATTAGACCCCCACCCCCTCAGATTTCAGTGGTTAAAAAGTCGGAAAACAGGATGAAGAGATTGTCAGTAACCATTCATAGTTTTTTAAAATCGTAAAACTGAGAAAAAAATCGTTACCGAACGGGTCTTGATTTTTTTTCCCCTAAAATATTGTGCAAGTCCTTCAGTAGTGGTTGACATTGATACGGCTGACTTGGGCCGTCTTCAAGTTTTATTATTTAAAATCTTGCATCTTGCATATTTTTTTCCTTAAAAAATATTGATGCTGTTGATGGTGCCTCCTTCACCGCTAGTGGATGAGCTCCCCTTGACCGCCGGTGATGGGAGGGCCTCCTTCACTCTACTTCATCAAGGTAAAGGGGAAGTCTGTGATGCCACCTCTCTCTCTCACTTCTTTTTAACTATTATTTGGCCACTTATGTCAACCCTTTTGGAGGAATTATCTTGGAACTTGCACAATTTTAAGGGGGCAAAATATCATTTTTTTTAAATCTCTTACTGTTGCATGGTGACACTTTTGGGGCAATATTGCATTCATCATTATATACTGAATATACCAGAGTGAGATTTCAAAGTGCCTAGGATTTCAAGCAAGTTACTATCTTGGTGCATTTTTCTGGTTCACTTTCAGGTAAGTATTATAGTTTTAATGAGTAACTTCCTCATAATTTCAGGCGACTTGGCGACCCCTCGTATCTGTCATGGAATAGAAATCCAGGTGGGCACTGATGCAAGAGCCACTAGACTGTGGCTTGTGTAATTTTATTTGTACTTATGTTTGAGTGAGACTTTTGAAAAAAAAAAAAAACAGAGTAATCTGAGATTATAACAGATGGTTGTAATGAAACTTTCATAGTTTTTGTATTAAGATGTGAGAAGATCAGATACTGTGTAATAACAATACAGAATCTTATAAAGATGAAGTAGCTTGTTTCTTTTGTTCAATGGTGTCTATCTTTGTCATTACAATAATTGGAAACTCAGAGCACACGAAGGAGGAAGTTAGAAAGGTATGCGCCCTCTGGGTAAGAGGGATCAATGGGGTGATCACATGCTGCTCCTGCCTGTTTTAGGACCGTGATTTTTCTTTTTGCCATCGTTGCTGCACCCTGTTTAAAGAAAAGTTAAAAATGTTAAAACATCTCATGGATTCTAAGGTAACATTTTATAATATATTATACTTTGACAACAATATTACATGAGCTAAAGTATAAAGTGACAAGTAGTTACCAGCAAAAATCTCAAGGTCTTTATTGGGGGCAGATTTTGATAGTTATTTTCTGTTTTTGTTTAAGAACAGGATTTAATAACAATTTTTAAGATAGCTGGATATTTGCATATTTTGAGTCATTATTTACAATTTAATCATATTCTAGAGAGTAGAGAGGGTTATCTAAAACTTTTTTTTTCCTTTCTAACATGAGTAAGAAACCTCTAAAATTACATCCAAATAAATACTTGGTATTATTAAGACATGAAGACTGTCCAAATAACAAGTGAA
This sequence comes from Gynostemma pentaphyllum, assembly GCA_028015215.1. Classification (NCBI taxonomy): domain Eukaryota; kingdom Viridiplantae; phylum Streptophyta; class Magnoliopsida; order Cucurbitales; family Cucurbitaceae; genus Gynostemma; species Gynostemma pentaphyllum. The sequence goes on from CM051355.1 coordinate 17,876,426, forward strand.
AATATGTGGATATTTGAGAATTTATATTATCATTATTATGGTTTTTTTTTTTTTTTTGGAGGGGGGGGGTGGGGGCGTTCACTTGCCTGAAGTATCTGCAAGAACATCCCACTTTGCGTCATTGCTCCTGAACATGAACAAGTCATGAGAAGACCACCTTTCCTTGTGAGTTGCATTGCTAATGAATTTAAATTCCTGTACATGCCTGATGCCGTTTGCAGAACCTGCTAAATTCTAGTTAAGTAGGTAGGTTGATACCGCACACCACAGAATGAGAAAGAAGGCAACTAATTTTTTAAAAGCAGGTGGAACTGGTAACCATTTCTGTTGAGACTAATAGGTGATGAATGTTGACAAACTTGGAGGCATTTTCTTTCAAAACAAAATCATGATATTTTGTGTAAAATTCTGATATGTACAGCTCAGAAGAAATCAATTCCATTCATACGACCACGAATAGAACTCAAACACAGACCGGATGAAAGACATTAAGCATTTGATAGGGTCCAACGACTCAGAATCAATGAATATGAACTGTTTTCACTTTATACCAGTGAAATGCCTCTCACATACCTTTTTCCGTGGTGCTAGTTTGGGAGGATCCAAAATGACTATATCCCAAGATTCATTTCTAGAAAGAGCATCCTTCATGAAGGTAGTGGCATCCTCTTTAAAAAATGATATTCTTTCTGGAGCCATGTTGTTAAGGATCACATTTTCCTTGGCTAGTTCCAGAGCAGGCAATGACGAATCAATACCTGGTAATTAGCGAACTTATTAGAATTATCAATAGCATCGTACTTCATATGAATATTATATCTTTTTACCAGAGCATTCAATTCCATGCATTTTAACTGAACCATTAAGAAAAGAATGGTACACACATGGGTTAAAGGTACCAGCTACAATATAAAGAAGATGAAATATATACCAGTAACATTAATAGCTCCACCTCGGGCTGCATTTAGAGAAAACCCACCACTGTAGCAGCAGAGATCAAGAACCTTCTGCCCCTCTGAAATCATTGAGATAAAATGACGGTTTTCACGCTGATCGGTATAAAACCCAGTTTTCTGGCCTTCAAGTGAAATAGCATAGAAAATTCCGTTCTCTATTACCTATCAGAAATGTGGCATGTTAAGTAACAGTATTAACTTTTATGCATTCTCTACATGGACATAAGAGGCTTATTGATCTCTTGTACCTAGGGTTTCCACCTACTAGAATACTACCTTTGTTCTTTCAGGTGAAGAAGATGGATTTGTATCCTTTAATTCAGACACGTCTATCCCTTCTTCTTTTAAAATTTCTACTGATGGTCTCCACCTAACATGATTGATTTCATCGATTATATGGACACAAGCCTCGATCTCAGCTTTGTACTTCTCTACCCAAGCAGCAGAAGATGCTACCACTGCTAAATCTCCAAATACATCAATAATTAATCCCGACAATCTGCATAAATATTAGTATCATGTTTTAAAAGCTCAACACACGCTATGCTAGTCATAAACGTTAGTTAAATTTTACATATGAGGAATGCATAGAGTTCGAAGTTATGAACCAAATACACAAGGTAGTCACCTATCTCCTTCACTATTGACAAGACGATACGCATTTGTACTAGCTGATGGAAGCCCCAGGCTCTTTCTTAATTCTCTAGCAGTACATATCCTTGTTTCAATCAGCTTCCCCATATCCAATGCACAAGAAGGGTCTCTAAATCACATAAAACTATAAACTCAGCACCATATAAACAAGACAATATGGACAATGTGAGTTAAAATATCGGTTATTACCTCATCGCCTCCTCTTCTAGCTGCATCAATCTGACACAGAACATGGAAACCGAATTATACAAGCCCCATCCAATAGTTTTCTCAGCCCCATCAGCTACCAAAACAACATCCCCAGTTTTTGGTGGCGGTTTTCCGATTATTCTATCGACAGCTCCACTGTACACCATAGGACTCCCATCTTTAAAAAGTTGTGTTTTTCCCTTTTTCAGCACAACCTTGGCCAATCCTACCAATTCCAAAACCACGCAATCGATTCCGAATTTATTAACGAAATGAAAACGCAATGCAAATGTTCATCAGCTGAACCAAATCCAATAAGTAACAAAAACAGACAATCTAAATTCTACTTTCATACTTATTTTCCAATCACATCACCCAATCAAAGCATACATAATTAAGATGAAAGTCGCTAATAAATCATCACTAAAGTCAAAATTCACGGAGTTAGAATCAGGTTTGAAAAAAACACCGATTTTGAAACAGTAAAGAAACAAAAACGGTGAGATTGAAAAACATACGCATTGGAAACGAACCTTTGGGTCGTGAAGAAGAAGAAGAGGCGAATTCTTGAAAAGTAAAGGTAGCTGATAAGGAAGATATGGAGAGAGACTTGAGCAAGCGGGATTGTAGCTGCTGCATGTTTTTCTACAATGCTGGGGCCAACGGAAAAAAATAGACCTTTTCTCTTTAGCGGGAATTTGGATGATGACCCATCTCGTTAATGAGGTTTTTTTTTTTTTTTCGCATTAATTTTTTTAAAACTTTGTTTTAGAAGTGATTACCTCAATTAGGTGATGGTGACAATAATGGAGGTTTGAATCTAACATGAGGTAAAGAAATATGAATACGTATTATTTTTTAATCTTTAGTTGTGTTGTCCCAAACCATTTTGGACCTTCCCAACACGTCTTTCTCGGATCAGTTTGAGAAATATTTTAAATTTCTTTCAAGTTTTGTCTCTTTAAATGTAAAAGAATATTATTTTAATATTATTAAGAAGTTCAAAGAGAAGAAATGAAGTAGATGATAACTTTGAAGGTTTCCTTAAAAAAAATTTGGAGGAGTAGATGACTACTAAAAATCGGTTAGTGACCGTTTGGTTGTTAGGTTTGGTAGTTAGTTGGGGTTATACAACCCTAACAAGTGTTTGTTTCCCAGTTTTAAAACCCAATATGATGGGTTTGTTAACCCCCTCTTAACAAACCTATCAATTTTTATGATTTTAACACGTTTTACACCTAACAACCTCATTGTTTTGTACAAACCAAACACAGTGTTAACAACTCTCTGTTTAATAACCTCATGTTCACAACCTGCTTAACAATTCAAACCTAACAACCAAACGACCCCTTAATAAATATAGATATCTTAATTATTTTTGCAAAAACAAAATATAATATTGAAAATTAATAACCGAAAGACAAAAAAAATAAACACATTGTTTCCGGAAGAAAAGTATAATAATTTAATATTGGGGCATTTTGCATCTTTACATTTTCTGAAAGTGTATTACGCACCAAAACCCTTCTTTAACCCACGCTTTCTCTGAATCATTGATTCGAAGCCCCGCAGTTCATTGTCATCCTCTTCCATCTCAGCGTTCTCCCAATCAACGTTACTTCCCGCACCGGTAAATTACCTATCACCCATCAAAATTTATTCTTTTGATTCTGTTCATGGGTATCCCTTTTGAGGATTGATTTACCATCTCCATATGCCTGTTGAGTGTTTGATGAATTGCCACACCCTTCTGTTTTTTTTTTTTCTGTAATTTCATATATGTTTACTGATTTTTGTTGAATTATACTTGTATATGCCTGCCAAGTGTTTGATGCAGTGCTTTATCTTGCTCTTGTTATCTGATAGTTTTTTGCTTGTGTATTTCAAACGGGTAGCATTGCTTTAGTATACGTTTTCACTGTCTACTAAAGGGAAATGGGAGTGTGCGTAATTCATCCTATCCAGCAAAATTAGGAGTTGTTTGGGAGTTTGCACATGTAAACGTCTTTTTGGGTGTCACAAACCCTTTTTTTTTAATTACCTACTCCTCTCAATTATTAACAACTGGCCTGCATACTTGTAATTAGGTGGCGGCTGTTTTTTTTTTTCTTTTGGGTATACAATGGAGTATAATTTTTGCAGGGCTTTACTTGCTTCTTTCTTGTATTTTCTTTTTATTTTTTCATTATATTAATGAAATAGGCTTTTGAGTAGGGGTGTTCAAATAACCCTACCCTAGGTTTGGGTTGGTTCTCCCTTTTTCAGGTCAATTCGAATTTCAGTTTGGTTTCCGGGCCTTCATTTTTCTATACTAACATAACCTGAAGCGACCCAGATGTTCCTTTTCTAGGAAATAATTTTATGAGGGATTTATATGTGTAACCACCTTTTAAAACTTAATTATGTTGATAGCCAAATAAGTAGTTACGCACATTATAATTCAGTGTAATTTTAGATGAAATAGCCATGTTCCTAATAAATTAGGGGACCGATGGCCTTTGTGTAAAGTACCCTTATTTTATATTGTTCCCAAATCCCACCCAAGCTCACTAATTTTTATCAATCAGCATCTCTATCTCAGTATCACTTCGCCTCTCACAAACAGGGGTGACAGATTTAGGGCAGAAATTCCCCTCTTTTGTCCGTTCTTTCATTTTCTCTTTGTCGACCTCAATCACGAGTCACACTCACAGCCGTCGGTGGTTAGTCTTCTCCATCATTCTCTAACTTCATTAAGAACAAACAGCAGGTGTACAGTCACTCACTCAAGACACTCTCTTCAATCGCCCATCGAATTCTCCATTCACCATCTCTCTGTATCAATGATTTTGGTTCAATTTTGATATGAATCTCTCTCTCATTCTCACTATTCTGTCGATTTCTATATGCGCATCTCTCATTCTCACTATTCTGTCCATCCTGACTCATTTTATTGTTCTTCATTCGTTTGGGATATTTAATTTTATGGAAGAATGCTTACTGATTTTTTGGGGATCTTTCTGATTATTTTCAATTTTTGGTGTTGTTGGAAGCATTCATGCAATTCTTTATGTTGTTAATCCATGGTCCCTATATTTTGTCAACCAAGACCCAACCCCACCTTCATAGGGTCGGGTCGGGTTCCTTCTTCATTCCAGGTTAAAAATTCTATCAAGCAAAGTTTTATTTTTTTACCCAAATTGCGGGTGCAAGATGGTGGGGGAAGTTACAAAGTTTAACAATGAACAAAATTATATTTTTTTAGCAACCTACCAACTCCAAAACTCATTAATGAAAACTCAACGAAAAACTTGAAGATGAATATTTGAAAGTGATATTAGATTTATCGTCATTACCTGTTACTCGTAATTTATATGCTGCTCATTGTTAATTACCAAAGATAAAAATTTTATACCTTTCTTTTCAAGCTACCTACAATGTAGCTATCTTGCATCAATTGAAAAAGTATATTTTTCCTTGATTTCTTGATGATCAAAGATGCATATATGACTTATTAACTGTCTGTTATGATGTTTGTGAATGTGTAGTTGTAGAGAATAGCAAGGGGAAAAGATGAACAAAGACAAGATATTTAAGCTAGCTAAAGGTTTCAGAGGCAGGGCCAAGAATTGCATAAGGATTGCAAGAGAGCGGGTGGAGAAGGCCCTTCAGTATTCTTACAGGGACCGTCGCACCAAGAAGCGGGATATGCGTTCCCTTTGGATACAACGCATCAATGCCGGCACTCGCCAACATGGGGTATGCGTGTTTTGCTTCTCCTCAAATCTTCTTCATTGAACTGCTATTTATTTTCTAAGATACTGTTGAGTTGCCGCGGCTCTTTAGAATTTTTTTAATATCACTGTGTATTTCTCTCCTTTTCTCTTTCTTTGAATGAAAGAAAATAAGTAGATTTTATTAAAAGAAAAAATAGGATGACGATCCTCTAACTAAAAAAAGAAATTAGAAAAATTACATTTGATAGTCTAGTATACAGCAGCAAAAGTTAGGCAAAAATATAAAAAATTAACATTTTTTGGCTAGATTAACACTATCCCTTAATTTCCTTATCACCATATTTATTATCAAAAATATTTTGTTTACCATCTATAAATTAATCCCATATTGTGGCAATTTCAAATACCATGTGCATAATGCTCTTTCATACATCAATGAAATAGCTTTGTTTATTATAAAAAAAAATAATAATAATACCATGTGCATAATCATATTATTTTAACAAGATATGATAAGACTCAATGGGGTGTGCCCCTTGGATGATTTGATGTTCTTGTTGTATCATATTTGCGGACTTTGTATGGATGGGATTGCCAGAGCCAAAGGACAGTGATCTGTTCTTCTTAGAACCTTGAAGGGGTTTTTTTTTATAATTATTATGGTTAGGGTAGGGGATTACTTTTCCACCTCTGATATTCTTAAGCCCCCGTTTGGTTCGGTGTAATCTAAGATTCCCTTATAAGGGGCATCTAATTCCATTGTTTGTTTGGAGGTTATTTAAAAATATCCTAGTAATCTAAAATTCCCAGAAACTGTATTTCCCCATATATGAAGGTATTTGATTACCTTCAAAATCGGGTACTTTCTATGATTCCCATGAGGAGGTAATCTTCATTTTTACAATTTTAACTTTATTTAATTAAGAAAAGTTGCCAAAAATAAATAAAAATTAGAAAAAATTATATACTCACGTTTCCACAACTCTATCTTCTCCAATCATGACCGCTCGTTCTTTCTTTTCTTAATTTTTATTTGTTGGTTTCCCAATTCTCAATGCCTTTTTTGGAATTTAATATGAATATATTTTAATTATTTTGTTAAATTAATATATAAATTGTAAATAAGGGTATTTTAGAGAAAGAGCATAAATATATCATATTTCCCTATACAATTCCCATCAAACAAACACAGTAATCTATAAATTACCCATGCATTCTCATATTATTGTTAAGTTAAACAAACATAGTAATCAAATACTCTGGCATCAAATTCCCAGGTATTAGATTAATGGAGGTATCTTAGATTACAGCGAACCAAACGGGGGCTAATAATCAAATTTTTGCTTTTGAACCATTCTTTTATTTCATCTGAAAAAAAAGCTTTTAAACCCCTATACCTACCCCGTTCATTATGTTTAGACTCATCATGATAAATATATGCCAACCGTAGTAGACTTCATGAGTTCATGTCATGTTTGTGAATTTAAACACTGTCTGTTTGATTGGCTTGGTATTGATTTTGCAAAGGAGTAATGCTGCTTCAGGTTAAATTATCGCAGTAAATTAAACAATACTTGTTTTCTACCCAAGCAATTTGCTTCTTGCTACTTCCAAATATTTAGCTTGTTCTCATAATTCTTATTTATCGTGAATTCCAAAGTTATTGATAGGAACCTACTGGAAATTGGAATATTACTGAATATATTGATTAATAACAAAGAAACCGATAAGATAATCCCATGTAATTCGAGAAACTTGGATGCCTCCCCTCTTGAGTAAAACTCAAGCCACAATAACCATCTAATTGCCTAATTGAAATATCACTAGCTCTCAATATTTATAACCAAACTTTCCCTAACAAACCTACTATTTAATTAAATTTATGCCCCTAACCCCCTCTACTAAGTATTCCTAACAGTTACTTTATCTAATATATTTAGACAATTTCCCATGTACGGATACTGACATTTGTTTTGCCTTCCAACCCAACCATATCAGGTAAATTATGGCAACTTTATGCATGGGTTGATGAAGGAGAATGTTCAACTAAACAGAAAAGTATTATCAGAGCTCTCTATGCATGAACCCTATAGTTTCAAAGCACTGGTTGACATTTCTCGCAATGCATTTCCTGGAAACAAAAATGTAGCACTTCCTCCCAAGAAAGAAGGCATTTCCATAGTTCTTTAATGGATCTTTTAGAAGTTTTCCTAAGCTTGGATTATGTAGACACTGACTCGGGATGTTTGTCTGGCCGTTGAGAGTTGAGGCAGATTTTTGAGAGCCAGTCATGCTTTTTATTTCTAATGTTGCATATTAGTTCTCTTTGTATTTTCTCACACTTTGAAAAGCTGCTTCATTGAAATATTGAAATTTTCGTGAATGCTTTAGTCTCAAATTTGTGCAATTAAGGTTGTTATTTGCTTGTGACAACTTATTGCAGGCCTTTTAATCAAATGTGTATCATTATAGGATGGATCCATTTAATTGGAAAATAAGAGTTGAATACTGCATATTGTATGATCTAAAAATCTTAAAGTCAGAGAACTACAATTCAATCCATTGTCTCTGTGCAACATGCATGTAGGTTATTCACCCTTTTGTGGAGCTTTAGGCTTGTGCTCTGGCTTATGAGTGAACTCAAAGTCCACATGAACAAAAGCTCGATCAACCTCATCAAGCTGTTCGAGTTTATCTTGGAGTGTTTCTCCAATGTCATGAGCTTGACTAAGAGACGTTTCCCCAGGCATCACTATATCCACCTCCACGAAATATTTGCACCCAAAGGTATATGCTCTGACTGTATCTATGTGTTTAATTTCCTCATGATGATTCCATACTAGATAAGTTAACTTTGCCAAGTAGTCTGGCGGTGCTGTCCTCCCTATCAACGACCATACATTCTCCATCACTGTTTTTGACCAATTGCTGATTGTGTACAATGCTATCTGTATTTGTATATGCAGATGTAAATTAGTATGTAACTATGTGTATTGAGTAGAGGCTTTAGTTTTTGTATGGCTGTGTGTAGAGAACTTACCAGGATAGCCCCAAGTGGATCAAGCCACCAGTAGAACTTGATTGCCAAAAGTGCTGCAGCAAGACCAATTGAGTTGGTGATTACATCAAAGAAATGATCTTGGGCATAGGCTCTGACGATTTCGTTGGTGAATTTGCGACAATATATAGTGAGGCAAAACTTCACCACTGTTACGGACACCATAATTCCAATCATCCATATTTCTTTAACTGGATCTCTGTCTGGTTGTACCTAACACAATCATTTTATAGATGCATCCATGGAAAAGAATTACAAATTGGTTCTTTTATTGTCAATTGATATCCAAACTGCAATATATGTACCTTTGAAACCAGTTCTCGTCCTGATTCAAGCAATATTTGTATTCCCAGAGTTGCCATGACCGATGCGAACACAACGATTCCCTACACATAAATTTGACTGGTTAGTCTTGGGTCGTTTGGCTTTCTCCCAGGATTGTTTTGAAAGATATTTAACTTCCAATCTGTTGTTGAATTTACTCTATACAGTAACAAATAAAGGGTTATTGCATTAATTTTGAGAAACATGGGTGCAACTTTCTCCATTGGAACCGTCCATTAAAAAAAAACATAGAAATGGTCTAAGTGACCGAGATGGGTAGAACAGAGCAGCCTTTGAACCGTCCTTAGTTTTTGTTTATACTAAGAATCTACATGAATTAGAGAGATTCTTCTGACTAAAAAGTGGATAATCAAGCTTTGTTCATAAAGGAGAGGGAGAACTTGCCACTGGCTGCATTCGGTCCTTGCCGATGGGATATCGATATTGATTCGGCTTTCGCATGGCGTTAGCCGTAAACCATAATATAAACCCGGACAGAAGATCCAACAGGGAATCTAGTGTTGAAGCTATAACTGCCAGTGATCGACTCTCAACTGAAGCATACACTTTGGCTATGAAGATAAACATGTTTGCTATGTTAGATGCATAAATTGCCACTCTCTCACTCTTTGCCAATTGCTTCTTTTCATCCTGAAACGTTGGAGATTATGTGCAAGTTAGCATGTTTATATCTTTCTGTGTAGAGAGAGAGAGAGAAATAGAATAAGACCTCTGTTAAAGTTCCAGGCGCAATTCCCAGTTCATTATAGGAGTCAACTTCATTGAATCCTTTTAGAAGATTTTCCTGCCTTTCATAATATTTTGCAATTTTTTTCTGCCTCTCTGGAATCAAGATAAATAAAAACACTAAGAAATATCACCTTAAGAACTGAAACTTTATCCAATGAAAGGAGGGAAAAAAAGCTCACTCAATGTCTTCCAGTAATAACAAATCCCATGATGGGAATTCTTGTGTGTCACCGGCAAGCGAAACTCATCAACATTGAGTCGCCACGACGGCACCTTCGTCACCATTCCGTGGGTTCCAGCAGCGACACCCTCCGGTGACAGAAGCTCGGTTCTAAAAGAATCTGCTCTAGGATTATCTGCCATTTTGTAAGACACAATTCAACTTGAAAGAAAGTGAGGTACTCTTTGCTTAAACTAGAGAGACTATTGTTAAATACATATGATACTTGCTAGGCTGAGAAAGGAAATTGGATTTGTTGAATATAATAATAAGAAAAAGTGGATTCAGTAAACAGAGGGCATGGAATGCGTTGGATTATTTGAGAGAAAAGGGTGATTATACATGCACTATGAATCTAATAGGTTGCTTTAAGTTTTAGTAATAGAAATATTTAGTGCTTTCCTCAAACAAAATAATATAATACTTTCATGTGTGGATGGAATCCTCGGGGGAATTCATTTTGAGGATGTTATGATGCTTGGGAATTTAGATATTTGATATATGAATGTTTGAAATTATGGACGAAAGTTCCTATAAAAAAATTAAGGACGAAATAAGATTTCTTAATGGGAAGGTAATTACATTACTAAATGTTCCAATAATGGCTAGTGGTTAATTTATTGTTATTTAATTATATAGGTTTATTTCATTTTAATTAAATGAACATTTCATCTGTATATAGAGTTATTTATTTCATTTTAATATTTCACATTATATGTATAAATTTAGTGTATATTTTATTTAAAAAAATTAATCAAATGTTTAACTTAATATATATATTTGTCAACTTGAGCATAACTCAAGTGGTTAGACATCTACTTCCTTTTTATGAAGTCGAAGCTTCGAGTCTCCCCTCTCTAATTTGATTCTATATCTGGAAAAAAAAAAAAAAACTTAAAATATATATTAACATATAAATAACTTGAGTTAATTAACTAAAGGGTTAAATGCAAATAAGACCTATGTGATTTTTTCCATATACATGAACACCCTCCGGGGTTTGAAAATAACAAATCATACCCTTGTAGTCCAAAATTATTCTAATGAGACCCCTTCCCTCCAACGTCGTAAATTTTCTTTTAGCCATAACATCTTCGTTTGAACTTAAATCTCAATGATTCAAGATGTTTTGGAATTCTCGTTTCGAGCTCTACGTTATGATCACTTCAAAATCGTTAAAAAATGAAATAGTTTATTATCATCAAAATACTAAGTATGATTTACACCATTAACGCTTTTAGTTACTAATGATTTGGAAGTTTTGAACTGACATGAGGATTCCAAAACATCTTAAATCATCAAAATCGGAGTTCAAACGAATAAAATATGGCTAAAAGAAAATTAATGGCGTTGAATGGGAGGTCTTATTGAAATAATCTGAAACTACAGGGGTATGATTTGTCATTTTCAAACCGTAGGGGATGTTCATACATTTGACACAAAACACAGGAGTCTTATTTGCATTTTATCCTTAACTAAAATGATAATTTGAGCTTAATGGTTGGTGAAATAAATTTGATTGTTGGAGGCCAAAATTATATGCGTATAAAAAAAAATGATTTCAATGATATGGATATCTTATTCAATTGTATGAGTTTATATACTATAGAAACTCATGTTTATAAAGAAAAATTAAAAATTTATCGTATTGTAGTAAATCCACATGTTTAAAAAAGTAAATTAATATATTGTAGTAACCTATCAATCAAAGGGGTAAAAATCAAAATAGCCACCTTTTGGTGTGCTTTTATCAAGATGACCCTCTTTTTAAAAACTAATCAAAACAGCCACTTAGTACATTGTTCATTCCAATTTTGCCCCTCTTGTATGCTGTGTATGTTCTGACATTTCTGACTTTTTCTTTCCCAATACATGAAAACAATTATTTTTATTATTTTCTCTTTCTAATTATTTTATAAAATTTGAAATTCATTTTCCCCCTCATTTATTATTTCATTTATTTTTTTTCTTTTTTCTTTCCAATATCCATTTGTTTTTTTTTTAATTTATTTTTGATTTATTATTTTGTTTCGGTATAATATTATCTATTTTGTTGGTATATTCCATATATTTTCATTTTTTATATTTGATTTTAAATGAATTCCGTACATTCTCTCCATTTTCCATGTAATGTTTGTATATTTGGTATGTTGTCCTCCACTTTACAATGAAATTTGAGGGAATAAGAAGACATACGTGATATACATAATATACATGTCATTTTATTTGCAAATAAAAACAAAAAATGTTAACAAACTTTAAAATCAATATATAATTTACACAATACTTAATATACAAGATATACTTATAGAGACATGTAACAATACACATACAAACTACTTAATATGGACACATAAACACTATTTTGCAAAACAGACAAAGATGTTATTGAGGCCTCATACAAATAATATACTTGATATGAATACATAACAGTACAACACATAACAATTTGGTATGGACATATAACAGTGCAGTGCAAAAACAGACGGGGAATGATTATTATGTCTCATATGCATAGTCATGTCATTTGATGATCGATATCTTCGAATCATTTCATATTATAGTTATTAGGCCTCAATGCATAATATCATGTCATCTACGAGGCCATTGCCTCATATGCATAATATACATAATATTACCCCAAAAAAATGATATGGACACATAATAGTACATTGCTAACATACAAAGATAACTATTAAGACATTGTATACATAATATACATTTATCAATCCCTTGTCATTTTCATATATTGTGTATATTAAATAGTGTACATCTAGTAAACAATATAGTGGACTAAAAAGACAGTTATGTATATTATGTATATTACAGAACTATACATTTAAAAAAACTGATATAATGAAAGATGATATCCGTTAATCCTTTCAACACTTAAGTATATTACGTATATTACTAAATATATATTACGAATATTACGGACAAGAGACAATGTATATTACATATACTACAGGATCTGCGTTTAGCAAATCTGACCACATCGAGAAAAGAAAAAACAAGATTTTTTTCAAAAATGTGAAAAAATTCATAAATAACTCAAGAGACGTGGAGGAAAATTCATAAATAACTCAAGAGACGTGGAGGAAAATAAAATTAACAAAAAAAATATACAAGATTCGACAAGATCTAAGAGATCTATGGAGAAAAGCATGGAGAAAAAAGAAAGAACACTTTTTTTCCCAGATGTATGCTTTTCTTGCCCTAGATCTTCAAGAAGTGCAGAGATCTGGAAACTATTGAAAGAATGGATACAAACGGAAAAAATTAAACCTTTTTTCAAAACAATTAATCCTGTCTTCTTTGTGTGTGTTTTTTTTAGGGAAAAAATAATGATGGTGATGGAGAAGAAGCTTTTTAGAGAGAGAGAGAGAGACGTGTAGAAAGAATGAGAGGGAAAATGAAAAGAAAATGAGAGAGAGAGAAATGGAAATGAGCTATATTTGGGAGATGAGAAATGAGGGGGGAGAGAGAAAAGAATTCTGATGGGAAATGGGAGGGAAAATGGGGGGAAACATATATGAAAAAAAGAATATTTGAGAGGGAAAGATGAGAGAGAATGAGAGTGAGAGAGAGAATGAGATGTGACAATATTTTTTTAAAAAAAAAAGAGAAAAATGCACGTAAGGAGGAAGAGAAGGGAGAGAGAGGAGAGAGAATGAAATGATGGGAAGATTTGACATGGGGGCATTTTAGTATATTCCTATTTTTATGTGGGAAAAAATATAAATGACACTATTTTCTTCCCACTTTTCATCTAATAGCCATGTTTTTTTTTTTTTTAATTAATAGCCGCATACCCCCACTAAAAATACTAAATTACCCCTACCCATCAAATCACCTCATCTCTCTTTCCCCTTTCCTTCTCTCCTTCTCTCACGTTCCCCCCCCCCTTTTAAACCATTTCAGATTTCCCTCCCCCTCTCTCTACCTATTTTTTTTTTTTTATTTTCTTTTTCTCTCTCTCTCTCTCTTTCTCATATTCTCTCATTCCACCATTTTTATCCATCTCTCCCTCTCATTTCTTATTTTACAAAACCCACCATTTTTAAGATTAGGTAAGTATACTCACTCTCTTTCTCTTTATCTATTTTGATTCTCTATTTTCATATTTTTTTTCACCATTTTTCGATTTTATATTTGAAGAAAATCGAAATTTTTTTTCATTTCCATCAATTTTTGTCTTAATATATCTCAGATCTATGTTTTTTTATTGAAGATTCAAAACAAGAAAAATATAGATCTGGGAACAAAATTGGTGTTTTTTCTCTCTTTTTTCTTCATAAACCCTTAGATTTGGCACGAATCTTGAAGCTTAAATAGCATGGAACTAACAAAAGGTTTGTTCTTTTTATTGTTGAAATCATTTCCTCCATTTTTCTGAAATTTTTCTCACGTTGTCACCATTTTCTGGATTTTTTTTTGCTTTAGATGGTTATTGTGAAGTGTACTGTAATATACGTTATATACGTATGTTTGTTTTGCTAGAAGTACAGTAAGTAATACATGTAATATACATAACATTCGCAATATACATAATTTCTTGTTTTCAAATTCGTTGTCAATTTGATAAATATATATTATGTACATATGGCTCTAATAGTCATCCAGTGCACTATTATGCATATCAAGCTTTTTCTTGTTTGTAATGTTATGTGTCCATATTAAGTATATTATGTATATTATGCATATGGGTCTTAATAATTATAATATGATACGATTCACAGTGTATTAATAAGATGTCATGCATATTATGTATATTATGAATATGAGGACTAATAACCATAAAATGAAATGATTCGCGGTGTATTGAATAAGATGATATGTATATTATGTATATGAGGCCTAATAACCATTCTCTATCTATTTTTGCACTGCACTGTTATGAGTTCATACCAAGTTGGTATGTGTTGTACTGTTATGTGCACATATCATGTATATTAAAAAGTCTATATTAAGTATATTATGTATATTATGCATATGAGGCATAATAACCATAGTATGACATGACTCGCCTTTTAAAATGTCATGTATATTATGTATATTATGCATATGAGGCCTAATAACTATAATATGAAATGATTTGCACTATACTGATCAAATGACATGTATATTATGCATATAAGACCTAATAATCATTCTCTGTCTATTTTTGCACTGCACTGTTATATGTCCATAACAAATTGTTATATGTTGTACTATTTATGTATTCATATCAAGTATATCATGTATATTATTCATATGAGGCCACAATAGCATCCTTGTCTGTTTTGCAAAATAGCGTTTATGTATCCATATTAAGTAGTTTATATGTGTATTGTTATGTGTCTCTATAAGTATATTTTGTATATTAAGTATTGTGTAAATTATAGATTGATTTTAAAGTTTGTTAAAATTTTTTGTTTTATTTACAGATAAAATGACATGTATATCACATATATCTTCATTTTCACTCAAATTTCATTGCAAAGTGAAGGACAATATACCAAATATACAAACATTACATGGGAAATGGAGAGAATGTACGTAATTCAATGAAAATCAAGGGTAAAATGCAAATAAGACCCCTGTGGTCTTTTCAAAATGCATGAACACCCCCTGTACATTGAAAATGGCAAATCGCACCCCTGTGGTTTCAATTTTTTTCAATCAGACCCCTTTCTTTCAATGTCAATAATTTTCTTTTAGCCATAACTTCTTTGTTTGAACTTAGATTTGGACGATTCAAGATGTTTTGGAATCTTCATTTCCGGCTTTACATAATCGTCGCTTCGAAACTTTGAAATCATCAATAATCAAAAGAATTAACGATGCCAATCATACCTAGTGTTTCGATGTTAATAAAATCTTTTATTTGTTAATGATTTTAAAATTTCGAAGTGACATTTATGTAGAGCCTGAAATGAGGATTCCAAAACATCTTGAATCATCCAAATCGAAGTTCAAACAAATAAGTTATGGTTAAAAGAAAATTATTGACATTGAAGGGGAGGGGTCTGTTTGAAAAAAATTGGAACCACAGGGGTCCGATTTGCCATTTTCAAAGTACAGGGGGTGTTCATGCATTTTAAAAAGACCACAAGGGTCTTATTTTCATTTTACCCTAAAATCAAATATAAAAAATAAAAATATACGGAATATACCAACAAAATAGATAATATTATACCGAAACAAAATAATAAATCAAAAATAAATTAAAAAAAACAAATGGATATTGGAAAGAAAAAAGAAAAAAAATGAAATAATAAATGAGGGGGAAATGAATTTCAAATTTTATAAAATAATAAGAAAGAAAAAATAATAAAAATAATTGTTTTCATGTATTGAGAAATTAAAAAGTCAGAAATGTCAGGCATGTCAGAACATACACGGTATACGAGAAGAACAAAATGGGAATGAACATTGTACCAAGTGGCTATTTTGATTAGTTTTTAAAAAAAGTGTCATTTTGATAAAAGCACACTAAAAAGTGGCTATTTTGATTTTTACCCTTTTTTATGTGGCTATTGATTAATAAAATGAAAAAAGTGGTTATTTGTAAAATTAAGAGGTTGAAATGTGCTATTTATATATTAAACCCTCAATCAAACCCGCAATCCAATAGATTTATGGGGAAAAAAATTATTTAAATACAGTAGGATGACCAAGGGAATCCTGATGTCCACTCTAGGAATATTCTATTTGGGTTTCTGAAATTTCTACAAACTGAAATTGATGTCATAGAAGGTATACTCTCATCTCATTCAAGATACCTTAAACGCCCAAAACTTTTGGGGGAGAACGTCCTTTTTAAACATAAATAATAAAAAATTAAAGTAAAATTGATGATTTATTAAAGTTGAACGTTTTACTGTCCTAGTTAAAAGGAGAAAAACAGCTATTTTCATGTGATTTTGTCTCTACCATATGAGAAAAACAACCATTTCATGCAATTTTTTATCCTTCTTCCCCTAAAAAAAAGGGGAGAGTGAGAGACCAAATAGAATTAGACTTCCTTCGTGAGCAAGAAGACAACAATATTATTACAAACGACAAAAATCTGACTAAGAAGAAACCAAAGAGCTAGAAAAAAAAATAATAACGAGGAACTGAGCTGTAGTGAAAATAGTGCTACGTTATATTTAAAACTAGCAATTAATATTTTCTATTGTTAGTGGAGTGGTTAACCTACCTAATTCACCAAAAGCAATGGACAAGAAAGAAGCCTAGTCGAAATAACTATAACTTTCTGTATTTAAAGCAAACAAAATCCTAGTTATTGAATAAGAAATGGATTTAGAGGACAAGTGGAGTGGTGTATAAAAATCCAAAAAAAAAAAAAAAGACCACCAAACTGAGGGAATGTTAGATAAGACGTACCGTGACCAACCTGAACATAGTTCAAATGTTGGCATCACTACTCCCTCCCCATGGGTCGAGTATTAGAGCCTCTCCTCAAAATTTGATATAATAAACAAAAGGATAAGAGGTGGTAAGTACCATGAATAGTGAATCCACTTAGGTAGATTGAACAAGTAGAATGAAAAGGTTATTTCAATTACTGTTTTGTGTATTGAATCTGCCGGTCCAGATGTGTTTTTTAACTGGGAAGAATTTACTCTTACAAGTTGAATAATTCCTTATTTGACTTCTACATGAGTGGGATGAAATCCATTCCAATAAAAAATACAATTGAAAACCCCATATCTCACTTGTTTCAACTCCTACTTCGACCAAAACCATTACACAACAGCTGAATTTTGCCAACTATAATTTAACTTCATCTAACATTTAGTTGTATGCTGAAACCAACGCCATGTGCTCGATCAGGTCCAGCACCCGGTTGCTGCAGAGACAGACAATAGTCATGAGACTATAATAATCACAAACTAGTTTGGATCAGAATGAACATGTGTGTTGTGAAGAGAGTACCTGTATCCCCATTCATTGTCGTACCAGGTCACGAACTTCATGAATGAGTTACTGAGACCAATTCCAGCCTTTGCATCGAATATACTTGACCTAGAGCCATAAAATCACATTACACAAACCAGCATATAGAGATCGAATTAAAAGGAAGGAAAGAGTACTTTTTTTTTTATATTTGGTAAGTTCGGGCCCCCCCCCCCCCCCCCCAAAAAACCCCCCGAAAAACCCACCAACACTTGGCGTCGAAACTCATGGATAATCCGTAGTGCTGCCACACATTACAACCCAGGAGACAACCTCTTAGTGGGCAAAGCCCCCTCAGTTATTTATCATAATATTCACATCTAGTGCAGAATCAGAACATGTCTCAGAAACTCCTACCTCGAGTCACCCAGGAAATCAGTAGAGACAACATCTTCATCAGTATATCCAAGAATGCCTTTCAGTGGACCTTCAGATGCATACCTTTATATAAATATCAATAGAGTAGCCAAATGGTTATCAAACAAATTAGAATAGAAACTATAGAGCAAATGTAATGAAAGATATATTGTGAGTGTAAGACATACTTTACTGCTGCCTTTACATCTTCATAAGAAGCACTCTTTTCAAGTCGGCAAGTCAAGTCCACAACAGACACATTGGGTGTTGGAACACGGAAAGCCATTCCAGTAAGCTTTCCGTTTAGCTCTGGAAGAACTTTACCGACAGCCTGCAGTTAGAAAAAAATTTCCATCACCTTTTCAGCAAGTAAGAATTAAAACTACCACAAAGTTATATTTTTAAGGCTCCATACCTTTGCAGCACCTGTTGAACTAGGAATGATATTTTGTCCAGCACCACGGCCTCCTCTCCAATCCTTCATTGAAGGACCGTCGACAGTCTTTTGTGTTGCTGAACAAAAAATAAAGAACATACAATTGGCACACATGAAATATGGAGAGAGAGAGAGAGAGAGAATGAAAAACCTGTAGTTGCATGTACTGTAGTCATTAAACCTTCAACAATGCCAAATTCCTCATGAACCACCTACATGACATAGCCCAGAAATTGAGACGGAGAGTGTATACGGGAGGCATAGGCAAACTAGTCCCTAACTTTGGAATGATGTGAAAATTAGAGACGTGTCTACTCTATGCTTCACAGTTCACACAGCTTGGAGTTGACAAGAGAAATGAACTAAAAATAAATACAAATCAAAATACAACACAACACAACACTCCAAAATAAACAACATTCAGGGTTTCAACTTGCCTTTGCAAGAGGAGCAAGACAGTTGGTGGTACAGCTTGCATTGGAGACTACATCCATTGTTGACTTGTATGTTTTTTCATTGACCCCAACCACAAACATAGGTGCATCAGCTGAAGGAGCTGATATCACAACTTTCTTAGCACCACCCTGCAGTGCAAAGTTAAAAATGGTTAACTTGGGTGCAATGAAATAAAAAAAGGGATGAGATAAGTAAGAAACTGAGAGCAGGAGCTAGAATGAAGTGATAAATCAACCAATAACAACCTTCAAGTGTGCTGCAGCCCTCTCTGTTGTAGTAAAAACTCCCGAGGACTCAACAACATATTCAGCTCCATAATCACCCCAAGGGATCTCAGCAGGGTCTCTGAGTAGAAAAAACCACAAGAATCAGTGCCTAGGGAATTAATTATCCATTTACTGTTACCAAAAAAATTATCCATTTACTGTAGTATAGAATTCACCAAACGGCAGTAAAATGACATTAGATAACTTTAAACAGGTGAAATCACTCAAAACACTAATTTCTATGTCTATTATTTTAGAGAATAAATTATTCAGAAAATACCTCTTGCTAACAACTTTAATCTGCTTCCCATTAATTTCCAAAGTTGAGTCACTGAGAACCTTGATGGTTCCATTGAATACACCATGAGAAGAATCGTATTTGAACATGTACGCCTGAATAAGAGCAGTACAGTATAAATATTTTCTTCAAAAAGAACTTAACCATCAGGATAGCTAGAGAAGATTATCATATTAAAGGGAAGCAAAATACACAGAGGAGAAAATCAGGAGTACCTCTATTTCTCTATTCATAAGTAAATAATTAGGTTCCACTCAGACTATAACATTGTGCAACAGAACTATTTCCACAATTAGTGCACAGTTTCATCATTCAAAGTGGTAAAACATGCACAAGATTATACTTTCACTTTACAATTCAAACCCAAGAAATATTTATTAAAGAAATATGGAAACTAATAAATGTCAATACTTATTCATAAAACATCACACTTATGCATATACCATGTACTTGGCATCAACAAAAGGATCATTAACTGCTACAACATCAATATCATCCCTAGAGGATGCAATCCGTAATACCAATCGACCAATTCGACCAAAACCTGCATAAATAGAAAACAACCACCTTTAGAACTTGGACTTCTCCTCTAAGAGGGTATATGAAACATTCAAGCGAAAAGAAAAAAGCTATAATTACCTAAGCAAACGATTATCTCTCACAGATCAAAAGATTTACAAAGTAACAGAGTAATAATATCAAACATCATGGTGAATATATCCAAGATCAGCTTATAGAATATCTTCCAGATACAATGTGCGAATAAAGGAAAAGACATAAAGAAGTTTGTATGACATTAGTTGAATCTTGGTGAAAGGCCAAGCAGGCTCTGAGTGCACCATTGGTAGGTAACCTCACCCAAGACTACACTACAATAAGATTCATTGTTCGTTCTTTTTTTAAAAACACCCTGATGTGAAACTTTTTGCTTCATATTCTCACACATAAATGCTGTTCTCTGAGCTTATACTTCTTCTTTGGCTTTTTTTATACTATTCTTATGTCATCTAGTAATATCACATCTACAAATATATTTAAAATTATACATACATAGTCTTTTACCTCACTAAAGCTAACATAATATGGGCTCAAGAGAGCTTGCTGGCCTTGAATAACACAGAGTTTAGAAACGATAAAGATACATATCAACTGGGGTAAATGCGACAAATGCATTTAGAAAAGAAAGACTTTCAACAATCAGCAGGAGCATGCTTACAAGATGATTAGTTATAAAACAACATGGACATAAACCATACCATTGATTCCAATCTTGGTCTTCCCACTGTTCGGAGTTTCTGATAAAAACGGCCCAAAAGAGGAAAAAAATAAAGAAGAAAGAGACATGACACAAAAGGTCAGAAACTGAAAAACCATTTCATAGCTAGTCACCAATTTTGCGAAAAAACAAAAAACTTACTTCGAACCGTCGGGGGTGCCTCGGTGGCAGTAGCTTTGATGGGTTGAACAGCGCAGTGTCTATATGACCTGCCAGCCATTTCCGAATTAAATTAACAATAAAATCCAACCCAATAAATGTGTATTTAAAAAATGCACTTAAATTTATCGAGATATATAATACTTGTAACTCAATTTAATAGATTAGTTCATAGGAGGATGGGATTCACCTTAACTGTAAAGACGATGAGCCACTCGAGACAGTAGTACCAAAAATACTGGATTGAAACTTTGATGAATTCGATAGGCATGAAACCTGCAAATTTAAGCACAATACCAAAAATACACAACATGATGAGTAAGGAATCAACCAAGGATACAGTCATAACAGCACATATAATCAAAAGAAGTCGAAATCAACACATAGAGACATGATCCACAAAAAAACAACATGAAAAAGAGCTAAATTATCATAAATTATATGACTTCGAACATATTCATTTGGACTGGAACAACAACGGACCATTTTTTTTAATTTTTTTTTCACAATGAAAAATGAGCAAACAGTGAAATGAATATCAAAGAACGATAAAGAACAAACCTTGAGGCGATCGGAGGGGGAGAAGTCGGAACGAGAAGCTTCGATTGTGGAAAAGGTGGCGGATCTAAGGAAGGAGGAAGAGGAGGCCATTGCCGAAGATCTTCTTCGTGATGATCGAAGAAGGAATGAGACAATGAAAATGGAGGACTGAGGAAATGAAAAACCAAAAACCCTAGCAGAAACAAAAAGCCAGCTTTGATAATTCTGCGGCTTTTGGGAAATCGAGAAAGTAAAAAACAAGTCTTGTTTTTTTAATGCAAAATTTAGAGAAAGAGAAAGAGAGTGATTTTGGCGGAGCCGCAGAGGCGTAGGTGGCAATGCGGGGGGGGTGCAGGTTACCGACTGCGGGACCTACAAAAAGGTCAGCCACCTAGGATAATAGTGAGTTCACTAATTACATAATTTTCTTTTTAGGTCATTAAAATTATAAATCACATTATTCGTACGGGTCATTATGATGAAATGTAAAGAAGTATCTTTGGTTTTTGGGAAACACACGAACATCTCTGTTGTTTGAAAATAGCAAATTAAACCTTTGTAGTTTCAAATTATTTCAATCAGACTGCTCTGCTTCAACGTTATTAATTTTTTTTAGCTATGAATTCATTACAATTATTTGATGTATATTTGTGATTTGTAAATTAGGCAAATAATAATGTTGTGATTTATAACTATAAAAAAATTAACATTTAATTATACAAATTAAAATTTTAATTGGTAGTTTTTAATAAAATAAAAAGTCCGTATTATAATCTAATAACTAATGCATTTAACATATAGAGAAATTATGGAGGATGGGAGGTTATAAAAAAAATTGTTAAATTTAATTATAAAAATCAGTAATTACTGAGTTTCAAGTCACATACATCTATTCACACATGAAATGGCAATAACAAAAGTATCAATATTTCTAATAGAATGGGTAGATCTTAACTTTTAACCAAATCTCTAAATTTAAATTTTTTTAAGAATGTAATGGTACTGAATTTATAATATGAGATATTTAAATAATATTCTTTTTACCGGTTTGAGATAGGTTTTTAAATTGATTAAAATTATTTTTTAATAATCATAAAAACACGTTATTTATTTAAAAACACTTATAAAAATGATCTCGAGCAAGAGTATATCATGAATCATGAATGTGGGGAATAAGCTCTACAAAGAAAAAATAAAGGGTTGAAGTCGGATCAAGAATGGTCGAGGAAACTCCGCAGCGTAAAGGCAACGCAAGGGAAGTCGGTTTTCAAACCCGGCGGCGTATGGCCGTTGGCAGTTGGTGGCCGGTGGGGTGGGTAGGTAGCTTTGCCCGGGCTCACATGATACGCACGTGCTCGCATCCTCGCTGGCAAAAAGCAAGTCAATATCGAAGCCACTTCGCACATATTCTTTTGACCGGATTTTACGTGGATTTTTTCATTTCCATTTTCATTTTTTTAGATGTTGGGTTGGGAATCATTAAATTTGAAAAATATTGGATTGGAGGAGAAAAAAAACATTGAATTTTTTTAATATTGATATTAGTAATATAATTTGGTATAAAAAGTTCAATATTAATCTCAGATTGTTGATATGTAAAATTTCTTTTAGTATCACATTCCCACTCTTTTTTGTTCGTCTCAACAAATAAGGTGTTTGTTTTCCGAACCTGTTATGAGGGCTTCTACAAATCTATAGCTTAAAACTACACAAACTCAAAGTTTCACAACCTCAAACTACATACACTCATGTTTTAAAATCCAAGAGTACACAAAATCTAGATTTTCATACCCGCAAACTGATAGCGCCCAAAGGTACTTGATTCCATTCAAAAGAGCTGAGTTCTTTTTTTTAATTCAAAAACATAACTGGAGTAGGAAGATTTGAGTTTTATAGAAGTTATTACCCAAAGAGGAAGAAAGATGATCATTAACAAATTTATTACAGCTCTTCAGATGGTTGATGTCCCAGAGACTATTACCAGCAAATTTGACAGCCGACAAGGAAACAACCACCGAAAAGTTAATAGATTTTACAACCAAAACTCATCTTCTTGTACAACAATGTACTTCTCGGTTATAGATTACAATGTAAGCATCAAGCAGAAACGGGATAAAAAAATCTAAACGAATAAACCGTTGTCTACACAGCAACCGGTATGGCTTCATCAAGAGCAAGGACACCGGGAAGCTCTTTGCCTTCCAACAACTCCAAGCTAGCACCACCACCGGTCGATATATGGCTCATGACATCAGCAACACCCACCTTCTCCACAGCTGCAACTGAATCTCCACCTCCAATGATGGTTGTTACTCCCTTTCCACTAAGCTCTGCTAGTTTCTTGGCAATTGCCTGCAAGCAAGTGCATATTTCAGATTGATACTGTTCACATACAAACATCTCCTGAACATGTCATGCACAATTAGAACGACACAGAAACAATGACGGTTTTATGTCTTCATCAGGTCTCACTGAGCAGACTACAAAATTTATAATGCTCATTAAACCAAGCATCTCGGAGCAGACTACAAAATTAGTCTAGCATAGATAAAAAGATGAAAATTCGAGATTGCACACAGAGTTTCAGCCATATAATAAATTTATACAGTTTTCTTTCAGTGCAGAAGTTTGTAGTTGAAACTTGAAAGTAAGAAAAGAGACAGTGCCTTATTTGTTGTGTTTACTAGGCTATTTTAGCGTGAAAAATAGCATCGATATAAAAAAAAACTCATCTCCATCACCATAGAGAAGTTTTGCCTTACCACTGTTCCGACTGCAAACTTGTCAAACTCAAACACTCCCATAGGTCCATTCCAGATGACAGTTTTGGTAGTGTCCAGAGCTTCATTGAACGTCTTTATGGAATCTGGTCCAATATCTAATCCCATCCACCCATCAGGGATGGCAGATGCGGGGACAATCTGCATGCCAAATTATGTTAAATATTGCCTACTTAGAGCATTGCAGGGTTTAAGCCACTGTTGGTATCATTAAACAAATCTCCATGGCTTGTATTTCTAATGTGCTGCAATGGTCTTGGAAATGAATTTAAGATTGAAGATTTGGATACAAACCTTGCTGTTTGCATCGGGAGCAAACTTGTCAGCAATGACAACATCAGAGGGTAATAAAAGGGACACTCCTTTTTCCTTGGCCTTCGCGAGGAGGGAGGTTGCTAGATCAAGCTTATCCTCCTCCACCAAAGATGAACCCACCGAAAGCCCCTGTGCTTTATAAAATGTAAAGATCATTCCACCGCCGAGGAGTAGGATGTCACACTTTTCCAGAAGAGACTCAATCACCCCAATCTTGGATGAGACCTTTGAACCACCCACAATGGCAGCAAATGGCCTCTTAGGACTTGACACGGCCCCAACCAGATAGTCGAGTTCCTAATGGATAAAAAATTAACAAGATTAATACCAGGTCAGATATTATTTGCGATAAAGAAATGACCTTTGTCGACGATGAACTGACTCACACCAGTTACCAGGATCATTGGAAAAAAAAAATATGAGAAGCCTGTCAAGGCAGATTTTGGAAAATGACTTTTTGCAGTTAATAAAATACATGGAGTTTTAATCGGAGCATCCCACCTTTTGCAAAAGGAAACCTGCCACAGATGGCTTCAAAAACTTTGTGACTCCCTCAGTTGAAGCATGAGCTCTATGGGCAGTTCCAAATGCATCATTCACATAAAGATCAGCTAGAGAAGCAAGCTTCTCAGCAAACCCAGGTTCATTTTTCTCTTCCTCCTTGTAGAATCTCACATTTTCAAGGAGGAGGACTCCGCCATTAGGGAGGGAAGCAACCAACTTTTCAACCTCTGGACCGATACAGTCATCAGCCTTCACAACCTGATAGAATGTGATATACAGAAAAATTCAGAGATGACCTAAACCGTGACAATATTTGTCAAGTCACAAAAAACCCATCTTTCCAAATAAGGAGAAAAAGGTACCTGAAAGCCAAGAAGATCAGATAGCCTAGACACGAGAGGTGTTAACCTGTACTTTTCAGTCACACCTTTTGGTCGGCCCTGAAAATTTCCATTGTACACGAATTCACTTCCTTGTGCAGCAACATAAACTATGGATTTTTAAATAGTCATCATTGATAAAAAGAAGAATATGAGGCCTGTAGCCTGTTCTTTAGTTTCCATTGATTGTTAATCATAAATGCATATTAATCACTACTAAACTACTAATATGCCAAACTTCGGCCTAATGATCATAATCATTAACAAATGTAGCCATAATTGGAACTATAACTATTAGCACTGAACCATTTTTTTCCATTGACCAAAAAAATGTCAGATGGGAAATATAATCACACAGCTATCAATCACTACAGACAGCTTAAAATTTTCCATCTTCCAAATTACAATTTACAACTAAAAAAAATTCAATAACAGGTCAAAATTCAATCCACCGTTCCACATCAGACTAAGAACATTCAAATTCATGAAGTATGTAAAAGTGTGAACTCTAAAGGTGTTGTTTGATAATGTTTTTGTTTTTTTTTCCTCTTTAAAAACTGTTCACCAAAAATATCTTCATATTTTTCTCCTACTTTTTAAAAATTCTCTATAAACCTTGGTCAATTTTTTTAAAAACAAAAACCAGTCAAATTTGGTGAGGATACCTTGGCCTCTAAATTTCCAAATTTGTTCAATATTGCCAAGAAGAAGCTTCATCTGATTGTGGATTTCTGGAGTGTTGATTTGAACTCTTGGTTAATAGAGTTTAGAAGAAATCTAAATGATTGGGAGGTGGTTGAATGGATCAATTTAATGTCTCTTTTAAACCCCCTCACTGTTTGTGATAGAGAGGACATTAGAATCTGGAAACAAGATATTCCTGAGGGCTTCTCTTGCAAATCTGCTCTTCAGTTGATGTGGAATAAAAAAGGGAAGGGTGCTGACAGCTCTCATATGCTAATTTGGAATGGGATGTATCCAAAAAAAATTAGTCTTCTTGTGGCTGGTCTTTAATGATGGAATTAATTCCAATAAAAAAATCCAAGCTAGAAAGCCTTGGATTACTTTACAACCAAACTGTTGCTGTCTGTGTAAGGAGAATGCGGAGTCTACGGGGCACATCTTTTTTTAATGCAGCTTTTCTACTTCCATTTGGCTTTCCTTGTTCGACTTATTCAACATGAAGTGGGTAAATCACAAGAGTCCTAAGTATAACATTATTACCCTTTTGGGAGGCTCTAAGCTTAAGGATAAAAGTTTGATTTTGTGGGTGAATGCGGTGAGATCAATCATGTGGAATATTTGGCTGGAGCGCAATAGAATAATCTTTGTGGATAAGACCAAATCTTGGGAAGACATTTGGGAGATTACTATTCTTAATGCCTCCGCTTGGAGTGCAAATTGTAAAGTTTTTTGTAATTATACTCCTTCTATTATAGCTTTGAATTGGAAGGCTTTTTTGTAATCCTTTCACGTCTTTTTGGGCTTTTTCATATATCAATGAATTGGCCACTGTTTATTATCAAAAAAAAAAAACTAGAATAATGATTGGCCATGGGTTCAAACCTTAGTCAAATTCAAATAAATTTCCTTAAAAACTTGAGGTTATGGGTTCAAACCAGGTGTGGTCAACTTCCTAAGATATTATTATCCTAGGAGTTTCCCGACGTCAGGTATTATAGCTCATGTGGTTGTCACGTGAGATCATTTGAGCTGCGCTTAAGCTGACTATCAAAATAAAATAAAAATACTTTATTTTATATAGTTTTCAGAATCCAGCTAAGATTATAAAGCTTCTGAAAAGTAGATTGCATAACCAATAACTTGTTAACAAACAAGCTTAATTTTAAAAAACAACAATCAAAAACTAAAATCGTTATCAAACAAACAATAACCCAAATTGTTTAGCAAGCACATTACTTACCAAATGACTAGACAAAATGACTTTAGCTCCATTGTTAATCAAATGCTTAATAGTAGGAATAGCAGCCCTAATCCTAGTATCATCAGTGATTTCCAGATTATCGTTCAAAGGCACATTCAAATCAGCCCTCACAAAAACTTTCTTCCCTTCCAAATCAGACTTCGTCAAATCCCCAACACTCTTCTTCGCCATAGAAACCACACCCCTCGAAGCTTTACCACCAAAAGATCGGATTTTTGAAGCAACATGGAGAGAGAAAAGTGGGTCAGCGGCGGCGAATCCAAGGCGTTTAATGGAAGAGCTTCGGAGACGAATTGACGATGATGATGAAGAATTGGTGGAAGGGGAGAATTGCAAAAGGGCAGAACGGGTTGAAGAAGTAGAAGATGAAGTTGTGGGAAGGAGATGGAAAGTTGCGCGGGAAGCTGCGGAAGCCATTGATGGAGCTTTAGGAGAGAGAGAAGAGTGAGTGATTTAGAGAAAAAGAGTGGAGAAGTTTATGTGGAAGGAAATGGAAGAATGATGATTGGAGATTGAGGGAGATGTGGACGAGAAGATGAATGAGAATGAATGGGCAATATTTCTCTCTTAGTTTGATTGCATTATCGCTTGATATGAGGTTGATGATCCATGCTTTTTAGATTGTATGATGTGTGAGTGTGAATAGTGATGAACCTTTCTTTTTTAACATGAATTGTGATGAACTTGGGTTATAGGGTAGAGTAAATTTCTCACTCTAAAAAATTTAATTGTAATTTTGGTTTATGAGTTTGATTTCATTTAGAATTTTATTCTAAGATTTTAAAAGATTGAAAGTGATACAATTGTCTAAGACATTTGCTATTTTTTCATATATGGAAGAGTCGGGTTTACTCTTCTCTGTATGATGTAATTTATATTTTACAAAAATGGCAACAAATCACGTCACTGTCATGTCACTTGATAAGTTCAATTAAATATTAAACCGATCGATCAAAATTTAATCGTGTAACATGATAATCTTTTTTTTTCCGGAGGTGTGAATCCCATATCATGTATTACATAAGATTGAAATGTGATTTTTAAGAACTGTTGGTGAAACTATACATAATCTAGGAAAAATGTTGTGTAATAATTTACATTTTTTTAAGATATTGGGGTAGAAGCCTCAAAAAGTTAAACTTATAGAAAGAACACCGATAATAAACCGATTGAATTTAATTGACCATACCATGAAACAAGTTATATGAAGATTGTAATAATTTAATAAAATAAAAAACAGTTATCAATAATTTATTTATAATTTATAAAGCATTTGAAAGCAATTAATAGGATTTTAAGATTAATTTAAACAAAAAGTAGAAAAGATAACTGTTGTTTTGGAAAAGGTAATAATTATTTATTTATCCTCCCTCGAATATTAAGTTTTATTGACCTTTTGTGTGAAGACAAAAACATCTTTCATTTTTATTCTCTCGTTTTGTTCATTTTACGTGCACTTCATCCTTCTTTATATGTCCTCACTTCCCCCTTAACTCTCAAGCCATGTTTATCCTTTTTTTTCCTCCGTATTCAATTCACCAAAGTTTCAAATCGCTCACAATCTTCTTATCTCTCGCATTTAAAATGGTTCGGAATTGGTATGAGAGATTGAACATTATCGAACCGATATTGAAGCGGCTTCAACAAATCAATTTGAGCTCCAACTCGATTTAAAAATATATATATATATATATGAATGAGAATAGAGCTTTATCATTTAAGTAGTTCTTCGTTGAATCTCTTTATTGTTACTTCAATTGTTTTGTGCCGTTAATCACCGTGAAAAATTCATTAATTTTGATGTTGTTTACCAAATAATGGAGTGATAATCAATATATAAGACTCACATCAAAATCATGAATCACTCTCCCGAATATAAAGTAATCCCATTACATACTAAAGTTAATCAATCCCATTATTTTTTTTTCTTATTCCATGTGGCCCACATATATTTATTAGTTATCTTCACATTATCTCTATTTGGCTTTACATTTTCACCCGCATTCTTTCTCTTCCAGTTCCATATGACTATTTTTTTTAATAATTTTACCACTTTTAATTTTAATTATTCATGATTAAATAAAATATAAAAAATAAATTTCATACACTAATATATTTTTAGTTAATATATTTTCAATTGCTTAGAATATAGTTAAACAAAAAAAATGATTAAAGTATGAGATGAGTAATATAGTAATCATAATACGTCTGATTTTTATTCTTAATACAAATAAACAATATGAAAAGAATATAATTATTATCCCATAAAAATTTAAGTAAACAACATCAAAGTAATATTTTTACGATTATGATTGATTTCATTTAAATTAATTTTCATTATGATTCCTTACCTTTAGCCCCCGTTTGGTTCGCTCTAATCTAAGATACCTCCAGTAATCTAATACCTGGGAATCTGATGCGCCAGAGTATTTGATTACTGGTAATCTTAGATTACTGTGTTTGTTTAACTTAACAAAAATATGAGCATGCATGAGTAATTTATAGATTACTATGTTTGTTTGATGAGAATTGTATAGAAAAATATGATATATTTATGCTCTTTCTCTAAAATACCTTTATTTACAATTTATACATTAATTTAACAAAATAATTAAAATATATTCATATTAAATTCAAAAAAGGCATTGAGAATTGGGAAACCAACAAAAAAAATTAAGGAAAGAAAGAATGAATAGTCATTATTGGAGAAGGTAGAATTGTGAAAATGTGAGTATATATATTTTTCTATTTTTTTTATTTCTTTTCTGGCAACTTTTCTAATTAAATAAGGCTAAAATTGTAAAAAACAAGATTACCTCCTCAAATCATATAAAGTACCCGATTTTGAAGGTAATCAAATACCCTCATATATGGGGAAATACAGTTTTTGAGAATTTTAGATTACTGAGATATTTTTAAATAATCTAAACAAACAATAAAATTATATCTTTTTATAAGGGAATATGAGATTACAACGAACCAGAACGGGCTTAGTTAAATTTGAAAGTCCCTCATCTCAAAATCCCAATTTGTGAGATATAAAATTAAATTTATAATAATTAGATAGAGCACAAGTATCTCATCGTTTTGACCTCCCTACCATTTACAAAGGGAGGGAGTGGTTTGCAAAGAAAAGGGGGTCCAAACACGGGCCTGCAATCTTAGCCAGATTAGAAAGCCAGCCCATTTGACGCCGCAGGATAGGCCATCGTATTCCCCAGTCCTCTTCAGCCCACGGCGGCAAAGGCCCTATATTCCCGAGCTTTCTACAGCTCCGCTGCCGGCAGAATTCATCGGCAAACGATATCCAAAACCTGAAACCGCGGCAATGAGCTGGGAGAAGTTCATATCTCCACCAGTATTCGTTATTTCAGTCAAGGATTAAACAATGGAATTGTAAATCCGCAGCTCTTCCTCTCTGCTTTCAATGACGGTTTTACATAAACCCCAGCCTAAAACCCTGAAGAACCTCTAAAAAACAAAAAATTCATCTCGTTTTTCACTTTCTTCGAACATTATGGATATCGCAATTCGTTATAGACCTAACGAACTTCTATCTCCTTCTTCTTCTTCTTTCTTCCAACGATATCAAAATGGCGCCCTCTTCACTTTACCAGCTAAGAATAGAGCTAATTGTCCTCGCCGGAGGACGAAATTTCGAGTTTTGGGAGCTTCTGACAGTAATGGCGCTGAAGGATTTCCTTGGCGGAGTTTATCTCACTCAATTCGTCGCGGCTCAGAGAAGTTCTGGTCGAATT
This sequence comes from Gynostemma pentaphyllum, assembly GCA_028015215.1. Classification (NCBI taxonomy): domain Eukaryota; kingdom Viridiplantae; phylum Streptophyta; class Magnoliopsida; order Cucurbitales; family Cucurbitaceae; genus Gynostemma; species Gynostemma pentaphyllum. The sequence continues at coordinate 17,907,707 of CM051355.1, forward strand.
TCGGAGAGTCTGTGAGAAAGGAAACGAGGCTTGATTTGGAAAGTGCTAATGTGAAGTTGGTTGAGTTTTTTGGGCGGGCTAATGAACGGATTGAGAAGTTGAGAGATGAGGGGGAGAGGTTTAAGACTGAAGCATTGCCGGAATTCGTTAGCTGGAATCATTGGGACCGCTGGAAGGTGATCTTTCTGTTTGATCGTACTGTTTTTTTTGGTTGGTTTCTATTTTTATTGAGATTTTGAGTGAAAAGATTTTCAAGTAATTACGCTAAAGTTATAAAGTGTCGAAGCAACTTCTCGGTTGTCGACCTCAAAGTTTAATTCTCCAATGACATTCTATTGGTTTCTTATTTAATCTACAATATGCCAATTTTTATTATTTTTTAATAGTTATCTACTTGCAAAAGCATTAATTTCTGTGGTAATTGAAGCAAAGATGTTAGAAAACAGATCTTGTATGAGAGTTTTGAGATTTCAATTTGTGGGTTGGAAGAAGTGAGAGATTGTTTTTCAGGAGTGGTTCAATTAGTCAAAGTTCGTCATGCAATGTGAAACTCGGCATGGGTAATTCACTAAAAATACTTGTGATAGAAGATTCATCAACTCTGTTGAATTTCCCTGCTCGTGTGACTAGAAAAAGTACTTAGTCTTCCCTTTTATTCCCTCTGGTACAGTGAATTAGTACTTTTCATCGTTATTTTGCAGCAAGAGGCGTTGTAAGCGAGCATTTTGATGCATTGTTTTTGGTATAGTAGTTTTAACTAATACAGAACTCTGCAATTTTTATAATAAGAAAACGTTTATGCGGTTGAAACATAAAATTATATAATTGTCTGTACATTATAATTTTTCATTCATACAATGATGAAAAGTTCTGTTTTTATCTCTCTCTCTAAAAAAAGCTACAGATTTTCTCAACTTCTTTTTACCTTAAATTTTATTTGAAATAGAATGAGCTAGATAATATTATAGTTTTTCATTGCTTTCAGGATCTCAAGAACTGGGGGCCGAAACGAGTTGGTGCCTTGATTCTTTATACTTTTATATTAATTGTTTCATGTCAAAGAGTTTATATGGCCGTGCGAACTCCTTATGTAGATCATAAAAAAAAAGTGCTAACAGAGGCTTACATGGAGGCATTGATTCCCGAGCCATCTCCTAGTAATATTAAAAAGTGAGTTTCTCTTTTTGCAGTTGGGTTGCAATATCTCTAAAAGAAGAGATAATAATACCTGGACTTTCATCTGGCTTATCAAAAACTGAATATTAATTCTTATTTCTCTGCTACATAATTATTTTTTAATGATACCAAAGTTCCACCCTGTGCATGTGAAACTACCTTAACTTGGTGGTTATCTACTAGAAACAGAGTATTAAATTTCTTAGTGCTGCATAATTATTTTTTTAATGATGCCAAAGTGCACCAATATGCATGTGAAAACACATGAAGTCTGTGGTACTTAACTGTAAAACTAAATAAATACGCTTGAGTAGAAGGACTGGAGTCAATTGTAAAACTAAATCTATTACCCTGTGGCTTGCAATCATGGAATGCTAATTTACTGTACCATGCAGGTTTAAAAAGGGTTTATGGAGGAAGACAACGCCCAAAGGTCTAAAGATGAAGAAGTTTATTGAAGGACCCGATGGATCCCTTGTTCAAGATTTGTCTTATGTTGGAGAAGATGCATGGAATGATGATTTGGAGCATCTGCCAGATAATATTAAAAAAATTATCGATAACGATGTAAAATTTAAGGGTGATGAAAAGGAGGAACTAAAGGAACAGTTGGGCATATCAGGTTTTTGTTTAAAGATAAATTCATGAGTTCTATATTTTTTTTATCCCTCTTTTTTAAAGTATCTGTCCTTTACTGTGCTTAAAAAAAATCTCATTATAAACTTAAGATTTCCATATCAAGATCTTTTAGAAAAAATTCAAAAAAGGTGGACGAAAATAATCTATCTGTTTTATTTATTTATTTATACTGTGTGTATGTGTACCATTTTATATGTATTCAAAATAGAAAAATTATGTGGAAGATAAATATTTTACTTGGTGATGGAATAAGATTAACTTGAGAATCAAGAGGTAAAAAAGGCACACGAATTTTTGCCATAATTTGCATTAATTGCCACTTGAGACTGTAATTGGTTTGCATTGGTTCACAAACATGTTTGAATCTAGTCTATATTCTTCCCACAGGGTGTGCAGCTTCAATACTGAGATATTTTCTTGAAAATTGTGGAAGTTATGAACCCTAATTGAACACTGTAAATGTAGTCTCCTATTCAAGGTTGGGCATTGGGAGGAGAGAAAGTGCACTTAGTATACATTGAGGAATTTTTCTTATCTAAACTAAATATCCTTGCTTGACCTCCACCACAGTCCGAGCCAAGAAAAGGCTGTTGATTTGTGCTATATTTTATTTAACTTTTATCTGTTGCTGTAATGGATTCAATTGGATTATTCAGAACCAGTAGTATTTGTACTTTCTTGACTACTACAGGAGAAAAGAATACTGGAACTTGGCGTGAAAGGCTACAAACATGGAAGGAGATCCTCAGAAAGGATAAGTTAGCTGAAGAATTAGATTCTTTACATTCTAAATATGTGGTTGAATTTGACATGAAAGAGGTTGAAAAGAGTCTTCGGAAGGATGTGGTGGAAAAAACAACAGATACTCAGGGAACCAGGGCACTTTGGATTTCCAAGAGATGGTGGCGTTACCGTCCTAAACTTCCTTATACATATTTTCTTGACAAACTTGATTCCTCGGAGGTAAAATGGTCGTCTGTATGCTCTTCTTGTCGTGGCAATTGGATTTATTGGTGTCTGATATGACAACTGTGTAAAGCATTGCTCAAATTTTTTAAGGCTATAAGGCGGCATAGTTAACAAAAGCTGCATTTTTTTTTCATTACATCTACTTTTTAGTAGCATCAAAATATGTAAATTATACTTAAAGAGGCGGTTTTGACAACTGCATCTGTCTGTTATTGCCATGATGCTAAACTACAATCTTCGAGAGGAAGCAAAATAAAATTGCATCTCAGTGAATTATAACCATTGTACAGTCAAGTCGTAACTGCAATATGAAGGCTTTTGAGCTACTAATAGCATATCAAGTTTATTCTATTGGTGCCTCAGACAAATTTTTGAATAAAGTCATTGGAGCTCTTTTAAGATTCTTACAAACAATTATGTATTTAGATTGTGTATTCTGATGCTGTTATGTAGGACAGGTTGCTGCTGTTGTCTTCACTGAGGACCTGAAAAGATTGTATGTAACAATGAAAGAAGGTTTTCCATTAGAATATATTGTAAGTTGATTATCTGTTACAATGCCTCCATGGTGCACTGTTTCTCCAAGCTTTAATTGCTTTTACTATTCTATGTTGCATAGGTTGATATTCCCCTTGATCCTCACTTGTTTGAAGCCATCACAAGTTCTGGGGTTGAGGTTGATCTCCTTCAGAAACGCCAAATCCATTATTTTCTCAAAGTTCTGATTGCATTGCTGCCTGGAATATTGATTCTGTGGCTTATTAGGGAGTCTGTGATGCTTCTAAGCATCACTTCTAAGCGTTTTCTTTATAAAAAGTATAACCAACTCTTTGACATGGCATATGCAGAAAATTTTATCCTGGTAAAATTTAGATTAGTTTTGTTTCTATTCCACCTCTTATTTGATTTTTATTTAATCCTTTAATATTTTCTACCACTGTCATTTTGATTTGATCAGCCAGTTGGAGATGTTGGTGAAACAAGATCAATGTATAAGGAGGTAGTTTTGGGTGGTGATGTTTGGGATCTTCTTGATGAATTGATGATTTACATGAGAAATCCTATGCAGTACTATGAAAAGGGGGTGCAGTTTGTACGGGTAATTCTTCCCATTTTCTTTTCCTCTCCCCTTTTCCCAAGCATGGGTTGTTATGTTGCCTGTGCTCTGAATCTAAAGAGATGAGTTTGACTTTTTAGGATTTTCTGCATAACAGGGTGTTCTCCTTTCTGGACCTCCTGGTACTGGGAAGACACTTTTTGCAAGGACACTTGCCAAGGAAAGTGGATTACCCTTTGTGTTTGCGTCAGGGGCAGAGTTCACTGATAGTGAAAAAAGTGGTGCAGCAAGGATCAATGAGATGTTTTCTATTGCAAGAAGAAATGTAGGCTATTTTTACTTGTAAATTTATGTGTTTTTTCCTTCATGAATGATGTTTGAGCTAAGTCATGAATTTTTTTTTTATAACCTTATTATGTCCCTTGAAATCTGGATACTAAAGGGGGTGTTTGGTTGGGGGTTTGGGAAATGGATGCCTGGGTTTGTGATGCCTGGGAAAGAAAAGTGTGGGTTTGTGATGTCTGGGTTTGTGAAGAATGTGTTTGGATTGTATGAGAATGAGAATGAATAGTGAAAATAATGTGTGTGTTGGAAATGAGATGTCAAATCCAATAGTAACTTTGGGAATGTGATGCCAATCCCATGTAAAAAGAAGGGTGAAACAAACATGGGAATGGCTTCACAAACCCATTCCCACATTCATTTCCCATTCCCAAACCTTCAAACAAACACCCCCAAAGTGTCTTAGGCCATGGTTATCTGGTGCCTTTTTGTTTGAAAGTTTACCTTCATATGTATTTTGGATATTTGATCATCCAAAATGGTCATGGCTTAGTTTTCTTCTTCTTCTTCTTCCCTTTTCTTTTGGAAATGGTTATCTTTGGATTAGTTATTAGTTAGCCGTTGTGGTTGAAATGCACGGAGTCATTCTGATGGGCGTCTCGGTTAAGCTATATGATGCACAGTTGACCTGATTGCCATGAATGAGTTATTCAGATGTAGCATGTTGTTTATGACCTTATCTTAATTAGCATCTTCTAAACGTTGGAAAAAGCTCTTGATTTCTAGAGGAGGAAGATTAACCTTTGCACGAGCTATCCTATCAAGCCTTCCTACCTATTATCTCTCTGTTTTCAAAGCCCCGGTTATGGTCACTAATTGCATTGACAAAATCTTGAGAGACTTCTTTTGGGATGGGGTTGATAAGGATGGGAGTTCACATCTTGTTAAATGGGACAAAATCCCTCCCCCTTTCTTGAAAGGTGGCCTTGCCTTCGGTGGCTTAAACAAGCGCAATGATGCTTTCCTCCTCAAGTGGCTTTGGAGATTTCCCTTAGAGGTTGACACTCTTTGGCACAAGACTATAGTTGGCATTCATGGCAGTAAACCTTTAGGTTGGTCCTCTAACATCAAAGCTGGTTGTACTAATAGGAGTCCTTGGAAGCACATCCACAAACTCCTTTCTATTATGGAGATAAACAATCCTCTTCTCAGTGGGCAGGGGGGACAAAGTGATGTTCTGGCACCATTGTTGGATGGAGGAAATGCCTTTTTCTTCCAGATTTCCTAGTCTTTATCTGATAGCTAAGGACAAATTCCATCCGATTAGTCATTTCTGGAATGAGGAGCTTAAATCTTGGATTATTAATTTAAGGAGGAGCATGAAAGAAGAGGAGATGGAGGAGTGGATTGCTCTTATGGACACTTTGGCTACTGTTAGTTTGAACAACAGGGAGGATATCAGAATTTGGAAGCCGGACAAAGACAAAGGGTTTAGCTGCAAGTCTGCTTTGTTGGTGTTGTGGAAGAATCTGAGAGTTGATCCTTATATGGAAGATTGATACTTTTCACTATCCTATGTGCAGGCTCCATCTTTTGTATTTGTGGATGAAATTGATGCTATTGCTGGAAGGCATGCAAGAAAAGATCCAAGGAGAAGAGCAACTTTCGAGGCTTTGATTGCACAACTTGATGGCGAGTTAGTGTTTTGATTCAATGCTTGTATATTTACAGACTTTTAGTTTTTGGCAACATCTTTAAAAATCCTTCTTGCATTAATTAGTTTTCTTGTCTGGTTATCAATAGGAAGGAAAAAACTGGTGTTGATCGGTTCTCACTTAGACAAGCTGTGATATTCATTTGTGCTACTAATAGGCCAGATGAATTGGATCTTGAATTTGTCCGTGCTGGACGCATTGATCGCCGTTTGTACATAGGTTTGCCTGACGCAAAGCAAAGGGTGGAAATATTTGGTGTGCACAGTGCTGGAAAGCAACTTGCAGAGGACGTTGATTTTAGGAAGGTAACTTGTCTACACACTGTTCTGTTGAACCTCTTGAACCTATATTTATGTTTCCTAAGCACAAAATGAAAATAATTAAAAGCAGCTGTTCTAATTTAAGATAACATTTACATGCAGCTTTGCAAAGCTTCTGCTTGCTCTATGTTTTTATTCTTTCCACCTGACATCAACGGTTCCATTTAAATTATATGTTTTAGTTTAGCTTTTACAATCAATTTCCTCACAATTTCTATTGGAAAATTGAGGTCAGCATTATCAGTTGTTAAAATCTTTACCCTCTTTCTACTAGTAAGATTTAGGATTCAGTTCAAAATAATAAACAATTATTGTGGTGCAAATAAGAGAAGCAATATGAATTTTACTTTGGAAAAAAAAAACTTTGTTGGCATCTGTTTTTTATATTATATATTGAAAAGTATATGTTTCTTAATTTTTGTAATTATCAATGCATGATGCTATTTGGTTATTTTGCTTTTAATAAAATAGTTGTGAATTCTTCTATAAAAAATGATATTTGGTTATTTTGCCACTATTTGTAGTATAAACTTCTTCCATGTACTTGTCTAGTGTTCTAATGAAATTATCTCCTTCAGTTTAACAAATGGTTAGGGTCTAAGAAGTAAGAAATTACAATAATCACTTGCCATTAGTACAATGCATAAATTCTAGGTCAAAAATCAAATGTCAAAAAGAGAGAAAAATGAATTTTGGGAGTGCTTGCCCATAGATTTTCATCATGGTCAATCACTATCTTCTGGTTGTCATAATCTTTGTTCCCTTTCCTTTGCTATCTGAATTATAGGAGTGGTTGACCATGTAATTGCTCTTCCTTATTTGATTTACAGTTGAAAGTTGATATCTTCCTCTATGTAAGTAAAAAAGAGTTTAATCAATCTTTTCCCTTATATTCAGGGTAAGGACATTTTTTTTGGATAATAAAAAAAGCCACTGGAATGATTAAAAAAGGCATTTCAGCCAGAACAATAAAAGAAGGAAGATAACTACGAAAGCATTTACAATCTGCAATCGGAGGCGTTGAGCACACAAAAGTCCCTCTAGTTAGTTAATAGTGCACCACTGCCGTTTGTTTACTTTGTATAGGGGATGGTGATTTGCTTAGGCTTGTTGGGGAGAGAAGCTGGCCCTCTTTTAGGCGCAGAGTCTATTGCTATTGTTTCATCCGTATTTTCAGAGTGAATAAGAAGATTTTCTGCTTGAGAGGGTTGTGCCTAACAGACAATTTAGTTATGTTGGTAAATTACTGAAGTCTTTTGATTAGGTGGTGCACCTTTGACCAGGTGGCGGGGAAGAGAAGAACATAGTTACCTTTTAAAATACCACCGTGTCAATCTGTAGTAGTATTGTTGAGTTGATTTCTTTGATTGCTTTTATTCATATATGCACTTATGTTATGTACTCTTTCTCATCAAGATTTTACTTGGTTTTAAATTTTCCCTACTAATATCTTCACCGTTCTCTCGTGACAGCTTGTCTTCCGTACAGTTGGTTTTTCTGGAGCAGATATTCGTAATCTTGTCAATGAGGCAGCAATTATGTCGGTAGGTAACTTTTTATTCAATAGCTGCAGAAAAGAGTGAGCTTCCTTTTTAAATCCTATTATTTTTCATCATACCCCAAGTCCTAAAGTCTGTTTGATAATAGTAAAATGTCTTCATTAGGTGGTCTCTAGCAAGCCATCGAGAGGTCATGATAATTGCAATCTATTTGTACATTGCACTATTGCAGCCCTCTTGTGTTTCTGTTCATCATTATTTTATAGTGGTGTCCAAATTTGTCTAAAAGTTTGTCTTTTGATTTGCATTGATATTTCTTGGCTTCTATTCTTTAATTCTAATGAATCTCGACTTCATATTAGGTGAGAAAAGGACATTCCAAGGTCAACCAACAAGACATTGTTGATGTCCTAGATAAACAACTGCTCGAGGGCATGGGTGTACTTCTTACCGAGGAAGAGCAACAGAAATGTGAAGAAAGAGTATAAATCTATGCCTTTTCTTTCTTTCTTTCATTTTTTTTTGGGTGTCATTCTCATGGAGATTGACTTTTCATAACTTTATGATTATTTTTCTTTTTGGTTATTGCACAATAGGTATCTTTTGAAAAGAAGAGACTGCTGGCTGTACATGAAGCTGGTCATATACTATTAGCACACTTGTTTCCTCGTTTTGACTGGCATGCCTTTTCTCAGCTTCTACCAGGTGGCAAGGTGGAATATCTGGCATAAACATAAATCTTGGATTCCACTTAAATCTTAATTATGTTGGACAAATAATCTGCTAACTGTGTTTCTTTCAACTCAAGTAGGAAACAGCAATTTCTGTTTTCTTCCCTCGAGAAGACATGGTTGATCAAGGTTACACCACCTTTGGCTACATGGAAATGCAAATGGTGGTAGCTCATGGAGGACGCTGTGCTGAACGTCTCATATTTGGTGATGACATAACCGATGGAGGAACAGATGACCTGGAGAAGATAACAAAGGTCACTATTTTTGGTCTCATATGATAAAAAGATTTTGGAAAAAAAAATTATTTTGATTTAATAAAAAGAAACAGAATTCACTGTCATGGCTTTTATACAGAATAAAGAATTAACATAATTATCTTCTGACGCGCGTAATGCTCTAAAATATTTTTTGCATGAAAAGGTGGTAATCAGATATTTTACTCTGCTGATCAATCAATTATTAAATGTTGGGAATTTAATATGCCCATTAAAAGAGTAGACGTTTAAGACAAATGATGTGTAGCTTTTTAGAAGCTTGAGAATTGATTTTTTGCAAAGCTTTAAGAGCAAATTACAAGTCCAGGAAGAAATCTTAGACATAAAAAGCTTTCTTGAGAAAGTGACTTGGAAGTTGGAACTAAACTAACAGATTGCTCTTTTTATTTTGAAACACTTCATTCTCATCTGGCTATGCACAGCCTCGTCCTTGGAAATGGAACTCAGAGAGCATGAGTGGCTTTCATTGAAGGTTTTGTCGTGCTCAATGGCCAAATGTGAAGTTTGAGATCATAATTCAATCATAAAGGATATCTTATTTTGCTTGTGAGGCCTGTTTACAAATTCCCATGTTAAAACTTAATCAAAGCGTACTGCATTACATGTTACTCCTGAGTTCTTTTGTGGCTCCCTGGCGGGGCTTAGTAAGGAATATTTCAAAGGACATAAATTCAACTGTCTGGGATGTTACTGGGGGAACAAGTTTATGTTTAAATGTATTTGAGATTTTTTTATTGTTAGTAATTAATGTAGAAATATTCTGTTGTTGTATCTGACATTTTGGTTTTTTTTTATAATTGCCAAAACCCTAAATCTTACGGGTGACCTGTTTAGAAAACTGCAATTTATGGTCCATTGCAAATGCAATATAAGATCAAAATTTTAGTCCAAAATCAGTATTTCCATATACACACACCCCCCTGGAAAACCGCAATTTATGGTCTACTGCAAATGCAATATAAGATCAAAGTCCAAAATCAGTTTTTCCATATATACACACAGCCCCCCTCATGTTTATAACATTAACATTTAATAACCAAAATGAAAATTGACAAGGTGCTTTTTGGGCGACCATTTTATTATCTTGAATAAATCATTAGACATGAATGCATTTTTGTATATTCAAGAGGAAGTTTACATTTTACGGTTTTGGCTTCTGTTACTACTTCAGGTTCAATTTGCAATCTCTACATTTCATTATTTCCTACACTTCTACAAACTTTTCTTGTGTATAATGTCTCCCTTTCCTACGATATTCAGTTGAATGAGATGCCACTCAATTATGTATGTGTTTTAAAATTCTTTTCTTCCTAGAAAGGGCAGGTACGTGATAACTAATGTTATTAAATTTTGACCTGTAGTTAATTTTTTTCTGTCACCCGTCTTTTCAGATTGCCAGGGAGATGGTAATTAGCCCTCAAAATTCAAGACTCGGCCTTACTGCTTTAACCAAGAGGATTGGAATGGCAGATCAACCAGATAATCCAGATGGAGAATTGATAAGATATAGGGTATATTATTCTTCTATCAGTGATTCACATAAGACTGAAATAAACCAATATTTTTCACTTTTGATTCAGTACTCTTAATCTCGATATACTGATTCATCTTTTGCCTCCTAATGTGTCAGTGGGATGACCCGCAAGTGATTCCAACTGACATGTCGCTTGAAGTGTCGGAGCTGTTTTCCAGAGAGTTGACGAGGGTAACTTCTATCTCCATTGCTCTATCCTTGTGTTATGAAGGGGACACATGCATAGAGAACATGGCTCTTTTTACATGATTCATTGCGTCAATCCTGCTTATCCATTATAATAAGATTGAACATCTTGCCAATATGGAAATATTTACGACAAATTGATTGATCATAACCATACATTTCTACTGACCCCCAAATTAGAAAGGTCTTTAAGTCTAGACATAGAAGAGGTTATACAACTGATTCCCAATGCCCGTTGTCCAAAAAAAAGGCAGTTTTGTACCAGGGCAGGCTTTTTTGTCTTCCATTGTGAATCAGTATTTTTTCCTCCAATTGGCAGGATTTTTTGTAATTACAAGTGGGCCTTTTTTGGGGGGGCTTTTTCACTTGTCAATGAAAGACTTCAGTTTATTATAAAAAAAAAGGGAAAAAAAAAGGCAGTTTTAAGACAGTCTACGTCTGGTGTATATTTACTGGTTCCCTGGTACAAAATTAGCACTGGACTGTTCTCAGAGCTCATCGTTTGATATTTGAAGATTTATGTTTTCTGAATGTGTGTTTTGTGCAGTATATTGAAGAAACTGAAGAAATTGCCATGAGTGGTTTGAAGGATAACAGGCACATACTGGACATGATAACTGATGAACTGTTGGAAAAGTCTAGAATAACTGGTTTGGTATGCCAATGCACATTTTTTTCCTTTAAACTGTTGACAATACAAACTCAAAATAAAGATTTAGTGCATGCCCCCGACCCCTCGAAAAAATGCCCATACACATAACACATATACATGTACATTTATTTACATCCAGAGTAAGGGTCCTCGATCATACAGAAAATGATTAGACCAAAGGCTACTAGTATCCATTGTAATTATCTACTAGCCCACTACTCTCATGAGCTGAATATGAGAATTGGGGCCACCGGGACTACTACTTTGCAATGGGAAAATATTTATCTAATGTTTTGCATCAAGGTTATTGAAATTTCCTGAAGTCATTGTTTTTTTTTTTTAATATTTTTTTAGAGCCAAACTGGTAGAAATTTCATTTTCATTCAGTTCTCCCCCTTTTCGATTTTCAATTTTAAATATTTTTAGCTAAATGAAAATTCATGATTTTAGGAGTTAAATTATTATGGCATTCCCTTTATCTCTCTACGTTTCTTGTTGTAGGAAGTTGAAGAGAAAATGAAGGGCATGTCGCCAACCATGTTTGAGGACTTTGTCAAGCCATTCCAGATAGACTTGGACGTGGTAATTCTTCTCGTTAGCCATTTTTGTTTGTATTTATTCAAAACCGTGGCAGTTTCCCTTTAGACCCAATTTAATTGGGAAATCTTCCATGCCAACGAGATCAAGAGGTGATGATATTGAGTAGAAGAAAAGAGTAATTTTCTTGAGCTTGTCATTATTGTAGGAGGGAGCACTGCCTCGTAAGGATAAACTGCGATACCAGCCATTGGACATTTATCCTGCTCCACTGCACAGATGATGAGGGGGTTCTAACTGTTGCTGCTATCAGCTGGTCTTCACAGTGCCGTGCTTCAATGGCGGAGGAAGGACTCGGTTTACTGTTGCAGACATGAATCTTAAGGCTTCGGCACAATCAAACATTTCAAATAATTCTAAGGTGGATCAGTCTAGTAGCCAAGAAGCCTCGCATATTTGCTAGCCAACCCAACTGGACCAAGTACGGGAAAAATCTGACACAGCCTCCTTCAAATCACCTTCACTGGCTGATCATCAATAGCAATAACCATCCACTCCTATTTAGATTGGTCTTGGTGATTTTGTTGTATTATTGTTTTTTTTCCTTATTTCTATGTATATTTGTTGGATTTTACAATAATTAGTAGTGAAAAGAAAACATTATTTAGTGGTTTGAGTGAGTTTTAACAGTTTAATTCGAAGGAAAACTGTACAATATTTTTTGAGAAGCATTACTTTTACTGATTATAGAGAGTGTGCAATTTCTGGAAAACCACGAATTTGTAACATAACGAACTAGAAAGTGGTCAATGCCACTTTTATCAATACAGTTTCATAACGTGTTGCCGTAATATAGCGTTTTTTTTTTGGATAAAGATACTGTTACGGAAGCCATATTTGGATTCTAGTATTTTTTTTAAATATATTATTATTTTGAAAGTATTATAGATATATTTAATAATTATATTTTATTAAATAGTTTTTAAAAAATTACACAAACTATTTTGAATTATAAGGGTTAAATTAACTACACATGTAAAACTTCAATTTAAACACTTGTCCCTTAAATTATATAAAGTGTTAAAATTAGATCCATAATAATTTATATTGATAAATTACTTTCTTAAATTATTAAATTAAATTCTTGAAAATTACCATTAAATTCATAAATTCGTTCATAATGTCAATAAGATGGGGAGGGATAAGATCAGAGAATACTTATCATCACGGAGTTGACAAAATTTTATGGATTCAATTGTAATGGTTGACAAATTTAAGAGGTTAATTATTTAAATTAAAAGTTTGAGAATGCCAGCGTTGAAACTCTATATTTCGGTTGGTTTTTTTTTTTTTTTTTTTTTTTTTTAAGATATTACATTAAATTAGGGGAGAGGGACTCGTCGAACCTTCGACGGAAGGGAGTAGGTGCCTAACCGATTGAGTTATGCAGTCGTTGGCCGGTTGGTTTGTTTTTTAATTCTCACCTGAACGGAAAATAAAGCTCAAATAAGCTCATTCAGTGATTCTCGACGGGACTCAAACCGGGGGGAGAGACGTGATTTTGCCCTAATCGAAGAAGCAAGCTAAATTTACTGGAATTTCCTGGAATCATTGTTCATATACCCAGACACCATGGATCAAGAAACCCTAATTGACGAAAATTTCCCCCTATTTTCCAAATCTCATAAGAAACATAAACCCTCTCAAAACCCCACCGCCGCCTCTATTTCCGCCGTCGTCGAAAACATTGCTCAAAAACCTCTTCCGATCGAAAAATCCTCAGACCTCACCAATACGTCCACCAATAACATCACATTTTCAGACCTAGGATTAGCCGAATGGATTTCCGTTACCTGCAAAGAACTCGCTATGCGGAAACCCACGGCGGTTCAATCTCATTGTATCCCCAAAATCCTAGGTGGTCTCGATGTTCTTGGTATTGCTCAAACTGGGAGCGGCAAAACGGCGGCGTTTGCTTTGCCGATTCTTCACCGACTTTCCGAAGGCCCTTTCGGTGTTTTCGCGCTGATCGTTACTCCCACTAGGGAATTGGCTTATCAATTGGCTGAGCAGTTTAGGGCATTGGGTTCTTGCTTGCATTTGCGATGCTCTGTGATTGTTGGAGGGATGGATAAGCTGAGTCAAGCTCAGAGTTTGTTAGCGAGGCCTCATGTTGTAATTGCTACTCCAGGGAGGATTAAGTTTTTGCTGGAGGAGAATCCTGAGATTCCTATTGTGTTCTCTAAGACTAAGGTGTGTTATGCTCATATTTCACTACGTTGTGCTGTGCTGTTGATTTCTATATTTAGTAAGGATAAATTGCATAGCTGTTATTGGTTATGTCGTGTTGTTGTCGGGTGCATAGTGATAAATATTTACTACCGAATGATTTACAGTTGGATGGTTGTGTTTATAATTTTGAGTACATAATCAAGTGTCCTATCGAAAAACTTGTTATATAAAGTGAGTCAAGTATTATATGGATTTGATGAGTATGGAAGGTCAGAGGATTACCAGTACTTAAAAATGAATTATTAGTAGTTTGGAAATTTGGAATACTAATGTGATCCAAGAAGTAATGGCATTAATATTTGTGATATCATTTCTTATCCAAAAAAAATCTGTGCTATCATTTTAAACTGCAATGATATCAGTGTGAGTGTGACATGGAATTTATAGCTGAGAATTTATCAATACCTGAGTAGAAGTTCACATTTTTTAATCGTTCACACAAATTATATAACTATTGTTGCAAACTGAGATGGAAGGAAAATAATTACTTAAGAATGGTTAAGTTGATACTTAAAAAAAATCAGAAATAACTGCATATTCCTGCGCAGAAAGGAAGATTTTTTCCCCATGTGTGAGGATGATAAAACCGAACAAAGTGTTGCTTGTTCTTTCATGTTGTTTTTCTTGTTCATATTATTTCCAGTTCTTCTAGCTTATAACCCAAATGCTTTTTGGAATACGAGATTATCTGATAATATATGCTAAAAGATCGCTTTTTTCAGTTCCTAGTTTTGGATGAAGCAGATAGAGTGTTGGATGTTGGCTTTGAAGAGGAATTAAAAGTAATATTTCAGTGCTTGCCACGTAATCGTCAAACTCTACTATTCTCTGCAACAATGACAAAAGATCTGGAAACTTTGCTTGAGCTTTCTGCAAACAAGGCTTACTTTTACGAGGCTTACGAAGGCTTCAAGACGGTTGATATGCTTAAGCAGCAATATTTATTTATGCCCAAGAATGTGAAGGATGTTTATCTACTACATGTTTTGTCTAAAATGGAAGACATGGGTATTCGTTCAGCTATCATATTTTTCTCAACTTGCAGGCATGGTTTCTACTTGGCCTTCATCTCTCCTCGCTTCCTCCCTCCTTCTCTCTTCCTCTCATACACACACGAACACAATCTTCATGCCTTGATGTTAGGATGGGAATAAAGGGCATATTAGTAAATAGTGTGAGAGTTATAAATAGAGTATGTAGGAATGGTGTTGGGGCATCCGAGATATTAGTAAAGTAGTCATTAGACTATTGAGGGGGAGAGAGCTAAGCCTCTTGAATGCTTAGCAAGTTATTGTAATTGTTCTATTATCGTATTAATATCAGTTCAGATCTTATCAATTGGTATCAGCGCTGTTCAATCCTTGGGAATGTTCTCATGACCATCTAATATTTGTAAAACTTGTTCTGAGATGTCTTGGCATAAATCTAACTTCCTTAGTTAGGTTTTCAGTATTAATATAATTCTTTTTATATGACTTGGTATTTTTATATCTCAATGACTTGGTGGTTCATACTTTTTAATTCATTAGTTCCTTTAAGTTAATTGGTGGTAACTCTTTCTTCTACAACTGCATGCAGAAGTTGTCACCATTTAGGCTTGTTACTTGAAGAACTTGATCAGGAGGTAGCAGCATTGCATTCATTTAAGGCACAGTCTCAGAGGCTTTCTGCTCTCCATCAATTCAAATCTCAACAAGTTTCTATTTTGCTTGCAACTGATGTTGCTAGTCGGGGTTTGGACATTCCAACAGTTGATCTTGTTATCAATTATGATATTCCAAGGTGCTTTTTTTTTCAAATTGTTTTATGAGCAAGTTGAAGTGTTCCATGAATGTTTTGGGACATAGTATAATAACATTTCAATTCAGGTTTCCAAGAGATTATGTTCACCGTGTAGGCCGTACTGCTAGAGCTGGCAGAGGTGGATTGGCTGTGAGCTTTGTTACCCAGGTAAGTTTTACTGATGTGACAGATAATTTTAACTTTTTTAATTTGATATTTTTGTTGGGTCATTAAAATTCAGAATCAAATGGTGTGAATCTTGGGTTTTGCAGAATGATGTGAATCTTATTCATGAAATAGAGGCTGTTATTGGAAAGCAATTGGAGAATTTTGAATGCAAGGAGGATGAGGTCCTTGAAAATATTACAGAAGTAAGTTTCGAATGCTTTGGTGTTTTGTATGCTGATATTTAATTCAACTTCACAGATCATCTTAATGGAAGTAGTTAACTTCTGAATTTGGTGGGGGAATTAAAACATGTTGTTGACACCACGTAATACTTATCACAAGTTGAATTCATGTGGAGGTAAGAAAAAAGTTGCCGCTGCTCTACTGTAGTATTAGATCACGAAGTTCTTATCACAAGAGTTCTTTTTGGTGAATTGGTTTGTCATTATGTGCGTAAGGACGTCTTGGAATAGATCTAAAGGCACGGTTTTCAATTTATAAACCAAGTAGTGAGCAATAGACACTTGCTATTAATGTGGAGTAACTTTGATGAGAATTTAATTACCTAGGTACTGGTATACAGGCCAAGACTTGAATATTCTTGGTGCTACTGCACTAAGGTTGTATTAATCGTTCTGTGGTTCAATATCAATAAATTTGCACTAAACAATTGTGATAATAGTAATCGTTTCTTATTTAAAAAAAACAATTGTGATAATAGTAAGCTGATTCCTCATTTATGCTAAGAAATTACTATATTACTTAATATTTACAAATTGGTTAAAGAATTTTGTGATGCCAAGGTGACAATAGAATATAGATAGACCATTCTTTCTTGACGTTGTTATCAGTACATCTGAAGTGAACAAATTTAACTCAGCGGAGTTCTTTTTCTTTGCTGATGATTTTGCAACGATTGTGCGCAGGTTTACAAGGCTAGACGTGTGGCAGCAATGAAGATGATGGATGACGGATTTGAGGAGAAGGTAAAAGAACGAAAGAAACAGAAGTTAAAAACACTTTCAGAGAAAGGATTATTAAAGAAAAAGAGCAAAAAGAGAAGAAGAAAAGAAAAATCTTCCAAGTAGTTGGCAGTTATTGCCCGTACTTATAATTCTTGAAAGAACACGGGCAGGGAGATGAGAATATCATCTACCATCATGAAGAACAATATTTCCTCTCCAAATATTTGATGATGCCTGTTACTAAGTGTAATTATTCCCTGCCGGCTGCCGTCTCTTATCTTTTTACTCTTTGATGATAAAGTGGGTTATGCACAATTTTGCAATTGAGTGATAATAGTAAACAAGAATTATATATTCACTTAGATTGGGGAATCTTGAGCAACGTGAGCCAAAAAGTGGAGTAGGTTAGGTTATAAGTTTTTTTTTTTTTACTCGAGACGTCACGTTAAATTGGGGAAGGGAAAACTCGAACCTTCGATTTCAAGGGAAGGTTATAAGTTATTAGTGAGTAATTTTCTTTAATGTATGTAATATATTATGCTTAATTTTGAAATTTTAT
The DNA here is from genome assembly GCA_028015215.1 of Gynostemma pentaphyllum. Taxonomy (NCBI): domain Eukaryota; kingdom Viridiplantae; phylum Streptophyta; class Magnoliopsida; order Cucurbitales; family Cucurbitaceae; genus Gynostemma; species Gynostemma pentaphyllum. The sequence goes on from CM051355.1 coordinate 17,925,048, forward strand.
GCTTGTTATTTTTTCATTCTAAAAATGGATTTATTTTTTTTTGCGATTTTTCATTATTTTTGTTTTTTAGAATTGCAAAACAAAAACTAATCCTAAAAAATGATTGATTTTCTACAATGAATTATTCTCATTTTTACCGTAGCGAGTTAGAGGATTGAAAGTGGATATACAAGCTCTTGAACCAAAGTTAATTGTATTTATTTAAAAACTTATAAATATTTGATGAGTTCAAAACCATATTTAAACGAGCACATTACTCTCCTATGGGATTTGGACATGGACTGACTTATAGCTCGAAATAATGATTCCAAAACATCTTGAATCATCCAAATCGGAATTCAAACAAAGAAGTTATGCTAAAAAAAATTAACAACATTGAAGGGGAGAAGTCTCATTGAAATAATTTGGAACTATAAAAATATAATTTGTCATTTTCAAACCACATGTGTTCATACATTTGGCAAAAAACTCGAGATCTTATTTAAATTTTAAGCTTCTTTTAAATTTTATTGCATAGAAAAATGCTTAAGATGAATTGTAATTAATAAATAGTAAAATAAAGGTTTAGAAACTATTTTGATTCTAAACCTCGACAAGTTTACTAAACTCTATTTTAATCCCCAAATTTAAAAATCAGTGGTACAATGCCAAAACTCTTTTTCCCCTATTTAAATCTAATTGTTCTTTGTCGTTTTTTTTTCTCTTTTACTCGAACCTACAATTAAAAAAAATAGAGATCATTAACATCGGACCATTACAGCTGCTGTAAGAAAGAATTGTATTCAAGGTTCAATAACTTGTTTCACACCAAAACATTTATCTACTTCCTATTGACAAAAATACACACGACCTTCAAGACTGTAGAACAGAATGAACCAATTATATAATTTAACCATAACAATAATGGCTCAACAATCCATTTCAACAACTATGACCTTGGTGTTTTGTGAGCTTTTGTTTGGCTAGCGGCGGCTTGCAAAACACGCAGGCGGCCAGCAACTTCTGTGAAGGATGGCCGCTCTGAAGGATTTGGTGCCCAGCAATGTTCCATCAACCTTCTCCACTCAGGATCACAGTAACTTGGAATGGTTGGTCTCAGTGAATTATTCACAATACCCCCTGGCACATGAGGAATGATATAGCGATCAAGATTCATCTTTTAGAGAAAATAGAATCGCTAATCTCTCGGGATAGAATGGTAAAAAATAGTGGATCTAAACTAGAATCCGTTCAAGGTGCTAAGATTTTTCTGAAAACTAAAGCTGTCGTTAATGGTCGTCATCAACTAGTTTTTTATGAGAGAGTTAACTTTCAATGAGAAGATAGTTAATGGTCATCTAGTTAGCGTGTTAAATCTTACAGATTCTGAGTAGTTTTTATTTTCCTTTTTTTATATGTGGGAGATATACGAGGATAAAAGATAAAAAGGTTCAGAATATCCAGAAATTAAAAAGGGAGATACTTAGTATAATAACTTGCAGGGAAGAAGCTCAAGAAGTTTAAATATCGCACCTATGATAGCACCATAATGCATGTTGGCATACGGCTCCTCTCCTGTGAGAATTTCCCATAAAACAATACCGAAAGAGAACACATCAACCTGTATATCAACAATTGACATGAATAAAAAGGTTAGGAATGGATATGCAACCATATCGAAATACCATGCTCGCGTTTTTTATATTCCCACTAAAAATATAAGCATTTTACATTTGAAAATAAATCATGCAAACAGATTATCTTCCATGAAGCTTTGAGCCTTTGACAGGGTACTCGGAATATTTTCAAAATTTGAGACTGTCAAAATAGAAGCAACAGATAGATGCCACAAGTCATGGTAAACTTATGTGAATCTACAAGATTGCAGTAGTCACAAAAAAAACTCTGGTTAAATTCGAAGTAGTGCATATAATAAGTCAATGGCACATGATATATCTCACCTTCTCAGAAACCTTGTTGCTGCTACCATTTAGTAGTTCAGGGGCCATCCATGGAAGCGTTCCTCTCACACCACCAGAAACCAAGGTATTTCTCTTGATCTTTGAAAGGCCGAAATCAGCAACCTGGAATAGAATACAAGGCTCAAATGCATAGAAATGCATCATATCTTAATTCTTTAATGGTTAAAGTATAAGAAAATAGCACAAGCCATCAAGACTACCTTGCAAATTGGTCGCTGAGGATCTTTCAAGTTCACAAGCAAATTATCACATTTCAAATCAAAATGCACAATGTTTTTTGAATGTAAATATTCCATTCCAAATGCTGCATCCATAGCAATAATTAGCCTCTTACGGCGATCAAGATGCCTGCGATTTTAAGGTTGGTAAAATGTGAGAGTTATAATGAAAGATTTGTAGAGACTAGAGAACATAAAGTAGAAGTGGACTACTGATGAATATATTAGTATTACACTTGAGCATAAATCAATTTTCCTATCTTATTAACCATCCATTAATTCACTAAATGAATGGAATCATTTTAGCTTTCATTTGGATAGATCCGGAAATGTACTGAACTAAAAGCCGAGAAACAACAAATGAGTCTTACTTATCCTTGCAAAGCAAAACATGTCGAAGGGAACCATCAACCATGTACTCTGTCACAGTAGCCAACGTTCCACCAGGACCATCTTGGACAACACCATAAAATGCGACCACGTTGGGATGGTGAAGTTTTGAAAGAATGTCAGCTTCCCTCCAAAACTCTACAGTCTACAGTGAAAAAATGAAGGTTTTAATGGAACAAAAAGAAACCATGGAGATGCCCATTATTAGAAAACAACATCATGACAAAACAATCAGCAATATTAGTAAAATCACAATGAATGCATAAATGATTTAGAGAAAAAGAATATGTTTTGGTCCTTGTCTCCTTATTGGTGTTGTCTTTGTGGAAACGATCACGAGTCTGCAAATCATTTATTCATTCATGGTGATTTTACTCGTGTTCTTTGAAGCAGGATTTTCACTCATTTTGATATTTATTGGGTTATGCCTTTGAATATTCGCTCTCTCTTTTCCATCTCCCCTTTTGGTTCAAGAAGAAATCGGAAGGGCATTTTTTGGGATTGTGTTGTGGCAGCCCTATTTTGGGTGATTTGGACCAAGAGGAATAACCGCATAATCAACAATATGGCTCATGAACGTCATCATATTTGGGATTGCCTTTTGTATTTCATTTATTTATGCTCTAAAAACAATGCGCACTTAGATTTTGGTTTAACTTTTTCTTCGTTGTACCTACCTTGACACTCCTTTTTATTTGTGTAATTTCTTTTGGAGGTCTTCTCAACCTCTTGTACATTTCTTTTATTTTAATATAATAGTTGTGAATTCTTCCCCCAATTAATGTGAGGAAGTAATAATGCGCTAAAAAATATTACTAATAATGGTAATCCTAACAACCACAATGATGATGTAGCATCAATAAAAAACCAAATTGTTACCAATCTCTCTAGCTCTGATGATCGACCCATAAAGCAGGTTTTTTTAATTCTCTTAATAGCGACATCCGTTCCCCTCCACTTTCCGTGATATACAGTTCCAAAAGTACCAGAACCCAATTCCTTCAACTCTTCAAGGTCGTCATTCTTTATGACCTACATGCAGAAGGTAAGAAAAATTCAAAGATAAAAGATCTGAGAAAGCAGTACATATAAAAAGATAAGTAAAATTCATGATTCGATCTATAAAACAACCAGAGTTAACTGGTTCAAATACAAGGTGTAAAATGAATGATGAATAAAGAATAAAGGGGTAGAAAAAGTGATTGAACGCACCATAAGAGGAAATTATGTATTGAATAGGATTTTTTTTTAAAGAGGGACAAATATGTATTGGATAGCATGGCAGAAACATACCTGTAAAGTAGTCATATCAAAGACTCCCAAAGCAGGATCTTGAGAAGGGTTTAGATTCTAACTTACCATCCTGCAAGGAGGAGGATTTTTTTTCAAGAAAAGACTTGTTTCTGTACTAGACAGATTGCCAAGTATATGAATTTATTCGACAAAGGAATATGAACACAGTTATAACTGAGTTACCTCATGCCCATAATCTAATGTTTTCAGGTTTTCCATCATAGCATCAAATTGCAAACTATCAGTGCCATTCAGTTGGGAATGATCATAACGAGAAAGAAAATCGGAAGTGTCAGTTCCATCAATCCCATGTAATACTTTCTGGTCTTCTTCACCAAAATTGAGCTGGGAATCTGAATGAACCGCTAAAGGTGTAAACTCATCCCCTCCAACATTCTTAGGTGCAGGTGGAAAACCAATGTGGTCTTGGTCTATAAGAGAAACATCATTTTGAACAAAGTTTTCTTGTGCTAAATTATGAAAATATGACCAGTGCTTGGGGTCATGATTTTCAACATTTACACTCAAACCTGTTCCATCTTTGTGCAGTTGGCTAACATTTAGTGAATCCTCAGAAGGCATTGTTTTGGAGAATATATCAGATAAGAAATCACGAGGAAACCGATCATCAATGTCAATAACAATGTCCCCCTGCACTGGTTTGGAATCATTTACCAAGGCTACTTTTTCATTAGCATTGTTAATTGAACTTTCTTCCTTAGAAAATGATTTACTTTGCTCAAGACTGATATTATTATTACATCCAATGCTAACAACCTTACCCAAGTCGGGCTTCGAAACACTCAATGCAGAATCCTCATGATGCTTTACAGAAGTTACTTGTCCAACAGCAGATAATACTGATTCAGGTCTGCCTAATTTCAACCCTGCAAGTTTCTCGTTACTATTCACAGGGCTATTTAACCCTGCACCAACCTTAAGAATCCCATCTTCTTTTGGACCATCTGTAACTTCAAAGTTGTTTTGTATTGCAGGCTTCAATTCAGTTTCACCATCTTGTGAAATATGCCAATTTCTTCTGCTCACTGCATCATCAATATTTTTACCTTCTTGGATTTGGGAAAGCTCATCTTTCCTGATTTTAGTGGCAGAATATGATGGTTTTTCCATGGTAATGTAGTTTTTAGCTTCACAATTACTGCTATCATGCAATTTAACAACAGATTCTGGAATTTGTTCCTGCGGTGAAATATCAGATTGTGAATGAGAGATAAGAAATTGGGAGCCATGAGAATCATCAGACTTTGACAGTCGATTTAGTAACTCTTCTGGCTCCCTTGGAATCCTCTCTGAACGATATACTCTCTGGGAAACAATTGGAGGCTCATGGAGACTCAAATCAACCATCTTTGACTCACTCTCAGTATAACCATGGGAATAAGCATTATTTGATGTCAAGTTATGAATCTTGTTATCAATAATATCAGTTGATCCAGAAACTTTGGTAGTATCTCCAGTAACTGACATTGAAGAAATCCCTTCAAAACCACGGAGCTCTGCCACCTTTTGGGGATTTAATAAGGGAACCTCTGCTTGAGCCGTGGAAACTGGAATTGATTTTTTATCGAAAGAATTATAGGTTATTAGGTTGCCATCAATTAAATGAGAAGGAATTGAAGAACCACCGCTCTCAGGATGAATCTCTTGCTCAAATGAACCATCAAACTTAGCCTTCACCTGCGTTAGTGGTATCTCTGGATACTGTCCTTGAACCTCACCAAAAACCTGCTGATTTACAAATCCATGAAGAGACGTTGATGGAAACAGTTCACCAGAAGGGTAACTATGGGGAAGATCATGACCTTGGTGTGACTCCCTAGTTTCTCCACCATTCATCATATGTCCATGGTAAGCCTGTATGAAGGCTTCGTAAGCATTAGAGGTGTTTGGCAAAACCGGTGGAGAAGGGTTCAAGGTTGATGAGGAAATAATTCCAGCCAAAGCTGATGCATTAACATCAACTGAGTCCCTTAGAACTGCACTCCTTTCAATACTCTGTCCATCTACCTCAGCCAGATTATTGGCAGAAGAGCTTGCTAAGCCATGCGGGTTTGAGTTTTTTCTCATACCTCCGTCCATGCCATTGACTGCAACAACATACTGGATCTCAGAGTCACTATCCATACTCCCCATCGAAAACTGCGCCTCATCCAGATCACTCATAGAAAACAGAAAAATTCTCAGTTTTTTAGATTCTTTTCCATCTCTGAACTCATTATTACACTCCTCCAGCATGTTCTGCAGATCCTCATCGCATGAAACTGAAACCAAGGCATCGAGATCCTCCCCAGGAAGTTGATATTTAATTACATATGTTTGATTATATATTGATGACGTTTTCTGCATAAGCTCCAGCCAAGTGATGTCTTTTTTTATCCGGATGATGCGTGTTTCACCCCCAACATATCTCAACTTACTATCACTTGGACGGGGTAAAATCTTCCCACCAAAACTGCAAAGAACTTTCATTTTTGTTGATGAGCTATCAGATGTTCCAGAAGAGGCATAACCATGACCAATTCCACGACCACTGTCATATCTTGATGAATCACGTGATTTGTGATGAACTGATCCATGATTATTTCTGTTTCCATGTGATGAGGAGTTCTTTCGCTCAAACTCCTTTGACCCCTTTTCCATTGAAGTAACCAATGCAATATCTGAACCATTTTCAGACTCAGTATGACTAAGGCCTAAAATTCCTTTTAAATCCATATAGCCTGATGCACAACTAGGGTCACTAACTGTGTCTGAAATGAGAGGTTTCCTAGAATTTGTGCGGTCACGCATAAACTCAAGGGCAAACTCCTCACCCGTCTGTATGGAGTAATTAAGGACAGGCTTAACCTCTGACATCCTACGGTCCATGGTTCTTCCATCACTTTGCATGTTGGTGATGCTCACAGGCTTTGGTATTGATGATTTAAATACAGGCTGAAGTTCCCCATATCCAAATTCCATGGAAGTGCACTGTAATTGTTTATTTCTCGACTGTTCCATATCATCATGATTTGCTAACTTTATAGTTATCTAAACTTGAACTTGCTCAATCAGACACATACCAACAGGAAAAAGTCTTCTTAAATATCAGATTGCTAACTCTAGAATCCCGGGAGGTGAGACAAAAAAAAAATTACAACATCAGAAACGGTAATATAAATTAGCTGAAGCACATTGATTTGCAAATAAGAGGTTTTTAAATAGAAAATATCAAAGTTTCAGCATATGAGAATGCATTAGATAAGATAAAGATATCCAGAATTCTAATTAGACCCAAAAATCAAAGTGCTCAAGAATTTTTGAGATATTACATCAAATTGGGGGAGGGGAGACTCGAACCTTCAACTTTATGGGGGAGGAAGCAAGTGCCTAACCAGTTGAGCTATGCTCATGTTGGCAAAAGTGCTTAAGACTGAAGGAAGACATATGCAGACCATTTGAGCTCCTAAGCAGTAATCAAGTCAACCTACTTACTCCAATCAATTCAATTAAACTTTTGATCCACGCTGTAATTGATTAATATCATGCATTTTTTATTTCCTAGGCTGATTGAACTCGATCAAAAACTCAAAAGTCTATACGATCAGTGTAAAGTCGATCCATTAAAAAAGTAAAATATAACAACACTAAAGTTTTCAGTAAATTCAACATTCCAATCACCAGTACGCTGTTTACTATATCATTTACAATCATCAACACGTTGTTAGGTCAAAAACTATAATTCAGATTCATCTAACCAGAACAAAATTTCAATAAAACAAACACTAAATTTCTGACAAATTCAAGAATTCATCACACTAATCAACATCAGATCAAGAACTAATCTTCAAAATCTTAATCGGATCCACATAAAAAAAACAACAACAACAAAGTACCTGCTGAATTAACACCATAAACCAAACCTCCCGAAGAAGGTTTATAAAGAAAATCGATAATCCAGCCGCCAAAGAAAGCTTGAAGAATCCATTTCGAAACTAAATTTTCCCTCACTTTCTCCTTCTCCAAACACTTTCACCTTTTGATTTGACACAATTGAAGCAAAAAAAATATATATATAATAATAAAAGTAAGAACTTTTTCTTCGATTCGCTTCAGGAAATTTCAATTCCTTTTTCACTTCGAAAAATTAAAAATGGAAGCTCGATCTTCTCGCTGAATAGCTGGAAATTCCCTTTCCTTTTTTTTTCTTTCTTTTTTTCGAATTAGCGAATAAAATATTCTTCGCCAACAGTCAAACAAAACGAGAAGCAAAGCAAGGCAATCCTTAACCAGTTTCCATAAAAGCCCTTGTTATCTGATTGATTTACGATATTGCCATTATCTTTCTACCTGTTTTCCGCGTTGACAAATGATATATCTCCAGTGTCAGTGAGAAATTATAAATAAAAGAATTACCCGCTCGTGATGTATTCCACGTGGCGTTATATGGACCGAACGATTAGAGGGAATGAGATCTGATATGCCTTTTGTGAGACCCACTTGCATGACGGACGGTAAGGTAATTTTTCTCTCTCTTTAAAAATAAATGCTACGTCATTTAAAAAAATATAAATTTTCAGACTCAAGTGGGTTTTTTTCAGAAACATAACACAAAACAACCTCTCAATCCCTATGATATGGTTCCACGTAGCACTTACCCAGTATGCAAATTTTCATCATTCTTGAAAGCCACGAAAATTGAGGGAAATTTTATACAACTCCGCAATATATATAATGTTTTCTAAAATTATTCGTAAATATATAAACTTAAAAAAAAAATTGTGAATTAGTAACATCAGTTATTATATATAAGGTGTTTCAATGATTACATACTTAAAATAATAAATAATATTATAAATCAGTAAAATCAATAATTACGTATAAAGTGAATCAGTGAATGTAAAATCAATGATTACATATGCAAAAATTAAATCAGTGATAATTTTGTAATATTTACACGTGCGGATTCGAGTTTTAGGTAAATATTGGATTTGATTTGCTAAATGCAAGAGCCCCTTAAAATGAAAGTGTCTTCCCTTCTCATTTAGTCGGGGATGGGGAATACATTCTCATCTCTGATCTCGAATCCAATTTTTTAATAATATTTTATATATTTTATTTGTATTCTTATCTTTATTTATTGAAAATAAATAAGTAAATATATATATATATATATAATATATCATTATAAAATTAATTATTTAAACTAATAAATTATAAAATGATTAGTATTATGTTTTTTTATTTTTCTTAAAAATATATAATTTGTTTTTTATTTTTTTTTAAATAAAATTAAAATATGAAACAAGAAACAGAAAAAATTCTCCTCAAGGAATCTTCGAACCCATCTCTGATTACCTGATTCGGGGATATGTGTCAGGTCGGGTCTAGGATGGAGAGTGCATCCTCGACCTTGACCCTCCCCATTGTCATCCTAACTAGTTTTAATTTTATAAAATCTAAAGAACTTACCTTTATTTATATGAAAATAAATATTTATCCATCTTATTTATATTGATATGTATGTATTTTTAGATCACAAATCTCTTAATTGATATTGGGATCAATATCAAATATTTTCAGTCACCCTCATTTTAAACTGGTAAAATAATATTTATAAATATATCAAATATATTGTATATGTCTATCAGTTATATACCATATATCACACTCTATTAATAGTTATGATGTGAAATGATTATTGTATATTAGTCATTCAATATTATATTATTTTTAAAAAATGACATATTTTTATAAATATTTTTTTAGAGATGATAAATTTATAATTAAATACTTGAAAATGTTGACAACCATACAAATTTTAAATTAATTTCCCTAATTTAAAAGACAGATTAACAAATGTGGTTGGGATCCAATGGTAAAAATTAATAGATTGTAATGGTCAAATAAGCAAGGTGGTGAGAGTCAAATATTTAATAAAAATTAAAAATTGGGCTTGAGAAGCCATTGACTTATAAATTGGAGGGTAAAGTTGAGATAAGTACCAAAATTAAGGTTAACATTTCTTGAAGGGAAGATATCTCTATCAAGTCATAACTTGGGTTTAAAAAAAATAAAAATAATAATAACTTATAATTAGGGGCAAATATTGTTTGCTTTTGCCTTCGTTTGTTGGACTAACTCCATTTATGGGATATTCATATTCTTACAATTTGTATAATCAGGTCTCTACTATATTGTCATAAAAAAATAAAAATAAAGTATTTACTGTATCAATATTTAGAAATAATAATAATATATAATATTTATTGAATGATGTATATTTTTTTAAAAAGTGATATCTATATCAATGAGTTTTTGTGCTCACGTAAAAAAAAACTAAAATCACGTGAGAATTTTTAAATATCTTATTTTTTAAAAATAAATTTGAAAGGAAAAACTTATATTTTCCTTTAAAATTGATGATTAAAAAAAATATGGAATATCAAAATTTGTTGTCTTGGAAAAATACAATTAAATAAAAAACCACTAAAGCGTGTTTTTTTTTTATTTCAACAAAAATATAAATATAACTCAAAAAAAAAATATAAATATAAATATGAAAATTATCAGAGGAGTCTGTTTTTCAAAGAACAAAAATACCTTTGTCAATTGTCAAAATTAAAACTTCAAAGATTGGTAGAAATAAAATATGTAACAAATTAATTTTTTTTCAGAGGGGTATAATCATTCTAAAAAATAATTCAATCTGTAGTTAGCTTGATTTTAAATAGAATCATGCAATTTAATTTAGGCAAAAACCACTCAACTCATATTTTTCCCCTTAAAAAAACAATTTAAACCGGTTTAGTTTTGTCATTAATCCTTTAACCATACAAATCAAACTAAAATGATAGTTTTTAAATTTCTTAAAACTTTTATGTCATTTTTAATACAAAGAACAAACTCCTTTAGATTTTTTTAAATGCAGTAATTAGACGTACTTTCAATTTAAAGTAATGTTTTTTCCCCCAAGAAAAGAGGAGAAAATAAAGTGAATAACCTCAAGCTTTATGAGGTATTTTTCTAATTAAAGAAAATTAATAAGTGGAATAGTTGCATATGTGATGGGGATTGAGAAGATGATAGATAGACAGATGGAACATAAGCAATTAATTCAAGTACTTAGCCTTTGCACCAAGGCACGGCATATGATATGACGAATCCATTTATATTGCTTTGGATTTGGATTCAAAATTTTGTTATTAATTGCAAATATTTTTTTAATCTTGTGGTGTAAGTTGCGTGAGATGAACTAAGAATTGTCTCCCACTAAAAAAAAAAAAATTATTTAAGGGATGATGGCAAATTAAACCTGGATTTACATATGCAAATCACTAAAAAAAAAGAGGTTTAAAGAACACTTATGGTTTGTAAAATTACAAATCATACCCATGTTAATTAGTTTGATGAACTTTAGACACATAGTTATTCTACTTTTATCGAGTGTTTCAGTTTTATTACATAATAATTTTTTTTAATAAACATGTGCGAATTTTAGATTTTACACTTTGTTAATAATTACACATTATGTAAAATAGACACATATTATTAATTAGTTAAAACTAACTAATAAAAGAGTGTGATTTGTAATTTTACAAACCAATAAGGTAAACTTTCACTGGGTAGCATATTTTGATGTAAAATTTATAAGGGTAAAATACCATTTTGGTCCCTGAACTTTCACTCCAATTTCGTTTTCGTCCTTGAACTTTAAAAAATGACTGATTTCGTCCATGAACTTTCCAAATCGTTTCATTTTCGTTCTTCCGTCAGTTTTTCCGTCTAGGAGAGTAACGGTGACTGACGTGGCCTTCATTAATTGACGTGACATTAAGTATGTGGGAAATTGTTATAAATGACATGGAAAACCAAGTTGATGTGGCATCATCTATACCTATATGACTAAAAGATTTAGTCATTTAACCATTTTCCCTAATCAGATCGCAAGTTGTCTTCTTCCCAAAAAAATTAGGGCAACCTGGTTTCGCACATCACAGTGGAAGAGACGAAGAGGAGAAGACGTTGAGAGCAAGATCGTAACTCGTAACAGATGTTGACGGAAAATATTTTAGGTAACTCAAATCTGAGTATTAACAATAGATCGAGGTGGCATTGTGCATCGAGTTAGTGGTAAGTTACATACATCATGGACAAATGCAAACCCAGGGCGCAGATTCATTGATTATGCGTATTACAAGGTTAGATTTATACAAGTTGTTCTTTATGATTTTGAAATTATTTTATGATTTTAATATGATATGTTATTTTATTCATTTATCTTCATAGGGGGGTTCATCAGGATGCGAGTTTTTTCTCTAGTAAGATGCAGAGTTCACATATCACGAAAGGATAGTCATAAACAGATTGAAAGATGGCGTTAAGAAGCTAAAGAAGAAGAATATGAAGCTGCTAAAGTGGAAGCGGGCTTGTTACTTATCAATGGTTTTAGTTATAGGTTTGATTATGTACATGTACTTAGGAAGCTGCAAATGTCTGTCAATAGGTAGTATGAATTGCATTTTAAGTTGCAATGGTTTAAGTTTTCAATTTTAGTCCCTCAAAAGAAATGTTTATGTTGTAGGCCTTATAAACAACTAGTAGAAGTAATGTGCGTTGCACGTGGTTAGTGTATATTGTTTTTACATTATTGAAACTGTAATTCCAAACACACTCACCCAATCCATTAGTTTCATCATGTCTGACATTACACCTGTAAATAAATTTTAAATTAAATGTAGTGCAAAAGCAAAAAAAAAAGTTTAAAAATGCATTGTAACATGGCAGTACATAACCCTTAGCTTAATAATCAATATAATGTTCTTCTATTGAATATGGGATTTTAGTTTGTATTACTTTTCTTCCTCCTCTTATTTCTCCAGCGGTCCAGTTCTCTTCATGCTAGACTCAAGAGATAGTTAATTATGTGAAAGATTGCAATAAAACGAAAAATAAATTATGCATTCTTTTAAAAAAAAAAAAACTCTTCAATATAGTACATTACAAGTGTGTATTTTTGTGATACATAAAGGAAATAGGTGTGAAAACCATTTAAAATAGAAGAGAAAATGAAAATTGAGAGAGAAATCAAAATAATTCCAATAGATATAAAAGAGTTTATAATAAAAAACTCAAAATTTAGATCAAATAAAAAAAGATGTGTCCATCACAAAAGATAAAAGAATTTCACCACTTGAATCTCAGGCACAACAGTTTTGAAACATCCATAATTCTTTGATTTGATCTTTTATAGCAAAAAATTCACTAATTAATTAAGTCCGGTTTTTTACTAATTGATTGATCTTCTATCTCGCAAAAAAATGACCGCCTAACAAAAAATAAAAACAAACTATAGCAAATGAAATTCAAATCTCAAATTGTAGCAATACATAATTCAAATTATTACTTGGCTCAGCAAAATATGACCATATCATCTCATTGCTCAATCAGATCATGGTTGGCTTGGCAAAATATTAATCACGGTAGTGAAATTCCTAAAGAATTCTCCATTTATCACGTTATGAACCAGAGCTTCCATGGAGTGATTATCCAAATTTCCAAACTGGATGTTTGTTAGGAATGATGTCCTAGAACTTGTAATTATTTAATTATAATAATTTATTTCGAATAAATTAAATAAATAAACATAAGTTATTTATATTATCTATATTGATTCAATTAATGATATTAGGAATATATGGAAATATATAAATATCAAACATTCAAATAGTAAAACCCTTAGTCACTCTTATGAAATCACGACTTAGTATATGAGTCATACGAGAGGATTAAAGTCGAGATGAGTAACTTAAACGTGTCTACAGTAAACGGATAAAGTTTGGGAACCTTATCCTGGTAACACTGTTGATAGCTTCGCATTTTGTTATAGACAAATGATCGAATCCTGATAATTCATATGGTAGACATGAAATGGAAGTATCATATGCAATGTTGATTGTATAAGACAGGACCACGATGTTCAATCAAATTTCTTATTAGTACCGTTTACGAGAAATAATCGAATATCAAAGTAAGTTTATCAACCGTGATAGATCTCAATCCTGAGTGAAATGCGGACTCCTATTTGTGGAGTTATGTTATTTGATTCACATAGTTGAGAGCGATCTGTAAAAACGCTCAATACACTCCCTGTTTTGGGAACATGACTAGATAAGTAGCTGGGAACTCATTTTCACGAGATGGAATTCATAACTTTCCTATAAATTAACGGTATCAGTGCGATACCTAAACATTTTAGGAACTTTAGGAAACTCCCTTGATGTACTGATTCGAGACATGAACAAGTGACGTCACGACTTCTATTGATCACAGAAGTATCTTATCTCTAGTTCGACTAAAGATAAAGTTCATTGGAGAATCAGCGGGAACACAAGGATAAAGCGGTAATTACAGGGGCAAAACAGTAAATTTATCCTCCTGTAATTATGAGGGTTCCACGTGAAGGATATATCACAAATATAAATAATGATAAACTAAATGGACAATAACTCATCTATAGTGAGGGGAGTTCAGCTATGAATCTATAGTGGAATTATTCATAGTCAGATAATAAGTAATTAACTGATTATGTGTTAATCACTTAATTGACTAATTATTAAACCCATTATCTATAGGTCCATCGGGTCCCTATGCTAGCCCAAATATCGTAGTCGCGAAATCAAGTAGAAGAAATGGAAATTTTAAGTAAAGTGAATTACTTAAAATAGACAATATTAATTGTTTAAATATTGAGTATATTTAAACGGTAATTAATATAAACATTATTAATTGTTTAAATAATGAGTTTATTTAAACATGAAATTAATAATGAAATATTATTAATTATACATTATTAATTATTTAAATATTGAGTATATTTAAATGGTAATTAATAATTTGAAATTAATTAACAATTATTAATTGTTTAAATAATTATATTTAAACGGAAATTAATAATTAAAATTAATTAAATTAATAATAAAATATTGTCAATAAAATTATTAATTAAATAATGAATTTATGGAAATTAATAATTATAATATTTATTATTAATTATTTAAATAATGAAAATTATTTAAATGGAAATTAATAATTAAATATAAATTGGATAATATTTAGTCGGGAGAAAATATTAATATTATTAATTGTTTAAATAAAATATTTTATTTAAATGGTAATTAATAAATAAATTAATTAAGTTGAACTTATTAATTTAAGAGAGAATTTCAAGCCCAATTGGATTAATGAACCCAATTGGAATTGGCTCAAAATAATTAATTAAATAAATTGTATTTATTTATTATTTTATGATGATAAAATCGGCCATGACATGTATTTTGAGGAGATAATTGTTTGAATTATATCCTAAAATAATTACATAGATTTATTTACCCAAGATAAATAAAAATAAAGAAAATAAAATAATCTCCTATTTATCCATGGCATTTTCGAAATTGCTAGATAAAGGAAAGAGATAATCTTTTTTCTTTTTGTATTTATCTCTATAGATTAATCCTAATGTGATTAGGATTCCTATTTTTCTATAAATAGGAGGGTTGGGTCATTCATAAATCACACAATTTAATTCCATAGAAAGTTGGAACTCTCTCTTCCCTTCTCTCCCCCCCATAGCCGAAATTCCCTAGTCATTATTGGGAAGAAAATATTTTTCTTCTTCCCAATTTCTTCTTAAGTTCGATCCTACAATCGGATTTCGTTTGATCTATCGAGATATAGTGTAGAAGATCCGGTGTTGCTGAGGATTTGATGCTGTAAAGAAACCTCCAACCGATTCTCCATATTTTACTCAATGTAAGTAAATGATTTTAATTTTCGAAAGACGAGCATGAATCTACATGTTTTTTTTTATCACAAATTGCATGATATTAATAGATCCTAAATTAAGTGTTAATTTGTGTTACTAAATAAATTCCGCTAATTTAGTAAATCATTCCTTCAATGTTGTCTTAGTTTTATTGGGATTTAAGCTCCCTTCCTTTGTAACTCTGCCTTAGGGCTGTTGCCGCTGTTGGTAATTAAAAAAAATAAAATTATATACCTAATTTTTACATTGACCTATAATCTCATCATTTTTTAAATATTAAGTATAAATCTTTTTAATTTCAATATCATAAGTAACATAAAAGGCATAAAATACAAATTATATAAAAACATACCAATGTGTTCACCGTCCTTCCAGGTAAAACATCGAAGAAGAATACATAAAAATTACAAATTAAGATTAAATATCAAAAATTGAAAAATCAAAATAAATGGTTTATACTAATCTACTGAATAGATCGTCTCATACCTTAATAGAATAATATTGTGTAGTGTGCCAATATGAAATAGTTGTGCCAAAAATTGATAGATATAAGACGGTCGGGGCAATCAAACTTTGTAAGTCAAATGGGTTTTGAAGGTTTATAACATAGTGTTTACCGCTAGAGTCTATGAATTTACCGCTAGACTTTAATGGGAAGATATTGATAAAATTAGGGAAAGAATGACAAAGAAGGGGATGAATTACAATGGAATGGCTTTTAATAATTTGTGCAAGTATTTATGGAGGAGTTATCATTTCCCAGGGGAATATTAAAACAATTAACAATCAATAAAAGGGCTGTAGATTCAAAGCATTGAAAATCCCTCTTCATACATATGTATTTCGAAATGCAACTTTTTTGGAGATGTAAGAGTTTTACGGAGGAAATTAGATGGTGGGAAATGGAGTGGAGTTGAAAGGTGGAGGGTAATATGGGTATAAAACATTGATGAAGGATAGTATAGGTATAAAGTATTAAAATAAGGGTAAAAAGGGAACCTAAAGATTCTCCACTCTTCTCCTCTTTTAATATATTAAGATAGTCCCTTGTTCCCTGTATTGTCTCAGTTGGATTAATAAAATGAAATGAATTCATAGTTATCAGTTTGTGTTAAACTTGTGCTGTGAATGAAATATTTTTTTTTGGTTGAAATTGTAAAGCTTAAGGAAGACAATGGAAACAAAAGATAATATTTTGAAATTGTAAATTGTGAGGAATCTCTTATGCAAAATAAGGACATGTGGTCCCATGATACTGCTACATCACCCTCTTTATGGTCAACCTCATCATTAAATTCATCCTCATCTTCATGGTCAGGCTCATCAAATTCACCCACAACCTTTTCATACTCATCCTCAGACTCTTCATGCTCATCATCAGCCTCTTCATGCTCATCATCAGCCTCTTCATGCTCAACCTCAACCTCTTCACTCTCTTCCCCTTCTTCATCCTTAGACAGAATCTCTTCGTGCTCAGACACAGCCTCTTCACCCTCATCACTCTCTTCCTCTTCTTCATGCTCAGCACGACCTCTTCACGGATAGCCTCAGCCTCATACTCTGTTCCTCTTCTTCATGTTCAACCTCAGCCTCATCACTATCTTCCCCTTTTGCATGCCCACTCTCTTCACCATCATCACATTCTACTAGGGAATTGAGTGATGAAATTGAGGGGGGGGGGATTTAGCGGGGAATTGATTGGGGAAATTGGGGGGGGGAATTGATTGAGGCATTGATTTTGAAAATTGGGGGGAACTAAGTGGGAAATTTGGTTCATTGATAGAGTATTCAGAAAATTTGGTAGAAAAATTTGTTGGTGAATTAGGTAGGGACAATTCTATGTCTTCATTGGAGTAACGGGGAGGGAACCACATCATTTCGTCATTGGAGAAACAAGGAGGAGACCTAGGGGAACTTTGTGTAAGAATTACTGGATCTAGGGCAGTAATTCCTACATTATCACAATCTTCACCATGCAACTCCAATTTATCATCATTTACATTCTTTTACTCAGTATCATGCCATCCCAGAAGAGGTACATGAAAATATGTGGTGATCGACTCCGCTATGACATAGAACACTTCATTCAGGTTGTGTTCAACATAAATGTGTATGAACTCGTCCTCTGGAATCAGCTTCACCATTTCAGGAATGTCCTCATCAACCAATATATAACGTAGTCTGTCGATGATGTCCATTACATGTTTCACATAATGAAACCACACGTGATTGTAAACCTCCAACCTCACCATAATCATTCCCAACTCTATAATAGACAGTTTATCCACTTCGTAATTGATAACTTCTTGTACACCTCCAACATAGGCGAACTTCGGTGTATATACTAAACGTCCTCTGTAATGTATCACTGGATGACAGTAATCTTGCAAATCTACCATTTTTCCTCCAAATTTCAGACAGAAATCACTTAGGGTTTAGAAGGAATCAATGGTGACAAATGCACAAGTTAAGGCTTGTACAAGATTAGGGCTTTCCAGTGTGAGTGTAAGGTAAAGAAGTTTTAAATCTCTTTTAGGATTTTTCTTCTTCACAGATGTACCAGAAAACGCAAAATCGCAACTTTTGTTTGCAAATGGCTTCGCTTATTCTTCACGTCGTTCGTTCTTCTTCGTTTCTCCTTTGTCTTCGTCTCAAGCAAGATTTATGGTTCAAGATTTGAAGGTTAGGGTAGTTAATTTAGGGATGAAAGTTTAAGTTCAGAAGCAGTTTATGGAAGTTTAAGTTCAGAAGTGAGATATTAATTAGTTTATGAAAATGGATGGTTTAGATTAATTAGGTGTGGTTAAAGGTCCAAATGATGTCATATCATTTATAAAATACCACATCAACTTGGTTTTCCACATCATTTATAACAATTACCCACATACTTAATGTCATGTCAATTAATAAAGGCCACGTTAGCCACCGTTACTCTCCCAGACGAAAAAACTGACGGAAGGACAAAAATGAAACGATTTGGAAAGTTTAGGGACGAAATTGGTCATTTTTTAAAGTCCAGGGACGAAAACGAAACTGGAGTGAAAGTTCAGGGACTAAAATGGTATTTTACCCAATTTATAAATATATCATCACTTGAAACTATTTGTAAATATAACAATTTTTATAATGTTAATCAATAATTAATGTGTGTATTTGTTGGGATTTTTAATATATGCAGTCGATTGAACAATATGCAATAATGGAATAATAAGCAAAGCGAAAAATAAGAACACCAAGATTTACGTGGAAAAAACCCTCAATGTGAGAGTAAAAAAAACCACGGGATCGGTCCGAAAACTTCCACTATGAAATAATGGGAATACACAAGTTCTTCTCTAGGTAACATTAGAGGAAATCACAACAAGCAACAATAATAACCTCAGAATATATCTGGCTAACAAATCAGTATTGGAATACCCTTCACCAACAATGATGGAATACAAACAATGATGTGGAGAGATCTCACCAAATGACGTAATCGCAATCACGCCACTGACTTCTTCTTCTCTGATTCAGATACACCACCACGAACGGAAAAGCCATGCTGTTATCCTTTTCCTTTTGGCTGCCGAAGAACAGAGGAACAAAACCAATCTCTCTTTAGTTGGCTACGGCTGCGGCAGACAACACACACCCACGAAAAGCAAATCTTTTCTTTTTCTTTCTTTCGATTGTAGCTGGCTCAACGCCACACAAGCACACACGTTGCACTTTAATTTATTTTTTTCTAATTTACTAAAGCCCTAAGGCTTTACTAGTTGGTCAGGCCCAAAGGTAGGCGTGGACCTAACAGTATTAGAAATTTAGTGTAAAAATATGTAATTTAATATTTATCACCTAATCAAAATTTACTATAAATTCTCACATCACATCACCTCAATTTGATTTAAGATGTGAGACAAAATTAGAAAGAATAGAGTTTATTTTAATTTGTTAATCTTATTTTGAGATAGATCTAAATTTAGCTATATGTTTTTTGCTAGTTTCTAAACCCGCTATATCAATTTCATTTTATTAGTAATTTTTTTAAAATATTATATAAAAAAAGATAGGGGAGATTCAAACCTTTAAAATCTGCCATATCAATTTCATTTCATGTTGACATGTTATTAGTTTTTTTTTATAATAAACAAATGCTATTTCATTGATGTATGAAAAGCCCAAAAAAAAACAGGGAAAAGATTACAAAAAGGCCCTCCAATTTAAAGCTATAGTGGAAGGGGTATAATTACAAAAAAATTTACAATTAGCACTCCAATCGGAGGCTTTAAGCACACAAATCTCCCAAATCTCCTCCCAAAACTTATGCTTATCCATAAAAATTCTTCTATTCCGCTCTAGCCAAATATTCCAAGCTAAGGATCTCACAGCATTGTCCCACAAAGTCCTCTTCTGGCCGTGAAGGTTAGAACCTCCCAACAAAGCAATGATATTAGATCCGGGGTCGTTGTGAAAGACCCAGCTCATACTAAACAATTCGAGCAACTTTGTCCAACAAGAAATAGCAAAGCAACAATAAAAAAGGATATGGCCTGTGGTCTCCACATTTTTCTTACATAAAACACACCAATTGGGCTGAAGGGCTATCCACGGCTTCCTCGATTGGATTTTGTGGTTAGAGTTAATACCATCATTGATAACGAGCCAAAGGAACACCTTGATCTTCTTAGGGGATCTACCACCCCAAATAAGCATGTTTACTGTGTTCGTACTACTTCTACAGTCCCTCCAGAGCAGATTCAGAGCTGAGGCAGAAGAGAAGCCTTTATGCTGATCAGGCCACCAAATTCTACTATCCAAATTATCACCAACCGAGAGGGTATCCAGCAAAGACATAAGATTAATCCATTCCTCCACCTCTCAGTCATTTAAGTTTCTTCTAAATTCGACCAGCCAAGAACTAGTCTCAACATTCCAGAAGTGGCAGATGGGCAATCCTTTAAAGATAGCAATAGAAAACAGATTAGGGAACAAAGAAGCCAAGGATTCCTCGCAAGCCCACGAATGCTCCTAATAGAGAATGTTTTCCCCCTTACCAACCTTAAACCGGCAATTAGAATCCAACAAATGCTTAAGCTTGTAGATACTTTTCCAAGGACACTTGTTAGTACAATTGGACTTCACCTTAGACCACCAACCCAAGGCATGAATACCATGGATACCAACAATGACCTTGTGCCACAACAAGTGAGACTCAAGGGGAAACCTCCACAGCCACTTCAGCAAGAGAGCATCATTCTTTTTCTCCAAACTCCCGAACGCAAGGCCTCCATTCATATATGGGGGAGTGGTTTTATTCCATCTTACCATGTGATCTCTACTATCTCCACCCACACCTTTCCAAAAAAAATTTCTAAGAATTTTGTCAATCGATTTGGTAACAGACTTTGGGGCCTTGAAAACAGAAAAGAAGTAAATTGGAAGACTTGTGAGGATGGAGTGAATTAAAGTCAGTCTCCCCCCTCTTGAAATGATGACATTCTTCCATTTAGAGATTCTTTTATAAATTTTGTCAATCAATGGTCCCAATAACTTTTAAAAGAGGGATTCTCTTCCTAAAGGCGACCAAGATAAGACAAAGGGAAAGAGCCCATAGCATAGTTAAAAATCTCACCACCTCTTGAAGCTCCTCATCCTCCAAATTGATACCAAGAACAATGATTTTAGCCTATTAATAGCTAAACCCGAACCTGCTCAAACAATTTCACCACAAGAGCAAGGTTGGACAGACTGACCATATCAAAAATGGAGAAGAGGAAGGTATCATCAGCAAATTGCAAATGCGAAACCTCACAAAAACCAGCTTTGAAACCCCTGATCTGCCCCTCAAACTGAGCTTTCAGCATCATTCTACTAAAGCTATCAGCCACAATGAGAAATAAGAAGGGAGATAAGGGATCTTCTTGACGTATTCCTCTGGAGGCTATAAACTTCCCCTTAGCTTGCCCATTGATGAGGATGGAGAAGTTAACACTTTGAAGACAGCCTTTAATCTAGCAGCACCATACAAGATGGAAACCTTTCAGATTTAAAATGTGCAAGAGAAATTTCCAGTCAACACAATCATAGGCTTTTTCCAAGTCAAGCTTGAAGACCACCCCTTTTTCCTTCTTTTGCCTACAATTCTCCACAA
This sequence comes from Gynostemma pentaphyllum, assembly GCA_028015215.1. Classification (NCBI taxonomy): domain Eukaryota; kingdom Viridiplantae; phylum Streptophyta; class Magnoliopsida; order Cucurbitales; family Cucurbitaceae; genus Gynostemma; species Gynostemma pentaphyllum. The sequence goes on from CM051355.1 coordinate 17,946,867, forward strand.
GCTCATTAGCAACCAGAATAGGATCAATAATCTGTCTGCCTCCTACAAAAGCATTTTGAAAGATGGAGATAGTGTCGGGAAGGATCTTCTTAAGCCTCTCAGCAAGGACTTTTGCTATAATTTTATATAAACCAGTGAGGAGGCTGATGGGGCGATAATCTTTGACCTCAATAGCGTCTATCTTCTTAGGGATAAGAGTGATATAAGATTCATTGACACTAGCGTTGATAATACCTTTCTCAAAAAACTCATGGAACACTAACATTATGTCACTTTTGATAATGTTCCATGCGTTTTTAAAGAATTCCATCGTAAAACCATTAGGGCCTGGTGCTTTATTATGGCCCAAACCCGAAATAGCAGAGAACACCTCCTCCTCAGTGAAAGGGATAATCAACCCTTCACTTTGAGCGGCTGGAATAGGTTCCCAATCTAACTCTGCCAAAGGAGCTCGACTAACTGTCTTTTCTTTGAATAACTCCTGGTAATAACCTATAAACTCAGCCTCCACTTCATCATTAGACAAGAGAAGTTTCCCAAACCTAGACATCACTTGGGTAATAAGATTTTTCTTCCTTCTTCCTTTGATAATATTATGGAAGATCTTAGTATTTTCGTCCCCTCTTTGAAGCCAGGTTGCTCTGCTTCTTTGCCTCCAATACCTATTTTCTTTCACAACAAGATCCAAGAGAAGTCTTTTCAGTTTAAACCTTTCCTCCCTTTGCTGTGAATTCAAAGAATCGGTTTCCTCTAAAGTGTCAAGGTTATCAATACAGTTTTGTAGGCTTATTTTTTGGGAAAAAATGTTCCCAAAAACCTCTTTGTTCCATTGTCTCAGCTTGTCTTTCAACAACTTCAGTTTCCTCATAAAAGAGTGACCAGGCCATCAAGAAGTATGCAAAGAGTCCCACCATATTTTTAACTGGACTTGGAATTGCTTATGTTCCAACCACATGTTCTCGAAATGAAAGGGAGAAGGACCCCAACGAAAATCACCAGTTTGGACCAAGAGGGGGAAATGGTCAGAGGTAACTCTAGGCAGTCTGTCAAGTCTAGCCTTAGGAAACCTATCAAGCCAGCCATTAGAGACCAACACTCTATCAATTCTAGTATGCATTGGGGCGCCTCTACAATCAGACCATGTAAACTTACCATTTCTCAAGTGAAGATCATTCAGGTTGAGCTCTTCGATAAGACTAGAGAAATCTTTCATGCTTTTAGTGACACACCCTCCTGTTGACTTCTTACTAATCCATCTGGTTACATTGAAGTCACCGGCCAACACCCAAGCTCCTGAACATAAGCCTCCAATCGTAGCCAACCCAAGCCAAAAAGCCCCTCGATCACATTTATGATTTGGTCCATAAACCCCTGTAAGCCAGAAAACAGAGTTATCAGGGAGAATAACTTTGATGGTTAGAGAGTGCAATCCTTCATGTGCTTCCACAACTTCAAAATCTGGGTCAGACCACATGATAAGGATACCCCCACAAGAGCCAGAAGCTTGTAGAACTGCCCAACCCACAAAACTACCACTCCAAATGGATTTGATCAAACTCCTATCCAAAATATCTAGCTTTGTCTCCTGAAAAATCACAAAATCAGGGTCATTACTCCTAATAAGATCCCTAACGAGGCTTCTTTTGGACTCAGCCCCAAGCCCTCTAACATTCCAACTAAGAATTTTCATTAACAACCTTAGTAACCCTTTGGAGAGACTCTCTCTCCGTAGGAGGCTTTTCATAATTGACGTTACTTTTGAGCCTCTTAAGTTCTCTTTTTCCTTTATCTTCATTCAAAGGAGTCTTGAACATAGGTTTCACACTTTTCTTTTTGTTGGGGATAATAGTTGCTTCTTGAAATCTCAGCCAATTCGCAAGTTTTACTCTTCTTTCTCCCCATCTATCACTGAAGGCTATGAAGATGCCTTCCGTTTCATCCACCTTTTCCACGATCTCATCTACTGACTCCTCAGCTTCAAAGACTTTAATCTTAGATTTTGATCTACTTCTATTGGACTTCTTCTTTTTCAATGGCGCAATGTACGTATCTGAGAGTCTAAGCCATTCCTCCAAGTACATTCTTTTCTCGCCCCATCTATCTTTGAGAATGATGAAGGTCTCATCAAAACTGTCACCACCAAGAGCCACTAACCTCCTGATCCTGGTAGTGACTTCCGGAGAGCTCCTTACTAAGAATCATTTGCCAAGCTTCTTGTGTTTCCGGGATTAAAGCAACCTCCAAGCCAACCTGCTCAAGAGGGGTTGCCTCCAAGACCAGCCCTTGTAACATGTTATTAGTAAATTAATAGATTTAAGATACATGAGGGATTTTGATATAAAAAAAGAAGAAGAAGAAAAGTAGAATCAAAGGGATTTTATAACACCAAAATGTTTTTTAAAAAAAAAAAGAAAAAAACACTCGAAATGATAATTAAAGACAAAGTAACGTCAACGTGTATATATAGATGGCACTCTTCCAAATCCAAACCCACGTCGATTGAGCGTATCTATTTGTCTCATTACACCATCTACGTAGACGTACGTCCGTCTATATATAGATGTGGAAGAAATTTGGGATATTTTCAAAAATCAAATAATTTAAAATTTTAAAATACCAAAAGTTTTCTACTTTTTCAAAATAATAATATCTTAAAAGTTACTTAATTTTAATTTAAAGCATTCTAATTAAAAATATAAAAAAAAACAATGATATTTTGATAATACAAGAGAAATGAATTTATTAATTTAGCAAAGTGAAAAAATGTATTTAAACAAATATAATATTTACTATTCTTAATTATAAGACAAACAAGAAAACTATATGTGATAATTTCTCTAGAAATAAAACAATCTCGATGTGGAGAAAAAAAAACATCCAAATTTTCGTCGGCATCAAAACTTTTTTTGTTCTTTTGTTGGATACTAGTTTTTTTTTTTTTTTTTTTTTTTTTTTTTTGTCATTTCGAAATATGGATTATGGAGCAAAAAATTGTAGCAAGCAAGCAAATATACCGACATATGAAATTAATATTAATTAATATTTGGATACTCACTTGTGAGTATAGATTTATACTCACCGTCCCCGTATCATTTTTTTATTAGATAAAATATCCGTGGGACCCATATATTTATTAAAAGAAATTAATATATTTATTACCATTAATATATTTTATGTAGCACGGTGAGTACAAACTCATACCACTCAAGTATCTTTCTTTAATATCTTACCCTTTATATTTATTCTGGTACAATCCTTAAACGTTTAAAAAATCATGTATATGCCAACTTGAGCATAACTCAACTGGTTAGAAATATAATACTCTCTTCCCCTTGAGGTCGAAGGTTCGAGTCCCCTCCCCCACTTTGATGTAATCTAAAAAAAGAAAAAAAATCATGTATATTGCTTTATTTTACATTAAAATCTGAATTTTTATTAATCATTAACGAAAATTTTGATTCGTTTAAAAATCTTATAATACCTGAACTTGCATATGTTGAGAATTGAGAAGCAACTAAAGTTCATAAACATGGACAATTTACCTATTTATATAATCTATTTTATGAACATTTGTTTCCCCCGCCCAGTCAAAAGGAAATTTTGTTAGTACTTATAGTATTACTCATTTAAGTACTAATTAAAAGTTGTGAATTCTCAATATATATTTTTATTATTAATAATAAATACACGTGACCCATAATTAATGAAAGGAGTATTGAAATTTTTCAATACAACGGAAGTATTAAAAATTATCTTGAAGTGAAGTGTGTTGCACCAAAAATTTGTCTTACATGTAAAAATTTGATTGGATTGAGAAATTTGAAGAAGAATCTTATTGTAGACTATTAACAAATTATTTGAAAATATTTATAAACTGTTTATTTGGTTATTATATCTAGTTGTACTTTACCTATTAATTAAGTTTAATTAATAGATGGTTATTGTATTTAAAGTGAGTTAAAAGGAGAGTTAAGAGACTAAGTTTTTATTATCATCATGTGAGGGAGAAATGGTGTAAATAAGTTTGGTGAGAGTTCTCATTTCCATAGCTATGCATTGCATTTTCTTTTCGAGTTTTCTCCCTTGTAATCAAATAAAATCTAGTGGATTATCTGTAACAATCCGACAACTAGACTAGGATCCTTAGTGATCTGAACCAATATAATTCTTGGTGTAAAACCTCTCCCAGATTTAACGATTTCAGTAGCGAGAATTCTCAACATAAAGACAATTTGGTTATATATGAGAATTGTTGCTATGGTTAGAAATTTAATGTACCGTCAAACATTGTGAACATTAGTGGCTGATGTTGAAAAAAATGTTTTTTAATAATTATAAAAAATATTTTATTTATTTAAAAATACTTTTAAAAACTATATCAAACTAGTACTAAATTAAGAAGAGATATTCTAGTATTCAGGTTCAGAAGTTCGGAGAGGGTTGTTGTTTTGTTAAATATTATATTAAGTTTGACAATACAACAAACATGTTGGCAAATTAAGAAAAGTGGTTACGAATTGTGGCCATTCATATAAAATATTCGGCATCCCTAAATATTATTGTAATATTGATATCAATTATGGCTATCCTTGTAAATTTTTCTATTTTATTTTTCCCAATTTTTTGTTGGGAAATTTTCACAATTACCCTATTTCAAATTCCTATTATCAATATTAATCCTTCAATTGATAAACTATCAATACTACCCCTTTTTTAAATTAAATAATTACAAAATAACATTAATTTACCATTCTGACCTTTCTTATTAAAACAATAATTTGTCCACCAATTAAGTAGATAAAATTAAATTTTTGTTAGACAACCAATTTAAAAAGATCTCTTCATTAGAACAAAGGTAATTGATTTAAATTGTAGTTTGTAGATTAGGTATCATATCTTGTCCATAAATATTCATTTTATTATTTTTTAATACAATTATCATTTCTAAATAATTTATAAAATATACAAAGATAAAAGTAAATATATGATCAAAATTTCAATTATAAAATTAAATATGTAATCCACTTGTTATATATCTATTTTGAAAGCATATTCCCTCTATCTTTTCACAAACATGTTTGTACGGGTAGCTATTATAATCTCTTAAATTTGAATATATCAAACACCAAATGCAGTTAAGATTTTTATAAAATCATCCTAACTCAGATCACAGGAGCGATAAAAATCTTTTAGATCTCTCTTAAACTTAAACATCAATCCTAAATCATTCCACTTTCCAACCCTTAATTTTATATCACTTTCTAACGTAATATGGGGCTAAAAAAAAGAACCTGGTAATGTGGGACTAAAAAAAAGAAGGGATAATCCAGTAGATAGCCTGTTTTGGCTAATCACTAAGTTTTTTTAACCCTCTTTATTTTAAGACTTTTTAGCCCATTTTTAGTATGATTTTTTTTAATATACCTGATTTGCCCCTTATTTATTTTTTATTTTTTCCTTTTTTATATCCCACATTCTCTCTCCCTCTCCCTCTCACGTTATCCCCCCCTCTCTCTCTCCATATCTCATTCATAATTTTCTTATCATCTCATTCTCTCTCATTGGAATTCCCTTTTGATATTTTGATTTTCTTGATTTTTTATGCGAAAGAATACGTAGGCTATATCATAACCTCTCGCCAGAACCAATAAGGAAGCTCCTCTTTTGTAATCTAAAAAAAAGGAAGCCCCTCTTTTCTCTTTTATAAATTGCCATGATTTTCTAAATTTTTAAATTGTTATGATCTTTTAAATCTTAACAATCTTCTTTATGTATCTACATTTTTAAAAAAAATTTTTTTTTTCCGATCCCTTTTTGGAACTACATTTTTTTTCCTTCTCAATTTCTTTCTTAGAAACAAAGTTGCGTGAAAGAAATCGAACGACGGTGATGGAACTTCACGAATGGATAGAGAACTTTGAGCTTTATGAACGGCAAGTCACGTTGTTGGGGATTCGTGATGGCTATGATCGGTGTCTATGGAGAACGAATTGAGGCTTGAAATCTCGAGATCTTGTGGCTACAATGGAATCGTGAGGTTGTGATTTGGACGGCACTGTTACAGTGGCGATTTTAGTGTTTTTTTTATACAAAACAACCTTTCCATCATATATTGGCGATGAGATCTGGCATTGTACAAACTAGAAGGCTATTGCTATAGGTCATCGTGACAACGAGTGTGGAGGTCTATGAATCGCAAACTTACAATTTATTTTGAAGTAGGTGGTGCCATGAGAAAAGGAATGGACGGTTGGCTATGGAGACGTCGATGGCTGGTTGGTAGGAGTGGCAGATGGAGGAGTTGCTCCGAGATACGGTGATTTGATAGATAAGAGATGGAGTTTTGGTATAGTACATTATAGAATTTAATATGCTGATGAGGGTATAGTACATTATCGGGTGTTATTAAAAGTGGAGAAGAAAAATAATTGATTTTGCTAATGAAGGTATAGTACATTATCAAATGTTATTTGAGTTGTGAACTAAAAATATTTGGTTTTAGCAACAGTACAATACATGATGTTCAGTATACTATGTTGATGAATAAAATGTACGCTAATGTTGCTGATTCGCCATTTTTTTTGTATAGTATATTTGTACAGTACTACGACGATGGTGAGGAATGTACAGTACATTACGACTATATTATATTATGTACATTTTTATCACATCTTTTTCGTATTGTACAGAAATATTTGATATTATGTACGATATATTGTACTCTATTGCCGTACATTATAATATTTGATGTGCGTACAATGAATTTTTAGAAGATTCGCCGGAAAAATGATTATCAGTTTTGAAAAGGTAAATTTTTTTTGTTTAGTTTTGATTTTTAAAATATTTGATTTTCTCTCTTATTTTTTATTTTTATGATTTTTTTAATGTTTAATGTTTCCTTGATTTTAGGATTTTCAAATCTTAATTCTCTTTCTTATTTCCTTCTTAATTAAGTTTAGTAAGGGTGATTTGGGTATTTTACATATCAAATAGGCTATTTTGTTTTATTTTTTTTGAGGCGGGCCTCTTTATCTTATTTTGAAGATTTTCAGGCTATATACCTAGATAACCCAAAAAAGAACTTAACTGTGATAAAATTCCTTTTTTGTTTATTGAATCCTGAGTGGGCTTGTTCAAGAGACTTGGACTTAACACAATATTGGGCTTTTATGATCTCTCAAAATGGGCTATTTCTATACATCATCCCTGAATATTGGGCCATGGCAAAGACTAAGTAAAAAGAAAAATACAATTACCAGGAAGGCCAATTTTTTAAGTGATTATCAACTTTATCCTAAAACATTATATATATTTATCCTTTTAAGTATTAACACGTGGATAAATTTTTGATACTTTTATGGGGTTTTTCAAAAATGGTATTTCTTAAAGATATTATTTTTGAAATCTTTTAAAACATTTGTTATTTTTAAAATTACTCAAAAAAAATATATTGAAATCTCTCTACTTTTATTCACCGCCTACTACTTTATATAGGCGGGATAAATTGGAATTATGGGATGTTACTATTTTTTTTATTATGATTTAAATGAGACATATATTAATAGATTACTATATTTTAATTACAAGTGAGTGAAAAAATAATTGAAGTGTTTTTAAAAATGATTTAAAAATTACAAAAACATTGCCATTTTTTTAACCTTAATTAATTTAATAAAAAGTTCTGATTAATGAATTTCATCAAATTATAATTCAAAATATCTTATTAACCATTATATAAAAGTTATAATAAACATTATTATTTTGTAATATAAGAGAAAAAAATTAATCTGAAAAAATAAATAAAACTTTTACCACACTAAATTATTATGAGCATAGTTTTTTTTTTTTTTTTAGAGTATCAAATTGACGGAGTGGAAACTCGGACCTTAATTTTCTTTCATGGGAAGGAAGTAGATGCCTAACCACTCGAGTTATGCTCTTGTTGGCATGAGGTTAGTTTCTCAAAATAATTATTTGTTTAAATTACACTTTTGAAACCCAATCCAAACAAATCCCGATTCATATATTAATTGTTGTAATCATTTTTCATAAATTTGAAGGTTTGAGTATAATTTCTAAAGAAAAACATACCGATGGGAGTTTTGCATAGTCTACGGTGTAGAAAATTGGAAAGGCAGGGAAGGAGAAGGAAATGTTATCTCTGAAATTTGGGTCAAGATGGGTTGGAATTTCATTTCCCAAACCCATTTTAAGAAATCCTAATTCATGGCGATTCTCTAATCATTTTCACTCTTATTCCTCTCTTTCATCAGTAACCTCTCCCTCTCCCTCTACAAATGGTACACTTCCCCATTTTATTAATTTCTACTAAGATGATTTTTAATTATTAATCTCTAAATTTGATGTTTTTTTGGTTGATGAAATTTTTGATTAATGTGGTTTTTAGGATTGGAAGATATGATGGTTGGCTATATATTTGGAAAGAAGAAAGCCACAGAGGTTGCTCACGAGTATGTTTTCTTTCATCACCTTTACTCTTGGTTCAAATTTACCGTTTACGTAAGCTGAAATGCTTGTTTATGATAACTTTTGGAAGTGTTTAAATACGTTTTTCAATTCAAAAAAAACTTCTAAACACTTTTAAAAGCTATCTCAAACGGGCCGGAATATTCATTGATCTCATTATGCTGTTTTTACTAATTTTTTTTCTTTCAGATAATCTGTACATAAAAATGTAATCATATTTTGTAGCATTATGTTCATTAGAAGATTTTGCATCCCAGGTAGTTGATTAGGTTCTTGCAGCTTTTCAAGCACTTTCTTTAAATTTTAATCAATGTGCTCCTTTCTCCTTGTTCTACTTGTTGGATGGAGCTTGTTTGATCTATAAGACAACCTTTTTTTTTTTTTTTTTCAAATTGGCCTAAGGGCCTTTTGTTGCTTGTCTGTGAATCATGATTGTGAATTTTAGTGAATTGTCGAATCGTAGCATCGCCTATTGAATTTAAAGTCGTGAATTATTGATTTGTTCTTAAAGGAGATTTTTAATCCCCTGTGGTAGCGTAACTGGGACCAATAAATCTATACAGTCAATAAACCCTCGACTTTGCTTTCATTTTGTTCCCATTATTTAGCTGTATGCTTCCATGATACATCACATTCAGAATGCATAATGTGATATAAAACCTACTCCATATTCAAGATGAGATATTCTTTATTTGCTTGTTTTCTTCCTCTTTTTTTTCCTTTTTGTGAAAAGATGCATTAAAGAGTTTCATGGCTGGACATGAATTAACTCCTCTTTCTTTGTCTATCAGTGTGTGGAAACAAGTTATCAGAAAAGGGGATACAGTGGTAGATGCTACTTGTGGTAATGGTTATGATACACTAGCTATGATCAAAATGGTTGCGGACGAATCTGATCCCGGTCATGTTTACGCAATGGATGTACAGAAAGAGGCTTTAGAAAATACTTCTGCATTGCTGGAAGAGTCTCTCAGTGAACAAGAGGTATCTGTCCCTGTCCTTATATATAGCCCGGAACTAGTCTCTAGTTAGTGGTCAATCACATTAATCCTGAATCTGTACTTTCTTATACAATATACAGCCCAAACTAGTTTTAATTAGTGGTCAACAGTCCAAAATATTACCTTTGATGATTTTATCGAATTTATAGTTATTTTACTCTTTCATATGCCAATGCATGAATGCGAATCCAACTATTTGCGAACCTGAACTGGTTTCGATATTTATTTTATCAATTGACTTTCAAAAAACAAGAACAATTACGTCATCTATATTGCGTATTTCGCCATTTGAAATGATTTTTAAGTGCTTATAGTTTCTAGTTTTATGTAGAAGAAACTTGTTAAACTCTCTTCCGTTTGCCACAGCAGAATGGAGGATGTTATTCCAGAGGGTAGTTCTGTTAGGTAACTTTCCCCGTTTTTTAATCTGATTTTTTGGAGATTGTAATTCATTTGAGAAAATTGAGAAAGAAAATGAAAGAATTCAAGTAAATGTTTGTTTGTGATTTGATATGCTGAGTTAACATACCTTCTGTGTTTTAGGCTTGTTGCATTTAACTTAGGCTACCTACCTGGAGGTGACAAATCAATAACTACAAACTCTCAAACGACATTACAAGCACTTGAAGCTGCCAAAAGAATCCTAAAACCTGGAGGGCTTATCAGCCTTGTGGTTTACGTTGGTCATCCTGGTGGATTGTAATACTTCTGCTATTTTTCTTCCGACGTCCATTTCTAATAGTATCATGAATTTTGATTTTCTGACGTCCATTTCTTATTCCTGTATACCAAAAGTGCCCTTAAAGATATTGGAAAAAACAACATACACAAACCTACGATAAAGTTTATCCATATTATAGAAGTGAAAATAGAGAGCCATTTGGTCCCTTCAAAGGTGACCCGTGTTTACTTGAAAGCATACATATGGCACTATATTTTGACTTATAAAATTTGCTATTGCCCTGTTTTTTAAAGTATAATTAATCGGAATCATTACTTCGTGGTATGCACAAAATTATTTAAACACTACTGATATCAATATAAGGAATGCTCGTGATTGTTTAAATGACGTTCACCATCATGAACTTTAATGAGTACATAATTTGTAGTGACATGACTTGTACAATCTAATGTGTGTTTTGGTTCTGCAAGATTATTTAGTCTACTTCTCTTGAACACTCGTTTGAGTTTGACAGACATTCTATGTTTGACGTGTAACAAATTTATTTTGTAATTTTTAGGGAAGAATTGGAGACTATCCAAAAATTTTCGAGTGACTTGGCTGTTGAGAATTGGATTTGTTGTAAGCTTCAGATGTTAAACCGACCACTAGCTCCAGTGCCCGTGTTCTTATTCAAGAGATGAAAGTGGTAATTGAATCTTTTTCTTTACACTTATTTTATTTTTCTTTGATGATGCCCAATGGACTATGCATCAATCTTAGGAATAAGCAGTTTGATTGATTTTAGAACATGTGAGAACTTTGTCAAAACTGGATACACCTAATGGAGATAGAGGAAACCGTGATTTTGTTCAGAATATTTTACCTTACTACAACTGCATATACGTCTTTGTTGCAATGCTCGTGGGCTTGCGCTTAAATGCCTTGGATGGTGCACAATGCTATATCAATATCAGTGTCATCTTAATCAACTGCCATTGAACGAAAATGCGAAGGCAATGGAAAGGGGACTTTTTTGTTATAAGAAACGGAACTTTTCATTGATATCTGAACACCTACAGACAAAAGGCGTCCATAAAACTTTGAACATTTTAAGTAAATATACGGGCTTCTCTACGTTCCTCCATCAAGTAATGTATTATATCATCTGAGCAAGAAGTGAAACTTCAAGGAGATTCATCAATCACATTAGGTGTAGTGTCAATATAGCTACATGTTTAAGCATGATTTGATGTCATGTTAGTTGTGAATTCCTTGATAAATTATCACTAAACTCTGGTAGTTTTTTCTGAAGCTGACATTGAAAGACACACTCATCAAGTCTTAGTTTCATTCTCCCTCTTTCACTTCACATTTTGAGAATCCAAATCAGTATTTAAACTTTTCTTTTTTCACATAGAGGAAATAAAAAGAGAGAAGATTGGTGTGAAAAATAACGATTCATTTTAGTTATAAAGATTGATGAATTTGGTAGTAATCTTCTTAGATAGTAAAATATCATTTAGCATCTAGTTTCAAAAAAAAAAAAATCATTTAGCATCCAAGAGGATAAAATATCTGTTAACCTTTCTTGAAAAATCTTTACCTTATTATGGGGAAATGCCCATTGACATTTTTTTTAATCTATCCTCTGTCAAAACTGTCAATGAAATTACCATACTCTTCCTAGAATGACTTCTCGATATAATTTGTGCATTGGCTCACATGCTTCGTTATCTTTCTGTCTTTTCTCCTCTAGTTAAAAATAGATCTATGATGCCATTCCTAATAGTATCAAGGGAATTTTGATTTTCCGACATCCATTTCTTATTCCTCTTGTACACCAAATGTGCCCTTAAAGATATTGAAAAAAAAAAAACCCATACACAAACCTTCAATAAAGTGTTATCCATATAAAAGTGAAAATAGAGAGCCACTTGGTCCCTTCAAAGGTGACCCATGTTTACTTGAAAGAATACATATGAAACTATATTTTGACTTATAAAATTAAGGTTAATGAACAATGACATGATTAGGATCTTGTTGATATGCATAAGATGGACTATTGACCCAAAGAAGACTTCCCATTCTTGCCTTTCTTATAACCCTAATCTTCTCTCATTTTGGTTAAAAGTATAAATTGACTTCCCAATTTTAAATCAGGTTTCCCACATCATGCAAACTTCTAATGCATATAAAACATTCAATATGTCAAATTTAGGTCCCTCACATCAAGCTTCTTCCATTCCCAGGAAGAAAAAAAAAAGGGGGGGGGGGGGGGGGGGGGGGATTTGAACTAAGATCAAAATGTTAAACTTAACCCAACGTTGATCGATCATCGCCCGGTGGATAAATGTAATTGACAATTAATTTTTAAAATTAGCAGATATATTCAATATGGTTTCAAATTAATTTGGTTTGCTTTTGGATATTGTTTTTAAATGCAATTTTTTATTCTTTTAAAACTCAAATTCAACACAAACATGTTCAAATGACTGTTTTTCTAAAGTTTGTCATCTCTTTGTTTTCTTTTGTTTATTTTTATAAAGAATATATTTTAGAGTAAAATTTAATGCCAATTACTGATATAGCATGTTTTTTTCAATATTAATTACTGAAATTTAGAACTTTTTAAAATTTTTTCAAATAGCATAATTATTACTCAGTTATTTAGTGAACTAAAAAAAGTAAAAAAATAAACCAACAAATTCATTGAAAATAATAATGAAAAACTATCAAATAGTTCGATAAATTTTTTAAAACTTGGACTTAAAAAGCAAAAATCAAACAAATTCATTAAAAATACCCATGTAAAATAACAACGTATAGTTCAATTATTTATTGAACTATAATTATGCTATTTGAGTAATTTTTAAAAAGTTATGATATTTTAGTGATTAGTATGCAAATTTATGCTATTTAAGACAAATTCTATAAAATTTATTTTTCCTTCCAAATAAAGTACATTAATAACTTTTTAAGAAAAAAAAGAACTTGTTTTCGTATATGTAAACATAGGGGCGGATCTAAAAAATTTATTTACATGAGTAGAATCATAATAGGGAAAATTTTATTGGGTAGTAAATTTTGATGCAATATTTGTAAAAATATCAACTCTAAAAAGTATTTGTAAATATAGTAATTTTTACTATGTTAATCAATGATTAACAATGAATTAATGTGTGTATCAGTGATAAATTTAGTGTAAAAATATATAAATAAATTTTATTACCGATTTACCAGATCAAAATTTGTTATATTTACAAATATTTTTTAGACCTGCTATTTTTACAAATATTACTAATTTTTTTTGCTAGAATTGTAAATGCCCCATCATAATATCATATAAATAAAAAATATATTTAGGTTCACATCTCAAGCTCTGAACAATTATTTATGTTACTCCCCTCTCATAATCAAATTAGATCATAGTTGAAACGAGAGAAAACCATAATTTTTCATTATGTTTCTCTTGACATAATATATATATAAATTAACTTGAAAATATGATTCACAACTTAAAAAAAATCTATTGAAAACTTAATTATTCAATTTGCAACTTTAGATGATAAGAAGTTGTTCAATATAATTTAGTTATATTATAATTCTCTTTTTAAAAAAATTATATAAGAATTATCACTCTTTTTACTAAGACATCGTATTTCTTATCTAAATTATTTTGTAATGATAAACTTATGGTTTTTTTGGGAAAATTGATATTAAAAAAACACAACCGATATTATTTGAATAATGTAATCTTATCTTGATAATATTTCAAAAATTTATATAAGAATTATCACTCTTTTTACTAAGACATCGTATTTCTTATCTAAATTATTTTGTAATGATAAATTAGGCTAATGATATAAAACTATAATTCTTACACAAACACAATATATATGAAATTGTAATCAAATTTAGAAGAACATAAAAATAAAGTACGTGTCTCCATCTATTTTAATTTTTTTACAACATACTAAATTTAGCCCCCTCTAGTCTCAATATAAAGTACTACCTATGAGTGAACACATGTCAGCAAGGGGTGGAATTTTTCAGGTGATCCATTTCAATAATAACAATTAGAACAAAATCAACCAAATTTTTGTCAGAAAAAGAAGTGGTAAAAGTTGAAAAAACAATGCCTCAGTTTGGTGAGATTTCATTCACATGATGTAAATGGTGGGGGAAAACAAGAACCATTATTCTTAGGTAGGTAAGATTGTTCTGGTTTCAATCAAACTGATGGAAGTAGTAGAACTAACTTTCGCAACCTCATTTTCTTCATCATGTACCTAGACTTTCCTTGTATCCAAACAGTTTTCTTTTCTTGCTTGCTTATTTATATGTCATGTAACTCATATTTCTCGCCTTCTTGGTCATTGGTCCACGCATTCCTTTGACTTCAATTTTTGGATTCACACACACATATTATATATATAACTCTGTATAGGAAAATACTCGGATACTCACTGGTAACTATGAGTTTGTACTCACCGTCTTTCGTGTCACTTTCTAATTAGATTAAATATACTAATGATAATATATATATAAGTTTTTTTTTAACAAATACATGGTCCAACTAGTGTTTCGATCTAATAAAAAATAAACACATAAGAAAGTGAGTACAAACTCATATTTACTAGTGAGTATCTAATATTCCTCTTTTAAAAGCCAAGTTTTTTTCTTTTTTCTTTTCAAAGAACCTAAAATCTGTCTCTTTCATTTGCTATTATCAATCTAACTCAGAAGTTTAAATTTTTTGGTAGGGATTTCAATTTAATCATATTTGTTGACGTTATGTATTTTCAAAGACGTTTTGATTCCTGCGAATTTGTGGTGGATATCAATGCTTAAAAAATAATTTTGTGGCGCCAACCTTAACACATAACCTCCAATTACTTCAAAAAAAGAAGAAAAAGAAAGAAAGAAAGAAAAAAACCTCCAAGATTTTTTTGATTTCTTCCCACAATTTAATATAATATCTATAAAAAAAAAATTTGTGAATTATTTCTTTATCAAATGCACTTTTAACCAGTGAATCATGGAGTTATTGATGTTGGTGTGTGGTTTGCTCAAATTAATAGAATAGTCATCATATTACATATTCATTTATAAAAGATTATTAGAATTGAAAAGAAAAATTATCTCCAAATGTGTTCTTTCAAGAAAACAACTACTAAAACGAGTTATCCGCTAACATTCTAATTTTAATTTTTGAAAAAATGTGTTTATTATTGTTCATCAAGCACGATCACATACACGTTATAATATCGACTCATTGTATATATAACGAAACAATTTTTACACAATTTTCCTTTCTGCATTTACAAATCTTTCCCTCCATCTAAAAAAATTAAAATGGTTGGTACTAAAATTGATCTATTTAAAACCTTTTTTTTTCCCTTGTCTATAATGCATGGATATGTAAAAAGGAAGTAATTAGGAATTGAATAATATGAAGGATGATCTATAGTTTAAAAACTAAGTCAAAATTTTAGAAACTAATTATTTATATTTATTAAATTTATATTTGAAAATTGTTTGAGGATTTTTTTAGATTCTAGGGTTTATTGTGGGGACAAAGATGAGGAGAGCCCATTTGAAAATAAGCCATGCAAGAATGATCATCAACTTGTGGGTTTGATATGGACCAATTCAAATCCTGGGAATCCACAAATCTCTCTCCTCCTGAATCTTCTTCTTGATCTTTAAGCATCATCTGTTGATCATCCAACCCCAACTCATTTTCCAAATACCTAATCCACTTGTTGTTATTGAGTTCTCGTTCTCGTTCTGTTTCAGTCTCTCTCGTTATCTTAACCTCGGCTTCGTCCGAATGGAACAATTCTATGTTGTCTAAATCTAACATGTTCCAAAAATCTATGTCACATTCAAATGGGATTTCCAACTCATCATGATCATGATCATCATCATCATCCATGTGCTTCTTTTCCACTTCTCCTCCTCCTCCTCCTCCTAATACTGTTTTGTTAATGTTGTTGTTGATTTCTACAAACTCAAACTGTGAATCCATTAATGAATCTTGATCTGGCCACAATGTGTCTGAATTTGATGTGTTAGTTGTTGATTCAAAAGACAAAGCTGAACAACTTGTTTGTTGTTCTTTTGGTTCTTCATCGATGGCGACAGCCTTCGAGTTGTCGTTTGGTTCACAACCAATTTGTTCTTCAATTAAATTCTGACTTAATTCATTGGAAGAGATCAAGCTTGAAGATGATGAGGATGAAGGTGTTGGGGACTGTTTGGATTCTTCATCATCTCCTGAAATATTATTATTATCTGAATTAGCTTTGGTTGGCTCCAATCTTTTCTTTAAATGAGTGTTCCAAACATTCTTTATCTCATTGTCTGTTCTTCCGGGCAAACGAGACGCTATTTTGGACCACCTGTAATATCAAATCCAAAATATTAAGATAAATTAATTAACACGAGTCTCAAATATGTGTACCGTTAAAACGAGATGGGACGAGTTTGAATTTAAGAACTCGTACACTCCCGTGTAGACTCAGATATTAATATGAGACTTAAATATATTGTATGTTATTAATAAAAGAGCAGCAAAGAATTTTTTTTAATAAATAAATGGGTGGCAAAATCACAGTGAATTGTTTTTAATTAAGGGAAGCAAAATAGAAAAAAGTTAGAGAAAATATAAAAAAAGAAAATTCAATTTTTATATACAAAATTTTCATTATTAAAAAATAGTGGGGTCAGTTACTAACCTCCCCCTATATTGTATCACCATTATATACAAAAGTTTAAACTATTAGATGATATAAATTTAATATTTTCGATAATTATCAATTATATAATATGAAAAAGAAATGAGGCAAATTAATAGAATGAAATCGTACTTGTTTCCCCAAGCTTTATGGAGCTTAATTATGGAGTCCTCTTCTTCTTGTGTAAAGTTTCCTCGTTTCACATCAGGTCGAAGGTAATTGATCCATCTCAAACGACAACTCTTCCCACACCTTAAAAGTCCTGTCCACAATTTTTGGAGGGAAGGAAAAAAAATTAGCTAATTATAAATATTTATAAGCTCAAAGAATGATATTTTAAATCTTGAAATCAATTAAACTTAATCACAAAAATATGATATATTATCTCTACTTTATTCAATTGTATAAGTTAATTACGTAATTGGGTTAAGAATTTTTCCTTTGAAATATTTGCACCTACCTACTCCAGCTGAAAAGACATGTCAACGTCAAAAATTTCAGAATTACAAGTCAAGTTTGGCCATAGTTTTTGGTCAATTGAATTTGATGTGACTACCTCCCAGGTATGTTTGTTTGAACAGTATCGGTTTTGTGTCGGCTGTTTAAAGTTACGTAATCGGTGTCTGGATATTGATGAGAACCAGTTTTAAAAATTTGATTTTATGTAGTTTATGTTTAGTGGATGTGTTTACATTTCAGTATGATTGGTTAAAAACACTTTAATTTATTTTAAATCAACGATTATAAAAAACTCAAGATCAAGATATTAAAACTTACTTAACAAACACAGGCTGATTTAATGTAACCATATTCTTGTGTTTTATCAAACACCCCTCACTTCACTTGTGATTGAAGGGTTTTTATTCCTAATTTTTGTTCAGTTTTTAAGTTAGGTAGCAGATTAAAAAATTGTTGTTGGATGTGACAATCTACTATATATATTATGTAATTGGACCGATTAGGTGAAATGAAGAAGCTTTGAAGGGAAGGAAACCTACCAAAGTTTTGGTAGCGATTTTGGGTAGATTGACTCTCCAATTACATGTAAACCATCACGGGTATTTTAGTTATTTTTTAAGATATTAAATAAATAGGAATGGGAGATTCGAACTTACGATACGATCTTAGGAGAAGAGAATATTAGTTATGTTTATGTGGTCAAATATTTTAATGAAGTTAATAAAATCCCTCCAGAAATTAAATAGAAAGCCTCATAATTTTTTTAATGAGTGATTCATTTGAAATCGATGTTTTAAACTTCAAAATAAATATTGTGTTGTTTTTAAAAAAAAATAAAAATAAATTAGTCCAACTATTTCTACTTTGCTTTACTATATACCTTTTAAATACTCACTAAGTTTGAAAAAAAAAGACGTTTTTTTTTAAAGAATATAAAAAAAAAATACTAGAGAAGGAACAAAGTAATTAATTATAATTAAACGTTAGAAATGAAAAACAAAATTGTTACCATATATGTAAATAAGTTAGTTTAAAGTTACCTAAAATCCTTAACCACGATTATTATACCTTAAAGTATTAAAATAAGAGAAAATTCATTAGATAACACTTTTCGAAAAAAAAAATTGATGGATGGTTAAAATAAAGCAAATTTAATACCAAATACCCATTGATGGAAGGTAGTTTATGGAAAGGCATTTTATAAAATGTATATATGGAATGCTATTATAAGAGGTAAGTATACATTAATATACCCCCGGTACATGGTTAGCAAAGCCTATTCCTCGAGGTCGAAGGTTCAGCCCTCCCCATACAAAAAAAAAAGTATACATTAATATATGATGGAAATTAAACATAAGAAATTAAAGATGGAAGAAAAATAAAAGTAATTGACAACAAAAGTCTCTCTTTTAAGGATTGAAATTTGGCCAACTAATTGTTAGATAGCGTGTCAAACCTTCCTTACAAGTATGTTTTCCATTTAATAAAAAAAAAAAAAAAAAAAAAGAAAGGATTGAAAGGTCAGCAAGGCAGAGTACACCCTCTATCATAGTAAAAGAATAACTCACCCTCGAAGTACCAAAATACAAAAGTAACGTTTTTCTTGGTCTTGTTTGAAAATAATATGATGTTTATCTCTAATGTTTTTTTTTTTTTTTTAATTTAAAAACAAATGGCAACCGTGATGTGGGAGTCTATTGTATTTTTTAGATATTATATTAAATTAGAATAGAGAATAATTTAAACCAGACAAATTTATAAAATATAAGTATTATTATCTAACCAGTTTGAATTATATTGATATAACCAATTAGTAAAATATATGAAGTTAAGCCCTTCTTGGGTGTTTGACGCTAAAAAAAAAATTATATTTATATATATACATATACGAATTCATATTTATTTTTTATAATGTGTAATAATAATAATATTTAAAAAAATCATATATTTATATTAATGTAAAAAACGTAAACTACTAAAATTTAAAAAGTATATAATAAAAAGTTAGGAAATAGATAAATTTGGATATATATTAATTACAATGCATGCAAGGAAAAAAAATGATGGGATTGTTAAAAGTACATTCTCCTTCCATTTCAGTCAACAAAAAGAAACTGAAAAAGTAACCGAAACCCAAATGATCTGGCCGGACCGGAGAATAGGCAATAAAATGTCGAATTATTCGATCAATCGGGTATCTCCGGCCACCGTAAACGGCCGAGAGAGAAGAAGAAGAAAAGAGAAAGAATAGAAGTAAGAAAAGAAACCTGCTTGTTTGGGAAGAGATCTCCAATTATCATGGCCATGTTTTTGAATGAAAGTAATAAGCCTCAAATCTTCAGCAGGGCTCCATGGTCCTCTCTTCACTTGATTCTTATCACAACATGGAGCCCTTCCTTTTCCCATCTTTTATTTTTTACTATATGAATCTATGATATGATATGAATAATATTTGATATCAAAATATGATTTTACATATATTTATATATATATTTGTAAGAGAGAGAGAGAGAGGGAGAAAGAGATTCCTAGGAGAGGGTCAAGGTTCATGCCACAATATAGGATGGGGTATGTTGCAATAAATAGATGAAAGATTTTGAAATGTTTTTTTTTTATTTCCCCAAAAATCTATCTTTTTTTTTTTTTTATATTATTATTCTTTAAATATAGTATCCTCAGTTTCTTCCATTCCCATGATTTTTTATTTATTTATTTTTTTTGCCCTTTTCTTATCCATTCTATGATCTTCAATTTCATAATATGTTTTAAAAAATTAAAAAAAAGTACAAAAATTGGTTGGAAAATCACCTGTGATTGATCACACAGAAGTAAGCGTACAACTTAGATCATAACCATATGATGTATCCCACATGGCAGGTTTACGGCATCCATCTGATGTCACTGTTTTACCAAACTTATATTGCGATTTTATATCGTCCACTGATTTTTTTATTATTAATTAATTTATTTTAATTTTGCTTTAAAGAGAAAATAATTTAATTGGTTTAATTTTAAAAATAACCCATCAATCTCTGTATTGGTAAGTTCTAAAAACTGTGATTTCTTGCCATTTCAAGCAGAAATTATTTAATAAACGACGACAATTCATTCATTTTTTTTTTTTTTGTGTTAATGATTATTGATTATTTTAATCCCTCACTTTTCTAATAATTTTTTGTATGTGGAGTCAGATAAAACTATTTTATTTATACAAAACTCGAAACATTTTTTATAATGACAAGGACGGGTTCGAATCTCTCAACTTTTAATTATTCGATTTGTCATTAAAAGAAATATTTTTCAATCGAGTAAAAAACGTAATCACAATTGTAATTTTTCTTTTTCAAATATGCAAAAATTTATCAACCAACTAATTAAAAATATCAGATATGCAAATGAGAGAAGGGAAAGAGAGACTCTGAGTCTTCTCCTTCCCCCAACCAACCTTGATTTCAATAAACCAAAAAAAAAAAAAAAATTAAACTAAATTAATGGGGGGAAGTCAATGTTTACATATTATATTTAATTTGCGTCTTAGAAAGTACTTTCCTAGATCTCGAATGACAAATTTTTTGACTTCCATAGTTATTGAATATTCCCTACTACGTAATTGAATATCAATGAGTCAATTTATTAAGATTATATATAATGTTAGAATAATTCCAATTATGTAATAAATATAATGTTTCCTTTTTTTTAACCGGCCAGAAATGCCAATTATAAGGATGTATAAATTTTCATTTATAAAAAATGTTTTTTCATATAATTTACAAAAGTGGAAATGTTTTGATATTTTCTTCATTTCGATCTTTGATATTTTAACATTTTTGTTTTAATTTTAGTCCCTAATATTACGTAACAATTTGTTTCCATACATCTAATTTGTCTTTTTTTTAAACGAAATTAATGTAACAATTTTTTATTTTATAAAATTGAGTTGATATGTCAAATACACAGTAGAATATGATTTATACTAGAATCAAATTAGAAAATAGATAAAACAGTATGCATATTTATGTTCATTCAAGAAAAGGGGAAAATGAAAAATCAATGAGTTAGAACTTCTGAAAGATTGAAAATGAATCAAACAAAATGGTTAAACACATACACAGTGAGATAGTGTTGGAAGGGAGTACAAATTACCACAATGATAAAACCAAAGAACCGCCTTACAAAATTAAAATAGATTAGTATAACAGGAAAGAAACCGAATAGAATAAATAGTGATAATTTTCTAATTGAATAGTAGAATAGAAGGATGAATGTCGAATCACATAGTTGTACTGTTTTAAAGACTATAGTCGCCTGCATCGAGTTACTTGCAATCAATGGCGCTTGTCTCAACAAGATAATTCAACGTGTTTAAATGAATAACAACAAAAAAAATTCAAATCCTAACAGAACTCTTTAGAATGTATTTTCCGATGATTACAAAAAACAAAAGGAGAGCAGCGAAGCGAAGATGAAGAGATAGAGAAAGAAAGTAAGAAATCTGATGTGATTAGGTGTGGAGTCCAGAGACTCTCAAAAGGGAATTGAATTATGACAAACCATATCTTAATTGTGTCTATAACAATCGGTATGTTATGAATCCGAAAATTCATTAAAGGAAAAGATTAAATAATCTTTTAATAAAATAGAAATAGCCCGAAACTTCATTAGGTCAAGCAACAACGCGTGGGCCAAGCCTCAAACCCATGGTTGAGTAGGAGTTTGATCCTAGCTAAAACAATGGTGTACCCCTTGGGGCTCAAACCCATTAACCAAGATAACTCTATATGTGATGGAGAAGTTGAGATCTTTCCAATATCGATAAGTAACTTTCTCACTTTTCGACAAATTTCAATTTCTCTTCTCAATTTCAATTGTTTACCTTCTACCCTTACTTTCAACTCATGAACATTATATTATATTCTAGTAAAATCCAAAATGTAGAATTTTTGGAAAAGAAAAAACACTGAGATAGAACTTCTTATCATTAGTGAGAGGATTATGGTCATGTCATATCTTCACACACAAATTTTTTATTAACAAACAAACAGATAGATATTATAATTAAACATAAAATCCTAAAATATTAAACGATTAGGCACCTATTCCCTTTCTTGAGGTAAAAAATTCAAGTCTTTCACTCTCTCAAATTGATATAATCTAAAAAAAAAAAACAACTATTCGTGAAATCACTAGTGCATCACATCAAATAGATTATAATATGTGGTCCTTAAACTTGAAATAAATGTCTAATACTTAACTATTAATTTTATATGCTTCATGACATAAAATTACTTCATTTCATATTCTATTTTTTATGATTTAATATTTTATGGAATTATTGAGTATTATATTTATAAAAATATTTTATTGTATTTATATAATTAAACCATTAAAAATATTTCAATGTTTACATATTATATTTAATTTGCGTCTTAAAAGGTACTTTCCTGGATCTCCAATGACAAAATTCGTGACTTCCATAATTATTGAATATTCCTTACTAAGTAATTGAATATCAATGAGTCAATTTATTAAGATTATATATAATGTAGAATAATTTCAATTATATTATAAATAAGTCGAATCACGTAGTTGTACTGTTCTAAAGACTATAGTCACCTACATCGAGTTGCTTACAATCAATGGCGCTTGTCTCAACATGATAATTAGACGTGTTTAAATGAATAACAACAAGAAAACTTCAAACCTAACAGAACTCATTAGAATGTATTTTCCAATGAATATAGAAAATAAACGGAGAGCTCTAAAGATGAAGAGATTGAGAGAGAAAGAAAGTAAGAAATCTGATGTGATTTGGTGTGGAGTCCAGAGGCTCTCAAAAGTGATTGAATTATGACATTAAAACTATATTTTAATTGTGTCTAATAAAAATCGACGATAACATCGGTTGCCTGAAACAGCTAGAACTTGCTGTAATTGTTCATCGTCGTCGAAACGATCATTTAAATATGTATGTTATGAATCCGAAAATTCATTAAAGGAAAAAATTAAATAATCTTTTAATAAAATAATATATTTAATCTCAAATAGCCTGAAGCTTCACTGGGTCGGGCAACAACACGTGGGCCAAGCCCCAAACATATGGTTGAGTAGGAGCTCGATCCTAGCTAAAACATTGGTACCCCTTGAGGCTCAAATCCATTAACCAAGATAACTCCTTATAAAGTGATGGAGAAGTTGAGATCTTTCCCATATGGATAAGTAACTTTCTCACCGACAAATTTCAATTTCTCCTCTCAATTTCAATTGTTTACCTTCTACCTTACTTTCAACTCATGAATATTATATTATATTCTTGTAAAATCCAACATATATAAGGGCCAGTTGGCATAGCTTCTCCTAAAAACGTTTTGAGTTAGAGATTTTAAAAGAAATACTAATTAAGTGTTTCTTCTAAAAACACTTGAGTATGTTAAAATGTGTTTTTGGAGAAAATACTTGATTTGTGATTCTTCCAAAAATGTTTGTAAACAAGTAGTTTACCTAAAATATTTCACTTAAGTGTTTTTTGATGAAACACTTAATTAGTATTTCTTTTAAAATCTCTAACTCAAAACGTTTTTGGGAGAATCTATGCCAAACTGGTCCTAAATTTTGGAAAAGAAAAAGCACTGAGATAGAACTTCTGATCACATTAGTGAGAGGATTATGGTCCTGTCATCTCTTCACACACAAATTTTCTATTAACAAACAAATAGGTGGATATTATAATTAAACACAAACTCTTAAAATATTAAACGGTTAGACACCTATTCTCTTTCTTGAGGTCGAAAGTTTGAGTCTTCCACCCTCTTAAATTGATGTAATCTAAAAAGAAAAAAAAAACTATGCGTGAAATCACTAATGCATTACATCAAATAGATTCTAATATGTGGTCCTTAAACTTGAAATAAATGTTTAATACTTAACCATTAATTTTATATGCTTCATTAATGACATAAAATTACTTCATTTCAGATTCTATTTTTTATGATTTAATATTTTATGGAAAAGGGTTCAAAAATTATTGAGTATTATATTTATAAAAATATTTTATTGTATTTATATAATTAACTATTAAATTTCGTCATTTATTATTTGTTTAGTTAAAAAACCTATGTCATTTATTATAACATACATGAACAAGTCAAAAGCTGTATTAATCGACCATTCTTTGCTAGATAGACTAATCTAATAACAAAGAGGCTGTTTGGTATTATTATAATTTGATCAAAATGATTATTTTAAATAGGCTACAAAAAAAAAATTGTAGTAAAATTAAAATATAGTTAATTGTAGCGTAACATAGTTGTTAAATCAATGAAATTTTATGAGTCATTAAAAAAAAAAACTTTAATTAAGAATCATCGTTCATAAACTATTCATTAAAATAAAAAATGAAATAATAAAAACATCATAATCATCACATTTATCAAGAATTAAATTTCTAAAAAGAAATATTTAGAATATCAATATAATAAATGATATAAATATTATTTTGGTTTAACACTTAATATTTTAATTAAAGATATTACATTGAATTGGGGGAGAAACGAAATCAAACTTTCAACCTTATAAAAGAAAATATTGATGCTTAATCAATTAGATTATACTCAATTTAACTTCATACATCTAATCGGGTCTAACTGATTCTACACAATTCTTTTATTTATATTAAAATAAACAATGAACCTCTGTATTTATAAAGAGAAACTAAATCATTCTAATTAAACACAAAGTTCAAAGTTAATATGAAATAATCATAGATAAATCCGATCTAATTCCAACCTAAAATGTATATAAAAAAATGAAATTTTAAGAATAAAATAGTATCTAGACCAAATATAGATAAAAATATAAATTATGTTACAAGTGTAAGTTGTTGGTGAGTGGTGTAGACAAATTTCAAAAAGAAGATTGTGATACAAAAGACGTGGTCATAACTCAATAAGTCCATCGACCCAAACTTATAATTTCAACTTGAAAGAATTAGTTGGATTTTGTGTCTTTTTCACTTTGCGGCTGTGATGGAATTTTCAGTCCTCACTGGTTTTAGCCTTTGGATGCTCTCTTTCTATTAATATTATTTAATTAATATTACACTAAATTCAAATTTCTCTCTCATTACTTTCAAAACTTTTGAATTTAAGCTCAAATCTTTTACATTATTATATTAAAACAGCAATTTCACAAACGTTTTACATTTATCATCTATGTTATTCTGTTTTATTCCATGGTTTAGCAAATAAAAAGAATGTTCATATCAAGTGACATAAAAAGTATGTGAAAGATTAAACTTAACATTATCTGTGATCAATTCTTAAAGCACCTTTCATTTATATTAGAATTGAGTGTCGAAATAGAATTAAGAACCATCGATAACATTTATTTTATGATAAAAAATATAAAAATATGTGTGTATAAATTAATAAAAGAAAAACTCGATGATATTATCAATCTGAACATAACTAAACTGGTTAGATGTTAATGTTTATTTCCATAAGATTTGAAAAGTTCGGGTCCCTTTCCCTAAGCCCAATTAGATGTGTTGAGAATCTCATATAAGAAAGATGAAAAGAACTCACAGTGTTTATGAGTTACGACCTAAGAATGGTGAGTCTAAAAGAGACACCATCTTGAAGAGACATGTTGAGAATCCCCCACAAAAGATATGAAGGGAACTCACTATGTTTATAAGATACATGATCTACTCCACACATTACCAATTAGTTTTGAGATGGACCACATAATATCATGAAGATGTTATATCTAAAAAAAAAAAAAAACTATGATATTATATCATTACATTATGAAAGAGAGGGTTGAGGTAAGAGAAAATATTTAAAATAGCATAGGGCTGCTTTTGTTTACCGTCAATCATTATTTTGTATTTGGTAAAGAGTTGAAGATTCTTTCAAAGTAGAAAAAAAGGGTTCTTGACGGGGGGGGGACCTAATTACTCCAAAGCAAGTATTCATTCAATCTAAAGCTTCTACAATTTCAACAAATTAAATTAGGCTAACCTTAGTTTAGTGTCATATAATTTTAGATTAAAAGTTAGGTTAAATTTGTAAATAATATAGATTTTGTTCATAGAAAATGTCGAACAATAGATCAACCGAACCAAACCAAACCAATCCAAACTGAATGATTATTATAATTTTAAACAATATATATTTTTAAATATTTGAAAAATAATTGAAAAAAGGTATAAAATATACCAAGAATCAAATAGAACCGAGCCAAATTTAACTTCCATTGTTGGGTGTGTGATTGATCAGTCAATTTTGAGGCAATTAACATTATTCTTCCCCAAGTGATTCTCTGATCTATTTTTCTTTGTTGATTTTATAATTTTTTTTTTTTTTTTGAAAAAAACAAGCTTTTGTTTTTCTATTAATGGACTAATGACAAGTGGAATGTTTAGAGATTGTGAGGCATGCAACAACACCAATAAAAAGAAAGAGGGGGGATGGATTGGAAGTCGTAGGATTTGGTGACCCAACCAATTTGGTGCCTTTGAATATAATAAAAGGCTTTGATTAATTAAAATGAATGGACATAATTAATTAACAAACTATAGATATTTGATTAAACGTTTTTAAGTAAAGAAAATAAAATGCAAATGCCTAACTTTCTTTCCCAATTAAAAAATAAATTTATTATTTAATGTGATCGTCATAACATGACTCACTCACTCATAACTATTAGATATATTAAATTATTATTCTCTCTCCAATTAAAACTATGAGAAATTTCAATACATGACACTTTTTTTATGAGTAATCTCAAAAATAACAAAGGTTTTGAAATATTAAAAAAAAAATAGCATTTCTAAAACGAAAATTGGTGAATCTCAACATGAGAAATGACAATTTTGAAAAATTTCAAATTTTTACTCTTTTTTAAAATATTCATTCTTAAAATGTCATTTTTACTATATGTATATATATTTATTTATAATTTTACATCTAACTGGATCAGGGGAGACTCAAATTTAAAGTAAAAGATTACTGATATCTAACTAATTAAGCTATATTCAGATTCACGTATAATATCGTGTAACTATGACACGTGAAGTAGTGATAAGTCCTAACAAATTCTAATTATTTGAAATGGACTAGTTTTTAAGTGTATTCATCTCTCTCTCCCAAATATCTCAACTAGGTCTTACCTTATAGATTTGGTATTCACCTACCTAAAGTCCCTCTCCTAAATTTTCTTCACGGGTTAGTAAAATTTCACTAACTTTTCAGACTTTTCCAAGTACCAAACTAGAGAGAGAGAGAGAAAGAGATTTTATAATACATGAGCATGACGATTTTAAATTTTGAGCCAAGAAAAAAAAAATGGAAGGCTGGGGTGAGGTGTGAAATCGTGTGGCAAAAACTTCAACGATTAAAAACGAATAGAGTTATTGATTTGAAATGAATAAATTATTGTTTTTCACAATTAAAACTTTTCTTTCTTTACTTACCCACTTTGCCTCTCCTCATTCCTTTTTCTTCTCTATTATTAAATAACCAATTTGACAAATCTTGTGGTTCTCTGGTTTTTTGTTTATCTTGCTTCTTTTTTCTTTCATGTTCTAGGTAATAATTTTCAAATTAAAAAAGCATAGTAATTTTTACCATTTCTCAAATAAATTAGGAAAAAAAAGACGAGACTTGGACAAATTAGAAACCATTGTTTCCTCTATCCGCACATAATTATAATTAGAAATGTAATCTACTTGACTCTATTCAATAAATATACCATTTCTCAAATAAATTAGGCAAAAAATAAATAAATAAATAAAATTAAGACAAGACTTGGACAAATTAGAAACCATTGTTTCAATCCACATAATTATAATTAGAAAATGTCATCTACTCAACTCTATTCAGTAAATAAATTTAGGGTTGTTTTGGTGAGTTTTTTAAAAATGAATTTAAAATATGTAAACAAGTTGTAACTATGTTAATCATATTATTATTACTTTAATATTCACTCTACTTAAGTTTCTAAATTTTAAAATTTGAGATATTAGAAATAGTTTAAAATAGTCTCTACCACAAGTTTTTCGTTGGATATCGTCATGAATTAATAAATAGACATATCAATGATGATACGACGCTATTTATTTAATATAGCTTAAAATTAATTTTTATACTATATTTTTACATATTAACCATTTAAGAAAAAAAAATATTCCAAAACAAAAACTAACAATTCAAATATCAAATATAAAGGACCTAGTTGCTTAAGAAGTCATCATATAGTGAAATAATCTTTCAATTGACATCATCATTAAACATATGACTAATCTATGCATAATAATAATACTTCTCAAAATGATGAAAGCATTCCATCATTTTTTTTATATGCACGAATGAAACCTTTATCTAATTTTTTTTTTTTTTTTAAATTCATTTAAGTGGATTTTGAACTTTTCAAAATCAAGTCTGACAATTTCAAGTATTTACGGCCAAAAGCACGTCGTTGTTTCATCTTTCTATGATTGAGTAGTCATTTATTTGCATTAACTGGAATGAAATCGTTTGTCAAGAACACGAGTTCAAAAAAAATCTTCTTTTGAACATCATATTTTCAACAAGTTAAGAAGTGAATATGTGAAAGGAGAGCGGTGGCTGAATTTTTTGGGAATTGGGACTTTTGTTATATACCAATTATGGCATTTGCAGGCTTCTCATTTCTGTGATTCTAAATCAATCTGCTGTTATTGTATTGTACCTTTTATTTTAGTTTTACCAATTCAAAACCTAGCTTTTGTACTTGTCAAATATGGTTATTGTATTTTATTTCGTTTTCAAATATTAGTTAGTTTTAATAATACGTGTCGGGTTATTATTGGCTATTAACTGTCGTAGTTAGTTTAGAAAGAAGAAAAGTACGAGTATATTTTCTTACCTGTAATTTAATTGAGACGGTTTATAGGTGGATAGGGTTATGGCAGATTTTTTCCTCCATGATTGATTTTATAGGTTGTTTCTTTGGATTTTTCTCTTTAGTTGATTGAACCAATAAAAATATATGTATATTCAGGAGTGTTAAGTTGAGAGTTTGGGAAACTGAAGTCTGAATATGTGATGCTTGGAAAAATGAAATATGAATTTGTGATGTACATGTTTAAATTGTATGGAAAAAAAATGAATAGTGAAAATAGTGTGAGTTTGTTAGAATGAAATATCAATAGTAAACATGGAAATGTGATGTCAATGTCAAGAAAAAATAAGTGGGAAACAAACATAAGAATGAGTTTGCACACCAACCACTCTAAATTTGATTTCTGCTCAATTGATGTGTTTGCACAACAACACTTCAATTAAGTGTCAGATTTAATTTTAAATTTTGTAATTATGAAAATGGTTAAGTTGTCATAAGGGTTTTTAAAATGTTAAAAACACTCAAAATACTTTTTAGATGGGTACTTCATTAGTATTTCTCCTAAAATACTAGTAAAAAAAAGTATTCATTAGAAAAATACTATTAAAACGAAAAAAACTTGACCACACACAAATATGGCTGATCCTAACACTAGCATGAAAAAAAATTAAAAGATCATAAATTTAACCTATGTGATTAAAATTTAAAAATGTTTGGCTGTATATTTTTTCCCTCAGAAGTCATCCAAGCATAATAATTTTTAAGAGGGTACAAAAATATTTTTGAAGAAAAAATCTTAAGATTTTTTAGTCCAAAAATACTTTTAGACCTTTCTAAAAGTCATTCAAAACCGACAATAAGTGAGATGCCTCAAATATTTTAGGGAAATTTTCATAATTACCCCATTGAGAAAATCAATTTTCAAACTTGCCCTATGTATAAAAAAAAAAAAAATTTACCCCAAATTTTAAATTTTAAGGATAAAAAAATAAAATTAATAAAAAAACAAAAAAAAAAAAAAAAAAAAAAAAAAAAAATTTAAATAAAAAAATTTTTTTTAACCGACAATATTTAGGGTAGATGCCAAATTCAAATATTTTAGAATTGTTTGGCCATGTCCCGGTACAATTGGGCCAATTCACTGGCCCAAGTAAAAAAATTTGTATATTTTTTTTGCCATACACACCTGGAAACATTCATAAACTTTCAGTACTTTACATCTTAAAAATTTAATCCTAATATCATACTACCACTTCCTTCCATTCACTAAAGAAATAAATAGTTCGAGCAACTTTTAACTCCTCGATTTAAAGGATTAAAAACTAGTCATATTATGATCACATCTTAATCTCATTTTTTAACACGAATAGCCAACCAAAGCTTAACCCAAGTGAAAAGTTAGATCTCCACCCACTTATAAATAAGATAGGTGCCTTAATTTTATGTATATATTATAAAAGAGAGGTGTTTTCAGCCTATAAGAAGAGGATCCATAAAAATAAAGCATCAGACACCAATAAAGAAAGCTCCATCCCCAATAAAAATTGATAAACTTTAGAACTAAATTTTACATACTTTTCGATGCAGACCAAATGGTTTAATGTTGAAGTTGGAAAGATATGGAAGATTCACAGGACGAGAAATCTATTACAAGAGATATGATGGGACTCAAATATTTGTTTCAGTTATCCACACAAGCAAAAGGCCGCTCATGCATTTCATCAAGCACCAACAAAATAAAACTTAAAATTCATAATTTGAGGAGGTGATAAATACTTCTACAGATAACCACCCCTCAAGGCAAGCACTAGATGGAGAACAGAACCACCCTCAATGTTGTAGTCTTTCGCCGTTTTGTCGTCTCCAAGCTGTTTTCCAGCATAGATGAGCCTGCAATTTAAAAAACACAGATTTTTAGCAGGGATTATTTTCATCAATAAAGTACATTCTCAAATACCATAAGGCGTTACAACAGACCACATTAACCCGATTAGTTTATAAGAAATCTCCAATAGAGTCGATACTCCCGAGAATGACCATATGAACGGGATGAAAGAAATTCGATGTGTAACATTATTGTTAATTCACTAGTTCTCATTACATTCAATTTTTTAAAAAAAAAAATCTCCAGTACCTGAGCATGGGCATTTTTTAGTAATGTGAGTCGTGACTATATCCAATAACTGTTAGGCACTTGCATTAAAATATATTACAAATTTTATTTTATTTTTTATGGGAAAGTATAGGACACATTTTATAGCTATTAAAAAAATCAGATACTTGAACAAGAAACAAATATTTGAAATTGTAACATTGAGGACTTTTTTAAGAATAATATTTTAGACGTACATAATTGTTTTGAATTTACATTCATTATTAGATATAGAAGCATTTATAAATATGTTTATTGGCCTTATAATTTCCTTTATAAACCTTTAATAAAATATGTTTATTACATCATTGGAAAAATCTACAAAAAACTTCGACTTTTAAGTTGTAATTAGTGCAAATCTCAAAATTCAGAATGAAACTTAAAATGACTGAAATGTGTCAAAGTATAATAAACATATAGAGTACTTTCTAGACACATCCCTACTATGTCTCTATAAAAATTTATGAAAATTAAGGGTTGTCATGTTCAAGTCATGATATATCTATACTTCTTAGAGTGAAACTTTAGCTGGAAATTTAATGCAAAAATATAAAATTATCCAATTTTGTAGTTATTAGACTCTTTCTAAGAAGTGACTACATGAAAAATTCCACAACGAATTTTATCCTTAAATATGTATCTGGGAGATATTAAACAAGATGCCCAACATTCTTATAGAAGATTTATTGATTGTTGTTAAGTAATGGGAGAAGGTAAATGCAAACCTTTGCTGCACAGGGGGAATCCCCTCTTTCTCCTCAACTCGCTCCTTAATACGATCAATCGTGTCAGTTGGCTCGATGTCAATCTCAATTTCCTTCCCAGTCAGAGTCTTGACCTTAATCATAGTACCTCCCCTGAGCCTCAAAACCAGGTGAAGAGTTGACTCCTTTTGGATGTTATAATCTGCAAGAGTTCGGCCATCTTCCAATTGCTTACCAGCAAAAATTAATCTCTGCTGATCCGGAGGGATACCTTCCTTGTCCTAAATATAAACAAATCAATCAAACCCAATTTGTTAACTATCTTATATAATCTTAAAAGAAAGATCTTAATGTGCAATCCAGAATTTTAGACATCATAATAACACAACTAAGCGAAGCGCACTGCAAATTTCTTTTTTAATTGGTACATTAATTTATCGGGACCATAACACAACATAAATGAATTTCTTAGGGGAAAAACACATGATAAAATGATACAGATGTTAAAATTAAACCGTGGAAGAATAGGTGTTAAACAAACACATGATACAAATAAACTTTTTTCAAGTTTAATCTAACTCAAGATGACAGCAAAACACATCAATTATTTAATTAGCCATATATTGATTCATACAATTATAAAAAACAACTAAAAATCAAAACTTTTGGTACAATCCAAACACGCCACAACGAAACAATCGAAATCAAGATTGCAAAAGGCAAAATTGAAATCAAAGCACAAAGAATCACCAACACACTAAACAAATAAACAAACAAAAGATAAATTCCAAAACCCCAAACAATAACCATAGACAAAAGAAAACCCGAAATTCAAGCACAAAACCCTAAACCAAGAAATTTTTCTTCGCCTCAACTAAAAGCTCTGAAAATTCATCAAAATCCAAAAGTAAAAAAAGGAAGTAATAGAGTGAAATCAAAGAATAAAAACCTGAATCTTGGATTTAACATTATCGATTGTATCACTGCTCTCGACCTCGAGCGTGATCGTCTTTCCAGTTAGGGTTTTGACAAAGATCTGCATCTTCTTCTTTTTCTCCTTTTTCTTCTAATGTTCTTAGAAAACCAAGCGAGAGAATTATCGATGAATTATAAACGCAGATAAATTCGTACGGCTTTGAAGGAATTAGGCTAAAATACCGATTTTTTTTTTTTTAATTCAAGTATGGAATACCTCTTCGTTTTACCAAATTAGCCCTTTATATAAGGAGCTATCATTTATCTCGTGGATTTTTTTTTTTCCCTTTTCTTATTTGGAGATTCTTTTCCAATATAGTTTCCTATTTTTAAAAGGAAAGAATAAAAATTAAAAGATGTTAAAATATTTTTATTGATCTTTATTTATTTTAATTTATTTGAGGTTGTGATTTATTATTATTTTTTAATTGATTTGAGGTTGTGATTTTAAGTGTGTAATTAAGTTTCGTAATATTGATTTCAAATGTATGTATTTAATAACCTTGAACTCGTGATTTAGGTAATCTTATTTTCCGTGTATTTTTAAACCATGAATTTATAATAATAATAATTAAGTGTACAATTTTTATAATTTTTACAAACAGTCAAGAATAAGATGTGATTAACTCATGGTAAAATTGAATTCTTATCACATTTTGTCAATTCGCGTCCTAGGGTGTCTAAAAACAGTCAAATATCTAATTTATTACATTTTCATCAACTTATGTACCGAGGGATATTTTGGTAAATTATTACACTAATTTAAGCTATTTACCAGATCTTCAATCCAATTTAATATTAGATATAATACTTTGTTTCTGGAAGATTGATTTACAAATTAATAAAAATAAAGTTTATTTAATCGTATCACTAATTCAATTATTAAATTTCATTTATTTATTGTAAAATTAATCCTTCGACTACATGATTTAATCGAATTCTCACCTTGCATTATTCCAATTTTTTTTAAATAATAAAATTGAAAAATAAAACAAAGAAAATGAGGGAATCAAAACCCCAGTTGACAAAAGGAAGCAATAAATAAATAAATAAAATTCAAAAAAACTGAATGGAGAAATGGAAGATAGGGCCCATTTCAATTCTGAAAATTGTGGCGTTGGATAAGCGATGAGATTCTCTGCGTATTGGATCCTAATTTTGGGCCCACACTTCCGAATCCGAATATTTAAAGGTTTTACTGGGCCATACTCGTCAGAATTTGAGGCCCAATTAGACCATACGAGTTCAGTCCTACCTATTTTATAAGCCCATTTTCATTTACGTGTAATTCGGCAGCCTTTTTCGGATTATATAAAGTAATAGTTTTTATAAATATAGGTTTTTTTTTTTTTTTTACTGACTATGAAATTATCAATTATGTGAATTTTTTGTTAATTCAATTTTTTTTAAAAAAAATTAGAGGTCTTTGATTGTGATTTTCTCAAATTTTAGCCTTAAAATATGATTCCCTCCCCTAACCTATACGATGAAAATTTGATAGTTTTTTTTTTTTTTAATGTGTATTATAAGAGAATAGTAGCTTTTATAAACACTATAATACCTAAATAAATAGCTTCTTATATCACTAATGGTGATACAAATATCATTCAAAAGTAATTTTATAAATTCAATCATTTTTTAATTTTGTGACTGGATTTGAAATTTTCTTAAAATTTGAATTTAGAAAGATAATTTTCAATAACTAGCTTTGAAATATTTCAATTATTGTTGCAAATAAATCATATTAATTATGTTGGTTGAATTGCTACTTTATTTGATGGTAACTTCATATGTTTCCAATAAAAACTTTATGTTTGGTTTTATTGCAATTTTATCTACTTCGCTATTATATAAATATGATTTTTTTAAAAAAGGTCTGCCCTTACTTATTGAGAGAGTAGAGTTTCAAACCTCAGTCTCCTCAGTTACTCCCTTCTCAATGTATAAAAGAAAAATATATGGTTTAGAAGATATATTGTATAATAATGAAAATCTCAACAAATTATATGTGTGATCTTGTGTATGTACCATACATATAATTACAAAATAGTATTATTTTGTCCTAGAGTGGTTTATAATTTCCTTATATATATATGTTAAATTCAACAAAGTTTTAATAGTGGGAGGTGATTCTTTCAACAAAAAATTATCTTTCCAAATTTAGTTAGGATTTAAAAACATTGTTAAAAAGTTGGGAAAAAAGGTGTGTCATAGACATTGTATTTTTTTTTAAAGCTAGAAAAAATACAACTAACAAGAACAAATAAGTCTCTACGTTTCTACCAATTATGTTGATTCATTTAATTTTTTTATGTTTAAAAAATAGTGATGGTTGTCTTTTATGGGAAAAGATAAAATGAAGCCATCGTAATTCAAAACATAGGGATAGCATAGCTATGGTGCATAAATACATTAAAAATTATGAATCTACTCAATACATCAAATTACGTGTAATTATTGATTTAACATAATATTGACTAACTGTGGTTTATAAATTATGAAAAAACTAAATTCTTTTGAAAAAAAAAGTTCAAATAATATTTTTTTATCATCGATAAAGAGAAAGGGACTTTAATTGTATTGCTTCACCAAATAATATAAACTAAAATTAATAATTTGTTTAAAAACAATTCTTTAAAAGTCAACACGAGCATAGTTTGAGTGGTTAGGTATTTACTCTCTCTTCTTATGATCTCTCGTTCAATTTAATATAATATCTTAAAAAAAAAAACCATTCTTCAAAATAATATGATAAGTATGCTTAAAAATTGTAATAAGTAATTATAAAAAAAAACAATAATTGTGTAATTAATAAACTTGGGAATTCGAATTACACGACCATAAATGTAAGCCCAAACAACAAAAATTGTCAAAGTGGTCAAAAAAGAGAGGAAAACAAAAAAATCAAATTAAGATTGTGAAAGCATATGAATTGTGCAGTTCGAGGAAAGGTGTAATGAAAAACTTAGGAGAATGAAAACTCCAAAAAAATGAAAAATATTAATGAGTGTTGAATCCTTATATTGCTGTCTGGCTGCCACGTCATTCTCATTTTCTAAATGCATGCATCACCAATTTGAAAAATATATTTAAAACAATTTATAGGAATTATAATATTAACATTTGATTTTGATTCAAACAATAAGAGAGAGTTGTTCTAAGTTTCATTAATGGAGCCCCTTTGAATGCTTTCACTGCTTTTCATTAATTGTCTTTGATATTTACTCCTTTCCCTCTTTTAAATACGAACTGTTTTTTTTTTTTTTTTCAATTCTTTGACCACCCTAATTAATTCTACAACCAAACCGGATTGGAAGGAATTTCAAAGAGTTGAAAAATCATTGGTTTTAATTGTATACCACAAATGTTACATTGTTCAAAATTTAATTTACTACTTATTAAAGAAATTGGATTTCATTTCCTTGTTGTTTTTTCTTTGTTCAAATTAGTTTTGTATTTAGTTTGTGTTTAATTATTAGTTAGTTTAGTTACTAACATGTGACGGGGTTTCGGTTGTTGTTGGGTGAGAATTGAACCACTCTCTTGAAGGTGAAATGACATGATTTAATCAATGGACTATGCTCTGGTTGGCTCGGTTATTGTTTACTATTGATTAAGTTTGTTGAGAAAATAGAATGAAAAAAATAATCAATTAGTTTCATTATTATTCGTATTCATATGAGGTCTAATAGAGTTTATATGATATTTTCTCATATGTAAAAAGATTTATAATCTATTATACATTCATTTATGAACTATAAACTCTCTTTCCCAATATAATTTTTCAATAGTTTAGTTTATATGTATTTAATAACTTTTTACACATTTATTGTTTACACAATGTCCCAATTTTAATAGATATATAAAATAATGTCAAATATTGTGAATGTATAACAAATTGCTATCCCAAAAATTACATATTACATTTTTACGTATTGTGAAGTATTGTAAATGAAAAATAGCCATTTCAATTCAAATTAGGAAACAAAATTTGTTCAAATGAGTTTGGGAATAAATGTTAAAATTAAGGATACCATCTTCCAACATTTGTATACAATAAAAAGATAATCAAACTATTATAATGAGAGTACAAATCTTAACTATTAGATTATATCTTAATTATCATCTTATAATACTAAATGATTCCATCCATTTTCTTTATATGGAAACTTAACGTAAACTATTCAGACAATATCAAAATTATTAAATAAAGGTAATTGATTGTTTAAAAAAAGTAAATAATAAATAACGGAACTGATAAACACAAATTAGATTAAAGTACCCTCACCTTATAATTTGAACATATACCAATTTCTTTAGTTAAAAAGGGATTGCATGAGTCCATGTTATTATAGTTCAATTAATATATCACTAATATCTTTTATAAGATTGAAAAATCGAGCCTCCTTTCCCTAAATTTAGCGTAATATTATTAAAATTAAAAACAAAAAACAAAGAGAGTAAAATGAAAGAAACGGTGGTTTATGAGATGGGGTTGGTGAGTTGAAATTTAGAGAAATGAGAGAGAGAAGAAGGGGTTTTCAAAATTTGAGCCCTTTAAAACTAAAACTTGTGTCCATAAACCAACTACATAAAATAATATTTTGACCAAATGAAAGATATTTGTTAATTACGCGTCACAAACCCACCCATGGTTAGTTAGTGACTTATTGTTAATTAAAAGTCAATGCACGTCTCTTTAGGGTATCTCCTATGGGGATTAGCCTCATCTTCAACAATAGTTATGAAAAAAATAATGGAATATTACAAATCATTGGTATGATTTATCTAATTTATATAGCTTAATTACATATTTTTATCAATATAAATTTATAACACGTGTTTATTTTATGTTTGTCACATATTTTAATTTTATTAAAAATAAATTTAAAAAAATCAATAGTTGAAGTGTAAATGAGATATTTTACACATTATTAACAATAGTTTAATCTATGAATTGCTGAAATTATAATTCAGATATTCACCTTCAAAATTATAAAAATATAATATTAGCCAATCATTTAATTTATTCTTATTCTTAGTAATATATATATATATATATATACATTTAGGATGTGGCTGTCTTTGTTTGAAGGAAAGATTACAATAAAAAAGAAAGGAAGTTTGACTTGCTTTAAAAAAAAAATCAGAAATGTAGGGACGAAATCGAAAAGGCGAATTTGAATAGAAATTACATTAAATAAAATAAAATAAAAGAAACCTCAACACTAAATTTTCGCGGGTAATTAATGCGTCCATAACTTAGGTGGCTTTTTCTAAGGTTTTCTCTTTGATTTTTTTTTTTTTAATTTACATTTATTGTTCGTTTCTTTAATGAGAAAGGTTCGATTGGGAAGTCGACTCCCCTGGTCCCTCCCTCTATTTAATGTTTTTATCATTATCTGATTTTTTTTTTTTCAATTATTTTTTTATTTCTATTTTGCTCCTACTTTAAAACTTTTTTTTTATTACACTTTTAAAACATTTTTAAATTCATTGATGATTTATAATATTATAAATACACACTATTATATGTTTGTTTTAACACTATTATATACATCCGTCACATATTTCAATTCTATTAATAATAATCTGAACATAATTCAATTAATTGACACCTATTCTTTTATTATAAAATCAAAGATACGAGTCTTCTCTTTCTTAATTTGATGTGATACGAGTCTTATCTCTCTTAATTTGATGTAGTATATAAAAAAATATTAAAAGAAATATATGATTTAGGGTCACTCCTCTCATTATCAATTGGTTTTGAGATGAATATCTACATTATCAGAGCCCAACTAACTCAAACAATTATTCGATCTAAAAATGTGATTTGACCCAAGAATACTGAAGAGGCATCATCTTGAAGTAGCAGATTGACAATCACAATCCTACAAATTATATTTATTATTCAACTTTCTATTATTTACAATCGTTGTTTTGATCTGGTTTTCAAAATCAAAATTTTGTTTGAAAGGAAAACTTAATTGAATTACAATTAATTTCCATAACGGCCTGTTGTTAATTCTCTACCATATATAGTTCTATCTCTGCTACAAGAAAAGTAAACCGACACACGCCACTCTCTCTCTCTCTCTCTCTTCTTTCTTTCTCATCTCTCTCTCCCTTTCCATGGCTACCGAAGTAAGCTCTCTCGTTAGGGTTCTAACTGGGTTTAAAGATGACCATCATCGGACGGTCGGAAAAGAATCCGGCACTGAAAAGTTTACTCCTTTAATCACCCGAGATTTGCTCGGCGGTGGTAGCGCCGCCGTCTCTTCTAAATTCTCTGAATCGCCGGAATTGGACCTCGATCTTCAAGTTCCTTCCGGCTGGGAAAAAAGACTTGATTTAAAGGTATAATATTTACGATTCTTTGTTTCTCTGAAAAACTTTCCCTTTCTGTGATTTGAATTCATTTTCGAAAACACCCAATTTCGAATTTTACCCTAATCGTATTATCTGCTAATTTAGCTTTTTATGATTTAATTAAATTAATAATTGTCTCAATTTAATCTAATTATTGATCGTTATCTTTGCCATATGGGATAGTAAAATTTCTGAAATTTCAATTTTTGAATTAGTTTTAGGAATTTTAAATGATTGGCCTAATTAATCAACATAATTTTATAATTATTTCAGTCTGGGAA
Organism: Gynostemma pentaphyllum; assembly: GCA_028015215.1. Lineage (NCBI taxonomy): Eukaryota > Viridiplantae > Streptophyta > Magnoliopsida > Cucurbitales > Cucurbitaceae > Gynostemma > Gynostemma pentaphyllum. Next base: position 17,986,582 of record CM051355.1, read on the forward strand.
AATGTACATTCAAAGATGCAATGCTCAAGATTTCAAGGTTAAAACCAATCCAACAGTGTCAAAGCTTCAAGATTTAAACTTCCCACCATCACCCAATCATTCAAAATCCCCATTATTGAATCTTTTAGAGGGAACCAGTTTGGATTTGAAATTGGTTTCATCGTCACCATCACCGTCACCGTCGTCGTCTTCATCGCCGAGAAGTAATTATCAAAGTGTATGTACACTTGATAAGGTGAAATCGGCCCTCGAACGGGCCGAGAAAGATCCGATCAGAAAACGATCGTCGTTATGGAAATCGACGTCTTCGAAGTCTCCGTCGCCATCGTATTCGTCGTCTTCATCGTCGATTAAAGAACATCAAGATGATGAGAGTAGCTTGAAATGTTTGTCATCACCGACCGCGGTCGGGTGCCCGGGGTGCTTGTCGTATGTTTTGGTAATGAAGAATAATCCGACGTGCCCGCGGTGTAACTCCGTCGTGCCGTTGCCGGCGATGAAGAAGGCTAGGATTGATTTGAACATTTCAATTTGATGGTATTGAATTGAAAGTGGGTAGGTGAGTAAAATGTATTGTAGGAGGAATAGAAATTATCAAATTTTTATTATTATTTATTTCTTTCTTTTCTTCTTTTCTAGCTGTAGAAAAAGTATATGTATAAATGTAAAAGGGAAGGGATGGGGTTTCAATTTTTAGTAACAATTTGGTATATGAATTAGTTCTCTCTCTTTATGTCTATAATTTTTTTCAAATAAAAAAAATATATAATTGTCTACTAACCTCTTAATTTTTTTATACTTGTTCTGTCTTTATTAATTCGATTCAAATATATTGGTAGAATTCATATATTTATTAATAATAGGTCAGTATTTTTTTTAATCATGAATGATAATCTAAAAGGAAAAAATTGAATGATTTTTCTTTTTTAAATTTTAAGTTTGAGTAGACAAATTCGTCTACACAATTGAGAGTAAACATAGCTTTAAAATATTATTAAATCCTATATTTTCACAAATGTTTTAAAAATATATAATAATAATAATAATAATAATAATAATAATAATAAATTCTCTTTTTGCCCAAATTTAAATTTTATTGATCACACACACGAATAAATCATTAATTGATCGAGGGACAAATTATTTTAGGCACGGCACAAAGACTGCAAATTATCTTCACTTCAAGACAGAAAAAAATCTATACTTTTCAAACTTTTGCCTAAGAATATACTTTTCAAATTTATTTTTTGAAATATTAAAACAAAAGTTAGGCATTTTTGGGAATTTCCTATTCTTTGAACAACTGAATTTGAGTGATAATGAATGAAAAAAAAATATAGTATTTTTGTTGTAGGTATTTTCTAAATTAATAATAAATTATGAACAGGTGATTAAAAGTGATGGATCCCACTACTTAATTTTTTATTGGTGATAACTACATGTGATATATTATTAAATGAAAAGAATATGAATTTTTTTTGATATAACAAGAGTATCATAAATCATCTCAACTAATTACAGTATGGTGTTGGCAATTAGATATGCTTAAAACCTAATAATAAATTATGAATCTGAAAAATAGTTCAAGTGTTCTATTCTATAAATTTGGAGGTTCCAGTCTTCCTTTCATCATTTGCTTTAATATTTTTTTTTTTTAAATCACAATGAATGGAAATTGATTTCTTTCTCTATCTCAAGGGATAAGGTTAAGGAGGAAAAGGGGTGGGTGTCTTATAAATGGAGAGAGAGTTTAAAGTGTTGTGAAACACTTATTGTAGGGTCACTAAATGGAGTTGGATTTGGATCCGTCCCTTCATTATTCATACCCCCATATTTTGTTCTTAGTACGGTAGAGACATTTATAATGTCACAGACATTTTATTGGGTATACCTTATTTCATAATCCTCAATATATGGACAATGACATCCAACCTCTCCCCTCTCTAACAAAGGGAGCATTCTCCACAATCCCACCATAAAAAGGGATAGAAATTAGAATGAGAGGCATTTATCTATTTCTATTAGAGATACAATCAATTCGGTTTTGGTTGGTTTTGGCCTAAACTCATATTAAACCAAACTAAAATTGAATCGATATATAATTTTAGTAGATGGTGAAATTGAACCAAACCATTATAGTTGAGGAATCAAACCAAAATCAAGTCAGTTTTGGTTTTATTATTCATTAAAATCAACATGTTTTGGTTTTAATTGAAATATCGAAACCAAAACAATTATTTTATTTTTCTTGTATGAAAAATTGAAACCAAATCAAAATCGATAAAACTGACTTTGACGTCGATTTTTTTTAGTTTTAACATACAACAACAACCCTAATATAAATGTGAGATATTGAAATCAAGTTTTGACATCCTATTGGAACTTAAGAGGCCAAGTGGATACTAAAATTATAGACAAAACTTAAAAGAAATTGTCTCAAATAACATATTTCTACATACTAATTACTGAAATATCAAAACTTTTTAAAAATTACTCAAATAATATCATTGAACTACTATTTTTTATTTTTTATTGTTATTTTTTATCTTTTTTAGTTCAATAAACTATTGTCAATAATTTATTGAAATATTTTGTTATTTTCCAATGAATTTATTCGTTTTTTTTTTACTTTTTTTAGTTCAATAAATTATGCTTTTTGAGTAATTTTTTTAAATATTATGATATTCGAGTAATTAGTATGTAAAATATGTTATTTTAATAACTGCCCAAAAACTTACCTCCACATTTGTCGGTAAGAAATCTATTGATCTATTTATGGTATATTATGTCATATTAAATAAATGTGTGAATCTCATTAAATTTTTCTAATCCTTTAGAAATAAATCTTATAAGAGTTATGGGTCGATGATCATTATTGGATGGCATCTAAGAGAAAAAAAATTGTTTAGTAAGACTCTCTCCTTTTTTTCCTTAATTCGTTTGTAGTGTTAGACTTACACTATTATAAGAAGAATATAACTTCTTTTGGGTCTTTTTATTCTTTTGAATAAGATTTGATATCTAATGGACTAATCAAATTAATTAAAAAAATGTTTACTCAAAAAGTAACTTATAAAAATGTGTCCATATTATTATCTAACAAAGACCAATTTAAACCATCAAAATATTTTTGACAATAAAACTAAATAGATTGACATGAATTTAGTCTAGTTAGTGGATTTGATTATTACTTTTTCGATTTTGTTTTATTATTGATTGCATCCCCATTAAGAAGTTTTGCGGTAAACATAGATATGGGCATTGAATTTAAAAATAAATTTTCATGAGTTTAAATAACGATGCCTTTTTCAAAATTATAAAATAAACTTTTTATGCCAAAATGATTTTTGTTAGGTATGTTTTAAGCAAACTATATCATAACAATTTATTTTACATTCACTACCTATAACATAAACCCTACACTTTAATCTCATAAAATAAAAAATGAATCATAATTTTTTTTAAAGAAGTCTAATTCATTTAATTAAAACATATCAATAAAAGAAGGCCGATGGTTTCAAATTTATAATCACTTCATTAAATGAAATAAAAGCAAATTTGACCAATGAACATATATCATTATGGCATTATGATAAGAAGCTAAAATTAAAGAAAAATGTAGTTGTATTCTATTAATGATTGAAAAGAGCATTCAACCAAATAATTACCCAATAGAGGTGCTAAAGGGCTTTGATTGCTCTAAACTAATTACGCCCATTTTCAAACCCCAATTCATAAATATATATACCTAACTCTCATTAAATAGCAATTAAATTACATCATACTTTCCCTACCTACGTTTCCCAATGAATTTTTAATGCCTCCTTCTTTATGTTTTTCCAAATTAATGTCTCTTTTTTTTCTCTCTTCAACTAACTTTTCTTTCTTTAAATGAATTCAAGAGTTGAAACCTATAAAACTTGGGGAAAGATTGAGAATTTAAATCTAGTTTTCAATCGTATTCAAGCATTTAATAGCAGTTAATCAACTAAAAGAGTGGTGAAAATATTTGGTATATAAGTTAATTTGAAGTGTTCTTAACTTCGTTATATTGAAATCATGAATTCGAGTTTAATCTATCGAATAGGATACAATCCATTTTATTCACTCTTATAAGACATGCAATTATATGATAATGTTCAATCTCAAATTTATAATTTTTTTAGATATTATATCAAATTGGGGGAATATAATGTAGATTCAAACCTTCAACTTTATAAAAAAATCATTGATGCCTAATCAATTAAATTATGCTTATTGATAGATTTATTGATTTTAAGATTACATCGTTCATTGTATGAATTAATGGGATAAAACACTTTATCCACCATCAACATCTCATGATATAAAACTCCTTTAAAAGTATAAATTAATAATTAACTCTATAATATGAATGAAACACATAAATATTTTGCTAGTTGAATGACATTAATTTGATTAAAAAAAGAGCTCATAATGAAAAGAAAAATCAAGAGAGAGATGAGCATTAAATGCCTCTTAATGAAAGTTGTACAAACATATGGTATGTTGAGGCCTTTATAATTCATTTCCAATGAAATAATTTACATACAAAGAAATATATTTAATTAGCTAGATATCTATGCATATAAAAGGTTTAGTTTGGTGAAAAATCTATGTCACAAAGTTGTAAAGAAAAGTGGGGGGAGAAATATCAAAGAAAAGGCAATAAATTAATTAATAAAAGGAGATTTAAAATTACAATAAAATATAAAAAGCTGAAAACATGTTTAGTTTGGGAGTCAGCATCATGTGTCAATTGTAGTGAAGTTAGTTCAGGCAAATAAATCAGATACCTTAAGGCAATTAAAGAGATATAGGAGTCCAAATTTAATTATGGCAAATAAAGACAATTTTCTCCTTCATAGCTTCATTGGGAAATTTAAAGGCCCACTACCAGCCCCTTCATTCAAGGGTCCCAATATGAGTTAGCTGTATTTGTACTTATTCTTTTTTTAATGAATTATGATTACTTGAAATAATTTTGTTTTTCAATTACATGTTTTATCTACTTTGAAGAAAATATAATTGAATTATAACGTTTTCCAGATTAATCTAAATATAGTTCAGTTGGTTACTCATAGACTCTCTTCTTGTTGGTTATAGATTTAGACCCTTTTTTATATAAAAAATATTTTCATGGTTTAATATGAATTATAAAAATATTGATTAATATATCGATAATAAACTAATAATAGAGTCATTATAAAAAACAATTAAAAAAAACTAACATATTTTGATAAATTTAGTTAATTAGTGTAGTTCAATTTGATGAATCTTTCAATTGATTCGATTTTAGACTATTTTAATTTGTACAATCGATTTTTTTATTTGGCATAAACTATTTATTTTCGGTGATCAGTTTGATTTTTGAAAAAAAAAAAAATTTGTTTTTTAAAAAACCAATACGTCATACATCAATTTTGGTTCCAAAAATGTTTATACCTCTATATAATAAAATTGTCACCACGAAAAATATGTTAATATTGATTTATACTATTTAAAATAAAAGAAATATTAAAAAAACAAAATCTTATATTACACTACCATTACATAGTTGAATTTGGATTACAATAAACCTGTAAAATATATATATATATATATATATATAATTGTCTTTTTAAAATCATTATTGTAAAGGAAAATAAAACAAATTTTGGTGTGTGAAGTTTGAAAAGATGTCATGGTACTTTGATTGCAAAATTAGTTCATGCACGCAATGAGGGTTTAGGTGAAGCCATTTGGTGGTTGGTTTCCTTGAAAAGTACAAATTGTAAATGAGACCTTACCTAATTTATTAAGTTTAAGTAATTAAATTAGATATTAATCAACAATTAATGATTTTGAGTTTAAGGTCCAAAACATGTAGCAAAATAGGAAATGTACTTTTGGAATTATATTCAAAAGTCTTTTCAATAATAAGTTTGTTTTTAGTTTTCTTGATTTTAAAAATCAATCTTATTTATAAAGAGTTTTTTTTCAAAATATATTTTTTAAATCTTTATTAAGTTCCAATAATTAAAAATATTTTTTTTAAAATTAAAATTTTGAATAAGATTTCAAAAACATTTTTAATAATAGATGGCATGAAACAAAAAAAAAAAATAGATCTTGCTTACTTAACAGGAAATAGGGATGAGAATGAAGAAGAATCATGATAATTAATTATGGAATCATTTTAAAATTTCAAATATTGTATTACTAAAATTGTTTTGAACTCAAAATAAAAGAATGTATATTAGAATTTATTTTATATATTAACACTCGACTGATGATTAATTTAAAATAAGTGTAGGACCCGTCACAAAATTAGAGATAAAAAATAGGAAGAAAAGAACTAAATAGAGAGGGTCTACGAATTTGGTAATAACATCACTTAGGGAATTTCATACAAAAAAATCATGATTGGAGAATTATTTTTTATTTAGTATGAAATTCAAGCATAGAAAATCATTCGTGATTCATGGATAAATAATAGGGTAAAATACAAATGAGACCCCTGTGGTTTATTTCAAATGCATGAACACTCCCTGTGGTTCTAAAATTTTGCAATCAGACCCCTCCCTTTCAATTTCATTAATTTTCTTTTAATCATAACTTCTTCATTTATACTCCGATTTGAATGATTCAAGATGTTTTGAAATCCTCATTCCAGTCTCTACGCTACGGTCACTTAAAAATTTCTAAATTATTAATAACCAAAAGAGTTAATGGAGTACTTTGATGTTAATAAACTCTTTTATTTATTAATCATTTCAAAGTTTTAAAGTGACTATTATGTAGAGCCTGAAATGACGATTCCAAAACATCTTGAATCAATCATCCAAATCGAAGTTCAAAAGAAGAAGTTATGGCTAAAAGAAAATTATTGACAATGAAGGGGAGGGGTCTGATTGAAAAAATATGGAATCACAGGGGTGTGATTCGCCATTTTCAAACCACGGGGGTGTTCATGCATTTGAAACAAATCTCAGGAGTCTCATTTGCATTTTACCCTAAATAATAACAATGAAAATGAAATAGAAATGATTCATATCCCCCAATTTCATTTTTAAATATGCAAAACATACTCTTATAAATTTGATTTTTGAAAATTATGAAAGGGGAAATAAATCAAAACCTAGCAAATTTAGATATTAAAAAAAAAAATTGGCATTGATGAGATTGAGCATGTAATAATGGCCTTGGAAATCAATGATGAGATGAAGATACAATACAACTTACAAGTGGTGTGCACATGAAGCCAATATATAGAAAGAAACAAAGGAAATAAAAGATATTTGAAAACTCTCTTTCATTTGTTGAATTGTAATTGTCTGCATTTATTAACCCTAAAGGACACTAAAATAATGCTTCTGACATTTTATTTTATTTATTTATTTTTGGGAAATAGGTTTTGTGAATTCTTTTCAATCATTTAAATTTTGGGCCATTTTAGAAATGGTGGTGGGACATTTTTTTTAAAGCAATTTATGTGAATTTTGTGTGTGGAAATGTGGATTCAAAACTTAGCCTTTTATTAATTCAATTATTTAGTTCATGTGTTTGAATAATTGTGATTATTAATAGTTCCCCTATTTTTCGTGTGCGTATTAGATAATGCCCTAAACTTATTAAGGGTGGCCCAATATATTTAGTTCATGTGTTTGAATAATTGTGATTATTAATAGTTCCCCACCTTTATGTAGAATTCTAAAATTTATATCACATCTGAATTTTTAACGTATATTTTTCTTAATAAATTTGAATTTTAAGAAGTTTCAATATTATAATTCTCTAATCGAGTAAAACTAATATAGTCAAATAACAAAAAGTCGTTACTTGATTTAAAAAGGAAAAATCATTTCAATTTCTTTCTTTGTTTTCCTAATTATCAAACATGTTATTTGTATCTTTAAAAAGTTGGAAAGAAAATAGGAAATGAGAAATAGAAATATTATTAATGGAGTATTTATTGATCGGTCCAAAAAAGGAAGATGGTGAAAAAAGTCAAAGAAAATTAAAAAGAAAATGACTATCATTCTTCACCAAAAAGAGTTAAAAATCAACCAACAAAAAGAAAATTATATTACTATCGATTCGATTTGGTCGATCTATTTTTTTATGTCATAGATGTTAAAAGATGTTAAACTCCTTTGTTTAATAATAATAATAAATAAATAAATAAATAAAAAAAAAGATATACCTCACACCCATATTGACTATCATCGCATGTAAATTTAACTCCCATTTAAAAGAATTAAATTTTATTCTATTTTTGACCAATTGATGGCTATTTCTTTTTTTTAGGTAAATTAAAAAGAAAATTGTTAATAAAGTAAAAGTGAATTTATTACTTTAAATTTGAATTTAATAAATGTATCTTTTACTTTTAAGAAAATTAATTTTGCAGACGGATTAATTAAGACAAAACTAATTGAAATAGAAAATTTTATATCTTAGATTAAATGGTAAGTTATGTGAGTTTTTAAAGGGAAAAAACCAAAATGCAAACTAATTTACCTCTTCCAACTCTGAAGGGTTCACTCTTAGAATTATGGGTTAAATTTTTCAATTTATACTCCATAAAATATTAATTTAGTTTTTTTCACCCCTACATTTTCAGCTGTCCAACTTTTGTCCAATAAACCATCCAAATCTAACGTACCTCATTTTTTATTCCCAATGACATGTGAAAATACATTTTTACCCTCTTCTTCCTCATCTTATCTTTCTCTGGTTTGATTTCTCTAGGATGGATTCTTTTCTCCATCAATAAAACTAATATCTCTCTCTATCATCTTCCTTTTCTTCTTATTCTTATCCACTTTACAAACCACAAGAGCAAAAACATCTCTAATCCAAAAAGAACCTGCAACAAAATTGTAGAGGAAGATCCAAACATCTCTTACAACTTCTGTTTAACATCTCTTTTATCAGTCAGACACAGCCGCTGCTGCTCCGATTCTTCGCCATCTCGGTCTAATCACTTTACACCAAGCTCCAAATGATTAAATTTGTTGTAAACGATTAAATCTGTTGTAAAATATTATATGGTTAGGAAGTTTTTGGATGAAAAATCAAACTAAATTTTGTTTTGAAAAGAATATAACAGACTTTCATCAAAATAAATGGAGAAGAAATCGATTGGGAAGGGGGCGCCTTTGGCATTGGCTAAATGTAGTTATATCATATTTGTCTTATAAATTGAATAGAGGTGTTCAATAAAAGAAGGATTCAAAGAGAGTGGTTGCTCCCACCATCTAAAGCGAACAAACTAACGAAGGTTTTTCCAACGAAAATCAAGCGAACGGACTAGTGATTCAATGATTTTTCACGATTTCCTTTTTGATTCAAATGTTCCTTACGATTTCTTTTTTGATTGAAAAAGGTTGTGAACAATTTCATCTCTGGTTTAAAGGAAGTGAACAATTCCAACGAAAAACTAATAAAAAAAAATAATAAAGAACGATGGACCGTTAAATTTAGATGGTTTATTGGACAGAAGTTGAACAACTAAAAGTGTAGGGTTAAAAAAACTAAATTGATATTCCATCTTTTTTTTAAGATATAATATCTCATTGTTTAGTACTTTACCCATAACTCTTCTGTCTGAACTTCGTTTTGAGTGAATGAGGTATTAAAATTCATATTTTTTCCAAGAACATTCCATTAACGTTGATATCGAGTCAATCTAAGTTGTGTAAAAAGAGTTATAGGCCTTTTTGTCCTCAGGTCTGCTATTTGAAATATTGGGCTTTCTCCATTTTTGTTTCATTTCGCTTAGGAAAGCTCGGGATTTATTTTTCAGCAATTTAGCAAATAAACTTCCACTTGGGAACTTTAAGAGGTGAGATTTTCTCAAATCAACTAATGGGTTTCCTTTCCTTTGGATTGGGAATGCTACTTTGATTTCGGAATTTATGTTCCAACACTTGGAACTTAAAATTTTTCAACAAATAACCTTCATCAAGTTTCTTAATCCTTCATCTAAAATTTGTTTAGGGTTGAGGGTTATGTTGGTCTTTTCCTGAAACTTGAGCCTAGTTAATTTTTAATTATGTAATTTGGTAGTGATTTGGTGAATTGAACTTGTGTAATTGTAATTGTGTAGGTGGAAAGAAAGCTTAATTCTGATTTATTGCAATTTTAGTGAACTTCAGTTGGTTTAGGTAAAGGTGAGTTAGGGAATAGTAAATTGTTGGTGCATTTGGAAATGAACTTTTTGGATTAATTGATTGCTAATGCATGTTTTACTTATCGTGATGAGTTGTATGATAATTTTCAGCATAATTGTTATTGCATTACAATTTCATAATTGACGTTAGGTTGTACTTTTAATTGGTGAGAACGATATTTCATTTCATAAATGACATCTAGTTTGTTGAAAATGGGTTGTTGTGCCCTGAGATTACGATCACTTTCTCTAAGTTGGGCTGCTAGATAGGAGACTATGTTTATTTGTTAATTCGTGAATTCGGATTATGTTTATTTGTCGTCATGTGAAAATTATGGATTATGTTTAAGACTGGTTATTGAGAGGGAAATGAATCCATTGAACCATAATAGTTCATGACATAATGAGTTCATTGAGAAGTTGAGCACGTGTGACAAAAGTGGAGTGTAATTGCTTGTGATGTGAGAATATAGCGTTAGTGTCCTTATCTTATTAATACGAAAGATGATGATCTTTGGATAAAGATGAAGTTATGCTTATGTACCATAATTTAGGGTTGTGTACTCGAATCACCTAGTAAGCACTAAAGCTATATAAGCCAAAGTCTTACATGTTGTTTGAGAAATTGGGTCATATTCTAACTTGCGTACTTAGTCTGATGGATCCAAGCAAGAAAAGACACGTAAGACTACATTCTAAAAAATTGTTTGATGTGTATTCTACCTCATGTGTGAGGTAGCGTTGTTTTAGTGTAAGTTGGTTATATTTAGGATCATTAGGGTGTTAAATAAGAAAAGAATGTTTTAAAACCTCTCAAGTGATCTTATGAGTGTATTTGTAAATAACCTCTCTTTTACTATTTATTTTCTCACTTAGCGAGTTTAGCTAATGTATTACACCAAAAATATTTCAGGTAATGGAAGAGCATTTGGAGCTTGATGGATCTTGATCCGGCGATCGTTGGACTATTATTCATTTTAGATGCGTATTTGAACTTATGTTATTATTTTAACCCTTGGAAAACAATTTTGATTTATTTTTTCATTTTTTGGGTCACTCGATTGTTGCCCATTGGTTATAAGCGTCTAAATTATGTTTTAGAATTTACTCATAATATATGTTTGATTAGTTAAGAGTGTTAATGAATTTTTTTTCTTTTGAAATATTACATTAAATTGACGGAGGGGACACTCAAACCTTCGATTTTATGGGAAAAAAGCAGATGTCTAACAAGTTGAGATATGCTTATTTTGGCAGATTGTTAATGAATTGAGAGCATATAGATTAAAATAAAATTACAATATCCAATTTGTTATTAGTTATTAATCTCAAATAAAGTAAATGCATATAATTCAAAAATATAAGGGGAAATTTAATTTTTAATTTAATTATTTGTTTCAAAGAGTGGCAACGATTGGTAATTATTTTTTTAAATGCTTTTTTAAGGAAAGAATGGTGTAGATTGTTGATTACCTTTTTTTTTTATATCCCACCTCAGCTTCTTCTTCTTTTTTTTAAATCAAGTTTGAAAAACCAAAAATACATTTTAAATCATTTTTTCATGTTTATAAAATTTGGCCGAGATTTGACAATAAATAAATTTAAAAAAATACAATAGTATTTGTAAATTATTTTTAAAACAATATATAAATATAAATTATGAACCAACCAAACCAACCCAAAATAAATTTGGAGGAGTTACCAAAGCCCTCACAACTACAACTAATTAGTTAATGTGACCCCAAATAAAATCCAATTCAATTTCCAAACTTCAACCTTCAAACCGTCCATTTTTTAAAATAAATATTTTCTTATCTTATAATTGTAAGAAATTTGAGTACAAGAAAAATTTCATGGGAAAGAGACGTACATTCATGATGACGTCGCATATAAATTGGAAAAAACGTGAAGGCAGCTGATCTAGTCACTTAATAAATATTAAATATTAAATATTAAATATAATTTCTTGTATTTTTAATTATTTATTTTTAAATTAAAAAAAATTATTATGAAGTGATTTTTAAATAAAATATTATTGTAAATTTTAATTTATTTTGACAGTATTATTTAATTTTTTAAAAATAAAATAAGTTAATTAAATAAAAAAAACGAAATCACTTTTTCTATTCTCATTCATGCACTGTATATCAAACACAGGTTTCATATTCTCACACATCGCATGCTCAAGGATCACATTCTCATTCCCATACACCAAACACCCTCTTACATTACATTCATCCCAAATTTAATTTTTTTCTTTTTTTGGTATTAGATCAATATTAATATTTGGATTTATCATTGTCAAAAAATTTAAAAGTCGCCAACATGAGCATAACTTAACTGGTTAGAAATATACTCCCTTCTCCTTGAGGTCGAAGGTTCGAGTCCCCCTCCCCACTTTGATATAAAAAAAAAAAAAAAAAAATTAAAAGTCAACGACATTAGTTGCCTAATTGTTGCCTTGCTGATATTGTAAAGTCAGGGTTTCTTCAAATCTTGGATTTCTTTAAATCCATATAATGGAGGAAAGATTTTCCATCTAAGATTCACTCTTGATTTTGTGTATATATTGTTATAATAAAATATTCAGTCAATGTTTTTTTTCCTAACCTTTTTGTCTGTTTTAAGTGACTAAGATAATTTAATTATTGATTCCATGTCTAAAATTTTGATATATATATATATATATTACAAACTCATATATAAAATATAGCCCATCGTATAATAATAAATTCGAGAATTAAATTCACAAGTATAATCAATCAATTTGAATATAGTTCAATTGATTGGACGTTAGTATTTTCTCTCAGCTTCTCTCCTCCTCTTCTAATTTAATGTAATATAAAAAGAAAAAATCTACAATACAATCAACCTTAAGTCATTACTTGTTTGGTAACTTATAAATAACGTCTATGTGGTTTCAGTCAAATACATGAACAACCTCTATAATTTTAAAAAGGGCAAATTACACACTCGTAGCTCCAAATTATGTCAATAACTCTCATCCTCTCCAACGTTGTAAAATTTTTTTTAGCCATAAGTTCTTCGTTTGAACTTCAATTTAAATGACTCAAGATGTTTTGAAATTCTCATTTCGAGATCTACATTATGGTCGAACTTCAAAACCGTCAATAAATAAAAGAGTTCATGATCATCAAAATATTAGGTACGATTGAAGCCAGTAACCCCTTTGTTTACTGATTATTTAGCAGTTTTCAAGTGACCATAATGTAGAGCCCAAAATGATGATTCCAAAACATTTTGAATCATCCAAATCACAGTTCAAACGAATAAGTTATGGCTAAAAGAAAGTTTACATCATTGGAGGGGAAGGGTATTATCGGCATAATTTTAAACAGGGGTGTGATTTCCTATTTTTAAACTACAGACATTATTCATGAATTTGACCGAAATCACAAGGATATTGTTTGCAATTTACCCGTACTTTTTTCTATTTTAAAGTAATTTATTTCTATAATTTAATACAAATTACCAATACTTATCCTTGCATATTACTCGTACAAATGTAGATAATATATATACACATATAATTAAATAATGTAAGATTATGGTAAGTAACTTTCATTTTTTTTCCTATACAATGTGTGTTTTTTAGAATCATTTAATTTTAAATATTATGCAAAATTTCCATATTATAACCGAAGATGTTGATCTATATTGACCCGTAAAGGCCCAATCTTATTTGGACAACAGTTTGGGCTGATTGGGTTGGGCAAAAAAAGAATGAGGAATAAGGCTCAAAAAACAAACATCCAAAGTTCTGGCCATCCCATTAAGGGACAAATAAAGTACAGATCAAAGGATCATAAGTATTATAAGCTTCATAGGCATTGACAACTTGCAATTATAAATTCGTAATTTTTTTTTTAAATATGATAAAATAAAAATCTGTAATTTTTTTTAATCAATTTTACCAGTAAGGTTTGTTAAATTAGTTTTGACTTATATATTTCATACAATATATTTATAACAATAATAATTAAAAAAATAAATTTGAATCAGTTGTGTAGTATAGTTTATAAGAGTTATTAGTTTGAATTATTCTATGTTAATTATCTTCTATGTGTTTAACAATGATAAGATAACTAGGTTTAATATTATAATATTTAAATGATTGGTTACGTCTCATTTGTAGGACTATTAAAAATGAAGCTTATGACCTTATGTATGAGTATTAAAAGATTTTTAGGGTAATGAGTCAAAAAGTAGTTTTAAGGGTATAAACGGTACTTTTCACTAATTTTCAGAAGTCACTCACTCAGTTTGGCTCTCAGGTTTGACAAGAGATTTGAGCAACATAAATCTAATATGTATTAGACTCTCAATTTGACCATCTTGGATGGTAGGTTATCGAAACTTATCATTCTTAACTAATTCATTATTATTTACTTACTGGAATTTAACCATTTACTACTATGCACAATATAAATCCAAGCTTAATGAGTCGAGATATAACAAATTTGATTAAATCTGAATAAACCAACTAAATTCTTTGTGAGTGATGATCAATAAACAACATATCAATCATAATAATCACAATTACATACGTATAAAATTTGTTGTATTGATAATACTTTTCGAAAGGAATTATATTTACCACCAAAGTTGAGCATCGTAATTAAAAAGTGACGTTTTTGAAATTGACAACGTGTCAAGTCAAACATATGTATCAATGATGTCACTCTTAAATTATTATTGAAAATAAATAAATAAAATAAAATATAGGGTAACTCTTAAGAGGTTTTAGTTTTTTTCTCTGACTTTTCCTAAATTAATAAAAGAGTTTGAATCAAATTTATTTGGGTGGTCCTTTGATTTGATTCGAAAATGAACAAATAAAATGGAATAAATTTTGTAGTGTCATGGTTGTTTTCAAGTAAAATAAAGTATAATGCCATTTGCCCATCCATCCATCCCATCTCATCTCATCTCAAGGTAAGCGCCTTTCTATATCAAAAACCATGAATTCTCTATCAAAATCCTCACTTCCCACATTTTATCCATTCAATTAATTATGAGGACTCAATTAATTGGGTTTCCATTTTATTTTTTTTATTTTATTTCTTATTAAAAAAAAACCCACATGTTTTCTCTATTTCAATTTAATAGTTACAAGGATACATTCATGAATACAAATATGGTATAATTTAGATCAAATATTTTTTAATTAGTAATTAAAAATATAATAAATAAATAAAAAGTCCATCGGTGATTAATATGATTAACTATCTATCAACATCATATACATTTACGGGAACAGGGTTGGAGCCACCCTGCCCCTTTATCTATTTTATCCTCATTATTTTTTAAAATTAACATTATATAATTTTTATCTTCTAATTTTTTTTTTGGCTCTACTGCATGGGAAAATGACCTTTGTTTAGAGTAGCTAAGCTCGAATTATCACGCGAGAGCTGTTACATTTTTTAATTTAAACTAAAAATTTATTTTAATTTAAACTTAAAAATAAATAAATTAGAACTATAAAGAAAAGGAAGTATTTTGAGGTAGGTAATAGTTAGGTTGGTGTGGGAGGGGTAGGTTGCTGAAGCTAAAGACAAACGAAATAATTTTCCTCTAATTATTAGTTATAATAATTTAGCCGTTTGTGGCAGTTTTTTTTTTTTTTAATATCTAATTTCTTTTGAACTACCGCATTTTGCCCCTCTGTTTTTTATGTACTTTTCTATTTATTTATTTTTTAAAATTATTATTATTATAAATATTTTGCTGCTCCCTTCAATTTGGGTGTTTATTTTCTGATGATACTTTATTTTTTACGCACAGTTTACTGCTAGGGTTTAGGTTTGAATTTTGTCCATCAATTTTCAAGACGGCCTGCAATAAATCTATTGATATTCATGAGATATTAAAATGAGAGAATATTTTTTTAAAATAGTAGAAGTTTTGAAAAAAAGTGAGAATAAAATGTTTTCCCCTCCTTCACCCCAAGAGTGTGAAACTCAATTCACATGTGTTTTTTTTTTTTTTTTTAAGAAAAATGACATTTTAAAATGTTTTTAATTTTTTATTATTTTTGAAATTATCAATTCATAAAATGATATCTGATGAATTTTCTCATAACAAAATTATTACACATATGAAAGTAAGATGAAACTTATCTTTATTGGTCAAAGTAGACAAGTTTTATTTAAAAATATTTAAAGATAAAAAAAAATCCTTTTTTAAGGATATGTTATAGTGCCGGAATGACGTTTTTCGCCTCTTAACTACAAACAATTAAACGTTTAATCTAATAAAATTATCATATCATTTTATTTTATAATTTTGTTAATGAGTGATTTTGATCATGGTGGGTTCAAAAACCGTGTCGTATAGTAAAATTTTGTCACTCCACCCAAATTAATTTGTTCCACTTGTACTTTTATGTTTGCTGGAAAAATTAATTCATTAATAAAAATATTATTTTATTTAAATACAAGTCCGTACCTTGAAAATTATTTTCCATTTCATATTTATTTTTTAAATTATGGATGTGTAAGGAAAATTTTGGAAAATGGACTACCATTTTCTTATGTTAATGGTAAAGAAATTTATAGGGAAAAATAAATAATAGCCACTTTCCACCCCTTGCTTTCAATAAATAGCAATATACTAAAATATAAGGGTGCATAGTCATGTAATGGGTTTTCCACCTTTTTTATTCCCATTATGCCCTCAAAAACAAATCTGTGTTGTACATTAATATTGTAGCTAACGGAATAGTACATTAGATATTGTTGTTGTCCAATTAGCTACAGTACATTTAAAACAATTATATTCTGTTTAATTGCGTAGTATTTTTGGTACATTTATCGCTTTTTATATTCATAATGTACCAGCATATTTATTTTCATAATTTCATATTTTCCTTTCAATATGGCAACTCATAATTTATGGACCTTTTATTTTCATTTTCATTTTTATCTCTTTTAGTTATTTTTATATTTCGAATTTAATTCATTTATATTGCATTTCCATTGAATGTACATATTTTCATTATTTTTATATTCAGCTTTTTAGTACATATTTTGATTTAAATTCAATTTTATATATTTAGTACATTTTTTTCTACATAATTCTTTTGTACATTTGGTAGATTTGTCCTCTGCTCCATAATAGCATTTGAGTAAAAGTAAAAGATATGTAATATACGTAGTATACATGTCATTTAATCTGCATTTAAAAAAAAGTGTTAACAAACTTTAAAATTAAAATATAATTTATACAATACTTAATATACATAATATGAACAGATTATAGTAACCTAAAGTACAGAACGACGACTACTTAGACTAACATATATAATATACATTATATACTTAATTTGGACACATTGTAGAAAAGTAAAAATGGTGGAGTATCTATGAAAAATGGTGGGTTTTCTAAGAAAAATGATGGTTTTTAGAGATAGAGAAAACAAGGAGAGATGAAGCATATGTTTGGGAGACAGTTTGAAAAAGGAGATAAGTTTTTTTTTTAAAGAATTGATGTGATGTGATGGGAAGGATTTTCTTGTAATTTGATTTTTTTTCATCTCTCCATGTGGCTAACTGCTATTATATTTAGATAAATGACTATCAAGTGTTATTTGAGGTCTTTTGATGGCTATTTATCTACTTATCCCAAATTTATACTCCATTTAGAGGACCATTCAACTTTTTTATATTAAAAACATAATGTTAAAATAACTGTTATGTAATAAATTATAAGGTGTATGGTAATTGATGAACAAAATATTGGAGTAAGTCAATTAGGTTGTGATGAGGATCATGGTAGGTTAATTAGTATAGAGTTTATTTATGAGTTATTAGTTTACTTTGATGTAATTAATTAGTATAATGAATTAGTATTAGTTTTAATTACTTTAGGTTAAAACTAGGGTTTTTATTGTAAGGCTATAAATAGCCATCTTAGGGTTCATTTGAGGACATCTTATCTTTCATCCAATTTGAATATCAATCAAATAGAGAGAGTATTCTCCTCTTTAGGGTTTTAACCCTTTTGTTCTTTGGGATGGATTTCCCAATCAAGCATGGATTTGCTTGTTGAGGCCGTGGACTCGGCCTCTCACCACATCAATTGGTATCAGAGCCTCGTTTCCGGGAGGTCCGATTACTAAGATAGTCGGAGGTGGATTTAACCACCACGATTCGTTCTTCGGCAAACTCGTAAGTTGCCATTTCCATTTCCATTTCCATTAAACCTTCTCTGTTCCATCTCTGTTCCGTTCATCAGTTTCAAAAAAAAAAAACTCATCCAAACAACCCCATCCCCACCCAAAAATCACAAAACAGTTTCAACCCCATTTCTCATCTATCTTCCCCCTATTATTTGTTCCAGTTTATTCAAAAAAAAATCACAGAAACCATTCATCAGTTTATTAAAAAAAAAAAGTTCAAGCAGCTCCATCGCCCACAATTTGATTGACAATGGACTTGGACCCGATAGCAAAAGCAAAAATCCGTAAACTACTTCGGAATATTCAGATGAGTCTAGATTCAAACTTCCGACGAGAACCAAAATTGACAAAGTTCATTATTCCGGCGATTGTTCAACCTAAAATTATTTCTACTGACAAAAATGAACTTCTTCATGTTGATGAATTCTGTCAAATTGACGAGGAAGAAGATGAAGAAAAAGAAATCTTGGTGGTTGAGGAGTTTTTTAGAGATTGTAATTTGGTTCCCCAATCGGAGGTCGAGCATGATAACAACGATGAAGAAGAATTCGTGGAAGAAGATGAAGAGACTAACGAAAACCTAGAAGATAAAAAAAAATTAGAGGTTGAAGAGTCTGAGAATTTAGAAGAAGAAATTGATGATACAAAAAAAATTGGAAGGTGCTCTACTTTCCAATCGGCGGTGACGGTGCAAGAAGATGGTCTTGTATTCCCTCCCTTTCTGGACAATGGAAGCGAGAAATGCAAAAAGAAATTTTTTTCAGAAACGGCGCCGCCCCAAAGTATCCCCTTGATCAAAACCCTAGGTCTGCAAGTGCAAGCTTCCTCTTCTATTTTAGTGGGCCCACATCCTTTAATTAAGCCCAAAATGTTTCCATCTTGGTCAGACCACCCATTGTCACCCAAACTAATGCCTCCACCAACTCCAACATATGTAGGCCTACGAAATAACTTTAGTCAAATTAGGC
This sequence comes from Gynostemma pentaphyllum, assembly GCA_028015215.1. Taxonomy (NCBI): domain Eukaryota; kingdom Viridiplantae; phylum Streptophyta; class Magnoliopsida; order Cucurbitales; family Cucurbitaceae; genus Gynostemma; species Gynostemma pentaphyllum. The sequence continues at coordinate 18,005,927 of CM051355.1, forward strand.
CCAATTCCCTCACTATTCCATTTCTTGAACATTCAATTAAACAAAAAAACAATTTGTATTTTTCTTTCTTCCCATATAATTTTAGGCCCACTTTTTCCCTCACTCCAATTAATAAATTTGGCCCAACCATTCCAATTCCACCAAAGCCCAATTTCACATTTATTTTTATTGACCCATTTCTTGTTGACCCAATTAAGAAAAATGAAATTTTTTCCATTTACTTCCCGATTTTAATTTCAAGAGGCGGGTTCAACGACATCCGAGTCCATGGATTTTATTGTTTGCACCATTTTCGTGGCCCATTACTTTGGTGCCCCTTTGTATTTGGGATGAGGTTCGTCGCGCATTTTCTATTGGAGTCTTCTTCTCTTCATGGGGACCGAACTCGAGGACGAGTTCATTTTTTTTAGTGTGGTAGAATGATGAGGATCATGGTAGGTTAATTAGTATAGAGTTTATTTATGAGTTATTAGTTTACTTTGATGTAATTAATTAGTATTAGTTTTAATTACTTTAGGTTAAAACTAGAGTTTTTATTGTAAGGCTATAAATAGCCATCTTAGGGTTCATTTGAGGACATCTTATCTTTTATCCAATTTGAATATCAATCAAATAGAGAGAGTATTCTCCTCTCACTATAAGAAATTTTGGAATAGGTGACGCTTTTTTGGCGTCACCTATTCGAATAGGTGACGTCTAAAAAAAGCGTCACCTATTCGAATGGGTGACGCCAAAAACGGGTCACCCATTGAATGGGTGACGCCAAAAGCGTACCCTTCGAATGGGTGACCTTTTAGGCGTCGCCCATTGAATGGGTGACCGTTTTTGGCGCCACCCATTCGAATGGGTGACGCGTTTTTACGTCACCCATTGAATGGGTGACCCGTTTTTGGCGTCACTATTCCAATAGGTGACGTCAAAAGCGTCACCTATTTGAATAGGTGACACGTTTTTCCGTCACCTTCAGAACAAATTAGAGGAAAAAAATTATAATTTTAATAATATCACCATTTAGTGACTTTTTGATACCCATGAACCTTTATATTGATCAATCAACATAATAAAGAGTAAATACATGGTCATTACAAGAATAACCCACAAACTTTATATACAATATATAACAAGAATACGTTACAAATTTAGAGTACAATATTACAAATGATGCTTTTCAAAAACTAGAATATACACAAGAATTTCTAAACCTCCACAAAAGCCATTGAACAACTAACCATACCAACAAAACCGTTGTTCCACTGCTCCAAAGTGCAAGTAAGGATAAAATGTTCAAACATCATTAATCCAAAAGTGAAAAAATGAACACATGCTTTTGAGAGTTTAATAGACCAAAAAATTAATCTCTTCCATATCCATGAATGATTCGGAAATACACATGATATCGATATGAACAATAATAACGAGTAATCAAATTTAGTAGTGAAATTTTCGATAAAATAAATACAAGTAGCATGACACAGAGACAATAAGGAGGGAGAGAGCATGATGGTCGGTATGGTCGAGTTCGAGTATGAAAATATCAACCCGGACAACCAAATCCAAACCTAAAACCTTCCCAATGCATTGAAAAATACCTAATGACCACAATGTAGGACAAGTATAAATGAATAAGGCATAGCATTAAATATTATCTAAAATGTTACTTATCCAAGATCCTAAAAGCACAACGCAACCTAGAGTATTCAAATTTTTCGCCTTCTCTCATGAACTTAAGAATGATGTAAGTAATGTTTTGATCATCTCTTAAACAAATGGAAATATAATAATTTACCTTTTTTGTTATTGACATCATCATCTATAATTACTCTATTGTGTGCTTTCTTTCATATTTTGTTCACTCTTTCCACTTTCATCTTTGCTTTGGTTTCCTTTTTAGTGAAGAGTGTTTGTTTGATCCAGTGAGGTACGCATGTCTCTTTTCTTTCGTTGTTTTTAAATCTTAATTATTGTTTTGTTTGAAAAGTTCATCTTGTGTTTTATTACTTCTCTCCAAATTATCAAAGAGTTAATTTCATCCTTAAACCACAAAACTCAACAACAAGACACATAAAAACAAACAAACAAAGAAGCTGAAAAAGACTACCATGTTTTCTGGCAAGTTCCACTTCCTTTCCCACACCTTCACTTTCTCATGTCCCCATTTACTTACAAGTTTTTCACTAATGTAAGTGTTATGAGACTCTAGAAAAAGATTTTAAAGCACCACTTGCTTTTACTTTTTTCCATGGTCTCTATCTTTTTAGCAGAGGGACCCCAAAGCTTTTTATTTTTTTCAATGGCCCAACTATGGAAGAAACTTAAACTTAAGAGGAGCTATCAATGAAATGGGACCCTATCGATAAATAAAAGTTAAAGATCCCTTTGTGTTGTGGCTAGAAATTGTACTAATATGTTCGCTAAACTACTATATTTATTGCTTCCTCTTAATATTCAAGGTCCCCATCTCATCCTCCCATTTGACTACCTTAGCTTCTCTATCTTTTTTTCATCTTGACCTTCTTACGTGCACATCGCCGCCCCTACGAATAATAACACGACCCTGCAATACTTGGTGGGAAACTCATAAAAATTGAAAACTCCTTTGTTAAAGTTGTAAATGGCCTGTCTTGGCATTGCCAAGAGGCTTGACCACTTGATACCCAATAAAAACCTTTAGGATCAAACCATTTAATAAGTGGATGGTCCTAATATTTTCCATAACAAGACTTTAAAAAAAGAAAGAAAAGGTCTCCCAACCAAACTAAAGTGATAAGATTGGTATTGTTCCAACTCAAGATTTTGACAAGATTCACTTGAAAGTGGCCACTTGAAAGCTTGCAACTTGATCTAAGTTGTCACAGGAAGATAAAATACACTCTTGAAAGTGGCCACTATAGGCATACAAGAGTGTATTTACTAATTTGACTTCTCATAAGGGTATTGACATGATACATGAATGATGCATCACTTTGAGTCAATGATGAGTTACTGGAGCAATGAAGGTCGTTGAGTCTTGGGGAGGTCCGTTCTCAAGCACCTTCATGTATACAAGGCCAAGGTATTCACTATTAGGTTCTCTATGTATCTGCTTCTACTCTTTTTGTCCATTCAATATGTCATACATGATATAATAATGACCAAGACTAATTTGATTAACTCATTACAAATAAAATGAGATTAAGAAAAGAAGTTGTACATGTAGTCAAACACCGAGCTCAGTTTTTTTGTCCAAGTTGGATTTCCGAACACTATCTAGACTCTAGAGACAAATATAATATTGAAACTAGTAATTTGATAGCTTTTTGGGAGTTAGTGTTTTTAAAAACGCTTTTCACTCTTTCAAACTCATGTCAAATATAATATTGGAAACTAGTAATTTGATGGCTTGGAAACTAGTAATTCGTTGGGTTGTATGAACCAATCAAAGCAACACCTATCGTGTCCTGCCTCTGAAAGATGGGAAGATTGGTTGGAGAGCACTAGCCTAGGTAAAATTCCGAATGATTTTTGACTGATTTCGCATGACCCGGTCAGGCCCTACCCCCACCGAACAACTCTCCCACTACCTACCGGATGATACCATAATTACGGGATAGCCATGACACTTGATATACACAATAAATATAAAAACCATAATCAAGGCTACCATAACTGCGGATAGCCCGACACTCGATATGTATAGATAGACACAATAAATATAAAACTATAATCAAGGCTACCATAACTGAGGATAGCCCGACACTCGATATGTACTAGATAGACACAATAAATATAAAACCATAATCAAGGCTACCATAACTGCAGGATAGCCATGACACTAATATGTACTAGATAGACACAATAAATATAAAACCATAGTCAATGCTACCATAACTGCGGATATCCATGACACTGGTATGTACTAAATATAAACAATAAATAAATAACCATAGTTATGGCTACCATAATCCAGGATAGCCATGACACTCGATATGTCTAAAATAGTCACAAAAGTACTTAAAGTATTACCTAATCTAAATGAGCGCCACGAACTCGGCCCACTCACCCTGACCTCATCTAGTTCTTCTTGACTAAACGTTGATGGCATATTCTTCATCTACACACGAAACATAATGTTTGAACAAAACATGGATGTCATAATATTTTCTTAGATATTAAACAATGAAGATAGAAGTCAACATTACCACATCGATGATTTGTGTGCTATTACTTCTGATGATTTCACGCATTAATCTCATTACGTAGTAGCCACATTCAACAACACCAGGTTGGCAAGGAGACTACATAGTGAAATAGTTTAATAAAGCTATGTTAATAAATACTAATCACTTAAAAAAGTGGAGATGTATTTACCTTCACCACTTTGAATGCTATCTTTTTTCTATTTTTGTTCCCTTCATTCATCTGATACAATTTATAGGCCCTACAAGCAATACATATTGATAGATAATTATTGTAAGAGAAAAATTATTGAGAATTGAAGCTATAATTCTAATTAACTTACATGTCCACCACGATCGTTACTTCATCACACAAACGATTTTTCATAGAATCCATGAAGTAGGCTATATTTGCACTTGGATCGATCACTACTTAGAACATAGTGACCCCTAAAAATCAACCAAATAACAAATGAATGCATTAATAACGGAGATGAAATTGCTATGATAATAAAGAAAGTGGTGATTGAGAAAACACTTACCCAATATTATAGGAACTAACAAGATTTGACCGGCTTCAAGTGTGCACAACTCGATGATAATTTTATCGCTCGCGCCTCTTGAGGACCTCCTCCACCCAGATACATCTCGAATGTCCATAAATTTGTACATACCCAAATCATGAGGTACAATAAATTGGGTGTACAAATACCGTAGAATCGAAAAAAGTAATCACATATATAAAGTGAAAAACTTTAAAATTAAATAAATTAGGATAAAACAAATGTCTTACGTAACATAAGCGGTTATGCAATCAACGCAATAGGCTCCATATCACGAAATGAATAAAATCTTCTTGCAATAGTCGTAACCCCGTTCCGATTCAAACAAGTGAAAGGTAGGGTAAACAATATTGAACCAAGAACATTACTATGTTCCGCTCGTAGTCTCAAGAATTGCACCGAAAGAGGAGGTTTCTTTTCCCTTTTTCTTCTCTTCTACCATATTTTTTACTCGGTTTACCTTTTTCTTTTTCCAGGACTCGATTTTCACGACTTCTCCCAACAAGATGAGGTTTTTAGGCCATGCCAATGTTGAACCGAGTACTTGAGAAAGTCTCGATATCTCCTCACTAGGTGGTAGAGGCAACAAACAATCCTCCCCAATAAGCATATCAATAGATACCATCACATTACCCTCTTCCACCATCAAACTTGTTTGTGTGGTATTTTGTTGTACAAATGCCATCCCAATAGCCACAATATTGGTAATGGATCCCGCTGACAATCGACATTTTCTCCCCTTTGATACAAAGTATAAAATGAAATAATTACTACACATAAGATATGTTCAACATATATAAAAAATAAGAATGTTATTACCTCAATAGGTTGTGGTATCTCAACAATATCTTCACCAACATTATATTCTTCATCCTGTAAAATAGAAATATAAATAATAATAACTTATTAATTGTGATAAACTATAACTATTCATAAAAAGAATTATAGTACCTCTTCATCTGTCTTTTCATACATCTTAGGCAACTATCCCGCTCGGAAATAGAGTCTCTCTTAAGTGATTGCAGTTGGACTCTAACTCTGGATACGTGTGTGAAGCACGATGGGTCTTCTTCTTCTTCTTCATCTCTATCTTTCTTCTTTCTAGTACGCCGTGCCTTATTAAAATAAGAACTTGGGGTGACACCCTTGCCTAATCCTCGAACTCGCCCAGTTGTTCTTTGACGACAATACCGTTGTCAAGATATCTTCATTCTTGCTAGATAGTGAATCGAAACTCATAGTATTATTTGAATTAACGATCCTACGATATTACAAATCGTTAATAAACAATATAAAATTAAAAGAATAAGAAAATATAAATAATACTAACAATTTGATTTGCCACTACCGAGTCATTTCATCCATATTCCCATCTTGATCACATCGTGCTTCCCTCCACACCACATCCCGATCATCAATCGACTCATATTTCTTAGACTTAATCTGTGTGTTCATAAATCAAAACAAAGAAGCAAAATAACAACTTAATCTTAAACAATAATAACAAAAGAACATATAATTCATAATAGTAATGAATTACAAATAAGCACTATAACAACTTCTTAATCTTGAAAACAATAAAAAATAATTAAAAACAAAAGTAGAGTCTATTGCTAAATTCTTACCAAACGTTCTTTGAAATTAGGGTAGCTTTGTCGACCTATCTTGCGGTTATAGGTATTCTTTGCTCGCCGCGCCTTTTTGTAGTTGATCAATTCTTTAAATTCATCAGTTAGTCCGGAATTGACAAACTCTCTCCAAATCTCCGGGAGTGATGGTGATACATCTCCAGGTGGACAATATAAGCGATCAGGGTTGTTGAGATGGGGCGAATATACTTCCTCCCGGTTTATTTTTGAACCGACGAAGACAATTTGCGGCGGCGCTCATCAACTCTTTTTTTGATTCCTTGGCCGTATTAAATGGTCCCTATATACATTAGAATTCGATATTAATATGATGTTATATACATTATAATTCAATAGTTTTGAAATAATCGTCCGCTTACCTTAATCATGACATAAAGTTTCTCCTTCAATTCTATAGGACGACATTCCAATTACTATAAGTAATTGGAACATGCTCGCTACACATGCCCCTATATAATTTGACAAGCCGATAGACTTCAATCCAACGGTTTGACCAAATTCATTATATCGTACTTTCTTTTTTATTCCTTCACTCATGCGGAAAATAGATGTCGCATGGTAGTTGGTCCACGAGTCTTCTTCTTTTTCTCGTTTTTGAGTTGATGCATCATCACTACCACTGAGTGACTCATAATACCTAAAAATCAATAGATATCATGACAAAACATAAAATATTATACATGAAGAAAATGTTACAAAACAAGTCTTATCCTGGATGAAATAGTAAATAAATTACAAAACAAGTATTAAATGGAACACATGTTAAATACATTACAAAACAAATATAAAGCTATGAATCTATAATCCATGTTCCATCACAATCATCTCGCATATACAATGACATATCTTCATCTAGATCATCAAGTAAAGGATCTTAGGAACAAATTTAGTTGGAGGGGCGGTAAAGGATGCATCATCATCATCATCATCATTTTCATTGATATATTCACGATCGGGGTGAAAGAACAAGGACCATCTCCTATCACTTGAATCTTCAATATAAAATACTTGATTAGCTTGTGAAGCTAATATGAAAGAATCATTCTTGTGCCCGATACGATTGAAATCAACAAGTGTAAATCCGAGATCATCTTTTTTTAACGCCATTTTTACTTCCACCCAATCACACTTAAACACTATAAGCGTAAATGTGTTGTAAATTGACTTCTCATATCTCTTGGATGACCCCATAAAAAGTCATTTATGTTGTGATAGGTTTCTTATCTTTTGAATGCTACTTGCATCGTTGTAGCTACCAAAGAAACCCCATTATTTTGAACGGTATGCATATTATCACGAATTTGTATGGTATCGACGACCCTGGATGAGATAACCTTCATATGTCCTCACGTCGTGGTGTGGGCCATGTGCCACCCATCTTAAAGTTTGGGTGACATTGTTATCTTCGCTACTTAATTGTTCTAATACCCCGAAAAATTCCATTAAAACATCAAAATGATGTTATGAGAACATCAACGTCATCTCTTATAATTGAGGCATACTATACCCGATCACGTAGCCAAGAACCAAACGAACGATTGTGTTCATCTTGTAGCCAATTTTTACTATTCGATTTATAATTTTGACCTTTTAAGAATTTCATATGCTCCCTACGAATGTGATAGCAAAAATATTATGAATCATTCATATTGTTTATTAAATTATGATACAAAAATGAACTTCTTGAATGTATGGCTAACATCATCGGTGTTCTCCAATATATAACGATGTGCTTGATGTAATTGATCTTTGCTAGGTTTTGAGTATGTCGCGGCGGATATAATGGCTGTCTTGATTATATTCTACCTCTCTTTTTTTGTACGAACCAAGACCAATAGGTTCTATATCGGATAAATTCCGAACAAAACTCCACGGCTTCCTCAACAACGTATGCTTCACTAATACAACCTCCGGGATGGTTTCCCGCTTCTCACATAACTTTTCAACACTTTCATATACCTTTCAAAGGTACATCCATCGCAAATAAACCGGACCACATAGCTTTTATTTCTCTTACTAAATGGACTTAGATGCAACATAATTGTGAAAAACGAAGGAGGAAAGTATTTCTCAAACAAACACAATGTCACGACAATATCTTCTTGAATTTATCCAACTCGCTACACGTATCGACTTTGAACATATCGCATTAAAGAAGAAGCACATTCGAATTATTGCATACCGACGTGCTTAGGTAAGGCGGCGCGAGAGCCCTGGAAGTAGTTGTTGCATTAATACGTGACAATCGTGAGATTTGAGTCCATTTAATTTCACGTCTTCCATTGACACGAGGTTTCTAATGTTAGATGAATATCCCTCTGGAACTTTAATTTCGATAAAGTCTTACACACACGACGTTTCTCCTCTTTTGTAAGAGTATAACAAGTCGGGGTAAATACGTTTTTTTTTTTTCAACTCTAGCGCTAATTCAGTCGAATATTCAATTTAACTAAATCAAATCTAGACTAACTCCATCCTTACTCTTTCCAGGGAATATCAAGAAGGGTTCCAATTATGTTCATGCAAACATTCTTCTCGATATGCATTACATCTAGACAATGTCTTACATGCAATTTGTGTCAATATGGAAGCTCATAAAATATAGACTTTCTCTTCCAATAACTCTTCTTTACATGCTTCTTAATACTTGAAAATTCAATCTCATTAATTTTCATGTAAATAGCTTCTCCCGACAATGGTTGGGAGCACTATCATGTTTAGGGTTCCGCCAAATGTCTTTTCCGCGTTTTCTATACGGATGATGTCGTGGTAAAAACCGTCTATGTCGCATATATGTCATCTTCTTTCCATGTGTTAAATAGAGTGAAGATGTATTTTCAGTGCATATTGGACATGCATGAAAACCCTTTACGGTGCATCCAACAAGTTACCGTATCTGGAAAATCATTGATGGTCCATAATAATATTGCCTTTAAATTAAATGTCTCTTTTCTTAAATGCATCGTAACACTCAACTCCGATTTCCCATAAAAGATTCAAGTCATCAACCAATGGAGCTAAATATACGTTTATATCATAGCCCGATTGTTTTGGTCCTGATATCAACAATGACAACATCAAGAACTTTCTCTTCATGCACAACCATGGTGGAAGATTATATATTGAAAGCAATACGAGCCAACAACTATACTTGCTACTCAAATCTCCATAAGGATTAACCTTATCTGCTGAGAGAGCGAACCGAATGTTTCTTGGTTCCGACCTAAAATCTGGCCATAAGTAATCTACTAACCTCCATGATGGCGTATCAGAAGGGTGTCGTAAAATCCCTTCATTTTTCCCACTTGTTGCATGCCAAATCAAGTTTTTCGCATGATCAACACTTCTAAACAATCTTTTTAATCTTGGAATGATAGGAAAATACCATATTTGCTTTGCGGGAACCCCTTTTTTCTCTATTTGTGAATTCTTCGTTGATTTCCATCTTGAAGTACCACAAATAGGACATCTAACGGCCTCTGAATATTCCTTTCTATACAAGCAACAATGTTTTGGACATGCATGTATTTTTTCATAAGTCAACCCTAAAGCACGTAAGGTTTTTTTCGTCATACATGGAAATTGGCATTTCATTGGGTTTAGGTAAGAGGTCACTAACTATGGATAGTAGTTCTGAGAAACTATTATCACTCCACCCAAATCGGACCTTCAAATTGTATAGCCTCACTAAAGATGATAATTTCGTATATTTTTTGCATCCTACATATAAAGGCTTGTGAGCTTCACTAAACATTGTTTCAAATGAAATAGAATTCTTCTCTAATTGTTCTTGAGCAACTTGAACCATCTCAATCACATCTTTGAAATCTTCCTCTCCAAAATTTTCGTCAAATTCATTATATGACTCATTGTGGTTAACTTTTTTCGATGGCAAATCTTCACCATGCCAATACCATACCTTGTAACTTTGGTCTATACCATTAATATACAAGTGAGTTCGAATGGTTGTAGGGTTATGACTATGTAGATTCCCACATTTGAGACATGGACATCTTATAGTGTTTAACGGTTTGGCATGACGTAACCCGGACTCAATAAAAGTTTCAACCCCCAACTCGTACTCTTTGAGAGTCTACTTTTAGCCATCCATGATTTGTCCATGACAATGAACCTGGTACGGAAGACCAAGTCATGACACTACATAAGTCAATGATATATGTTTAAAACATGTCAAGGGTACATGAACATGCTAATAAAGAACAACGAATACTTTAAAAAAAAAGCTTATATTTTAACAAGACAACAATTGTACATAACAATAAATCCCAATATATACAATTAACTTGAGTCAAAGTCTTTTGCAATCCTAAATAAGAGTAACATTAGTTAATCAGCTTAATAACTTTAACACAAGGTAATGGTCTTAGTCCATTGAGACTTTGTTAATAAGTTGATTTGTGAATGTGAAGAATTACACTACCTTAAGAATGGTTCTCTTGATAAGTGAATCAAGCTCTTAATCTCCTCCGATAGTAAGTCGAGGATGTTTTCCGAGAAGCAAAAGATGGGAGAAAGAAGAAAACCACAAAACAATAACAAAAGTTACATCATAAGATGAATGAAACAACTAGTCAATTTATAATGGGTAGCTACTCATAATCTCATATTTCTTATAGCTAGCATGATGATAATCATCATATATTTAAAAATCATCGTAGAAACATCTTATAGCTAGCAATGCAAGACTCTATTTTCTTGAACCTGGTTTGACTTTTTACATTTTCAAAATTTGATAAGAATCACGAGAGCATGAATTCCAATTAATTCTTTTAATTACACTCTTTTGTGAACAGTGAGAAGTGGAAGCGATCGATTCGCCATTTGTGATTTTTATGACAGGAAAGTTTGGATACACTCTCTTTTAGTCTTTACCATTAACTAATTAATAAGGTTATATGATTAGCTATCAAAATAATTCCATGCATGAAGTCAAGACTAATAATACCATTTCAACTACTTTGTTCGAATCAAGGAGAATAACAACAAAAAGACTCTTACCTAAATATGTGACCCCTCTATAGTTTCAATTCCAAAAACTTACGAGCTTTTTCTTCTTAGTACTTCTTGTCACCTAAAGGCATCACCTATTTAACATGTAAATTAGAAAAATAGAGCAACATCAATTCAACAATCAGAAATAAATTAAGAATAACAACAATAGGGAAAAAGTTGTAGTTATCAAAAGTTTGGTTTCAAACCTTGTATTTCTTGTGAATCCTTCTTAGTTTAGGTGTTTGAGATATGGCGATGGTGGAACTCGTCGAGAAGCGACCTCGAAAGCAGAAGATGAGCTAAAAAGGATTTTGGCGATGGCCTCCATCAATCGGATATTTCAATAATCACTATAGCGCGATGGCTAAAGTAAAAATCGATAGGAAAGATTTTCATGCTCTAAAGATCACCTAAAGGCATCACCTATTTAACATGTAAAATTATGGTGTGAAATTATTCTACATGGGAAAAAGTACATTCTACCAAAACTTTAGAAAAATTGCGGATCTAAGACTTCATTCCGAGAAAGCGAGATGGCTAACGCTAACAGACACAATGTAGAATTAAAATAATAGTAATATGGATCTAATGGTGTTGGTTGATTGTTGAATAGTTAAAGTTTTTTATTTTATATTAACATTGCCATTCATGCTCGGTTTATGGGAAAAAGAAATGACAACACAGAAATATAAGATTCTATATAAATAATGATTTGGTCTTTGCCCCTTATTGATTCATCTTACGTGCAAGCTTTTAAAGACATTCGTAGCACTATTAATAAACCTCAATTTTACACTACATGCTTAAACAACAAACTAAACTAAGAGATAATATATGAATTTATTTTTTTTTTAAAAAACTTCTAAATTAACGGTAATCAATACTTTGCTTACTTCCCGACCTTCTCGATTTTTTAATCTTGAGGTATAACAAAGAAACAAACAATCAAGAAACTCAAGAAAATCTAAAAACTACTTCATAAAAATCAATTATCAACGATTAACAACAACGAATTCTAAACTACATATTAAAACAATCACGAATAGGCCAGAAATTGAATAATTCGTAATCTAAGATTTAAACCACTTTTTTCTGTTGAATACGAAAGTTCACTTGCACCAAGACGAATATGCTAAAAAGAAGAATTATATGGATGTAATGCGACCGGTATGTAAAAGTACAACTCAACAACCAAAATAAAGTCTTATTTTTCAAGGAAAAAATGTATAATAAATCATCCATTTAAAAACTACCACAACACGAAATGAACAAATTATATGCAAAAGGAGACTTACACATAAACCATAACATGAATCAAATCACGACCTGAGTTTGCAATAATAGGATCAAAGCATTCCTGGTAAAGATGTAATAATATGATTAGAAAACTAGGTTTCTAATTAAACACATGAAAAGAAAACATATCCAGTATCAAAGATGAAAGGACAACAATGAGATAAAATATTCACAAAAAAAAAACCGATGATGTTATCGACAATGCCATACAAGGATAAAATATTAACCATTTAACCACTCAAAATTAGTCGTCACATCCGAAAAAAAGGTAAGTATTTTACAATCAAACGCACAACTTTTTATTAGAATCTCTTGGAATTACTAAGTAGAAAATGAGTTCAAATCCAGGACTATAAATTCAATTGCACTTAGACAAGAAAACATAAGGTGTATTTTACAATCAAATGTAATCGGAGAAATAAAACAAAATAAATATTTCAGGAGGATGAATCATATTTCTTAGATAACATGAAAGTAAATGTTTAGAAGAATTCTTGGGGCCCAATAGAAGAAGACACCTTGAAATGGACGGTGACTGAAGGAGAAAAATCCCGAAGCATCAATTTTGTGGCACCTAAAATCTAGAACTAGAGGAAGAGAGTGAAAAAAAAGGAAATAAAAATTAACACTTGAAAATAGAAGGATAGTGAGAAAATAGAAAGAAAAACTTCAACCCAACAATGTTCTTCTACTTTAAGTTAAAATTCATTTTATATCATGAACAAATGCTTTGAAAATAAACATAAATCAGAAAACTACGGTAATTTTTAAAGTAAAAAAATAAGGCCATTAAGATCTTTTGAATTTTGATTGTAAGTTAATGAAGCTTTTTCAATAATTCGCCTCATTGAATTTTAAACATAAATGGCTCAATTAAACATACAAACACCATTTAACATACAATTACATTACGAAAAGCATAGTTACATCAAGTCGGTTTGAATTTAAGATCATAAATAAATGGCTCAAAAACTTTAAATTCAATATCTAAGAAATAAATGACATTGACAATGAAAACAAATACATGATAGTGTTATTTTTGTAAGATAGCCAAGCCTACTTTAAGATTTTACATTAAAGAATTTAATATCGCCGTTATTTTGACACAGATCAGTGTGGAATAGAGAAAGGTTAACCTGCAAGACTAAATGGAAATATTCTAGCACGAGCAATCAAACGAAAATTACAATAAGAAAGAAATGAGAAACCTTGGAAGGGTGAAATTAGCAGCAGCGGAAGTAGTCAGGGGGATTCCATTACAAAACTGATATAAAGAAATATGTATATCGGACCACGGAACAAATGAACTTAAGAACATGTATCTAAAAGGCATGTTTTAGACCGACTGGACTGAAGAATACTTTGTTTTAGACCGACTGGACTGGACACATGGAAATGAAATCGCTTTTTTTTAGTTGTGAATGGGCTTTCAAACACGACACCAAATCAGGCAACAACCTTAATGTTCAACCATTGACTCAAAATTCAAAAAAACCAAACTTGTCAATTCTAAAACTTCAATAATTGGTTCTAAATGAATAATGATTGTTAAATAAATAAAAAGCATACTTATCTATAAGCATTGTTCAATTGAAACGATTACAAAAGAAGGGACTTGAAAATCAATACTCTAACAGATTACATAAGAAAGAAATCAATAATGTGACTAAATGACCGTAATTATGTAATTAAGCGGTAGAAATACAAAAGAAGAAGAAGAAGAAGAAGAAGAAGAAGAAGAATTGGTTTTCTATGTTTAATTTTAGTTATAAAAGAAGAATTGATTAAGCGGAGAAAAGGTTAGGGTTTAGTAAATCCCGCACTTGTCGAATGTGGAATTGAGACGCCTTCAACCGAGCGAAATGAAGGAAGAGACGAAGCACAAGAACAAGATTCTCCCCCCGCAAATGAACCTTAACTTTATAGTTTTCTTCCTTGGTATATCCTTGAACTTTTTATATTATCATCATCTTTGACTAAGCCAATGTAATACCTCTGTCTCTCTTAAACTGGAAGAAAAAGGAAAGCCAGAGCATATGTATTGGACCAAAAGTAAATTTACAATAATAAATATATAGACGTAATGAAAATGAAAAAGGTAAAGACAAATTATTACCGAAGACAAAATAAATCATCGCTCCATTAGATATCTAGATAAGAGTTAAGCTCTTTAAGAAATTTTTTCCTTTTAGGTTCTTATAGACATCACAAATGCATTATCGATGGAATGAGAAAACATCTAATATACATAAATTCTCTTTTTATAACTATATGAGAATATGTCATTACTTTTATGATACCAAATTTATCAATATAATCTCGAAGTGATGAAACCCAGTCCGATTCAAATACTTGAAAACAACATGTCAGTTACCTCATTTTCCATCTTGAACGAAACTAGGCGTGCAATAACTGCGCCGCCTTCTTGGTCAAACCCAAGAATCAAGTCCTCGAATAAATCTAAATTTCTCGTTAATGAACAACCAAAATATCATTAAGTAAGAAATTTTACATTATGTTGATATCAATTAAATCGAACAAAATTATACTTCATAAAAAAAATAAGTTTCTCCTTGATAGAAGTCACAAACAACCTAGTACCAAAAACTTTACCCAAGATCTAGTAAGCCTTAAATTGATTAATTTATTGTGAGAAATAAAAAAAATGGAGGCAAGGAACAATACTTTCATCAACGTCCTGCGGCTACAACCAAATACTAAACAAGGAATGGAAAAGAATAGCAATAAGAGGGCTATTTACTAAAACTCACCCCTTCATCAAATGGAGCTTGAACAAGTTGTGGCATAAAAAAGTAACTCCTTTTCTCTTGAGCAAAATCCTTTTTCTTCCGAGCACGAGTGAAAGTGCAGAGGTCCGAGAAATTCTTATGGCGATTTCGTCTCCGTTTTGTCCGAGCTTCAGGATTTCGCCTGCGATTTGGTTTAGGGTTTGGGAGAGAGCAATTTGAGCGAGGGGTTTCGTCTACGATTTGAGAGCGAGAGGTTTCGTCTACGATTTGAGCGAGGAGCGAGAGTGAAAGGGGCGGGCGTTTCATCTCCGATTTGAGCGCGAGAGAGCAGAGTGAAAGTGGCCGCTTTGTCTACGATTTTAGCGAGAGAATGAGAGGGAAAGGAAAATTTCAGCGTGCGAACGAGAGTGAAAGGGTGACGTGGTTTTGGTTCTATTTTTTAAAAAAAACACTATTCATCCGATTTTTATTTTCTTGCGTCTCCTATTAAAATGACTAGTGTGTTCTATTCCCAATTTTCTTATAGTGTCTTTAGGGTTTTAACCCCTTTGTTCTTTGGGATGGATTTCCCAATCAAGCATGGATTTGCTTGTTGAGGCCGTGGACTCGGCCTCTCACCACATCAGGTTGTCTTCAACAATAAAGAATTTCTTCGCAAAGAAGAGGGCACATGTCTTAGAAATAATACTCTTTCCAAGAAAAATACCAAACTTTTTTAATTAAAAAAAGGTGTAGAAAAATAATGTTTTGGTCATTGTATTTTAAATATGAAATTCAATTAGACTAATTTTTATTGACTTGACAGGTAATTTATATATATATATATATATATATATATATATATTAAGTTCAGATTATACAAGGGAGTTGAAAAAAAAGATATAAATAATAAGAGGAGAAAAATATATTATTTTTCATGTCAATAAAAATTGCCCAATATATATATATATATATATATATATATATATATATTAAGTTCAGATTATACAAGGGAGTTGAAAAAAAAGATATAAATAATAAGAGGAGAAAAATATATTATTTTTCATGTCAATAAAAATTGCCCAGTTGTTACATAATCTTTCAACTTATTAACAATAAACTGGTTTGAGAGGTGGACAACTCAACGAATTCCCTTCACTTATATTATTCTCTAAAATTAGTTAATTTAAATATTACCTTTTCAAATTATATATACCAAACAGAATAGTTTTTCATATTGATAATCTAAATTTTTTATCACGCTTTTTTGATGTAGGTTCTTGTTTGGACTATTTAGTTTCAAAATTGATATTTTAACCCGAATGTTTCTCAAAATATTCATTTTTATTACCTCCCGTGTTTTGATTAATAATAGAATTAATTGATTATGTTTGTTAATTTGATTATATTTCTATTTGGATAAAATAGATCAAATTGGATGGCTTGATTAGAAATAGAGATGGCAACAGAGTGAGGCGGGGTCGGAGATGTCCTTCTCATCCCCTAACCCGCGGGGATTTTTAATCCACATACCCTATCCGGGATCGGGTTCTCATCGGAGAAAATTCCCCATTTTATATTTTAATTCTTATTTAAAACTAAATATAAAAATGAAATATATATTTAAAATAGGGTTAATTTCACTAATAACCAAAAAAATTATGGATATATCAAATAAACCAGAGTGTTTTTATTAAATATCAATAGTACCCAAAACCGCCACCGTCCAAATTAAATTACATTGTAAAAAGAAAACCCTGATTTAATTTCTCCTTAATTTGTGTAAAATTTAAAGAAATTTATAAAATCCCTTAAAATTTACAAAATTAATGGAAAAATCAAATCTAAACAAAAATAAAAACTATAACAAAAAAATAAAATAAAAATTCTTCAAACTTCTAACTTGTTCTTCAACCTTCTGACTTCTTCTTCAAGGAAAAATCGAATGTCTTTCTTGTTCGTCATCCTAAAAAATACAGAGATAAAAAGTAAACAGTTTATTAATGTGCACTTAAAATTGATACCGGACACAAAAATTGATGAAATAGTTTTGAAAACATATGTAAATAGGCTTTTAAAATAAACATTGAATAAAAATAAACATTTTACTAAAAGTAACTTATCTACAAAACACATAGAAAGCGAGTTTGCCGAGAATTGAAAGGTAAATTTTTTTATAAACAGTTTACTTTTAGTAAACATTTATTTAGGAAAATTCGAATGTCCTTCCTGTTCGTCCTCCTACAAAATACAGAGATAAAAAGTAAAAACGAAAGAGAAAAACAATTCGTTCAGAGATAGAGCAAAGGCACAAAATTGAAGATGAAAAAGAGATCAAAGTTTCTATAGATATGTAAATAGAAAATAAAAAAGAATGTTGAACAAAAATAAACATTTACTTGAAAGTACCTTTGTTGTTGCTTTCTTCCTCGATTGAATAGCAACACGAGCCACAACAACGATCACCTTCGTTGATTTCTCAGATACAGATAATGCCGATTTCGTTTCAAAATTGACAAAATCGAAGAAGGAAAAACGAGGATCTGAATTGTTCTTAAACTCACAGATCTCCCAATGAATTTGAATCATGACCAGAAAACCAACCCAGTAAAGAATCATGAGTTTGGTGGCCGAGAAGGAGGTCAAGAGAGCGTGAATCCAATTGGACAGATGAATCATAGAAGCTATTAGTAGTACCGGAGCAAAGAAAACCGGTGACGGTGGTGATACATGTAATAGAATCGGCGTTAGAGGAAGAAGAAGAATCATCGTCGGAGAGAGATAAAGGAGTTAAATTGGAGATACGGCTGAAAAGGAGACCGTTAACGGCGGAGGAGGAAGAGGAGAGACGGTGGATAAGGGATTAAGCTACATAAAAACCTCTTCTTAACAAACCCTAAATTCAAAATAAAGACAAAATCTAAATTGATTGTTTAATCCTTAATTTAAGCAATATGAAATCAATGTAAAAAAAACAAATAACGTGAAAACAGAAAAAAGAAAGTGAAGGGTAATGAAGTAAACTGGATATCGGAAACAACCAGGATAACAACCATAAATAGTGTTTTTTTGGTTAAAAGTGTAATAGAATCTTAACAACCGGTAATATTGAAATTGGATGAATTAATCAGGATACTAGTGACATTAATCTCTTTAAAATATACATTTTTAAGATAAAAAAAACATAATATTAAACACTTTATAATTTATTAGTTAATATAATCATGTTTTATATTTTTCGTAATAAATAAAGATAAAAGTAAATAAAATATCTAAGATATTATTAAAATATCGGGTTTGAGGTCGTGGGTGGGGGCGAGGAATGTATTCTCTCATCCTTGTACCCTAAAATAAATCGGAGAAAATTTTGAAGCTCCAACAACAAATATTGACAAAATTCAAAAATGAAAGTGAAAGTGAGAGAGCAGCATAATTACGGAAACGACCTTCGAGCCAAGAAAACCCCTCTCAACACACAACACAACACAGAATATTCCATTGTCATTATTCTAGGCATCACGTGCAGGCCCAGGCCGAGCCACCGTTTTACGAAACTACCCTCAAACGAAAAAGACTTATGACGAATATGTTTCTAATAATATCCCGATTTTCTAGAAATCACCGCATATCTCGCCGGCGATTACCGGTCATTCCTCAACCCCAACAACCCCCCTTTGGATTTATTTCCTTATTTTGTTTTTAATTAAAATAAAATTATTTCTCTTCAACTTAAAGCAAACTTCCGGAAATTATCCACACTCCTCCATAATTGAAATCATTATAAAAAATCGGGATAATTAAAATTATACTCTTATGATTTACTTAACAAATCTCAATCCTGTGAGCCAATAATTGACAAAAATAAGAAGGAGAAAAAAATTGAAATTTGCAGGAATTCATAGGGAGATGGGTCTTGATTTGCCGTCCAGGAAAATTACAAAATCATGAAACTCCACAATTTCTGTATTCCATCTGGCGGCGCCAAAAAAAAAACCATACATTGAATAAAGTTTGTTTGTTCACTGAGAAAGTGTGGGAAAATTATCAGCCTTAAACAATGCCAAGGGACAGACAGAGAGTACTGTTTACTAACAGAGAGAGAAAAAGGTACAAAACCGTACTTAACTCTAACTATAACGTCCGTTACCGTCTCCGATCACTTTTCCATTTTTATTTTTAATTCTTTCCGTATTTGGTCTACCTACCGTACCGTCTTCTTAATTTTAATCCAATTTTTGTTCTACGAGTTAAAAAAAAAACTAATAAAAAATACGATTGCAACCGAAACCGAAATCGCATGGTGTATATTTACATCAAAACCAAAACCAACACGATGATCGATATCAATTACCTGTCTAAAAGAAAGAAGAAAAAGAAGAAATTTCGAAATTAGAGAAAATCGACAGAAAGAGAAGCAATAAGATCATGAAGGTCACGTGACTCATCAACCCCAATCCTCAAAGCTTCAAGCACGCGCTCAAAAACCAGCACGTGACAAGGAATCCTCAAAACGCCCTGCTGTTCATACCCGTATTCCTGAGCCGATTTCTCAAGAAGGGTGGCGAAAATCGGATGGTTCAATAGCTCCGCGTTCACCACGAACCGTTCCATCTCGTCTCCTACGAAAACCGGGACGTGGCCTTGTGGAACCGGGACAGACCGTCCTGTTTTATAGCGGCGGAATTTACTCGCTGCTGCGGCTCGAAACGATTCGGCTCGACCCGGTCGGCGCCCGGTTTCGTGAGATTCAGAGCGGAGAAGACAGTAGGAAGAATCGGAAACGCGAGAGAGACGGCGGATTAATTGCTTCATAATTTTGAAGAGAGAGAAAGAGAAACAGAGAGAGAGTGTGTGTGTTAGTTGAAAGAGGAGAGGGAATGAGAGAGAGTTATATAAAGTGAAGAGTTAAAAAAGGGAAGAAATAAAAAGGAGATGATTTTTTTTTCATTGTTTGAGAGGTACAGGTAGCGTACTTGGCAGGTACTATCTCCATTTTTATTCTTTTCATTTATTATTACTTCTTTTCTTATTCTTACTTTTATTTTATTTTTAAATTACTTTTATGATTTCATATGGTATGATATTGAAACAATACTGATAATTTTACTAAATGTAGGTTTAGATTTAGATTGCCCTTTTTATCCCCTCTTTATTATCTCTTTATTTGAAAATACTTATTTCATTATTATTTTATTTTGAAATATGGATGAAATAAATTTCAAGTTTTATTCAATTTAGATTTAAATATGCATATTTATTTAAGTTCTTTTTTTCAATATGGAAGTGATATTATTATGTATATAAATAGGAGTCTGATTTTGAATCTGATTCAAAATATTTTAAACAACCAATCATCAAAATAATATTTTCATTCACATCAAAGATAAATAATCATATACTCCTTTCCCTGAGGTTGAAGGTTCGTTCCCCCACTTTGATGTAATCTCAAAAAAAAAAAAAGATAAGTAATCATATATGTAAGAGATATGTTAACTAGATTATACATCTTCATCTTAAAACTATCAAGACCCAATTCATTCCATAAATGAAAATTGGTACTTTTAATATTATATAGATAAAACTCTAAACTATAAATCTACACATAATAGATCAGTCCCTCTACAATACACCTAACACATCTTTTAGTCTTTGCCCTTTAAAAATATTAAATAGAGTTTTAAGTGTATAGAAAAAAAAATCAAATCACTCATTAATAATATATAATTTAAATTTTAAAGAAGTTTAAAAAATATTTTTTGGTGAGTTAGGACTAAACATATTACTTAGATATTTCCTTAAGTAATTAAATATGGCGTCCGTTTTATAAATGAGAGTAAATACAATCTTAATGTCGGGAATTAATGCAACGTACACGATGGAACGAAATTTAATGGCCAAATTTTCTTGGTCAAAAAATTCAGATACCTCAATTTATATTGGTATAAAATATATTAAATTAAAAATGAAATTAGTGAGCTACAGCAAGTGAATTTCTTTGTGGTTTCTATGTGGGAGTGTGACGTTGTTTGAATGAGTATTATATGTCAATTGTAATTTTTGTGAAATAAACGTAAAAATTGTTGGGCTTATGAAATTAAAACCGAACATTATACATATATATAATTAGGTTAAATTATACAAAATACCCAGACCTATAAGCGTTTGTTAAGTTTCAATTATACTCTCAATATTTTATTTTGTTTCAAGAATACCCTTTTGTAAGCAATTTTCGTTAAATTCTACTGAAATTTAAGTGTTATGAGAAAAATTGAAACTTTAAAACATTTAGTGACAAAACTAAAACTTACTACATTAAATATAATTTACCTCTTACGTTTAAATTTCCGTAAATCGTCACGAAAATTGTTAGTAAAGGGTATTTTTTTAAATAAATTAAAGATTGAGATTATAATTGAAACTTTTAAAATAGGGATATAATTAAAACAAACCTTTCATGAGTTAGGGGTATTTTGTATAATTTAATCATATAATTATGTTGTGTTTTGTCTGTGAAATGGTAACAAATAATTTCAATCGTTGCAATAAATATAAGTAAATGATCAATGTCGGCTAATTTACTCGAAGGTCAAAAAATTAATTGTCTATATGTAGTGTTAGCATATAGTAATTAATATTTAATTATTATTATAAGAACTAGATCGTGTAGAGGGGGGGTTAAATTTTCTTCTCTTTAATGAATGGTTTTAAAAAATTATATCATTATTTATAATTTATTTATTTAATTAACAAATTTATTAAAATCATTGAAACTAAGAAGATTATCGAAATTAAATTAACAAGAAATTTTAATTCATAAAATTCATTTATATAATAACAACTTATACTAATATAAATAATTATAATTTTGTTTCTTCATTTTTAGTAATTTCCTATGGATTTTTTTTTCTTCCACACGGTTTAATGACCTACACTATTGACATTTATATCCTTATTTATTATTAAATATAATAAGAAGAGAAAAATGTTATATTGATTATTGATAGTCAATAGAGAAAGAAACTTCCATTCATTTTTATCATCTCATATCCTTCCTTTGATACGTTAATAAGTTTTTGACGATTAATGACTAAACCATTAATATTACAAAATTAGCGTTGAAT
This sequence comes from Gynostemma pentaphyllum, assembly GCA_028015215.1. Taxonomy (NCBI): domain Eukaryota; kingdom Viridiplantae; phylum Streptophyta; class Magnoliopsida; order Cucurbitales; family Cucurbitaceae; genus Gynostemma; species Gynostemma pentaphyllum. Next base: position 18,028,452 of record CM051355.1, read on the forward strand.
TGAAAAAGTATTATAAGAGAGAGAGTCAAGAGTGAGGATGAGTGAATTTAAATTGGAAAATAAAAGTCTTGAAGGATTCGTGCCGCTCATCAATAGGAAATTTCTTCCTAAATTTAATTTATTTTTTGGTTTATAAAAAAAATAAAATAAATAATATTCCACCATATTGAAGGGGTAGTCTTTTAATTTTGTCTTCTGGAACAAAACAACACACCCCCACTAGGCAATGGTAAGACCTCTCTCCTTTTAAATCATCCATTTGGCAGACTTTTTGGACACTGAATTAATAAATTAAGTTTATAATTTTTAAATAAATAAAATAAAATAAAATAGGTAAATTTTATCTTTTGATCTTTCAATTTTGGGTTTTGTGTATTTGATACCTGAATTTTCAAATTATGTCTATTCCATGCATGACTTTTGGGAAATATGTCTATTTAATCTAAGAATTTTTAAATTGTGTCTATTTCACCTACGAGTTTTATGAAATAAAGTATTTTTATTCCTATAGTCTCTCATCCTTTATTAAATGAATTTTTTTTATACTAAAAAATGAAAAAATATTGGAAGAAACTAAATCGATCTATTTCTCAAAATTTTGAAAATTTAAAGCGTCAAATAAACACAACCTAAAACCGAACGAAAAAAAGCATTTTTCCCAAATTAAAAAAAAAAAAATAGAAGGTAAAGAACGAGCGCTCAACCGCAATTACCGGTTCGGTGATTGGATTAATTTATTATTATTTTAGTTAATTCATTATAAAATGAGAATATTTGTTTAATTCGGTAGTGCTTTCAGTACAGCTCCGTGACACTGATCTGATCTCCCATTCTTGAATTAAACTCTCCAATCAAATCTCTCCATTTCTCTTCTTTTAACATATAGGAAGCTAAGACCGAGAATTTGACAAAGATGATGGTTGTTGAATTATATTTTATGTTTTCACTTTTTTTTTTTTTTTTTGGTATCTTATTGTTTGATTTTGAATTAAATCTTTAACGTTTGAATTTTAAAAATTTATGGTTTATCTTAAGTTTTAATTTATTCTCCCGTATTTTGATTGAGTTCAATTCTAATTATTGTCATCAGAATTTTTTATGAATATTGATATCACATGCGTTTCTAATTTATGGTGTCATAGACATTAGATATTTGAATAATGATAAAGATATTATATTCTTTATGTTTAAAAAAAAAGTGCATACCTACAATTTTATTTTTTTTCAAGAAATAGTCCTTATAATATATGTGTTTCAATATTCAATGATGTTAAACATAGGGAGAAGGAGGCAAAGAATGATTACTGTCATTTGAATTTAGTAAAGGGGCCATGGATCTTGTCACAAAGGTATCCAGGAAGCTTAAAGCAACCCTGAATTTAGCAAAATGCAAAACATCATTTTTTTTATAAAAAAAATATTGGCTAAAATAAGAATTAACTCATAAACTAGATTAAAATATTTCAAGCGTGTTATAGACTAAATTTGAAACTACGATAAACACGTGGGATTGAATGTATAGTTTAACATATATTTATCATATTTTTGTTTTCAGTTCTTTAAATGTTGCATTTTATTTGTCTTTGAACTTTTAAATATATGGTTTTAGTCCATAAATTCTATATATATAAAAAAAATACAAGTTAAATGAATTCTAACCTTACCTAACTTGTGCAGGCGTAAGAGAAAATGATAATGTCCTAAAAATATTGATTCAATCATTAAGTAATCTAATTATATATATTAAAAAATTATTTTCTTATTTCCATAGGAATGGTTTAGATATAATCAGAGATTTTAAGATTTATTTGTTGATGTTGATTATAATTATTTGTGTGAATGAATAATGTATTAAATTTTGTATATTACTATTAAAAAAATCGATTTCTATTGGAAAGTCGTGTGAAACGATTAGAACACTTTTTTGAAGTATACATGTTTTTTTTTTCTTTTTCTTTTTTGCCGACCGTAGGATTAGAAAAGCACGATGGTCACAAAAAGAAAAAAAAAAGGTTTAAACCATATTTAATATTACATACTTATTACCCAAATTATAAAAAGTTATGCTTTTTAAAAGTTTTGAACTTTCTACTTTTTATTTTTGCAAAACCTAACTTGCCATTTTCTTTGATATTTAAAATGTGGATGATAACGATAGTGAGTTTTTAAATAAATTTATTTATTTTTGTTGAATAATGATGATCAAAATTTATCAATAACAAGCACTTTAAATTGTCTTTTATTTAATGTTTATAAAATGTCAAAATAGAATATCTTAAAATTGAGTGACCAAAATATGATAAATTAAAATATTTAGAGACATATAAAATTTAGACTCTTTTGTTAACAACTTCATTTTTTTCCTAAAATATTTATTTAAAAAAAACAATTGGTTTTTCAATTTTCAATTTTTTGTTTGAAAATATAAAAAATCAAATAATTTTCAAAAAATATATTATAAAATTTAAAAAACAGAGAAACTAATTGGTTTTAAATATTTCAGTTTTTAAAAATTTTAAAAAATGAAAATAAAATAATAATAAAAGGCATAAAAAGTCAAGAGATCAAAATTCGAAAACCAAATAAGATTTAAACTGAACAAAAAAAAAATTAAAAACCAAAACTTTTACCATAAATAGAGAAAGCCACAGGAAACGTAGATTAAATTGGTTGGTTAAAATCCAAATAAAAACAGCCCATCCTTATTCAACGGAAGAATGTTCAAAATGACCGAAAGTTCTATAAGGAGATGTAAAAAACAATTAAACAAATAATTTCATATATTAAATTGCTTCAAGAATTAGATTTGCCCGTTTACTCGTGAAGTTTCCAGCTGGCATCGCTCATTATTCATTTTGAGGAAATAAAAAAAAAAAATATAGCATTTCAACAAAATCATATTAATTAATACACAAAAAATGCCTTGAATTCAAAGTTTTCTGGAATTTTCAGAATACAGATTATATTTCAAATCTCCTCTTCAGTATTTACTTAGACTTAAATCTTAGGTTGAATAAATTGTAAAATAAACCTCTATTTTCAGCAAAATTGACCAATAATCTAACAAAAAAAATGGTAAATATTTTATTTACACTACAAATTGTCCAAAAACCTAGTAAAAACAACGACTTTGTTAATTTTTTAATTTCAACTTTGTATTTAATAATTAAGTTTTGAAAAAATATTATTTATAATTGTATTAGCGTGTGATTTAAGTCTAGTCAATATGAATTTGATAAGAAATTTGAGCTTAATTGCTGCTTATACGCAAAGTTTTGTTGTGTTGCTGAGACAAAAATCAATTATTTTCACAAATTGTTATACTGATATTATTAGAAATATTATCAAGAATATCCACATTAATTCACATTTAATCACTAATACCGGTTGTGTTTTTTAATATCAATTTTGCCCAAAAACAACAAATGTGATCCCCCCCCCGTTTTGACCCGCCTTTCCTTAAATGCGCACATAATAAACCTAGAGGAAAATTAAGGCCCTTTCTCCCCTTCTCAACATCGTGGAGTTAAAGTGGGTAAGTTTACTAATTTATAAAACATATAAGTATTAATGCTATTATACCTATTTATTATGGTCTAATATGAAATTAACCCTATTATTAAATTTATTTCTTATTTTTTACACATATTTATTTGAACAAATGAGTTTTGATATCTAAAAATTTAATTTCATCAAATCAAACTTAAGATTTAAATGATTCTTTAGCGTTGATGCTTCAGCTAGGGCTTTTGTTAGGTAAATATTTTTTTCTATTTAATTTAGGTTTGAGTCTCTCCTCTTCATTTTATAATACAACTGTATTTTAAGTTGATTTTAATTAATTTCTAAATATATCAACAAACCAAACCTTCTTTTTTTTTGGCCCACTTTGATTAATACATTCAACCCAATAAAATTGAATAAATTGATTTGAAATTTAATTTCAATCCTATAGAATCTTCGTAAGCTGGAAAAAAAAAATGAATGGTCAAAATTAAAAATTGGAATGAAACCAAATCTCATTGTTACGTTTTGATGACTTCAAGTTTCTCTTATTTCTCACATGCTTGTCAAATAGAGTTCATTTTTTTCTTTTGTTTGAAAAATAAAAATATTTATAATCATTCATTTTAAAACTTATCCTGCTCTTATTTATCAGAATATATAATTTTAAATCATACTTATAAGATTTACAAATCACAACCTCAATAGTTCAAAAACGATCTATAAGATTATAAAACACATCCATCTAATAGTTTTTTTTTTTTTTTTTTTTAACTAAGTAACGTTTTCGAAGTTTTTTAAAATATTTAAAATTTAACTAACATAGACTTTTAATCAAGATTTGTACTCATGGAATTGAGAGAGAAAAAAAGGTTAGGAAATGGTAAAAGTGGGTCCCATTGAATGTAGAAAATAAAAGAAGGGAAGGGTCCATCCGTGATGTGGTACGGTCAAATCGTACAAAATAAAAAGAGGGAGTTGAAAGAAGCAACCGCCAGACCCTACCTAGGTTGTCGTCTTTCTTTTGAGTCAGCCGTTTACTGATTCCACGTGTTCCACTATCATTCATCATTCCTTACCCCACGTGAAACCCTTTTGTTTGGTTGTATTTATTTATTTATTTATGATGACTTTGTTATGATAAAATAAATGGGATAATTGTAAAATACACCACTACATTTTAAGTTATTGTTAAATTATATTCATGTACTTTTTTTTTTTTTTTAAAATATCCTTGCACTTTTAGAAAATTATAAATTACCTGATTAATTTTAATGAAATTAAGACACGTTTATATAACTAGATTTTAACACACGTGTTGACACGTGATTTATTTGTTTTTATAAATTATATTATATATTTTTTATAAATCGATAAGACTTATTCTGGTTTATAAATGTTTTTTCATATCCTCTCAATATATATAGATATAAATATATTCAATATTACATTAAAAAAATTATAATATGTTTCAATTCACTAATATAAATTTAACTTTATCCAATAAAACATATAAAACTTTTTTTTAGTTGATAGAAAACATGTAATTGAATTATCAACGGAGATGACTTCATCAAGAAAACAAATTTGTCCATCGAGAAAACATATTAATGCACTTTTATATATTGTATAGATAAAAGTAACTAATACATCTAATTTAAAATATAGCAAAAATTATTGAATTAATGTACATTTACAATAAAAATAATCAATGTACTTTTTATTTTAGTATTTAAAAAATATTGTATACAATAATTCAACTTTGATATACAATTTTTTTTTAAATTAACTCATTACAGTAAATAAGAGATATTATGTTATAAGAATATCATAATTAATTGTTAGTAGTAATTAATTAGTAGCATATTTTGTAAATTTCAAACTTTATAAAGCGTATAATTGTCCTAAAATGTTTCTAAAATTTCCCCACTTTTATATATTAGAGATAGAGATATGCATACCATGTGTTATAAAACTATTAAAAATTTCAAAAATTTTGAACATTTGAATGTGATTTTGTAGATTTTACATCTTACTAACATATAAGTTTATTCTAAAATTTACACATCTGTTTTTTTTTCTTTCATGAAATCAGAATACACGTATGTCAGGGCTATTATCACATATACCCCATATCGAGTCTCAATTTTCAAAAAAACCACAAACATTGAAAAATATCAAAATTACCAAACACATAATTAACCCATAATTTTTTAATGAAAATTTGATTATAATTGATATATTATTTTTGTAAATTTATATTATTGATATAAATTTAATACTAGAATTTACATTACTGATAAATTATTGTTGTAAAATTACATCAATGATATATCATTAAATTAATAGAATATATAAATATGGGTAAAACTTATATAAACATGAAAGTGTGGCATATGTGAAAACAAAACTCAAAAGTTGGCTACCACGCATAATTTTCCTACGTAAAATATAAATATATCTCAAACTCATTAAAACTAATCGATTAAAAACTGTGATTTGTAATTTTTCTAAAGTGTAAGTGTATTTTAAGCAAAAAAATAAATAAATACAGATGCACGATTTAACAATAACTTAAAGTGTAGAGTGTATTTTATATTTATTCTTAAAATAAAATAGAAAATTAAAACTCAACTCTTCTGCCGCTTCTCTTTATTTTGGATCGAGACGTTATTAAATTAAATTAGAGAAGACTGTTGAATTCCCCATTTTCCAAGGTTTGATTGGATTAGTCCAACCAATTTTCTATTTCATAAGGTTTGTTTTGGTGTTATTTTCAAAAATATTTTATATTATTTTTAGTAAATTTGTGTTTGAATAATTGTCATACTTACTACCTTTTTTTATTTATAAGTGAATTTTTTACTAATATTTATTGGTTTTTTATATTGAATTTAGTGAAAAGACTCAAATATCTTAAAAAATGGTATAATAATATCTTTATTCAATTGAAATTAATACATATTTTTACCAAGATTGAACCTAATATTTATACTTTAAAATTATAAATAGGTGGATGGCCACTATCAATATATAAAAATCAATCTATTCAAAGTTTTTTTTTTTTTTTTAATTTATGATTTAGTGACGTAAAACTTTTGCAAAAAGGCATTTTCATTTATTTAATCGAATGCACAATGGCCATAAAGCCAAATCAACGTTTTTGCAATTTCGTACCGTACCGTACCGTAGGGGGATTTGTACGTCCCCCTTTGTTATCTATCTCTTAATTTTTCTCTCCTTTTTTTTCTCTCTACTTTTTATTTATTTATTAAAATTCATGCCTATGGGCCCCACCTGCCCAATTTTTGTGCTTTAGCTTCTCTATTTAAGGTAAAATTTCAAGGATCACTTATTTTTGGTCTCCTTTTTCTCTTAGTATTTAAAGCCTTTTTTGTTTTTTCAAATCATTATGCCTATCTATGACTATGGCCCCCCACCTCCCCTCCCTTAATTTGATAAAACTCCTCTCATTTCAAAGTGAGATTTTCCCTTTCTCCATATAAAAAAAAGGAGCCATATACCCTTTTTAACTTTTTTTTTATATGTATATACATAAAGATGATATTAAGTTAATCGATATAGTGACGCTAATATATATTTTTGTGAGTTTATTATATTTATTTCCTCTTTTTATTGTAGAATTTTTGTTATTGTGTGAGTCTCTCCCTCCCATGTCATATATCTGACATCGCAACTTATCCCACATTATATATCTAATATCCATGTTGAAAATAGATAATCAACGCACTAAATCACAAATCTCAATATTAACTATTTTATCGGTATGATTTGGTTATCATAAAAGTGGATCATAGCCTAATGTAATAAATAATCTCCATTGAATAATACAATACAGTGATGATTTTAGGACCATAAAAGCATAATAGAAAAGGTAATTTGTATTTATCTCTTTATTCATTCATATATTATTACAACTTGCAATACGAAACAAAACGACGATCGTTGGATTAGGGATACCTAATTTTTTTTTAGACAGAGAAAAAAAGATTAATAAAAGAGACAGGGCAGGACAAGAAGACAAGACAAACTATATTAGAGGATTAGACCAAAGAAAGCAGCAGCAAAAGATGAAAAAGAAAAGAACATTGTTTGGGACATTTTCCAATAGAGTGATAAAATAAAATTTGCTTTAATCCCTTTGTACGATTGCTTGGCCCTTTTCATTTCGATGTTTTCAATGTTATATCAATATCTGAAGGTGGGATTTACGTGTGTAATTACGTGAAAAACACTTAAAATAGATAGTTATATATAATTGTAATTTTAGAGGTAAATTATAATAAATTAAGAGACCAATGACCTTTTACGTAGGGGTGCAAGAGGAACCGGAACTGAACCTTGGTTCTTTTTAAAAACCGATAAGATTATCGGTTCGGTTCTCATCCGGTTCATAAAATCGGTAGAGAACCGGAACCCAACCGATAATCATATAATATATTAAAAAATTAAAAATGATTATATATATATATATATATGTAAATGTGAACTTATCCTCAGCTGAAGATTAATTTGTGCAAGCAAAAGGAACTCTCTAGAATTCAGTTATGACTGTTATTGGGTCAGTTTTTTCTGTTGAGAAGAAGTTGGAGAAAATGACAGCTTAGCCTCTTTCCTTCGTGGGTTCTGGACTGGTATAAAAGGGCAGTCTTTATCACAGATCTGGTAGAGTAATAGAGAAAGAGGGAGAGTTCATATACTGTAAAAGAGAGGGAGAATAGATGAGAGCTTGTAATTCCTTAGATGAATTTCAGAGATCAATAAAGATTTGTTGTCATGGTTAAGAGTGGATGTAGGGCTAGTTCCTGAACCACTATAATCTGTGTGTTCTTTCATTTTCTGTCTTTTCATATTGCTTCTTCGATTGAGTAAACTGATTTGTGTGATTGTGTTCTTGGTTAATTTCCTGAGTATTTGCTAAGTTCTTGGTTTAGTTATCAACAAATTGGTATCAGAGCTTCATCAAGATCAACAATGGCGACCTCAAGGAACGAAATTGAGAAATTCAGTGGGCAGGGAGATTTCAAGTTGTGGATAAAGAAGATGAGAGCAGTCTTAGTACAACAGAAGGTAATCTTAGCCATTGAAGAAGCAAGCAAGATTCCAATCACGGTTAAACAGGAAGAGTTCGAAGGGATGCAACAATTGGCCTATAGTACAATCATCTTGAATCTCACTGATGGTGTTCTAAGGCAGGTGATTGAGGAAGAAACAGCAAAGGATGTCTGGGTAAAACTTCATGAGATCTTTGACAAGAAAGATCTTCCAAACAAAATTCACTTGAAAGAAGAACTCTTTACATACAAGATGAATTCTAGTAAGAGCATTGAAGACTGTCTTGATGAGTTCAAGAAATTAACTCTTGATTATGCAAGCACAGGGGAAAAGTTGGGAGATGAAAGCCAAGCAATTCTCTTACTGAATGCTCTCCCTGACACATATCAAGATGTGAAAGCTGCTATGAAGTATGGCAGGGATACCCTATCTGTTGGGTCTGATATGGCTTCCATTCGTACCAAGAGCCTAGAATTGACATCAGAAAATGGAGGGAATCAAATATCAGAAGGTCTGTTTGTCAAGGGCAAGACTGGTCACAAGAAAAATTGGAAGGGCCATCATAACAAAAATCATTGGAATCAGAAGGGGAAGACAAAATACAAGTGCTTCATTTGTCACAAGGAAGGCCACTTCAAAAGAGATTGTCCTGATAAGTGGAAAGCACAAAAATGGAAGACAAAAGACACAAATGAGAATCAAAATCAGGCTGAAGAAGGTGTAAATTACATGGAAGCTCTAGCCATTACAGATAAGGCAAGTCAAGATAGCACAAATGCAAGCCATGAGGATTGGGTACTTGACACTGGATGCACTTATCACATGACATCAAATAAAGACTGGTTCTTGACACTGAAACCATTTGATGGGGGATCTGTCTATATGGGAAATAACCAGGTATGCAATATTACTGGAATTGGACCAGCAAAGTTGAAACTGATAGATTCTTCAGAAATCCTATTAAAAGACACAAGGTATGTTCCTGACCTAAGAAGGAACTTGATGTCCCTTGGGGCACTGGATTCACAAGGATGCACCTATAGTGGAAAGAATGGACATCTGAAGATCTGGAAAGGTTCAAAACTCTTATTCACAGCAGAGAAGACAAATGGCCATGGCCTGTATGTCATTAAAAGGGTCAAGCTTCCTGAAATTGTACTATTGACAGAAGAAGATGTGTGCAGAGAATTTGATCTATGGCATGGAAGATTGGGCCATGTCAGTGAAAAGGGGCTGCAAGAATTGTCAAAACAGGGGTTAATTTCAGGAAAGAGTAATGGAAAACTGAGATTTTGTGAGCATTGTGCTCTTGGCAAGGCTACAAGACAGAAATTCTTCAAAGGAGAACATTGCAGCAAGGAAACCTTTGACTACATACATGCAGATCTTTGGGGTCCAGCCAAGGTGAATTCTCTAAGTGGATGCAGGTATTTCTTGACCTTAATTGATGACTACTCCAGGAGGGCATGAATATTCTTCTTAAAAACTAAAGATGAAACTTTAGGGAAGTTCAAAGAATGGAAGAATAAAATTGAAAATCAAATGAGGAAGAAAGTTAGATATCTCAGAACAGATAATGGCCTGGAATTTTGTGGAGGAGAGTTTAACCAATTTTGTGCCTCAAATGGAATCACAAGACATAAGACCATTAGACACACTCCCTAACAAAATGGTGTGGCTGAGAGACTTAACAGAACTGTGATGGAAAGAGTAAGATGTATGCTGTCTGATTCACAAATGGAAGCTAAATTCTAGGCTGAAGCTGCTGCCACAGCCATATATACCATCAATAGGTGTCCCAGTACTGTTTTGGAGTTTAAAACACCAATGGAGAAGTGGAATGGTCATGCTTCAAACCTTCAACATCTCAGAACCTTTGGGTGTACTGGATATGTACACATTTCACAAGGAAAGCTTGAACCCAGGGCATTGAAATGTGCTTTCCTAGGATACCTTGATGGTGCAAAGGGGTATAAACTGTGGGACAATGTCAGTAAAAAGTGTCTGTCTAGCAGGGATGTGAAGTTCAAAGAAGATGAAATGCTAATGAGAACATTTGTGAAGGAACCTGAGATAAATTCAAGAGAGAAGAAGGCTACTTTTGAGGTGGAGCTGCAACCATATGGCAAAAACAGTCAATTAACTGAAGAAGAATCAGGGCAAACCTCTGAACAGTCTCAGGCAACAATAATTCAGCAAACTGATATTCAGGAACAATCAGAAACTGAACATCAGCACCTAACACATTATGAATTGGCAAGAGACAGGCAGAGAAGAGAAATCAGAACCCCTTGCAGGTATTCTCAAGCTGATGTAGTAGCTTATGCACTGAATTCAACAGTTGAAATGTGTGAAGATGAGCCTAAAACATATGAGCAGGCCATTAGAAGCCATGACTCAAGGTTGTGGAAAGAGGCAATGCAAGAGGAAATAGATTCTTTGCACAAGAATGAGACCTGGAAATTGACACCTAGATTAGAAACACAGAAACTGATTGCCTCCAAATGGATTTATAAGAAGAAAGAAGGAATTGCAGGTGAGGGAAAGCCTAGATATAAAGCAAGACTTGTTGCAAAAGGCTTCACCCAAAGAGAAGGAATTGATTACACAGAAATCTTCTCACCAGTAGTTAAACACACCTCCATTAGACTTCTTCTTACCATTGTTGCTTCAACAAACAAGGAATTAGAACAACTGGATGTCAGAACAGCCTTCCTACATGGCAGATTAGAAGAAACAATCTACATGGAACAGCCAGAAGGGTTCATAGTAGCAGGTAAAGGTAAAACTGAGATGGTTTGTCAATTGCAAAAATCCTTGTATGGCTTAAAGCAATCTCCAAGATGCTGGTATAGGAGATTTGATGATTATATGATCAAATGTGATTTCAAAAGGAGCATGTATGATTCATGTGTGTATTTTAAAATGGACAGAGATGGAAATTATATATATCTACTGTTATATGTAGATGATATGCTATTAGCAGTGAGATCAATGACTGAGCTTAATCATATCAAAACTATTTTAAATAGTGAATTTGATATGAAGGATCTGGGGCAAGCTAAAAGAATACTGGGAATGGAAATTGTGAGAAACAGGAAGAAAGGTGAGCTGTTTGTTCATCAGGGAGACTATGCAAGAAAAATCTTAAAGAAATTTATGATGCATGAGTCAAAGCCAGTAGCAACCCCCTTTGCTCAACACTTCAGATTATCAGCTGCTGATTCTCCAAAGACTGAAGCAGAAATTCAGGAAATGATCAATGTCCCTTACTCAAATGCAGTAGGGAGTCTAATGTACTTGATGGTTTGTACTCGTCCTGATATAGCTTATTGTGCTAGCCTAATCAGTAGATACATGGGAAATCCTGGCAAAAACCATTGGAATGCAACCAAATGGGCTATGAGATATATAGCAGGATCAATTGACAGAGGACTAATGTACAAGATAAATTCTGGAACTGAAATGAGAATTTCAGGCTATGTGGACAGTGATTATCCTGGGGACCTCGATAGGAGAAGATCTTTAACTGGGTATACTTTCCTATTTGGAGGCAACACTATCAGTTGGAAGGCTACACTTCAACCAGTAGTTGCCTTGTCCACAACAGAGGCAGAATTCATAGCCATTGCAGAAGCTGTCAAAGAAGGTGTTTGGCTCAGAGGTATAGTAGAAGAACTTGGTTTCAAGCAAGATTCAGTAAGTATACTTTGTGATAGCCAGAGTGCCATTCACCTATCCAAAAACCAACAATACCATGAGAGGACAAAGCACATTGACATCAAACTACATTTTGTAAGAGAGATAGTTGAAAAGGGAACAGTGGAGATAAAGAAAGTACACACATCAGACAATGCTGTTGATGCACTAACTAAAGTTGTAGTTCAAGCCAAATTCAGTCACTGCTTAAATCTTTTGGGAGTGACTGACATACCAGGTGATTAATTAAAGACAAACCAGCCATGACAACTAAGACAAGTTCAGTGGATTAAGTTCAAGGTGGAGAATTGTAAATGTGAACTTATCCTCAGCTGAAGATTAATTTGTGCAAGCAAAAGGAACTCTCTAGAATTCAGTTATGACTGTTATTGGGTCAGTTTTTTCTGTTGAGAAGAAGTTGGAGAAAATGACAGCTTAGCCTCTTTCCTTCGTGGGTTCTGGACTGGTATAAAAGGGCAGTCTTTATCATAGATCTGGTAGAGTAATAGAGAGAGGAGGAGAGTTCATATACTGTAAAAGAGAGGGAGAATAGATGAGAGCTTCTAATTCCTTAGATGAATTTCAGAGATCAATAAAGACTTGTTGTCATGGTTGAGAGTGGATGTAGGGCTAGTTCCTGAACCACTACAATCTGTGTGTTCTTTCATTTTCTGTCTTTTCATATTGCTTCTTCGATTGATTAAACTGATTTGTGTGATTGTGTTCTTGGTTAATTTCCTGAGTTTTTGCTAAGTTCTTGGTTTAGTTATCAACAATATATAAAATAAAACGAAAATCAAGTACATCCAAACCCTTAGGAATTGGTAAGGAACCAAAAACAGTAAGAAATCAGATGGTTAAGGAACCGGTTTAAAGAAAAAACAAGTCCCGTTAAGGAACTGGGAACCGATTACATACCATTTCGGTTCGTAACCTGGTTTTGAATATTACTGGTTCCGGTTCCTTTTTTATGATTTTTTTTTATCGGTTCCAGTTCTTGGCAAGAATCGTAGGGAACCGAACCAGTAACACCCTTACTTTTACGTATTGTTGATCGATAATTTCATTTTATTTGACTAATCTGAATATAGCCTAGCTTTAATAATTCAAATTTTACTAAATGGTTTGATTAGTTCAACATGGATTTGATAGTCTTTCTAAATTTTTGTAATTGAGTTTTTCACAATTTTTATACATTTCTATGCGATTTTATATTTTATTTTATCTATTTGACGATTTTGTCTATAATTTTCTAGTTTTAAAATTTAAGTATTTTCGTGGACATTTTATTTAATTTTATTTTACTCCCTTTTATGAACTAATTTTAAATTTGGTAAAAATAAATATCATTATGAAACCAATCATTAGTTTTATTCCACAACCCAATCCTAATCCAGATTCATACAATGAATCTGAATGATTAAAATACAATGTTTGGTATTATCTTTTGTATTAGTAATTAGGATTTGGATAAGTTCAAGATTAAGTATTCCCTATTTTAAGATTCCTTCACTTTCCCCAAAAATAATAATAATAATAATCAATAATCATAAAAAAGATACTAAACCTTCTGGAAATTGTCTGTATCAAGATTTGTTTGGTTTGTCTTCAAACAATCTGGATTCTCATACACTGCCAGCATTTAAACACAACATTTCACAATTACGCAATAGAAGTCATATTATTCGAATCAAAATTAAAAATCCATTTCGAATAAATTTTGAGAAAAATCAATTTACACCTCTAAATTTTACCTGTCGTGTACCACGATAAACTTTAATTCTAATCAGTTTACTGTTTTTGAGACTGATCAATTCGAAATCGAACTGTACATTTTTTAAAATTAGTTGAGGTTAATTAAGAATGTAAAAAAGAGTTGAGAAAAGAGAATTTAATATGGAGAAACTTAGCGAGACAAGACACTAGCAAAAATATCTCGATTTAGGTGGTACATATATAGCCACGTGGGTGTAGTTAATTCATTTTCAATATTAATTTTAATGTATATATTTAAAAAAATTTTGTTGGGAGCGAACAAAATCCCACATCGGTTACGGAAGGGGATGATCATGGGAATATAATGGGAAGAACACGTCTCCATTGGTATGAGGCCTTTTGGGTGAAACCAAAAGTAAATCCATGCGGGCTTTGGCCCAAAGTGGACAATATCATATCAATGTGGAGTTGTGGCAGAAGTGTCCCTTCTACAAGTGGTATCAGAGCCATGCCCCGACCCTAACGATGTGGGTGGAATCCTTTAGGTGCCGAACAAGATGAGGAGTCTCGAAACCCGATCCGTGGTGGGCTCTATTGGACATGCGGTGAGCTCCGAAGAGAGAGTTGACCTGGATAGAATGGACGGATGGAGGGGGGGCTCGGTGGATATTTGTTCGAGGGGAGGATTGTTGGGAGCGAACAAAATCCCACATCGGTTACGGAAGGGGATGATCATGGGAATATAATGGGAAGAACACGTCTCCATTGGTATGAGGCATTTTGGGTGAAACCAAAAGTAAAGCCATACGGGCTTTGGATCAAAGTGGACAATATCATATCAATGTGGAGTTGTGGTAGCCCGGTGTCCCCTTACAAATTTAGGGAAAATTATAGTACTCCCCCATCCAATTAATAACTAATCATATAAAAGTGATTAAAATAGTGGACTTCAATATTTTAATAACGTACAATATATGAGAGAGGAGATTTGAGTAATAGAAGAATTACAAATATCTTATCAATGAACTAAATTCTAATTAATAACTATTTATTTATGATTGATATTTGGTAATCAATACATATAACATCCTTAATATATAAAAGTGGTGATGTTTAAGAAACTTTTTTGGACTACTTTACCCCTTTTAAAATCTTAAAATTACTAACATGTCATTATATATACCCTTTTAAAACCTTAAAATTACTAAAAATGTCATTATTATTTATACTCCACTATCTATTAAATGACTATTTATATTTTTAATAAAATATTTCTCTTTTTTTTTATAAATAAAATATTTATCTTCATTGAATAAGAAATTACCAATTTTATTAAATAATTTCCTTGGTTTTTTTATTGTTTTCACAACATCAAATTATAAAATAATTGAAAAAACAAGTACAACACATGAAAATGAATGTGATATTAAAATGAATTTATTGTTTAGATTTATCACCAATTTATGAAAAATAAATTATATTTAAGTATTCAAATATTAAATGACTTAATAAAGGTGACGATGCTTTAATTTTAAAAAATATTAAAAAAAAACTTAAATTGTTTAAAAAAACAGTTATGATTAAAAAAAACAACTACAACAAAATATAATTTATTGAATTAGTAATGGTATAATATTTTATAATATTTAAATAAATTTAAATTTTTTTAATTAAAAATATTTAAAAGTTTAAAAATCAAAGAGAAAAATATATATAATTTCTTAATTTTTAATTAAAATTAAAAATAAATAATCTATAAATGCAAAAATTAACTAACATATGTATATAGAACAAACAATTTATTTTTTATTTGGTAGTATAAATTTTAAAAATAAAGATGTTAAAAAAACTGTCTTATATAAAAAGGCATATAATTATGTAAATTAGTAAACTATACGATAATTTAAATATTAAATAGAACATAATAATATGTTAATAAATTTCTATGTTAGAAAAAATATCACGTGCGTCGCACGTGGTAAAAGACTAGTTTTAGAAATGGAGCACAACTATCCTAAATTTCTAAACATTGTTTTTTAAATCGTAAATTTTAAAATGTCTTGTTCTTCTCCTTAAACTTTTAATAATAAACCATAATAGTCTTTTTTATTTTTAAATAAGAATAATTTATCAAAAACCTTATGCATTGTGTCTTTTGTTTGATTACATATATTTGGTATAAATGTTTTAAGTCAAATAAATGGATAGGTAAAGTGTTTTAGTATTAAAACATTACGTTTTTAAATTTGAGAAATAGAGAGGAAACAAGATGAAATTTCAACAATCAAAATAGAGTTTAAAACCTAAAATTAAAAGTTATCCTTTTCATAATTATTTAATAATATTATTGAATTTTTTTAATAATTTATCATCTTTATTGATACTCAATATTAATACATAGAAAAATAAATCAAACTCATAAAAGTGGAGATAATTCTTTTTTAAAATTTGTAGATAGATACATTTGAAATACAAAAATTATAAATATTGATATTAAATAAAATTATTTAAATTGATTGGATTTGATATGTGTTATATTTAATATGTGCCTCCTTCGAACTCAAATCCAAAATCTTGATGATTTATTTATTTATATTTTTAATTTCTTTCTACTTAATAATTAATATCGTTGAATTCAAAGACATCCTTAATTGTACGGAAGGGTACGTGGTTGAATTTATCGGTCGGCTTTGACAACACCATTCGTCCTTACGTTTGAAACATGATAGGTTTCTTTGTTGGACTATTTTTGTAATATTTGTGCCATATTTTTAAGTCCAATTTATTATTAATGTCTTGGATTCTTCTCCTCTCCCGAATCCTAAGGGAAACTCCTGTGGTCTTTAACATTTGGCAATGGTTTCCATAGTTTCATGGCATTGACCAATTCCACCTCTCAATTATTGGATTTTTCCCATTTTGTGGGGCTCTTTTATATATATATAATTCAAATGCATTAATTGGATCCCTTTTTTTCTTCTTACTACTTATATAGTTAGTGTGTAAGGTAAGGTAAGTACAACCATATATCATTTTTTATGTGGTTATAACTCTTTAATTTACAAGAGCTAACTTGATATATAATACATTTGTATAAATTCTATTAATGTTGTGGGGACTAGTCTAACTATTCAAAAAACATTAATGACATAGATATGTGATTTGATAGAGTTATAGTCAATTTAAATGATGTAGTCCTTCTATGACATAGCTAGAACGAAAAAAATATATCAATTAGTGATAATTGTAAATCATATGTCTGTTTTTTAATGATATTTATGTGTTTTAAAATGTTATGCATCTACATAGTTTATTAATATACATCTACTAATTTTATTAAAAACAACTAAAAATTATATATATATATATATATATATATATATATATATATATAATTTGTGGACCTTCATAAAAGGTGTTTAAGTCATTACATCAATTGATATTTTATTAAATAAAATTATTATTTTTAATAAAAAAATAAGATTATTAACAATCAAATACTTTATTATCAATTAATTATTTTTTATTTTGAAATATTATGTTATAAATGGGGAAAGAGACTCGAACCTACAATCATACGTTAGAGTAGTGAGTTATGTCGGTGAAACTTCTCAAATTTATTTCAAATTTTCAAAGAAAATACCCTTTTATTGAGGAGTCGTTGAGCTATTAACTAAACCATTCATGAAATTACTAATGTTAGAAAATTTCCAACATGCTTGCTTTTGAAATTGACAATATAAGATAGTCGAGTGACACGAGTTCTCTCTGTCTCTTTTTTTGACAGTAATTACATTATATTCTAGAATATCGATTTCTAGTGACCCATAAATTCTTACTCAATAATATATTCGAAGATGTTGAATAACATCAATCAATTATGTCTTCACACTAACTATATAATAATATATAGATGTATGTTTCAACGTGTGAAAGGAAGTAAAATAAACGATAGAGGAGAAAAAATTTGCATTCAAATAATGAGGCCGGTTTGAATTCCATACACATCCTTATTAGCTTTTAAGCATTGATTCCGAGGTGTTCAATCAAGTGAAAAGAAGACGAAATGTTGGACTACACAACACTTTTTTTTTTTTTTTTAATTATTCATTTACGTTAAAAAGTAAACAAAAAAGTTCAAATTAAAAAAAAAAAAAAAGCTGTTTAGATATTGTCTTAAAAAAAACAAATTTGTACTCTTTAAAATAAGATTTTGGTGAAAACATTTCGAATAAATGTCTTCGGTTCATTTGGGATAGTTTTTAAAAGTGTTTATTAATGTTTTTTTAATGAATATATCAATTTCTTTATTCACAATGTTTTAAAAAGTTCAAAAATTATCCTAAACAGACACTTAATTGATAGTACTGAAGTTATGCTCGATATATTACCTTATTTTTAGTTGTTTATAATGTAACGGCTTGTTATTTAGTCTCTCCTCAGTCCCTATCATATGCTTGTGTTATATAATGCAATATAAGCATAAATTCATCTAATTTGGGATGCTGGAAAGGTCTCTAAAAAAATAAAAGGGTATGAAAGGGAATTATTTATATGGGCTCAAACTGGATCCATATAAATTGTGGGAAACATAAACAGCCCAGAAGATAAGAAATTGGGCCCGTTTGGGTCTGATTGTAAATAGGCTCAAACTGGATCCAGCAATCAGCCCACTTTTTTCTGTAGATGCTAGAACGACCCAATTCCCTGACAACGTTTAAAGCGGCCCAGATGTTTGGTCCTTCTATTTTTTATTTTATTTTATAGATATTACATCAAATTGATGGAGGAAAGAAAATAATCGAACTTTCGACTTTATAGGAAGCAAGTAGATGTCTAACCACTTGAACTATACTCGTGTAAATTTGATTCCAAGCTTTACAAATTTAATTTCAATTTATATATTTTGTCACTTGTGTTAATTTAATTGTTATATTTTTAAAAATTCCATCTTAATTTCTATACTTTAATTAAATTATAATATTTATTAATGTTAACAAAAAACAATCTTACTCATCTATTTTTTTTAATATTTATTTTTTATAACTACCCCAACTTTATTAATTTCTTATTTTGTTGAAAGTAATATTGTACATTGATGACTATTTAAAACTGTCAATATCATTTTTCAATGATATAAATGAATTTTATATTCCATCTCTAAGAATACGTGGCCAATGATACCATCACTATGCAAATAATGCATCATATTTATATAAAAAACCAAATCTTCAAACAATACGTCATATTTGTATTTTAAAAAATTAGATAAGAAAGTGTAACAAATTCATCATATATACTTATTTCTCATTTACTCTTCGATAGATATTGATGTCACTTTCTCAAATTTATTATTAGATTTCACATCTCTTTTTTCACACTCATATTATTTTTCACTATTCATTATCATTCTCATAAAATCGAAAGATCATTTATCGAGCCTTCACTTTCTATTCCCCTTACCAAACACCCCAAAAAGAAAAGAAAGAAATGAAAACAAAATTAATATTAAAAAATCATTTTTATATGCATGGTATCTAATAAAATAATCGACAGCATTTCAAAATTTGAATTGAAATCTATTCCTTCAAAAAATAAAAATAAATTGAAAAACTTTGAAAAAGTATATGAACGGATGAGATTAATGACGGTAATGTATTTGACGGTCGTGGAGCAATAATGGGTTTGTTGATTAGAAAAATAATTGAAAGCCCATTATGAACTCAATGGCCAATAGGAAACTTCGTAGGCCCCATTATGTTTATTTTTTCGGACACGAACTGGGCGTTGGCGGGATCTAACCACAACATCCCATTTTCCTTCCACGTTTGAATTCCAATTTTAAATATCTCTTAAAAAAAAATATCCAATCTTAAAAATAAATTTAATTTAGAACCTTTTACCTTTTTTTTTTTTTTTTTGAGATATTACACCCCCCCCCCCCTCAAAGGGGGGGGGCCCCCCCCCCCCCCCCCATTACCTATTTTTAATTTTATCTCTAATTTGAAAATATATTATCATCATTTAAATTAGGAGGAGATATATCCACCCCTCGTTTAAATAAAAATAAAGAAAGATTAATTTTTATTTATTTATTCTTATACACCTTTTTTTTTATTCAAATGGGTTTATATAATTTTTGCCGCTCATATAATATATTTGACTCTACCTACCAACAAAGTGAGTTAAAATTAGTTAATAAATGAGATAATTTAATTTGAGAAAATTATTAATTATTAATTTTAAATCTATCTATCTAAATCATACCATTTTCTAATTAAATATTACTTTAAATTTTAAAACACTTAATCACTCTTCATTCTAAAAAAATAAGGTAATAATTGAATCTTTTTATGTAAAATTACAATAAAGATTATTTAAAAAATTTAAAAATAAAGAGATAGAATTGAAATAAAAAATACATTTTAATCAAAAGATAAAAAAAATTAAAATGAAGAAAGCTTTTTTTTTTTTTTTTTTTCTTTTTTTCCTCCAAAGATAGACTTATATACAAAGATCAAAGTAAATTACAAATAGAGTCAACAACCCTTTTAGCAAGGGAATCAACAATAAAATTAAATTATCTCCTAAGAAAAGAAAGAACTACAAAGTTTAAAGTCATCTAAAATGCAAGAAAAATCAGATGGGCAGCTTGAAACTCCATTGAAGGTGTCAATTGCCAATTTAGCATCGGAATGCACCTTCACTTTGGAGAAACCACAGTCAAAAGCATGCTTTAAAGCAGCTAAAATACATCTTCCCTCAGCATGAAGAGGATTGAAACAATGAGGACCCAGCAAGCTAGAAGATGATAAAGATAAACCATCTTTTTTAAAGATCCAACCAAACCCATAAGGAGAGTTGACGGAGAGCCAAGAAGCAAATAGAAATCCCATCAAAATGTTGCTCAGAAGGTCTGAAAATTTGAGGATCACAAACAAAAAAAAAATAATAAAGAAGAAGGATAAAATCCAATAAAATCCTCAATAGTTTTGGAAAGCTCCTTTATAATATTAAGGTTACTACCACGAAAAGTTATTTCGTTTATTAATTTCCATAATCTCCATGAGCCAAATATAAAAAAATCAAGGTAAATTTTATCCTTGCCTTTATCAATTAATAGCGAGTATAAACCGTCCCAACAATCTCTGAAGCAAAGCCCTTCAAAACGACTACAATCCAAAAGACAGGAGCGTGACAAACGTGATTTTTTTTAAAGATATTTTGGGATGTAATATTTTTAATTCTTCTATTTGAAATGCTAATCATAAAGTCTTCTCTAATTATATTCGTCCCCAATTAAAAAGCATTTTTGTAAAAAAAAAAAAACATTTTAACTTAATATCAATTTTTTTTTAAGAATATTAATGATTTTTAAAAAAAAAAAAAAACAATATTAAGAAAAATAGTTAAATAATCCCCATCGCGTCCATGATCTGTCCGAGTCCGACTGTCCCATTGCTGTTTCTCCTCGAAGGTTTCGTATCACGAGGTTCTCGTTTCGCTGTCTGGTCGAAGTATTTCCCCTTCTTCGATCATTCTGTTCTATAATCTCTATTTCCATAAAAGTCAAGGAGTTTGATTATTGGGTTTTGTTTAATTTCTGATTTTGATTGTGAAAGTTTCAAAATTTGGTATTGGATTTCAATTTTCATGGCTACATCACCATTAAACAAGATTGAACGAGCGCATGAGATGTATAGGGATGGACTTTATGAAGAAGCCCTCAGATTCTACACTGAAGCTCTTTCTATGGCCAAAACCAAGTCTCAAAGGATCGCTCTTCATAGCAATAGAGCTGCTTGTCATTTGAAACTTCATGATTTCAAGAAGGTATTCTTTCTAATATTGATTATTGAGCAAATTCAAAGTATTCAATTCAATTCAATTATCAATTACCCTAGAAAACCCGTTCGATTGCTAATAAAATCTCACATTGGTTAGAAACGAGCTTAAGCTATTGAGCTAAAATAAATTTAATTTTTTATATATTCACAACACTTTCCCTCACGTGTGAGCTCGTATATTTATACGAGTCCAATCACGTATGACATTAATAAATGAGAAAGAAATGTCATCACATAAGTTCAAACTTAGAGTCTGATACCATATTCCAATAGAATCAAAAGCTTTTGATATATTCTCAACAATGATCATGTGTTCATAAGGCAGACAACATCTTAATTGAGTGATGTTTTTTGGTTAGAACCGAAAGAAGCTATGCGGGTTATGGCCGAAAGTGTATAATATCATATGTGGGGATTGTGAAAGAATAAAAGTATTTTTGTTTTCATAATGTATTGATTTTTTTTTTAATGATTTTATAAAATATATTGTTTTCATTTTAGGCAGCAGAAGAATGTACATGGGTTCTTGAGCTTGATCATAAGCACACTGGGGCGTTGATGCTTCGTGCCCAAACTCTTGTCACATTAAAGGAATACCATTCAGCTCTTTTTGATGTCAACAGACTTATGGAATTGAACCCGGCATCTGAAGTTTATCAGAATCTTCAAACTCGTCTCAAGACTCAATTGGTATATTTTCTGTATTCATGGATTTTTTGCACCTTGCATTGTTTGTAGAATTTTCGTACGTGATCTCGTTAAGAGGGCGTTTGATCTGTGCGGGATGGCAGTGTATACTCTGGGATCCTGATATCTTGGAATAAGTTGATTGAAAATGAGATAGATGAGTTAACCATGCATATGTTAGATTGTATAGGAATGAGGTTCAGTAGCCTGGCAATGAATTATCATTACTAATAAATAATAATAGATAAGGTAAAGAGATCTCATTACCAAAAGTAAATTAGGTCTTAAGCAAACATTGGAACGAGGTTTTCAAATCCATTCCAATGCATCAAACAACCCCTAATATAATCACTTTTATATGGTAAACATAACAACTTATAAAAGAATTTTGTTGGGGCCCTTTTTTACTGGTCTTACTTGGAATCAGAATGATTACTATTCTTCAATAAGCTTTAACTCACATTTATTGGCATAATTGTTTACTTGTATCATTATAATTTTGGCCAATAGTAAGAGATTTTATTTCTGCTCAAGGAAAGTCACTTGCTCCGATACCTGAATCAGAAGCAGAGCTCGAAGAAGAGGAAGATGAAGACGGTGTTGTGCTGAATGCATATAAGGCTAATGTGATCTGCAATGAGGGAAAAGAAGATGCTGCTTCAAGTTTTGAGAGGGAACAGAAATATGACCGCAGTTGCAATGTTGCTGACATTACTATTGTCCAGACAACCCAGTCCTACAATGGAATATCTGAAGAAGGAAGCAATCAGAAAACTGGGGTGAAAATGACTACTAAAAGTGAAGTTGTTACCCCTCAAGCACAGAGCAGGAAGGGTATATCCGAGACGGATCCCAAGGGATGGCAAACAATCCCAAAACCAAAGGGACACTCAACTTTAGACTATGCACGTTGGGATAGAGTCGAGGATGATTCTAGTGAAGAAGAGTCTGATGATGAAGAAGATGAGTCAAAACCTCAATACCGTTTCCGTGTTAGAACTGTTGGTGTTAAGCCTGTAAAATGAACTGAAAATACATCATACAATCAAATTTCCCGCCATGTAGAGATACAGTCAAATTTCTTGCCGTCTCGGTCGAAAAATGATACAATGAACGACTTGGAGCTGCCCATGGATTCAGAAATACATGTTAAAAGGTCAGTACACATGTTAAAAGGTCAGTATTGAGACTATATAAGTGTGACAAGCACCATGGAGCCGATAAGAAAGATGAAGCTTTATATTGAAAATTTAAGACAAGGCTCCCAGCTGAGGTCCAATTCTGCTTTGTATTATAGGTGTGCTTAAATTGTGGTTGGTAATCAGAAGCAGAGATCCTGTAGAATTGATATCTTGGATATAGTATAAAAAAAAATTATTGTGGTAACTAAGCTGTGTGTATACGATGTCCAATGTTCAATGCTTGCTTTTGTTTGCCGAGAACACGCGGTAAAGACAATATCAGAGGTTCTCTGTGAGCCAGTGATGGTAGATTCGGTGGCAATGGTTAGTTTTTAGCTCTCAATGAACTTATCAAATACTTTGGTCGATGAAAATTAAATAAATTATTCATTTATTATTCCTTCTCTAAGGGTCTGTAATTTTTTTATTTTCCTTCTCTTCACTAGATGCCTGGATTATATTTAGGCTAGCTTCTTGAGTAGTTTGAGAGAAAATACATATTTAGCCAAAATGACTTACGTTATGAGTATTGGTTTGAGTTTGTTTAGTTTGTATTTGGTGTATGAATTTAAACGCTATACATACCAATCATATACAAAGAATGTTGAAAAATAATTTATTTTATCATATTCATGGGTTTTGAAGAGAAGGTAATATATGGAATAAACTCCTGATTGTGCAACTCGTGTATTTTAGGGCTGTTTGGTAGGAGGGGTTGTATTGTTTTGGTGACATAGAGGCTTGTAGTTGGGAAGTATGAGTTTGTCTAGCCCATGTTTGTACTTTATAGACAGTAGATGAGTTTCATTTATTTGTTTTATGTAGCGTATATTTGATTGGGGACGAATTCAGGTTTATGAGCGAATTTTCTTTGAAGAGTTAAATAAAGAGATAATGTAGCAAGTAGCCACTTTTTAGAGTTGTGTATCAAAAAATAGCCATCAATTCATATATTTCAAAATATAGCCACCCACTCAATTTTTCAGACATTACATGCCCATTATACCCTCAAATATAATCATTACCTCAAATCTGGATTTTTGGCATTCTATGCAGATAACATTGGGCCTTGTTATTTTATTTACAATTTTCAAGGATAATTCTGACCCCTTCACACAACATATCAAGTCCTCACCCATCACATCTCACCTACTCTTCATTTTGTTCAAAATTTTCGTATTTTCATATTCCCAATTTACTTTCAAGACTTCTGACCTGGCTTAATGCATGTGGCTAGGTGGTCTTATTTTTTTATGCATGGCCATGTACTCTTATTTCCTTTGAAATTAGGCTAGTTGAAGAGTTAACCCTTAAATAAACTCACATTCTTTATTGTTTCAAATTGTAGGTTTAAGGAACCTCAACTCACCTAACAAACATGTGTTGGGTTCGTGAAGTTTAACCCACTCAAATTTCTCTCTTGTACGTATCAAACACTGCATACAGAGGCAAATCGATTTTTTTTCTCTAGTACCTGTTACTTTTTGTCACCAGTACATGAGCATGCATGAAAACTCTATTTTTAGAAGGTTACTGGTTTTTTTTATGACAGATTACTTGAAGATGTTAATTTAATTAGAAAAAAAATGCCTGTTTTCATATTTTTGTGTGTTTGCAATGGTACAAAAAAAAGTTCTTAAAAAACTCTGTATAATCAAATCATGGAGACATCAAAGAACATATGAAATGGTAGGTTTTGGCTGATTTTATATAGAATGCTTCCAATTGAACTCTCATAAAAGATCTTGTTTGAATTAATATATTATAGGCAGGCTAGCACAGAAAAATATCTGTTTACACAATTTAAGGTGTTTTTTGTAATCTTTTGGTGTTCCTTTTTGTACTTTTCCTTCACTTTAATGAAGGGTGTTTCTTTCTCTAAAAAAAATACACTTATTTATTTTTTTAAAAATCAATTGTATGTGAAATTGCAATGATCAGAAGAAAAAAAGGGGCTTAAGAAGTATTTAACTTGAAACTCTAATTTCATGATCTTTAAAAAAAAGTTAAATTACATCAGGTATTCACTTACAAGGCTACAAATTGATAACTTATCTAGTGCCCAAAAAAAAAAAAAAAAACCTGACATAGTTTGATAACTACTTTATATTTTTATGGATCAACTGGTAAGTTTTAGTGTTTCAAAAAATTGTGTAGGATATTTTTTTACCCTTTTTCGAAAGGATAGTAAAAAATAACTTCATTATATTATTATAAATATTGATTTTCTAGTTGCCAACCCGAGCATAGCTAAATTGGTGAGACACCCACTCCTTTCTTATGAGGTCGAAGGTTCGAGTCTCCCCCTCTATAATTTGATGTAATATCTCAAAAAAAAAAAAGGTATTGATTTCCTATCAATAGTTCATAATAAAAAATAAATTGCTTCCGATTATAAAAAATGATACAAATTATTAAAAAGAAAAAAACAGTTTACTCTACAGATCTTTTATTTAGGTTAAATATAACTTCTGGTCTCTAATGTATGAGACCTTTTCAATTCCATCCCTAGTATTTCAAAAGTTTTAATTTTATCCATAATGTTTTAAAATGAATTTCATCCTTAATATTCTATAAGTTTCAATTTTAGTCCTTAATGTTTAAAAAAAATCAATTTTGTCTCAACCTTAACCCTGTTTGAAGTTTCAATTTATGAAATTTAAGATTTTTTTTATCCCTAAATTAGGCGAACACATAATATTATTTTTAAAAAAAGACATGTCATTTTTCTGTTAAAAGCTTCCAACAATGTTAATGACCAATAATGAAACTAAAACATTAAAAATTAAACTAAAACTTTTGAAATTATTAAAGACTGAATTGAAAAATAACTATATACATGTTATATTTGGCGATTTATTTTTAACCTAAATGAAAAAAAAGGACTATGGTTTATATTTGTGTGTGTGAGGAGAGAGAGAGAAAGAGAGCTTACAATTTTGTAAAGCTGAGTTTACTGTCGAGAGTGCTTTATCTTCCTCCTAAACCCTAATCTCCAGTTTCCCTAAATTCTTTATCTCTTCCCCATTATCATCGACATTCGTTTCAATTTCCCGAGCTTCTCGCCATTTTCAGACAATTTTTCTTAATTTGCCAACTGCTTTAAAGGTAATGTCCTTCACATCATCACCAAAACTTCTGTAATTTGGATGATTTGATCTTGAATCTCGTTTTTTTCCCATTTAATTGTTATTCATTTGAATCTTCTTATTTCTTCTGGGAAAGATACGTTATCTTTCTTATCTTTACTGTTTGTTTTTTCTGTATTTGTTCACGTTCTTTGTGTAGTTTTTGAGACGAATTTCAATGTAAAAGATAGTTCGAACTGTTATGCTAGGTCTGGGTGTGGCTAGGGTTAGGGCTGGATTCTTGTTTTTCCCCATTTGATTCTTAGTGTTTATCACTCGAGAGTCGAGATGAACCAAACGGAGTAATCTTTATTATGGAGTTTAGATCGTTATACATTTGTGCAATGCACTTCTTGTCTGAGTAGCTTTACGTAGAGATATGCCTTCCTTGGAAATTTGTATGAAAATAATGTATTTTTCTTACTTTTCGGTGTCAAAGTTCCCCATTTATCTACAGAAGAAGATGAGTTCTTGGGAAGATAATTTTCTTTGGCATTTAAGAATTTATCTGAGTTGTTACTTATTAGTGACTTACTTGAAGTCTCAATTCTCCAACTATTCTGTAGTGCCAGTTTACTCGATAGTTTTTATTTTGGTTTCAAATATATCTCATGGATGTTTGCTTGTTAGTTACATACTGGATTTGGTGTCTCTTATGTGCACATTTTCTGATAAACTCTTACTATTAACGAGTTTTGGGTAGCAGATATGCATATGGAGAATTTATCATCTAGTGATCCATCCCATCAGGCTGTGATCGATAATAGTGCTTCAAAGCAGGATGGGCTGGAGGATGGCTCTCGATGGTATTTTTCTAGGAAGGAAATCGAAGATTATTCACCTTCCAGACGAGATGGGATTGATTTGAAAAAGGAGACATATTTTCGCAAATCATATTGTTCATTTCTCCAAGATTTGGGAATTAGACTTAAAGTGTGAGTTTTATGCAAATCTTTGAATGTGCTGTTGCCTTATCACTGTATACTGTCTCAGACTCTCATTAGTGAAAGACAGTCAGTTTTCTTTTATCCCCCCCTCCTGTTTTCTACCATTTGACCATCATTTCATTTTTATTTTGAAGTTTTGAACTTCCTAGGATGTATACTTCTTGATTTCGTCAATTACCTCACAATTTTGTTTAAGGAAGATTCACTCTACATCTGTTGCTATAATCTGTTCTATGTTGTGATGAAGCATCTTGTCTTTTCCCTTTCAACCATCATGATCTTCTTGGAACATTTGCTAAGGCTTCTAGGAAATAGGAAAATCCTAGCATCTTATGTTTTTATTTTTTAATTAGGAAATCCTAGCATCTTAGATATTATATGTAGAATTGAAAAAGATATTCTCGAAGAGCTTTTTTTGGTCCAACTCACCTGCTTTTGGCATGAGGGGATCTCTCTCTCTCTCTCTCTCTCTCTCTCTCCACCATCTGCCATGATAAATATGGTTCTTCTCAACTTCATTCTCCTTTACTTTTTTTTTCTTTCTTGTTGAGACTTTCTGAATTTAGATCTCTGGCCATCAGGGCATGTTTTGTAGCAAGAGCTCTGGGAGGATAAATAGGTTTCTCTAGCTACCACAATTTGTTGCATATGGGAGTAGGAAGTGGGTGTATTGTCTGCTAAATATCATGAATCATATTGCATTCTTTATCTCTAGTTATCAATTCGATTGATCATTTTATTGTCTCAAGCCTTTTCTGAAGAGTTTTTGGAATTTGATCCAGCACATTGTGATCTTTACTTTTATTATGCAGGCCCCAGGTAACTATTGCTACAGCAATAATTTTTTGTCACAGATTCTTCCTTCGGCAGTCTCATGTAAAGAATGATCGAAGGGTAAGTTGTTTTCCTTTAGTAACTATTGGTACATATGTCTATTCTTTGCATAAGAGGTATCTCTCTCAAGGTGACAAAGTATAACTTTGTTGATTTGTTTGTCATCCATTTTGAAATATGGAATCAACAAGGAATAGGATAAAAGGGTTAGGTAAATTTCAGATTCCAAAGAAAAGAAATTTCCTTTTAGAGCTTTCTTATGACTTCCACCATCTCACTTGCCATTCTTTTCTTAGAACATTATGGAGTTTTGTATATATAGATAGTGAGTTAAATTTTGATAAGAAAAGGCGATTATAATATTTAACCCTTTCCCATTTCTTATGTTTGTGTTAAGTTGAAGGCTTCCTTTTGGTAATGGTTTTGGGTCCTTTTGGGTGCCTTTTCATGTTTGGACGATGGACGTAGTGTCCGTGGACATATTTGAATCCCTTAAGGCTGAGAGAGAGTATCACTTTATTTTGGTCAATGATTAATTAATTAAGTAATATATTACTTAATTGTGATTGATTCATTGCTTTGTTTTTGTTGAATTTATAATTTATATAACTATTTTATATTAGATTAACTGAAATAATTAATTGATATTACTTTGTTTTTTATTAATTTATCAGTTGATATTCTATTGGTTTGTTATTAATGTATTAGTTGATTATCACTAATTATTCTTATGAAGAAATCTCATCAAAACTAAAAACACAATCATCTTATACCTACAATCTGCCTTTTAAAAACTAAGGGTTTGTTTGGATGCTACTTTCAAAAGTAACTTTTTGGCTTTTAGAACAACTATTCAGTGAAAGCATGTTTGGATGGTTGTTTTGAAAGTTTTTTTTAATCTTGTTTTCTATAAACTTTTTTGTGTGGATGACCTATTCTTTTTAATAGAAAAAAAATACCGTTATTAACTATCTAAAAATAATAAATTTGTGACTAGTAACCTCAGATATTTAAAAGTAGAAAACAACTTTTTAAAGCTGTGCCAAACAAACTCTAATATTTAGAACCAAAGTTTTCTATTTGAAATATTTTCCATGCAAATTCAATTCTTGTGCTGATGCAATAGTTATAGGTCGGACAAGTGATGATGTGTTAGACCTTCAAACCCTGTATGATTTTTTTTTGGAAGAACAATTGCTTGGTAAAATGATGAAAGTATAATTTGTATATTACTATGTTTAATCAACATTTGTAACTGATGCCTAGGATCTGGACTTCTTTTTGAGTTGTAACTGTAAGTTTTTCAATAAACACTTGTCTTCATTATATCTAAGAAGAGGGAACTGGAGGTGTGTGTATAATCTGTAGACAAAAAATGGAAAGGGATAGCAAAAAAGCTTTCCGATTCATTCAAATTCGAATAAAACAAGTTTTAACTTTTTGTATATGTTTTTCTTCTACTCTCCTCATAGACCTTCCAAAGATGGCCTTCTCATTAATAGAATATAATGTCATATCAGATATGCCGTTATGACCCTGATTTATGTTACTGGGTTCGGCTCCTTAGCCTCCCCTCTTTTGATCTTTTCCTTCTGTCTTTTTTTGAGTTATTATAATGTTACAATGATGATTATTATTTTTTTTATGAGAAGTTCGTAATATTTACAAGCCTTTTCTTTTGTGCTTCTTGAAAATTTTCTGTTAAAGTTCCTATAAGAAAAAACCTGTTAAACTGACGTTTAAAGTAGGAGAATATAGCACAGAATTGAGTTTAATAAACATACATTGAGCAGATTGATATTTTAGTACCTCAGTTTAGTTCAATTTTCTTGCAGACAATTGCGACAGTGTGTATGTTTCTCGCAGGAAAAGTTGAAGAAACTCCTCGTCCGTTGAAGGATGTTATTATGGTTTCATATGAAATCATCAACAAAAAGGATCCTGCTGCAGCCCAGAGGATCAAGCAAAAGGTATCAATTGGTCCCTGTGTGTTATAGGTCTTTTCCCATTTAATGTTGCTGGTATCTTTTAACCTATGTGCCTTTGTTTGTGCTGTTGTCGTAATTGCTGCACCTCTTCAATATTGGGTGGTTTATACTTTGTTCTATCTTCTATGTCTATTCCCCCCTTTTCTTAATTACCATTGAGCCAGTGCCTCTTTACCAACGTGATGCACCATTATAAAATTTTAATCTGCATTGTAATAGACTGTTGCAATAAGAAATAAATTGGACTGGTTTTGAACACTTTAGAATCATAACAGTTTGGTCTTTGGTTGCATATAATGGAAATAAGGTTATGGTTGAAACACTTTAGGACGATAACAGATCGGTCTGGAGGTTGTCTCACTTCAATTCTGGACCTTAGTCCATTTGTTTCCATTGTCAGATGAAAACATGTATTGATCTTGTTTTCTTATCAAAATATTCACACAATATCCTGCAGGAGGTGTATGAACGGCAAAAAGAGTTAATTTTACTCGGGGAGAGGGTTGTTCTCGCAACTCTTGGTTTTGATCTTAATGTGCTCCATCCTTACAAACCCCTTGTTGAGGCAATTAAAAAATTCAAAGTTGCTCAAAATGCTTTGGCTCAAGTAGCTTGGAATTTCGTCAATGATGGGTATGGGCTGTATGGCAGATTGCATGCCTTGGTTTTTTGTATTGCCTATAGATGGCTTTTCTCCGTTCTATTTTCTTGAAATGGGGATGTGGTATGCAGATTGCGGACATCTCTTTGCTTGCAATTTAAGCCTCACCACATTGCTGCTGGTGCCATTTTCCTTGCTGCCAAATTTCTCAAAGTTAAACTCCCATCAGATGGGGAAAAGGTGTGGTGGCAAGAGTTTGATGTCACCCCACGGCAATTGGAGGGTCAGTGTCATGCATCTTCTTTGAATGTGATTGTTGTAGTAGAGCACTGAAAACTGATGGTACCGTACAGCTTGACTTCATTTTGTTGAAGTTCATGCTGAAGCAATTTTTCACCTTTTGTTTAAAAGGATATTTTTTTTTAATCCTAGACCTTTTATTGTGAAAATTCTATATGTAGTCATGAAAAGTTTATTTGTTTATAGATCTCTAATCGTTCTCTTTTTCCCATCCAATAATTGATTGCAAGTGATTATAATTGTCAGTTATTTTCTGCAGAGGTCAGCAATCAAATGTTGGAACTTTATGAACAAAATAGATTGCCACCTTCTGGTGAGGCTGATGGAAGCATTGGAGGCAGTGCCACTAATCGAACCCTGACAAAAGCCCATACTAACAGTGAAGAACGTACAGTAACAGACAATGTGTCACTAGCTGCAGGTATTGCTACTTGTTCAAGACTTAGAACCTAAAAAGCTACTTCATCTTCTAGGCTGGCATCTGAACTATCATTTTCAGGTCTTATTGAAAAAACTTTCATTTTCAGGTGATCACTGTGAACCCCCAAGAGCAATACAGAATCAAAGTATTGAAAGTACAAGTATGGATATTAGAAGCCCTTCAAATCACAAGACGGGTAGTGAATCTAAGTTGAGACAGGAGATGGAGTCATCAGCTTTCCATGCGCATCAGTCAGAGCCAGAGGGACTGGTTGATCAAGCTGAAGGAAGTGATACGAAAATAATTGAATCGAGAGAAACAGTGGAACTGAAAGATAAACATGTAAGTCAAAATTTAGATTTAAGAGAAGGTACACTTGGAAAATCTCAGCAGGTTATCAAGAAGATTGATAAGGACAAGGTAAAGGCAGCTCTTGAGAAAAGGAGGAAGTCGCTTGGCAGCATGACCAAAAAAACAGAATCGATGGATGAGGATGATCTTATTGAGAGGGAGTTGGAAGCTGGTATTGAGATTGCTGTTGGGAGCGAGAAAAGCAAGCGAGAACAAAGGCAAAGTTGGATTAAGTCATCAAATAAAAAAGAACATGAGGACTTGCATCAAGAAAAACTTCAAGGGGATGATGGAGGTGAGCATCATCAACCAATAGCGCCGTTATCACATGATCTTGATTCTGGCAACATGGAAGAAGGAGAGTTTCCAACTGCTGATGACATTGGTTTTGGGTATGGGTCACCAAAGTCAAACAGTAGTAAGAGAAAGGACAGAGAAATCGCGGGATAAACTTTTAGAGGGAAAGCTAAGGCGTGCTGAGGCAGCTGGATCTCTTAACCATAAGCCCGTGGAAGATAATGATTCTGTGGGCAGGTTTGGTCAAAACATAGAGAAACCGTGAGAATCATATTACATGAAAATCATGTCTGAGAAATTTGTCGTAGTTTTAATGCGAATATATATCATTCCTTGAATTCACTTGTCATTCGAAATTGTGATTTACATTTAAGGAAAATCAGATTCAGGACTAACCTCAGAGCTATGTTTCCATCTGTTTACAAATGAAGGTATTTCATTGAGTGTGTCCTTGACATCAACGTAGGAATGTGATGATCAAAGCCTTGTAATGTGTTGATGACTTTTTTGGGTTGGGATAAAGTTATCTATAAGTTAAGGGTGTTTGGATTGTAGGTTTAGGAAACCTTTAGTTCGTGTAGCCTATGTTTCACCATAGAAATTCATGTTTATGAAGGTTAGAAAATCGTTGTAATGTAGCAAACCTATGGTCTAAAAAAGTAAAATGATGTATACGTTTCATGTCAAAATTTAACCAATTTTAAGTTTGATTAACATGTCATTAGTCGTACGTATATAGTTTTTTTTAATGGTGAAACACCGTGAGGATTTTGATGTCATTGCATGTATAAACAAGCTTTGAAATAAAATAGTTTGTTCAGCACAATTTATAAAAATAGTTTTTAACTTTTAAACACACTAATTTAATAAAAATGAAAATAAAATTTAGTTTATAGATGTACAGAATCAAACTTGTGCCTTTTTCTGAGGGACGAGTCTTTTAATGAGTTCGAGTTTGTTTAGTCTATTTTTGATGTAGGAGCTTATGTATTGTAAAATTTTAAAACTTCTGTATTTATAAAAGAAGAGTTGAAAAATTATGGTACTGTAGTATCATAGGCTTTAAAAAAGAGTATTTTTTTTCCTTTTTAAAAATGATAATTTAAGGATTGATATTTTAAAAAATAGTAAAAGTTATGACATTTCTCCTACTGAGATTCACCAATCTTAGAATGAGATTTGTTTAGGGTTTATCTCAATATGAAAAATGTAATTTTTAACATTACACATTAAAAAATACCATCTATTGGAATCTCCCTTTAAAAAATGTAGAATGATATATCTCATGTACTATATAGTAACCAACTAAATAAACCCACAGTTTGAACGCCCCTTTAAATTAGGGGGTGTTTGGCTCACGTACAAGTAAGAGGTTTGGGTTCGCGTAGTTTAAAAACATGAGTTGTTGGTTTTCTTAACAAACATTTTTTTTACATTTCACATATTTTACACTAACTCATACTTAACAAACCTATTATTTTATCTAATCCAAGCACAATCTATTCAATTTCCTACTTAATATTCTGGTTTAAACCCGCGAGCTAAACGAGCTAGGACTATACTTGTTTGTAAAAAAAAAAAACAAATGCATTTTGTTTTTCCTCGTACAATAGTCTTGCCAGCTGGCTTAACATTTTCAAGTATAAAGAATTTAATGAAAAGAACCAAAAAGTTATGAAAAGGATAAAGAGAGAGGTAAATTGAAAACGACAATATAATAATAATGCACATGAAACTAAATTTTGTTTGATCCTTTGGGGCACGGCTGTG
This sequence comes from Gynostemma pentaphyllum, assembly GCA_028015215.1. Taxonomy (NCBI): domain Eukaryota; kingdom Viridiplantae; phylum Streptophyta; class Magnoliopsida; order Cucurbitales; family Cucurbitaceae; genus Gynostemma; species Gynostemma pentaphyllum. Next base: position 18,062,799 of record CM051355.1, read on the forward strand.
AATTGGAGGGAAAACCTCGCAAAATTTAAATTCAGCCAAACAAACACTAAACCATTTTCCAAAACAAAAAAGAAAAAAAAAAAAAACAAATCCTTAATGCTTAGAGCACAAAGCTCGATAATGATTTAATTAATTAATTAATTAATCAAAGTTTATAATTTTATAATCCCTAATTTTCCTCATAATTGTCTTTCGTCTACTGTCAGCCTCATTTGCTGGTGAATTTCTTTACCTACTGTTTTTCTTTTTCTGTCTGTGTGATTTCTTGAGAGAGAAACAGGGAGAGAGCGAGCGGAGAGAGAGAGAGAGAGAGAATCGGCTATGTCGCAGAACAGCGGTCCTGATTTCAATTTGACGGATGAGATTCTGGCGGTGATTCCGACGGATCCTTATGATCAGCTTGATCTTGCTCGTAAAATCACTTCCATGGCGATTGCTTCTCGTGTTTCGAATCTTGAAACTGATATGATAAGGATGAAGCAAAAGCTTCACGAGAAGGAGAAGACAATCGCCGACTTGCAGGAGAAGCTTTCTCACCTTGACCACGTCAATCGGGAGGCAGAGTCTAGGTTGAAAATTGCGCTCGATGACAATGTAAGTTGTTTCAGTGTTTGTTATTGTATTGCTTTGAGGAAGTTTTCATTCATGTTTAGATGTGGAGATTCTGGTCAGTAATGCGAGAGAGATAGAGATGATTTTTTTTTTTGCTGTGGTTTTTTAATTTGTTGTGTTGTTTTTCAATTCTGAAAGATGAAATAGCTCATACGTTTTTTTTTGCTCAAGTTTAATGGTTGTAGATATTTTGCTTGTCAAAATGACAAAATCGTAGTTAAATTCCTGATTTTGGTTAGCCTTTTATCAACTAGCTTGATTGATATTTTGTGATAAATACTGATGTTATGAATTTATGATTGTTTTAGTTCTCTGGTGAACGAGACAAGGGAATTAACATCGTTTGCGTAGATTGGGATGGGAGGGGAGTCTAAATTATTTGTCTTTTAGGATATTGGTGTGTTTTTTGAGGGAGTACAGGGATTGGATTTCTTTTAATCTCTGGGTTCTCTGTAAAGGAGACGTTTTATTACTTGCTTATTTTGAAGATTTAAACTGTATTATGGAATATATTATTTGATTGAAATTGAAAATCTTACATTTGCTTGTTAATTTAGCTAGTTACAGAGCGTAAAACCATGTGTAACCTTGGAGTTGTTCGGCACATAAAATTAATGTTGGTATCATTAAAATGCTCGTGTGGGAGTTGTGTATCTAAGCAAGCAGTAAAACATTATGTTCTTTTTCTAAGAGAATTACAGTAATATAGTTCTGCTTCTTCAACTATTATTTTTTCTGGTTCATTACTGAGCATCATCTTGAAGTAATGTTGGTTTTTATACTTTTCTGTTATTTGATGAAGATGAAGCTTTCCAGGGAACGAGATTCATTATCAATGACTTCAAAGAAACTTGGACGCGATTTGGCAAAGGTAAGATCTGTCTTATACAGAAACTAAGTAACCAATATCTCTCGGGTTTTTTCTCCCTTATCCCTATCAAGTTCAAAATGTGTATAGTATTAAGCTTCCATCTACTAATTAAACTTTGAGCAAAATAGCTTCTACTTTTTGGTGAAAGAAGACCAATCTAGTTCTGCTCATAGTTGAAGATAAGGGCTAGTATGGGAATGGAGCCCATTATGGCATATTGAGATCTCTTAAGCTAAAATATGTGCTTAGCTTCCTTAACTGGAAGGAAAAAGACAACAGGAAATTAATCTCAAAGATAATTTCTAGACATTTATTTGATAGTTTGCCATTTTATTTTGTCCTTCAATCTAAAAATATTTTGTGCTTATTATCTTTTGAGTTTGCTGCTCAAGGAGGTTTAGGATCTATGGCAGTTAGGTTCTGGTAACTAATTAATTTATTAGGTTTAAATATGGACTTGGTCTTCAAACGTTACTTTGATTTTGATCCTTAAACTACTGCTACTTTTGATTTTTGGTCCTTTAAAAATCTCAATAGTTCCAATAATTTTCTTATTTTTCATATAGTCCCTACTGTAAAGTGATAATTTGATGGGTTTACATCATATTTTCAATAACTTGGATATAATATTTTTTATGGTATGTTTGGGCACTAAAATTGAGATTTTTTAAAGTTTGATAGAAAGTTGAAGGACTAAAATATTTCTAAAAACATATAGACTAAATTTGAAAAGCAATGTAAGTTCAAGGACCAAAAACCACATTTAAACCTAATGTTTTATAAAGTTAGATAATTACATTATCATTTTTTTTAATATTACTTACATTGTCTATTATTTTTGTTGGTAGTTAAGAAATTTGATTAAGAACATAATTCATGTACCTATTCCACTCTCTTAATCTGCATACTTGTAGTGTTAAACTCTCTTGCTATTTTATCTAATTTTCGGCATTAGAAACAAATGGTTCAATTTGTTAAATATCATATTTCTTGTCAAAAGGCTGAATATTTTTTCTATTGACAGCTGGAGACATTTAAGAGACAACTAATGCTGTCTTTAAATGACGACTCCTCTGTAAGTTTCTATGGTCCATAAATTTACCAGTTTATGCTTTGTGTAATGCATAATTCTTCATGTTAATTGCCTTTTGATGTGTTCTCTTTTAACAGCAAACTGAAACTGTTGATATTGGGACCTGTGATCAAGCAGTTCCCAAGGCATACACCGACAAGGGTACTACAAATTTTCATTTCGATGAATCAATAATTCCTCTCTGTTTCATTCTCGGTGTTTGATTGTTGTTAACTCTCACCTGGAATTCAGATGAAGTAACAAATGGACACATCACGCATCATTCTTTCAGTGGTTCTACAGACATGAGAAACTCAACCGATGATGGTAATGAATTATTACACTGTTTAGTGAGAATAAGGAAATAACAAAAATGAGCAATCATTAAATAGTTAATCCAAATCCTAGGATAACTTATCAGTGGTGCCAATTGTTTTTTAAGGAAAATTTTCAATATGGTGGATGAATAATAGTACATTAAAGGCGATGTTTCATCTTTAGCAGGAAAACATACTGGACAAAGATTTTCATCACCATATATCACTTCAAGGCTCACACCATCTGCGACTCCAAAAATTATATCAACAAGTGTATCTCCCAGAGGGTATTCCGCTGTTGCTTCTCCCCTTATAACATCTGGTTCAACATCTCCAACAAAGCCCTCATATGATGGACGGATCACACTATCTCCCTGGTACCCATCCAGCCAGCAGTCTTCAGCAGCTAGTTCTCCTCCTCGTGCTCGTCCATTGGCTGGTAAAGAGAAGCGCTATATTTTATTTTTAAGATTATTAAAATTTCAACATGTTCTGCAATTTTAAAATTTCACTTCTATTTGGTGAGAATTTCTCTAGTTTTATGTATTACTGCAATTATTTGATATTCAGATGCCTCCTTTGAAGGAAAATTCAGTCTTTCCAGTGTCCTTTTTTTATTATCTTATCTTATCTTTTGTACTTAATATGTTGTAGGTCGCTCTGCTCGAGTTGATGGCAAGGAATTTTTCCGCCAAGCCAGGTGATATTTGTATTCCACTGCCAATATATGTTCAATGATTTCATTAATAGTTAAAAAAACTTGTTGACTGATTAATGTGTTCTTCTCATGCAGGAGTCGCCTATCATATGAGCAGTTTAGTGCTTTCCTTTCCAACATAAAGGAACTCAATGCTCAGAAGCAGACCAGAGAGGTAAATTCACTAGTGTTTAACAATTTACTCATTTTTTTTAATCTTCTGTTCTCGTTTGTATACTGATAAATGGTTTATAATGTTTTGCTTCCAGGAGACTTTAAGAAAAGCTGAAGAGATATTCGGGACAGATAACAAAGATCTTTTTCTATCATTTCAAGGATTGCTTAATCGCAATGTTCATTAGACCTGTCTCTACTTGAGACTGTTTTCAACATATAGGATCTTTCCTTAGATTATTAGAGACTAAATCAGAAAAGTCTGTTCTCAGTGGCCGTCTCGGGCTCTCTGAAGTGAAGACCCATGTATGCAGTGTGCAGAATCACAGTTGTTATTTTAGCATCCTTTATTATGACTTTGTGTTTCCATTTGAGATGTATTCCCTATGTTTCTGTAAGATATGTAATTTCAAACACTGCTGTCTGTAGTTTAAGCTTTTTTTCTTCCTCTTTTGAGGCAAAAACAATGGTTTTTTTTCCCCAACACAAGAAATGCAAAAGAGAGAAAGAAAGAAAAACTTCAGGAGAGTTTTTTTACCGCAATCATGTGTCAAAGTACCGCTGTCTCCTCTGTTTGGGGGGAGATGTCTACTTTCAATTCATGTTTTTAGTCTACCAATCAATTAGAAAGAATTCATAGCAGTTCTGTCAAGTTGCATTTAAAGGAGGGAAGTCAGTCTGATTTGATTGAAAGAAACTAACTTGTTTTTTTGATGAAGTTAAGTCTTTGTACAGGAATCAGGGCATTGGCATTGCAAGAGAATCACGAAAAGTGATCATATGCTTCAAAATCAGCGTACATTCGCTTGCAAAGCTAGCTCCATTACAACGCGAATTTGTCAGGCTATGTACCAACTTGGGTAAGATGATGAGATTGATATGAAAATCTTGAATTATTGAAAGCTAATCTCAATTAAAAGTAATGGTTCTTTTTGTGAAGAAAAGAAGGAACTGGGAATCTTTAGCTTTCTTTCTTTTTCCTTTTTTTTCTTTGTTAGATTGATTTGATGAAAGCTCACCATACAGTGGCTTCTAGGAGACTAAAATTGTTTCAGATTGCAGACAAAAGTTAAAACTACTTGTTTCTGCATGCAGGACTCAAAGAAGGGAAGCTCTTTAAGCACTCCCAAGAGAAATTAAATTGTACAATTGATCTGATTGAAAGGACAATCAGAAGCACCTGATACTAATTGAGCTTTTACAAAATACATCAAATTCGATCCATTTTTTTCTTTCTTTTTTATACTTTTGAGGCAAAAAAAAATTTAGGCAGATGAAAGATAAGATTTTTTTTTGGTCAAAAGCATCTGGCAAAATGGCTGTCACCTGTTTGTTTGATAAGATTGAGGTTCCTGAGTTGTTCGCTAACTTTCAGCATATAATAAAAATAAAATATTTGTTTGGATACTTTGGTAGATAACATAAAAAGCAATTATCTTTTCAGATAAGCAGAGGTTAGGGTCACCAGACCAGACATCATCTTTTAAGAACAACGTTTTTCCAATAGCATGTTATGGAAACTTAAAAACTTTTCTTGTATTGAAATATAACATAAAAATAATAATGATCTGAATTCTAGCCAACGTGTTGTTTGTTCCAAAGGTACCCAACTTTCAGAGATATACGGTCACATATACAATCTTGTGTGTTGTACTTTAGGGTCTTGTACAAATTTCATTTTGCTACTTTAGGCTTTTTGTTTAGTTGAAATATTAAATGATTACTTGAAGTTTTAAAAGTTGAGATTTAACAAGATACCAAGATGATATGTTAAATATAGAACATTTTTTTTGGTCCCAAATGTTTTAGTACATTTTTAATCGCATAAAAGTTGTCAATGGGGTTGAAGCCTGTTGTGAGGTGAAATTAGATAACATGTGAAATTTTACAACTTGGCAAAAATACTTAGGTACCTCATCTGAGCGCAGTACCTGGGCACCTTGTCTGAGCACGCACCGGGCACCTCGCCCCGAGCGCGAGCACGAGAACCTCGTCCCGAGCGCAGCACCGAGAACCTCGGCCTCGGCGTAGTACGTGGGGCACCTCGTCTAGTCACAGTGCCTGGTGATAAAGTCTACGCACCTAGCAAGACTAGACTACACAGTCTCCAGCCCAGACTTACATACTTAAGATTGAATACAAGTATCTACTTGGGAAACGACATGTGGCGCAACCCGCAAGCGACATGTAATTGAGAAGCAACACATGGCCCAATCTCGACGCGACACGTGACACGATGATGTCATCAACCTATTCTCCTATAAATAGGAGAAGAAATTCATTCATTAGGTAACTAATTTCTTCTACAATTCTACTCGAATTCTTTCTGGCACACTAGGTCTGACTTAAGCATTGGAGGGGGTTAGGCCGACACCACACCAATGTTCTGCTCCTTTTCTGTGCAGATACGCTTGTCAACTACTCAACACATTGCCTACACAGCACCTCCAGTGCAACACACGACTTCCAACTCATCCCATCTACTGAGTTTGTTGCTTACGTGGAAGCTTTCCATTTTTAGGCAACAATAAAGCCTTGTATTTTCTATATCATATAAAAAGAATTTAGATGATTTTTTTAGATAAAAAAAAGTTGAAATTTTCTCGTTTTAAAACTCATGTGATCGTAAGTTCAGCCTCTCCTTCCCTTCCCTAGTTATAATTTTATAAAGATTCGTACTCAGCGATTTTTTGCATTAATATCATGTTAAAATTACCACAAGATTCAAAAGCTGCATCAGACTACATTTAACCTTATTTAATCTATTCTTTAACAAATGATATCCAATCCAAATACTCATTCATTTATCCCAAAAAGAAAGAAGAAAAGAAAACAGTTGAAAATGTGCTTTTGCTTTTGTTTACCAGTCAAAGAAGAAAAAGATAGTATTGAATTCAAAGTGTGTTTGGTCCGTGCACATGAAAAAAATCTACATAGCTAGGGAAGGGAGGAAAAAAGCTTTAAGATAAGTAAAATAGAACCCTATTCTCTCTTCTCATTACCCCCAAAAAAAAAAACAGAGTTCAAATCAATCTTCAAAGGACAAATGAATTTAAAAATTGCCGAAGAAAACAAGAACAAAAATTGCTATTTAGAGGAATATTTCAATCGTTTCAAAGCAATGTTCATTAGCTATAAAAAGATGGATACTATACTTAATGAATGAGAAGCCTTCAGATTTGAGGATATATTGTTGTACTTTTGACATATTGATGCCCTATTCTTGCAATCCCATGTGTTGGATTCTTTCCTCTTTTTTTTTTTTTTTTTTTGATAAAAATAAAAATATGGTCTTTTTAGTTATTTTCTTTTCCAGTACTTACTCTTCTGCCACAGCTTTAATTTCTGTACCAAGAATACTATTCGCACGAGGCCTGCCTGCCCTACTTTTTTTGCCCTTTTTAAAATTTTTCTTCTTGGATTGGATTTCTATGTTAAAACTTTAATCCAAGTTTTTCTATTCTTTCTTAATTTATGTTTGTGTTAAAGATGAAGGAAAAGATGGTGAAGACAAAAATCATGATTAGAGGAGAAGAAATCTAGTTTATAAAACCTTCTGTTTTTAGGCATGACATATCGATTGAATCCCTTCAACATTGACCTCAGTTTTGGGTCAATTAATAAACTACTAAATCATTATCAGACATTCACAACTTTTTTTATAAAGATATTTTTTTTTTATTTTTAAGGTTCAAAACCTATTTCGATTCCTAAACTTTGACACTCTTTCTATTTTGACCCCTAAACTTTTAAAGTTTTATTTTATCCTCCAAAATTTAATTGACATCCTGTTTTAGTCTCCTTAGTTATCTTTTTTTAGTTTTTTTCAATCATTTTTAATAGAATACCTACACTATACTATTTTCTATATGTTAACGAGACAATGATAAGATCATAGTCCTTTCCATCCTTACCCTTTCAACTTTTAGAAGACATATCATACTCTATCTATTTCATTTTTTAAAATTGAATTGACACAATTATTCTTGTGGTTTTACCCATTTTCCGTAAATATAAGTCTCACCTTGCTATCAAACTACGAAGCCAAACCATTTACTCAACATTTTAAATTGAAATTTTGGGTTTATTGGTTAATAAGTAGACAAAGTGATAATAGGAGGGACTAAACTGGAAACTTATGAAAGTTTAAGTACCAAAACAAAACTTTTGAAAGTTCAAAAACTAAAATCGGATAAGTAGCATATACAGTTTGTGGACGAAAATAGGTTTTGAACTTTTTTTTAATTACTAGTTACTATCAAATTTTAATATTCATAAAATTCCATTTTAAAATCAATTGGTTATGAGAGGAGTAGCTTGTGATCTCATAAAGATTGTTAGGTCTTCGTATTTTGGATGTGAGAGATCCTTAACATATCCATCAAGATGGTGTTTTTTTTAACTAAAAGTTTTTGGGCTGAATCCCATTTTTAGATCTCATGCTCGTTTGAGCTTGTTGAACTCTATACCATCATTATATATATATATATATATATATAAATATAATCATGAATTTCCATCTTAAAACTATTTTGGTAATGAGAGGATATGACTTTCTAGAAATTATAAATATGGTTAATCCTTTCACCTTTCCAATGTGGGATACTTAACATGCCCATCAAGATAAGTGGCTCTTTTTGGCTCACCATTCTTAAGCGAATCTCATTTTACAATTGGATGATTGTTTGAGCTAGTGGTACCATATTAATATTTATATCTCATAACCATGGTTATTAATATAGTTTTTACAGGAGGTTTATTAACGATTTTTCTAAAATTATAGAATCTTTTGTGCAAATTAGAAAAAGATGTTGTTGTAAAAACCTTTGTGATGCTAAGGATCCCACATCAAGAAGATGAAAGGACCTAACGAGCTTTATATAATGCTAAGAAGCACTCTTTTCATTGCCAATTATTTTTTAGATAGAACTCAATGATTAATAATATTCACGAGAGTTCTATCTCAAAATAAATTGATCATTAAAGAGAGTAGAGTCTGTAATCTCATTAATATTGTTAGATCTTCTTATATTCCGGTAATTTGTTTACAAATAGATGACCAAAACTCTTTAGGACCTAACTTAAAAACCAAAATGCCACTTTTAAAATATGAAAAATTGGTGCCTATAGTGAGAGTGGAGGGATCTAGCTAGAGAAGAAAACTTAGTGTTTTTTTTTTTTTGCTTTTTTCATGCATTAATGGAATATTGTATTCTAGATTTTTCTTCTATATCTTTTTTTTTTCCTTTACGTATTTTCCTAGCACACTCAATCACATAAATGGCCAATAATAACATATATTTCTATATATAGTAAAGTTCAAATGAAAAAAAAAAAACAAAGTTTTCATTGAAAAGTTAAAATTATTCACACCTAAAAAAAAAGTGAATAAACTAGAAAGATGAAAAGTATAGAAAAAGAGTAAATTAAGAAATGTAATATAAAGTGGCATCCAAGTCTTACAGTCAGCTGACCCAATTGCCCTGCCCTGCCCCTGCCCCAATCAAAGGAAGCAACTTGTTTCAACTCTCATCTCTCATATTTCTATATATAAATTTTGAACTAATAAACAAAATATTGGGTACTAAAAAAAAAACCATATTCCTCAAAATCTTTTCTCCTCTCTCTTATATCTTCAATGGCTTCTTTTCCTCAATTCTATTCAGAGTTAAATTACCCCAACAATTTTCCCAATATCCAGTGTATAATGATGGATGAATCTTCTATCAAAAACAATAATATGGAATTGGGTGTTGAAGAAAATTCAATCCCTTCATTTGAATTGTGTGCTATGGATCAAATTGTGTCATCTGATCAAACTGATCCCTTATCGTCGCTTCTAACAATGCCGATTCCTCCTGACCGATACGCTTTCGTCTCCGATATGACTGTTCCCACGTTGCCGGAGATCAATATGGGTTCTTATGGCATTCAAAGCTTTGTCGGTGGCCAGCAATCGGCGGCAATGGCTAAACCGGCGGCTGCATGTGAGTTCAGAGAGGATCTCTATGGTTTTGTGCCTGAATTGAAGCCTCTTTATTGTGACTCTGGGGATAGTTGGGTACGTTATACTATACGAAGGGTAATTTAATTTTTTTTATCGTGTTAATAAGTGGTTGATAATTAACATAGATAACTAAAAAGTTATGTTATATTGATAAAATACCTTTTAAAAACTTTTATATTTGCATGATCCTCATTATATATATGGAACATTTACAAATCTAGCAATTTTTTATTAGTAATATCATCTCTAAAAAATATTTGTAAACATAACAATTTTTGATATGATGTATTAGTGTTAAAAAAAAATTACATATTTTTATTTATCAATGATACACATATTCATCACCGTTAATCACTAATTAATATAATAAAATTTGCTATATTTGCAAATACTTTTTAGGATTTTTTTTTTTATAAATATTACATCAAAATCTGCTACATAATGAAATTTCCCTATATATTATATATATATGCTCTTTTTTCTTTCGTATATTTAATCGATAAAGACGTATGATATTGACTGGATGTTTATTAATTACAAAACTAAAAAAGATGTTGAAAATGAAATATTTGGATGTAGGGAAATAAAAGTAACGAAGTGCATGGAGTAGAAGAAACAAATATAAAGGTTGCAAGCCGATACTCAGAAGAAGAAAGGAAGGAGAGGATCTTAAGATATTTGAAGAAGAGAAATCAAAGGAATTTTAACAAAACCATTAAGGTCTATTTCTCTCTCTAAATATATTAATAAGGGTTTTTTTTTTCAAAAATTATATATTTTAAGAATTAATATTTTTAAAAATAATAAAAAAATTTGAAAATTTTCAAAAATAACAAAGCCTAAAAAATGCCATTTTTAAAAATAACTCATAAAATAAGTGTCTGTTGAAATTTTACTAATAATTTTATTATAATAATATAAATACAGTATGCATGCCGGAAAACCCTAGCAGACAGGAGAACAAGAGTACGAGGAAGGTTCGCACGTAACAATGAACAAATGACAACTGATCCTTCAGAAATATCTATGGATGATAACAGCAATCACATTCTTAAACCATCAGAACTCTCCCACCACCATTTTCGTGATGCTTTCCAGGTATTATTTTAATTAAATAGATAACTATTGGTATAAGATGTTAGAGTGACCGCTATCCATTACCATAATAATAAATCCTAAACATGATTGGGACAAGATTTTAAGTATATCAGTCAATCATTATTAGTATATCAGTGAACTATTAGTTAATATCAATGATAGTTTATTAGTCGACTATCACTGATATATTATTATATATCACTGATATATTATTAGTTATTGATTGATATACTAATAATGATTGACTGATATATTCGTATTTTGAAATTCTAATATTTTTGTAAATATTTTTTTTCTAACAAATTTGTAAATATTTCACTAAATTATAACATTCATAAAATTTCCTAAACATGATATGAGACCGGAGCTCAACATTCATCTTAATTTTTATCACTTCTTAAGTCGCATCATATAATAGACTTTCTGATTGGTTACAAATATAATTCATGTCACCCATCGAACATATTCATAAAGATATATGTTAGTGCTTTTCTTCTATTTTATTAAAACTATGGATCCAATAATTATGACGAAACCGCATAGTTTTTTAACACATTAAAATCTTGATTTCCTTCTATAAATTAACATGACTACAACACACAACGTCATGAAATCAAATGTTTAAATGAGTTAAAAAAATCAGAATTAAATGGTGAAAATTCTAAGAATGAAGCGTTAATTCCTTTGTTTTTTTTTTTTGTTGTGGGTTATTTGCAGAGCAAAGAAGAAGAAGAAGAAAGCTGGCTGCAAGAATTGGCAGGAAGCCTAATGCATATGCCATATGTGACAAATTACAGTGGACTTAGTGTTTAATATTTCATAATTATAATCATTATTATTACGATTAGATGTTAATTAATTTTGGTCAACCTTGTACTTGTACTTCCACTAACTATCTTTACGCTTCATAAAAACCTCTTTTTTTAATGCTGTTCATTTGATATTCTCTCTCTCAACCATTCGGCTAAGTGCTCTCACGTCAACTCTATTTGATCACTTTTTTTACTTTTAAGATTTAGGTTATGCAGACTGCAGCATCTAGGGTTTTTTTTTTTTTTTAAAAAAATTTAGATTGTGCATATTAATTTAAAAGAAAAATGTGGATATATATATATACACACACTCAACTTTATTTTAATGAAAAGTTGTATGTATTTATTTTTAGAAAGTATTTATAAATTAGGTTCGAACTGATGACTTCCCACCACGTCAAGGCGGACACTCTACCGCTGAGTTATATCCCTTCTCCTTACTCCCATCGAGAAATAGAACTGATTAATTCTAAGCCTAAAGGTTGAGAAGTTCAACGCCACTATTTTTTAACAACTTGGAATTAGGCCTTATACAAAAATGAAAATAATAGGAGATTTGGATTTTAATTGTCAATTGTTCCTATCGTAAATAGGATTGACTACGGAAATGTTATAATGATAAATAGTAATAACTACTTCATATGCTAACTATTGATTTATATGTATCAATTGATCATGGAAATCACTGTTTGACATCCTTGATAATTTCAAATTATTTTTGTACAAAAATGATATATTTACAATCACCCCCAAAATATTTTGATATTTTCTTATATGTTTGACATAACATATTTTTAATAAAATTCGCTTGAGGTCGATATATCAATTTTCATCCGAAGAACGTGGATATAAATAATACCATGATTATTGATCACAATGATGAAATTAATCAGTTCGTATTTTAGAAAATCAATGATTTTCTTTTCTATTATTTAATATTCATATCTCAAGTGTTATTTTTATAATTGTTTTTTACTATATTATAAATTTTGCGTTACGTCCCTTTACTGTGATATTGTTTTTATAATTGTTTTAGCAAGTATTTAGCGCTAAAACAACCAATTATCTTAATTTTTTTTTTATATTATTGTGATATTGACTTAAAACTCATAAATTTACTTTTAATTCGGTTTAAAACACTTCATTATCAATCTAGATGTTATTCTGAAAAACAAATTGTTTAAAAAAAGAAGTATATATTTACATGGAATAAACAAAAAAAGTGATTGGATTTACCACTCATTAGGCAGCTTAATTTAAATAGAAAGAAAGCATTAGCATAAGCAAAAAGGTATGCCCCAAAATGGCTGACCATTCTCATTTTCCATTTAATTAATTATTATTAGCTGACTCATTTGCTTCGTCAATCTTTACTTTTTATAGAAGTGAAAATTATGAACCGAATTCAAATATATTTTAATGAATAATACTTCCTTCAGATAAATTTCTTCTTTCATATATTCTATCTTTATTAAAATATAAATATATTAGTCTGATATCAAAAAATCATAATTCAATTGATAAGGTCTCTGATATTGATGGTTTAAGTATTTTCTCCTAAAAAAACATATATAATTGTTTTATTTTATTATTGATTATTGATTAACCATACAAATATCTTTTAGAAATTTAGTCATTTTATAATTTAGTGGTTAGATTTAGTATATTTACTTAATTTCGAGTGTAAAAAGACAAATTTGCCACACTATTCATATTAATATAAATCACTAAAAAAGAAAAGATACATGGGTTTTAATAATAATGGGCTTGATGTTTTACCACCATTTCTAAACCAGGAGTTCCGGGAAAAGAGTGCACACTTTGGCTACTGTTGGAAGTTGACCATTTCTCTTAGCTTAGTACTCAAAAATTTAGAATGATATAACCTATGACAAAAGATCCTTTTGATTTTCTCAAGCGGGAAAAGACAAATTTTAGAAAGTGGGCAGGTAGTATATATGAGGCTATACATACAAAATGATAGTTACATGAATTTAATAGTTTACGAATGAGAGAGTCACATTATGATAATCATAAACAATAATCTTAAAGAAAAAAGAGATTCAAAAGTTTAAATCTTTAATCTCGTAATTTCATATTTGAAATTTCCTTTATTTCATAAAGATCAATAAAATTGAATAAATTTAAAAAATTTATTATGATGCCGAGATTTTATCTTTAAATAAAAATCATCTATATAATATATATGGGAAATTTCATTGAGTGACAAATTTTTATGCAATATTTGTAAAAATATCAACTCAAAAAAATATTTACAAATATATTAATTTTTATCATGTTTATTAGTAATTAATAATTATTTACGTGTTTATCAGTGATAAACATAGTGTAAAAATATATAATTCAATGTTTATCACTGATAAACCCGATCAAAATTTGTTATATTTGCAAATATTTTTTTGAGTTTTTATTTTTATAAATATTATTAAAAAAAATTACTAGATTTACAAATGCTCCTATATATCATTTGATAAATTTGCTTTGTGTCGTATTATGGATATTCAATAAATATTTAAAAACGACTTGGCAGAATCAAATCTTGCAAAAAGAATAAAAACGACTTTTAATTCAAGTTAAAGTCGTCAGGGATATGATATCTACATGATATTGCCAATAATATAACAACAAGAAATTTCATACGGTGACGTATTTTTATATAATATTTATATAAATATCAATTCAAAAAAGTATTTATAAATATAATAATTTTTTATCATATTTATCCGTGATTAACAGAGATTTATATGTTTATTAATGATAAAATTTATGTAAAAATATGTAATTCAATGTTTATCACTGATAAGACGATTAAAATTTGTTATATTTAAAAAAAAAGAAATTGAGTTTTTATAGTTTTACACATATTATTAAAATTTTTTTGCAAGATTTGTAAATGCCCCTAAAACAAGATTTGACATTTTGTATTGATTTGTCTTTATTTCATATATAGGGTATAGGGGTATGAGCCGGAATTTAATATAGGGTAGCCCTTTCCATGTTTGTCATCATTAATCTTTTGTCTTATTTAACCTTGAATAATGTTTTGAAATAAATTATTGAATAGAAATAATGGGGTTAGTGGCCAGTATTTGGAAGGTTCTTTTGACTAGAGAAGTGAATTCAAGAAAGCAAATTATGATTTATCAAATATGGAATCTCAAGATGGGAAAGAAATATGTAAACATAGTTGATGTTTATGCGAGAAATGATAGAATTAGAAATGACCATTTTGGAGAAGATAAGGTGTTTCCTTTTCAATTTTCATTGTTGTATGTCACGTATCATACACCATATGTTGTTGTCTAAAAATAGAGAGCTTCCAGGTAAACAACGAATTTAGAGTATGTGATGAGTCGGAGGTAGTAGCGCTGCACTGAAAGTGTTGCGCAGGTGGTGTGCTGAGTAGTTGACGAGCACTGTATGTACCTGCACAGGAAACAAAGAGAGCATTGGTGTGATGTCGGCCTAACACCCTTCGATGCTAAAGTCAGAGCAAGTAGAGCTAGTGTGTCAGAGAGAATTATAATAGAAATTAGTTAGCTAATGAATGGATTTCTTCTCCTGTTTATAGGAGAAGGGGTTGATGACATCATGTCGCGTCGGAATTGGGCCACATGTTGCTTCCCAACAACATGTCTTGTGTTGGTTATGCCACGTGTCGTCTTTTAGTTGGATACTCATAAATGTAGTTTATTGGTCTTAGATATGTTGCCTTATTTGAAGACGTAGACGTACCTTCCCAGGTGACGTAGACGTAGCCTCCCAGGTGATGTAGCTGAAGGGATTGATCTACTAAATTAGCGGAATTTTATTTAGTAATCTAATTAACATTTAATTAACGATCTATTAATATCATGCAATTTGTGATAAAAACATGTAGATTCATGCTCGATTTCAAAAATAAAAGGTTATTCACTAACATTGAGTAAAATATGGAGAATCGGTTAGAGGTTTCTTTACTACTTTAATCCTCAGCAACACCGGATCTTCTACGCTATATCCCGATCGAAAGCAAAACCGACTTGTGGGAATCGATCTGAAAGAACAAAAGAAGAAAAAATTTCTTCTAAATTTTTTTTTTGGATGATAAATTTCTTCTAAATTTTTCTCTAAGGAAAATCGGTAATTGGGAAAAAATTGAAGAGAGAATTTTTATTTTCTAATTAAAGTGAGAAGAGTACAAAATATGAATCACAATAGTCATATTTATAGAAAAATATGATATCTAATTTAATTAGTATTCATTATCTCGTAATTATTAAATAGAGAAAAGATAAAATAAAAAATATATAAATGTTTTTTTACTTCATCACGCTTCAGAGCACGACAAAAGTGAAAACATTTACATATATTTTTAATTTATTTATTTTTCTTTATTTAATAATTATATATTTATTAATTTAAATAATTAAAAATAAAACTACTCATTTAAGCCAACAAAGTGGCGTTAGCTTGTAGGAGATAAGGAACAACACTTTTTTCATATTTATCTTTTAAATAAAAGATATTTCTTTAACTAGGTTTTTCACACGTGCCATACACGTGAGGCACGCGGCTTGTCCTCACATTTTATCAAAAACATTAATATTATTATGAAGGTATTTTCGAAACTAATATTTTAAAAATTCAAATTTCATAATAAAATGAAAGAAATTAATTTAACACATTGTTAAAAAATATATACAATAGAAAAATTGCACAGTAAAAAAAGAAAGGAGAGGGGGCACTTTAAATGACTACAATAGTTGAATAGAAACCAATTTATTTTGATTCTTTAAGATGAAAAAAATAGAAATTACATGTTATAAACAAAAATTGCATGATTTTTTATCATCTTATTAAGTAAAAAAATATATTGCGTTGTACTTCTATTTAGTATTTATTTTACTTTTTTAAGTTTATAATAATTGTTTTAATTTTGTATTTAAATGATTTAGACTCACACTTTTTAAGAAAAATGTAATCAAGAATCTACTCTTTTATTTTAATTTATTTATTTATTCATATTTTTAAATTTAAGTTTAAAAATAATTATTTAAATTAGGTTAAATTATACAAAATGCCCCTAACCTATAGTGTAAGTTTCAATTTTGCCCCTAACGTCTCAAAAGTTTCAATTATACCCTCAACCTATTATTTTGTTTCCAAAATACCATTTGTTGAAGAAATCACCGTTTAAAAAATATAATTTGTGTGCAATTTCAATTAAGTTTGACAAAATATAAATGATTGAGGATATTTTTGAAAAAGTAATGTTGTAATTAAAAGATAATTCCCCAAAGAAATAATATTTTGAAAGAGTAATTTTTTTCAAAGGGTATTTTTGAAATAAATTAAAAGGCTAAGGGTAGAATTAAAACTTTTAAAACTTTAGGGGTAAAATTGAAACTAACCCTATAGTTTAGAGGTATTTTGTATAATTTAACCTTTAAATTATACACTACAAGAAAAACTGGAAATAACGACCTAAATTTAGCGACAAATAGATTGTGACGCTATTTAGCCGACGAACTTTATCGCTAATGGCACATTTGACTTTTAGCGACAAAATACATCTCTATTTAGCGTCTTAACAAAAGTCCATCGTTAATTTTTTTGGCTCAAGAATTGGCGTGAATAATAGCGACTCATTTTGTCCCTATAATAGCAACGTAATATGTCTCTATTTTCACATAATTTTATTTTAATTTTAGAGACATATTGCGTCGCTATTTAGCTCATTTTGTCTTTATATTAGCGACTAAATATGTCTCTATTTTACATGTTTTTTATATTAATTTAGAGACACAATTCGTCGCTAATGAGCATGGTGCTAATCTTCCTCTTGAATTTGTCCTTATATTAGTGACGAAATGTGTCTCTAAAATTAATATAAAAAACATGTAAAATAGAGACACATTTCGTCGCTAATTAGATTAGTGCACTTTGTCCCTCTATTAGTGACACAATATGTCTTTATTTTACATGATTTTTTTTATTATTATCGTAGAGACAAAGTTCATCGCTAAATGTGGGCGGAAAATATTCCCCCCAATATTTTCTAGCGGGAATATTTCCCGCTATATTAGAGACACATTTCGTGCCAATATTAGTGACCAAATATGTCTCTATTTTACATGAATTTTTATATTACTTTTAGAGACACAATCCGTCGCTAATTAAACGAGGTAATAATAAAAAATCATGTCAAATAGAGACACATTTCGTCGCTAATTAGCTTAGTGCACTTTGTCCCTCTATTAGCAACACAATATGTCTCTATTTTACATGATTTTTTTATTATTATCGTAGAGACAAAGTTCATCACTAAATGTGGGCGGGAAATATTCCCCCCAATATTTTCTAGCGGGAATATTTCCCGCTATATTAGAGACACATTTCGTGCCTTTATTAGCGACCAAATATGTCTCTATTTTACATGAATTTTTATATTACTTTTAGAGACATAATCCGTCGCTAATTAAACGAGGTAATAATAAAAAATCATGTAAAATAGAGACACATTCGTCACTAATTAGCTTAGTGCAATTTGTCCCTCTATTAGCGACAAAATATGTCTCTATTTTACATGATTTTTTATTATTATCGTAGAGACAAAGTTCATCTCTAAATGTGGGCGGGAAATATTCCCCCCAATATTTTCTAGCGGGAATATTTTCCACTATATTAGAGACACATTTCGTCCCTATATTAGTGACAAAATATGTCTCTATTTTACATGATTTTTTTATTATTACCTTAGAGACACACTGCGTCGCTAATTAGCTTTCATTAGAGACAAATTGCATCGCTAAATTTGGGTGGGAAATTTCCTCCCAATATTTTCTATATTAGAGACACATTTGGTCGCTAAAAGAGCAATAGAAAAATTATAAATAGACACGCAAAATCACTTTAAATGAAATCAAGTTACACTAAAAGGTCTTCCCGAGAGAGAAAATGTGTGAGTGGATGTACGTTCGTTTGATTGGAGGGTTTCTTAACGATGATTTTGTAGCTGGGGTCGAACAATTTGTTGAATTTTGTGAATCCACGATGATTTTTTATAACAACGGACAGAAGATACAATGTCCATGCAAAAAGTGTAAAAATAAGAAGTTGTTGCTGAAAGATGATGTGAAGTTACACTTGTATACTCATGGTTTTGTTGATAATTATTATCATTGGGTGTATCAGGGAGAATTTATAGAAATGTTTGATGCAGCGAGGGGCGAGTCATGTCGAAATGAAGGAAGCAGTTCACAATTCTATTCGAATGTGAATGATAATTCTGAAAACGTTGAACATCAGTACGAGTAGTTAGAACAGATGGTAGTTGATGGATGCGGTTATCATGGAGATGACCTCATAATTTAGTAAACGAAGATTTAAATCCAGATGCACAAAGAATGTTTCACATGATAAAATCAGCGAGTAGGCCGTTGTACCCAGGTTGTGATGTAACGCAACTCGCTGCTGCGACCGAACTATTGAATATCAAGGCAAAGTTTCATATCCCAGAAAGAGGATTTAACTCGATTTCACAATGGTTTCATCGGTGCGCTTCTGCAAATAACACGTTGCCGCAAAGTTTGTACGATAAGAAAAAATTAGTGGAGGGTCTCGGGTTACCTGTGGAGAAGATCGATTGTTTGCCCAAACGGATGTATGATATATTGGGGTGATGATGCAAGTCTGCATATGTGTAAAATGTGCAATCATTCGAGATACAAACAAGGTAAAAAAAGTCTTATTCCACATACTCGCATGTTTTATTTACCGATCACACAACGTCTCCAACGACTGTACGCGTCAGAAGTCACTGCTTCGCATATGAGGTGGCATCACGAGCACTCTCAAGATGATGGAGTAATGAGACATCCTTCCGATGGAGAGGCGTGAAAGCATTTAAATTGTTGTCATCCTGAATTTGCGCGAGAAATTAGAAACGTGAGATTGGGTTTATGTACTGACGGGTTCAACCCTTTTGGGGCTTCGGGAGCTCAATATTCATCGTGGCCAGTTATGTTGACACCGTATAACTTAACTCCATCGATGTGCATGAAAGATCCTGTGATTTTCTTAACGATAATTGTACCTGGCCCAAAAAGTCCAAAACAGAAGCTTGATGTCTAACTCCAACCATTAATAGGCAAGTGAATTTTTCAAAGAGATGATTACTTTGCTGAAGTGTAATGGTTTTTTTTTAATGTTTTTAATGCGATTTTTGTGAAATTTTTCATTTCAATTTGTGTTATATTGAGGTTTATATATATGGTTTTGAATAGAATTTGATTAAAAAGATGGATTTTTTTTCAAGTTCCCATTAAAAAGATGAATTTGGTAAGTTAAATATACCAAATCCATATAGTTTTTTCATTGTAACCTCCGATTGTATGTACCATTTTTGTGCACTCTAGACTTTCTACATATTGTGTGTGTTGTTTGGACTCAGGTATTATATTACACACACTCAATGGTAGGAATTTCAATTTTTATTTTAAAGCTATACTCGATCACTCTTAATTTTTTATACATTAATTATTTTTTAACTTATATATGTTCTTGTGTATTTTTTATAGATTACTTCCATCTGGTAGGGTTTCCCGAATTTTCACCGATGTTTACAAGAATAAACCCGAGTTTGGAAAATGGAAGGACATTTCTGCTCTCGTCAAATTGCGTTGGTTTGAGACATGGAAGGTAAATTATATAGATTTGTAACTTAATTTTTTTATAGTGTTTTAAAATTCTAACAAATTTATATATATTTTTTCTTTTCAGAAACACTTTACGATCCCCGCCGATCTCACTGATGATATCATTTACAAACCATGGGACAAAATGGCGGGGAAACGTTATAGGGACACCATCAGTAAGGCGAAGAATAAACCTGCTGAAAAACTATTGTGGATGACTGAGGAGGCTCGTCTGAAGCTGTTAGCGGATAGTCAGACTCCCAAGGAGTTGCGTATCTCTCAAATCAATGCCGCTAATCGACTAGCGAACCCGGCTATGCACACCGGTGGGACTCGCAGCCATGACGAGTACTACGAGATCATGGTAAGTACTTGTAGTATTTCGTTTATATCTTTAATGTTTTAATTAATTTAATGTTTTCATGATATTTTATTTTTCTCTCTCATTTTCACAAACTCAGGATGGAAGTGAGGTAGCCCCGATTGAGTTGTTTCTCCATCTGCATACGAAGGGTCACGATGGGTCACTTATGTAGATGACCGTGCGCGAGAATTACATGTTAGTTTATTTTTTTCGTGAATTCTAATTTATTTATTAATATATATATTTTTATTTACTTACAAATATTTTTGTTTCCTTCTTTTTGTAAGGAAAAGTAAAAGATAAGCTCACTTCCTTATTGCCTACTCCAGAGTCCCAGCCTACTCAGGAAAACCATCGCGATGTTTTCCTACTTGCAGTCGGTGGTGTTCGTTCGGATGGTTAGGTTCCTGGTCTTGGCGCTTACGGGAGGGAGCTTTATGCTGACTAGCCGCGTGCTACGAGTTCTTCACGTGCTGAGTCGGAGGCTTTAAGGCGAGAGAACGAATCCTTACGCCTAAAGGTGGAAGCCATTGAGATCCGGCAGGATGCTTTTGAAGAACGTATGCGGGTATGGTTGAACCTGAATGTGGATGCCGGCCGGGTCTATTTCTAGGCATCCTGATTCTAGTCATACGAGCCCTCCTTAAATTTTTCTCTAAACATTTGATACAGAATTGTTTTGGAATACTTTTTTTGATAAACAATATATGTTTGGATGTTTTATATTTTCTTAACTATTAGTATCTTTTATTTTTGTTTTAAAAAAAATTAATTTTAGTAATTAATTTAAAAAAAAGTAATTTTAGTAATTAATTTTAAAAAAATTAATTATTAAAAATTATTTTTTAAAAAAAAAATGAATAATTAGCGACAAAATGTGTCTCTATATATTTTATTAATTTTTTTTAATAACTACTTTAGAGATGAAATTCGTCGCTAAAGTCAACAAAATTGACTTCATCAGAGAACTAATACGTCTCTATTTTATAGATGTAATTCGTCGCTAAAGTCAATTGGTTGACTTTACTAGAAAACTAATGCGTGTCTAATTTAGAGATGCAATTCGCCTATAATTATAGAGACACATTTTGTCTCTAAAATTAGCAACGAAATGTGTCTCTATAATTAGAGGCGTAATAGCTATTTTGTCTCTATTTTCAGCTATCAAATTCGTCGCTAAATAGTCAACATTTTCATAGCGTCCCATTAATTTTTTGTCGCTATTAGCGACGAAATACATAGCTATTTTTCCCGAGTGGCGCCTTTTTTGGCGATCCACTTTTTCGTCGCTATTTTCATTTAGAGTCGCATTTCGTCGCTATACCCGGGCCTCCAAATGCATTTTTTCTTGTAGTGATATAACAACTATTCATGTTAGATTAATTATTGTTATTATAAAAAAAATTAATGGAACATATGAAATTAATAAGCTACTCTTTTATTTTAGTTTCTTTGTCAACATTATTTTTTCTTAAAAAAAATCTTAAAAAATAAATTAATTAATCGTTTAAATTATTTTACAACGGTTCATGTTAGAGTAGTTATTATTATTGTAGAGACAAACTACTCATATAAGCCAATTTAGAATGGAAATTAAGTAATATAATGTTAGAAAAAACAATAGATAATTTTTTTTATTATTGGATTCATTTCTAAATTAATTAATTATGTAGAATAAATTAAGTGGCATTTTAATAATATGTAAGTGTAAGTTTTGTTTACACGTGCGAAGCTTTATATTTATTTTACTTTAGAACAAAGTCTAAACTAAAATTATATTAAAAAGAATTACCGTACTGTTCCATTAAATAATATTTTTCTATAATATTAGTTGAATAATTTTGTTTGTATTAATTTTCTAAAATATTTAATCATTATTCTATTTTTAATTGCAATATTTACTCCTTCATTTAAAAAGTATTATGACGATTAAAAAAATTGTATAAATTTTAAATTTTAAATCATTAATAAATATTTTATAAATATTTTTTAACTTTTTATTTTATTTGTTAATAACTTCATTATTATTACTGATAAAAAAATTTACTTGTTTTTTCTTAATTATCTATTTTAAATTAATTATTAATACTTCAAACTTAAAGAAAGCTATTTAATTGGTTTTTTTTTTTCACTTTTATATCATTTTTTAACTTTTAAACATTTATTTACTATAATATAAAAAATTAATAAATATTTATATTTAAATCATGAAAAATGAGATACTAATAAGAATTTTTTTATTTTTTATATAAATTTTGAAAGATTTTAATGAAAATAAATACTGTAATTTATTATATTTTTTTAGTATATTATATCATATTTCTGAGCAATTTATAAGTGATTTATTTTCAATCATAGAATTCTTTTAAAGATTTTTTTTTTAAATTATGATTTTTTTAATTACTTTTATCTCCATAAAAATATATTTATATAATTATGTTTTTTAAAAAAATCATTTGATAATTCTATATATTGGGAAGAGGTTTTCAATCAAAATATTCGTTGAATGAAATTTTATTAATTTTGTTTAAAATATATATATATAAGCCGTCAAAAGAGAATGTACAATCGATAATATGTGTTTGGTTTTTCATGTATTTTTAATAATTTTGAAGAAAATTTTCACATAAAATCTCATTTTTTAGATGAAATATCTTATATGGCATTGATAGACAAACAAATTATGCCAATTATTCTTCCATTCAGATTTAACATAATGACTAAGAATACAGTACTGAATGAAAAAATAAATTTCTCCAATTTTAACTCTTACAAAACATGAAACAAACATGTTAAAAAACTAAAAATCATTTCATTTCTACGACAAATTGAAGCAAAATCCAAGTAGTGGGAATATATATATACCTGAGGTTTGTTGTTGTAGTCAAAGAAGGTACCCATCCCTATTAATTTGTTCTCATTTGATGGGCCTTAAATGCATATCTAGTATTGCCAAAACTTTGGTTCAATTAAACAATATCAGTATCTTGTTTTATCATAAAACATAAGATGTAAACAAAAAAAATGGATTTTTTTACTCAATCTTTGATGTAAACAACAAAGATTTGATAAAAACAACTTACCAATGGAAACAACTGTATCAAAAGAACCCGTTTTCATTTCCAATCAAAACAAAAGTTGATAGAACTAAAGGAATAAACATTTGGCGTCAGGTATAATAAATAATTAATAACCACAATCAATTTTAAAAGAGAAAGCAAATAAATAAAAATGATGATGAAAATGAAGCATGATACAAACTAAAAAAAAATGGGGGAGAGAATATGAGATTGTACTCTTTTCATGTATTTAATCAACACCAATCTTTTGTAGGCAAAAAGGGAGAGAGGTGGTTATGAAATGGAAGCTTAAAAGTGGGTCAGTGAAACGTCAATAATTATGTCTTTCCCTAACGCTTTCTCTTCCAAACTATGGTTATCAATATCATTAATATAAACAAAATTATATTAATTGAAGAAATATCATTAGTTGGAGTTGTAAATTTTAGCCATTGGAAGGCCACATTGACGGTGAGAGAGGTTGGATCGTTTAATTTCTATATTTTAAAACAAAATTATTGCTATTTTGAAGGTAAAAAAAAATGTCGTGGATAGTTTTATTTCAAGTGTGTGCACGTAATTCCAAATAATTTTTAATATAAATGATTATATTTTAAATAAGTTAATGATTATATTAATCTTTTTTAATTTGAATTTTATTTACTAATAATGTTAGAACGAATAAAATATATTTATAATATTGTGAATTAATCATCCAAATTGATAATGATATAAACTAAATTGTCAATAAATTTGTACAGATTTTTTTTAAAAAGAAAATATAATAGTAGGGATAACCACAATAAAACATGGAATGAAACAATGTTTGATAAAAATTTATTTTCTATTATTAAAATGTAATTATAAAAAAAATTATTTTTTATTAGATTATATGTTATAATTTTTTTTAATTAAAACCATAGAAAATGTCATTTTTTAAATTACTAAATAATGTTATGATATTTTAATAAAAATATACACAGAATTAAAATATTCAAATTATAAATAATCATTTATTCCTCATAGATTGTAGATTATTATTATTATTATTATTAAATTATATGAATAATATTCAAATAAATAAATAATAAATTATTCATAATAGATTTTAGATTATTAGTGGACAATAAAAATAAAAGTGATAATTTAATATGAGTAAATAGCTAGTTTTATTATTAAAGTGAGGTAAAAATGAAAATCAAAAGTTTTTCCTGTCTAAGCCATTTTTTAATATAGTATAGAAGATATATAGATATAAAATTTGTTCGTTTTATTTAATTTAATAATAAGAAAGTATATTTAGAAAAATTTAGATAGTATATAATTTGTTTTTTTAATTTAATTAATTGGTATTTGCAAATACTTTTTTGAGTTGAAATTTTTACAAATATTGCATAAAAATCTGCCACCCAATGAAATTTCCCATATAGTTAGATATAAAATTTGTTTGTTTTTATTTAATTAATTTAATAATAAGAAAGTATATTTAGAAAAATTTAGATTGATAAAATTTGTTTTTTGTATTTTATTAATTGGTATTGTATTTAATTAATTGGTACTACAATCATTATTAATTTTGAATGATGGCATTATAGAAATTTAAATGAATTATAAGGGTAAAAATGAAAATCAAAAGTTTTTCCTCTAAGCCACTTTTTAGATAGTATAGATTATTTTTATTTATATTAAATTAGAAAAATTCAAATAATGATTCATAATTTAATAAAACATAGTTGCAAATTAATAAAATTAATTACCATTAGAGATCTCATCCATTTAATTAATCATTATGGGTTAAAAACAATTTGTTTCTTAAACCAACTGCATTTAATTCTCTCTAATATTTATTATTAAATTAAATAAACTCATTATTTAATTAATAATATTAATTATTAATTTCCATTTAAATAAAATCATTATTTAAATAATTAATAATATTAACATTAATTCCCTTTTAAATAATTTATTTATTTAAACAATTAATTTTGCCTTAAAATATTATAATTGATAATGTTATATTAATTTCCATCTAAATAAACTTTTTATTTAAACAATTAATATTATACCAATATTAATAATATTAATATTAATTTTCATTTAAACAATCTCATTATTCAAATAATTAATATTTCAAATAATTAATATTGCCTAATTTTAAGTAAAATCAATTACTTAAATCATTTGTTCTTCCTAAATTAAATTAATAATTCACTTTTGCTACAACGATATTTGGGCTAGAATAGGGACTCGATGGGCTTATAGATCATGGGCTTAATAATTAGTCAAATTAAGTGATTCACTTATAATCAGTTAATTACTTATTATCTAACTATGAATAATTCTACTATAGATTCATACTTGAACTCCCCTCACTATAGATGAGTTATGTTCATTTAGTTTATCTTTTATTTGTATTTGCGATATATCCTTCACGTGGAACCCTCATAATTACAGGCGGATTAAATTTATCATTTTGCCCCTGTAATTACCGCTTTATCTTTGTGTTCCCGCTGATTCTCCAATGAACATTATTTGTAGTCGAACTACAAATAATATACTTCTGTGATCAATAGAAATCGTGGCGCCACTTGTTCATGTCTTGAATCAGTACATCAAGGGAGTTTCTTAAAGTTCCTAAAATGTTTAGGGTATCACACTGATACCGTTAATTTATAGGAAAGTTATGAATTCCATCTCGTGAAAATACGTCCCTAATTATTTATCTAGGTATGTTCCCAAAACAGGTGTGTATTGAGCGTTCTTTCAGATCGCTCTCAACCATGTGAATCAAATAACATAACTCCACAAATAGGAGTCCACATTTCACTCAGGATTGAGATTTATCACAGTTGATAAACTTAGTTTGATATTCGATCATTTCTCGTAAACGGTACTAATGAGAAATTTGATCAAAGATCGTGGTTTTATCTTATACAATCAACATTGCATAAGATACTTCCATTTCATATCACCCACATGAATTATCAGGATTAGATCACTTGTCTATAAACAAAATGTGAAGTTATCAACAGTGTTACCAGGATAAGGTTCCCAAACGTTATCCATTTACTATAGACACTTTTAAGTTACTCATCTCGACTTTAATCCTCTCTTATGACTCACATAATAAGTCATGATTTCATAAGAGTAACTTAGGGTTTTACAATTTGAATGTTTGATATTAATATATTTTCATATATTCCTAATGTCATCAATTGAATCAATATAGATAATAGAAAGAACTTATGTTTATTTATATAATTTATTCGAAATAAATTATCTTTATTAAATAATTACAAGTTCTAGGACACCATTCCTAAAAGTAGCTTTATTTTTTCAACTGACATAAACATGCCGATTGTGCATTCCTTGATCAAGATACTGGTGTAATTTCACTCACAACACCATAATTGGTCAATTACAATTGATAAGGGGTTTATGCATATGTATTCATAAAAAGAAGGGCAAAATGTAAAAAACAACTTTGTGGTTTTGGTTAAATGCAAGCACACCCCATATAGTTTAAAAATGAATATTTATACCACTATATAGTTTCAAAATGTGCAAATTGACTCTCTTTTGGCCATAACTTTTTTGTTTGAACTCCAATTTGAATGATTCAAGATGTTCTGATATCGTTATTTTGAGCTCTACATTATAGTCACTTAAAAACATAAAAACATTAGTATATAAAAGAGTTATTATCATCAAAATATTAGATCGGGTTGAAGTCATAAACACTTTTATATAGTGATGATTTAAATTTTTGGTGACTATAATATAGAGCTCAAAACGAAGATTGCAGAACATTTTGAATAATTCAAATCGGATTTCAAATGAAAAATTTATGGCTAAAAGAAAAATAATGGCATAGTGGGTAGGGGCTAATTTGCACAATTTTGAAACTATAGTGAGTGTGTTTTGCATTTTGTACTATAAATAATTAATGTGTTTCAAATTTTTAAGGGTAAAATGTAAATAATACCCCTATGGTTTTTGCCAAAAGCATGAACACCTCATGTGGTTTGAAAATGGTAAATTATACCTCTGTGGTTCTATATTTTTGCAATGAGACCACTCCCCTCCAACGCCATTAGTTTTTATTTTAGCCATAGTTCTTCGTTTGAACTCCAATTTTGATGATTCAAGATGTTTTGGAATCCTCTTTTCGACTATACGTTATGATTACTTCAAAACTTTGAAAACATTAACACATAGAAGAGGTTATTATCAATAAAATAAGAGGTATGATTGATAGCATTAACACTTTTGGTTACTGATAATTTAGAAGTTTCGAAATAACCATAACGTAATGCTCAAAATGAGGATTCTAAAACATCTTGAATCATCCAAATCAGAGTTCAAACAAAGAAGTTATGGTTAAAATAAAATTAATAGCGTTGGAAGGGAAGAGTCTCATTGAAATAATATGAAACCACAGAGGTATGATTTATCATTTTCAAACCATAAGGTATTCATGCATTTGGAAAAAAACCACAGTGGTTTTATTTGCATTTTACTGAATTTTTAAAAATACCAAAACTGCATATATTGATACAATTTACAAAAAATATATGTTTTTTTTTCTTTATTCCTTTTTTTTCCCTCGTAAAAGTTGTTAAATTTCAAAACTATTCAAACAAAAAATTCAAAAAGAAAAGTAAATTTAATATACACCTATACAATATGGGAAAAAAAAACTTTCTTCCCTCTATCACACTTCTTCAAATTGGTAAAACCGTTGTCATCGTTGCTATTCCTCCAAGTGAAAGATGTGATGGTGGTGGAGGAAACATTGAAAGCTATCAAAGAGAAACATAAAGAATTAGGAGGTTATAAATAGAGAATTTAAAGAATGATTTGGTTGTAGAGATTTTCAAAAGTGGGGATGGAGATTCATAGAGATGGGATTTAAGAGAGAGATGGAGATGGAGAGAAAACTTATAAAAGATGAAGGGGAAGAGATTTGAGTTAGAGAGTAAGAGAGGGTACGAAAGAGAGAAGGAGAATTGAGTGAGAGAGGGGAAAAGGAAGAGTTTAATTAGTAAGGTGAGATCGATTTAAGGCTGAGATGTGTAGATATTAATTAATAAGAATATAATTAAAATGTTACTGTAAAATGAAATATTGGGACCCACTACAATCGATGAAATTGTGCCACATAATTAAATATTAATAAATTTTGAAACAATTTTGTTATTTTATAAAATGAAAGTTGAAAAGTGAGTAAAAATGACAATTTCTCATCGATCTAATCAGATACTATCATTTGTCAAACATACTTGTTAAATCATTTGTGGAGGACATGTTAAACTCTCATATCTATATGTTTATACCAGGTAAGAAAATTGGTAATCCCATGTTTATGCTTAATGATAAGGGCAATTTGTATCATAAATAGGTATACTTTCACTGTTGACAAAAACATCT
Organism: Gynostemma pentaphyllum; assembly: GCA_028015215.1. Lineage (NCBI taxonomy): Eukaryota > Viridiplantae > Streptophyta > Magnoliopsida > Cucurbitales > Cucurbitaceae > Gynostemma > Gynostemma pentaphyllum. The sequence continues at coordinate 18,092,011 of CM051355.1, forward strand.
CAAAACTAAGTGAGGTATTGAGTTAAAGGTATTGTAAGATAAAAATGAAGAGAGTTTCTTATTATGGGAAAATTTTTGTTCTTTCTTAATAAAATTAACATTTTGTAACTCAATATTTTTATAGTAAAAATTTTCTTAATTTATTTAGAGGGTTTCGTGGAATATTTGTTTGTCATTTATTTTTCTTCTTCTTCTTCATTATTATTATTTTTCTCAATCTATTGTAACCGCGATCTTACATTTTATATTATGAAGTCAAGATTGTTTTAGATCATATCCGAATGGCGCCCAAGCCGCGCTTTAGTCGGGGTATAAGTTGTTAAGTTTTGTGGAGATATATCAAAGAACCCAAAATCAATTGCCATTTACAAAAGCCCAAAACCATTAAGTTGCTCCAATTGAATTTAGTCAAATGAATTTGGACTGATTTCATAAATTTGGTTATGACTTTATTACTCCAAGAGTGGGCCCAAAGTTCAAAGTGGCAATCTTTCTTAAATTGGAGGCTACGAAGAATATAGGGTTTTTTTTGTCAAGTCTTTGGCGGTGGCATATATATATATATGCATTGGCCAAGAACCTAAATGGTGAAAAAGGCAAAAGCTACTGCTTTGGCTTTCTCCTGTGGGTGTGTGATGACCGATAGGCCTTTTCACCTAGAGGTGCAACGACAGTAGATCAAGTATGAGAAATATACTTGAGATAATTAGGGTTTGTTCATATGGAGAGAAAATAGAGAGGGGGCAACCGCTTGAGTGATTCTCGGAGTTATGTATAATCGTGAGCAATTATACACTCTTTATTTTTGTCTCATTGATGTAATCTTCAACTTCATAATGGAACCTGTAGAGTCTGCAGAAGACAAGACGTACCAATTGGGAACCTGTATAAAATCTCTGGTGTCATGTTATTTTCTCTCTCGCTTTTATTTATTCTTTGTTGCATCAATAATATTCATCGTTCTTGTGTTAGTGGGAGTTTAGGGTTAACAAACCCTTCAAATTCCCAACAACTGGTATCAAAGCGTCAGGTAAAAAAGAAATAATTACACCAATAACCACTTTAAATCACCATAATCTAGTTTTATCAGTTGTTTATTATTAATATAAAAAAATACCCAAGAAACAACATTTATGATGGTGATCTGGTGGTTTATGATTTTATAGTTTACTATCTTACCCTTTTATCTCCGATTTTATGGCTAATTCAGGTTCGTTTATCAATAATATATCGTTTATTAAGTATAAACATGTTATGCTATTTTTTTGTAATTTCAGCAAAGACAACCATTTATGCTATAAGTTTTCATGTCCGTTCTTATAGGTTGGTTTTTCAATTATACATAGTTTATCAAATATAAATGTGTTTGATTTGGTTTTTCAATTTTTTTACGTTTTATTTTTAATTTAGTTTTGTTAAACATTTTTTTTAAGAAAATGAATACTTATTACTTTTTGTTTATTTTTGGTTCATCAATTATACACGATTTTACATTGTTAAACTAACGGTGATTATCTTTTAAAAATTTCAGAGTTTGAAGAAGTATTAATGGCGGTTGGAGATCGAAAAGGAAAGAAATTAGAATTTTTCTGGAAGAAAAAACAGAAGCTTTAAGATTTTTTTATTTATAGTCTTAATTATTTTTAGATTTAAATTTCCATTAATTTTACAAAATTTAAGGGATTTTATAAATTTCCTTAAATCTTGGGAAAATTAAATCGGGGTATGTTTCGTCTTTTCACAATGTAATTTAATTTTTGTGGTGGTGGTTTTGGGTAGTTTTGATATATATATATATATATAAAAGATTGTGTTTTTTTATAAACAACTTTAATTTGTCTGATACGATACCATAATTTATTTAATTAATTTTCAATTCCTTGATTAAATATTTAAATATATAATAAGATGAAAATAAAATAACATATATTAGATTAAAATATTGTATATGTCTTATCTGAATATTATATAAAAACAAGCAAAATAGCTAATGAGTGTGCCGCAAGAATGAGGTCGCCTACTTCGAGGTGGTCAACGCCTCTGCTATTGGCACCCTCGTTGTCTCAGTTCCTCAACGACATGAGAGAGGCCTGCCTCATATGGCTCACTAACTATGGAAGGTTCTGCCTCATGATCATGACTGTGGTATGTAATAATGTGAGAATCAGGAGTCAACACCATAAAAATGGGTGAAGAAGGTCCTAAAGTAGGATGAGGGCTAAAAGGTGACGAAGAACGGGGTGGATCATTACAGATTGGGAACGAAGAGAACATAAGTTGATCTATCCGATAATTGGGTGAGATATCTATACACAATCTCTGCTTGGTGGTCCTAATATCAATGAATATTGTCTCACTCAACAGTTCAACAAAACCATTAAACTTAATCTCATAATCCATTAAAAATCCTCCACGTGGGGTTGATCATATTCTATTCCTTCCAAACCATTCACCACATGACCATTGGCATATACGACAATCGCAAGAGTTTTTCCCGTCATTATCTATACAAGAACAAGTCACAATATTCAACTCCACATAATTACTCAATTCATTATAAGATCAAACTAACATTTCACATATTTTTTTTTATCAATTTCATCCCAACTCAATTAAATCTAAAAATTTAGCTTCATTGCATGATCAAATTAGAATTTCACACATTTTTTGTCCATTTCATACCAACTTAACTAATTTTAAACATTTAGAAAAAGAATTAAAAAAAAAAAAAAAAATAGAGACGCCGAGGGGTGATTTCAATTAAAAAATCATAAAAGTCACAAATTACTACAATTTAAGCAAAAAAAAAAAAAGAGCACTCAATGAATATATGAAATGAGAGAAGCTAGACACGGCGGAATCAAACTGAAATCGCCAGAAAATTAGGTTAAACTCGAAATTTCGTTTACAACTAAAAATCCGCCCACAAACATTAAAGAAATCATAAATTTGGTGAAAATAAGAGTAACCTTCGATATCCAATTGATTATTGATGAAGCCTATTGGAAAATGAGCGTTTCCATCGGGAAAAAAAGCCTCATCGGCGGAGAGACGATGGGGACGCGAGAGAGAACGAGAGAAAGAAGACGTTAGGGCATGATGAAAGGAGGAGGTAGTTTAAACAAACATAAATCGTCTGCACTACAGACGATGTAACTCCTCTGATTCTAAATCGTCTGTTGATTTTACTCAAACATTCAAACATCGTATGTGACAGACGATTTTGATCAGCGCCAACTCATTCAGTCCACGCCCAGTGTTGACATGGTTTTATATTATAATTATACCCTTAATTTGATTGGTTTTTGATGAGTTTGATGCTACTTTAATTAGTTTTTCTCTTTTTATATAGGTTTGGAAACATATTTGCAATATAAAGGAAAAAGGAAACATTTTGGTAAAAATCAGTTCAAGCGAGCCATCACTTGAGTTGTAGCACAGCATCGCTTGACCAATTAGGAGAAGTTCCGGTTTCAGCCTAGTGAGCCATCGTTCAACATGTAGCGAGGCGTCGCTCGTCTGATTTTAATGAAGGCTTGCAACATTCAAGCGAGCCATCGCTTGAAGTGTAGCGAGGCGTCGCTCGAGCCTTATCTCAGCCATCGACTTTTGAAGCCTATATAAAGGGGGCTGAAGCTTATTTTTTATTCATTCTTTACATACTTGGAGGCAGCAACTTTGGAGCACTTTTTGGAGTTTTTGAGCGATTTTCGAGGGAGTCTTTTATGTTTCTTAGATTATTTATTTTGTTGAATTTATTTATGGATAGCTAATTTTCTAATTCTTAGGGGATTGATGTAGCTACTTTATTTTTATGGTTTGAGTATTTAGTTTTAGTTTTGAAAGACAATTTTATTATTCTATTTATGTTCTTAATGCTTTTGATTTACTGGCCATAAATTAATTGATTTTAATTATGAAATCTAATGCTCGGGAGAGGTGGTTTTAAGATAGATCTTGGGAACATAACTGAAGGTAGATTAGAGTTGGGAAACTTAATCTTAATTTAGAAGTCTAAAAAGAACTTGTGTGATTCATACACTTTTAATTACTGAAATTGAATAGGGGATATTGGTTTCTTAATTAATTGTGATTCTTGATTTGACGCTCGGGAGAGGTAATTAGGAATTTTAGTGTTCTTGACTTATAGAATATGAAATTGTTGTTCTTGACTAAAAGAATATTAATTCCATAAATTAAAGTAGTGAAATCATTCCTCTAGGACCTTTTTCTCCATTGATTTAATTCAACCTTTTTACATTTAGTTTTGTCTTTTCTTATTAGTTTATTATTATTAACTTAGTTCACCAATCATTATTTTACGATTTCTAGATAAAATTGAGTTAATCATACATTAGTATTTAGGTAGACTTAATTCTTTTTCCCAGAGAACGACAACCCTTTGTTCTTATCACTATATTAAAACTTGACCCCGTACGCTTGCAGGTAATTGATAATTTATGTCAACACCTAGTCATTAAAAACAACGATGTTTTTAGAAATAGTTTCAATTTACTAATATTTATGTCCAAAACTTTAAAAATTAAAAATGTTAAAAAAAATTCTCAATTCGTATTTATATACTTTCCCTCCCTAACTTATCCCCAATATATAAATCTTAGAGTTCGAATCAGGGGTGAAGTTCAGTCCAGACAAGGAGGTAGCTCTAGCTTAGCTCCTCTATGTCTAGGGCCAAAGAGTCACTAATCTGCATATACTAATCTAATTGGGCTATTTTATTTTCATTTTATACAAGACAAATAAAATTCAAGGTCTTTTCATTTTATTTTTTTTCTCTTTTTAAACTCATATTTATTATTAGAGAGGGTAAAATCCGTATCCCAACCCAAATATGACGTCGCGATGAGTCTAGACTACGTGTATTGGAGGTGAGGCGACAAAGGAAGCCTAGCCTAAATAGGAAGTCCAAGGTTTGAGGTCCAATATCAACCTGCCTAATGAATTAACCTTAATCCATACGATTAGATTAGATTAGATTAGCTCGGCCCAAGGCTCACGGCCCATATCATCTATTGCCTTTATAAAGCAATATGTCATGTCAGATCGTCAGAGAGCTTTTGACCGTAGATCGATTCTCTGTTTTCTTTGCAGATAAGCTGACTGATTGATAAGCATTAAACAAGCTAATTTTTAAAATCAAAAAACAAAAATGTAAATTTATTACCAAAAAACTAGTCCATATTTTTTTTTTACTGATAACAGATACTGCAATGAAGCCATATATATATCCTCTTCTATTCTCTTCCATATTGTGATTCTTTCATTAGTTGCTAACTCGAATATTTGCATAAAGTCTAATCACGAGGAATATTAATTTAGTTGGAGAGGAGCAGAAATTTAAATTTAAGAGATATCATGTTAAATCATCACTTAATTGCATGACTAGATTCACTTTTCGAGGACGAACAACCTTTTTAGGTTGTTAGACTGTGACACTAGGCCTTGATGATTGATGGTGCGGCGAGATAATCGACTGTTACACCTTGTTTAGGATGTTTAGTTTATTTTTAGGCATTTTGTTTTCTTGAACTTTTATTGAACGTTTATAAAACCTTATAACTTTTGAGATGCTTTTGCTATGGTTTAAATAATGCTTTTACGAAACTTGAATTCCGCAGTTCTTTTGAAATGAATTTAAGAATGAACAATTTGAAATTAAGCATTCCGCTATTTATTTTTACTTTAGTATATTTATTATTTAATTAGGGTCAGATCGTCACATTTTACACTCATCAGACATCTTTTCAACTTTTATACCCTTAAAAAAAAGGAACAACCAACTTTCAAATCAGATAAAAAATAAAGAATGAAAACCACTCAATTAAGTAACAATCAAAATTATAATCACATGTCAATCCCCCAAATCATCACAATCCAACCGTCCACAATCATATAAAATTTTATGAAAGTCAACTCCCAATTTGAGTATAGAAATTGATTGAAGTATTCACCTTTCGAAAAAAAAAACATAACAAAATGATAAAATCGATCAAGATATCATATTTATATGCATGCTACAAAGTTGTTGGACGAAATAATCCTTGATCATCATGCTGAGAGAGGGGAAGAGCGTGGCTCGAATAATGGGCAAAAAAAAAAAAAAGATTTAATTTCACTACATAATGAATAATCATCATCATAATCATTAGATCAGGTGCTTAATTTTACTTCTTAACCATTCTTTTTTTTTTTGTCCAACTTATCAACTGAATTGTGATTTAGGATAATATAAATTTGTGTTATTATTAGGCGACAAAAACTTTGGAAACTAATTACTCAACAAATTTGACTTAATTTGCACATTAAATGTGATGGGATGAAAGTTAATAGGAGTGGGTCCACGGCTTCTCATGCTAAAAAGATTCTTAATTCTCTCTTTCGGTTGATATTGGTTTTTTGTAGCAATTTAGAGATCACATGTGGAAGTGTCCTTTCCTTGTTTGCGCATGGCTTTCTTTAAGTTATTCTTAGTCAAAATTAGGTTCTGAAATTTCAACTTCTAGTTTTTTTCTTGGACTAATATTAATTTAGAGGGGGACAAAGGGTAATAATAAAAGCTTCTAGTAGATGAGAAAAGAACACCACGACTCAAAATTATTCAGTGTATCTGTCATATTTGAAAATAGAAATAGTATCATGAATAAAGAAGAAACTTAGTTGATATTCTGTAAATAATTAAAACTTATTTATTATCAACAAACTCATACGGTCAACCTGAACATAACTCAATGATTATGTATTAATACTCTCTCCTACAAAATTGAATATTCAACGCCCATCTCCCCAATTTAATATAATATCTAAATAAATAAAAGAAAACAAATGTCACATGGTAATTTTTTCTTTTCTTTGTTTTTAAAAATTATTTCTTAATAAATAAACTTAATTATATTGGATTTTACATCTACCTAAGTGTAAAATTTGAGAGGTGAAAGTAACGTAAATGGTAAAGAAAATGAGAAATTGAGCTGAGTTTGAAACTTGTGAGAGAAGATGAAGAGTCTCTTGTCCCACATTGGAAAAAAACATGTTTCTTCCAATCCTTCATATACACATTAGGCCGGCTTAAAGGGCTGGCCCCTTTGAGATACCAATGATTTTACGAGAAACGAGCTCATACTCATTTTAGGGCTCGGCCAATGCGTGCTGCCGCCACAACTCAAAATTCCAACATGTAAAACAAAACTGCAATCTTTTCGCTCACCTTTTGATAAAGAAACACAGCTGATTCTGGCTGTTCAGGCCGATGGAGGGGCAATCTTCCTCTAAGTTTAGGGAAAATCTTAATTTAATTTTGTTGTGTGTCTTTCGTGTTTTCTATTGTGTTCGTTTTCTGTGATTCAAAAAAAAAAAAAAAAAAATTATATTCTACAACACCAGGCCACAAAGTCAAAACACTAAATTAAAAATCACGTGCTAAGCGAAAAAAAAAAGACATTATTTGAGTTTCTAAACCAAGCCATATATATATAATAACTCATAATTACATGTGTTTTAAGCATTTACAATATGGATATCAATCATCATAATAATCTCCAGGTAGAGCTCTTCTACAAAGTTACAAAAAAAAAAAAAAAGGCAAACCCATTAAAAAAAAAAGCACATTAATTATAATGATAAATAATGAGGAAGGGCGGGCAGAGTGAGAGACAGGGCCGCACGCGTAATTAAAAATTAGTAAGACCACAAAGACTTTCCCATGTTGTCGTGTTCCACCAAATCCATAGAAAAAAAGGACTTGTTTTGCGCCGGAATATTCATCTTCCCGGAGGAGGGTGAGGCAGTTTCCGGCGAGTGGGTGGCGGCGGAGGAAGGGAATTGGGTCATTCTCATATGAACAACTTCAGCTTGAGCAATAGCTAATTGAGTTTGAAGAAGATCAATTTGATGTTGTAGTGAAGAAATTGCTCCCACACATCCATAAACTGGGTCTCTCACTCTTGCATTTGCTTCATACACCATTGAGCTCACCGCGTCGCTTCTTTGCTCCTCCGGCAATTCCTGTATCAGATTTTGATATAATATTTGTAAAAATTGTAACTCTACAAACTAGTAAATATAGTAATTTTTAATATAATTAATGTGTATAATTCAATATTTATTATTGATTCATCTGATTAAAATTTGTTATATTTATAAATATTTATTAGATTTATATATATCTATGACTTTTTTTAATATATGTCATTCTTACGTCAGACTTTGCTAATTAATGGGGGATTTTTTTATATTATATTTTTTTTCACCTTGGTTTTGGTGGTATTATATAGATAATTACATATACACCTATCACTATCAAAAAAGCATAAAAGAAGGGGGAAAAAACAAAGGGGTGAAAAATGTATATGCGTACACGCTTTCTTTATCTTTCTTGTCTCTAGAAAATGCATAGAGAATAACAATTTTGATTTTTTCAATGACCCCAAAAAGAAAGTGTTTGAGGTACGACCAAAATCAATATTTCGTTAGACATATAAAAAGGGTGTTTGTTAAGGGTTACCCTTCTCCGAATAATTTAATCTCCGTTTATTAGGTGAGTTTAATACTTTTATACGTAAGTTTTTTAAACCTATGAATTTGAAATAAGAAAAAAATGAGTTAAAGATTTTATTTACTCAAAACTCAAATTTAAATTCACTAAAAATATAAAGACTCACTCTTCTACATATCTAAATACATCCTAAACTAAAATCTATGCAATTAATTGAGAGATAAAGTGGATTATTTATAATCAAGACGGTGAGAATTTAAACACTGTCTTCCTCATTTCTCAATTTATATATTTAAAAAAATCCACGTCGATTAAAATATAGGTTCATATCTTTTTTGAAGTTCAAAAGGGTAATATTATAAGAATTAAGATAATTTAATGTCTTTAATAGAAAAATTAGGGCGGTTGGTTATGTAAATTTCCAAAAAAAAGCTTTGGCTAAATGGGTCCAAAAGTAAAGAATTAATTGAAACATAAACTGTAATACATAAATAAACAAATTCCGTTTACTAAAAAGAGTGGTTAAAGGTGGGTTTGATAGTTATTATTAGTACTACTAATCAAGGATCTCCTTTACTCTTTCATAAGCCAAGGAATCTCCTGAGAGGTCCGAAAGCTCCTTCTTGCCCTTTGGCTTTGCTTTTTAAAAAAGTGGAAAAATTTAAGAAGACTTAGTCTCTGGTTTATGAAAGGCTGGGGTCCTCAACTGTAATTAACCACTATAACGGAAATAAAAGTGGTGAGAAAAAGAAATCTAACATTACTTTTTCTTTTTTAATTTTTATTTTTCTTCAACTTTATTGAATGCTTCCATTATAAATAGTAACAAAACACACTATATCAAAGAGAAAATGTTATTTTAAATATTTCAATAGTAATTGACAATCTTTTTAAGTTTTTTTCTTCTCTTGATATTATATTCGCTGGGAAAAAAGATACTCGAACCATCAACTTTATGAAAGAGAACACTGATACCAAATCAGTTGAGCTATATTCAAGTTCGTCAAGAAAGGAGTAATGATGATTGACTTTATAATTACCAATTAAACGGTGGTTTTTTCTTTTCTAATTAAAATAATATAAGTTTACATTTTCAAAAGATTTCATTATATATCATGATTTCTTAAAGATTTCTATGTTTAACTTTAAATCACTAATGCTTATTAATTAAGTTGTTTGGGACATTATCATTTTATTAGTGTACTGGAATTAAATTTATGTTATACTTTCTTTCCCGCCTTGAAAGAAATTAATGGAAATGTTCGAAAGGTTGAAAAATATAGCTTTTTCTAAAGGAATCTAGATATTTTCTTTTCTTTTCTTTCCTTACAATCCAAGTGAAAAAAGCTTCAGAAAAAGAAAGAACACCAGCCATGAAAACGTCATGTCGATCCTTAATTTAGTTTTTTTCCTCTAACCTAACGAAACCCTAAACCCTATCCTTCTTTTGTCTCTATAACGGTGTGTCGTTTTGTCGATTTGTGTCTCTAACTTGTGAGGATGAGAAATTTTCTTACTGTCGGATTATCGTCTCATTACAATCTTATAATAATAAAACAATTAAAAAGAAGTCTTATTTTGTTAAATTCCACTATCCACCTCTCTAATTGGCCATTTCTTTGACAATTATCTTTAACCACATTGATTAATTAACTAATGAACTAACGACACTACCCTTTTTAGTCATTAATTAATCAACCAACACATACCCAAAATATCATTTATTATATTAAATAGAAATAAATTATTCAATGTGACTGTCATAGACTATCTTTTCTATTTTTCAATTAAAATAAAAAAGTATTCGAGTGACCGGGTGAGTCATGCTATGAGAGAATGAAAACGAACCTGTAACATCTTATTGACATTGCTAGCTCCAAAGACCTTATGGACGCTAGCAAACTTGTGCGGCTCATCGGCCGGGAAATAAGGAGCGAAAACGCAATCCTGAGCGCATCTTCGTCGGAGAAGCTTACAAGCCGCGCATGGTGCAAGAGCTCCTTGTTTTCTTCCACTCTCCTTCATTTTCCTTTTTGAAGAAAAAGACTTTTAAGTAACTAAACAAACTGATATATTAGCAAGATTATTATAATATAATCAATAAGTGTAAAGAGCTAAGAATAATTAGAAGCATCGAAAGAATAGATAGACAAAAAATTTGACAGAAAGAAAAGAAAAGAAAATTGGAGAGAAAGGGAGAGATAGAAGAGGTTAAGAGGAAGAGAGGGAGGTTACGATAGATGTTATATAGAGAATTGACGGCAAATCTTTTGAGGGTCCTACAATGGAAGAAACCTTGAGATTTTGCCATAAAAAACCATTTTATTTATATGTTTTTATATTTATTAATTGACAAGATCTTTTGCCCCCACACCAAATATTATGATAATTTGTCTCCCTCTTCTCTCATTTCACATCTTTCTTTCTATTTTATTTTATTTTCCTTTAGTTATTCAACAATATACACTCACATATTTATATATTATTGTAACTTTGGACAAGTATACCTCAAAAAAAGGGAAAAAAAAAAACTTTTTGGACAAGTGAACTAATTAATGACCACATGGTATGAATGTTAATAATTGATTAACGGATTAATTCCAAGACAAGTAAGTTGTGATATAAAGTTAATTAATTAAGACTCTTTTAATTTATTTTTGTTTTGTATTAATTAAAGTTTGATATTCTTAAAGAGAAATGTTTACACTTAATTATTAGATTAAGGGTTAATTTTAAAAATTAAAAATTTGAAAATAAAAACAACTATCAATCAAATCCTACATAAAGACATTTGACTGTATGAAATCAAGTTCAAACAAAATATGTATGGTCATTTCTAAATATATGTGATTTGTTAAAAATGAATAAAAGGGAGAATTCCACAACTTACTTGAATCTTAAGCTATATTGGTCGGGCTGGGTTTATTTTATATAACAATAATGACCCGTTTTACAGGGAATGGCTGGGGCTTTAACATACACTGACAAAAAATAATTATAAAAAAAAACATATCTCATAATTTAATTAACGGAGGTGTTTGGGTGTATTTAGGTCCGTTCCTAAAAAAAATAAGGGCCCAGTGCGATATATAAATTTGAGGCTCTTGATTATATAATCCCTAATATGAAAAACGATAAAAATATATACATAAAAAATTTTTTTTTATTAAAACACAATATCAATAAAATAATATAATAAAAGAATAACATAAAATTATCAAAGTAGTATAGAAGAATATAAAAATTGAACTTTAAACTTATGTTGGGATTGAACTCAACTCATAATGGCAGAGAACATATAAAAATATTGTAGGAGAAGGTCAGCCAACACGACTTATAATAAATTTTCATTTATATATTATTAATGTTAATTTTTTAATTCAATATTTGGGGCCGCAAAGCTCAAGGGCTCTATTCGGTCGCACCAGTTGTACAATATCAACGACGGCCCTGGGTGTATTTTTGTGGAACAATTTTTAAGAATTCTTTTATAAAGTTGTTCTTAAAATGAAAATATTTTAAAATTGACTGTTATTTTTAGATAATAGAAAAATATTATTAGTATATCAGTGTGATTATGTTAAGCTTAAGTGCTCTCTCACGTATAGCATTCCAATCTTCCCCTCCTATTTAATGTAATATTTTTTTTTTAAAAAAGTGAACGTCCTGACAATAGAATGAAAAATCATTTTTAAAAATATTGTTTTTTATGTTTGTGTTTGAACTTTTAATTTTATTATATTAAGATATTTTTGTGTCAGATTTGAACTTGTTTTCTATATTTTAGCTAGGGGTATTCAAAGAAACCGAAAAATTGATGAACCGAACCGGATCGGACCGAATCGACCTGGTTTATTTTCTAAATATTTAAACTAAAGGTTCTTTTGGTTTGTAATAGTAAAAAATCGTGGGAATTAGTTTTGGTCCGGTTTTTATATTGAAAAACCCTATAAAACCGAACCAAACCGTATATGTAATTAATGGTTATAAACTCCCAAGTATATTAGCTTTTTTTACCTCTTAACACTTGGTTATTGTGCAACCTTAGCCAAACCGTCTATGTAAGTAATGATTTTCAACACCATTTGCATCCCCTCTCTAATCTCTCTCTATAATTATATTTTAAATTTATATTTTTGGTTTGTACATTTCTTTATTTATTGTAAAACTCTTGTTAAACCTTCAATTCTATTTTTAGGTATTCTTTGAAAATTATTGAAAAAGGTTTTTTTCGCTTATGTTTGATCTTTTACCCTTAATTTTAGTGGACACAAGTTCAAAAAATTTAATATTTTCATCTATTCCCTCTCAATATTTATAATTAAAGTTTATTGCCTAAAACCGACAAACCGAACCAATTAAAACCGAATTAATGGTTCGGTTCAAGAACGAGTTCGATATATTTCATTGGACGGTTTGGTTTCATTTTATACAAAACCGGCCGAACCGAACCGTGAACACCCCTAATTTTAGCTATAAAGTTAAGATTAGACATTTTTATGGTTAGATTACTTATATTTTGATTATTTGATTTTTTTTTATGATTTATTTGTTGATTTTTAGTACATTTTATAGTCAGAAGATTGTTAATAAATATTAAATTTCAAAGTTTAATTTACTATAATTAAATTTAATGTTAGAAATTAAAATTGACTCACTCAATTGAATATAATTTTTTTTTAAAATAAAGATAGTTTTATTATATTAACAAGTAAATTTTAATTTTGAAATATTGCAAAAGAATTTTTTGAGAACCATTTCTCAAACTTGAAAAAGCCTTTAAACTAAGCAAAGCTCCAAAAGAAAAAGATATGAATGACAAGATTGGAATCCAAACTGACGAAAGAAACACACGTGCTCATGCTTTGATTTGTCCAATTTTTTGCCAAAGGGATCCCATTTTGTGATCTCATTGATGTTAATGGGAAAATTTGAATATTATTTTCTCTCTTTTATTTTAAGCCATGTAACATCACTTAGATAGGATTTTTCTTTTAATTATTTTTTGTGCTCTAAATCTTTTATTTTATTTTTTTATATTGAAGTTGCCATCCATCTTCCATCCACTCTTCAAAATTAAATTAATGATATTTATAGTGAGCCATTGGTTAAATTGGTGTTATTGTATACTTAGAGATATGCTCAAACATCTATTCTCTTCTTATAAGGTTGAAAGTTCGAGTCTCTCTCTAATTTGATGTAATAATTAAAATAAGAAGAGAATTTGCCATCCATCTTTCATCCACTCTTCAAAATTAAATTAATGACATTTATAGCGAGCCTTATTTTTATTGGTTAAATTAGTGTTATTGTATACTTAGAGCTATGCTCTAACATCTATTCCCTTTTTATAAGGTTGAAAGTTTGAGCCTCTCTCTCTAATTTGATATAATAATTAAAATAAAAAAAATGGTGTTATTGTATCTTTAAAAAAAGCTTAAAATTAATTTGATTCATCTAATAGATGGAGTAGGCAATTTTTTTAGAACAAAGTATATAAATTATACTTTGTCAATCCAAGTAAACAAATAGAGGGGGTCATTAAGGGCTCGTTTGGTAACCTTCCTTGTTTCCATTTCTTGTTTCTTATTTCTATTTCTTGTTTCTTGTTTCTGTTTTTTTAAAAAGAGAAATAGAAACATGTTTGGTAACTGATTCTTATTTCTGTTCTTGTTTCTGGAAGAAAAAAGAAACAGAAATGTGTTTGGTAACTATTTCTTATTTATGTTTCTCATTTAAAAAAAATGAAAATATTTTGAAAATATTAAAATTTTAAATGACATATTTAAAAATATTATATCAATATGATTTTTAGGTATTTATAATATATTTTATAAGTCAAAACGGGATAATATAATAATTTATCAATGTGTTGAAAAGTTTGGAAATAAGAATGAGAAACAAGAAACTAGAATTTGTTGTTTTTAAAATTTCTACACAATTTTGGGAATAGTTTCTAAAAAAATGAGAAACAATAAACAGAAATAGTTACTAAACAACTTCATTTCTTAAAAAATGAGAAATAGAAACAAGAAACAGAAATTGGGATGGTTACCAAACAGGCCCTAAAATAGCATAAGAAAATATGCTGTTATTTTCTACATTGTTTAAAAATTTATTAACATGTCATATTACTTGTATTTTTATTATTTATTGATGAATTGGTTTTTAATATTTACTATTTAAACTTTTATTTTAAGTTGATTAATTATCATCTAAAAGAGTTTATAAAAAAATTAAAACTCTTTTTATAAATTAATTGTTAATGTTATTTTGATAATCCATTCTATTTTCAATAAGTTATTTTATTTATATGTCAATAAAATGATAAAAAAAACAAATATATTATTTTAGCTAAAAAAACAAAAATACTGACATAAATAGTAGAATTTAAGACAATTTCTATAAAAATTATTAAAATATATAATGTTTAATAACCAATTATGTCGGTATACACGTGTGTGTGAATTATATCGAATATATGGTAAAGACATTGACTAATGTCAGTGTCGGACATGTTTTTAGAAAGAAAGTCATGTATAATATGTTTTGGTCATTCTAATTCAGGCAAATTTATAATATGGTTTGGTCGTTTTAAAAAAATAATGGTTTAGTGTTGTTATTGTTATGGAGAAATTACTCGTAACTCAAGAAATGAGTAGGTTTTCTTTAAAAACATTACCCAAATACTAAAGTAAAATTGTCAAATTAAAGGCCTGTTTACCTTCTTTTTCCCCCCCTTAAAATTTTCTTTAAAAAAAAACTTGTTTACCCATATAAAAGTTTTTTTTTTTTAAATCAAATTGTGAAAAATATTTAACCAAATAAAGGTTAAAATATATTTTCAATCCTGAATTTTGTAATATTTTGGTCTCTATATTTTGTTTGTAGAGATTTGGTTTTTGTGCTTTCAAAATTATAACAAATAGATTTCCCATGGAAATATTTCATTAATAATCAAGCCGAATAAATATTTATATAATAGAATCATATTTGCATTTAGATTTGGATGGGTAGGAAGTCTATCAATTTTATTTACTCTCCATTTAATTTCATACTTAAGTTACTAATTTAATAAGAGATTTTTAATTGAATTTATAATAATAAAAACTTAATTGTTAGATTTTTAAAAGTATAGAAACTAATTTTTTTTGAAGAAAAGGATTGAATCAAAATGTTACGATTATCATAATAAACGGACTAACATTTTTTTTAAAATGAAAACAAAAAGTAATGGTTAACAAAGAAATTTAATTAATTCACCCATATTTATATAAGGTAATAAGAGATTGTTACGAATTAACATTGAGACTGAAATTGGATCTCCCAGACACATCAACTTAGTGTCCTTATCAAACACACAAATTTAGTTGTAACAATGACTCAACACAATTGATTATTAGATAAAAAACGATTTTTTAACTCAAACGTACATGTTTAAATTTTAGATTTTTTATGATAATTTGATATGATATTAGAGTAAGAGATTTCAAATTCAAACTCTAAACCCATATGACTTTATGAAATTATTAAATTTAGATTCTAATAGTGATTTAATAAGACTGAAAAAGGTATAAAATCATTACCAATTTTTCTAGTAACCCTTGGCTAGAAAGTGGCTAGGAATTCGGAAGTAATTTCCAATAAAAAGAAAGATGTTTATATAGAAGGAGAGACCCCCTTTGTTTTTTTCTTTAAATTAATTTAAACACACATACTAATAAACATAGTTTGTCAATAGGTCATGTCAAGGCTAATCCTCGCCGAAAGTATAAGATATTCATGCACCGGCACTGCACACAAAGGCCAAAAATAAGGGATTAAGGTGTGGAGGATTCAAATTGGAAAAGGCTTCTCAATTTTCTAAAATGGAACCAAATCATAGGTTATATGGTCATTTTCAAGGTGCATATATATGATAGAAAAATATAATAAAAAGTAAAGGGTTTGGTAAATAACTTTAAGGGGAGAGAGAGAGAGAGAGAGAGAGAGAGAGAGAGAGAGAGAGAGAGAGAGAGAGAGAGAGAGAGAGAGAGAGAGAGAGAGAGAGAGAGAACATAATATGCCTTGCAATTGGATTGGAGGAGCAATTTCTTTCATACAAGTGAAGATCAAAGTGCAAATCACAAAAAGCACATGGATTGTGGCCTCATATTTCAATTCATTTCATGATTTTTGCATGACCATTGGATTATATATATATATATATATATATATATATATATATATATATATATTCGAGAAAAAGTATTTTGAGAAAGACACAAATTAGCAATGATGAAATTTTGAGATAGAAATTAACTATTTTTGTTTCTATAGGGTAGAGTGTGAGGGTGAAAACGGTGACTTAACATTACGTTGATGTGGGATATTATTAGGAAAAGTTAAATTTGTAATATATTAATTCTCTCGTCTATTTTTTTTTTTTATGTAAGGGTAGAATTGATCTCCTCGTTTGTATGATTAACTCATGTTAAAAAAAATTATTTACTTAACTAGTTGTTGTGGGGTGAAATGAGATAACACATTGAATTTTACAAGTTGACAAAATTTGTCTACGCACCTGGTCTGACCGCGGTATTCGGACACCTGGTCTGACCGCGGTACCTGGACACCTCATCTGACCGCGGTACCAGGACACCTCGTCTAACCGCGGTAACAAGGCACTTAGTCTGACCGCTGTACTTGGGCACCTGATCTGACCACTGTACCTAGTCATAAAGTCTACGCACCTGAAAAGATCTAGCTACGCAGTCTTCATCATAGGCCTACATACTTAAGATTGAATACAAGTATCCACTTGGGAAACGACACGTGGTGCAACCCGCAAACGACACGTAATTGAGAAGCAACACATGACCCAATCCCGACGCGACACGCGACACGATAATGTCATCAACCTATTCTCCTATAAATAGGAGAAGAAATTCATTCATTAGGTAACTAATTTCTACTACTATTCTCTCTGGCACACTAGCTCTGCTTGCTCTGACTTTAGCATCAGAGGGTATTAGGCCGGCACCACACCGGTGCTCTTTTTATTTCATGTGCAGGTACCTATGTAGCACGCCGTCGAAGCAGCGCACTACCTCCGACTCATCCTATATTTTACGTTCATTGCCTATGTGGAAGCTCTCCATTTTTACGCAACAACATTTGACGTCGTCTATGGGAAGAGTATATAACTA
Source organism: Gynostemma pentaphyllum (assembly GCA_028015215.1). Classification (NCBI taxonomy): domain Eukaryota; kingdom Viridiplantae; phylum Streptophyta; class Magnoliopsida; order Cucurbitales; family Cucurbitaceae; genus Gynostemma; species Gynostemma pentaphyllum. The sequence continues at coordinate 18,109,711 of CM051355.1, forward strand.
AGTGTTCTACCATCAAAGATGAGTCGAAGAAGTCAACACGGTGATGATATGGAGGACGGTGAAAATCGTAACCCCCGTAACAAAAGATATCAAACTCGCAATACTAGAGAGTAACAAGCTGATGAAAATCAAGAAGTGGTAAGAGTTGTGCCAATGCCAGACGGAAGGGTAGATGCTCTAGAAGAGCAAGTTCGAGTTGCGAATCGAGATCTTGCTAAAATACTTGAAATTCTTACACAGAAAACTGATCATCAAGCCCCTACTGACAACCAGGAATTACTAACCAAAAAAGGAAAAGACAAAGAACCTATAGAGTGTATAGGTGAATCAAGGAATCATGAGAAGGGTGGCTCAAAGAGGAAGTCGAGGCTAAATATCCAGGTCATTTCCTCTTCCTCTCATAACTCTTCTCGCAACAAGCAACCTAATAAAAAATGAAGGTCCGACCTCAGAGAAGTTCTCAATCAAAAGAGAAATGAACATTCAGATGTTGTGAACTCTACTGCAGAAAGTGCCCAGCCTTGGGCGCCAGAGTTGAAAAAACTCCAAGATCGACATGGTCATATGAAGAAAGAGTATAGAAGACTCCTCTTGCACTAGAAGATCTACTTGAACAAACTAAGCCGCCATTCACCGATGATATAATGGAGGTGAAGCTTCCCACCAAATTCAAAATACCAACTATAACCACGTATGACGGTTCAAAGGATCCACTCGAGCATGTCGATACGTTTCGGACCTAAATGGAGCTCCAGAGAGTCTGAGATGCTATCAAGTGCAGGGCATTCCCTCTTACATTAAAAGGCCCTGCACGCGGATGGTACAGGCAGCTCAAGTCAAGGTCTATCTCTTCATTTAAAGACCTTACTCAATCATTTGTAACTCAATTTCTTGGTGGAAGAGATCACAAGAAACCAATTACGCATCTGTTGACTGTGCGTCAGAGGTCAGATGAGAGCCTCCGTGACTATGTAGTGAGATTTAATAGTGAGGCATTGAATGTGGAAGATTATAGTGACGACATAGCTCTGACTGTTGTGATGGTCGGCTTGAAAGATGAAAAATTCTTGTGGTCACTAGGCAAAAGGACGCCTGCTACATATACCAAGCTCCTCACTAGAGCGCAAAAATATATGAGCGCCGGAGAGTTACTTAGTGCTAGAAATACTTCAGATAGGAGGTAGTAGTAAACGATCAGAGCACAAGAAGAGAGATCGAACAGAAGACTCTGTCTGGAGGACTGACCATTAGAAGCATGACAAGAGATTCAAATCGGGAGATTTACTTGAGAAGCTGAGTCTTCCTCCTAGTAAGTTTAAAAAGTACACTCCCACCACGGTCCCGATTGAACAACTGCTCTTGGAGATTAAAGACAAAGACTTGGTTAGGTGGCCGCCTAAGATGAAAGCAGGGTCAAACAAGAGAAACAAAGACAAGTATTGCCTCTTCCATAGAGACCATGGTCATACCACCTCTGATTGCTTTGATCTCAAGGAAGAAATTAAGACCCTAATTCAAAAAGGGTACTTGAAAGAATTCGTGAGAAGTAAAGGAGATAAGAAAGACCAAGACCGTGATAATTAAAATTTTCCATTTGGAGAAATAAAGACCATCTTTGGAGGCCCGACTATTGAAAAAGAGCCCAAGCCCTAAAAAGGACCATGTTAGGTCACTGAGGTATTGGTCAAAGCAGTAACACATTGATTGATCTCATCTAAAAGGCTCTACTACACCCATGAGGATGTCAAACAACTTAAATTTTATTTATTACAGTTTTCATTTCCAATAAAGTTTATTATTGTAAGAAGTTCGAAAATAAAATGAATAAGATCATACTTTTTTTACTTATTGCATTTATAAGAGTTAAATTATTCAAGGACAATTAGACTCGAGTTAGATTTCAAGACATAAAACTCTAGTCGAATAGGGGCCAACTATGTGATTCTACTACAACAAAATGAAAATGTTCTAACTCCATGAAGGTGGAAGAGCAAAATGAAATTAGTCCATCAAGGTGTGAGAGCTCTACATAAAAAGTTCTAAGTCTACTAGGAAGTGCAGGGCTCGCAAGAGCCGCACCTAGTAGAAGAATTTAAAACGACTAAAAAATTCTAAATCTACTGGGGAGTACAGGGCTCATAAAAGCCGCACCTGGTAGAAGAATTTAAAAAAAAAAATCTAAGTCTAATAGGGAGTGCAGGGTTCGCACCAGCTGCACCTAGTAGAAGAATTTAAAACGACAAAAAAATTATAAGTCTACTAAGGAGTGCAGGGCTCGCAAGAGCCGCACCCAGTAGAAGAATTTAAAACAAATTTTTTTTTAAGTCTACTAGGGAGTGCAGGGTTCGCACGAGCCGCATCTAGTAGAAGAATTTAAAACGACTAAAAAATTCTAAGTTTACTAGGGAGTGCAGGGCTCGCACGAGACGCACCTAGTAGAAGAATTTAAAACGACTAAAAAAAATCTAAGTCTACTAGGGAGTGCAGAGCTTGCAAGAGCCGCACCTAGTAGAAGAATTTAAAACGACCAAAAATTCTATGTCTACTAGGGAGTGCAGGGCTCGCAAGAGCCGCACCTAATAGAAGAATTTAAAATGACTAAAAATTCTAAGTCTACTAGAGAGTGCAGGGCTCGTAAAAGCTGCACCTGGTAAAAGAATTTAAAACGACCAAAAAATTCTAAGTTTGCTAGTGAGTGTAGGGCTTGCTCTGACTTTAGCATCAGAGGGTGTTAGGCCGGCACCACACTGATACTCTTTTCCTTTCCTGTGTAGGTACCTACGTAGCACGCCGTCGAAGCAGCGCACTACCTCCGACTCGTCCCATATATTAAGTTAATTGCCTACGTGGAAGCTCTCCATTTTTATGCAACAACACTAATTATAAAAATTATTATCCTCTTATTATAGAATCTAGAAAAAGAAACTCATTATAAATTTTCTAAAATCAAACCCATATGGGAAATTATACAATTAAATGAATAAAAACTAATAAAATTATGTCTTGGAAGATTTTTTTTCCAATGTAATCCCCTCTATTCAGAACCTCAGGAAAAAAGGTATTTCAATGGATCTTTGGTGTCTAATTTGTAAATAGTTTCCTCAAATAACTTCTCACGTTTTTTGGGATGCAAATTTGCAATTTTTTTTTATGTAAATCCCTTTTTCCAAAGCTTCAAATCCAAATTGATGATCAATGAGATTATGTAGATAGCATGATGTGAATTATAGAAAAATGTAAAGGTAAAATTGAATTGGTTCTCATTACTATTTGGCATATCTAGATTAGCAGGAATAGCTAGGTTTTTAAGTCTTAAGAAATCCCTTTGTATAATTCCATGGAGAAAATATTGGGTTGGGAAGAGGAGTTCGCAAGGCACAATAGAAGTTCAAATCACCATAATCATCCCGGCCCAAAAATTTCACATGTTGTTGCTTGGATTACCCCCTCAGTTAGCCATCTCAAACTTAATGTTGATGCAGCTTTAAACTTAAATAATCGAAAAGGAGGGGTAGGCTGGATTCTTTGAAATCACTATGGATTGGTCCTCGAGGCAGGGTTTATCACTACAAGAAAAATCCGTATTAGCGACGGAATATTAGCGACGAAGTGAGGCAGTAGTTCGTCGTTATAAGGAATTAACGACGTAATTAACGACGGAATGGCTTGACGTTATTTTTGTCATCGTTAGACAAAACTAACGACGAACTTCCTCGTTATATAACGAGGCAAAAGTATTCCATCGTTGTGATTCGTTGACTAGAATAGAGCGATGGTTTCCGTCGTTATAGTTCGTTGACTAGATTGTTGACAATAACGACGAACTATGTCGTTGGCTAGGGCAAAGTCTTGTTTGACTATAACGACTCATTTAGTCGTTCTGGAATCAAAGTCATGTTTCACTATAACGATAGAACACGTCGTTAATAGTCAAGGTGTCTTTGACTATTAACGATTTAACACGTCGTTATGTTTATTTTTATTTTTTTAAAATTTAATTAGGGTTTAGGTTTAGGGTTTTAATTACAAATTATTGTGATTTGAAAATTAAATTCAATTACAAAAAAGAAATGAAAGTAAATTCAAGAAAAAATAATATTAGATAAATAATATTAAAAATCCCAAAAAAATACAAAATAATGTTTTTTTCCTAAAGCCTAATCCCTAATCGACACGAGGATCAGATGGAGGATCGGGAGGAGGGAAACCAAAACCGGAAGTCGAAGAACCCCTGCGCAGATCTGCGCCATGAAGATGTCCATCGTTGCCTTCATCGACCTCTCGAACTCTAGCCTGGACCGCTCGGACTCATCGAGACGAGCCGTAATCCCCGCCACCTCCGCTTGGAGCCGTTCGTTGCTCTCTCTCGAAGCTCCGTAGTCTCGGCCCTCAAAGTAGTGTTGCTCAGCAGCTCGGCAGCCTCGGTCGAACGAGCTGCCTGGGAAGACCGAGGCTGATCGGCGTAAATGACAGGGCCGAGGTTACCGAGTCCAGGAACAGTACCGTCTGGACGTCTCCCTCCTGCTGCCTCGAGAAAAGCCGACTCGATATCCTCCTGTGTTTGTAGGGTGTCGGAGCTCGGTAAGCGATCAGCGAGAATCGCTTCGAAACGAGCCTGAAAAAAAACAAATCATTTCATTAACTAATATACTAATAATGAATAAATTTAAAAAAGAATAAACAATAATTAACACTTACCGCTTTCTCTCTCGCCCTATCGTCTACAAAAGTCTGTGTATCTCCACCTTTGGTGTGGAGACGGACAAACAACTTCACGAAGATGAACCAGGACGACCCAATTTTTGCTCCTGTGAATGTTAAAAATATTTAACGAATAATGAATAACTTACGAAAATAAAGTAAAAGTTAATTAATACGGAAAATAACTTACGAGTTGTTTCTTGTGCTCGTATGTGGAGCGTGACCCTCCAGTGTGCTTCGACGGGTTGGCATTACGGTTGGTGCTATTGATCGCCGAAATGCGCTGGGCATCCGGCGTCTGAGTACGGGCCAAGATATCTGCCAAGTCCTCCGCAGAAATGTGGGTCGGCCGTTTATCGGCAGGGCGCGGCGAATATTGTAGCAGGTGTCCCTTGATCGAATGCCGCCTGATGATGCCAGGGAGCGTATATGACCTCGTCGGTCGATCCTCTTGGAATATCAAAATATTCTTTGAAAAAAATTAACTGTCAGTTTTTGAAATATTATATATATGTATATATATATATATATATATATATATATATATATATATATATATATATATTTAAATATAATATTTTGAATATGTGTTTACCTTCCATGCCTCAAACATCCGCACCTTGTGCGCAGCAGAGACGCTCTGCCAACGAGGGTGTCCCCGTACAGGAAGCATCTTCAATACCTCCGTAAATCTCCTCGAAACCTCACCTGGGATGGATGTAACCTATTGAAATGAAAAAGAAACATTGAAAAGTTAGAATTTGTAAACAATAAATGAAATAAGAATACAATAAACTAAACAAAACTTATCGGCGCCCTCCAACGATAGGCGAACCCTCCCAGAAATAGACATCTAGACGGGCTCCTGCGTCGGGTCGATAGTCTCGTCATGAACGATCGTGTCGGGGTATCCCCAAGACGGACATCATCCTCCTCATCGGGGCGACTCCTGAACTACTGGCACCAGGTGTGCAGGAAGGTCTTGGAGAGGCCTACGGGAAGGCATGACCTACAATACAATAATGAAGTAATTAAAATTCTAACCTATAAAATATATTAATTTCAAAACCAAATTAACATATAATTAAATGGAAACATACATATGCATTTCAAACTAAATTAACTAATTAACACATATACTTAAGTAAAAATAACTAAATACATATAATTAAATGAAAACGTACATAATAATTTCAAACTAAATTAACTAATTTAACATATAATTAAAAGGAAACATACTAATTTCAAACTAAAATAACTAATTAACATATAATTAAATGAAAACATACATACTTATTTCAAACTAAAGTAACTAATTAACATATAATTAATTAAAACAAAAATTAATTAGGGAAAACTAAATACATATTATAGACATTATCTAAATTACACAAAATTAAATTAAAGTTAACTAATTTTAAACTAAATTAACAAATAACATGCTAATTACAAATTTAAACTAATTATATGAAAACAAATATTAAAGTTGAAGAAACTTACTCGGATTCGTTCCAAGGATTGAGGTTTTTAAGAAAGGGAAAGGATTTTTAGAGAAATGGGAAGCAATTGGTGAGGGAATCGAAGGAGGAAGAAATTTGGTTGAGAGGAAAAGAAGAAAAACGAGAGGAAGATGGTGAAAATGGAAGAAACGGCTCTTTTTTATAAAGGATTTAACGACGTCTTCCGTCGTTAATCACTTAAAAACTCGTCGTGCGTGTTTTCATAACGACGGAATACCTCGTTCTAGCTATGCAGTTCGTCGTCTATGTTCTATGACGATGAACAACACGACGAAATGCATCGCTGATAGCTATGCAGTTCGTCGTCTACATTATAGTACACGACGCACTACGTCGTTGAATCAAATTTTCAAACAAAGTCAATGTGACTTTTCGTATTCATGGGCGATGAAATGCATCGCCCATTCGCGCCACAATTTTCGTGAAATTTTTTATCTTCGCGCCGTATTTATTACATTTAACGACGCATTCGGTCGGCGTGGAATTTGAACAGTTTCCCAAAAAAACTATCCGTTTGAGTTTTTACCGATGCCTTCCGTCGTTATATTCAATGTATATCTTAATATAACGACACATGGCATCGTTATATTCAATGTATATCTATATATAACGATGCCTTTCGTCGTTAGTAGCATCCCCACACTTAGAAAAAAACATCCCACCATTGTGTTCTGTGAAGATTAACGACCCATGGCATCGTTATATTCAATGTATATCTATATATAACGATGCCTTTCGTCGTTAGTAGCATGTTTTTTTTTTTTTTTGAATTATTTCCCCTGTTACACATAAATACTTCAATCATCGTGAATCGGAATCATTCATGTTTTTTGAATCAATCTTGTCTTCTTCAGTGTCTTCTTCGTTTGTTTCATCCTGGAGAAGAATCTTTGTCATTTTCAGGTGGAACATAGACATTCCCTTCATCAAAAAGTGTCTTCGATGCGTCATTCAACGGACGCCAGCAGTTGTCGGAATTAATACCTTCATCGATTTCACGATTTTGCACTTCATCCTCCTGGAATGCAACGTAGTTCTCACTATTTTTATCGGGAGGCTGTCATCTATTATCATCTGTCTTACTTTACGGACAATTAACCAATCGAGATAAATCTCGGCCGAGCAGGATAGTTTAAGTAGTAAACCTGAATTGCTTGTTGTGCCAAAACAAAACGATCTTGGGTGTGCATGTGTTTTCTCCTGGTTCACCTCAACAATTTTAAGATTGATATTATTGCGAACTCCACCTCGTTCATGCTGTTTCAAACCATGTGCGGTTAAAAACGATTGTACGTTTAAGACTCGGACCGCAAATTGAAGCTCAATAATCTCATCAATGATACCATAGAAATCTTCCGCATTGTTCCGAACACTTGACCCTTTATACATACGCCAACGTTGTTTGTTGCCGGTTCCTGAATGAGCTTTTGTTTGAAATCAGTAACCTTGCACCGGATAACCAGGTGTAAGCTCTTGCAATTCTGGATGGACCTTTTGCGATCCATATTATACGTTGATCGCGATCGGAATTGTGGGATTGTCAACGTAATTGTAAAACCAGGAACGAAAATGTTTATCGATGATGTTCCCTTCTTCCGATTCAAGAATAGGGATGCGATGGTCGTACACGTGAATTCACAAATAATCTACATAAAATTTATTAATTAATGACAATTTAAACAAAATTATTCATGTTAAATAAAATAAAACTCCATGAATTATAAAAACTTACTCAATATATGGCTCTACTTCCATACGGTTGCATAATAAGTAAGTCCGGGACGACATGGTACTCCTCATCACTTAAGTTTCTCCGCATAGATTTGCCTAAACCTTTTCCTGGTACGATAAACATATCCAAGTCGTTCAAGTCTACACCTTTCGGGAACAGTGTCAACCACGTTACGGTTCAACCGGACGAAAGTGGTCTGGAGATATCCTGGTCGAGTAATACTGACAGAACGTAGTTGTCTCGTGTACCAGTGCACGCATTACAAATCGATCCTTCCACTCGTGCTTTATATCCAACAGTTTTCTTCAATCTATGCAAATATCTAGAATTCGTGCAAGTAAAATAAATCTAAAATTTAGCATCATGTGTATTTAAATATACTAAAAAAGGCAATTAACATAATAATATTTTACCTTTCAAACGGGTACATCCATCAGTATTGAACAGGGCCCCCAAGTAGTGCCTCATACCTGGTAGATGAACCAGGAAGATGCTCCATAAAATCGAAAAATCCAGGTGGAAACATTCGCTCCGGTTTGCATATTATAACTGGAACCTCTCGGTTTAATGATTCGATTGTCTCTCTTGTTAAATCTGCGCATGTCAAATCTCCCGAAGAACACACTTAATCGCGCCAACGGTTCCCAATGTTTTTCGTTCGAGGAACGGTTGAAAGCAACAGGCATCAATTGTTGCATAAAAACGTGACAATCGTGACTTTTCATTCCGAAAGCAGTATGACTCGCGACGTCAATGCATCTCGAGAGATTAGAAACATAACCATCGGGGAACTTAATCGATCGCATCCATTCAAACAGTAATTTCTTCTCTTCGTACTTAACATGTATTTGGCCTTGGCGTAGTGCCCATCTTCATCCGGCTCTAACTCGGGCGACGGCATATTTCTTGGATGTCATACCGTGCCTTCAGGTTGTCTTTCGTCTTATTTGGCACATTTAAAATCGTATTGAAGACATTGTCGAACACGTTCTTTTCGATGTGCATTACGTCCAAGTTGTGCCTGATTAGTAAATCTCCCCAATACGGTAAATCCCAAAATATACTTCGTTTCTTCCATCCACTGTTCTTACCACTGGCCTTGTTTGCAACCTCAAGACCTATTTCAGGTAATTTTTTTCATGCCAATAGAATCTAACCCGTGTAATATTTCGATTCCGCTTATAAACTCGGGGCGGCCCTTGGTTGCGTGCATTACGACCCTTATACCAATCTGTCTTGTTTGATCGAAACAAATGGTCGCTCGGTAAAAATCTTCTATGACAATCAAACCAACACGTTTTCCGTCCATGTTTCAAAGAGAAAGCTCCAGGTGTCAATCATGCAATGAGGACAAGCAAACTTTCCTGGATGTGCTCCAACCTACGATAAGTTTAAATTAATTATACATAGTATTATGCAATGAAAATAATTTATAATTAATAAGCTATCGTGCTTACCAGATAACATTGAATATGCCGGGAAGTCACTTATCGTCCAAATTACTGCGGCTTTTATACAGAAATTTTGTTTTCTCGATACATCGTAAGTCAACGCTCCATTATTCCACAAATTAGCCAGCTCAACAATAAGAGGTTGGAGGTAGATATCTAACCTTGTTTTGGACTCTTTGGACCGTGACGATAACCAGTTAAGAATATCACAGGATCTTTCATACACATCGATGGAGGGAGATTATAAGGTGTCAACATAACAGGCCATCAGAGTATTGTGCACGAAGCGCCGGACGGGTTAAAACCGTCGAAGACATAACCCCAATCTCACATTTCTAATCTCACTTGCAAATTCTGGATGACAACGATCCAAATGCTTCCACGCGTCAGCATCAGATGGATGTTTTATATGACCATCCTCTTGCGAATGCTCGTAATGCCATCTCATATGAGATGCCGTGACTTCCGATGCATACAGTCGTTGAAGTCGAGGAGTGATCGGTAAATAAAACATACGAGTATGTGGAATGAGAGTGTGTTTACCTTGTTTATATCTCGGATGGAAACAGAATTTACAATTATGGAGACTCGAATCTCCATCACCCTAGAATATCATGCATCCGTTCGGGCAACAATCAATCTTCTCAACAGGCAACCCGAGACCCTCCACTAATTTTTTCGGGTCGTATAAACTTTTGGACAGCGTGTTGTTCGCAGGAGCGCAACGATGAAACCATTGTGCAATCGAATTAAAACCTCTCTCTGGAATATGATATGCCGATTTTATATTTAGAAGCCTCGTCCGCTCGCGACGAGTTGATGACATCACAACCTGGGTATAACGGCATACTTGCCGATTCGAGCATATGGTACATTCGTTGTGCTTCAGGATTCATTTCCTCCTCCTCCTCTAGAATAGTTTGATTATCGTCTTGAGTATGATTAAACGTACCTTCGTATATCATATGCTGCATTTGTCCATACTCTTGTTGTCTTTCATCACGATCTTCTTCCAAATTCGGTATAACATTTGAGCTGCTTCCTTGGTACAACACGGCTCGCTCCAACGCCGCATTATATTGATCGTCAGATTCCCCTTGATAAACCCACTTGAAATAATTCTCCACAAACCCACGACTATACAGGTGTTTCTTCACATCAAATGAAGAATATAACTTCTTATTTTTACATTTTCTGCACGGACATCGTATCATTTTTCCATTACGATCAAAGTCCTCTGTACTTTCACAAAACTCAACGAATTCTTCTACCCCTGCTACGAACTCATCGTTCAAATAGCCTTCTAAGAGACGAAAATACATCCATTCACGCATATTTTTTTGCAGTAGAAAAAAAAAACGAAAAGAAAAAAAAATGTTTCTGATGATGAGTTCTTTCCATTCCTGATGCACATATATATACTGTGATATACCGACGCAATCCGTCGCTAATATCTAAATAACGATCGATTCCGTCGTTAATATGGCGGGAAACATTCCCTCCACAACGTTGGGCGACGCAATCGGTCGTCCATTAGCGCGGGAATGTTTCGCGCCATAGTATCTGACGACCGCATCGTTGTTTTTTAACGCGGTAAATTTTGGCGCCATTATTACCGACGCTAATCATCGTTAATACCAAATTATTTCTTCCATTAAATATATTTGATTAATGAGGCGACGGAATGGATCGCTAAAGTCAAACTTTTCCCTTGGGCGATGAATTCCGTCGTTACATTGGGACGTATTTACTTTTCGTCGCTATCGGATCGTCGCTATTACGGCAGTTTCTTGTAGTGTATGGAGATCAAATTTACAGCATCTCCAAAGCTGATGGCGATTAAAAAAGGTCTTAAATCCACTGAGGATGTGGAAGTTGAATCTGATTGTAATGAGGTTATTAGATTAATAAACAAAAAATTAGTGGATCTAACTGAAGTTGGAACGATTATTTCAGAAATCTGGGATTTGGCCAAAAAAACTTGAAAATTTTCAGTTTCAACCATGTCAATTGGAAAAGAAACCAATTTGCTCATCTTCTTGCGAAGATTGTTGTGGAAAAGGGAGGTTCAGGGTGCTGGAAGTAGGGGTGAAACCGGTTCGGTTCAATTTGATTTTTCAATTAATTTTAAAAACCGGACCGGTTCAGTTTATAATAAGATCCGGTTTTGAACGGTTTTTACCGGTTCGGTTTTCAGTTTTTTCCGGTTTTTCTAGTACAGGCCATTTGCATTTAGTTTTAAAAAAAATCCTCCAACATTGAAGGATGAAACAAAAAAAAAAAATCAAACATAAACAAAAACTTAGTTGAAAAAATTAGATTAATAAATATATAAAATATAAATTAAAATAAAGTGATAAATAAATATATAAAATAAAACAAATAAATAAAAATTAGAGGGAAATAGGGAAGGTGTATGAGATTTTTACTTGTTTTTTAGAAGCCGGTTCGGTTTCGGTTTTAGCTTGTTCGGTTCAGTTTTTGAATAATGGAAACCGGGACGGTTCAGTTTTTTACGGTTTCGGCCCGGTTTATTTTTCCGGTTTTTCGGTTTTTTCTTTCACCCCTAGATGGAAGGGAGTTACCTCTAACTGGCTTTCTGATAATGTTTTGTAATTCTTTTTTTTTTTGGCTGTATTTCACTTAAAAAAAAATATCATTTTACTAGAGGTGTAAATGGGACAGGGTGGTTAAGGTTGTTAAAAATACATGATTTCATATATTTTTTATTCAAAATTCAAAAATTTCAATGATAATAGTGCATAAAAATAAACAAATAAAACTCTCCATCATAATCTATATCAAAATAAACCTTGTAAAATTAAATTAAAAAAAAAAAGTAGACAAACAGGGCTAGGCGGGACAGGGTGTAAATGGGGACCATTTATTATGCGGGTTTGACACGATCGAGGTGGGGAGGTGGAGTCGGGGTTTTAGCTTTCACCCCTATATTTTACCCAATTTCAGTAAATCTTCAACTTTCTCATTATAACAATTTTTTATTTTGAGAAATTCTCATTATAAATATCAAAGTTAGAAGTTTTTGAGTAGACGCGTTATCTCCATGATTATGTTTCAAACAGAAGTTTAAAAAGCGCGTTGGAATGAAAACCTTAATTAACTACTAATCCATCTAATCTTAATTATGCCAAATCCCTATTCCTTCCTTTTACTCTTTTACTTTTAGTTTAATGACACATTAGTACTAGTTAATCCATATCAATTTGAAGCTGACGTGGAAAGCTTATATTCCATCTATCCTTTTTTTTTTAATCTATTTTTAAATGAATTGAATCCCTTCACCACAGGCACATATGCTGTGATTTTAAATAAATTTGAAAGCTATAATATTTCACTCCGAATATATATTTTAAAAAATTGTTGTGTAGCATTTTCTTTTAAATAAAAATTAAGAGAAAATAGTTTTTATAAATATTTAGAAAAATAACTATTTTACATCATTAACCAACCATACGAAATCAATTAATATGTTAATAAGATTTCAGTCAGGATAATATTGATATTAGTAAAAGATTTTTCAATATTTCAATTATTTTTTAAAATCTATTATTTTTTTTAAACGTAACTTTTTACCTACAGTAATTTAGTGAAAACACGTTAAAAAATTATTTTTCTTTTTATACTTATACATTATGACTCAAGAGTTTAGCAATAAAAAATAGTTTTTTTAATAATTAGTTGATTTTGAAGACAAGAAGGCTATTTTTAAAAAATAGTTGTCAAACATATCGTTGATTTCCTTCAAAATCAAAACAATATTTAATATACAATTGTGAAAACCATCATTTATACAAAAATTTAAATCTAGTTCAAAAGATTTAAAGTTTTTTTTCCCTTGTAAAAAATTATGATTATACAGAAAAAAGTATTGAATTTATGAACAATATTCGTAGACCATCTTATTTTATTTTACAAATTATTGTGTATATTTTTAGTTATAGTAGAGGTTGAGATGGATATAAAAGCAAATTCAAAACCAACTTTTATTTAGTCAAGAGATTTCAACTTTTTATGCATTTGTTTTGTTTGCCATGAAATGCAAATACTAGATAAGTGAGAAATCTAATATATATAGTTCAAGTTTGTTTTGGGACATGCTCTTTTGTCGTGGTCCAAAAGTCAAATTTTGAAGCTTTGTGTGCATGTGCCACGACCCGCCATGTTACAATACCCATCTAGAGAGGTTCACATGACGGAAAAGTCCGGGATGCTCTAGAATCCTCCACATGAACCTACATGCTTCGATAGATTCAAGACTTATCTAGATTCTTCTTGAATTCTCTAGAATCTTCTTGGCTCTCTAGAATCTTCTAAGTATTGTCTTGTAATTATCTTGTAAACATTAAACCCCTAAGAATGTTAGAATGCTCCACTACACTTGTTATCTAGAACGTTTCATATTAATGATGTAGAAAGATCTAGAAGGAGGTGGGGGCCTATATAAAAAGAGGCCCTCCATCCTCATAGACCAACTAAGAAATCTAGCAACATAGACACCCAAAATATCTAGGCACCAACTTGCTCTTCTCAAGAGCTCTTCTTTGTAAAACATTCTTTGTGCAATAAAGTGTTCTTCCAAATAACATTGTCTTTATTTGCACACTAACCCTCTACAATCAAACACTTTCCAACGAGTGATCTCTAAGGGGGCGTTTGGAGTGCGGGAATCAGAATTAAATGTCTGGGAATTTGATGCCTGGGAATAAGTAGTATGGAATAAAATGCCTGGGAATTTGATGTTTGTGTTTGGAGTGTGCTGGAATGGGATTCAAATGCCTGGGAATATGATGTCTGTGTTTGGAGTGTGCTGGAATTTGGTTTATGGGAATATGATTATTGTTTTTGTAGGAAAGAATATGATTTGTTATTTTATTTAATTATTATATAAAATTTATTTTAAAATTTGAAAAAAATAATTAATAATATTAAATTTAATTAAATTAAAATTATCAACTATATTTATTTATAAGTTTGAATTTTTTAATTTTCTTTTAAATATTATTTCATTAAATAAAATAAAATAAAATTGATGAAACATTTAGGAATCAATTTCTTACAATCATGTATTATTATATAAATTAGTTGATATTAATTGACGGTAAAAAATAAATGATTGTTTTCATTCAATATTTAGGGTTTAATAATAAAACAAATTTATTAATTTAAAAAAAGTGAATACGTGTTATTTAAAAAAAGGTAAAGTAAACCCATGTGGTTTTTTCAAATGCATGAACACTTCCTTTTGGTTTGAAAATAGCAAATCACACCATTGTGGTTCCAAATTTTTCAATCAAACCCTTCCCCTTCAATGTCATTAATTTTATTTTTAATCATAACTTCTCCCGTTTGTTGTTTGGATGATTCAAGATGTTTTGGAATCCTCATTTTGGTCTCTACGCTATGGTCACTTCAAACTTTCAAATCACTAAAAACCAAAAAGAGTTAACGGTGTCAATCATACCTAGTTTTTGATGTCAATCAACTCTTTTTATTTATTAATCATTCCGGTGACTATTATATAGATCCCGAAATTAAGATTCCAAAATAAATATTCTTGAATCACCCAAATCGGAGTTCAAACGAAAAAGGTTATGGCTAAAATAAAAATTTTGACATTAAAGAGGAGGGGTTTGATTGAAAATTTTGGAACCACTACAGTGATTTACCATTTTCAAACCACAAAGGGTGTTCATGCTTTGAAAAAACCACAGGGTCTCATTTGCATTTTACCCTAAAAAAATGTTGTATTTGGAATTAGCTTGAAAAAAGTACTATAAAGTAAAATTTATTTAAATTAGTTAGTGTATTATTTTGAACATTCTTTTAAATTTTAATTTATGTATAATATATTGAGTTTCTTTTAAAAAAATATTTTTGATTTAAAAAATATGTATATTTTTTTAATTAAAATTGAACATATTTTTTTAATTTAATTATGTATAATATATTGAGTTTCTTTAAAAAATATTTTTGATTTAAAAATATGTATTTTTTTTTTTTAATTAAAAAATATTTTTTTAATTTTATCTTGTTCACCTTTATAACCTAAAATTAAAATACTCATAATATATTTTTTTCCCTATCTAAAAATACCAAATGTACAAAATTGGGGAGAGTTTAATTAAATGTAACTCAATAATGCCAATGTTAAATAATAGTCGGATTTTTTTATGCAAATTTTTCAACTTAGGAACTTTGCCTCATAAGCCCCCTAAGTGCCGCACGAGCGTGCTATAAAAAATCATTTCGTGACAATGTGCTTAATTATGAGTTTTTGTTAAAAAAAAAAAAAAACCTCTTTAATTTCTAGATAGTCGTATTTTTATACAAATTTTTCAATTTTATTGTTTCCTAAATATGCGTAATTTTTAAAACTAAAATTATTGTTAAACAAATATTATTTATTTATTTATCACAGTTGAAAAAAAGGCACCCATCAAGATTTTCAAAATTCTAGCATAATGCACTCGAACGATATTTCTCTCTTTATTTGAATGTTTACTATACTTGTTAAGTTAATTATTCATTGATTTACTTACCATAATCACTGGATCATATAACTAAATTATTAATTTATTTATCATCGTCAAATATAAATCTTTCACAAAATGAATTTTTATTTGAAAAAATTAGAATTGAAACTAAAACATTACAACACGATAATGTCGGATAACATGTCTAGATATCTAAAAAAGAATGGGTTTCGGAAACTTAAGTTTGATGTGTACGAATTTTAATTTAATTAGTCAGATATTTACTCAATTTTTTTGAGATCGAAAATTCGAGTTTCTCTATCAATTTAATATAATATCTTTAAAAAAATATATAAATCTGATTATGAACCCGACTCAATCAAAATCACTCGGTTGTACCAAAGCCCTCTTAAATATTTCACTCGAATCAGAAATCGACACATCGTCCAACGTTAATTCGACATAATACGATCTGTCACGCACTCAGCACCAAACGACAAATCGTAATGAAATTCATCGCCGATCGCCGTCCGATAGAAAAAACTGCAGCCAGCTAGAACTCGAGCTTTCCAATTCTAGCTCAAAACGCATTCGTATCGTAACGTTCGAGATTTTTCACAAAAAGAGAAAGAAACAGAAAAGTTGAGCTTTAGCTTTGGTTTTGGTTTTGGTTTTGTATAATCAAGAAGATGACCAAGGAAGAATTCCTCAGAGAATTCGGTGAAGATTACGGCTATCCCGCCGGTCTCAAGACCGTCGATGAAATTCGAGCCACTGAATTTAAGCGCCTCGCCGGTAATATTTCAATCTTCTGGGAAACTGTTCAATAATCAATTTGTAGTAATTCCTTTAATAGTAGACTAAAGGAAGTATTTTATTTGTTTTTAAAGTGAGCATTTTGAATTTATCATATTATTTTACTTCCTGTTTTTTTCCTTTTCTCTGTTTGGTATGAAAACTGTTTAATTGAGAGAATGTTTAGCATTTTCTTATTCGTTTTCGTCTCGGAATCTTGGTAGGTATGGTGTATTTGGATCATGCAGGAGCAACTTTGTATTCTGAATTACAAATGGAAGCTATATTTAAAGATTTCACTTCTAATGTTTATGGAAATCCTCGTATCCTTCTGTGAGTGTGCGGGCCACCTTGTACGCACCTTAACTAATCTCACGGGATATTCACACGACCCTATAAATTTTCAATGAATTACTTTCACTTTGATTCTCTTTGAGCTCTATGATTCAGACAAAGAAGGCTTATCAAGTGCAAATAGGAAATAATTGCATTCTCGACTAATTTCTATTATTACATATTTGTCGTCTAAGAATCATGTTTGAATTCAGTGAAAAATTACTTTATCCAGGTTAATTTTGGCTATGCCGAATGAATATGTGGTTTACACTTTACTTTACTACTCCATGGTTTTTGGCTTCATCCTCTTTTCACATTGAAGTTGAGTTTTCATTCTGTGTTGCATGATTTTGTTACTTCAATTTGAATTACCTTAAGCTATAGTAAGATAGCCAAAGTGATTCTAGCTTCTCTACTTCTGACATCATAAGGGATGCTCGGCAACAGGTAATGTGTTTTAATCCTTATTCGCTTTATTTCCCGTCCAAAGAAAATATTTATCCTCTGTAATGAAATTATTTTAGCTTATTATGCCTGATAAACACAGTCATAAAAAAAATTAAATCGAGTAAAAGTTTGAATTTATTACATGTGGATAGGTAGGAGGGAGCTTCGTGAGTACATACTGATCTAGATTTCTGCATGTGTTATGGTTTCCATTGTATTTGTAACCAACGGCAATTTTGGCATTTTCAAATTTCTAGAAAGAATGTTGTGGAATGCAGGTCCTTGACTATTTCAAAGCATCTCCTAAAGACTACAAATGCATATTTACTTCTGGTGCAACGGCAGCGCTAAAACTAGTTGGCGAAGCCTTCCCATGGAGTAATCAGAGCAGTTTTGCATACACAATGGAGAATCATAACAGTGTTCTTGGAATCAGGGAGTATCCTTCTGGGTGACTTCTGTTTGATATTACTTTCATGTGGACACTTTTGGCTACCTTTATTTTGTATGTTTTGTGTATTTTCAGGCATTTTAAATAAAACAACATTAATGAACTGTTAACATTGTGATTTTCCAAGTTATTAATGGTAAATTTTTTTATGTTATGTATTCTCAGGTAATTCCATTGTTTTTATGTGACAACGTGTATATTTGAATTGGATGCTTATGTCTATTCTGTGTAAGATGTCAATATGCTATCTGCTGTGAATTTTTTAACCTCTATTTATTCAATTATTTTTTAATACTCTCATTTTGTAGTTTATGATTCCTTAATAATATAAGATATGCTCTTGGACAAGGAGCTCAAGCCTATGCCGTAGACATTGAAGATGCAGATTATGATGCATCCAGAGGCAATTTTGCATCTATCCGAGTTAGAAAGCACCAAATGCTAAGGAAAAATGAAGCCAAGTTCCTGGATAAAGATCAAACAGGTTTGTATTAGGTTGTAATTGTACGACTCATGTTTAATGTGCACTAGCTGAGAAGTCAACGTTCCTAGTCCATCTTCTGTGGTTGTTTTGAAAGCTTATTTGAAATTTCTTGGTCTTTAATGTGTTCTGGATTGTTAGCGTGAAGGTCATTAAAGTTTCATTGGGCTTCTCCTGGATGTTTATGTTTTTGACCTGTTTCGTATGTTTAATATGACAATTGGTTGAAATGACTTATATGACAATTGGTTGAGAGAAGCTAAAGAGATTAAGTGTGTAGATAGGTATTAATGAGAGAAAGCATGTTTATAGTGGGATTAGTGAAGGGAAGTATGTATGTAGAGAGAAATTAGTGAGTGATAATATGCGTATTGAGAGATATAAGTGAGCGTGTGTATAAAAGAAGCTAATAAAAGAAAGTGTGTGTAGAGAGCGAAGGGTGAGAGAAAGTATGTGTAGAAAGAGGCTGGTGAGAAAAAGTGTGTATGGAGAGGTTTAGCTATACTATAGAACATGTAAGCCTGAAACAAACCACTTCTAAATGCTTTTGTTTTTTTTTCGAACGTGATTTATAGATTGCAACTAATGATGACTGTTTTATGGAGGAAATGGTTTTGACTATGCATTTTGCCATGTTTAAAAGTAAACTAAACAAAAACATACCTGAAGAATAGGGATTGAGGTATGAGTCTATGACTTATGAGTTGGAGTTGTGTTGATAGGTCTTTGCTGCCTCTACAAACTTTGGTGCAATGATCATCAGATGCCTTTGGTTCCTGTCAGACTCGTTTCCATCTGGTTTACTAACTTCCTGAGTCATGACCTGCATCCATTTTCTTTCTCCTTGGTTTTTAATTCTGTCCACATGACAGATCCCAATAAATGATATAAATGTATGGACTGCTTGATTTTTGTGTTAACAAGATGACTGCATTACACGATCTTAACTTTGGCACATCTTTGTTATATTTATTTGAGGTATAGAGAATTCAGTGCTCATTATACTTTTACTTCAGAATATTTGATTTATTTATGATCTTAATGCTGATAACATTAATTTTTTGACACTGTTATAGTTACTTCAGCTTTATTTTGCATCTTGTGCAGGTGGTGCATATAATTTGTTTGCCTTCCCCTCAGAGTGCAATTTCTCTGGTTTGAAATTCAGCCTTGAATTGGTGAAGATTGTTAAGGAAGATTTGATTAGCTATGTTGATGACTCTCCACCTATTAAGTAATTAATCCCTTAATTTCTTTCTCAAGTTACCAATTTTGATTGTATTCCCCATCACACTGCGAGTCTTCAGTACAAAAATATCTATAGCACAATTTGAAATTTGGGCAAAGTAAGTTCAATCTTCTGAAAAATGGAGCCAATATTATCTGATGCATTTACACTGGATAAAGATACTTTTGTGCAGTCTTTTTTTCTTGATACATTCTTGTTCTTGATAGGTATTGAAATACAAAATTTGAATCCTTTTTTTTATCTCATTGAGAATATATTATTTTTAATTGCTTGCATATTGTTAACTCACCACTAGACTCAGTTTAAGCTGTTAGGTTAAGACAAATTTAACTTTTTGTAGTTATTCCCAAACACTCCTCTTCACATGTGGGAATGGACATTAACAAAGGCCCAACATGTAAATTATTAATACATAGGAGCAAATAACATGATAGAGTTTGAACTAAGAACCTTTTGCTCTGATATGATAATAAACTATCAGTATGCCTAAAAGTTGAAGCTGTAATCTAACCTTTTCAAGGTAACCCAACACATGATATATGCATAACTTTTGGCTAACCTAAAGATATAGGATTTTCTTGGAGATGTATGACAAATTCTTTTCATTCCTCTAGATTATTGTTATTGGCCTATGTTTGTTTGAATTTACATATGTTTCGTTTTTATATGATAGTAGTGGACAATGGAAGGTCTTGATTGATGCTGCAAAAGGAAGTGCCACAGAACCACCGGATTTATCAAAGTACCCGGCTGATTTTGTTGTCATCTCCTTCTATAAGGTATGCATGAAATATTTTGAATTTTTTGAGAAACCACTACCTTACTGTTCATGCTTTTTTTTTTAATCATATTAGTCATTTCTTTATTTTCTTTTGAACTAGCTGTTTGGGTATCCAACTGGACTTGGAGCTCTCATAGTTCATACTGGTAAGTGTCTCTTGCATAAAAAATTGTATTCTCTTATGTTACGTCATTGACACGGTGTTGAAGTTTATTCACCTGGTTAGTGTTCACAAAAATCTCTCCCTCCTAATGTTTATATTCTCTTTAAGAACTTGATGAAAATTATTGAAGTTTATTCAATAGGTTAGTTCCATGTACCTGAAAACTCTCTTCTTTAATTCTTTATGACAGTATCATTACACTACACCTTTCATTTCCTTGTGTTTTCAATGAGTTTTTATATGAAAATAAATACAATATCTGATTCTCAGATGAAGAGATGTCCAAGAAAGCAGATAGTCATCAGCAAGTTCATATTTTTCTTAGGTTGTGGAAAACTGATTGTTGGTGGAAATTGAACTTCACATCTGTGATCCACCAGCATTTTGTTGATATTATCTTTTCTACTATGATTTAATGCACTCTATCTCTCCCTATCTCTTTCTCCGTGCACTCGTGAGCTGTGCATCATGCAATTGTGTTAAGAAAATTATAAGGTTGTTGAAAAGGGTTTTAATTTTTCTTTTTACCATTTTAATACTGCAGATGCTGCCAAGTTGTTGAAGAAGACATACTTTAGTGGAGGTTTGTGTTTAGGTATATTATCTTATCCGAGAACTTATTTTTTGCACAAGTTGAGACATTTTTTTTAACTATATAGGCACAGTTGCTGCTTCAATTGCTGACATTGATTATATCAAAAGAAGAGAAGGCCTCGAGGAGCTCTTTGAAGATGGTACAATCTCATTCCTGAGCATAGCATCTATACGCCATGGGTTCAAAGTTCTAAATTCCTTAACTATGCCTGCAATATCTCGGTATGCTAAATTGATAACTGTAAGAATTCTGTTCGTTCATCACCATTCTTTGGCTAATATATTTACATTCTGAGAAAATTATTTCATTCTTGGAATTGGAACTTATGCAGTTTACTGCTTCTAAAATTGCTTGATGTTTTATTATGGTTTTACATGTGTTACAAGAAAGCTTCATGTGCAACTGTTTTGTAATTTTTTTTTGGTAAAAAACAGTGCTTTTCATTAAAGTATGAAAAAGCCTCAAAAAGGCAAAGGAAGAACTACAAAAAAGCCTCCCAATTAAAAGCTATACTAGATGGAGCATAATTACAAAAAAATTTACAATTTGCACTCCAAATGGAGGCATTAAGGACACTCCCCTCCCACACATCCTCCCAAGGCTTGCATATATCATTGAAGATACGACTATTACGCTCAAGCCAAATATTCCACAAAATAGCTCTAACCGCGTTATCCCAAAGGACTCTTTTTTTTCCTTTAAGCAAAGAACCTCCCAAGAGAGCAAGCACATTAGTTTTAGGGTTCTTATGACCAACCCAGTGCATATTAAACATCAAAAAGAGACGCTCCCAAATCTTCATTGCAAAGCTGCACCCAAAAAGAAGATGTCCAGTAGTCTCCGAGCTGCTTCTACAAAGGCAGCACCAATCCGGCTTGAGGTTGAGCCAGGGTCTTCTAGCTTGCAATCTATGATTAGAATTGATACCATCATTAAGAATCAGCCAAAGGAAAACCTTAACTTTCTTAGGGAACTTGTCCTGCCAAATGAGAGTAAAGGAATTATCCTTCATTTTCCCAGAAAAATCCCAAAGAAGGTTGAGAGCCGAGCTGCAAGAGAAGCCATTGGAGACATCCGGAGACCACACTCTTCTATCATCCTAAAAGTTAGGCTTAATTGGATCCAAAAGGGCTAGCAAGGACAAGAACTCCTCCACCTCCCAATCATTCAAATTTCTTCTCAAGGCAATAGACCATGCATTAGCCTCCTGACACCGAAGTTGCTAATGAATGGGACTTTAAAGTAGCAATAGAAAATATGTTGGGAAATTGAGAAGCTAAAGTAGAGTTACCAATCCAAATATCATCCCAAAACAGAGTCTTACACCCATTGCCGATAACAAAAGAACAATTGGAAGACATTAAAGAATTAAGCTTGTAAATAGCCTTCCACGGGCTTCTATTAATGCAACGGGGATTAATCTTAGAGCTCCAACCACCAAAATCAACTCCATGAATACCAGCTATGACTTTATGCCAAAGAAGATGGGACTCAATGGGGAACCTCCAAAGCCATTTAAGAAGCGGCGCCTCATTCTTCTTAGTTAAGCCACCAAAAGCCAGGACCTCCTCTATTGAAAGGTGGGGGGGATAAGATCCCATTTGACCAAGTGATCACCCCATCACAAGACCTTCCCAAAAAAACTTTCTAAGAGACTTATCAATGCGCTTGGCAACTTGGACAGGAACCTTGAAAACAGACAGGAAATAAGTAGGCAAGCTACCGAGGACCGAATGCACCAAGGTGAGCCTACCACCTCTCGAGATAAGCAGCTTCCTCCATTTAGAAATCCTTTTGTCTATCTTGTCCACAACCGGGTCCCAAAAAGCCAAGGAGTTGGGGTTACCACCAAGGGGCAAACCAAGGTAGCTTAAGGGGAGAGAGCTTTCCACAAACCCAAAAAGACCAGCCACCCTTTGAGAATCAGCGAAGTGAGATTAATACCCACCACCGAGGACTTGAGCTTGTTTACATTAATCCCTGAACTTTGATTCAAACAACTCCACGACTCTAGCAAGGTTGGAGAGGTGAGCCATATTAAAATAGGAAAACAACAAAGTGTCATCCGCAAATTGTAAATGAGAAACCTCAATATTGCCACCGCAAGACCCTTGATCCGATTCTGGGCTTGATTAGTCATGAGAAGCCTCACCGAAACTATCACCACTAAGAGGAAAAGAAAAGGGGAGAGAGGTCACCTTGCCTTAACCCCCTAGAAGCTTTGAACATGCCTCTAGCCTTGCCATTGATGAGAATTGAGAAGTTGACACTACTGACACAACCCTTCATCCATCTACACCACTTTGAAGAAAAACCCTTCTTCTTAAGGATTTGGAGCAAGAAGCTCCAATCAACACTATCATAAGCTTTTTCTAAATCCATCTTCACCACCACCCCTTGACCCTTACTTCTTCTAACTTCCTCCACAAGCTCATTAGCCACAAGAATAGAATCCACAACTGTCTTCCTCCAATGAAGGCATTCGATAAATAGAGATAGTTGAGGGGAGCACCGGTTCCATCTATCTGCAAGGACTTTTGCTAAGATTTTATACAAACAAGTGGTAAGACTAATAGGTTGAAAGTCCGTAATGACCCGAGCATCGATCTTCTTTGGAATGAGAGCTATAAAAGTTGCATTCACACTAGCATTGATTATACCATTCTCAAAAAACTCATGAAACACCATCATTAAATCGATTTGATGATGTTCCAAGATTTTTTAAAGAATTCCAACTGTAAAACCATCAGGGCCTGGGGGTCTTGTTGATTCCAAGATCGGAGATAGCCTTAAAAACCTCCTCCTCATTAAAAGGCTTGACTAAACTCAAGTTCTCCTCCCTAGAGATAGGTTCCCAATCGTAACATTCCACAGGAGCCTAGAGCGCCCTTCTTAGTGAACAATCGAACGAAGAACTCAATAAACTCCTTCTCAACCGCTTGATCATTCATTAAAAGATTGCCCAACTGGCCCACCACTTGATTGATAAAATTCTTCTTCCTTCTCCCATTGATAGAGTTATGGAAGACTTTAGAGTTTTCATCACCCCCTTTGATCCAAGTGAGCTTGTTTTTTTTTGCCCGGAAAATAGATTCTTTCACCACCACATCTAACAAAGCTGCTCTCAAGTTAAATCTCTCAATCTTTTGGTCGTGGCTCAGAGTCCCTGCCTCATCTAGATCATCAAGAATCTGGATATCCCGTTGCAAGGCCGACTTTTGAGAGAGAATATTCCCATAGACTTCTTTATTCCATTCCTTTAACTTATCTTTCAGCTTCTTCAACTTGACCATGAAGGAGTGCCCCGCCCAAAGGTCATTATCAAAGGAAGCCCACCACTGACTTAAAGTCTCTTGAAAGAGCTTATGCTCCAGCCACATATTTTCGAATCTAAAAGGAGAGGGTCCCCAATTAAAGTTACCCGTAAGAATAAGAAGGGGAAAGTGATCCGACGTGGGTCTAATTAATCTTTCAAGACGAACATCGGGGAAATGAGGTAGCCAGCTTGAAGACACAAGTACTCTGTCGATGCGAGTATGCACTGTTGCATCCCTGAGATTGGACCAAGTAAACTTCCCATTTATCATAGGGAGGTCTTCTAGAGAAAGATCGTCAATAATCTTGTTAAAGTCACGCATACTTCTAGTCAAACGACCCCCTGTCGATTTTTCAGAAATCCTCCTAATAACATTAAAGTCACCACCTAAAATCCACTGGCCTGAGCACAAACCACCAAGCGCTGCCAATTCAAACCAAAAATCGCCTCTGTCCCTCTTATGGTTAGGGCCATACACACCAGTCAACCAAAAAGAGGAAGAGTCAGCAAGAGAGACCTTTAAGGAGAGCGAAAACACCCCTAGATGAGCCTCCACAACAGAAAAGCTAGGGTCAGACCACATAATGAGGATGCCCCCTTTAGTACCATCCGCATCTAAAGCCACCCAACCAACATACCTACTACTCCAAATAGACTTGATAATGAATCTATCCATCTTAGCAATTTTAGTTTCCTGTAGAATGACAAAGTCAGGGTCATGACTACGGATTAAGTCTCTAATCAGGCTTCTTTTTGACCTTGCCCCTAGGCCTCTTACATTCCAAAAGAGAATCTTCATGTACAACCCACATTGACCCTTTGGAGAGAAGACTTACTAGCCTTGGATCCCTCGTAGTTGACAGAACTTTTAAGACCATCCAGCTCTCTTTTTCCTTTATTATTGGAGTCTTAAGAATCTTGGTAGGGTTGCATTTCGAGATAGGAGCAATAAGGGCATCTGTAGATCGAAGCCAATCTGCCAAAGTAAATCTTCTTAATCCTCCACAATCAACAAACTCGATAAAAGTGCCCTCACTTATCTCTGAAGCTTCTGGAGAAACCACCAAGAGGGTTGAAGTCTCTGAATTAGCTTGCTGAATACTACGCCTAGCCTTAGACTTCTTCTTTTTTCGATGGATGATAGTAGCTTCAGTAGCTTTAAGCCACTCCTCTAAGGGCAATCTCATCATCCCCTTGAGGTCTTTGAAAATAATAAAAGACCCCATCTCCTTCTCCATCACCACATCTGAAGCGACTATGGCACAGTCCTCAACAGCAGTGTCGAGTTGAAAACCCTCTTGACTCTCTTGAATTTCTGGAACAAGCACGCTTTCCTGGGAGAGGCAAATATCAAACCCCCTACTAGAATCCGCTGTATTACAGTCATCCTCATGATGTTCTAAATCATAAAGTTTGTTAATAAACAAAGCCTCGGAAGGACCTTCCTGAGGATGAGTCTTCAAGCTATCTTCCCCTTCCACACTCTCAGCGGGAGGACTAGAATAATAAAACTCTGGGTCTGAATCTGAGTCATGGCCTTTAGAGTACTCATTAGTATATTTTATCTCACCACTTCTAAACAAAATGCGTGTGGGAGTCACATTCCTAGGGTGTTTCTTTTTAGAAAGACTATTGTCAGTCTCCAAAGCTGGAAAAGTAGACTTTTCCTTCTCTACTTTTTCTGAACGCATACCGCCATCCACAAATTTCGAAGGAGGGGTCTGTTGGCCAGCCACCCTAGAGTTCAACTGTAGACTCTTATCAGACTGAAAATTCAAAATTTCCTCCTCGAAACCCTCAAAAAGGTGATCAGAGTCCTCACCAACCCTTTCACATGTCTTGTCAAACTCCTTACTCGAGTTTCCCACCTCAAAAGTGGTGTTTTCCCCCAAAAACAGTCTGGCAGAACTATTTTGCAGACAGTGCTCTGACGCAGCCGCCGATGGCAGAGAAGGAGGGAACTGTTGAGGGACAGTAAAGGACTGTTGATGAACAGGATTCGTAGGCAGACTTTTACCCATATCTTTCCAGCTGTCTCTCAGAGTATCCATAGGATAAGGACCACCTTTACCATCCTCTCCGGTGAAGTGAGAGGCCTTCTTCCGATGGGGAAAACCATGATTTGCCGGCGAGAATTTTTCCAACAACTTCCAATCTTCAAACGCCACCACATTGGCTATGAAACCAAAGCCCTCTGAGTTCATAACTTCTATTTCTGCCGGGATAAAACCACAAGTATTAGCTCTAACCTTGATGACAGCTTCGAAGCAACCAACCCTGCTTAGGGTATTATTAGAGCACTTAATAAAACCACCACACAAATCTCCAATAACCCTGAAAACATCCAATCCCCAATAAATGAGGGGGATATTTCTCACCTTGACCCAACCACCATAGGAGGGCAATAAATCCATTCTGCTATGAATGGAGCTATCCCAAAAATTAAACTTTAAAGTGATTCCTTTATAGGTGGACCAATGTTGACTGGTGCATAACTTTAAAGCCATCTCAACACTAGGGCATTTTAAGAGAGCTTTATCAGGGTGAAAGGGATTTATTTCAAATCTCTCAATTCCAGACCATAACTTAATGTTCAGAAGCACTTTCCCCCAATCATCATGAAAGCATCTCCTTATAACTACAATGGTGTCACTAAGGT
This sequence comes from Gynostemma pentaphyllum, assembly GCA_028015215.1. NCBI lineage: Eukaryota > Viridiplantae > Streptophyta > Magnoliopsida > Cucurbitales > Cucurbitaceae > Gynostemma > Gynostemma pentaphyllum. The sequence goes on from CM051355.1 coordinate 18,136,882, forward strand.
TAAGGGGGAGGATATCCGACCAAAGTCTTCGATATCCTTAGGAACCAGGAGGTTGGCTTACACCTTGGCTTCTTTCTGACCTCCTTTAGAGGTTTAGTCTTCACAGCTTCAGAAAGGTCGTAGCTCTTCTAATGAAGGCTTGCTTCATGGGCTTAGTCTTGGATAGCACCTCCTCTTCTTTAATCTCATAGTTTCCATCTATCAGGTTAGTAAACTTTCTCCAACCCTGATTGTTGACCCCCGCAGGGATAAATAAGTTGGACTTTTCTCCATTCGAGGACACCTTATAGACATCAGCAAAAGTCCCTCTCCTATTAGTAACTTTATGAACCCAAACAGTGCCATTGTCACATTGTCGTTGCATAAAAAATTTATGGTTGTTGGGTCTATCTATCAACATATCGATAGCATCTCTAATCCAAGCCACCATTTGGGGTTCTAAAGAGATAGCAAACCATTTGTCTCTATTTTTTTCTCTTAAGAGAACTTTCCCCTTCTTAGTTATCTTATCAGGGCCGATGAAGAAAATTTTGTTATCTATTCTACATCTACTCTCTATGGAGAAAGCCATGAGCCACCAGCTAGGAAGCCGCTAAAGACATCCGGTGAAGAAAAAGTAAAGGAAAGGGAGTAAGGTAACAAGAAAGGGATCAGAGAAGACAAGGGTGACAAGGATGACACCCTGGCCGGCGGGAAGGGGAGGGGCAGCCTCCTCCGGTGTGAAAGACACCGGGGGGCTTCAAAAGGGACTTTCCTCGATAACAGTGTCTGAGAGCTTTTTCCTTAGGGACTTTTTGAAACGCCTGTTTTGTAATTTAGACTATATTTTTAATTTGCTCAAATTATTTGCATATTATCTATTGGAAGAGCAGTTTTATCTGGTTCATGTATCTGTTGTAGAGTTGATCTTCTTTCAGGGTGTTTTATAAAATGCCTTTTCCTGTTTGTGCCGCTATATTTTATCCCTGCAATTGAGGTTTCCTTTGTATTTAATATCTTATTCAGTGGTGATGTGCATATTTTGCCTATCATTACATCCTTAAATATTGCTTGCTTCTAATGATATTTTATTGTTACATTTGTTTTTTATCCACTGAATATCTTCTAAAGCATTCAACATCTTTAACTAAAGGCACACTTCATCTCTTGCCACATACTTGAGGAATATTCTTGTGGCCTTGAGGCATGAAAATGGAACCAGTGTATGCACATTCTATGGAAGTCGCTCTTCTAAGGTTAGCTTTTTACTACAAAGTTTTGGTTGGTTCAAGCTTTTCTGAAAAGTTCTATAGTGTTAGCGATGGAAATATGCATTCATATTAATCAACTATTGGTTCACTTTCGATTTAATGTATGTCATCTATTTCATTATCGCATAACCAGAAGCAGTATAATTTGCAAGGATCCCTACCATGTATTCATTTTTCTTTTGCTAGATACTGTGTAATGAAATGGGTCCTGTAGTCTCATTCAACTTGAGTCGATCAGATGGATCGTGGGTTGGACACCGTGAAGTTGAAAAACTAGCCTCTTTGTCTGGGATTCAGCTACGGGTAAATTTCTGCAATATGCTGTTTAAGTTTTACATTTTAATTTGTAGTTCAAAACTATCGCTAATCAATTTTTCATTGACTATTCTCATTTGATATTTTTTCTTCTTGATTCCTCCCGTGATAAATGTGACGGTTGATAACTTTATGCTATAAAGACACTTAAGACAGAGGCATTTCCTTAAGCTGTTGTTTTTTCACCCACTCTAGTATGTTGGAAACATTTATGCATGTTATACTGAATCATATTCAAACTTGTGCATCTGTGTTAGAATGTTCACTTTGTACCAGGGTGAAAATTGATTATTAAAAAAATATTGTGATAAGAAATTTCTACTCAAATAATTTTGGTATCATACTGGCCATATCTTCATCTGCTTTCCTGTGTAGACAGGATGCTTTTGTAATCCTGGTGCGTGTGCAAAGCATCTTGGCCTATCTCATTCAGATCTTCTTACAAATATTGAGGTAAGTCTTTTTCTTCCTACTTTATCTGTGGTTATTGCATGAATGTTTCAAGTTCATTTGCTCGTCTCCTACAATTTCTCATGTTCATATCCTTATTAATTGACTACTTGGTTCAGGCAGGCCATGTCTGCTGGGATGATCATGATATAATTAATGGAAAACCAACCGGTGCAGTGAGAGTATCCTTGGGTTACATGTCAACATATGAAGATGTCAAGGTAGAGCATAATATTGGTTTCCTGTTCTATCAACTCTTCTGGTCTTTTGACGTAGTTCAAACATTATAATTTTTTTTAAATATGAAACGAAAAAAAAAAATTAAAAGGAAAAAATGCAAAAATGCAAAAAAGACCCATGTGGTTTTGGTCAAAGACAAACACACCCCCTCTAGTTTGAAAATGAATATTTATACCCCTATAGTTTCAAAATTGTACAAATTGACCCCTCCCATCTACGCCGTTAATTTTCTTTTAGCATAACTTTTTCGTTTGAACTTCGATTTGAATGATTCAAGATGTTATGGAATCCTCATTTTGAGCTCTACGTTGTAGTCACCAAAAATTTCTAAATCATCACTACATAAAAGTGTTTACGACTTCAACCTGATCGAATATTTTGATGATGATAACTATTTTATACACTGATGATTTCTAAGTTTTTAAGTGACTACAACGTAGAGCTCGAAACGAGGATTTCATAACATCTTGAATCATTCAAATCGGAGTTCAAACGAAAAAGTTATGACTAAAAGAAAATCAACGGCGTAGAGGGGATGGGTCATGACATTTGTACAATTGTGAAACTATAGGGGTATAAATATTCATTTTCAAACTATAGGGGGTGTGTTTGTCTTTGACCAAAACCATATGGGTGTTTTTTGCATTTTGCCCTAGTTAAAATAATCTTTTTGGATTAAGGAACTTTGAATATTGTTAGCTTGAGAAACACTTAGACTCTTAGGGTTAGATACATAACTCTGATTTATGATTTCATTTTGGTTTTCTCATACAAAATTCTTTGTTTTTCAAATAGCAGAAATTCATTGATTTTGTGACAAGTTCCTTTGTCTCGTTGCCAAATTATGCTAGTCATGGATTACAATTTTGTGGGATGTCCATTCCTTTCACTGAAACAGGTGATTTTTCAATCACTCTCTCAGTTCTAAGATCATTGAAATTCAATTCAAACACATGTTCCTATCCATCACTCAATTTTTTGTTATTTTAAATGTGATTTTTTTAGATCCACATACTGGATGATTTGTAGGTTTTTTGTGGCAACTTGAATTGGACTTGTCCTACGAAAGTTCCAAAGCTGGGATAATGCAACCTTTCAACTGCAGTGACTATTAAGGATAGTTTGCATTTTGGGTCTTCAATGTAGATTTCAGACTTTTAATTTGTCTGATTTGTAAAACTGGGAACAAAAATCCATGTGCTGTTAACATCTTTCTTTGTAGATCCGTACCAAGTTTAATTTGGGTATTAATGAAGCATTTTCCTTTTTTTCTTTTTAACTAAAGATGTTTACGGCTGAAGTATTATTGAGCAGCTTTATTTATGCTGCATGGTTCCCCGTACATTTTCATGATCATAAAATACTGAGCCGCAGCCCAGCTTTGATTATATTTCTATTTGCATTCTGTTTGTGATTTCCTTTTCATGTCTTAATTTATCGCAGGTCTTCAGAGAAGATATTCAGCCTCTGGATTTTACCTCAAGTCTATTACTGTTTATCCAATAAAATCATGTGCAGGCTTCAGCTTGGATAGATGGCCTTTAAGCAGTAAAGGTATTCATTCACTTCTATTTTTTTTTTAATTTTTTTTTTATAGATATCGTTAACTTCAAGAAAATCTTTAAAAGAATCTTGGTCATGGCATGATGCCCCTCTAGGAGGAGGGATTTTTAAATCCGTAGGGACTAGGAGTAGGAGCTAAATTTACTCAATAATGATCTGGTTGATGAAATTTGGGAAAAGACAATGAATAAGATAGCATTGATTAAAGTAAAATGTCTGGTCAGAAGCTTGAGGCAATGTTTTGTTTATTATGACAGGAAACTACATAAATGGTGTCAGTTATGTGTATGTCCAACGCTTACATGAAATTTTATGGGCATGTATGCCAATGATTACAATTCGAGTGTAGTTTTACTAAATTATTCGTAATTTAGAAATTTCTATATATTGCCTGTTGACTTTCAATAGGGCTTCTTCATGATCGGGAGTGGCTAGTTCAAAGCCTGACTGGTGAAATTCTTACACAAAAGAAGGTAAAACTTTCTTCTTTGATATCTTTCATTGGTCCTTGACTCCTTGTTACTTGAACTCTCAATAAGTTGTGTGTTTCATACTCCCTTCTAACTTCTAACGTTATAATTTCTGATATTATTTAGATGTTGTACTTGGCCTCTTGTTGTTGATATCGATAATCAAGTTCAAATTCATCTGAAATTGGTTTCTTAGGTTCCAGAAATGTGCCTTGTGCGTACTTTTATTGACCTCAGTCAGGGAATATTGTTCATTGACTCCCCACGTTGCAAAGAGAGACTGCAGATCCCCCTGAATTCAGATCCTTGTAATGGCAAGAGAGAAGAAATACGTTTACATGGTCAGATGTGAGTAAGACAATGCGATACATTCTGGAATTTTAACTGTGATTTTTGTTCCAGAATGTTGGAAGGATTTTGAAATTATGGAGTTCGCTTATATTAGTCCATTTTCTTTTGAGCTTTTAAGATTGGAATTAATTTTTTTTCTTCTAATGCTAAGATATCGAGTCCAGGGTTATGGCAAGGAAGTTGATGATTGGTTTAAAGCTGCAATTGGCCGACCATGTACTTTGTTGCGCTATTTAAGTGCTAGTCGTTTCAGCCTGGATAAGAGAGAAGGTCTTGGTACCTGTAGAGAATTGCGGACGTGTTTGAATTTTCCCAATGAAGCACAATTCTTATTGATATCTGAGGAGAGTGTTTCAGACCTCAATGAAAGATTAAATTCAAGTACGTATTGACAATATGATACGTGCAATTCGATTATGAAGCTTTTCTAGTTATAATTTTTTGGTCCTGGTTACAATTTTACATCTGTTTGTTATGCCTATAAAGATTTTTAATCAATTCACTACGATTTATATGTGGGCGAGTGTCATTGAAACGCTAGATTGGGTGATCTTAAGTTCACTATTTAAGCAGATGCACGAAAAGACGTTCATATAGCATCAATTCGAGTTGATCCTATGAGATTCAGGCCAAATTTTGTCATATCTGGAGGCAGACCATATGCTGAAGATGAGTGGACAAATATTAAAGTTGGCAACAATAAGCACTTCAGAGTAAGGTTCCCCCCTCATAACCTAATTCTGCTGAATTTCGAAATATAAATTTGTTGGAAAATCATAGAGATTAGTGATTAACCTTGCTTGATGGTATCGGACAAAGCTCATGTGATGTTTACTTCTCTATCATTGAACCATGTAACTTGATATTTCAAATCTGTCTATAAGTTGTTACGTTTCAATTCAATTGTAGATTCAAAACAAATCACTTGGTTCCTCGAGACCATCAAAACTACCGCCGTGGTGCCTTTGATTTGACCATATGTGAAATATGTACAAGCATGTTATCATATCGCACTGGTTTTAACGTCTCTTTATATTTTCAGTCTTTAGGTGGATGTAACCGTTGTCAGATGATTAATTTTGTTCTCGACGCCGAACGGGTCTTGAAGACGAATGAACCTTTAGCTACTTTAGCATCATACCGGAGGGTGAAGGTTTGGAAACAAATTCTTTTGTTTTCTTAGTTACCGTAAATATTCAAATAATGCATTAGGTTAACAAATTCTTATTGAAGCAGGGGAAAATTTTGTTTGGCATATTGCTGAGATATGAATGTGAGGCTGAAGTTGGAGGACAGACTAATGAACTGTGGCTTGAGGCGGGAGAAAATATAATAATTCCAGATTCAGGATAACTTCTAGTTATTGTGAATGTACAGACAGAACTAAAAGAAAATAAGCAAAAAGGATAAATAAAACATAACAGATCTCTTGTATTTGTTCTTCGTCTTTGTTCTCATTTTTTTTTTAATATTGGATCTCTCGTTAATCTGCTAAGCATTCAGATTTTTTATTTTATTTTTAGATCTTATAATAAATTGGGAGAAGGGGACTCGCACCTTCAATCTCATGGGAAGGGAGCATGTGCCTAACCACTTGAGCTATGCTCGTGTTGGCCTAAACATTCAGAATTTGGACCAAATAGTTATTCAATATATTTATAATTTTTGTTTTAGAAAACAATAAACTCAGAATTAAAAAAAACAAAAAAAATCTTTGGCCTACATTATGTTTGAGTATTGTAGTATTATAATTTTTGCATCTGTTATTATCCTATTAAATTATACATTTTTTTTATTATATATTACATTAAGTTGAAAGTGGGGAGACTCGAACCTTCTTGAAAAGGGAATAAGTGTTTAACTAGTTGAACTTAGTCAAGTTGGCTATTAAATTATACATCTCTGATATCATTTTTTTGCCGTTATTGATTGATATATGTAGTGGTAGGTTTAAACCTCTCAGAGCATTCCCTTCTAATTTGTTAAAAAAAAAATTAACAAGAAAAACTATCATGTGGTATAAAATTATAATTGTCAAACCATCTCACACAGAGTGTAGTGTCAAGTTATTATTATTATTATTTAACTGCATAATTAATCATTAATATTGGAGTCTAAATTCATACATTTGAAAGATTTTTAAAAACCTTATTTTAAAACGTTCCATAGGTCTCTCTAAGTTTTGGCGGTAGGTTGAGCAAAGACTAAAACCAAAAGTTGTAGCTATCAAAATATCTGAGCAGATAATATTGATGTGATTTTTGGATCAATCTATTCTTCCGTAATCTAAAATATTGGTTTTTTTAGTATCCATTGAAAAGTCCAGTTTCTAGCCAGGGGTTCTTCATTCAACTCTCTCTAAAAACAATGCAAAATTTCGATTCAATGAATGAAGAAAGGTGCTGTCCCTTTTTGGGTCGTCACATGGGGAAGTTGAAATCTCAATCGTTTAGCCGCCTTAGTCATCCTCACAAATATAATATATATAAAAGCTTAAATTATTTGGTTTACATAAATTTAACCTTTGAACATCGTGAATTTGGATTGTTAAATCAAGGTTGTTAAAGTCTTGTTTGAATTTTGTAATACAATGAGTTAATGTAAAATATGTTGAAATTATAAAAATGAATGTGTTTATTAAGTTGGGGGTTAAGAAACTCATTATCTTAGATTTTAAATTAGGAGATAAATGTAAGTTAGGTTTGTGTAACCTCAACTTCTTATCCGACCCAATAATTAAAGGGGCATTTGCAAATCTAGCAAATTTTTTAGTAATATTTGTAAAAATAAAAGCTCAAAAAATATTTGTGAATATTGCAAATTTTGATCAGGTTTATCAATGATAAACATTGAATTACATATTTTTACACTAAGTTTATCATTGATAAACACATAAATCACTGTTTATCACTAACATGATAAAAATTGATATACTTGTAAATACTTTTTTGAGTTGATATTTTTACAAATATTGCATAAAAATCTGCCACTCAATAAAATTTCCCGAGAATTAAACGCATCCTACACTTCCCTCATATGTAGGTTGGAATATTTACTAAAAATCTCAATCAGGTAAGATAATAAATAGTAAATAGAGAGAAATTTTATTATTAGAGTCAAACTCAAAACCTCATACTCTCTAACTATAATAAATCACTAATAGACTCAAAAGCTAAAACTATTAAGTTATAATAAATTAAATATATTTGGATTTAAATATAAAATAATGTAACATGTACATTACGAATACGGAAAAAAAAAGTGAGGAAGACGAATAAGACAAAGAACAAGTGGCTATGAATCTCAAATTCATCAAATTATTTATAGTTTATGTTTCAATGTTTGGTGCTCCAAAACAACAAAGTTTAAACATTAGGGAATCAAGATCTAAGAGATAACGACGGATATATTATAAGCTTTGTGTTCTCTGTGATTGGAATTCGAATCCTAGGAAATTTCATGGATGCTTCATCTTTATAGAATTATAGAATCTACATGAGGCCGTCTAAAATCTCTATATATAGATATAATATTATTTATTTTCAATTTAAATTCATATATATTTTTTATTCTACTTAAAACTCTCACACCAATGAAAATATTGTTGTATCTTCTAAACCTATAATCTTTATCATTTTTAAATCCCAATAAATCATAAAAATTTACTTTCAAGTGTAGTTTCTCTTTATATATATATATATATATATATATATATATATATATATATATAAATTGCTATTGAGTCCACTTTATAAATTTATAAAAAATGGTATACAATATTTATTACTTTTTATATTTTAATTTTATATTGATAAAATAGTTCAATAGATATGCATTTTTATGATTTTTAAATCATAATATACTCAAACTTAAAATTTTGTTTTATTTGTGATATTTTAAAAATATTTTAACTATTATTTTTAATGGCTACTATTCATTATCTTTTTATATATAATTATTGATATAAATAAAAAAAATCAATATATAAATGAAATATATTAATTTTCAACAAATAAAATAACTCGATTTAATATATAAAATTTAAATTTTTATCGTTGTTACTTACTTGTTATTATATTTAAAAATTATATTTATACATGTATAAAACAAAATATCATATTATTCTACAGTGCCCCACTAAATTAACTTAAATCGTGGATCTCATTGATAATCATCATTTAAAATCCCAATTAATGCGACATTTTAGTCGCATACTAACATTTTCATTGATCATCAGAGACATCATCGGAATCCATTTAAATCATAAAAGAAATAAAAATTATGTCTCATTCTCCATATTGTGTGTTTGACTAGGGATCGGAAAGAAAGAGAGAAGTGAACAATAATTTTTGGCAACATGAAGCTTCCTAGCTAGTTCCTAGCACAACCAAACATGAGGAGGCATTTTTAATTTCTTGAAATGTTTTTTTTAATCTACTACGACCATCGCTGCTAATTCTCAATATAACTGTAGCATAGTTTAAGTGGTCAATCATCTATTCATTTTCATAGTTTTTAGGAACTAAACGCCCACTTTTATTATAATTTTTTTTAAATAATCTATTTCTAGTTTTAAATTTTTTAAAATAAATCCATTATGTAAGTTAAAAAAACAAAAGAATGATATAAATAAATATACATATATAAAATATGCTATAGGAGTCCATTCATATTATTAAAGGATCTAGAGGATAAAAAAATAATATAAATTACCAATAATTTTACTATAAAATGTTTCATTTAGCAAGAACTAGTGACAAGATCCACAGTGAAAATAGACAATCTAGTTGGATGAAACAACAAATCGATACATTATTTAATTATTCAATTTAAAAACCTAAAATATTAAATAATATCTTTAATTTAAGGATGAGTCTTACAAGAACATCTATAATTTTTGCAGTCAAAAGTCAACAACAATAAAACCTATAAATTGAAGTTCTTCTTTCCAAGTTAGTTCCCCAATACTATTAAAAAAAAAAATTTCTTTTCTTCTTCTTCGCCGTTAATTGTTTGAAGATGTTTAGCTCAAATACAGAATCTGAAATTGATGATTATCAATTTCCACTACCAGGGTTTCGATTTCATCCAACTGATGAAGAACTTGTTGGTTTTTATCTTCGTCAGAAAATCAAGAACAAGGCAATTGGGACTGAACTCATCAAGCCAATTGATATCTACAAACACAACCCATGGGATCTTTCTAGTATGATTCACATTACTCGTCATTTCATATTCAAACAGAGTCCGTTTGAGATTGTTTTTAAACACTTTTTAAAAGTTATCCCAATCGGACACACGTAGTTTTCCTTCTTTTTCTTTTTCTTTATTCTTATGAGTTTAGTTTGGTTTATTTGAAGGTTCTGTCTGAGAATGTTGTTTGAAAACAGTTTTTTTTGTTTTAAAGAAATTAAGAACGGTTTTTTTATCCAGAAAATTTAATTGACGGTATATAGTTGAAAATAATATTTTATTAATTGTATGTGTTTTATTCTCAATTTTTTTTTATGGATTAATTACTCTTTATAATCAATAATATATAAGTTAACTTTAATATATGATATTATAGTAGAATAAGTAAATGAATTTTTTTTATCTAACTAAACAATTTTTAAATTAAAAAACAAAAAAACTGTTTTCAAAGAGTAGTAATTTAGTTTTTAACTCATGGGATCAGATTGGTTATTTCTTAATCTACTTATTTTCATATATATTAATAAATATTGAGTTGTTTTAGGCTTTTTTTTTTAATGTTGAGTTGTTTTCTCATTTTGTCAACTAAGAAAATAATATTAATCTAAAGTTTGACCTTATAATAGCAATTTTTTTTTCTTTCATAAAAAGGAATTAATCTTCATCAAATTTAACAAAGATGTGACTGATAAAGATTTGATTTTGATAACATAACTTTTATAATTAAACAAATCCAATTATGATTTTTTTTTTTTTTTTTTTTTTTTATATTAAATTGACCAAATTGAAATGAAAAATGCAGATGCAGGAAACAACGACTCAACATTAATAAATATTGGTTATTTCTTAATCTAAATATTTTCATTATATTTGGTTCCCCCCCCCCCCCCCCCCCCCGTTTTAGGCTTTTTTAATGTTGATTGTTTTCTCATTTTGTCAACTAAGAAAATATATTATCTAAAGTTTGACCTTTATAATAGCAATTTTTTTTTTCTTTCATAAAAAGGAATTAATCTTCATCAAATTTAACAAAGATGTGACTGATAAAGATTTGATTTTGATGATATAACTTTCATAATTAAGCAAATCCAATTATTTTTTTTAAATTTCCTTTGTGTATATTAAATTGACCAAATTGAAATGAAAATGCAGATGCAGGAAACAATTTGGGAGAGAAAGAATGGTATTTCTTTTGCAAAAGAGGAAGAAAATATAAGAATAGTATTAGACCAAATAGGGTAACTGGTTGTGGATTTTGGAAGGCAACTGGAATTGATAAACCAATTTATTCTCATGGAAATCAATGTATTGGGCTTAAGAAAACACTTGTTTTTTACAAAGGAAATGCTGGAAAAGGCACTAAAACTGAGTGGATGATGCATGAATTTCGCCTCCCTTCTCCTTCTCATTCTCATTCTCATTCTTCCTTCTTTGGAAATCTCACAAATAATGTCCAACAAGCTGTAAGTTTTGGTTATTCTAGTTGGAAACTATTTTTAAAAAGTTGTTTTTTGTTTTTGTCTATATTTTTTGGTTTTTGTTTTTTGTTTTTTGAAAAACAAGAAGTCAAAGCCTTGTATGATAACTATTTAGTTTTATTTTTTTTTTCTTTTATAACAGTTTTTTGATTTTTCAGATAGAAATAAAAAGCTGGAATCAAAATCAAAACAAATAAATGTTTTAAAAAACATTTTTCAAAATCTAAAAACAAAAAAAAGCTAACATGGTTATCAAACCACATCAGTTTTTTAAAATAAAAACAGAAAACAGAAAACGAAATAGTTATCAAAACTCTAATTATTTGTTCTGCGAAGCATGAGACATGATTGAGACATGCCTAATATCTCATTTCATATTTCACAGGAAATTTGGACCCTATGTAGAATCTTCAAAAGAAGTGTGACATGTACAAAATATGCACCAAATTGGAGAGATGAAATTGCTGCAGCCAAAGGCCATTTAGTATTTGGTGAAACCAACTCTAACACTTACAGTGATACTATGGATAAATCTTATGATAGAGAAAACACTTTCATTAGTTTCAGTTCATCATTCATTAGTTTTGATGAAAAGAAGAAGCATGTAGAAACCAATCCATGGAGTCCATTGATGATGGATTTTAGTTCCATCTCTGAATTACCATCCCCTTCTTCTACAAACGAGTCGCTGCCATCAACAACAACGACATCATCAAGCTTCTCGAATTTCGATGGCGATGAAACTGATTTGTTTGGATATAAAAATAAGGAGATGCTCAAATCAATATCACACTTTGCTCTTGATTCATGTTATGATGTATTCGGTTGTGAACAAATCCCATATTAATTAGATTAGAGGATGATTATGAGTTTATAAGGACAGAGCATCATAAGTATATAGTGTGATTTATAATATCTTGGCTCAAAAGAAAAATATATGGTTTTATTTGCACAAGCAAAGAGAACAAAAGCCAATTCCAATTTTTAAAAAATCAACTAATAGTGTGATTTCTTAAAAGTGATGTTGCTAATTTTTTTTAAGTAAATCAGAGTGTTTTTTAGGCTTTTAAAAATACTTTTTTTTTTTTTGGGAAATTCTAATAGACTGTACTTTTTGTTGTGTAATTTTAAAAATAATAAAAAATTTTAAAATTTTCTCAGATTGAGATATTCAACCAATCTCGGTATGAGATTAGACTGGATCTTAGTTAGAGAAATGTCATTTTTTTTAAAACTTTTACTATTTTTGAAAATATCAAATCTTAAGATGCTATTTTTGAAAAACTCTTGCATTTTATAAAGGCTTTAAAAATACTTAAAAAGCGTTTTAAGTAGGGGTGAAACCGGTTCGGTTTATAATAGGAACCGGTCAGGTTTTGAAAGGTTTTTGCCTGTTCGGTTTTCGGTTTTTTCCGGTTTTTCTAGTATAGGCCATTTGCATTTAGTTTTAAAAAAAATCCTCCAACATTTGAAGGATGAAACAAAAAAAAATCAAACATAAAGAAAAACTTAGTTGAAAAAATCAGATTAAATAGATATATAAAATATAAATTAAAATAAAGTGATAAATAAATATATAAAATAAAACAAATAAATAAAAATTAGGGGGAAATAGGGAAGGGGTATGAGATTTTTACTTGTTTTTTAGAAGCCGGTTCGGTTCCGGTTTTAACCGGTTTAGCCGGTTCAATTCGATTCGGTTTTTGAATAATGGAAACCGGGACGGGTCGGTTTTTTACGGTTTCGGCCCGGTTTATTTTTCCCGTTTTCAGTTTTTTGGTTTTTTCTTTCACCCCTAGTTTTAAGTAGAGTGTTTTACGAGTAATTGAAGTGAAACATCTGATCTATAATACTTTTGGGTATTTTTAAAAATGATATTTTTTTTTTGGAATTAGTTAGTTTCAAAAATATTTAAAAAATTGTGAATTTTTAAAAATAGTACTTTTTAAACTTTCATGAATTTATTAGAGATAAATTTCATTGGGTAGCAAATTTTCTAGCAATATTTATAAATCTATCATAAAAAAGTATACAAATATAGCATTTAAAAAAAATCATGTGTGAATCAGTAGTTATTTATAAGGTGAATCAGTGATTACATGCACAAAATATCAATTATTACTATGAATTAGTAAAATTACATATGTAGTGAATGATTACATGTGCGGAAATTAGTGGCAATTTTATAATATTATACGCATGAATTTAGGCTTTATGCTATATATTTGTAAATAAGTTTTTGGGCTTCTAGTTTTGTAAATGTTGGGTCTGATTATGCTATATGTACAAGAGCTTTTTTTATTATCAGAATCGTAAATTAACCAATGAACTTAAAACATCTCAATTAAAAATATAAAAAACAACAATAAGATTAAACATTCAATAATAATAAAAAAAAGTTAATGAAAATAAAAAGTGTTATTTTTAAGGTTATCTATGGAAATAGCTATGTAAGTACGACTTATAAAACTTTTTAGCCACCCATTTTCGTACGCATCTTTTCCCTTTTTTCTCTCTCTCCCATTTTTTTTCAATAACCCACAGTGAGTCTACCCCTACTCTCTCTCCATTTTTTTTTATCTTTCTAAAATTTTCAAAAACCATTTATCTCTCTGAAAAAGCCATAAATCCATTTTCCACCATTTTTCATGGAGAGTTTCTCTTTTCTCTTTATTATTTCACTTTCTTCTCTTTCTTCACCACCACTCATCATCTCTCTCTCATAAACAGAAAATTGAGTCTTCCAAAACCACTATTTTATCTCTATTTTTTTTTCTAAAAAGAAAACTTAGATTTACCATGGATCTTGAAGATTTAAGCAAAAAATGTCTAAAATTGATGAAATGTATGTTTATTTTTAAGTTCATGCTACAATTTTTTTTTTCTTTTAAGTTTTTTTTAATCAATTATACACCTTTTATGGGAAAGATTCAGTAATATGACTTATAGTTTGTACATTCTGTTTGATTTTTGTGAACCTATGTTCTATACTATACGTATTGTACAAATTATATATTAATTTTCAATTTTGCTAACCCCTCTTTTTTTAAAATGCATTAACAAAGCAGAAGAAAAATATATTACGTACATTATGTACAAAAGCAAGAAACCGATATACTATGATACATTATGTACAAAAGACATATTACGTATATTATGTACAAAAGGACTGTACCCGAATAGCATATAAAAATGAATAAAATTATGTTTTGGTACCTTATAGATTAAAAAAAACGCAATAATATATTGTGTGTCCTATAGAGTGTGAACTATACTATATGTGAACCACACAATTAACTATGGTAAAAAAATTGTATAATTATATTAACTGTACAATATGTACGGTATGTATATTATTTATATCGAATCTTAGAAAAAGATAAAATTTTAAAAATTTTAATTGAAAATCGTGCCAAAAAATCTGTGTATAAAAAGACTTGATCCATTTTTTTATTCAATGTAGCACCGAAGCAAAATGACATATTACGTAGCCCATGTGCAAAAAAAAAAAGTACCTGAAAATAACTAAAAGTGAAAATCATGGAAATTAAAATAAAATGTCCATAAATCATAAGATAACATATAAAATGAAAAAAAAGTCATGTTTTAGTAAATTACAAATATAAAACGATACAACACAAAAATATACATATGTATTATATAGTTTCAATTGTACACAATATGTAAACCACACAAAATTAACTAAGGTGAAAAAAACCGTATAACATACTAATTATATCATAAGTACGTACAATGTGTATAGTATTTCATACACCCCATTATTTTAATATTGTATAACTACGTTACATGTACAATATGTTTAGTAATATACATAATCTAATAGAAGATAAAATTAGAGGGAAAATTTTAAAAATGTCATTGACCACCAAGCCAAAAAAAATATATAATAAACATTATCTATACAATCTGTATAGTAAAATGTGCCAAACAATCTATTGCATTAAAAAAGTAAAATTAGTTTTCTCAAATCCGCTACAGTGACGGATGTAAGTGATAGTTGATATACCATTTCTGTTTTTAAGGATAAAATTAGTATAAAAAATTAAAAAGTGGCTAAAAATGTAATTAAATGGTTGTCTTATTTTTTATTCATAAAGTCAAAATGTGACTATTTCTTTAGTTTTCTCTTATTTTAAAATAAATCAAAATTTTACTATTTTTAGAAATAAAGTAAAAGAAAATGTTATTTGCTGTGATTTCTCAATACTTTTACGAAAACACTAATTAAGTGAACATGGGTACTTTTTAAGAGCACTTTCAAATGAATTCAATTTTTTTTTTTTTTTCAAAATACCTTTTAAAATATAAACAATCATGAAAAAACTAGAACATTTTTTAATAGATAGCACTTTTTTACTGGTATTTTTTAAAATAGTAAATGGATTTTTAAAATAACATTTTTGAAAAATCCCATAAAATTAAGATATTAGAATGTTATCTCAAATACATTATCCAATTAGGGACGTCTAACAAATAAGTGTCGGCTTTTCTAATATTGATAAAAATAATACATATTTTTTTTTCTAATTTTCAATGACTCACCATTATTAATAATTTATTTACTTTTTCGATGGGTGTCGAAATCACAAAAAATAAATACCTACTCTTAGAATTTAGAAATTTGTAGTAGCGGTGAGTAAGGTCGATCTCCCCAAAAAATTGAGAATTAAATTAAAATGTATAAAAACAGGGATTTTGAATTGTTGTTTGAAAAATAAAAAGAAAACAAAATTAAAAAGAATAAGAATTCAAAAGAGAAAAGCTTCCAACTAAAAGTTCAATATCTCAGTTATAGTTCATTAATTTGATCATTGATTACTAAACATGCATTCCTAAATGCTTCTCTAAATTGGTTGGAAGTCACCAAAACCAATCAACAACTTATAAGTGTTCTTCCTTAGTTAGTCAATAGCCAAGATACAATCTACTTCCCTAATTAACGGATAACCCTAGAATACGTAATAAGATTTAACTGATTAACAACATTAAGATGAAAAGAATCTAATTCTAACCAATAAACATAGTACAACTCATTCATTTAAGTTAGATCATAAATTCTCATAACGTGATCAAAGAAATATCCCTAATCAATTTATGTTATTATGCTGTTTGTATTAGAACAATTAAACAATTACGGATTTAACGTTCTAACTAACGATTTGAAAAATTAACAATTGAACATATGACCATTATGCACAACAATTAACCAACAATCAAATATGCAAAAAGAAAGCATGAATAAAGAGGACATAGGAATAAAATTAAGAGCAAAACCTCACAAATTCATGACCAAACCTCGATAATCCTCTAGTTGGAATAAAGAAATTAGCAAGAAAACCTATTTAAAACTATCTAAAGGTCTTAAGAAAAATAGTGGAAGAAGGTCTCTTCAAATTGGAGTCAAATGGAGCTTTAAATAGGTGAAAATAAGATAAAATCGGATAAAATATAAGATAATAACAAACTGAAGCCGCCTAAGCCGCCGTCCAGAGTCGAGCCGAGCATAAGCGGGAGCTTCCCTTGTTTGCTGAGAGCGATGTGTCGCTAGCAGCTGAGCGAATGTCGCTCAGCCTTATCTCCTCCCATAGTGCGTTGATGTCAGGATGATATCAGCTGTCCAATGTCACAGGCACCATCTGTCGTTTCTCGGTTGGTTTTGAATGATGATTTTATTTTGGCTTTAATTTCTTCATTATAAGTCCGATCTGAGCTCCGTTTTCGCCTACGCTCATGAAATTCAATGATTAATAATATTATGGATCTTAAATCAATTAACAATCATATTTTAATCATTTTGGAGATATTACTTCTAATAAATATGCGTAAATGACTAAAATAATAGTGTTGTTGCAAATAAAATATTTTTAAGCATTAATTATTAACATAAAGCATTATTGAGTAAGTCAATTAGTGATATATAAATTAATGGTTATCATATAAAGTGATTAATTATTGTTTACCACAGTCAATTAATGATGAAGTAAATTTTATTTAAATACTGTATTTAGGATTACTTTTCATAAAGGTTATCCATAAAAATTTTCCCTAAATTACGGGTCAGAGTTGAAGAAGAGTTGGAAAGGCCCTGACTTGAAGCCAAGAAAAACAAACGGTCTGAACATAAAATGATGCTATTTTCGGTTCTTGTGTCAATTTTGAACAAAAATTTGCAGCAAATTATGATTATTTAGGTTAAATTTCTCTTATAAATTTTAAAAAAAAAAACAACAACAACATTATATAATACACCAAAAGTCTTTTCGAACACAGTAAAATTTACCCAGAATTTCCTTCTTTGTTAACTCAGACACATATTCGGGACAAATACACCATATTATTATAAGGATAAATCATAAAATACCCTTTTGCTCCCTAAGTGTTGGATATCGTGTGTATTTGGTCTATGCGTTTTCAATTTATATTTAAGTGGTCCCTGACTTTTGAATGTTATGTCTATTTAGTCCCCGCATTTTTAATATATGCCTAAGTGGTCTTTAAATTTTAGACATTATATCTATTTGGTCCCTTAGTTTTCAATTTCTATCTAAATGGTCCCGGAATTATTATAAATAAATTTAATTAGTCCTTAATTTGTTAACTTCTTAACAGAATATTGACTTAACGCTGATATAAAATGTTTAATTTACCAAAATTATGACATGAGAGTAATTATTAATCTAAATCGTACGCTTGAATTGATGAAATATTTGAAATAATATTTAATCTCACGTTAGTATTTTGGCTAATTAGACAGGTTATGTCAGCGTTAAGTCAATATTTTGTTAAAGAGCTAACAAATTTGTTTAATTAATGACCAATTAAATTTATTTTCATAAATTCTTGAAAATCTAGGGACTAAATAGACACAATATTTAAAACTCAGAGACCAAATAAAAACAATGTCTAAAACTCAGAGACCACTTAGAACCAAATTGAAACTAAGGGACCAAATAGACACGATGTAAAGAACTAAGGGACCACATAGTAGGGGTGAAAGAAAAAACCGAAAACTGAAAAATTAAACTAGACCGGACTGTAAAAAACTGTACCGTTCCGATTCCATTATTAAAAAACCAAATCGGCTAATATCAGAACCAAACCGGCTTCTAAAAACAAGTAAACATTGCATACCCCTTCCCTATTTCCCCCTAGTTTTTATTTTTTTATTTTATTTTATATATTTATTTATCACTTTATTTTAATTTATATTTTGTATATTTATTAATCAAATTTTTTTCAACTAAGTTTTTGTTTATGTTTGATTTTGTTTTGTTTCATTCTTCAATAGAGGAGAATTTTATTTTAAAACTAAATGCAAATGTCATTTACTAGATAAACCGGAAAAAATCGAAAACCCAACCGACAAAAACCATTCAAAAGGACCGATTTTGCATTGCAAACCGAACCAGTCCGATTTTTAAAATTAATTAAAAGACCGAACAAAACCAAACTGGTTTCAACACTACCACGTAGACACAAATTGAAAATGCATGACCATATAGACATTACCTCCAAAACTAAGGGACCAAAAAAGTATTTTACCTTATTAGTATCAACAAATGTTTGGTTGACATTTTTAGGGTTTGAATTACAAAAACTAATAAATTCCTTTTGTGACCAATTAAACTTCATAACTATTTCCTAATTCTACTCAATCTTTCATTTAAAAAAAAAAAAAAAAAACCAAATTAAAGACTGGAGAAAATGTCGTGTTTCATCGATAGATATCGCATTATTCCATTAAATTCTACTTTTATGGATCAAACTCTCAAGAATATTCAAATTTTAATTTTAAACACTAATTGGATCTTTTGGATAATTAATTGACTACATATATTAAATCCCAAAAACAGATACCCGACACGACAATTTGGATATATTGTTTTTTTTTTTTAATGTTTGGTTTAAGGAAAAGGATATAAGATGTAGGGTTTTAGTTTTATTATATAATGGGAAAAAAAATATAATTTGAAGCCGGCAAAAATCCTATAAAAATTGATAATGGGAATAAGAAGAAGAAGAGGCTAAAAGAAGCCGGCCCGGCCTAAGTTAATTTATTTTATGTTATTTTTTTAATTCCTTTTAAATACAATTATTTGTTCCTGAATTGATGGTCTAATGTTATCAAAAAAAAAAAAAAAAATTGATGGTCTAAAAAAAAACATCATCTCACGACTTTTTGACCAAGGAAATTTTGACTTTCTTTTCCTTTAATTTTTGTCCATTAGCTATTGGATTTTATCGGTTTCTTTCTCCCACTGTGTTAATTAGTTTGACCACAAATTCATTCAATTTCTACATTATATTTTTTTGAGTATCTACAGTAGGTGACTAATTTTATGCTGTTTTCCTTATAGATATGATAATTTAATAAACAAATTGGAAAAGTAACGCATTTTTACAATTCACTTTACTAATTTCAATGTCCAAATTTTGATTATAAATCTTGGTCAGTATATCTTTTTATCTGATTCGTCAAAATTTGAAGTAAGGTAAACCATGATTATTTATTAATTATTAGGGTTGTTAATTGATTTAATTGCATTAGAAGAAGACTCTTAAAAATCAAATAACAATCAATAACATAATTATCTTTTTGAAACACATACGAAATTCATTTAAAAATTAAACATAAACATTTAATTTTAGATGGTCGAACACCAAACTCAAGGGACCAACAAAGACCATAAGCGAAAAATGGTCACAAAGATTAGTAAAATGCTCCCTCTAACCTTCTACTTAAAATCTAAAAAAAAAAATAGTTGAATGAATAACCATGATTAACTTAGCTTAAAAAAAACATCAAAACAACTAAAAAAAACTTTAAAGGTAAGAATGAGACAAGACGTTGCTTGAGAGAATCAGTGAAGCGAACAGTATTATATTTATTTTTTTTAAAAAAAACTTCTATATTTATTATCGGCTAATCTAATATATTTTATCCAATAAAAATAGAATACGTTAAAAATATCGATCAAGACCTTAATATCTTTTTTTTTCTTTCAATTTTTTTAATTTGTGTTGCATAATTTTAAATGGGGTTATTAATCATTAATCACATATTAAAGATTGTATGCATATATATTTGATATTTGTGAGCTCGACATGACGTTGAATTTTTCATTGTAACTTTGACTTGGCAATACGAATGTTTTTACTTCATTTTTGGCATTATTGCTAATCGCACCTGACCTAGTCTTGGAGTTTGTTTATTAATTTGTTTGTTTGTTTAAATGATGGGGGCGAGGTGTTTCAAAGTAAGGAACAAGATGAATTGAATATTTTGACTCAGTAAAGTGTGTGATTCTTAATCTAAATTTCTTGAAAAGCTCTATCTAGAGGTATATATTAGACCACTTTTTAATTATTTTATTTAAGGGTGACAAGAATTAGAAGGTATATCATGGAATATCACAATTTAATTGGCATGATTCATATACATTGTCTTCATTATCTAATTGATCCCGATATTTATTAAAGAGAAGAAAAATACAAGAGAGAAAACAAATCAACAAAACCTTATACCAAAAACATTATAAATAATAAAGTTAGAGAAAGATCTTTATATGCAGCAAAACAATACTAAGTCTCCATTTGGGATGACTTTTAGAAGTGTTTAAAAGTGTGTTTGAATAAAGAATGTATTTCTTATAACCATTAAACGTTTTTAAAAGTTATCCCAAATAATCAGCAACACAATTACAAAATATATGAGTGACCACACAAATTTCATTTGAAATAATATTTGTTACAGGTTAAAAAGCTAGTAAATATATGAGTGACCCACAAATTTCATTTGAAATAATATTTGTTACAAGTTAAAAAGCTAGTAAATATATGAGTGAGCCACAAATTTCATTTGAAATAGTATTTGTTACAAGTTAAAAAGCTAATATCAAGAAAACTGACAATAGTCACTATATAAAAAATCAGTCTCTAATCATAAGTGCCAACTAATTTAATTTCAAAAGTATAGAAAATGTCTAAAGAAAATAATGAAGCTAACCTTTAACAAATTTCTTTATTTTTTTATTAATAATGATCTATTTAACAAATTCACTATGCTTAACCAACCACAATTAGTTCATGGTCGTTGTTTTCAACTACTTTTCTCGAAGCCACGTCTGCAAGATTGATGCTGATTTAATAATTCTTAATATTTTATTTGCTTCAATTGCAAACTCTGAACAATCTAGAAATTAAGATTTAGAATTCTCTCCTTTAATTTTTCAAAGTCAAAATTTTCAGCTTTTGGCTGACATAAAAAAGAAAGAACATCGAAATATTGGCAAATTTTCAAGTGATGGAGATTGAATTCAGCTGATTCAGAAAGCCTCAAGTCTTTTGCTTACTGGTTTTGATAACACATTTAACAAACAAGTGGCAATTGAGACTGACAAAATTCTAATTAAAGAAAGTCAAGAGTTTGAAATTTCTCCCCCAAAGATTATGTTCATGAAAAAGTATTGTTTACTCTCTTTAATATAATTAAATTGAGTGATTTCAGATACTAATTAAAAGAGTTTGAATCACTAATTTATTATTCACTAAGATGATATTTTATTAGGTTGAGTCACAAAGAATGGTGGTAAAATAACCATTTTATTTTTTAACACTACGAACAAGCAATGAGATTTGAAACTCTAAGATAGGTTGCTTGTCAATTTATTGCATTTATTTTCAATTCAACATGATTTTCTTTATAAAGTATAGATAGTTAATGTCACCATCATCATATGGCTCGCGGCCTAAAGGCCGGCCCGAGCTCGGCTCAAAATCAATGTTTGACGAGCCGGTTCGGCTCGGCTCGTTAATTGTTTGGATTGAATATGAGCCTCCATTTTTTTAAACAAGCTGGCTCGTGGACCGGCTCGTTTGAGCCTCCATTGGGCCGATCCAACGAGCCGGCTCAAGCTCGGCCCAAATAAAGCTCACAATATTTATTCATTATTTAAATAAAATTTTATATCATCACCATTTTAAAAATTTAGATAAAAAAAATTCTATTATAACTTAACAATAGAGTTAAAAAAAAAAAAAAAACTATTAGAACTTAACAATAGAGTTTATTGTAGTGATGCACTTTATTCTAAAATATTCAAGTATGAAATAATTAACAAATATATATATTTTTTAAAGTTGATACTTTTATGTAATTACTAAATAGAATAAAATAAAATAGCTAAATTATTTAGCGGATAAAATTGTTATTTAAAATAATAAGTTTAATATGTTAATTTTGTTAACACTTGATTTTTTTTTTTTTAAAAAGTGATTAGAAAGTTATACTTCATTGGTTGTTGAGAAAATATAATACAAGAATGAACTTATATGATAGCCGAGTTTGGCTCGCTCCAACGAGCCAGGCCCAAGCTTGACTCAATGAGCGTAGCCCATGAGCCGAGCCGCGAGTTTTAATATTTTATATTGAGCTGGCTCGACCAAAAGCAAAAGCTCGTTGGGCTAGAGCCCGAGCTGAGCTTGAGCCTTCTTAATGTTTGGGCCGAGCCGGCTCGGCTTGGCCCATTGATGATGGTGAAGTTAATGGTTTGGGAGGATTCTTTTTAGGGGTATTTATGGAAATAGTACATTTTTTAACAGTACATTTTAAATATAGTAAAAAAAATTGGAATTTTAAATAATGACACATTTTTAACATTTTTAATTTAATGGGAAAAAAGTACATGTATCGAAAGAGTAAAACCTTTAAAAAATTGCTGATTTTTATTTCAAAACATCCCAATAAACAGGTTAGGCAGAGAAAGACTCGAATTTTTGACCTTGTGGAAGGGAGTACTGACGCCTAACAAATTTATCTATGTTTTCGATCCCCTCCACTGCAACGTTGTATACTCTCTTTTAGTCACAACTTGTTCGTTTGAACTCTGATTTGATGATTCAAAATGATTTAAAATCTTAATTTCGTGCTCTATGTTATGGTCAGTTCAAAACTTCAAAATCATCAATAAATAAAAGAGATTATTATCATCAAACTATTAGGTATGATTGAAGTCGATTTAGAAGTTTTCAAGTGACCATAACGTAGAGCCCAAAATGAAGATTTCATGTGTCATTTTTAAACTACATGGACTGTTTATGAATTTAATCGAAATTATAGGGGTGTTGCAATTTACCCTTATACAAAATGTCATCACTAGTTAAATCTGAGTGTTTACTATGTTTATTAGAGATTTTTAATTTATTTATGATATAGAGATATCAAAATTTAAATAATCATAAGAAATTAATAGGATTGACACTACAAGAAAAGCTGCATTTTGAGACCCGGGTATAGAGACGCAATTCGTCTCTAATTAAAAATAGCAACGAAATTAGAGACGAAACATTCCATCTCTGAAAATGGTGTCACTTCTTCATTTTAGCGACGAAATTTATCGCTATTAGAGACAAAATAGATAATGGGACGCTAATAAATGTTGACCATTTAGAGACGAAATACATCTCTAAAAATTGGAGACAAATTACATCTCTAAAATTTAGAGACTCAATGTGTCGCTATATTGAGAGTGAGAGTTTGTCTCTAATATTAGAGACAAATTACATCTCTAAAACAAAGACGTATTGGGTCTCTAACAAAGTGACTTTAGAGACGAAATGTATCGCTAAAAAAGTTGATAAAATTGTATTTGAAATATTTAGAGACGTATTGAGTCTCTAATAAAGCGACTTTAGAGACGAAATGTATCTCTAAAAAAAGTTGATAAAAGCGTATTTGAAATATTTTTAGACGTATTGTGTCGCTATTTCCACTTTTAATTTAAAAATAATAATATTTAAAAATTAATTTTAAATATTTAATATTTAAAATTAATTTTTAAATGTTATTTTTTTTAAATTAAAACAAAATGAAATAAATATTTCCATCCAAAATAAAATATCCAAAACAAATTAAATGTTTCCATCCAAAACAAATTAAATGTTTCCATCCAAAAAAAAAATATCCAAAAGCAATTTAAATTATCCCAAAAAACAAAGAACTAAGGAGCGCTCGTCATATCGTCATCTGGACGATGAAAAGTAGTAGACGTGCAGGGAGCCCTATCTTTGAAGCATAAATGCTTGCATTTGAGCCATAATATTATTACATTGAGCCTAAAGATCGTCCATGACGGCCTGAAAGCGGATCTCGTTAGCTTGAATCTGCAGACGCAATGATTCGTTCTCTTTCCTCAAAGCCTCCGTCTCAAGACGCATGGAAATCGAAGAACGCGTGGTCTGCATAAAGCTCCCTCCCATAAGCGCCAAGACCGGGATGAACCATCAGGCTTCACACCACCAACGGCCGGAAGGAAAGCATCACGATGGTTCTCCTGAGTAGGTCGAGACTCAGGAGTGGGCAATAACGACTCGAGCTTATCTTTAACTTTTCCCTACAAAAAATAACAATAAACATATGAGTAATTAAAAAAAGAAATATTTTAAATAAATTAAAAAGCACGAAAAAGACGAAACTAACATGTATGTCTCGAGCTCGATCATCTACATAAGTAACCCCATCGTGGCCCTCCGTATGCAGATGGAGGAACAACTCAATCGGGGGTAGCTCACGTCCATCCCGAGTCTGTTAAGATGAAAAGAAGAAAAATAAGAGATTAGTTAAACATGAATTGAGAATATTAAAGATATTAACGAAATAGTACAATGACTTACCAAGATCTCGTAATGCTCGTCGTGACTACGAGTCCCACCTGTGTGCAAAGCCGGGTTGGCCAGTCGGTTGGCCGAGTTGATTTTAGAAATGCGCAACTCCTCCTCAGTCTGAGCATCCGCCAGTAGCTTCAGACGAGCCTCCTCTGTCATCCACAAAAGCTTTTCGGCTGGTTTACCCTTTGCTTTGTAGATGGTGTCCCGATAACGTTTCCCCGCCATTCTGCTCCAGGGTCTGTAAATAATCTCATCAGTGAGCTCTGGAGGGATCGTAAAGTGTGTCTGGAAAAATAAGAAAGTCTTAAATTTGTTAGAAAATAAAAAAAATTTAAAATCAAATTATAAAAAATACAAGTTTTACCTTCCAGGTTTGAAACCACCGTATTTTGGCGATATCAGAAATCTCTTTCCATTTCCCGAACTCGGGACTCTTCTTGAAAACGTCTGTGAAAACTCAGGAAACCTTACCCGATGGATGTAATCTATAAAAAAGGAACAAAATTAATTTTTTATAAGTTAAAAAATTAATAATTTAAACAGAAAATGTAAATTGTACTCACTTTTTTTAGGTCGTAGCAAAAGAACCCCGGTGATCGTATTTGCTCAATGGCCTAGGTGTGTCGATCTTTGCGATGACGTGGTCGGGATGATGGGGACATGTGTATTGGATACCTGTGTATCCCTAAGCCCCTCAGTTATCAGGTGTCACAGGAGTATCAAACTCCTGTGACCGAGGTGGATGGCGCCGCGACGTAGACATCTACAAAATAGATAACATACAAGGAATTAAATAAATTAACATTTAATATAATTATTAATTAAACTAATTAAACTAAATTTTACTTAAGTAATGAATTCTATTAACAATTAACAAACTAATGATTTAAAAATGAATATACAACATACAAATTAATTAATTAACTCTAAATAACACGACATTTTAAAAATGTACATTGTAATGAAATAAAAATTTAATTAAAGAATATGGATTCAATTAACCGTAGAATTTGAAATTGAATTAATAACACCTAATTGAATTAAATTGACACTAGATTATGAAAAATTAACCTAACTAATCAATTACAAAGTGTACATTTAACACTAGAAGTATACATTTTTTTTTTAGTTCTAGAATTTGAAATTGACCCTATAATTTTAAATTTAACATACTAATGATATAATAAAAAGTGAATTAATAATATGTAATTGAATTAATTATAATTAAATTTGAACAATTAACCTATATACTAATGAAATTAAAGAAAAATATATTTAGCAATTTAATCCCTAAACACATAATCAATAGAAATTTAATCCCTAAATTTGAACAATAAACACACTAAATCAAATTAGCAATTCCTTAAGCTAATCCTTAATCCCTAAACATGGATTCAATCAAAGAATCATATATTTACCAATTTAACAATGGGAAGAATCATTAACCATGAAATCAATAGTTAAACAAATTATAACCATTCAATAGCAGATTTCATTGGCAATTAGAAGCAAAAAATAGTTAAATCAATAGTTAAACAAATTTGGTTCTAAGATTCAATAGTGAAATCAGAGGGAGAATGTCAGCAATAGCAGATTTCAATAGCAATTAGAAGCAAAAAATAAACCCTATTTCAGCATATTACAAAGGGAATTCCCAAATAAACCCTATTTCAACAAAAAAGAATGTAGAAAACAGAGGGAGAATCAAAAAATTTCAATTAAAAGGAAAGAGAAATCAGAGAGAATCGAAATTTTACTCAGAGGGAGACGGTGGTTGCGTGAGACGGTGGCTGTGGTGGTGGCCTTGCGCCGTTTCTTCTTTTCCACGAGGAGGTGGTTGCGTGAGACGGTTGATCGGTGGAGGGGAAGGGGAAGGGGTTGGTGGTGGAAGGGTGAGGGGGTGGTGGTTGAACGATGGTTGTCTGTTGATCGGTGGAGGGGAAGGGGGGTTGATCGGTGGAGGGGAAAAGGAAAAAGAAAAACAGAGAGAGAAAAGAGAAGAAGAAATGTCGGGGGAGGGGAAAGGGATTTTTATCCCTTTTAATTTGGTTTTAGCGACCAAATACCTCTCTAATGGGAAACGAAAATTAAATTGAAAATTTTAACTTACCGCCTTGTTATTTCGTTTAGAGACGAAATGCATCTCTATTTATTTTCAATTAGAGACGAATTGTGTCTCTGTTTCCAATACATATTTCATTTTAAAAATGTAATTATTTAGTATTAAAAAGGAATCCTGTTTCTTTTAGAGACGAATTGTGTCTCTGTGTTACAAATTAGAGACGAATTGTGTCTCTGTTTAACAAATTGGAGGCGAATTGTGTCTGTATCCAATACATATTTCATTTTAAAAATGTAATTATTTATTTCTTATATGTCATATTTTTTTTATAATATAATAAAAATAAGATAAAAAAAAAAAAACGAGCTTATCTTAACGAAGGTTTGAATTTATCGAATGTTCAATGATGAGATAAATATCCAACTTCCTGGTTACATTCAAGATTTGAGTTTGACCTCTCTTAACTTAATTTAATTAAAAACACAGAGAAGGAATAATGATCAAGAAAAAGTATTTAAATTTATGACGGATCATTAACAACTAAGAAGTTGTTTATTTTTTAAATCTGTTTCCTTCGTTTAACAATACATCATCTTCACGATCATCAGCTGTTTGATGTAGAAACCGTTGTCCTCAGATCTTCTTCTTCCTCCTCTGAAGGTTTAGGGGATGAATCATCAATTAAAGGAAGTTCAATATATAAGCCGTCGGGATCAAACAATGTTTCGTTTCGTCATTCAACGGTCGAGCGAGTTTGAGTTTATTCCTTCATCTATTTGACGACTTGAACATCTTCTTCTTGGAAAGCTACAAATTCCTCGCTATCTTTATCCTGGGAGACTTTCTTCAATGTGACACGGTCGACTTTGCAAACCACTAACCAATCATTCAATGGTCTACAAGATGGATAAGGCAGGAAATACGATTGAATCGCTTGTTGTGCCAATACAAATCGATCATTTGTGCGTATGTGTTTTCTCTTATTCACCTCTAAATCGCAAATGTGGTATCTTCGCATCCCACCTCGCCGCATTGTCTTAAACCACGTACGGTTAAATAATACGATGACGTTTTACACTCCCTCTTGCATATTCAAGCTCAATAATTTCATCAATGACTCCAAAGAAATCCTCTTCAGTGTTTCGAACAATTGACCCTTGATGCAAACGCCGCCGCTATCGGTTGCTCGCTTCTGTGAATGAGATTTCGTTTGAAATTTGTAGCCCTTTCCTAGATAACTAGGAGTATGATTTGGCAATTCTAGTAGGGCCTTTTGCCAACATTACTATGTGATTGTTTGTAACTGGTGCAGTGGGTGAATCAACCTGCACAACCGTGAACTTAGGTTGAGAAATTACACTATTGCAGCTCATTTGAACAATAATAACATGTAATCATACTCACGAAAGCATAAAACCATGAATGGAAGTCTCTGTCAATTATGATCCCCTCCCCGGCTGCGTTTAGTCCAGGATTAGCCGGACGTACAAATAACTCAACGAATAACCTATTATTCAGTTTAATATATTATGAACATGAAAATAACCTAATAATATAAATATTTCACTGATTAATTTAGTCCATCCTTACTCGATATACGGCTCCACCTCCGGACAATTACACAACACGTACGTCTGTGCGATGTGAAACTCTTCCTCGTTTAAAGGTCTCCACACGGGCTTTCCAATAGGTCTCCCAAATACTGTAAAAATGGACAAATCATTTGGATCGACTCCAACTGGTAGTGAATTTTGCATAAAATTCCGCTTCACGGTTCGGTATTGTTCTACAATTCGTTGATCAAAGTAATATGAACAGAACGTGATCGTCTCATGTATTAAGTATGCATTGCATATAGATCCTTCCACTCTAGACTTATTTCCTACCGTTCTTTTTAGCCTACGCAAGTATCTTGACATAAAAATATATCAATTACAAACAGTACCTTTAAGAAACATTTAGAATACAACAGTAAAAATATGTACCTTTCAAACGGGTACATCCATCGATATTGAACTGGACCTCCTAGATATGCCTCGTAAGGTAGATGTACTGGTAGATGCTCCATAGAGTCGAAAAAAGATGGTGGAAACATTCTCTCTAATTTGCAAATGATGATAGCAATCCCACTGCTCAATGACTCGATAGTGGATTGAGACAGCTCTGCACATGTTAACTCTCTGAAGAAAACACTCAATTGTGCCAACGATTCCCAATGTTTCTTCTCAAGAAATGGTCTGAATACAGCAGGCATGAGTCGTTGCATGAATACATGACAATCATGACTTTTCATTCCAAACACAGTATGGTTATGCACGTCAATGCACCTGCTCAGATTTGATACATATCCGTCTGGAAATTTAATCAATCACATCCACTCGAACAGTATTTTCTTCTGGTCCGCTGTTAGCATGTATTTTGCCTTCGCATACTTTTTTCCACTTTCATCCGGCTCTAACTCTGGTCGATGACAGATTTCCCGAATGTCGTAGCGTGATCTTAGATTGTCTTTTGTTTTTTTCCGAATATTTAGAACCGTGTTGAAGACATTATCGAAAACGTTTTTCTCGATATGCATGACATCTAAGTTATATCTGATCATTAAGTCTCCCCAATATGGTAGCTCCCAAAAAATACTTTTTTTCTTCCAACCTGTATTTTTTCCCGCCGTCTTATTCCAAGCCTCACCACCAATCTCTGTAACACTTCGCATCTCAAGCGCATCTAACCGTTGCAGAATTTGGTATCCATTTATAATTTCAGGAGGGCCTTCGTTCCGTACACTCCTCCCTTTATACCAATCATTTCTATTCGATCAAAATGAATGATTGAGCGGTAAAAACCTTCTATGGCAGTCAAACCAACACGTTTTGCGACCATGCACCAACGAGAATGCACCGGTATCGTCCATGCAATGAGTGCATGCAAACTTTCCCGAAGTGCTCCACCCTAACGAATGTAGTTAGGGTAGTATATTCCTTACGTTTTGTGCGCAAAAACATAAATTTTAATCTAATCTAAACCATGATAAAATTATTTTACAAACGTACCTGATAACATTGAATATGCAGGAAAGTCACTTATCGTCGAGATAACTGCTGCTCGCATCATGAAGTCTTGTTTCTGTGAAACATCATACGTCACAACGCCTTCGTTCCATAAACCACAAAGCTCAGCAATTAATGGTTGGAGGTAGACATCCAACTTCTGCTTTGGACTTTTTGGCCTAGGTACAATGACCGTTAAGAAAATCACAGGATCTTTCATGCACATCGATGGAGGCAAGTTATACGGCGTCACCATAACTGGCCACACTGAATATTGAGCTCCCGAAGCCCCAAAAGGGTTAAACCCGTCAGTACATAACCCCAATCGAATGTTTCGAATTTCCCGTGCAAATTCTGGATGACAACGATTTAAATGTTTCTACGCCTCAGCATCAGAAGGGTGTCTCATTACTCCTTCATCTTGCGAGTGCTCATGATGCCACCTCATATGAGAGGCAGTGACTTCTGACGCGTATAACCGTTGCAGTCATTGCGTGATTGGTAGATAAAACATGCGAGTGTGTGGAATAAGAGTTTTTTTACCTTGTTTGTATCTCGTATGATTGCACATTTTACACATATGAATATTTGCATCTGCACCCCAATATATCATACATCCGTTTGGGCAACAATCAATCTTCTCCACAGGTAAACCGAGACCATCCACTAATTTCTTAGGATCGCATGGACTGCGGGCAACGTGTTGTTACTGGAGCACAATGATGAAACCATTGTGAAATTGAGTTGTATCCTCTTTCGGGAATGTGAAATTCGCCTTTATATTCAATAACTCTAGAGCGGTTGCAAGTTGCGTGACGTCACAACCTTTGTACAACGGCCTGCTCACGATTCTATCATCTTAAACATTCTTTGCGCATCCTGATTTAAATCTTCATTTAATAAATTTTGAGAACCTTCACCTTGATAACCGCATCCATCATAAACCATCCGTTTCTAGATGTTCGTAGTGATGTTCAACATTTTCTGAACTTTCATTCACATTCAAATTGCACCGCGAGCCGCTTCCTTCATTTCGACATGACTCCCCCCTCGCTGCATTGAACATTTCTTCAGATTCTCCTTGATAAACCCATTGATAATAATTATCAACGAAACCCCGACTATACAAGTGTAACTTCACATCATCTGTCGATAATATCTTTTTATTCTTACACTTTTTACATAGACATCGTATCTTCTGTCCGTGTTGTTATGAAAAATCACCAGAGATTGTGAGAACTCAACAAACTCTTCAACCCCTGGCTACAAATTGGTCGTTGAGAAACCCTTCAAGTAAACGGACATACATCCACTCACGCATTTTCTCTCACTCGAGAGTGTTATAACGTAATTTCTTTATATTCAAAGCCATTCTCAACACACCTATTTATAACAAATTGCCTGTCATTTTTAGAGACAAAATATGTCTCTAATTAGGCGGGAACCCTTCCCGCCAAAAAAATTGGAGGGAAAATTTCCCGCCACTATTAGCGATAAAATTGGTCTCTAAATCAAAAGAAGCTTCTTCCCTGAAACGGACTACGTCTCTAAATAAGGAGGTGGACTAAAATTTCAATTTTGAGGCGCATTTCGTCTCTATTTTAGAGTCTAAATGAGTCTCTATTCTGGCGGGAACATTTCCCGCCTCATTAAAATGGAGGGAAAAATTCCCGCAATATTTTTAGCAACGAAATGTGTCTCTAGGAAGATAGTTTTACTTTTCATATTAGAGGCCAAGTTCGTCTCTATTTTACGGTCGAAATACGTTTCTAATAGGGCGAGAAAAGGGGGAAAATTCCCTCAATTTTTTAGCGACGAAATATGTCTCTAGCTAAGAAGCTAGTTTTACTTTTCATATTAGAGGCCAAGTTCGTCTCTATTTTACAGTCAAAATACGTCTCTAATCGGGCGGGAAAAGGGGGGAAAATTCCCTCAATTTTTTAGCGACGAAATGTGTCTCTAGGCAAGAAGATAGTTTTACTTTTCATTTTAGAGGCCAAGTTCGTCTCTATTTTACAGTCAAAATACGTCTCTAATCGGGCGGGAAAAGAGAGAAAAATTCCCTCAATTTTTTAGCGACGAAATGTGTCTCTAGGCAAGAAGATAGTTTTACTTTTCATTTTAGAGGCCAAGTTCGTCTCTATTTTACAGTCAAAATACGTCTCTAATAGTAGAAATGTAATTTAGAGACGAAAGTGATCGCTGAAAGTCAAAGGTCTGATTTAGAGACGAATTACGTCTCTAAATAGCGTCCCAAATTTTTCGTCTCTAATATTTGGACGCTAATTGCAGTTTTTCTTGTAGTGTGATTTAGAACTTTAGAAGATCCAAATTGATAAAAAAAATTGAAAACTTTTTTATTTGCTAAGGTATAGGAAATAAATTTATATAATTTAGGGAAAAAATCAATTTACACCCCTGAACTTTACATGTTCTGTCAATTTAAACCCTAAACTTTCAATTGAATCAATGTACACCCTGAACTTTTTTAAGTGAATCAATTTAAACCCACATAATACTAAAACTCTAAAATTAATCAAAATTCAATTACCAAATCACCGAAAGATAAAAATAACAAAATGTCTATGACTTCATCATAAAAACGCCCAACCTCAACTATGAAAAAACTCAAATCCTAGTTACCAATTTAAACCATATAAAAATGTTCAAACCCGACACCAAAACGATCAAATTTAACCATAAAAAATATTTAACATAAACTTAAAATTAATTTTCAAAAAATTAACTTTATTTCGATATAAAAACGCCTATGTCTAATTAAAAAATTTCAAAAATAATAGTAAGTTTATTAACAATGGGTGTAAATTGATTCATTTATCAAAGTTCAGGGTGTAAATTGATTCAATTGAAAGTTTAGGGTTTAAATTGACACACCATGTAAAGTTCAGGGGTGTAAATTGATTTTTTCCCTATAATTTAATAGTAGGT
The DNA here is from genome assembly GCA_028015215.1 of Gynostemma pentaphyllum. Classification (NCBI taxonomy): domain Eukaryota; kingdom Viridiplantae; phylum Streptophyta; class Magnoliopsida; order Cucurbitales; family Cucurbitaceae; genus Gynostemma; species Gynostemma pentaphyllum. The sequence continues at coordinate 18,169,936 of CM051355.1, forward strand.
AATAGACATTCATTGTTTTGGCCAAAGGACATATCACTTAATCAAAAAATTATCTATTTGTTTTTTTCCTTCTTTTTCATTTTTTGGGGTGAGGTGGTTTGAGATTGTGTATTAAGGTAAGAGAATGAAAAATATTTGTTGCTTCCTACAAAGGAAGAATATTTTTTTTCTTTAAATTAATAATATCATTGGACTAAAAAATTAACAATTACATAAATGAACATTTTCGACCCTTTTTTCCCCAAACAAATTGGACATAATTAGGAAATTAGAATCCACAAAAAATTATATAAAATTACAACAATTTCAAAATATTTTGAAAATACCTTACTTTATTACTTTTTATTAGTAAGTAATATATATGATTTAATAATTTGTTTAAACTTGGAACTAGACGTGCTTTTTTTTAAGTGATTAATGACAGGTTTTCTAGTTTACCATTGGCTGAAATTATAAATCTTGATATGTTTTGAACTTTTACTCGTTTGACTAATCTATATCACATGCTACATCAAATTAATTTGTAAAAATTCATAAGAATAATGGCCACAAAGTTTGGTATGTAATTTTTGAGAATTTTAAATCAATACCTGCCCAAGTTCCACACCATATGATTCCATTTAATTTTCTTTTTCTTTCTTTGATTTTTCTTCTTCAATGAATATGTTGAAATTTTTAGTTTAATAGATGAAATAGTCGCAATTTCATAATTAATTTGACTTTAATTCATCCAATTGATAAAACGTGCTCCGGATTCAATATGGAAAAATCCTCACCGTCAACCCTAAAGTTATTATCTAACCCTTTAAAATATCTGTTGGATTTCATACATATTATAGTAAAAAATTTAAGAGTAAAAGTAAGTAGAATTGTAGAGGGAAAAGTAGAAGTTGTGATTTGTGGGAAAGTGAAAAATTCACTTGTTCCATATTGGAAAGATCACAAAACTTACTTCACTTTATATATACTATACTTGGACAATGAGTTGGGTCCTTTGGGGTTCCACAGATATTGTGAGGGTCGAGCGCGCACCCAATGGGCTTCAGTCCACACACGCGCCGCCCGCACGCCACTACCCGACCCGGCCGGACATTTAAAGAATATTTATTTAATTTTTTTTGAAATTCAGAAACTGTAACAGCACCTAATAAATGGCTATTGCCGTTTCCAGCAACGTTGAGCCATTTCCAGTAGTCGGCGTACGTTTCAGGCGACGTTACCGTTTCCGGTCAGTTGTTACAGTTTTCTCTCTTTCGTTCTTCAAACTTTCTTTTCTGTCTACGTTTTGAGAGCTGTTCTAGAGGGGTTCTGCCGGGTTCTTGAAACACTGGTTCTTGTATTCAAGAAACACTCCATCGAATCCTGCCAAGCCGAATTGCCGTCAAACCACAAACAACCTAAGCTGGGCAATATCGACTTCAGAACAACGACTTGTCCGTGCTTTGGAGCTTCATTACAGTAATGTTGTCCTTCATTTCTGTTATTTTATTTCCTTGTTATTACTGATATGTTTTTGTTGTAATCAGTTTCTTGATAAATACAAGTTCGATTACAGTTCGAATTCCTTCATTGTTCCAATAATCTGAAGTCAAAATTATGGAATTTATCAACATCTATGGATCGAATGACTCACTGTTTGCTGAAATTGTCGCTCCTCCTACTGCTGCCAATGCAGCTGCTGCTGACGCCGTCGCCACTCTTGCAGCAGCTATTGTCGCTGCACAAAACAGTGCACCAAATCTGGTTGCACCTCCTGTTGTCAATCTTGTTGCTGCGACTAATCAAGGGGATGCTTACAATGCTGCTGCTTTTCAAGCTAGTAAGTATCCTCCTAGCTATCCACCTAAGACGTTCCTCTCAAAGGATCCGCCTCAATTCAATGGTCAAGATTACAAACGGTGGCATCAAAAGATGATGTTCTTTCTTACCACACTGGGTCTCGCCTTCGTGCTGAAAGAACCAATACCCGAGGTGCACGAGGACTATGTCACATATGAGGGGCTAATGGAACGAGACCAATGGGAAAACTCTGATTATCTTTGTCGTAATTACATTTTAAACAGTTTAATTGATAGTTTGTATAAAGTGTATGAAAACTGTAAGAGTGCAAAAGAATTGTGGGATGCACTTGAACTGAAGTATAGATCAGTTGGTGTAGAGGTTAAGAGGTTTATTGCGGGGAAGTTTAAGGATTTTCAAAAAGTTGACAGCAAGTCCGTAGTCAACGAAGCTGAGGAGCTACAAGTCATCATAAGTGACTTGCGTAGCAAAGGAATGGGGAAGAGTGAACCATTCCAAGTGGAAATTACGATCGAGAAATTGCCACCTTCCTGAAGTGATTTTAAGAACTATCTTAAACACAAAAGTAAGGAGTGCTCTATGGAACACCTAATACTAAAACTCCGAATAGAGAAAGACAAAAAGAAAAGGATGGGTAATAATAGAGCCCCAAACCAAAAGAGTGTAGAGGCTAAGGCAAATCTCACCGAGGCTGGGAAAAGCAAGAATAGGTCAACTAAGAAGAAGTATGACCTAGGCCCTAAGCATGCTAACACTAAATGCATCACTTGGAACTGCTACACTTGTGGCAAAGCGGGACATAGCGTTGCTGACTGTAGGCATCGCAAGAATCCCAGACAGAATAAGTCGAATAATAAGTCTAATAATCAAGTCAGTCTAACTGTGGACAATGGTGATGATGCTCCACTTGTTGCGATGGTCTCTGAAGTTTGCATGACCACCACTACTAAGGGATGATGGATTGATTTTGGTGCTACTAGGCATGTTAGTGCAGATATATCTCTATTCTTCATAACTACAAAGAAGCTGACTGCAATGAAAAGCTGTACATGAGAAATTCTGCCACTTCTGATGTGATAGGCAAAGGAAACATCAAGCTAAAATGGACATCTGGGAAGATATTCACCCTGAATGATGTCTACTATGTTCCTGACATTAGAAGGAACCTTGTATTTGGGCCACTTCTGAACAAGAATGGGTTCAAACAAGTCTTTGAGTCGGACAAGTTTGTACTGTCCAAGGGCGGGATGTATGCGGGTTGTGGGTATTTTACTGAGAACATGTTCAAGCTGAATGTATTGGCTCAAAAGCCCAAAATTATCAATAAAGTTGAATCTTCTTCTTATATTGTTGAGTTATTTAATGTTTGATATTCAAGATTGGGACATGTTAATAATCGATCCATACAAAGGATGATAAGTTTAGGATTAATACCTAAATTTGAAATTGATAATAGACATAAATGCGAAGTTTGTGTTGAATCAAAATTCGTAAGGAAATCACATCCTTCTGTTGAACGAAATAGTGAATTAGTTAGTTTAATTCATAGTGATATTTGTGATTTTAGAAATAATCCTTCACGAGGAAAGAAATATTTCATCACATTTATAGATGACTTTAGTAAATATTGTAAAGTATTTTTACTAAATAGTAAAGATGAAGCTTTAGAAGTCTTTAAGATTTATAAAGCGGAAGTTGAGAATCAACTTGGAAATAAGTTAAAAGTACTTCGATCAGATACAGGTGGTGAATATGAGTCCACTTATATGACTGATTTTTGTGCAGAAGCTGGTATTATACATCAGACAACAACACCTTATACACCACAACAAAATGGTGTAGCTGAAAGAAAGAACCGAACTCTTAAAGACATGATTAATTGCATGTTAAATAGTTCAGGTTTACCACAAAACTTATGGAGGGAAGCATTGCTTACAACAAACTTTATTTTAAACCAAATTCCACAAAAGAAGACTAATGAGTCGGCTTGAAAGTGTGGAGGTGTTTAGCAAAAGTACAAGTTCCTTTACCTAAAAGGACAAAACTTGGACCTAAGACTATTGATTGTTTGTTTATAGGTTATGCCTTAAACAATGCAGCTTATAGAATCCTAGTAGTTAATTCACAAGTGTCTAAAATTAACAATAACACTATAATGGAGTCTATTGAAGCTGAATTCTTTGAGGATGTGTTTCCATATAACAAACATACTGACACTGGAACCAAGAGAAATTATGAAGCAAGTACTTCAATAATTCAAGATGGTCCAGAATCTGAACATGAACAGGAAAGTGATCATGATCAATCTGAACCCAGAAGAAGTAAAAGAAGTAAAACGCCTACTTCATTTGGTCCAGATTTCATTACCTATATGGTAGAAAGTGAATCTCAAACATATCAAGAGGCAATGACTACTCCAGATTTTGTAAACTGAAAGGAAGCCATTGATAGCGAGATAACCTCCATTATGCAAAATAATACTTGGATATTAGTTGATTTACCATCTGGGAGTAAACCAATTGGTTGCAAATGGATCTTTAAGAAAAATCTTAAGGTTGATGGCTCTATAGATAAATATAAAGCTCGTTTAGTAGTTAAAGGGTATAGACAAAAAGAGGGAATAGATTTCTTTGATACTTATTCTCCTGTGACCAGAATCACATTCATTCGTGTGTTGATTGTTATTGCATCTATACTTAATTTGGAAATTCATCAAATGGATGTGAAAACTGCCTTTCTAAATGGATACTTAGATGAAGAAGTCTACATGGAACGACCAGAAGGGTTTGTTGTAAAAGGATATGAAAATAAAGTTTGTAAACTTGTAAAGTCATCATATGGCTTAAAACAAGCACCCAAACAGTGGCATGAGAAATTTGATTACACTTTGATATCTAATGAGTTTAGAATCAATGAGTGTGACAAATGTGTCTATTACAAAAGTGTAAATAATCAATGTGTTATTATTTTCTTATATGTGGATGACATGTTAATTACGGGTACCACCAAAGAGATAATAGAATCAACAAAGAAAAGGTTGAATGCTAATTTTGATATGAAAGACATGGGTCTTGCTGATGTTATTCTTGGAATAAGAATAACTAAAGATTCTAAAGGATATATACTTTCTCAGTCACACTACATAGAAAATGTGTTGAGAAAATTTGGACAGTTTGATAGCAAACCTGTATTTACTCCGTTTGATACTAGTATAAAACTATGTAAGAATACAGGTGTTGGTGTATCATCCTTAGAATATTCTAGAGTGATTGGAAGTCTTATGTACATAATGAATTGTACAAGACCAGATATAGCTTACTTTGTAAGTAGATTAGCTAGATACACCTGCAATCCAGGTCGTGATCATTGGGATGCACTAGTGAGAGTGTTGAGATATCTCAAATATACTATAGACTATGGATTGCACTATACACAGTATCCACTTGTACTGGAAGAATTTAGTGATGCTAATTGGATATTTGATAGCTTAGAAACTAAATCAACTAGTGGGTATGTTTTTATCTTAGGTGGAGCAGCTGTTTCTTGGAAAGCCATCTAAATAGACGTGTATTGCATGTTCTACGATGGAATCAGAATTCATAACTTTAGATAAAGCTAGTGAAGAAGGAGAATGACTAAGGAATTTTCTAGAAAACATTCTATTATGGCCAAAACCTATAAACGCTATATGTATATATTGTGATAATTTAGCTGCATCAATGAGAGGTAAAAATACAGTTTACAATGGCAAGTCTAGACATATACGGCGTAGACATAACTCGATTAGACAATTGCTCACTAATTCAATTATCTCAATAGATTATGTGAAATCAAATGAAAATATTGCTGATCCTTTAACCAAAGGAGTAACGAAAGAGCAAGTGTTGTATACATCGAGGGAAATGAGGTTAAAGCCTAAGATATGAGTTATCTGGTGGAAACCTAACCTTGTTGACTGGAGATCCCAAGATCTAGGTTTAATAGGCAAACTAAACAGGAATAATTCATAGTAAACACACAAAGACTTTTAAAGTCAAAACTCATTTTCATTAACAAGTGTGTGTATCTGTGGATGTTAAGATAATGTTGATACGTGAATATTTTGAGAATATATAAAATCAATAGTTATCTATTTGAGAGAAGAATTGGGTCGGTTCAATGAGAACAGTACAGGCTTTTGTTTTCTAAATCTCTCACGAACTGCGGGATCGAGTCCATGACCAAAAAGGACTCGAACGAATATAACTCAATAAAATGAGTTAAATTATATGTGACAGATTGTTGTCTCAATTTATCAATAGAAAGAAAGTTTAAGAAATACATTTAACTATTTCTTCGGTAAATTCGATAGTCTATCACTAAGGAAGGTTTAAGTTCAAAAGACACCTTTCCTGATGCATAACTTAACCAGTGCTCTCAAAGTGACAGAATTTTTTCTTTTCATGTTTTCTGGGTTAACTTACTTTCATGTGGGGGATTGTTGGATTTTATACATATTAAAGTATAAAATTTAAGAGTGAAAGTAATTGGAAGTGTAGAGGGAAAAGTAAAAGTTGTGATTTGTGGGAAAATGAAAAATTCACTTGTCCCACATTGGAAAGATCACAAAACTTACTTCACTTTATATATCCTACACTTGGACAATGGGTTGGGCCCTTTAGGGTTCCACAGATTTTGTGAGGGTCGAGTGCACCCAATGGGCTTCAGTCCACACGCGCACGCGCCGCCCGCACGTCACAACTTGACCTGGACCAGTTCGGTCGGGCCAGGCTCGGGTTCGGGCCGGGCCGGTCATCTTGATTAAATAATATTCTTTTTATTTAAAGAATATTTATTTAATTTCTATTGAAATTCAGAAACTGTAACAACAGTTAATAAATGGCTATTGCCGTTTCCGGTCACCAGCATATGTTTCAGGCGACGTTACGGTTTCCGGTCAGCTGCTACAAAGACGGATTTAATTCTGGAATTTAATCCAGAATTAAATTTCATTTTGGACTTACAAAATCGTCTCCCTATAAATAGAGACGAGTTCCTCACTCCAATACACTACAACAACAATTTCTGATTGCTGCTTTCTCTCTTTCGTTCTTCGTTCTTTCTTTTCTGTCTACGTTTTGAGAGCTATTCTAGCGAGGTTCTGCCAGGTTCTTGAAACACTGGTTGTTGTATTCAAGAAACACTCCCTCGAATCCCGCCGAGCCGAATTGTCGTCGAACCACAAACAATCTGAGCGGGGCAATCGACGTCAGGATAATGCCTGTCCGTGCTTTAGAGCTTCATCACAGTAACGTTGTCCTTCGTTTCTGTTATTTTATTTCCTTTTTATTACTGATCTGTTTTTGTTGTAATCAGTTTTTATATAAATACAAGTTCGATTATTGTTCAAATTCCTTCATTGTTCCAACAATATCATAGACTAAATTGAAACTTAAAAAATATTAGAGATGAAATTAAAAAACAAAAACCATATATACATTAAGCCCAAAAATTATAGGGTTAAATATCTATTTAGCCACATTTTTCCTCACTTTTTAATAAATGAACACACTAAAGGAATTCGGTGCAAATAGCCACATACAAAAAATTAAAAAACCAAATTACCCTTGTGAATTGATGTGAGAATATATTGTGAATGTGTTATTTGTATTGAAATAGTTACATATATTTATAGCACAAGAATACTAGAATGTAAAAGGAAAGTTCAAATCTTCAGCCTAATTGACGAACCTAATTTCCAACTTAATTGATAGCCTAATATACAGCTATATATACGTTAAAATAATGAAAATTTACAAACTACACTAAAAATTAGAAACAATGTACTGAATATATTAAAAACTGGGAAAGGAAAAATGTATTAGGAAAAAAACTGCATTAGGAAATAAAAAATGTCAAAAGTGTTAAACCGTACGTAATATTTACGGGAGTGTCAGAGGTGTCAGACTATACTCGACATACAGAGGAGGCAGTTTTGATATATTGAATTTTTTAATATTAAAAATTTGCTAAATTTTTTACCTTTTCAAAACATGACTATCTTTAAAAAAATGTGGTAATTATAAATTTTCAACCCAAAATTATATTTAGCAAAAAAAATAGGAAAAAAAATCAATATGGATTGATTCGTTAAACAATATAATCCATATATATACACATAAAATGCGGTGAGATGATGACCATGCGTAATGCTAACATATAATATCAACATTCTAATGATGACAAATCCTTCCCTTTTTTCTAGGGCTTCCATTTTTCAATATTATTCTTTCTTTTTCCCGTTTAAAAAGTCTTAAATGGTATCCTTTAAAAGAATCAGTCTTAACTTTCTCCCTCACACACATTTTCATAGTCAAGGATAAAGACTTGACCTTCCATTAATACAAAAACTTTTTATTTTTCTTTCTCTTCTCACTATATTTCACAAAATATATATATATATATAAATGAATTAAGAACTTTCTCATTCCCAAACTCACAACTAATAATAGTCTCTGAAAAACAAACACTTTTTTTTTCCTCTCATCAATCTCCATTTGTTGAAGAAGGAAGAAGATGATGACTACTACTCCTGACCTTGATGTTGATGATTATCAATTCCCACTTCCCGGTTTCCGGTTTCATCCCACCGATGAAGAACTCGTCGATTATTATCTTCGCCGTAAAGTCGAAAAGAAATCAATCACTATGGAACTCATCAAACAGATTGATATTTACAAACACAACCCCTGGGATCTTCCTCGTACGTGTTTTATTATGGTTTCTGTTTTTTTTTATATTTCAGTAAACTAAAAACCTATTTTTATTCTTATTTTTATTAAAAATGTGCAGATGTTAATGGAACATTGGGAGAGAAAGAATGTTATGTGTTTGTTAAAAGAGGAAGGAAGTATAAGAATAGTGTGAGACCAAATAGAGTTACAGGTTCCGGGTTTTGGAAAGCAACCGGTATCGATAAACCGATATATTCTGGCCATGGCGTTCATCATTGCATTGGGTTGAAGAAAACTCTTGTTTACTATAGAGGAAGTGCAGGAAGAGGGGTTAAAACTGAATGGATGATGCATGAGTTTCGTCTTCCTCCTTCTAACCATAACAATGCTTTCGATACTCAATTCGGCAAAACAAAAGACATCGTCGAAGAAGCTGTAAGTGTTTTTTTTTCTTTCCTTCACATTCCTTTTTCGTCATCCTGAATTTCTTAGGGGTCGTTTAATTAGAAAAAATATGTTCTGAATGACGTAAATTCAAACCAAGTTCAGACTCCTAATTTTACAAATTCTATTTAACTTATAGTATCAGGCTTAACAAACTCTTTTTTTTAATATATAATATAAATTTCACAAACTCAAACTTAACAAAACAACTCTTTAAATAATTCAAACGTAGACTACCTAAACTCTGGTTTTAAGAAACTCTAGTTAAAGTCGTAAGCCTAACACCCTTTTAAAGTCTCAACAATGTATAGTTGTTATTCGTTTTGTTAATAATAATATCTATAAGATCTCATACTAAAAGAGATATTATCGATACCTTGGCGCAATTTGAGACTTATTTTGCATTTTCTTGTTGCAAAACCAACAGGAGATTTGGACGCTATGTCGCATATTCAAAAGAAGTGTTTCATGCAAGAGATACACACCAAATTGGAAAGAAATTCCAGCAACCAAAACTCGTACAGTTCATGGAGAAATGAAATCCTCCAAAACAATTAGCAACACTATGGATATTGCTCAATCTTACAATGGAGAACGAGAAACCGAAACTAATTTCATAAGTTTCAGTTCTCCATTCATTAATTTTGAAGAGAAGAAGCCTCTAACCACTGACCAATATAACAACCAACGGAACCAGTTAATGATGATGAAGATGAAGAATTCTAATAACTCCATAACTGAACCAGCTGCTTCTGAGTTTTCTCCTTCTCCTCCTTTGTCCATGAACGTATCACCGGCTTCTTCGGGTTTTTCGAGTTTTGATGATCATGAAGCACTTGATGATTTGTTTGGATCTGAAAATTGGGATGAACTTAGATCCTTAGTAGAGTTTGCTTTTGATCCATGAAATCCTTTAAATGTAAATATGTCTGCTTAAATTTTCACTCTTCTTATGAGAGTTTTGCAATTTTATTATATGATTGGGACAGGGACACTAGATTAATCTTAGTTTTTTTGTTTAGACATATACTGTTTCTTAATTGATATATGGAAGAGTTAGAGGGTTTTTTTTTAATATAGTTGATATTAAGTTAAATTTGGGGAGCGGATACGGGATACTCGAACCTGTAATTTATGGAAGCTGACACCTTACTAGTGAGTATGACAAAAGAATTAGAGTTAATTGTTTTTAATTTTTTTTTTTTATCAAAATGTATTTTGAGTTAATAAAGTTTAAATTTCTCATCTAGAGTTCATATCTCTCATCCTTAATTTATAGTTCGGTAAAAAAAAATTGTTGGATGAGGCCATACCAAAAGTTAATGAAGATATATTTATGGTTGAAAATTAAACTTGGTTGTTTATTGAGAAATATAGTTTTTTTCTCTTGCATACACATTTCTTACTTTTCATTAATTAATATATTCCATTATTTACTGTATTTATAATTATTATTTTTCCTAAATATTTGCGATCATTCCTATTATTTTTTCAATAGGCCTAAAAAAAATTCTACAAGAGATTTGAACATGCCCCTTGATCTTAAAAGTTTTGTATTTGTTTGATAACAATTTTTATTTTATATTTTAAAAATTAAGTATGTTTATAATCAATTTCTTTGTTTTGTAATCCATTTTTCAAAACCTTTTTTTTAATTATAATCAAAATTTTAAAAATTAGAAAACTAGTTTTCAAAAATTACTTTTTTTTCCTTCTAAATTTAGGTAGACTTTTAAAAGTGAGCAAGTGGAAGAATCTGTTGTGACCAACAACTCAATTTTAAAAAACAAAGAACTAAAAACATAATCGTTATATCAAATCAGACCATAATTTAACGAATCAGGGTTTTTATATTACAATAATAAGTTATAAAATTTTATCTTTTTTAAAATATGAAATTAGAAATTAAAGACAAAGAGTTCGAAACCGCAAATCTTAATATATCTGACCATTTCAACTATAATCATTCATATAGTCCCCTACATTTTATCTAATTAATGCAATTTGCAAAGGTGTGTGATTGATGCTTATTCAAAAATTGACCATTTCTCATCCAGAGAGTCCTAACCGTTATTGTTTAGTACTTGTCTTCATTGCCAAAGAAAATAAATTTAGGATTCCTTTCTCACTCGGGAAACTCATGAAACTCATGAAACCTTCAAATTACTAAATTATGTAATATACATAGGGGTGTTAAAAAATGCGACAAACCGACGAACCCAGCCTGGTTGGGTTCATTTTTGTTTCTGGTCTCCTCGTGTCATATTTTAGTGGAACCGAATTTTGGGTTCGGGTCTCAGGTCCAAAATTTTAAGGGTCAGTTTAACCCAAACCGACACAAACTTTAAATATTATATAATTTTTAGAAATTTTTTTTACTCTACTATTTTTCTTTTAATTTTTATTCAATAGGCCAACCTTCTTTTCTTTTTTACTTTTTTAGTTTTACTTTACTTAAAAAAAATATGATTTTACAAATTTTTTTTACATAAGGCCAACCCGAAGACCCAACCCAAGGGTTGGGTTGGGATTCGGGTTGTTCAGGTTAGGCATATGAACAACCCGAAAAAACGGTTTGGTCCAAAAAATAGATGAAGACCGGCCCGTGAGCACCCCTAAATATACATATCATTTGCTTTGTCAGTTTTTTTTTTTTTTTTAAAATTATAATTCAAGAATATTTTTACTCCCAAATCAAACAGTCTTAATTTAATTAATCTTAATCTTAAACACTTAGCTAAATTAACTTCGTGTTTCCTAAATCTAGTCATATTCCCGACATGGTTTGGATTATATTTATTGCCTTTACTCAAAAATACAAACAAAATTTAACACAAATTCTGCCGCCCGACCATATGATATAATATTTATGAATTAATTTTTGTAGAACTTTGGTCATTATTCTATTTAGATTCTACTCTGGTTAAGTCAACAAAGAATCTTATTGAATCATTCTATAATCTAGATTTAATATTATTCAAACCATACCAGATATAAATACATATTTAAATACTAAAGAACAGGATAATGTAAAAAATAATAATGGATGTTGTATTCAAGCATACAACTTTCTATTTTGAGATTCAAAACTAGCTAAATATTGTGAATTTATCAATGAGTATGATTTTCTTTTGACTTTTATATATGTGTTATTTAATTTAATTTTATGGTGTCAAGATCATGAGAAATATCAGTTTAAACCCCAACCCGCATCCCAATTTCTAAAATTAAATTTTAGTAACTAATTAAATATTTTTTTTTATTTACGGTATGGTTATTAATATTGTAAATGGAAAAAAAAAAAGTATGAATCTATCCGTTCTATAATTGAAAAATTACAAAGTTTATCAAATGGTAATAATTTAATAAATTTTTAATTTTAAATGTAGAGAATGATTTCTCGTTTAGCTCTAATCTCATCTTGCTGACACCTCTATAAATTTGAAAGTGGATGATGAATTGTTAATAAAAGAAGAAAACCAAGAGCCGGCCTTATTTTTTTTAATTCATAATATATAACACGAAAATTACACTCGGTAGTAAAATTTTATATAATATTTATAAATATACCATCATTTAAGACTATTTATAAATACAGTAATTTTTTTATATTAATTAATATTGATACTATATGAATCATTATCAATTTATTATAAAAATATATAATTCAATATTAATCATGGATGAAGAAGTTTATTATATTTATAATCATTTCCCGTATAATATGGAGAATTCTTCAACCTTAAAAATAGTTAGTCTGATATATTATTAAAAAAATTCAGTCTGCTATATTCACATCATATCCTAGACAGACTAGATTAGACTAATGACCAAAGACTTTGACCAGAGCCGAGGCAATAACTATGGATTTTTTTATTGACCAGACTCCAAATTTGGCTAATTTGCTTTTGGCTTACATCCTTTTGTTTGTATATTTGACCAGAAGAGCAGTCACTAATTTCAATTTGTTGCCTTCAATAAAGATGATAGAGTAACATTTTCCACATAAAATAATAAGAATTTGTCTCAATTGCATAAATTTACATACTAATTAATTATTCAAATAGTATAATTATAATTCATTAAATTATTGAACTATTTTTTATGAGTATTTAATGAATTTTAATGTTTTTTATTTTTTAAGTTCAAGTTCAATAATTTATCGAGCTATTTAATTATCTTTCATTATTATTTTCAATAAATTTATTAGTTTTTTTTAATATAATAAATTAATGAATTATAATTCATTAAATTATTGAACTATAATTATGTTATTTTAATAAATTTTGAAAAATTCTAACATTTCAATAATCAGTATGTAAAAATATGTTATTTTAGTAATTGCCTCTAAAATAATATTACATTATATGTATAAATTCGTACGTGTTCAAAACATACATATGTTTTTACCACTTCATAAAGTTATAATATAGACATTCAGGTCCGGTCAAAAATATAATTGGATCATCCATCAATAACATACCAAATACTAAAAGTCAAATTTATTCATATATATATATATATGGGGATAAAAAAAAATGAACTTCTTCCCACCATAACCACAAGCCAATTAAACTATACTTTAATAAAGAACAAAGGAATGACAATAGGAGAGGTAAGTGATATATAATTAATTAATTATAAGGCTAAGAACCCATGTATTCAAATATAAGTAAATTATGATAGATAATTAATTAGGAAACTATAAATAAAAGGCCCCGGTCAATTCTTAATTGAAATTAAATATAACTGATTCCTTTTGGGGATTTATGACCGAGAGAGAGTGCGGTTGTTTGTCAAATCAAAACTTATCATATCACATAAAAGGGATATAAAAATAAAATCATATAAGTAAGATTAGACGTAATTAATAAATTCAAAGCAACATTTAAATGGGGACTCGTCAAGATGATTTATTACTTTGGACTTGGGCAATCTGTAAATTATCTACTTTGAAGAGTATGGAAGAAAATGTGCTGATTTTGCATCGATTGTGTTGACTAGTTTAAAAGAGGGTAAAATGTAAATAAGACCCTTGTGGTCTTTTCAAAATATATGAACACCCCCTGTATTTTGAAAATGGCAAATCGCACCCCTGTAATTTCAATTTTTTTCAATCAGACCCCTCCCCTTTAATGTCAATAATTTTCTTTTAGCCACAACTTCTTCGTTTGAACTCCGATTTGGACGATTCAAAATGTTTTGGAATCCTCATTTTAGGCTCTACATAAATGTCACTTCAAAACTTTGAAATCATTAATAAATAAAAGATTTTACTAACATCGAAACACTAGGTATGATTGACATCGTTAACTCTTGGTTATTGATGATTTCAAAGTTTCGAAATGAGGATTATGTAAAGCCGGAAATGAAGATTCTAAAACATCTTGAATCATCCAAATCGGAGTTCAAACAAATAAGTTATGGCTAAAAGAAAATTATTGACATTGAAGAGGAAGGGTCTGATTGAAAAAAATTGGAACCACATGGGTACGATTTGCCATTTTCAAAGTACAGGGGGTGCTCATGCATTTTGAAAAGACCACATGGGTCTTATTTACATTTTACCCTTTAAAAGATTCAAAAGTGATAGATTTTCTTATCTCCACGTAGATTTCTTCAAATTACGATGTTTAGAATTTATTTTTTTTAATTTTTTTGTCTTATTGTCTCACCCTAAGTTTTTGGTTTACTCTAATTTAGAAATTAATTTTGTTTAGGGAAATTTAACTGGATAACGTATTTTTATATAATATTTATAAATATATCATTATTTAAAACTATTGGTAAATATAGTGATTTTTTTCCTATGTTAATCAGTTATTAACATTAATCAATTATTAATTTATTGTAAAAATATGTAACTCAATATTAATCATACTAGATTTATTTTGTTATCTAAAAGTTTTAATTAATTTTTGAATAATATGATCCTTAAATTTTCATAAACAATTATTTTAAGGGTAAAATGCAAATGTCACCCTTATAGTTTTGGTCAAAATGAATGAACACTCCCGAGGTTTTAGAAATGGAAAATCACACCTTTGTGATTTCCATATATTGTGTCAATGAGATCCCTCCCCTCCACGCAGTTAACTTTGTTTTAGTCATAACTTTTTCGTTTGAACTCCAATTTGGAATATTCAAGATATTTTGGAATTTTCATTTTTATCTCTACGTTACGGTCATTTCAAAACTTTGAAATCGTCAATAAATAAAGGAGTTTATCATTATTAAAATATTAGGTATGATTGAAGTCATTAACCCTTTTATTTATCGATGGTTTAGAAATTTTGAAGTGGCAATAACATAGAATTCGAAATGAGAATATCAAAACATCTTGAATCATCCAAATCGGATTTCAAACAAAAAAATTATGCCTAAAACAAAGTTAACGACGTTGTAGAGCCCCTTATTGGCACGATATGGAAACTATAAGGGTGTGCATTGCCATTTTTAAACCACAGAGGGCGTTCATGCATTTGACAAAAACCATGAGGATCTTATTTGCTGTTTATTCTTATTTTAATGATAGTAGAGAAATTTTACTGGATGACACTTTTTTTAATAGTATCTTTTTTAAGATAGCAAATGTTTTGAAATTTTTTCTAAAGCATATATGGGTTGGACTCCATATTATTTTTGAATTTTTTTGAAACTTTTACTATTTTTAAAAATATCAATTAATAAAATGTCATTTTTAAAAAAACTTCATTTATGTGTCATACGAAGAAGAAAAGGAAGAAGAAAGACCATCGAGATTATCATGATTAAGAATAAAATGTTATCAAACAAAGACCCGAATATGTTTTTTTTTCTTTAAATTTTAAAGTTGATACCTTGGTAAAAGCCGAATAAATGACTAAATTTCCATGGATATAAGTATAATCCTATTAAAGAACTCACGTTAAAAAGATAAAAGGAATCTAATAAATTTTATAAAAGTATGAGTTACTCATTCTAATTATCAATTATTTTTTAAATGAAACCACATGAATATTAAGATGTCTCAAAGTCCAACAAGTTAAAATGAACAAGCTAACCTAAAAATGGGATCAGACTTAAGAGTAGTAATTATTGAATAGTGTAAGTAACCTATTCCGGTGTTATTAATTAACAAATCGTTTTATATAAATTTTCTTTCATAAACTATGAATAAAAAGATTTAAATATAAGATCGTCGATTGAAGCACAGTTGCAACAATAAGATCGTGACAGTTGCAACTTTGGACAGAATGTAAAATGAACAATAAACGGGAATTTAAATAATAAGGAGTGGGATCGACACAAGGAATGATTAACATGGAAAACCAAACAAAAAAACCCACGACGTCACGTCTAGAGAAAAATCCACTAGAAAATCAGTGTACATACAAACAATAAATTTAAAGCAAATATGCAAGCACAAACGAAAAACGTCATTTCTCTTTGTCTTTGATTGTTCCTTGTTGATGACGATCTTCAAGTCGGATTATCCACAAGTCCCCTTGCAGATCTCGATATAAGAAAATCTCTTCCTTGTCATGAACGTGTCAAAACCCGAACTCCCTTCAGTATGTGTTAGTCTTCTCACAAGTTCATGAAGTGTGTTGAAATTGACTCTAAAATACTCGAAGGCTGAAGTCCATTGCTGCTGACAGATTGTGATGTAGCAGTGTTGTGGCTGTGCTGTGTTAGATTTTTGTTTTACCTAGCCGTTTAAATCATGAGTTGTCTAGCTGTTATTTTCAGTTTGTAACAAGATTAGACAGTTAGAGTTAGTTAGCTTATGGTTAAATAGGCTTTGTAAATATCAGAGTTCATTGTACATACATCTTGAATGATCAATCAATAGAGTTGTTCCATTTTTTTCATTATTCTTTCTCTTTTCTCTAAAGTTCATCTCAAGTTTACACAACATTTGATATCAAAGCTTCAGATTTTCGATCATAGATTGAATCTCTTTCTCCATTGATCTAAGACTCATAATTCTTAGAAAAGAACCTCATTCCAAATTCTCCCAAAATCCGTAAAACCCATTTGGTTTCTTAAAGATCAACATGGCTGTGAAATTTGAAATGGAAAAATATGATGGCAAGTCTGACTTTGGTCTGTGGAAGAAGAAGATAAGGGTCATTCTTGTTCAGTAAAAGGTGGCAAAGATCCTTGATGATCCTCCTACTTTACTAGATACAGTCACTGTAGAGAAGAAGGTAGAAATGGCAGAAACAGCCTTTAGCACCATCATCATATACTTTTCTGATAAGGTTCTTCGCATGGTTGATGAAGAAGATACAGTGGCCAAACTATGGGTAAAGTTTGATTCCCTCTTATTGAAAAAGTCTCTCACAAATAAAATCTATATCAAGGAGAGGTTCTTCAGCTTCAAGATGGACCCTGCAAAGAATTTGGAAGACAACATGGATGAATACACCAAGATCTGTTTGGAGGTGTCTCAGATTGATGAAAGAATCAGTGATGAAAACAAGGGAATTATCTTGTTGAATTAACTTCTTGAGAGTTATAGAGAGATCAAGCATGCCATCAAGTATAGAAAAGATAATCTAACCCTGGATATAGTTATGGATGCTTTGAAATCCAAGGAGTTAAAGATAAAGACAGAAAAGCAAGAGTCAAAAGCCTTATTCTTGAGAGGCAGAAATGAAAATAAGTTCCAAAAGGCTAGCAAGAATCATAAGGGCAAGTCCAAGCAAAATGTAAAACATAAAAGGTGCTTCCACTGTGATAAAGATGGGCATTAGAGGAAATATTTTCCTCAATTGAAGCAAGGATGAAATGGATATCCAAAAAACAACCAACAACAAGCTACAAATGTCCATGAAGGTTATGACAGTCCAGCAGAGATATTAATGGCCTCAGACAGAGAGTATGGAGAAGAATGGATCCTAGATTCTGGATGTTCTTTTCATATGTCTCAACATAGGCATTACTTCCAAGATTTTCAGAGCTTGGATGGTGGGGAAGTCATCATGGGGGACAACCACAGTTGTACTGTAAAAGGGATAGGTTCAGTCAAGCTCAAGATGAACAATGGAGTATCCAAGATCCTCTCTTTTGTCAGATATGTACCAGACATCAAAAGAAATATTATATCCTTGAGAACACCGGATAAAGCTGGGTATTCTTTTGAATCTCAAGGTGGAGTTCTGAATGTATACAAAGGAAAGGCACTGGTTTTACAAGGGAAGCTAAGGCACACTCTGTATGTTTTTCAAGAAGGGTTCAATAATGCACAATCAAATGTCACCTCTGCTTTCAGCATTAGTGAAATTGAGTTGTGGCATAAAAGATTGGCCCATATCAGTGAAAGAGGTCTACAATCTTTATTCAAACAGGGCTTTCTGAATGTCAAGAAGTTATATAAGTTGTCTTTCTGTGAGAATTGTGTCATCAATAAGGCTACTAAGGCAAGTTTCAGCAAGGGACATAAATGCACTAAGGGAATTCTGGATTACATTCATTCAGATCTTTTGGGACCAGTAAGATGTTAGGAATGGTGTCCTAGAACTTGTAATTATTTAATAATAATAATTTATTTAGAATAAATTAAATATATAAACATAAGTTCTTTATATTGTCTAGATTGATTCAATTGACGATATTAGGAATATATGGAAATATATTAATATCAAACATTCAAATAGTAAACCCTAAATTACTCTTATGAAATCACGACTTAGTATGTGAGTCATACGAGAGGATTAAAGTCGAGATGAGTAACTTAAAAGTGTCTACAGTAAATGGATAACGTTTGGGAACCTTATCTTGGTAACACTGTTGATAGCTTCGCATTTTGTTTATAGACAAATGATCTAATCCTGATCATTCATGTGGGAGACATGAAATGGAAGTATCATATGCAATGTTGATTGTATAAGACAGGACCACGATGTTCGATCAAAATTCTCATTAGTATCGTTTACGAGAAATGATCGAATATCAAATTAAGTTTATCAATCGTGATAGATCTCAATCCTGAGTGAAATGCGGACTCCTATTTGTGAAGTTATGTTCTTTGATTCACATGGTTGAGAGCGATCTGTAAGAACGCTCAATACACTCCTGTTTTGGGAACATAGCTAGATAAGTAGATGGGAACTCATTTTCACGAGATGGAATTCATAACTTTCCTATAAATTAACGGTATCAGTGCGATACCTAAACATTTTAGGAACTTTAGGAAACTCCCTTGATGTACTAATTCGAGACATGAACAAGTGGAGCCACGACTTCTATTGATCACAGAAGTATATTATCTCTAGTTCGACTAAAGATAATGTTCATTGGAGAATCAGCAGGAACACAAGGATAAAGCGGTAATTACAGGGGCAAAACGGTAAATTTATCCGCCTGTAATTATGAGGGTTCCACGTGAAGGATATATCACAGATATAAATAAAAGATAAACTAAATGGACATAACTCATCTGTAGTGAGGGGAGTTCAGCTATGAATCTATAGTGGAATTATTCATAGTTAGATAATAAGTAATTAACTGATTATGAGTTAATCACTTAATTGACTAATTATTAAGCCCATGATCTATAGGTCCATCGGGTCCCTATGCTAGCCCAAATATCGTTGTAGCAAAACTAAGTTATTAATTTAACTTAGGAAGAACAAATAATTTAAGTAATTGATTTTACTTAAAATTAGGTAATATTAATTATTTGAATAATGAGATTATTTAAATGAATATTAATATTATTAATATTGATACAATATTAATTGTTTAAATAAAGAGTTTATTTAAATGGAAATTAATATATAGTTATCAATTATAATATTTGAAGGCAAAATTAATTGTTTAAATAAATAAATTATTTAAACAGTAATTAATATTAATATTATTAATTATTTAAATAATGAGTTTATTTAAATGGAAATTAATAATTAGTATTGTTAATTAAATAAGGAGTTTATTTAATTTAATAATAAATATTAGAGAGAATTAAAAACAATTGGTTTAAGAAACAAATTGGTTTTGGCCCAAAATAATTAATTAATTGAATAAGATTCAATGGTAATTAATATATTAGTTTTTGGCTAAGTGTGTTTAAATTAGAAAATATTATTTGATTTTTTTTCTAATTTTAAATATATAATTATTAATAATGAAAAGTAAATAGAAGTATATATATATATATATATATATATATATATATATATATATATATATTTGTAAATTTGGATTTGACGTCAGGGTAATGGTCATAGTGGCGCACCAAATTTGAGAAATTTATATACATATATATTTTATTTATTTATTTTTTATTATCTAATAATTAAGAGATAAGCATATCTAATTAGATTAGATATCATATTTTCTTATAAACATGACCATTAGGATTCATATTTCATATACTTCTCACTTTAATTAGAAAAGTGAAAATTCTCTCTCAAGTTTTTGCCCAATTGCCGATTTTCCTTAGGGAAAAATTAAGAAGAAATTTCTTCTTCTTTTGTTCTTCCGGTTCGATTCCCACAAGTCGGTTTTGCTTTCGATCGGGATATAGCATAGAAGATCCGGTGTTGCTGAGGATTTGATGCTGTAAAGAAACCTCCAACCGATTCTCCATTAATTACTCAATGTAAGTAAAAGGGTTTTAATTTTCGAAATTAAGCATGAATCTACATGTTTTTATCACAAACTGCATGATGTTAATAGATCCGTTATTAAATGTTAATAAGTTTACTAAATAAATTTTTGCTAATTTATAGTAAATCATCCCTTCATAAGAGTCTCAACCAATGGAGGTGCAAGGTATTTTCTGTCAACTATTGATGATTTCTCAAGAAAACTGTGGGTGTATGTACTCAAGATCAAGGATGAAGCTTTCAAGAACTTTTTGGATTGGAAAACTCTTATTGAAAATCAGATTGGAAGACATGTCAAAATGCTTCGTACTGATAATGGATTGGAATTTCTAAATAGAAAATTCGAAGCAATGTGTAAAACTAGTGGTATTGACAGACACTTGACTGTTCCATACATTCCCCAAGAGAATGGATTGGCTGAGAGGTTTAATAGAATCGTCATTCTTGAGAGGGTGAGGTGTCTGTTGGCCAATGCTAAACGTTCAAAATGCTTCTGAGTTGATGTCTTAAACAATATGGTTGGAGGTTTGCATTAAGTAAGGTCATACTTAATGAAAAATATGTTGTTAAGGGAGATTATTATTGTTGTGTACGACATAATAACACTTAGCAAGGTGGATTCATTCCATGTGTACAAATGAAAAGGAATATACTTTGTAGGTTTGCTTGTGTGCTTTGCAAACACATAAGAAGAATAAGTCGAAAGATTAAAATATGGAAACATGTGTTTAATCCTTGTCGAGTATGAACTATCACTTTGTTTGCAAATGAAGAAAAGAGTTAAGGCATTGGGGTGTCAAGTTGGAATGGGTTTAGATTGAATGATGAACTTATGAACTTAGAACATCTTGTGGCATTTGTTAAATGTTCAGTTATTTCTACTTATTGGGCGTAGCCTCATGATGCTACACTTTTTTTCAGGTAAGAAAAAGAAGAGAATTGGCAACTGATGAGATCTTCGTGACGATGGTCGGATTGGATTGGCCGCCAGCGACACTTTTTCTTTCGATTATTTGTTATTTACTTTTAGGATGGGAATTATTGAATTTCAAACTTTGCTATTCTTTCATATTTGAGATGTTTCGATTAAACTTTAATTTATTTATTGATTTATATTTAGAACTGGAAATGAGTGTTTATTATTTTGAAATAAAATTTGCGAACGTGAGTTATGATTTAGTAAATTATTGAGATTTTGAATGAGAATTTGATTGGTTTTGTTGAAAAGCATTCCACTATTGTGTTCATGTTTTGGAATTTGGGGAAGTTAAAAAAACTTCTTTTATCTTTATATAATACAATTCACCAATAAGTATTCTTGTAATTTTTTTATTTATATTAAATAGGGTAAAATGCAAATGAAACCCCTGTGGTTTGTTTCAAATGCATCAACAACCCTGTGGTTTGAAAATGGCAAATCACACCCCTGTGGTTCCAATTTTTTTCAATCAGATCTTTCCCCTTCAATGCTAATAATTTTCTTTTAGACATAACTTCTTCGTTTGAACTTCGATTTGGATGATTTAAGATGTTTTAGAATCCCCATTTAAGGCTCTACATAATAGTCACTTCAAAACTTTGAAATGATTAATAAATAAAAAAGTTTATTAACATCAAAGTACTAGATATGATTGACACCGTTAACTCTTTTTCTTATTGATGATTTAGAAGTTTTAAGTAACCGTAGCGAAGAGACTGAAATGAGGATTCCAAAACATCTTGAATCATTCAAATCGGAGTTCAAACGAAGAAGTTATGATTAAATGAAAATTAATAACCTTGAAAGGGAGGTGTATGATTGAAAAAATTTGGAACCACAGGGGTATAATTTATCATTTTCAAACCACAGAGGAGTCATTTGCATTTTACTCTATTAAATATGAACCCTTAAATAATACGGACTAATCTTAATAAATTAGAGAGCTGTTTTCTACGAAATGTGAAAGAAAAACAAACAAAAGGGTATAAATTTTGTCTGAAAGATTAGTAAGATTTCAGGTTTTTGTTGGGCATTGACGAATCAATGCTTTTGATCTCTATGAGTGTGAAGTGTATTTAAAGCAAACTTGTTTTTTTTAGATTCTAGAAAATTACTAATGAGATAAATTCACTTTTTTTCAAAGTCAAAAAATCCAGCTTCTGGACATTATTGAATATTGAGGAAAATAAATTTAATTGGATTCGTGACTAGCCATACAAGTCGAGGAAAAAAATCGTGCCTATACATGCTTTTATTTATTGGGTGAATTTTGGTTGGTTGAAGAAAGACTATTTTTTAAGTAAAATTAAAAATAATGTAAACCTAGCTACAATTAAGGTAGATATGACTGGATTTATAAAAAGAAAATGACATTTTCGTGTTAACATAAACTTCTAAAATTTTTATAAATATAATATTTTAGAAAATAGATGGTAATCAATACACACGATACGATTAATATAATTCGGTGATTGATTTAGATTTTTTTTAATAGGAAATTTATTTAGATATTTATTGATAATAATTATAATTGATTGACGTACTCTATAACTTTTTATATTTATAGTTATTTTAAGTGAAAATTACCTCCAACATTTTCTACCTTAATTTTAAATATAGTAAAAATGATTTATTTTTTAAAATAGTAGTTTTGTTTTCATTTTTTTTCTTTTGTATCGGAGAGTGACTAATGTCATTGTTGTTTTTATGATCATTATTGAGATGCTTTTAATTAGAATTAAATATTTTTTTTAAGGTTTGGTTAGTTTTTCTATTTTTATAAATCATTAAGTAAAGAAATACTCTTACACTTAAATCTTAGTGCAAATATAAACTTCTAAATGGTATTTGAGTTATACCCGTTAATCTTATTTATGTCATTGTTGTTTTTTATGTTTTTTTTTTAAATTGAATTATATTCATGTTTAGGGTTAATCTTAACATTTAGGTACACATAGGTAACTTTAAAAATCTTATTTTCCCCTCTGAATCTCCTTTAAAATGATTTGATAATCACCAAACCAGGTAAAAGTTCTCTATACGACGAATTTTCCTGCTTAACTTGGGCCACCCATCTGAATGTTATAATTAATTATTGGGATAAATGCAAAATACACACTTACACTTTAGTAAAATTGTAAATCACACACTTCAATCGATTAGTTTTAACAAAATTGAGATATATTTATATTCTACGTATGTCATGTATTATGATTTTATGAAAAATAACAAAAAAAAAATTGACAAATGTGTAGAATTTTAGAATACTCTTATGTTAATAAGATGTAAAATCTATAAATCACACTTAAATGTTCAAATTTTTTGAAATTTTTAATAGTTTTAGAACATGTGATATGTGTATAATATAAATGTGTCTAAATTTCGTTAAAATTAATTGATAATATGGTGTGATTTATAATTTTCCTAAAGTGCAGGGGTATTTTGGAAAAAAAATTGCAAGTGTATGATTTAACAATAACCCAAAATACAGGGTGTATTTTACATTTATCCCTTAATTATTTTAATTCGGTTGAGTTAAATTATAATATAATCCTCAGTTAAATAAACCACCAAAGTTTATTTGAATGATTTAAATTAATGATTATATCCTATTCAAATTGTGATTAAAGAATCTAAGTATATATAATTGAGAGGATAGATATCCAATTCAATTTAATATCATCTTAAATTATTCAAACAGACTCAAATTATCTGTACTACTAATTATAGAACATTCTACATTAAGACTTAAGAGAGTTTAGGACTAAAGAATCATATGATTAACCACAAGTTAACTATAACATTCATATATAGGGAAATGAAAATATATAATTTAAAAGATATATTGAAAATACAAAGTCTAAAATGGTGTACTTGTGAAGAAATAGTCCACCATCAGAAATGCTAATTGCCACCTGTCCTCTCACTATTTCAAAGTCAAAGGCCAAAGAGATTTGACCTTCAAAATTCAAACCCTAAACCCTTAATCTTTAGCTCACTATAAATTACAAAAGCCTCTCTTTCTAAGCTCCCCAAGTTCTAGATCTTAAACAAATTCAATTCCTAATTTTCCCTCCATTTTCTAGTCTACCAAATATTGTTCAAGATGATGATGGACTCCTTAGAGTTAGCTGATATGGATGACTATCAATTTCCTCTTCCCGGGTTTCGGTTTCATCCAACCGATGAAGAACTCGTCGGATTTTACCTTCGTCGGAAAGTCGAGAACAAGGCTGTCGGTATCGAACTCATCAAACAGATCGATATCTATAAATACAGCCCTTGGGATCTTCCTCGTACGATATATTTTGCCTTCTATCGTTTTTTATTTTATGAAACCCTAGATTTGTTTGACACCGTTTTTAAAATCAGTTTTGTACTTTAGTATTATGTGAATACTATTTATAAATATAACAGATTTTTTTACGTAAACGTGCAGATACGACTGATGGAACGGGGGAAAAGGAATGGTACTTCTTCACAAAAAGAGGAAGAAAATATAAGAATAGTGTTAGACCAAATAGAGTTACAGGTTCAGGATTCTGGAAAGCAACTGGAATTGACAAACAAATTTACAGCCAAAGCAATCATCATCAATGCGTAGGATTGAAGAAAACGTTGGTTTATTATCGAGGAAGCGCAGGCAGAGGCACTAAAACTGAATGGATGATGAATGAATTTCGTCTTCCTTCCATTTCTAACACTGATGAAGCTGTAAGAAAACAAATTCTTTTCTTCCCCCTCTTTTTCATACTATTTGAAACTTTGAAAGTGACAATATTGTTTTTTTTTTAATGGTTTGGACCTATTTTAGTCTCTCAACTTTTAAATGTTTTTTTTAGTTTTAAAACTTATACATAAATAATGTCAAAGTATTTTTCGAAAGGAAATTACTTGGCACCAGATTGTATAGTTAAGGTTGTACCAATCTAATGGGTGCAACCAAATGTAAAAAAATTTGCATTCTTTTCTTTTTAATACTTGGTTGCACCGTTAGATTGGTGTGGCCTTAGCTGCACAATCTAATGCGGTCAAGTTTTTCTCTTTCTAAAATTTTTGTAATTCGATTGGTCATTTCTCTTCTTTAATCTGCCAAGAATCGCACATCAAAATGATATAATATCTAACTGCTTTATAAATGTTTAGAGTTGCTCTTCTATTTTCAATTGATTTTGATGAAATGGATTTCGTGAATACTATATTAATCAAACGATTGCAACGAACTACACTAATTTACTAGTTTTTTTTCTATCTTTTTCTTACTTTTTTGAAATATGAGAGAAAAAATATTGTTATTAAAAAAATGTGGTTTTTGGTCAAAACTTAATAATTCACTTTGTTTTTTAATGGCAGGAAATATGGACTTTGTGTAGGATTTTCAAACGAAATGTCTCGTCCAGAAAATTTACACCAAACTGGAGAGAAAATCCAGCAACAGCCAAAGGATCACGAACTGTCGAAAATATGAGCTTTAAAACAAATAATAATTTGGATCAAAACGCTTATGAGAATGAAGAAAGTAGGTATATCAATTTTAGTTCTTCATTTATCAGTTTTGATGATGAGAAGAAAGCTGAGGGCAAGCAATGGAACCAATTAATGAGGAATTTTAGTGGCTCAAGTACTGATCAAGCAGTAGTTGGGGCTGAGGCTGAGGCTAATTCTCCGGCAAACGTATCGCCGGCTAATTCTTCAAGCTTCTCGGATTTTGATGAAGATGCGAATGATTTGTTCGGTTATGAAAAATGGGAGGAACTCAAATCGATTATGGAGTCTGATCTTGATTCATATGAATTGTTGTTAAAGTTATCGTGAGACCTAACAATGTTTATAAACAGTTACTCATTTAATTATTAAATAATGTGGGCATCCATCTC
Organism: Gynostemma pentaphyllum; assembly: GCA_028015215.1. NCBI lineage: Eukaryota > Viridiplantae > Streptophyta > Magnoliopsida > Cucurbitales > Cucurbitaceae > Gynostemma > Gynostemma pentaphyllum. The sequence continues at coordinate 18,196,346 of CM051355.1, forward strand.
AAAACCAATTAGTAATGAGAGGAGTGACCCTTAGAGTTTATAAATCTTGTGAGTTCCCTACATCTTTTCGATGTGGGATTCTCAACATGCCCCCTCAAGATGGTGCCTCTTTTGGGTTCACCATCTTGGGTCGAATCCCATTTTTGGATCGAATGCCCGTTTGGGCTTGTTGGGCGCTGATACCATATTAAATAATGTGGGCATCCATCTCAAAACCAATTAGTAATGAGAGGAGTGACCCTTAGAGTTTATAAATCTTGTGAGTTCCCTACATCTTTTCGATGTGGGATTCTCAACATTTACCCAAATTTCTTTGAGATTGAAAAAGGTAAACAGTAACTCATTTAATTACCCAAATCGTTATGAGATGAAAAAATGTCAACGTTAATATCCTTCTATGTAATTAACCAGGTTCATATTATGAAATACGAAAAACAAAAGTATTATAATTGTATTGATTCCCATGTGATTTTAGGAGTTAATTAGATCCATTGTTTGTTGTTGTAAGTAAAAACGATTCAAAGAAAATAATTTTTTTTCTCTGATGAGATGGTTAAGTAGCATAGTACTAATTTTAAATTTTCTCTCTTAAAAAAAAAAACTCTTCAATTTTTTTGCACGGATGAAAAGATAAAAATCAAAGGAGGAGAGAAATTAAAAAATATATATATAATAATTATATTTATGGAGCAATTTTTACATACTAATTACTGAAATATCAAAACTTTTCAAAAATTACTCAAATGGCATAATTTTAGTTCAATAAATTATTGACCTTGAACTTAAAAAACCCAAAAACAAACAAATTCGTTAAAAATACCTATGAAAAATAGTTTAATAATTAATTGAATTATTGCTATTTGAGTAATTTTTTAAAAGTTCTGACATTTAGTAATTAGTATGCAGATTTATGCTATTTGAGACAAATTCTTTATATTTTTACATAGAAAATGTCACCCCGACTAAAAAAATTACACGTCACTCTAAAAATATTGTCACATCAACTTTCGTTATAAGTGATTAGGAGAAAGTTAATGAGAGAGACTAAAACTGTGGCTTTTTAAATGCATGGACCAAAAACATGTGTTTTATAAAGACAATGACTAAAATCGTGAGTTGTGCAAAACGTACAGACCAATAACATGAATTTTATAAAGACGAGAACTAAAATAGTGAATTGGGCAAAACGTAGGGATCTAAATTGTATTTTATTTAATTTAAAAAATATTACATAAATTTTTTACGATAAAAATTTCCCTGATTTTATTTTCCAGTCGATAACTCAATCAAGGAGAATGGCTATTTTAGACATCCAAACGAAAGTAGGAGGGATTGAAAAAGGACATGAAATCAAAAATATTTTATTAAAAAGAAATACCGTTTAAAAATATATGCGATTTACTACTCAAGTCAATAATTTAATAGTGCAACATTTTTATGAAATTCTTTGGTGAAAAAGACACTTACAAGTCTAATGTAAATAGGCAATATTTTTCAAAGCCTACCAAAAAAAACATGTTACTTGTTTTCTACTATAAATTTATCTATAACTTTAGACATTTATTAGAAGAAAAAAAAGGTCATTTTTTTAATATAATATTCGGGTGGGATTGAACCACTATGTTAAAAGTGAAAGTAAATGGTATTGACTATATGCTATGCTTTAGTTGGAAAAAAATAGTAGTTAAATAAGATAAATATGTGATTTGAAATTCTAACCAACTTTTAAAATGAACTTCTTGTTGATCTCCATACGTTATTTGCAAAATTCCGGTGGGGATCTTCATACACCATGAGCTCTTTCAAACTCTCGTCATCCTTCTATTCTGATCTTATATGTTATTTGCAAAATTATGGTGGGATCAACAGAATCAAAGATAAAAATTCATTGGAGAAATTGGAAGAGAATGTGTGTCAGTAAACTGGATGGAGGCATGGGTTTGATGTTGATGCCGAACTAATTTTAAGTATCTCAATCAAGTTATTTTGGATGAACAATGTTGATGATCAGTCTCTCGTAATCCAAATAGTCTCGTGGCTAATGTTTTGAAGGGTAGATATATATTTCAATAATAAAAACTTTCTTCTGGTTGAGCTTGGCAATAACCCTTCTTTTATTTCGAGGAACCTACTTTGCGGGCGGGAGCTTTTGTTGAAGGGCTTTGTTGGCGTATTGGTAATGGTTTTGATGTAACTATTAACTCTGATCCATGGTTACCCAATAACGAATCTTGCAAGGTCTCGGGGTCAGTGAAAATTTGAGAGTAGGGTGTGTTGCTAATCAGTTGGATGAAGAGGGTAGATGGATGGAATAGATTATCAGAGACAATTTTAATGATGTTGATACTGAACTGATTTTAAGTATCCCAATTAGAGATAAACGCATTCTAAAATCTATAATTTGGTGAGGCACTTCCAATGGAGTCTTTACTATCAAAAGTGCTTATCAACTTGGGCGCTCTCTGAAGCTCATATGATGGACGTTTCTCCCTACTATTCTAATATTTCAGTCTAATATAAACCCTAAGTTGAACTCCCCTCACTATAGATGGGTTATGTCCATTTGTTATTAAGTTTGTTTTGACATATCCTTCACGTGGTAATCTCATAATTACAACTGGGTCAAAATTACCGTTTTACCCTTGTAATTATCTCTTTTATCCTTGTGTACCCGATGATTCTCTAATGAATATTTTTCTATAGTTTTCGGCCAGTGAGAAGGTGAGGCCTCATGTTCAAGTACCGAATCATTACAACAAGAGAGATACCTAAAGTTCCTAAATTAGAATAGTGTCGCACTAACACTTTCATTTGTTTTAGGAAAGTTATGAATGTCATCTTGTATAGAAATGTTCTCAAGCACCAATTTAGTCATTTCCCCAAAACGGGAGTTTATCGAGTGTATCAACAGATCACCCTCAACTATGTGAATCAAAGGAAAAGACTTCATTAATGTGAGTTCACAACATACTCAGGATTGAGACGTATCAATCTTAATAACGTAAATTTGATATTATAAATCATTTCCTATCAACGGTGTTATTTAGGAATCGATTTATTATCCTGGTCCAGTCTTATATAAAGTCATTATATATGATGTTTCCACTTGCATCTACATCATGCTAATGATTTGGATCAAATCAGTGAACAACATCAACGGTGTTACCGAATAAGGTTTCCTAACCGTATTCGTTTCATCGTAGACTATTTGAGTTACTATCTTGGACTAGATCCACTTTATATCTCATAGTAGTCAAGATTACATAATTAGTAACTCTGGAATTTTCTATTAATGTTTGAATATTTAACGAATATCAACATATAATAAATTGCACAAAATTCACTAAAATAATACTTTTATTTATTCATAAAATATTCTATTACAAATTACGAATTCTAGGGCATAAATCCCAACAACGAAGTCATACCATTCATTCGGTACGTGTAGCTAATTTGACAATTATAATCTTTAAATGCAATGTTCATGTAACGTGCCTTAAATATACTAGCTTTCTACACTATATGAAGCATTTTGACATTCTTCAAAGTGAAAGATCAAGTGTGAATATATACACACGTCAAGAGAGACAATTCCCAGAATGGTTCAAAGCTCATGTAAGAGTGTAATTTTCACTATTAGTGTATCCAAAAAATTGTTTGAACTTTATCCAAATCATATACGTATGTCACAGGCACGAGAACTACACAATGCGGGAAAACTTAGTGAGGATCTTTATGCAATTTCAATAGGACCAGATACTCGAGCCCGTTCATTTACTGGATGTTGTGTGAATGGTTTGCGCTTTCACACAATAGATCGTTCAAGCGCTCGTATTACTCACAGTTGCGGTGTTTCAGTTCCAGGGGAACATGAAACCGGTTCAATATCGTTTTATGGACTGCTAAGCAAGGTTTTAGAGTGTACATATGTAGGAGGAAACAAAGTAATTTTATTTAATTGTGAATGGATAGACACATCCTCCCATAAAATCCATAACGACCTTGGTTTCTTGTCCATTAATCTATCCCGTAGGTGGTATGTGAATGAACCTTTCATTCTTGTCAATCAAGCTGAACAAGTGTTATACTTGGAAGACATAAAATATGGTGGGGAATGGTGAGTGGTCCAATCTTTGAAACCAAGAAAAGTTTGGGACGTTCCAGAGATAGATGGTGATGAAGAGAACAAAGAATATGATCTTAATATTGGACCACTTGAGACGGAAGTTCTTGATACTGTGGATGATATCGCTATTTTAAGAAAAGACGTACCACCTGACTTGGTAAATGTCGACGTTATGGATCGAGCTATTGGTAATAATGATTCTAGAGAAGATGATTTCATTAACGATGAATGTGATTTCATTGAGGAAGAAGATGTAGACATAGTAACATCGGAATCTGATTTTAGTGATTAGGTACTTGTAGGTAATGCCTTTTATAATTACTTAGTGTAGTCATACGTCTTACTTACAAAATGTATATATTGTGAGTTTTCATTTGCTTGCATATTCAGGACTCCTCTTGGTCCGTGCAAGACCCGTGCAGCTGCGTTATACCCACCTAGTACGCCTGATCATGAGGCTGGAAGGAGTACTCCTACTTCAGGTACGTACTTATTAATTTTCATACATTTCAAAGATTTTTAACTTTCATGCGTAATTTATTTAAACTTATAACAGGTTCACAGTCACCAAAACGCAGAGGGCCATCCAAAAGCCTAGCACTTGCTCAAGCCGCTCGAAACAATGGAGGGAAACTACCCACGGACATCCTCGACAAGTTATGTGTGCCCGTGGGCGCAAATGCGACATTATTCATCAATAAGGTCGGGGTTCTTTGCCTAGCTTATATTCCCATTCGTCGTATTGTTAAAAGGAAGCTTGTTACCCAAGCAGACAAGGACAATATAATTCACAGGCTTTTGGTAATTATATTTTTATCAATTTTTCATATGTTTGTAATATTCATACATATTCATTACCTCATTTGCACTCTCTATGACATAGGATAACTTTATTTTCGACCCTACTCGAGAGGCTGTGAATGAACGAGTTTCGTGGGAAGTTGCACAAACACTACAAGAAAATTAAAGTCAAAGACGGCATTCAAGTAGCACGTGCATCCAACCACGAACAAGTAGAGAACTTGAATGATTGAGTGTTTTTGTGTGACATGTGGGAGACACCCAAGTTCAAGGTTAACACATAACCTCTCCATAATTTAGTCTTTTGTTTATGTAACGACCCGATTTTTCAGTTAAATTCTTTAAATTCAAATGCACAGCGGAAGACTCGATTTTTGAAGAAAAACGGCATGGGTTCGTTCAAAAGTCGAATAACCAAAACCTGTTTTACAACTCATATTCAGAAAAAGCTGTAAATCAGGAATACGTATTCCATCATCTAGTTTTAAACTCACAATCATACTTTAAATCATAAAAACTCATGATATTTAGACAAACACCCTCTCGGGCTCAAAAAGACACAAGTTAATAAAATTGGAAATAATTTACAAGCATTCTAAGGATGCTAAACCAAAAGAGTTCGATAATGTCCATTCACCACATCCACAAGTCAAGCAGCACCACCTCCTCTACCACGCTTCTTTGGATGAAGTTTACCTGAAAATTTGTAAGTGTAGCAGCATTAGCATAAAAATGCTAGTGAGAGTAAAACGAAAGCAAGTAATCCTATGAACTAAATTTCATACCAAAAATCGTGTCCAAAGGCCTAAAATGCTCATTACTACCCATATCCACACTTCCAATTTCCATACAATCAACGATAGTAAATACTACCCATAACCGTCATTCAATACCATAAGATAGAAACAAAGACTTAAAGTAAAGTAACATTCATTACTAAGTCTTACTACACAATTCTAAATAATATGTAAATGTAACATTATTTATCTTTGTTACCAAACAAGTTTCATCGTAACGTGCTATTGTATGGATCGAAATCAACATACCACGTACGGTCGTACCATATCTCAAGTCACCGTACCATGATACCGTATGGACCGAAGTCAACATACTATCATGTACCATATTACCATCATCGTAACGTGCTCGTATGGATCCGAATCAACATACCACGTACGGTCGTACCATATCTCAATCATCGCACCATGATATGTATGGATCCAAATCAACATACTATCATGTGTTATATCACAAACCATCGCACCACGATATGTATGGATCCGAATCAACATACTATCATGTGCCGTGTCACAAATCATAGTACCATGGTACGTATGGATCCGAATCAACATACTACCATGTACCATACCACAAATCATCGCACTATGATACGTATGGATCCGAATCAACATACTATCATGTGCCGAATCAACTGTGATTTAGTTCCCCACAAATCATCGCACTATGATACGTATGGATCCGATTCAACATACTATCATGTGCTGAATCAATGTGCTCAAGGTCTCCAATAAGTTAGATATTCTCCAAGGAATTCTACTAAGTTATTAAAGAACCTAACTACTTAGATTACACGAGTCATCACTCAAGTGTAACATCTAAGCTACTTTAATTTCCATATCACTCAAAGTAACTTAACTTCCACTTTTAACTAACATCTCCAAGTCACTTTACAATACTTTCAAACCACTCCGATGTTTCCTTTTCACCGAACTAACCATAATTCCAAATACTCTCCACTCACTTCCGAATTAAAGTCTCCAACCAAACAATAATTCTAAGAAGCTAATTCGATAAACAATATCATAACGAAATGAAATTTATAAAATTACTAACTTCCCTTTTAAACTCACCTTAGCTTGTAGAAAAACTCCGATCAATCCGAGGTTGCAAACCCACGAACAAAACACAATCCTACAAACGAATTACACCTACATAACATTAATTAATCGAAAATCGTTCAAACTACATCTAAACGTACAAAACGACAAAAAACCCGGATTTCCTCTCTATGGTACTCTCGGCCATACAAGGGAAAATAGGGTTCGGGTTTGGTTTTCCAGTTTTTATGCACTTTAGAGGTGTTTCGGTTTGGTTTTGGATACTTTGGAGGTTCACAACTACAATGGGTATCCGTAAATTAAGGTTTTGTTCATTAATTGATTTCCAAAAAATTAAGTAAATAGCAAAAACACAATAACCCTAACATCCTAAACATGGCCAAGTGAGGGAAAATCACATGGGACGGGTTTCTGGCTCAAACTCGGTTTTAGGGTTTAGGGTAAGTTTCTAAAATCGATCAAAACGACTTTCCCGATGGAAATCTTCAAGCTTCGGTGAACGAATTTGAAGATTTCAATCCAAAACCACCATTAAAATACTATTCACATCAAATTTTAGAAAATTTGTCATACCTTAAGGCCTCGAGAAAACGAGCGAAAACTTCAATTGTTAGGATGAGTAGAAAGTACGTCTCGAGAGCTTTCCAACGAGCTAAGGCACGATGAAAACGGTCGAGAAACGAAGCCGGAGTGACAAATTCTTTCTCTCCTCTTTTTTTCTCTCTAAGCTACGGGTTTGGGATGAAAAAATGAGAAGAAATTTATTATTTTTGTCTAATTTTGGCTTAATAAAAGAGAAGGATGAATAGTGTTTAGATATTTAAGAAATCGGAAATGATGTCTACGTCCCTCTTTTGTTTTTACTTTAAAAACGAAACCCGAAGCTCTTTAATTAATCTAAAGGTGATTAATAATTATTAATTGGCCCGTTAATAATTATTAATGTCACCGAAACAAATTTAAAATATTAAAACGACTAAAAAGAATTTCAGACGAAAATGACTACTAAAATCGAAATTACTAAATTTAAACTAATCTTAAAAGCTTTAATTAAAATAAATAAATAAATAAAAATTCACCCCCAAAAGTAACGGGACGTTACAGTTTAAAACTTCATAATATTGTAATTTTACTTTGACTTTATTATAGGCCATCGTGGAGGCAAATATCGAAAATCGGGGAAAAATGAAATACAATCACAAGACGGGCTCAAGGTCACATGTGCGAGTCATGACGTATTTTGTAAGTATATGTTTAGTTTTGATATGGAAAGTACTAAAACAACTTCATATACTAGTGCGCTCAAATCTCTTATCATTCTCGTTTTTTTAAAGCAAGCGGAAGACAAAGATCATGAAGAAGAGCTCAATGAAATTGATCTATTTCGTGTCACGCACACTAATGATAAAGGTGATTGGATCAATGATGAGGAAGAGAAAGAATATGTAAGTCACAAGACATTAAAAGTTAAGTATAAGATTATGTTTTATGTATTATTTATAAATTGTATGTTATTTGTAATAAGTGCAGAACATGATGTGTGATTTGATGGTCGCCCCTGATATGGAGGTGGATGGAGAGGTCCAACCGAGCCTAACTAGTGCCGAGATCATTGAGAAAGTGCGAGGCTATCGATCCGGCTATATCAAAGGCTTAGGGGCGGGACCTGCTCACTGTAGGGACTCTTCTACTGTAAGACCGAGACGCTCACACGCCACAGAAGATCCGAGGGTGGAGATGCTCATGGCAGAGAACAAAGAACTTATAAGTGAGTGCAATGAACTTAGAGGTAATTACAAAGATCTCCAGGGGAAGTATGAGGTAATTACTTTGCGGGCGGGAGCTTTTGTTGAAAGGCTTTGTTGGCGTATTGGTAATGGTTTTGATGTAACTATTGACTCTGATCCATGGTTACCCAATAACGAATCTTGCAAGGTCTCGGGGTCAGTGAAAATTTGAGAGTAGGGTGTGTTGCTAATCAGTTGGATGAAGAGGGTAGATGGATGGAATAGATTATCAGAGACAATTTTAATGATGTTGATGCTGAACTGATTTTAAGTATCCCAATTAGAGATAAACGCATTCTAAAATCTATAATTTGGTGAGGCACTTCCAATGGAGTCTTTACTATCAAAAGTGCTTATCAACTTGGGCGCTCTCTGAAGCTCATATGATGGACGTTTCTCCCTACAATTCTAATATTTCAGTCTAGTAAAAGTCTCTCTGGCAATCTAAGGTTCCTTCCAAGATCAAAATCTTTGGTGGAAGTTGTTCTTAGATATTACTCCCTCTATGGCCAACCTAAAAAATGAAGGTTCGTGGTGGGTGTCGAATCCACCAAAAATAATTTTACTTTTAAGTCCTAACAGGATTTTCAGTAGTGGTTAAGTAAAGTCGATTCCACAGAGATTGGTGAATTAAAATAAAGGGTTTTTTTTAAGTTTGTTGAGAAATTGAAAAAAAAAAACAATGAAAGTTTAAGAAAAAATCAATGAGGGAAAGGTTCCAACCAAAGTATAATCATTGTTTGATTCATATAATTCATTGATCATCGATTGCCTAATGAAATCTTAAATCACTCTCTAAATTGGTTATGATTATTAAGAACGGCTTATTAATATATTTTTACTTAATTTACGGTAATTAAGATACGATCGTTAATTACCTCCCTAATCAAAGACAACCCTAGATTACGACAATAGAATTTAATCAATTGACAATAATAAGATGAGAACAACCACCAAATCTAACCAATAATTACAAAACGTTCAATTTAATTTGAGTTGAATCATACACTTTCATAGCATGGGATGAAAGTCCTACCTATTCAATCACACTAATTGTCACTAAGATTAGAATGTCTAAACAATTATGGATTTATTCACCTAATTGACAAATTACCAAATCGAAGAATGATCAAAGGATCTGGTTTGAACAATCAATCAAAACGATAATAGATTAAGTATAGAAAACATACAAATAGAGAGATTAGAAGGGAAAGATGATTAATATATATCTCACAAATAAGAAAAAATCAACGTTGATTAACCTTTAGTTGGAAATAGGTGTTTAGCTAGACATTGTGTTCATACACCACAAAAATGTTGGGCATTACCGGTGAATTAATGCCGGTGAAATTACGTTCGCCGGCATAGGTAAGGGAAAAGCCGGCGAAATAGTGAATTTTTCTGGCATTCGTATTTGATAAGGGTAAACCCGGCGAAATGTCACATTTCGCCGGCTTTACCAATGGGTTATTCCGGCGAAATATGACATTTCGCCGGCATAGTGTGTATTTAAATAAAAAAAAATCAAAGCCGGTGAAATTCGCCGGCTTTGTAACTTAAAGACACGCACGTGTCTTTGGGGCAAAGCAAGCGAAAATTAAAATTTCGCCGGCTTTGCCCTGGTTTTAAATCCCCTTTCCCCCTTCCTTTTCCTTTCTCTTTTCTTTCCCTTTGAAATCCCAGCAGCTCCCTTCAACGGCACAGCTCTCCAGCGCGGTGGACTGTGGTTTAAGGTAAGTTTTCTTCCAATTTTCTTCCTAGATTTCATCTTAGGATGGTATTTTAGAGTTTAGTGTATTCTTTTGAAGATTTTCTCAAAAAACAAAGTGATTAGAAAAGTTAGGGTTTGGATTTTTTTTTTCAATCTTTCAATTTCTTGCTAAATGTTTGATTCAAATCAATAATTAGTGCTTACATGATTAAAATTTGATTGTATCTATGTGTTAATTAGTGTTATTGATGTGAGTTCCATACTTAGTTTAGGTTATGATTTTTTAGAAATGGATTTTACATAGGTTGTTCTTCAATTTTGTATTTCATATGTAAAAGATGAATATTCATTAATGAAAGAACTAAACCCAATTTAAACACTTTTTTTTATTGAAAATTTAACTTTTTTAACATAAATGTTATTTTGGTTTTAATTATATGAAAATTTTGAATTCTTTATTAAATGTACTATTTTCAATTAATTGAATGTCAAAATATTTTACGAATTACTCGAATTAATCAAAATTAATTTGTACTTTTAAATTTTCTTTTTACTTATGATTGTTTTTTTTATTTGTAGTTCACAATAAGGTAATTTAATTTTGGCAAACAACGAAAAATGGCGAGCAATGATAGGTATGTTTTCAACTACTTATCAGACTTGATTATCATAGAATATTATATTATAGTTTTTATTTTAGAATTGTTAAAAACTTGGGCATGGCTAACCTGCAGCAAAGTTAGTCACTCATAATCTGTTATCAATTATTTCATTGTTCATGCATAAACTTTGAGTAAAGTTAGTCACACATGATCTGTTATAATTTATTTAATTGTTCTTACGTAAAACTTGGGTGTGGCTAACCAGCAGTAAAGTTAGCCACACATATAAAATTGTCATCTGTTATTGTTATGGATCTCTATTTACCTACCATAGTCATTTTTTAGAATTAGGTTATTGAGTCAAGTTAAGTAGCAACCTAACTTTATTACTAGTTGGGTTATGGTTCAGGAGTTGGATAGTACTTAGAGACAGATTTTGTACTGAATATGTCAAGGGTATTAAGTCTTTCATAGAGGTAGCGAGGACCGTTGTCAATGAAAATGGGAGGGTTCGTTGTCCTTGTATGAAATGTGTGAACACTGTATTTGGGCAAATTGATAGTATAGAGCGACACCTATATATTAATGGAATGTCTCCGACCTATGCTCGGTGGGTATTGAATGGAGAACAAGCAGATGCTAGGGGGTTCACGGGTAATGTCGGAAGTACATCACAAGTTCATGAGGATTTAGAGGGACATTCTGATGATGAAAGAGTGAGTGAAATGTATGAAGTTATTCAAGAGATACAATGCCCGTTACATGAGAATGTTGAGAATGATATATCCACAGATAATGGTTTCTCACATTTATTAGGTGAAGCTGGAAAAGAATTATATCCCTGGTGTACAAGGTTTTCTGCTCTAAATTTTTTGGTGAAACTGATGCATATAAAAGTTTTGAATAAATGGAGCAACAAGTCTTTCGATATGCTTCTCAAACTATTGAAAGAAGCATTGCCACTTGACTCTGTATTACCTGGGTCATATTACTCTAGTAAAAAAATCCTTAATGGATTGGGTTTATGTTATGAAAAGATTCACGCATGCAAGTATGATTGTGTATTATATAGGAAAGAGTTTGCTAATTGTGAGCATTGTCCGGTGTGTGGAGAATCAAGATATAAAGAGGTGATAAATGGGAAGAGTAAGAAAGTTCCTCAGAAAGTATTGCGTCACTTCCCAATTAAGCGTAGGTTGCAACGTATGTTTGCTTCTAAACACACTGCTTCTGATATGCGATGGCATAAAGATAAGAGGATGGAAACAGATGGTGTGCTTCGCCATCCATCAGATTCACAAGGATGGAGACATTTTGACCGGACATATCCATGGTTTGAGTCTGATCCAAGAAACGTGCGTTTGGCTCTAGCATCAGATGGTTTTAATCCTTCTAGTAACATGAGTACATCTTACAGTATGTGGTCGGTTATGTTAATTCCATATAATTTACCTCATTGGAAGTGCATGAAAGAATCTAGTTTCTTTATGTCATTGCTTATTCCGGGACCAAAATCACCGGGGCAAGATATTGATGTGTTTTTAGAGCCCTTGATTGAGGAGTTGTATGAGTTGTGGAATGAGGGGATTAGAACATTTGATAGTTCAAAATCCGAATTCTTTCAAATGCATGCTGCACTTTTGTGAACGATTAATGACTTTCCCGCATATGGTGATTTGTCAGGATGGAGCACTAAAGGATATAAGGCGTGTCCTTTATGCCTAGATGATACATCATCACGAGGGTTGAGAAGTAAAGTTTGTTATATGGGTCATCGGCAGTATCTACCATTAGATCATGTAATGCGTAGAAGTAAGCTACATGATGGTTTTCATGAATTACGAGATAAACCTATGGTTAAGACCGGTTCTTGAGATATTATCTGAAATAAGTCGTTTACATTTTGTTAAAGCAGGTAAGAATCCTATCAACTTTGACAAAAAGCGGAAACAACCTGAAAACAATCATATCTGGAAGAAGATGAGTATTTTCTTTACTCTCCCATATTGGTCAACCCTACTTCTATGCCACAAGTTAGATATCATGCACATTGAAAAGAATGTCTGTGACAACTTGATAGGGACATTATTTTCAATAGAAAGGAAAAATAAAGATACCTTAAAGGCACGTTTAGATTTGCAAGATTTGAGAATTAGGAAAGAGCTACATGTATACAAGGCCGGTACTAAGTTTGTAAAACCTTTGGCATCTTTTACCTTATCTTCGAAAGAAAGAGTTCAGGCATGCAAATTTTTGAAAGGTGTTAGATTCCCCGACGGTTTTGCATCAAATATATCTCATTGTGTTAATGTCGAATCTGGAAAATTGTCTGAACTTAAGAGTCATGATTCACATGTTCTATTGCAACGTCTCTTACCACTAGCTGTTCGGTGTTTTGTGGACAAGAACATAGATCGTGTCATTACTGAGTTTAGTAATTTGTTCCGTTCTATGTGTTCGAAGGTTATTCGGGTTGAAGAACTGGATAGGTTGAAAAGAGACATTGTCACCATATTATGCAAACTTGAACGGATTTTCCCCCCGGCATTTTTCGATGTCATGGTTCACTTGTGTGTGCATTTGCCATATGAAGCTAAAATAGTTGGGCCTGTTACATATAGTTGGATGTACCCAATAGAACGTAGTCTTAGAACATTAAAACAATATGTAAGGAACAAATCGCTAGCAGAAGGATCGATTGTTGAGGCATATGTGCTAAACGAGTCCATAAGTTTTTGTTCTATGTATTTGGAAAACATTGAGACAAGACATAAAAGGATTGACCGGAACGATGAACGATCATCAATCAATCGTGCAAAACGGGATATTTCTGTTTTTAGACTCCAAGCTCGTCCAATTGGGAGGTCTATATTTCGGCAGCTATCACGAGATGAAATGAACAAAGTACATTGGTACATTTTGAACAATTGTGACGAAGTCGTACCATTCATTCGGTACGTGTAGCTAATTTGACAATTATAATCTTTAAATGCAATGTTCATGTAACGTGCCTTAAATATACTAGCTTTCTACACTATAGGAAGCATTTTGACATTCTTCAAAGTGAAAGATCAAGTGTGAATATATACACACGTCAAGAGAGACAATTCCCATAATGGTTCAGAGCTCATGTAAGAGTGTAATTTTCACTATTAGTGTATCCAAAAAATTGTTTGACCTTTATCCAAATCATATGCTTATGTCACAGGCACGAGAACTACACAATGCGGGAAAACTTAGTGAGGATCTTTATGCAATTTCAATAGGACCAGATACTCGAGCCCGTTCGTTTACTGGATGTTGTGTGAATGGTTTACGCTTTCACATAATAGATCGTTCAAACGCTCGTACTACTCACAGTTGCGGTGTTTCAGTTCCAGGGGAACATGAAACCGGTTCTATATCGTTTTATGGACTGCTAAGCGAGATTTTAGAGTGTACATATGTAGGGGAAAATGAAGTAATTTTATTTAATTGTGAATGGATAGACACATCCTCCCATAAATCCATAACGACCTTGGTTTCTTGTCCATTAATTTATCCCGTAGGTGGTATGTGAATGAACCTTTCATTCTTGTCAATCAAGCTGAACAAGTGTTATACTTGGAAGACATAAAATATGGTGGGGAATGACGAGTGGTCCAATATTTGAAACCAAGAAAAGTTTGGGACGTTCCAGAGATAGATAGTGATGAAGAGAACAAAGAATATGATCTTAATATTGGACCACTTGAGACGGTAGTTCTTGATACTGTGGATGATATCGCTATTTTAAGAAAAGACGTACCACCTGACTTGGTAAATGTCGACGTTATGGATCGAGCTATTGGTAATAATGATTCTAGAGAAGATGATTTCATTAACGATGAATGTGATTTCATTGAGGAAGAAGATGTAGACATAGTAACATCGGAATCTGATTTTGGTGATTAGGTACTTGTAGGTAATGCCTTTTATAATTACTTAGTGTAGTCATACGTCTTACTTACGAAATGTATATATTGTGAGTTTTCATTTTCTTGCACATTCAGGCCTCTTCTTGGTCCGTGCAAGACCCGTGCAGCTGCGTTATACCCACCTAGTACGCCTGATCATGAGGTTGGAGGGAGTACTCCTACTTCAGGTACGTACTTATTAATTTTCATACATTTCAAAGATTTTTAACTTTCATGCGTAATTTATTTAAACTTATAACAGGTTCACAGTCACCAAAACGCAGAGGGCCATCCAAAAGCCTAGCACTTGCTCAAGTCACTCGAAACAATGGAGGAAAACTACCTGTGGACATCCCCGACAAGTTATGTGTGCCCGTGGGCGCAAATGCGACATTATTCATTAATGAGGTCGGGGTTCTTTGCGGAGCTTATATTTTCATTCGTCGTATTGTTAAATGGAAGCTTGTTACCCAAGCAGACAAGGACAATATAATTCACAGGCTTTTGGTAATTATATTTTTATCAATTTTTCATATGTTTGTAATATTCATACATATTCATTACCTTATTTGCACTCTCTATGACATAGGATAACTTTATTTTCAACCCTACTCGAGAGGCTGTCAATGTTTATCTTAATAACAAGATGCCCTCGGCATTGAACGAGTTTCGTGGGAAGTTGCACAAACACTACAAGAAGATTAAAGCCAAAGACGGCATTCAAGTAGCACGTGCATCCAACCACGAACAAGTAGAGAACTTGAATGATTGAGTGTTTTTGTGTGACATGTGGGAGACACCCAAGTTCAAGGTTAACACATAACCTCTCCATATTTTAGTCTTTTGTTTAAAACTTCATAATATTGTAATTTTACTTTGACTTTATTGTAGGCCATCGTGGAGGCAAATGTCGAAAATCGGGGAAAAATGAAATACAATCACAAGACGAGCTCAAGGTCACATGTGCGAGTCATGACGTATTTTATAAGTATATGTTTAGTTTTGATATGGAAAGTACTAAAACAACTTCATATACTAGTGCGCTCAAATTTCTTATCATTCTCGTTTTTTTAAAGCAAGCGGAAGACGAAGATTTCAATGAAATTGATCTATTTCATGTCACGCACACTAATGATAAAGGTGATTGGATCAATGATGAGGCAGAGAAAGAATATGAAAGCCATAAGACATTAAAAGTTAAGTATAAGATTATGTTTTATGTATTATTTATAAATTGTATGTTATTTGTAATAAGTGCAGAACATGATGTGTGATTTGATGGTCGCCCCTGATATGGAGGTGGATGGAGAGGTCCAACCGCGCCTAACTAGTGTCGAGATCATTGAGAAAGTGCGAGGCTATCGATCCGGCTATATCAAAGGCTTAGGGGCTGGACCTGCTCACTGTAGGGACTCTTCTACTGTAAGACTGAACCACTCACGCGCCACAGAAGATCCGAGGGTGGAGATGCTCATGGCAGAGAACAAAGAACTTAAAAGTGAGTGCAATGAACTTAGAGGTAATTACAAAGATCTCCAGGGGAAGTATGACGGTCTTGCACAAGATCTTCTGTGGCGCGTGAGGAAAAACCTAGAAATTTTTTTTCCAAAATTATCAGAAAAGGAACTCCCTAAAAAATTAGGTTTTCAGTCATTTAAACAAAAAAAAAATCCAAAAATTTCAGGTTGGCATCGCGGCATCAAATTCTGAGCACTGCGGCACCGAGAAAATAAAAAAAATAGTGTTAAAACAGCACTTTCAATGCTATAGCGACGAGAAGTGGGCACCTAAGCGACGAGCTCTCTAGAAAGTTGGCTTGGATTCGGAATTTTCTTTGTGACTGCAGCCACTTAAAAGTTTATGTTGTGACACTGAACTGTAAAAAAAACTCCAAATTACCATTTCAAGCCCCTTTTCAACCTCACTTCTCCATCCTAACAAATAAACACAAATCAAAGACAACTAATTAATTCTTAGGCTATTTAATCATCAAAATATGAAGAAAAATCTCAAGTTTATGTGCTAAAATAATGACTTATCAGTTCGATCCTAGATCTTTAGTGTAATTTCTGTAAAACCAATATCGAAACCTCTAGCCACACGATTTATGGTTGTTTAGTGGCCAAGAAGATTTTGTATGATCTTTTTCCGGATGTCAATTTTGCATTTCAAGATCACTAAGCACGACATATTGTTTTTTCTGGTTTTTTTAGGCTCCAAACAACTGAATTGAGAGGATTCTTATTACTACTTGGCATATCTAGCATATTCGCAATGCTTGGGTTTTCATAAGCAACCTAACATGTAAGAATCTGTCAACAAAATCTTGGGTTGGGATGATGAATTCATAACCCCTATCAGACATTTTTCCTCTCTCTTCATCTTAGCCTGAAATCTTCCTCTCCCACATGTTGGTTCCCCCGTACAGAAATTATTTTAAGCTTAATGTGGATGTAGCGATCAATATCAGTGGGCATAAGAGAGGCTTAGGCTGGGTGCTTCAGGATCATGACGGTATAGTTATCGTGGCAGACTGTAAAGAAGTTGATTTCTCCACTTTTATTAAGATTTTGGAAGCTCAATCTGTTAGAAAATGTCTTCAATATCTGGATGGTTCGGGGCATTGCATTTCTATTAAATCAGATTATTTAGAGGTAATTAATTTAATTACCAGGAAAACCATTGATCTTATAAAGATTTCCATCATTCTTGAGAATATATGGGCTTCGACGAAGGTTACACGATCTCTGGCTTTAACCATGTAAAGCGGGACTGTAACAAAGTTGATCACTATTTAGCTAAGGAGACTGCTAATGGCTGTTTGTCTGGCTGTTGAAAGGAGTTCCTTTTGTTAAGGCTTCAGTAGTTGTTTTCTTAATTTGTTTTCATTTTCCATTGTCACTAAAAAAAAATTTGAGCTTCTTGTTTTTAACATTTTATTGTCAGACTTGAAAATCAGACTGGAGATAAAATCCTTTTATTTTTTAATATCATGTATCTTATCATACACATTACTATTATTATTATTATTATTATTTAAATATTATATCAGATTTAGGGTTGGGAGACTCGAACTTTCGACCTCATAGAAATGGAGTATGTGTCTAACCATTTGAGATATGTTCATGTTGGCATTATTATTTGACTTTTAAACATAACCAAGTTTCGTGTAGAATAAAAAAAAAAGTGCAGAACACATGACTATGTACTTTATTAGAAAATAATATTAATAAAAGGAGAAACTGAAATAATAATGGTCAAAAATGAAAAATGTCTCAATAATAATTTGTAAGGAAAAAAAAATCAATTCATACCCGTGAATTTTATTTAGCCCCCGTTTGGTTCGCTATAATCTTAGATTCTCTTATAAGGGGCATCTAATTCCATTGTTTGTTTGAGGGTTATTTAAAAATATCATAGTAATCTAAAATTCCCGAAAACTGTATTTCCCCATATATGAGGGTATTTGATTACCTTCAAAATCGGGTATTTTCTATGATTCTCATGAGGGGATAATCTTCATTTTTACAATTTTAACCTTATTTAATTAAAAAAAAGTTGCCAAAAAGAAATTAGAAAAAAAAAGAAAAAATATATATATACTCACGTTTCCACAACTTACCTTCTCCAATAATGACCGTTCGTTCTTTCTTTCCTTAATTTTTAGTTGTTGGTTTCCCAATTCTCAATGTTTTTTTTGGAATTTAATGTGATTTTTTTTTAATAATTTTGTTAAATTAATGTATAAATTGTAAATAAGGGTATTTTAGTGAAAGAGCATAAATATATCATATTTCCCTATATAATTCCCATCAAACAAACACAGTAATCTATAAATTTCTCATGCATTCTCATATTATTGTTAAGTTAAACAAACACAGTTATCTAAGATTACCAGTAATCAAATAGTCTGGCATCAGATTCCCAGGTATTAGATTAATGGAGATATCTTAGATTACAGCGAACCAAACGGGGGCTTAATGTATCAATGTAAACCCTAAACTTATGATTTAATCAATTTAAACTAAACTTTAATAAGTTGTTCAATTTATACCCACATTAAACACAAAACTATAAAATTACTCAAATTGTAGTTAGTTTATCACAAATAGATCAAGATAACAACATTTATAAACTAATTATAAAATCGCTAAATCTCAACAATAAAAAAAAAAACTTGTATCATAGTTGCCAAATTAAACTACTCAAAAGGTTCAACTCGATACTAAAATAGTCAAATCTAGCCATAAAAATATTTAACACAAGTATAAAAAGTAATTTATATATAAAAAGAATTAGATGTAAAAACGCTAATGTTTAGCCATAAATCTCCAAAAATTATAGTAATTTAACTAATAGTTAGTGTAAATCATCGAATTACATATGAAAGTTTAGAGAATAAATTGAATCACTTATTAAAATTTCAAGCAATAAATTACCTAGTTTGTTTTATTTATTTATTTTTTCAAACGATATAAATTGATGTTTACAAATTTATTTAAAAAAAAACATTGTTGTCTTGTTGATGGGAGATGGAAACACAGCCCAATTTCTGTGTCAAAAGCATTATTCACCTTCACCATTAACCTAATCCCAATTAAACTCTCAATTTCCCTTTTCCTTTCCCTTTCCTTTCAATTCCCTTCGCTGCCCAATTCTTCTTCCGCCATTGTTGGAGCTTCATTCCTCAGCCCACACACCTGATGTGATTTGCCCCCCTCTCTGCTACCGAAAAAAAGGTAAGACCATTTCTTTCTCTTCCTTTCTTTCATTTTAATTCTTTGAAATCTGATTCAATCTCAGTGATCCAATCTGTCGTCTTCCAAGCTGTTCTTACACTGATCAATTTCCAACCTTTACGTTGTAGTATCTTGCGAGATCAAATTCTTTCATTGAGCGAAATATTTCTGTTTCGAATTAAAAAAGTTTCAGTAGGATTTTAGTCGTTAGTTCTTTGCTGTTCTTAAGAAATCAACAAGAATTTCTTTTGAATCTGAGTTTCTTTACGCATATTAGTTGCATAAGTTCAATTCAATAAAACTGGGGAATAGAATTACCATTTAGTTATTCATATTTGCTTTCAAGGTGGACACTTTTATCTTGTAGTTCAGTCATTTTCATAGTTTAAAGGCTTTATGTAAGAACTGTTTCTATATTTCTTTCTCAGCTAACTTGATCATTTCCACCTCTCCACGACGTTTCTTGTTAAGAGATTCTAGCCTACATGACCGGTGACATTATATTTTCACGATGGTTAAAATCAAGAAACTTCTTTGGATTTAAGTTTATGAAGTTGTGAAATTAGATCTATTAATTCAAAGTCATCCAAAATCTTCACTCACAAAACATATCAGGTGCTCTATGATACGATGATGGATCCAATAGATTTTAAAAGAAACCGAAAGAAATAAAAATTACAACCCAAAACTCTACCCGGTTGATAAATCTCTTCCTGAATTTTTTTTCTTTCTCGATTGATATCTGATCACTAGTTTCCTATAGATTGGCCATTATTTTGGGTGTCTTTTGATTACTGAGCAATTTTGAACAGATGCTGGAGTGCTATCTGTTTGTTTTGCTAGTGGCACTTGTATGGCTTGTGCAAGGCTTAAATGCTAGTGCAGGTGATATTGACCCACATTACAGGTACTAGTTCTTTTGTCTATCTTTAATTCTATGGTACTTCAGCTTTAATAATCAAACTAGAGTAGCCTGGAAAATCTTGATATTCCAATCTTATAGACGATGCTTTATTCCCTCTACCGTAATTTCGGTATTCATCATGAATATGATGTTGCCTGTCTCTTTTTTCTTCTGGTTTTATGAATCTCTTGAAATGATATTAAGTTAATGTCTCATTATCTTGATGCCATGCGCGCCTCTTTAAGCTCTTATCTCCAAAAACAAAAACAAAAAAGCTAAGCCGATGTCATACACTTTTGATGATAGCTGTAAATAGTTTAGTTTGGTAGAGACTCGCTAGTAAAACGTAGTGTTTGATCCAGATTTTTCCTTAATTTTCCATGGGTTTGGTTTGGTATGCAATCTTATTAGCATGGTGGCTAATTGTTCTGCATCTTAGGTTTTCTTTGAATGCATTTTTCTGCATAGCTGTGTTAATGCATTTGCGTTGCAGTTGTTTCTTAATCCTAAAATCTTGTTCTTTTGATGAAATGCACGGTAGGATATTTGTCTTTATAACTGATGGAAATTGCTTTGGTTTCGAAGGTTCATTTGGTGATTTATTGCAATTGCATATAGTGGTGCAAGTATAGGAATACTTTGCTTTTCTGTTTCATATAATACCATACCTGTTAAATTGTTTGTATTTAATATCAATCTTATATTTTCACTTTATTAATATCATAAAAGGGGGATATGTTTTTATTTGTATTTCTCATAGGACATGTGTAAAACAATGTGAAGAAATAGGATGCATTGGTCAGAAATGCTTTCCTCAGTGTAAATACTCTTCAGATGGTGTTTCCATTGATCAGCCATGGTATATGCAAGAACCGCTGTACTTAAGGTGGAAACAATGGGATTGCCAAAGTGATTGTCGTTACTATTGCATGGTCAAGAGAGAGAATGAAAGAGAAGCACTTGGTTATCATCCCGTTAAATATCATGGTAAATGGCCCTTCAAGCGTATATATGGTATTCAGGTTTGTTTATTCAAGTTACTCAAGCAACTCTTTACATGAAATTTTACATTCTTCTTCTTATATGTTTATAGTTGTGCATTACTTTGTCTAGGAACCTGTTTCTGTAGCGTTCTCTGCCCTCAATCTTTCAGTGCATTTTCATGGCTGGTTATCCTTTTTTATCCTTCTTTATTACAAGCTACCAATGAGACAAGACAAGAAGGCATATTATCAATTTGCCAGTTTGTGGCACATCTACGCGCTCTTTTCAATGAATTCCTGGTTTTGGAGTGCTGTTTTCCATAGTCGGTGAGTTTTTGTTTTGTCTTCACAAATGTCACTCTTCAATATTTTTGGCACCAGATTTTTTTAAAGTATTAAAAAAATTCATAATAAACTACTACATAACTCTTTCTTTTCATAGTTGGTAGCATGCCCTGATTGTGATTATGTGCTATTGAAGTGCAGTGATGTGAATCTGACAGAGAAATTAGATTACTCATCTGCAGTGGCATTACTCGGGTTTTCACTTATTCTGGCCATACTAAGAAGTTTCAATGTGAGGCATGAAGCTACCAGGGTTATGATTGCAGCTCCTTTGCTTGCTTTTGCACTTACACATATCTTATACATCAACTGCTACGAACTTGATTATGGTAAGGGTTTCTTTACCTCTATCCATTTTTAGGTCTCCAAGATAAGGGAAAATTTAGAATTGTTGTTGTGATGCACTTTTTCTTCATTTTAAAATCAAATAGTAACAATTTGTAGCTAACCATTCATCTTTAACAACATGGTATCTAGCAGCTAGTTTATCAAATTTACCATTCTCTCCTTTCTTAATGCAAACTATTCTTCTAAATCTGTCTCCATAATTTAGACTAATAAGCTTGAGCTTGGTAGCAAGCAGGAAGTCCTCATACTGCATTTTACTTTACTGATTGACTTTTGATTGTCCTCTGGTGTGAATATGATGGTCATCACTGGGCTCTGAGTATGGCATGTAAGTAAGGATGGCCTTCTCACAAGGTGGAAATAAACCTAAATAATCTCTAGGGATTATTTTATCCCGTATGCAGGACGTTACTGATTTAACTTCCAGTACCTCAAGGATGAACAATATTATACCTACCTTCAGTATCACATTTATATTTACCGATCTTTTAGTGTCCATTGGAACTGTTATCCATGCTGACCTTAGTAAGCAGGTCATACACGTAGAACATCAACCTGATTTGACCTTAATTTTTCAATTTTACTGAAGTTCCATTTTCAATGTTTTGTTCATGACAATCTAACATAAACTTTGACAATTTGCAGGGTGGAACATGATTGTTTGTGTTACTATGGGGGTGGCTCAACTTCTCATTTGGGCAATTTGGGCCGGTGTCACTCGTCATCCATCTCGTTGGAAATTATGGGTGGTGGTTGTGGGTGGTGGTCTAGCACTCCTACTGGAAATTTATGACTTTCCTCCATTTCAAGGCTTTGCGGATGCTCATGCTCTCTGGCATGCCACCACCATTCCGCTGACTTATATTTGGTGGAGTTTCATCAGGGATGATGCTGAGCTCCAAACCTCCAATCTTCTTAAGAAGTCTAAATAGCTTGTTTCCTTGTGGAATGTGTACCTGCACGATGAACCGTTGTACGGACTGCTTGTTTCCTTTGGGGTGTATGTGGGGATTGCATTTTTTTTTTCACCATTCTTTAAACCGCAAAGAAGAAACAAGATGATGATAAGATACCAGTTATTGAGCGGCTCAGTTTACTCTGGTTAGAGTATAACTTTTACCAAGGATTGGGTCAGCAATTTTGCAGATACTATTTTCAGCGTTAAAATTTTCAGTTGCAGTTGGTTTGGTGTTGCTGCATTTTAAGAATTTGCACAACTTTGACGTTCATGGATTTTATAAATTTGTTCCAATGTCAATCCAAATTCAATAGGTGAGGCAAAATGGGTAAATCAAATTTCATCTGAATTGCAAGATATAATTTATAAATAAACTCTTCACGGTACAACTTTACATGAAATTATTGTTTACATTTGTGACTTTGTTATAACTTTGAAGTCATTTTCGACCTCACCTTAGTAAAATAAAAAAGGAAATCATTTTTTATCACGGGTTAATGATACATTTTACCAGACTATATCTTCTTTTACAGCTTAGCACTTGAAAATGTCTAAGTCTCATGAAGAGTATTTTTTATGTAGGGGTGAAAAAAGTTAATTGTGTCGCATCGAGATAACTCAAGTGGTTAAACACCGCTTTCTTCTCATAATATCGAAGCTTCGAGTCTCTCCTCTTCCAATTTGATGTAATATTTATAAATAAAAAAAGATCGAGAGATCTATAATATATTGTTATATTATTTTTTATAAATATAAAATAAACAGTAAAGTTCTTAAGATAATAATATATAACAGTTTAGAAAAAATTCAACAGATGACACTTTTTTTACGAGTAATTTAAAAAATAACAAATGTTTTGAAATATTTTTAAAATGACATTTCTCGAACTGAGATTAGTGGATCTCAATCTAAGAAACGTTATTTAAAAAAAAATCGTTATTTTTAAAATGTTAATTCTTAAAATGTCATGAAAAAAAAACTCATATATTTAAGACTATTAATAAAAAAAAAATATTTAAATTTGTATATAAATATAATATTAATTCTACCCGTTTTTTCCCCAGTATTTTCACGAAAAGTAAATTATTTAAAAAAAAAATCATAAACTTGGCTAATGAGCTCGACCCTTCTAGTGACAGGTTTGAATCTTATATTTATATTATATTATAGTCATATCATAACTCATATTGAAAATAAATAAATAAAAACTCTTAATTTTTTTCATGTATGTTTTAAAATTTAAGAATATTATATATACATATATGTAACTAACATGGGCCTGGGCCTGGGGCAGCGTAATAAGAGGTTAGCCCATAGAAGGGGAAAAGAATTCGTGGCAAGCAAAAGCATATACCTCTCCACTCTCCAGATACCGATACCCTAGCTTTGCCTTGTGGCTCTCATTTCTCTCGCCTCCTCTTCTCTATCCATCTTCTTTCTTCTTCCTCGATTCCTTTTCGAGCTCAGGTCTGTTTCTCATTTTTCTTTTCTATCCGTTTTCCTTTATTACTTTGATAATCAATTATTCGTTCTCCAGATTTCGAATTCCTGCTCTCTCACTCTCTGTTTGTATCAATTTGATTTTCTTCTTTCATTTCTTTTCTATTACTTCCTACGTTTTTGCATTGGAGAAGCAATCATCTGCTTCATATTCTTTCATTTTCTGTTTTATTTTTCATACGCTTTCTCGGAATTAGTATGTGAGATTACATCCTAAGATTATTTTATTTTATTTTATTTTCAATTTCTTTGATTGCAGGTTTTACACCTTGGTTTTGTAGAGCAACTTTAAACAAGTTCGATTGTTATCGTTCATTTAAACTCATCTCAAAATGGTAAGTAAATTGTTTAGTCGATATTATGTTACTGTGTATGAGTTTTGCATTAATGGGGACGGATGTTCATATGATATACCAGGTGAAATTCACAGCTGAGGAGCTTCGTCGGATCATGGACCTCAAACATAATATCCGTAATATGTCGGTTATTGCACATGTTGATCATGGTAACATTTCACTTGTTTTTTGTTTCATGTTGATGGTAAATTGTAATATTTGTATGTCTGGAGTTGCTCTTGATGATCTGAAATTACATCGGTGTGTTTACAGACTTTAAAGTCAATATTCGCTATTTGTGGCCTTGTATGATAAATGAAGAGACAAAGATTGGAAAGTTTGTTTTTTAAAATTGTTATGGATGGGTCATATCTTTTTCAACTGTCTGGTATTAAGCCTTTTGGACCTTGTATAATGGTAATACATCCATCGTCTATATTTCAATGTATGTCTGTGCCTTGACATGTGTGGTAAAATACCGTCTTTACATGAAACAATACTGTTATCATTAGAATATCCCCACCCCACCCACACTTCTATTATCAACCAACTTGCTTGTGATATATATTTATGCTTGATGTTATTAGCTCATATACTTTCATTAATTTTGTAAACTTGTAGGGAAGTCCACTCTTACAGATTCTCTTGTGGCTGCTGCGGGTATCATTGCTCAAGAAGTTGCTGGTGATGTTCGGATGACTGACACCCGTGCAGATGAGGCAGAACGTGGCATTACCATTAAATCTACCGGCATCTCCCTCTACTATGAAATGTCTGATGAATCATTGAAAAGCTACAAGGGAGATAGAGATGGAAATGAGTACCTTATCAATCTTATTGATTCTCCTGGGCACGTTGATTTCTCATCTGAGGTTACAGCCGCTTTGCGTATTACAGACGGGGCACTTGTTGTGGTGGACTGCATTGAAGGTGTTTGTGTCCAAACAGAAACCGTGCTCCGTCAGGCATTGGGAGAGAGAATCAGACCTGTCTTGACTGTTAACAAGATGGATAGATGTTTCCTTGAACTTCAAGTGGAGGGTGAAGAGGCTTACCAAACCTTCTCGAGGGTTATTGAGAATGCTAATGTGATTATGGCCACATATGAGGATCCTCTTCTTGGTGATGTACAAGTGTATCCTGACAAGGGAACTGTTGCTTTCTCTGCTGGTCTACATGGTTGGGCTTTTACCCTTACTAATTTTGCAAAGATGTATGCTGCCAAGTTCAAAGTAGATGAGACAAAAATGATGGAGAGGCTCTGGGGTGAGAACTTCTTTGACCCCGCAACCAAGAAATGGACTGGCAAGAATACTGGTTCTCCGACATGCAAGAGAGGATTTGTTCAGTTCTGCTACGAACCTATCAAGCAGATTATTGCAACTTGCATGAATGAGCAGAAGGACAAGCTATGGCCAATGTTACAAAAGCTTGGTGTTACCATGAAGTCCGAAGAAAAAGAATTGATGGGTAAAGCACTGATGAAGCGTGTCATGCAAACATGGCTCCCAGCAAGCACTGCCCTCTTGGAAATGATGATTTTTCATCTTCCTTCCCCTCATACGGCTCAAAAGTATCGTGTAGAGAATTTATATGAGGGTCCACTTGATGACATTTATGCAACTTCGATTAGAAATTGTGACCCCAACGGACCACTTATGCTTTACGTATCAAAGATGATTCCTGCATCAGACAAGGGCAGGTTCTTTGCTTTTGGGCGGGTCTTCTCCGGGAAAGTTTCAACTGGGCTGAAAGTTAGAATTATGGGTCCAAACTATGTTCCTGGAGAGAAGAAAGATTTGTATGTAAAGAGTGTCCAGAGAACTGTCATCTGGATGGGAAAGAAGCAAGAAACAGTGGAGGACGTTCCCTGTGGTAACACTGTTGCGTTGGTTGGGTTGGACCAATTCATAACCAAGAATGCCACTCTGACTAATGAGAAGGAAGTTGATGCCCATCCAATTCGAGCCATGAAATTTTCTGTATCTCCTGTGGTTCGTGTTGCTGTCCAGTGCAAGGTGGCATCTGATCTTCCCAAGCTTGTAGAAGGCCTTAAACGGCTGGCAAAGTCAGACCCTATGGTTGTGTGTACAATGGAGGAATCAGGTGAGCACATTATTGCTGGTGCAGGAGAACTTCATTTGGAGATTTGTCTGAAGGATTTACAGGACGACTTCATGGGTGGGGCTGAGATCGTGAAATCTGATCCGGTTGTCTCATTCCGAGAAACTGTGCTAGAGAGGTCATGCCGTACAGTGATGAGTAAATCGCCCAACAAACATAACCGTCTGTACATGGAAGCACGACCTTTGGAGGATGGACTGGCAGAGGCCATTGATGATGGCCGCATTGGACCACGAGATGATCCTAAAGTTCGTTCAAAAATTTTATCAGAGGAGTATGGTTGGGACAAAGATCTTGCAAAGAAGATTTGGTGCTTCGGTCCAGATACCTTAGGACCTAATATGGTTGTTGATATGTGTAAGGGAGTTCAATACCTGAATGAAATAAAGGATTCAGTAGTTGCTGGTTTCCAATGGGCATCAAAAGAAGGTGTGCTGTGTGAAGAAAACATGAGAGGTATATGCTTTGAAGTCTGTGATGTGGTTCTTCATGCTGATGCCATTCACAGAGGGGGTGGTCAAGTCATTCCAACCGCTAGGAGGGTGCTTTATGCATCGCAGCTGACGGCCAAACCGAGGCTTCTTGAGCCAGTTTACCTAGTGGAGATTCAGGCTCCTGAGCAAGCTTTAGGAGGTATCTACAGTGTTCTTAATCAGAAACGTGGACATGTCTTTGAGGAAATGCAGAGGCCTGGTACTCCTCTGTACAACATCAAGGCATATCTCCCTGTCGTTGAGTCCTTTGGGTTCTCGAGCACTTTGAGGGCTGCGACTTCGGGGCAGGCATTCCCACAGTGTGTGTTCGACCATTGGGACATGATGTCTTCAGATCCATTAGAAGCTAATTCCCAAGCTTCTGTTCTTGTTGCAGATATCCGCAAGAGGAAGGGCTTGAAGGTGCAGATGACCCCATTGTCTGACTTCGAGGACAAGCTTTAAAAAGTCTATCGGTATTCTTCTGCGTCGAGAGAGATACTCGTGATGAGTTTTGCATAACGTTTTTTACTCTGTATTTGAGTTGAAATACTTACAACCCTCAAATAGTCATTAGGGTTCTATTGGCATGCCATTTAATGTTGTGTTTTATTTTAATTTGAAGAACAAACGACTAGTAGTATTGAATTTTGCTATAATGTTTTGTTTTGATTTGGAACAGTTCATTTTTTCAGTTGAAACCTATAAAGATTCAAATTGACGTCTAATGGTTTATTTCATGATCAATGGGTCTTTCTTTCTCTCCCTTAACTTTGATAATTTGACTGAATGGAAGATTAAAAAAATGTTATTTTTAAATATTCTTAGCTTCCGACCGTTTTGCTGATAAAATATGATACATTTGCAACACATTTAAAGAAAATGAGCTCTTTCTTATTTTACTAGTCAACCTCACTGAAAAAATGTCTGGAATTCGTTATTACAAGGTCAGTGGTCTCGTTTTTCTCTTCTTGCTTGTGGGGTGTTTTCGTGTTGTTTAATTATTTTATGAGGGGTTAGAAAACCCATCAAGACTACTATTTTAAATCAATGAATTTAATAGATTAAATTCGAGATTACAAAGTCAATTGAACAAACACGAGGTAGACTATTGAAGTCCACTCCACCCCACTTTAACCCTTCTACTATCCACCCCACCTTAACCTTTCTACTAAACACCCCATAAATTATCCAATTGATCTAGGATATACATCATCAGTGATCTCGAATTACTGATGATTATTGTGGATGGTCATCAATTACTTATTAATAAATCTACTATATTTATAAAAGAAAATAAAAAAAATAAAAAGAATTTAATATTCCTGTCTAATTGAAATTTTCTAAATTTTTTATTCGAAGATGGGTGTTAGATGAACATACATAAATTGCAAGATGGAAATTGACTGAGATTGCTTCAAATAATACTTGTCTCGTCACCGGTGCCAATGAGCTCTTTCTTATTTTTATGTGTGAGATTAAATACATTTGTAAGACACGTATATTTATTAAGTATGATATAAATGAGCTAATAAAAATTAGACTAATGTGAAAGTATAGGTGAGAAGGAGTTTCTCTTCACTGATGAAGAGATATGTATTATTCATTATCTTCTAATTCTAAAATTTTGATTAATATGTTACTTTTTTTATTTACTTTCGACATTACATTATTATTATTATTTTAGTTGTTGACAATTTTTATCACCCCTAGAAAAAATCAATTATATTTGATTTACAATCTATTTTGGTCCCTAAACTTTCGAAAGTTTTGTTTTGGTTGTTAAATTTTGCATAAGTTTCTAGTTTAGTCTCTCCAATTATCAGTTTGTCTACTTTTTAATTAACAAAAAAACCCAAAATTTTAATTTATAATCTTGAGTAAATGATCCGGCTTCATAGTTTTATAGTAAAATGAGATTTATATTTAAACTGAACGAAATAGAAAACCACAAAAATAATTATCCGTTTGGTAAAAAAAAAATAGAAACAGTAGGATATGTCTTCTAAAAATTGAAAGAATGAAGGTGGGTGGACTATGATCTTATCATCGTCTCGTAAACATATGGTAAATGATATCATGTGGGTTTTCTAATAAAATTTATATTAAAAAAATATAACTAGAGGACAAGAACAAAATATTAAATAAAATACGGGAACTAAAATGAAACTTTTAAAAATTTAAAGATTAAAATGGAAAAAATGTTAAAATTTAGGTACTAAAATAGGTTTTAAACCATTGTATTTTCACTATTACTACAACAATCAATTTAAAATTTTAAAATGCTCCATAATCAAGATTAAAAAAAAAAAAGATAAAAAACTGAAAAGTCCAAATCTGGAAACCCGGGCAAATCGAGATGGCCACAGTTCCAGCATCACCGCTCCAAAGATCTCCTCTTCCTCCGACTCCGACCACCGCCGGTTCTTCTCCTTTCCATCGTCTTCAATCTTTCTCCTCCTCCCACACTTCTAACCCTAACCCTAATTTCAATTCTTCTCCTTTAGATTCCTTTGCTTCTGATCCCATTTTCTCTGCTTTTCTTTCCCCTTCTTTCTCCTCCACTTCCTTCTCCTCCGCCGCTCTTTCCTCCGGTTCTCCTGCTTCCACCGCCGAAAAGCTTCAGAAAGCTATTCGTCTCCTCGAATCTCAGCTTCGTACTGAAGTTCTCTCTCGCCACAATGATTTACTTTCTCAATTATCTTCACTTAAACATGCTGAAAATGCTCTGTCCACTGTTCGATCTGGCGTCTCTTCCCTCCAATCCTCTGTTCGTCGAGTCCGATCTGAGATCTCTGAACCTCGAATCGTTGTTTCTACTAAGACAACTCAATTCTCTAATCTTCATCATACTACGGAGCTTCTTCAGCATACGATTCGTGCGCTTCGGTTATCAAGGAAGCTTCGTGATGTTGCTTCTGTATCTGTTGATGAGCCTGAGAAGCTGGATCTTGCTAAGGCTGCTCAGTTGCATTGTGAAATTTTGAGTCTTTGTAATGAGTTTGATCTTTCGGGTATTGATGTGATTGATGAAGAGATGAAATGGGTTAGCGAAATTGGGGATAGATTGAGAAGTGAGGCTATGAGGGTTTTAGAAAGGGGAATGGAGGGTCTTAATCAAGCTGAGGTGGGAACTGGTTTGCAGGTGTTTTATAATCTTGGTGAATTGAGGGTGACTGTTGAGCAATTAATGAATAAGTATAAGGGTATGGGAGTTAAGAGTATAAGTGTGGCATTGGATATGAAGGCGATTTCTGGGTCAGCTGGA
The DNA here is from genome assembly GCA_028015215.1 of Gynostemma pentaphyllum. Lineage (NCBI taxonomy): Eukaryota > Viridiplantae > Streptophyta > Magnoliopsida > Cucurbitales > Cucurbitaceae > Gynostemma > Gynostemma pentaphyllum. The sequence goes on from CM051355.1 coordinate 18,227,144, forward strand.
AGTGGATTTGGTCCTGGAGGGATAAGGGGCAGTGGGACACCACAGATTGGTGGAGGGGTGAAGGCAAGGGAGGCTCTCTGGCAGAGGTTGGGAACTTGTTTGGATCAGCTACATTCGATTGTTATTGCTGTTTGGCATTTGCAGAGGGTCTTATCGAAAAAACGAGACCCTTTTACTCATGTTTTGCTGCTTGATGAGGTTATTCAGGCAAGTGGTATTTGTAATCTGTATAATGATATTTAGATTTGTCTTGTTTATATCAGATTCATGAATTTTGAGTGCTAAATATGAGATATAGCAACTGATTTTCAATTAGGAAGCTATTTTCATCATCGGTAACTCTGTTGCTATATGCTAACTATTTTGGTAGTTTGATACTTGTCTTCAATCAACTAATATAGAATATGAAACAGAGAAACTGGACACGCTAGAATTCAGTGACCACCTAGTGACATTGTTAACTGGTCCAGAAATGAAAGATCTATTTAGGGGGTTGTTAAATTCTCAAGCTGCTGAATTTTCCGTTGCTGAATGTGATCATAAGCTAAAGGTTTTGGTAGATTGGTATTTGTCTTTAATTGACTAATGTTGAATATGATCTACAGAGGATCTTAACACTCTAGAAAGTGATTTACCTGGTGACATTGATTGAATATGGTCTAGAATTAGAAATGGAAGAATTTTAGGGGAATGTTAAATTCTCAAGCTACTGAATATCTCTGTTTCTAAATGTGACCAAAACATATTTAATTTGTGCCAAAAAAATAATTTTTTAACTGGCCATCTGGAAAATATTTCCATTGTTTGAGTCACAATGAATGTATCAGAAGTAATTCAAACTCTGGACAGGTTTCAATCTCAATTATTTTTGTACTTGCTTTAAAGTTTATCCAACTTTTCATTGTTCCCTTATCATTCTTCATTTTTGGTATTTCTTTTCTTTGAGTAATCTTATTAATTGACGTTTAAAATTAGAGTGTCACATGTATCACCTATAAAGTTATGAAATTTCAAAGCCATTTTCTGTTTGTAGGTAATCATTTGTGCAATATAGAAAAAACTAGTTTTGGAATTTTATTGTAATATTTGACACACTCAATTTTTATTAATGTATCTTTTTAAATTCACACAAATCCTTGTTGTGCTTAATTAAACTCCCACTTAGCCTATAGTTGTAACTGTCTTCATTTTAAAACCAAATTCCTTATATCAGACATGGATTGTTTAGGAAGGTGATTCCATGTTGACAGATCGAGTCTGGGAGGCCCTTGTGAAGGCTTTCTCTAGCCAAATGAAGTCCGCATTTACAGCATCAAGTTTTGTGAAGGAAATATTCACTATGGGGTATCCAAAACTGTTCTCGATGATAGAGAATCTTCTTGAAAGAATTTCACGTGATACTGACATCAAAGGGGTTCTGCCTGCTATAAGTTCTAGTGGAAAAGATCAGATGGTTGCAGCCATTGAAATATTCCAGACAGCATTTTTGGCTTTCTGCTTGGGTCGCTTGTCTGACCTTGTTAACACTACATTTTCAGTCACAAGTCGTGGTAGTGTTCCCTCCAAAGAACAGATCTCGAAAATCATATCACACATCCAAGAAGAGATTGAATCTGTTCAAATGGATGGGCGTTTAACTCTACTTGTGCTGCGTGAAATTGGCAAGGTTCTTCGCCTGCTGTCTGAAAAAGCTGAATATCAGGTGCTTTGATTTTTTTTCCCTTTTCTTTTGGAGATGTTGGCATATTTTAGGCACTGATATCATATACTAGGTTTTGATTTTTTGTAAGAAACTGGAAAAGTTACATTAAGATGCTTGAAACTTGAAAGTACAGAATAGGATAAGGCATTTAACGCACGGGGATATAAAAAATTTCTTTTGCTAGGTTTTGTGATTTTAATATTTGTGTCTATGGGGTTTTCATATGCATGATTTCACCAATTTGAAACTTTTCTTGATAGAAGCAATAAGATGATCCATTTATTGAGGCGGAGGCCTTACATGACTTAGGGAACATGATCATTTTACTTCCTATTACCACTGCTTTGCTCCCAAGTCAATGCAATCGCATATTTTTTGGCGTTACTTCAAATCCTTAAAAAGCTACTCTGTTTTTTTGTTGGTGAATGGTCCTCTTACTTCAGTTCTGGCTTGTGACATTGAAATGTTTTATTATTTTAGAGGGGAAACTTATCAAAAAATAATAAAGAAGGGATAATTTGTGTTACCGCATTTGGCCTTTTGTCTTTCTTCTATCCATTCATTGTCAATTTTGCAATGTTAATGAACTTGGAAACTATAAGAGAGATTTCTAAGAAGATGGATTGTGCTTTTCAATGATTTTCTATTTAAACCCTTGGTATATATCACATACATATACATTTGTGTTCAAAGAATATCCACAATGTAGGCAGAATTTGTTTCAATGTTTGAATATCTTTACATTGTGAGTTGTGCCTTTATTATAATAATGAAATTTGCTTGCAGATATCTACTGGTCTTGAAGCACGGCAAGTAAGTGGTCCAGCAACTCCAGCCCAACTAAAGAATTTTATGTTATGCCAGCATCTGCAAGAAATTCATACTCGGATATCATCTATAATCTCAGGGCTACCCACTATTGCTGCTGATATTTTGTCTCCCTCATTAGGTTCAATATATGGGGTTGCCTGTGATTCTGTGACATCGTTATTCCAAGCTATGCTGGAGAGTCTCGAGTCTTGCATATTGCAGATTCATGATCAAAACTTTGGTGTACTAGGTATGGATGCTGGTATGGACAATAGTGCATCACCTTACATGGAGGAATTGCAGAAGTACATTCTACACTTTCGTGGTGAATTCTTATCTAGGCTGTTGCCTTCATCAAAAAATGCTACCATCTCTGGCACCGAGAACATTTGCACTCGGCTTGTTAGAAGCATGGCATCTAGAGTTTTAATTTTCTTCATCAGGCATGCTTCTCTGGTCAGACCTCTTTCTGAATCAGGAAAACTGCGGATGGCTAGAGACATGGCTGAGCTGGAGTTAGCTGTTGGCCAAAATCTGTTCCCCGTAGAACAACTTGGTGCACCATATCGTGCTCTGCGAGCGTTTCGCCCTCTTATATTTCTGGAAACATCTCAACTGGAGGCATCTCCGCTACTCCACGATCTTCCGGCGAGTGTCATACTTCACCATCTCTATTCGCGTGGCCCTGAGGAATTGCAGTCACCAATGCAAAGGAACAGACTGACTCCACAACAGTATTCTTTGTGGTTAGATTCACAAGGTGAGGATCAAGTTTGGAAAGGTATCAAAGCAAGTCTAGATGATTATGCTTCCAAGATAAGGGCCAGAGGGGACAAGGAATTTACTGCCATATACCCTCTTATGCTTCAAGTGGGATCATCATTGACAGAGAAAACTCCAGCTTCCTGATAGGCTTCATGTCAATCAGTGTAAACAAAATAAAAATTAAGAACGATAAGAGTCCAACTGGACTATGTTTCAATTCAACATTGAACTCATGGAAGCTTATGGTAGCTGTGGGATGGTCACAGAGACACCGTACTCGCTCTATTCACGACATATAAAATTTAGGTACCTAAGTCATCAGCTTAATTTGTTTATTTCCCTTAACCTACATCATAGTTACTTGTTTTTTTAGCTTCTTTTCCCAGGTTTGTAAATCCACAGCCAAAAATTTTGTTTTGTTGTGACCGATGAGGCCGTCAGGCGATCATATTTAAAGATCAACTGCATCACTTTGATCATTTGTATCTTTCAAACAGATTTACATGTTTGTTTTCATTCTTTTGTTCATGTGTCCAGCCATTTACGAAAATGATAGCTGGAAATTGTTACTGTATAAAAAGACATGGAATTTTTTTTACTCCAGGTAGCATGTGGTCAAGTCAAATACATAATTCCTGTTTCTAGTCATATTCATCATCAACGATAAGGATCAATTATTTAATTTTTCTGAGGCTTTATGGTACGGTGGTTGACTGATGGATCATTGTTTCAGACGTCTGTGAAAATGTTTACATAAAGAAAATGGGGTACGTATACAGCCTTACAGGCTTTAATGATTTCCATTTTCCACTGTTTTGTTGAACAGTGTTGGCTTCTGCTTCCACGCCTACGAAGTTCTGTGCAAGGAAAGGAATTATTGTACTACATCTATCAAAATTCTTCATATCATTTCTTTTTTAAATACAATTATTTCTAATCAAGCTGTATCAAGATTTTTTAAAGAATTCCTTTGTTTTAGAAAGAAAAAAAATGCGTACGTTTTGTAACATTTAAATCAAAATATTTAATGGGAAACTTCTTACAACTATCAATTCCACCGGTGTGAAGTGGGTGAGGTGGTGAAGTTTGGGTTTAGATAGTCTGTGTTTAGATGTATAGGGGTATGAGTTTTATAAATCTATGTTTGGTAGGTATGTTTTAGTTTGAGTTTTGTTGTTGTTTAATTATTTTATGAGGGAAAACTCACCAATGCTACTATTTGAAATCTATGGATTTAATAGATTAAACCCGGGGTTACAAAATTCACCTAACAAACACGGGGTAGACTATTGAAACCTACCCCACTTCACCCTTGCCCTTCTACCAAACACCACTAAATGATAATATTAACGTAATTTGGGAATTTGTTTTTTAGTTTCTAAATGAACCTCCAAATTTCTCCTTTTCAAGTTTGTTAATAAAAAAATATCCGTAGATTTTTCGGATCATTACTTTTAAAATATTGCATAAAAAATGGGAAAAGAAATACTTAAACTTACAATCATATGAGAGGGAGATGTCTGACAAATTAAATTATGTTTAGGTTTAGAGATGTCTAACAAATTAAATTATGTTAAGGTTTAAGTTACTACGACCTGATTTATAAAATATAAACATGTTATCTAAATATTCTTCATTGGGAAAGAACTTTTTAAAGATAACTAATAGAATTTGAGTTATATTTCAAAATTCTATTGTTTTAAAATAAAAATAACTTAATTAATTTATATTTGATAATGTTAAATGCCGTGGTGAATACTTCGATAGTGTACTTCATTGGCTACAGAAATGGTGTCGAGATTGAAGTGTGGGCACAATAAAGGCATTGATGGAGGCTCCAAACAAAAGAAAGAAATATAGAATTCAGTCTTTCTTTCCTAATTAAATGTGTGAGAGTGAGTGGTCACAGCCAGATTGTGCATTGGGAAATGAAAAAAGATCACAATTCCACAGAGTAAGTTCCATTGGAATAGAATCCAAATCAAATATCTCTTTGCGTATTCGAATTCAATGCGAAAAGACTTGTCCCCAAGGTAACCTTTGATTGTGATATATCCACATGCATTTCCCAACTTTTATCACTCATTTTTTTTTTTAAAATTTGGAAAAATTACATTAATGAAGTTAGTTTAGAAACTTTTGAAATATGCAGCTACCATTAATTGCTAGGGTGAAACTAGGCACCCTTACCTTTTGGGTTTTTGTAGGGTACCCTACACAAAGATCCCAAATCCCCATTTTTTGTAATTCCCACTTTCCCTACTTGTATTTCTTTCACTCTTTCCAACTTGACGAGGGACAAATTATTACCTTTATTTATATTGATTTGGGTTGGGTGATGGAACTCAGACTTTCAATTTCAAAAATGAATATTGATACATAACTAGTTTAATTATGTTCGGGTTTATTATAAAAAAATTAATGTAGAACTAAGTTGGCTCCTCACTTTCAAAACATATTCAGTGTATAAGCAATGTATTTGTCTTTAATAATGATGGCTCAACGAACCATCTATTTTGCAAGGGGAAATTAAAAGTCATTACATATATTACTAAGGATAAAAATAGAGGAAATCAATTAATCTTTCTTTATTGCTTCACCTTTGGGAACCTTTTTTTCCGGGTCTGTCTTTTTCTACAACACCATTAGATAAAGATGGATTAACTCAAGACAAATTCAAAGGTTTTTTTTTCCTTTTTTTTACTTTTTTCAAACTTTTATCTACATTGGTATGGGTGAGATGAATGAGATTCCCTCAAAAGAAATGTGAGAGAGATTGGTGTGAAGGAATCTTATTCTTAAAACGTGAAGGTTAAAAAGGTGTGGAGTTGGAATAGGGAAAAGATAAGGGAAGAAGCAACAATCTTGAACAAGTCAAATTAATTAAAAGATACAAATAACTTGGCCACATTTTCCCACCATTTAACTAAAATAAAAAAGTTAGGAAAGGCACAAACAAACATGGCATGATACCTCTCCCCTCCTCCCAAACTCCCACATCTCTATCTTCTTTTTATATATATAAAATAATAAATAAATATATATTTAATGACATCGTTTGGAGAAATTTATTCAATATGACTATCACAATGTAACTCTCCACTCAAAAATAAATAAATCAGTAGTTATAATAAAAAATAGGAATTAGACAATTACATGAATCATAATTTATAGATAAGGAGTCATATTATGATGTCCACATTAAATAATTTCTCCACCACCTAATCTCGAAAGATTTTATCAAAACAGTCAGCACATATCAATCTAAACCGTCCTATGTTATATTATAAAGTAATCTAATAGATGACCCATCATGAAAATGTTCTAGTATCCATATCCAACTCCCCTTTTGCTTTTTTTTGGTTATACTTTCAATTGCTTTTGCTTGTTTTCTTTTTCACATTTCGGTGGTGGTTAAACAAAAGCACTATCATATGGTTGAGGCCAAAGCAATAATGTTTGAAAGTGAGAGATATGATTAAAGTTTTAAGTAACAAATAGCCAGCAACTTTTTATCTACTCTCTCCCTTTGATATAGGCAATCTCTCTCTCTCTATATATATAATTTCATAATTGTGTTACATCAAATGATGTTTGGTCCAACTTTTGATTGTCTTATGTAATCAATTATTTGACATTTTTTTTCTTTTTTTATCCCATTATCATAGTGGTTGGTAGCTCCGACCCTATCCATTTCCATAACTTTCAACCAAAATTTAAAACACATTTCTTTTTCATTTTTCAAAATTTAAATGATTATGATTTTTTTAACATTTTTTTTATATATTAAAGAGATAACATTATTTAATATTTGAAACTTTACCTCAATATACAGAAAATATTCATATATTATTGGACGGCCTTCATTTCTTAGGTAATTAAAAAAATTCCAACCTTCAAAGCTTGGAATTTTTCTTGTGTAAAATCATGATAAAAACATGAGCAATTAGATAGCTAGGATTTGAGGATCTTGAATGTGTGTGTGAATGCATTCTTGTCGAGGAAAGGGGGTAAAAGTAAAACGGTATAAATCATTCATGATAATTGTTTTTGAGGTTAAAAAATAGTTTTAGAATAAAAAATTTATCCTTATTTTTAATTTATTTCTTGGATATTCTTTTTATTTCCTTTAAAAATTAATAATCAAAACTATATTACAAGACCATTATATTAGTGACCCATGTTTTATTTTGGTCTCTCTTATTTTAATAATATTTAAATATAGTCGTTATGGTTAAAGCTAAAAATTAAACAAGAATTTAATGAGAAAAAATAAACATTTTATTGTTTGTATTATATTATGAGGTAGTTATAAATATAGCATTTACTTGCTAGTAGATGATAGGACCATAATTTTATCATTCAAGTTTTGAAACCTCTATTCCTATTTTTTTTTTCTTTTAATTCAAACATAAGTTATATTCGGCTATTGCACTATAAATACGATTAATATACTTAATATTACATATGAATCATAGTGTCATGAGTTTTCAAGAACTGAAACAAAAAATTGGAATTGACTCAATTTTTTTTGAATTAGAGGCATTTGTAGAATTTGCTTAAAAATTTCAATAAAATTATGTATTCATAATCAATTGGTAAACAAGTCAATCAAGATTATGTGCTTTCACCTTGCCACGTGTCAGATTCCTCCTCTCTCACGGTAACAAATAAAATTTTATTTATTTCTTCGGATACAAATTAAAAACTCAAGTACCAACTAAACAAATAATTTTGTGATTAATATTTACAAATATTTTTTTAGAGCTTCTATTTTTATAAATATTACCCCAAAAAAATTGCTGGATTCGTAAATGCAGCTTATTTATTTAACACATCATCTTTTCATTTTCTTTAATGTGTTATTCTTATTATTATTATTATTTATTGCGTTGGAAAAACCACCTATCTCCGAAATACCCTCGTAACTTTCCTATAATTACGCCATTGACCATAACCACATCCCTAAAATAATATAATATTATATTATATTTACATCTTCTATATATATCTCTCTCTCAAAGGAAGCAACTTTAACTTCCTCTTCTAATTTCAACTCCCAAGATAACGCTTCCATTTCAATAACCCCCCATTCTTTCAGACAGAGAGAGAGAGAGAGATCGGAGCTCCGACGCCGGTTCCGGTGTTATGTGAAGAGAGATGGGATACGGACCACCATTATCCGGTTTCAGTGTTGATACTGCCACCGATACTTTTCTTCCACCCTACGATTCTTTCCCTCCTATTAAACTTCCAGCCACGGCGGCGGCGGCGATGAAGTCCGACAGCGGTATTACTTACAATCTTCCTCTACCCAGAAAGCGTTTTAGGGATCAGTCCACCATTAACCGTTTATCTTCTCCTTCTTCTCCTCATTCTTATAAAAATTGTGGCAGCTCTTTCTTTTTTCTCGGCGAAGATCTTTCCTTTCATTTCCAACAAAACCAATTCGATCTCGACAGATTAATTTCCCAACATGTATGTTTTTATCGATTTGATGACGGGTTAAGTTATTTTAAAAGTATTTGTAAATATAGTAGATTTTTAACGGGAGTTTTTTTTGGTGTTACAGATGGAGAAGGTGAGGATGGAAGTAGAAGAGAAAAGAAAGAGAGAAGGGAAGAGGATATTGGAAACGATAGAGATGGGAATGATGAAGATATTGAGAAACAAAGAGGAAGAGATTCTAAATATTGGAAAACTCAATTGGGAACTTGAAGAGAGAGTCAATTCTTTATGCATGGAGAATCAAATTTGGCGTGATGTTGCTCAAACTAATGAAGCCACTGCCATTGCTCTCCGTACTAATCTCGAACAACTCCTCTCACGGGTCGAAAACGACGCCACCGCCCTCGCCGACGATGGCGAATCGTGTTGTGGAAGTAATAATGGAGGTGGTGATGGGTGGCGGAATTTGGAAGATCATGAGGGTGATAGTAATAGAGGGAGGAAGATGATGAAGAAAAACGACGGTAATGGCTGCGGCGGCGGAGGGGATCGACGGTGTAAGAATTGTTGGAAGGAAGAGTGTTGTGTGTTGTTATTGCCATGCAGGCATTTGTGTTTGTGTACTGTTTGTGGATCGTCTCTTCAGACATGTCCAATTTGCAACTCTACAAATAACGCTAGTGTTCGTGTTATTATGCCTTAGAAACTATAACTTTTTTCCATTTCTATATCCTTTAATCCAATCTCATTCTTTCTTTTCTTTATCGATCAATATTTTATGTGACCGTTATAATATAATTCATTGCATTTCATCTGTGACGCAAGTTGTTATGGAATTCAAACCATATCAATTTAGCTGTAATTAAGTTATTAAATTGAAGCCTAAAATCGAATCCGAGTAATCACTTTTATTTAAAATATTCAATAAAAAAAAAATACTTTTATTTAAAATAGCAAGTAAAACCACCCCTTTGAATTGTTATTTAATTTCATTGGGAAATAAAATTGTTATTTAATTTTGGCAGTTTCAAGGTAGAAAAATCTAAAAAGGAAGGCTTCGAAATTGATGTGTGTTGGGAAAAAAAAAAAAAAAAAACTTTTGGTAATAAATATAATATTTTGTACACGTACGGGTGTAGAGAGGAGGGTAATCGTGGAGGAGCAGAAGGACGTGGCTTATTGGATTCAGAGAGGCTCATTTTAGCAAAACTTCAGCGCATATTAGAGGAGTCGTTTGGAAGTTAACGGATAAAATGGTTAAAAAAGGACGTGGAAGGATACTCGCGGGGCCCACTGACACTAAGCATCCCGACAACTACTCATTGTAATAAAATTCAAAAAGATTCACAAACACGCGACTTTCATTGCGTGGGGGAAACGCGATACTGGGTGGCTGTCTAAAAAGCTGACACGTAAGACTCCCGGTAAAATCGCTGTGTAAAGAGCAGTGATCAGGTACGGTCCACCTGCCATGCGTTTGGTGGGCACAGTCTTTTACCGCTACAGCATTGTCAGACAAATTTTTTAATTTTTTTTTTCTTTTTAATTTTAACAACGTTGTCAGACTTTTGAGACCACACGGATTCGGATTGCGAATGCTTCCAAATAAAGATAGAAAAGAAAGAAAAAAACAATTCTTAAAATGAAAATTGAGTAATTAGTTAATTAGCATCTAATTTCATAAAGAAATGGCATTTCCTTGAATTCTACATTCTCTGATTTTTGTTTATAATGATTTAATTTTGTAAAGTAAAATTATTATTAATAATTCAATTGAAACGTTATAAAGTATGATTACTTCATCTCCACCAACCTTAAGACTACGTTACTGTTATAATTTAATATAATCAACTCCAAATATTTTCAACATTATAATAATTTGTTTAACTAATTACTTTCGATGTTTGAGTTTCTTTCTTTTAGTACCCGTTTGTGATAGCTTTTAAAAGTGTTTAAAACTGTTTTTAATAATTATCAAAAACACTTTTTAAAAACTATCTTAAACGGACACTTAATTATAGAGTTAATTTTCTTGTCTTGATAAAAAAAGGTAATTTTATTTTGTATAAATTGATTATAATAACGTAACTTATAAATGATTGAAGGGTTGTATTTTTTGGTTTAAGAATTTATCTATTAGAATGTAACTAACTATTCAGAAAGAATTCTAAAGAGATAAAATAAATATGTATTAAATATGATTTGTATTCATATAATTAATTTGAGTGTTACAATTTTTAATAAATAATCCTCTGATTATTTCTTTCAAATATAAACTTTGATTCGATGGTCGATCAACATATTTCTCATATCAAGAGTTGATGTTGTTAAAACTTTAGTAGTTTTGAAAACAATCTTTAAAAGTTTTCAAAGTGGTCTTCAGGAAGTCTTATTGTCTTAGTGCCCATTTGGGATAAATTTTGAAAGTATTTTAAAATATTTTTTAATTAAAGGAAGTGTTTTTATGACCATTAAAAAACACTTTAAAGTTATCCCAAATGGATCCTTAAAGAGTTTTTTTTTCTTCTTCAAAGTCTTTTATATTCTTTGAGTCTTATGTCTCTCTAAATATTTCCAACCTCTATGACCTACTCTATTTAATAGAATTTTCTGTGGCCCTCTAGTGCGTATGAATTTTATTTGATTTAGACTCAAACATCATGTGGCGTATTTAACTTGGAATAATTTATATCATTCAATGACCATGAAAAAGACATGAGACATTATTTGATTTTTCAATTTTATCTTTCAATTTAATTTAAATACACGTGAAAATTTTGGATTCATCTAAATTTTAAAGATATGTATTTTTGTCATTGGTATAGATAATTGTGTGGCAATTTGTAACTGGTTAAATTTTCTCTAACAAAATCATAATTCATTTTATTAGTTCGCTTCTTATTATATTATACATAAATATAATCTTAACTTTTATGTCTATGCATAAATAGTTAAAACAAACCATCAATAAGTTTCTTTTATCCTAATAACTATATTAATTTAAATATAATTTTAAAATTTTAAAGTTGAGCGTTATTTCTAATTTAGTCTTTAAAACTTTAAAGTTTTATCAGTATTTACTATAAAATATGAGTTCAAATTAAATGACAAAAACTATTTATAATTTTATATTATGACCAACAACATTTTATATTAATCAACAATTAAACTAATGATGTGATTTATTATAATTTATAACTGGTTTTTTTAAAGAAATGATTAAATTTATATTTTTTAAAAATAAAAATAAAATAAAATAATAGACATTGAAACAAGTAAAACTATATGAATCAAAAGATCCAAAACTATATTTTAACCATAATATTAACACATAACAAAAGAGTGAAGACATCTAACCTATAGTAATCTTAAAAAAAATTATTTAGTACATCGATACGAATCTTATTCATAATTTAAAAGGCATCACATCTAAGAAGGTCGAACATCTTTCAATGTTTGAACATGACAACTTTTTCTCACAAAAGAAGCACACTAATATTCAAATATTTATCTTAATAGATTCCAAATTCTTTACCAAACATACACCCAACTTCTAGTTCTAAAGAATATTTCCAATACTTTGATAAATAAAGAAGATTTAACAAGTGGTGGAGAAAAGAGCGGCTTAGATTAGTTTAAGAATCACATTCAAAAGAAATGTAGATATGTGGGGAAAGTGGTGGTGGGTCAAATTTTTAAGGAACAAAGAAAAGTCTCATTGGAGAAGGGACCAGCCAGCTAAATGGAATGTGGGACCCACACTAAAATCCAAAAAAAAAAAAAAAAAAACAGGGCATAAATACTAAAGTTTTAAAAAATGATAAAGACATGATGTGGACAATTGGAGATTTTTTGTTTTTTTTTTAATTAAAAAATTTAATTAATTAATTTTATTTTTTATGGGGTTGGGATCTTAGGCTACTTTGTGGGCCACCACTCAATCAGGACCATCTGTCCCTTTTATCACCGGCATTTCTTCCCTAATACGTGAATCTCATTCACTCTTTTGTTTTTTTTCTTCTCTTATTTTTTCCCTTCCATTATTTTCTCAACTCCCAATTTATTTATTATTGTAATAGATTATTCATTTCATGTCATGTCAATGATAATGATAATTTACATATTTAAAAAATTGTAATCAAAATAGCTGGTATTATTAGGGATGTCAACCTTTTCCAACCCTAGAAGAGACCCACCTCAAAATTAATAATTCTCGTTTTAAATAAGAAGATGATATTTATTTCTTAATTTAGGTTTTAGAGATTGAGACGGAAGTTGTAATCTACACTTTATGTATAGATTTTGTTTGAATTTTTATTTATCTTAGTCACACGTATCTTATTGCTCGATTAAGTTATGAATTTAAACTAAATTGAATTATCAAATTATAACAAATAAAAAAAAGCAACAAAATTCTATCTCCTTTTCAAAGATCCAAAGAGGAAAAAGTTTCATGAAAACAAATACAAGTACATAATCAATTTTACAAGACAACATCAATATAACTGTTAGCGAGCTTTGAAAGAGAACGGGATTGAAACAACCCATAACAAAAACACTATTCAAATAAACTATTAGGTCATATAATGAATAAATGAATTGACATCTCATACATAAATCTCATTCAAGTCATTGTCCCTTTTACATCTTGTTCTTGACCTCCCTTATAGGCCAAGGGACAGCTAATTTGTCTTCCTAAATTGAGAAAAACCCTAGCTCCACTTGTATTTATATCTAAACATGCGTGTTTCAACGTGATACATGCAACAATAGAAACAGGCAATTTCATGATTTTTTTTTTTTTTACAAAGTCTACCATTTTCCCACCATTCGAATTCAAAACTATCTCTATTTAAAAATTTAAAAAAAAAAATTCAAAACTTTCTCGTGCCAAGGAAAATGACTAATTTTTGTATTGAATATGACAGAAATTAATATCTCTATGAGCATTTGGCGTGTGGATTCGAGCCGTTGAATTGTTTTATCTGCCATTAATTATAAATATATGTATTTAATTTTGCTTTGAAACTGCCCATATTTGGATTGGGAGAAATTTAATTTTTAGTAAAGAAAAAAACAAAAAAAGGAGTCAATGTCACATTATGAAAGCAAAAAAATAATTTATTCTTCAATTATATTAATTAAATAGTGGTGGAGGAGAAACTGCAAAGTTTTAAATACTTTGCAGACTTGTTAAAGTGGATTGAAAGGCCAGCATTTATTAATTTTTTTCCTTTCTATTTTGTTGGTTAGCTACTTCGCTAAAGTAAAGGCAAAGCAATTCCCAAGAAAATGGTAACAGGTGGAGTGGATAAAAAAAAAAAAAGTTGAATTTTAATTAAAAATATTAAATTTGTCTTAATTTAATAATTAAAACCTTATTAATAATTGTTTTCTTAAACAAAATTATTTGATAATTAATAAATTTTTTAATTTAAAATTATGTTATTTTTTGAATTTATTATTCTTTCAAATAATTCTGTTTTTTTTTTCCAAATTAAGAATAGAAAATGAAAGGGTTATCAAAATAGGCTTTAATTTTTTTTAAAAAAAATTCGGAATGATTTAACAAGATATTAAAACTTACATTGATGGAATGAAATGTTAAAATAATTAATTTAAAGCAAATTATTGGGATTTTATTCATTGACTTGTTAAATTGTAATTTAATATGGAAGTGTTTAGAATGGGATATTACAAGTTGAACAACCACTCACCCATTAATTAAACCATTTCCATTCATTTAATTTGTAGTATTTATTTATTTATTAATATATCTTCCTGATGATGGTATTGGAATTCCACTTTGGAATTGTCATCAAAACTATGTATTTTATATCTTTGGAGATAACTGCATGCGGATTGAGTTTGACAAATGGAAAAATGGAATTAAATTATCAACCCTAGATATGCTCAATAATGATCTCCCTTTCATCACAAATTAGTAAATGTGGGTTTGTTGACATTTTAACCTTTTTTCTTTTTCTTTTTTTCTTTATAATTTTTATAGATTTTTTTTTTTACATATCGGTTCCTTATTTTTAATAGTACTTTTGCAATCTATGAATCCAGAATGATAAAAACATTACAATCATTAACATTTATATAAAACAAATAATAAGAAATCGAGAAGAATTATGTATAATTTTATGAACGTTTAAAAAAAATGAGAAATAATTGAGTGTCAGTAAATATTTTTATTTTCTAAATAAAAAATATCAAACTCACTCTAAAATGATGTTGATAATTAAAACCTTTAATTTAATAGTAGAAATAGATGTCTTATCAGATTAAACTCTGTCACGGTGGATCTAGCTAGTTTGTTTTTGTAAGAAAATAAGACATAACTTTATCTATTTTGGTTCGTAGAATTAGCCAATCTTTTATTTTTTTTATATATATAATATCTTGTGAGACATCTAATTCTATATCTCCTCACTGGTTTTTTAATATATTTTTCGTGTAATTTTTATTTAAAAGTAAAAAGAGATAGTGACACTCGAACCAAAACATGACATTTTCATTGAAATATATTAAATGAGAACCTTACCCTAAACAAGTACCAAAAGCTTAATCCCATCCCATGCTTTATTCTCTCTCCAGCATCAACATCAACATCGATGCTCACTCATTTAATCACTTGATTATCCTTCAATACCCGTTTCATTAAAATAATACTATGTGTACTTTTATTCTAATTATTCTATTTCCAATCTCTCTACTTTTATATTATTGAGATTTAAAGTTCATGTATTTTAATCTATAAAATTAATGAATGATCTCCACCATTGATACCTTCATGATATGACTCATATCGATGCTTAAAATAAAGCGATGCATAAAAGTTTTTTTTTTCTTCAAGTTAGGTAAAAATTGAGAGACCGGCGGTGTTTGACTCGTGGGTTTGGACACTAGTTTAACTCTCGATTGTCTTTTAATTTTACAATTATGAATGATAAGTTATTTAAACTCATCAAACTTAACAAACTCATTTCTTTTCATAATTTCAACTTATTTTACACTCATTTAGACTTAATAAACACAGAGTTTTGTATAATTCAAAGACATACTTAACAATTCTTTGCTTAACAAATTCAGAATTAATAAACTCGTCAAAAAACCCCCTTGTAGTTTTAGAAA
This sequence comes from Gynostemma pentaphyllum, assembly GCA_028015215.1. NCBI lineage: Eukaryota > Viridiplantae > Streptophyta > Magnoliopsida > Cucurbitales > Cucurbitaceae > Gynostemma > Gynostemma pentaphyllum. The sequence goes on from CM051355.1 coordinate 18,243,009, forward strand.
ACAAATTTTCATTTTTGTTTTAGATACTTAAAAAAAAATCATTTGTACATGTTGAAGTTACACACATAATGAAATAATCTAGAAAGTAAAACAACTCATTTAAAAACAATTACTAAAACATATTATTATTTAATTTTTTAAAGTATTTGTTTCATAAAACTCTCTTAAAATCCTAACAATTGAAGGTATTTTAAATTAAAAACAAAAGTACAAAGAATTATTTTATCATTTCCTCTTATCATGTCAACCCTCTCTCTCTAGGTATGTATATGAGAACACTTGATATATATATATATATAGATATAGATATATTTTATAGGTAAAGCTTAAAGCAAAACAGTGTTGAATAATGTGTTTAATATATATATTATTAATTATTACTTTTCCTGTTTGAAGTTTATAGATTGTGGGGATACGGAAAGGAGAAGATGTCGAGTGTATGGGAATTGGATGAATTATTATGTATTTCCCAATATTGAAGGCTAATGAGACGACACAGTACACACCACAGATTATGCATCCAACTGACCTAACAAGGCATGCATGGGGGACCATCCATCATTCCCCATCCCATTTTTTCTATTTTTTAAAATGTTATTTTATGCTTTCGTTTTTTAATAAAATTTAAGAAAGGTTTTTTTTAAAATAACTTTATACTTTTATCTTCCTTTAGATATAGATACTATATCATATTTGAGGAGTGGAGTCGCATCTCGAGCCTTCAACTTTATAGTGTTTAATCACTTGAATCGTGTTAGATTGATAACTAATGATTTTTGTGTAATTAGATATTTTTATTAATTCAGAGTTACTCAACACAAAATTCACGACTTTGATAGATTAAATTATTTCAGTTGTTCTAAGAAATTATAACTATACTTATTTTGAAACAAAATAACTTTAGTTGTTAAAAGATTAAATTAAATTTCAAAATCAATTAAAAAAAAGTCCAATCTAAAACATATATATATTGTTCCAAAAATAAGATAAAAATGAGATCTTTATTTTTCTATATATAAAATCAAAATCAAAATCAAAATCCAAATCCAAATCCTTAGCTTTCACTTGTCAAGATGGGGGGCACACAACTCATGAAGCAGTTCATTGATCTTCAAAGAATTGATTATGTTTGTGTCTACTTTTTTTTTTCTTTACAAAGACCCCACACACAAAGTATGTATATAAATAGATTTTTTTTTTCTTGGGAGTGTGGGACAAAGCCTTGGTCACATCAAATTTTACAGATCCATACATTAATGGATGAACAAGAATGCCTACAGTTTTTTTTTTTTTTTTTTTTTTTTTTTTGTAAATCTGATGACACCCACATGGGAGGAACAACTTCAAAAGTTGCCCCCACAATTGAACAATTTGTACTATAAATCAAAAGAAATATGACAAATTTTTAGAACCAAAAGTGAAGCGTGATAGAATTTTAAATCAAATAAAACTTTTTTTTAAATATATATATATATTTAAGTCATCCTTTTTCTTTTCACCTTCTACGTTTATTATTTTCTTTCTTTACTATCTATTTCGACTTTTCTTCTAAGTTCGAATGTGCCAAAATTTCATTTGATTATGGGTAATAAAGTTTAGTTTTTGACACGTCTAAATATATTGGATTAGACTACCTTGGATGTTGATGTATAATATAGAAGAATTTATTCGATGTGAGCACCATGTACTAGAAGAGGATTTTTTTCTCAATTATTTGATTTTAATCTAATTTCATTTAAATCATGCATTAAATAATGAGAAATTATATTTTATAATATTGTTTCCACCTTAATTTTAAATATAATAAGAGTTGAGTTTTTTTTTTACTTTCACAAATGATACTTTTTGCTTTTACTAAATTAATGATTTTTTTTTTTCATTTTTTCCCACTTGTATTGCTCAATGACAAATTGATTGTTGTTTTTTATGATGGTTATTAGGATATTTTGAATCGGTATTTAGTAATTTTTCAAATTTTACTCGTTTTACTATTTTTAGAATAGTTTTGAAGTAGGATTCAATATTTTTTTAAAATTTGGCTCGTTTCTACCTTTTGATAAATTCAGTAATTTGTTGATTATCTTTTATTAACTTAATTAACAAATGGTATTTTAAAAAAATTAATGAATGGTGAAAGTGCCATTTCTAATAACAATAAGAATATTGAAAGAATCTTATAGGGTTTATAATATCATGGACTACTCATTTCATCGTCAATTGATTTTAAGATCAAACATTGTTAATATAGTATAAGAGTTCAACAAACTCAAACCAAGTATTCAATCCAAAAGAAAAATGAAATACAAATCTTACAAAATTTGATAAAATAATGAATTACTACTCTCATTATCATATGGTTTTGAGACGGAACCTTCAGGAATCTCCCTGTAGTAGAAATAATAATAATAATAATAATAATAATAATAATGTAGTGTAATGAAAATCAAAAGAGAGATTATGGTGTGGTTAGGGGGGGTTTTGGAAAGAGAATGTGGATGAAAGGTTGAAGATAAGAATCTACAAATGTCTCTCACAACACAAAAGCAAAGAGAGAGAGAGAGCACAAAAACTGAAAGCACTAGCCTAAGAATCATATCTTACACCATTACGATTTTTCATGCTTTGCTTTTCTTTATGTGGAGAATTTGAATGGCTTTCCATAAGTCTACTTTTGGATTGGGAATTTTGAATTGAACAGCTATAGGCTTTGGCCTTGGTGGTGTGTGATAGATGGATGGGTGGGTGGAGTAAGTCTAAAGTTAAAGACATTTGTTTATTATAGGCATTTTGAATCTAAATCAAATTATCCCCCACTCCACTCATATCGTTGAAAATATAACCCCAAACACAAAAGGAAAAGTAAGATTTACAGTATGTATTTTCAAATCCATCATTTTTTTTTTAATAAGAATCTGTTTCGGTATAGTGCAAACATTTGATATGTGGAATCATGTAGCCAATAAGGCTCTACAGTTAAGTTATGTTAGTCGCTCGATGATAAGAGAGTTTCTTCTTAAATTATTAACGACATGAATCAATAGAGACATCATGATATCCTAATTAAATTGACAAAACTTAAACGGTCATCATCTAAAACACGAATTTATCTTAGAAAAGTTTGTATTATGTTTTAAATGATTTTCTAAAAGACCCAAAATTCCAAATATGAGATGGAGAGGAGACCATCACATTTCATTTCACAGTTTCTCTTGTCTATAAACGTAAGCATCAAGTTTTCCACCCATTGATGGATCAATTCAAGGCCCCAAGTGGCAAAAATAATTTCTCTGTTCATCTTCATGTGGCTGCACACTTAGACTTTATCACCCCTATCTATCTTTAATGAAAATGACAGATTTTGTGCTCTTTAGTGGAAACTTTTGCTTCAAAATGTGTTTGATATGATTGAAATTGATAAAGAAATGGGATTTTTCAAGAGAAAATTGTCTACTGCCAATATTGATGAATAAAAATCATTTTTGGTTGAAAATTATGAGTTTACATCTAATTTATTTAGATTGATCTCTTTGGATAAAAATAGTAACCACTCTCAAAAGTCAAAAGTATTTTTGGACTACAAAGTGATGATGAACAATACAATGAATATATATATTTTTACTTGTTTGTTCTCTTTTCCCATCATTTCAAAACTTTGTGAGAGGGGGGATGGAGACTAGTGAAGATGAAGTTGAAGGAAAATCATCTTTCACTTTGAATCAAAATAATGGAGGAACAAAAAAATTTGGTACTATCCATCAATATGTGTTGTTTTGCTTGTGGACAATTAAGTCATCATTCTGATGAAGAGATTGGTCCCATATAGCCCTATGGACCATCATCATTTGTCATTTGAATTCATAACCCACTTGTGTTCTATTCTATTGTACTGCCCCATGAATAGTCAATAAGAGACAAGTCCTCTTTAATGGTTTCAGAACATCTTCCATTTATTTTCAAACAGTTTCTTTTCCTTTCAAATTTTACTTTTCAGATAAAAGTTTTTAAGTGAGAAGATTTAAAACCGTTCAGACTTGTTTTAGCAAGTGATACTATTCCTTACACACTCTTATTATATCAATCAATGTATATATTAAAAGCCTTTATGCAAAACGCTTCTCTCTACTAAATCAAGTTTTTTCAGGTAGAACTAAAAAAAAAATTATTACAAAACTATTGTGATGCTTGTGGCATAATTTGGTGTCTATTAATTTAAGCTTCAACAATTGCAAAATCATTGCATTGCTTGACATTTGACAAAGACATTACTCAAAGGTACCCAATTTACTTTGCCATTTTGCTAGTGGATAGATTCAGATAGACTTGAGTAGGTGTCATTTATTGTTTCACCATCCACTTGATTTTCTGGTAAGAATCTGAAACATTACAGAGAATTCATAATCAACTCTGATCTTTCACTAGTCACATCTCAGTTAAAAAGAGCCACTAGAAGTTGTATCATTGCCATCATCTCTGAAGACAGGACCAGGCCTGACAACCTGGGATCCACCATCAAAACCAACTATGATGTCTTTCATTAATTTACCAGACAACTTTTATTTCTGTATCAGATCTAAATCCAATTTCTGAATAATAATGGATGGAAAGTTGAGGAGCATTCATATATGGTGGGTTCAGATTGAGACAAATACACCCATTATTGTATTATTATATGATTTTTCATTTTTCTTGCATAACAGTGGATGTTAAGGAGTGATTTTATACTTGTCCTCCTGTCCATATATGATAGTTTTTACCCCTCATCCATTCCTCACAAAGAAAGTCATTTTTAGCTAAGGAAACTGTAATAAAGAGAACTGGATTTGAAGAACCCTTCAACATAAGCTTTTGTGGATTATCTTCACAAGATCTAAAATACAAGTTCAGGAAAACTTTCATTTCTAGATCCCTAGGAAATCTAGGCAAAAACTATTCACAATACATGCAAATTTGTTCCCAAGCAATGCCTGTGGAAAAACAAAAAAAGCTAACCCTTTTCAAGGTTTTGGCTCAGATAAGCTAGGGTGTTCTAGATATAACTGCACACTGAGAGGTTCACTATTCATAGACTTGATGGGGGTGATTAGTGGTGGTTGCTGCCATTGCTTTGTGTCCGTTGGGATCCATGACTCTGAATCCTTGCTTGTGCCCGCCTCTGGGAGGGTTCGAAAGTAGGCAGTTATTTCCCATCCGCAATCTGTTACAGAACATCGATAAATTCGCAAGCATTGCTCCAATTTTCTAAAACAGAATAACAGCACATACAGTTACTAACATCGATGAACTGAGTTCTCACCATTAGGAAGAACCTTGGTCAGTGATTCTGAGACAGAGAGCTTGATCAAGAATGATCTTAAGGAGAACTCGAAGTCAGAATCTTCCACCTTTGATCCATAAGACTGGTTCATCATGAGCTTGAAGATAAATCTCTCCACTGGGATGTATTCACTATTGAAAAATATTACTGCTACCCTCTCTACCAACCCCTAGTTGTAGAAGAAAAGTTCAGACTTCTCAGTAAAATTGCAAAAATAATTATTCATTTAGAATAGCGTGTTTCTGAAGGAAGATGGGAGAAAACAGATAATGACACTAAAATTCATCGGCTCAGAAACGGAAATGAATTGGTGGGAATTCAGCATTTTCTCGTCTGAGCAGAGCAAGACATTATTGCATTATTACATAAAGAGAGAAAGGAACTATGCCAAACGATTTAATGAGAACATCAAATTTTCTCTATTTTGACAGAAAATAACAAAAACAGAAGATGATGCTAAAAAAACAAATGAAACTTAGGCAGAGCTTCATACTTTTTTTTTGTCCCAGACTCTCAAATTAAGGCTGAAATGCAACCATATACAGCTGCAAACACCCTTAGGAACATGTACTTAATTGATCAAAGTTATAAAATCATTAAAAACATTGTTTGTCAGTTCAACATATGCTGAACTGCGTAGCAATTCGTAAACACTGGTTGTCATATTCTTTTAAAGTTCCATTTCCCGTTTGCAACCAATATAATTGATTAGGAATATATACAACGATGCCTATAGAATTCAGGTATGCATATGATGCTCGAGCGACTAACTACCTTCTTTGCCACCATATCTATCAACAACACAGCTCAATTAATAACCATACATTAATTACCTACTCAATGCTAGAGAAAGATACAGTCACAGAGAAAACATTGGTTTTTTACCTTCAAACTATAACACAAAATATTTTTACAGAGAAAAACCACATGTGCCAGAGATTTAATTTTACAATCCAAGATTAACCACAAAACCCAATGGTATGATCTACCGATTTTCCAATTACGAACGAGTTCCACTTTTTATAAAAACCAAGCAAGAAATAACCACATGAAGAAAAAAAAAATCGAATGTTCCAGATTATCACTGACCAAAAAAAAGACCAGTTTTCAACATTTAAATGGCAAATACAAATACAATATATTTAAGGCAACCTTTACCAGAGAGAGGATAAGAATACAAGTAAATAATCAACCTTTTGAATAAAAGGAAGCAGTCCTGAAACAGTCGTGTGGATGTAATCCCTCAGTTCAGGATGACGAGCCCTCTGCACCACCACATTCATGTACCTTCTTCTTTCAAAAGCACCTTCAAATGAACCCCACCAACAATAAGTCACAAAACCAATCTATTTCTTTATGTTCCTTTTTTTTTTTTTTACTTTGGGGGTGTAGGAGGGGGTATGGTTTCTTAAAAACTAAGCTAAAGTTACAGATAATCATGTTATTTTGGCTTCCTTTGTTAAATAACATACCTGAAAAACCAAAATAAAAAATAAAAAAATCCAAAGCAAACAAGAACAAGATTCTAAGCAAATAGATCAAAGGAAGAAATAAACCAGACGGGTAAACGCCTTTGAGGAAGACGATAGACGTAATGGCCACCTCCAAGAATTCAACTAGAATCTGAACTGTATCACCTGCATTTTAATTAAAAGATTAGTGCAATAGGTCTGGTAAACTTTACACTCATTATTAAGAAAGAAAACTAAAAGAAAAGAGAGCTCCATGGAAAAACCTTGAGGAGATGCATTATTATCTCTGCACTCCATTGGCTACTCAAATTCTCTACATATAAAATAAAACATCTGAATCCAAATTAAGTAATCAATCTCAACTCAAGAACACTTAATTCCACTACAATATCTTCAAGTAAGATACATGAAAATCCAATCTTTTTTACTTTCCCAACTACTAAATTACGAATTAAACTCAAGAACAAAAAATGAGCCGATAAAATCATCTCATCACAAAATTAACAATAAGAAATTGTTGGAGAAGGCGGGAAAGTGTTGAAAATGAAACTTACAAAACAGGAATCGTGTTTCTTTAAGCTCCAGCTTTGTTATCTTGATTGAGATAAGATTGAAACTTAGCTAGGGCAAGAAAAGTCAGAGAGTCACAGTCCCGATTTGCATCACGACTTTCAATTACGGTCTCTGGTTGAGCCGTACCGTACGTATTGGTCGACATGCCGTACTGATGGAAATGGAAATATATAATTTTAACTCATTTTATAACTATTTTCATTTCTTGGTTCTTTTTTTCTCTGTTTTTAAAAAATAAAAGTAATACTTGTGAGATATTTTTTTTTTCCTTTATAGGAAACTGAAAACTTCATTAAAACAAAATGATTTATAAAAGTGGACAATGAGACATCAACCTTCACTAATCAGAATACATAAATTTTTTCTAGTCAGTGTTAATAAAAAAAAAACATCATAATTACAAAAGATTGTAGAAAAAGAGGCTAAAAGAGACACTTTGAAATGGATTAACTCTGAGATCTCGACCTTCATGTTACTTATGTTGTTGAAAACTCTATTATTCCTTTCCAACCAAACCTCTCATGAAATGCCTTTAACAGCCGTTTCCCAAATCCATTTTTCTTTATCTTTCAGAAACCGTAAGGAGAGTCAAAATATTCATTCTTGGGCAATTTGTGAAGCACCAGTCAACATTACTTATTAGATAATTATTTTTAAATAACATAGAGCCAAATATATATATGAGAATCTTATGTTTGACTCTTTTATTACTTGCTATTGTTGTTTTCTGGAACTATTACGATCCATTATGTTGACGTATTTTGCGGTGCCAGTGCAATAATATGAATCTCAAGTATTACTATTTGCTATCGTCGTTTATGATAAAGTAAAACTTCGAAGTTCTCCAAAAATCTTGTTGCCACATCGTTATTCGATTTAGATGAATTGTCAACTATTTGCGTCTTTCTCGTCTAATTAGTATATGCTTCATTCAATTTTATACAAGTTTACAATACAATCAATATATGTAGATGTCTTTCATTCACTAAAGTTTTATCCAATGGATGTCTTTAATGACAAAATAGAGCACCCATAAATCCCACCTAATTAGAAATTGGATTAGCACATCGATTATTATGGATACCAAATACTACAAAATAAAGTGAATGATCATTTTAAAGAAGGTATAATGCAATTGAAGAATCTAATCACAATCATGCTATACTAATTTACAAAATTACAAGTGAGATGATATCAATCAAGTATAACTAATATTTTATCTCTTGGAAGAGAAAATTTAGAAGAGGGAACATGGAAAAACTCTGCACGTCTGGGAGATGAGACACTTGAAGGGAACGGGAGAATAATTTAGTCCGAGTATCGAGTAATAACCTGCGAGTTCCGATTTCTCACTTAGGTAACACATTCAAATAAATGAACATGAGTGAAACAACGGAGCCAGGTTTAAAAAGACGAGGGTCTAAAAAAACGAGTAAACTTGCCTCGGATAATAATGGCTTGGCATGCTCCTCCCACTCAGTAGTCCACCTACAAGAACTCGTTTCTATCATGCTGTTCTTTAGCAAACTTAAAGCATTGCATTCATTAGGAAATCCCCTGAAGAGCATCTGTAGAGGTCACGGTAAAAATTGAAAACACTGATCAAGAACTCACACAAAATAAGAACCAAAATATTTGTGTTAACAGTCAATTCCTAGTTTCTATCCAAATCAAAGCAGCATTTCTATTTTACAAGGGTTCAAGGTAGAATCATAACATGCAGAGTTCCATAAAAAATTCAAGAGCAATATGAAGTGTGATCTGAACCCGAATGACGTGAAGAAAGATTATTTCTCCTCCATGTTAATACATTTGGATGCACATAAATATAGCATTGTTAGTCATAGAATTCACTTCTAAGTGAAAGGGGAAAAAAAAGCTAGTCAAAGAATGCTCAATATTGTCTCTTATCCAAATGAAAAAAAAAAAGAAGTCAAAATGCTCTATATCAACTATTTTTTAAATCTTCCATTTGAATGCATTTAGAACTCTATAATATTGAGAATTATATTCATGCAAAAGAAATTCATCAACTGAAATATCAAATAGTTAAAGAAATTGTCTTGGAAAGGAATCGTACAGTTGATGCATTCTGAAGAACAAAGGGAAATTCACAAAACGAAAAATTGTCATGCACCGAGTATTTTTCAGAAAAAACTTACCAATAATTCATCAGCTAGCTCTGATGGTGATGAAAAGAGGAGACCATTTTTCTCTACTTTAACAAGTTCGTTGATGCTAGAGGATAGAAAACAGATATATAGAATTGAAACGACTTGAAAGGAAAAAAAATATATAATAATAAATAAAAACATGAGACCCACGCCTCAGGCATGTCACGATACATGACATGCATTGCTAAAAAGGATATGCAGAAGTTTACCAAGAGTAAGAAACGGCGCAAACAGGAAGTCCACAACCAAACATATCAACAACCTGTTAATCAAAAAGACATTGTTCATTATCATAAGTAATCATATGAAACTTTGATCAATCAGATGCCACATTTTTTACTTTGCTGCATGTTTAAAGCTTCAAGTAAACAACTAAGCCTACCTTCATGGGAAGGTCTAATCCCGATGAAGAAGTATGCAAACAAACACCAAGATCTGCTGATCCTGTACAAGTAGTGTATATGTAAGATATTGAATTAAAATAGCAGGGAAGATAAGTGGTTGGGGGAAACTACCAAGAAGTAATGGGTAATCCTCCGCTGACAGCCACATTGTACGAAATGCCACACGCTTTAGGTGCAATTTACGAATCTTATCTTCGTACTTCTCTTTCTCGGGCCCTTTACCTTTATAAACAGTGAAGAACTCTACTTAAAATTATGTCCATTTGGAAGCAAATTTTGCAGTGGGTGAAAAGTAACTACCAGTAATGATGAATAATAATGTAGGGTATAAATACTGCTTTCCATTAGACATTATACTCCAGATAGATTCATCAGAAATTGAATCATCCTCGTTTAAAATGGCGGCAACACGCCTGTCGTACATGACTGCAGCTTCCAAAAGGATACTGAAATCTTCATCTGGAGTCCTAAATGTTTAAAATAACAAGGCAGTAAATTCAGCTATTGCAGAAAGTAATCTATAAACTTTGAAAGGTTCAAAACTTTTATAAAAGAGAAATATGTAAGCCTTCACCTTTCCAAATTCTCAACGCCACTTTTAAAAAAATCATTTTTTTGTCTTTCCGAGAAGGTATGATTGAATTAACTTATCTCCAGAAGCTTTCTTTAAAAAAACAATTAGTAAGACGAGACCTCGCCTTTTAAAATCTGAAATGTATTACTGTTAAACAAGATATATTTAATATAAGCATAAGATGGTGTTAGACACCCCAGAAAGAAGAGGGGTGAGGTTGGGAATGGAAATGGCAATGGCAATGGCAATACATGCGGTATGACATGTGCTGTATAACTGACCGTCTGTTAGGGTAATTATATAAGGAGAGGAGTGCATTGTGTAAGGCATCTTGAAAAAAGTGAATAAATTATAGTAGTGTGGAGAGCTTGGGAACTCTCGAATTTCCCCTACGCAATTTTTCTCGTATTCACGAACTTTTTTAGGTCTATCACATTGACTAAATAAAAATAAATTGTAGTGGGTTAAAGCAGGATTCCTACGGGGTGGGCATTCTCAAAACCTACAAATTCTGGTGGGCATATAGTTTACACAATCTAGATATCCAAAGATGTCATGCTTGGAATGCAACCAATGTGCAAACCACATAAAAGCATCTAGATGTAAATCTTATAGCCATCCATCCTATGATTCTCACCAACCAAACAGCTCCTTCTAAGTTATGGTACAAACTATCATAGTCAGGTAACACAATCTAGCAACAAAAAAGACCAACGGAATATTGAAAGTACAAAAGCAGAATGTATTTTAAATCAAAGGAGCATGATATTGATACTTTAAGACTTGATATAAAGAGCAAAAGTAACAACTAACCAGCTTGTGCTGCTCACAACAACTGCAGGTCTGTTCAACTTCAAGAAAGTATCCTTGCCAACCTGGCTTGTTAACAGTGACTCCTGGTCCTGCTGCTCATGGCTAACCTTCCCAACACTTCCTAATTAAGTTTTAAATTTGAATGAACAGGGAAGGTTTCTGTTGAACCTCGAAGATGCGTTATATAATGTATTAAAATGCTCAACTTACCATAGCTAATACAATCTTGAAGACCAAGAGGTTGGCATAGATTATTATGTAGCCTGCAAAACAGCTAAGATGAATAATAATATTAATTTACTTCTCAAAACAGTGTATTCAGAGAAAAACCAATAAAGAATTCCATAAGTCACCTCATGCTTTTCCTCGAGTGAAGCAACATGGAAAAACTCAGGAGGTCGATCATATAAAACTGTGGCTCTATAAATTAAGAAAAACAAAAAGAAAAAATATTCATAAAGCTTCATGATAAAATTTCAAATAACTACATAAGATGAGTTATGAGTTTGTAATCATCAACCCATCCTCTTACTTGATATCCCAGTTTTCAGACAATTCTTGTTGCATTGCCTTTGTCACACAGAAGGAGCCGTCTGCCATCTTCCCAAAATGTTTTTCAATCCTAGGCATACGTCAAATTATAGTTTAGCGAAAATAGGTCACCAAAGCAGATAAAAAAAAATGGGGGAAACCATGTTCAATACCAGCGGTATACAACAACAAAACTGCTATTTCTTCCTTGGGATAGAGCAAGTAGAGTATAACCAAAATTATGCCAATCAATAATAAATGCAGATCGCCTTAGCATGCTAGCCAATTTCACAGCAACTAACGTAGGAACAGAAGGAGGATTCTGTACAATCAAAGCAAAAAAAATTAAGAGACTAGCATTGCTTGTCTAGACACATTCGAAGCGAATTTTCTACGAGTAAAAGGAGAAACCAAGCCATACGATTTTGTGAAGGCTGATCCATATGCTAAATTTTCAATTCAAGGTTCATATCAAAATAAAGTATCAAAATATGCATTATCATCCTGAAACTCTCTCTCCCTCTTGTGACGATGAGGAGAAGAGATTGTCGAGAATGTAAATATATTAGAGGAAAACTCAAAAGTCAATGTAAGAATAACAAGATTATCTATACCATTTATTTCAAGAAGATGCAATTTTAAAAAAAAAAAATCTTAAATTAAAATGTACCTGCACGATAAAGAAGGCAGGGGAATGAATTTTAACGATAAGGAACCAAAGAAGCATAAGAAATTGAATCAGCGACTTGAGTAGTAACATTACAGGCCGGAATATCCATGGCAAATTTTGAAGGATTTTCGGCCACTGTGCCTGCAATATTCAAACCAAAGAAATTCGGGACATTCTAGTAAAAAAAATGCTAAAAATCTTCAAAAAATAAAATTAAATTAAAGAAAGATACAGTTCTAAACAAGTACCATGGTGTGAACATGAATTGATTCATGCTCAAGAAGTGCAGAGTGGGGCTGAGAGCCTATTTAAAACGCAATTAGCATATTAAGCATGATCAAATAATATAAACTCTCAATACAAATTTAGAACTCATAACTAAAAAGTAAAAGCTTTGTTATATAAAATTAGAAAAGATTAGTCTTTCAACTTGAAAACATAAACCAGAAAAACGACATTGGGGAGAATCCGCGGGTAAATAACATCAATGAATTGAAAGAAGAATACAATCCTCAATAAAAAAAAAAGAAAAATAGCAAGATTGTAATGACCTCCATAAGCAACAATATCCACCTCTAGATTTGCCTGTAAGATAATCAAAATTGTAGAATATCAATGATATAGTCAATGAATATGATTGTTTGAATTCAAATTATTAATTGAAAAACCTGGCGAGCAAGAGAAAGAGCATGATATTGCATACGAGGACTTCGGCCTAGATCACCTAGAACAACTACACAAGCTCGTCCACCCTTTCCTTTCCTTTTCGAATTCCCTCTCTCCATTTCAGAAAACTGAAATTTTCAATTACTTTATTTTGTGATTTTATGAGAGAAAACTGAGTGAGAAGAGAGTGTTGGAATGGAGATTGATTGGGCTGCCCTAACCAAACTATTTTTCTTATTAGCCCAGTCCAACAATCCCAACTCCTTTTTTTATTTTTGGTTAATATTCTTTTACCTGATTAGTCATCGGTACTTCTTTTTGTGTGATCGTAGTTTTAATCTTCTCTATTTCATGTAAAATTAAGGAGAAGAAAACTTGATAAATTTTAAGATTTTCGTTAATTTGATTCCTTGCTTACTTTATTTTTTTATTGTTATTTTATATTTAATAATAACTGAAATTGGGTTTTATATTGTTTCACATGGTTATAGTTATTAGTTTGTATTCAATTAAATTGGGTTAAACTAAATTTACACTAGGTGAATATATTAATCGTCTTGCAATCAAATTAACATATTTAAGTATACAAATTCTAAAATGTTGTAATTATTTATGATTTCAATATCTTCTTTTTTTACTATAGGGATGGGTCAAACCAATTACTTTTAAGGTTGAAGTCTGGGTTTAGATACTCTATGTTTGGATGTGTAGGGGTATAGGTTATATAAACCTAGGATTAGATAACCTATGTTTGAATATGGAATGGGGTGAGTTTCTAAAATTTTGAGTTTTAAACTAATTAAATTGATCATTGCAACAAGAAAATAATAATTAATTGATAAAATAATTATTTTAAATTTTAGTTATAATATTAAAACATTAATTATTATTTTATAATAAATAAAAATAACTAGCTAATTAATAAATAGATAATTAAAAAATGATTTTCCTGTATTTTAGTAGGTTACGGTGAGCAAGATAATTTTTTTTTTAATTAAAAAATATTTTTTTAAAGAAACTCAATATATTTTAGATAATTAAATTAAAAATATATTCAAAATAATACATTTAGTAATTTAGATAAATATTTGTTTTCATTGAATTATTTATATATACTCATTTAGATTCTTAAAAGTTAGGATAAAATATCATTTTATTCTCTAGACTTTTAATAGTTACATTTTTCGTCCCTAAATTTTCAATTCGTTTCGTTTTAGTCCTTTCGTCTGTGTTTTTTCGTTGGAGAAATTAAAAATATTTCATTATATAAATATGCAGTGAGGTTCAATGAATATCCTGGCCATCACAAAAAATGTAACTTTTGAAAATTTAGGGACTAAAATAGAACCCGGGTAAAAGTTTGAAACTAAAATGGTATTTTCTACAAGTTAATAAAATCAATTTTAGTTATTACTACAATACTTGATCAATTTAGTTTGCTAACTCTCAATTTTACTATTTAAACTCCATGGTTTATAACTTTACCCTAATCATTTCACTATTTCAAATCTAAGGGTTAACAAGCCTAAACCCAAGTGTTGTAACCCCCTACCAAACATGGGTTGGGGTATGTAAGCCCACCCCACCCTACCCCTAATTCCAAACACCCCCTTAAGATTTAACGGGAGAAATGAAAAGCATATAAATAAGGGTAAAATGCAAATGAGACCCCTGTGGTTTTTTTCAAATGCACAAACAACCTCTATGGTTTGAAAATGGCAAATCACGCCCCTATGGTTCCAAATTTTTTCACTCAGACCTAGGGATGGCAAAATTCCCCTCGGGTTAGGGGCCCTGACCTTTAAGGGCGAGGAATCCACGCTTTTATAGGGTTAGGGTTAGAGGGAAAAAATTTCCCAAATTTATTTTAGGGTTAGGGGATGGGAACAGATTCCTCGCCCCGCCCCCGACCCCAAACACGATATTTTAATAAATCTTATGTATTTTGTTTACTTTTATATTTATTTAGTAGAAAAAAAATATAAAATATGGCTATATTAACTTATAAATTATAAAATGTTTAATATTATGTTTTCCTTTTATCTTAAAAATGTATATTTTAAATATATAAATATATATTCTTTTTTATATTCTTTTTAAATAGGAATTAAAATATAAAAAATGGAATTTTCCCCGCGGGGAACCCGATCCCCGAACTGGGAATCCCCTAGGGATGGCAAAATTCTCCGCGGGTTAGGGGGGAAAATTTCCCCAAATTTGTTTTAGGGTTAGGGGATGGGAACACATTCCCCACCCGCCCCCGCCCCCGCCCCAGAACCCGAACCCGATATTTTAATAAATCTTATGTATTTTGTTTACTTTTATATTTATTTAGTAGAAAAAAATATATAAAATATGGTTATATTAACTTATAAATTATAAAATGTTTAATATTATGTTTTCTTTTTATCTTAAAAATGTATATTATAAATATATATTATTTCTTTATATTTCTTTTTAAATAAGAATTAAAATATAAAAAATGGATTTTTCCCCGCGGGGAACCCGATCCCCGAACGGGGAATCCCCTAACCCGCCCCGATTATTTGATTAGGGGATAGGATAGGGTATGGAGATTTAAAATCCCCGCGGATTAGGGGATGAGAATGGCATCCCTGACCCCGCCCCGCCACGTTGCCATCCCTAGAATCCCCGAACCCTCCCCGATTCTTTGATTAGGGGATAGGGTAGGCTATGGGGATTTAAAATCCCCACGGGTTAGGGGATGGGAATGGCATCCCCGACCCCGTTGCCATCCCTAGTTAGACCCCTCCCCTTCAAAGCCAATAATTTTCTTTTAGTCATAACTTCTTCGTTGAACTCCGATTTGGATGATTCAAGATGTTTTGAAATCCTCATTTTAGGTTCTACATAATCGTCACTTCAAAACTTTGAAATGATTAATAAATAAAAGAGTTTATTAACATCAAAATACTGGGTATGATTGACGCCGTTAACTTTTTTATTGATAATTTAGAAGTTTTTGAGTGACTATAGTGTAGATACTGAAATGAGGATTCCAAAACATCTTGAATCATCCAAATCAGAGTTCAAACGAAGAAGTTATGATTAAAAGAAAATTAATGACATTGAATGAGAGAGGTCTGATTGAAAAAATTTAGAACCACAAAGGTGTGATTTGTCATTTTCAAACCACAGGGGGTGTTCATGCATTTGAATAAAACCACAAGGATCTTATTTGCATTTTACCCTATAAATAATTATTTATCAACCGTCCTTACTTCTTAGTATAAATTTACATTGAAACTATATTAGGGTAGATTTTATGATGATTTATATTCTCTTTATATATATTCGTAATTGTTGCACCTTTACTTTTTTAGCTTGTTTTTTTTTTTTAATTTTTATTTAGGTCAATTTTCTATATAAACTAGTTACGTACATTTCTACAATATAATCTTTCTGCTAACCAGCGGTCCCACGGGATATTCAATTAATATCAATTTAATTTGCATTTGAAAAATCTCCCCCTTCCCTCTACATGCATTTCTTTTCTCACTGTAAGCAACTCAAGATGGCATTATCAATTACCATAGCAGCATCTAATTCGATAGAAGAAGAGGAAGAAATTAAGTAATTAATTAAAATATATATCTTTCTGTAGTAAAGTAATATCTGAATGAAGTAATTACATAAAAACCGAAAACGAATAATCAAAACAATAAGGAATAAAAAAAAAATTCAAACATGACCACCGTAACAGAGTAAGAAGAAACAGAGCGTGGAGAGCAAGACAAGAGCCTCCACAACAGATACTATTTTGAAAAAGATGCTGTCTATTATATTCATCATCTGAAAATCTATCAGCTTGTTCCTTCTGAAAAGCGAGAAACTCCATGCCCACCCCTCTTTCCCCACCTTCTTCAGTGACCATACTTTCTTCTTCCCCATCATCATCATCAAATCAAATCTCGAACAGACCAATCTCTCTCTGTTTTTTCTATTGATAATGATATAAATTAATGTGGTTTTAAATATAGGGAGTTGGTTGGGGGAGAGGAATACAACGTCTTTGCTGGCTGCCTCATATCGTAACGTTATAAATTGAGAATATTATTTAATTATCCATTTCCACTGCTCCAAAAAAATTATACCACCTAGAACAATAAAGACGTTAGGATTAATTGAATGAGCTAGCAACGGATTAATTCCACCTAGTTTTGGAAAAAAAAAATTTATCAAAATTATATATGGCATCGCGGGGCCTTTACTTACACAATAAAGTAACAAAGAAATCTGTATAAACCGTCCTAGACCTAAAAGTGTTAAAATTGAACTCACGGATATATAATTATATATGATTAAGTTATTATTATTATTATAAAATATTTACAGGCCATGTATTGGTGCACCCCGCAACGATCTGGTCTTTGACTTTAGATCCAAAATTGTCACAAGATTGGGATGAAGAGTTCTTCTCTAATTTCGTTCTCATCTATGTTGTTGATATTAAAAATGTATTTTTCATCCCTACTAGATTTTTTAGAGTTTAATATAATAATTTGAGAAAATAATTGTCAAAATAAATTTTTATAGATTCAATTTTAACATTTAATAGAATTTATTGGTTAATTATTCAATTTTAACTTGAGGTCAAAGGTTCGAGTCCCCCTCCCCACTTTGATGTAATCTAAAAAAAAAAATGGTTAATTGTTCAAAATGAAAATCCATATGTAATTACGGTTGGTTTGAATAATTTTCCCTTAATTCAAATATGAACACATATATGGATTAAAATGGCTATTACCGATAATGTCATTGGATTCCTCAAAAAGAAAAAGAAAATGGGTCCAAAAGGAGAATTCGGCATGCGCTTACCCAACTGGAACTCACTTTGGCCAACTTGTCTGTTCCATTAACGGTATCATCAATTTATTTATTCCCTTCGGCAAAGGGCATCTGCAAGCAACGGCAATCTTTATAGCTATGGATGAGATGATTTGATTATTAAATAAAATTTGCAATTCTTTTCCTAAAAGAATGATGTAATTCTTAATTGCTTTGCTTATATTATTTATTTATCAAAATCATGAAGGCTTGAAAAAGCAAACTCTAATAGTAACAGATCATGTCAAAATAAAAAAGGTAAGTAAGAGTTTCTACTTACAATATAATATATAGCAAATATGTTTAAACGTTTGACTAGTGACACTAATAGTTGTAAAGTGATTATGCTTACATGTTGGATTCATCTTCCATTCAGGTTTTAATCAGCTTTTTTGTTTTACTTAGGTTCTCGTTAAGTTTCTTGACCGTTTGAGTTCAATTTATAACAAATGTTTATATTAGTTTATTATGTGATAAAATATCTGGTTTAGTTATATTTTATAAGGACAATTATACTACTAACTATTAAGCGTCAAAAGCTTTTAGTATCGTTTTGTTCCTCAACTTTTTATACTTCTTTGTTTTAAATGATTATGTAGCAAAACTTAATTCTAGATTAAATCCCCCAATTCTCTTATATTTTTTTCTTCTATTTAATAAAATTTTGAGATGAATCATGTGAGAAGAACATTAAAATTATGTCATGTAATTGAGATATTTTATTAGGTGATTTTTGTTTGAGAAATTTAATTTATTAATTTGGTAATATTGAGTATCATAACTATGGTCTATTATTAATCTAATTGTAGTGTTATGCATATGCATCTCGGTGCATGAGGACACCATGTTGCCATCTTTTGCATCTGAAAACTACAGCTTTGGGTTGATCATTTTCTGATGGTGAAATTAATACAAGTAATATTAGGCAAAATGGAGTAAATAGAGAAGCAGACACATAAGTAATCAGGTTGAAACACGAGTATATTCTTTTCTTTAAGAAAATTCAAGTCTTCTGAGTATTCATGACTCTGTGAGTGAATATCAAATTGTATTCTGAATCTCATTTGTATAATGTGAATTTACATAGAACAATACTAAGACAACTAAAGAAAGCTAGCTTAGTTGGCTCTTTGATTTATAGTTTTATACTTTAACAGACCTTTCTTAATTAAATATCAGTGCAACAAGTATTCTAAAAATATGTCCCCTTTAAGATATACAATAACCCAATCAAAATGTTTTATAGCTCAAATCGTTTTATATTTGGAGATTGCGCTCAAAACTCTAACACCAAAACAACCGTTTTTGGGTTTTTGCTAAAATACTCTCGAAAGAAATAAATGGTAGAAAAGAGAGAAAGCTCTTGAATGTGAGTTGGTATAAGAAGTTAGGAAGAATGATGTATTTATAGGATCCAAGTTCTAAATATAATTAAATACTCAATTAATTAAAAGAATGATAAAAATAAATCCTTATCCTTATCCTTAATATATAAAAGTGGTGATGTTTAAGAAACTTTTTTTGGGCTACTATACCCATTTTAAAATCTTAAAATTACTAACATGTCATTATATATACCCTTTTAAAACCTTCAAATTACTAAAAATGTCATTATTATTTATACTCCACTATCTATTAAATGACTATTTATATTTTTAATAAAATATTTCTCTTTTTTTATAAATAAAATATTTCTCTTCATTGAATAAGAAATTGTCAATTTTATTAAATAAATTCCTTGATTTTTTTATTGTTTTCACAACATCAAATTATAAAATAATTGAAAAAACAAGTACAACATATGAAAATGAATGTGATATTAAAATGAATTTATTGTTTAGATTTATCACCAATTTATGAAAAATAAATTATATTTAATTATTCAAATATTAAATGATTTAATAAAGGTGACGGTGCTTTAATTTTAAAAAATATTAAAAAAAAAACTTAAATTGTTTAAAAAAAACATTTATGATTAAAAAAAAACAACTACAACAAAATATAATTTATTGAATTAGTAATGGTATAATATTTTATAATATTTAAATAAATTTAAATTTTTTTAATTAAAAATATTTAAAAGTTTAAAAATCAAAGAGAAAAAAATATATAATTTCTTAAATTTTAATTAAAATTAGAAATAAATAATCTATAAATGCAAAAATTAACTAACATATGTATATAGAACAAACAATTTATTTTTTATTTGGTAGTATAAATGTTAAAAATAAAGATGTTAAAAAAATCGTCTTATATAAAAAGGCATATAATTATGTAAATTAGTAAATTATACGATAATTTAAATATTAAATAGAACATAATAATATGTTAATAAAATCATTTCGAAAAAATTTATAAACCATAGAAAAATCAAATAAAAAATATTTCGATATTTTAA
Source organism: Gynostemma pentaphyllum (assembly GCA_028015215.1). Lineage (NCBI taxonomy): Eukaryota > Viridiplantae > Streptophyta > Magnoliopsida > Cucurbitales > Cucurbitaceae > Gynostemma > Gynostemma pentaphyllum. Next base: position 18,263,446 of record CM051355.1, read on the forward strand.
ATATTTCTATGTTAGAAAAAATATCACGTGCGACACACGTTGTAAAAGATTAGTTACTCCAAAAAACTCTATTCCATGAGTGAAAGATACTTACAATTAATTAATTTAATAAATACTTAAAACTCAATCTAATTAAATATTTAAATGTTACCACACTTCCAATTTTGTAGCTATTATTGTAAAAATTTGACAATATTCAAATCGAAAAGATAAGTAAGACAATAGCGAGAATATATTTCAAAAAAAGAAGATAGCATGGTGGAAAAAACACATGAGAGAATAAGAAATATACTCATCAATTTTGTTACAAGAATTATTGATTAGTGATTACTTTATTAAGTCAGACTATATATATATTTATTTATTTTAGTTCTTTTTCAACGAGACTTCCGTGATCCCACGTATTGCTGTGGAAAAGAAAAGAGTAAAATAGGGACTGAATTTTGGTCTATATGGCCAAAATCCAACCACAAAAAGGACAATGCCTCCCAGAAAAAAGAAAAGAGGGAAATATTATTTTTTAAGAGGATTATTAGGATTTTTTTTAAGGTGTTTTAAATATTTTTGAAAAGGTCTGACCTAAAAAAAGTCAAGTTTCTTGTAGTATATACTATGAATAAAAAAATAAGTAAGTTTTCAAATTTATTATTCTAATATTTATTTTTCACTAAATTAACAAACGTTAAAATTTAATTTTGAGAATTTATACTATATTTAACAATCACTAATAAAAATGAAGAGTCACGGGGGTTGATAATTAATAAGAACAAATATTCCTAACCCATTCTCTGTCCCCTCTAAAATCTCCGATTTAAAAAGTCTAGGACGGAGATTACCCATAGAGAATTTGCAAGAATCAGATTAACCGCGTGGAATTCTTCCCGTTTAGTATTCAAAATATTTTTTAATATGAATCAAATCTATAAATATCTTTAATTATATTATAATGTAGTAGTGGGAGATATATTTAATATTTTTTAGATTTAAAAACATATATTATCATAAAATTTAAATATTATAAAAATTAAAAGATTTATAAATAGTATAATATTAATAAAAATTAATTAATTAACTAATTAAATAAATAACTTCAGAGATAGGGGCGGAGAATGCATTCCTCATTCCCGTCCCCAAAGTTAATACGGGAAAAAAATATTCATCGTCCCCATCCCGACTCAAAGTGAGGCGGGGGCGAGTCCTCAAATGGGGCCCATCCCTAAAACTCGATATTTTTCCCCATAAGAACTCTACCTTAATAAAGGTGATATAGTGTCTTGTCTTGCCACGAGACTAATGGATATAATAAAAGAATTTGTCTCAAATAGCATAAATCTGCATACTAATTACTAAAATGTCAGAACTTTTTAAAAATTACTCAAATAGCATAATTATAGTTCAATAAATTATTGAACTATAATTCAATTAATTATTGAACTATTTTTCATATGTATTATTAACGAATTTGTTTGTTTTTGGGTTTTTTAAGTTCAAGGTCAATAATTTATTGAATTATTTTGATCATTTTTTATTATTATTTTCAATGAATTCGTTAAATTTTTTAATTTTTTTAGTTAAATAATTTATTGAACTATAGGTCAATAATTTATTGAACTAAAATATGTTATTTCAATAATTGCCCATATAATAATTGGTTTTTTTCATCTAAAATATCTTAAATAACAAATTTTATATATTTATTGAAACTTCTAAAATGAGAACGTTGAATAAAACTATAGATATCTAGGATCAAAAGTTATATTTAGCCTTGAATATATGGTAAACTACAAATAAGACTATTGTGGTTTTAGTTAAATGCATAAACACTTCTTATAATTAAAAACAACAAATTACATTTACGTATTTCAAAATTAGGTATGAATAAAGTCATAAAACTCTTTTATTTATTGATGATTTTAAAATTATGAAGTGACTATAAAATATAACTCAAAATGAAGGGTTTTAAAACTTTTTCAATCATCTAAATTGGAGTTTAAATTAATAAAAAAAAAAATTATGACTAAAACAAAGATATAATTGTGTTTGAAGAAAGTGTCTCATTGACATGATTTTAAACCACATCCATATAATTTACTATATTTTAACTATAAAAGTTGTTTATATATTTAATCAAAACCACATAGTTTTATTTATACTTTATCCTAAATATATATTGTTTTATTTGAAAGACAAACACTACGAAAAATACCTAATATAGTGGCTAATATCACCGTTGACTTAGCCTCTAGGTATTATAATTCAAAATATATATGCATGAGTCATATTTCTAATTGATAGTTGATTAGAATTGAAGCAAGACATATTTCTTTATTTAATTATATTATAGGGATACTTGCCCATAATTTAATTAAACTAATTCTCAATCAATATGATAAGAATTAGCTACAGCTTCAAAAAAATTCCTTTCTAGATTTTATTGAATGAATTGCAGTTATGGGTGGTAAAAAGAGTTAGATTGAACCTATAAAATTGAGGAGTCTTTAAAAACTAAGAACTAATGGCTTTTTTTAAGTACGGATGAGATCTAAAATAAAAGAATGAGATTGAAATTAAACCTATAATTTATAGCTAACTCTTTGAGTCAACGTTTATAAGTTTTAAAAGTTGATTTTAAATATAAATACTAGAAATGTGTAATTTTTTTACAATTTTAGCTTAAAATTAAACAGTTTTTTATTCATATAAAATGTTATAGCATCAATAACTTTATATGTAACTTATTCAATTTGTATTCCTAAATTAGAATTTATCTTAAATAGTATAATTCTGCATACTAATTACTAAAATATCAGAATTTTTTTAAAATTACTCAAATAACATAATTATAGTTCCATAAATTATTGAACTATAGTTCAATAAATAATTAAATTATTTTTATGAGTATTTTTAATAAATTTGTTTATTTTTTTTTACTTTTTTAAAGTTCAAATTCAATAATTTATCGAACTATTTGATTGTTTTTTTATTATATTATTTTGAATGAATTTGTTAGTTTTTATTTTTTTAACTTTTTTTAGTTCAATAAATTTTGAACAGTAGTTTTATAAATAATTGAACTATAATTATGCTATCTGAGTATTTTTTTAAAAATTTATGACATTTCAATAATTAGTATGTAAAAATATACTATTTAAATAATTGTCCCATTTATGAATTGGTATGATTATATATACTAAACCTTCGAGTTGGAGGTTCAGATTTACCAAAAAAATATAGAAATCAGTTGGTATCAAATTTGAAATTAATTTTAAGAGTACAAGTCCCGATTGATTTAACTTTGTTCTTTTCAAATTTTCAATCAAAAGTGTCTTTTCCAAAAAAAAAAAAAAAAGAAAAAAAAGAAAGAAAGATTGATTTAACCATCCCTATTGAGTTATTCATCTCTTTTTATCACTAATAAGTTTTAGAATAGATAAAAAGAGGGGAAGATTGAACTATATCGGTTGATATATATACATACATACATATATATACATACATATATTAAATTTACCTTTACCTATTAACTTAAGTTTTTTGGTATAATGGGTGGTTTAACATATTGAAGATAATATCAGAGTCAAACAGATCTAAAAAGACATTCAGTCTAAAAATAGGATCTTATTCAAGAATGGTGAGCCTAAAATAAGCACAATTTTAAGAGGGCATGTTGAGAATCTCACATCGGAAAGGTGAAGAGAACTCATAATGTTTATAAGATACATGAGTTACTCCTCTCATTGCCAATTGACTTAGATGAAATCCCATGATATCAAGATGATATATGAGTAGGAGGCATGAGTTTAAACCTTCATTGTATCATTTACTCTAATTTCCTCCCCCATTTATATTCCACATGTTTGAGTAGACATTTACTCGGTTTCCATAGGATCAAATTGATGTAATATCTATAATAATAAAAAAAAAAACTATTAGACTATGCATTAACACTATTACTACAATTTTATAATACTACAACATGCTCTAAAAATGTCATAGCGCAATAAACCTTGTATTCATCAGTTTTACACATGTCGGTTTCTTTTAATAACAATAACAATAACAATAAAAATAATCATATTGGAAGACTCAAACGACTCAACAAACACAGCTTCGCCAAGTGACAAAAGACTTGCAGAAAAGCAAATCAGCGACTCAGCCTCTCTTCTTCTTCTCTCTCTCCGTACGGCGGATTCGTTAAATTTCCTCTCACTGATGCGACAGAATTCATCATCTATCGCTTTGTTTTTTTCTCTCACGATCTGAAACTGAAATAAAGAGAGAGATTGATTTCTTCCTCTTTGTTTTTACTCTCTTTTGCGGCGCCGACTAGCAGAAAATGGCGTCGGAATCGGTTTCTGTGAAGAATACTTCTTGCGTTCCTGTGGACCTGATCATTTTGAATATAGCTATGGCTTCCTTCAATGGCGTTCTTGCTTTCGTTGCATTTTCACAGGTCTTGTTGCTTTCTTTCTCGATCATTCTGTGTAATTTAAGTATCTGGAGTTGTTTTTCCTTTCGTATTTTGTTCACGAAATGAGAATTATTGAATACTTTAAGTTCGAATGGTTGACATTTGGTTTAATTGATTGCATTAAAGATTAGAAACGCGTCAAAGCATTATCTGATGTGTTCTTGATGTTTAAAGAACATGCCTGATTGACATTTCTATGCCGATTTCGGAGTATGAGAGGCTGAGTTTATTAGATATCTAAAGACTCCTCAATCTGCACTTTATCATTTCTTACCTAGACTTAATTTTCAATCTACAGCTTGAAATTAGCAATCTGTGCACTCAATTGATCTTAAAACTTAATTATTTACGTAATACGATCTGTTGATGTCTACTTGTCCTTTTGATTGTGAAACTTATGCTTGAAATATATATTAAGCACGTAAATTTTACGACTAATAGGTTTAAGAATCCTCACTGTGAGAGCCAGCCATCATTACATTCTGAGCAATGGAGAAAGATTTTGATATTTCTGTTTCATTTTTGTAATGTTTGTTGTAAAGTTTACTATAAAAAAGTGTTTATTATAAAGTCAATTAAATGTTTCTTCATACTGAAAATCTTACTGATGGTGAGTGATGCAATGCCTTCATGTGAATTCCAGTAGATTATCTTGTATATTACTATTTGGGAAGCAGCTACTTCTATTGTATTCACTATTCATTTAGTCTCTAATTTTTTCATTAATACTTATTGCTATGTGTTATTCACTCTGGCTCTAATTTCAGCTCATCAGAATTCACATGCGGAGTCAACAAGATGGATGGACACGTCAAAAAGTGAGTCATAATCTTGTACGCTCTTATTTTCCTTCAATGCTAATTAGGAAGGATTTAAAGTTAAAAATATATCTCTTTGGAAACACTGATAAGATCTATTTTTAATAGTTAAAGTGAACCAATATGCTTTATGGTACAAGAAACACTAAGATGCAAAAGCTAATCAGAGTCCAGCACAAAGTTCTTAAGATTCAAAAGTTCCTACCATACCAACTGTAAGTGTAAGGTAGGGGATGAACGAGTGTGGTGTAAGTGTAACACACACTTATATATACATATATTCATAAGAAGCAAAAGTAGGAAAAATCCATGGGAAGGGCACTCCAAGAGGAAAATTAAATGTTCTTTCATTCCTTTCTAACCATAGTTCATAAAGCATCTCTAATAACTTGGTGTCATAAGGTTTTAGCCATGTCTTCATAGGAATGTCCACCAAGAATTTGAAGAAAAAATTCCTTAATGCTTGTAGAGAAGACAATATGTAACCCAAAATATCTAGATTTTTTTACTACATGAATGGAGGAGCACCACAAGAACAATTAGTCCTCTTGAACATTATTTATGAACATGCTTTGCCAACTCTGGGAAACGAATAATGAAGAAGGTTCCTAGCATGGATTCTATCACAAGCATTGATAGTGATACCTCAGCCTATGTACCAGGAAAGTGACACCATAAGGAATATGAATGCTGCAAATTTTAACACGACTTATAAATAAGTTGTTACAAGAACGAGTCAAAGAAAAAGTAAAAGAAAGTATAAATTTGTTGTGTCTGAAAAAGTTAATGATGAAGCAAAAGTTAGAGATTGACACCTTTAAGAAATTGGGAAAAAATATCACAAGATAGAGAAAAATTATGGATTTATTTGACGTGGATTAAGGCAGTGGGCACATGAGGCTGATGTCTAAATAAGGTCTAGATGAGGTGCTGAATGTGCACTTCGCACCAGTAGCATTTTTAATACAATGAAAGATGTCACTTAGTTGTATTGGCTTTATTTTCACTTCTTTGTGCTGGTTGAACTAACCCGTTCTGAAAGGGATTTTGAGCATTGGGTTTTAGATGATTATAATCTGCTTGGTCCTCTCTCTCTGTGTATAAGAGCTTGGTTTTCATTTTTCATATTTTTTTTTTCAAGATATTCATTATGGTTATTTATGACCCCGGTCAGTGATGGGTTCTTGAAATAATTATCTACTTATTTTGTTGATCCAAAATGTCCGTTAACGCTAGATAAATCCAATATGAAGTTTTGCTTCTTTTTTTTGAGGGATCAAGTTGTCTTGAGCATTTGATCAAGTTGTTTTTGTGGAATTCAACTTGCAGGCACTCCATCTGATGATAGGCTCTTCTAACCTGGGTAAGTACTTACTACTGAGGATGACCCTAATCATTATAATACAAATGCTACCCATTTATTCCCGTTGTTGGGTTCAAATCTATGTTTGGGTTTTGCATTTGAATCAACCTGGTTTAATTTATATCTAAAATTGAAGGCAACATAGTGTAAATATTACAAAAAAGGATGGCCTACATATGTTTGAAATTAAAGAATCTCTATCATGGTTTGGTTGGGCTGTTTCTGGAATTGAATTAAACTGCTTTCGATAGCAGTTATCACGAACACTGACAACAAATCTGTAACAAACCTGTTTCCTTTTTGTGGTACTTTGGATACTTTGTTTATTAGAACTACAAATTAAGTTTTCTGAAGAAATCACCGTGTTAATTTGTGGAATTTGATCCTTGGTTTTCAGGTTATATGATATATTTCGTATTTGCACTTGTCGCTACTTTTGAGCTCTGGCATTGCTGGTCTCATGTGTGTGGGTTTGCCCTCATGGGTATGCTTCCAATAATTACAATAATTTATGTACTCCATAGATGTAAGATATACTAATGATTTTGGATGGGAATTATTGCTGCAGCTTGCCCTAAAATATTGTTTCTTGCAGCTTTTCTCCTACTTCTTTCTTTCTGGTAAGTTTCAGTCAGTTATTTGCTATAGCAAAAACATGTAGTCTTGATTTTGAAAATTTACTTATCCTTTTTTGATACCATTATTTGCATTGATCCTTTTAGAGTTTCAAATGTTCCAAGCATTCCAGAGTTATGTTCATCCCTTGTATATTTGCATTGCCGATTATGTCCCTTAAAGGAATTTAAATGTTAAGCCACTTTCTAGTTGTGCTTAGAGATTCCAAAATATGATGCTTGTCTAATTTTATTTTATTTTACTGCGAATGGTGTGTAATTTTCATGCTATGCATATGATGGTTCTATTGGAAATGATATTATAGGGTCGACCTATGCCATCAGACTAATGATGAAGATGATGAGGAAGAAGAAGAAAATAACATTCAACAGGCCTTGTTGGAAAATTCAATGAACAAACCCGGTTCATCAAATGTAGACAGCCATCGAAGATGTTGTGGATTTCCTGGCATTCATCTAGGAAGTAGGCAGAAATTTGTAATTGTGGTAAATGTGGAATATTTTATTGATATCTTTTTATTTGTATAAAGAATATTGTTATTATAACATTTACGTATTTGATATTTTCTTGCCATCACTTGTGATATCAACTTGGAGTCTTATACTGGCCTTTTTATGTCCCCCAGGTTGTCATACTGGTATTTATTCTTATGGTGGCAGTTTCCATTCTGATCTGGATTGGGGCAGGCAAAAATCCTATAGATTCTAGGGTTGTTGCCCGGGTAAGGAATTACTTTCACTTTGTAATTTGGTTGTGATGTTACTAGTTGTTGGCTAAAGGACAATTTTAGAAATACACAGTCGATTTACAGCAGAGTTTCCTGATAGAATGAAGTGAGAATTATAACTAACTTATCAAAAAAGAAAAACCTCAAAAAACTTCAAAACATGAGTAAATAATATAATCAAAGCATACTCCAATTGATAAGAAAATATTACATGGCATGTTATCTAGTGGATAGAGAGTTCCTTGTTTGAAGTATTTGGTAACTAAAATTGGCCGACCATATGGAACTAATTGGAAAAAGAATTTACACGCCTTCTCTTATTGCCCCCAATTGGAAAAATTTCTTGTAATTCCGGGGTGGCTTCTTTTTTGTAACTATTTTTCATTTATCAATGAAATGTTTACTATTAAAAAAAAAAGTATTTGGTAACTATTTCGTTTTTAAATATTGCCAATTTGTATTCTCTTGTAATTCTTTCTGGGTTGTAGGATCAGTAGGATATCTTATTTTCTTCTTAGTAATTTTTATGTACTTTTTTTCCTATTAATATAATGCCTCTTATTGAAAAAAGAAAAAAAATGGATTGCTTAGTATGGGTATAGAGAATGGTAGGTCAAATCTTAAATGCTCACAATGTCTTCTCCTCTCGTCCGACACTGGCTGTTTCTATGCTGTAGGTGAATATTAAATAGTAATTGGTTAGCTTAATGTGAATTAAACATGGAAAAACACCAATTTTTTTTTTATAATAAACAAATCATTTCATTGATGAATGAAAAAATGTACAAAAGGCCACCCAAGGATTAAAAAAACTCCTCCAATTGGTGGCAATCACAGAGGGAGGATAATTACAAAAAGCCTTTGCCCTTTGCTCACCATATAGAAACATGTCTAACCAACAAACCACAAAGTTAACCAACATGGATTGGCCTAGTGGTCAAGGGGTAGCTTTCCAACCTTGAGGTCCTGGGTTCAAACCATGTTGGCCACCTACCTAGGATATTATCCTACGATTAAAACGACGCCTAGTGTTGTAGGGTCATGGGGTTGTCCCTTGAGATTAGTCGTGGTGCGCGTTAGCTGGCCCGGACACTCACGGTATAAAAAAAAAAACCTCAAAGCTCAGAAACAGTATAGCAATCCTCTTGAAAAGTTCTCTTATTCCTTTCCCACCAAACCAGCCAGATAAGGGCTCTAATTGAAATAAGGGCTCCATTTTAGCATGCTGTTTTTTAGTTATTTGAAAAAAGCTAGTGCTTATATAAGTAGTCAGAATTTTATCGAGACTACTAACTCTTGGTACAATGGACAGCAGGGCCCTTTAATTGTAGGTGTGATAAAAAAATATCAGTTCATATGTGACACTCCTAATTACAGGCTACGGCCAACTTGCCTGTGTTGTGTTAAAACTGAAAATAATGTTTCTTTTTGTAGCTAATGTATAATTTATTAGTTCAATACTAAGTTTAAGTTTCTCTTTTTTTACTGGATCTTATTTTCCTGTGAGGTATCTGACTGATCCCATAGTTTGTTTATGCTTATAATTTTATTAAGTTCTTATTACTGCTTATGCCATTATATCAATTCTATTCAGGCTTATGAAGACTTTCTTGCTGTTACAGTCCTCCTATCAGGAGGAGCACTAGGTTGTTACGGTAAGCAATTTCCCCTGGTCGCTTTGTTTTCATTATGGGAAGTTTGCATTTTTTAAAGTTATATCATACCTGTTTTTATGACTCATCCAATTTCATTCTTTCCTCTCGCTCTTTCTTGCTGGTGAGAAATGTTTTTCAGGTTTCATGTTATTTTATAGATTGAAAAAAGTACGATCCGAGAAAGCTTCTTCAGAGATGAAGAAGGTATTTGACTAATAAGTTATTACTTCCTTTCTTCTTGCATCTCCTCCCTTGTAGAATGAAGTGCTCTCTTCGTGATGCATATGGGTATAGTAGATAAAAAAAAACTTTTCTCCCATGAACAATAAACTTGCTTTAAAATTCAAGATTCCATCCATAAACTATCCAATGTTGCATATTTTTCTGAAATCTGAAAAATTTCAAGATTTGAGGAATTTTTCTGATACATCATATATGTAGGTTGGTGGTTTAGCAGTTGTCTCTGTTTTGTGCTTCACTTCAAATGCTTTAGTAGATCTTCTTACGGATATTCCGGTAAGAATTTGTTTGTTTGCTTCTGTGTATCATCCTCATTGATTATCAATGATTATGTTCACATATTTTCTCTAACTTTTTAAATTTATGATAGCTTTCTTATAATTGGCGCTTCAGGAAAACAAACGGAGTAAAAGCACTTGTTCTTCTGATTTTGTACTTCTGCACTGGTAACTCCTTTTGATTTTTGTGAATTTGGCTGACTAAATTGTTTGTATGAATATCAGATAAAGTCAGACATTTTTGACTTTTTGGTTAATTGGCTGACTAAATTGTTTGTGTTCAATGCTAAATATTTGATAATGAGGCGTGTAGGTTGTAATTAATATATTGAGTTGTACTTGAAACTATTGATTTAGACATCCCAAAGAAAATGAATTTGTGAAAAATTATTTTTGAGTAATTAATATATATGCCTGCGGATTAGCTGTTGTGCTATTTTCTTTTTACTTTTTGAGGCATCTATTTTCTTTTTCTATTTACTGTGATGGGGAGATATTGTGTCCGTTTCTGTTTACCTTCTTAAAATTTATTTGCTTGTAGGTTCTTTGGTTCCCTCAGCTTTTTTATTGTGGATTATGAGAGAGTTGCCACCTCCTAAAAAAATTCAGAGACAAGAAGAATCAAGGGCAATAGCTTTTATCAGCCATGGGGAAGCTGATGTAAATCCTCAGCATTGGGCTGCTTTAACTCGTTCTAAAAATCAGGTTTGCTGCCCATCATCTTTTGAAATACGAGCATTATCTTTTTCCAAGTTGTCATTTTTAGTCCTTGAGTTAGCACTTGTGATTGTGAATGTAAAAAATAAGGGTACTTGGCGGCTATTTTATGACCCCTTTGAATTCTTTCATTTTTCTCAATGAAAGTTGATTTTTTTTAAGGTAATAGATGTATACTTATGAATTGAGAGAAACCTGAGGTGGTTCTGTGATTTAAAATTTACGGTCCCAACCACTCTAAGTTCTTCCTCAAGGACCACCAACTAGTGTAGAGAGTAGTAAGGTTATAATTACATCTACAAAAAAAAAAGTGAACTTTACCCCAAGCAGCGGCCACCATAGTAATGTGAGGAAGAGGGAAAAACTTGTATTCACTCGTTTTGCACAAAACATGACAATGGGGAGAGTCGCATAAGCTCAGACTTTTTCCTTTAACTAGCTTTCTTTTTCCTTCTCATTTTTTTTTTTGCTGGAACCCTGCCTTTTTTATTTATGATTAACCGACTTTTTTCAAGTGTAGCTCTAATGGACCACCGCATTTTGATCCAATAATTCTTTTCTTGTTAGATTAAAACCCTTAGAAGGAACAAAGGTGCTTTCATGGCAGGTTTAGTAAGATTGTTTCTTAGTTATGGCAGCAGCTCACTGGGAGGCCTGTAAAACCTTTCCTCTTAGAGTTAAGCCTTGATTTCATTGTACTACATCAACTGATATTTTAGAACTTTGGTCTTGTCAATGGATGATGCCGAGTGAGAACAGTAGAGCCCTCATCATAGATGATGAACCAATGGGGGCGGCGGTCAAATACCCCTCTTTGGCAACACTATCTCCAGCCTTGAATAAAAAGTAGATCCATTTACTTTCGGAAGGTTCCTGGATTCCTTTCCCCCTACCCTTTAAAAATGAAGTGTCTTGTGAATAGCCAGGATTAAACACCTGTGGTAAAATCCTGCTTAGAAATCCACTTATGCATTTCGGCAAAATTATTTTATCAACTGTTCTTTTTATAATTATGGTTTTTGAATTAAATGACCTTTTACTGACATTATTGCAGGTGTCCAGAGCAAGCCCCATATAATCATATCAGGGATTTAAGGATTTGCCACTGATCGAAGCTGCCTGTGCTACTAAATGAATTATAATCCGATATACAGAATCTAACTTGTGGAATGGGTTGAGAGTTTGACTGTAGTGCCGCCTTTAAGTTTCAACGAAAGCTGATGACTAACATCACATGTGAGTAATCAAAATTGCAGCCACATTTAGGACAGTTATAATTTTTTTTCATTTTTTTTTTCTTTCCTGGTTCGTTTGCACATAAATAGCTGAGGATTGCACAATTTCTTTGAGGGGAAAAATATTGTACAATTTTTGCTTCCCTAGAAGCTTGAAGTTTTGCAGAATATGTTGTAAAAATTATCCTTTTACACTTCTAGTAGAGATGGGAACTCATTATGGTGATCGAGTATGGTCAAAGGGTACTGAAACCAGGGCAGATCACTCAGGCATGGATTTCTTTTCTCAACTCTCTTGTTTCATTCATTATTTATAAATCCTTTTTAGATATAATTTGAAGTGAGTGCCCTATTTAATTTACAGTATCATTTGTGAAACACAATTGTGTGAAAATATATTAGTAAATCAGAAGGTAAAAAAATATTGAAGATTATTTAAATTCAACCACCGTACGTTTATATCTATCTTTATCAATGCAACCTCTAACTCTAAGCAATCAAAACCTTGGGATTGAGCAAATAAAAATGCGGAATTAACTAGTGATCGGTACATCTACTAAAGATTTTCGTTTATGTTTGAATCTCTTTACTTCATTTTGTTAAAAAAAAAAAAAAAAAACTTCAGAGTAGTTTTGGAATACAAAATAAAAACCAAATTATTATTGGTTTATTTCGTTTCTATGATGAATTTATGAAATCAAATTAAAAAAAGTATAAATATTTAAATATTAGTTACTTGTAGGTAGCTGTTGGCTAGGATTTTGTGATTATAGCTAGTTCAGGGTTTTAGTTCTCTAGATGGAAAGAATCCTTAAGATTAATGATTGTAATTATTTTTGACATTATTTAAATAAACTTTCCCCACACTTTATTTGTTCAAGTTGGTATCATAAAATAGGTGATTGATCAATTATGAATTCCAACAAAATTATAATCCAACCGATCTTCACAGCATAATTTCTACATCCAGTGGGTGTTTATAGGACAGTAGCTTGGATCAATTTACCTACTGTTTAATATATATATATATATATATATATAAATTTGTATTATAGTTGCCATAGAGCTTTAAAGAAATTCACCTTTACCCCTAGGTTCTCCATTTACTTACCTGAAATGAGAAAGATATTTATCTCTAATATTTACTAGAGAGAAAATAGTCGTGTATAGGGGAGAGTGGGAGTGAAAACTGAAACAGTAGAGTAGAAGAGTAAGTGTGATAAAAATTTAAAAAAAAAATGTATCACAAAACAAGTAAATAGTATGAGATTGATGAGACTTGTATATGAAATGTTGGTTTTTTAAAGAATGTTTTCTAATTTTGAAATGAATTCCATAAATGTTGATTTTTATTTTAATAAATAATAAAAAAGAGAATGAAAACTTCTTAATTAAATTTTAATCAACCGGCAGGATTTTACGTGTTTTTATTGTACTCTTGAAAATTTTATAAGCGCCTATTCAATAAACGATATTAGTTAAAATAATTGAATTAATTAGTGTTGACCGTTTTACTATCACATCAACCTAACTACTATAGATTTCAAAATAATTTTTAAATTGTCAATGTTTTATGAAATATTTTTAAAGTAGGGAAAAATATTGATAAAAATAATCCTCAATAGGCAACCCAAAGCAAGATTTCTTATCCCTATCAGATGGTACGTGGACTTCTCTTATAGGCTGGATATAAAGTAAGCAAACTGTCCCTTGTGAAGCAGCTCCACATAAAGGATGAAAGGGGGAGAAAGAATCAAGCAGCTTGTGGATCATAGACTGCCAACTGTGAAGCCTCTCCATCGTGAAAAAAATCTTCCCCATTCATTTTCTCCAATGAGAATTCAGAGAAAGATATCTTCAGGATAAGGACCTTATTCCCTTCTCCATCTATAAAACAAATCCCAATTACAATCTATCAATTCACTCTTCTCTCTTATTACAAAACAGCTTCCTTCTAACATCTTACAAAAATGGCCGCTTCATCTATGGCTCTGTCTTCCCCTTCTCTAGCTGGCAAAGCTGTCAAGTTGGCACCCTCTGCCTCTGACCTTCTCGGTGAAGGCCGTGTCACTATGAGAAAAACATCAGCCAAACCCAAGCCCGTCTCATCCGGAAGCCCGTGGTACGGCCCTGACCGCGTTAAGTATTTAGGTCCATTCTCTGGTGAATCTCCATCTTATCTAACTGGAGAATTCCCTGGTGACTACGGTTGGGACACCGCCGGACTCTCGGCCGATCCCGAGACTTTCGCTAAAAACCGTGAGCTCGAAGTAATCCACTCAAGATGGGCAATGCTTGGAGCTTTGGGTTGTGTTTTCCCAGAACTTCTATCACGTAATGGAGTCAAGTTTGGTGAAGCTGTGTGGTTCAAAGCTGGATCACAAATATTCAGTGAGGGTGGACTTGACTATTTGGGCAACCCAAGCCTAGTCCATGCTCAAAGCATTTTAGCCATATGGGCTTCTCAAGTTGTGTTGATGGGTGCAGTTGAAGGTTATAGAATTGCTGGTGGGCCTCTTGGTGAAATAACTGACCCAATCTACCCGGGTGGAAGTTTCGATCCATTGGGCCTTGCTGATGACCCAGAAGCGTTTGCTGAGCTTAAGGTAAAGGAGCTAAAGAATGGAAGATTGGCAATGTTTTCGATGTTTGGATTCTTTGTTCAAGCAATAGTAACTGGAAAGGGACCTTTGGAGAATTTGGCAGACCATTTGGCCGATCCAGTAAACAACAATGCGTGGGCTTATGCCACAAACTTTGTCCCCGGAAAGTGAGGAGTGTTAGGAAGATTGCAAAAATGTATTGAAAATATTTGAGAATGAATGCAATTGGATTTTTTAAACTTTTTTTTTTTGATCTGATATTCAGTACCTTTCATAAATCTATTAGCCTTTCATTATTTTTAAAAATGATGACAATTTTATACTTTGTTGATTTTTTAAGTGTGCGGTTTAAATTTCCTAAAAATGATTTAAAAATATTTTGAATTGCTCAAAACGCAGGTAAAAAAATGCAAATGCCCCAAAAAACTAATTAGAGAAAAACCAAGATAGGAAAAAGGTGGAAGGAGATAACGATTAAACTATACAAGTACTATTAAGAAACTCAAGTAAAATATGGGATATTTGGTAGAAGGGTAAGGGTAAGGGTAAGGGTAAGGGTAGGGTAGGGTAGGGTAGGGTAGGGTAGGGTTGGGTTGGTTGGGGTGGACTTCATTAACTACCCTATGTTTGTTAATGAAGCTCATTCTCCTACACATCCAAACACAGACTAATTAAACTCAAGCTTCACAATCTTAGACTATCAAAAGTAAAACTCACCCCAACCTAATCGTTCTACCAAACATCCCCTAAAGATTTTTAAACCTCAAGAGTTAAAAAGTAAGGGTGAATAATGGGTTTTTTTTTTTTTTTTTATACAATTGGAAGTGTATTGAACCAAATTGACGAATATGAAAAATCAAACCAAATGGTTTTACATTTTTTTTCTTTAGATATCCTTAACTACTATATTTACATAATAATTATATTAAAGTAAAACAAAATTCCAAAATTAACTTCCCAAAAGATTAAGGCTAATTTCAATTCATTTGAAATTCCAATATAACAAATTATAAATACAAACATGATAACGTTGATGAAACTTTATTATAATTATACTAATATATCAAATATAAGGTTGAAAATTTTTCACTATTTTTTCATTTGATTGTTTTAATTAATATTTAAAATTTTATATTTGTTTATATCGATTTGGATCACTCTAGTTGAACCGAACCAAACACTATTAATTTATTTGGATGCACATATCCTAAAAAAACGGAACCAAATTAGTTTGGTAGGGTTTGTTAATTTGAACGTTCAATTTGATTTGGATTTCTTCACCTCTATTAAATTGATATTAACTACAAACCCTAAGAACTAAAGGTGTAATTTCTATTTATTTAAATATAAATTTAACTAACTTTAATTTAAATGCATTAAAAGATTAATAGATTTATAATTATTTTGGACATGTTACTTAACTAAATTCTTCACTCCCTCCATTTGTATGGGTAAATATGATTTAAAAAAGGGTAAAATGCACCAATGACCCCTGCACTTTCAGACTTTTTTATTTTTCACCCCTGCACTTTCAATTTGGTTTTTTTCACCCCTGCACTTTCAAAAGTCCAACTTCCATCCAATTAAAGTGTTAAATTTAACAGATTCTATTATTTTATTATTTGCTCATGTGAAATGACATTTTTACTCCAACTTAATTATATTATACTTACATCCCTTTAACTCTAATAAATAAACTCAACCCTAATAAAATGATTTCCACCAAGAAAGCCCCAAATCTCTTTTCGATTCAAATTGTTCCTACCATCTCCAAAATCTGCACTTCGCTGCATTTTCTCTTTTTCAAATCATTGTATCTGAAAAAAAAAAACATGATTCAGTTACATATTTGAGTTCCTAAAAATAATTCTCCAATTCCCTCATGATCTTTTTACATTCAATAAAATTTAATACAATTTTTTCGACTAACATTAACTCTTCTTGTGATCCCTACCATTCCATATAAACCCAAAAAAAAAAATCTATCTCACTGCTCCTGATATGATTTAGAAAGAGAGGAAAAAAAAAGAAGATTCAATGAAAATTAATCTCATATTTATTTAGTTAAGAAAGAAAGAAAAAGAATCCTTGTTAAAGATAGTCCATTTATCAAATTTCCGAATTAAAGTTCATCCGAAATTCCGGATAGTTCAAATTTACACCTCATCAGAATCAATCACCGGAAATAACCATTTGACGATTATTTCTCTACTCTAGATCTTCTATATTTTGGGGAAAATCGTTTTATCAGTACTTAAAGTTCTCAAGCTAATTACAGTGTCATGTCTGTGATGGAGAAGGCAATTTGTTAATAAAGTTGAGTGATTTTGTCTTATGATTTTCTTTAATTTTTAGTTTTTTTGCTGCTTATCAGTAAAGAACGAGGTAGACAACGTTGGAATGAAGGAAAGTGCAGATTTTAGAGATGGAGGGAACTGAATCGAAAAGAGATATGGAGAACTTTAATTAAGTTGGGGTAAAAATGTCATTTAACATGAGAAAATAATAAAATAATTGAATCTGTTAAATTTAACACTTTAATTGGATGGAAGTTGGACTTTTGAAAGTGCAGGGGTGAAAAAAACCAAATTGAAAATGCAAGGGTGTAAAATAAAAAAGTCCGAAAGTGCAGGGGTCATTGGTGCATTTTATCCTTTAAAAAAAGGTGTTTAAAATGGTTATTTTTTAAAAATGAATGATGCAAAAATTGAACCGGTTAATTTAGTAAAAATAAATAAATCAAACGAAACCAACAAAAACCTCCAACTTCTAGAGGTTGAGAATTCCATCAAAATGTTAATTCAATCAACGTTCACACCATGGGTTCTACCACCAATAATTGCTCTTAGTAACTAACTTGGATCAATTTACCAACTATTTTTTTTAACAAAGATAAACTTTCATAAAAATAAAAACAAATTACAATTAGAGTCAAAAGCCTTCTTTTAGCAAGATTATGAGCTTCAAAATTAAACTCTCCTAATAAAAGAAAAGACAACAAGATCAAAGCAAACACTAAGATGTTTGACATAATCTAAAATACAAATGAAATTTGAGGGGCAAATAGAAGCACCCATAAAAATATCAATTGCATGTTTGGCATCCAAGAAAATTGTAATCTTTTTTAATCCGCAAGTTTTGGCATTATCCATGGCAGCTAAGATACATCTTCCATCAACATGGAGAGCGCTATGGCATACCAGCCAATCTAGTAGAGGAAGATAGTGTTTTATCCATCAAAGTAAAAGTCCAATCAAATTCCAGGCAGCATCATAATGAATGAAAAAACCATCAAAAACCTCTTCTACTGTCTTCAAAAAGAAACCCAAAGGTTGTGGCATCAAAGAATCAGATGAATAAAACTCCAGGAAATCCAACTTTAAGAATGTTAGCATCACAACCCCTAAAAGATTTTTCATTTCCCATTTTCCATAGCCTCCAAGCTCTGGTTATAAAGAAATCAAGCATAGTTCTATCACCAGATTCATCGATAAGCAAATAAAATACTTATTTATTATTTACTGTAATAAATAATAAGACGAGTTAAGGTGGTTAAAATTGATGAAGCTACTTATTTGTTATTAATTATAAATACTTATGATATTAGGGGTATGAATAATTTTCAATACAATTGAGAGTATGGAAAATTATCACCTCAAATCTAAACATGAAACTATCACCACAAACCATAGTAAACATTTTTGTCCTTATCAGAAGCTCCAACAATATCGGAGATAAGTGTACGTGGACTTTTCCTATTGGCTTAGATAATTTCCAAACACAGTGAAGTTGGCTCCACATGCTACACTGCAAGGCTGAGAAAGAATTCCTAACCAATTTGTGGAGCACAGATTGCCAACTCCATTGCTGTCCATCAAATTTACAATAAAATCTTCAAATTTCATTTCCACCAATGAGAGAACAGATAGAGATATCATCAGATAATGACCTTAAAATTTTTATTTTCCTTTTCTATCTATAAAACAAACCCCAATTACATTACTACCACATCACTGATCTTCCCTTGATACAAAAAAAAAAAGTCTTCTCTTCCTTTCACCAATGGCTGCTTCATCAATGGCTCTATCTTCCCCTTCTTTTGCTGGCCAAGCCATCAAATTGGCGCCCGCCGCTTCCGACCTCCTCGGTGAAGGCCGTGTCACTATGAGAAAAACATCCGCCAAACCCAAGCCCGTCTCATCCGGAAGCCCATGGTACGGCCCTGACCGCGTTAAATACTTGGGCCCATTCTCTGGTGAATCTCCATCCTACCTAACTGGAGAATTCCCCGGTGATTACGGCTGGGACACCGCCGGGCTCTCGGCCGATCCCGAGACTTTCGCTAAAAACCGTGAACTCGAAGTAATCCACTCAAGATGGGCAATGCTTGGAGCTTTGGGTTGTGTTTTCCCAGAGCTTCTATCACGTAATGGAGTCAAGTTTGGTGAAGCTGTGTGGTTCAAAGCTGGATCTCAAATATTCAGTGAGGGTGGACTTGACTATTTGGGCAACCCAAGCCTAGTCCATGCTCAAAGCATTTTAGCCATATGGGCTTCTCAAGTTGTGTTGATGGGTGCAGTTGAAGGTTACAGAATTGCTGGTGGACCTCTTGGTGAAATCACTGACCCAATTTACCCAGGTGGAAGTTTTGATCCATTGGGCCTTGCTGATGATCCAGAAGCGTTTGCTGAGCTTAAGGTAAAGGAGCTAAAGAATGGAAGATTGGCAATGTTTTCGATGTTTGGATTCTTTGTTCAAGCAATAGTAACTGGAAAGGGACCTTTGGAGAATTTGGCAGACCATTTGGCAGATCCCGTAAACAACAATGCATGGGCTTATGCCACAAACTTTGTTCCCGGAAAGTGAGGAGAGTTAGTGAGATTGCAAAAATGTATTGAAAATATTTGAGTGTGAATGCAGTTGAATTTCGAGACTTTTCTTTTTGTCAATTTGATATAAGGTAGGATAGGGTCTATAAAACTAATAATGTCACATTGATAATGAAGATCCTATATTTTATTGATATGATGAAATATCAAATGAAAACGTTATAAGCAAAACAAGTTTTGGATATAAGATAAACTTAGAATAGAGAAAAGAAGTTAATATGGAGAATATAAGATGATCAAAAGGGTATTAGAGTTCTTTCATATGGAGTATTTAAAGTTTTTAATAAAGAGAGTTATCCATACGAAAAATCGAAGAGAGAGACAAGGGAGTAAAAATATTAATTATATGTCATTTCATTTAAAATGGAAATGTCAATGGTCTAATCACATAATTAACTGTCACTGATGAACATATTTTTGAGATCATTTAGTATTATTTCTTAAACTTTAGAGATTAAGAGTGTTTGTTTTCGGGTTTGTATGAGATTGAGATGTCTAGGGATGAGATGCATGGAGACGAGATGTCCGGAGGGAAATTACTATGTTTGGTTTTGGATGGGGATATGAATAATAAAATTATAATATATAAAATTAAATTTGTCCCTCCTCCTCTCTTATCGCTCGTCTATTTCATAGGGTTGATGAGAATCCCATGTATTTTGAAGGGGATTTAATGGGGATCTCCCCTTCCTTATTATCAAAACAAACATCGGGATGAGGATAAAATTACTATAGGGTTTAGATCCCCAACTCCAAACACTTGAAACAAACACCCCTTAAATAGTAGAGATAAACAATGGTTTTGTTTGGTTAAATTTACATAATAATTATATGATAAGTCATATTAAATCTAAAAATAAACTTTAAAAAAGAGTAAGACTAATTTCAAAATTCATATAAAACAACAAAATACAAATACGGACACAATAAAGTTCATATAAGTTTGTTATAATTATATAAACATAATAAATAAGATTGAAGATTTTTCCTATGCATTTCATTTGATTAAGTTTTAATACATATATGATATATATTAGATTCATTTTGGAGGAAGTATAAAAAATTATTCAACTGAGCTAAACTATATTATTAATTTGTTTCGATCAGATTGGACGCACATAGCATAAAAAATCGAATAAAACTAGTTTGGTTGAGTTAGATTGATCGATTTGTTTAGAATTTGTCCACCCCTAATTAAATAGACATAAAATCCAAACCTCAACGACTAAGTTGTTATTTTTAACTTGTTTAATTATAATGAATTTAATTAAAATTCATTAAGGGGTCGTTTTTTTACAGGGGACTAGACGTCTGACATCTTTAGATCATGTTAAACTAAAAATAATACCGCATCAGAAGATACCTAACATTCTAGGATGCCCCCTTTTAAACCATTTTGATTCCTATCTATATAGGTAGATTTGGAAAGTGGCACCCATTTGGCATTAGTAAATTACTTTTTTACCCCTAATTATTAATCACGCCCATTATTCACTCTCTAAAAAAAATATCACAAATTTAATAAACTTGATGAAGTTCTTCTCTCATATTGAGAGTTTTTATTTTATTTTTTGTAACTTTTGTTTTATGATAAAAAAATTAATAATATTTTAAAAATATTTATATTTGTTTTTTCAACTGTTTAGGTTATGAATATGAAAATTGTGGAAGATAAATTTTTTAAATTGAAAGAAGAAACTTTAAAATCAATTATATGAAATTAATTCATTAATTACATCAAGAATATGATTGGAAAAAAAAAAACATAATTTTTTCACCCAAAAATTTAATGTAAAATAAACACAGTAAATGAAAATATCGGGCTTCTAAGAATGCCATGTATCTAAAAAAAAACCTAAAAGATAAACTGATTATAATTATTTTGAACACATTATTTAACTAAATATTTCACTGGCACCATTTGAATGGATAAATATGATATTTTTAGGTTTTTATAACCGATTGATTTGGAAAAGATAAAAAATAAAAAACAAACTGAACCAAACTTACGAACACATAACTTCTCGAGGCTGAGAATTCCATCAAGATGTTAATTCAATCGAAATTGTACTCTAATTTTTACATACAATTTTGTAATAATTTCTGATGCAATCGCCATCGATCTATCAAGAAAACAACTCAATTACCCATCAACGGTAAAACACAAAGCAACAAAAAAAAATTTATATCCTAACTGAAGAAATTGCAACGATATCTAATATATGGGTACGTGGACTTCTCCTATAGGCTTAGATACAGCCACAGTGAAATTGCAAGGCTGAGAATGAATCAAACTTAATTTCCACCAATGAGAAAACAGATTGAGATATCATCAGGATAAAGACCTTATTCCCTTTTCTATCTATAAAAACAAGTCTCAATTTCATTCAAAAAACAAAACAAAGCTTCCTTCTAACTTTTAACAAAATGGCAGCTTCATCAATGGCTCTTTCTTCCCCTTCTCTTGCTGGCAAAGCTGTCAAATTGGCGCCCGCCGCCTCCGACCTTCTCGGTGAAGGCCGTGTCACTATGAGAAAAACATCCGCCAAACCCAAGCCCGTCTCATCCGGAAGCCCGTGGTACGGCCCTGACCGTGTTAAGTACTTGGGTCCATTCTCTGGTGAATCTCCATCTTATCTTACTGGAGAATTCCCCGGTGACTACGGCTGGGACACTGCCGGACTCTCAGCCGATCCCGAGACTTTCGCTAAAAACCGTGAACTCGAAGTAATCCACTCAAGATGGGCAATGCTTGGAGCTTTGGGTTGTGTTTTCCCAGAACTTCTATCACGTAATGGAGTCAAGTTTGGTGAAGCTGTGTGGTTCAAAGCTGGTTCTCAAATATTCAGTGAGGGTGGACTTGACTATTTGGGAAACCCAAGCCTAGTCCATGCTCAAAGCATTTTAGCCATATGGGCTTCTCAAGTTGTGTTAATGGGTGCAGTTGAAGGTTATAGAATTGCTGGTGGGCCTCTTGGTGAGATCACTGACCCAATTTACCCGGGTGGAAGTTTTGACCCATTAGGCCTTGCTGATGACCCAGAAGCTTTTGCTGAGCTTAAGGTAAAGGAGCTCAAAAATGGAAGATTGGCTATGTTTTCAATGTTTGGATTCTTTGTTCAAGCGATTGTTACTGGAAAGGGACCTTTGGAGAATTTGGCTGACCACTTGGCTGATCCCGTGAACAACAATGCATGGGCTTATGCTACAAACTTTGTCCCTGGAAAGTGAAGAGTGTTGTTAGTGAGATGAAATGTAATTGAATTTATCTTCTCATTCTTATCTTTACTTTAAAATTGCCCACAAACGTAATTCAAAAATGCCAAATGGAATTCATCTTATCTGTGTCAAAAATCAATAAGGACAACTTTTAAAAACAGAGGATGAGCAACAAAAAGATCAAAGTCATACACACACCCCCCGTCTAAATTAACAGTTTCTACCAATCTTACAAGCCGATTTAAAAAAAAAAAAAAAAAAAACCTTTAGAGAAATCAATAAACAGTGGAAGAAGAAAATTTAATATAGAATATTAATATTGTATGGATCAAAACTGACGTTCATAATCAATGAAAATAGACCATCCTGAAAATGGAAAAGGTCGAGGTCGAGGTCAATGTCATCCCCGGTCCATTTCCTCTAATCATTAGTGTTTTCATGAGAAGTAAAAGAAAATTTCCTCGCAGCCACATACATCAAGAAGAATATTGCATAAATCAAATACCAAAAAAAAAAATGTAGACATTACCTCAAATGTCAAACTATTTTTCAGGCTAGTATATATAGGCTATGAAACTATATGGAATTACTATCATTATAGTGAGATTACAAAAAGTGTAATTTATGACTATCTCAAGATTATATATCAAGACATTTTTTAGGATAAGGAATTCGATATTAAGGCATCCATTAGTCATGTTTACTAAATATCAAAGGCATCTTTTAGTCTAGTGGATTATATATCGAGGCTGATATTAATAGAGTTACTATATATCGAGGCATTTGATAGGCAATGGACTATATATATCGAGGAATCAATTAGTCAGGTGAACTATATATCGAGACATCTAATGAGGCAAGGCGTGTGATATTCCAATGGACTATATATTGAGGCAATTGACAAGTCCAATAGACTATGTATCATTGCATTTAAGAGTCCAATGGACTATAAACTGAGGCATCTTGTAGTTCAATGGACTATATGTCAAGCCACGGTAAAGTCATGTGGTCTATATATCGAGATATCTGATAATCACGTGGATTATGTATCAAGGCACCATATAGTCTAGCGGACTCGATATCATCAAGCCTCTATTAGGATATTAATTAAACTATTAACATTTCAATGAATTTAATGTTAAATAACTATTAAACAGCCATCTCTCGAAGAATGAAAATAAGAAGATACCCATGGGTTCATCCTCCCGAGAGAAAAAGTTCAAATCCCCCATAAAGATAATTGTTTCATATGATGATCATACTAACCGCAACAAAATTGCATAAATAATAATTCGCATAACTCCTTCCCAGATTCATATGTATACAGGATGCACAAACAAAGGCATAATATAAAAATATAGAGTCGGCTAAAGTTTAACAAAACAAAAAAATAGCTGTAAAACTAATCCCATTAATTCAATTAAAAAAATGACAACGTCTGCAAACATAATCAACAATGTCGTATGGTAATCTCGCTTGGAGTAAACGCATGTTCGCATCAGATAGAGCAATATAAGAAGTTGAAGTTCTAACTGATTAGAACAGAATTGAATTCCTCCCGTCGCAATAACTTAACACCGATTCTCAGAAGGCAGCAATGGACAAAGAACTAGTGTAAGTTCGGTAGGTCCACTGTATAGCCTCGACACAATAAAACACAGCTGATAGCCTAGTAGCTTCTGCCCCAATAGGTCCACTTTTTAGCAGGCTTCCCAGAAGCAAAACATTTGGTACCTGAGCACAAACATCAAGGTAACTCAAGGAATAATGAACACATTCAAGTTATCAATAAATTCCCAGGCTTTCACAAGTAGGTTTAAGTTCTTAAATATTAAAAAATCAAAGGAATACAGCAATGATCAGAAATTCAGTACCTTCTGGTAGTAATGGCTGCTCAAATGGTGAACATAACGTTTTAGCTGCTCCCATCTCACCCTTGGTCCTTGTTTTCACGTCCTTCTCAACTTCCTGCAGATGAACAAACATATGAAATAACCTTTAAAAAAATACAACCGTCAACAAACATTCCAAAAATAAAATTTTCGTAAAAAACTTATACCATTTTCAACGCTTAACTAGTAAAAACTTCATAGGAACTAAAACGAAAATGATATTTTTGGGCACCAACATATCTGTGCAAATAGAACCCCCACGGGCAGTAAAATAAAGATTAAATTTGCCCACATGAGAGTGTGGCAGGTGGCATTACTTGGAGAAGCAACCAGAGATCAAACTAATTTCAGTTTAAAATTTAAAGGAAAAATAATCAAATGATGCATGTGATGTGACCCCAATTCTATTGAGACCATTGTAATGGGAAAAAACATTTTATACCTGCACTAAACAAAACAAGCACCAAAAACATTCAAGCTACAAAAAAAATCTCCACATACAACACCAACAGAGGCGGCATAGTTGGATATTAGATTCCAGAAGCTAAAAGTGAATAGAGCAACATTTTTATAAGCAGTCAGAACCAAAGTTATACCTCTTCATCACACCATGGAGCTAAAATCATTTTCTTCTGACCGAGTGCTTCAGCAAACTCATCCCAAGTACTAATAACCTGAATAAATGCATCTCGTCTTTCTTTTGCCTTATCAAATAGATTTTGTTGGATATTTGCCAGCAATTCTTTCACTTGTTCAACCAATGTGGCCCTAGATATGTCCTTTTTTTCTGAATTATCACGGCGAACAGCACGCACCTTCAAATAAAATACACATCATAGCAACACATCAACACAAATCAGCAAATAAACAAAGTGTGGCCAGGAGAAAACAGTATCTCAGAAAACAGGGAAAAAACGTAAGAGGTGGAAAATAGTGCCAAGTTAAGAATCCACGATTAGTAACCTGATTGTTTGCCAAGTCTTTAGGTCCTATTTCAATCCTTAGAGGAACACCTTTCATTTCCCAATGAGAATACTTCCATCCAGGAGAATAATTATCCCTAGAGTCTACCTCTGCACGAATTCCTGCTTCAGACAATATATCCAAGGTGGCAGAACATGCGTCAAAAATTCCTTGAGTATCTGCATCTTTGTAAGGAACAGGAACTATGATAACTTGAACGGATGCAATTTTAGGAGGCAGCACCAATCCCTTGTCGTCTCCGTGAACCATAACCATCACACCAATCTGCATACAATTTGGAAAAGCTATAAAAGAAAAGAAGAAAAAACTAAATGGATTGACCATATTCATAGAAGGAAATATACTTTCTGTTCACAAGCAGAGAAAACAATTTTGATGAGTTATACTAAAGACAAATGCAAGTATCAGAAGACTACCGTTCTAGTACTATAGGCCCATGAATTCTGCCAGACCATAGCTTTCTCCCCTTTTTCATTCTCAAAGTTAATTTCAAACATTTTTGCAAAATTTTGACCCAAACAATGTGAGGTTGCACCCTGAACTCCACGACCAGTGTTTGGGATAAATGCCTACATATTACAAGAGAAGAAATGATTTTAAGAAAAGAAGACAAGCAAATATTCACTATCCACTTTACATTAATCAACCTATACCTCAACGCTTGTGGTGTAAAGACCACCAGCAAACTTCTCCAACTCACTCTTCTTGCCCTTGATAACAGGAATTGCCAGGTATTCTTCATATATGCGCCTATACAGTTCCAATATCTCCAAAACCTGAAACAAAAGCAGCCTTAAACAGTGACCACAGTTATAAGAAAGAAATGCATTTTCAGTAGTTATTCCTAGTCTCCCTACCCCCGGATGTATTTGATAGAATAAATGATGGAAGGTTTCCATAAAAAAAAAGTATCTCAGAGGCATAATGTTCATAGTTAGCAAGTGAAAAAAAAAAACCCCTTCAAAATATATTGTTAAAACCAAACTAATTGATGAGGAACAATGGGGATAAGATAGAAGAGGAAAAAGAAAAAAATGGCACCCAAAAAGACTAAACAACAAGACTCAAAAGTTAAAATAAAATTCATTACTAATATCCAATCAAGTTTCAAACTACGGCATCCTCGCAGTTTTCCAATAAAATGCAAAATCTAAAATTACATGAGGTAGACTCAAAAGTTTTGATAAAAAAATGAAGGCTTCTCTTTGTTATATTCGTGAGTGTCCAGGCCAGCTTGCGCGCACCTAAACTAATCTCACGAACAATTACACAACCCTACAACACTTGAAGTTAAGAAACTCATATGATAATATCCTAGGTAGGTGTGGCCACAAATGGTTTGAACCAATGACCTCAAGGCTTAAAGAAAAGCCCTTTGACAACTGGCGAACCCATGGTCGGTTAGACTAAAAATTAATTTTTAAACACAATTTTTAAAAGATTCGCCCAACCATACCAAAGAGATTCACCAAACTTGAACCATCATTGACATTACTAATCTACCGTAGAAAAATTTGAAGCCTCCACTCTAAGCACTAATCCTAATGAAATTTGACAGTTTCATTTCATCATTGGTCACTTGAAAAATGAAAAGTAGAGCCTAGAGCTCCATCAACATCAACATCTACAAGCAACCATGACAAAGACATTGTTCTAAGTAGAAATTCAATGTTCTGAGTCTGGTACCTCTGTGTCTGCTTCATCCTTGGTAGCAAAAGCAGTATGCCCTTCCTGCCAGAGGAACTCTCTACTCCTGCAGTCATCATTTCATCTAACGTTAGTATATTACGTTAAGATACTTTATTAATGAAGTTTGTTAAAACTTGCAAGTGTCCAAGAAGATCATACTGATTTCTGCAATTGATACATGTCATATTATGGAACATTGAACAAACATTTTTTTTTTGAATACTAAACATTTCATTGATAAATGAAAAGAAGATACAAAAAGAAGCCACCCCGGAATTACAAGAAATTTTTCCAGTTGGGGGCAATAAGAGCAATGTTTTAAAAGTCTTAAGGCGGCCTCGAGGCGTTTTCTCATGAAGAGGCGAGGCGTAAGCCTCAAGGCGGTATGAGGCGTAAGCCTCATTTTACATAGAAAAATAATTTATAAAAATAAAAAAATGTAAAAGCTTACCCTAATAACATCATAATACTTATATAAAATACTGTCCAATATAGTTTTAAGTTTAAAATATTGAAAACAAAAAGATAATCTCAATACATAAACAAAATAATTAAACAAAATTTTTTAAATACAGAACATGTAATTTTATAGTAAGTTTTGTATCAACAAGCTAAACTCAGATATTAATAATTAAGAAAAAACATAGAAAAACTATTATAATAAAAAATAGTGATCAGAGTATTTAACTTTTTTTTTTAAAGTGACTTTAGTATTTAACTTCATAGAGATTGAACACCTGTCCTTTGACTAGTTACAAACACAGCCACGTAACAATTTTAGAACCTGCTATCACTCAGAGTCTCAGACATTAGCACTTAATGCTGTAAACAATATAAAATACAAGACTGACAGAAAACAAATAGAGAAATTGACTGATTTCAGAGAGGGGGAGAGAGCGCAATTGAATGAAGAAGAATATTGAAGTTCTTTTTTTTATAATTAGAAGATTGAAGTTTTGAATAATTAAGATATGAAGAAGAAGCTTTCTGGAGAAGAAAAATGATGGATAGGACTTGCAAGGGAAGATGCAGCAGCTTCCTGGTTCCAGGTGTTTCTTTTTAACCAAGAATTTTTTCTATTGAGGAATATTCTGGAATTTCGCAAGTTCAAGTCATTTACACTTAATGCACCAAGTTTTTATAAGGCGTACGCCTCCTTACGCCTCAGGACTTTCGCATCAAAAGCGTACGCCTCACTCGTCAGAGGCGTAAGCCTCTTTTTATTACTCAGAGGCGTACGACTTGAGGCAGAAAACTTCCGCCTCGCCTCAAGGCGCGCCTCGAGGCGTACGCCTCATACGATTTTTGAAACACTGAATAAGAGAAGGCGTGTATTCCATCAACAAACATTTAAACACCATACTATTAACAGGACTAATGTATTCCATCAACATAGAAAGGAAAAATAACAAATGAAAGTGTAGAGGCAGAAGTAATTGCCTAATAAATGGAGTGGGATGGCTGAATTCCCATCTCACAACATTGCACCACTGGTTAAGTTTCAAAGGCAAGTCACGATGACCTCTAATCCACTTAGAATAGTATGGATACATAACAGTCTCACTTGTAGGACGAATTGCAATGGGCACTTCCAACTCAGACTCCCCAGACTTTGTCACCCAAGCAACCTTCAATGTCAAGCACCAAATTGTCAGCACTAGATCATATATGCACCTTGAAGCTCAAACAATGTAAAAAATAACACTACAGGATAAGAAATGAAAAGAAATCTTAAAAAGAAACACATAAACTCATGAAAACTAAATAAGAAATGAAAATAAATCTAAAATATTGTCAATAACTAATTGTTTACACCAAAGCAATAATATACAAGAACAAGCTTAGAGTTGAGAGGTAAGAAACTGAGGATCTTGATCTAACATACAGAGAGAGAGATGCAGAGAATATCATGAAAATCGAGATGATAAACATAGGAAAACTGCATGATCACCATGCCAGAGAATATCATGTAAATGATAATTATATCTACAAGAAAAATATAACCATTAAAAAATTGAGATAGAGACAATCCTGTAATGATGCATAATTAAGAATAATAAAACGTCACCTCAGGAGCAAAACCTTCAATATGATCCTTCTCTTTTTGTAGAACTGTAGGAGATACAAAAAGCGGAAAATAGCAGTTCTTGATTTTCATTTTCTTAATTTCTGCATCAAAAAATACCTACACAAATGATGATGTCAAATCATAATTAGCATCAGAAGGGCAGTTTCCAAACGGCAAAAACGAATTATAAAAGGCCATTGTGAAAATAACAGGCAGTATTATGATGTGGAGCAAAGAAAAATTGGTCATAGAAAAGAGTAAGAGTCTTACTTGCATAACCTCCCAGATAGACATTGCCCAGGGCCTGAGTATATAGCAGCCAGAGATATCATAATACTCAATCATTTCTCCACTGACAACGACCTATAGAAACTAGAAAAAGAATCATTCAAATCATTGAAAAGAAAAGATCATGAGGGAAATACCAAAATAGCATATATATTGATTCTATTTATTGAAGAATTGAATTACTGCCCGTTTGGGATAACTTATGAAAGTGTCTAAAAGTGTTTTTTAATGGTAATCAAAAACACTTTCTTTATTCAAAAACACTTTTAAACACTTTCAAAAACTATCCCAACCAGGCAATTAATAATATTAGCTAATCCAAATGAGTTAAAAGTGAAATAGAAGGTAGAGAAACAGCACCTCGGAATACCACTCTCCAAAGTTATCATCCTTCTTATTGGTAAGACCTAAACCAGTCTCTTTCTTCACCTCCTTCTTTTTACCGCCTGAAAATGAAATTGGAATTACAATTACAATTACAATTACAATGACAATTACAATGACAAGCCAATCGTATTAATAAAAGGAATGTAGCAATAATAACCTGATTTAGAGGACTGAGCAGGCTTAGAGCCACCCATAATGTTAACCTGAAAAAATTCATTCGTAGACAGACAAAAAGACAATACAATCAGATGCAATGAAAGGAATAATCAGCGAAACCTTAAAATGACAAAGCCAGAAAAAGATATACAATCAAGAAGACAGAAGAACTGAACTGATTTGTTCAATAAATCACAAACTAGTGTAGCTAAAGAGTTCCGCACTGACTGAATTGAATTATTATAGTATACGTACAATGTTATGAAATCAAAGAATTTAAACAGAAATGAAAGATCGACCTCGATGAGGACTCCGCGACGGCGATGTGATGGAGATGGTAGAAATGGGAGGCGGCGTCTGCGAGAGAGAGTGGCTGAGAAAAACAAGGAAAGAAAAACATTGTGTTTGACCTAATTTAAAAAAGGTCAGAATTAAAAAAAATGAATATAATACCTCGGTTCGGTTTATTCGGTTAAACCGAACCACCGAATCGAGAAAAACCGAAAATCTTCGGTTTTATAAAAAATTAGAACCAGATCAAACCCTCATATCTGGCAAAAATATCGTCCAGTCCGGCCTGGATAGTGATTTTTGACGTTCAGAACTGACATATCTCACAAGTTTGAAGCTTCGAGTCTTTCCTTCTCCCAATTTGATGTAATATCTCAACAAAAAAATGTTAAAATGAGCTATAATATTTACAAATATATTAACTTCAAAAAATATTTACAAAAATGTTAGAATTTTAGTGGTTTGGCTACTGTTCATACTAAAATGTCATAAATACCTTTATCTCATACAAGTATACTATAATATATCTTAATATATCAGTGATTGATTATCACTCATTTACCATGAATATACTAAGATATATTATCACTAAGTTTATAATTAAAATTTCACATAAATAAAGGTCAGATGGAACTAGGGGTGTAAATCAACAAAGTTCACGGTCCCGACCAACGTTTCCCAGTTGAATTGCTGATTTACACAATAGGTATAAAATAGTGAACATATAATACGAACTATAGTCACAAAACTTACATTACATATATAAACTTATTCACACTTGGAAAGAACAACAGTTTTACACAACAAGTATAAAGCTATATTTTAATCACGTGTGAATCTTAATTAAGTTCATACAATGACTAAAATTTAATTAAAATTCTCTTAAAAATTAGTATATTATATAATTTTTTTACAATTATTAGGGATTAAATCGTGTTAAAATGATTTTGGAAGATTCAACCTTTCATATTAAATTTTATGAAAGCTTAACAAAAAATCTCATCATATATATTGATTATAAAACCCAAATGAAAATAAGGGTTCTAGGGTATTTTTAAGCTTGAAAGTTAAATTTAACAAAATTAAATTTGTCTGCCATGAAAAATAGATTAAAATTAAAAGGCAAGAGGAAAAAACGTAGAAGATCCAAGGCCATAATCAATAATATCTTAATACGTTAGAACTTTATATAGAAAAATGGGCAGTTAAAGGACATCTACATCTCAACTTTACAACCCAAAACATGATCAGGGGGAAAAACAAAGCATAATAGATAGATTATCACATCATCATTAACACAACGAAAATGGATACATAATTCTTATTTTCTTTTTTTAAATCAATAAGATAGAAAAATTATTCTAACGACAGAAATTACAAAGTAATCCTTAAGACTATTAATAATAGTCTATATCCACTATTTTAATAATAATGGTATATGGCCACAAGAAATTTTGAAATTATATAATATAATTTAATTTAAGTTTGGACAAAAGTCTTAAATTGTTTTTCAAAAATGTTGGCTTGTAATATATGAGATTAAAGATAAAGGCTTCATATTATAAAAATTTAAATTAATTATGTAAACATATTATATATTTTTTTAATACTACTTTTATTGATTTTATAATAATTTTATAATTAATTAGAAGGTGGACATTAAAAGCTAAACAATGAATTAATAGTGGTTGAATTTTTTCAGAGCATAGTGGTCTAAAATATTTCTCCATATTAACTTATTTTAATTTTAAATATAATATATGGTAGAGAAAATTAGAGAGTGGATCTTAAAAACAAAACAATTATTTTGTAGTGGCATGTTTTGTGATTTAAAAAATTGATAAATGATATAGTGGCCTAAAAATGTTTCTCTAAATTAACTCCTTTTAATATAACTAGAATTCTAGCACGTGCGATGCACGTATAATTTTATTTTATAATAAAATGCATTTATCAATTATAATAATTAACAAAAATTGTATAAATAATTTAAAATTTAACACATTTTTAATATTATAATTTTATTTGGTCACAAAATTATCTTTATTATAATTGGCTACCTTAAAATATGAATCAAAATAAGAAAATGTAACATTTTCAATACTTTTTTTTTTTTTGGAGATTACATCAAAGTGGGGGAGAGGGGACTCGAACCTTCAACCTCAAGAGGGAGGGAGTATATGCCAAACCAATTGAGCTATGCTCATGTTGGCAACATTTTCAATACTTGAGTAGACATTATTTAAAAAAACACATTGATATATATATCATACATATTGTGACTTTTAAACTTCTTTTGATTTTGTATTTTTTTTTTCAAATACGATATTTGATTATTAAATTGGATGTTGATAGTTACTACAAAATAATTAGTTTTACGTTATTATACCTTGAAATGTATTTTTTTATAATCATTTTATTTTTACAGCTTTTACAATTCTAGCACATAAAATAAAATAAAATGAATTATTATTATTATGAAAACAAAAATTATAAAATATTAGAATCATTGTTGCTTTATTAGAAGAAAAACATGCAAAATCAATTATTGTAGATACAAAGTTCTATAACTCTAGTCTTCCATCGTGGGTGAAAATCTTGAGAAAGCTTTCATTGTAAAAACTTCATTGAAAATAATAATCAATATTACTAAACACACATATGAGTATTTAATTATCCAAGAAGAAATTTAAATTTTATAAACATTCTAAAATAATTGAATCACATAAATTTAAGAAGAAAATTAATATATATAAAATGAATGGGGTAAATATCGTTTCTAGTGAAGGGATGATTTACTAAATTAGCGGAATTTATTTAGTAACACAAATTAACACTTAATTTAGGATCTATTAATATCATGCAATTTGTGATAAAGACATGTAGATTCATGCTAGTTTTTCGAAAATTAAAACTCTTTACTTACATTGAGTAAAATATGGAGAATCGGTTGGAGGTTTCTTTACAAGATCAAATCCTCAAAGAACACCAGGATCTTCTACGCTATATCCCGATCGATCAAACGAAATCCGATTGTGGGATCGAACTTTAGAAGAAATTGGGAAGAAGAAAAATATTTTCTTCCCAATTTTGAATAGGGAAAATCGGCACTCAGGGGGAGAGGAGGAAGAGAGAATTGAATTTCTAAGGAATTTAATTGTGTGATTTATGAATGACCCAACCCTCCTATTTATAGAAAAATAGGAATCCTAATCCCATTAGGATTAATCTATAGAGATAAATACAAAAAGAAAAAAGATTATCTCTTTCCTTTATCTTGCAATTTCGAAAATGCCATAGATAAATAGGAGATTATTTTATTTTCTTTATTTTATTTATCTTGGGTAAATAAATCTATATAATTATTATAGGATATAATTCAAATAATTATCTCCTACAAATTATCTATGAAGGCCAAAATTAATAATAAATAATTAATAAATCAAATTTATTTAATTAATTATTTTGGGCCAATTTCAATTGGGTTCATTAATCCAATTGGGCTTGAAACTCTCTCTTAAATTAATAAGTCCAACTTAATCAATTTATTTATTAATTACCATTTAAATAAAATATTTTATTTAAACAATTAATAATATTAATATTTTCTCCCGACTAAATATTATCAAATTATATTTAATTATTAATTTCCATTTAAATAATTTTCATTATTTAAATAATTAATAATAAATATTTTAATTATTAATTTCCATTAAATAAACTCATTATTTAATTAATAATTTTATTGATAACATTTTATTATTAATTAATTAATTATTAATTATTAATTCCGTTCAAATAAAATTTATTATTTAAACAATTAATAATTGTTAATTAATTTCAAATTATTAATTACCATTTAAATATACTCAATATTTAAATAATTAATAATATCTCATTATTAATTTCATGTTTAAATAAACTCATTATTTAAACAATTAATAATGTTCATATTAATTACCGTTTAAATATACTCAATATTTAAACAATTAATATTGCCTATTTTAAGTAATTCATTTTACTTAAAAATTTCCATTTCTTCTACTTGATTTCGCGACTACGATATTTGGGCTAGCATAGGGACCCGATGGACCTATAGATCATGGGCTTAATAATTAGTCAATTAAGTGATTAACACATAATCAGTTAATTACATATTATCTAACTATGAATGATTCCACTATAGATTCATAGTTGAACTCCCCTCACTATAGATGAGTTATGTCCATTTAGTTTATCATTATTTATATCGTGATATATCCTTCACGTGGAACCCTCATAATTACGAGACGGATAAATTTACCGTTTTGCCCCTGTAATTACCGCTTTATCCTTGTGTTCCATTGATTCTCCAATGAACTTTATCTTTAGTCGAACTAGAGATAATGTACTCGTGATCAATAGAAGTCGTGGCGCCACTTGTTCATGTCTCGAATCAAGACATCGAGGAGTTTCCTAAAGTTCCTAAAATGTTTAGGTATCGACCGATACCTGGTTAATTTATAGGAAAGTTATGAATTTCATCTCGTGAAAATGAGTTCCCAGCTACTTATCTAGTCATGTTCCCAAAACAGGAGTGTATTGAGCGTTTCTTACAGTCGCTTCTCAACCATGTGAATCAAAGAACATAACTCCACAAATAGGAGTCCGCATTTCACTCAGGATTGAGATCTATCACGGTTGATAAACTTAGTTTGATATTCGATTATTTCTCGTAAACGGTACTAAGGAGAAATTTGATCGAACATCGTGGTCCTGTCTTATACAATCAACATTGCATATGATACTTCCATTTCATGTCTCCCACATGAATGATCAGGATTTGATCATTTGTCTATAAACAAAATGCGAAGCTATCAACAGTGTTACCAGGATAAGGTTCCCAAACGTTATCCGTTTACTGTAGACACATTTAAGTTACTCATCTCGACTTTAATCCTCTCGTATGACTCACATACTAAGTCGTGATTTCATAAGAGTAACTTAGGGTTTACTATTTGAATGTTTGATATTTATATATTTCTATATATTCCTAATATCATTAATTGAATCAATCTAGATAATATAAAAAACTTATGTTTATTTATTTAATTTATTCTTAATAAATTATTATTATTAAATAATTACAAGTTCTAGGACACCATTCCTAACATCTAGAGCTCGAGCCAACCAAAGATATCAACTACAAACATCCAAAAGAATACAACTTGTGTAGTAATAATGATGATCGTGCAATAATAAGAATCAAACTTAAATATCAACTTTGTAAAACATCTAAAAGAAAAATTATTATTAAAAACATTAAATAAAAATAATTATTGGATAGATATTATGCCAATAGATTCGGGAGGAAATATCAATAAAGTAAAACATCTACAAAAAAAAAAACCACAAATTCGATTAAAAATTACATTAATTAAAAAAAAACAACAACAAAAACACATAAGAATACACAGTAGGAATAAAAGTCTAATCTTACACATACCCTGATAATTCTAACCATCTTCAAATTACCTTTTTCTAAATAAATCAGTTAAAATGTGGTGAGAAACCATACTGGTGTATTTTTTTCTAACATATAAATATTTAAAAGATCGAAATATTTTTTATTTGATTTTTCTATGGTTTATAAATCTTTTTCGAAATGATTTTATTAACATATTATTATGTTCTATTTAATATTTAAATTATTGTATAGTTTACTAATTTACATAATTATATGCCTTTTTATATAAGACGATTTTTTTAACATCTTTGTTTTTAAAATTTATACTACCAAATAAAAAATAAATTGTTTGTTCTATATACATATGTTAGTTAATTTTTGCATTTATAGATTATTTATTTCTAATTTTAATTAAAATTTAAGAAATTATATATTTTCTCTTTGATTTTTAAACTTTTAAATATTTTTAATTAAAAAAATTTAAATTTATTTTAAATATTATAAAATATTATACCATTACTACTTCAATAAATTATATTTTGTTGTAGTTGTTTTTTTTTAATCTTAACTGTTTTTTTAAACAATTTAAGTTTTTTTTAATATTTTTTAAAATTAAAGCACCGTCACCTTTATTAAATCATTTAATATTTGAATACTTAAATATAATTTATTTTTCATAAATTGGTGATAAATCTAAACAATAAATTCATTTTAATATCACATTCATTTTCATATGTTGTACTTGTTTTTTCAATTATTTTATAATTTGATGTTGTGAAAACAATAAAAAAACCAAGGAATTTATTTAATAAAATTGACAATTTCTTATTCAATGAAGAGAAATATTTTATTTATAAAAAAAAGAGAAATATTTTATTAAAATTATAAATAGTCATTTAATAGATAGTGGAGTATAAATAATAATAACATTTTTAGTAATTTGAAGGTTTTAAACGGGTATATATAATGACATGTTAGTAATTTTAAGATTTTAAAAGGGGTATAGTAGTTCAAAAAAGTTTCTTAAACATCACCACTTTTATATATTAAGGATAGAGATATGGTAAGTACTATACAAAATGATACATTTGAAAAGTAATCAATTTCATGAGTTGGCAGTTTGTGACAAAACCCTCTTTCCAGTTGAATTCCAATGTTACACAATACGTATGGAACAACCTATGACAACATTTACGCACTAAACTCACGGTACTTACAATACAAATAAAAACGTATTCACATCTGGAAAGGTATACTATATTTGTCATAATAATGATCATTTTATATAGCACGTATAAAATACTGTACATGTGGTACACAGGCACATTTTGTAATGTATACAAAATCAGAAGCCATATTGGGTCATTAACCTCGTTTTCGGGCGAATTCTGATTTTTCATAATACGTATAAAATATTGTACATTTAATACAAACTGAATTTAAAGTACAATTTAAAACTGAATTTAAAGTACAATTAATATCTTAGGTAGATGGTCACATATAGTTTGATTGTATAATCTCAAAGTTGTTCAATCATTAGGCTAACCTATAGTTGGTTAAAATCGGAAATTATAATATGTTTGGATTCTTATTTATATACAAATAAACAACGTGAATAAGATTCTCATTCTGATTGTAGGTAATTTAAAATAAATAACAATAAAAAAAACGTCTCTTCAATCTTAATTAATTTTCACTCCAATTTTGTACCATTCAGATTTGATCGGAACCAAATTCAAATCGAAATTTGAAATTATTACGTGAATATTATGAAAAACACTTTTAAAATTATCTTAAACGGGCACTAACGTGCAACACAACATTTTTTTATACTTAAGAAACTCCCATGATATCGAAGATAAGGATACGTGGATTCCTTCTATAAGCTAGATATAAAGCAGCAAGATTTCCTCAGCCAGAGAGTGGAGTTGCTCCACATGGAACACTGCAAGGCTGAGAAAGAATTAACCATTTAACAAGTTTGTGGATCACAAATTGCCAACTATAACGCTGTTAAAAAAAAAATCTTGCCATTTTATTCCTACCAATGAGAAAACAGATAGAGATATCATCAAGATAAGGACCTTATTCCCTTCTCTATCTATAAAAACAAATCCCCATTACATTCATTTTCACAATTCACTCTTCTCCCTTAATACCAAACCAGCTTCCTCCTTCTAACATCTTAGAAAAATGGCCGCTTCATCAATGGCTCTATCTTCCCCTTCTTTTGCTGGCCAAGCCGTCAAATTGGCGCCCGCCGCTTCCAACCTCTTCGGTGAAGGCCGTGTCACTATGAGAAAAACATCAGCCAAACCCAAGCCCGTCTCATCCGGAAGCCCGTGGTACGGCCCTGACCGCGTTAAGTATTTAGGTCCATTCTCTGGTGAATCTCCATCTTATCTAACTGGAGAATTCCCCGGTGACTACGGTTGGGACACCGCCGGACTCTCGGCCGATCCCGAGACTTTCGCTAAAAATCGTGAGCTCGAAGTCATCCACTCAAGATGGGCAATGCTTGGAGCTCTGGGTTGTGTTTTCCCAGAACTTCTATCACGCAATGGAGTCAAGTTTGGTGAGGCAGTGTGGTTCAAAGCTGGATCTCAAATATTCAGTGAGGGTGGACTTGACTATTTGGGAAACCCAAGCTTAGTCCATGCTCAAAGCATTTTAGCCATATGGGCTTCTCAAGTTGTGTTGATGGGTGCAGTTGAAGGTTATAGAATTGCTGGTGGGCCTCTTGGTGAAATAACTGACCCAATTTACCCAGGTGGAAGTTTCGATCCATTGGGCCTTGCTGATGACCCAGAAGCGTTTGCTGAGCTTAAGGTAAAGGAGCTAAAGAATGGAAGATTGGCAATGTTTTCGATGTTTGGATTTTTTGTTCAAGCAATAGTAACTGGAAAGGGACCTTTAGAGAATTTGGCAGACCATTTGGCTGATCCTGTAAACAATAATGCGTGGGCTTATGCCACAAACTTTGTCCCCGGAAAGTGAGGAGTGTTGTTAGTGAGATGAGATTTGTGGTTTGTTTTTCTAATACAGGAATGTGTTGAAAATATTTGTGAGGGAATGTAATTGAATTCTGGATTTCTTCTTCTTTTTGTGAATTTGATGTTTATCATTAACGACAGATGTGTAATGCAGATTATATTCATTTTGAGTTAAATTTATAGAATGTAGAAAAGTAAAAGTAAAACGTTATCAAATTGAGAAAAAAATTTCATCTACATACATTTATATATACTTGAGATATAAATCATAGCATAGTTTATGTACCTTTTTTTTTTAAACTCCTGCAGTTTTTTCTCGTTCATGAACTTTGAAAAATTAGAAAGAAAAAAAAGTGTTATTTTAAACAGAGAATTATTAAAATAGCATAAAAAATATAAATAATTACTTAAATAGCACAACTTAATTTTTATTTATCAGAATAGCATGTTGCTTCCATTTGAATGAATTTTAAAAAAAAGAATGTACAGTTGGCTTTTAATATTTACCAATATAATTTTTTTTTGGGCCAAATAAATATTTAATCATCAACTAAATGAGTTAATATGAATTAAAGAGCCGTTTTAGAACCATGTATAAAAACTAGGGGTGAACATGGGTGGGGTGGGGCATTATTGTGATGTAGATAGGGTTTTTTTATTTAATTGGAGTTGGGTTGCAAACGGGAATGTAAATGAGTTTTGAGGAAAAAACGCATGAGATTAAGATTAGAAGAAAGAGAACTAAAAAAAAATCTTGATCGAGGTCGGGGCCCGATGGGGTCAAATCTCATCACCCTGACCGGACCCGACCCTAATTACACACTTAAATGGGGTGGGGCAGGTTCACAGGGTAACGGAGTGCTTGTTCACCCCTAATAAAAACAGTTATATTTTTAAAATTCAAGAATTTTTTTTCTCTGCTGGAGACTTATTTGGGAGGATAGTTTAAAAAAAAAAAGTTTAAAAACAAAAAAATGAAAATTATATTTTTGTTGTTTTCTTTGTTATTTTATTATATCAGTTACTCTTATATAATAATTATCTTATTTTTTAAGTATACTTTAATTTAAAGATGTGATATTTTAGAGTTAATATGTAGAACAAATAAATAAAAACATATAAAAAAAGAGGAAAATGTAAAAAACACTCATGTGGTTTTGGTCAAATGTAAATACATCCCCTGTAGTTTAAAAATGAATATTTATACCCTATAGTTTCAAAATGGTGCAAATTGATCCCTCCCCATTCGTCAATTTTTTTTTTTTGTCATACTTTTTCGTTTTAACTCCGATTTGAATGATTTAAGATTTTTTTGAATCCTTTTTTAAGTTCTACAATTTTGAAATTATTGGGGTATAAATATTCATTTTTAAACTCTATGGGGTGTGTTTACATTTGACCAAAACCACAGAGATTTTTTTGCATTTTACCCTAAAAAAGCTTCCAAATAGTGCTTAAAGTAATAGACAGTAAAAAATGATTATAAATAATAATTTATAAAAAGGTTTTAAACAATTTTTTTAATAAAATTCAGCCAAACAACCTTTATTCTCATTTTATTACTATTTAATTCTCAATTCTTGGTTTCGATAAATTATTAAATAGTGAATCAACTATTTAAGTAAAAACTCAAAAGTATTGACATAAATGGAAACGTCAACCAAGACATAGTTCATTGGTTATTGGTGTCACAACGTAATTGCGACGCGGAGCGCCAACGTTCAATTTATGGGCCTCTTAATGAAAAGCAAAAATTTGGAGTCGCCACCAACCAAATTTAGGTGTGATTGGTCACCTAATTACTAAAAATTGTCTACGAAAACCAGATTGGGTTCGGGAGTCATTTATGCATAGGGAAGGTATTAGCACCCTACGACATCCATTTAAAAAACGGTTACCCTAATCTTATCTTATACTATCTAATTTTAAATTATTGGTCCTTAATTAAACTAATTGGTGAAAAATTGATTTTAATTTATGAAAACAAATGTCTCATTTAAATCTTCTCTTAACATCAAGAATGATGTAAGTTGAAAGATTAATTGAGCGGGGTTATGGCCATTAATTGAACAAGTATCGGAATTGAAAAATCCCTCACCTAGAGAAATTGAGAGTCGTTACTTCCCAAAATCCCATCATCGGGGTTGTATTTATATTTTAAAACATTTATTATTACCTTTTATTCAAAATACTCCTTTTTATTTTAAAACAACAAATCTAGTATTTATTATTTAAATAAAACTATAGTTATTTCTAGGGTTTTTGTACACTTATTGAGACTTTGATAAACACATTACTCAGCCTTCACAATTGTGACGATTTCCACACATTTATCAAATTCGCAATAAACATATTACTCTTTCCCCAAAATATAATTTTATAAAGATAATTTTGTTATAATAAAAATTAATGTACTAATATCACAAGCCAATTAAAAGTATCAATTATTTCAAATCAAAGTCTAAACTTGAAATTTTCTTATCTCGTTAATTAAAATGTGTTTTGACTTGATTCTTTAACCTAAATACACCTTATTAATATATCATTAAACTATAATGTTAAAAGGAGTTAATTTTATAAATAAAAATCAGAATTCATGTAAAACAAATCTCAATCACGTTTTATTTTGTACAAAAATCCTGCAGCATTTGTATCAACTTTGAAAAACCATATCTTTTTAAATACTGATCCAAACGAGGTGATTTTTGTTGCAAAAGTTTTATTCATCAGTCTAGTTTCAAGAAAAAATATATTATAAACATATATATGTTAGGAATGGTGTCCTAGAACTTGTAATTATTTAATAATAATAATTTATTAAGAATAAATTAAATAAATAAACATAAGTTCTTTATATTATCTAGATTGATTCAATTAATGATATTAGGAATATATGGAAATATATTAATATCAAACATTCAAATTAGTAAACCCTAAGTTACTCTTATGAAATCACGACTTAGTATGTGAGTCATACGAGATGATTAAAGTCGAGATGAGTAACTTAAACGTGTCTACAGTAAACGGATAACGTTTGGGAACCTTATCCCGGTAACACTGTTGATAGCTTTGCATTTTGTTTATAGACAAATGATCGAATCCTGATCATTCATGTGGGAGACATGAAATGGAAGTATCATATGCAATGTTGATTGTATAAGACAGGACCACGATGTTCGATCAAATTTCTCATTAGTACCGTGTTTACAGAAATAATCGAATATCAAACTAAGTTTATCAACCAGGTGATAGATCTCAATCCTGAGTGAAATGCGGACTCTATTTATGGAGTTATGTTCTTTGATTCACATGGTTGAGAGCGATCCGTAAGAACGCTCAATACACTTCGTTTTGGGAACATGACTAGATAAGTACTGGGAACTCATTTTCACAAGATGGAATTCATAACTTTCCTATAAATTAACAGTATCGGTGCGATACCTAAATATTTTAGGAACTTTAGGAAACTCCTTGATGTCTCGATTCGAGACATGAACAAGTGGCGCCACGACTTCTATTGATCACGAAGTATATTATCTCTAGTTCGACTAAAGATAATGTTCATTGGAGAATCAGCGGGAACACAAGGATAAAGCGGTAATTACAGGGGCAAAACGGTAAATTTATCCGCTTGTAATTATGAGGGTTCCACGTGAAGGATTATATCAGGGATATAAATAAAGATAAACTAAATGGACATAACTCATCTATAGTGAGGGGAGTTCACTATGAATCTATAGTGGAATTATTCATAGTTAGATAATAAGTAATTAAGCGATTATGAGTTAATCAATTAATTGACTAATTATTAAGCCCATGATCTATAGGTCCATCAGGTCCCTATGCTAGCCCAAATATCGTAGTCGCTGAATCAAGTAGAAGAAATGGAAATTTTAAGTAAAGTGAATTACTTAAAATAGGCAATATTAATTGTTTAAATATTGAGTATATTTAAACGGTAATTAATATAAACATTATTAATTGTTTAAATAATGAGTTTATTTAAACATGAAATTAATAATGAAATATTATTAATTAGATATTATTAATTATTTAAATATTGAGTATATTTAAATGGTAATTAATAATTTGAAATTAATTGACAATTATTAATTGTTTAAATAATTAATTTTATTTGAACGGAAATTAATAATTAAAATTAATTAATTAATAATAAAATATTATCAATAAAGTTATTAATTAAATAATGAGTTTATTTAATGGAAATTAATAATTAAAATATTTATTATTAATTATTTAAATAATGGAAATTATTTAAATGGAAATTAATAATTAAATATAATTTGATAATATTTAGTCAGGAGAAAATATTAATATTATTAATTGTTTAAATAAAATATTTTATTTAAATGGTAATTAATAAATAAATTAATTAAGTTGGACTTATTAATTTAAGAGAGAGTTTCAAGCCCAATTGGATTAATGAACCCAATTGAAATTGGCCCAAAATAATTAATTAAATAAATTTGATTTATTAATTATTTATTATTAATTTTGGCCTTCATAGATAATTTGTAGGAGATAATTATTTGAATTATATCCTATCATAATTATATAGATTTATTTACCCAAGATAAATAAAATAAAGAAAAGAAAATATTCTCCTATTTATCTATGGCATTTTCGAAATTGCAAGATAAAGGAAAGAGATAATCTTTTTTCTTTTTGTATTTATCTCTATAGATTAATCCTAATGGGATTAGGATTCCTATTTTCCTATAAATAGGAGGGTTGGGTCATTCATAAATCACACAATTAAATTCCTTAGAAATTCGGAATTCTCTCTTCTTCCTCTCCCCCCTTGAGTGCCGATTTTCCCTATTCAAAATTGGGAAGAAAATATTTTTCTTCTTCCCAATTTCTTCTAAAGTTCGATCCCACAATCGGGTTTCGTTTGATCGATCGGGATATAGCGTAGAAGATCCGATGTTGCTGAGGATTTGATGCTGTAAAGAAACCTCCAACCGATTCTCCATTTATTACTCAATGTAAGTTTTGATTTTAATTTTCGAAATTTAAAGCATGAATCTACATGTTTTTTCACAAATTGCATGATATTAATAGATCCATAATTAAATGTTAATTAGTTTACTAAATCAAATTCCGCTAGTTTAGTAAATCATCCCTTCAATATATCAGAGAAATATTACCGAAAACACCCATGATAAAAAATGCTGCAGTTTTTCCCGAAACTGTAATTTCTGTTAAAACCTTTAACTTCAAAAAATCATAACTTTAAAACCAGAAATCGAAATCGATTGATTCTTTTTCCTATATTTTCGTATATCAGTCTATTTTAAAATAAAATTAACCATATAGTAAAAATCAGAACCTTAAAATCACGAATTTAATGGAAACACAGAAGACTCATATGACTAAGAAATAATCTAAAGAAGAGAAAAGAATTTACCTTTGGATGCATTGGTTTGGGAGAGAATGAGCTGGAGAAATTTGATAGGTTTTCTCTCCCCAAAACTTTGAGATGTGATCTCTACATTTTCCCTTTTTTTCTTCTTCTTTTTTTATGTGTTTC
This sequence comes from Gynostemma pentaphyllum, assembly GCA_028015215.1. Taxonomy (NCBI): domain Eukaryota; kingdom Viridiplantae; phylum Streptophyta; class Magnoliopsida; order Cucurbitales; family Cucurbitaceae; genus Gynostemma; species Gynostemma pentaphyllum. The sequence goes on from CM051355.1 coordinate 18,308,045, forward strand.
TATTGTCTTTCTACTATTCTATTCTAAGAGGGAGGGCTCCTATTTATAGCCAAAACTAGAGACATTTAAAATAAATTGAGATAAATTGATGATAATAACAGATAATACTTAGAGATTAACTCAATCTAAATCAAATAATATCTCTACAAAATTATTTAAATCTATCTCAAATCCTATTTATCTTTGACCATTTCAAATTAATTTAAAAAAAAAAAAAACTACCTTATCTCTACAAAAATTCAAAATAACAATTTTTAAAATAAATAAAATCGAAAATTATTTTATATTTAAAATTAAAAGCCAATTTTATTTTTGAAATAAAAATTGTCTTTATCATTTAAATTTAAAACAAAATTAAAATCTAATTATTATTAAAATATAAAATTAATTTTATTTTTAAAACAATCAAATTTTATTTTTTATTTCAATTTTCTTTATTTTAAAAATAAAAAATTAATAAATTTGGTATGGACAAAATACGGTATCTACAATTGGTATGTAGTTCCACCCTCAAAAAATTCGTTCAATCTTCCATCTTAATACTGTATACAAAATAACATATAAATGGAAACACGTATATATTTAAACTTTATTATTTGAGATAATTTATGTATCATAAAAAGCAAACAAATTGAAAAGGGGAGGAGAAATTGAAAAATCATTCATGAACTAAAGGGGGTTGTTACCATTGCTCTTTGGAAATTTCAATTTAAATGGCTACTTTCCCAAACATATGAAACCGTTGCAATTAGGATCTAACTCGTTATAACTCTGTAAGCGGTAAAGATTTAATTGTAATATTATCATAAAGTTTAGTGAAGTGATTATTATAATTAAAAATTGGGGGGTGTAACAACGCTTAGTTGCATTGAAATAAATATACGAAATTCAATCAATTTTAATTAGGGTAAAATACAAAAAACATTCCATTGGTTTTGGTCAAAGACAAACACATCTCTGTAATTTGAAAATGAATATTTATACTCCTATAACTTTAAAATTGTGCAAATTGACCTATTCCCTCTAAGTCGTCGATTTTCTTTTAGTCATAACTTTTTCGTTTGAACTTTGATTTGAATGATTCAATATGTTATGGAATCCTCGTTTCAAGCTCTACGTTTTAGTCACTAAATTTTTTTGAATCATCAGTATATAAAAGTGTTTACGACTTCAACCCGATCACATATTTTGATGATGATGAATATTTTATATACTGATGAATATTTTATATACTGATGATTTCTAATCATCAGTATATCAGTATATAATAGTGTTTCAATAGAGCTCGAAACGAGGATTCCATAACATCTTGAATCATTTAAATCAAAATTTAAATGAAAAAATTATGACTAAAAGAAAATCAATGTGGTAGAGGGAATAGGTCATTTTGAACAATATTGAAACACTATAGGGGTATAAATATTCATTTTCAAACTACAGGGGGTGTGTTTATCTTGGACGGAAACCACAGAGGTGTTTTTTGTATTTTGCCCTTTTAATTAATTTAGAGGGTAAAATTAACCCGAGAATTAGACCCAAGTTAAAAGCCCAAATTTTAACTGTCGCAGCCTATATTAAATGAAATGACCCAAGGCCCATTACGAGAAGCACATATGACCCGACTAAACCTCCACAAGCAGCCATCACAGACTGGACTGCACGTCTAGATTGGTTCAGGCCGAGCTTGGACTTCCAAAGGCAGTCAACGTAACCGAGGTCCATAAAAGGAACATATTATATTAGATAATATGATGAATATCTCCTTCCTAAATATCATGGAAAAGATATTATTTTGAATATATTTTATTCTCCAGATATCATGGAAGCCCACCAGAAATAGCCCACAAGATCGTCTATAAAAGTATCAAAAACCTAAAAAACGGGTAATGCACAACTAAGAATATATACTATTTTTTAGGGGTAAAAGAAAAAACTGAAAAACTGGAAAAATAAACCGGACCGAAACCGTAAAAAACCGAACCGTCCCGGTTTTCATTATTCAAAAACTGAACCGGTTAAAACCGGAACCGAATCGGCTTCTAAAAAACAAGTAAAAATCTCATACCCCTTCCGTATTTCCCCCTAATTTTTATTTATTTGGTTTATTTTATTTATCACTTTATTTTAATTTATATTTTATATATTTATTAATCTAATTTTTTCAACTAAGTTTTTGTTTATGTTTGATTTTGTTTTGTTTCATCCTTCAATGTTAGAGGATTTTTTTTTTTAAAAACTAAAATGAAAATGTCCTATACTAGAAAAACCGGAAAAAATCGAACCGGCAAAAAACGTTCAAAAACGGACTGGTTCCTAATATAAACCGAACCGGTCTAGTTTTTAAAATTAATTGAAACTGGACCGAACCAAACTGGTTTCACCCCTACTATTTTTCATATTATTAGCCTCCAAATTTACTGACTTGATCGTCGGAAACGGTTTGGCATGCACCACACTAGCGTCTTTTCACCTTTGTTTTGCAAATATTCGAAAAGCGGAGAAGATGATCGTACGTGAAACGCACGTGATTGACTATAGCGGAAATCATCCTCTACGATTGTTATGTAAAAAATATATCTTGAAGGCACGTCTTTTATTTAGGATCATATATAGTGTCACATTGCTTCATACATGACATCATACCTCTAACTCGTTCCAACATATTCTTGGCTCGAATCGTATAGCGTAACCATCACTTTATCTCAAGTGATCTTTTCTTAGTTCGTATAGGAACTTGATCTTGGGCACAACTAATAATTAGGTTTCCAACATAAATATAGGATAAACAAGCATCACAATTTCTCTCACTACTCATTCTCTAGTGGTTAGTGCCAATTTTATAAACAACACTAATCTCTATTATTTTTCGTTGTCGACACTTTTAACTTAGATATAGCACGAGCATAAACTAAGTGAGGATAACTTTCTCATCCGCGTTCCCGCTCTCCAAACTCATTCATCGTCCACGTTCAAGTCGCCATTGAACAAAAATTGGATACATAGATTTCCACATCGAACTTTTGGAAATTGGATTTCAAGAAGGGAATTTTTCACGTTACAAAATTTTGAGAATAGAGGTTAGGAAATCGGGAATGCATTCCTTATTTTCAATGGTTTATTATTTATCACTAAATTAATATATTTTGATGGTAAAAATTTCGCAAATATGATTAAATTGAGAGTTTCACATATACTATTATAATTCGAAACAACATTTATAGTTCGAGATTGTAATACTTCCATTATATCAAAGATTTTTCGTATTCATCTCATAAAGGGGATTTTTACATTTTTCCCAGTGGAGGAAAAAAAAAAAAAAACCTTGGATTGTAGATTGCGCATGTCGATAATTTAGTTGGCTCTCACGCGCAGTTGAGTGTCTTGTCTATGAACGACACGTCGTCTTAGGTTTAATTGATAAGAATTGAGTTTCGTAAAAGGTAAAGAAAACAAAGTCCATTTCCATTCCTCACGCCGGTTTCTTTTAATTGCAGCTATAAATCTAATTGATTGGATTGCTCAATGTTACTTTGGAAAATCCCAAAAGTAACTAAAAAAATATTAATTAATATTAATAAATGAAGAAAATCATGCTCCAAAAGAAGTTGACCCAATTCTTTATGTTTTTTTGCATTCCATTATCCATTTTTCACTCCTTTCTAAATCGAATTTTGGTCAATTCTTTGCATTGTAGTCCTCAACCATCGAATACCAATTAATGCACATGAAATTTAACAAAACTTTTCCATTTTATTCTCTTGAATTGAATGTTCCCAATAAATAAGTTTTTAAATGAAGAGTTTTTTTTTTTATCCCATCCCATTGATGGAAAATCTTGTTTGTTAAGAGTTTAATATAGTTTTGGCTGTTAAGTTTAGGGAAAATTATATAAACCATCCAAACACTATAGAATTTAACTTTCAATTTGAGGAATTTGATGCCCCTAAATTCTATCAAATGTTAAAATTGGATCAATTTTTTTTCCATCTAACACATTACACCTTCCAAATTATTAATTTACTATATTTTTATTTATAAAATCTCTATGGATCGAGTCTTCAAGAGCCTCATCCCACCTCAAACCTCATCCTTGACCCTAGCCTAAAATATATCAAGTTGGTGGAGACGAGGATTTATCTATGATCTCACTCTTCCTTGTCCGGTGATTAGGGATGCATTTTTTAATCTCTCCGATAATTTTTAAGAGTCTAATTTAATAATTATGGAGTAGTCAAAAATGAAATTTTATGGGTCACTTTTAACACATTACAAATTTTAGAGGTGGGGGCCCGTACGACAGGCTATTAGCTCAGTGGCAGAACACGCCCTTGATAATTGCGTCGTTGTGCTTGGACTGTGAGGGCTCTTAGCCATATGGATAGTTCAATGTGCTCATCAACGTCTGACCCTGAGATGTGGATCATCCAAGGCACATTAGCATGGGTCAACGATTCAATCTAAAAGTTTGAGGGTGTGAGTGCAACTTCAATAATCCAAAGATGGTTTATGCAATTTTTCCTAAAGTTTACTATTTTTATTTTGATTACTTGCCTTTTTAAAAGTTATATCTTGATCTCTTAGATTTTTGTAAGTTTTGATTAAATCTTGTATCAAAATTTAATTAAAAAACGACATTTTACTAACAAACGTTTTTGTAAGGTCAACACCTAATATATAATTACATATAAAAAAATAATTAATATATAATCAATAATCAAATAAATCAAATCATTTATAAATTGAATTTTAAAGGTAAGGATTGAAATAGAACATTTAAAAGTTTTAAAAAGACCAAATAAAAAATTCAGATAAAATTAAAGAATCATAACTATAAATATATAACTTAAACCAAAAAAAACGGTGTAAGAAAGGAAAGGGAAGGAAATTAATGTTCTTAGGATTGAGATAAAACTAGAAATATATATATATATATATACATTTTTCTTTTTAACGGATCATAACTATATTTTTAATATAACTAAAAAATATATATTGATTTTCTAGTTTTATCTCAATCCTAAGAACATTAATTTCCTTCCCTTTCCTTTCTTACACCGTTTTTTTTGGTTAAGTATGTTTTTTTCTCCTCACCAACATATACATAATTACAATTACAAAGCCAAGCCACAGCCAGTTGTCTAATGAATCCAACGGACGATCAAGATCATTTCATTACTCATCCAACGGTGTTAAATAGATTGCCTATTTAGGTTCCTTCCTGATCCTACTTAGCTTTTTAGCAAAGTGACTGATACCTTTTTCTTTTCCCATTCTCATTGGCCAAAACGAAAAAAGCTTTCAACTTTCGATTTGGGTTTTAGATTTTGATTTCATAGCTTAGTTTTTGACTCTTTCATTACCCAAATTCCCAATCTTTTTTTAATTTTCTTCACCAATTATAAATGTCATAGTCTTGTTCGTTCATTTTTGCGTTTTCTTTACTGTTTTCTGTGGTTTCCTCCATTGCAAACCAAGCTTCCTTTCCAGCTTGTTAAGGCCCCTCTGGTTTTGTACTTCAATCTTTTCCACCAACCATTTTCACCCACCTTTTTTTTCCCAGACCCTTTTAATTTCTCTTCATTTTTATTATATATCCCTCTCTCTTTCTATCTCTAAAGATTAGATTTTTGTGGGTCTGTATTTCTTCCTTTTCCCATTTTCTCTTTTATCATTCTTGGAGTTTCTCTTGGCCCACTTCCCCCGACTTGTTTAATTTCCTACGATATCTTTTTGGGGTTCTTGATTTGTTGATTTTTGAGTTGTTTCAGACAGCATTTTGGCATTTTCATTAGGTGAATTATCGAGTTTCTTTTGCCTGAATTTGAAGGTGAATTATTCCCTTTCTGGGTTCTGAGAGAAAGGGGGAAATTCTACTACATCAGGTGAATTCTTTTATTACACAAGTTACATTTCTTCTCTCTCTCTTTTTTGGTTCGTGAATTGTGTTTTTAGTGTACTGGAAATTTTAATTTTGCAATTGGTTGTTTGTGTTTGTGACTCTTTTTGGTTTGTTTTTGTTAATTAGGATAGTTGAATTTTGCCCCCGCTTTTACTTGGATGAGTTATGTGAAATTAGGCACTACTTGATTCTAAAATGTATAAAATGTTATTTGAATTTTGTTTTGGAGACTCTTATATAGTTCAATAGTATATCCAAATGGAGAAACTTTCCTAATTGTTTTGATTCCAGCTTAATTCTCTTTTATAAGACCTAAATTTTTAGTCATTACCAATTTCTACTCTCAATTCTATGTGGCAGATTCTTGTTCCTTATCTAATCTTTAAATTTGCAGGTGGGTATGTCTTGAACTTCCAAGTGCCAACTTGACTTGGAATTTTTGTGTCTGGTGGATCAGAAATGTCATCTGGAAGTTCATTGAATGATGATTTATCCAAAAAGACTTCATTTTGGGGTTTGTCGTTGTGGGTATTGATCTGCATTTGCATTGGTGCACTGATAGTTTTGATTTTGGGATTATTATCCATATGGGTCTTGTTTCACAAAAAATCCAAGAGATCTGTGGATAAGTTCCCGGGTTCCCAAATACCAAATTTTTCTAAAGATATCATAGTAGACCATGTTGGGATTGGAACTCAGAGTTCCAATGACCACCCTGATAATACGATTCTTTTAGTTGATGACAAAAGAAATGATAAAAACTCAGAGTTTATGTCAGTTCATTTGGGTGTGAGCAAAACAAGTGAACCTGATAATAATAGCCAATGCAGTTCCACTTATCAACCGGAAAGGGGGTATTCACAATCCGGGGAAGAAGGAAGCTCAGGAAATGCTCATAAGCAGCCTTCACGGTCATATGGAGGACTTGTTCCACCATCCCCTCTCGTTGGTTTGCCAGAAGTTTCACATCTTGGTTGGGGCCACTGGTTCACTCTCAGGGATCTGCAGCTTGCAACTAATCGCTTCTCTGCTGAAAATATTATTGGGGAGGGAGGATATGGGGTTGTATATAAGGGCAGACTCATCAATGGAACTGAGGTTGCAGTGAAAAAACTTCTCAATAATATGTAAGGTTTTACTGTTCAATGAACCATGTTATTCTAATACAATGCTTGGGGAATACATTTTTTTATTTTATTTTTACAATTTGAAATGCAATAGGGGTCAAGCAGAGAAAGAATTCAGAGTAGAAGTGGAAGCTATTGGTCATGTTCGGCACAAGAATCTTGTGCGACTTCTGGGATATTGCATGGAAGGAGTTCATAGGTAGGACCAAAGAATTCATTTTATTCCTTTAGTCTTCATTAAAAATCTCCAAAAACCTTTTTGAGTTCCAAGTTGTGGATATGTGCTTTCAGAACAGGAACACATTTTTTTTGTTTCATTTAGCTTGGTTGTCTGAAATCTGTTTCTTGCTCATGACCATTATAAATTGTCTTACCTATTTTCTTCATATAGGATGCTAGTGTATGAATATGTGAACAATGGCAATCTTGAACAATGGCTGCACGGAGCCATGTGCCAACATGGCACATTTACCTGGGCGGCTCGTATGAAGGTGCTTCTTGGTACTGCTAAGGCGTAAGTCTTCAATGTAGCATTTCAAGTGCATGAAGTTCTTATATAGGTTTATCCCCATTTATGTACAAAATGTAGCATTTAAGATGAAAGCTATTGAATTTGTATTCCTTCTTGTCACTCATTCTAGTACTAAGATATTTTTTAACCATGTTTGATTTTTTTTATTCATTGAATAGTTATTCTTTTAAATGTTGAACTGTTGAATTTCCCCTAGTTGCCGAGAATTTGGTGCATTAAGATCTAAGAACGTATAGGGACGAGCCAACAGCCACTAAAACTAACAGAGATGCAATTCATTAATTAATGCAGGCTTGCTTATTTACATGAAGCAATTGAACCAAAAGTGGTTCACAGAGATATAAAATCAAGCAACATTTTAATTGATGATGAATTTAATTCCAAAGTTTCTGATTTTGGATTGGCAAAACTCTTGGGATCAGGAGAGAGTCACATCACGACCAGAGTCATGGGAACATTTGGGTATGCTTGGTGCTTGATTTCACTGGGATGTACTATCTCATATTAGGAGCTTAATTGGAACTTTATCTTATGTAAATTGCTTATGTGGACATTTATCTTCTGTAAACTTCAGATATGTTGCACCAGAATATGCTAATACAGGTTTGTTGAATGAAAAGAGCGATATTTATAGCTTTGGTGTCCTACTGCTAGAAGCAATTACAGGGAGGGATCCTGTGGATTATGCACGTCCTTCTGACGAGGTGCGCATGCTTTTGCCAATTTGATTGTTTTGACTATAGTTTCAATCCTATTTTTTTATTGACAGATGTGCATGTGAGTGTTAAACTATGAGGCAGTAGATTTTTCTTATGCTGGAATTTCTATTTATTATATCTTAATGTTTTTGTCAGGTTAATCTTGTTGAGTGGCTAAAAATGATGGTAGGAACAAGGAGAGCTGAGGAAGTTGTGGACATGAACCTTGAAGTTAAACCAACTACTCGTGCTTTGAAACGTGCCCTTCTTGTTGCACTTAGGTGTATTGATCCTGAATCAAACAAGAGACCCAAGATGAGCCAAGTTGTAAGAATGCTTGAAGCCGACGAATTTCCACTGCATGAGGTATAAATCAACATCTTGGTTTGTGAAGTTTTTCAACCATTTTAGTCAATTCTCACATGATGATTCTCTTGAAAAGAATATGCTTCGAATTTTGTCATTTCACTTCGCGTTCAACTCTATATGAGAGATTATTTAAATTCAGTTAACGTGTTGATTACTACAATGCTGATCCAAGTTTCTCTGATTTCAGCATGTGGGAATTGAATAGTTAATTTGTATTAAATCCATATCTAAAACCTTTTTCTTAAAGATATGGCAACTTCCATTTTATAGTTACCAAAGCAGAAATTTATAGGATGCTGGTAATTGAATTTCTGTGCAAGCATATGTACATCTATTGCATCCAAGTTATTGGGCCCTTTGTCTAAGAACTTGTTAAATGTGAATACTATCAAGCACTTTTATTTATGGGAAGTTGTGCTTGCTGCCAAATCATCGAACTTTCTTAATGACATCAAATCTTAACAAGTGATTCTACTAGAAAATTTCGGTTCTATTATAAATCATCTTGGGATATATTGACATTGTGGATTTACCATTGAGTAGGCCATATGCTTTCTCGATAGCGGTGGTTCAAAAACCAAGTTAATTTAGCACCGGGATGCTGATGATACTGGATTCCAAATACTAAATTATACATTTACTTTGCTCATTGGTATAAAATATTGTTCAGAAGTTCACATTATTTACAAATATATTTTTGCAGGATAGAAGGAACCGAAAAAGTCGATCGATGAGCTTGGAAATCGAGTCCACAAAAGAAATATTATGTTCAGATCAGTTGGAAAACAAGGCTGGCGAGTCAGAGAGCCACACATCTGAGACAAGTCGTGGATAAGACTGACAAACGCATGACTATAGTAAATTATTGCACCACATATGATATTCATGTCCACAAAAATTTGTTTTCTGAAGAAATAGGGAAGTTTAATTGATGATGATTTGTTTGGTTCACAGAGAGTTGCTGCTGCTTCTCATTTCTGTTCCTTTTCAGGCATACTCTTAGTGATGAAGAGGGCAATTTTCCCACACTAGACAAAATGTTTGAGAGAGAGAGAAAGAAAGAAAGAGAGAGTTTATTGTACAGAGGTTTGTCTGAAGGACCACAAGACATGGCTGCCTTTAATTATCAGATTTTAATTTCCTTTTTCTCTTTTCTTCATCACCTCCTTTTTGGTCTTCTCTTGAGTGCTGTCTCTGCATGGTGAGCAACTCTTTTTTATTCCCCCCTCCATAAAAAAGAATCGGGTTCTTCATAATTTCCATGGCCCATGTCTACTTTTTTAATCATTATATCCTCCCTTGTCTTTGTACAGCGGATTTTGTTAAACTAGCATTAATTTCCCTTCGATATCATTTCGGGTGTTTTGCTCGTGAGTTTGGATAAGGGGTTTGGACTATCAAAAATTACTTGGGTTTATATCTTGGTTTTGCAATCTCGGATAGTGGGTTGTTTAAATTCATCATCCTTATCAAATGTACTTATTTTCACAATTCAAATACATTTTACATTAACTCAGCTAATTCATTGTTGTGCATAATCTAAACCCATACTTGATTAATCGAATCGAGTCAAACCAACAAACCAAATACTCCCCTTAGTATCCATAATCATCAAAACCTACAATTGAGTTTCCTCTCTAATCTCTAAAATTCTCAAATTCACTCTAACTCAACATCTCTAATCTGCTGATCTACAATTTTAACCCCCCATATTAATTTCATTGCTTTGTTTACTGAGTTATTCTTGCACCTCTAAAGAATTCAGGAGTGAAAAGGCAAAAAAAAAAAAAAAAAGAAGGTCTTTCTTGCTCATTACATGTGATTTTTTTTTTAATACCACTTGATGATGAATGAATGGCCTTTAATTGATTATTACAAGTCATGTTCTCAAGTCTTTATGATTACAAGCAAAAAGCAACAGACAGATTAATCTTTTTCAAGACAAAAAAAAAAAAAAAGAAGAGAGAGTTAAAAGCATATTGACCATGGAACCTCCATTTGCCATTAGTCAAGGGGAAACCTCAATTGTCAAAGTTGTTGTGAGAATTAATGCCACCATTGGGTTACTACCCTTTTATGTTTTTCTGTGTCTCTTAGCATTCTCTCCAAAATTTTGAGTTCCATTCTCTTTCTTTTGTTTACTTTATTTAAAGATTAGTATTTTTTTACAACTATGATTCATGAAGAATGTGAAGCCCTAGAATTATACCGATAATACTTCAGATAATTAAACTTATCTTAACATGTTTAAGATTTTTGGTTTCTAATATGATATTAGAGTACAAAATTGAGGCCAAGTCCTTGACCTAGATAAGGAAATCCATCCTTAAAGGAATTTCATCCTAGAGATCAGAATTCTCAAAATATTTATTTAATGTTGTAATAATATCAGTGTCATCTAATATTACAACCCTAAACGTGACTTCATAGCCTGATAAAACAAATAATTAGAAAATTAACAAAAATAATAAAACTTTAAATTTAAATTAATTTACTAGAATAAACTCTATTATTTTAATTATATCCCACATCAAAGGTCTTGAGTTCAAATTTTTATCATTATTCTTTTCTCATCAATTATTATTAATATTTCATGTGATTGAAGTTCTTACAAAAATCCAAACTCACATGTCGTGAAAGTGTTAAGCATATATTAAATGATTAAATTTATTTTAAGTCAATGATTTAAATTTTTTAGTCGATTGATGATTTAAAACTTCAATAACAAATTGACAAAGAAAAAAAAGAGATACGGGCTTCATAAAATTCTTTTGATCATTATTTCTAAAAACTTGAGTTTCAGTCTGATTCTATTATTTACGGTTTCTTTTCCAACAATTATGATTCATGAAGAATGTGAAGAATTATATTATAATAAAATGGAATAAACAAATCAATACTAAATTGAAAAGGGAAAAAAAAACAGAGAGAGATGTGTGCTTTCACAAAAATCTCATATAGAGACAGAATCTTTAGTCAAATCATAAATTGCAAATAACATATATAAGGGCAAGTCGGCAACTGACTATTTTTGAATCCCAAGTTGTCCAAACTTTGACTTATTATTATTATTTTTAAAAGATATTACATTAAATCAGGGAAGGGGAAACTCGAACTTCATAAGAAAAGAGCAGTTGCATAATCATTGGAGCTATATTCGTGTTGACGACTTATTTTTGTTTTTAAATTTTCAAAAAATACTTTTAATATATACTATCAAACATCATGTAACATTTAAAAAGTATTTTTAGTTGGTGAAAGTTAATTTTAGTATATTGAAAACTCACTCCCAAGAAAAAAGTTAATTAACAATGGTAAGATATTGTCTATTTTTCATCTCCAAGTTTAGTGGTTTTCATTTTTAGTTGGAGATTTTTTTAAAAGGTCATCTTTATTATAATTTTCGTCATTAAAAAAAATATGAATCTCATATTATCTATTTATTGTAATCAAAGGAATAGTGTTTAAGTTAAATATCAGTTAGATTCTAAAATATTAATTAGTTACAACTTAATCCTTGAAATTAAATAAAATGTTTAAAATAGTTTTTGTCATAGGCATGTTATTAGTTACAATAGCAACAAATTAACTAGGCATATTAAATAATAACACGTGAGGTTTTTTATAGGTTTTTGCAAAATCATTTTAAGCAATGCTTTTGCTTTTGAAGGAGTACAAAAAATCGAAACGAAAATAGTATTAAAAATTAACTAAAAAGTTACATATAGTAATATACCTCTTCACATCATCATTTGACATATTTAGTATATTTTTATTTATAAAAACAATGATAAAGACCATTTTGAATTATTTTTAGAATTAAATTATATATTCTTTAACTTAGGAATCTAAATGAAACCTAATACACCAAAATTGTCATTCTCCACTAATTAATTAAAACATAATATTGAGTTAATATATATTTTGATTATAAAAATAATTAATGTATAGTTTGACATGGTGATATAACCATTCCTCAACCATAGGACATCTATTTAAAAAAAATATATATTAAGACATCGAAAAAGGAAAAGGAAAATAAAAATTAAAAGACATCGATAAAAGGAGATTCCAATAACAAAACATTAAATACATAATATCATGTGGTGCTACTAACATTTTTAATTTATTTATTTAAATTGAAAAGTAATTGGTGTATGATATCTCACTATTTTGAACTTCTCAAATATCATTCGGAGCGAGTCATATAACCTATTTTCACACATGACCTAAATCCAAAAAAAAACTACTTTAAAAAAAGTAAGCATCAACTAAATATAATGATGGGTCTAAAAAAAAATCTAAATATAATTATTGGAAGCTGATTTGATTTATTTTCTTAATAAAAAAAAATTACTGGAACCTAATATTGCATCGCAAATGTAATGAACTACGATCAAACTTTATGTATTTGATAGAATGGTCAGTGGATTTAGTTAGCTTAATCCATGTTTATTATGTAGGTTTAATTATTATTTAAACTCGTGAATTTTGAAGAATAAAAAATACGTCTTAAACAATAGTTAGATTTCCACGACAAAGTTTTGATTAACATGGACTAAAATTCTGGCCATTTCATCTTTTATCTTTATTATTTTTTTCATCCATTATATTTGGGGTGTGTGGTCTTTGACAATAGTTAAGTTATTCTATATTAAGAGTTTAATTAACCACATTATTAATACGAGATATTAATAATGGGTGAAAAAATATTAATAATATCTTGTATTTATAATCTAGAGATATTTGCTTTCTGGTAATAGAAGTTCTTCCTGACTTTTTTACGTGTTCAATTTTTATTGAATAAAATTTAGTAAGAGGTAATAAATATATGATTTTTTATTAAATACAATGGATCACTTATTTATTTTAACCAACAGGCTTAAAAAAACCACGATTAGTTCTCCCTGACCGATGTGAGACAAGTATTTTTCCAGTTAAGTTAAGCTATTGATATTCTATATGTTTCATCTAGAGTTCAATTTTTACCATCCTCACCATTCTAACTTAATAAATAAGTAAAGAACATTAACAAATGTTTATATAAATAGATTAATACATATTTAAAACCCTAATTGTATTATCAATACCTAATTTCCACTGCAAAGTAAGCAACCACTTTGAGAAAGATCCACCACTTCTCCCCAATTGCCAACATAGCCATATGCAGCAAAACTATTATTCATTCATTGCCCTTTCTTTTGAATGAATGATGGAACTAAATCTTGCAATAAGCCATAGTCAGGAACCTGATGATCTCTCCCTTGATACATACCAGATGAATTCATCGGCTCGGTTCCGATACGGCCATTATTCGATGGAAGCAACCGACCCCATAGTTCCGGAGGTAAGCTGGCTGAAAACAATGGGGATGTCGAAGCCAAAAGGGAAGACGAAGGCAGCATTCCGGTAGCGTTTCCTCGAAGAGTAACCGGATAATAGTGGCTATGTTTCCCTTCATATGTTGTTATAATGAAAGATGGATCTTGGAATGATCTCTCTACTCGTTTCTTCACCGTGCAATTTTGACTAGTGCATTTATAATAACTTCTGTAGAAAGAAAGAAAGAAAGAAAAGCTAGTAAATTCATGGGATTTTTTTTTCCAATTTTTTTAGCCACTTTTTTTTGAATTGAATTGAAAGAAAGCTAAACCTTGGAAAGGGGCTGTTTTTGACTGCTTTCTGACCATATTTTCTCCATCTATATCCATCTTCAAGGTGATCTATTTCACTCTTTGTCAAGAAGGCAAAACGTGGCCCCTTTTCCCTTTTCTCCTTCTTTTTTCTTCGTCGATCCCTGAAAAGAAAACAACTCCTATCAATTTTTTTTAGTACACATATAGGGATCGAGTTTTAGGGTTCGAATCGGACAAATATTTTAAACTAGTGACTATGTTACCAGATCATCCCATGGATATTTTCTTGGGCATCAAAGAGTATTATAAATTTTTGGCTGAAAATCCACACATCAATCTACTTATTGAGAATTGTAGTCATCATTTTCGTCGTTGTAAGCTTACACCGACGATATTTTAACCTATTCTGACAGATTTGTATCGTCGTTGTAGGTCTCATTTCTTATAGTGTACCAACATATAATTAGATTTCATTATATATCTTCTTTTTAAGTAGAAGGTTTCCTTGAATACTTAATTAAAAATGCTTAGAACTCGAGATGTAGACCTTTAAAAAAAAATGGCGTTTTTCAAACCCTATTTTAGTTAACACATCTTCACCATGAAATCAGATCAGGGAGAAGGTAAAATAAGACCTACACTTTTCTACAACTCTGATCTTCTCCATCTTTATCTTCACACTCTTTCACCTCCTTCCTCTTCTCACTCTTGGCAGAATCACCATCCCCCACCGCCTCGTCGGATGAAGACGACACGGATGAATTCGGCGTCGACATGTTTTCGCTAGTCCCCACGGACTCCCCGAACTTCTTGGAAGTGTCATGATCAGCGGGAGAAATAACTTCGGACGATGAACACGACATGTCAAGGGCAGATGAGAGATTATCCACTGAGCTGCCATGTAAGAAATGATCAGCTAAACCTACAAAAGAGGGATCAAATGCATCAAATGGACTTCTCAAAGGACCTTTAAAATCATGGTAATTGTAATTGAAAGGATCATGGTGATGGTAATTATAAGGATTATTCTTCTCATTATTTGACATTGAAAAGGAGGAAAGAAAGAATTAGGAAGATGAGAAAAATAAAAAAGAGAGACTGAATTTTAGATCTTTGCTAATTTGCTTTTCTATGGAAGAAAGTGAAGACTTTGGCGTTAGATACTTATCCTATTATAGAGACGGCTGATGGAAAAGGAGTGAATGTGTGTGAATATGGTGTTGGGGCTTTGGCAAACTCTAGATCTACTTCTAATTCGTTCTAAAAAAGTACAATTTTGGAAAATAAAATATAATAATAATAATAATAATATAGGGTTAATTTCAGTATTGGACAAATTAATGTTGTTTATTTCAAAAAAACACAATCTTTTTTTTATATATAATATCAAAACTACCCAAAACCACCACCAGGAAAATTAAATTACATTGTGAAAAGACGAAACATATCCCGATAAATTTTCCTTAATTAAATGATATGTAATTAATGAGATATAGTTATTATGAGAGATAAAAGGGTAATACGGTAAACACTGAAATTGAAATCCACCAGAATCACCACCATAAATGGTGTTTTATGGGTAAATCTGATATTTTAAATGGTGTTTTATGGGTAAATCTGATATTGATATGAAACAACCATTAAAACTGAAATTAGGTGAATTAAAGTGGTTTTTAGTGTAATTAATTCAATAATATATAAAGGGTGATTAGAAAATATTTTTCTTGCTTCTACTATGAAGAGAAGGGAAATGTTGGGTTGGCTGTTATTTGAGGGTTTTGTAGTAGATCACACTACTCTATTAGAATCTATAAATTTATTATGTTTTTTTTTCCATTATCATAAATTTTTACCAGATATAAACTCATACACCAAATATAAACTACATAAATCTTAGATACAAAATTTAGAAAATTCTTAACGTCCCCTATCCTCTCCTCCCCGAGGTAATTTGGGGAATTTTTAGGATTTTTTTAATTGGATGCACTAAAGAAAGTTTGTGATCCGGTAGTATTTTTTAGATTGTACATCAAGAAAATAACAATTTTCTAACTATATAAATAGACCATTATTTTTAATCAATGATCGACTATATAGACTTCAATAAACATTAATCAAGTATCAATCATATTAAGAATATATTAAAATATTAATTTTTCCTTAATCTAACTGTTAAAGTTTTAAAGTCTATTTTTTTCAATTTAGTATCTAAATATATTTATCAATTATTTCCTAAATTTAATTTCTAAAATTGTGATTTCTACATCCAAGCCTAAATGGAATTTACAAGACTTGATCGTCTGGCCTTCAAATGGAGGGAGGGATACTGTTGCTCTGCCACGCTTATGGCTTTGTTGATTGGACTTGAATTTCATCATTCCTTCCTTTAGCCTATGAATTGAATTCTTTGTAATTTTCCCCTACATTTTGTACCTTTCCAATTCAAACTTGGTACATTGTTCATCATTTTATTCTTCATTTCCATCTAAGTTTACATGTTTTTTTATGGACAAAATTTACCTTCACATAGGCAAAAATCCACATTTATTTTTCCTTTTAATTTTTTTTCTTAATTCAATGTTAGTGGGGTTGGAGGGATCCCTCTCCATGCATGGGATTGAAGGTAATGTCTCTTATTTAAAAAAAATATTTGAGTCATGATCAATCAGAGCGAGTCCCTCTCGTGACTTTTCTACATGTCTTATTTATATTGATAAAATATATTAGTGGATAATAAAAATACGAGTTTTTTTAATAATTATATGAGACCGACCTACTATTATTATTTTTTCAATAAGATTGAGACACGTTGGAAAGTTAGGAGAAATTTCTATTAACCAATCAAAACCTAAATATTTTCCCATTTTTATTGTATTTTACATGCAATTCCATCCATTCATTTCATTAAGTATGATTTTTTTTCATTAATTAACTGATTATATATTTGTTAATATTATATTAATTCTTGCACACTTCTCTTCAAATTTCTCCATATATATGACAGTTTTATTTAAAATATGGATAGATTTCAAAAACTATAATTGAACTTTTATCTTTTTAATATATATATTCTTAAGGTTTGAATGTTACTTATATTTATTATGTATAAAATATTATGATGTGTTTTAATCTTTTAGATCACTAAGTTATTCAATAAAAATAATTGTTTTGTTCTTATTCTCCCCTTCAATTTGTTTTTTTGTTTTTTATGTTCATACATTTTTTCTATTTAGCATAATATTTCAATAATAACCATTGTACTTTTATCATCATTATTAATTATAATATGCCCCACAAATCAACAAAGTTAAAACTAGGACTAGGACATCCAATCTGATCTCCTTACGTGCACGCCTTGATAGACTTTCATTTCAACTATAAAAAAAATGAACTTACATCGATATGACAATAAAAAATCGGTGGAGAAATTATATCGAATTGAGTGAAGAAAGACTCAAGTATCCAATCTTATTATTAGAAGAATTTTGATCCCTAATCAATTGCTAAATTGGTAGATTGAAGGTTCCTAATACCTATTATATATGTTTACGAAGGGTTTTTTTTTTAAACATATCGTTTTGAAGTTAAAAAGGTCAAAACATCAACTTGAATCAAGTAATTAACATCTCATATGAATTCTAGTATGGTCCAATCCTAAAACTCGAGGTATGATTTTATTGAGTGATAAAGTTGTTATCCAAATATAATCCATATATAAGTTGGTTTTATGGTCCAAAGGTTGCTTTCTAACTTTGAAGTTATGGTTCAAACTATGTTGGCTATCTATTTAGAATATTATCCTACGAATTTATTAATGCTAAGTAATGTAGGGTCTTGTGGTTGTCCCGTGAGATTAGTTGAGATGCGCGTAAATTAGCCCGGACACTCATGGTATAAATAAAAAAGTCGATACCTAAATATATTCACGTAAATCTGTACGTTCTTCGATTTATTTCTATTATTTTGTCATTTATTACTACGTATTTTTTAACATACATGCACGAGAGATTGAGATGAGAAGGTAGGGCAAGAAAGACTTCAAAATATTAATCAAAGTTAGATCTATGTTGTTTCATGTTGGTACTTATGGATGGGATGTGGTTTTAAAGCCCAAACTAGAAATTCATGAAGTAAATTCCAACTACTAAAAACCAAACTCTTTTTTTTTCCATAATTAGATAAGGTAGTAAGATCGAAGTGATAAATTGAAGTCCTATCAAGAATTGATATAATGGAAGAGTTAAATTCAAGATGAGTTCTAGATCCATTTTCTTTGTAAGGATTATTTGAAAGTGAGTGATTTCATTATCTCAATTTTGATTTTTTGTTAATTTGAGATTATCATTGTTTGTGACATCTAAATTAACTTATATACTTATAATGAACTTATAAGTTAATCACTTCACTGATTCTAGAACGAAAAAAATTTGAATTTGTCAAGGAGTGAAACGTTCTTTTAGACGTAATATATATCTTAGTGAAAAATTCAACCTAAACCCTTTCTATAAAAACCATACACTAATTATCTTATTGTGTGTATTAATAATTATTGATATTAAAATTAAGACTTGTACAATAAATAAATTAAAAAAACTCATTGTCTTATTAACAGAAATATCAATATCTTTTTTAAAAAAATAATCTTAAACATAACAATATGATACAAACTCCTTATTTATGGAAAAATTAATATGAATAATTTTAATTTAAAACTTAAACCCAAGTATATTTTATCTATTTTGTCTCTAATTTTATAAAAGGTTTACTCCTAAAAAATAGCATGGTTTCACACATAAATGTAAGATTAAATAATGTAAAGAGAAAAATAAAATTATATAAAAATATAACTTATCATGAGAGAGTAATGGAAGAAAAAGACTATATATATATATAGGTGAATAAAGGCACAAAAGCAATTATTAAAAAAAAAAAAAAAAAAAAAAACATGAGATGGAATAATGTCAAATCTTTGGTGATTGATATGGATGGAATAATATAAAAGTAGTGCGACTTTAGATATGGAGACGATACCGAAAAAAGATATCTCCACATGGAAACATAGAATGAATTAAATCAAAAACCAGCTGTTGAAAGCTTGAGATTATTGACTTTTAATTTCTGCACTTTTTTTTCTTTTTAGGGTTTGAATCTTTTTGAAATATTAAAAAAAATGATGCCTTGTGCTTGTGCCTGCGGCTGCAACTATTGTGGCAGAAATTTAGTCAATTGGGGGCAGTTATGAGTTAGGTTTGGGAAATATTATAGTTTTGAAAAGTACCTAACTATATAGATATATATATATATATATTTGAATTTCTTTGCATATTTATAAGTTTATTTTGATGAATATCTTAAAATTATATTTTATTAGGTTAAAGCACACTTTAAGTTCCTATACTTTAAGTTTAACCATTGTCCATATGCTTTTGAAAAATGATATTAAATATTTAGTACAAACATTTGCATTTCATATGAAATAAATATAAAAGAGGTTAATCATCTTCATTCATGACTTGATTTAATTTTATTTATACATTATTTCTCGATGCGATTTTTATTTTCAAAAACTTATTCGTTAATTCTTTTTTTTTTAAAGAATACATAAACTAAATTATAAAAAAAAAGATACGAGGATCAAAATGTTATAAGACTCAAAATATATGTATAGACTGTAATTATGTTGTAACTGTATGTATATGTATTTCATGTCATGATTTCAAAATATAAAAAAGACAAATTCTTCTATGAATTGTATGTTTTTTTAATGTCTCTCTCACCTTACATTTCAATTCTATTAATATAAAAACAAATTCTCCTATTGATTATATAGGTTCCTATTAAGCAAACGGCTCCCTCATTCTTGTATTTTTTTCTTTAATCAAATGAACCAAAAAAATTCACTCAAATGTTGATTTAGTGCTCATATACCAAATTCTTCAAATTCATAAAAAAAAAATCTTATTCCAAACTTTAATGAAATATTTTTCTATAAATTGAAAAAAAAAAAAAGGCAAGATGATATTATTAAAAGATGTCCCTATCCAAATTACAAAGTCAGACAGTCTTGATGACATGCTCCAACCACTAAAGTGAGTCTTAAGAGACCAAAAGGGAATCTCTAAAATTCGACCATTTGCTTTCCCTAATAAATTACAAATTTTGTCACAAAAGCTTATTATTATCAAAGGATTCAGACATATCTAATCCACCAATTAATTTGCATTTCTTTACAAAGGGAACATAACGTACAAAATATATAATAAATGAGAATATTTCTATAAAATTAATTCTCATTTTTAATATTTGTATCCAAACAAATTGATATAATCAAATACATCACTTTTAATTACTAGTTTATGCTTATTTTATGTCTACTAAGATATTCCATCAACGATCTCAAGGGCCAACACTTTTCTTATTAAAAAAAACAATGCTTTTAAACTTCCAAACTTCATTTAATTTAATAATTCAATATGATGTTTTAATTTATGTATATATTTGAAATAAAATTATTATAGATAGTACAATAATATTAACTTAAGTCAAAGAGTTAAAGTTTTAAATTTAATGTCCTTAAAATCTCAAAAGTTATTAACTTTTTCTGATAATAATATAGGGACCTATACCAAATAACAGGTAGAATAATTAAGAGTTCGATTCGTATGATTGAAATCAACAGTCTCAAAATCTTTAGAACAAATAATGAGGCTATGAAAGATTGATTCTTTGGATGTGTACTACAATTAAGATTTTTTTTTCCCGTCATTATATGTACTACATTTTGTGTATTAGTGAATACCAATATTAACTTGATTTTGTGATGTTAGGTATTGGTATTGTGAAACTATTAAATTGGGTAAAATAGGCACTTTATCTTAGAATTACTACTCAATTTGGAACTTATAACTAAGTTTCATTGTTTAAGTATATACTGATTAATTTTTAATTGAGGAGTATAAATAATGTGAACATCCATTTTAAAACTAATTGGTAATGAGAGGAGTGACTCTTAGACTTTATAAATATTATTAGGTCTTTCATCTTTCCGATGTGGGATTTTTAACATACCCTCTCAAGATGGTGCTTCTTTTGAGCTCACCAATTTTGAGCTGGATCCCATTTTTAGACCAAATACTCGTTTGAGCTTTGTTGGCCTCTGATACCATATGAATAATGTGAGCATCCATTTCAAAACCAATTGATAATAAAAGGAGTAACCCTTAGACTTTATAAATATTATTAGGTCTCTTCATCTTTTCCACGTGGGATCTTAACAATGAGAAAATGCTTAAACAAGGCTTTGTCTTCTTAATAATTAATGCAATATTCTATATACAACTCTACCTTGAAATTTTAGATCTCTAAGGCTCACCATGAATTAAGATAATTTGTCTTCAAACAAAATTCTAGAAGATTTGTTCAATTCTCACGAAAAAAAAAAAGAAAAAAAAAACCAATAATGTGATGGAAAAAATGAATTACCTTAAAAGATCCCAATATTAAGAGAAAAAAATTGGTATTCAATTTCATTAAAATTAATAAGAGGGTAAAAGTATAACAAAATTTGATTCAATTAACTAAAATTATTAGATTTGGTTGATTTTTTTTTAATTTATGTGTAATTGAATTATTTTAATACTAAATAAAAAATGTTAAAATAGTTTATTTTTAAAAAAAATTGAAAGTTCAATGATAAAGAGAGTGATGGGGAAGGCAACTAACAACAATAGATGTCAATTTATAAGTGTACCATTGAGAAGAAAAACAAAAAAAGAAGTGTTTCAAATAATGAGTTTTTTCCAATGAACATAAATATTGAATTAGGAGGCTGTCAATATCACCTTTTTTTAGTGGGAGCCATAGCGCCATTGAAGGAGAAGATTTTTTTATTTTTTTTAAATTAAAACAAAAATATAAAAAAAAAAAAAAAGGTAAAAGAAGGAGATGTTATAGGACAATTGGTGTTGGATCAAATCATGGGCTTTGAAGTCTTCTTGGACGTCGTTTCATGTGGGCCCATTTATGATAATCTCTTCCCACCGAATCAAAGAGACATGACTCATTAAATATCTTTTACCAATTTCTCTTCTCAATTCCATATGGTTTTCTCAATTTTATTTTTAACCGATTAGAAATTTGATGGTATGATTTTTATTATGCCATCTTGAATTTAATAGTTGAAATGGTTAAACACATTCCTATGAAGTTTCGAGTTTCTCCTCTTCCATTTTAATGATCTCTAAAAAGTATAAAAATTATTATTTGTATTAAATAAAGAGAGGAGAGATATGATCCTCCGGCAACCTAATATTATAAGTAATAGTTGTCTTGTCACTATGACTTTCTATACTAATCTTTCATGTGGTTAATTCCCTCTCCATCATTTTATTTTTTATGTAAATCTATGCCATTCGGTTTAACGCGTACTAATTATGTAAATTGTTTCTAAATATAGAAATCGTATTTAATTCTTACCAGATTCTGAGGAGTCTTGCTACGTGCAAAATTGCCGCATACAATTTCCACAGCCCAAACACGATCTGCAAATTATCCAGCCCACTATCACATTTGGGCTTTTATAATAGTTTATTTGGGCTCAAAGTTGGCAGTCTCACTTTCTTGGCCCAATCACAAGAATCGTTCTCAAAAAGAGGAAAAATTAACCAACGGAAAAAAATAACACAATTTATCCCCAAAAAAATAACAAGTTGGCAGTCTCACTTTCTTGGCCCAATCACTTTCTGTAACCATTTTTTTAACTATGTGTGTATCCCAAAAAGGGGAAAAAAACACTATTTATCTAAAAAAAATTCAAAATCTAGCTTATGCGTCATTCTAAAGAGGCGTCATTAAAGAAGATACAAAGCTTAAAATTGAGAAACGAATCCAACCAAAATCTGATGAAAAAAAAAAGGTTAGATCAAAAGGTTTAGAGGAGAGGAAAAACAATACACAAGAGGTAGAAGAAGCGGCTTTGATTTGAGTATCAGTGAAAATGATAAAAATACACAACATACAAGAGGAAAATGAAGGTGATAAAAGTATCAATGATGTTTCATAATTTGAATATCATAAAGGAGAATCAGAAAATGAAAGTAAAAAACATGCAATGAAAAGTATATATTATACTATTTATTTATATATTATATTGAACAAAATTTAAAAAAACATCAGCCCAAACTTCTCAATCCATTACCAAACTCCTCATACTATATATATTGTACCAATCGTCAATAATGTATCGAATTCTCAAAATGGTTACATAAACGAGACCCCCCGTTGATCAATCTTCTTGCACATTTGATGTGTACATACTATATCAATCTTGCGCATACGATATCGTTATGTGTACATATTGTACATATTGTTCTAACACATTTGACTTTTCTTATAACCCTTTAAGAATATAATGGCTTTCAGACTGCATATATTGTATCAATGTTCTTTTTTACGCCACCTAACTTTACGTCAATAAAACAAAGATCCATTACTGGGAAAGAAAAACAAAATGAAAAATTATAAAAGAAAAAACCAAAAATAAAGGACAGACAAAAAAACAATTAAAAAATACCTATAAATAAAATGAATCCAAGAAGAAGGACAAAAAATGAAAAATGAATAATAATAATAATAATAATAATAGGTTTACATAATGTCGTGGGGTGAAATTGAATTACACGTGGAATTTTACAACTTGACAAGATTTGTCTACGCACCTGGTCTGATCGTGGTACTTGAGCACCTGGTCTGACAGTGGTACTTAGGCACCTGGTCAAGGGCACTGGTTTGACTGCGGTACCTAGGCACCTGGTCCGACCATGCGATTTAGGCACTGGTCGACCGCGGCGACCAGGCACTGGTCCGACTTGTGGTACTTAGGCATCTGGTCTAGGGCACCTGATCTGACCGTGGTACCTGGGCATCTGGTCTGACCGCGGTACCTGAAAAGACTTGGTCATAAAGTCTACGCACCTGAAAAGACATGGCTACGCAGTCTCCGACATAAACCTACATACTTAAGATTGAATACAAGTATCCAATT
Organism: Gynostemma pentaphyllum; assembly: GCA_028015215.1. Lineage (NCBI taxonomy): Eukaryota > Viridiplantae > Streptophyta > Magnoliopsida > Cucurbitales > Cucurbitaceae > Gynostemma > Gynostemma pentaphyllum. The sequence goes on from CM051355.1 coordinate 18,332,348, forward strand.
GGGAAACGACACGTGGCGCAACCCGCAAGCGACACGTAATTGAGAAGCAACACATGGCCAAATCTTGACGCTACATGTGGCACGATGATGTCTTCAACCTAATCTTCTATAAATAGGAGAAAAAATTTATTCATTAGGTAAGGAATTTATACTACTATTCTCTCTGGCACACTAGCTCTGCTTGCTCTGACTTTAGTATCGGAGGGTGTTAGGCCGGCACCACACCGGTGCTCTTTTCCTTTCTTGTGCAGGTACCTACGTAGCACGTCGTCGAAGCAGCGCATTACCTCTGACTTGTCCCATAAATTAAGTTCGTTGCCTACGTGGAAACTTTTCATTTTTACACAACAACACATAATATAAATGACAAAACAAATGAGAGAGAAATGAGAATTATGAAAATAGAAGAAAGATAATGGATACGAGAAAAAACATTCATAAACATGAAAGCATTAAAAAAAACCTAAATGGAAATCTAGAAAATATAGTGAGGAGTTAAAATCGTGGAATAAATCAATAATCACCAAAATTCATGGAAAAGACTGAGAGCAAATAAATAAAAAATAAAAACATTAATATGGGGTAAATCAAGAATGAAAAAGGATTCACATTTTTAAATAGGTTAAATAATAAAGAAAAAAATGACAAGCCAACAAATGATTGAGACCTCTTAAAACATACCATATGCTATATTATCCTTTTTAAAAATGTAATTATGTGGATAGTCTAAATAAGTGGATACACACAACATAATATAATTCATTATAATTTTAGATGGAATGAACATGTTTGTAATAAATTAAGGTACCGATGAACATTTATGTAAACTATCATCTAAAAATGGGGGCAGAACTATATGATGACCTTTAAAATTGAGAGTTGAGAATTTTTAAATAATTTTTTTTAGATAAATCAAATAAAGCCCTAACCTTTTGAGGTAGTATCGGTTTAAACTCTGACCTTTCAATTATTAAAAAAGAACAAACAAACGAAAAGAAAAGAGAAAAACCTTAAACTTATTAGATTATGACAACACCCTACCACCGTTAGTTTTTGTTAAACCTTATTATACTACTCGTGTGAGAAAGTAAAACCCTAACTTGATACTACTCCAAAAGGAAAACAAACTATCGGTGCTAGGAGAAATTATTGTGGCTGTCCCTCCAATGAATCTATTAATGAAAGTCTTTGTGATGACAGAGTAAACGGAACAGAGTTAGACTGTTATTTTTTACGCATTAAGAAGTAGTTAATTCCAACATGTAGTTTTCACCAAATCACTTAATATAAATATATAATTTTATTTATTTAATTATTCGATATTTTTAAAAAATATCCAGTTCACTGTAATTTTCTTTTATAGACAATTCACTGTAATTAAAAATGACGAAATGAATATATTTATTTTATATATATAACAAATATATTTTACAATAATTAAATAGGGTAATGTCTTAAATATTTTAACAATGATTAAGATATATTTAATATCATACTTTTAATAACTAATAAATAGTTATATAATAATTTCTAGTCAAATAGTTTTTTTTTTAATTTCCCATACTTCTCAATGCGTAAAAAATAACAGTCAATCTGTTCTGTTTACTTCGCAAAGAACTTTTATTAATACAGTAACATATGTCACTCATTGGAGGGACGACCACATTGAGATTGCCTTTTTCAATAATTTCTCCTTAATAGGTTGTTGCAACAATTTAAGTTGTGGCCCTGTTTGGTTTGCAATCTGAAAAACAGGATCTGAATTCAGTGGATTTTAATAAATTTAGGGTAGTATCCAGTAAATTTGTTAGTTTCAGAATTGTGTTTGGTAACAGTTTCAAATTTAAAATTGAAATCCAGAAATTTGAAATCAGTGTTTGGTTGGTTATTAAGAAATTTAAAATAAAATAAAATTGTGAATCAGAACAAGTGTTTGGTTAGTATCCAAATCTCAAATGTTCAACTATATTTAAATTTTTTAAAGTAATTTCCATATATCATATTTCACATATACTATTAAATTTCACTTGTAAGAATATAAATCTATTTGTTAAACCAGTTTGATAAATTATTTACATTTTAACTTAATTTAATGATAATAATTTGTAAAAATATAATTCTATTTCTTCATTCAATCCATTCATTGTATATCAAATTGCAACTATCTAAACCTCATCACATAGATAAAGCACGTAGGGTCCAAGTCAAGCCCTCGCAAGCTCTACCGTAAGTTAATGGTTAACAGGCCCGACCTATAAATCTTTGCACTGGATATGAATCACGGATTTGAATTCAAGCCCAACCCCCGGGATTTATCCATAGAGTTCTATCAGAACCGACCTGAAACCCGGTTCAAGGTCCGTTCATTTAAATAAATAAATATATATATATATATATATATATATATATATATATATATATATATATTTTATTTTATTTTATTTTTATATTTTAAATTAATCTTATATATAATTATAAAAACAAAGTATAAATAAAAAAATAGGATATAGTGAAAAATAAATTAACTTTTTTTCCCATCACTTTAGAATCAAGTTAAAGTTTAAAAAGTTAAAAATCAGCTTTAAAAAATGCAATTAAAATTTTAATTAAATAAATAAAAACTCGACCAGACCGGGCCAACCTCAAAAAATGGACCGACCCGACCCAAACCTGAAAAAACAGGCCTGACCTGACCCAAATTCGTAAAATGGACCCGACCCGTATTTTTATCTCATGTGTTCAACTCGTGGATTGGATTGTGTGGGTGAGGTCAATCTGTGTTTTTCAATTTTTGAGTTGGATAGATTCTTGTTTTAGTTGAATTCATTTTTTAACCTAAAAAATAAATTGAATCCAAACTGCTTTTTTCTGGATGATAAACCAAACACAAAATAAAACAGATTTCTTTTATTCATTCAATCCAGATTCAGTTTTATGAATCTGGATTGCAAACCAAACGGGCCCTTAAGGTTTTATTTGATACAATTGAAAGATGTTTAAATTGATACTACCACAAAAGGTTAGGGTTTTAATTGATCTTTTTCCTAAATTTTTATATCATTGGTTAATATTATTTTTGTTATCGGTCATTGGTTGATATTATTGATCTAATTTAAAATTCATCGTTCATTAGTACGCTTACTGTTAAAAAATTTACAGATTATAAACAAAAATTACATTAAGTGCTAATACATCCACAAAGTTTTACGTCATTCTTTATTAAAAAATCATTTTAATATTTTACAAGTATAGCATGATATGAAGACTGACTCTAGTCTTTGAAAAATAATTCGAATGAAAAGAAGCTTAACCTAATGAGTGATTAAATACATTTAAATTATAAATTAGTTATTACGAAATCTTAAATCCCATTGGTCAAAAGTGCAGCCTTTAAAAAAAGGAAGGAAAAAAAAAAGAATATTGGAATCCCACTTTTAGACCATTTCCACAATTTTTTTTTTTCTCTTTTCATCTTTCAACCCAAAAAAAAACTCAAAATTTATCAAAGTATTTGAAGACATCACTTTATTCTTTTACAAAAAAAATATATATATATTATTACATTTATTAAAAAAATTGTTATCATATCATTAATGTTAATAATTTCATATATTTATTATAACCAATTGATACCAAACCTAAATTTAAGAACCGATAAAAGAGATTAATTGTAAATTTATTTTAAAAAATGTTAATAATTCTTAAATTAAGTTAATAGAAGTGTCTGATAATAAAGGGGAAGTATTTTTTTCAAGAGATCTTATATTAAATTGGGGGACTCGAAACTTTGATTTTATAAAAAAATAGCTGATATCTAATCATTTGAGTTATGTGCATGTTGACAAAAAAGGAACTTATTTAATAATAAGAATTAAGGGAAAAGGTTAGAGTTGGATAATTTTGATAATGACAAATGCAAGCAAAATTTAGTTGAAGTTAGCGCAAAGAACTTTTGGATCATCATAACAAACATTTTGCAAAGAGGGAATCAGTTAAAGTGAAAAATGACAAGATCTATATAAGCATAAAGAGCAAAATTAAATTAAATATTCAAAATAGTAGGTAGCCCAACCATAGAAGTTTGCTCAAAATTCAACCCAAATGCTAGCTTAAGCCTTCACACTTGAAAGAGATATATGTCATATGTGCATTCCATTGAGAGAGCTGCATTTCCCTTTTGGGGATTTAGCAAGCTCTTTGCTTTTTTCTGAATTCTTTTTTAAATAATATATTCTCTCTTTTTTTCCCTTTAAATTTTGAATTCTTCTTCTTTTATATAGTTCACTAACTTGAAGGATCAAATGGGGTGGAATGCGAATAAAATTTGTTAGAATTAATGATGGTAGTAGATTAAGGAGCGGAGTCGTAATTTTATTTTTAAGGTGGATCTTGGACTATTTTTAATAAATGAAATGAGACAAATTATTAAAAGTTAGAGAAAACATATTAGATTTCCACCTTCTTCCTCCTTCCCTTCTTAAATTTGCTATTACATGATTTTATAAGATATAAAAATATCTTCATTAGTGTGAGGCATTTTAAATAAAACAGAAAATCAGATAAATGTGAGCTTAGACCCTTAACAATGTAAAAGTTATAAATAATTATTGTCCTGAACAAATTTAGGAGGAAAGATTACTCATTTTGATTTTTTTACTATCTTTTAGATTTAGTGGAGAGCGTTGATTCTAGAATTTTTCTTTATATTTTTACAACATAGAATATAGAAACTCAAGTTTCTCAAATCCATAAATCAAACTATCACGTAAGTAATTATTTGAGGTTGATTTATGAGATAAATAAATAACTTCAAATATATACTAAAATAGAAGAAACATTAAAAGAAGGTAAAAAAAAGTTAGGAGAGACACACACATATGAGCACCATCATTGCATAGATCACTGACCATTTCCCCACCACAATCACTCTCACATGCCAAACATAAACCCCAAAGCAAAACAAAATCTCCATTTCCTTTCTTTTTTTTCTTCCCTCTTCCTCTCCTCCCTATTTAGTCTTACTGTCATTTCAAGACTAAATATTTTCCAATTTCAACAACAAAATCTTCATTCATTGATTTCTCTCTCTAATTTCAATTTCAATTTCAATTTTCACAAACAGAACAAGCAGCAGCAACTGACTGGGAATGGATGGGAAGATTTCTTGCTCCACCACCACCTTCATTTTACTTCTCTTCATCACTCCCTCTCTTTTCCAAGGTTAATTATTAATTCCCTTTTCATCATCAAATTTCATTTCCAAAACCAACTTAATTTCCTAATCTTCTACTTTCCCCTGTTTTTTTTTTTTAATATTATTCTTTTTGGATATGATCATCTTTTATATGCTCTTGCATGTTGGACTAAGAATTAGAATCTTTCTTTTGACAAATCATTCAACTTTTCAATAATGACTCGAAACTTCGACTTTACGAAAGTCGGGAATACTAATGTCTAACTAATTGAAATTTCACAGGATCAAGAGCAACAAAACAAATCCAAAAACCAGAACAAACCCAATTCGAAAAGGACATAACGACCCCAATAACGACAGTTCCGACAGTGATTCCAATTCCGACAACGCCAATAGAAAACCCAACGGCAATGATAGACCCGGGTATGAATCCGAGGGCAACGACAACATCAATGGGTGGATCGAGTTGGTGCATAGCGAGCCAAAGCGCGGATCAAATATCATTGCAAATGGGATTGGATTACGCTTGTGGAATTGGCGGGGCTGATTGTGGTGAGATTCAGATGGGAAGAAGTTGCTTTAATCCAAACTCTGTTCGTGATCATGCTTCTTATGCATTTAATAGCTATTATCAGAATAGCCCACTCCCTAATAGCTGTAATTTTGGTGGCACTGCTGTCATTACCAGCACCAATCCCAGTAAGTTTCTTCTAATTTCCATTTTTTGTTTGATTTATTATCCTCTTAATTTTTTTAATTTATTATAATATCTTCCTAAAAATTTACTCTTAAAACTTTTAGTGGCGTTTGGCCCATGGATTCGAGTTAGGAGTTGGTTGTTACACACGTTTTAACCGGGGTTTGTATTTCAGTTTTGAATATATTTTATACTAACTCAGACTTAACACGGAGTCTTGACAACTTCTGTTTAATAATAACAACTATGTCTAAACCACGAGTCAAATGCACCCTTTAAGAACTTAGTTGAAAATTTTACAATTTTCCCTTTGAGGAAATAAAAAACAATTAATAATTAGATTTTGAAAAATAATCAATTAAAAATCAAAAGTCTAAACTATATTTTACAATCTCATTTAGATAAGAAAGTCTAGTATTATGATAGTAAGGACCTACTTTATATATATATAAAAAAATGATCTATTATAGTTTCACGTGTCTATTTTTTATACAATATATTGAGGTTTTGAATTTCTAATTTGATAGAAGAAATAGAAACGACTTATCCTACTATTATAAAAAATAGCAGGGAAAATTTTATTCTACCATTAATGTTTTGGGTAAATAAAAGATCTAAGATTGTTTTGTATAAAAGCAAATGGGGCAATTTTACTTTAATTTGATAGAAATTGATAAGAAGTGGGGTTGTCAAGTTATGCTTGAGAAGGAAAGAAAGGTTTGGTTTTGCTTTTATTTTTTCTACAAATTATGGTCCATCCTTTTCTTTCATCCTGTTTGGGAATTGGGAGTTTTTGAATTTTTCAACCAAATAAGGAAAAATAAAAGAAAAAGAGTGGCCCCTTAGACACTACCCGTACACCTAATACTTATGGAGGCCAGAAGGCAGAATCTAGGCTACCGCTGGCTTAGACTTTGAGACCCCTCGTTTAACGGTTGTTTTTTTTTGTTGGTCAAATTGCTTATCCATATATTTCAAACTAAATATTGTTTTATTTTTCTTTTGTATATTTTTCTTTTAAAATCACGTATATACATACACTACATCTAAATACATGTTATACATATAAACCCGAGTTTTAAAATCTCAAACTACATAAAAACTCAGACTTAACAACTTCTCACACTTAACTCTAAAGTTTAAAATGACCAACTCATAATATATATTGGTTAACTCATTAATATAAATTTGTTGATTTTTCTGATAATTTTACAGGTACTGCAACATGTCAGTATCCATCGACGAGGTAATATCACAATCTATAAACATGAGAAATTATTGAACGAGACTAAAGAATAAAACAAACTTCAATTTAATTATCTTATATAAAAGAATATGGAATCTTACTTTCAATTTTATTTTTATTTTTGGTTGAAATTTCGCAGCACAAGTTCATCAATTCTCAACACTACAAATTCATATGGCTCAACTGTGTTTGGTGCTGTTCCTACACGCCCTTCTACCTCTTCTTCACCTAATTCTAATCAATTGGATTCCTCTTTCCAATCCTCGTTAATCTTCTTCATTACTCTCATTTTTTATAGCTAAGCCCTTTTTAATCCTTACTTTTTCACTCTTTTGATTTTACTTGTAAACACTATTTTGTATAGCGAAATTAAACCTAATTAGAGATTATAAAAGGAGAGTTTAGATAATTTTATCTGACCATGTAATGTGATACATTAACTCGAGGTTTAAAAAATTAAATATTGATTTTTTTACTCATTTCTGTGACTGTGTATGTCTGTGGAATTTCGTACTTTTTTTTTTCCCGCTTTACCTTATCCTGCCATTACAATGGGCTTAATGGGCCACAAATCTGGGATTTAATGGGCTTTAACTCCAACGAACTCTTAAGCAACAGTTGGCCCATGATAAATAAATGGATACGTTGGTTGATTTTCAACTCAATTATTATATACTTTTTTCAATGAGTATGATATTAATTTAGAAAAGAGAAGACTCGAACATTCAACCTTGTAGATAGTGCAGTGATACTTAATTAGTTGAGTTATATTCAAGTTAACTTTTTTTCAACTCAATTATTCGAACTACTATTTAGTCTATGATGTGTGTGTATATTGTACATAATTAAATAAAACAACTCTTTATTAAATATGTTAAATCACCAATTGAACCAAAAACTTAAGCCAATGGTTAAAGGTAAATTTAATCATATATCTCAACACTCCCCCTCACATGTGGGCTTGGATATTTGCACAAGACCCAAACATGTGGAATATTTAAATGGGAGGAAATAAGAGTAAATGACATAATGGTATGGAGGTTTGATTTCAAGACGTCCTGCTTTGATACCATATTAAATATGTTAAATCACCAATTGAACCAAAAGCTTAAGCCAATGGTTCAAGGTAAATTTAATCATATATTTCAACACTCCCCTCACATGTGGACTTGGGTATTTGCACAAGACCCAAACATGTGGAATTTAAATGGGGAGAAAATTAGAGCAAATGACACAACGGAGAGTCGAACTTGGACCTCCTGCTCTAAGCCCTTTAAATTTTTTTAAAAATTGCTTATCAACTCTCCCATGCATCAAATTAGTTAATAATTACAGGTTTTTTCTGGGTAAAATAAGAATATACTAAAACAATATTTGGAAAGCTAGTAGACTCTTCAAAATAATTAAGCAACTAGAGTTGAAACGATTCCTTAGTTTAACTGATTTTTTTTCTAAAAAATGTGCACTAGCAAGAAAACTCTATTATGAAGACGATTAGCATTGAGTTCTCAACCAGTCACTATCAGATAATAAAGGAATATTAAGAAAAAATGGTGGTCAAGATATTATTAAAAATGAAGTTAATAAACAGATTTTTTATTTATAGATATTATTACATCAAATTAAGAGGGGGGAGACTCGAACCTTCGAATTCATAGAAGAGAACATGTGTCTAACCACTTAAGCTATACTCGTGTTGGCAAATAATTTTTTTTTAAATAGGGAAAGAAGGGGGCACGTCATAATGGAAGAGTAGAAAGAAGCGGACCTGAGAATGAAAGAGAAAGCTGGACCAAGAAGGCCCAAATTTAAGTCACTAAAACATCACAGTTGTCTTTGTCTATTTGGTCCAACCGACATGACAACCTCAATGAACCACACCTCCTATGTGGGTTCACATTCATCTACCGCCGTCTGTTGGAGGAAAATGTTTCACATGGCCACGTGGATCTATACACACCGGAAAATGACTTCACTGCTTTTATTTTAGGGTTAAAACCTCAAATAAGGCATGTGTTTTTTTTTTAATTAAAAAACCATTCATTTTAATATTGAGATATTATTTTATTTTATTTTTATATATTTTAATAAAATATTTATATTTCTTAACCTTTCTAATTAATCTTTGGTCAAAAAAGCTGGGACTCACATTCTTTACATTAGCATTTAGATTAACGAAATAGTGACCCTTCATCACCAATCATTTTGCCTCTTACGGTTTTACCTTCTTCTTCATCATGCTTATGCCTCTTAATTCAAACTTGGACGCTCACCTTTGGTCATGAAAATTACTCAATAAAAATTGCTATGATTCATTCCTTCTCGTTTGTAGTAATTTCACAGCCATTGCTTACAATCTTCCAAAGTGTCATACCAAAGTTTGTGGCTGAATTTGTGGTTTGATTCCTACCTGATTCGATTTGTAGCAAGACAAAAGGCAAAAACTATTGTAAAAATCTCGATGAGGAGATCGTTATTTTTTAAGGAGATAGTAATTTTCCTTAGGCAAAAGTTTATTGAATGCTACAATAAATAATGTGGGTCCCATTTTATATTTATATTAAAATATTATATTAAACATACTTCTAGAACTACATGACGTACATTATTATTCTTTTTTAATTACAAGAGATATTGATATTCATGTATTTAACCGAAATCACACGAGTCTTATCATCTATATATTATTAGTAATAAATATATATGTCATAAAATGAAAGAGGAGAGTACAGAAAAATTTAAGGTGTCAAGATTTTTTATGAGAAAGGTACCGCTTCAATAGAAATGAAAATCCCCATTTTGAACGAGAATAAGGATAGAAACATATTTGTTTCCTCATTTCAATTTTGGGAAATGAGAATGCATTCCCTACTCTACTTCGATTCTTGAAATTATTTTATTTGTTAATGATATTTTAATTCATATAATAAAAAAAAATATGACTCCATACGTTTCTATAGCTAAACGAATAATAATTTATTTTTATTTTTTTAATTCATATAATAAAAAAAAATTACACACACGAGCCAAGATGAATTGTACTTTAGTTAAAGAGAGAGTCCAAGTATATTCCCTGCCAATTTAATTTTCATGACCGGTAGGGGTAAATATGTCAATTCCACCAATTTTGACTTCTCAATGAATTACGGATCCGTGCGATGGAGAGGGATGGAAGGAAGATGGACCGGACCCTTTTTGCTTAGCTCTGACACGTGTCGGTGGTAAGGTTACCGGCATAACAAGTTTCTGGTTCTGCCTTTGCTTAGCCCTTCGCCTTGGTTTTCTTTTTTCTCCATCTACTCTTTTTTTCAATACTTTAATTTATTTATTATTAAGTTGAGCTGGACGGATCCTGTGCCTTCTCCTTTATGTTCTTTAAATCCAAAGTTATTGGTTAAAGCAAAATTGTAGTTTAATCATGTGTCATTTTTGTCAATTTAATTAATTATTATTGATATTTCCTATCATTAGTTTTTTATTTTTTAAGATATTATATTAAACTGACGGAATCTTTGACTTCATATGATGAGAATAAATGTCTAATAATTTGAGCTATGCTCGGGTATTTTCCTAATCATTCGTTAATTTTATTAATTTCAATAAAAAATGAGATCGATATTAGTTAATCTAAGATAATTCGAGAATGGAAAAAACGAAGTATTTCTATTGAAATTAATATAAAATATTGATAATACAAGATCATTGTTAAGATTTAATACAAATATAATATATATAAAAATTAAAAATTAAACATAAAATTATTATATTGATATATTGTTGGTTCAATTATACAAAATACTCATAACTTATGAGTGGTTGGTTTCATTTATACCCTTAATGTTTTAAAAGTTTTAATTATACCCTCATTTTTTAATTTATTTAAAAAAAACTCTTTTATTGGAGAAATTACTCTTTCAAAAACTTTTTGTATGTAACTTCAGTTAGTTTTGATAAAAAAAAATTGCAAATATTTTTTATAAAAAAATTTCTAACAAAGTTAATTTCTGGAAGAAATAATGTTTTTGAAAATGTTATTTTTTAACAAAGGATAATTAAAAAAGAATAAAGACTTAAACTAAATTTGAAACTTTTAAAATATTAAAGGTAAAATTGAAACCAACGTATAAATTAGATATATTTTATATAATTTAGCCTGAATTATATTTCAAAAAAAAAAAAACAAACAAACAGAAAATGATTGTATGGAAGTTTAAGATGTCACTGTCCCACTGGCACTGTTGATTACTTTTTATTATTAAAAGAGGAAGAGTGAATTAATCAAATCCAATGGTTGTCATTTTCTAGGATAATTGGTAATGGCGTCTCTGTTTAATGATTACTGAATGGAGCGTGAATTTCCACGTTATGATTCCACACCAACCTCATTGCCAGAATAATAGGAAAGGAGATAGTATATCAGTATCTTATAATTTTCATAATTAATATTTTTATTGAGGAAAAATTCATTTCACCCCTAGAATAAATATTAATTAAATGTTTCATTTAAAAACACTCGACTATACTAAAATGTGTTTTTGGAGAAAATTATACTAGACGGAACCTAACTGTGGTGTCTCAATTTATGACATAAACTTTTGATTTTTATCAATTTACATCTTGAACTTACTCATAAATGAATCAATTTATAATCCATGTTATGTTAATGAACTTTTTTCTCACGTGTTGGGTGCATTTTAGAGAGCATCTTTCCTAGATTTCTATGAAATTTAACCACAACTCGTTTAATAGACAGTATTTGAACTACCATTGCAGGGTCATTGAGATCTTTGAGGATAGTTTCTCTGTTTTGGATGAATAATAGTTTATAGGCTTCGAACGATTAGACTTCTCCAATCGAAGAAAACTAAGGTTGTGTTAATAAAACCCTCCAATCTAAGTAAAAGTTAATAGTTTTCAGTCCTCCTTCAAGAGCAAACCAAACACATGGAATTTTAACACCTGAATTGTTCAATTGAACCTTTTACCTCTTTGTCTTCCCACTTTATTTTTTAGGTGATCAAAAGCAATTAGAACTAAACCAAATTACAACAATGGCCAGATAGTAAAGTAGAGAAGGCCCATACACTCATTAAAATTTGGGGAAGTTGATCTCTAAAATACAGCCAACAAGGTCTATTAACGGAAATTTGACATAAACCTAACTAACAATGGATGTAAATTGATTATTTTTTTACATATATATATATATGTGTTTGATTTTAAATTGATGAAATGAAAAAAATGTAAGGTTTAAATGACATACCCTGCTAAATTCAGGGGTGTAAATTGATTTTTTTTTCTCCTATTCTATATTATAATCTAGGGTAAAGTATTCATTTGGTCCCTGAGTTTTAGAGGTTGTGTCTTTTTGGTCCCTACGTTTCCAATTTGTGGCTAAGTGGTCCTTGAGTTTTGGATATTGTGCCTATTTGGTCCCTGCGTTTTAATTTGTGTCTATTTGGTCCCTGAGTTTTAAATATTATGTCTATTTGGTCCCTGAGTTTTAAATATTGTGTCTATTTGGTCCCTGAGTTATCATTTTGTGTCTAAATGGTCCCTGGATTATTAGAAATAAATTTAATTGTTGCTTAATTTGTTAATTCATTGACATAATATCGACTTACCGGTGACATAAAATGTTTAATTGACAAAAATACTGACATGAGATTAATTATTATGTCAAATGTTAGGCATAGATTGATGGAATGATTTGAAATAATTTAATCATATCTTCGTATTTTGACCAATTAACACATGGTATATCATCATTAAGTCAATAATCTAGTAAGAGTTAACGAATACGTTAAGTTAAAGACCAATTAAACATATTTATAATAGTTCTTGAAAATATAGGGACTAAATAGACACAATAACTAAAACTCAGGGACCACTTAGACACAAATTGAAAACGCAGGGACCAAATAGACACAACAACCAAAACTCAGGGACCACTTAGACACAAATTGAAAAAGCAAGGACCAAATAGACACGACCTCTAAAACTCAGGGACTAAAAGGGCACTTTACCCTATAATCTATCATGCTACTAAACTCATAACTCGTGTCGACACCATCAGGCCTTGGCCCCGACTAGCCTTATTTTTATTTTCATTATTATTTTCTTTCTTTTGTACCATTTGAATAGATGGAATGAATTGTTTTTTAAATATAAATGTTTATGTTTGAATGGATCAAATGGTTTAAAATGAGTTGGGAAAAATATATTTTAAATAAACCAACGTTGTTTTTTTTTTATCTAAATACCTGAATTTATCCCAACCCCGCCCCGCACCATTTTAACCTGATTTTTTACTCCAACCCTGATAATTAAATAGGGTGCGGTCGGAGTGATACTTAAATGAGGAGGGGTGGAGGTGATAGATTTTCACTATTAACCACATCGGAAAGATGAATGAACCTAACAACATTTATAAAGTCTAAGAGTCACTCCTCTCATTGCCAATTGGTTGTGAGATGGATGCCCACATTATTAATATGGTATTAGAGTCCAACAAGCCCAAACAAGCATTTGGTCTAAAATGGGATCCGACCCAAGAATGGTGAACCCAAAAGAGGCACCATCTTGATGGGGCAGGGTAAGGATCCCATATCTAGGGTCATTCCTCTAATTACCAATTGGTTGTAATGGTTGTGAGATAGATGCTCACATTATTAATATTCACCTAAACGGGACAAGTTGTAATCGAGATATTTTGAACTCATCCCTGCCCCACCTCATTTACACCTCTAGACAATATTAAATTTAAAATAATTGGTGGTGCATTGTCAAATCATATAAATTTTAAAAATAAGAGTGATGGGTGTGATACAATAACTTTAACTAATTATATTTTACTATTTTTTTCCTACAATATTTTAAAGAAGGATTAAACTTCTAAATTAAATACAAACATCTTCATCGCGAACAAATCATGAACAAATTTATGCTATTATTAGCCACCGCTCTTATAAGAGATGGATGCAGTACTATTTATAAACTAATGATATCAAATCAAATATATATTATATGTGTAACATCCCCAACATTCCAAAAATGAAATATAAACACCGAAAAACTTCTCAACAATAACAAATCAAATTCTTATATAAAACTCAACGTTTACAAAAGAAATATCTCATGTTCGCGAACTTTGTTTCAAAATCATAAATATCATTCTAGTTCCAAATAAATTCAACAACTAAAATCAGACTTTAATCAAATGTCTCCAAAACAAAACATGTAAAAATATCAATACTAGACTTATTTAAATAAAGTTCCCATCCCAAAAAAAATAACAAATGGCTAAAAGAGGACAAATATCACCGGTGACGAATCCAATCCAACCATCGACACGAGAGCCCATCAGTTGTCGGTTCTCTTATTTTTCTTAGCTGGAAAAAAAAAAGATGTGTAGCATTATGAGGCTAACGTCCAATGAGTTAACAATTATAATAAAATAATGTGTTAAGTTCAACTTAAAATCAACGAGTCCAATAACAAAAATGCTTAAGTAACAACCTCGAGGAAAATCACATTCCCATAAACAATTCTCAAACTTTTATCTTAATATTCTTCTCTTTACTTGCAAGTAAATAATGAACCTCCCCGTAATAGTTTAAACACAATTTTTCACAATTTAAACTTTACGCATATTCTCTTTATGTATAGAAAGTACATAATTGAACCTACATGTATTTTTTTCTCACATAAATACGTACATGAAATGAATTTGTCCTGCTAAAATTCATCTAAGTCATGCATTACTCAAATAACATTTTAATGGCATATTCTTCATTAAGTAAGGTCATATTTAATGTGAACCTATGTTCCATCTATATTATTTAACGCATTAAATAATATAAATCAGTTTCAGCAACATTCACAAAGATCACATATTGGTAGAAAATCAAGTAAACAGACTAGTCTCAACTTTTCGGCAGTTTGTACCCAAAATCTTACCAAAATTTATCTCTTTAAAATTCCGGAAAATACTTCGTAATCAAGTCTTAAACCCTTCTAAAAATCCTATTTATCACCTGTAATATTCCAAAACATCTCTTACAACTTCCATAAAAATGTAGGAAAAAATCTCCAATTTTGTTCACTTTTAATCAACTTGAATACCAAAATAATAAAAATTCCAACAACATAATAAACTCTTAAAACTCATCTAAAACCTCTAAAAACATCTTATTTCACCCAAAGATTAATTACTCAAATAAGATTAATGAGCAAGGTTTCCCTCAACTCATTACAATATCATAATAGTTTACTCACCTTGTTTTCTTAAATAGTTTTCAAGCTTTTTCTTAGAACGATCACAACCTTAAAAATACACCTAAAAATATCAATATCCAACCCTAAAAATTACCCAAATAGTTGTAAAACCATTGGATAAAACTACACACAAAAGACAAGTAAAAACAACGTCATATTCCCTGTGATTGCGTCGAACAACATGGGTAAATTGAGGAGGGGACTGCTGCTATTCGGCAGCCTTTTGGGCGACAATTTGAGGTTGATTTCGGGTTATTTTGGGTATGGCAACATCATAGTAAAAGAGTTTAAGAAATTGGAGAATAGTTAGAGTTTCTAGGGTTCAAAATTCTTGAATTCAAGATAGAAGGTTTAGAGTTTTAACAAGGTTTACGAATTTAAAAAATTGTAACAATGGGGAGTTTGAATCTAAAATAACAATTTTAAATTCGAGAATTTTAAGAAGAAAATAAATATGAGAAAAATAATCACAACTTCTTCAAAACTTTATCCAATTCAAGCACCACGATGAATACAACCTACAACGATGAATTAGTGAAGAAAAAATTGATCAAAGTAAAAGAAACTATAGCAGGCCCAAAGGGTTTTTAGGCCATAAGTCTTTATACAGAAATGAGATTGCTACAAAATTAACGTCGATTGAAAGATAACAAAAAACAATCAGAATGAACTACTTACTTGCACAAACCTAAGTTCGGATAAAGAAGTTATGGTGAAAATACTCCATACAACTTGCTTTGAGCGAAAATTGGAGAAATTTTAATTTAAAGAGGCTGGTTTTCAGCTGAAGGAAGAAAGAAAAAGATTGTTTATGGCTGAATTCCGATTTCTAATATTTACAAAAATGCCACTAGACAAAAACAGTCATAACTCATTCACCGGAACTCATAATGAAGAGCCGTCAGTTGCAATGGAATTGTAATAACGAGACGATCAACATCTTTCAAAAATATTAAATTAAACCTTGTGGTTTTAATTTTAAGGTTTGAGAAATTATGGCCTCATTGAGAGAACGTGTTATTTCTTATCCAATATATCATTTCAACCTCATTATTATTATTTCAAGAAAATAATATTAATTTCCAATTCTTTTTATAGTCTTACTTGGTAATAAGTCGTTACAATATGACATATGAAAATAATTTAACAAAAATACAAAGAACATAAGTATAAATAATTACTTCTCTTTGGAACTATGGTGGCATTTGGCATATAATACATAGTTTTTTAAAAATGACATTTTATAAATTTAATATTTTTGTAGATAATAAAAAATTTGAAAATTTTCAAAAATAACATTTTTTAAATCCTTTCTCACTCAAAACATATGTGAAATCAACCCACATGCTTTAAAAAAACTGTCATTTTTTTAAAAACTTTTTATGTTTTTTTTTTCTTTTTTATAATATCAATTTTCTTTACAACTATAGAACAAACATGCTGCCATTTGGCATAGAATATATAAGTATGTATTTGTTGACATATATATGACATAAAATATTTAACAAATTCATTAATTAATAATTTTGTAAATAATCGTGTTAATTAGAAGTTAATTGCCAAGTCAATTTACACGTCGGATGAAACGTCAACGTTGGAAGGTGCTGGTTGCTGGTTTCTTTCTATTCCATTGGATTCTTTAGAAAACTTCCCTTTGTTGCCGACAAAGTAGGAGATATTTAAAAGAAATAATATAAAAAATATCCACATTAAATCACTTTTATTCATTAGTACGGATGGTTTTTTTTTATATTATCAATTCTACCCTAAAAACATCATATCTGGTGGTGATCCCATGGAATCCGTTTTCATATCTGTTTACTTTCTATTCTTTTAATTACTCCTTGATTTGTGGTGCATATCTTTATTATTTATTTTTCTTTTTATATCTTATTACCGTTTTTCTGGATCTCGTGCTTCCCCTTGTTCTCGCCATCACATTCGTACCTTTGTTCTCGCCATCACATTCGTACCTTTCTTCTCAATGATGCTTTTCGCCTCTAGGGTTCCAATTTTCTCTCTTCCTTTCCGTTTCTTTTTGAGAGAGGAAATATGTATCTTTAATTTGTTTTCAAAATATGGTAGTTTTTTTTTTGAACGAAATCCCTCCTTTTTGCCTTATACAGTTTTTCATAATTACAAACGATTTTCTAGGGATTTTAGACTCTTCTTTTCCTGTTGAGGGCAGTGAATGTCATTTCAATCATGTCTTGGACGACTCGTGTAGCTGTTATGGGTAGAATTGCTAATTTGTAAAACATCACGGTATTAATGCTATTAGCCCTATTTATTATGGGTACATACGAAATTAACACTATTTAAAATCTTGATATTTTTTTTTTTTTTATTTTGTTTCATTTTGATTCACAAGCTTAAAATGTTATGATATAAAACTGACCTTAAAAAATCATTTAAGAGTCAAAGACTTCACCAATAATTTTCGGATAACCATCTAATATATATTTTTAATTTATTTCAAATTTTGACACTCAAATCAGTGTTTGTGGTTTGAATACTTATTTGCGTAGTTATGAATTCATTAGATAAATAAAACAAAATAATTTTTATTCCATGTCAAATTACTTATTTTATGATTTATTAAAAATAGTAATGATTAAAATAAATATATTTATTTAAAATTTAGAGATGACGTTAGAATATTTGAAAATCTTTTCATTAAAATATTTTTTTAAGTTATAAACTAAAATAGAATAAACATAAAAATTTAAGGGCAATTGACGGATTTAAATATTGAATTATCATTTTAGTTATCTTTAATTCGTTTTACCTTTAAAAGTTGGGGGTTTCATGATTGTTGGAAGTTTTTACAAGAAAGAAAGAGTAATAATAGTCTAGTCTCCATCTTACCATTTATTAATATATTTATGAGAGAGTACTTACGATTAATTAATTGAATTAGATTTTAAGATTGACCTTTAACGGGTAGAGAGTTGTTGTAATACGAAATATATCTAATTTATTTAATATTATGAATAAAAATCATACGTGACATGTTTCAAAAGTTTGCAATTAACATTGATACTCTTCCTATAAAAACAAAATATGGATACTCTTCAAGAAATCATCTCTTTACTTTCTCCATTTATGACTTTTTTTAGAAAAATAAAAATAAAGTCTAGGTAGTGATGCATTTCTTGAACAAACTTCAGCCAATTAGAATGTTACGTTAGTTCTAATCTCTGTTTCAGGTAACATATATTGATTTATGACCATGTTAATTAATTATATTTCTTTAAACCTTCATTAATTATATTCTAACGCCATAAAATATGATATTTTTTTTATTGCTCATCCAAGATAAAAACAAATTCTAAGAATTAAGGATAAAAGTAATAGATTAAAAAAAAAATTCCATTATAAAAGGCCCTTTCAATAATTGAGAGTTTTTTTATATATATTATACAAAATTGGAGAAGAAGGTTCAAAACTTTGATCGTATAGAAAAGTGATATAACTGATTGAGTTATAATTAAATTGACTAGTTAATATGATTAAAAAAATTAATAAACGATGTTGAGAAGAGAGAACCATAAAAGTATTAAAAAATAATAGTAGAGAGGTAGAATTTCGTTTAATAGGAAACATTATGAAATAAGTTTATTCAATAAAAAAATAGTTTACTATCTATATCTTAATTAATCAGAAATGTTATAAAAATAAAATAAAATAAACAGAAATCAAACCGATTTAATTAATAATAACAATATTTATTAGTAAGAGATGAATAATTAATTTTGACAAAAATTGTGTTTGGAGAGTGGTAGAAGGACAGCTCAGCTAAACATCCATAGACTTGCCAACAGCCATTCGATGGAAATGAACACGTGTCAGAAAGACGTGTGAAACATCTGTCGCGTATTCTGATCCCATATGCACCTGATTATGGGAACACACAGAGCAGCAGAGAATCGCACTATTGAAAAATCTGCTCCGAAAAGTGACATTACCTAAAATACCCCTGGATCATCTCCAAATTACAATTCCGTATCATAGCTTTTCTTTGTTTTGGCTCTTTCCATGCAGGATGCGTGCGTTTCGTGATTATGGAAAAGGTTAAATTACATGTGGTAATAGTCTAATGTACTTTCTTATTTTTATTTATTTTATTCTTATACATTTGAATTATTTATTTATTTATTTTTATTTTTTTTTTGCAAAATACCTTATCAATTTAATTATTGTATTCTATTAAAATTTATCGTGATTAAAAATCTAAAGATTAAATCGACACAAGTAACTACAACTCGAATTATGGTTAAGTATTGTATAATTTTCATGAGGTTGAGAGTTAAACTCTAAATTTAATATAATAATATTATACATAAACCAAACATAATCATATATAAGTATCATATGCTCCTGACCTAAGTGGAGTAATAAAAACACTATTTCATATAATTGTATATAATTGTGATAATAGAGGTTCAAATACCACCCTCGTTAAATTACCCGCTTATATATCGTGTGGAGAAAAAAAAAAACATATGAAAAATAAGGAAAATAAAAATAAAAAATAAAAAAATTGGCCACCCCACCCCCAACCCACCTATATCCTTCATTTCTCTCATAGATTAATTCATTCACCTCTGGATTTTGCTCCTCTCATTCTCCTTCCCTCTCTGGACTCTCTCTCTTTCTCTCTCTTCAATTCTTTGTCGGTGAGTTGCAGATCTTGAAGCTTCCAAATTTCAGGAGGATTTCAAGTTATTCAGCCACCGCCAATTTCAAAGAGGAGAAAGATTAGATTGGGTTTCCAGATTTTTTTTTATTCATTTGGATTTACGTCCAGCTGGAATTCAACAAAAAGAAAAAAGAAAAAAGAAAAAAAAATTGTTTTTATAGATCTGTATTTGGTCATTTTTATCTTTAGATTATAACTCTTGTTGGAATTGGAAAGTTTATGATTTTCGGTCTCATTGGAAGTATTTGTGTAAAACTAGGAAAGGAACGATTTGTTTTTTTTATTTTTTTTAGCTAATTTACATAATGTTTGATGGAGGGTTGAGGAAGAACGATAAAGAAATTGGCTTTTGTGCTTGCGATCCGGAAGGGTAAATTGTTGACAGCAGGAATGTGGTTGAGTTTTTGAAGAAGAAATTGATTTTTTTTTGCTTGATCTGGTCTGGAGTGATTTTTTTTTTTTAATTTCTTAACCACCCGTTTTTGTTTCTGAATTTGGAGTTCCAATTTGCCCAGAATGCAGCAAGATCATCGCAAAAAGGTGATCTTTTTTTTCCTCTATTTGTTCTAGCTGATAAATGGCCCCTTTTCTTTCTTGCAAGATGTTATTTTTTGTTTTTGGTCTGCATATTTTGAAAGATGGGAAGTTTCAGACTGTCATTTGTTTGAAATCATCTCTATAAGTTTTTATTTTGTTGGGATTTAATGTGGAAATAGATCACATATATGAAATGGAAATGGAAATTGTCTAGTTAATTGTGAATTGTTTCGTTGTGAATGAAATGGAAATTTTCCACGTTGCTTGATAACAATTGTAATGAGTAACGGCATAATTGATACTTGCTGCATTGTTGAATCTATACAAATAATGTGTATTTATTTGCCAAAGAATTCAGTCTCCTTCTCTAATCAGGTTTTTATGCAACAGAATTCGACAGAAGCGGAGTTTTTCTCTGATTATGGCGATGCGAATAGGTACAAAATTCAGGAAGTAATTGGAAAAGGAAGTTATGGTGTTGTTTGTTCAGCAACTGACACTCGAACGGGTGATAAAGTTGCAATAAAGAAGATACATAATATTTTTGAACATATATCTGATGCTGTTCGAATTCTTCGTGAGATAAAGCTTCTTAGACTTTTACGCCATCCTGATATAGTTGAAATTAAGCACATTATGCTGCCACCTTCAAGGAGGGATTTCAAAGACATTTATGTTGTTTTTGAGCTGATGGAATCGGATCTTCATCAAGTTATTAAAGCCAATGATGATCTCACACGAGAGCACTATCAGTTTTTTCTTTACCAGCTTCTTCGTGCGTTAAAATATATCCACACAGGTGATTGTCATGCTTTTGTACTTTTATCATGTGGGTTGACTTTTGAAAATCTTAATGGAAGATACCATTGTCATTTTGTTTTAACCTTTCGGTATTAGTCGTTTTCTTCCAACCTTTTCATATGTCTCGTTATTTCTTTCCCTTCCTTAAATACCACTTTTGTTTTTGACATTTTGGAATGGGGATTGTTTTTAGTTTTTATAAGATAGTATGCTGGACTTGTCTAATTCGAAGCTTCGTTTTGCAGCAAACGTCTACCACCGTGATTTAAAACCAAAGAATATATTAGCAAATGCAAATTGTAAACTTAAAATCTGTGATTTTGGATTGGCAAGAGTTGCATTCAGTGACACGCCAACAACAGTTTTCTGGACGGTATGCCATTTTGCTCTAGAGATATATATGTTACACTATGAATATGCTTCTCTAAATTCTCATTGTATAATATAAATGGTGCATCCAATGTTCTTGGGTTGGAGAATGAGAACTGAAGCATTTTGTATTTGATGGAAATATAGGATTATGTTGCTACTAGATGGTATCGAGCTCCTGAGCTATGTGGTTCATTTTTCTCCAAGGTATGCTTTGTATTCATATAGAGTTTCAGTGGTCAAAGGGAATGTCACTGACCTGGGAATTTTTTTCTGTATACTGATGTAATGTTCAACTAATTTTACTTGCTCGGATAATTATTGCTTTGGGAGGGTTCATCGCAAAAGTCTACGATATGCACTGTTACTATGATTTGCTGCACATGCTTGAAACTAGAATATTGTATTAAGGTTATATTCAGCTACTGTATTTTTCAATTTGGTGTCCTTTGCTGCGAGAGTTCGGAGGATTCATGCCATCTGCTTTTCCATCGTCGTTTTCCCCAAAAGATTTGGTCCAAACTTTTTTCCATCTTTTCTATGACCTGGGTGTTCTCCAATGATATTGAGGGAAACATTGATAGTCTCTTGAATGGTGACTACTTTAAAAAGAAGCAAAAAGTTCTTTGGGAAAATGCGGTTAAAGCTATTTGCTGGAATGTATGGTTGGAACTAAATAGGCGTATTTTTTAAAGCAAAAGTATCCCGGGGTCTGATATTTGGGACCTTTGTGTTCTTAATGCCTCCGCTTGGAGTGCAATTTGTAATTGCTTTAGTAATTCTTCTTCTTCTATTATTGCTACCAATTGGAACGCTTTTTTGTAATCTTCCGTTTGGCCTTTTCATTTATCAATGAAAAATTTACGTTTCTTATCAAAAAAAAAAAAAAAAAAGTAACCAATCTTATTAGCTCATTTTTTTTAAATAAACTTTTTTTGCAATATTATTATCAAAGCAATGGCAGGAAGCCTAGTTTATTATCGCTGATTATTGAAGGATGCAGTGGTGAACTTTTGCTTTGCCATGTGCATGTGAACTATTCCTCAAAAGATGGCTGTGGGATCTATAATATTTAATTCTTTCCCAATTTTTGAGTGTTTATAGAATACTTGGTTATCTGAATCTCAATGATTTGTCTATATAGTATGGAAATGAAAACCATTATTCTATTCAAATGTTTTAACTTGGTAATATAGATTTTCTTCAATAATTTTTTGTTATTTTTTTTTTTTTGAGTTAATATGATATGAAGTCTTCTACAGAAATCATTAGTTTTCTATGTATCTTGATACAGTATACACCTGCAATTGATATATGGAGTATTGGCTGCATATTTGCCGAAGTATTAACTGGGAAGCCACTGTTTCCGGGTAAAAATGTTGTTCACCAGCTTGATTTGATGACTGATCTTCTTGGAACTCCTTCATTAGATACAATCTCCAGGGTAGGGAAAATATTCTATTTTCTGTACAGTTAAAGTTGCTTGCTTTTGATCCAGAGTGTACCATTTGAATCTATACGCATTCATGCAACCCATATAGAAGTGGCTGTAATAGTTAACAAGGTTCTGTTAAATGCAGGTAAGAAATGATAAAGCTAGAAGATATTTAACTACTATGAGGAAAAAGCAGCCAGTGCCATTTGCTCAAAAGTTTCCAAATGCTGATCCTTTAGCACTGAGGCTACTGGAAAGGTTGCTTGCTTTTGATCCAAAGGACAGGCCAACTGCTGAAGAGGTCTTGCATTTTTCTATGATCTTTCCTCTACTTTAATACTCTGCTTTTACTGTTGTTTTCTTCTATATTTCATGCTAATGATGCAACTAATTGAAGTAAGTGGGGCCATTTATGATGTTTAACTTGCTGGGCCCTTGGAAATTTGCTCAATAAAAAATTGCTCTATATATGGTGCGTGTGAAAAGCTGAAACATTAGCCTGGTTTTTCTCAGGCACTGGCTGATCCATACTTCAAGGGATTGGCAAAAATTGAGAGGGAACCTTCCTGCCAGCCAATCTCAAAGATGGAATTTGAATTTGAGAGGCGGAGGGTCACTAAAGATGACATTCAAGAGCTAATCTTCCGTGAGATACTAGAATATCATCCTCAGCTACTTAACGACTACACAAATGGAACTGAGAGAACAAATTTTCTTTATCCAAGGTTGGTTTTTTTTATCCTTTTTTTCTTTTCTTAGTGGAGAGTATATAAATATTCATGTCACTAATGGTTATTGCACTCATCTCTACAGTGCTATAGACCAATTTAGAAAGCAGTTTGCACATCTTGAGGAAAATGGTGGTAATAATGGGCCAGTCATTCCTCTTGAAAGAAAGCATGCATCCCTCCCAAGGTAAAATATCATTCCTTGATGTCTTTCTCAGACAATTGCGAGCTCACCTCCTTATTAGTGAGAAAACAAGGTATTGCATCTATAGAAATCATCAAAATTGGTCATAGCTAGTTGAAGGTGTTGCTTGCCTTATGACTAATCCTTTATGGATCACATGTTTATGAACATAAATATTAAATGAAAGGGAAAATTACGTAAACCATCTTGAATTATAAAGTTTGTGACACTTACACCTTAGAACTTTCAATTTGAACAATTTGACCCCGCCCCGAAACTAATATTGTTAAAATTGAACTCATTAAATTTTAATTTGAAAAATTGTTCTCTTAAAATTTTCTAATTATTTTTATGTTATCTCTATGGGTCGGGTATTTGAGGGCCCCCATCCCGCATAAATCATGTCCTCTCCGACTCCAAAATCCTCGTGGTGGCAGGGATGGGGATTTCATCTCCGATCTCACCTTCGTGCCTTGATATTAGGGATGTATTACTTGTCTTTACTGTGATTTCTGAGGTCTAAAATTTTAGGAGGTAATTTTTCGAATTAAATTTCGATGGGTCCTATTTTATCCGTTGACAAAGTTTAGGGGGTCAATTGCTCAAATTGAAAGTTAAAAGGTGTAACTTTTACAACCCTTATTATTCAAGGGTGGTTTCTGCAATTTTCTCTAATGAAATGCTTAGTTAACCATGGTTTAGGGGTGAGTGAAGGAGCTGATGAGTACAGACGTAACATATCTAAATCATATGATTAATATGCCCATTCTACTCCACTGATCTGCATGGTTTTATGCCAATTCTTAATTTTTACCGTAGTTTGGTGTTTTCTTAGTGCGCCACGTACGTCCGTTTCTTTCAAGTTACCCATGTTTATTTACTGAGTATTTGTGTGCATGCCTTCTTGTGGTGTCTTTCATGTGTAAACAATGGATCAGATTCGTTACTCATATGGGTCTTTTGATGTTCAGTTGCTCATCAGCTTATTGGCATGCTCTACTATCATTATCTTGTGTATCATGAATGTTTCACTATTTTCTGGTGTATGCTCCGATAACAACTGTGCTAAGCTATTATAACCAGGTCCACAGTTGTACATTCAAACACAATCCATTCTAAGGACCAACCAACCTCCAAAGATGTGCAGATCCCCGAAGATGCATACAGCAGGAATTTCCGAGATGGTGATGGACGTTTAACCAATTCAAGGACTTTTCAGGCACCACAAAAAATTCCATTGGGTACTTTTTGTGCAAGTTTTGTTAGTATATCTGTTAATCAAATCAATTATCAGATTCACTAAGTCTTCATCTCTTTTGCTATGTTCAGCCAAGCCTGGAAGAGTAGTCGGACCAGTAGTAGCAGATGAGAATGGAAGGCTTTTGAAGGAAGCATATGATCCGAGAACGCTGATTAGAGGTTCCATTCTTCCTCCTGCATATTGTTACCAAAGATCTATCTCAGGCAATTCAGAAAGATCTGCAGCAGAAACAAAGTTGGATATTTCATTAAGGGCCAAACAAGCTTCCCAGTGTGGGATGGTAGCAAAATTAGCACCAGATATAGCTATCAGCATTGACTCGAACCCCTTCTACATGATGCGTGCCGGAGTGAACAAAGTTGAACACAAGGACCAAATTTCCATAGATGCAAACTTTCTGCAGGCCAAGGCTGTTCAATATGGCGGTCTTAGTGCCGCAACTGCCACCACCACATCCGTTGCTCACCGAAAGGTGGTTGCCAGTCAGTTCAGCACGACGAAGATGTACTAATCGAAAAGTGTAAGTTCGGTTGGTTAGTTTCGGATGTTCTAAAAAAATCATCCTTCCTCATTCCGATTAAGAGTGCCCTTGGTATGAGTGGAACTAGGAAGAGGGTGGCCAGCGGCTCGGCTGAATGTGTGTTAGATGGAGGACGGGACAGTTTATTGGCCCCAAAGAAGTTACGACTTCCCAACTTATGTTTAAATGCACAGTTAGCATATAATAAGAAGAAACTGTATCTTAGCAAAAATATACAATACAGAAGGCTTTGACTGCAGCCACTTTAAATGCAACAAATGAAACTTTTTATTAAAATCCCAATACAGAAGCAAAGTTATTCATCGTCTCATTTAATAAAAAATTATATCATTAACCATTTGGGTATAATAGACATGAAAACAAAATTAACCATTAAAATCAATATATAATAAATACACTAATTTTTTGAAATATGCAAATGGTTGTATTGGCCTGTTGCACAAGATTGCTACCTCTAATAATCAACCTTCATTAACTCTTCAATGAGTAATTTTTCATGTCATAATATTAATCACAGTAGGGGAGAGGAGACTTGAATATCCACTCTCAAAGAGTATTTAAAGAATTTTCCTTTTAAATTAACAGGTTATTTACAACATAATTACAAACCTTATTCATAGGTTATTATCATTGGTATTTAAAACTTATTTGTGCCTGTATCACTAACCTACTTATAATAAAATATTTGATCACTTGATTATGATCACGTTAGCTTTAATTGGGGTAAATTTCGTCCCTTAAATGTTATGATTAGGCATCATATTGTAATTTAAAAAAACAATGTAAGCTACGTTTTATCTATAAAGAAATGCACTTCAAAAAGGTAAACTAACAATTTCAGAGATTCGTGCCATCTTATATATTCATTAAAATGCAATTTTATATGGATAAAACTTACTCATTGCTCTGTAAGTAGAGAAGGTTGTTGACTCAATAGATAGATATTAAAAAAATAATAAGCGAAAAATAAAATAAAAAATTAGTAATATCTTTTCCATTACCATTTAATATTAGTACAAGTCATTCTTTTTAACAAAATTTAGATCTCATACAAACTTAACTTATTCCTTTGATCAGGTAGTCAAATATTTAAAAAGAATACAAACAGCTATATAAATATATGTTTGATAAAGGAGCACAACCATTTCTGCTCACTTTGATATGGGCTGGGGCAAGAACCAATTTGGGCTCAATTGAATTGGACTAACTCACTGGGCCCAAATAAGATTGGGCCAGGCCAGAATAGAAGGCAAGTTAGGGTCCCACAACCAGAAGAACATGCTTCACCATTCCTGTGCTTTTCCCTTGGAGCAATCTTAGCCGTCCATTTACCAGGATTAGATTTGATCACTTTCTCCATTTTTGATACCCTTTCAGGGAAAGTTGGAAAGAAAAAGTTCTCTCAGATATTTTTTTGTCACGATCGCTGCAAAAAATCCGCAAACCCTAATCGAATTCTTCACTCTGCTGAAAGATAGATTGTAAAAGGTAATTTTTTTTTTTGGTTTTTGCTTTCCATTTCTCTTGAATGATCTCTATTATCATCAATTTTCTCGGAAAGTTTTATGAAGCAGTTTCCTTTTTTTCCCAATCCACTATTTTTTGTTTTCCTATTTGATAGGAAATTTGAGGGTTAATCTGTTTTCTTCATTGGGTCTGTGAAAGTATGGTCTTTTCTTCTTACGATTGTTTTTTTTTTTTTTTGAAATATTCATTTCTTTGAATTGTCTGGATCTAGATAGATTTGGAGTTTTGTTATGATTGATTGGGAAAGTTTTTCTCATTTTAGAATTGATTTTGGGTGATTTGATTACATTCTTATCTGGGCTGTATTTATCTGTAATTAGGATTATTGATGGAAGACGAGAATAATGTCATCAATGGTGTGGCGTTGGGGGATGATCAGACCTCGAATGACTTTTATGATGTCGGTAAGCGGGAGAACGATGCTAAGGTCGTGGGGTTGAATGGGAAAATCGATGTTTTGGAGGGTGAAAAGAATAAATTGATTGAAGAAAATGAAGAGATCAAAGATAAGGTTAAGAAATTGTCAGTAGAGATTGAAGGATTTAAGAGTAAAGAAGGGGCGTTAAAAGCACAATTGAAGGAATTGGAGAAGCAAAGGGAGCGTTATGAAGGGGAAAATAAGGCTTTGGAATCTGTTGCGGCAAGAGCACTGGAGCTTGAGACTGAGGTCTCAAGGCTTCAGCATGATTTGATATCGACGATGAATGGAGCAGATGAAGCGAATGCTGAAGTTGTGCAATTGAAGAGAAGTTTGGGAGAAAAGGAGGAGAAGGTTACAGCTTTGGAGAAAGAGGTGGAAGCACTGAAGAAAGAAAAGGTAGAGAAAGAAAAAAAAGTCAGAGAATTGGAGAGGAAAGTTGGGGTTTTGGAGGTCAAGGAGATAGAGGACAAGAGTAAAAAAGTTAGGGTGGAGGAGGAAATGAGAGATAGAGTTGATGAGAAAGAGAGAGAAATTACTATTTTTAAGAAGAAAATCGAGGATTTGGAATCAGTGATAGTGAAGAATGGGTTGGAGCTAGAGAAGTGGATTAAGGAAAAATTCAATGTGGAAGAGCTGTTGAAAGATTCCGAGGAGAAAGTGAAAACTATGGAACTGAATATGTCTCAGTTGCAGAAAGAAGTGGAGGAAGCACACAAGGTTATTAGTGGATTGAAGGAGAAAGCAGTTAAAGCTCTGAATGGAACTGCAGATGAACTTAAGGCGGCTTTCGAAGGAGCAGAGAAGGACTTGAAGTTGAATTGGCCTGTAATTGCCGGGTCAACTGGAGTTATCGCTGCCACAGCTGCACTGGTCTTTGTTTTGTATGGAAGGCAAAGATGAATTTTCATGATTTGAAGAAACAAAGTGAAGATGGGGAGACTGACTCAAAATAGGCCAAAGGGTAGGATATATGAACTACAAACGTGCTTCAGTTTTGTTAGATAAGTTTGTTTGTTTGTTTGTTTGGTGTTTTCCCGAGCTAATAAATGCTGGTTGGCACTAAATTTTTGCTTCATATGTTTTCCTGAAGCTAGTGTATTTGACTATTTTCTTTGTATGAAAACCTGTTTAGTTTACTATATTTTGAGGAATCACACTGCACTTTTAGCTCAATCCCACTGTTATAATAAGATTTTTTTCTCCTTAATTGCGATGACTACGATTATATCGACATTTCTTGCCAAAAAATAGAGTTTTAACCAGTGTGTAGAATATGTTCTCAACATGCATCAATTTTTTGTCCTCTATATCAACATGCTTTTACTAAGGTGCCCTGTTTCTTCAAGAATTTTACCACCCGTCTGTTTCCAAAACCACCTAAATTTTCCAATAAATCAACAGATTTTTCCGAAGACCGTAAACCTTTGAGCCTTGTTGTGGTTCCATCATTGATAGCAACATATCAGCACTCATAAATTTTGTAGGTTGTCCTCAGCTACTTCCTCGGAAAAATGGCAGCTTTAGGTGCAGTGTAAGACTGCATGTCCAAGCTGTTATCTTAGATCTATAACTCTAGAAATGCATCTGCTGCTATTATTTTGCAGTTATCACGCTTATATAATGCATATTCAAGTTGAAGTCATAACGTGACAGCTCATTTCTGTCTTCTTTGCTCTTATTTCTTCTGCTGCACCAACTACTTCCCTGCTCATTATTTATGTTTTTGGAGACCAACAGCCGGATTCCAGCCAGGGTAGCTTGGTGAGTAAGTTGGTCAATTCTTACAAAATATGTTCATTCATTTGTAGAAATTTATGTAACCATCAAACTATGGTTGCAATGTTTTTTTTCCTTGAGATATTACATCAAATTGTGGGAGGGAAAACTTGAACCTACCGCATAAAAAGGAAGCAGATGTCAACATCAAATTGGGGGAGGGAAAACTCGAGTCTACCTCATGAAGGGAGCAGATGTCTAATCACTTGATGGTTGTAATGTTAATGGTTTAAAACAAGAATACTGAAATAGGATTTAAAGAATTTTTTTTTTTTTACTAAAATAGGAAAGATATTATCAGTCTCACTAATGCTTTTTGTTGAAGGAAAGCTTGCAATCCATTTAGTTTTGTTTTCTTGTATGTTAAATTAGTCCATGATAGGTTTTTTGGTAATCTGGAAATTTAGATGTCCAAAATTGGAGAATTAAATGTTTGGGTATTTGATGGTGGGAATTAATTATGGTTGCTTTGTTTTTTAATAAGAAAAGATTGAAAAGATAGTAGATTATGTAAGAATAACTTAGCGTTTGTTTGGTAAGATTTGGACATGAAAAATATAGGATTATAATGTCATGTGATTTCAACGTGAAATAAATTCATTCACTTTCAATTACAATCCAAACTCACTATTAAATGAGTTATGTACATTGATTTGATTGCGTATTATTTTCTTTGTAAAAGTTTCATTTTTAGTTTTAGTATTTTGATTTTGATTTACGTTTTATTCTTTATTGTTTAAACTGATATTAATTTCAATAGAAAATCAAATGATTTGCGTTCATTAACTTCTCTTTGGGTGTATTTACCTTTACCAATCATAAAATTGGCATGGTTTTATTAATATTGATTGTGTTAAATTAAAACTTGCAAGTCCTATTAAGACTAAAAAAAACTTTTAAAACTACTGGGATTAATTTATAATTTAACCGTATACACTTATTAAACATTGGATCAAATATAAAATATTTCCCCAAAATTGATTCAGATGCAAATGAACAATACACATCAATATTATATAAAATAATTCCAAATATAAAAAACCAATTCAAGGAAAAATCGTATACCATTTTCATGTAAATAAAGAACTCATTCTGGAAATTGATAGCAATTTTTTAATTCAAAATTTATATTTAATAGATTTTTTTTCCCTTTTCAAAAAAAGAGAAGATATTTAAGAATGGAGTTGGCATCCTTAAATGCCTAATTATCTTTGTTTTCCTTATTGAACAAAGTGAATCCTTGTCGTGTTGGAACAAGAAATGAAGTAGCTAGTCTCCTTTGTATTAATCTCATAGATTGTTAAAGTGGTCCACTGATGTTAATACAACTCACATATTGGATTTATTCTATTTGCTGGTTTTTCATCTAACTTTTAATTTAACAAATAGCTGATATTTCAAGAGAGTAAATCCCACAGCTGTTTTTTTTTTTTTTTTTTTTGTTTGAATTCATATATCTGATAAGGTTGGGGTGGGTGAAGTTGAGATTAAATACAAAAAAACAAAAAAAATTAAAGCAAGTAAATCATTTCAAAACCAAAAACTTGTAATCTAACTAAGCTTAAAATTGCTTAGATATAAGCGTTTTCTCCCGTAAAGTTGAAAGTTCGAGCCTCCCCTCTCCAGTTAGATGTAATATTTCGGGAAAAAAAGCAGATACTTATTAATGTTAAATCTTATATATTTTTTAGTTATAAAGAAGAAACTCAACATCAACAAAGCTAAATAAATAACTTTAGGTTTCATCAGCTTCTCTCCCTAATGAATCAATTTGAAAATGTGAGCATTAATGGAACAATCCAAGCAGTGAGCAAAATGAATAAATGCATCAATAAAACATCAACTAACCACTTGCTTTTCCACCTGTAAATAGTTATTTCACTTTACTCAAACCCCTCTTTATATTCATTCACCTCTTTTCTTAATTCCAAACATTCCATTCAGCACTTTTCCTTCATTGTCTCTTTGCTTCAAAAATAAGAAAAAATGAGAAGAAATCTAGCTTCTTCTATCTTGTTTTCTTTGGTTACTGCTTTGCTTTTGCAGAATCTGGTTATTCCTGTAATCTCTTCAAGAACTGGTGATCAGAAAGCCTACTACTCTCCTCCTGACCCACATGCAGGAACTCCCCCAACAGGTGATCATATAAGAAAAACACTCTTTTTTTTTTTCCACTTTGTTTTTTACTACAATGTAGGTTTTAACAATCTACATTTTGCCTCCAGGTCACAGTAATCCTGTCCACGGAACCCCGCCTTCATACGGTTCAGGAGGAGGCACACCACCTTCTAACCCACCTCCTCATGACTACACTCCAACCCCTTCAACACCATCAAACCCCCCATCTGGTGGTGGTGGATACTACACTCCTCCATCTTATGGTAGCGGTACCCCACCGACCACCCCGATTATTGATCCCGGCACTCCTACCGCTCCCACTCCTCCAATCACCGGCACGTGCAAGTAAGTGACATTAGTCATTTCCATGTTTAGAAGGAGAACCACCATTTGGTATCATTGTTAACATATATATGTGTGTGTGTGTGTGTTATTTTTGCAGTTTCTGGAGCACTCACCCAGGGATGATATGGGGAGTAATAGGCTATTGGGGAACGTTGGGCAACGTATTCGGCGCCACCAATGTCCCCGGATTTGGAACAAATCTGAACTTGCTGCAAGCACTTTCAAACACAAGGACTGATGGGTTTGGGGCACTTTACAGAGAAGGGACAGCTTCATACCTGAATTCCCTAGTGAATAACAAATTCCCTTTCACAACACAGCAAGTTAGACAGAGTTTTGTGGGGGCTCTTAGCTCAAATGGAGCAGCAGCAAATCAAGCTAAGGTCTTCAAGAAAGCCAATGAGGGAAAGATGAAGCCAAGAGCTTGATCAAGTTGGCTTTACCACCTTAAATAACAACTGTGTGTGTGTGTGTGCGCGCTTTAGGAGTTTAGACACTGAGAGACCAAATTGATTAGCAGTGTGTGTGTTTTGTTTTAGTGTTTTTGTTCCTGGTATTTCTTTTGTTCATTTATGTGAATTTTGAAATGCTTGGTCTTTGTTTTCCAAATTCATTGTTAGATCAAGATTTGTTCCAAGTACTTTTGTTTTATTAATCATGATTTAGATTTTTATTGTCTTTTTTTTTAATTAATACATTATTTTGGTCAATATATCTACCTACTTTTTTATATTGCTTTAATGAGATGGTAAAAATCCACCAAGAGCTTGACTGAAAAAATATTTGTACTTTTTTTTTTAATTGTTGTTGTTGAGATCTTACATCAGATTGGAGAAGAAAAGACTCAGAACTTTCGATCTCATGGGAAGGGAGCATGTGCCTAACCATTTGAAAATATTTATACTCTTGTTGTAAGTACTCCTCCCTTAATAAATATTAAAAAGTCATAGGAAAAGGGCAGTAAGTGATCAGGAAAATTTCTAGTACTTCTGTTGTAAGTACTTCTCCATTCAATATTTAGCCATATGGAAGTGATGATAGACAGTAGTCTCCACAATTATTATTATTATTATTATTGATAACTTATGTGGAAGATATTAATAGTAGGTGTAAATAATTTTTTTAATATCACGGGGATACCATAAATTATCTCAGGAGTGAACCCAATGTTCTAATTTATGTATAATAACTATACTTTGAAAATATTTTAATGAAAGTTGTATGAAAAATATTTTAAGCAAAGAGAGTATAAAAAATTATCTTGAGCTTAACAGGACCCTTCGAACCCGTCCCCGATATGTCAATGAGTTCCTCATCGTACCCCTTTTATTTTAGAGAAATTACTCACATAACAAAGTAAAGAAATACAAAGAGAGGCGCAGAAAACAAAACTCATATATGTAAGAAGCCAGGAGGTATGCCCTGAAAAGATTTTCGGCACCCTTTAGAACACCAATTTAACCAATTGGGCTAAATATTTCACCTTTTAAAACAAAATAAATAGGAATAAGAAACCATATTATTTTAATAAAAGATTAATAAATCTGGTTATTTCTTACAACTACGGAGATCCAATTGGGAAGAATCAAATGGTAATAAAAATAACATAGAGAAAAAGAAATCATTTTTTATCCCTCAACTTAGAAAATATTATGATTTGAAACCTCAAATTTTAAATCTTGTCAATTTTAATTTCATCCTATATACGTAGTTATAAGATTAACTTTTCGTTCATTGAATATATTCTTAATCATTTGCATTAAATTTGAGTTGTTATCTAAATTTAAGAAAGATAATCTCACAAAATTGCCAAACAACCATGTAATACAAAATAGATAAATAAATTAGATGAGATACTTAATCACATCTGCTTTCACACTAATCGCACCTCCTTGTAAAATCTCACATTACTGACTTCAATTGTACCTCGTTTCCAAATCCTTCAGATCTATTGCTACTCATCTACAAGCAAATCATATTTATATTTCACACAAGAAATCACGAACACCTAACAAAAGGTTAAACTTACAACTACTTATATAGTTTAAGAGTTATATATATATCTCGTTAAAGCATAAGTTGATAATACTTGGTAAACATTTCCCCGATAGCATTATAAGCACAGTAATGAAAGAACAATTAGCAAAACAACGTTGCAAAATGAGGTTAGCACATCATCAACCAACAGCTTGACCCACAGGATGGGAGTTGCAAAGACATTGATTCATTCTCTCTACAACTTTTGATAGGAACCTAAACCGAATATATTGAATTAAGTATAAGATAACAAAACCGGGAAGAAATTCGAGAGCCCTCCCTATCCTCAACCCAATTCCAATCACTTAGAAATAGAATACACCCTACAATACTTTGCATAACTCTCACTCACACCCACGTTGTTTATAACCATCATCCCGATAACTAAATCACGACTAATTACTAGTATACCCGTATATAATACCCTAACGAATTTCTTAGCAGAAAGGAGCAAATATATATACAGATATAACATCACTAGCAATACAAACAATGATAATACAAAACTAGTAAAAAAAATGTTATTTATATCTCACCTCACTCTCCATTTTCATTCATGTTGGTGTGGTACTAAGAACCGGTTAATTCCTTCAAATGTTTATACATCAAATTCTGACCAAAGCTGATGATGAATAAATATATGTCAATACAACAGAATCATCTCAAGTGAGATTCAAACCATGACAAAATCTGGTCAGACTGTAAGCTAGTCATTTCATGGTATGCAAAGGCCAGATTTAACTCCTCTTGAATGTGCTGAGTTAAATTTTCATCGGCAAAACGAATCCCACTCGTCCTGAGAGCTTTTTTCCACTGTGTTGCACGCCCATCTTTGAGCATCTTTCCATTTCCATTTATAAACCCCTTCTCTTGGAAGAGCTCAAACAACTTGGAAGAAACACTCTGGTCAAATCCCGGGATTCGATCAGCTAAAAAATGTGGCGATAAGGCGAACTCCAAGCATTCAATCTCTGCAACATCAATCCCTTTACTTTTCAAATTTTTCATATTTTCGAATATCTTTTGTTGCCTAAATTGATCTTTTGGCATGTGTACAAAAAGAGTACGTGGGTATCTCTCTGTTATATCCATTTGTTCATACAGGCCTTCAGCAATCATCAGAGTAATACTATTAAACTTCAATTCATTAGCCAGTACAGAAAGAAAATAGCCACCCGAGGAGGCACCTAAACCAACAAGAGGAAGTTTCTCAAGATTGTTCTTATAAACCCACCAATGTATCATATCTTTAATAACTGCTATTTCCTTCCCAAATGTCCAACATCTCTGTGAGCTTGATATTGTAATAACTGCAAAACGTCTGCTAAGAGCATGAAGGACGATCAATCGTTCTTCAGGCAGACCGACACAAGAAGGACATTGAGGAGATTTGTCCCAGAAGTTCATGGCTTTACCATTACAGCCATGAGCCAGAAACAACACTGCCTTGGGTGAATCAGGAACTTGCCAAATTATGTCAGTTCCATTCCGAAATTTTCTAGATGGATTAAATTGCACAATAGAGTTGAAGCTATCCCACTTTTGATTTGTAGTTTTTTCAATTAAAAGATTGGGTTCTTGACTCTCTACACAAAATAACATGGCCAACACAAAAAGAATAAGAAAAACAGACGCAATGAGGATCGAGATCGACCGGGATTTGAACCCATCCCACATTCTTGATTTGTTTCCATGCCTTGGCATAACTGAAGAAATGGAATAACACATATTAAGCATTCTACAAGAGATTAATTGTAAATATTTTGAATTCTACAAGTAATCCTTTAAAACTAGTGACTATCAATGATAATTTAGACATAATTCATAAATCACAAACCCCATGAAGTTTTCAGCTAAAAATTGCTCGTCTCATGTAAATTTAGCACAAATACTTCCTTACTCAACTGGAAAAATTCACATATTCAAAAGGGAATATGGAATTTCATATCACCAATACAATCAAGTTCAAGCTAGACCCAAATCTTAATTTTTTGCTGGAAATAAAAATTTACAGAAATCAATTTGAGTAGCTGATTCTTTGAGATTATAAAAGTTTAGCAAGCTGAGAAATGCGAAGAATTCAACAATAGAAAAAAAAAAAAAAAAAACATTTTACCTTGGAAAGTGTAAAAATGGGGTCAATATTGAGAGATTTTTCAAGTCAAAACCACATATTTGATTACACGAACCGCGATTACGCCTTCATAGCACGACAACTCCCACGGCGGTTCTTCGCTCTGCCTATATAACGTTGGGAAATTTTATGGACACCAAAAATTTCAATAAAAATTAATTTATACTCTTAAACTTTTAATTT
Organism: Gynostemma pentaphyllum; assembly: GCA_028015215.1. Lineage (NCBI taxonomy): Eukaryota > Viridiplantae > Streptophyta > Magnoliopsida > Cucurbitales > Cucurbitaceae > Gynostemma > Gynostemma pentaphyllum. The sequence goes on from CM051355.1 coordinate 18,368,861, forward strand.
CATCTATTAAAATCTTTTAACTTTAATGAGCAGCTTAATTTATAAATTTATCCAAATAAACTTATTAAGAATTTTCTTTTCTGAAAGAAATTATTAAGAATAAGTACATAAATTATCAAAATATCAAGATATTAAAATATATGTAACATAATCATTAATTTGAAAAGAAAAAGAACTTCAAGTTACATTTACCGAATAAAATAGTATAAAAAGATTCAAACCCAATATAAAAATTAACCAAATTTAAGTATAAAAAACGATTTCTACAAAATTAACTTCATATTACAACAAAATACTTACTTCTAAATATAAATTTAAAAAAATAATAGTAATTGAACTAACACTATATAAATTGAACCACTCAATAAAAGTGAATCATTTATTATGTAAAATTTCAGGATTTAAATTGATATACAAAATACATAGATATATTTTGAAAATTTTCTTATTATAAATACTAATGTATTTACAAAATAAGAAGAAGTCAATCCGTGATTACGATTAACCGTATATGATAACCAATACTTTACATAATTCAGTAATTGATTTAAATATTAACGATGGTCCTAATTGATATACTTAATTAAAATAATAGATTTATAAATATTATTTAAAAAAAAATAGACGAGATTTACAATCACCACAATGAATTCGTAATATGTAAGCGGCCCGGCCCACTAGCAGATGTCAAGTTCAGAAGTTGGCTCTTTAATTTTCTCGTCAAATGGGTTGGGCTTGGGCCTCAGTCGGTAACTGAGATGGGCCGATATCTTTTGGAATTTTATCATATCTACCCCAAAATTAAAGTGTGTTATCAAAAATACCCCTTCTTCTATGATACTTTCATTTTTACCCTTTGGTTAGTTATATTCATCCCACTAACTTTAATTTGCTAGCCTCCATATGTAAAATTAGGGGCAATTTTGATAGCTTCTACATACATAGGGTAAATTTGAAAATGAGTTTTTCCAATGGGGTAGTTATGAAAATTTCCCATATCTTTTCATCCAGTAATTCCAAGGAAAATCTTCATAGCCAGTATTTTTTTAAAATATATTATGTATAAAATATTTATAAATATGGTAGTTTTAAAGAACAAGAAAATTATTAATTGATTGGTAAACATTTCACGATATAATAATCACTTATATAATTCAATGATTGATTTAGACACTGATTGATATATATTTTAAAATAGGAATTTTATCATATCTACCCCAAATTTAAGGCGTGTTATAAAAAATACCCCCTCTCCAATGATACTTTCATTTTTACCCTTGGTTAGTTATAGTCATCCCACTAGCTTTAATTGGCTAGCCTCCATGTGTAAAATTAAGGGTAATTTTGATAACTTCTATATATATAGGGTAAATTTGAAAACTAGTTTTTCTAATGGGGTAGTTATGAAAATTCCCCTTTAAAATATCATAGAAATTTTTTACTAAATTTGAAAAACAAACAAACTATATTTATAGATATTAAAAAATTTACTAAATTTATAATCCCCTAATTATAATCAGAAAAGTCTAATAAATTTGATAAAATGAAATCATGTTATTGATATTGACAGATTTAGTATACAAAGATTTTTGTGAAGTACATTATAGAAATTTAATTATAACGATCGATATCAATTTCATCAAATATTGAGAAATTAAAATGAAATATTTGAAAGTATAAATATGAAAATAGAATTTAAAAATAAAAAAATAAAAATAGAAGTGATGAATACAATAAATCCGATAAGTGAGAAAAGTAGGAAGAAGGGGAAAAGGAAAACGTTTGAATGGAGAAAAATAAATGCTGACTTTTAATATATATATATATATATTTTAAACGTAAGAATCGCATGGTTAGATTATTGAAACGTGTAATTTGATCTGCATGTGATGTGACGCTCATTCTTTTTTCCTTTTCCTTTTCGTAAATTTACCATGTTATCTGCCTCGCATTTTGGCCGACACTCCATTCCCATATTCATGCCACCTCATCAATTCTCAACATCCACCCCCCCAAAAAAGAAGAAGAAAAATCACCAATTCAATTTAAATGCTCATTTTCCAACAACAATACAAAAAAAAGTACTAGTCAGTTATTAGTATGAGTTTTTTTTTTTTTTTTTTTTTTTTTTTTAATTTTTAAAACTGAGAAAAAATATTTGAATCTTTTATTCTAGTAACTTGAACTATATTTAAATTGTTGGTAATAAGAGAGATTTCTTCTCACTTTCATATATATATATATATATATATATATATATAACTATTGTAGAATTATCTATTTTATAATTTAATCATAGAAAAGACTTAGTTCTTGTTTAGACTAAGATAATACAACTATCTATATACACAAAGTAAGAAAGAGGGTAGAGAAATTTATTTTATGTGGCCAAATTTAAACCATGTTACATAGTTATCCCGGTGGGAAGAAAGTTAAATTCTTCAACGGGATGTTTAGTGGGGGGAAGTTAGATGAGAAATTGAGTGGAAAGAGTTTCAAAAACTCATTCTCATATTTATTTCTCACTTATTTTTATATAAAGGGGAATTCAAGTTCAAATCATCTCTACTATTCATTATTCGAGATCACTTTTCTAGACATCACTTCCCCAAAAGTTTATATAACCCACTTAATGTGTTTAGTCGAATAGAAATATGAAAGGAAAAAAAATAGTAAATTATCTCAACCTAAAATACAATATTTATTAATTAGGGGTTATTATATACCATAAATTATCTCGACCTAATATCTATAATTATTACAATATTTATAATTTAGGGATTTTATATAATTTTCCGATTTGGTCTTATTAGTAATAGTAAAAAGTATACATCACATATTATTCATTAAAAAAAAAGAAAAGAAGAAGAAAAATATTAGATAACATAAATTATCTCGACCTCCACTAAATTTCCACATAAACCCTAAGGCTAATGCAATAAATATCCACGTGGTCGTCATTAAGTGGTACGCAAGAAAGCTAATTAATAACTTGCATTGGCTTTCTATCCCATGCTAAGAATTAAGATTAGATTACGCCATGTCGTCGTCGAAAGCCGACAGTCGTATCGTTTGAAAAAGGAAGATTGATTTGATTATGCGAAAATCTAAACGTTGGAATCTCTGATTTGGTCTGGTCTCTCTTTAAAAACACCATCCAAAATTTTCTCGTCCCGGTGTCGTGTCGTTAATTCAATGGCCTTTAATTTTCCACCGACACCTTTCATTGCTGAAATCATTACGAACTCCCATAATTAAAGGAGATTAATTTACTACGCCATTATCACTTATTTATTTTACTTTTAATTAAATATATATTAAATCTCTAACATTTATCCCGATTTCAAACTTAGTCTAAACTTTAACTAATCACAGGCTGACCGTTACAACTAACTACAGTTACAAACTTTAACTAATTATCAATGGACTGTCACAACTAACTATAGTTACATGAAAGAAGTATATTCTTATAAATCAAGAAAAAATCACTTCTTATACTAACTATTCACAAGCTCCACTTATCTTTAAGAATTAGTAAAAAATAAAAATAAACGAATTGTGGATCTCCAACTCATGTTGATCGCCCTATCGAAAGCTAGCAAACATAGATTTGAATCTCATATCCATCTCTAAATGTATAGTTTTTTTTAGATGGGTGGAGAGTTGAACTTTCGACCCTATAAAAAAGAGTCTCTAAACTTATAATTGTAATATGATATAAATTTTCTACTAAATGAGATAAGGAAAATTCAACAAAAAATATTTAAGAGTATTTAAAGATCGCATTGAAATGTCAATTAGGGAATAGCCCAGCCCATTAGTTAAGACATGAAATTTCACACTCTCAATCTCCACTTCTAACCCTTTATATTAAAAAAAAAAATCACAATGAAATAAATGTCAATGTTCTAAATAAAATATAAACCTTAAATAAAATTTGGAAAGAAAACGAAAATTGGCCATTTTGAGACGACAGCTTCAATATTTTTTTCTTCCTATTGATATTGAAATCATTAACTACTAGAATTACTTTGAGATAGGTTGCTTTCAGATCTATATGTAAATGATATTGCCGACTGAAACACGTTATGTATTGTGTGTTTATATATGCACAAGCACAACTGAGGTATAGGACTAGTTTTGTAGGGTTTTTTTATACGAAAATATGGTATATTTTATTAATCTAAACCTAGATTCTTTTGCTTAAAAAAGTTATATTTTTTTTATAGGCTATTAGGAATATAGCCTGTAATAAAGCTATATATTTGGAAGATAAAAAATACTCACCTATGACCTACATTAGTTTCTCATTTTCTTAAGAAGTGATTTTCTATAAGAATTTTGTTTTTAATTTTCTGTTTTTAAAATTTAAATATATTATAATATTACACTTTTTAATCTAATTTATTATAAATATTTTTAAAATTCTAACTATATTTTAATATCTATACAAAGTAGATTTTGAATTTTTTGGATTAGTTGAGATTTTAAAAGTTTTTTTTTAAGTGAAAATTGAAACACAAAAATTCTTTAGCTAATCAAGTTTAGTGAAACTCTCTAAAGAGAGTGACAATTCTTTAAAACACAATAATAAAATGATTAAAGCATTTATTTCTCATTAAGAACTAGAAGATTATAAGAATATTTTATATAAAACAGAAAAAAAAAAGAGCGTGACAATTGAGAGATTAAAAAAGAAAAAGAGGTAGAGTTGAAATTTTAATCTTCTAATTAGTGGTGTGTAGTAGGGATGACAAAATTCCCCGCAGGTTAAGGGCCCCGCGGTGCCCCGACCTTATAGGGGCGAGGAATCCCCGTTTTATAGGGTTAGGGTGAGAAATTTCCCCCCGATTTGTTATAGGGTTAGGGTATGGGAATACATCCCCCATCCCCGACCCCGAACCCGAACCCGATTTTTAAAGAATATCTTATATATTTTGTTTACTTTTATTTTTATTTATTGAAAAATATATGTGAAATATGATTATATGAACTAATACAATATAAAATGGTTAGTATCATGTTTTCTTTTTTACTTAAAAATGTATATTAAATAAGAATTAAAATGTAAAACAGGGAATTTTCCCCGCGGGGAACCCGATCCCCTAATGGGGAATCCCCGAACCCGACCCCGATTTTTTGATTAGGGGATAGGGTAGGGTATGGGGATTAAAAATCCCCGCGGGTTAGGGATGGAAAATGCATCCCCGACCCCGCCCCGCCCCGTTGTCATCCCTAGTGTGTAGTTACTTGTTTAGTAAATTATAATGTTACTTAAGTACTTTAATACAATTTATTAATTTATGGCAGAGAGAGCTAGCAAGTTGCCTTAGGCAGTTAGCACACGGATTATAGGAAGACGATATAGCATATAACTCTCTCATCCATTTCCCCAAAAAGAGAGAGAGTGTGATTGAATAGATAGTAGTAGAAGTTGAGGGTGCGGTTAATTAAGATTAGGGTAAAATGCAAATAAGACCCTTGTGGTCTTTTCAAAATGCATGAATACCCCCTGTACTTTGAAAATGACAAATCGCACTCCTGTGGTTCCAATTTTTTTCAATCAGACCCCTCCCCTTCAATGTCAATAATTTTGTTTTAGCCACAACTTCTTCGTTTGAACTCCGATTTGGATGATTCAAGATGTTTTGGAATCCTCATTTTAGGCTCTACATAAATGTCACTTCGAAACTTTTAAATCATTAATAAATAAAAGATTTTATTAACATCGAAACACTAAGTATGATTGATATCGTTAACTCTTTTGGTTATTGACAATTTCAAAGTTTCAAAACGACGATTATGTAAAGCCGGAAATGAAGATTCCAAAACATCTTGAATCATCCAAATTGGAGTTCAAACGAAAAAGTTATGGCTAAAAGAAAATTATTGACATTAAAGGGGAGAGGTCTGATTGAAAAAAATTAGAACCACAGGGGTGCGATTTGCCATTTTCAAAGTACAGGGGGTGCTCATGCATTTTCAATAGACCACAGGGGTCTTATTTGCATTTTACCCTTAAGATAATATAAGATGATTTTTTAATGGATAATTTTAAAAAATGATATCTTTAGATTTAAATCCACCAATCTCAGATTAAAATTGATCTAATATCAAAATAGAGATGTGTGGAGTCTATGAAAAATACTGTTTTTGAAATATATTGTATTTGGATTTTCGATTAGAATAAATCATTAAGGTATATTTTGGAAGAATTGGGTTTAAAATGCCTATTATCGATGTTAAAGAGAGGAAAACGATAAAATTTTAGTCATTATCCATTCTATAGATTCGAGATATAGTGATCCCACGTAATTGTCTATCTAAGCGAGACAGAAATCACCCACTATATATTGTATAAATAAGGGTAAGCGTTTCTCAAATAATTTTATGAATTAATTTATCCTCTTATAATTGTATAATTATTTATTTATTTGAGAAATTACACTAAGTATTTTTTAAAATAACAAATATTTTGAAAAGTTTCAAAATTAACACTTTTAATGATATGTGTGGGTTGAGTTTTCATACTTATTTTAGTCATTTAGAAAAAAATGTTATTCTTGAAATTTTTTAAAAGTTTTACCGCTTTTGATAATATTTAATCATAATATACTATATTTTAGAAAACACGTATTGTTTATTATGTTAGTAATTTAAATGTATTGAATTATAAATCAATTAATTTTTAATATAATCAGTTTATACTATTTTAATATTTTTATATTAAATTAATGAATATTAAATAACTGTCGTTTTAAATTTTTTTACTATATTTAAAATTGACTATTAAAAAATTGTACAAATACCCCTTAAATTTAAAATGAAGTTTTTTAAAAATGACATTTTATGAATTAATATTTAAAAAATAGTAAATTTTAAAAAAAAAGAAAAAAAAATAAAGAACAATATTTTTTTCCCTCTTCCCTCCAATGCAAGTGTGAAACTCAACTCACACATGAGATTAAAAAAATGTCATTTTTGAAGACTTTAGTTTTAAGTTTTAACAATATCAATTCATAAAATGTCATCTAGTGAAATTTCTTATTTTTTTAATGTTTTCGAAGCAATATTTAATTAGTATTGTCAACATCAGGATAACTCAACTGGTTAGGTACTTGTTCATTTTCTCTATGGTCGAAGGTTCAAGTTCTCCCTCCCACTTGATGTAATATCTAAAATTAAAAAAAAAAAAAAAAATTGTCCAAAGACGCGTACGAAAAGACTATTCAAAATAAATAGAATGATTTCACACACAGCTAACCAAATAATTCTATCATAATGCCAAATATATTTAAGAAATTTTGTATATGAGCTCATCGTTTTTGTTGGAACCTAATGTCAACCAACCTCCCGCATTTAAAAAACTCTCTTTTTGTTTACGTTTTACTTTGACCCCAAAATAATATATATATATATATATATATATATATATAAGCATTCATTTCATTTTGGTATTTTTTTTATATAAATCTTATATAATTAAATATCATATACACAATAATTTAACCTTCGCAAAATTTTTAAACCATCCAATTTTGTCTAAAAATAGGGGAATTATAGATAGTAATGTCAAATCAGTTGAAAATTTGATATCAATTCTCACCAATTATTCGATTCACATTCTTTTACCAAATGTCCACACATTTCTTTAATTGGGATGCAGACCAACTTGACATAGTAATGTAGAAATCAAAACTTGCTTAGTATTAATTTTAATTTAGTTAAGAAAATGAAAAGGCGGATGAAAAAAATGTTAAAATATCGTATTGATCCTTGAATTTTATTTATATTTTCAATTTAATTCTTTGACTTTTAAAAACTTTATTTTGATCCTTTAAGTTTTAAACTTTATGTACTCAGTCTTTATAAATCAAAACCAGGGCCGGTCCTAAGATAATAGGGGTCCAGTGCGAAATGAGATTTTAGACCCCTATTATATAATTTTAAATATATAATAAATTAAAAATATATAAATAAATATAATATTACTAACTTTCAATCAAATCGTGAATATTAAACGGAATAAAACAATTCAAAATTTCATTTAAAAAGTGACATTTTTCTTAAATATTTAGATGCAAAATAATCTACTACATTTTCAATATCAATACCATTTAAAGTTTCACTCTCAATTGACATCAAAGTCAATCCATTGAGTCTTTCTTGTGACATGGTTGACCGTAAATAAGATTTCAACAACTTCAACTTTGAAAAACTTCTTTCCGCTGATGCAACTGTAATATGAATCGTCAATAATATTTTGTATGCAATGGAAGCATTTAGAAAAAAATCATTTTCTTTCAAACAATTTATTAAACTCAATAATTAATAACCAAACAAAAAATATAGATTAAAAAATAGATAAAAACAAATATTTAGATAAGTGAACATACAGTGAATGAGTTTAATCGAATTGAGTTGAAATTTTATAGTGAGAAAAATTTAGAGAAAGTGATAAGAGATTGGAATGACTAAACATTTTATTATTATAAATTAGAGATTGTTTTTTTAGAAAACAATAAAAAAAAATAAAGAAAAAAATAAATAATAAAAAGCAAAATTAAGGACGATATTAGAAGGGAAAAGGAAAAAAAAGTCAGGCAACGCCTGACTTAAGAAAAAATAATAATATAGATTAAAAAAAAAAGGTAAGCAGCAGCGTCTAAAGAAAAAAGAAAAAAAAATTATAGGGGCCCCTGGGGCCCTGTGCAAGGGTCCTAGACACACATGTCTAGGGCCGACACTGATCAAAACAAAAACTAAATTTTAATTAAAATAATAAAAAATAATTATTGATAGTTTTTTTTTAGATACTTTAAATTGGGGAGGTAATTTTTGACCTAATGAGGGGGGGATATTTAACCACAGGAACTATGTTTTAATTGAGATAATTAATATCTATGATAATAATTAAAATATTAAATTCATATCCGCAGTAACATTATGAGGTATGTCATTCTTAAATAACTCAAAATTTAATTATAAATATTTTTTTTATTCTTATTAAAACTTGAAATAGTAGGATTTTTTTTTAAAGTTAAAACCAATATTAAAAAATAACATACTTTAGGATAAAAACTATATTCTAATATTAACAAACTAATTTGATTAATGAATGAAAAAATAAATTAAAATTAAAATTAAAAAATTGATAAGGTGGTGTTTTTGTCTTTTCTTATATAATTAAATATAAAAAGTTATGCTAGGCATTTCCTACGAGGCTAGCTTGAAGCAAATTTCAAATCCTAAACGTTGTCACGTCAAGCATTATTCTCAATATTTTTCCATGCACGATGGCGAAGGCTGCTCCCATATTTATATATAAAATGCAATCTGCTATTCTTTTTTACTTGGATGATTTACTTTTTTTCCCCTATGGTTGATTATAGATTTGCGTGAGAGCTTGTTTAGAAATTAGTTTTAATATTGTTTATATTTTGATTTCGTTTTCCTTTTGAAATTGGTTTTTTGTTTTTCTAACAACATGTAATTTCCTTCTCTACTCTATAATTTATTATAGTTAGAGGATTGAGTGTGTATAAAATGAAAAAAAATGAGGTTTTTATTTTTTCAGGTCGATAAATGTCTCATTTTATATTATGCATATATTTTTTATTCAATAATCCACTATTAAATCTAAAACTTTAAGAAATTGTATCACGAAATAGATTTTATATTCGAATGTATATGTTTAAATCACTCGTAGAGTAAAATTTTTATACCGTTTAAGTTGGAAATCTTTTCAGTATTCTTTGACACAATTCTTTGTTTTTAGAAGCTTAAGTGCTTTTTTTTCTTCAAATGAAAACCAATGTAAATGAAAATATTTAGATGAACACTGATGCTCCCTAATTTGAATATAAAAATTACCTATTAGAGTTTAGCATTTTGGTAAGATATATATTCCATACTTTTTTTTTGAGATAACATATATTCCATACTTCATTGAGTGATTAGATCCTTACCTTTACATTGTTATAAAAATTAATGAGAAAATTTTATTTATACATTTTGATTTCCCTGAAGTTGGGATCATTTCAGAAGTTGTCTGAAAATGAAAAAATCTTGCTCATTCCTTAGTGAAATTTGCAGCAGATTCGTGTTTCTCGGGTCATTTGTTGGGTTGTCTTCCTCTTCCTCCTCGACTAAAGCTTTCCTTTTTTAAAAGTTTGCTATTTTGAGTTTTGCTGTTCGTTCTTTATTATTAAAAAGAATTTGAAACCCTAAAACTTTTAATTTTATCAATTTAAATATTGAATTTTGATAAATGGTGTAACCAATACCCAATATTAATTAAACTACGATTTTGTTGCGGTTGTAAATTTACTGTTTTTTTATACAATGTTAGTATATAATTTTAATTGATGAAATTAAAAATTCAACCATTACAATGACACACACTACTAAATTTATGGATTTCTTTTTTCAAATTTAATTTAAGTTCCCCCCCCCCCCAATTATTGAAATTGACTTTATAGCTATATTTTCGCTCCCCTGATTATGGTTTCAATGGTGATATCATTACATTATTTGATTAAAATAAAATTACTCTTATGAACAAGAAAATTTGAATTTGAAAATGTGAGAAGGTAAGCAAGGCAACCTTATAGAGTGTGAGAAATAAATAATAGAATATAACATTAACCCATATTTATAAAAGACCAAGCGGACAAAAGCCACATTAAAAAAATTGGTAGATAAATAGAAGTAGCTAAGTCTAAATAATATTAGGATTCTTGCGTTTCAATATTAGTTTTCCCGAATTAATTCTCCATAATTTAGATAATATTAAGACTGTAAAATCAACGAAAAATCATCAAAATCACAATCAGATACACTTAATGATATGTATTATCAAACTTCATATAAACTTGTCAAATCAGTCAGCAACTGATGAGATTGCAGCAACTTGCAATTGATCATGATCTGTGATATGAATGGTTCGGAAAAATTTATATTACTCCTGTTGTAGATAGATAATTCTTCAATAATGTTTGATGGTGTGAAAATAATTAAAAGCAGTAGATCTCATTATTTTTATGTTTATTGATAATAATTATATATGACATACAATAAAAAAAGTATGAGTATAGCTAATATGAATATAGCTCAAGTGGTTAGATACCCGTTCTCTTCTCATGAGATCGAATGTTCAAGTCTCCCTCTTTTAATTAAATGCAGTATCTGAAAAAAATAAAGAGTAAGAATATGAAAATCTTTTCCTATACTGAAAATACTAAAAATTATCTCGAATGATTCTAAGAAAAAAGTCCACCAAATTTTCAAACAAATTCAAGTAACGAGAACCGTTGATTTGATCTCCACACACATGCATGGGTGATGTTTTGTAAGGACGTGTAAATATTTTAATATTTTGAACGTTTCTAATCCAATCACCATCGATTCAATATAAAGTTTTGACTTTAAAATGTCAGATACTCTAAATTAGAGCATCTATCTATAAATTCCCAAGCCAGTATAATGGTTCTAAGTTCTAACAATCCTATTTAATTTTGGAAATGGTCAATTATATTCTTTATTATTGTCTTATATCACTTTATATTAATTTGATCTTATTCTTTATCTTAGTTTAGTTTTTATTCTAAACTCAGTACACATATAGTAGAATAATGTATGATGATATTTATAAAAATGGTAATATAAAAATTTATTTACAAAAATTTATTTAGATTATCATTAATATTTTCACACATGTTATCACTAATTCAAAATTTTTTAATACATATAATTTAACTATATCAAATTAATTAAAAAAAATCAATGACATATTTGTTTGGATAAGAACATAATAAATCAATTTCGATTTTATCAACAATAAAGGTAAATATTAATTATATATTGGAAAATGAGTTTGAAAACCTAAGTCAGAAAAATAATATTGAAGTATCTTTTAGTCAAATTATAAAAATAACAATTTGAAAAATAGAAGGGCAAAATATTATCGTTGAATTAAGAAAATTCCATAAATGAGCAGTGGCCAACGGAATGAGGTGCTAGGGCAGACCGGACCGGGGCAATGTGTCGGTGACAAATGGGCGACACAAGGGTATATCCGTAATTTATGGGATAAAACAAGGGCGATAGATCAAACTCCCGTCTCTTTCCCTCGCTTTAAACGCGGCATTTCTTTTGGAATTGGATGTTCCACTTCTCTCTCTCTTTCCATTTTTGTCCCCCATTGCCTTTATTAATTATTAATCATTCAAATTTATCCTTAATATAAAGGGCAAAATGCAAAACACACATTTGTGGTTTTGGTCAAAATCAAAACACATCTCTGTGGTTTGAAAATGAATATTTATACCTCTATACTTTCAAAACTGTGCAAATTGACTCATTTTTGCTACACATTTGATTTTGTTTTAGTCATAACTTTTTCATTTGAACTCCGATTTGAATTATTTAAGATGTTTTGGAATCCTCGTTTCGAGATCTACATTATAGTCACTTAAAAACTTAGAAATCATTAGTATATAAAAAGAGTTATCATCATCAATATATTAGATCGGGTTGAAGTCGTAAACAATTTTATATACTGATAATTTAAAATTTTTGTGACTACAACGTAGAGTTCAAAACGAGGATTTCAAAACATCTTGAATCATTCAAATCGAAATTCAAACGAAAAAGTTATGACTAAAACCAAATCAAAGGTGTAGCAGAAATGGGTCAATTTGCACAGTTTTGAAAGTACAGGGGTATAAATATTTATTTTCAAACCACATGGGTGTGTTTGCCCTAATATATAAAAGGAGGAATGTTGATAAATATTTTTGGATAACTATATTTTTTTTAAATCTTTAAATTACTAACATGTCATTCTATATACCATTTTAAAATCTCTAAATTACTAAGCTTGTTATTGTCATTTATACTCTACTTTCTATTAAATGATCATTTACATTTTTGAGTAAATATTTGGAACACACCTATGGTTTCGGTCAAATTCATGAATACTTCCTGTAGTTTAAAAATGGCAAATCACAATCATGTACTTCCAAATTATGCAAATAAGACCCCTCAATTACAACGTTCTAAACTTTCTTTTGGTTATAACTTCTTCGTTTGAACTCCAATTTTGATGATTCAAGATGTTTTGGAATCCTCATTTCGGGCTCTACATCATAGTTACCTCAAAAATTCAATTTTTTTAATAAATAAAAGAGTTTTATCATCGTCAAAATATTTGGTATGATTGAAGTCATTATACCAAATGATAACCTTGGTCTGGTCTGCCCTAGAATCTCACTCCTATGGAATTTTCTTAATTCAACGATAATACTTAGCCCTTCTATTTTTCAAATTCAAATTTCACCCTTTGTGAGCCTTTGAGAGCCTTAGATTACATGTTTAGATACCAAATGATAAGGTAAACTCAAATTTCAAGTTCAAACACCCTATGCTAATATAATTAGCATGAACCCTTGAAGCATGAATTCAAACCCTCCCTAACTATTCGATTTCAACCATAAGCAAAGGCTAGAAATAGATTGCCCTATGTGATCTAAAAATCATGAAACGGACTTACTTTTTGTGACGACCCGTCACTTTAAATAAATTAAAATCAGAGAAAACAGCGGAAGTCTTTACTGTGACGACCCGTCACTTTAAATAAATTAAAATCAGAGAAAACAGCGGAAGTCTTTTAATTTACGAAAAATTGGCGTGGTTTTGTTTGAAAATTGGCATGCCGAAAACCTGTTTACATCCTAATTTTCACATCTATAAAATCTCATGGACTTTAAGTCCAAATCAGGAGTTCAAATATATAATATCATAAAAACATCATCCAGGAAGCTCTTATGAGCCAAAATATGATACAAAATAATCAAAGTCCTTAAAATTCACAAAATAAAACATAGACTTTACAAATCCAATAGTCCATCTCGAGGTCGGCATCCTCGATCACGCAAGACCACCTCCTCCTCCTCGACCTCTAGCCAAGGCATTACCTGAAATTTTTGTAATATCATGAGCTAACAACTTAAGCCCAGGTGAGAAAAATAAGCATAAAAAGTAAATATAGACTTCAAACTCGCATTCCGATTTGTGTCCAATAAACCGACATAATCCTTCCTAGAATTCTCCAAAGTCTAGGTCATTCTAAGTCATATTTTCCAAATGATGAAACTAATTAGCACACTTAGGCTAATTGTTCATCCTTTAACTTGTTATAACATAAAGTAAGAAAAGTAAATGACTTTGCATAAAATATAACATCTCAACTCTCTTTCTCATCTATCATATGCATAAAAGTAATGAGTACATCCATAGGATACGCATTTGCCATTTATGCATGTAATGAAGGAAATGTGGATTTTTACAAACTATCCACCCTTATCCTTATGCATGAAGGTAATGTGGGAATCCACTCATCCACCATTCAACCTTATGCATGATGAAGGTAATGTGGGAATCCACTCATCCATCATTCACCTTATGCATGAAGGTAACGTGGGAATCCACTCATCCACCGTTCCTTTCATTCTTTTCATTCTTTTCTTTTTCTCTTTTCAATGATGCGAGATGTTGTAGTATAATAAATAATGGTGCAAAATGTTATGCATATGCTTGCATATGCTTGTACAATTAAATAAAGTAAAGTAAATGATAAAGTAATTAAAATACACATAAGGTAAATGGGCATAAGTAAAAACATAAAGTAAATGACAAAAAGTAAAATAACTGAGAAACTCGAATGAACGATATGACGATCGAACTCCGATATTAGTAATAAGATTAGAATCATAATTTAAACGATTAACCTATGTCCTCCAGGATTCTATACTTCCAAATAATCCAGGGTTCTATTAACCGTTTTAAATTACAAGTTGGATCATTTTGACTTCAAAATAATCCAACCTTAGTTTCATAACGAAACTAAGTTAGAATCTTCTAAGATTCAAAGTCCTTCTCGAAAATTTCTAAGTTCTCACTTAAAGGATTAACTCTTAATCCTAAGGGCACTAACTCACAACCCTCTAATCTTAGGTTCGGATTCTAATCTTAGTTCCAAACTCTCAAACCATCACACTAGTTTGCTTTCCATATTTAATTTAAATGCTAACTATTCTCACCTTATTAATAAGATGATTTAGCTCCTAAGTTCGAAGGAGCGATCAACCACGAAGTTCAAAAACACCTACAAACGAATCACATCGTAACAATCAATAACGAAACCAACTATCAATCAAACAACTACTAATCATACAAAGCAACGAAAACCCAATAAAACCCACAAAGAGGCCCACGGCCCTATCATCAAAAACAAGTCTTGGGTTTGGTTTTTCGGCTTTTTGGCAATTCAAATACGTTTTGAGTTGGTTTTAATCAAATTCGATCATCCCGATTTCAATGGGTATCGATGAATAGTGTTTTTGAACATTAATCCCTTTCCTGAATTGAGTTTAAATAAACATTCATTCATTAATTTCTAACCCATTTTCAATCCCAAAAGGGTAAATTTCAAACCGGAAAGGGTTTCGATGAAACTCGGTTTTAGGGTTATGAAATAGTTTCCAAAAACACATAAAACTACTCCCGAATTGACAAACACCTGAGTTTCACGGCAAGAAATCGAAAGAACACAAAAGCTTGAATCAATTTCCATGGAAGTTCAATGAGAATTCGAAATCTAGGGCTTACCTTAGAGAGTTGGAAACGTTCCAAGAGTGGAATGGGTAGAAAGGTCCCTGGCGAGAGCTTTCCAACGCATCCGAAATCACGCAAAACGGCCAAAAACGAAGCGGGCGATTGTTTCTTCCTCTTCTCTTTTCTTCCCTTTGTTGCTCGGGTTTGGAGAAGAAAATGGTGATGTTTTGGTCAAAAATGAGTCAATGACTCATTTAAAGAAGATGACAAATAGTAAATAGATATTTAGGAAGTTGGAAATTACGATTTTTGCCTTTTTAAGACTTTTGGCTTAAAACGAATCCCGAACATCTCAAACTAACCCAATGGTGATTAATAATTATTAATTGGCCCGTTAATAATTATTAACACCATTAAAACGTAATTAAATAAATAAAGCCATTAAAAGGAATTAAAATGAAATAAATTACTAAATTCTAATTTAATAATAAATAAATGAATTTTAATCACTCAAATAAAATAAAATAAATAAAAGTTTTTTTTTTTTTTTTTTTTTTTTTTTTTTATCACAAAATAACGGGACGTTACACTTTTACGTTCCATCATCTCATGACTTGAAACACTCCACAAGTTGGCTGATCACTCCCCTCGTGAATGTTTCTAAACATGTAATCTAAAGCAAGATCACAAAGGGTGAGGCTCAAAGGCTCTCAATGTGCATAAAAATGCTACATTTCATTCAATCTTTTGAATCTCTTAAGTCTTACAAGTCTTATTTACAATGGCTGATAAGTGGCCTATTTTATAGGCTTAAAATACAAGGAAAATTCATTCATAATCATCCCATAACAGCCCCATGAAGTCCCTAGCTTGTAACCCCGGATACTTCATAAGTTACATTTAGCCACTATTTAATTTGTAACCTACAATGCAACTAAAACATATAAAACTGATTTTTGAACTCTTAATGAAGCCTTTAAATGTTCATTAAAGCTTTTCTTGATGTTTCTTTGAGTTCCAATGAATGATGGTTGAGTTGTCTTGAATGAAGCTTGGGTTATTATCCATGCATCTTGAGTTGTAGTTAATGAATCTTAACTTGACTTGTAATAAATGAACTTGGGATGCCATTAATGTAATCGAAAGTGCATTTAATGCAAGTACTCTTAAAGGTTGAATTCCTCAAATGCAAGGCTACATAATTCATATAATTGATAAGGCAAACTTAAATTTCAAGTTCAAACACCCTATGCTATTATAATTAGCATGAACCCTTGAAGCATGAATTTAAACCCTCCACAACTATTCGATTTCAACCATAAGGAAAGGCTAGAAACAGATTGCCCAATGTGATCTAAAAATCGTGAAACGGAGGGTTTGAAAATGAATATTTATACCCCTGTACTTTATATATTAGGGCAAAATGAAAAACATACCCCTGTGGTTTGAAAATGAATATTTATACCCCTGTACTTTCAAAACTGTGCAAATTGACCCATTTCTGCTACACCTTTGATTTTGTTTTAGTCATAACTTTTTCATTTGAACTCCGATTTGAATTATTCAAGATGTTTTGGAATCCTCTTTTCGAGCTCTACATTATATTCACTTAAAAACTTAGAAATCATTAGTATATAAAAAGAGTTATCATCATCAATATATTAGATCGGGTTGAAGTCATAAACAATTTTATATACTGATAATTTAGGTATCAATATATCATCATCACTTTCGATGCCTTTAATGTAATCGAACGTGCATTTAATGAAAGTACTCTTAAAGGTTGAATTGCTCAAATGCAAGGCTACATAATTCATATCATTGATAAGGCAAACTTAAATTTCAAGTTCAAACACCCTATGCTATTATAATTAGCATGAACCCTTGAAGCATGAATTCAAACCCTCCCTAACTATTCGATTTCAACCATAAGGAAAGGCTAGAAACAGATTGCCCAATGTGATCTAAAAATCATGAAACGGACAAACTTTTACGTTTCATCATCTCATGACTCGAAACACTTCACAAGTTGGTTGATCACTCCCCTCTTGAATGTTTCTAAACATATAATCTAAAGAAAGATTACAAAGGGTTGAGGCTCGAGGTTCTCAATGTGCATAAAAGGCAACATTTCATTACATTCTCAAGTCTTACAAGTCTTATTGACAATGGCTGATAAGTGGCCTATTTATAGGCTTAAAATACAAGGGAAATTTGTTCATAATGCTCCTATAATAGCCCCATGATGTCTCTAGCTTATAACCCCCGAAATTAAAGCAAAATCATAAGTTACATTTAGCCACCATTTAATTTGTAACCTACAATGCAACTAAAACATATAAAGCTGATTTTTGAACTCTTAATGAAGCCTTTAAATGTTCATTAAAGCTTTTTTTGATGTTGCTTTGAGTTCCAATGAATAATGGTTGAGTTGTCTTGAATGAATCTTGGGTTATCATCAATGCATCTTGAGTTGTAGTTAATGCATCTTAACTTGACTTGTAATAAATGAACTTGGGTTGCCATTAATGCAATCGAAGTGCATTTAATGCAAGTACTCTTGAAGGTTGAATTCCTCAAATGCAAGGCTACATAATTCATATCACATTAACTCCGTTGTTTTGATGATTTAGAAGTTTTCAAGTGACCATAAGGTAGAGCCTGAAATGAGAATTCCAAAACATATTGAATCATCAAAATCGAAGTTCAAACGAAAAAGTTATGGCTAAAAGAAAATTCATAGCTTTGAAGGAGATGGGTCATATTGACATAATTTGAATGTACAGGGGGTGTGATTTTCCATTTTTGACCGAAATCATAAGGGTGTTATTTGCAATTTACCCTAAATATATATTTCTAAAAAGTTAATGACTTTTTATTGCTTTCACAACATCAAATTACAAAAAAATTGAAAAATTAAGTACAATATATGAAAATGAATAATTATTCATTGTTTAGATTTATCATTCATTTATGGAAAATAAATTATATTTAAGTATTCAAATATTAAATGATTTAATAAAGGTGATGGTGATTTAATTTTAAAATAACTAAAAACAATGTTTTTCAAAAAATAGTTGAGATAAATAAACAACTACAACAAAATATAATTTATTGAATTTTTAAGGATATAGTATTTAATAATATTTAAATAAATTTTTAATTTTTAATAAGAAATATTTTTAATTTTTAAAAATCAAACAGAAAAACTAATATAATTTCTTGATATTTAAAATTATAAATAAATAATCTAGAAATGAAAAAATTAACTAATATTAGAACAAATAATTTATTTTTTATTTGGTAGTATAAATTTAAAAAATAAATAAGTTAAAAAAATTAAATAAAAAGAAAATCAACTACATATAATTCATTGAACTATTAAAGTATACAATAATTTAAACCTTAAATAGAACATAATAATACGTTTAATAATTGAAAAAATAATAAAACAAAAATCAGTTCGAAAAAGATTTATAAAACATAGAAAAATCAAACAAAAAAAAAATGTTAAACCTTTAAATATTTCTATATTAGAAAGAATATCACATGCGACACACGTTGTAAAAGACCGGTGCAAAAAAAAAAGATGCTTACTTTTTAGGAGGGGTTCTTTCTATTGGCTAAAAAATAATAATGGATGATAAATAAATAAATTTTTATTAACTACATAGGACTCATTGATTTGTTTTAACTAATGAGAATAAAACAAAAACGAAAGTCAGGAGGAGCACATCCTGACTGGTTAGAAGGTTAGTATATTCTAATAATTAAAATACTTATACTTACCCCTAATGTTTATTATAGTTTCTAATTTAATCCATAATATTAAAAAAGTTGACTTAATCCTACGTTTTGATTAAATTCTCATTTTGATTTCTTAATAAAAAATAATATGATACATTTTTTTTAGTCACTCATGATTGTTTATTTATTCTGATTCGAGTTCTAGTTTGGGATCAGTCTATTTTAGCTGATTGTTTTCTCTGTTGGTGATAAAAAAATTAGTGATCATTCTTTTTAGACTGCCTATTTAGTGCGTTTATCTATAGAGGAGTTCTTCGACTCCAGCTCATTCGACGAGATATATTCTTTAAACTTCTGACTTAGAGAGGTAGTACTCATAGGGATTCTGACCCCTAGACTGTTCAACTTGGGATATGTTTCCTTAGATATGTTTTTGTGTGTTTTATTTTTGGGTTTGTGTTATCTTGTTGGTTTGTTCTTTCTTACTTTTTAATTGTTATGGTTTGAGATTTGAAAATTTTAGTCCCAATAATTTTAAAAGTTTAAATTTATTCATAGCATATAGATAAAGGGTAACGAACGCATTAAAAGTTAACAAATTATTGATACATAGTTTTTTTATAAACGTGACAACCATATGATAACGACAGAAGACGATATAGTGTTAATTAACGTAGAACATCGCTACTGAATTAAACCATACAATTAAATTGACTCAGTATTAAATTATAAGAATTAAATTGAAATATACATGACATCAAACATAAAAACTAAATTAGTAATTAAACCAATTACATGCTATTGCTGCCCAATCTCGAGGAACAAAATACATTTATTTTCATCACCATTACAAAAAACCATTATTTAAATAAATGAAAATTTTATTATCCTACAATAAAAAGCGTGATCTCGTTTAAAAAAAAGAAAAAAGAAAAAACAGAATAGAATAAAAACCACTTCACCAGACACCCTCGGTTTCGCAGAGTCTCAACCCGTGACTTCAATTCTCTCTCTCTCTCTCTCTCTCAGTCACAGGCAAACCGTAAAACTCATCTTCTTCGGTTTTCAATATCCATTCTCAATTGGATTTTACATCAATGTCGGTTTCCAATTCCGATTTCTAATTCCTCTCCTTTTCAAATCTATCTGATTTTCTTTCAATCTCTTTTTTCAAAGTGAATGGAATCCAAAGAATTTTGGAGAGATAGAGTTTTGGATTTCCGTACTAGACGATGAAGTTTTATATTTCTGCGACGGGGATTAAAAGAGTCACAATTTCGAATTCCGGCGCCGGAAAGGCGCCACCGGCGCCGTCCACGGCGTCTCGGAGAATCTCCACGCGTTCTGTCTTGCCCGTGGTTATCACGCTCGCTATTATTTTGCCCTTTTTATTCGTTAGAGTTGCTTTTTTGGTTCTTGAATCTGCTGCTGGTTGTTCTTCTACTCTCGGTATGCTATTGCTATCTCTGTTTTATTTTTCTATATTAACTCATTTTCTTATTTTGCTGTTTCTTAAACTCGTTTACTAGATTTCAGAATCGGAAACAGTTTCGTAAATTAGTGAATTTACTTGGGGCCAATTTTCCTATTTCTGTTTTTTAAAAAGAAAAACAGAGACGCGTTTTGTAAATTTTTTTTAATTGAAAAATAAAATTTATATCCAATATCAATTTTTTTTCCTTTCTTAATGTCAACTATAGTAGTTTATTAGGATGTTTTGAGTGATCTTTACATTTTATTAATTTCAAATTTCAGTAATTTTTACATTTTATAAGTTTTTAACTTTTTTCTATTTTTTTGGGGATATATTTTAACTTTTTTCTATTAATTTATTGATTTAAATATTTTTTTTTATCAAATTAATGATGGTTAAAATTAATTAATTAATAAAAAGTGCTAATTTTTAAAATACCTTGATTTTTTTATTTTAAAAAAAGTACTGTATAATTTTGAGAATATTTTTAAAATGAGAAACGAGAAACAGAAAACAAAAACGTGACGAAATGATAAAACTTCCCCTTTAACTTCCATTTACTTATTCCATATTCAATCTGCAGAAGAAAATGTGTTTGATTTTTGTTGAATTGATTTTACAGAGTGTTTGGGATGGAGGTTTTTCAGCGGGGATGACACATCTTCGGTTAGTATTTCCCACTTTACTCAGAAATTTATTCTATTTTTTTTTTCTCCCATTGATTATTCCTTTTTCTTCTTTAATTAAATCAGGAAATTTAATATTACATATTCTTATTTTGATTATTATCTATTAATCTTGCAGTTTCTAATATTAAATTCTCGTACTAATTTAATATATCTAAACGTAAATCGTTTTTCTTTCTTTCTATTTTTATTTAATTTTAGTCAAAAGGAGAGTGCTGTGTGCGTAACATTTTTCAAAGTAGGCCATGATTTTTTGAAATGTTCCAAAAAATCATGGAAACCGTGATTTTGTTTTTATATGATTTTTTTTATTATCTAAATGTAATGATTATTAGATAATGTGAAATTTAAATTATAGACAAAAAAAATATGAAAATTTAATGGGTAGCAGATTTTGACATAATATTTGAAAATATATCATCACTTAAAACTATTTATAAATATATCAATGATTAACGACGATTAATATGTGAATCAATAATAAAGTTAGTTTAAAAATGTCATTCAATGTTTATCACTGTCTGTCTAAAATTTACTACATTTACAAATATTTTTAAGAGTTATATTTTTATAAATATAACTAGAAAATTCGCTAGATTTGCAACTACCCTAAAAAAATATGATATTCTTATGTCATAAATTATCTACATATTTTTAATATGTATTTCTATTATTATCATTATTTTTAATTAAATAACTGATTTATTTTCAATAATTTATGAAAATTAAAATAATAAATTATTAAAACTATAACTGAATTATGAAAATTAAAATAATAAATTATTAAAACTATAATTGAATTATGAAAATTAAAATAACAATTAATTTATAATAAAATGAGTTGTTTAATTTTTAAAATTTCATTGGGATGTATCACATATTCAAATTATTAGAATTTTCCTTTCTAGTTTTTAATTTTGTATATTGGATAAGAATGAAAAAAGTTGTATTTTTTCTATTTATTGTACTATGAAGTTAGAAGCATCTCCTACCTATGGCAGTTAATTTGATTTTTCAAAAAGTCTAAGTTTGAAAAATTAAAGCCGACATAAGTTTTTCACTACTTACAATACAACAGAGATCTGCATAGACAGCCACCCAATTAACTTCGTGGGCCCAAACTCTTTGGCCCATACTTTATTTTTTATTTTTCAATTTTAATAATAGTTACTTAAAATGATGCCAGAATTTCATTATGAACCTTGTCATTTTGTAAATGTCTCTTCCGATTTTCAGTTTTCACCACAAAATTTGCTTATTTGCCATATAGTAAAAAATATAATGGCTCCCGATATTAATTTGATGATAAAATATTTATATTTTCTCCATTAAATTAGAGGTTCGAATAATCTCAGTGTATTAGTAAAGGGCTTTCTCGTTAATTTGAGAAAGGAAGACGGCATTTTCGTCAATAAGGAAAATTAAGTTGGCTAGTCATTATCAGGGGGAAATTGAAGAATTTAATTCTATGGATTTTTCTTCCCCTAGCTTGCCTTTGAGGGACATGTGGCTAGTTGCATAACAATCATATTATTTTGGTCCACTTGAAATTCTATAAAAAGCATATAATAAAAATAAATCTTCAAGAATGCAATAATAAAAATTAATCTATTGCCAACCTGAGCATAGCTAAATTGGTTTGGCATATACTCTCTTCCCCTTGAGGTCGAAGGTTCGAGTCTCCCCTCCCCCACTTTGATGTAATCTCAAAAAAAATAAAAAATAAAAAAAATAAAAAATAAAAATTAATCTATTAAAATAAATCTTTATTTGACTGTTTCCAATTCCACGTCATATTGACTATGATAGTCTAATAAATGTTGAGAAAAATAATGGCATTAGGCTGTGGACACATTCATTAAAAAATAAACCCAACTTTTCCTTGAGATGTCAATGGCTTTTGGAAAAAAATTCAATTAATATTCATAAATATAATAATGTTAAAAAATAAATTAATCATTTGATTGGTTGTGATAAATGATTGACACGATAATTATTAACTTATATAAGGCAACAATTGATTTAAATATTGATTTCTAAGCTCATCATGTTTGTAATTAATTAAAAAAAGAAATTCGCTATATTAGTTAATGTTGATGAAAACTTTTTGTCAGATTTTTAGACATGGTTTGTTTGAGAAATGATTGAATTTGACTCGGTTCTTAATAAAACTATAACTCCAATTAGTTATATGTGGGAAGTCATAGATAGTGCCGGTCTCATTCAATAATTTCTCGATTTTGGTTTCGTGTGATGCATGTACTAACAAAGAGACTGAGCGAGGAGCTGTCTAGAGCATTTGAAGAGATAGAGGAAGGTGGAATGAGTGAAGATGGAGTTGAATCGTTCAATGAGCTTGTGAAAGAGATGGTTTCAAATCGACAAGATATGAAGACCTTTGCTTTGAAGACTAAAGCTATGGTAATATTTTTTATTTCCCTTTCACTTTCTCAACATTTGCTTTCCTTCCTTTTTTTGGTTTTCTTTCTTGTTTTGTCTTTCAGAAATGTTCCCTGTTTGTTTGTTCCCGGTAGGTATTGACACTTCTCTTATTTTGAGCTGGCAAAGGATGGCCCACACAATTAAGGCCGTCTCACATTATAGTTCATCATTCTATAATCGATAGATACATATTTTGCTTTTATTCTCTTCTATTAAAATAATGCATTTAATAGTTGTGAGTGAGTAATTCATCATGTGGTAGGTATACCAAATAATTTCCCGTTTACCTATTATCGTAAAAATATTAGTAATATTTTCTTTAAAAATATAAAATCACCAAACATTTAAAGCAGTCTCTAGTCTACTTCCCCACTATTCCCTATTGATTAGAGCAATGAAACAATGTCAAATATTGTTATTAAGAACTAGATAGAAAATCAAATAATGCTTAGTCTTTCCTTTTTCCATTTCAATGCTGCCATCCTGCATGGACTGCTGTAGAAAATCAGCATATTATGGTGTCAATTTATATTCTTGAATAATTACAATTTTGATCATCAGTTAGTTGTTTTGATCTTAGCCTGGTAATTATTTAATGATAATTAACAAATGACAATAAATCTTATGATCTTCAGCATAAAATTGACCATTCCAAATCGATATCATTCAATGAAGTTGTGGGATTTTAGCAACTTTTTTCTTCTTCTTAATCATGACAATTAAGACAGACCCTTTTACTTCCACAATTACCTGACTATACAAAGTGCCTTTGTTTCACTGGGATTTTTAAGTATGAATTTTATTCATGCAGCTTCTGTCAATGGAACAAAAGGTCCAGACAGCTAGAAAGCGCGAATCGATCTATTGGTATTTAGCTTCACATGGTGTTCCAAAGGGCCTACATTGTCTCTGTCTCAAATTGTCTGAAGAGTATGCTGTAAATGCCAGGGCTCGAGCTCGTTTGCCCAAGCCGGAATACGTTTCCCGCCTTTCTGACCCCTCCTTTCATCACCTCGTTCTCTTGACAGATAACGTTCTTGCTGCCTCTGTCGTCGTCTCTTCTGCCGTCCAGAACTCTGCCAACCCTGAAAAAATGGTGTTTCACATAGTCACTGACAAGAAAACATACACTCCAATGCATGCATGGTTTGCAACCAATTCAATTGATTCAGCAGTTGTGGAAGTAAAGGGATTGCACCAATTCGACTGGCCTGAGGAAGTTAATGTTAGAGTTAAGGATATGTTAGAGATTCATCGTTTAATCTGGAAACATTACTATAACAATATCAAAGAAGCTGATTTCATTTATGGCGAAGAACACAAAAGACATCTAGATGCTCTAAGCCCCAGCAGCCTCTCCCTTTTGAGTCATCTACGTATTTATATTCCTGAGGTAATTATCTGATTGTCACAGTATTTCCTTACATCCACCCTGCCCTGAACGTCTATCGATGATTTGTCTGCAATTGATCTAAACTATAAACGTGTTATTCAGCTGTTTCCGGATCTCAATAAGATAGTACTCCTGGACGATGACATTGTCGTGCAACGTGACATTTCTTCCTTGTGGGACTTGGACCTTGGTGGGAATGTAGTTGGTGCTGTAGTTGATTCTTGGTGTGGAGATGGTTGTTGTCCAGGAAGGAAATACAAGGACTACCTGAATTTCTCTCATCCTATGATATCATCCAATTTTGATCCAGATCATTGTGCATGGCTCTATGGCGTGAATATCTTCGATCTCGAAGCTTGGAGGAGGACTAACATTACATCGACTTATCATCGGTGGTTGAAAAGTGTAAGTAGACATTCATATTCTACAGAAATTTTAGGATATAATGATAAAAAAAAAGTTAAATGTATTGAATTTAGTCTTTTCCTCTATGGTTAAATATTTTTTATGCATAGTTGATTTCAACTAGATACTCTTTAATCTGTTTCCATGATTTAATACTACTATTATTCTTCAGAACCTCAATTCTGGATTGGCATTGTGGCATCCAGGAGAACTTCCTCCATCTTTGATGTCTTTTGAGGGCCATGTGTATCCCATCAACCCATCATGGCATGTGGCTGGATTGGGTGAAAGACATCCACAACTTTTTAGCAAGGAGATACTAGAAGACGCTGCCGTTATACATTTCAGCGGCCCTGCGAAGCCGTGGCTCGAGATCGGGTTTCCAGAGGTACGAAACTTATGGAATAAACATGTAAATTTCTCAAACAAGTTTATTAAAAGATGTAGAATAATTGAGTGAGGAGGACGAAGTTCTCTCACTCTCAACTATTCGTTTCGGGACTAGATGATCAGATCGAGATGTGGTCCGAGATTGGAGGGAAGAAGGTTCTGCCTTCAGTCTCTACTCAGACTAATCTCTAAAAATATGATATTTGGCTATACAATATCCATACTATCATCACTAGGTAATAGATGAAGGCAGCTGATGCAATATTATACAATAGAATCAGGATCTTACAACCTTCAGGATATATATTGAGATCATGGATGTAACTATATGCTAAATGTTGTATATTAAATTTTATATCCTAATTGAAATATAGTAATTTAGATGTTGAGTATTCTCGAATTTCTCCCGACTTTTGTGCATTATAATTGTTTTTGAATAAAATTTAGGTGCATACTAAGATTCCGGGATGTATCTTGAGATGCAGTTAAGTTTTATATTATTCATCATTTTAGCTGCTTTCTAAATTTCTTATCGTGGAAGGACACGTGTAACCCTCCCTAGAATCCTGAAATTTGTGGAATAAGATTTTTGATATAGAAAGTTGGATTCAAGTTGCAAAAGAGTAACCCAAAAAAGGTAGTGGGAGATTGTGATTCTGATAATCCTAGAAAGGGTAGAATGTCGTTTTCTCTGAGATGAGGACCATGGAAAAGGCATCTATCTATCAAGTGTGAAGCACTAGTTGAAAAATGATGAGGTGAGCTGGTTCATTGCGAAACAACCTGGCTTTTTTTTTGTTTTCTTCCCTTTGAAATGATGGTTGGGTGGAAACTACTGTCAGCGCATTTCACATTTTTTTCTACTCATATATATATATATATATTTCATCATGCATATCAATTTAATTATATATTTTTAAATATTTTTAGGGTTTAGGCACTATACTTAACTACTAGTGCTAATTTAGTTCTTAGTTTCTATTTTTTTTAATCATTTTTTTTAAAATATATATTTTGTTAAATCTTACCAATAGTCTCTACTAAAATGATGTTAATCTTAATGGAAATTAACCGTAATGACAATGTGAAGTTCTCAAGTCCAAGATATTTTTAAAGTGTTAAAAATTAAGTTATAAAAAAGAATTATCCAATTTAGATTAGTTATTTTTAATCAAAATTAATACAAAAAAACAAATAACAGATGGGATGATTGTAAATCTTGAAATATTTTAGGTAATATTTGTAATAATAGTAACTTTTGAACAGGTTAATCAGTGATTAATATTAAATTATATATTTTTACAATAAATTAATCACTGATAAACTTAGTAAAAATTGATAGATTTACAAATTGTTTTAAACAGTGATATATATTTATAAATATTACATCAAAATCCCTACCGAAATTTCTCCTAACATAGACCACTATTAAGATTTATGTATATTAAAGGAAGTAGATTAAAAAAATTTAAAAGTATAATGATTAAATTAAGGGGTAATTACTGAAATAACATATTTTTACCTACTAATTATTGAAATGTTTGAACTTTTAAAAAATTTCTCAAATAGCATATAATTATAGTTCAATAATTTATTGAACTAAAAAATTAATTTTTTTTAATAAATTCATTGAAAATAATAATAAAAAATGATCAAATAAATCAATAAATTATTGACCTTAAATTTAAAAAACCAAAAAGCAAACAAATTTGTTAAAAATACATATGAAAAATAGTTCAATACTTTATTGAACTATAATTATGCTATTTGATTAATTTTTAGAAAGTTCTGACATTTTAGTAATTGGTATGCAGATTTATGCTATTTGAGACAAATTCTTTTAAATTAATATTAGTGACAAAAAATGAAAATTGGTGTGAAAATTTTAGATCATAAACTGTTCGATCTCTGTCAAAACATCTAAACTATTATTGTTAAAATGAATATAAAAAATTTATATATTAAAAAAAATCCTTAAATCAATTGTCCCCTCAAAAGTTTAATTTAACTTGACCCTCCTTTTCCATATTATTAATTTCCATTCTTTGTTCTATTATGCCTATTTAATTTCTTTCGAAAAAATTGGTTTCTTCTGACTTTCATATGTAACAATTATCTATACTATAATATTTAGGACTATTAACATTAATAATCAAATATAACATATAAATTATAATTATATTTGTTGAGAATCCCACATCGGAAGGATGTAGGGAACTCATAGCATTTATAAACTCTAAGGACCACTCCTCTCATTACCAATTGGTTTTGAGATGGATGCCCACATTATTAATATGGTATCAGAGCCCAACAAGCCCAAACGGGTATTCGGTCCAAAAATAGGATTCGACCCAAGAATGGTGAGCCCAAAAGAGGTATCATCTTGAGGGGGCATGCTTAGAATCCCACATCGGAAGGATGTAGGGATCTCATAACATTTATAAACTCTAAGGGTCACTCCTCTCATTACCAATTGGTTTTGAGATGAATGCCCACATTATTAATAATATTGGATGTTCCAAAATAATTATAAAACTAGACAAAACCATCCGCCGAAAAAGTTGAAATGATGAAAAAAACCCTTAATTTAATTTTCCTTAAATCATGCAATATTTAAAGAGTTTATTAAATCCCGTAAATTGTGCATGATTTAAGATAAATTAAAAACTTAAATAAAAGAAAAATCTAATTCTATTCTATCTAATAACTAAAATAAATCTTCTTTCAAACTCCCAATCTTTCTCCAAGTGCCATAAAACCACCATTTATACTTCTTCAAGCTACAAAATTTAAAAAACAGAAAAATAATGGTTAGTTAAACAAAGTTATGGTGGTTTATATTAAACCAATAAAAACAGGTTTATATTTGTTAAATCAGAGAACAAAAAAAAAACCGTAGAAACAAACCAAAGCTCTGATGATTTTAGTCTAAAAAAACCATTGTTAGTTTATACGTGTTTATATTTTGTAAATACCATTAAAAATCCATAGTTTAACAATATTAAAGCAAAAAAAACATGTTTATATTTGTTATACTAGAGAACAAAAAATGTAGAAATAAACCAAAGCTGTGATGATTTTCGTCTAAACAAAAGTACTGTTAGTTTACACATGTTTATATTTGTTAAATACCATTAAAAATCTATAGTTTAACGATATTAAACAAAAAAAAATGTTTATATTTGTTAAACTAGAGAACAAAAAAACGTAGAAACAAACCAAAGCTCTGATGATTTTAGTCTAAACAAGACCACATGTTTATATTTGTTAAATACTAATAAAAATCCATAGTTTAACATTATTAAACCAATAAAAACAGGTTTATATTTGTTAAACTAGAGAACAAAAACGTAGAAACAAACCAAAACTCTGATGATTTTAGTCTAAACAAAACCGCATCTTTATATTTGTTAAATACTTATAAAAATCCATAAAACTCAAATGACAAAAACATATACCCTCTGATCCATTCCCAAATTCAAAAAACAGAAAAGTACTTCATCTGAATGCAAATAAAACAAACAAAAGGCCAACTAGAAAACACTAGGGGTGAAAAAATAAACCGAGAAACCGAAAAATCGAACCGTTTCGGAATGGAAAAACCGAACCGTTTCAGTTTTTCCTTTTAAAAGAACCGAACCAAACCGGCTCTGGCCTGTTCGGTGGTCAATTCCCCACTTACCGGTTCGGATTCAAACCGAACCGATTTATAATATATATAATATATAACATAATTTATAAAAAAAAAAAAATAACACCAGGCCCAGATACCAAGCCTAGGCCCATCCCCAATTCCCTTCCATCTTTCTCTTTCCCTGATCCCCAAGCCTCGTGCCTTTATCCAAATGCAGACAGTAAGGGAAAAAAAAAGGCACCGCTTCTTCTGACCTAAGCCGACGTTCATATATTTTCCGGTGAAATTGAATGTCGATTCCGACCTCTAAAGTTGCAATATCATGTATTTTCACTCTGAATTTCAGAAATGTAACCAAGAAGGGGTCAACCATCAACACTTTTTCAAAAGTTGATGACAAATCCATGGTTGCCAAGGCTCTTTATTTTTCTCTCTAAAGACTCTCTCTTTCTCTCACTACTGGTATCATCTAAATCATTAAAAAAAATTTACCCTTTTTAAATTAAGAAAAAAAAGGGGATTTTTCTTCCGGATAAGTACTACTTTTTTTTTAATTAATTAATTTATTTTTTTCAAAAATCTTATTTAAAGGGTTGAAAGAAAGAGACGGTGATTCTTATAGCGAATATGTGATTAAAAAGAATTTCCCAACCTAGTTTCTTCACTGGTGAAAAAATAAACCGAGGAATCGGGAAACCAAAATCGGTAGAAGCCGGATCGAACCGAACTGGTTTCCCTTTAAAACCAGTCTGATTTCTAAATTTCAATAAACCGAACCGATCAGTTTTAATGATTCGGTTAAAAGACTGAACCGAACCGAACCGGTTATACCCCTAGAAAACAGTACCAAGATAATTTAATTGTATCCAAGAACTTAGGAAATTATCAAAGAAAAATAAAACTCACAATGGGGAAGCACAACCTTGACAATGATTCTATTATCATAAACTCGTTTGTTATCCACAAGAAACTTCAAATACCCATCAAGAGTAGGGTCCCATTTAGCCACAGGTTTATATTGAGGCTTGTTAGTTTCCTTCTCACCATCTTTAGCTTGATCACTCGTATGCAATTTCATGACAACAAATCTCATCTCCTCCACAAACCCTTTTGCTTCACCTGGGTATCTCTTCTTCAGCTTCTTTGCCGTGGTGGCAGAAACAACAATAAAACTGTTCATGGGGTAGGCTTGAAATCCGACTAGATTTCAGAAAACAAACAGAAAAGGAAGGCTTTTTGGGTAAAAAAACAGGAAAACGAATGAAAAAAACCCTAGGTCTCCACGAAATAAAGAAAGAACGTTAAAAAAAAGGAAAATACAAAAAATAAGAAATCACAACGTAATTTAATAAGTAGATATGGTAAATTTTAAAATTTGAAATCAAAATTCCAAATCTAAAATCGGTTATGTATTAAAAAATGAAATTTAAAAATTAAATAATATTCGAAATAAAAAAAAAAAACGGTTACAAAGAGAGAGGAAAAATAAAAAATTGAAAAGGGTAAAATAGGGATTTTGAATAGGAAAACCACCAAAAGTGGCATAAAATGCATACTAGTGTAATTAAATTTGGAACACAAATATAATTGTAAATAAAAGCTCCGATTTGATTTAATGAGTAAAAATTTCTAATATTTAATACATATATGATTATATTAATATATCTGATCATCGGACCATCGGTCAACCTATCTATTTACACATCACAGTTTAAACTTCATGGACAAAAGCTTCACTTATATATTTAACATTTTATTTTTATCCATTATATAACAATGATATATAAAAACTTTACTACTTGTATAAATGAGTATAAACTCTTATTTATTAGTATTTTTAGATCACTATTAATCATCGATTCACATGTATAAAATCTGTTACATTTATAAATATATTATCCAATAAAGTTTCCCATACCTAACTCTCCCAAATTTTTATAAACTAGTTAAAATAAAACGCATTAAAAAAATAAGTTGAAGCACATAACTCACCAGTAGAGAAGTAAGTATTTTCTATACATCAATATATCATATCCCTTCTTCTCTCCTTTGGTGCAGTGACGTTAGCCCCATATATTAGTCTCATTGATCAGTTCATTTTCAAATCCTTCTTCTCCTTCTTCTTTTTTGTGTTTTTTTTTTCAATTTCTTTCATCAACAATTCTTCTACTTCCATATGATAAAGAGAGAGAATATAAGCCAAATCCTGATTTCTAGAAATAAATCAATTGGTTTATCAAACTAATAAATGAATTCAATTCAAAATCATTGTCTTAAAAATCTCATATTGGTCATGTAGTTGGTTACATATAATATAACAAAATAAACAGGGGAAAAAAATACATTTTTAAATATATATGGTCTTGTTGGGTTTTTCCATTAATATTGTACCTTAAAAAGCTCAAACACCATTCCCCAACCACAAGAGCTCTCTTGGCATTATACATTATTTGAATATTGGTGGGAAGATGAAGATGAAGATGCATAAAATTAAAAACTTTTCTACACAAGCTGAAGAGCAGTGAGCTGGTCTTGGTGGCTATAATGGAGATTTGAACCCATAAGGCTAACTTGTCCATATCCTCTGTTATCATCATATTGAGCAGTGGCAGGCACACCCTCATATGCAGGTCCTCCTTGCATCAAATTCGTCGTCGTCGGCGGCTGCTGCTGATGTATTCTTTCATGTTCTGCAATCTACTCCATTGCACATACATAAACACATGATAAATGGTTGGTTTTTACACGTGAAATTAATCATCATCAGACCTAAAAAGTTAAGACAACATTTGATAATTATTTTATTTTCTGGTTTCTATTTTTATTTTTGAAAAACACTATTGTTTGATAACCAATTCAGTTTTAATTTTAAAATTTTGCAATTACTACTTTTAATTTTTTTTTAAGAAAATAAAAGTAAAAAACTATTATCAAACATATTTGGTTCTCAACTTAAAAAAAAAAAACTAAAAACAATTATTAAATAAGTAAAAATTGAAAACGAAAAATGGTTATCAAATAAGACCTGATTTTTGAATCCAAAACAAATTTGATCATTTTATATTCTCAACAATTTCCCACACATGTGGGTTCAAATATCTTTTATTAACTCCAATCATATGAAACATTGATAAATGGGGATAAAATTGACAATGTTAGGACTTAATACGTTCTAATAGCATTTTACATCATCTTATGACTCAAAAATTTAAAATATTGAGCAAATGTAAATTTAATCTTTTATATATTTTCAATCACGGACGATCCAATATATGTTTCAGAAATATTTTAGAGGAGAGGGAGACCTGTGCTCGCAGATAGTTGTTGTGGTTTTGCAGCTCCATTTCCTGCAGAGTAAAAGTTGGAGAAATTACATGATAAGATGATTAATTAGAATGATGCTCTTTTCTTTATGGAGTTATGTTTTATGTTTACAATACAAAAATGACACACAAGAGAGGAAAATATTGTTACCCTTTTTTGCATGAACTCCATTTCTGCATACAAAGCTTCATGCTGCACAAAAAAATAAAATAAAATGTATAAGCTCTTCAGGTTTTTTTCTTCCTAACATAGAATTGGAAAACCTTCAACCTAATAAAAAGAGCAGGTGTCTAACCAATTGAATTATGTTCAGGTTGACATAATTTCTTCGGGTTAGAAACACAAGAAAAAAAAGGGGAAAGGATTGCTATTTTTTTAGCCCTAACAAAGGGTTAAAAAAAAGAGAAATGGATGATACCTTTTTAGCCCTAACTTTGCTGATTCCTCTCTCCAATCTACCCTCCAGGCTCTTCAGGTCCTTTAAGGATAATGACCCAAGTGCCTCTCCCACAATATGCCTGAAGGACAAGAAGATATTTAATATTTTTTTATATGATTTCCAAAAATGAGTAACATAAATTTAAAGTTTATTTCGATAATAATATTTTGCTTTGCTTTTTGAAAATAAGTTTTATAAGTCAAATTTTCAAAATAAAAAATTGAGCAGATTTCAAAAATACTTTTTAAAAAATCGATTGCTGAAAAAAATACTTATCAGTAGTTGATAAAAACAGAAAATAAAAAATAAAATGAATTAAACTGTTTTTGGATTATTAAAAAGTTCGGTTGCTTCAATTCAAATTTGTCTCTACGTAATTGTTTTAAGATTTATTTATCAATTTTAAATATCTAATTAATGACAAAGTAATTGGTTATTATCTTTGGGCAGTCTGGAATTAGAATAAACCAAACCTGTTTGAATTCTGAATTTCCCTTATCTGTCTTTTCAGCTTGGTGGCTTCTTGCTGGTAGAACTGAAATAAAAAAACCAAATTACATAATTCAAAAACTATACTTCATCAGGTCCAGCATTCATAATCAAATATGGAACTATAAATTAAATTTAAAATATTAAGGGCCCATATGGATTAACATTTTACTCTTATTATTATTATTTTAATAAAAGAAATAGGTTTTCCAATGATTTTTAAAATAAACAAAAAGAAGAATAAGTCTTCATGATCGCTAAGAGAGAGAACCCAAAATAATAAACCTTCAAACATTAATTTTTCTCAATCATTTAATAACATCTTATTAAATTAATTTTTATGAGAATTTTAAGGGTTTGGTGGCAAAGAATGAACTTTTTAAGGGTCAGGCACTCAGTCCCTTTCCGAAGTCGAAAGTTCGAGTGTTTACTTCCCTTATTTGATATAATATTAAAAAAATATATATATTTATATGATTAAATTGGAAGTTACCTGTACATTAGCTTCCGCAACTGATAATTCTGAATTGGAAGTGTCAGCAAATGCTTTCTTGTACCTATCTATAGTTCCTCTCACACTGCATTTTTTAATCCATTTTGATTATAATTCACAGCAAATATTCATAGATCTTAATTTTAAAAATGCATGGATCTATAAATTATAAGATATGTCAGATTCAAATATCAACAAGTTAGTCATAATATAGATTATGGACGTTCATTTATTTTTTTCTCTTAAACCATCATTTATCACCACTTCGTCTATTCTTCTTATGTTACATGATGGAATTCAGGTATTTTAAAGATTGACCTGATCAAAATAAAATTAAAGAGAACCAAAATGAAATTTATTATATTACCTAAAGAATAGGAAAAATAAAAAAGAATAGAAAATTTCATTATATCAAGCAATAAAATATATGGGCTCTTGCAAAGATAGCAAAATTAGCTCCAATATTTGTAAAAATAGCAGCCAAAAAACTTATTTGTAAAAATAGCAAAAAACTCAAATTCACGTCTAAAATATTACAAAATTATCACTAATTTTACGTGAGTAATCAGTGATTTCCTCGCAAGTAATCACTGATTTCTATACAAGTAATCTATGATTTTACTGATATCAAAATATTCTGATATTTTGTGCATGAATCACTGATTACTTTATAAGTTATCATTGATTTCAGTGATTGATATGAAAGGAGGTTTTTGAAAAACTGCTATATGTGCAAATACTTTTTAAAAATACTATATTATATTTATAAGTATTGCAGAAAATTCTGTTACCAAATGAAATTTTCCTAACAAAACCACTCGGGCTAGATTGTGTACAATTGACTTAACCTAAAAATATATTAATAACCTATTTTTATTTATACAAAGTGTCGGGGGTGGAGATTGAACCACACTCTTGAATGTGAAATTGCATGCCTAGCTTAATCAATGGGCTATGCCCTGGTTGACATATTAATAACCTATTTTGTATTTACTAATAAACATAAGTAGATTATTAAAACATCATAATAACAGGGAAGTTTTTTTTTCCTTCTAATAATAATATAATAATATAGATGGAGAGATGAGATATGAGATCAGCTGTCCAAGTGAGAGGTATGATACCTTAATTTCGTCGAGAACAGTGATTGACTAAACATAAGTTTGGAGTCAGAGAAGATCCCACACACAGAATCATTGAACTTTGGCGATTTTATAAGATAGCTATCATAATTATCAACTTCTCAATGAATAAAAGAGGGTATTACCCATTTACACAAAGGATTTTTGGTAGGGAAACTTCAAATATCCATCTTTTCTTTAAATACTGTGTCACATCCCTTTTAAGTTTCGAATCCTAAGTTGGTTCAGAAAGAAAACTACTTTGATTTGAACCTCAAAAGGGTCTGAATTCACAAGCCACCTCTTTCTCTCTCTTTCCCACTCCTATTTGTTTGCCTTTTTGTTGCACGCTACCCTTCCCCATGCCCTCAGAAAAGACCTAGATTTGACACACCCTCTTATTGCTTTGTTCATATCCTCTCTCTCCTTTCTTCTCTCTCATAATCTAAGGTATTAGTCTTAAGATCGTGAAGCCCGTATTGATAACTTATGTTTGGATGTGTTAGGGGTACGAATTTAAAAAACCTAAGTTTATATAGTTCATATTTAATGGTAGTTGGGTTTCAATTTGAAGTTTGTGTTATTGAATTACTTTAAGATAGTTTAACAAACACAAAGCCTTAAGAAAATCAAACACGGAACAATTAATTAAACCTATTCAATTTAATGTTGGACTCTCGATTTTATAATCTCATATCAAGGAATTGTCTAAGCTCATTGTACTTAATAAAATTATTTTCACAATTCAAAATCATATTACACTAATTCAGATTTAACAAAACCGAGTCAAACACCCTTAGAGGTGTTCTGCAATTTGCATAAAGTAAATTAAGAAGTTTTTGTTTATAGCAATTTGATTATTCCCAATGGAAATGAATGATTGAATGAACAAGGGTCTCAATTTCTCTTCATTTAGATCTCTTCTCTTATTTTAGTTTGATAATCCAAATAATGAAATGAATCAGATTATTGGGAAAATAAGAAATATGAAATTTCATATCTGACGTGACTGAAGATTCAGAGAGAGAGAGAGAGAAACTAAAGTCATGAAATGGGCACCTTCAAGCAATTGCCTTTTTTCCATTTTTGTGCTATGAGAAAAGAGTCAAGGACTGAGTTTTTTCATGAAATTTTCTTGGAAATACCACTCACTTAACTTTGGCTAATTTTTTTAAGTTTTTAATATTTGATTACAAAACATAAAACAAAAACGAAAATTGTTTTTGGGTACTTATCTATGATATATATCTTGAGATAATATAACTAGAGGTGAATTTTTATAATTTGAAAATAATTTATATGAGAAAAAAGTTTGTTTATCATGTTTTTAATGAAAATCCAAACAAAAAATAATTCAATATATTTTAATCTTTTGTTGCAAATAATTTGGGAGACAAAACTAAAATTTTGTATACTAAATATTTTGTGAGCATAAATAAATTTTATGACACTTATTTTATTTATTATAAAAAATTTAAGGGAAATAATAATTTATTGAACATTTAAACAAATAAAAAAATATGTGACTAATAGATTCATTATTGTTCAATTTCTAAAATTGTAGACAAGTTTTGAAATATTTTGTGAAAAAATAAATCATTAATAAGAATATTTTGACGATGTTTCCTTAAGAAATTCATATTTCTCATAACTCATATTGTCATGAAAACTTGAAAATGTATTATATTTATGAAGAAGTCTTAATGAAAAGTTAATAATAATTTGAAATTTTAATCAACTAAAATCAAAGTCGATTCAAAAGATAAATTTGAAAATTATATTTTGGTTTTTAATATTGGTTAGTATTTTAAAGATACTGAATTATGGAGAAAATAGCTTATTTTAAAAAAGAACAAAAATAAAATAGTTATCAAACAAAAGTTAAACAACCATATCTTCATTTCATAAGGTTTATACAAAATTTCAGTGCTGAATCTAAAAACAAGAAACTAAGGAAATATAGTCAAACAATTCAATAATTTCTTCTTAAAAAAGGAGAAAACAATACCAAAACATATAACAGAAATAAGCAACAAATTGGAAAATTCATTGGACATATAATCCAATATATTAGGGGTACAAGAAAGAGTGTTTTAATTTTTAAGATTTTGTTTTAAATTTTATCATTAAACTATTATCCGTGCGAATTAAATTAGTCTTAAACTAATTATTTAATTTAAGCGATCGATCTTTCGATTTAAATATCTAAATATAATAACTTTATAAAAAAAATCTAAATATAATAAACTACGACCCAAATAAAATATTAGTGACAAATAGACTAAATAATCAAAATCCAATGACACCATAATAATTTGCAAAATAAAAATAAAAATGTTGTAAGCCAAATTAAAAAAAAAAAAAGTTGAAATCATAACCAAATTTAAAAAACAAAAATTATTTATTTTAATTTTGAAAATTTGAGTAAGATTTCAAAAACCGTCTTAAAACGTAAACTATACAATTTAGAAATTACTAAAATCTCGTTTGATAACCATTTCACTTTATATATTTTATTTATAATATTTATTAAAAAAAAAACAGAATGGTTCAAAAATAAATTAGTATCACAGTTTTTAAATTTTAAAAAATGTATTTTTTTTAAATTAGGTTGGTTTTAAGTTTTACAAATTTGCAATAAAACACTGTTGCTTTTTAAAAATTAAAAACATAAAACGAAATGGGTTATGAAAAGGGGTATAAAAAACAAGTTTAAATTTTTAAAAACAAAAAACAAAGAGCAAAAACCAAAAATATGATTAAATAGACCCTCATTAAGTTCTAAGTTAAGAAGAGGAAAATTACATTTAAAAGTCATGTAATATATTCTTATTAACCCTTTCACAAAAACAACTCCTTTTTTTTTTCCTGCCAGAGTTTCAGTACATAACATTAAAGCTAATGAAGGAAGAGTCCAAAAATGGAAAGAATCAGTCCAATGACAGCATAGCCTAGGGTCACACCTTATGGCTGATGAATGACATTTGGATCAAAGAAGAAAAACAATTTCACCAAATAAAAAAAAAATCAGTAAATTAAAATGGATAGTCAAAAAGATGTTTTATTTTATAAACCCTAAATCATAGATCTTTAAAAAAAAAAAAGTAAGAAGAAGAAGCCATTAAAATTTCATTTACTCATAAGTATAATTAGGTTAAACAAGATAAAAAACGGGGTTTCGTACTGGTGAGGAGATAAGTATTATATATCCGTCGATGAAAATAAGGGGGGGGAAAGAACCTGTTATTAGCGTATTCATAGAGACGACCTCGAGTGGAGAAGACGATGAGAGCAACTTCAGCATCACACAAAACGGACAATTCATAAGCTTTCTTCAACAAACCATTACGTCTCTTACAGAAAGTAACTTGTCTGTTTGTTGTGTTTTCTATTCTCTTTATTTCAATCTTACCTCTTCCCAATTTCCTTTGGGAAGAGGCAGATCCATCCCCACCTTGATTTGGAAACTCCGTGATTGAAATATCTGTTTTCAAAAAACCATAAACCAAAAACAGATTATTAATTCATCACACACAGATCTATCTATCTAAGAAACCAAGTTAAGATTACTAATTAACCTGGGGTGGGTTTAGATTGAAAGGGAAGAGGCAAGATATTGAAATATTGGGGGAGTTAGGTTTTAGCTGATGAAAGAATATTTATAGCTGAGATTGAACTGAGAGATAACCCCAATTAATGATTGATCTTTACTTAAAAAAAAAAAAAAAAAAACTTTATATGGAAAATATAAGCTTAAGGAATTTAATTAGTGTATGGATTACAAGTAGACAAAAAAAGAAGAAGGGATATTAGGGTTCACTTTCAAACTCCATTAACCATCCATTTTATTTATTTTCTTTCTTTCTTTCTTTCTTCAATGGTATGGGGGAAAAAGTTGAGAGGGAAGAGAGAGATAAAAAGCTTCTTTTTTTATTTTATTTTTTTTAAAAAAGAAAAGTTACTCCTTTCTTTAAGTGGTTGGAATAAGACACTCTCTTGCTTACTAATGGAAATCTTTCTCTATCATATAGGATAGGAGTAAAATGAAATTCCTTTTCACTAAGTTTGATCAAAGTTTTCTTTTTGGGATTTTAAATGAAATGGGAAAATTATGTTGTGGGATATACGTAGATGGAACTAATTTTTTTTTTTAAGTCCTAATATTGGGTTACCTAAAGGTTTTATTTTTTCCTATTTTTGTGTATTTTCTTTGAATTATTTATATTTTTGATTTAACATATATGTGTAAAAAGAAAGGAAGATACTTTCCTACAAATTTTATTCATGTTAGTTAAAATAAATTGTTGGGTTTCATGTATTTAATAAAAAGTCATATATTTATTATCTTTTTAATATAGTTTATCCAATAAAAATAGAAGAGTTAGAAAAGTTAGGAGAAGCTTCTTCTGTCGGTCAAGACGCAAAAATCTTCCAAAAAGAAAATAGCAAAAGATGATAGATGTCCATATATAGAATGAGTATTTTATGGTTTTGTAAAGGAACCATCATAATTTAATTTGAGTGACTTATTAATAAGACATTTATTATTTCTTCTATTGAGTTAAAGGTTCGAAATTCCCTCCTTTAAATATTGTATGCATATAAATAAAATATTCTTTATATCGTTGTATACAAGAATATTTTTTGGTTGACCAAGATAAATTTAATTTTGTATAAAATTTTGATCACATTTTTATTTTTAGCTTTCTTGTTTTTAAAAATAAACTTTTTCTTTCCATCGATAAAAAAGTATTAGCAAGGATGTAGTCCAAACTCTACCCTCAGGTCCCTCACAATTATATGGAATGAGTTTTTACTGCTCTCAACAATTTTTTTAATCTTTAATTATTCTTTTTTTTAACAACCCATTTTAAATCTTAACTAAATTATTAAAAAAAAAACATTAACTGGTTTTTTTCAAAACTGATTTTTTAGTTTCTAGACGGTTTTAAAAAGTGTATTGTAAAACAAATAAATTACCAAGAGATTTAGGGTAATTAATTCTCATTTCCAATTCTGGTTTCTATTTTCAAGTTTAAAAGATATAAGTATATAGTGAAGTTCATTTTTTTATTTGAGGGTTTTTTTAAA
The DNA here is from genome assembly GCA_028015215.1 of Gynostemma pentaphyllum. Classification (NCBI taxonomy): domain Eukaryota; kingdom Viridiplantae; phylum Streptophyta; class Magnoliopsida; order Cucurbitales; family Cucurbitaceae; genus Gynostemma; species Gynostemma pentaphyllum. The sequence continues at coordinate 18,409,604 of CM051355.1, forward strand.
TAATATTTTATGAATTGGTATTTTCAAAAATAGAAAAAAAATAAGTCAAACATTTTTTTTCTCAGGCACTCAAAGTAAGTGTGAACCCAACACATACTTTTAAGAAAATGTCATTTTTGAATTTTTTAAAAATATATACTATTTTTAAAAATAACTATTAAAATGTGTCATTTGCTGATTTTTTTCTCATTTTAAAAAAAGATTCCCAAAATTTTATAGAATTTTTAAAAGAAAATATATCGTGCGTAGAGTATCTCATTTCATGTTTCATAGGTCAACATTGAATTGGTTTGGTTTGGATTTTACTAAAATTTCAAATCTGATTGAATTTTTCTTTTCAACTAATAAGAACCGAACCAAACCATTAACATAAAGAAACCAAACCAAACCTGGATCGGTTTGTTTCTTACATTTTTTTTTCTCAATTATTTATAAATACTTAATTTGCATCATGATACGTGTAACAAAATCTCAAAAAATAACTTCAAAAAATTTTAGAACTAATTTCAATCCATCTAAAAGTACAATAAAACACAAATTACAAATACAAAACATAACAAGTTTATAAAATCTTTTTATAATTATACAACCACAACACATAATATTAAATATTCTTCCTTTTTTTCATTTTATAAAGTTTTATTGATATTTAAAAATTTAAATATATTATATATTATTGGTTTGGTTTGGTTTGGATCGCTACAAAAATCTATCAAATTGAACCAAACCATTATTAATTGGTTTGGGGTAAATAAAGGTTTAAAAACAGAACCAAACCGGTTTGCTTTGGTTTAATTTGGACAATTATTTTGATTTGGATTTGTTCACCCCATTTCATATATACTTTTAGTTTTTGAGAAACATTCTCAAAGTTGCATACAAATTTTAGAAATAAAAAAATGGGGTGTTTTTCTAAAATGATATTTTGAGAATTTATATTAAAAAAAATTCAAAAAATGACATTTCTCCGAGACGAGATTCGTGGATCTCAGTCTGAAAAATGCCATTTTAAAAAAAATTTAAAAAACATTTACTATTTTTGAAATTACTCATATAAAAAAGCGGCATTTATTGAAATGTTCCTTTAAAAAAAATGGTTTCGTTTTTCCATTTTTTCATAACATCTGATAAATTGCATTATTTTTCTTCATTTTTTTCTTATAAAATTCATAAAAATAATTAAATTTAAAAATTAAAAGAATTAGATACTAAAAACAATTATCAAATGCATATTTTTTTTTATTAATAAAATGATTAATTAAGTAAACAACTAGTTTTTAAGAGTCTCGATCTTTATTATTTAGCCACTCAATCTATAATTTTATTTTTTCCCTTTATCGTAGATTTATTGTGATAAGAAGAATATATTATTAATAGAAAACTTCAAAATTATAATTTGCCTTCATCATCATCTTCTCCTTCTCTTCTTACCAGCAGCCACCGTCGCCTTCAGCCCATCAGATCACTCAAAACCTTAAATAAATATATGTTTTATTAAACATGAAATAGAAAGGAAAAAAACGATAAAATCACGAAAAAGTAATTTTTGTTTGGTGTCTCGTTTTCTTATTACAAATTTTCAAAACATATATTCATTCATTTTTCTTACTATAAATTCCATTATAAATATAATATAAAATATGAAATTGAAAATAAAATATGTTATAACTTTATTTATTTATTTATTTATTAAAAGTTTAGAAGACAATATAAAAAGAGTTACTAATATGCATTTATGATTTTAAATAAAAAGAAGAACGATAAAAAAATCATTTTATTTGTTTTTTAAATTAGGGAAAACAAAATAGGTAACATGAAAGAAAAAAAAAACCGTTTAAAAACCTATATATCGTTTGAATAGAGATTTTTCACTTTTGGATAACCATTCTCTGTTAGATAATAAAATCTTTACAATTTTTTTTTTCTTCCTTTTTTGTTATATTATTCTCCTAAATAATATGCTTTTCCATAAGGTAAATAGTCAAATATAAATTGAACCCTCTAATCTACACAATAGGACTTGACTAAACATATGTTTCCATTATAATGCTTCTTTGATTGTTAATCCCGACAAGTAGACAAATTTAAAAAGGTGAAAGAAAAAAAAAATCACTTGGACGTACAATTGAGAAATAAAGGTTATCTATCATTGAGTTTAACCCAATGTAATTTTATCAATATATAGATAGTGACATAACTCAAAAAATCACCCTGAGTAACTTTTTTTTCCCATCCCAATAAAAAAAAGGTATGCTGAAAAGCGAGTGACTTAGAATCCCATGTGATTTGAGATGACTTTTAAAACTAATGTTTCATCTCGGGATAATGATAAATCATACCTATGTAGTTTTAAAATTATTTTTAAACACTTTTGTGCTTTGTAAAATTATAAATTATACCTATTTATCAATTAATTTTAATAAATTTGGGACACATATTACTAATTCTGCATTTGTCACATGCTCTAATTTTTTTTAAATAATTAGAAAGTTTTAACAAATGTGTGTGAGTTTTAGATTTTATATTTTGTCAAAAAAATTTGGTTATTTTTAATGAATTGAAATACTTGACAAACATAAAATAAATGTGTATAGAATTCATTAAAACTAATTGATTGAGTGGTGATTTATAATTTTAAAAACCATAAAAATGTTTAAAACCGTTTTCAAATTACAATAGTTGATCTATGAATAAGATAAACCACAAGAATACATTTTTCTATTATTCTTTCAATATCTAAAAGGGTAAAATGCAAAAGACACCCCTGTGGTTTTGGCCAAAGACAAACACACTCCCTATAGTTTGAAAATGAATATTTATACCCCTATAGTTTCAAAATTGTGCAAATTGACCTATCTTCTCTACGTCGTTGATTTTCTTTTTAGTCATAAATTTTTCGTTTGAACTCCGATTTGAATGATTCAAGATGTTATGGAATCATTGTTCCGGGCTCTAAGTTGTAGTGACAAAAAGTTTCTAAATCATCAATGTATAAAAGTGTTTACGACTTCAACCCGATCAAATATTTTGATGATGATAACTATTTTATACACCGATTATTTCTAAGTTTTTAAGTGACTACAACGTAGAGCTCGAAACGATGATTCCATAACATGTTGAATCATTTAAATCAGAGTTCAAACGAAAAAGTTATGGCTAAAAAAAACTACGGCGTAGAGGGGAGTGGTCAATTTTGCACAATTTTGAAACTATAAGAGTATAAATATTCATTTTCATACTCTCCAGAGGGTGTATTATATTTGGCCAAAACCATAGCCACAGAGCGTCTTTTGCATTTTGCCCTATCTAAAAAATCACTTTAAGATATGTTTACTTATTTTTTTTAAATTTCAAAAAACACTTATAACCATATAAATCAAAACTAATGAATTTTTTAAAATATGTTTTAAATGGTTAAAAACATTCTCGACTCTTTCGAAAAAATCATGTAAAGACACACTATAAAATAATGCATCTTTTACAAAATGGAGTGGCAAAATTGGCATTGTCATTTAGTAAAGAGGGACAATTTGGTAGGGTCATTTAGGGGCCAAATTAAAAGTACCAGTACCAACCATCATCTATGAAAGGCCATTATCCATGTTTGGTTTAGTACTACTACTCAATCACCCATGTTTTCTTTCTCTAACCTTCCAAACTCCACCATGCCCACTTTTTACTAACTTTTCTTATACATCCCAATTAATTAGAGCTGGAAAACTACGAAAAATAATCTGTTTTTGAAAATCAAAATTTGTCACACGAACTATACAGTGATAAAAGTAATGTTGTAAGAGAATTATATCGTGGTAAAAAAAAATATCAGAGTAGATCAATAAAGATGGATAAAGTGACAATTTGAAAACTTTCATCCACTAATAACTTTAGTCCAATAAATTTTTAAGATCTCAATCTTTTAATTTTTATATTAAAGTTCGAAGTTATCTTTGTCTTAAAGAACTAAATATATGACATAGTGAAAATTGAAATGCAACTTAAATATAGTTCAATTAATTAGATATTGGGTTAGTAGATTTAACCCTCCTTTCTTGTTTGTTTTAAAAAGAAAAAAAAAATCTTGAAAGAGTAAATTTGTAGTTTAAAAAGGTTAAATGATTGAAAATGAAAGTGGACGAAAATTTAAGAGAATAATTTAATATATATATATATATATATTACATTACGTGAGAGGAGGGAGGGGAGGAGACACAATGACGAGGATTGATGGGGGAAATGAATGATATTATTAAGTATTGAAAAGGAACATCAAAGATGAGATGACGGGTGAATCTTGAAAGATGCTTGGTTGGCTTGGCTTACATCCTTCAACGCACATTACCTAATATCACGAATACCATAAAACTTGTCTCCGTCCATGCCACCTCACTCCAATCATATTAATGTTTCTGGCCCCCTATAGATACATATATATTCAATACATGTTGTTACGTAAAAATGGTTGACTGAATTAATCTCATCCACGCCAGTTGTCACGACCCGACCCCATAAACCCCTAAACACTCGAGACGACACGTGCTGATGACAAGCGAAAGCTAATGCCAACGCACACCATCAAGCGGAACTAAAATGACTAGTTAACCATCAATTTAAATTCTACTTATTTAAGGAAAATTTTGGCAAAGTTCCATTTATTTTTCGAGTAAACCAACCTATAAATACAATTAACATAAATCTGGACATTCCATAACGGGCTATGCCCTTAGAAAATAACTCAAAAACGGTCAAACATGCTAGTTTTTATTTTACTAACAATTAAGTGAAACATTTATACGGTTGTTTCACTATAAATATCTCCACGTACTTGACTAGCCTAAAAAATCATAAAACCACTTTCTCGAGCTAGCACTGACACTTATAAACAAACATGTGCAATCACACGCAAAATGTCATACATAGGCTAGGTGAAGATGACGATATCTAGTGGTGTAAACGTCTCTCGTAAGGCTTGTCCTCGAAACTCAGGAGCTACCTGGAGGGGGAAAAACAAAACATGAAAAATCATGAGCAAAAACTCAGTGAGTGAGATCGTTTATAACTAACTTATACTTTTGAGTTAAACATCGTAGAAAACATGACTTTTAGCAAACGAATATATTTCAGAGAAAATCACTTTTCATACATAATAAAAACTCATAGCTAACGAAATTCATGTAATAATATCATATCATAATCATATAATAGAAAACCGACACCAAATGCATACTCACAACTGGTCATACTACCCATAAGATAAATCAAGTTATGCATCAAAGCAACTGATTATTCTGAAACTGGTCATACGCGTGCAGAGTTGCTCCCAAAGGGCTATTCACCCTAACATACGGCCCAAAGCCTATGTGTATGCTAAAGTGGGTCCCAAAGACTTGTTGAAAGCTGAACTAGTGGGTACGACAATTTGGCGGTTTGAAAATAGCTTACGAAAACTATTATATAACTTGCAAACCATCATAAATCCATGAAACTAATACTTTTTCCATATTAACGTATTGTTCAGTTTCATAAGAATATTCATAAGTAATCGTAAAAACACATAAACATAATTTGTAAACCATAAAAACATGTGTATAATAGGATATTCATAATATATAAGTTAACTTGAATTTTATAAGCAAATAGTTAGGGATAATTCAAAAATAACATTTTAGCTACTCACTAAAACTATCCCGCTTACGATCCCGGGTTATAAGCGGTGTCAATCTCCGTATCACCTGAAATATATATTGAATAAAAATACCCATTAATAATCTTTTAGTACTTTTATGTATTAGAAAAACATATTGAAAACACATAAAATAACGGTTAAAATCCCAATGGCTAGAGCTTAACTTTTCCTTCAATTACTACATTTCCAATATACTTTTCAAGCCAAATAATATCAATCTCGTTGCTCTTCCTCTTCCCACACATAATCTCAACTCAAATTGAAGAAAAACCAAGGCGTTATCGATTAGTATTACGCAGAAGAAATCAATTATCGACACTAATATAATTAGATCTGCTCTTCACACATAATCCTCTTTCTAATTCATACAATTTTCCATAACAACTCCATCAAAATATGGAAAAACTCCATTTCTACACAATTTTTAATTAATCTTAAACACCAAGCACTTAAAATTCATAAACAACAAAACTCATAAAACCCATAAACCAACCTTGAAGCATAGAAAAAACTACTAAAATCCATCAAATAGAAGAATTGGGTTGAAGAAATCACTTACCAACAAGCAATTTCACCACAAATTGAATTTAAAACTCCACAATTTGAGATTATTTTTCTAAAAATTCCCAAGCTTTTCTTTTTTCTTCTCTCTCTCTTCCCTTCATCCTTTGTTTTATTTGCCCACGGGTGTTGAATCAAAATGAGCTTATGTTTTATTTTTTTTAACACCTCAATGCCACATGTCAACCAAGGAAACAACTAAATAGATGTGTTTTTTTATCCTTATCTTCTTCTTCTACTACTTTCTTTTTAAAACTATTCAACCTTATCTTCTTAATTTTTTTTAAAAAGAGTTTACACCAGCCCTTCCCAAATCGTACGTGCACAACGAACTTGAAAAGGAGAAGAGAGGAGAAGAGATAGATGATACATGTACAAAAACAACTAAGTACACTAGTGTGGTGTCGGTCTAATTAACTCTGATGCCTAAAAATCAGACCATAGGCGATACCGAGCAGTATATGAGAGAGATTTTATGTAGCTCAACAGTGACCCATACTTGTATTTGTAGGTTGGGTCTAATCATGAACCTATTGGATAGGGGTCAGGAGTAGGCTTTAGGCCTCATGTCGTTTCTCGATTGGATATGGTCGTGCAATTCTCAGAAACTTGTATGTTGCCCTTGAGGGCGGACCTCGGTAGTCTATGCTTTTCCTTCAGAAGAGCTCCCTAACTCGTCACTTTAATATAGAAGAATGTAATGTATTAGGGTGAGCTCATACCTCGTCTGACGTGTGAGCGATCATCTCCTTACTAATTTACAAATAGGGTTTATCACCTTCTCTACTGAGTTTAGGTGAAGAGATCTTCTAGGGGTAAGCATGCACATCATAAAGTTTGACACATTCATCCCGCATAACAGGGTCGGCCCTGAGCAAGTGCAAGCTGTGCACTTGAACAAGGCCCCCAAATTTGTGAGGCCCAATATTAGGGATATTCAAAATTTTCTAATATAAGAAAAAATATGAAACATTAGTAAAACAATGGCATAATGGTTCAATGGTTGAACCTATTAACAAAGTTTTGTGTATTTTTGTTTTTTGCTATTTTAATTTCAAGTTTAATAATTTATAGAACTATTTTGATTATTTTACACTTTTCAGTTCAATAATTATGCTATATAAGTAATTTTTGAAAAAATCTAATTAGTAATTAGTATACAAAAATATATTATTTCAGTAATTTATCCCTATGTATAATAAAGTTAGAGGATAAGACATAATTTTCTTTCACATGTTTAGTAGTATTTTCAATTATTTATTATGAAAAAAAATACTACCCTCTCTTATTTATGGAGATTGAAAAAAATCTAAAAATATTTCATATATTATCGTCTTTTAATAAATTAAAAAAAAAAAAAATATATATATATATATATATTAAGGAAGGGCCCAAAACTAAAATTTTGCACTGGGCCATTAGTTTCTTAGGACCGGCCCTGCCGCATAAATATGTTATCTCGGGTCTTCCAATGAATCAAGCTCTGTTGAAGTGTTCTTCTAGAATGAGCACCTACCTTGCCTAACATGGTGTGCTCATCCTACCTATCTTACGTGTAGATGAAGTGGGTGCGGGTTTTGAACCTCCCACGTAGTCTCGTAGGTACATGCCACACAAACCAAACATATATATATAGACATGAATACCGTGCATACATACATATACATATATATACCACATATATACACACACCCAATAGAAAAAATATATTTTTTTTTATCACGAAAATTTACAGATTTTTTAAATTAATAAACAAAATTTTAACATATGTTTAAATAAGATAATTTATTATTGTCAAAGCTATGTGAGTGATCATCTTAATTGTCTAAACTTGATGTTAATCTCGCACGTGCAAGTGAAGTGATCGAGTTTCACAATAGGTGATTTGTTTCCAGCTGAAGCGCCTTGACACAAGCTGCATCAATTTAGATAAGTTAAGGAAGAATATCACGATCTACTGTTCTAGTATATAAGTTTTGTATTGAAAAGTTTAATTAGAGAGAGGTTGATCAATCAGTTTTGTAACATGAAAATAAACTAGTAAACATTTTTTCTACGAATCAACATCAATTTAGATTCTTATTTTACTGCGAATCGTGACTTTTGTTTCTCTTTAATTCATATTATTATTGATCATATGAATTCTTGTTATCACCATTTTTCTTAATAACAAACAAACTTATTTATAATAATAAATATTTTAATACTTAGATATCATTTTGATATTTTAAATATGACAGAGTATTTTTAAAATGACATCTTACATTGTAAATTTTAAAAATAACAAAATTATTCAGAATTTTTAGAAATAATAAAAGTTTTAAAATCATAGAAACTAACTAAATTTTAAAAGAAGATTGAATTTTAATTAACAATATTACGATTAAAAACATACAATATACTAATAGTACAAGTGATTTCGGCATTTTGTTTTATGGTTGACCCTTTTATATTTATCCCCCTTCAATAAACATGACATACTCTGATATCTTGTAGGAACCATGTACGTACCATTATGTTTAACTACACGTTCTTCAACCTCAACTTACAGTGCTGCTTTCATATATCATGCAACGGATAACAAACCATAAATCTCGAAGAAGATGAATCACTTGGTTGTAGATTTCGAGTCCATACTCAAAGTAGGCTATTCATTTTAATTGAGGCAGTAGGGCGAGTTCATGCTTCCACTACCTCTTAAACCAAAATTGATGATCGTTTCTAAATTGGTAGTCCTTCCGGTCCTTCTTCAATCTCCCTTCTAGTGCTCCACGTCAAATCATCTAGTAAAATAATTCTTTAATAAAAATATATAAAAAAATGATGTTAGGTTGCTAGAATGGCCTAATGAAGCGGATGGGGAAGGGGGGATTTTTTTTAAAAGAAACTTCTTTTCATATATTTGAATAAATAATTAATTTATTCTTTTAAATAAATAAATATATAGCTATAATTTTAAAAGAATGATTTTGATAAGATCTATTTTTTTTATCTTTATTTATAATTATGATAATATTTAAAAAGATAATATTAAATGGGAGATAATTTATTTATTAAAAATAATAATAATTTAAATTTTTTTTATTGGTTATAATTTTTTATAATTTAATAAAAATTACAGTTTCATAGTTTAGAGACGTTTAAAATTTTTTAATTTTTAAAAGAAAAAAAATTGACGTCCATGTTAATCATTATATATAAAAAAATATTTACATGTTTTTTAATACAAATATTTATTATGATTTTTTAAATATAAATTTATTATAAAATTATATCTATAGCTTGAATATTTTAATATTCAATAATAAATTCCAATTTTTTGTTCTCTTTAAATATAATAATATTTTTAAATTTTGATTGACTATATTATTATATTGAGAAAAAAAATAAACAATTTTTTTAATCGAATCATTTGATATTTTTATCATCATAATTCAATATTAATATTTGTTAAATTTTTTTGTTAATGTTATTTGAAAATGTGTGACTTTTTTATTTAAATATTTGTATATCTCATACAATTTTTAATAGTTAATTAGTATACGTATAAAAGAATATTAATATCAAATGAAATATTGACTATTATAATTCAAATATATTTTTTAAGTTAAGATGTTGAAAGCTTAAATTAATAAAATTAATGGTTAAATTATACAAAAATACTCCTAACCTATAATGTTAGTTTTAATTTTGCCCCTAACATTTTAAAAGTTCCAATTCTACCCTCAACCTTTTATTTTGTTTAAAAAATACCCCTTATTGAGGAAATCAATCTTTAAAAATATAATATGTGTACAATTCGGCTAAGTTTAACGAAAACTAAAAGATTGAGGGTACTTTTGAAAGATTTTTGTTGTAATGAAAGACAATTTCCCAAAAAATGGATATTTTGAAAAAGTAATTTTTCCAACAAAAGCTATTTTGGAACAAAATAAAAGGTTAGGGGTAGGGGTAGAATTGAAACTTTTAAAACGTTAGGAGTAAAATTAAAACAAACCCCATAGTATATGGGTATTTTTGTATAATTTAACCTAAAATTAATATATATATATATATATATATATATATATATATATATTAGTTCGGCCTCCGCAAACAAAATATTCTAGATCCGTCCCTGCTCATACCCGAGTAAAATCAAACACATGCATCTTGTTCCCAGACATTTTATTCATAGTCATTTTATTCTCATGCAAACGTTAAAAGAAACGTCCCCTTTAGAGTTGATAAAAAGAGGAAGAAGGCTCTCTCCTAGTATGGACTTTGAGAGAAGGAGACTCGAATATTTAACTTTATGGAATAGAACATTTATGTTTAATCAGTTGAATTATGTTTCGAATCGTCGTTTCCTATTGTCCTAATGTGAAGAATGTGAGAAAGATTGTACATTTTTGTTGTTGTGGGGGAGAAAGGAAGAGAGAAAGAAACGGAGACCATGAGAAGATTGAGTTTAAAGGGCATAGATGAATATATCGTATAAACGAAAAGTTTATTTAAAATATATATGGATAAAAGATGGTCTAATCAAGAGAGGCTAAAAATGAAAAATAATCATTCTTAGTTAAAAGTCTATAAATTATTAATTATTTATGTTTTTGTATACAATGGTGATAAATAATTAAAGAATATCAGACTATTTCTAATATATAAACTATTTAAGCCTTAATATTTTCTTCACATGCTTCTTCTCACATTACAAACTTAATCCCTAGCAAAGCATACCTTAAAAAATCTACTAATTTCGTAGAATTATTATTTGAATAAAAAGTCAAATAATTTTATTGGACGAGAATTAAATTCTATAATAGATGGAAAATGTGTATCATGAAGTAATGAAATTTAAAATTCACACTCAATAGTTTAAAGATAACTAATTATTCACGTACATTATTAAATTATTCTTTCTTCAATTCACTCTCAATATCTTGATGACATGACATCATCAAAAAAATATCATGTTATCATTTATTTTCATAAAACGAAATCATTTTGTACCGTCTATTAATTTAATGTCATAGTGTGATTTTTGAAAAATCAAATCATATTGATATAGATACAAATAATCACTTTTAAACTATAATAGATAAATTTACAATTACATTAAAACACAAGGTCTTAAATTACTTTATCATATTCATCCATCATTTGGTTGAAAAACTTCTATATGATTATTATTTTTTTAACTAATATTAAATCTACATGGAATTTCCACTTTTCCCCTCTTTAAAAAAAACACAACATCACTACAAATATATATATATATATATCAATGAGGATTGAAGTTAAATCAACTTATATATCCCTAAAATATGGCCCGTTCAATCAAAAAGCAATTTGAGTATCTTGATTTCTTGAATTTGATACTTGATGCTTAAGCAAGTTATAAAGGTTAACAAGGAAGAAGAAAAAGGAAGGTATATACCTAAGACAGACCTTTTTGTAGTTGTAAATGCAAGTTGGACAGGTTAAAAGGCATGCATGAAGTAATCTCATTTGCCTTTTTATATCTATATTCTTCTTTTTGCTTGGCCTTTCCATTGATTGACTTCCCTTCAAGTTTGAGCTTTTGCTTGTTGTTTGGGTAAAGAAGATGGTTTGGAACAGACATTCTTTACCTTGCTTAATTATCCAACTGAGGATATCTTAATGTGCTTGCTTATATAATCTTTTCCTCCATTTTTTTATGGAGAAGTGTTTCAAAGTTTTAATTGGCAGCTGAATAGAAGGAGGAATTAGCTTTTCAACATGGGAGTTCTGGGAGCTATTGCTAAAAATTTGGATGCTCTAATTGGGTACTAATTTCATGGAAAATGCCTCTATTTATTATATCTTAGGGATGGCATCGATTTGGTTTTAGTTGGTTTTTGGTCCAAACTGAAACCAAACCGACATAACTTCAAGAAAATAGAAAATCGAGGTCGAATTGGTTTCGTTCGATTTTGGTTGGTTTTAGTTTGGTTTGGTCTTTTTTTAATTAAAAATAAATTCATTATTATTAGTATCGATTATTATTGGTTTTTTATATGTAAAACTGAAACAGAACCGACCACGATCAAACTAACTGAATTGATTGGTTTACTCGATTTTTCGGTTTTAAGTTTCAACCCTAGGAAAATGTACTCCCGTTTCTGATTTTTTTTAATCATTTTCTGGCTGTAACAACTTCAATTTTTCTTTGTGATCCAGGCCTGGCGTAATGCTTCTTTATCCTTTGTAAGTGAACACGCCATTTCTAATAAATCAAACAAAACTCTATCTATCTCTCTCACTGATGATTCTAACATGTGAAATGAACAGATACGCATCGATACGAGCAATTGAGAGCCCTACAACTCTAGATGACCAGCAATGGCTGACTTACTGGGTTATATACTCTTTGATAACCCTCTTCGAACTAACATTTTGGAAAGTCCTGGTCTGGTATAATACTCGCCCCATAATAACATTATGCTTTTGAGATTTTTTTTGAAAGTTTAGAGAGGCTTTGGAATGGCATTTGCAGGATTCCACTTTGGGGATATTTGAAGCTCTTTTGTTGCTTGTGGTTAGTTCTGCCCATTTTCAATGGTGCAGCATACATTTATGAGAATATAGTCAGGAAATATATTAAGATCGGACGATATGTGAACTCAAGCTATCCAGAGAATCAAAAGAAGGTGCTCCAGATGATGACTCTTGATTCTAGGAAATCAGTCGAGCGTTACATTGATAGATATGGACCCGACGCTTTTGAACGTGTCGTCAAAGCGGTAAGTAGATGAAACTATGTATCCAAATTTTAGTGTGTGTGACTGATGCTAATCCTGCTAGACTTGATTTTGCAGGCTGAAAAGGAAGCAAAGAAGCACTGAGAAGAAACCCGTATACAATGAGATTGAAGAATTATGTATAGTTTGATATGGCTAGAAGAAACGATTGTGTTTTAATAGTAAGCTTTCATATTGTATTTGATGTATTTTGTATACACGTGTATATATATATATATATACATATATGTGGATTGTGAAAGATATTGCTATTGTGTGGATGAGAGTTGAAGAAAAGAAGAGTTTGTGTCGAATAACATTGTTCTACTTACAATTTAGACTTTGGGTTAAAGTGAATTTCTTTACCGATCACTCAGTTTCTAAATGCATGTAGATCCTAAAGAGATTCTACTTCATGAATTTATCTTGAATCGCATCTTTTGGCACAACTTCATTCTAGTTTTTTTGAGGGAGCAACCCCATTTTTCACTTAGAATTGGTCAAAATATGCAGAATTTCTTACTTTTTCACGAAGGATTAGATCAAGTACCTGAGGATTTATGGTTAACCGCTATTACACTATCATTTAGCCAAACAATCAATTGAGTCGAGTAAATCCTATCTTGTTCCCAACATTCTAGCTAATATGGGTGGTATACCTAATCGAGGCTAGGAAGAAAATAATATAGAAGGGAGGCCATACCCAAAGCTCCTCAGCAACATGCAGTATGGCCGCCTACTGAGGTTCTGTAAACGAGTGTTAGAATGAATAACAACCATGGAAATTGAATACATAAGCATTTCTCTACTGTTTTTCTTTTCCAAGAGAAAAGGGAAAAAAAGTGTGAAAATTTAAAGAAATACTCAAGGCCGACTTGGCCAATCCAATATGAAGAAAACAGAAAAAGGCAGCATACAACTCTCATCCAATTGAAGGATAACCCACAGAACAAAGCAAAAATCTCTTTGCTCTATTTCCCATGCATATTAAGGGAAACATATACAATATGCCAGAATCATTAATCATTAAGTCCAGTCTGGGCCGGTCAATATGGGGGCGGGGGAGATTTTAAAAAACTCAGAGATTCTAAACGAATACTGACTCATTTGCTTGCTGAGTAGGATGATCTGCTGCTTGGATTAGTCCTTTCCTTCTTAAACAAGGCTTCCAGGGGAAAGAAACATCTGAATGGCTTGACCTGTACATGATTAACAATTTAATGAATAAAAAATGCTCGGCGGTGACTTCTTCAAAAAATTTCTACAGTGAGAAGCAACTAATTCTGCAATATGGGATGTTATAGGTTCATTTCTATCTGGACCCTAGGGCAACCTGACCAAAAACGATGAAGTCAGAAAAGGAACGTTCTACTAGTCTTCATATTGAAGTTTTATGCTTCCATCTACAGTGAATAATAAAACAAGCTTTCCTTTTTTTTACACAATCCGGAGAGAGAGAGAGAGAGAGAGAGGGCTTATGTACCTTCCAGATCCTTGTTTGAACAAGCTGATTATTAATATCTTCCAATCTTCTTATTATATGGCGGAATGCGGGTCTTTTATACGGCCTCTCGTCCCAACATTCCTGGATCAGCCTTTAGACAAGAAAGTATAGTGAATTTTATGAACTGACTTAATAATTACTAACAGAAGTTGAACACGGATTATCATGAGCCTATAAAAAAAAAACCAAGAGCACAAGGGCGTTTACAAATGATTGAAAATATGACTACCATTAGAAATAATCAGTAGGCAAGTATATAGTGTAGAAAGGACTAAAATGGAAAAGCAATCTTTACTCCTTTATTCCATGAGCATAACGCCTAGTTGGAGCCATAAAAGGTGGGCGATCATTAGCAACATAAGCTTTAGGCACTTCATTTTCTGGTTTCATTTGAAATGGTGGATGACCTTCTATCATCTACGTCGACATAATAAATATTACATGTCATTAGCAAGAATACATTCACACCAAACTGGTATAAGGAATAACTTCAGGAAAACAACAATTAGACTTGCATGGAATACTAAAACTTATGTCCCTTGCATAATAACATCACATTTTTCTTTTGTAAGCATGCAAGCCATTCATATCTTGGTGACCGTATAGAAAAGATATTTAAGAGTAAAAATATAATAATATCATTTATACATCCAAATTCAAATCCCCATACATCAGATGAGCATAGTACATATATACATATGTCGCAAGCGAAGAAAAGAAATGTCACTGAAACAAAAAGTACAAATTAGACCACAAATTGAATATTGGCACACATAAGAAAACCATCATGAGAGAGGTCTCACCTCTTGCAAGATCAAAGCAAATGAAAATACATCCACTTTCGTATCATATTCTTCATTTTTGTAAACCTCTGGTGCCACATATCGCCCTATTTCAGAGAAAATAATAGAAAATATATATATTTTTAAAAATAGGGTTCAGATAAAATAATAGAAAATATATATTTAAAAAGAAAATATTTCCAAGCTCCAAATATATCATAGAACTGCATAAAGGGTGATTTGTAAAAAATTTGCTGATGTAAGAGGATCATTCCAATGAAGGGGTTTGATCAAATTAAGTCTCAACCCTGTGAAATCAGATGACTTGTGATTCAAAAGCAAAACTAGAGGGTTGGCTGTCTTACTTTAAAAAGGAATTTCATCTCCGGGAATGAGAATGAGATGTTCGGGGTTAAGGATGCCTCAGGATTGAATACCCACCCTCGTTTGGTATGCATGGATAAGATGTGTAAAATTTGCTAGACTTTTACTTAATTATAACCTAAAATCTAACTACATTTTTTTAAAATTAATTGATTATATAAAATTTAATTAAATTTATTGATAATAATTAAAGTTTAAACTACTTTAGAATAAATTAAAAATTAATTATTTCTAATTTTTAAAAAATAAAAAACTAAAACTAAAATTAAAGAAATAAAATTATTTTCATGTTAATAATTTAGGATGTCACCCTGGGTCTTTCATTCCCTGACATTCATTTCTTGTTCCTTTATACCAAATGTCCCCCTCAAGGAACATTAGAGCACATATGCTATAAGGTTTCTAGACAGCTTCAGCTTCCTCTCATGATATATCTAGAAAAAAGTAATGGTAAAGTTTCGTTTAAAGCAATAACATACACGAAGTATCTTGTGTCACAGGTCTGTCTTCTTTAACCCTGTTTGAAACTTCTAGCAGTTTGCTGACTCCAAAGTCTGCTACTTTCAGGTGCCCAGAATCATCCCGTAGTATATTTCTGTTGTCTTACTCATAAATAAATAAGCAACCTTCAAAATTCAAATTATTCAGCACTCGATAACTTTCATCTCATGCCAATGAAAGTCCAAATCTTGAAATACATCAATGAAGGAAAAAAAAATTGAGTTCTTCAATCTATTGATTGAATTCGTTTAGTTGAACAATCTGGTTGACCTTCTCTGAATAGATTGCTTCATATTACTGTAGTAAAGAATATATGATATTGATTGATTGAAACAAACATTTCTCCATAAAGGTAACTACAATTTTCAATCTCAGTGGACAGATATTTACATAATATTATAGTGCCTGTTTGAGATACTCTTTCTCCTCATTATGGCCCCAACAGGTTTTTCTTCACTAAAAGATAGTAAATTATTAATAAAAGGATTTTTTGAGTGGTAAATTCAATTTTGATTCATGTCACTTTTGATGCCAGTGCACAAAGCCCTATCCTACCTGGACACTTGACATGATCAACTCCAACCATGGCCAAATCTGTTTACCTCTTTAATTATTTTAAGAGAGAGATAAAACAGTAAACAACAGTCAACAAGAGATAAAAACGTACGAAGGTTCAAGATCTCGATGGATTATTGCTTCAGGTTTATGCTCATGCAAATAATTCATTCCCCTGCAAAGTATATTGGAATAAAGTTATTTAGACTGGTACAAATAGGCTGTAGAAACCATTAACTCAATTCAGTTATATATGGATATTAGAAAAAGTAAAGCACAGATTAAATAGAATTAATCTAAATTAAGTTCAGTAAACATTTTTCAAACATCCTCCATATCATCAAACCACATATACTGTCCAGTTCTACATAGAAACGGACTGGAAAAAAAAAACCAATTTTTTTTTTCCTTTTTTTCTTTTTGAGATCCATGGTATCAGGTTCCACCCGCTAGCCACATAAATACGTCACATGCCCAGACACCAACTTCAAACAAGAGTTTTGCTTTAATAAGCTTTTCATCCGAAGACTAGAACCAAGGACCTAGGCTACTATCCCACCCCAATCCCTGAGTCCTGACCAATGGGGCTACCCCTTGGGTACAATTTAAGAATTGAAATGCAAACTGTCCAATGTCCATCATCACCTTCTGTTACGACCATGATTCTCTTCGGTGCAAATCTTGATGCATTTCTTGTCATTGTGCTCTTTCGACATATTACCGGCAGTTCAAATTCTATGTGAAGTCTCATTTGGTTGAGAACACATCCAATTAAGACCAGCGATAATTTGTTTGATTATTACCAATCAGAAGAGTAAACTCCTCCTAAACCAACCACAGGTTGGCCTAATGGACATAGGGTATTCTTTTAGTCTTGAGTTATGGGTTCAAATCCATGTGTGGCCACCTACCTGGGATACTATCCGACAAGTTTTCCAACGGCAAGTGTTATAAAGTCGTGTGGTTGTCTCGTGAGATTAGTCAAGGTACGCACAAATATATATATATAAAGTAGTCTCCTCCTAAATCCCAATAAATATCAGGTTGGATTATACTACACTTTCATGATTGAGCAGTTCTGAGTTGGGATCAAGATGATCCAAATCATAACCATGTAAAATGTTAGAATAATATTAGGAGTTTAGGATATTTTAGGATATTATTTATGTTTTCCTAATTTAATTATGTTTCCTTGTTTAGGTTAGTTTCCTTATCTAACTAGGTTTACTTTTCTATATAAGTCGATGTAACCTTTGTTTACATGGTATCAGAGCCTCGTTTTTAAATTTTCTTACCGACTCTGTTTTGATCCTGTTTTGTTCCCTCGTCGGTGTAAGCTTTTCTGGCTAGGGAGAATCTTCATATGACCTTATAAGAAACCTTCTAAATTTTTGATCAAACCCCTTAATTTTTTGTTTTCTTTGATAGAAAGATAACTCAAACCTCTTAATTTAGGGTTTGTTTTCTTTTATTATACCTAGGTAAATCTAGGATTTGGATCTTGAAATACAACCAGGTTGTTTGTTCACCACCCCTGTAGGAAGAACCAAGTAGCAAACGCCATCCACCGAAAACAGCTGCATGTGGGCTTCACGCGCCGCCGTAATGTTCGCCACCTCGCTCACGCGTTTTTGGGTTTTGATCGGAATCTCCTTTCCAGTTGTCCTGTGGTGGTTTTGGAAGAATACAGTGGACGGAAATGGAGTTTTTACTTATTGTCCAAATTTGTTTTTTTTGGCTTGTTGTCCATCTGATTTTTAGGAATTTTGTTTATTGTTCTGTCCACATTAGGATTTTCATCCATATTTGATGTTGTTCGAGCGAAAATTCATTTGCCCATTCCAGTATGTTGTTCTCTGTGCAAAGACTAGCCTCCTCTGGCGAATCTCGGTTCATTTCAGATTTGTATGTGTTTTCGCTACTGGTCTCCAAAGCATGTTTCATCAGTTTTGCTTTCTGC
The DNA here is from genome assembly GCA_028015215.1 of Gynostemma pentaphyllum. Lineage (NCBI taxonomy): Eukaryota > Viridiplantae > Streptophyta > Magnoliopsida > Cucurbitales > Cucurbitaceae > Gynostemma > Gynostemma pentaphyllum. Next base: position 18,428,280 of record CM051355.1, read on the forward strand.
TTTCGATGTCACTTCTGTTGGACATCTTTGTTCGACGTCAGTTTTGTCTAATGGTTTATTTCAGATTTGATGTGTTCGATGACAGATTCTCTAGGCATCTCTCATAGCTTTCGCTCGACGAAGATATTTTTCAGTAGTGTTTGTTTAGCGTTTGGGTTTTGTGGACTTTGATGTGCCGTTAGGGTTTCGTCCTCCATTATACCTAAATCTAGGGTTTGGATTTTGAGTTAACATTATGTTATGGTTATTTGTTGACACCTCTCCACATAGGAGGGAAGAAAAACCGCCGGTGATACTGTTTGTCCAAAAGCCGATGATCAGAAGTTGGTTCCTCAAATAGGTTCCATCCAACATCTTTGCTCGTGCTTCTGAAGTCGTGTCCGTTGCGCCTGTATTCATTTGTTATCCAAAGTCAAGAAGATCTATGCGATACCATCTTGAGTTTGAGGGGGGGAGTGTTAGAATAATATTAGGAGTTGAGGATATTTAAGATATTAATTTTGTTTTCCTTATTTAATCGTGTTCCCTTGTTTAGGTTAGTTTAGGTTTACTTTTCTATATAAGTCGATGTAACCTCCATACAATTTAACCTAATTCAATATATCATTAGTCTTTCCGTTTACATAAAACAACCTTCTTTCTTCTTAAATGCAAGGATTAACAAGGGCTCTTGCCAACTTCTTGTTAGTGATATGAAGTAGAGTAGAACTAGTACACGCTTCCGACATTCTTTTACAGTTAAGTTACACACCAAATAGTAATTATTATCAATCCTCCAGAAACAAAAATATTTCAAACAAATTGAAGAAAAATAAAACTTAAATGACCTGGCAATGTCAAGGGCAAACTTTACAACTGTTGATAGTTTCAAGGAACCGTTACGTTTCAAGAATGCATGAAGGTCCCCCTGGATAAGAATAAATTAATACAGATTTATTACAGAAGCATTCATCATGTAGATGTGCGATAAAAATTTAAAAAGGAGTAGAAAGCACAGCCTTAACATCACATTAAATATTTCACCTTCTATCCAATTGGCTATAAACATAGACCTTAACATGCATTATTTATTTCTCCAGACCCATTGTAACTTGAGACTGCTTTTAAAATTAACATTAACTTATCAAAAAATCTAAACAAATCGAGGTCACTGCTCCATTTAAAACTTGCAACTTAGTATTACACGGTATTACTGATCACCCCACCAATTTAAAAGAGAGAACGTATTGTGCATAACAAAATCATTACGTGACAGTGACAGTGACATACACATTTTACCTCAAGCCAACAACGGTAAAGAATTCACAAACTAAAATTTGCAATCCTAGAACATCATGCACCACAATCCATATCACCAAGTTAATGTGTATCTTCAGCATTTGAAGACAAATTGAAATATTTTACAGGAATACGGTGAAAAACTATAACAAATTTTAAAAAACAAAATAGGATCAATTTTCCTACATTTAATAAAGTTGGGATACATGACAGACCTTCGGTAATAACTCTGTGACAATCATCATTGGACTACTTTGTGTTACAGCTCCCAAAAATTGGACAACATTAGGATGACGTAACTTTTGAAGTAAAGCAAGTTCATCCCTAAATGCCTTTCTGTGAGGCCACAATGACATAAGAACAATACTATAAATAGATAATTCAAAAGATTCAAGTTTACATATCTAAAACGAATAAAACAGATGGAAATACTGAAGAGCTATCATAATGGACTTCAAATGGAATCCCACAATATAAATCCAAATGCTCAAGCCCCCAATATATGACCAATCAATAGACTTGAAGTGAAAAGAAAACACTGATTCCATGATATTAAACTCACACTTTGTCTTCATTAGTAAAAACTTCTTCACCTAGTGTTTTCACAGCAACTCGAGTTCCACGCCATGATGCGACGCAGAAAGTTCCCTGGTGAAATGGCATTTAGAGACTAACGAAAGTAAGTTAGCTGATTTCTCAATTTTCATTTCTGAAAAAGTAACACATAAATAAATCTGAGTATATTTTCACAAATTTGAAGCATGATTCATGAACCATAAATTTATTTTTTGGATAATAATGAACCGTAAATTCAGATAAAATGGCTAAATCCTTCAATGTTTCTAAAATATATAAGATTTCTTTGGAAAATTTGGTTGAAAAGAAATAATTTATTCCAAGAAGCTTTCAGAGGTTGGAAGGAGGTGTGAGATTATGTGGTATTCAATGTCTTCCGGTAGAGTGCCTCTGATAATCTTTTTCTGGGTAAATTGCAAATAACACCCTTGTGGTTTCGGTCAAATTCTTGCATAGCCACTGTAGTTTAAAAATTGCAAATCACACCCCTCTAGTTTCAATTTATGCCAATAAGACTCCTCCCCTCCAACGTTGTAAACGTTCTTTTAGCCATAACTTCTTGGTTTGAACTTCAATTTAAATGATTCAAGATGTTTTGTAATCCTTATTTTGAACTCTACATTACGGTCACTTGAAAACTTTTAAATCATAAGTAAACAAAGGGGTTAATAGCTTCGATCATACCTAATATTTTGATGATAATAAACTATATTATTTATTAATGATTTTGAAGCTTTGAAGTGATCATAAAGTAGAGCTTGAAATGAGGATTTCAAAATATCTTAAATCATTCAAATCGAAGTTCAAACGAAGAAGTTATGGCTAAAAAAAGTTTACAACGTTGGAAGAGAAGGGTCTTATTGACATAATTTTGAACTACAGGGGTGTGATTTGCCATTTTTAAACTATACAAACTTTTCATGAATTTGACCGAAACCACAGGGGAGTATTTTTTTTTTTTTTTTTGATAAGAAACATAATTGTATTAATAAAAGTAGGAGTTACAAAAATGGTGATTTAGAGGATCACCAAAGACCAAAGGATTACAGAAAATTACTCCAATTGGCATCTATTAAAAAACTATCATAGTTATAAAAGTTGCTATCAAGAGAGCTCCATTGAGAGACTTTGAAGTGCAAAATGTCCCAAACTTCCATGGCAGTTCTAGCTAAAGGACTGCAATGCCTCCAGAGGCACCCTGAGAGGGGATGAAGGACCAATTGATGTCCCTATTTACCCTTTTTTTTTAAGACTCTGAGTGAAAACTATGACAAATATATTTTTCAATTAGCAGGATCAAAAAGTGGTCGGAATTCATTTGTGCTTTCTAAATTTAAAATCCTGGTACCCCACCAATTTTTAAATTCCAAGTCCTTATACGTATGATATAAAAATGATAATAGATCATCTGTTCAGAGTCCACTGGATCTCAAGTAAGTCATCAGTTGCAAGCTTGTAGTTAAACAATGCTTTCAATTACGCTACAACAACATCAACATTTTAACATAGGATTGAAAGTAGACCATGATGTATATTGTTGATAAATCAATTATCGCCACAAGGATGCTAATAGGCATCTCACCTTAAGAATACAATATCATTTTGAACCAAACAAGAAGCGTTAAGATAAACTGAAAGTTTGATAGAAACGGTTTCAGATCTTCTGTCATGCAACTTGAAAAGAAAAATATATCAGAACACGACAAATTTAAGACAGAAATTTCAATCATAGTTTACCTTTGTAATGTTGACACTATTAGAAAAATCAAGCTCATTTGGATGAATCTCATATTCAGGAACTTCACGAGCATTTTTCACTTGCATGGGAGCCATCTAAGATATACAAGAGGGAATGTTCCCAACAACTTTTAAGTACAATAAAAACAAAGAAAGCTGAGAGACATGAATGATAGGAAAAAAAATGGCCCATCACATGTGCCATTTACAGTTTCCTACCAGAGGCTTTGCACCGTGTTTCTCTAAGATTTTAATCACATCATGATTCTTGTAGAATATGGCATCTGCAAGAGGCTGTCAGAAACAAGGTTAATTCTACATTCCTGGGCTTTCCATAGAACAATCAACTTCAAATTTTTCTACCATTCCCTTTCCAAATCCCAAGTAGGAAATAAGAATGGAAAAAGAAATCCTATAGCATAGATAATAAATATATGTGAAGACAGATGGGTAGGAGTATCTTATTCGCTTGGTTATTTGAAGTTCCGAGTTTAGTATTGATCTCAATCTCAGATTCTCAAGTGAATGGTAGATACTCCTTTCCAAAAATGACTTTAACTACCTTAGATTTCTCCTTTCATAACTATATGAGATTTCCAATTACAAATCTAAAAAAATAAATATTGATATATATGATCCCCTGGTTATTCAAATCACAAATTACCCATCATGATACATTCAACCTAAGGTCCACCTCTACTGTGCATTTTTCAGAAGAAAAAAAGATCGATATCCATGTTTTCATAGGTATCAGAAATGTTTTCATAGGTATTAGACAATATTGCTATGTAATACCAGCCCCTCTTCTTCTCATCATATTAAAAGGGCTCGACTCTGTATTTGGCTCGTAATGCAGAGTGAATTAACAATCAATTGTTACCTTATTTTGTTCTTATTTCAAGCACTAGTCTCTAGAGATGTATATTGAAACACTGAACGAAATGGAAAAGAAGATACTACCAACCCATGCTTTCACAATAACAATTCCCAAAGGCAATTTACTCAAGTGCCAATGCAGGATTGACAACACAAATTAAAATAATAAATAAGTTTTCTAATACAAAAGATAAAAAAAATTTCTCAATTTGTGCATGTCATCCTTGCGCATGGCCATGTTAATCTTCTCTGTATCGTTAGCCAAAAATTAAAAGATAAACCATAACATAACATATAATAAACATGAACTTCTTCCTCTACTTCTTTGATTTCCAAAGGCCAGAGAACTTGAACAATCTTTTTTTTTATATCCATGAGTTTCATGAGTGTCTGGGCCAGCTTGCGCTCACCTCAAAACTTGAACAAACTTGATATGCGAACCTCACAATCTCAACAAATGTAAAAGCCATTTAATTCAATAATTACCAGAACCAAAGGATTCTGAAACTCACCGTGCTGCCCCAGCGATCCTTCACATCGAGTTTTGCTCCTCTTTCGAGTAGCAATTCAACAACATCTCTCCTTCCCTGACAAGCAGCAATATGCAAACTAGTTCGGCCGTCAATGTCATGAAAGTTCAAATCAGTACCTGAGTCCAATAGCTCCCTAATTCCATCCAAATCGCCCTCATTAGCCAAATACATGAGCTTAATCCTCGAATCAATCACGATCGAATCATCGAGTTCGTCAGTGACTGGAACTGAGCCTTCACGTTCCGGCTTGAGTGAAGACTGTTTGCCAAGTGTAAAACGAGCTCGTTTGCTACCACCATCCATGGCGGAACAAAAAAAAAAAAAAACGAATCGCTACCTTCTACACAAACGCTCAACCGACAAAACTAATATACTACTTTCACAGAACGTGAATCTTCCATTGGAATCGGATTCTTCCACGAGGATGAAAGAAATTCACCAGTCTCTTTCTCTCTTTATGTCGGATCAAAGTTTTATGCGTGAAATTTTCGGATTCTGAAGGATAAGAATAAAGGACAGACTGTAGCTGTGACAACGACTAGCTTCCACTAAGTCTATAACTACGACTCAGTCACGCCGTAGAAAGTAGAAATTTACAGAATTCAACAAGAATTCGATAATCAATCACTAATCTTAAAAGAATGCTTAATTTTCCTACTAAACCTTTAACTTTTCTCTATTCGGAAGCTTCCAGAATAAACTACTAAAGAAAACACTCGATCACGTCGAATTCCCGAGAAAATGAAAGAAAATCCGCGGGAAAAAATTCAGTAGGGTTTCTCGAGCTTGAGTTTCGATTTTCTTTTCTTGAAAAAGAAAAGCAAACGGAAATATCAATACAGAATTATGATAAAATAAAAGAAATATTAATAATAATAATAATAATAAAATACAATACAATAAAAACTTTAAAATGGCAATGAACAGAAAAGGAAAGAGAGAGAGAGAGAATTGAGACGAAAATGGATCTCTGTTTCTCTATATATGGATGGACTCTTCCCACAAAAATTACAGTTGCGAATTGTCAAATATTCAAATTCAATACCAAATTAGAATTCCTTTTTTCCCTTACTTTTTGAGATCGGATACTTTCAGTTAATGCAGCTGAGCTTCTTATTAGGTACTCGATCTGTGCTGTATTTTTTTTTCTTTTACTTCGTTTTTCTTAAATTTCTGTTTGGTTGCCGAGAAAAACGGCAAGAATATGCATTTTTCTTCAGATAGAGTAATCGTACGGTCGTATTAAATCTCGAGGAGTGAACTTTTCGATCTGTTTTGTGTGATTGAAGAATTTCGCTATGATTGCTTTCTGTGCTATATTCATTTGGTTATTGATTGATAAACAATCTCAAAGCAACAATTTGTGGTAATTTAGATTGCCTCGAATAAAAGTTTGAGTATTTAACTAAGCATCAAACAAGTATGGAGTCTGGTCTCTTTTTAGACGATGGAATGATTTTATGCAGTTACGGTTTTGTTGTAGTTTTATTTAAGGTTTTTGAATTGTATTTATTATACTGGGAATGGGTCAATGTAATTTTATCTTTTCTTGGTTTATCATCTTAAGAAATAGCTTACATTAACAGGTTTTATACGAGGAAAAGGCATTGTGAATGTTTTATTTATCGTGGATACTTGAATGCTTTTTAATAATCTACAACTCTGCATTCTGGATTTTAAGTGTTCCTGCAAGATTTATTTATATGGGATTTTAAAATTCACGGGCTAAGAGCACTGGTAAGATAGGATTAGATATGATGGGGTGTTCATAGAAGTCGAATCATGGTTTTAGTGTTCAAGTTTAATCATGTTTGTATATCAGATCTTCTTCTCATTGTCAAGTTGACTGATTACTACTTTTGTGAGGCTAGGTACCTGTTGTTTCTGTTGCTCCTGCCGAGCATATTGAACAAGTGAGAAATAGCAATAGGGAGGTACTGTGCAACCCATTAAATGCTCGCTTCTTAACCGACTTCATACAGGGGTATGGGTGCTGAAAATTCTACACGCGCTGAAGAAATTAAATCCCTAGCTAACAAAGCATTTACAGGTAAACATCCGGCTTTAGCTATGTGCTCGATTATATATTTTTCATTTTTTTCCATATTTTTTATAAATATAATTAGAGGTGAGATATTTGTACTCTGAATAAGTTACCAACTATCTTTTACTAGTTAAGTTGTTATTAGGAGAAATTTGTTTCTATATATTTATTTCATGGTAACCTTTTGTCTCTTTTATTTTTTTTCTTTCATTATATCAATGAAATGGCCTTTTGAGGTGTTATCTTCAAAAAAAAATCATCATGGTAACCTTTCCATTTAAAGAATTTGTCTCAAATAGCATAAATTTGCATACTAATTACTAAAATGTCAGAACTTTTTAAAAATTACTCAAATAGCAAATTCAATTAATTATTGAACTATTTTTCATAGGTATTTTTAACAAACTTGTTTGTTTTTTGGTTTTTTAAGTTCAAGTTCAATAATTTATTGAAGTATTTGATCATTTTTTATTATTATTTTCAATGAATTTGTTAAAAATTTTAATTTTTTTAGTTCAATAAATTATTGAACCATAATTATGTTATTTGAGTAATTTTTGAAAAGTTCAAACATTTCAGTAATTAGTATGCAAAAATATGCCATTTCAGTAATTGCCCCTTTTATTTATAGTATTTTTTCGCAATGAACTTTTTTTGTATTCTTGTATGATTTAAATGACAAAATTTGACCAACTCTAGACAGCGGGTTTTTTCCTCTTCAAACTAGTCACTATATGTGTTGGCAACATGAAAAATGTATGCAGCAGATACATTTTTAAATATGTTTCCCTTCAATTAATAATATTTCTTACACCATTATGTTTTGGTGGTTTTATTGTGAATTTCCCTTTTGTCTCTTGAGCTGAGCTTACCCTGTTCTGAATCCCAGCTCACAAATATGTACAAGCTATAGACCTATATACACAATCAATTGAACTCAACCATCGTAATGCTGTGTATTGGGCAAATCGTGCATTTGCGCACATTAAACTAGAGGAATATGGTCGTGCTCTAGAGGATGCATCAAAAGCTATTGAAGTTGATCATCGATATTCCAAGGCATGCTTTTTTTTAGCTGCCATTTGTGGCTGTTTTCCTATTAATATAATTCATCTGTATTTTCATTATATAATAGTACATTGCAAAACCAGGGTTATTACAGGCGAGGTTGTGCTTATCTTGCCATGGGGAAATTCAAAGATGCACTTAAAGATTTTCAGCAGGTGCTTTTAACTAGGATTTTCTTGAATATCGTGACAGATCATATTTCTTTGTTTGATTTCCTTGCCATGAGGTATTCAAAGTTGATATTGGTGGCCTAAATTTTTTTGGATTTGCATGCTATCGCTACCTAACTTAATTGGTAACATATATGAACTATTTGTTTTGCAACTTACTTTGAATATTGAATCAATCCTCATTCATTTCTTGAAGTTTCTTTTATTTTCAGTTTTGCACCGGATTGTTCATAATTCAACATCACATTCACGAATTACTGTAGTGCTTTTGTTTCTCTTTCTATTGTCATGTTAGTGTTCATGCATATTTTTAATGTATTTTTCAAATTAAAAACGTCATTCTCATGGAAAAGAAGTTTGTGTTGACTGTTGCTTGTAAGTGTGGGAACTCCTCCTTTCTAATACCCATCCTCTCTCCTCCCATCAGAAAATTTGTCAGAAAGTTCGAGTCTAAAGTTTCTATTGGCTACAAATGTTGTTTGAATAATTTTTGTCTATGAATAATAACCACTAAGATGCCAACCAGGGCATAGCCCATTGGTTAAGGCATGTAGTTCCTCTTGAGTGTGGTTCAATCCCCACCCCCAACACTTTGTATCAAAAAAATAATAACCACTAAGATAAGAAAATCCAATGGGTGAAAAATGCTTAAATTGCATTTGAAGGTATTTCTTTTTTTGTACTTGATTTATTTTGATGTTGTAATACTCGTTTGTTTGTTTACTAGAAGCTATTCATTCTGTCATTGAGGCTATTGCATGGCGTGTATAGCCCTTCCCCTTGGATTTCTAATTTCAAAGTTATACTTGAATCAGCATCTTGGAATTATCTTTCTATATTTATTTTATTAAAGCTCAAAAAGATCTTCCCCAATGATCCTGACACTATCAAGAAGTTGAAGGAATGTGAGAAAGCAATCTCAAAGCTTAAATTTGAAGAAGCTATTACAGTTCCAGAGTCTGAAAATGATTCTGTGGCCAGTGCTGTCAATTGTCAAACCGTAGGTATATTTTTTTTTTTTCAAGTTTTTTCTGCAATCTTCAAAGTTGCGACTTTTTATCTTTTTTGACAATTTAAATAAAAAATTATACTGGAGTTGAGTTGAGGTTGTTGCATTGGATATTCTGTGGAAGTAACTTACTTGGCATTAGGTTTTAGTTTAAACTCGTATAAATATTCGAAGATTTTTGGATAATAAAAAAGTTAGTGACCATAAATTTTTTTGAGTAAAAGTTTTGGGAATTTTGCGACGACAATAAATTTTTATGGAGGTATCAATTTTTTTTTAATAAATTGAATTCTTTCATTGATAATTAAAAAAGCCCTTAAGGGTCCACAAGCAATTACAAAAAGGCATGCCAGTTAGAGGCAATAATGGAGGGGGTAACTATAAAAATAATTATAATTTGAACTTCAAATGGAGGTATTAATCACACAAATTTTCCATAAATTACTCCTATCCTTGTGCTTATCAACAAAAGTCCTCCTATTCCTCTCTAGCCAAAGGTTCCGGCATGCGGAGCTGTTTTTAGTCAGCATCCTACAAAGCAAGTGCTGCTACCCTTCTAGCTTGAAAGTTTTCATTAACAAGAAAGCTACCAGAGCACCTTTTATTTTGCTTTTGTAAGCAAATAGTTCCATGTTTGAAAGAAAGAAGAAGACCCTAATCTTATTCTTGTTTAAGGCAAAGTTTCATTTGAGTTTAAACTTTAAAGTTCAGTGTTGATTATTATCCTAAATGTTTGATAAATCATTATTAATGTTGATTATTATCTTAATCTTTTGATCTATCATTACAGGAGCAGCGGGCCCCAGAACATCATTACTGCCCACCCAAATGGCTATAGTAGTAGTAGCAATAGCTGTGGCAATAACAGCAATAGCAATTGCGACACTTAGCACAGAAGTTGCCGCAGTAGTCACTGCAATAGCAGTGGTGGTGATCCTGGGCACATGTTGGTGGGGTGGGAGTGAAGGCAGAATCAATACAAACACTCTAGGTTTAATCTCTTGAACAGTCAAATATTCTTAATTTCAGAATTCAAAAAACTTGTTTAGAAAATGATGAACTTATGTTCTGCTATGCACTTTCGATTAAAGACTTTATCTCTTGATGTATTCTTCCCTTTTTCAAATCCTTGGCAAGTCATGATGAAGTAGAAATTTTATTGTGCTGAGAATTATGTGTTTTATGCTTCTTGGTGCATCAATTGTGAAAAGTAGTTCATTTTATTAATGAAAAAATTAAATTAAAGATTAAAGGAGCCCATAATTCACTAAACAGTGCTCAATTATATTTATTTTATTTAACTTGTCTTTGGTGCTTCTTAATATTCATTGATCTCATTAGAGTTTATCATGGATAGAGTTTTGATTAATTGCTTTGTCCTCTAGGAAGTAGGCACTAACAATAGTTCTGTCTTTTCTCCTTAAGTGTAGATGTCGAACCACAGTATAGTGGAGCAAGAATAGAAGGAGATGTCATAACATTGGATTTTGTGAAGAAAATGATGGATGATTTCAAGAACCAAAAATCCTTACACAAGCGGTATGTCTTGCACTGCACCTTTGCTGGTTGGTAATAATTACTCTATTTTGTCCTTTTAATGGGCTTAGTTGTTTTACTGAATACCCTTCTTCTTCTTTTTTTTACTTGCAGATATGCATTCCAGATTCTCTTGAAAACGAAAGAAATATTGAAAACTCTTCCATCTCTAGTTGATATAACTATTCCTAAAGGCAAACACTTTACAGTTTGTGGTGATGTGCATGGTCAGGTCAGTAGTACTTCATTTAAATTACTTATGTGAATCTTAGGGTTGATGTCAGTTTTGAAAACACAACAAACTGAATGTCCATGGTAATAGATATTCTAATTTCTAGTAGGCCTTGGCCAATATAGTGATTCTCCATAATCATTAGTTATGGATTAGAAGATTTTGTTTTTTATGTGCATATATTTTTTGGCTTCCTTTAGGGTACCTATTGTATGTTTGATGGACAATGAGAATAGAAATGCCTATAAATATAGTTACATTCTGTAGAAGACAAGCAGCCAGGCACATATTACTGCAAGTCTGCACTGCAGTGAAGTCTTTTCAAAATTGTACCTTCTCCAAATGAATCGTATATGATGTTTGAAATGCTATGTAATGATGTGCTCTAGTAATTTTCTTGACCGCATGCAGTAGTTAAATGGTCAGTTTGTTGTAATAGTTCAATTCTTCTCGTTCTAAGAGCAACTCCTTCAATTTTATAGGGCATTTACTGCTACTTCTATTTTTCATGCAAATGTTGCTCGTTGTAATTGAGCCTTTTAATTTTCTTTCATTCTTTGTTTTCCTTTCTTATGTTTTCCTTTTTTTTACTGCTTGCAGTTTTATGATCTCCTAAATATTTTTGAGCTGAATGGACTGCCCCAAGAAGATAATCCATATCTGTTTAATGGTGATTTTGTGGATAGGGGATCATTTTCTTTGGAGGTCATTCTCACATTGTTTGCATTTAAGTGCATGTCTCCATCAGGTAGATTGAGTAAAATTCTAATTGATTGATCAGAAGCGATTATATTTTATTTTTGTGTTTGTTAAATCATCACTAGACCCAAAAACTTAAGTTGTCAGGCTAATGCAAATTTAACCTTTTTAAGATATTCCCAACATTCTTCTCATAGGTGAGCTTAGATATTAACAATGGCCCAACATGTGAACTATTAATACGAAATGGGAATGGGAGCAATTGATACAAGAGAGGTTTACCCATGGGGCCGTGACTTCTTGGTTTGATATCATGTTAAATCACCATTTAACTAAAGTTTAAGCTGATAGCCTAAGCCAAATTTAACTTTTTTCAAGGTATTCCCCCTACAATGTTAAAGGTGGAGTATAACCTTGTGTATCACTTCTATGGGCAGATATTATATGATCAATGAGTTTGTGTTAACCAACACTATTTTTTTCTTTATATAAGCTAGATTGGAGATTTTGTCTTTTAAAGGTTGACGAGGGGGTTGTTCAAAATGATGCGATCTATACATTAGTCATTCATCAAATCTGTTTCGGGTGTTTTTATTCGTTTATTACTATTCTAATTCTTACTTTTATCTTTTAAGGATATTTCAGCAAATTCTACAATCTAATTATTCTGTGTCTTACTCAGCTATATATCTCTCCAGAGGAAATCATGAGAGCAAGAATATGAACAGAATGTATGGTTTTGAAGGCGAGGTTCGGACAAAGCTAAATGAAACATTTGTGAACCTCTTTACAGAAGTTTTCTGTTGTTTGCCTCTGGCTCATGTATTGAATGAGAAGGTTTTTGTAGTTCATGGAGGTCTTTTTAGTGTTGATGGGGTAAAAATCTCTGACATTAGAGCAATAAACCGGTTTTGTGAACCTCCTGAGGAAGGTAAGCTAATCACTTGATGCTTAAGTATTCCATTCATTCATGCTTGAATTAATGTTTGACTTGGAACATTAATCATATTTTTGCAATAAAGATTTCTGCAAATTTATACCTGGAGTTTTTCCGTCAATGTTTGATAGCTTTACCATTCCTGCTATTGGTGGTCCTTGCATGACCTCTGCCAATGCTCCTATCAGGGCAAGGGATTTATGATATGTGATCTTTACCTTTTTAATCATCAAGTAATGAATTACTCGGTTCCCCTTCTTTCTTTTCTCCTTTAGGCCTGATGTGCGAATTGCTATGGAGTGATCCACATCCTTATCCTGGACGTGGTCCTAGTAAACGTGGTGTAGGTCTTTCCTTTGGTGCAGATGTTACCAAAAGATTTTTGCAGGAAAATAATTTAGGTATTTACCATGTAATTTTATGGTATAGGTTTTCTTTATGACTTCTCAATTTCACATGCATTAATTATTTTTTGACTTGAGGTATTGTATTGAAACAACAGATTTAGTCGTTCGATCTCATGAGGTAAAGGATGAAGGCTATGAAATTGAGCATGATGGTAAACTCATCACCGTATTTTCTGCTCCGAATTATTGTGATCAAGTAAGTTATTTTCTTAAACAGTATTTGAATGTTACAATTTAGGTGAAACTGTGAACTTACAACTAATATCTGATTTTGCTAGTTGTAGACTGAAACTTAGAGAAACAGTATATATATAACAAGTGTTCTTTATCATTTTTTTCATTCTACATCAATGTTTTGCATTAGTATCTGAAAAGTGAGAAGATGGCAATGAGAAATGATAATTGAATCCTGCTGTCTGGCAATTAACCAGACTGATTTTTTTTTTTTTTTTTTTGAATAAGAGACATTTCATTGATAAATGAAAAGCAAAAAACAAAAATTAAACCGTAAACTCTAACCAGACTGATCTTACAGTGTTCAACTCTTTAAAAAGTAAGCAAACTAAGCTGATATAAGCTCTTTCATAAGGGACTCGATCATGGATGGTAAAGGGGAAGAAAACGATAAGAAAGCATGATTCTATGGTCTTTTTTGGGTACTTCGTTAGGGGAAAAAACATCAGGAGGTATTTTGTTATTCTATATTCGTGTAAAACAAACACTTGAAGAATGGCATATTACTTGGTCGTTGGCCCCCATTGAACAACCTCGTAGTTGTAATTAATGCTTGCTCTCTAAAGGAAAAACAAAAAGTTTACGCTCCCGTTAATTAACAGTTCTGCATCCCATGTTTTGTCGATCTGTAGTTGTGTTTAACATCGACGAGTTATTTTCCTTCGACAGATGGGCAACAAGGGTGCTTTTATTCGCTTTGAAGCACCCGATTTGAAGCCAAACATTGTAACATTTTCAGCTGTGGTCAGTAAATTTTATTTTCCTTACATAATCCTTGTTTTTTTCTACTCAATTCTTACCTCGCTTTCATTCTGATTCGGCAATTCTCAAGGGTAAATATGATTTAACTGTTGAGTTTCTTTCTATCCTTTTTTCTCTCTTTTCAATTGCAGCCACATCCTGATGTGAAGCCAATGGCATATACAAACTTCCTCCAATTCTTTCAATAGCTAACTGTAACTGCACTTTTACACTAATATATATATGGGCTCTACAGAAGTCTTAGAAAAAGCTATAAATGGGATTTTCCCCTCATTATCAATGAGGATTTTCCATCATTTTTGGCCGAGTTAGGTTTTTCTCTCTTTTCTTTGATATTTTTTTTAATTTAAACTCAATATAGATGCTTATATTGTTGATCATTACTTTATTATGTAATGTAACAAGTTTACGTTGTAATTTATTAATCAAATGAAAATTGTTATTACTTAGAAGTTAGAATATTATCCTGTGAGTTTCTAGACGCCAAGTATTATATTATAGAGACGTGGTTATTTTGTGAGTAGGGGTGTAAATCGGTCGGGGTCGTCGGTTTTAGATTCAAGAGACTCAACACCAACGCCAACCGAAGAATAGTAAAAAAATGTCATCGCCGACCGACCGGTCGGTCGGTCGGTCGGTCGGTTTCGTCGGTTTGAGAGTTGAGATCTAGAGAGAAGTGGATGAAGAGAGAAGATCTACTGAAGGGTGGTTGAACGGCGGCTTGCAGTGGCTGAAAAATGGTGGATTGCGAGTTGAGGGCTGAAGATATTACATACCAGAGAGAATAGTGAGAAGAGGTTTTTTTTTTTAATGTTTCTAATTTGCAGTGGCTTGTGCGTGCGTGCAGAGGCAAAGTAAAATCCCTTTCTTTTTTTTTTAATGTTTCTAATTCTGTCGTGGCGAGAACCCCCGACCGAGTGGTCGGTTTTTCAGTTTTCATTTACACCCCTATTTGTGAGATCAGCTGAAGTGTGCGCAAACTGACTCGGACACTAAAAAAAATATAACATTGAGATATCCTCATAGGGGTGTTCGTGGGTTGGGTTGGTTCGGGTTGGGATACTTTTTTAACCCAACCCTATTGTTCGGGTTGCAAATTAGTACAACCCAAATGACCCTTATCAGGTATTGAACCCAACCCAAGCCTATAAATTTGGGTTAGGTTGGTTCGGGTTATTCGGGTTGCTAACTTTAAAATTTTGTAAAATAAAAGTGAAATAATAGTAATTTAAGGATCTAATTACCTAAGTTTATATATTAAATTAAAAATAATTGCTCCATATTACACTTTATTTAATGAAAAATAGTACTTCAATTTAATTATTTCATAGAGTCATTAGCATATATGGAATTAACATAGACATATAAAAGTATTTAAATTGTAAATAAATGAGTGATTTTTTAAATTAATGAATTCGGGTTGATTCGGTTCAACCCAAAATAATTTTAAGATAACCCCGAACCAACTCAACCCATGTAATTTCAAAACCCAACCCAACCCAAATAAGTTTATAATTCAACCCAAACTATATGGTTTGGGTTGGGTTGATCGGGTTTTCGGGTCATCGGGCTTTTTTGAACACCCTTAATCCTCACACTGACATGAAGTATCTTCTTCGTGCAACACATGTCAACAATCAAAACATGATTGGTCTTTTTTACTCTCAAAGTTTTCCAACAATGATAGATTGATTTTTACTTTCAAAATTTTCTACAATGATAAACTACAGCTCAGTTTGGTCCCCAAGTGATGGGATTTGTTTAAATTTTGGTTAAGATATAGTTTCAGTTTCTAAATCTACTTATATTTTTAATTTGGTTTTAAATTTTTAAAAATTATGTTTAACCTTTAAATCTAGTCCTTATTACTTAAAATCCAAGTTTTATCAATGCAACTTAATTCCAAGTTAGTATTAAATAAATAAATAATATGCTTTATTTGATTGCTACTTAGAATTTACGTTGTTGGTTAAAATATAAATTTATGTCCATAATAAATTAAGATATCAATTTTTTTCATTAATTTTTAATTTAGTTTTTAACTATAAGAATCATATTTATAACTTGTTGGAATTTGAGTGATTAAAATTTACTTTTTAAAGTTATGGACAACCTTTAATTTTAATTCTTTTTTTGTTTTTACACAATTTGATTTCACATCAACAAGTAATTTTTATGTATTTATTGATATGATATATATATATAAAAGAAGAAGGTGAGCAAAAACTTCAAATGGAAAACGATTTATTTTAATGCGTTCAAGTATGATGAATACTTTAGGAAATTGGGATAAGATAAACTAGAATGGAGATTAATTTTTGTATTCGTGTTGCATTTAAAAAATTCATGTTATTCTTACTGATTAATATTATGTCACGTGTATTTATTATCAATAACAAATAAATAGTAGGGTTTACTACTTTCAACTACCTCCACATAACTTATCTTATATAAAGAAATATCTTAAATAACGAGTATAAAAAGTTTTCCGCTAGATATAACTTGTCATATTGCTAATTTTCTAGTGTTCTTAGTAATCGTTTACAAATTATAATAGTTCTCAAAACACACATATATATTTAAAAATTATGAAATCTATGACTTATGTGGTGATGATTCAAAGCATAAAAGTACTAAGAATATAAATAATCGTAAATTGATTGTGTGACAAATGATTTTTTTTTTTAAATAATTAATTTTCACGTAGAAGACTAATTACCCCATTAAAAAAAAGCCCTCGTAGATAAATATTCACCTTCACAAAGCTCTATATCTTAAATTAACTTTTCATTTTTAAGAGAGAATTTCAATATAAATTTACATTAAATCACCTCTTTAAAAATTAACACCCATTCGTTCTTCTTAACATTACAATTTTATATTTTTTTTCATTCCCATTAACTAGATAGGCAATTTTCCCTTAAAACTCAACCCCTTTTTTAACACTGGCAAACATATAATTTCAAATACTAAAATCCAGACATGCCACGTGGCAGCACACCTCAAAAAAAAATTAAATAAAAAAAAAAAAGAAAAAAAGATTGTAATTCGTATCCAATTCGATCCTTGATAGTCATTCACATTATCCCGCATCCTACGACATTCTCATCGTCGTTTCGAGGGTTTTTTTGTTTTTCCCATTTCGATTCGATTCAATTCGTGGTCGTCTCCGTCGTCGTTTTGAGTTTTTTTTTTTTTTTTTAACTTTCTTTCACTTCACCAGGTTTCCTTCTTCCCTCTCTTTTTCCATTTATTTTACATGCTTTCATTTTCACTTTTCTTTTATTAACTTACGCTTCCATCTAGGGTTTCCCTTGCTCTTGATTTAATTTTCCAATTGAACAATTAATCAGTTTACATTCGATTTTAATAAGTTTCCCTTGAATTTAGAACGATATACAGAAATTGCAATTAAGATCCAATTCTGAATTTAAGGGAGCATGTTGTAACATTTTACTTGAATTATTTCCATTCAAATCCTAATTTTGAGCATTTATAAGATCTGAATCGAACATGTATGAAAATTTAAATATACTACTACTTCCTTTTTTAAGATATTAGAATGGAGAAGGGGAAATTCGAACTTTCAAATTTATGAGACTACACTGATGCCTCACCAATTGATGTTTTGGCAAATATAATTGGTTCTATTTGCAATATTCTTTCAATTATGGTGGAATTTACTTGATATTAATTTAAAATTTTGATTAGGCTTTAACTGCATTATTAATGTGTTCCATGCATATTTGTTAGCCGGAATTGTGGTTGCCATTATTCGGGATAAGGTGGTTTGGCATTGCCTCTCTTTGAAGCTTTATTCTAAGTCCGTTTGTAATTATTCTCCCTCTTTAATTGCTCTCAACGGTATATATTTTTTGTACTTTTGGGAGCCTCCCTTTTGTAATTTCATCTTATCAATGAAATTGATTCTCTTAAAAAAAATCGTATTTCTAACTTAGTGTAGGTGTAATCATTCTTAATTTTTTGTGAACTTGTAGATGTTGATCTTAAGTTAAATGGGTGGGTTTTTATTTTTTTTCCTTTGATTAGACTGTTTTAATCAGTGGCCACAATGGAAGTATCATTAATGGATCCTTATGGGACCAATCCTGGACCAATTGAGAGCTCAGTATTGTATGATCAAGAGAAGCATGTCTCCTCAGCAGTTTGGGATGGTCAGGTGCAGTTTATTTTCTAAATGAGCTCTTTTATTCTTAGAATTTCCCCTGATTTCCTTTTTGGTTTAAAGTTTATTTTTAAAGATGATATGTTTAATTAGACTCGAAACCGATACAGGAGCGTGGTGCACTTAGATGTCATGAGCACACTTCTAAGCTTGATCAGTGGACACTCACTGACAGACAAATTGAACTTGTGGAGAGAGCTGGATTTGGATACCTGAGATTGATTCCTGCAATTAGTCTGGATAACCCTCTCATCTCTGCTTTAGTAGAGAGGTGGAGAAGAGAAACAAATACATTCCACTTGAATGTTGGAGAATTGACTGTAACCCTTAAAGATGTTGCTCTCTTACTGGGATTAGCGATTGATGGAGACCCGGTAATCGGTTTAACATATACAACCTGCATCTCTGTATGTGAGAGGTATCTAGGCAGAGCACCGGATACTGGCTATACAAGTGGTGGGATGGTGAAGCTTAGTTGGTTGAAAGAGTTCTTTTCTCGTTGCCCCGATGATGCTCCAATTGAAATTGTTGAACGCCATACACGTGCTTACCTTCTATACCTCGTAGGCAGTACAATATTTTCCACTACAACTGGGAATAAAGTACCTGTCATGTACCTTCCTTTGTTTGAGAATTTTGACCTGTCTGGGAAGTTTGCTTGGGGAGCAGCAGCTCTGGCATTCTTGTATAGAGCACTTGGGAATGCTTCCTTGAGATCACAAAGTACCATCAGTGGTTGCTTAACCTTGTTACAGGTTTTCTGAAATTATCAGTCTCCTCTGCTTTCCCTTCCCTTTTTATTACGTGATCTGTTTCACTTCTTTAGCTGCATTGTTCTTTTCTCATCAAATGTTCTCTTTGTTTATGCTCTACTTGCCAGTGTTGGAGTTACTTTCATCTTAATATTGGAAGACCAAAGCTAAATCACGATCCTATGCATAATCGTTTTCCATTCGTGCTTAGATGGAAAGGCAAACAAAGTGGTCCAACAGCTAATCGTGATGTAGTATTTTACCGCAAGGCTTTAGATTCCCTGAAATCGAGTGATGTAATCTCCATACTTTCTTTCTTTTTCTTCTAATTCTAGATTCAATAGAGCATTATTTTGTAATCCAGAAAGTGTGACCAGATTTGTATGGGTTTTGGCCTATAGGTGGAGTGGCTTCCTTATAGAAATATGGACAGTATGCTAATCCCAGAAGATATTAAAAGTTCTCTGATTCTTGGGAGGGCAAAGACAATGTTGATATGCTTTGATAAGGCTGAGAGGCATCTCCCAAACCGTTGCTTGAGGCAGTATGGTATGCTTCAGGCAATCCCAGAAGATGTACCCCGGTGGGAAAGAAAAAGTCGGGGTGTTGATGGAGGAGTTGACTTGTCAGCAAAAATGGAAGCGGAGCTTAATGAATGGAGGGAGCGTAGACTCCAGATTGTTGAGGGTGATGTAAGCATGGATGAGAATGAATATATGCAATGGTACCTGAAAATTACTCGTAGGTTTGTTGGGAGGCCTATATCTCTCTCATCTGAGTTTCAAAGGACGGTAAGGCTATAGTTGTTAGATTATTAATTTATAATGCAACTTGAATTTGTTGATTGATTTTAACATTTTACTCTTTAAGCTTTATCAGAATGCTGGTTTGAGGGATATTGCACACATAGCAGACACGTTCTCAACTAAAGGGTTGGATCAGCAACAAATTGATTTAATTTCAAGGATAAGATATATTGCCCATGAATGCTTAAGAGATCAAGTTGGAGGTCCAATTATTTTGTCAACCCCCCCACAAATTGAACTTGGGAAACGAGTGAGGGGAAAAGAGAGAGTGAGAAGGAAAGGTACTGGTAAACGTGCAAGAAAGGAGGATCAAATGCAATACAATACAGTTAGTGAAGACGAGCAATCCCATTTCTGTGATTCTGCCCTTGAGGTTGATCAAATAACACTGCATCATATAGATAGAGGGGTAGAGCATCGAGAGCTATGTTCTGTTGATTCCGAGGTTGATCATTTATCATTAATACATGAAGTTGACGAGGACGAGAACATGCAATTATGTGATGCCAATATAGGAATCAACCATTCTGACATAATTCATAATTCTTCCGGGGGACCTATGATTGGGTTAAGCCCTGCAGATATCAAACTTGATGAAGCAGAGCTGGATGATGCACGTAAGGAAGTTGATGACTTGCATATATCTGATACCATGGATGAAGTCACAGATACCCAGATTTATAATGCAATAGAGGTAGCTGAAACACAGATTTGCCATGAAATGAAACAAACTGATGATCTGCAGCATTTCCCTGCACCTTACGAGTATGAAGTAACTGACAAATTTAATATGCCAAAGTTTGCAGATGTACCAAACAAGGTTGACAATTCAGAGCTTTGCCATCGTTCTATTAAGAGCTCTCCACAGACTGGTGAATTTGTTGCTGACATTGTTTCAGATACATCTTTTATAACTCAGTGAGGATATTGTGCAGAATGGAAATAACTATGTTGTAACATAAGCCAGAGGTATAATCATTTTGACAAGCTATGGTTTACTAAAAACTGCAGTTTCTCTATGCTTATTGCCTTTGTAATTGTAACTAATTGTATTGTACGAGATCAAGATGTGACCATCACGTTTTCCATCTTCTTCTTGTTTGTTGCTGATTGCAGTTAAATTTTATCTACTTTTCTTTTTCAACAGATGAATGTGCAGCTCAAGGCTAATGCCAATGTCATGTAGTTCAAGTTGGAGCATAGGCTTGCACGGAGAAAGCTGTCTGTTAGACGACATCCGGATGTAAAAATTTTCAATACGGCATATTGATGAGTTACAATATTCTGATCTTCCCTGTTACTTTTCTTTACGTAAGAGATTTTTAGTTGACGTATAGCCGTCTATTTTACTTTTTTTCAGTTAAGTCGCGTAATTGAAAAATTCATTGGGTTGGGCTTGCAACTTCAAGCTTTCGACTGCTACAGAGCGAACTAGACATGCTTGGAGCAAGTAGAGTGGACCGAGAGGAGACATTGAGTGCTACCACTGATGGTTAGAAAGCTATTCTTAAGAGGCCCCAGGCCCCAATTTTGTGCATCTCAGAGTAACTGTATGTTAAATCTGCGTAAATTTTTCCCTACGCATTTTGCTCTGTACTGTGTTTGGGTCAGTTTGAAGAGCTGCAATAAATAAACAGATGGTTCAGTTTAAGATTTGTCAATCCCTGCCCACCTTTTCTGTTCATTCCAGGAGTTTGATTCCCTTTGTTGGATCCTATTAGCTTCACATCATGATTTTACATACATACTTATAAATATGGATTCATTGCAATCTATTTGATCCTAACATGTTTTTCACTACTCTCTACTTCGAGACAGTAAGACCGGAGGACTCTTTCATGGTTTGATTTATTTATCGTCAGTTTGCGATAACTTTTTTTTTTTTTTGAAGAAAAGTTCGCAACTTCGATTCTGGTACAGATCCTCTTGCTCATTTCTCCATTCTCTTCTGGGTTTTCCCTTTAATCTTTGTAATAATTTGTGTTCTATACCAAAGAAAATAGGAGAAATAATTGAAACCCATCTGCTCCAAAAATGAGGAGAGAATGTTGTCTTGAGTTTTCTCTAGGAGTATTAAGTCACAGAAAATATTGCCTAATTCAATATAGAGAATATAAATATCTTGCCATTAAAATAAATACTGACTGATAATATAAATGAATCAATGATAGTAATAATTTGTTTTAAATGATAGATTTTTTTCATTTTGACAGCATATAAAAATGATAGTTAGACATTGATAAAATATTGGAAAATCTCTCTCTCTACTATATTAAAAGGGGTTTAACTGGAAAAATATTTTTGAACCATCATACCCTTCTTCAATTTCTAAAACCACAAACCATGTCATTACATATACTCCTTTCATATATTAAAATTATTTAACATGTCATTTAAATAAAATAATTTTTTTTTTAATCTATTTTGTGTCTTTTGAGATGTAAATATGTATATAAGCTCATAAGAGCTTCTCGTTTTAACTTTACGGTTATCAAATCTTTTTAAACTCTGAAATAGGAATTGAAATTCATTGTCTTTAATTTTCTCTGGTGTGAAAAATGTACACAGGTTTTTGGATAGTCCAAGTTTCAAATATAACCACACCCTTTTTTTTAATATTAAGTCTTTCGTTGTGTTTTAGTTTTTAAATGATTTAAAAGGAGTTGGGTCGTCACATTATACATTTTTCTTTACAATTTGATTAATAAACACATTTTATTATCGGTTTTAGATGGGGCAAAATGAAACAAAAAAGGATTTTTAGTTTTAGTAAAAAAATATTTAATAAAAAATAATTATTATTTTAAGTAATTATTAAGAATTTAGAAAGTCATTTTTATTTATTATACAAGTGAATTGTTAAAGTTGAGAACTATTCACCCTCAAGATTTTTATTATTTTATTCTCAAACTTTTTTTTTTTTTGCTTTCTTTAATCTAATTGTATTTTTTTTCGCTGTGTATGTAATCTTTAAATATTGAAGTGGATACATTATTTTCTATATAAATGAAAAATGAAGAATTTGAGAGTTATCGTTGTATTATATATATTAAAAAAAATTAATTTTATTCTATGCTACTTAATTTATCATATAGGTTGGGGAGAATGAGAAAATGGGATATTATATAAATTAATCACATGCAAGGCCGTAGTAAGATTCTAATTGAAATAAGAAAGAAGAATTGAATTTGTAAATTCCATTTCCCTATATGGTATAAGGGTCTCTCTTCTCATTACCAATTGGTTTTGAGATGAATGCCCACAATGAGAGGAGAGGCCCTTATATTTATAAAGGGTGTGAAGTTCCCTTCATCTTTCCGATGTAGGATTTTCAACATGCCCCCTCAAGATGGTGCCTCTTTTAGGCTCACCATTCGTGGGTCGAATCCTATTTTCAAACCGAATATCCGTTTGGGCTCTGATACTATATTAATAATGTGGGCATCAATCTCAAAACCAATTGGTAATGAGAGGAGGGACTCTTATATTTATAAACCTTGTGAGTTCAAAATTAAAATAAAGATTTTGATAGAACTTGAGCCATGTAAAATGGTTAGACTTAGTCTAAAAATCCAACTAAAAGTTATAACTTGAAAAATTACATTTATCAAATTATATAAAATAAAAATTATAAAACAAAAATTAATATTAAAATATACATTAATCTTCTACGAAATGATCATCGATTCTCAAAACCCAAACAATTAGTAAATTAAGAAAAAAATAAATGCCTTAACTATTGGGCTATGTTCTAGTTCAAATAGTAATTTTATTCAAAGATGGAACATCCCTTATATGTTTAATAGGATGGGTAAAATACAGCTCAGCAACCTACAAAATATATAAAAGAACAAAATTCATTATTATAGAAAATTGGGAAATTGAATGATTTACTTTAGTTTAATATAGTCAGCATTACTAACCATAACATTCTCGGGAGGAATTGACTTCATAACACGTAATGTCCTAATGACATCTTCGAAGTTGTGGATGGTTGGAATTTTATAAATCTCATTTGCTGCAGCTACTAGTTTGACCTATTAACACAAAAATTGGATAATAAATAAATAAATAAATATAAATGTTGTTTTGAATATGTGCTGATTCAAAAACACTTACTGCGACAAAATGGACATTGTTTTGAAGCCTATCATCAGCTTGTTCTTTTTCATTCATTTCAACATATTCCACTGTTGCTTTTATTGCTAAAGATTCATAGTACTTATCCCACTTACTCGAAAAACCACTCCTGGTCCAAAACTGAATAATCAAATCAAATACAAAATTAACATATGCATAACAATGGAAATTTTGTGTATTATAAATTTAAGTTTAATTACTTACATATGTCTCAGCAGAGAAATATTGGCCTGGAACTTCAAGTAAATATATGGCAGTGGCTATGCAATGCAATGAATTTCACAAAATCAATAAGAAAAAATAATTATCATTAAAATTAAAAAGAAACAAAAAATTATTAGGGGACACCGGGCCACCACATCTCCACATTGGTATGATATTATCCACTTTGGACTAGCCTAGGTCGGTATGACTTTGCTTTTAGCCCACCCAAAAGGCCCCATAACAATGGAGACGTGCCTCATGATCATTCACTTCCCTAACCAATATGAGAATTTGTTCGCACTCTAACAGAAATTTAAATGAATATACCTGACAATAGGTGGTTTTGATCTTGATGACGAGTAATATTACTCAAATCTAGATGTATTTTATCAGCAAATGAGCTTTTACAAACAAGCTGCAGCCAAACCAAACCAGTCAGGACATGATATTTAACTAATTAATTCAAGAAACTGAAATTTCAATTAGAAAAACAAAAAAAAAACAATTACCTCAAAGGTAAAAACAGATTCGTGTCTATAAGAGGCGAAGAATTGATATGAACCATAAATCAGACATAAAAAAATGAAACACAAACAAGAGCAAACGGCGCCAATAGCCTCACAGTCTGGTTGTTTTTCACTGTTTGAAAAGGGATCACTCTGTTTTTTTTTACCATCCCTCTGTTTTCTTTTACCATTATAAGTTTTCTGAATCGATCCAACCTTATTATCTTTCAGAAGCGGAGTCTTCTCTGAGACAGGAATTGGATGAATATCGATTATTTCTGATTCCTTCATTTTTTTTATTCCAAACAAAACCAACAAAACAATGATGTTCAAGTAAAGGAAGCTGTGAGATATTTGTTTTAAAAGTATCCATCCCATTGATTCTATATATATATATATATTTATCTTTTGAATTCAAATAATAAACTTAATATCTTAATCAAAACGGATTTGTCTAATCTGCAAGTCTCCACGATCTGTGGTAATTCTTTTTTTTTTTTTTTATTCCATCATCTCTATAAAGGGATGAGATTTTATCCTGATTTCCTCCCTTTTATCTGACTTATTTACATTATATATATATCTATATCATAGTTCAATAAAATTATTCAATCTACTATTTAGATAAAAATAGTTATTCAATTAATTAATTGAATTAATAAAAGACAAAACAACCAACAAATAATAATTCAATGAAATTATTGAACTGTTAAATTGCAAAACAAAAATATGAAAATTTATGCAATGGTACCTGAAAATTACTCGTAGGTTTGTTGGGAGGCCTATATCTCTCTCATCTGAATTTCAAAGGACGGTAAGGCTATAGTTGTTAGATTATTAATTTATTATGCAACTTGAATTTGTTGATTGATTTCTGTGATTCCGCCATTGAGGTTGATCAAATACAACTGCATCATATAGATAGAGGGGTAGAGCATCGAAGAGCTATGTTCTGTTGATTCCGAAGTCGATCATTTATCACTAATACATGAAGTTAACGAGGATGAGAACATGCAATTATGTGATACCAATATAGGAATCAACCATTCTGACATAAGTCATAATTCTTCCGGGGGGACCTATGATTGGGTTGAGCCCTGCAGATATCAAACT
Source organism: Gynostemma pentaphyllum (assembly GCA_028015215.1). Taxonomy (NCBI): domain Eukaryota; kingdom Viridiplantae; phylum Streptophyta; class Magnoliopsida; order Cucurbitales; family Cucurbitaceae; genus Gynostemma; species Gynostemma pentaphyllum. The sequence continues at coordinate 18,454,085 of CM051355.1, forward strand.
TGATGAAGCAGAGCTGCATGATGCACCTAAGGAAGTTGATGACTTGCATATATCTGATACCATGGATGAAGTCACAGATACCCAGATTTATAATGCAATAGAGGTAGTTGAAACACAGATTTGCCATGAAATGAAACAAACTGTTGATCTGCAGCATTTCCCTACATCTTACGAGTATGAAGTAACTGACAAATTTAATATGCCAAAGTTTGCAGATGTACCTAACAAGGTTGACAATTCAGAGCTTTGCCATCGTTCTATTAAGAGCTCTCCACAGACTGGTGAATTTGTTGCCGACATTGTTTCAGATACATCTTTTATAACTCAATGAGGATATTATTGTGCAGAATGGATAAGCCAGAGGTATAATCATTTTGACATGCTATGGTTTACTCAAAACTGCAGTTTCTCTGTACTTTTTGCCTTTGTAACTAATTGTATTGTACCCATCTTCTTCTTGGTTGTTGCTGATTGCAGTTAAATTTTATCTTCTTTTCTTTTTCAACAGATGAATGTGCAGCTCAAGGCTAATGCCAATGTCATATAGTTCAAGTTGGAGCATAGGCTTGCACAGAGAAAGCTGCCTGTTAGACGACATCCGGATGTAAAAAATTTCAATACCGCATATTGATGAGTTACAATAATCTGATTTCCCTGTTACTTTTCTTTATGTAGGAAATTTTTAGTTGACATATAGCCGTCTATTTTACTTTTTTTCAGTTAAGTCAGCGTAATTGAAAATCCATTGCGTTAGTCTTGTGACTTCAAGCTTTCGACTGCAACAGAGCGAACTAGACATTCTTGGCGCAAGTAGAGTGGACTGAAAGGAGACATTGAGTGCTACCACTGCTGGTGCGAAAGCTATTCTTAAGAGGCCCCAGGCTCCAATTCTGTGCATCTCCGAGTAACTGTATGTTAAATCTGCGTAAATTTTTTCCTGCTTATTTTGCTCTGTACTGTGTTTGGGTCAGTCTGAAGAGCTGCAATAAATAAACAGATGGTTCAGTTCAAGATTTGTCAATCTCTGCCCACCTTTTCTGTTCATTCCAGGAGTTTGATTCCCTTTGTTGGATCCTATTAGCTTCAAAATATATCATCATGATTTTACATACATACATATAAATATGGATTCGTTGCAATCTATTTGATCCTAACATGTTTTTCGCTACTCTCTACTTCGAGACAATAAGACCAAAGGACTCTGATTTATTTATCGGTCAGTTTGCAATAACTTTTTTTTTTTGAAGAAAAGTTCGCAACTTCGATTCTGGTACAATTTGTTGAGACAGATCCTCATGCTCATTTCTCCATTCTCTTCTGGGCTTTCCCTTTTAATCTTTGTAATAATTTGTGTTCTATACCAAGTAAAATAGGAGAAATAATTGAAACCCATCTGCTCCAAAAATGAGGAGAGACAATGCTGTCTTGAGTTTTCTTTAGGAGTATTAAGTTAGAGAAAATATTTGCCTACTCGCAGGTAAGTAAGAGCTCATCTTAACTTTTATTTAGTGTCAAATTTTTATTGGACGTAATATAGTTGTAGGACTCGTATATCTACTATACATTTGTATGTTTGATCCAATAGAAATAGAACACGTAGTATAAAATATTTAGGTCATTAGTTTAAATAATAAAAAATGATAAATAAACTTTTTAATTGTTTATGCTTTTATCCTGTCTTGAACTTTACAATTCATTAGTTTAACTTATTTTTACTAAGCTGTATGAAATTGATAATTGAACACACAACTTTTTCTGTTTTTATTATTATTATTATTATTATTATAAATGTAACCATGATTTTCAGTGACGGACAAGGGTTTTTTTTTTTTTTTTGGCAAAGAAATGTTGAAGTAGAAGTGGAGAAGAGACAGAACTTTAAGGGGGTAAAGTTCCAATGTGTTGGATGATGCTAATTTACTCACACGCCCATTCTACGGTGAATTATAATAATCCCAATTGGAAGAATCAGAATGGCCTCAATAAACGGCTCTGATAGACAAAATTATAAATTATAAATTATAAATTAAAGAATGAAAACGAGGCATCTTGTTTTATTGTGTTTTTGCTGATTTTTTCATGCTGTTTCTTGGAACCACGATAAAATTAATTACCCATATTTTGATAGCTTAAAATAATTTATCATACTTGTATAATAAGGTAGATTCAATTTTAAAAAACGATTGGTAAACACATGCAAAATATTTGAGTTTTAATGAAATTATTTTGAGAAACACTACGAACTCACTATCTATCATTATAAATATCGTTATATTTTTTTTAATGTTAGTCAAGTCGAGCATAACATTACACTTTTTATTACCATTCAATTTTTTGAAAAAAAAAATAAAGTTTAAACTGAAGATATTCTTAAAATAATTGATTGTTTTGAAGATAAAAAATGGAACCAAATTGAGAATAGACCTATATGGTGCTCCTCGTGAGATTGATAGTTTTAGTTTTCCTCTTCTTAATATAATATATTGAAAATATAATGATTTTTATTTGACAAATTTGCTAAGAAAAAAAATACAAGAGGGCCCCGCTTATACATTATATATTTATTGAGTTGAGACAAATTCTGCAAATGCACGAGATTATTGACCCCCCTTGGATTTGTCAATCTCTTGTATTGGATTTTTTAATCACCCAATCAATTATTAGATTATCTGATAAACTTATATCACTTTTGTCTAATTGTCTGCGTATGCATTTAAATCTCAATCAAATAAATATTAGTAAGGCAAATTGAACCTAACTTAAATAGTTAAACATAAGTACTCTACTCCCTTCACATTAGATTGAATATTTGAGTATACCATTCTCAAATTTTATATAATATCGCGGGAAAACTAATACATGACCTATGCAAATTAATAACAAATTAAATGAGAAAACAAAAGGATTTTGTGTCTGAAAAGCTGAAACATATGCTCTTGCCACCACCCACACCACACATCTCTCTCTCTCTCAACATTACTTTCAATCTTCAAAGACCCTACCTTGATTTCAAATTCCAAACTCAAAAATTTCACAAAAAAAAACACTTAATTATCACTTACCCCACCAATCACTTCTTCTTCCACTTCCCCCTCTCTCTTTCTTTCATAAAAAACACAGACACAACACAAACATAGAGTCATATATATGAAAATGAAATCCCATTTCCATAACCAACCAAACAACCATTTCTCCACTTTCCACAGTCACCAATTCCCACACTTCACAAAATGTACTGTTCATTCCCATTCCCACTCTCCATTCCCATTCCCATCCCTCTCTTTCTTCTTCTTCTTTTTCCACTTCATTCTGTTTCCCACAATCCCAAGATTCCACCTTTCAATTCCATTCTCCCTTCTGAAGCTGAAACTCTTTTCAAGATCATGGATTCCATGTCCTCTGATCAAAACTGGAGGCTTTCTCATCCTAATCCTTGTCAAGTTGGCTCTTCATGGCCTGGTTTAGAATGCAAACCGGGTGGTGATGATGATCTGCTTCATGTTTCTAGGCTTGATTTTGGTACTTCACCAAATCCCACTTGCAAAACCAATGCTAAATTCCCTTCTTTGATCTTTGATCTTCCTCATCTTCAATCTGTTTTCTTCTTCAATTGCTTCACTCACTCCAAGACTTCTCTCATTGTTTCTCCTAATTCTTCTCTTCAGCAACTCAGTCTCCGATCGAACCCGGCATTGATCGGTCCAATCCCACCGCAGATTTCGTCCCTCAAGTCGTTGAAAATCCTCACATTGTCTCAGAACCACCTGGATGGGGTGATTCCTTTGGAGATTTTCAAGTTGGGTTCTTTAGTTCACCTTGATTTGAGCTATAATATGCTCTCAGGAACTATACCGATCCAGTTGGGAAACCTCGAAAACCTCGTGGGGCTTGATTTGAGCTATAATTTGCTCACTGGTTCAATCCCAAGCACAATTGGCCAATTGGGTCTTCTTCAAAAGCTTGATTTGAGCTCCAATTCACTTACTGGTAGAATTCCTGATGGCATTGAGAAGCTGACTTCATTGGTTTTTTTGGCCTTAAGCAGCAACAAAATTGGTGGGCATTTCCCAAAAGGCTTGGAGAAGTTGCAGAGCTTGCAATATTTCATTATGGATGACAATCCAATGGATATACCTCTGCCATTAGAGTTCGGTAAGTTATCGAAACTTCAAGAACTAAGGCTTGCTGATTCTGGCTATTCTGGCATTATTCCACCAAGTTTTTCAGAGCTGAAAAATTTGAGCACTTTATCATTGCAAAACAACCATTTAAGTGGAGAAATCCCGGTCGAATTCAGTGATCTTTCCCACATTTATCACTTGAATCTCAGTAGGAATCTATTGACTGGAATTGTGCCTTTCAATTCAAGCTTCTTGAAGAGGTTGGGTAAAAACTTAGATCTAAGTGGAAATTCAGGTCTATGCTTGAACCCTTCTGAAGCAAGTGGTGAGAAATTTGGAGTAAATGTTTGTGGGATTGATAAAGGTGGTTCTTTCATCCAACCATTGAAGAAGTCTTCAGCTAAATCAAGATTCTCTTATTCATTTCCTCTGTTTGCTTTTGTACTCTTTTTTCATGTTGTATCATATGTCCATGTTGTTTCAGTATGATGATCTTATTCTTGCTTAATTTGATTCAATCTTTTTTCTTGTATATTTTGTGCGGGATTATACTGATTTGCACAAATACCTCGACAATTCCCGCTCGTTGATTTATGATTTACATTGTGGTTTCACAACAAAAGGCAGACTTGTTTGTTGTTTTCTCTTGGTCTTAAGGGATGGGATTCTAGCTTGTACTCAGTTTTAGCAGAAGTTAAGGTTACTTCTTGCTGCAAGAGGAGAGGGAAAAAAATCTCCATTTTGATGGTACAAATAATAATAATAGTATTGATAGACATTAGAGATGAGAATTTTTCATATATATATATTAAATCCAAATGATAGCTAGATTCTATAGAAAACTCTACTTTCAAATGACTATGAATTATATTGATGAGAAAGTTACAAAATCCATTTGTTTCAACACTAATCTCCTGCCAACACTATCATAGCTCAACTAGTTAGGTACCTACTCGTTTCTCTTGACGTCGAAGGTTTGAGGTTTCTCTCCCAAATTGATGAATATCTATTAAAAAAAAAACATTAATCTCCTTGTTAATGGAAGTCGTTTTGTGTATTAGTCTTAAAACCCACAAGTTTATTCCTTAATTAAAAAATGAATGGTTTAAAAAAAATAGAAGATCATAGCTAAAAACAAGAATCATGTGGTTAATCAAAGGCTAGTATTACTGTTAAACGACATGTCACGCTCATAGGCATATTCAATTCGTGATGTGCCACACCACAAGACATAGCCTTGCCTTGCCTTGCCTGGCCTGACGTTTCATTTGAACCCCGTGTTGTTCATTAATATCCCAATACCATGTTTCTTTCATTAATTCTTTTTCTCATTGGATTCTAAGTTTTAGATTTCAATCTAACATGAAATGATTTATGGCAGAAAATGGACTATGTTTTTTTTGCCTTAAAAAGAATACTGTCTATTTTTAGCATTACTTCTTGTGGAAATAATGTCTTTACTGAAAGAAATGGTATTTTTCAAGTCTCCTTTCAAAGATTCACTTTGTAACTACAAAAATTACTCACATTAGCTCAATGGCAAGTCATTGATTCCCTTCCCTTGAGATTATAGCTTCGTATTCACACACCATGATCTAAAGTCGCGGTACCCGTTAATAATTCGAAGAGTACTGAGATAGATACAATTATTTGACTCGATTTGACGATCACGATCAATACCGTTCGAGTCAAACCCAATTCAAGTAAAGCCGAATCAAATCGAATCACTTGTTTTTAGGTTTTGTTTTTGGGCTCTTACACATATAGCTGAAAAAAGTCTAATATTTGCAAACATAGCAACAACAAAAAAAACTTAAATTTGCGCCTAAAATATTACAAAATTTTCATTCGTGTAAGTAATTACTGATTTCCGTCTGTGCATAGGTAATTACTGATTTTATTGATTCACTATACCAAATGATATTTTGTGCATGCTGATAAGTTATCACTGATTTTTTTGATTTACTTGAATGAGGATTTTAAAAAAACTGTTATATTTGCAAATACTTTTTAAAATTACTAGATTTATAAATATTGAAGAAAATTTTGTTAGCCAATGGAATTTTTTTTTTCCATGATTGGTTCTTATGTCAATACCTACTGAGATAGATACGACTCGTGGATAATTTGAACCTTACCCTGATATATTGGTTTGAATATAAAAATCTAAAAGAAAACACAAGCTTGAATTTACATTAGAAAGAAAGGGTAAAGAAGAGTAGGAAGAGACTTTTAAAATTGAAAAAAGCAAAGAAGTGGGGCTTGGTTTAAGGACAAAGGAACTGTAGAGGTTGATGAAACAAGACCAAATCAGAAGGGACTGACCCCCCAAAAGGACACTTGAATATTGTAAGAGCTGGAAAAGCACTCACACTCACCTACCCTGAGAAATTTTTTGCTTTCACATTTTTAAACAGTGTTATTTCGTACATATTCGACTACTCTTTACTGTGTCTTTACTGTGTTTTTTTTTTTTACTTCAAATTTTTTACCTCTTTACATAAAGTATTATAAATTTGCAGAATTTTAATTTATAATTTTATGCTATGTGATGTGACAAAAAATCATAGATTCGAAAATTAATACTGGAACTTTTCATTTCCTTTTGATATTTTTGTCAAAAGAATGAAAGGAATAATCTACACGACATCAATTATACATACAAAAAAAAAATTGATAAATTATTATAAGGGGTGTTTGGTTGGTTAAATATTTAGAATTTGTCTCAAATAGCAAAAATTTGCATACTTATTAATGAGTATTTTTTTTTAAGTTTTGATATTTCAATAATTAATATGTAAAAATATGTTATTACAATAATTGCCCCTTGTATATTTGTGTAATGTAAAGTTGTGAAAATTATATGAGTATATTTTAAAGGGGTAAAAATCCATGAGTTAGTCAAACTCCTCCTCGAAGTAAATTGAGCCTTAGAAAACGTTTGGTATGCGAGAAGGAGAATGTATAGTCTAGTATTTAGAATGAGTTGATTGAGAATGTTATACACGTATTTAAATTATTTAGGAATGAGAATTAATAGTGAAAATAGTTTCAGTGTGTAAATGAGATACCAAAGAAAAATGATGTCATTTTTAATAAAATGTCGATCTCAAATTCCCATAACTCATGCAAATCAACAAAACAATCATGTTGGTACACAAGAATGAGAAATATGTGTAGTGAGATTATGATGTCTTAGAACGAGTTGAAGGCTAATGAGATAGATGGAAATATATATATAAAAGTTTATAAGAATGAGAATCAATAATGAAATAGTGTTAGCGGACGTATGGTAATAAGATATCAATTGTCATTAATAAATAAGAAAGTTGAATTATTATCAATAGTGAAAGAGGTACAAACCATACATTAAAGAGTTGTTCTGTGTGCATGATTGGAAATCACATTTTGAGAATAAGCCTACCCTATAATAATTAATAAATTTTCCTCAACTCTAATTATTAATTTAAAATTAAACAAATTGTTTTTAAAATTCGATATGAAGAGTAAAATATTATTAATAAATTTAATTAATTTTATATCATTATTTAATTTATAAAAAAAATATAACATATTAATTAAAAAATAGATTTAATTGGTACTCTTCAAAGAGTGAAAAGTACAAGCTTGAGAAAAAAGCATTTCATGTTTTTTTTTCTGCACTTCTTTTTTTGTTGAACAACAGAACTTAACTAAAAGACATATCAAACACCTTTTTATTAATCTCATTAACTTTTTTTGCTTTTTTTTTCATATCCATAAAGCTAGAACATGATTACTTTACATCTCCTTCATTATAATAGAAACCCATCTGAAAAAAATCAGACCAAAAAATTTCTACCTATTTTGAAGATCAGAACAAACCTAGTAAAACCAAGCCTCATCAAAAGCCATTCCCCCCACTCAAAATCCATAAAGGGGAAAGCAAAAAATAAATGCAATTTATTCCATCAATCGATAGAGTTGTTTGACTCGTTGGTTTAGACGGGCTTGTTAAGTTTAGGTTTGTTAAGCCTGTGTTTGTGATGTGCAATGAATTTGTTTAGTCAGTGTAAAATACGTTGAAATTATCGGAGGGAAATTGAGTTTGTTAAGAATAATGAATTAAGATAACCCAGGTATTTATGATTGTAAAACCAGAAAACAAACACGGTATAAGCTTGTGAAGTCCAAACCCGCAAACTAAACACTGCCTAACTTCCTCTATATATATTTATCGATTTATTTATCAATATCATTCCATCTTCACTGGAAAAAGGCATCTCTTTAAACTGTCACCGAATCAATATTTTGGCAAATGAAAGCTTCAATTGTTGAATGAAAACTTAGCCAAAGTCCAAAAAGCTGCTTTATTTCTTAGCATCAATTCAGCTAAGAGTTTCAGGAATCAGAGAGAGAGAAAATGAGGGGAAAGTTAAGAGAGTGAAAGGTTAAAAGAAACTCCATTTTTCACTTGAAGAGGGAGAGAGGGCAAAGTTAGAAATAGGACAGGGACAGACAAAAATAAAGCCATTTCTTTCTCACTTTGTTATTTAACAATAGACTTGAGACTTGGAAAAAATAAATAAATAAATAAAGATTGCCAGAAGCCCCACGAGGGGAAGCAGTGCCTTGCTTGTTCTGTTTTAAAGGACAAATTTTCTCATTTAATGTTTTTCTCTGACCTTTCCTATTTTATTGTTGTTTTTCTTCCTCCTGTATTTTAGGGGAGTTTGAATTGTGGGTCCGAGAAATTTAAGTTTGTATTATCTCTATTTGACATATTAGATTATGTACTATAACCATTTATATGTGTGAAGAAAAGTTAGAAAAATTATTGTATTAAAATATAGAATGATATGCTGTTATAATTTATTTATACTTTAAAAACCTATTAAACAAACTTGCAAAATGCAAAGTAGAGAGCACCAAAATTATATATTATGTTTGATTCCCTTGGAGTTAAATTCACACTTACAAAAAAAGGCTCGAAATTGTATCTATTTTCCTTATTGAATAATTGGCCAAGATTTATTTGATCAAAAGATGCAATTTCCTTCTCTCTTTTCCATTGATTCGAAAATCTTGTAATGTTGCTTATATTCTTCTTATGAAAAATATCAAAATTAATCTTTCATTCACCCTCTTCATTTTATATTTTAATACGAAATATGAGATGGAATGGTATTAAAAAAATGGGATGAAAATTCACATTTTGTATGTACCACCCATTGCAGAGATATATTGGAAAGGATGTATGATTTTTATTTAGGATAATTGTAAATTGTGTTTTTGTGGTTAGTATGATAAAATCAAAGTAATACCAGAATAAAAAGAATAGAGAGAAGAAGAGAAGAGGGGAAGAAGAGGAAACGGTATGAGGCCAAAAGACTACATTGTGAATTTCTTTCTTGTCAATCTCAATAGCTTTTACATTGTTTATATAGAATACCTAACCCTAGATAAGTAAAGAAAAGATAAAATAAATAGGAAAAGATAAACCTAAAGGGAAAAGATAATTATCATAATGAATATGATAATTATCAAAGGAAATAAGATAAATAAGGAAAATATATCAAAATAGAATCAACTAATTTTGGCAGCTTTTCTGCCAAACCGTCCCCGCGGCCACAAACCCTCGTTTCCACGGCATCGTTCCTCATCAAATCTCTATATAGTAAATTAGTAAATAGCATTTTTATAGTTTATAAATGGTTTTAAACACATGTATGGTTTGTAAATTTACATACCGACAACCCTATATAAGTTAGTTTAAATAAAGTTTAGACACGTATTTATTCTACGTTTGTCACGTATTCTAAGTTCTTAAAAGTTATCATAAACATTTTACAAATGAATGCAATATATAAATTTTACACCTTTTTTACCTAATTTTTTTACCATCTGTTAATAATAACTAATTCTACAAATGGTAACAATGTCGTGTTGATGCTCATTTCATATATTTAATAATTTATTATTGTTCTCTATTGGCATTAATGACATATTTATGCACTCGTTTAAACACAGTTTAAGTGGTTAGCTACTAATAATTCCTCTTATGTGGTTTTAAGTTGGAGTTTAATTTCCTTCTATAATAGTAATAATAAGACATCAATAATTTGATAGTTATTTAGGGGTTGGTGTATGGGAATGAGAATTTGATGTCCGAGAATGCAATACCTGGGAATGTAAAGTCTGTGTTTGGTGAGTAGGAATGAGAATAGAAAAGTAGTTTAGTTTTTTTATTTAATAAGTTTATTATATTTTTTAAAAATAAAATAATGATGTAAAAATAAATTAAAATTTACAATAATATTTTACTTAGAAAATCACTTCATTATAAATTTTAAAATAATTTTTTAATTAAAAAATAAATAATTAAAATTAAAATTAAAATAAATTAAATTTAATATTTAATATTTGGTTTAGGGTGCCAATGCAAATAATAACCGTGAGATTGAGAAATTTGGGAATGTGATTTCCATACCTCAACCAAACACCCCTAAAACTCATATATTTTTGTCACATCAATAAGTTAATTATAACTCAATCAACAAATAATAAAAAAATGTGTATTTCATGAATAGAGATAGTAAACAGTGATTAAAAAAAATGTGGATTTCTTAAAATTAGGGGTTAAATTATAAAATATAGAGACTAAATAGACGATAAATACAAACTAGATAAAAGCTCATAATTGTTTTTAAAGACGGGTCAAAATGAATGGTGATTATATAGACTATGGGCCATATGGGCCCAATAAGGCGCATCTGGGCTGACATTTGCTACTCGTGTGTGGGCCGTAAAACAATAAAACGACTGGATATATTGGTAGATAGCCCACCAATTGAAGAAATAAGACTTTGGGGCCATTAAAATAAGAAAAGAAAATAGCCCTTTCTTAACCAAATGAAAGATGAAAATGACGAAAAAGGGGCGTGCATAAGATGTGATGTGGCACCAGAAAAACGAAATTAAAAAAAAAAAGAGGGCCGCGAATTACGGGGAGAAGATTTGGGATATTTTGAAATCTCTAAATTAAGCAGATTTGCAAAATCGAAACCATAATTCTGAAAGAAGAAAAAAAAGACGAAACGGCTATTGAAAGTTGAAGAACGAAAAGCTTGGAGAAGATTAAGAAAAGGGAGAGATTTCGAAGATGAAGGTATGAATCTTTTTTGAAAAATATCAAAAACATAAAACAAAACGAACATGCAAACCCTTCAATTGTAAAAACATTTGAGATTCAATGTTGGAGAGGAAGAAACAGGTCAAAAAATAGAAGATGGAGATGGACATCTTAAAAATCCAATTGAAGAAGACAAAACAGATAATGATAGAGACGTTCTAGAAAACAAGATAGATAAAAATGAGGTAAAATTAGATTGAGAAAAAAAATAGTAAATGAAGAATGATGCTGATTTGTGTTAATGTAGAGTATATAGAATATTTTAATGCTGTGATGTTAAACATTTTAATGTACAGTACAGAAAATAATGTGAGAATGCATGATCCATAAGAATCTATTGTACAGGAATATAAAGAATAAAAATAGCATTGTTAAGTATGTATATTAACCACAATATATAAAATATAAAATATTAGTATATGAAGAATGATGTTGATTTGTGTTAATGTACAGTATATAGAACATTTTAATGCTGCGATGTTAAATATTTTAATGTACAGTATAAAAAATAATGTGAGAATGCATGATTCATAAGAATTTATTGTACAGTATAGTAAATAAAAAAATAAAAATAGCATTGTTAAGTATGTATAGTAACCATAATATATAAAAAAAAAATTAGTAAATGAAGAATGATGCTGATTTGTGTTAATGTACGGTATATAGAACATTTTAATGTTGTGATGTTAAACATTTAATGTATAGTACAAAAAATAATGTGAGAATGCATGATATATAAGAATCTATTGTACAGTACATTATATAAAAATAGCATTGTTAATAAAAAGTGAAAGATATAAAAAATGGAGGTAAGAAACAAAAGAATGAAACCCTAAAAACAAATGACAAATTAAAAAACGAAAAAAAAACATAAATAAATGACAAAATAAAAAAAGATATAGAAAAAAGAAAATTAAAACCCAAAAAATCAGGACTTTTTAAAGATGATACCTAAAAAACGTAAAATGAATTTTTTTTTTTTAAAGAAAACATTAAGATAATTGCTACTAATTAGGACAAGTTGAAACAGAAATAGATATAGAGAGATATTCGAGGAAAAAAAAGGAAAAATAATTAAATAAGGGCAAATCTTGTTTTAAAAAGGAGTGAATCAAGGAAAAGTAAAAAAAAAAAAATCTAAATAAGATAACATAATGAATTATTTAAGTCAAAATAATAAATATTAAAAAGAGGGTAAATTAGGTATATTAAAAAATGTCATATCAGAAATGGGCTAAAAAGCTTTAAAAAAATTGATGGGCTAGAAAAATTTAGTATTTTACCAAAATAGACTATATACTGGATTATCCCAATTATAAGATGGCTGGTGCCTACCAAGTCTACTACCGTATTATTGTTAAAAGTTTAAATTATAATTAATCGAATGAATTTTTTTTTCATCGATATTACATTTGGAGGGGAAACGAAAGACTCAAGCTTTCATATCTTATTATAAGAAAGTAAATATTTAACCATTTGAACTATGCTCTGATTGACATTAATGAATATAATTGACTTGAATAGTAATTAAAATGAAAAAAAAAATGTTCAAGTTAATAATGTGTAAAAAAATGATTTATGTCACTTTTCCATTAAATCCTATCCTATCTCATGAGAATATGCGATCTGATTGTAATTTGTTAAAATTTATAGGTCTAAAATATAACTTTTGAATTTTGAATGACAAAGTTAGAAATAAAGAGAGAAAATAAAATAAAATGAAAGCTACACTTAAATATTTAGAGAATTGTAAGGGATATAGTGGAAAAGAGAAAACGATACTAATAATTTCATGGTTGTCATTACAATTACCAATTATTATAGCTAATTATTGAATAATTGGGGAAAACATATGTTACTATTTTTTGTATAACTATCATTTATATTCAATATCCACATAATCAACTTTTTAAAATAGAAAGAGACTCATTTGAAGATAATAAATAAAATAAAAGGATTTGACTATACCCAAAGTGATGTGACCATTAAGATGTGAATAGATTTAATTATATATTGATACATAGTAAAGTATTTTTTATAAATAATTTAGTGATATAATTAAATATAAATGATAATCTCGTTTTACATAATCTACAAGGCTAATTCAATACAGAGAATATAAACATCTTACCTTTAAAATAAATAAATGAATCAATGATAGAAATATTTTGTTTAAAATGATAGTTTTTTCTTTTTGAAAGAATAAAAATGATAGTTAGACATTGATAAAATATTGGAAATTTGAAATAAGAAAGGAGAAATATATTTATAAATTAAATTCCATAGGGTATGTAGCAAAAAAATGGTTATGTATAATGAAGGGCATTGCATAAGCATTTCCCCCAGAAAACAAGCTTTCTTCCATCGCAGCCATGAATTCCAAACTCCGAGCTCTATATTCCGCTTTTCATAATCGCAGCTTCTTGAATCCCCAATTACTTAATGCAAATCGAGTTTCAAGAACTCTATTCCATTTCAAGAACTTCTCCGATACATCGTCTCCGATTCCGACTCTCTCTTCGCCACCACCTCAGACTACGATTCAATCTGAAAAAATTACCGGCAACGCTTCTTCTTCTTCCTCGTCTGTGAATCAGCTCGAGATCGCCAAATTCTCCGCCATTGCCGATACCTGGTAATATTTAATTTCCCTATTTGTTCATTCGGTTTACTTCTGCTGATCTTAGAGGAAATTAAGGTCGTTAATTTTATAATAAATAAAACTCTAGGAAGATTATGATAATTCAATAGTTGAAGCCTTTTTGTTGTTGTTTGATTTCAGTCATAAAAAGTCTTTTTTTTTTTAAAAAAAAAAACAGTCATTTAATTTTTTTGAATGGTAATGAGAAGTATCTCATCTGCTGAAGAATATCGTGAATTGTCGCTCTATTATCAGTTATCTCTTGCTATCAGTTGTGTTTGAAGATTATGGTTTAAATGACTAGAAAGAAAATAAGGAGGATGCATTTTTTAGGTTGGTGCCCCTTGAATACAGTCATGCGATAATGATTTGATGACTCAAGCAGTCGTAAATTTCTAATTCCGAAGACGTGGTCGTTTTCAGGTGGGACTCTGAAGGGCCATTTAAGCCATTACATGTGATGAATCCTACAAGGCTCTCCTTCATCAGATCCACTCTTTGCCGGCATTTTAAGTATTTCCCCAGTTCCTTTTTTTTATCCCTCAATTTTATGTTAAGGATGATATTTTGGTTTCGCCTTCTGCAACTATAATTTTATTACAGTTCCTTTTAAATGGTAAATTAGTAATGACCAGGTAGGATAATTGATATTTTTTCAAGTATTTTAGGCAAATGTAAGTGTCATTCCCATGAATATACTTAATCAGGGCTGACTCTAGATTGCATTCTTTAATTGGTTCACCCATGCTTATCTAATTAGGAAACCTCCTCATTTATTTTCAGGGGGAACTCACCATTATTCTAACTTGCATAATAGTTGGTACTTTTCATTGGGAGAGCAGTGTCATTCTTCGTATGCCATATGGCTGACCGCGTTCTTTTTATGGGGGTCTGTCATCTATAGGATTTTACTCGATTTTATATTCAATGCATTAATTGTTTCTAAAATGAAATATTTTTCTTATGATGTTAAGAATTCTGTGCACTGATAGTATTTGAAATTGGATCGCTATGTAGTGGCATGAACCAGATGTCCTCTCTTGAATCCTTAGACTTTAATCATTTGTTTAAAATATTATCTAGCTATAGTTCAAGACCTGGGATGTTCAATTTTGTTTGACATCTAGAAGATTTTTGGTTTCTGTTCCGAGATTGTCAGGCTTACAATTCAGTGAAATAGCAGTGAAACAAATTTTGTTAACCTTATCTTATTCCAGGATTTCTGAATCTTTGATTTGTTAAATATATTGCAGACGGGATCCATATTCAGTTACGCCTTTTGAAGGACTAAATATTGTTGACGTTGGTTGCGGTGGTGGAATTCTCTCTGAGGTACACACTTTATCTATCTCTTGCTGCATTCTATCAGGGAGGAAGATTCGGTTGCCAGTTGCTATTTGCCTGCCTCTTTTTCCTTTAAAAAAGAATAAAAATAAATAAGAAACTGCTTCTTCTTCTTGAAATAACAACTATTTATCTAGTTCCCAAGTTTGAGACTGTCCAAATTCATATCCCACCATTCTCGTCTTTACTGTGAATTTGTGATTAAAGCTATAAGAATTGAAGCATTGATGCAAAATATATTTTAAAATGAACCAATTGTTATACATTCTAGATTAATTAGTAGGATTAATTTTGTCTGAAACAATAGTAGTCAAAGTACTAGCACAATTGCTTACAACTTAATCTATTAAACTTATAGTATAGCCAGGAATTTGTTAAGAAGTTATAGATCGTATCTGTTGACAAAGCTAATTTTTTAAGCCCTTCCCTATCTTTTCTTCTCGGTTGAGAAATGAGATGAAGTTAAAGTCCTACAATATAGCACAGGAGAGAATGATGCTGGCTTATCTTATAGACTCCATAAATGTCGAATAAGTAGCAGCAGACCTTTCTAATTTCATATTTAATTGGATTTATTTCATAGCAGAGATCAATTGTATATCTCAACGAAGGTCATCTCTAAAGTTCTTTCCCCTTTCCCCCCTTTCCCTTTTCAGTCAAGGTTTGAAATGACATTAAAGTCCCACCCACATTTGTTTGAGATTATAGGAGAGATAATAAATCTGTGTTATAGTATTCTCTTATCCTAAGAAGCTCCAGTCATGTAAAGCGCTGATAACTGAGTCAGTCCATTCATTAGAAAATGCTAGCAAAGCCAGTTCAATACTGAATTGTGCATTAATTTGTAGGCTTATATCTACATTCCTTACTTCCATTCTGCTGCCTTTGATTAAATTATTTTTCTTGGTTCTGCTGTACCCGTGAATGTATACTTTTGGAAGTGATCTTAGTCAGACATTCATTAGCATTTTTCTGTTGTTTTAGCCATTAGCTCGAATGGGAGCGACAGTGACAGGAATTGATGCTGTGGAGAAAAATATCAAGATTGCACGAGTTCATGCTGTATGGTTATTCTTGAAGTCAAACAATTTGTTTATTTGACGACATAGATCTATGCAGAATTTAACTTGGTGGTCTCCTCTCTGGACATACTTGTATATGCAGGACCTGGATCCTGTGACGTCAACAATTGAATATTGTTGTACCACAGCTGGTACATGCAAAAACTTGATTTTTCCTG
This sequence comes from Gynostemma pentaphyllum, assembly GCA_028015215.1. NCBI lineage: Eukaryota > Viridiplantae > Streptophyta > Magnoliopsida > Cucurbitales > Cucurbitaceae > Gynostemma > Gynostemma pentaphyllum. The sequence continues at coordinate 18,470,602 of CM051355.1, forward strand.
TCATGATCTCTTCATACGCTATCAAACATCTGTTGTTTTAAACCTGTCGCGTGCTCAAACTTCAAATGAATTTTCCATGTTCCACATCTGAAAAATCCAACAAAATTATATTTGACTCCATTTAAGATTGTTATAATACAGTAGGCTATCTGCCCATCTTTTGGTTGGCTACCTCCAACTTGCTTGTTTTGTGTGTTTGAAGTTGGCACTACATTCCTTCTAGAAACACCTTCCTCCCACTGAACTTGTTTATCCTCCTATGCTCTATTATCTGTTTCATTAGGCAGGCTTTTTTGTTTCTGACATGTGAAGTCCGAAACTTGTATACTCTTAAATATTGAATATTCATATGATACTTCTTTGTCACAGAAAATCTGGTAGAACAACAGAAGAAGTTCGATGCTGTTATTGCTTTAGAGGTTTGTTCTTCACTCAACTCATCATGCATATTGTATGTGGTTGGCTAAATTATCTAATAAGCTGGTGCAGAAAACTAACCATGAGATTATTTATAAAAGCTTTGGAAAAGTTTGGTTTCAAATGATTAATGCTATTGTAATCCCAGCAGCTCTATTACTTTGGAGATATAACTTTTATTCGTTGGCCTGATCATATCCTATGACTGAACTTGAACTGTATCGAGTTTGTTCTAAGCTGAGCATTTTAATAGGTAATTGAGCATGTGGCAGATCCTGCTGAATTTTGCCAGTCCTTGTCTGCATTGACAGTGCCCAATGGAGCTACAGTGATTTCTACAATCAACCGCACTATGAGGTCATATGCAACCGCTATTGTTGCAGCAGAATACATTCTTCAATGGGTATATTAAAATACTTCCTTCTTCAATGCAATTTCTCTTGAAGTCATGAAATGATATTTGTTTTTAATCTTGAATGCCATTTTTGTTATGTATGGAATAGAATAGGCTATTGAATTTGAATGTGAGTTTCTCAAGAGTAGTGGTTTTATACCAGTTTCTAACTATTATCTAATTGGATACATCAAATAGAAAAGTCTGAGATTCAGTTCCGGAGTCCTTAATAGTTTCTCATTCTTACAGCTTCCGAGAGGAACACATCAGTGGTCGAGCTTCCTTACTCCTGAAGAATTGGTTCTGATACTACAACGTGTTTCCATTTCGGTAAGTCAAATGTGTAAATATCCATTTTGTATGTCTATTAATTCCTCTAATCATCACTGTGTTTTCTTGTTATGAAAACCACTTTTTATGTTTAATTAATTGGTTTTGTTCAGGTGGAAGAGATGGCTGGATTTGTGTATAATCCCTTAACCGGCCAATGGTCTCTTTCAGATGATACCGGTGTAAATTTCATTGCCTTCGGTACCAAAAACACCCAGCAAACAGAGGTTTAATCTTGTATAATTAGTCTCACTTTTTCTGCCTCTAAATTAAATTTATTTATTTAACCATGAAGTCTGAATAATTTACTCACTCAGCTTCCCTCACACATCCTTAAATTTCTTCTTACTTGTGGGATAGAAGGCTTTTCAATCTCATAGACTTGAGCAGATTTACTTGGGTTTGTTTTTGAACTTGAGAAGACTCCATTTTCTTCTTCCTAGTTAAGTTATTCACCATTTTGAGCCCAAAAAGAAAGAATTGCAAATTGCATATCACTCTTAGGGTCTGTTTGAGATAACTTTTTGAAGTGTTTAAAAGTGTTTTTAATAAAGAGTGTTTTTTATAACCATTAAATAACACTTTTAAACATTATCCCAAATGGGCCTTTAGGGCGTTTGGATTGCATGTTTGAGTTTCTACGATGCATCATATTACTTATTTTTAATATGGGTTTAGTAAGAGCAATAATTTTTCAACTTTTTCTCATAAATATGAGTTTCTACTAGGTATAAATTCAGACATCAAACACGGGTTTTACACTACAGAAATCCAAACTCCCCTTAATTATCATTATTAATAAGATTAAATTTTCGGGATTGATGTTATTGTTGAGTAATGAATGGGAACAGAAATATATGATCTACTAGATTACCTTATCATCATCCTTGTTCATTGTTGAGCCCCCCAAGATGGCTGGTGGGCACCCATTTCTTCAGGCTTTCTGAGCATCCATGGGTTTCGGACAATACATAATCACGACCGTTGATTTGTAATTTGATCGAGTTTCCATCACTAAACGAGCCAATTGCCATCGTTCATGGATGAGAATAGATGTGACTGTAACACTGAATCCGATCCCATTGATCCAAAGTCTTGACAGGAAGAATGATTACGCAATTCAGTTAGCCTCTTGCTGCGTTTTTCTTATTGGAAAACGTTCCTCTACCTACGAATCGCTTTCACTTTGCCAAATGCTCCAAGGTTGAATTTAGATTTTTAAGAATTTTTTTAAAATCTAATTAAAAAAGTTATTGAAACAATTAAATGACAATTGTACAAGTTGGGGAAAACACAATGTTAAAAGTGATTTTGTGTTAAATTGACAGAATTTTGTGAAGTTGATTAATCATTATTTTCTAAAGAAAATTGAAAGATTTTTCATGTGAAATTTAAAACCATTTCAAATCTTGATGTTGTAAATTTCGAGCTAAAAGTAATGCAAGATCTTTGTTTGTTAGATATTGTCATTAATATAAAATATTAAAATTAAAAAAAAATCATAGTCAAATTCGTGTGTGGTTCTATGATTTTCTTATGACTCAAAACAAATCACCCGTAAAATTTGTCAGAAAAATTTCTAATCCAAACTGTTATAGATTGTAATTGACATACTCATTTATAAATTAAGGAGAATATTTGCCTTCTAATCTCCCTATATGTTTCCTTATTATATTAATATATTTTTTTATTAATTAGTTGGGATCTACTAATTTATTTTTAACCAACAGAAAAACAAACACATAGGAAGGTTAGGTAAATATTTTTAATAAATTAATTAGCACTAAATTGTATGTGAAGTTTAATTAGCTTATGAAAGTCAACAACCTACTTAAAAAAATTGTAATTTATCCTATAAATAAGGAGCCGAGTCTGAATCAAATTTGCTTACTTTTTCATGTTTGGATTTGGATACTGTTGTTTCTAAAAATGGAGAGGTTCCACGTAAGCAACGAACTTAGAAGATGGGATGAGTCGGAGGTTGTGCGTTGCACTGGAGGTGTTATGTAGGCGGTGTGCTGGATAGTTGACAAGCGTACCTGCACAGTAAAGGAATAGAGCACCGGTGTGGTGTCGGCCTAACACCCTCTGATGCTTAAGTCAAAGCTAGTGTGCCAGAGAGAATTCGAGTAGAATTGTAGTAGAAATTAGAGAAGAAGCTGATGACATCATCGTGCCACGTGTCGCGTCAGGATTGGGCCATGTGTTGCTTCCTAACGACGTGTTGCGTGTTAGTTATGCCACATGTCGTCTTCTGATTAGATACTTGAATAATCTAACTTCAAGTATGTAGGTCTGGTATAGACTGCGTAAGCACTTTCACCAAGTGCATCGACAATGTTATGTGGGCAAAGCTGCGTAGGCAAAGTTGTGTGGGTAATGTTGCTTGGGCAAAGTTGAGTGGGCAAAGCTGTGTGGGCAAAGTTGTGTGGGCAAAGCTACATGTACATTTTTGTCAAGTTGTAAAATTCCACGTGTAATCCAATTCCACCCAAAACAGATAGTGAGAAAAAGATTCAGTCAAAGAGTCTTTAAACTGCTGAAGAAACATATGTGTCATTCATTAGCTTTATAGTTATCCGATTGCTTAATCAAATTTCAATTCTTTAAAACGGAACCCGTTTTCCAATTGTTTTTCAAAGAAAGAGAATTTCCCGTTTATTGCTTTTGAATCCTTTCACAATTTCAGTAATTTAGAATCTGAATTCCTTTGATCAAAAAATGGACTTATCGTCGCTGACGTCATTGATCGTTGCCCTCGGTTGATTGGCCATACTTGCATCGCATCTCACTGCCGGAATCTTTGATTCGCCGGAGCTCGCTTCCTCTCTCGAACCTCATTTCGTCTCTTCTTGAACCTTAATCCTGCCACCTGAAATTCTGAAAGGTTCATTGATGGTTATTGATGAGAGAACTGGAAAAAGGTATCAGGTTCAGGTATCTGAAGAAGGTACAATTAAAGCTACTGACTTCAAGAAGGTACTCATTTTAATGGATTTGTTATGTAATTGTATATGTTAAATTGGTTTGTGTTTGTAATTTGTGTTTTAATTGTTGATTTTTGGATTGGAATTGTTATTATGTTTAATCTTAGATTACAGCTGGAGAATTTGATAAGGGGCTTAAATTGTATGATCCTGGCTATCTTAATAAGGCTCCGGTTCGGTCATCGATTTGTTATATTGATGGTGATGAAGGAATTCTTAGGTATAGAGGATATCCTATTGAGGAATTGGCTGAGAGTAGTACCTATATGGAAGTTGCATATCTCTCGTGTAAGTGTTTGAGGAGTTTTTGTATGGATTTTTTTCATAGTAAATGAGTTGTTTTTTTAATAGTTTTAGCTTTCATTGAAACAATTCTATTGATGATAAATTTGTTTAATTGAAAAAGTAAAAAAATTGTTTTGTCAAATCAGCTACAGTGACGGATGTGACAGCTGTAACACCATTATGTTTTTAAGGGTAAATTTGGTATAAAAAATCAAAAAGTGGCTAAAAAAATGTAATTATAAAAGATGTGGCTATTTTTTTTATTCAAGGAGTCAAAATGTGACTATTTCCTTAGTTATCTCAAATAAAAAAGACACTTGCTCTAAAAAACTCATATTTACTTTTCAATGTGGTCTATATCAAATTAATATGACTCACATATTTATTAAATACTAGTTGAGATCACGTGCGTTGCACGTGTTTTTACAATTTTTTTAATATGAAAGTTTAGAAGATGTAAGAAAATATACAATTTATTGTAGATAATACATAAGATAGGCTTCCTTTGTTAAATGTTAATGAGGGCCAAAAAGAAATGAAAAAGTAAAATGCTCTAATTTCTTTTAACCAATTTCTGGTCGGTGTTTGAATATAGTATTATTACTAACTCTTCCAACTTAGCAGATTATAGAATTCTTTAATCCCTCTAACTATAAGATTTCATGAACTCAAGACAAAGTCAATAATACATGGACAAAGTTTAAAACCCTTTAACTAAGGTTTAACATCCCAAGCCCAATGAATGTTCTAAATGCATTAATAAAAGTATGGCTCCTCAAGAAGGGGGAGAACATTAAGTAAAACCAAAGTTTTTATGTCTTAATACTAATAATTCAATAGTGTTCTCCAATGAAGAAAAAGAAGAGGCATACGAAATAAAATAGGAAAAATAGGATTGAAAATTTCTGAAATTAAAGAGAAATTTAAAAGTAGGTTATAATTGGTATAGTGATTAAAATTGAGGGTAAAGATGGAAGTGAAAGATTCTCCACTCTTCTCCTCTTTGAATATATTAAGATTAAGATAATATAATATATTATAACCTAATAAAGATGTATAAGCGAAAGTAGAAAGAAACTCTAATAGGTAGAGGTAAATTTTGTTCTATTTAATATTTCACTTTGCCATATGCTCCAAGGTTGAATTTAGATTTTGAGTTTTTTTTTTTTAAATCGATCAAATTAAAAATGTTATTGAAACAATTAAATGACAATTGTACAAGTTGGGGGAAAAACAAATGTTAAAAGTGATTTTGTTTTAATTTGACAGAATTTTGTGAAGTTGAATAGTAATTATTTTTAAAGAAAATGGAAAGAATTTCCATGTGAAATTTAAAACCATTTCAAATCTTGATGTTGTAAGTTTCGGGATAAAAGTAATGTAAATTTTTGTTGTTGTTAGATATTGTAATTTATATAAAATATTAAAAAAAAAAAAAAAAAACAAATCACCCATAAAATTGTCAGAAAATTTTCTAATCCAAACTGTTATCATAAAAAAAGTTTGTAATTGACATACTCATTTAACAATAAGTATAAATTAATTAGCACTAAATTGTATGTGAAGTTTAATTAGCTTATGAAAGTCAACTACCTACTTAATTTTTGTTTGCCATTTATACTATAAATAAGGAACCGAGTCTGAATCAGATTTGGTTACTTTTTCATGTTTGGATTTGGATACTGAGAAAATGATTCAGTCAGAGAGTCTTTAAACTGCTGAGAAACATACGTGTTATTAGCTTTATAGTTATCCGATTGCTTAATCAAATTTCACTTCTTTAAAACGGAACCCGTTTTCCAATTTCTTCGAATGAAGGAGAAAATATCAAAAAAGCCCAAATTTCCCGTTTCTTGGTTCTGAATCCTTTCCTGAACATAATTTCATCAGTCATTTAGAACCCGAATTCATTCGATCGGAAAAATGGACTTATCGTCGCCGGCGTCGTCGATCGTTGCCCGCGGTCGATTGGCTGTACTCGCATCGCATCTCACCGCCGGAATCTTTGATTCGCCGGAGCTCGCTTCCCCTCTTGAACGTCATTTCGTCTCTTCTCGAACCTTAATCCCGCCGCCTGAAATTCTGAAAGGTTCATTGATGGTTATTGATGAGAGGACTGGAAAAAGGTATCAGGTTCTGGTATCTGAAGAAGGTACAATTAAAGCTACTGATTTCAAGAAGGTACTCATTTTAATGGATTTGTTATGTAATTGTCTATGTTAAATTGGTTTGTGTTTGTAATTTGTGTTTTAATTGTTGATTTTTGGATTGGAATTGTTCTTATGTTCAATCTTAGATTACAGCCGGAGAATTTGATAAGGGGCTTAAACTGTATGATCCTGGCTATCTTAATACGGCCCCGGTTCGGTCGTCGATTTGTTATATTGATGGTGATGAAGGAATTCTTAGGTATAGAGGATATCCTATTGAGGAATTGGCTGAGAGTAGTACCTATATGGAAGTTGCATATCTCTTGAGTAAGTGTTTGAGGAGTTTTTGTGCGGAAATTTTTAATAGATTTTTAGCTTTCATTGAAACAATTCTGTTGATGTTAAATTGGTGTGATGTTTATCTTCCTGATGATTAACATAATATTTTGTGTTATTTTAGTGTATGGGAATTTGCCTTCTCAGGCTCAATTGGCAAACTGGGAATTTTCTATTTCTCAGCATTCAGTAGTACCGCAGGGAATTTTGGTGCGGTTGCTTTATCATATTGGTTAAGAGTCACTTTTTGACTTGAAAGAATAGACTTTTTTTTTTCTATGCATATTTCTGTATATCAATTTCAGTGTATCTGAAATAGACTTTCTTTTTCTTTCAATAGGATATCATTCAGGCAATGCCTCATGATGCACATCCAATGGGTGTGCTTGTTAGTGCAATGAGCGCTCTATCTGTCTTTCATCCTGACGCTAACCCTGCCCTTAGAGTAAGTTGACATTTTTGGTTGTCAGGTTTTTATTGTATATTATTGTTGTGCTTTGTCCTGACGATCAGATATCTGATATATCCTGAAACTTAATTTACAATATTACACACTTATTACAAGAAAATACAATACAACACAATTCCAGGGAATCAAAGAGCCTTGTTATCTCCCAAACCTTAACCAAACGTAAACTGAGCATATATATCACTAAATAAAAATAACCAATTAACTGTCAATTAACAAAAGACATAAATACCCCTCATACTAATGAAATGTACTGCCTCTCCTCTTCCTTTCATACGTGTGGAGGATTGGGGGCCTATCATTACCACGGGCCCAAAGATTAACCTTGTCCTCAAGGTTGAAATGAGGAAATTGGTCCCTAATAAGATCAAAAGATTCCCAGGTGGAATCTATAATTGGCAAACCAGTCCATAAAATAAGCACTTCTTGACTCCCAGCTGAATTTCTTTGACGCAAACCCAAGACAACTTATGGCTCTCCTTCAAAAAATAAATCACGTGACAATTGCGGTGGTAATTGAAGTACCCTTAGCGGGTTTAAGTTGTGACACATGAAAAACTAGATGGGTTTTTGTTTCTGGTGGCAATTGCATGTGATATGCCAGCGTTTCAATCTTCTCCTCCACTTGAAATGGCCCATAATACTGAGGTGCTAGTTTTTCATTTAAACGCTTTGCTAACTGCCGTTGACGATAGGGCCTTATTTTAATGTAAACCCATTCTCCCACGTTGAAAAGTACTTCACGACGGTTGCGGTCTGCTAATCCTTTCATTTGTTGCTGAGCTCGCCAAAAATGCATTTTTAACTCATCAAGCATTGCATCACGCTCACTCAACAATCTATCTACTGCATCCACATCTTCAATTCCCTGAGTTAAAAGAACAATAGGTGGTGGGTTGCCGCCAGACACAACACGAAAAGGTGTAGTTTTGATAAAAGTGTGAAAAGAAGTATTATACCAATATTCTGCCTAGGCTACCCATTTGGCCCAAGTTTTAGGCTTATTAGAAGCAAAACAACGAAGGTAGGGCCTCCACACAACGATTAACAACTTCGGTTTGCCCCATCCGTTTGGGGGTGGTATGCACTACTACGTTTCAATTTAGTACCCATAAGTTTGAAAAGTTCCTTCCAAAAAAGACTTCGAAAAACTTTGTCCCGATTAGATATGATAGATTTTGGGACGCCATGGAGGCGTTCTATTTCTTTTATAAACATCAACGCAACTGATTGGGCAGTAAAAGGGTGTTTAAGTGGTATAAAATGGGCATATTTAGAGAGTCAGTCAACTACAACGAAAATTGTATCAAAACCATCGGAACGTGGCAATCCTTCAACAAAATCCATTGTAAGCTCATCCCATACCAACTCAGGAATAAGAATAGGTTGTAATAATCCTCCTGAAGTTAGTGACTGGTATTTGTATTCCTGACAAATGTCGCAGGAAGTAACTAAATTCACAACATCCTGTTTCATACCCACCCAAAAGAAGTCTGCTCGTAGGCGTTGATACGTCTTTAAGATGCCTGCATGCCCGCCCATTGCGCCATAATGATACTCATGTAAGAGAACAAGAATAAACGTGGAAGACTTTCGTAGAACTCTTCTACCTTTGTAAAAAAAATGATCAGGTTCCCATGTAAAACCTGGGTAAGCCGTAGAATATGCAATTATCGCATTCTTCACTCGTCGCAAAAAATCATCTTGTTCAATCTCTTGGTTTATTGTTTCCCAACTAAATGCTGGAACGGTTAGTGTCGCTAATTGAGGAATGGAAATCCGTGAAAGCGCATCTGCTACTTGATTTTCTACGCCAGGTTTGTATTCAATCTCAAAATCATACCCCATAAGTTTTGTTACCCATTTTTGAAATCCAGGACCAATAACTCTTTGTTCCAACAAGTATTTCAAACTTCGTTGATCTGTCCGAATTATAAACCTCCTTCCCAAAATATATGGCTGCCAACACTTGACTGCTAAAACAATAGCCATGAGCTCCCTCTCGTAAACCGATGTAGCTTGTGCTCGAACACCCAAAGTCTTGCTAAAAAATGCTATAGGTCACTGATTTTGCATCAAAACAGCACCAAGTCCTTCCCCGGAAGCATCAGTTTCAATTACAAACATATCAGAGAAATTGGGCAGTGCCAATACAGGAGCTTGTGTCATGGCTGTTTTCAAGGCTTGAAATGCCATTTCTACTTCAGAATTCCACCCAAATTTCTCTTTTTTAAGTTGATTTGTCAATGGTCGTGCTATAGTGCCATACCTTTCGATAATATCCAGTGAGTCCTAAGAAACCACGAAGGTCCTTCAAGGTAGTAGGACGAGGCCATTGCACCATGGCAGCAATTTTTGATTGATCAACGACGACCCCTTGCCCAGATACGACGTGTCCCAAATATTCTAGTTCGGTTTGAGCAAAACTACATTTCTTTTCGTTAGCAAACAAGTAATTTTCTTGAAGTGTCAGTAGGACAATTTCCAAGTGTTGCAGATGTTGTTCTAAAGGATTGCACACAAGAATATCGTCAAAGAAAACGAGAACAAATTTACGTAGGTAAGGTTTGAATACCTCATTCATCAATGATTGAAATGTTGTCGGAGCATTGGTCATTCATAATGCCCTTCATGAGTTCTAAAAGCCATCTTGGGAACATCGTCGACATTTACTCTGATTTGGTGATAACCAGACTTCAAATCGAGTTTTGAAAAAATGTTGGCCCCGTACAATTCATCCAATAGTTCATCAATAATGGAATGGGAGACTTATCGGCCACTGTTTCTTTATTCAATGCTCTGTAATCAACACAAAAACGCCAACTTTGGTCTTTCTTCTTTACTAATAATACTGGACTTGAGAACGGGCTAGAGCTTGGTTGTATGATACCCGCAAGAAGCATTTCTTGAACCAGCCTCTCAATCTCATTCTTCTGCCGGAGTAGTTCCAGGTTTAATAGTAATATTATGGTCTTTACTTCTTGCTGGAGGAAGTCCATGCGCCATGTGAAAAATTGAAGAATATTTGTGCAAAAGGGGTTGCACCTCCTGGTTTGGAACAATGACATGTTCTTCTAACGTTACCTCCAGATTTTCCAACTCAACTAAAATGCCTTGGCCTTCACGTTGAATTGTACGGATCATCGCTTTTAAAGACACGAGGGATCTACTAAGGCTTGGGTCCTCTTGCAATGTCACTTGCTTTCCATTGACAAAAAAATTCATACTCAAACCAGCCCAATCAATCTCCATTTTTCCCACTGACGCAAGCCATTGCATTCCGAGGATAACATCAGAACCACCCAAGGTTAACGACAAGAAATCGTCCACGACTTCCAATTGTTGTAAAAACAACATCACCCCTTTACAAATTCCAGTACCTCTGATTGATGTTACCCGTCCCTATCACCACACCGTAATTTATTGTTGTATTTATAGATATGTCCAATTTTTCCACAAGTGAGTGGGAGATGAAATTATGGGTTGCACCACAATCAATTAATACCACGACATCCTGATTCCCGATTTGGCCTTTTATCTTCATTGTTCGTTGGGTTGTCAATCCTACCACTAAATTCAAAGAAACTTCAACGTATTCCATTTGCTGTGGTTCCGGCGGCTCGTGTATTAGAGCTTCTCCTTTGACCTCTATGTCATCTGCCGTTTCCTCTTCGACAATAAGCAATTGAAGCTGTCCATTTTTACATTTGTGACTTGGAAAAAATCGTTCTTCGCATTTGAAGCATAATCCCTTTTCACGTCGAGATTGAAGTTCACTGTCCGTCAATTTTTTGAAAATTCCGGTGGCATGACTCTTATTGGCTCCCACCAAATCTCCCTTATTTCCCTTTTCTCGTTGAAATCCCTTTTGCGTTGCGCCGGTTGGTTTGGATTCCAGGAAGTAGTAACAACACTAGGTCTGTAAGTGTGTTGGGTCCCTGTTTGTGGCCCATTTCTACAACTTTTAGACAAAGCCACTTGTTTTTCCTCCACTCGTTGGGCCACTTCCATTTTCTGGTCAAGCCCAATAGGACTTAACATCTTTAATTCTGCCCTTATCTCTTCCTTTAAGCCTTGAATAAACTTGCCCTCCTACACATGTTCTGGTACGTCTCCAAGAGAAGCAGCGACTAACTCAAATTGCCTGCGATAATCTCAAACACTCCCTTCTTGTTGTACCGCCGCAAATTTTTCTCCATCGGTTTCCTCTTGGGTTGATTGAAAACGTTGAAGGATCAAAGTTCGAAGATCGTACCATGACTGTATGAGTCGTCTTCGTGAAATCCAACGGAACCAACCAAGAGCCTCCCCTTCCAAACTGATAATGGCAATGTCAAGTTGGTTCCCCGGCGTTATCTTTGCTCATTTGAAAGAAACGATCAACTCGAAAAATCCATCCGGTTGGGTCATCTCCATGGAAAACAGGCATTTCCAATTTTCGGATACCCACATCAGTTTTCATTTGGATCTCGTGGTCATCTCTCTCATTTTCCATTGTCATCTACTGGTTTCTCTGGATTCTTCACGAATTCCCTTTAATTTCAAATCAACCCCAACAGTACCTGGGTTTTCAGTATCCCGATCTCGTGCCATCTTACTTATGGCTTTAGTAAGAATTTCCAAATTCCTTTCCACCGCTTGTTGTTTACTCATCATCGATTCCATGTTTCTCCGCACTTCTGTTTGGACTTCCAAAAGAACAGTACTCAACTTTTGTTCCATGAGTTCTACCCTCTCCTCAAATTTCTTGGCTGCCATTTCTCCTAAAATCGAATGCTCTGATACCAATTTGATATATCCTGAAACTTAATTTACAATATTCCACACTTATTACAAGAAAATACAGTACAACACAATTCCAGGGATTCAAAGAGCCCTGTTCTCTCCCAAGTTCCTTAACCAAATAGGATAGAAATCATTAACTGCCCTTACAAACATAAACTAAGCATATATATCACTAAATAAAAATAACCAACTAACTGTCAATTAACAAAAGACATAAATACCCCTCATACTAATGACATGTATTGCCTCTCCTCTTCCTTTCATACGTGTGGAGGATTGGGGGCCTATCAACCTCTTGGAGGTTCCTGGTTAAATTTTACTAGAATTCAGGGTACGTTTGGGAATTGCTTTAAAAACAGTTTTTGGTTTTGAAGACAACATGTAACAGCAATTTTCGAGTGGCTAAAAATAGTTAAGATTATTCTCTACTCAAGTTACTATTAAAAAAAATGTCGCTAAATGACCTAAAAAAAAGTTCTCAAAACACCTCCAAACAAATCTGCATTAATTAATAATTAACAAGAAATCTGCATGAAATGGTTATTTTGAACACTGCTGCTGTTCTAAAAAAAACTTTTGGGATGTAGCATGAATTTTTTAATTTTATGTATCAAGATCATACAATAATGCATGTCTTCATTTTATTTCATTTCACTTTTACTGAGTTTCATTATCTTCGTACCAGCAAATTTTCATGCTCTATTATTAATGCTCATTGTTATTATGTACATCTTTTGAGGTTTTATAATTGACACGAGGATATTTCTGTATTTAGTCGTGCATCATTATTTTGCTGCAGGGACAAGATCTTTACAACTCTAAACAAGTGAGAGATAAACAAATTGCACGTATTATAGGGAAGGTATGATATCTCATTTTCTATACCATTTGGCTTGCTAAGATGAATCTATCATTATCTTAGCTGCTATGGTTGTGTAATTCTTGGGTTTGGTTGGAAACTTAATTTCGTGTGTAATATTTGTTAAAGCATGAGACTTTCATTTAGATCTATAAAACTGTCACGACTAATTTGGATGCTACTTCTTCTCTTAATTAATAGGCCCCTACCATTGCAGCAGCAGCTTATCTTAGATTGGCTGGAAGACCTCCAGTTCTCCCTTCCAGCAACCTCTCTTATTCAGAGAATTTTCTCTACATGCTTGATTCTTTGTAAGTTCCCTAGATATCTATTGTTCAATAATATATGTGTTGGGGCAGGTTCTATGTTCTATTTACGATGCTATCATATTTACTCTTTAACTGCACATAGTGCTTGATATATAGCATCATAGTTATCATCATACTTCATAAGAGATATGAACTGAGATTTAGAAAGTTATTAGTTAATGCGTGTAAAGGAAGTGAGAGAACTGAGGCTCTGGATCTGAATAAAGTTGTTTTTTTCTATGCACAGGGGCAATAGGTCTTATAAACCCAATCCTCGACTTGCTCGAGTCCTAGACAGTCTATTCATCCTTCATGCAGAACATGAGATGAACTGCTCTACAGCTGCTGCTCGCCATCTAGCATCAAGGTAGACAGCTTTGCACCAATGACCTGATTTAACTAGCATCATCTTTAAATTCCCATCTGATTTCTTCTCCTTTTGGCTTTCAGTGGTGTTGATGTGTTCACTGCACTTTCTGGAGCTGTTGGAGCACTCTATGGTCCTCTTCATGGTGGTGCCACTGAGGTAAGCACTATTGTTAGCTTCAAAATGATTATATTACAGGGTCATCTACACAGATTCAACATTATCGCTTGAATTGTCTAATCATCCTTTTTTCTATATTGAGTAATTTTGGTTCTTTTGTTTACCTTATTGTAGGCTGTGCTTAAAATGCTAAGTGAGATTGGAACTGTTGAGAACATTCCAGGATTCATTGAGAGCGTAAAGAACAGGTGATTACCTCTTTTTACCCCAACCCCATCCACAATCCAGTTTAGATTTTAGATGCAGTATGTACGTATGCAAGCTAGATTGCTCACATTACCCTAGTTCACCAGGAAAAGGAAGATGTCAGGTTTTGGACATAGGGTGTACAAGAATTATGATCCGAGAGCTAAGGTCATAACGAAACTTGCAGAGGAAGTATTTTCCATCGTTGGTCGGGATCCTCTCATTGAGGTACTTGTCTTGCAACTGTTTCCACGTGAATGAGTAAATCTGTTCATAGCATTGCCATAGTTGCACTTTTAAAAGCTGTTTAACAGTGGACCTCATGCCATATAGGTGGCTGTTGCTTTGGAGAAGGCTGCTCTTTCAGATGAGTACTTTATCAAGAGGAAGTTATATCCAAATGTTGACTTTTACTCCGGGTTAATATGTAGGTAAGAAAGTGGATATTTGTTATGTTCTATTGAAGATGCCGAGTCTTTTACCTCCCAATAGTCGACAACTGATAATCTGTTTGATCAGGGCTATGGGATTTCCAATTGTATTGTTTGCAATCCCTCGAATGGCTGGATGCTTGGCTCATTGGCGTGAATCTTTGGATGATCCTGACACAAAGATTATTAGACCTCAACAGGTTAGTTGAAGTTGAGTTTAAATGAACCTACTTTGTGCCCTTTATTCTCTTGAGTGAAAGATGACTTCCTTCTTTGGATAGCATGAAACTATTCACTATAAAGCAGGCGTCGAATTTAGTTAATTGTACATTGATGCATTCATTAATTCAGGTTTATACTGGGGAATGGCTGCGACATTATGCTCCACCTAAAGAACGATTAGTGTCGACCAAAGCAGACAGGCTCGGTCAAGTTTCCGTTTCAAATGCCTCTAAGCGCCGACTGGCTGGATCAGGGATTTAGACCATTTGAATAAATGCAAATCATTACATAATAATTTATTTAAGTTTGCATGGACAGCAAAATTTGTAACTTGGTCTGGGCACTGCCTGAATATAGACAAAGTTAAGTAGCATGTTAAAGAAAAGGAATGCAAGTTATTTCCTGTTTGTTGACATTGGTTGCGGTGGTGGAATTCTCTCTGAGGTACACACTTTATCGCTCTCTCGCTGCACTCTATCAGGGAAGAAGATTCAGTTGCTAGTTGCTATTTGCCTGCCTCTTTTTCCTTTAAAAAAGAAAAAAAATAAATAAGAAACTGCTTCTTCTTCTTGAAATAACCATTTATCTAGTTCCCAAGTTTGAGACTGTGCAAATTCATATCCCACCATTCTCGTCTTTACTGTAAATTTGTGATTCAAGCTATAATAATTGAAGCATTGATGCAAAATTTATTTTAAAATGAACCGATCTTTATACATCCTAGATTAATTAGTAGGATTAATTTTGTCTGAAAAAATAGTAGTCAAATTACTAGCACAATTGCTTTACAACTTAATCTATTAGACTTATAGTATAGCTGGGAATTTGTTAAGAAGTTATAGATCATATCTGTTAACAAAGCTAATTTTTTAAGCTCTTCCCTATCTTTTCTTCTCGGTTGAGAAATGAGATGCAGTTAAAGTCCTACAATATAGCACAGGAGAGAATGATGCTACCCATAATAAGCCTTCTTATATTATAGACTCAATAACTGTCGAATAAGTAGCAGTAGACCTTTCTAATTTCATATTTAATTGGATTTATTTCGTCGCAGAGATCAATGGTAAAAAAAATTGTATATCTTTTCAGTCAATCGTAGGTCACCTCTAAAGTTCTTTCCCCTTTTCCCCGTTCCCTTTTCAGTCAAGGTTTGAAATGACATTAAAGTCCCATCCACATTTGTTTGAGATTATAGGAGAGATAATAAATCTGTGTTATAGTATACTCCTATCCTAAGAAGCTCCAGTCATGTAAAGCGCTGATAATTGAGTCAGTTCATTCATTAGAAAGTGCAAGCAAAGCCGGTTCAATACTGAATTGTGCACTAATTTGTAGGCTTATGTCTACATTCCTTATTTCCATTCTGCTGCCTTTGATTAAATTATTTTTCTTGTTCCTGCTGTATCATGAATGTAAACTTTTGGAAGTGATCTTAGTCAGACATTCATTAGCATTTTTCTGTTGTTTTTTAGCCATTAGCTCGAATGGGAGCGACGGTGACAGGAATTGATGCTGTGGAGAAAAATATCAAGATTGCACGTGTTCATGCTGTATGGTTATTCTTGAGGTCAAACAATTTGTTTATTTGACGACGTAGATCTATTCAGAATTTAACTTGGTGGTCTCCTCTCTGGACATACTTGTATATGCAGGACCTGGATCCTGTGACGTCAAAAATTGAATATTGTTGTACCACAGCTGGTACATGCAAAAACTTGATTTTTCCTGTCATGATCTCTTCATACACTATCAAACGTCTGTTGTTTTAAACCTGTCGCGTGTTCAAACTTCAAATGAGTTTTCCATGTTGCACATCTGAAAAATCCAACAAAATTATCTTTGACTCCATTTAAGATTGTTATAATATAGTAGGCTAGCTGCCCATCTTTTGGTTGGCTACCTCCAACTTGCTTGTTTTGTGCGTTTGAAGTTGGCATTGTTTATCCTCCTATGCTCTATTATCTGTTTCATTAGGCAGGCTTTTTTGTTTCTGACATGTGCAATCCGAAACTTGTAAACTCTTAAATATTGAATATTCATATGATACTATCTTTGTCACAGAAAATCTGGTAGAGCAGCAGAAGAAGTTCGATGCTGTTATTGCTTTAGAGGTTTGTTCTTCATTCAATTCGTCGTGCACATTGTATGTGGTTGGCTAAATTATCTAATAAGCTGGTGCAGAAAACTAACCATGAGATTATTTATAAAAGCTTTGGAAAAGTTTGGTTTCAAATGGCTAATGCTATTGGAGATGTAACTTTTATTCGTTGGCCTGATCATATCCTATGACTGAACTGAACTGTATCGAGTTTGTTCTAAGCTGAACATTTTTAATAGGTAATTGAGCATGTGGCAGATCCTGCTGAATTTTGCCAGTCCTTGTCTGCATTGACAGTGCCCAATGGAGCTACAGTGATTTCTACAATCAACCGCACTATGAGGTCATATGCAACTGCTATTGTTGCAGCAGAATACATTCTTCAATGGGTATATTAAAATCCTTCCTTCTTCAATGAAATCTCTTGAAGTCATTAAATGATATTTGTTTTTTGGGGCAATTACTGAAATAACATTTTTTTGCATACTAATTACTGAAATGTCAAAACTTTTTAAAAATTACTCAAATAGCATAATTATAGTTCAATAATTTATTGAACTAAACAAATTAATTTTTTTAATAAATTCATTGAACATAATAATAAAAAATGATCAAATAGCAATAAATAATTGACCTTGAACTTAAAAAACCAAAAAACAAACAAATTCATTAAAAATACCTATGAAAAATAGTTCAATAATTAATTGAATTATAGTTCAATAATTTATTGAACTATAATTATGCTATTTGAGTAATTTTTAAAAGGTTTTGACATTTTAGTAATTAGTATGGAGATTTATGCTATTTGAGACAAATTCTTTTGTTTTTAATCTTGAATGCCATTTTTGTTATGCATGGAATAGAATAGGCTATTGAATTTGAATGTGAGTTTCTCAAGAGTAGTGGTTTTATACCAGTTTCTAACTATTATCTAATTGGATACATCAAATAGAAAAGTCTGAGATTCAGTTCTGGAGTCCTTAATAGTTTCTCATTCTTACAGCTTCCGAGAGGAACACATCAGTGGTCGAGCTTCCTTATTCCTGAAGAATTGGTTCTGATACTACAACGTGCTTCCATTTCGGTAAGTCAAATGCGTAAATATCCATTTTGTATGCCCTAGTCTACTAATCCCTCTAATCATCACTGTGTTTTCTTGTTATGAAATCACTTTTTATGTTTAATTAATTGGTTTTGTTCCGGTGGAAGAGATGGCTGGATTTGTGTATAATCCCTTAACCGGCCAATGGTCTCTTTCAGATGATACCGGTGTAAATTTCATTGCCTTCGGTACCAAAAACACCCAGCAAACAGAGGTTTAATCTTGTATAATTAGTCTCACTTTTTCTGCCTCTAAATTAAATTTATTTATTTAACCATGAAAACTGAATAATTTACTCACTCAGCTTCCCTCACACATCCTTAAATTTCTTTTTACTTGTGGATAGAAGGCTTTTCAACATAGACTTGAGCAGATTTACTTGGGTTTGTTTTTGAACTTGGGAAGACTCCATTTTCTTCTGCCCTGTTAAGTTATTCATCATTTTGGGCCCAAAAAGAAAGAATTGCATATCACTCTTAGTATCCGTTTGAGATAATTTTGAAAGTGTTTCAAAGTGTTTTTTATAACCATTATAAAAAACACTGTTAAACACTATCCCAAACGGGCCTTTAGGGCGTTTGGATTGCATGTTTGAGTTTTTACGATGCATCATATTACTTATTTTTAATCTTATGGGTTTAGTAAGAGCAATAATTTTTCAACTTTAATGAGTAGTTCTACTACACAAATCCAAACTCCCCTGAATTATCATTATTAATAAGATTAAGTTTTTTGGAATTGATGTTATTGTTGGAGTATGGGAACAGAAATATATTATCTACATCTACTAGATTACCTTATCATCATCCTTGTTCATCGTTGAGCCTCCCAAGATGGGTGGTGGGCTCCCATTTCTTCAGACTTCCTGAGCATCCATGGGTTTCGGACAATACATAATCACGACCGTTGATCTGCTAATTGATCGAGTTTGCATCACTAAACGAGCCAATCGCCATCGTTCATGGATGAGAATAGATGTGACTGATAACACTGAATCCCATCCCTTGGTCCAAAATCTGACAGGAAGAATGATCACGTAATTCAGTTGACTCTTGCCGCGTTTTTCTTATTGGAAAACGTTCCTTTACCTACGAATCGCTCTCACTTTGCCAAGTGCTCCAAGGTTGAATTTAGATTTTTAGATTTTTTTTTTTAAATCTAATTAAATAAGTTATTGAAACAATTAAATGACAATTGTACAAGTTGGGGGAAAAACAATGTTAAAAGGGATTTTGTGTTAAATTGACAGAATTTTGTGAAGTTGATTAATCATTAATTTAAAGAGAATTTAAAAAATTTCCATGTGAAATTTAAAACCATTTCAAATCTTGATGTTGTAAATTTCGAGCTAAAAGTAATGTAAAATCTTTGTTTGTTAGATATTGTCATTTATATAAAATATTAAAACTAAAAAAAATCAGTCAGATTCGTGTGTGGATCTATGATTTTCTTATGACTCAAAATAAACAAATCACCCATAAAATTTGTCAGAAATTTCTAATCCAAACTGTTGTAGTTTGTAATTGACATACTCATTTATAAATTAAGGACAATATTTGCCTCCTAACCTCCTTATATGTTTCTTTTTTATTGGTTAAAAAATAATTAATATTTGTTTTTTTTATTAATTATATGGGACTTATTATCTTGTTTTTAATCAACAGAAAAATGAACCCACAGGGATAGGGAGTAGCATCTCCTGACTGTCCCGAGACAAATGTTTTTCATAAATTAATTAGCACTACATTGCATGTGAAGTTTAATTAGCTTATGAAAGTCAACAACCTACTTAAAAAAAATTGCAATTTATCCTATAAATAAGGAACCGAGTTTGAATCAGATTTGCTTATCATGTTTGGATTTGGATACTGAGAAAATGATTCAGTCAAAGAGTCTTTAAACTGCTGAAGAAACAGACGTGTCATTAGCTTTATAGTTATCCGATTGCTTAATCAAACTTTCACTTCTTTAAAACGGAACCCGTTTTCCAATTTCTTCGAAAGAAAGAGATTTCCCGTTTCTTGCTTCTGACCGATCACAATTTCAGTCATTTAGAATCCGAACTCCTTCGATCCGAAAATGGACTTATCGTCGCCGGCGTCGTCGATCGTTGCCCGCGGTCGATTGGCCGTACTTGCATCGCATCTCGCCGCCGGAATCTTTGATTCACCGGAGCTCGCTTCCTCTCTCGAACCTCATTTCGTCTCTTCTCGAACCTTAATCCCGCCGCCTGAAATTCTGAAAGGTTCATTGATGGTTATTGATGAGAGGACTGGAAAAAGGTATCAGGTGCAGGTATCTGAAGAAGGTACAATTAAAGCTACTGATTTTAAGAAGGTACTCATTTTAATGGATTTGTTATGTAATTGTCTATGTTAAATTGGTTTGTGTTTGTAATTTGTGTTTTAATTGTTGATTTTTGGATTGGAATTGTTCTTATGTTCAATCTTAGATTACAGCTGGAGAATTTGATAAGGGGCTTAAACTGTATGATCCTGGCTATCTTAATACGGCCCCGGTTCGGTCATCGATTTGTTATATTGATGGTGATGAAGGAATTCTTAGGTATAGAGGATATCCTATTGAGGAATTGGCTGAGAGTAGTACCTATATGGAAGTTGCATATCTCTTGAGTAAGTGTTTGAGGAGTTTTTGTGTGGAATTTTTTAATAGATTTTTAGCTTTCATTGAAACAATTCTGTTGATGTTAAATTGGTGTGATGTTTATGTTCCTGATGATTAACATAATATTTTGTGTTATTTTAGTGTATGGGAATTTGCCTTCTCAGGCTCAATTGGCAAACTGGGAATTTGCTATTTCTCAGCATTCAGCAGTACCACAGGGAATTTTGGTGTGGTTGCTTTATCATATTGGTTAAGAGTCACTTTTTGACATGAAAGAATTAGACTTTTTTTTCCTATGCATATTTCTGTATATCAATTTCAGTGTATCTGAAATAGACTTTCTTTTTTTTTTCTCTATAGGATATCATTCAAGCAATGCCTCATGATGCACATCCGATGGGTGTGCTTGTTAGTGCAATGAGCGCTCTATCTGTTTTTCATCCTGACGCCAACCCTGCCCTTAGAGTAAGTTGACATGTTTGGTTCTCAGGTTTTTATTGTATATTAATGTTGTGCTTTGTCCTGAAGATCATACCTCTTGGAGGTTCCTGGTTAAATTGTACTAGAAATCAGGATACGTTTGGGAATTGCTTCAAAAAACAGTTTTTGGTTTTGGTTTTGAAGACAACATTTAACAGCAATTTTCGAGTGGCTAGAAAAAGTTAAGATTATTGTCCACTCAAGTTACTATAAAAAAAAAATTAACATATTGTCACTAAATGACCATACTAAAAAGCCACGCACAAATTTTTTTTTCTCAAAACACCTCGAAACAAATCTGCATTAATTAATAATTAGCAAAAAATCTTATCTGCATGAAATGGTTATTTTGAACACTGCTGCTGTTCTAAAAAAACCTTTTGGGATGTAGCATGCAATTTTTTATTTTATGTATCAAGAGCATACAATAATGCACGTTTTCATTTTATTTCAATTCACTTTTACCTATGATGTATGAGTTTCATTATCTTCATACGAGCAGATTTTCATTGCTCTAATTCATGCTCATTGTTAATATGTACATCTTTTGAGGTTTTATAATTGACATGATGATATTTCTGTATGTAATCGTGCATCATTGTTTTGCTGCAGGGACAAGATCTTTACAAATCAAAACAAGTGAGAGATAAACAAATTGCACGTATTATAGGAAAGGTATGCTATGTCATTTTCTATACTATTTGACTTGCTAAGATGAATCTATCATTATCGCTGCTATGGTTGTGTAATTCTTGGGTTTGGTTGGAAACTTAATTCCGTGTGTAATATTTGTTAAAGCATGAAACTTTTATTTAGATCTATGGAACTGTCAAGACTAATTTGGATGCTACTTCTCTTAATTAATAGGCTCCTACCATTGCAGCAGCAGCTTATCTTAGATTGGCTGGAAGACCTCCAGTTCTCCCTTCCAGCAACCTCTCTTATTCAGAGAATTTTCTCTACATGCTTGATTCTTTGTAAGTTCCCTAGATATCTATTGTTGTCAATAATATATGTGTTGGGGGCAGGTTCTATGTTCTATTTACTTGCTATCATATTAACTCTTCGTTAGAATATATATTTATGTTATTCCTTATTCAGAATAGGGATATTTTCCTTATCTTTTAGTTTACTTGTTGAAGTTGGTTTCCTAGTTTAGCTAGGTTTGCTTTTCTATACTAGTCAATGTAGCCTCCATACAATTTAACCTAATTTAAATTTTCTTTAGTCTTTCTATTTACATGTTATCAGAGCCTTGTTTTTAAAATCTCTTGGAGTCTCCGTTTTGTTCCCTCGCCGGTGTCAGCTTTTCCGGCGAGGGAGCACCTTCATTTGATCTTCTGAATTTTCGTTCAAACCCCTCGATTTAGGGTTTGTTTTGTTCATCCTACCTAAGGTAAAATTAGGGTTTGGATCATAGAATACAACCTTTCAGTGGTTGTTTGTTGTCACCATCCCCGTAGAAAGATCCGCCGTCTTTCGAAACGCCAGGTCGCTGCCGCCGTCCGCCGGAAAACGCTGCGCGTGAAGCTCATGCGCCGCCACTTTCTCCGCCCCCTTCCTCGCGCGCCGACGCGTGAGGGCACGTGAGCCACCTCCTCTAAGTGCCGTTCGTTTGGTTTTGCTCGGAATTCCAATTATGATCGTTTTGGAGTGGTTTTAGGTGCAAACAGTGCTTCGTTTTGATGGAAACGGGAGATTTCTCTGCTGTCCAGATCTGTTTTTGGGAACTAATTGGGTTCAAATCTGTTTTTTCTGGGTTTATGCTTGCTGTCCACTGCTGTCCAGATTTTGTGCTATTTTTTTTCCATTCGTTGACTACATCTATGAGGCTACATCCTTAGCCGTTTGTTGGGTTTTGATAGCTCCAGTTGGATATCGTCTTTGGGTGTGGAACATACGTATGACATACGAGCTTAGGATTTTTTAAGAGCGTTTGGGTTTTGTGGATCTTGGTGTGCCGTTAGGGTTTCTTCCTCCATTATACCTAGATAAATCTAGGGTTTGGTTTTTGGGTTAACATTATGTTGTGGTTATTTGTTGACTCTTCTTTACATAGGAGGGAAGAGAAACCGCCGGTGATACCGTCTGTCCAAAAGCCGATCAACAGAAGTTGGTTTTGCTCTGCTTTCGATGTCGGTTCTGCCAGACATCTTTGTTCGATTTTAGTTTTGTGTGATGGTTCGCTCTACTTTCGATGTCGGTTCTGGTGAACATCTTTGTTCGACATCAGTTTTGTTTGCTTCCACTTCGTATTCGATGGCGCTTTCTCCGGGCATCACTCATAGCTTCCGCTCAACAAAGACATTGATTTACAAAGTCATATTTGGATCAAGTGTTTAGCAAACTCAAGTTGGTCTGTGTTATACCATCTTGAGTTTGAGGGGGATGTTAGAATATACATTTATGTTATTTCTTATTTAGAATAGGGATATTTTTCTTATCTTTTAGTTTACTTGTTGAAGTTGGTTTCCTAGTTTAGCTAGGTTTGCTTTTCTATATAAGTCAATGTAGCCACAATTTAACCTAATTCAATTTTTCTTTAGTCTTTCCGTTTACACTCTTTAACTGCACATAGTGCTTGATATATAACATCATAGTTATCATCATACTTCATAAGAGATGAACTGAGATTTAGGAAGTTATTAGTTAATGCATGTAAAGGAAGTGAGAGAACTGAGTCTCTGGATCTGAATAAACTTGTTTTTTCTATGCACAGAGGCAATAGGTCTTATAAACCCAATCCTCGACTTGCTCGAGTCCTAGACATTCTATTCATCCTTCATGCTGACCATGAGATGAACTGCTCCACAGCTGCTGCTCGCCATCTAGCATCAAGGTAGACGGCTTTGCACCAATGACCTGATTTAACTAACTAGCATCATCTTTAAATTCCCATCTGATTTCTGCTCCTTTTGGCTTTCAGTGGTGTTGATGTGTTTACTGCACTTTCTGGAGCTGTTGGAGCACTCTATGGTCCTCTTCATGGTGGGGCCAATGAGGTAAGCAGAGTACAATAGCATTTTCTTTCCTGTGGTTAAAATTTGCTAGCTTCAAAACTATTATATTACAAGGTCATTTACGTGGATTCAACATTATCGCTTGAATTGTCTAATCTTCCTTTTCTATATTGAGTAATTTTGGTTCTTTTGTTTACCTTATTGTAGGCTGTGCTTAAAATGCTAAGTGAGATTGGAACTGTTGAGAACATTCCAGAATTCATTGAGGGTGTAAAGAACAGGTGATTACCTCTTTTTATCCCAAATATTAAAAAAAAAACCACCACCCACAATCCAGTTTAGATTTTAGATGCATTACGTACGCATGCAAGCTAGATTGCTCACATTACCCTAGTTCACCAGGAAAAGGAAGATGTCAGGTTTTGGACATAGGGTGTACAAGAATTATGATCCGAGAGCTAAGGTCATAAGGAAACTTGCAGAGGAAGTATTTTCAATCGTTGGTCGGGATCCTCTCATTGAGGTACTTGTCTTGTAATTGTTTCCACGTGAATGTGTAAATCTGTTCATAGCATTGCCATAGTTGTGCTTTAAAAGCTGTTTAACAGTGGACCTCATGCCATATAGGTGGCCGTTGCTTTGGAGAAGGCTGCTCTTTCAGATGAGTACTTTGTCAAGAGGAAGTTATATCCAAATGTTGACTTTTACTCCGGGTTAATATATAGGTAAGAAAGTGGATATTTTTTATGTTCTATTGAAGATGCCGAGTCTTTTACCTCCCAATAGTCGACAACTGATAATCTGTTTGATCAGGGCTATGGGATTTCCAACAGAGTTTTTCCCTGTATTGTTTGCAATCCCTCGAATGGCTGGATACTTGGCTCATTGGCGTGAATCTTTGGATGATCCTGACACAAAGATTATTAGACCTCAACAGGTTAGTTGAAGTTGGGTTTGAATTGAACCTATTTTGTGTCCTTCATTCTCTAGTGAAAGATGACTTCCTTCTTTGGATAGCGTGAAACTATTCACTATAAAGCTGGCGTCGAATTTAGTTAACTGTATCATTGATGCATTCATGTAATTCAGGTTTATACTGGGGAATGGCTGCGACATTATGCTCCACCTAAAGAACGATTAGTGTCGACCAAAGCAGACAGGCTCGGTCAAGTTTCCGTTTCAAATGCCTCTAAGCGCCGACTGGCTGGATCAGGGATTTAGACCATTTGAATAAATGCAAATCATTACATAATAATTTATTTAAGTTTGCATGGACGGCAAAATTTGTAACTTGGTCTGGGCACTGCCTGAATATAGACAAAGTTAAGTAGAATGTTAAAGAAAAGGAATGCAAGTTATATCCTGTTTGTATTAAATTAATATGCAATTTTCTTCAAATGCAGGGAGAATGTGCTGTTGTAACTTTTCAATATTTTGGACAAATTGCGATATTCTTCTTTCCATAACACTTCAGACCCTATCTTATCATGCACAGAATTTTAGTGTCATATCAACATCGTATCTTTATATAATTTGTACAAACAGTAGTAAAATAAAATAAACATTATTCGAGTTTTAAACACATTATTCTTCAAATTATTAAAAATTTACCATGATAACAGTATTCAATTTTTACTCATTTTGTCATTAACTTTCATTAAATGTCAACATGACTTAATTGGTTAGATATTTGTTCTCTTTTATTAAGGTCAAAGGTTTGTACTCCCTTCTCTTGAGCTCGAAGGTCCGAGTCTTCCCTTCCATAATTTAATGCAAAAAAAACTTTATTAAATTATAAATTTGATCCCTAAAATCAAAACTTTATTTATATGTTAATGAAAGTGAAATGCCACATCATTTATCATATTTAGATCTCATATTACAACAAAAATAAAAAATGCAGTCTGATAGAAGGTTGAAAAAAAAAAGTTTTAAAAGTTAAAATTGGAAAATAGGAGCTCATCCATCTTCTGCTATTGGCCTGTAATACTTCATCAGTGAATGATGACATTTCCCGAGTGATTCTTTGTCAAAACCAGAATTCAGAAAAACACAACGATCAACCCATCTTTTAAATTTCAGAAAATTAAGTCCTCGTTCTTCTCATGGATGCAGATAACAAATGGTGAGCTGAACTCATAGAAATCCCATTCTGCAAATATAACTTTTCCGCAAACTGCTTAGAAGCTACAAGATGCCTCTCAATTTCCCTCTTCATATAGCCTTGTATTTTCTTCAACCTGAAGAAATGTTCCCTTTCTAACTCTCCCTTAATGTAACTTATCGTGTTCTCCAACCCCGATTTTACGACATTCTCCAGAGCGTCAACTCTCCGGTCTGCCGTGTGTGTCAAAAATGATGTTTTTAGCGAAGCAAGCTCAACAAGAATCTCAATTGCTTTCACATAGTTGCCATCCATGAAGTAGAACAATGAATCACCATTAGACATGTCAGGAATCTCGAGGATGAGTGAGGTAAACTCTTTGACATAGTTTTGAAAGTCATTCTCATGTTCGAGTCTGCGTAGACGTCTGCGAGCTTCATCCTGGGCATTCTCAGGATAGAATTGTCGTTTGATGTCTACTTTAAATTCATCCCAAGTTCTAATGACACATTGTCCACGTTCAATATCTGCATGCCTACGTCACCACCATAGCATTGCAGTAAGGTATAATGTAGCTGTCCGTATCTTGGCTTGCTCATCTGTGATGTTGATGCCGCTTAAGTACTGCTCCATACTCCATAGAAAGTTTTCAAATTCTCGAGCATTACGATCTCCGGCATAAGTTTTGGGTCTTGGGATTTTAATGTGATGAGCATAATTATTGGCAGCAGGGGCAATTGTGTTTTGAGTGGAGATCAATGCTCGTTTGCATAGCTGTCCACCTCTGGCCAGTCCAGTGAGATCATTCTTAGTTTCACCCTCAGCAAAGTACTCAAATTTAGGAAGCTTCACACTGGCTGGCAACATTCTCTTGCCGCGATCGAACTTTTAAGAGATGCATTTCGGACATCCTCACGAGCTATGTACTTGGCTTCGGTTAGAGCAAATGAAGATGTTTTCATGACACCTCCCTCCCATTGATTCCTTCGCAGAAATGATATTCTTAAGAATTTGATGAAACTGCACAGTTAAAGCATCACTCTTCTTCTTGAGAAGTGCATGACCTCTCGTACCACCAGCAAGCCGTAAAGCCGAGCATTGTAACTGTCGGAACCACATACATACAAACGCTGACTTTGGCCAGAATTCTTTTTCCAAATTCTAAAGCTTAAAACAAAAAGATGCTATCATATCATATTGGTAAAAAACCTATCTTTAAGTCTAATGCATATGAACTAGCACGCGTAATCTCTTCCGAGAAGAACGAAATTAAACGCTATGATCGAACTAGTTTCAACATTTCCTCAAAGCACAAGAAATCTATTATTCAACTCCAATTGAAATGTAGTATTCAGGAGAAAAGTATTACTCAAAGGTAAGAAAGAATAACAAAACGGAAATGGAAAGTATGGAATCATAATGTGATGATTTGTTAGTTATTTTGTTCAACGTGCTCGTTGCATTGAGGGAGAGGTTTCTCAATTTCTCATAACAAATAAGAAAAGAAAAAAAAACATGTTCATGATTAGAAAAAAGAAAATCGATGGAATTTTTACGTCGAATGTGAATGTATTTGTATAATACTTCAATAAGTTAGATATTAGTGTTATTTTTACGAGTCTCCTCCTCGCCTATCTATATTTGTAATATCTAAAAGAACATGTATTTTTTCTTGTTAGATTACGTTAAATTGGGAGAGACGAGACTTCAACCTTCAACTTTATGGAAGAGAGTTTTGATGTCTAATAAGTTAAGTTAATAAAATATCTTATATGGTATATAAATACATCAAAATAAGTAGTTTGAAATAGTAATTTTGACCGTTTCGATTGATTACGGTTATTAATTTTTATTTATGTTAATGGTCAAATCTTCAAATAGTAAAATATCGATCTATTTTGATGGTCAAGTCTACCGTTGATTACGATTTTGGTTTTTTTTTTCCTTTTAGAAGTTGACTAATAATTCAAAAGAGTTTTTAAACTGTGAGAAAATAAGATGAAGGTATGGTTAGTGAACCAACTTAATTTTTAAAAACAAAATTATAATCAAATGGAGTATCCATTATCTGGGTACGTTATTAATTTATTTTATAAGCCAATTGATTTTATTGCAAATGTTGAAATTTAAATCACATCATATAAAACACTGACGACCATAAACTATTAATTTTAGTGCAATTATCATATGATCATACACTTGAATATTGATGGTCAACAGTTGAATTTATCATTAATATAATATATTTGAACAACTTTACAGAAAACCCAATTAAAATACCATAATAACTAACTCTTTAAAATAGAAATTTCACGGGAAACAAATTTTGAGACAATATTTGTAAATATATTATCATTTAAAACTATTTGTAAATATATTAATTTTTACTATGTTAATGATTAACAGTGATTAATGTCTTTATCATAAAGTTAATGTAAAAATGTGTAATTCAATGCTTATAATTGATTCACCTAATCAAAATTTGTTATATTTACAAATATTTTCAAGAGTTGCTATTTTTATAAATATTACTAATTTTTTTTTCTAGATTTGCAACAATTTGTGAACAAAGCAATTCTTTTTAGATATTACATAAATTGGGGGAGAGGAGACTCGAACTTTCGATCTTATAGGAAGAGGGTAGGTGTCTTGTAAAGCATTGAACATATATTTGTTCAGGCAATTGTTATTCACTATTTTCCACTCTCTACAATAATAAAATGAAAAAATGTAACAATAATTTGTTTATACATTACTAGCATAGAAGTTAAAAAATCATCCTTCCCACATAAAAAATTCAAATAATTGTCCTAATTAAATTAAATTAAACTATCAGCATTAAAAGCAAATAATATTTTTTTTTAAAAAAACTTCAGGACAAGCCTATTCACTTATCATAACAACAAGGACTTCCAAATTTTAAGGATGGAATTCATGTAAAACCAATAATATTACACAATAAGAGAAGACAGCTATATGAATTATTTCCATTATTTCATATCCATTATAATTACACACCGGTAGGGGAAGGAAAAGAAGCAATAATCAATATAAATTTTGCATTGACTGAATTTAAGATAACACATAGCCTTGGTGCTAAGTATGAAGAGATCCTTGATTGGATCCAGGAAAGGATCTAAGCAGTTGGTGAAAAAATCAAAGCTTAATGAAAGTTTTAATATCTTCTAGTCATTTGAGTGGTTTGTTTAGAAGTTGAAGCAGATTCCCTTCCAGCAAACATCGGCTTCTTTGAGGCCGAAATACTGCAGAACAAGGCATAACGTGAAGGCAAGTTCATGAATAGATAGTTTGAAAAGCATCGAAAACAATGGTGGAAACAAATGAGGTTACCTAGAATTCCTCTGCACTGCATTTCTCTGCAAGGCTTTGAGATTTTTCATCTCTTGGCTGTCCAAAGATAGGAAGATGTCAGTATCAGTAAGATTTAAACGAAGAAATTAGAGGAAAATAGTAAACAGATTATATATATAGTCCAAAATTAAATAATTAGCTTTTTATAGAACACATGATGAAAGGCTTTGCTTCCCGTTGGAGCGGGATGAGTAAGTTCAGTTTATAATGAGAATAGAACATTACAAATTTACAACTGATTCTAGAAATTATGTCGGGTTGAGATTTCAACATATAGATGCTTCCATAACTAGGTTTACACAAAAGAAACACTTGAGAATTTATTTGTGATTGCTTCATCGATTTTTTTATCTGCAGATGAATCACCCGATGAAGGGAAAAAGATCCAACAATAGATGCTCTCGAGTTCAATATTTCTTTAGGCAGTGTCACAGTAAATAACAAGTTACACATCGTAAGACCAATTTCCTACATGAACTAAGCTGAACTATGAACTTGACAGTTTAACCTCTTAAGAAGTTCAATCTTTGCCTTCTTCATCAAATTATTCTTCGTGTTGGAAACATTGAGGCCATATCCAGTTCCTAGAAAAATCAAGGGTAAAAAGATATAAATATTTTTTCTTCACCGGGTGCAAGCTGCACCTCGCCAAACTTAGAAACCTGTTACCGAAAGCAAATGTAAGGAGCAACAAAGTTTACCTCCAAAGCTTCTCTTATTACTTGAAGGAGGAACCTTAGAGCAAATTTGTATCTGACGACTTTGTTTTCCTGAAAAAATTAAAGATTATCTTCAGTCTCATCATATAATATAAAATTTTCTTCTTAAATTACTAAAAGAATGGTTGATTTCAAGCATTCTTGGAAAATATTGATGACCACTATCCAACAAAATGAGATTAATGCATGATGAATCTCTCAAATATGATATACCTCATAATATAACAGTTGATGGTAAATAACATATCACATGGCTGGGGGATCATGACGAAATCCAACAGAAAGTAGGCAAAATACAATAGAACTTACGGGCAGTTTCCTTTTGGTAGAGTCGTTTCAATCTATCTACAGCTTTGTTCTCACTCTTCGCTATGTCCTCCAATTTTGCCTACAAGTAGATAGCCTTAACTCACTGGTAATTTTCCAGAGAAATCATTATAATGCAAGTCATCTTTCACTACTCTCGTCATCAGAAAACAGACAGTGGAAGAGGAGAGGTAAAAGGAACGATACCTCGTATAGTTGCATCCATCTAAACGACACTCTTTTCTCCTGCATCCTCTCAAGGACAAGATGCATATTCTCTTTACCAAACTGTCTTTCATAGAATGTTTTCCACAACTTATCAGTTACCGGACTCAGATCTCTTCCCTAAACGAAGTTAAATATACTTAATTCAGCATTTACGCTAAAGAAGAACCAGATAGCTAAATGAAAAATCAAATTCATGTGATCTTACTTTTGTACTTTTCTCCACATGCATCAACTGATCAAGAGTGCAATGTGGCAAAATACGCTCTAGAAGATATAAATCGGTTTCACCTACATCCCCAAGGAACCTTAGATTATCAATAGCTGTGTTAACGCAAAGATCAATCAGCGACGGTGTTTTTCTTGTCCGAAACATGTCTATCGATCTCTTGATTCTCAGTTATGCAACACTAAGAACAAGAAAAGAAACAGATCATTCAATTTACACAAAATGTGATCAATTAATCAACTGCTCAGCTCAATAAGTACTATTTTAACCAATAATGATCCTGTAATTTCACACACTTTAGAAAAATGCATGGATCTAAGCAACCAATCATCATAAAAAAAGAGTAAATAATTTTCAAACCAACATGGATTCTAGTGAATAGTCGATCTACGTGTAAGCTGGCCTGCACACTCACGGATTATTAAAAAAAATTATTATAAACTTTTCTAATCAAAACTATTTTGTAATTCTGCAGCAATCGAGTTCAACAATTCATTAAAAAATTTTTTTTTTGCAAATAATCTCAAATTCCTTAAATACATATTAAAATCAGAAATTGAAACAGATCGGAACCATAAAAACCAAAAGCTTATCATTAAAATATTCATATTCGATCATCATAAACAGAAATCAAAATTAGAAAGGAAAAAAATCCAATACGAGCTAATAAAGATCGAAAATTTAGAAACTCGAGGGGTTTACCAAAAATCTGAGAAGACTGAAACGGGAATCTTTGGATCGATTTCGAGAGAAAGAGATTTTTGAACAACGGCGTACAATTGTCGTCCGATATATTTTATTTTTCTCAGCTTTTTGTTTTTGTTTTTTTTTCCTTCCTTTTTTTAATATTTTTTTTTTTACCTTTCCTATTTGCTTTGCAATAGGCTATTTTCATGTCAAAATAAAAGTGTTTTTAAAAACTAGTTTTTAACACGTGAAAGATTTATTCTATTATTAATTAATAAATAAATTTTAAAGTATTTATATAAATATTAATCACTTAAATGATTTACACTATTCTATCTAAGCGTAGATATTTATTTGATAAGTATATTAAAAAAATATTATAACTTTATTAAGTTGATTTTAAAGCATACAAAATAATTTAATAATAAATTTTAAAATTTAAGTAGTGTTCAGTTAAAATTTATAAAAAACAAAATCAACACAATTTTATAAAATATTATTAAGAGACCATAACATCATATATTCGTATTAATATTATGAAATTTTGTAAAATTAATAAAAAAAATGATATTATTAAGACTATTGTATAAATATATACCTTGTAAATGATGGTTAAATATATTTTAATAAATCTATAAATATTCTCAATAGTATAGTGGTTAAAAAATTTAAACATCAAAGTCCTTTATAAATTTAATCTCACTTATAAAGGAAAATAAAAATAAACAAAAAAACATAAAATTAAAACTAAAAATAATGGTTTGCAATGAACTCTATCTACCACAAAAAAAAAAGTAAATGAAAAAAAAAATGTTCTCTGTATATCTGCGTTTATCTCCATCAATAACGGCTTCCTCGTCAAACAGTGATTCCAATCTTTTTTCTTTTCAACATTTCTTATCAAATAACAATTAATAGCTTAATTTTTCGATAGAGAAACCAAAATTTTCATTGTGATCATTGTTTCCCTCCTGAAAAAAAGAAAGAAATAATTAATGGAAAACATATATATATATATATATATATATATATATATATATATATAATACTTACTTTTGAATCTCATATACTTCGGTTGATTTTAACACAATGTATTTTAGAGGTGGCTCTCACAATTTCTCTTTTAAACTGTATTTGTGTAAGCTTGACCTTCTTCTCCTTAAGTATTTCAAAATTACGTCATCATAGACGGATATATTTCGATCATTGTAATTTTATAGAGATGAATCTATAAAATAAAAATTTTTAAAAATTGTCCAACTAATGGATTTTACTGTTTTTTCAAATTTGATTGAGAAAAAGTACAGTGATTTATAGTAAATAATGATAGAAGTTGAAGAGTTTTCTAAAACATATGTATATAAAATAATTTATTTAAATTCATTATTGGGTAAGAATTCAAAAAGATAATTAAATATGTAATTAATGACTTAGTTTTCAATTTTTGTTTAACGGATAGATTTTTTAGTATTATTATCGTGCGGAAGTCAATAAGTTTATTATCATTAATGTGTATAATGGCAGGGATATAAAAGGGTGATTGAAAATTTTAATAAAGTAATTTTATAATTTAATTTTTTATTTGAAATTACTAATGTGCTCGATTATATTTTATTTTAATAATTTACTTTGTAATTTGTCTTGTTAAAAAATATCTTGTAATTTTGTTTACAATAAATAATTAAAATTAAATTTATTAAAGGATTTTATTAAAAAAAATATTTTAATTTATTAAATTTATTCGAATGATTTATTGATAAATTTATAATTAATTAGTGAATAAAGAGAGATATTTAGAATTTATCTAATTAAAAAAATGTTATGCTCTTTAATTTTTTTAAAAAAATTTGACAGAAGGAAAATTCTCTAAAAAAAAATTCTTCAGGAAATATCTTTTAATATATGCTTTCTAGTTTATTATATTCGTAAAATGATATTAAAGATTTTAAATAAAAGTTCATCTTAAAAATATTACACACAAAATTTAAAAAAAAATGAAAACAAATGAATGACCATTAATTATAGTGGGATATGTTTGAGATTTTTAAAATAGAAAAGGGGCAAAAATGTCTAAAAAAGTTTCTCAACCTTCCACACTTTTATATATTAGAGATAGAGATATAAAAGACACTTGCTCGTAAAAAATCCTATTTACTTTTTGATGTGGTCTATATCAAATTAATAAGATACACATATTTATTAAATATAATATAGTATGTTTAGTGCTAAAAATATATATACATATATATAAAAGAAATATGTTTTAATTAACCCGACAAATATGCATAAGCCACTCTAATATATAGAGGTAAAATTTGCTATATTCAATATTTTGTTTTAATCTTTTTTGAAAGAAAATAAACTACGAAAAATCTTATTATTGCATAAAAGATTTTTATGATTGAGCTATACCTTATTGGTTTAAAAAAAAATATATATATATGTTTTCAACAAGATATAAATTTTAGTTTAAATCGAGTGGATAGGCTATTACCTTAAAAGAGAAATTATGTGCATTAATGAATTTTAGAAAGCACCATATAAGAAGTTTCTTTTGGAAATTTAGGTAAATTGACCTCCAAAATTAACAACTAATGGTTATTAACCTCCATATTTATTTTTGTAATCTCCCGTGTTTTTCGGTAAGTTTTAAATTAAATAAATATTATATTTACTGGATTTAAGGTAAATGATGGTAATTGATATTTAAATTTCTTTTACAGGAATTTAATATAATTACTTTTATTAAATGGAGATAAAGGAAAAAGGAAATAAAAAGAAAAAAGAAAAAAAAAAAAAACGTAAAAAGAAGAGGAAGGGAAAAGAAAGTAGGGTTTTTCTTCTCATCTTCACTTGAAAAGACGGTACAGAGACTTCAAGGTAGGGTTTTCTCTCTTTTCTATCTTCTTCTTCTTGCCATCAATCCTTGAGATCCCGGGTTTGATCGTGTCACGTATTCCTTGTATTCTTAGGTGTAGATTGTGGTAGTTCTCATTTGGTAAGAGATTGGTAGAGATCGGATTAGTTTCCACCACACATCGGAATCAAGGTAATGATCTTTTCCCCTTTTAATTTCTAAAATTAAGGGTATTTAATTCAAAAACCCCAAATTTTTATTTATTGAACCCTAACGTTTAATTGTTATTCTAAGCCAAACCAATCGACAACCTAATGTAGAATTGATAGATAACGAACGAATCAGAACCCTGAAATTCTTCCCCCATCATAACTGTCCTACGTCTGTCCTGTTAGGAATGGTGTCCTAGAACTTGTAATTATTTAATAATAATAATTTATTAAGAATAAATTAAATAAATAAACATAAGTTCTTTATATTATCTAGATTGATTCAATTAATGATATTAGGAATATATGGAAATATATAAATATCAAACATTCAAATAGTAAACCCTAAGTTGCTCTTATGAAATCACGACTTAGTATGTGAGTCATACAAGAGGATTAAAGTCGAGATGAGTAACTTAAAAGTGTCTACATTAAATGGATAACGTTTGGGAACCTTATCCTGGTAACACTGTTGATAGCTTCGCATTTTGTTTATAGACAAATGATCTAATCCTGATCATTCATGTGGGAGACATGAAATGGAAGTATCATATGCAATGTTGATTGTATAAGACAGGACCACGATGTTCGATCAAATTTCTCATTAGTACCGTTTACGAGAAATGATCGAATATCAAACTAAGTTTATCAACCGTGATATATCTCAATCCTGAGTGAAATGCGGACTCCTATTTATGGAGTTATGTTCTTTGATTCACATGGTTGAGAGCGATCTGTAAGAACGCTCAATACACTTCTGTTTTGGGAACATGACTAGATAAGTAGCTGGGAACTCATTTTCACAAGATGGAATTCATAACTTTCCTATAAATTAACCGGTATCGAGTGTGATACCTAAATATTTTAGGAACTTTAGAAAACTCCTTGATGTCCTGATTCGAGACATGAACAAGTGGCGCCACGACTTCTATTGATCACGAAGTATATTATCTCTAGTTCGACTAAAGATAATGTTCATTGGAGAATCAGCGGGAACACAAGGATAAAGCGGTAATTACAGGGGCAAAACGGTAAATTTATCCTTTGTAATTATGAGGGTTCCACGTGAAGGATTATATCATAGATATAAATAAAGATAAACTAAATGGACATAACTCATCTATAGTGAGGGGAGTTCAGCTATGAATCTATAGTGGAATTATTCATAGTTAGATAATAAGTAATTAACCGATTATGAGTTAATCAATTAATTGACTAATTATTAAGCCCATGATCTATAGGTCCATCGGTCCCTATGCTAGCCCAAATATCGTAGTCGCGAAATCAAGTAGAAGAAATGGAAATTTTTAAGTAAAGTGAATTACTTAAAATAGGCAATATTAATTGTTTAAATATTGAGTATATTTAAACGGTAATTAATATAAACATTATTAATTGTTTAAATAATGAGTTTATTTAAACATGAAATTAATAATGAAATATTATTAATTATTTAAATATTGAGTATATTTAAATGGTAATTAATAATTTGAAATTAATTAACAATTATTAATTGTTTAAATAATAAATTTTATTTGAACGGAATTAATAATTAATTAATTAATAATAAAATGTTATCAATAAAATTATTAATTAAATAATGAGTTTATTTAATGGAAATTAATAATTAAAATATTTATTATTAATTATTTAAATAATGAAAATTATTTAAATGGAAATTAATAATTAAATATAATTTGATAATATTTAGTCGGGAGAAAATATTAATATTATTAATTGTTTAAATAAAATATTTTATTTAAATGGTAATTAATAAATAAATTAATTAAGTTGGACTTATTAATTTAAGAGAGAGTTTCAAGCCCAATTGGATTAATGAACCCAATTGAAATTGGCCCAAAATAATTAATTAAATAAATTTGATTTATTAATTATTTATTATTAATTTTGGCCTTCATAGATAATTTGTAGGAGATAATTATTTGAATTATATCCTATAATAATTATATAGATTTATTTACCCAAGATAAATAAAATAAAGAAAAGAAAATAATCTCCTATTTATCTATGGCATTTTCGAAATTGCAAGATAAAGGAAAGAGATAATCTTTTTTTTTTTTTGTATTTATCTCTATAGATTAATCCTAATGTGATTAGGATTCCTATTTTCCTATAAATAGGAGGGTTTGGTAATTCATAAATCATACAATTAAATTCCTTAGAAATTCGGAATTCTCTCTTCCTCCTCTCCCCCCTTGAGTGTCGATTTTCCCTATTCAAAATTGGGAAGAAAATATTTTTCTTCTTCCCAATTTCTTCTAAAGTTCGATCCCACAATCGGGTTTCGTTTGATCGATCGGGATATAGCGTAGAAGATCCGGTGTTGCTGAGGATTTGATGCTGTAAAGAAACCTCCAACCGATTCTCCATTTATTACTCAATGTAAGTTTTGATTTTAATTTTCGAAATTTAAAGCATGAATCTACATGTTTTTTCACAAATTGCATGATATTAATAGATCCATAATTAAATGTTAATTAGTTTACTAAATCAAATTCCGCTAGTTTAGTAAATCATCCCTTCATGTCCTACGTCCGTCCTACACATGTAGCCCTCTGTCATAACCGTCCTAACCCGAAGTCGAACCTGTCACTCTCTGTCCTAATACTAACCTAATTGTCCTACCATCGTCCTACCCCGTAATCCTTCCATCCTACATTCAGTTTAATGTTTATCTTAGCATAAAGTTAGGTTTAATTTATTTTAGATTGTAACTTTTTTTCAGGTCGTAGTTGTGTTATGGAAGGAATAAAGAATTTAGAAAAATTCTTGCTGTGTACAAGGTGAGTAGAAATTTGTTAAAGACTAAATTCTTCCATGCTTGCTTTTCCTTTTTCTTTAATAGAATTAACCTCTGATTTTTGAGCATGTTATTGGATGGTTTTATGCATGTTAAAGAGGTTTAGGGGTTGATTATATGATTTAAGAAATTAGGACAAAAGCATGCCGAAAACTTGGAATTAAATAATGTGAATTTGACTATCGATATCGATTGGCATGAAACTGGTTTTTATGGGTTGCATGACTTTGTTTGGAGGTTTAAGAATGTTTTTGGAATTTTTTATGTTGGATTAACTTTGCTGAATAAATTTATCACGGTTGACTAATTAGTGCCCTTTAAGTCGATGAATTAAGCCTAGGTGGATAGATATTCGATATTATAATTTTCTGAATCGATTGTGGTTATTTCCAAATGTATAGGGGTTGTTTTGGGAGTCATTTTACAGTCGTTATGCTGCTGGAAATTAGTTATAAATTTATTAATTTTAGAATGTCCGAAAAAGGAGCGAAACTACACTAGTTTAGGCTAGTTTCGTTTCTAGATTTGACAATCGTTGGGAGTTGATGGAAGTGAACCCAAAATGGTATTATGGGTGATTTTGGGTATTTTAGAAAGATTTAAAGGTGAATCTTCCAGAAATTAAGTATAGGAAAGTTCGGCCTAAAAAGTGAGTTGTTTCGAGAATTTTGAGTTTAGACTCAATTTGAGTATCATGGTAGTGATGAGTGAAATCATATTACTTAAATACCTCGATTAATATGGTAGTAGGTTCGCTTTAAGAAAAAGCCTTGCTTAAAGAAGAATATTGTCGTTAAGGGAGATTATACGGTTGTGCACAACTCTATAACACTTAACGGGGCAAGTTCATTCCATCCGTACAATGGAAAAGAATATTTCTTGTAAGGATTTAAATTGAGAAAAGAGTGGTTAAATTCCTTATTGAGCGTAGTCTCTCTTGTTTGCGGGCAAAGATGAGATTAGAGGTATTAGTGAAAATTTTAAATCGAAAAGTTTTAAATTGAGAAAAGAGTGTTTAAAATTGTTTCAAGTATTTTATCTTGTTAATTTGAGGATTAAGAGATATGCTTATGTATTGGAATGATGGGTTAGACTCCGAGTGTTTTTTGTGTATGTGAACTTTCGGAAGTCAATGAGGCCGGTTATGGACTTAAAGTATTAGAAAAATCTCTCATGACATGATTTTATTTTTAACATTTTTCTACTCATTGGGCGTAGCCTCATGATGCTACCACTATTTTTTTTCCAGGTAAAGGAAAGAAGAAGCTCAGTGACTGATGTGGTTCGAGGCGATGATCGTTTGGCATGAATTTGCATTGCTGGCAAAATCTTGTTTCTTCATTATTTGTTTTGGGATTGTCATGTTTTGTTTTGGTGAACTAAATAAAGTAGTTCGGTTTTAAATTGAGCATTTCATTTGACAGTGCTTTAAAGATTGTTTTGGTTTGTGCGATTGGTTTTTTTTTTTTTTTATGGTTTTATATAAAACTGATCGATCAAGAATGTTTTAATGTGTTGTTTAAACTGAGAAAAACTCTGATTTGGTTAATAAATGTTTCCGCTTTTGTTCTTTTACATTTCTATGTATTTGGGAATTTTCGGGCTGTTACAATTTTAACCTTTTTTTACCCTTTGATTGCTCCTCATCTAAAAATTCTCGAGCTCCTCTCGCAATTTTTAAGAATTTATCAATAATCCCCTTTACATCATCTAAGAATTTTTAGACACTGAGCAAGTTTATGTCTTAGAAGGCAAAAAAAAAAAAACGTAGTGTATAAACTTCGAACCGAAATTTATGAATTCCGGTCAGGAAATCGGTCTGGAATCTACGAATTTGGGTCCGGAATTCATAGATTCCGGTCAGTGTGTTTTTTTTTCTTCTTCACAAATTTGTCACCTCCTATTTCTTTTTCTTCCTATTCTTCTTCTCTACATGTTCAGTCAAATTTCTTTACATTTTTATTAGAAGAGGTGGAGAGAGGATTGAGAGGGAAAGGGTGAAGATGAAGGGATATAGTGAAGGAGGAAAAATCCTCCATGAAAGATAAAATTGGAGCTTAAGAGTCTCAATGGAGAAGAGAGAGGTGATGATATTTTAGACATTTCAAAGCAACGTGACATCATCAAAGGGTCAAAAAAAGTTAAAATAAATATGGAGGTCAATAACCATTAGTTGTTAATTTTGGAGGTCAATTTACCCAAATTTCCAAGTTATCCAATTTTGAGATTTTTTTATTATTAAATAACTCAATTCATTCGTTTTATCCCTCTTTTACTCATACGCATGATATATATTTAAGATTTTTTATTATTATGAAATTTCCTTATTTGGTTATCTAGAGATATTGTATGGGGATTTTTAATAGAATTTTATCTTTATCTTTTCTATTTATGTCTCTTATCTTCATTAAGTGGTTTCTTTGGTTTTTTGAATTTTATTTATATAATGTATTGGGTATTACACAAATTGTAGTATAATCGTATGCACAATTGCGTTTTATTTTTCGTAATTTGTTAGTTCGTTTTACTTTAGATATGTGATTTGAAATTTAAATTTAAAGTATTTTAATTTAATTACGGGGTTTTCAAACAAATTTACCATTTTTGAATATTTTACTAGCTGATTTTGAGATGTTATATACATTTCATTCCAAAATTGAGAAAACTTAGGTGCTCCCAAGGTAACCCCAAGTCAGCTTCCTTTCAACGTGACGTTGCCATATATGCAGAAAAGAAAAATCACAATATATTGGGTGATTTTGGAGTACTTAAATTATTTATTTTATTATTTGTATTTCCGTTTTTATAATAAAAAAAAATCAGTATTATTTATATTTATGTAATTTTTTT
This sequence comes from Gynostemma pentaphyllum, assembly GCA_028015215.1. Lineage (NCBI taxonomy): Eukaryota > Viridiplantae > Streptophyta > Magnoliopsida > Cucurbitales > Cucurbitaceae > Gynostemma > Gynostemma pentaphyllum. Next base: position 18,510,952 of record CM051355.1, read on the forward strand.
TTACTACGTTATCATTATGAATATGAAAACTCTAGATGATGAACAGTTTTTATAATTTGAAAATAGAAGTATGATATAATAATAAAAAAATTTATACCAATTTAGCAATTAATAATATTATAAAATAAATAAAAACCTTCAAATTTTATTCAAAGCACGTTATAGTCTCAAACAAAAGTCTACCACGATTTTTTTATTTGCAAGGTAAGTCCCAACTACTTGGGATTTCAACGATTTCACAGTTGTAAATGCCATACCAAAAAAAAAAAAAAAAAACGAAATCAAAAGATAACACTTCATATGGAAAACTTTTCAAAGTTATAAACAAGATTATATTGGGATTAAACCAAGATTTATTATATTTATCTTATTGTTTATCTTAGATAGGGTTTATCTTTGATTATTTGATATCATCTTAGAAATTTGTGTATAATTAAGACTATATAAATAGAGAGGTTCATTAGGTAGAATCAGTAAGACCCGAATAAATTTGAAGTATTATTTTATTGTTTGTTTTATTTTCTTGCATAATGGGTTTCTCAAAGAAAAGCATGTTGATGATCATTGTTGGAATTATGTTGATTAGTATTGGTATGATTGAAATGACAAATGCACAAGTGATTGATTATGGAGCTATTAACCATCATGACAAAAACAATCTTGATTGCAAAAAATATCCTGGAAGTTGCCCACCTCCACCAATGGCTAACCCTTATAACCGAGGTTGCAGTGCAATTGACCGTTGCAGATCTGGCAAAATATCCAAAAATTATGTTATTTCTGGAGGTCGTAAAAATGGACCTAAAGATGGAAGCAGCAATGGGAAAGTCATTATCCATTGAAATTCTATGCCCTTTATAATCCATGTATTTATCTATTCATTTATTATTCTATGATATTCTAATAAAAGTTGTATGTAGAAATCTTTTATATTAGTTGATTATTTCATGTCAATAATATTTTCATTATGCTTTTAAATCTCAAGTCTTCAAGTTTCTTCTTAAAAATAATAAAATTGTGTAATGTAATTCATGTGTTGTTTAATGTTTAATTAAATGACATCAATAGCTCAAGTGATTAGACAACCGCTTTTTTTTTCATGATATTGAAGATTCGAGTTCCCCTCCCCCAATTTGTTGTATTATCTAAAAAAAAATGAATAAATAAACCCTCGTTTGATTCGTTGTAATCTAAGATACCTCCATTAATCTAATATCTGGTAATCTGATGTCAGAATATTTGATTACTGGTAATCTTAGATTACTGTGTTTGTTTAACTTAACAATAATATGAGAATGCGTGGGTAATTTATAGATTATTGTGTTTATTTGATGGGAATTGTATAGGGAAATATGATATATTAATGCTCTTTATCTACCATTTATACATTAGTTTAACAAAATAATTAAAATATATTCATATTAAATTCCAAAAAAGACATTGAGAATTGGGAAACCAACAAATAAAAATTAAGAAAAGAAAGAACGGCCATTATTGGAGAGAAACGTGAGTACATATATATTTTTTTAATTTCTTTTTGGCAACTTTTCTTAATTAAATAAGGTTAAAATTGTAAAAATGAATATTACCTTCTCATGGAAATCATAGAAAGTATCTGATTTTGAAGGTAATCAAATACCTTCATATATGGAGAAATACAATTTCTGAAAATTTTAAATTACTGAAATATTTTTAAATAACCCCAAATAAATAATGGAATTAGATGTCTTTATCTGTTTTATCTGCTTTTATTTGCCAAATAATAAATTGCTGACCACAAAATTTCCCTTTGAAATTACGTTCAACACAAGAAAAGTCAAATACTCAACCTCCTTATTTTTCCTTTATTAGTCAGCTCCAATTATTTTACCTACTCTCAACTTCAAAACTCTTAAAAAAAAAAAAAAAAAAAAAAAAAAAACATCAAATCATCGTGAGTTATTTGAAATATAAACTCGGGAGTTCTATTATTTATTTTATTTGTGGGTTTTTTTTCCCTCTTTTATAATTTCAATTTTATAGCTCTAGACTACCAATTCTAGCCCCAAAAAACTTAAAAAATTCTGACATGAAAATCAATTAGAGTCAAATATTCGCCACGAGGCTTTGCGATTTCTCAAGGATTATGATTGAGATCCTCAATTTCCATTTTTGTTGTACTAGAATATTTTTGTTTGTATTATTTTTTTCTTATTTGCCTAAGGTGTTTGAATTTACGATAAGTGTCCTAGTGAAGTTGTAAAAATTTACTACAATAAATTTACTACTAATAACTATGGGGTGTTTGTTCAAAAAAAAAAAAAACTATGGGGGTGGGGTGGAAGTTTCCACCCGACTTCCGATGTTTGGTATACGAATATGAGATGAGATGTCTAAAATTATAATGTTTATGTTTGATATGTCAAAATAATATTTATAAATGTATTTTAGATTTTTTTTTGGATTATCAACTAATATTATATTTTTTATAAAGGGTAAAATGCAAATAAGACCTATGTGGTCTTTTCAAAATGCATGAACACCCCCTGTACTTTGAAAATGGCAAATCGCACCCCGTGGTTCCAATTTTTTCAATCGGACCTCCCTTCAATGTCAATAATTTTCTTTTAGCCATAACTTTTTCGTTTGAACTCTGATTTGGATGATTCAAGATGTTTTAGAATCCTCATTTCAGGCTCTACATAAATGTCACTTCGAAACTTTGAAATCATTAACAAATAAAAGATTTTATTAACATCGAAACACTAGGTATGATTGACATCGTTAATTCTTTTGATTATTGATGATTTCAAAGTTTCGAAGAGAAGATTATGTAAAGCCGGAAATGAAGATTCCAAAACATCTTGAATCGTCCAAATCGAAGTTCAAACGAAGAAGTTATGGCTAAAAGAAAATTATTGACATTGAAGGGGAGGGGTCTGATTGAAAAAAATTGAAACCACAGGGGTGCGATTTACCACTTTCAAAGTACAGAGGGTGTTCATGCATTTTGAAAAGACCACGGGGTCTTATTTGCATTTTACCCTTTTATAAACTAATTTAATTGTATAAAAAGAGTTAAATTTATTGACAATATTTCATTTAAAGATACCTTCATAATAAAATAAAAGTTGAGTCCATGAATAAATTAAATTAAATAATAATATATTGTGGGTTAAAAAATCCAACTCCAATAGTATTGTGAGTTTTTTTTTTCTCTACATCAACGTTTCGATTTTTTTTTTCGTTTATCCCTGGATTTGTTTAGTATCATACACAAACTCTAAGTTTCTCATATTTCTAAATCATTATGTATTTTCAAAACCTTTCTTTAATTATTTTATATATTTTAAAAACTTAACTTAGATTTCATTCAACGATGTTATTTTAAATTCAATTAAATAGGGTAAAATACAGTTTTGGTCCCTATATTTTACACTACTCACAATCTTAGTCCTTATATTTTGAAAACCCACAAATTTGGTCCCTACGTTTTACGCTACTCACAGTTTTAGTCCATACGTTTTGACAACCCACGAATTTGGTCCATACGTTCTACACTACTTACGGTTTTAGTCCGTACATTTTAAAAAACCCACATATTTGGTCCTTATGTTTAAAAAAAATTACACTTTTAGTCATTTATTTAACTTAACCGATAGAAATGTCACGAGAGGATGGCGAGGAAATAAATTAAAAGATAAAAATGACACATAGACAATTAAAACGGTTAAGTTAAATAAATGACTAAAATTGTAGTTTTTTGAAAACGTAAGGATCAGATTCATGAGTTTTCAAAACGTAGGGACTAAAACTGTGAATAGTTCAAAACATATGGACCAAATTCGTTGGTTTTCAAAATTTAGGGACTAAAACCGTGAGTAGTGTGAAACGTAGAGATCAAATTCGTGGGTTTTCAAAATGGAGAGACTAAAACCGTGAGTAGTGCAAAACGTAGTGACCAAAACTATATTTTACCCAAATAAATATATATGGTGTTATTATAAACACATGCTGTTATAAAAATAGAGACCCAAAAATATAAATAATAACCAAATGAATCTAACACATTTTGTGAGAGGAAGCCTTTTTTAATCATTTTAGCATGTTACGTGATCATTGTTTATTTACATCCCTGCTTTTTTTGGGTGTAATAATTCGATTTATAAATAATAAACAATACCATTGCTTCTTTTCATAATTACTGTAATTATTAAATTTATGAATAAGGAAGTATTTTTAAGGTGAATTGTTTATACATAAAAAAAAATGAAACTTGACTAAAATTAAAGAAGACAAATTGGAAGTATATCTAAATTGGAAGTATATGATTAGTTACTCTTATTTAACCTCTGTTGGTGGCTATTCTAATACATACCCTACATGGCCGGTCCTAAGAAAACAGGGGTTTGATGTAAAATATAGTTTTTGGCCCTTTATCATATAAATTTTGCTATAAAAAAATCATAAATATATTGGAAAAAAAACGAATTAATTGTTTATTGTATTCATTTGATAATTATAATCAAAACAAATTAGAATTAAATTTTAGAGTCAATTTACACCCTTGAAGTTTACATGGCGTGTCAATTTAAATATAATTTTTCAATTGAATCAATATGCACTTGGTCTTTTTCCAGTGAATCAATATAAAATTTATACGATTAAGGGTTTAAATTGATTTTTTCTCTAAATTTTATGTCAAAAAACTATTAATTTTGTTTATTTAATAAAAACATAGTTAAAATTGATAGATTATTTTAATTGAAATAATCAAAAGGGAAAAAATAAAATAGAGGTAAAATTGATAATTATTTATTTTTATTTTTTTGATATTGCAAAGCTACAACAAAACAACAAAAGCAAAGGAATACTGCCTCTCAATAAAACATAACTGTCACAACTTCGTTGCAATGCGGAGCGGCCGCATTCTAATGTATTAGGTCTCTTATATGAAAATGAAATGGAAGTCGCTATCAACCATATTAGGGTGTGATTGATCACCAAATTGATTTAAAATGAAAATGGTCTACGAAAACAGATTAGGTTCGGGAGTCATTTATGTGTGGGGAAGGTATTAGCACCCTACAACACCTGTTAAAAACGTTTACCACATTTTATTTTATATTATCATAATTAGTAAATGGTCCTTATTTAAATAATTAAAAAATATTGATTTTAATTTGTGAAAAAAACAAATGTCTCATTTAATCATTTCCCAACTTTAAGAATAAAGTAAGAATCAAGATTACAATGGACGGGGTTATGGCCATTAATTGAACAATGTTGGAATTATAAAATTCCTCACCTAAAGAAATTGAGAGTTTTTACACCTCAAAATCCCATCATAGGAATTGTAATTTTATTTTAAAATATTTTTATTTTTTATTTAAAATACTTTCCTTTTATTTTTAAATTAATATTTAACATACTCTCATTTTATTTTTGAAATAATATTTAACTTTATTTAAAATACTTTCCTTTATTTTTTTTAAAATAATATATGTAATGTTGTTTATTTCCTAAGAATTTTTCTAATATATATTTTTTTAGGGTTTTTACTCTTCGTAGACTTATATAAAAAAACCCCGATAAGCACATTACACAGTCTTCATAAAACGTGATGATTTCCACGTACTTATCAAGATTTTAACAAGCATATTATTTATTCCTCAATTAAAAATAAAGAAAATTTATTACGATGTGTTTTTCTAAAACTTGTTTGGGATACATTGAAGTTTATGTTAAGAAACCTTATTTTGATTTAAATGTAAAATATGTCAAAAGAAATATGGAAACCTCCTACTAGTATGGCAAACATTAGACTGCTAATTTAAATTAAACCTAAATAAATTATGGTAAAAAAATGTGAATATAACATATTAATCAAATACCAATTAATGACAAAAATCATTATTAAATCATTATAAATCCATATTAATAATTTACAATAGTTTTGCATGACTAAAAATATATCATATTTTGGCTCTCTTTCAAAAATCACTAAATAAAAAAATAGTTTACAACATTATCACATCTAATAAAAGTAAGAACTTAAAGGAGAAAACAAAATGAAATATAAGAGAACCAAGTGGTAGATGTGTAATGAAATAAAAAGTTCAATGAGAAACAAAAGACCAAATAAAAATAAAAATAGATTAAAAGAAAATTACCCACAACTTTCAAAAAAAGTTATTTTTTGTTTGCTTTGCTTTGTGATCTACGTGCTTGCAGGGTAATTTAGAAAAATTGGTGGTGTATTCACGATGGGATCGAGAGAGAGAGAGATAGTAAGGAAGATGTTGTTGCCTAAAAATGGAGAGCTTCCACATAAGCAACGAACTTAAAGTATGGGACGAGTCGGAGGTCGTGCGCTGTACTGGAGGTACTGTGTAGGTGATGTGCTAAGTAGTTGACAAACACTTATGTACGCACAGGAAACAAAGAGAGCACCGTTGTGGTGTCGGCCTAACACCCTCCGATGCTAAAGTCAGAGCAAACAGAGCTAGTGTGTCAGAGAGAATAGTAGTAGAAATTAGTTACCTAATAAATGAATTTCTTTTCCTATTTATAGAAGAATATGTTGATGACATCATCATGCCACGTGTCGCGTCAGGATTGGACCACGTGTTGCTTCTCAATTACGTGTCGCTTGCGAGTTACGCCACGTGTCATTTCCTAATCGGACACTTGCATTCGGTTTAAATATGTAGGTCTATGTTGGAGACCGCGTAGCCAGGTCTTTTCAGATGCGTAGACTTTATGACTAGGTATTGCGGTCAAACGAGGTGTCATGGTACTGCAGTCGGACCAGGTGCCCTGGTACTGTGGTCGGACGAGGTGCCCCGGTACTACGGTCAGACGAGGTGCCTCGGTACTGCGGTTGAACCAGGTGCCCTGATACTGCGATCGGACCAGGTGCGTAGACATTCTTGTCAAGTTGTAAAATTCCATGTGTTATCAAATTTCACCCACAACAGAAGAAATTTTGCTTTGGGTTTCTTTCTGAATTCCACTCCATGTCCCTCCATTAGGTTTTTTTGGTTCAATTTATAGACTCATGAGAATGAAAGATTTTTTTTAATTAAAATCAAAATAAATCAGAAATTAAATCATTCCTAAATCAAATCAATCAATCAAATTATCCCCATAAATTAGCTCAAATTACTAGCATGATGTGTTCTTTCCAAAATCAAATCAGATTAAAAAAAATTCAAAAATTTATTCTAACTTTTTTTTTAAAAAATTGGATTTAAATAAAAATCTTTAATTGGTACAAATAGATTAATTTTTAAATAGTATCGGACAAAAATGGGTGTCTACAATAGCAGCCACAAGGGGAAAGACTCCCCCCAAATAGCAGATAGAAGAGAGCTAGAAACTCTTGAGGCCAAGACATGAGCCATCCCGTTCTTAGAACATCGAGTATGTATAAAATCACAAGAATCCAACTGGTCGGTAAGACTCAGAACCTCAGAAATGAAGGGATGATTTACTAAATTAGCTGAATTTATTTAGTAACACAAATTAACACTTAATTTAGGATATATTAATATCATGCAATTTGTGATAAAAACATGTAGATTCATGCTCGTTTTTCGAAAATTAAAACCCTTTACTTACATTGAGTAAAATATAGAGAATCGGTTGGAGGTTTCTTTACAGCATCAAATCCTCAGCAACACCGGATCTTCTATGCTATATCCCGATCGATCAAACGAAACCCGATTGTGGGATCGAACTTAAGAAGAAATTGGGAAGAAGAAAAATATTTTCTTCCCAATAATGACTAGGGAATTTCGGCTATGGGGGGAAGAAGGGAAGAAGAGAGAGTTCCAACTTTCTATGGAATTAAATTGTGTGTTTTATGAATAACCCAACCCTCCTATTTATAGAAAAATAGGAATCCTAATCACATTAGGATTAATCTATAGAGATAAATACAAAAAGAAAAAAGATTATCTCTTTCCTTTATCTAGCAATTTCGAAAATGCCATAGATAAATAGGAGATTATTTTATTTTCTTTATTTTTATTTATCTTGGGTAAATAAATCTATGTAATTATTTTAGGATATAATTCAAACAATTATCTCTCCAAAAATAATTATGGTGGCCGAAAATAGCATAGTGATTTAATAAATAATTCCAATTTATTTAATTAATTATTTTGGGCCAATCTCAATTGGGTTCATTAATCCAATTGGGCTTGAAATTCTTTCTTAAATTAATAAGTCCAACTTAATTAATTTATTATTGATTACCATTTAAATAAAACATTTTACTTAAACAATTAATAATATTAATATTTTCTCCCGACTAAATATTATCCAATTTATATTTAATTATTAATTTCCATTTAAATAATTTTCATTATTTAAATAATTAATAATAAATATTATAATTATTAATTTCCATAAATTCATTATTTAATTAATAATTTTATTGACAATATTTTATTATTAATTTAATTAATTTTATTTATTAATTTTCGTTTAAATATAATTAATTATTTAAACAATTAATAATTGTTAATTAATTTCAAATTATTAATTACCATTTAAATATACTCAATATTTAAATAATTAATAATGTATAATTAATAATATTTCATTATTAATTTCATGTTTAAATAAACTCATTATTTAAACAATTAATAATGTTTATATTAATTACCGTTTAAATATACTCAATATTTAAACAATTAATATTGCCTATTTTAAGTAATTCACTTTACTTAAAATTTCCATTTCTTCTACTTGATTTCGCGACTACGATATTTGGGGTAGCATAGGGACCCGATGGACCTATAGATCATGAGCTTAATAATTAGTTAATTAAGTGATTAACACATAATCAGTTAATTACTTATTATCTAACTATGAATAATTCCACTATAGATTCATAGCTGAACTCCTCTCACTATAGATGAGTTATGTCCATTTAGTTTATCTTTTATTTATATCTGTGATATATCCTTCACGTGGAACCCTCATAATTACAGGCGGATAAATTTACCGTTTTGCCCCTGTAATTACCGCTTTATCCCTGTGTTCCCGTGATTCTCCAATGAACTTTATCTTTAGTCGAACTAGAGATAAGATACTTCGTGATCAATAGAAGTCGTGACGTCACTTGTTCATGTCTCGAATCAGGACATCGAGGAGTTTCCTAAAGTTCCTAAAATGTTTAGGTATCGCATCGATACCGTTAATTTATAGGAAAGTTATGAATTCCATCTCGTGAAAATGAGTTCCCAGCTACTTATCTAGTCATGTTCCCAAAACAGGAGTGTATTGTGCGTTCTTACAGATCGCTCTCAACTATGTGAATCAAAGAACATAACTCCACAAATAGGAGTCCGCATTTCACTCAGGATTGAGATCTATCACGGTTGATAAACTTAGTTTGATATTCGATTATTTCTCGTAAACGATACTAATGAGAAATTTGATCGAACATCGTGGTCCTGTCTTATACAATCAACATTGCATATGATACTTCCATTTCATGTCTCCCACATGAATGATCAGGATTAGATCATTTGTCTATAAACAAAATGCGAAGCTATCAACAGTGTTACCGGGATAAGGTTCCCAAACGTTATCCTTCTACTGTAGACACTTTTAAGTTACTCATCTCGACCTTAATCCTCTCGTATGACTCACATACTAAGTCATGATGTCATAAGAGTAACTTTGGGTTTTACTATTTGAATGTTTGATATTTATATATTTCCATATATTCCTAATATCGTTAATTGATTCAATCTGGATAATATAAAGAACTTAAGTTTATTTATTTAATTTATTATTAATAAATTATTATTATTAAATAATTACAAGTTCTAGGACACCATTCCTAACAAGAAATTGGGAGATCCACCTCAGTAAGATCAAACATATCTCCTTTCAAAAGCTGAATCACTTCTAAGCAGTCTGACTCAATCAGAATAGGCTCGGCAATCAAATTCACTAAGCTCTTCAGCCCTTCATAGATCGCCAACGCTTCAAGATACTTGATGGAAAAAGAGTTTGTTACCACTTTACAGCCAGCAAACAAAATCTGCCCTAGATGATTGTGAAGAACTCAACCAAGACCAGCCGAAATATTTTGAGGCGAAGACGAAGCATCAATATTTAATTTCACGGTGCCTATCGAAGGAGGAATCCATGGATGGATAATTTGATGATGGTTTGTATTTTGAAACATGGTGTTGGCAAGGGGAGGAGATTTCGCAAATTCCTTTTCTCAATTGGAGATTTTATCAATTGAACTCTTCAGATCAGAAGCAGTAGCATTATGAATTCTATTGTTGCGAGAATTCCAGAGATGACAGATCGTGATAAAAATTCGTTCCAAATTGGAAGGATTTTCAGAGGTTAATTCCCACAAGCAGTAAGCAGGACTCTAATTATGAGCAAATGTGAGGATATAGTTAGGAAGTAAAGATCTCCATAGTTGTTGTGAGGTGAAATGTCAGTACACGTGGAATTTCTCACTGGTTCAAAGAATGGACAATCGGCATGTCTATGTCACCTGAAAAGATAAAGCTACGTCACCTAAGAGGCTACGTCTACGACACCTGGGAGTCTACGTCTACGTCATCTAATAAGTCTACGTCTACATCGCCTAGGAAGGTACGTCTACGTAGTCCTGAGAGTCTATGTCTACGTCATCTAATAATGCTACATATCTAAGACCAAGAAACTATAATATATTGATATCCAATCAAAAGATGACATGTGGCATGACCAACAAGCGACACGTCGTTGGGAAGCAATATGTGGCCCAACCTCCAAGCGACACGTGGCACGATGATGTCATCAACCTCCTCTCATATAAATAGGGGAAGAAATTCATTCATTAGGTAACTAATTTCTACTACTATTCTCTCTGGCACATTAGCTCTGCTTGCTTTGACTTTAGCATCGGAGGGTGTTAGGCCGGCACCACACCGGTGCTCTATTTGTTTCCTGTGCAGGTACATACAGTGCTCGTCAACTACTTAGCACATCGCTTGTGCAGCGCACTACATCCGACTCGTCCCATATATTAAGTTCCTTGCTTACGTGGAAACTCTCCATTTTTAGGCAACAACAATAGTTTTTTAGCAAAGGTGCAATTCCAGATAATATGAGTTGTAGTCTCCCTCTGCTTCTTACAGAGCGCACACCAATCATCCATTTGAATGCCTTTCTTATTGAGGTTAACCAATGTAAGAATTATGTCGTGATAAATTTTTCAGACTGCAAATGTTATTTTTTCTGGAACATGAGCTTGCCAAAAAACCGTCCACCATTTCTGTATAATACTTTTGTCCGCAACCGAGACAAGGCTATCATTTTGAGCATCCATTCCGACTTTAACAACACTTTTGACAGAGAAAATACCCTTCTTGTCAAAGTGCCAAATGAGGGAATCCTTTCTTCTAAATTGATAATTATTTTAATTGAAATAAATAAAGCAGAATACATCTTTTTAATTGAAATAAATTAAAGCTAAGACAAATTATCACTCCATTAAAGATTTGAACTACGTACTTACTCAATAACACAAATCATCAATGCATTATGTTTGCCAACACACCATATATATTCTTTGTTATAATTTTGCACTTGAATATACATAATTTAATCAAACATCGACTTTAAAATTCCAGGGCCCGTGCGATCACCCACTCGCACACCCTCAGGGCCGGCCTTGATACCCTATATTTTTAATGTATTTTATCTGGTTTGAGAACGTTGTTAATTCTACCTTAAATTGCATAAGAAGGTAAAAAGTCAAAGTAATTTAATCAATAGTAAATACAAGAAGGTTTTTTTAGAAGTTTTGATCTCACAACTGAAATGTTGGGTTAAATAGCAAAGTCATAGTTGAGTAAATCTATTATTCCAAAATGAAATGCGAATACCGTCGTTATTCACCACCACACAATACGTAATAATGATGCCATCGTAACAAAACAATCCACCCTTTTCAATCCACGTGTTGCTGTTGCTGGTAAAGAAGATTTCAATTCAAGCTCCTGAATTATCAAATATGATTATTAAAAAAAAAATATATATAACGACAAAAAATAAAAATATTAATTACCAATAAAATGATGGAAAATTACTGGTCTTCCAAATCCAGTCAACTTGACCTAAAAAAAACAATCCAAAAAAGAAAAAAAAAATACAAAAACTGACGACTTTCTTCCATTCCAGTCGAGAGTTGAAAATTCCCATATCCTTTTTGCTTTGGTCAACCCCTTTCCCTGAATGACCCTTTCCTCAAACCGTGTTTATAAAAACCACACCCCAAAACAATTTTAATCATAAAACAAAAACCAATAATCATTTTCCTTTTTCTCAAAAACCCATTGCTTCAAACTTCAATTAAAGATTTCCGTTTTCTTTTCCTTCAAGTTTGTTTTTTTTATATCTTTCAAGGTTTCCGGCGAAGAAGACGAGTTCACTGTTTTTGAAGAATTTGAAGTTTCTTTTATTTTATTTTAAATATCCGTAAGTGTTCGGGTCAACGAGAAAAATAAAAGTAAGAATATGGATGGTTCAGAAGGTGGGTCGGGAGGAGCACCGGCGCCGTTTCTGACAAAAACATATGAGATGGTGGATGATCCTTCGACGGATTGTGTGGTGTCGTGGAATCAAAACGGTTTCAGTTTCGTGGTTTGGGATCCACCGGAATTCGCTAAGGAATTGCTTCCTGTTTTTTTCAAACACAACAATTTCTCTAGCTTTGTTCGTCAGCTTAATACTTATGTGAGTCACTAATCAAATTTCATCTGTTTTTCTATTTGCTTTCTTCTTCTTCTTCTTCTTCTTTACCCACTAGTTATTTCAGCTCAAGATGATGATCCAATCATGTTTTCAACCTTTTTCTTTTTACATTTTTTTAAGACTTTTTTTTGGTACCCAGATTTTGACATTTTGACTTTCTCTATCTTATGTTTTCAATTATTTCAAATGTAATCATTCTATTTTGTATTTTATTATATTATGTTATAGTCTATTTAATTTTATATTCATATATTATAGTGTCTATCTAATTTTGGAAAATGGTTTTTTTAATATAAAACTTGAAAATTTTAATATATCTATTATTTAGATTGGTTTTTTTTTTAACTTAGTTCAATAAAATTTAAGTCCCTACGAATAAAATATCAAATAGGCACATTTTTTTTCTTCACATCTATCTATTTTTTTATGCAATTTTGCCTCATCTTTCTACTTCACATTATCTACTCTCAATATTATACATTATGAAATATTATCATATGTTTTTTTTTAAATACAAGTCAAATTTAATTTTTGACGTTTAATATATATAACTCTTTTTAATTTCATTTTTAATGTTTCAAAAGTTTCAATTTCAGTCATTGATAGTTTAAAATGTTTTGATTCATCTCTAATATTATGAAATTGAAAATTTCAAAATATTAGGGATGTAATTGAAACTTTAAAACATTAAGAATTATACTAAAAATTTTAAAACATCAAATACGAAAAGTCAATATACATTAGGGACCTAAACTTATATTTAGCCAAAAATATTGGGAAATTTCATTTGGTGGCACATTTGTATGTAATTATTTGTAAAAATATCAACTCAAACAAGTATTTGTAAATATAGCAATTTTTACAATGTTTATCAATGATAAACAATGATTTATGTGTTTATCAGTGATAAACTTAGTATAAAAATATGTAATTCAATGTTTATGATTGATAAACCATATAAAAAATTACTATATTTGTAAATATTTTTTAGCTTTTATTTTTACAAATATTAATATAAAAATTGCTAGATTTGCAAATGACTAAAAAATGTACTATTTAAGTACACAAATATAGTTTTAAAAACTAAAGAATTTTAACATAGAAGAAATATCAAAATATATTATATAAACAATTTATTTATTCTTTTTTTAATTAAATATTGCTGTATCATCTCCTTCAAACAGGGGTTCAGAAAGATCGATCGAGATCAATGGGAATTCGCAAACGAAGGGTTCATAAGAGGCCGAACAGATCTTCTAAAAAACATTCACCGCCGCAAACCCATCTACAGCCACAGCCAAACCAACTCAACGCCGCCGTCATTCCACGGCGGCGCCGCCGCTCCCTTATCCGAATCAGAAAGACAAGAACTCGAAGACAAAATCAAAACATTGAATCACAAAAACACCCTCCTCCAATCAGAGCTTCACAGACACGAAACCGAAAACGAAGAATTCAGCCGCCAAATCCACTCTCTTTGTCGGAAACTATGTCGTTTAGGACACCAACAGAAACAACTAATGACGACATTAGCCTCCCAATTAAGGAACAATCCCGGTTTTTTAGTACAGACGGACGAGGGTTATAATAACAAAAGGAGGAGATTTTCTCTGTCTGAAGAACTCGAATTGGATGGCGGCTTATTTGAAGAATCGAAGGATATTAGAGATTCAAACGCCGCGCCATTGGAATTGATGGAGAAATTGGAATCTTCTTTGGGTTTCTGTGAGGCTTTGCTTTTTAACGTTGCTCGGGTTTTGAGTGAAGAAGATATCAATGACGATACTGAAAAGTCAAAGTCAAAGTCAACGATGTCGATCGGAGATGTTAAGGTTGTGGTATTGGAAGAAGGGGAAGTTAGAAAGGAGAAGGGTTTGTCAAATGGAGCGAATGATTTGTTTTGGGAACAGTTTTTGACTGAGATTCCTGGTTCTTAAAATGTTGAAGAGGAATTTTATTTTGGTAGGAGGAGTAATTTGATAACTTAGATTAGTTGTTGGTAGATCATTTGTACATTATTCAATTATGTCAACGATTTTGCTTTTGGTTTTTTCGTTTTTTTAAAATGAACTTTACTAAGTTGGTCAATATTGAGAAGGGTATAATTTTTTTTAGAGGGAGTCTTAATTTCTAACGAGCTGAACTATGTTTAATTTGATAGTAGATAGTTTATACTTAGATACTCACGAATATTCTACTAGTTGTACCAAAAAATTCCTATAGTTTTCCGTTGACAATATTATATGCCGTATAAATTTATTATCAATAATAATATATCTCAATCACCTTTAAATAATTTATTATTAATTGAGCGTTGATTACTAGATTTCTCTCCTAATAGTGAGTAAAAGCTCCTTTTAACTTTTAAACACGTCCAATTTCTATTGCATCAAATATACCTATAAAATTATTATCACAACTCATCGGTGAGTAGACAAATATTTATTCTGATAAATAACAAATTATAATTTACACTTACGGGTAACAAATAGTATCTATATGCTCTTTTTTTTTTATAAAACATAAAATTCATAAACTATTTGTTTTATATTTATACGTTTGATTCAATAAAAATTAGACACGTATAAAATTCATGAAGAATTCCTACTCACGGTACGTAGGTAAGTAATTTTTTTTTCCGAAAGAGTAAGTTTTTTTTTTCTTTCATGAAAATATGTAAATAGAGTAATTTGGACGAGACAATTTTACGACCCAAATAAAGAAGATGGATAAAAAAAACCTATGGACTAGAAAGTCTTAACATATATATATATATATACGGGCTATATGGTGGATTATCTCTTTAAAAAAAAAATTCCATGAGCCCAAAGTCCAAACCCACAAACACGTAAATATCAAACACAATTACCTAGATAAACCTATATACTATATATTACATTGCTTACAATTACCTGTTTGTTAAAAAGAAATCGTAAAATCTGGATTGACGAGAAAGCAACCCCTCTGTCGGCGAATTGGGGTTTTTGGCCAAGACTCAGAATTCGATCACTCTCGTTTTTCTCAAATTTAGAAGCCAATCCTTTTTCCTATCCCTCGGTTTGGTAAACTTTCGACTTACTTTATGGTTTTTTTTTTAATACTTTCTTTTCCTTCTTCATTTTCATCTTTTTACAGTTTTTCATTTTAATCTTTTGAATTCTGGTATTGAATTTTAATTTAATGGTGTTTAATGCTTGGGCATGCAATTTAAATTGTCATTTTTTTTTCTAACCCTTGATAATACGTTGTTTGAAAAAGTATGTTAATTTAAGTGAATCAGCTTCTATGAACATCTAATTGAATGAATGGAATAATGTAATTTGTAGCAATCAGTTATTTTACTTACTTTAATACAAAAAGTTCGATGTTTTTTGTTTTGTTTTATGTTTCAAAGTTTTTTTTTGCTGTCTTTTCAATTTTGTACAGGAATCAGGAAG
Organism: Gynostemma pentaphyllum; assembly: GCA_028015215.1. Classification (NCBI taxonomy): domain Eukaryota; kingdom Viridiplantae; phylum Streptophyta; class Magnoliopsida; order Cucurbitales; family Cucurbitaceae; genus Gynostemma; species Gynostemma pentaphyllum. The sequence goes on from CM051355.1 coordinate 18,527,151, forward strand.
TCTTGTTATTTTTTTGGAAAGTTTTCTTCTGCTGAGTATTTTCATTAAGTTTGTCATGGAAGGGACCCATGAATCGACAGTGATGCGTAGTTCAAAGAGGCTGAAGGTTGAAGAGGGTCAGGGTGATTGGGTTAGTCGGCTCCCCGAGTCTGCTCTAGTCGATATCCTTTCGTATTTACCGACTAAGGACGCTGTAAAGATGGCGCTGGTTCCACGTATCGGGAATCTCTGGACCTTTATGCATAGTCTTTCTTTTGATCAGTGTGCATTTCATGATCACAGTAGTTTTGACAATGAGAATTATGATGGTCCGAACTATGATGAACGGTTCCTAAATCTGGTCCGCCATGTGATGATACTTCACGAACGGAGTACTATTGATAAATTCCATCTCAAATTCGCGTTCAATTTGTTTAATGTCACTCATGATGATCCTGATAACTCCTATTACGCATTCAAGGAGAAACGGATGGCAAGTGAACTTACTACATGGATTAGATTTGCTGTGAGGAAACAAGTTAAGGTTCTTGATCTTGATTTATTGGGATGTGGTTTGCCAGAGCCAGAGGTTTATTTTGAGTTGCCCAATAGTGTTTTAACTTGTAACTTTCTTACGGAGCTCAGACTGGTCGGTTGTGCAATCAAGGCACCAGGAAAGATTCAGCTGAAGTCACTCATAAAGTTATCCCTTAAGGAACTAATGTTAAATGATAAGACTATGAGTGCGATTTTTGATGGATGCCCTATGCTTGAAGAACTTTCTCTTATTGGGTGTTGTGGGCTTCGTAAGCTGAAGTTGTTGAATCGTAATATCAAGAGGCTGAATATTTTCATTGGATGGAGAGATGAGGTCGAAAATTCGAGGTTGGAGATTACCTGTCCATGTCTTAAATCATTAGAAATTTCTGGGTCAATACAGCTTGCCTATTTGAAGGGTTCATCTTCTCTTTTCGATGCCTCCCTTTGTTTTAGCCGGTCCTTCAAGTGTGAACGCAGGATGTATGAAAGAGTCCAAATGTTGCTCTGGAAGCTAGCTGAAACTAATGTTTTCATACCATGCACATGGACTGTTTTGGTACTTCTTTATCTCTATGTATATGCACGCATTTAACTAATGCATTTTTTTTTGCAGTTTTGACTTATAAAACGCCTTGCAAGAATTGTAACTAGCCCTCGTGTCCAAATTTGTTTCATATTATATAAAATGAATAAATAAATTAAACTACGGAATTTAGGATTCCAAAATTATATGTTACCTTGATGTGTGGCTAACCAAGATGTTCAATGTTGGCATATGTATTTCAGTGGGCATGTTCTAAATATTTTGTATAATATGTCTCATGCCATTTATTTTTTTCATTTCCCCATATTGCTTTTTACATTTACTATTTTTTCCTGAAGAAACTATGTTTAAGTTTTGAAAGCAGGTTTTTCTTATACATTGTCTCATTTAATCAATTATCGTGTGTTTAGGTCTTCACGATATGGGAGTTGACAAAGGTGCCGATTCCTCTCACTGGTTGGAAGAGTCTAGAATTCAGACTTCTGCTTACAAAGTGGCATCTCCCTGGAATATGCAGCATTCTCAAGAATTCACATTGGTTGGAGACACTGACTTTGTATATCTACCCTGGAACGGACTCTTTTTTAATGGTAAAAGATTTGACAGACATGTACTATGCGTTTTTTTGAACTCTACCTTGGGAATAATCTGGATTTTTGTCCGTTTTGGAATAATCAGAACGATGAAGCAGAATGGATGGAGGCACATGAGTTTGATGGTAAAAATTACTGGAAGTCACAGAAGGGTGGTTTCATGTGTTTTTCAAAGCGCCTCAAAACTGTTAATATATATGGTTATGTGACAGAGCCATATGTGTTTGAGCTTATAGAATTTCTACTGAAGCATGCGTTGGGTTTGGAGAAAATGGTCATTTCAACTAGGAGAACCCTCCCACGCATTCATCAATATGAGTATTTCGCCGATGCTGTTGAGGACCAGAAGGATCATTTTACTTCCGAGGAACTACTTGAATTTTCTCAGAAATTATTAAGTCTTCCAAGGGCCTCCAGGTCGGCTGTAATTGAGTTCTGCTACTGATATATTACCCGAGGATCCGAAGATTGGTTCTCTCGGTCTATCTTTACCTTATTGTAAGTTATTTCTATTCCATGATACAATATAGTGTTTGTTACTTACCTCATTTACCAGTTCTTTAATTGCTTAGATTTCTCTGACACCCCCCCATCTGCCTGAAAAACAAAAATTAACCGGAAATCGCATTCTTATAAAGGTTAATCTTCCTTCCAAGCATGGGCCAGATGGTCAAAATGAATCAAGCGATGAACCCCTCAATATTTTAAAGTATATTGCCCTCTTACCTTGTGTTTTTCATACTTTTCATTGCAGATGGGAAAGCTATGGTATTTTGGAACAGCCTTTTGAAATCGGTTCGGCGGATCTCGGTTGCGCTTTTTTGTACAGGACTAGGGCTAGGGCTGCTATCTAAGGAATGCTCTCTTTGCCTGATGTTTTTTTTAAACTTCTTTTTTGCCTTCAAATTAGCAAATCTTTAAGACGTTGCCTTTTTTTTTGGTTTGTATATATGGCTAAAGACTGACCCGTGAGGGTTGTTCTTTTTTCTTTGAACTTTTCAGTTGTTTAGTTTTAAACTGAAAACAAGAAGCATGGAATGGAATGTAACGGTAGGTTTTCATAAATACATATAAATAATGAAATGATATAGTACTCCGTTGTTATTGTTGTTATTATTATTATTATTATTATTTTTAGGTAAATTGTAAATGAGACCTTTGTGGTTTGAAAATTGTTAATCACAGCCATGTAGTTTAAAATTATGCCAATGAGACTCCTCATTCTCCAATTTTCTTTAAGTCATAATTTCTTTATTTGAGCTCCGATTTGAATGATTCAAGATATTTTGAAATCCTCATTTCGAGCTTTACGTTATGAACACTTTTAAACTTTAAAATTTTCAATAAATAAAAGAGTTTATTATCATCAACCTATTAGAGATGATTGACGTCATTACTTCTCTTGTTTAATAGATCAAATTGGAGAGCAGAGACTTTAACTTTCGACATCAAAGAAAGGGAGCATGTATCCATTTGAGATATACCACTATTTTTATATGTTTATTAATGGATAAATAGCTTCACATCACATATCTACTACATTAAATAGGAAAAGGAATGGATGAAGTTACTTTTGGTCATTGAGTTTTCAATTTACTTTCTATTTAGTCCGTGTTTTAAAATGGGAGAAAATTTGCTCAGAATTTTAGTTTAGCTTTCTATCTTGTCCCTATAATTATTTAACAGAAGTTTGAAGTAAAGATGAGATAGAGAGCTAAAAACTAAAATCCAGGTATAAATTTATCTAATTTTAAATTATAGAAACCAGAAAAATGAAAATTCTGGGACGAAAATCTCTTTTTTCTAAAAAAGAATTAAGGGGTGAATTTTTTTTTATTTTTCAAACTTATTTAAAGTTTAAAATAGCCTCTCTTCTACCCTTTGTTCTTCAATTGATTGGTCGGGTTTTCTACCATCCACTCCGATTGATCTCAAATTGACTTTCAATCGTTCGAGTGAATATTTGAAAACTGTGTTTAAAACCTATTTTATTATTTATATACTACTCTTAAAAATTGTTTATATTGGTATTTTTTTTTTCATTTATTTATTAATTTTAAAATAAAACATTTAACTTAACTTATATTTTAAAGTATAATTTTTTTTTTTTTTTTTTTTTTTTTTTTGAGAAAATATATTTTAAAGTATAATTGATGATTGATTAAGATTAATTTTTATAGAAAACAACAAAACAAAACAAAAAGAACACGAGTATAATAAATTATTTCCATTATCATCTATATTTTTGTTTCAAAAACTTTTTTTAAAAAGTTACTCCTTCTAATAAGTTTTCTGCATTAAATTATTATAATTATATATTTATAAGATTTTGTATAGGAAATATAAAGATTATTTTCAAATTTTACTAGAAAAATAATTTTTATTTTATTAATATGGTCTTTCATCGCTTAAAAAAGTGTAGATTAAAAGACAACTTTTAAAAGTAGAGGTATGATTTATAGATGGTCAAAATAGAAGGAATGAAATTTATAATTTTTTGATTAAAAAAGATACACATGTTAGTTAATTTGGTATTGAGTGTAATTTCTCAATTACCCCTAAGAAATTAGAGAACATGGAGCTATGCTTTTAAAATGAGGTTATAAAAATTCATGAAAGGGATATAATGGAAAACTTCGTAAATTTTGAAAAAATGAGTTCAATCGGAATTTTGTAAAAATCAGAATATATAAAAAATGTTGAGAGTGGGATTTGAACCCACGCCCTTTCGGACCAGAACCTTAATCTGGCGCCTTAGACCAACTCGGCCATCTCAACAATTTTGGACATGGAAGCGATTTTTTAAAATATTATCAATATCATCTGAAAAAGTTAAGGATATAAATAAATGAATTTAAAATTTATTGAATAAATATTATATAAAAGAATACATCGATAGAGGCCTGAGGAAAGCCTGCTGCCTCTATAAACAATGAGACAGAAAAATTAATAAAATAATGTGATTTCCTGACAACTTTTGGTTGGATAAAATAATGTTTGGACAACAGCCAAAATTTATTCCTTCAATGGATATACTTATTCTTACCAGATTTGATCTTTTTTTCAACACTAGGTTCTTTTATCACTTTAAAAACATCTTGAGAAGGGCATCCTTTAGTCGATTTACAAACTTTTGGCTTCTCAATTTTTATTGTGTTGCATGTTTGAGTGGTGCATTCCAAACCTTTTTTAGGGAAAATTTTATTTGTTTTTGAAGCACTAATAATTCCAATCAAGAGAAAGCTAATAAAGATGAACAATGTTTTCTTGGAGAAAGCCATTGTTTAATGATAATGAAGGGAAAAAATAAAATCCAACCAAAAGATAGTCAAGAAATACACAATTGCTTATTTTAAAATGTTCAAAGGGAGAAGAATTTATATTGTATGATTCTTCTATTTTTTGCAAAAAAAAATAAAAAAAATAAAAAAAAAATCTATTTTTGGCAAGGCATAAGTGTATAGTTGTATTTGCTTTTGAAAATGTGGTTGGAGGTGGAAGTGGAGTTACTAGATTTAGCAATACTTAATTTGGAGTAATTTGAAGTGTAAGGTTGGAATTTTGCCAACTCTAATTTCTATTCTATTCTATTTAGTTTTTTTTTTCTTTCTTAATCATCCCATTTATATTTTTTAAAAATTAGCTAAGATTGTAAATTTACTTATTTATATTTATGTCATCACATTTATTTTTTATTTTAAAATAGCAAATTTATTATTCAAATAATAATTGAAATCAAGTGAAAAATTATTGAAATCAGGAATACAATACCAAAATTAAATAAAAACTTTATTATAAAATGAAATTTTAGTCTAAAAAAACAGATTTAGAGGATAATTATTCTACCGAAAATAAAATTTAAGTAACTAGAAACTTTTTTCATGCCATTTTTGTAACTCCTTCTACTTTTTACCATTTATTATTTCGTAAAAAACATCGATCATGAACTAACTTGATGCACATCAGCTATTCCCGAATGGGCCTGGTACAATAAACTTGAAAGTAGTGAGAGAGAAGAGAGTCAAGGCGAGAGGTGACCTGCATAGAAAACAACTGAGCATCAGTATAGTGCCACTTATCTATTCTGATCATGCCTTCGTCAGACCAGAAATGGTGTCGAACAAAGGAGGAAGAAGTTGCATACCTCAACAATAATCCACACTTAGGTATTTATAGGCGAGGTAAAAAGATGACTCAACAGGCTGAGTGTTAGGAGTAGGGTCAAGGTTACAGACGCGCACTTTCAAAAAACTTGTCTGCTTGCCTATTTCGAGGATCGACCTTGGTGGTCTACACTCTTCCTCTAGAAGAGATGCTAACCACTTATCTTAGCACTTAGAAGAATGCCCACCACCAAGGTAGGCTCATGTCTCAAGCTTGTGAACTTTGACTTATGAGCTCATGCTTCTAGCCTATGACCTCATCCATATACCCATTCTCAACTAGGATAGTCATTTACTCTTTAGATTATACGTGAAAAGTCTTCCCGGATGAGCACTTCCCTCACTACAAGGAAAAATGGCCTATTTTTCCGCGGGCAAAAGGTTTTGCCAGCGAATTAATTTTGTCGGGACTGCCTTTTCTTTGTAGTGCCTCCCAGACCTGGGTGCAGGGGCAGAGCCACCTTATAGCTTAGGGGGGGTAATTGCCCCCCTCAATTTAATTTTTTTTTTTATATATAAATAGTAATATTTTAGGTAATAAATTGAATTTGTACGGTAATTCATCTATTTTGCCCCCCCCCAATTTTTAAAAATTATTTTTATATGATTTTTGTGCCTCTACAAAAAATTTCTAGCTCCGCCCCTGCCTAGGTGTGTTTTCATTCTGCGTAAGCATGTCGTCTCGACTTTTCCCATGACTAAGTTCTATTGAATAGGTTACTCGGATAAGCACCGTCCCTACAGGGCGTAGTATGCTATTTCGACCTATTACACGAGTGGCATACTCGACTCTTTCTATAGCCTATCCAGTGTTGAAGTGGTCTAGACTCTTTCTATGGCCCAACAAGGGGTCTTCCCTTTCTTCTATCATTATTTTCTCCTCGTTTTAGCAATTTCAAATGATTGATCTTAACCAGAGATTTAAACAGTTTACTTGTTCTTTTTTTATATACTTATTCTTTTTTTTACACTTCAATAATTTAATCAAGTACTCTTTTACAACTTTTATCCCTGGAAATTTCCTGTTGTCTCATTGGCAATAATCGGTAATAATGCTATGTAAGATGGTTTCTGATGCAAAGATTTTTCTCACGGGAAAATTAATAAAATAGTAAATAATATATATAAGTATTTATAAGGAAATTTCATTGGGTGACAAAATTTTATTCAATATTTATAAAAATATCAACTCAAAAAAGTATTTGTAAATATAGCAATTTTTATCATGTTTATTAGTGATTAACAATGATTTATGTGTTTATCAGTGATAAACATAGTGTAAAAATATGTATTTCAATGTTTATCACTGATAAACTAGATCAAAATTTGCTATATTTGTAAATTTTTTTTTGTGCTTTTACTATTATAAATATTACTAAAAAATTTGCTAGATTTGTAAATACCCCTTACTTATATATCCCAACTTGAAAAGTTTATCAAAATAAGATATTTTTTTATTTAATAAACTATTGAACAGATAATTTTTAATTTTTTCTATTTTCATTTTAGGCTGGATAATTTTAATCTAAATAAGTGTTTAGAAATTAAAATTCTCATGTTATTACACATTAGTTTTTAATTTAAACTTTATAATTCATTTCTATTCTCAATAATTTATTAATTTGATTTCAATAAACGATTTAAAAAACAAATCCATTATTTAAGTGAAAAAAATTAAAACTAATGATATAAATGAAAATACATATCCATACCACATGTAGTTATAATTAATAATAAATAAAAAAATGGCTCTCACTACTTTTAATTTCTTCTACTTCTAACTTATTATGAGTAAGAAGAATATCTGAATACTAAATTTTTTTCATTCTATTCCATCTTTTTATTTTAATTATATCTATCGTTTTATAAATTTAAATTTAGATATCCACCTTAAAGGTAGCCCCCTAATTTTAAATGTGATTTTTTACCTAAAAAATGCATAAATTTTAGTAAAAAACCTATAATTGTTTTAGTATATTATTTTATCCCTCTGATTTGATAAAACTAGCTCTATATCTTTTAGAGACTTCATTTAAATGTCTAAGTTGACTGAAAAAAATGCACACTCAATTAGTTTAAGGGTTCGTTTGGTATAGCTTCTCCTAAAAATGTTTTGTGTTGAATATTTTAAAAGAAATGCTAATGAAGTGTTTCATCTAAAAACACTTGAGTATACTAAAATGTGTTTTTTGAGAAAATAGTTGATTTGTGATTTTTCTAAAAGTGTTTATAAACAAGTATTTCACTTAAAATACTTCACTTAAGTGTTTTTAGATGAAACACTTAATTAGTATTTCGTTTAAAATGTTCAATACAAAACATTTGTAGGAGAAGCTATACCAAACAGACCCTAAGTTAATTCTTTTCCAGAATGAGATGATATATAACAGTGTGGCTATATATCTAAGATTGTGATGATTATTAGGGTTCAATTGTTCTCATCTCAGGAGCTCAACCATTTTCTTTAGGGGTGAACAAACACCTCATTACCCTACAAACCCGCCCTGTTTAAGTGTGTAATAAGGGTCGGGGTCGGGGTGAGCAACTATACCGGGTTTATTAACCCGGGGGGAGAGCGATGAGATTTGACCCCATTGGAGCCCCGACCCCGACCCTATAAGATTATTTATTTTTTAATTTTTCTTTCTCCCAAATCCTAATCCCATGTGTTTTTTTTCCCAAAAATCCATTTACAACCCAACCCCATTTACACACCATTTAAACAAAAAAAATCCTATTTACACCTCAATATTGTCCCGCCCCACCCCAACCGCGACAATTAAATTGGGGTGGGATCGAGGTCGAGTGCCATTTTTTCGTTTAAACGGGGTCGGCGTTTAAATAAGGTACCCCAACCCTGCCCCACCTCGTCCTATGTTCACCCCTAATTTACTTAGACTCTATCCATAAGGTTAAGTTGTTATTTTCAAAAGCTATTTTTTGGCCATTTAAAATAAAATTTTCAATGAAGACAAATTTAAATGATTTTTAAAAAAAAGTTATTCTCTCTCTATTTTGTTTAAAAGGTATGATTTAACAATAACCTAAAGTGTAAAAGTGTATTTAGCATTTATCCAATAAACAAACAATATAAAAGATTCAACCTTAAGAATTTCTCTATAAAAATAACTTGGTAAAAAGATACTTTTGGTCCCTAAATTTTCAATCTGTTTACCATTTGGTCTCTGAGTTTTCATTTAACTTACCATTTGGTCCTGCTGTCAAAAATTTGTTAATATTTCTCTCTCCTCACCCTCTCTCTCATCACTTCATCGTCATCTCACAGATCCCCTTTCACCCTCTCTCTCATCACTTCATCTTCATCCCACAGATCCCCTTTCACTTCATCTTCATCCCACGAATCCCTGCTCCCCCCCTCCCTCCTTCAAAATCCAAATATAATGGAAATCCAAATATAATGGATTTTCAATTTTTCCTTTTTAGTTTTTATTTAATAAGATGGGTTAGTGAGATCTAGATCTGAGGGTTTCTTCGTTTTTGCTTGATTTCGGGGAAATCCAATCCTTCATTTTAGATCTACACCTCTAAATCCATTAACCATGGAGATCGAAATCGCCGATGAAACGATAAAGAGAAATTATCTCTGTTAAAACTTTCAATTTATGAGTTGCTTTGATTTTTGTTTATGTGGTTGTTCATCAAACTTTTATTTCCCAATTGCTTTTGCTTATATTGATTTCTCTCATAAACTTCGTTTCTGTTTTCCAGATATGAACATTTTCTGGGTTACTTTTCTCATTTGACATAAAATTTACCATATTTTTTTTCTTCATTCAAAATACTGATCTTGGAATTGGAAATTAAAGAGAAAGAGACGAAACAAAAAGGACGAGCATGAATCTCCCACCCCCAAAGAAATTTATGTGATTTTGATTTTGATTTTTAGTATTTTATCGTTTTAGAAATTAATTCCCAGTAGTGAAAAAAAATACTCATGAAGAGTAGATATTTTGTTGTGTTCTACGATGGCGGGAGGGGAATGAAACGAATGTTCTTTTTTGCTTGATTTTGGGGATATAAAAATCTGAGCATAACGTTTCTTTCTGTGTGATTTTAGGAAAATCAAGAGTTGAGCATGGTCATTGATATTACTTAGGAATGTTCACGGAAATTTGGGTAAAATGACCTCCAAAATCTTAGATTAATGTTTTTTGACCTCCATTTTTATTTTAACCTTTTTTGACCTCCTAATGATGTCATATGTGTGTGAAAATCCCCTTTTACCCTCTCCACTCTCCTCTCCCTCATCTTTCCAAAAAGAAGAAGAAACTCAAGAAATGCATCTCTCTCTCAACTTCAACCATTGATTTTTCATCTTCTTCAACTTCAACTTCCATTGATTCTCACATCTAACAACGAAAAGGTACACAACAATTCGAAATCTCAAAACTCGGATCTACGGATTTCCATGGATCTCCTAAAACTCGAATCTACGGATTTCCATGGATATTGAAGGAAATCCATGGAAATCCTTCGAAATCCATGAAAATCGAAGGAAATCCATGCGATTTCCATGGATTTCGAAGGATTTCCAAAACCGGACCTCGAACAACACAAGAAGAAGAAGAAGAAGAAGAAGAAGAAGAAGTACCCATGAGAAGATAAAGAAGAACCCATGAGAAGAAGAAGAAAAAAAAAGTGGGGGAACTCCGGATTCCGGAGGTACCCTCCTCCGGAATTCGATTCCGGAGGTACCCTCCTCCGGAATTCGATTACCTCTGGAATCCGGAGGTACCCTCCTCCGGAATTCGATTCCGGAGGTACCCTCCTCCGGATTCCGGAGGTACCTTCCTCCGGAATTCGATTCTGGAGGAGGTACCTCCGGAATTTTGCGATTTTGATTTTTTTTTATCAAAGGTTACCTCCGGATTCCGGAAAAAAAAATTAAAAAAAAAAGTTGTGGGATCTCCGGAATGTAAAAAAAAATTAAAAAAAAAGTTGTGAAGAACTCCGGGAAAAAAAAAAAAAAAAAAAGGGGGGCTGGCCCCCCAATATTTTTTTTTTTTTTTTTCCCTTCTTCTTCTTCTTCCGGATTCCGGAGGCTAACTTCGTATTCCGGAGTTCTCCACAACTTTTTTTAATTTTTTTTAGAATCCGGAGATCCCACAAACTTTTTTTTTTATTTTTTTTTTCCGGAATCCGGAGGTAACCTTGGATAAAAAAAAAAATCAAAATTGCAAAATTCCGGAGGTGGTACCTCCGAATTCCGGAGGAGGGTACCTCCGGAATCCGGAAGTAACCTTTGATAAAAAAAAATCAAAATTGCAAAATTCTGGAGGTGGTACCTCCGGATTCCGGAAGAAGGTACCTCCGGATTCCGGAGTTCCCCCACTTTTTTTTTAATTTTTTTTTCTTCTTCTTCTCATGGGTTCTTCTTCTTCTTCTTCTTCTTCTTCTCATGAGTTCTTCTTCTTCTTCATGTGTTGTTCGAGGTCCGGTTTTGGAAATCCTTCGAAATCCATGGAAATCGAAAGAAATCCATGGAAATCGCATGGATTTCCTTCGATTTTCATGGATTTTGAAGGATTTCCATGGATTTCCTTCAATATCCATGGAAATCCGTAGATCCGAGTTTTAGGAGATCCATGGAAATCCGTAGATCCGAGTTTTGAGATTTCGAATTGTTGTGTACCTTTTCGTTGTTAGATGTGAGAATCAATGGAAGTTGAAGTTGAAGAAGATGAAAAATCAATGGTTGAAGTTGAGAGAGAGATGCATTTCTTGAGTTTCTTCTTCTTTTTGGAAAGATGAGGGAGAGGAGAGTGGAGAGGGTAAAAGGGGATTTTCACACACATATGACATCATTAGGAGGTCAAAAAAGGTTAAAATAAAAATGGAGGTCAAAAAACATTAATCTAAGATTTTGGAGGTCATTTTACCCAAATTTCCAATGTTCACGGGGCGGGGACGGGGAATGCATTCCCCGTCCCCGCTCAAATTCCCCATCCCCATCCCCATCCCCGCTAAATTCCCCGTTCAAAGAGATCGGGGATGGGGACGGGGATTCCCCGCGGGGAACGGGGAATTCAACGGGAAATTTTCCCCGTTAAAAAAATAAAAAATAAAATAAAATAGCAATATTTGAGTTTTTATTTTAAATTTAAAAAGATTGGGTTGGGCTTGATAAAACTAATAGGAGAAATGGGCTTAATAAAAGTAATAAAATAATTAGACTAATAAGAATTGGACTTAAAATATTAAGATATTTTAAAATAATCTATAAATATGTATTATTTTCGGGGATTTAATCGGGGAACGGGGATGGGGACGGGGTCGGGGACGAGGACGGCATTCCCCATCCCCGAAACTCGAACGGGGAATTTTTCATCCCCATCCCCGTCCCCATCCCAATTGGGAACGGGGATTCCCCGCCACTTTCGGGGCGAGTCCCCGCGGGGAAAATGAACACCCCTAATGTTACTGGGCTCTTGTTTATGAGAAAAATCCAGATATGGGGAAGTATGATGAACACACAGAGGAAGAAGATGATTTTTCGATGACGAGAGGGTATATGAGATCTGGGTTGTTTGAGATTTTCAAAGATGACTTCGCCGGAGATGGAGAATTGCAGTGGTGTTCTCATATCTTTTTAGAGAAGATGAAGTCTTTTTTGTCCAGAGGAGAGAGAGAGGGAGGAGATGACGAGGAGAGAGGGGAGGAGAGAAGAGATAGATAATTAATCAAAAATTATAAATTAAAATTATTAATATAAAATTCATTTAACATGTCACCTCATTTAAATATGCCACGTAAGCAACAAAATATATATTAAATAAATATTTTAATGCCACATCAGCATTCTGTTAAATATTTAACAAATTTTTGACAGCAGGACCAAATGGTAAGTTAAATGAAAACTCATGGACTAAAAGTATCAGTTTTTAAAATTCAGAGACCAAATGATAAACAAATTGAAAACTTAAGAGTCTTTTTCCCAAATAACTTTCATTAGTATATCATAGAAGAAATAATACATAAATATATAAAGAAAGACAAATGATCAATTCATGATATGATTTCAATTCAATAGATAATGATGCTTCCATGTTTAGGACCCTTTTTACGGCCACCAATAGTAAAATCAGTTTCGGAATCTTGAGCGCCAGGTCCTGATCTGCAACGTTCAATTTCACTGCAACCTCTGTTATATGGGTTAGCACTGACTGGAGGTGGGCAACCGTGAGGAGCTTTTATGCAATCTCTAGTGTTGTCATGCCCAATTGCTCCATAACTTATTGCTGGCGTTGCCCCTGCATCTGTCATTTTTATCATTTCAATGCTGATCAAAAGAATTCCAATAATTATCAACATGCTTTTCTTTGAGAAATCCATTATTGATATATATATATATATTTTTTATATATATATATATTTATGGAAGAAAACAAAATAATCAGAGCTTGTATGAACTTCAAATGATCTTGCTTTCTTGAAAAAACTAATCAATTTTAAATCTTATTTATAACTTTCAAAAGGTTACTATATTTAGTATTGTCTTTTGTTTTTGCCCCCTTTAGTTTGTTTTTGGGGTGGAAATAGAATTTACTAAATTTAACATGTTTAAAATTAAGGACATAATTTAGCGGTACCTTTGACAATATCCCTTTCATGATATGTTGTTATGTATAAAAAATATACACCATTAGTTTCTTTTTTTTTTTTTATGATTATGACAACTAATTGTTGATTAGTATAACTTGCTGCTCATTCTAATCTCATTTTTTTAACATACTATATATGTAAGTATATATTGAAACAATTCTTTCACTATGAGAAAAAAAAAAGAAATTATTATCAGATTTTTTGTTTATTAAATATGAGATTGTTCTACAATGGAGTTTGTGGTTTTTTTATGGAACTTATTCTAAATGTTAGTTCAAAATTTTGAACATGTATATATACTTGTTCAGTTGGATAATGATGTGAAGGAAAGATGATAATTTGAATGGATGTGGTGTAAACGTTGATCAAAATTTGATAATTTAAGAACTATTGCCTTTAAATAAATTTTAAAGGTTTTTATTTCGCTAGCGATTGGCTTTATAAAGGAAGGAATTTAGGGCAATTAGAGGTATTTGACGGATGGAAGCTAGGTAATTTTGTTTTTGGTTTATTTCTTTAAAGATGAGAACCAAAATGGTTTAAAACAGGGTATCTTTGAATGTTGGCTATTTTTTGGGCTATTATCACATATACCCAATATCGAGTCTCAGTTTTCAAAAAAACCACAAACATTGAAAAATATCAAAATTACCCAACACATAATTAACCCATAATTTTTTTTATGAAAATTTGATTATAATTGATATATTATTTTTGTAAATTTATATTATTGATATAAATTTAATACTAAAATTTACATTACTGATAAATTATTGTTGTAAAATTACATCAATGATATATCATTAAATTAATAGAATATATAAAAATAGGTAAATTTGATATAAACATGAAAGTGCGGCATATATGAAAACAAAACTCAAAAGTTGGCTACCACGCATAATTTTCCATTTTTAGATTATCACGATCCAAACATGAGAATTCAAGAATGGCAGACATATGAACTCCCTGCAAACAAATAGCCCCTAAATGATCACATGATTATTTGCTTGATACCGATTATATTATTATTAGGTTGAAAGACCAATAGTCTATACTCTTTTTTCATTCCAGTCAAAAGTATTTATATTACATAAATTTTTAAGAGTTAATTACATCAATATCCTATTTAATTCATCCAATTACAATAATACTGGTTGTTATGATCTTTTATCATTTCTACCCATCTATCTTTATACTTATTAATATAAATAGAATGATTTTGAAAAGAAAAAAAAAACCGATTAAAACTTATTAATATTTACTTGACTTAATTTTCAAGAAATAAAATACCACTAATATTATAAGCAATAATTATATTATTTCATGTATTGCATGTTAGGGGTGTTTTTAGTTCGTTTTATGTCAATTTTGATCATAACAATAATACTGGTTGTTATGATCTTTTATCATTTTTACCCATCTATCTTTATACTTATTAATATAAATAGAATGATTTTGAAAAGAAAAAAAAACCGATTAAAACTTATTAATATTTACTTGACTTAATTTTCAAGAAATAAAATACCACTAATGAATCTATAGATTTTATTTTAATATTTCTTAATATTATAAGCAATAATTATATTATTTCATGTATTGCATGTTAGGGGTGTTTTTAGTTCGTTTTATGTCAATTTTGATTAAAATCGACACTGGGCTGATTAAAAATGAGAAAAAAAATTACGAAAAAAAAACCCGTTTATGTGTCAAAATTGAAATTGACATATGAATCAAATTTGTACATAAGCCGTTTAAGTTATTGAATTTTAATAGGTTTTATTGGTTTCTATTTAATTTCTATCGACTTGGAAATCTTAGTTGAAGCTTAACTATGTGCCCCCTCAACTTAAATCCTGGCTCCGCTAGAAGTTGATGGGTTCTTGAGTGGTTCGAGTTTATAGCCGCAACATGTATGTTGAATGAGATTTCAGATTTGGTTAGTTTTTTTTTTTTTGAGTTAATTTCACTAATAATAAAAAAATATAGAAAAATATCAAATATACCAGACGTTTTAATTAAATATCAATAGTACCCAAAACCGCCACCGACCAAATTAAATTACATTGTGAAAAGACAAAACATACCCCCGATTTAATTTCTCCTTAATTTGTGCAAAATTTAAGGAAATTTATAAAATCCCTTAAATTTTACAAAATTAATGGAAAAATCAAATCTAAACAAAAATAAAACTATAACAAAAAATAAAAGAAAAATCTTCAAACTTCTGATTTCTGACTTCTTCTTCCAGGAAAATTCGAATGTCTTTCTTGTTCGTCCTCCTACAAAATACAGAGATAAAAAGTAAACCGTTTATTGATGTGCACTTAAAATTGATACCAGACACAAATTGAGGAAACAATTTTGAAAAGATATGTAAATAGGCTTTTAAAATAAATATTGAATAAAAATAAACATTTGGTTAAAAGTAACTTATTCTACAAAATACAGAGAAAGTGAGTTCGTCGGAGAATTGAAAGGTAAATTTTTTTATAAACCGTTTACTTGATGTGTACTTAAAATTGATAGAGGGCACAAAATTGAAGATGAAAAAGAGGTCACAGTCTCTAAAGATATGTAAATAGAAAATTAAAATAAATATTGAATAAAAATAAACATTTGATTAAAAGTATCTCGTTCTACAATCGAATCCCACATTCAAACCCTAACCCTCATTCTAACCTGATCCAACAATATTGTTACCTAGATCTCGACAGCGACACGACAGACGAGCTCCAATGTTAGGATATAACCTTCAAGATTTGGAGAGAATCTGATCACCGATGTGTTGATCGGTAAAATCTCATGAAGACGCCATTAATGATATCGTCGTCTCCGGCGAAGAGAAGCGGCTGGTTAAAGATGAAATATACGACGATCAGTTTCCTAAAAATATCATTGTTGATGAGGAGGTGAAGAAAACGTTGATGAGGAGAAAACGGCTAGTCAGAGACCGTTGGAGAAGAAAACGTTGATGAGGAGGGAAAGAGAGAAGAGAAAGGTGAAGTTGTCTTAAAAAAACCTAGGTTTTCCTTAAATAAAGATTCATCAAATCAATTAAGATTGATTTGAATTCAAAATAAATTATAAATTAAATGATCTGTAATTAATTAGATATAATTATTAGGAGAGATAAAAGGGTAAAATAGACAACATTAAAAACAAAAACCACCGGATCACCACAAAAAATGGTGTTTTATGAGTAAAAATGATAAAAGATCATAACAACCAGCATTATTGTAATTGGGTGAATTAAAGTGGTTGTTCCTGTAATTAATTCTATTTTTTTAATTACATATTTTCTCCAAGTCTTTGGGATTTATATTTAGTTTTCTACTTTAATTCTTCCCTTTTGTAACTTTTAAACAAATGACCAAATCAATTTGCATTTCAATTTTAAATTATGAGCTCCCCAATCCCGATCAATTTTTATTTTGAGAATTCAACTAATTTTGTGTTTCTTTTCTCTGTTTGTATTGAAATCTCCGGTTTTTGTCTCCAACGACAAAATTCATAGACTGTTAACACGTATGAAGTACCTTATTTTAAATTGAATTTCTTCAAAGTATATTTGTCAAATCTTTCTATATATTAGCTTATATATATAATTTCGATCTATGGTATATATAATAAATATACCGTGTATATTCTATTAATATTTCAGGTAATTATGGTTTTTTGGTTATTTATACTTTAGTATAATACTGTGTATATTTTAATTATTGTTATTCACTATTTCTCAATTTAAATCGGATTGATTTCGTTTAAGGATGTAAATTAACAAGACTAGGCAGATCAGGTTTACTATAAACTTAACTACTGACGTTGCAACGCTAAGAGCTTGACAGAAACGAAATAACAGAATGTGAATTGATATAGAACTCTCAATTATGCAGATTCTCAATTATGTAGGAAATGAAAATTACTGTTGCAACACTTAAGGCAGATACAGAAAGCAGCAAGACAAATTTAAAAAGAGAAGCGGAAAAACACGACGAAGTGATTAACGTGAGAAACCTCCAATTGGTAAAAACTCACGGGGCCTCGCCCAGAAAAAGTCCACTAGAATCGTTAGTCATTCAATACAAATATAAATAAAAAAGCACAAATAAAAAGAACTCCCTTCTTTGTTTTTGTCTTTGATTTCTCCTTGCAACGACAATGTCTACAATGGATTCGATCACAAGCTCCCCTTGTGACAATTTGATTCAAGAACCTCTCGTTCTTGTTTCGATCATACCACAAGCTCCCCTTACGGATTTAGATCAAGGAACTCCCTTCCTTGATGTGTCAGCAAGATGACTTCTTCCTCCCGAAGAATCAAATCACTCTCCAAGCAATTACAATATAGAATATTTGAATAATAAACCTTACAAAATGCACTCTCACATAAATATTATAATAAGCACAATAGGCTAATAAAAGTGAGAGAAAATATAAAAAGCTTGGGTGAACAAGCTAATGTAGAAGCCTTCAATTTATAGGCAACACCTTGAATCTTGATGGGTGTCGAAACCACCAAAAATAAATACTTAGTCTTGGGATTTAGAATTTTGTAGTGGTGGTGAGTTAGGTCGATCTCCACAGGGAAAAGAGAATTAAATTAAAGTTGACAAAAAAAAAGGTTTTGAGTTTTGAAAATATTAAGAAAACAAAATTAAAAATAATAAAAAATCAAATGAGAAAAGCTTCCAACTAAAGGTTAATCTCGGTTATAATTCATTAATTTGATCATCGATTACTAAACATGCATTCCTAAATTCTTCTCTAAATTGGTTGGAAGTCGTCAAAACCAATCAACAAAATATAAGTATTCTACCTTAATTTTTCGATAACCAAGATATGATCATTGATTATTCCCTAATTAACGGATAACCCTAGAATATGATAATAAGATTTAACCCATTGACAACATTAAGAAGAGAAGGACCCAATTCTAACTAACAAACACGGTACGACCGATTCATTTAAGTTGATCATAAATTCCCATAACATGAATCAAAAAGTATTCTAATCAATTTATGCTATCACTACAAAATATGTTGGCACTACCGACGCATATGTGCGTCGGGCATACTTAGACCACACGCCGGCAATACCTTCTCCGGCGTAAATTCTACGTCGGTATTTACGCCGGTAAATATTTTGTATATGCAATTCGGATCGTATTCCTATATCTTCCAAATCGTGACGTGCTTTCAATGTATCCTTGTTCTTTCCTTCAATAGAGAAAATTGTACCAACCAAGTTATCACATATGTTTTTCTCTATATGCATCACATCTAACTTATGACGTAAAAGTAATTTAGACCAATAAGGAAGACAAAAGAATATACTTTTCTTGGTCCAATTGTTGTTTTCTTGAGGACGTTTTCTTTTCTTTTCTTGGGTAGAAGGATGCTTACCGAATTTAAAAAAACTTAATCGATCTAGATCTTTCATAATCTCAACTCATTTAATTTTCGGCTTCCCTCTCAATTCTTGTTTACCATCATGCACTGTTTCAAAACGCCACGGATGACCCATGTGGATATATCGACGATGACCCATAAAACATATTTTGCTTCGAATACCCATTGAAGAAGTATCTTCCATACATATGGGACATGCTTTATATCCTTTCGTACTCCAACCAGACAAATCACCATATGCGGGAAAGTCATTGATAGTCCATAGCAAAGCTGCCCGTAATTGAAAATACTCGGATTTGGAGCTATCAAAAGTTCTTATACCCTCACCCCATAAATCATTCAACTCTTCAATCAACGGTTGTAAGAATACATCAATGTCTTTTCCAGGTGACTTAGGCCCAGGAATCGGTAAAGACATGAAAAAAAGTGATTCTTTCATACATTTCCAAGGTGGTAAGTTATATGGAACCAAAATAACGGGCCACACATCTTGTAAGAGATACTCATTTGCCCAAAAGGGTTAAAACCATCTGAAGCTAATGCTAAACGCACATTTCTAGGATCGAAGCAAACGACGGAAACTCTTTGTCAAAATGCTTCCATCCTTCGCATCCGATGGGTGACGTAAAACGCCTTCGTTTCTAAACGCTTATGCTTGTGCCATCTCATATCGGACTCGATATTTCGATGCAAATAGTCTCGTAACCTAGGTTTCAATGGGAAATGTCTAAGTACTTTTTGAGCCACTTTATGTTTAGATTTCCCAACATTCACCTCATATCGGGGTTCCCCACATCTTGGACAAAACTCGTCTTTGGCATATTCTTTTCTAAAAAGAACACAGTCATACTTGCAAACATGAATTGATTCATATCCTAATCCAAGCGCACGTAAAAACTTCTTAGAAGCATAATATGATCCTGGTAAAACCGTCCCTTCAGGTAAAGCTTCCTTTAATAACTCGAGGAGCATATCAAACGACTTATTACTCCACCCGTTTAAAACTTTGATATGAACTAATTTCACTAAGAAATTGAGAGATGAAAAACTTTTACATCCAGGGTATAACTCTTTTTGTGCTTCCCCGAATAAGTGTGAGAACTCGCCATCACACTCACTCGTGTTTAGATTTTCCCCACCGTCATCCAAATTTTCTAAGTTTTCAGGGTCATATTCATGAAATGCACCACTTTGCATATCATTTAGCATGTCCATCATTCCATCATCATTATCATCATCATCATCATCATCTTCTATTACTGATTCATTAACGAGAGGAACACTATTACTCGTAGAACCCATTTTAAAATTCTCACCATGGTATGTCCAACGGGTATATCCTCGTGTTATTCCATAAATGTGCAAATGTTCACTAATTTCTTGAAGTGTGGCAAATCTAACGTTCACACATTTTATACAAGGGCATCGAGTCTTTCCACTATCATTCAAAACACTCTCTGCAACCTCTAAAAATGACTTCACCCCATCAATATACTCTTTACAAAACCTATCATTTAGATCCATCCAATTCCTATCGGCATTCGACCTATTTAAAACAAAACATCCTAAGTAAATTAGGTAATCAAGTTCTACCCTTCAATGTAAGAACCCTTAAAACATGCAAACTATAAAAAACGATGACATTTAATGAAAATAACGATAAAACATGTTTGAGACGACTAACTTTCTCGCAGGATAGCCGTCTCCCCATAACATTAAAAAATATAAAAACTTTATGCAAAAATGATAAAACATGCTTTGAGACGGCTAACTTTGCTGCAGGATAGCCGTCTCCCAAAAATATAACGACATTAAGCTTTAAAAGGTCAGAAAATTAACCTGGATCCTGACATTTGTATAATATGCTCACGAAAGATATATGCTCACGAAAGATTCGCAAATATTATCTGTTTCAATTTACAATTAAATACAAAAAAAAAAAAAAAACAGTGAGTTTATGCTAAAAATTGAAATTTACCTAAACTTTAAAAACAATTCAAGTTTTGTTCTTTCAATTATTCAAGTAATTATTTTAATAAATTTTTGAAATAAATTAGAATAAAAAACATATTAACAAAACCTAAAACCTCAAAAGCATTAAATTGAAAAAACTCATATTACTATGTATTTAAAATTAATCACAAATTCATCTCAAATCTAATCTCAATCATGTATTGTGTATTTCATAACAACCAATTTTTAACAATTAAACAATAAAACAAAACAAAAACTCATTTTTTTAAAAAATAAACCCATACTACTCAAATCCATTTTCATAAAAAATTACAAATTCATCTCAAATCTAATCTCAATCATGTATTGTGTACTTAATCTACAACATAAAAACTAATTATTAACAATTAAACACTAAAACAAAAACAAAAAACTCATTTTTCCAAAAAAAACCTAATACATAAAACTATGAAATCTGAAAAAATCGCAACTATTTTGGTAAAATCGACTATAGAAACATACATAAAAGAAGAGATTATGAAGATTTTGGCTTTTGAACGAAGGAAAACGGTCAAGAATTGACCAAGAAAATGAAAAAAAAAAAAACCTTACCTCTATCGCCTCTGCACTGCTTCAGCTGGGGGGGGAACTGACTTTGGGGAAGAAGGGTCGGGGGGGGTGGGGGGAAAGCGAAAAGGGAATTTTTTTTTTTTAAGTCACATCGCCGGCAAGACGTGCGCGCGGCGATGCCTAGAAATGTGATGCGCAGGCATTGGGCCAGGCCATTGCCGGCAGATCACAACCCAGTAGCGCGGCATTGGGCGGGCTGGGCCCAATCCCGGCGCAATATATTATTGCGCCGGTATTGGGCTACCATTTCCGGCGCACAAAATGTGCGCCGGTGATGGTAGTTTTCTTAGGCCCTTTGCCGGCGCCGTCGTTGTGCGCCGGCAATGCCTGCGCCGGTAGTACTCATTAATCTTGTAGTGTATTATGCTACTTGTATTAGAACAATTAAACAATTACGGATTTAAAGTTCTAACTAGCGATATGAAAAATTAATCAATGAACAACGGGTCCTATTGCACAAGAAATAACTGACAATAAAATATGCAAAGAGAAAGCATGAATAAAGAGAAATTAGGAATAAAATTAAGGACAAAATCTCACAAATTCATGAATCAAACCTCGATAATCCTCTAGTTGGAATAAATAAATTAGCTAGAAAACATATTAAAAACTATCTAAAAGTCCTAAGAAAAATAGGGGAAGAAGAGATTTTTAATTAGGGTTCAATTGGGGCTTTAAATAGGCAAAAATATGATATTTTCGGATAAATAAGCAATAAAATCTGCTCCTTTTTTTGCTCCAGCCGCCAAATAATCTTATTTTTTTATTTTTCTCGTTGCTGCGGCGGTGGATTTCCATTGCTGCGCCGGTGAGACTTTTTCAACACTAAAATGGGCATAACTTCTTTGTTTTAAATCTGAATTGAGCGTTGTTTTCGCCTACGTTCATGAAATTCAACGATTAATAATATTATAGACATTTGAATCAATTAACATTCATATTTTAATTATTTTGGAGATATTATCACTAATAAATATGCGTAAATTACGAGTTATCAAATCTTCAAATAAGGAAATCTGGAAATCAAAAATCTGCTAGGCAAGGAATGCTATAAACAGCAGGTAAAAAACAACTTCCCTTATATAAATCATCAATTACAAAATTTAAATTTTGAATACAAAAATTTGCCTTAAACGTGGAGATCAAATTTCTTGTCCATAAAACTCAAAGCAATCACAAAATATTTTCCTTACATTAATTTAAATCAATTAAGCTAAAATTAAGATAATGAAACCAATCAATTAAAACTTAAATTAGGAAAGTGTTAATGGAGAATTGCAAATGGAATATTTATGCATAGACAATATCTCTAAAAAAATCAATTCAAAATTGTCAAACTTTCAAATAAGTTTTTATCAAATTAAATGCCAAAATAAATATTTAATAGTGAATAAAATATTTCAACATTTATATTTGAGGTATTCATGTTT
Source organism: Gynostemma pentaphyllum (assembly GCA_028015215.1). Classification (NCBI taxonomy): domain Eukaryota; kingdom Viridiplantae; phylum Streptophyta; class Magnoliopsida; order Cucurbitales; family Cucurbitaceae; genus Gynostemma; species Gynostemma pentaphyllum. The sequence goes on from CM051355.1 coordinate 18,550,014, forward strand.
TAATATATATATGTATATACATTATTTATTGATTTCATAATTTTTTTATACTTCAAATCGAGTATATTATGTGTATATAAATTTATTTTTTGAAAAACTAAGTTTAGTAATGTAGTTAAAAAATGTATGGTAGGTTTTGTTTAATCATTTTTAAATTTTGAAATGTCAAATACAATAATAAAAAGATCTACATTTTTTTTTTGGCAAGTTTAAAAGAAATGTATATCTACATTAGTTATAGAAAAAAAAAACATATTTCAATTTCTAAATTATAGGAAACTCCTAAAAGGGTCACGTAAAAATCTTAAGTTGTAAATATTTAGACCATTTCATTTTCTTAATATGTATGTAAATATTTGTTTTGAAAGCTATACCTTATGTAGTTATCTCATCATTATTATTAGGTTGACGAACCAATAGTCTATAGTTTTTTTTTTATTCCAGTATGCGTATTTATATTAGATGAGTTTTTAAATATAATTAATTTATAAATAAATCAAATTTAATTAATAATCCTAAATACAAGCAATAAAACCTATAAATAGTAGCATTATTTATGGTGTTTAGAAGAGGCATGGAAAAAAATATCTAAATTAGAAATTTTGACAATAATATATTTCAAATGTGTTTGTTTTCGAAGTTTGATTCATAGATTTTTATTCACAAATTTTTATGATACATTTTAACATTATTCTTTTCAAACTGGTGAATTTTATTTTATTTTTTACTTAACCATACATGAACTAAACACATGTTATATTAAATCCAAACTTTACAACCTAAATTATAAAAAATATTTATTTCTATAATCAAATCCGGAACCATATCACATCCCAGATCTGATGAAATAGGATGAATTGAAACCGGGAATTTTTAAGGTTTCGGGGATAGAGAGGTTTGAACCCTCACAATTTTTTTTAAGTCGACAGATTTATCTCTTACTATATATTTCATTTTTGTCGGTATTGTCATGTAGAATGGTATAATAGAAAAGAGTTTAGTTAAAAATTTAAGCAAAATCATAAAAATAAATAAATAAAAGAGTTTAAAAAACTCTTCACAATCAAAGCTATGTGATATTTTAATAAGAAATTAGAAGACCTTAAAGATTTACAATCATAAGGAAAATGTCGATGACATGAAATAATCAACTAATGTAAAAGATTTCAATACGAACATTTGAAGTTCTTGAAGGTGAGAAATCAAACAACTTTTATTAGAATAATATCATAGAATAATAAATAAATACATGGATTAAAAAGTGACATAGAATTTCAATGGATAATGACTTTCCCATTGCTGCTTCCATCTTTAGGCCCATTTTTACGACCTCCAGAAATAACATTATTTTTGGATATTTTGCCTGATCTGCAACGGTCAATTGCACTGCAACCTCTGTTATAAGGGTTAGCCTCCGGGGGAGGTGGACAACTTTCAGGATATTTTTTGCAATCAAGATTGTTTCTATTTCTATCATGATGGTTAATAGCTCCATAAACAATCATTTTTGCATTTGTCATTTCAATCATCATTCCCATACTAACCAACACAATTCCAACAATGATCATCAACATGCTTTTCTTTGAGAAAACCATTATGCGAGAAAATAAAACAAACAGTGCGTTTGATAATAATTTAAATTTATTCGGGTCTTACTGACTCTACACAATGAGCCTCTCTATTTATAGAGTTTTAATTAAACACAAACTATTGAGATAATATCAAATAGTAAAAAATAAACCCTATCTAAGATAAAAGATAAATATCAAAATAAACAATGAGATAAATCTAATCCTAACATAATCTTATTTTTATAGAAGTTTTCCATATTAAGTGTTTGTCTTTTGTTTTCGTCTTTTTTTTGGGTATGGTATTTACAACTGTGAAATCGTAGAAATCCCAAGTTGTTGGGACTTACCATGCAAATGAAAAAATCGTTGTGAACTTTTGTTTGAGATTCAACGAACATAAATAAAATTTGAAGGTTTTTATTTCTTTTATAATATTATTAATTGTTAAAATGGTATAAAATATTTTATTTCTAATTATTATTTATTATATCATACTTCTATTTCAAATTTAAAAAAAAAACCATTATCTACAATTTTCATATTCATAATGTCAACCCATAAAAAACTATTACATAAATATAAAAATATTTACTTTTTTTTTTATAATAAAAACGGAAAGTACAGAGAATGTAATAAAGACTCCCAATATGAGAGAAGGAAACTCACCAAATTTTGTGAGATTTATAATATTTTTTGAGAAAGTGATTAATTGGCGTGAATAAATAATCAAGAGCATAAAAAATAATTTACACATGTTCGAGAGAGGAATCATACCCACCTATATAGATGAGAATAATAATAGGAATGATTTAAAAGGAGCATCCTTGGATGTCGGACTATTTTCAATGCTATCACGATCCAAATATGGTAATTTAAGGATGTCGTCGGGTTTCTTGAAAAACAAATGGTTGACTATTTGCTTAATACAAAGTATATTATTATTGGGTGAAGGAAAGTTAGTCTAATAGTCTTTTTTTTAATTCCAGTAAAAGTATATTGTTACATGAATTTTCAAATATATTTAATGCAGCCAACACAAGCACAACTCAAGTAGTTAGATACATGCTTTCATTCCATGAGTTCAAAAGTTAGAGTCTCTCATCCCCAATTTAATGTAATATCTAAATATATATGTATATAAATCAAATGTAATCATTTTCAATACAAGCTATAAAACCTTTCAAAAAATCTTTTCCAAAACTGTGATATTTTAATAATAAACAAATTGACTAATAATTTTATATCATTAGGAAAATATAATTGCAAAGTATTAATATTCATAAGTTTCTATTTCAAAACCAATTGATAATAAGAGTGGTGATCTTTAAAGTTTATAAATATTGTTAGTTTCCTTCATTTTTCCGACTTGAGATCACATATCCTCTCAAAATGATGCCTCTTTTGGATTCACCAATCTTGAGTTGAATCTCATTTCAGACCAGACGCTCATCATAATAATCATGAATTCTCATATTAAAATCAATTGCTAATGAAAGGAGTGACTTTTAGATGTTATAAATATTATTAGTTCACTTCATTTTACGGATGCGAGATCCTTAACACCAAGAAATATAAACAAATAATATAAAAGATTTCAAAGTATCTCCAACATTTGAAGTAGTTGAGTGAGAAATCAAACAACTTTTATTTAGAATATCATAAAAAAAAAGAGAATAGATGAATAAAAAAAATGGATTACATGATATGATTTAAATGCAAAATGGTTGGTTTTTTCACTGCTTTAACACGATCAGATAACAATATTATCTTTGAATTTTTTACCAGGTTCAGATGATCTACAACGGTCAATTTCACTGCAACCTCTGTTATAAGGGTTAGCCGGCTTTGAAGGAAGGCAATGTTTAGGATTTCTTTTGCATTGATCATTATCACCATCCATTGCTCCATTTCCAATAGCTTTCGCATTTGTCATTTCCATCATTACAACAATGCTAACCAAGAGAATTCCAATAATTTTCAACATGCTTCTCTTGGTGAAAGCCATTATTAGATATGGAGATATATATATATAAATTTGAAGAAAAGAAAACGAAAAGCTTGTTTAAAAACTTCAAATTTTGCTTTCTTTGAAAGACTTTAAAAAATTTGTATCTTATTTATAACTTTGAAAAGTTTGCCATATTTAGTGTCTATTTTTGTTTTTGCCTTTTTTGGGTATGTGTGCATAGTTGTATTTGCACCTTTGAAATCGTGTGGTGGAGGTAGAATTTACTAAATTTCACTTCCCTCCCTTTTTTTTTTTAGATATTACATTAAATTATGGAAGGGGAGACTTGAACCTTCGAACTTAAGGAAAAAGAGCACGTGTCTGACCACTTGAGCTATGCTCTGGTGGGTAGCATCACTCAAGTTGTTGAAATTTGAGGCTCAATAGAAATGAAATTTGAAATTATGGGGATTAAATTAATTTTGTCTATGTTTTGAAATTAACATGATTATAATTGGTTTATCTTGCTTTAATAATTTTAGTATTTAAACTCATGATAGATATTTCAAACAAATTTATTTTTATCAGTGAGTTGTAATTATGAAATTTATTTTGTATATAAGACCTACAAATTATGCCCGATGTATATAGAACAAATTTTTTTCTTTGTTCCTTAAATTCTGGCATTCATCCGCACAGAAACTTCTCAAAATTTTGATATTTTTCTTTGATGGCTGAAATTGATGGTGGGTGCTGTCCAGTACGTGCAATTTTCCAACGAGGTTATCTGCGAAAGGGAGAAGAATTTGGTCGGTTCGACCCGAGAAGACTCCGACAGTCAAGTTAGAGAAAATTCAATGAGAGGATGAAGAAAGTGAGAGAATTTTGTGATGTCAAACCTGAATGGTGATGCCTTCACTTTATATATAAATGTTGGATGGGCTGGCAATGGCATAAGATGGATTAGGTGACGCTGATTAAAACAAGATTAGTGTGTAGGTAATCTTGGTGGTTGTTATTGTTGAATCTATGATGCAAGTACAAGACCAAAAAGAGAAAAGTGAAAAGAGAAAAGAGAAAAGAGAGAAGTTTGTATTTCACTATTGAAGAAAAACTCTTCTAGCTTGAAGCTCACAATTCGTAATACAAAAAGAAGAAGAAAAAGTAATCAGTTTTATACAAAGCAATTACAGCTAACCACCTCAACAGCTTGACAGTTAGCATCCTAATAGCTCACCAACTAAAATGCTAACTAGAGTTAGCTAACAACATTAACTACAGTAAAAACTAACCAAGCTGAGGTTAATGAAATGTCAAATATAACAAATCCCCCTCTTGACATGAATTAAGCAATTCAAACTAAACAACAAAGAACTATGCAAAATGTAAAAAACAAACTTGCACAAACTAGCATATAGCAGCAGACTTCCATGACAGCAGCTCCAACAACAATGCATAGAAAACATCATCTAAACTGCAGCCATCAGTCTTTAATTTTCAACAAAGAACATAGGTAGCCAAACCTTGCTTTAGGCAAAAATTTGGTTAACATATCAGCTGGATTGTCCTTAGTATCAATCTTCTCAAGAACAATATCCTCCCTCAAGACTATATCTCTTCAATAGTGGAACCTAATATCAATATGTTTGGTTCTATCATAAAATACACGATTCTTTGTCAAAGCCAAGGCACTTTGGCTACTGAAAACAACTCAGTGACATCACCCTCTAAACACATCTTTCATCAAGCCAGCAATCCACATTGTTTCCTTCACAACCTCAACCAAAGTTATATACTCAAATTTTATGGTAGACAGTGCAACCACAGACTACAAAGAGGATTTTCAGCTTATGCAATTACCAAACAAAGTAAATACATACCCAGTTGTAGACCTCCTCCTATCCATGTCTGAAGCATAGTCAGCATCAGCAAACCCTTTCAATTTAGCACCATTGCAGCCTTCTTTTGAAAACACCAACCCAATGTCTTTAGTACCCTTCAAATACCTTAGAACCCATTTTGTTGCTTCCCAATGAGGCTTACCAGGCTTGCTCATGAATCTACTAATCACACTTATTGCATAAGCTAAATCAGGCCTAGTGCAAATCATCCCATACATGAGACTACCTACTGCATTACAATAGGGAACCTCAGCCATTTCAGCTTCCTCCTTCTCAGTTTGTGGACACTGCAGCTTTGACAACTTGAAATGCTGAGCAAGAGGAATTGAAGCTATTTTCATCTTTCAAAACCTTTTCAAAGTAGTCACTTTGATTCAGAAACAAAACCCCTTCAGACCTCTTCCTGATAATGTTCATGCCAAGAATTTTTCTTGCATAACCCAAATCTTTCATTTCAAACTCATTAGACAATTCAGCCTTCAACTTATCTATTTCCACTTTACTTTGTGAAGCCAACAACATATCATCAACATACAGTAAAAGATAGATAAGAACAAAATTGTTAACCTTCTTGACATATACATAATTGTCAAGTTTGCTTCTCTCAAAGCCATTTGAAATCATGAAGTCATTAAACCTCTTGTTCCATTACCTAAGAGACTGCTTCAACCTATAAATTGACTTCACCAATCTGCAAGCACAGCCTTCCTTACCTTTTTCCACATAATCAATAGGTTGCTTCATGTATATCTCCTCATCTAGCTCTCCATACAAGAAATCAGTTGTAACATCAAGCTGCTCAAGCTCCAAATTCATTTGATTAACCACTGTCAATAGCAATCTAATGGATGAATGCCTAACTACATGAGAAAAAATTTCATTGTAATCCACTTCATACTCTTGAGTGAACCCTTTGGCAACCAACCTTGCCTTTAACCTTGGTTTCTCAACACCCTCAATGCCTGGCTTCAATTTATAAATCCACTTGCATTTTATAGTCATATGACCATAAGGTTTCTTTGACAAATACCATGCCCTATTCTTGTGTAAAGACTTCAATTCTGACTCCATGGCCATCTTCCACTTTTCTTTGTGTTTTGATCTCATAGCCTCAACAAATGAATTAGGCTCATGAGACAGTTTATCATTACAGTTCAAGGCAGAACCTACATAGTCAGATTCACTAAACTTAGTAAAAGGTATTACAGATCTCTTACCTCTATCCCGGTAAGCTGATAATCTGTCAAAGGGTCTTCCTCTGCCATTGTTGGAACTTCCACTGATGTTGATGTTTGAACACCCTCTACATCCGTTATCACCTCACTGCCATTCTTCTCAATTTCATCTTCTTCTACTAAAGTCAGGAACTCTTCCCTCTGTTCTGGAACTTCATTTTTAGTCTCACACTTCCATGACATAACTTGTTCATTAAATGTGACATCTCTACTAATGAAGCATTTTGTTTCACAGCTTCCAAAGACCACAACTTGTATCCTTTAACACCTTTAGGATACCCCAAGAAGATGCACTTCTTTGCTCTAGGTCCAAGTTTATCCTTTTTGACATGTGCATAGGCTGCACAGCCAAAAAATCTCAAGAAAGTAAGGTCAGGAGGTTTTCCTGTCCACACCTCCTGTTGAATCTTCTTCTCAAGAGCTGTTGATGGACTTATATTGATAAGATAAGCAATTGTTTGTATAGCCTCACCCCAGAAGACTTTAGGCAAATTTTCATTTAGTAACATACATCTTACTCTCTCTAACAGTATCCTGTTGTATCTCTCTGTCAAGCCATTTTACTGTGGTGTTCTTACAACAGTTAGATGTCTACCAATGCCTGCCTCTCTGTACATCTGATCAAACTCCTTGCATAAGAACTCCAAGCCATTATCAGTTCTAATGACTTTAATGCTTTTGCCAGTCTAATTCTCCATTAAAGTCTTCCACTCAGAAAAAGCTTTGAATGTCTCATTCTTCTGTCTAAGAGTAAATACTTATAGCTTCCTTGAGAAATCATCTATTATAGTTAAAATGTACCTTGCCCCAACATGTGTTGATGTTACAGTAGGCCCCCATAGATCAAAATGAATATAGTCTAAGATTCCCTTTGTATTATGCAAGCCCTTCTTGAAACTGGCCCTAGTAGCTTTCCCATAGACACAGAATTCACAGAAACGAAGATTTTCTATCTTCTTGTTACCAAGCAACCCCTGTTGACTCAAAGCCTCAAGCCCCTGAGCACTTACTTGTGCCAATCTTCTATGCCAAATCTCAGTTTCACTCAAAGAACTAGACATTATGGCATTCACCTCCCCAACAGCAGTCACTCCTTGCAACACATACAAAGTCTTCTTTAAGACTCCCTTCATTATCATGACAGATCCCGTGTAGACTTTCATTACCCCATTCTTGGAATGGTAACTGTAACCTGCTCTGTCTAATGTCCCAAGAGAGATTAAATTTCTCTTAAGATCAGGTACATATCTTACAGATTGTAGGATCTTCAAAGACCCATCTTCAAGCTTTAGAGTCACTGAACCTAACCCTTTAACCTAACATTGCACATGATTTCCCATGAATATCTTGCCTCCATCAAATTTTTTAAATTCTTGTAAGATGTTCTTGTTTGGAGTCATGTGAAATGAATATCCAGAGTCAAGAATCCATTCTCCATCTGCCTGACTGTCTGTCACCATCAAGAGCTCAGCAGTTTTATATCCTTCATGGATATTTACACAGTTTTCCATTTAATGATTCTGGAACTTTCCCCTTTGATCATTCTGAGGACATTGATTCTTGAAGTGGCCTTCTTTATTACATAGATAACACTTCTTACCCTTTGTCTTGGATTTGAATTTGTTCCCCCATTGCTTTCTTCCAAGATTTGAATCATGACTTTTGCCTCTGACCATTAGTGCTTCAGCTTCACTTCTTTCAGAACTCAATTCTAGTCCTTTTGATCTTAACGAATCAAGGACCATCTCCATAGTCAACGAATCTCTACCATATTTAATTGCAGCCTTAACTTCTTTGAATCAATCTGGCAAAGTATTTAACAAAATGACTGCCTGATTTTCTTCATCCATGGTCTTCCCAGTGTTCATCAGGTCAAGGCATATTCTAATGAAGTCATCGAGGTTTCCTTCAAGGTTCTTGGACGCATTCATCTTGAATCCAAAGAACTTTTCTTTGAGAAGAATCTTGTTGGAGAGGGATTCTTCATGAACAGAGCTTCAAGCTTGTTCCAAAGTCCAATACCTGTTGATTCTTCATTCACTCGCCTAAGGACGATGTCTGAAAGATAAAGAATCATTGGACTGAATGTGATTTCATCCATCTCCGCCAGTTGCTCTGGTTTCACAGTTTCTGGAATTTTTTTTGGATCTTTAATAGCTTTGGCTGCTGTCTGATGGACTAGAAGTACTTTCATCTTCTTTCTCCAAATCCCAAAGTTGCCTCTTCCATCGTATCTCTCAAGCTCAAACCTCACAGCCATGGATTGATTTTAAAGAAGCAATCCGTCTTCGTTTTCCAGAACCTCTCTTTCCTTCTTTTTTCCTTGATTCTCAGGCTCTTGATACCAATTGTTGAATCTATCATGCAAGTACAAGACCAGAAAGAGAAAATAGAGAAAGAAAGAAGTTTGTATTTCACCATTGAAAAAAAACTCTTCTAGCCTGAAGCTCATAATTCGTAATACAAAAAAAAAAAATAATCAATTTTGTTCAAAGAAATTATAGTTAACCACCTTAACAGCTTGACACCTAGCACTCCTAACAACTCACCAACTAAAATGCTAACTAGAGCTAGCTAACAACATTAACTACAGTAAAAACTAACCAAGTTGAGGTTAATGAAATGTCAAATATAACAGTTATCCCACTTTTGGTTGAGATGGATTTGAATTGTCTGGTTCGTTGGGTTGAGATCAACAGATAGTTGGTCATGTAGCGTCTATCATTCGAGTAGATTTTAAAGGGTGTGCCAGAGGCATAAATGTCTCCCGTCCAAACACGAAGTGCTATATTTTCCTTGTCACAAGTGAAATTTTAAACAATAGTGCGCTCACGTGGCATACGTCATTAATAGATATAGATCAATCTATACAGTTAGAATGTGTCATTGATTGACATGGATAAATACCATTCAACTTACCGACGGAAGGCTTAGTTGAATGACATGGATCGATTTCATTCAACTTGTCGCGGAATTCGTCGATGAATGACATGGATCAATTCCATTCAACTTGTTGACGGAATGTGTCGTTGATGACATGGATTAATTCCTATGAAAGTAACGATGGATTGCGTCGTTATATTTAATTAATTTATTTTTTTTAATTATTAATTGTTTTGGAATTAGAAAATGTAAATGATAAAAGGAAAAATATAAGAACAAAATAATATTATATAAATTCATAAAAAAAAATCAATTAATTACAAAATGTAAAAAAGGAAAAAATATGTAAAATGAAATCCTAATACTACTGAAGCTCATCTGGAGGAGGATCCAGTAGAGGAACAGATGATGAAGAGGTGTCGTCGCGTACTCCAACCATCAAAGCATTCATCACAGCCTTCATTGAAGCCTCGAACGCCAGTCGTTCCTGCGACTCCTGCTCAAGCTGCGACCTAAGCACTGTGACCTCATCTCATAGTGAGGCGTTGCTCTATCTGAGCCTAGAAACCTAGTTGTCTAGACGTCTGCCTCATGCTGCCTCTAGGTAGATAGAGTGAACCTGCTCCTGAGTTAGGAATCAGTAAGTGCTCAGCTATAATCTCATTGTATCGCTCCTGAGTCAATAAAATAACAAGTTTCGTTATTTACATGTTAACAAAGTTATAATAATATAATTAATAAGTATCGAACCACTTACTGCTCATTATTTTGCCTTCGTGTCGACAAAACTCTACTTATCATTCTTCTTAGTGTAGAGAAGAAAAAACAGCTTGACAGGATTAACACAGTGATTCGGATTTTGTTCTTGGGGAAACAACAAAGGAATCATTAGTATTTAAAATTATTAAAAAAAATATTTGTAATGAAATAGAAAATCACATACAAATCTCATGTGATACTTATAGGTTGAGATCGACCCTCCAGTGTAACGAGGGGTTAACGTTCCAACTATCCTTGTTGATTGCAGAAATACGCATCATGTCATCTGTCTAGCTTCGTCGTATGACCTCCTCATGCTCCTAAGCAGAAATATATTACAGCCGCTTATCAATCAGTACATGTCTGACTTGGTAGCCCAAGTCTCTGTACCGGGTGCCAGCCTAATGATTCCATGGAAGGAAGATCAACTCGTCTATGAGCTCAACTGGAATATCAAAATGTTGGTGCAAAACAAACACGTTAATTAATTATAAACTACATATACATTTAAGAAATAATAATTGATAAAACTTTGAATTTTACCTTCCAAAATGCGAACAATTGCATCTGTCCATACTGTTGCTGCATGTCATCACTCGGCTCTTCCACAATTGACACTGTGATTAAGTTGCTGCCTTTGTACAACAAAAAATGCTTCAACGCCGCATTATATTGATTGTCAGTTTCCCCTTGATACATCCACTAGTAATAATTTTCTACAAAACCTCGATTATACAGGTGTTTCTTCGCATCCACTAGCGAAAATATCTTTTTATTTCGGCACTTTCTACATGGGCATCGTATCTTCTTTCCATAGCGATAAAAAAATGTAGTACATTCACAAAACTCTACGAACTGTTCCACCCTTACTACGAACTGGTCATTCAATTAACTTTCTAACAAACGAAAATACATCCATTCACACATTTCTTTTAAGAAATAGAACAACTCACAAACTCTCTAACACAATTTCTCGAACTAAAAACCTCGTCAAACATAAGTATGAGATGTTTTTTATGATAATCATTTCTCATTTTTTGGCACATCTATTTATGGGTAGTAAGCTATAGAACAAGCGACGAAATTCATTTTTAATGTTGGCGGGAATGTTCTCGCCTATAATTCTTGTGACGGAATCTGTAAAAAACAAGGTCTAAATTTCCCCCGAAAATGTTAGCGACGTATTTCGTGGTCACGTGACAAAGAGTTGTCAACATTTTCGTGGGAAGTTATGGCGCCATATTTGCCAACGATGAAATACGTCGCTATAAAGGGGCAGGAAGTTTGGCGCCAACTCTAAAGACGCATTCCTTCATGAACTCTGGCGCCGTTTCTTGGCACCAGCGATGTCGACAAAACAAGCGACACAATGCGTCGGTGAAAGTCAACACTCAATGTAACGGCACATTCTGTCGCTACTCATGGATGCAATATATTTCGTCTCTAAGATTTCGTTAATCGCTTTTTTTTTTGTAGTGCACACCCATACAGGACTATGTGGGATGATCAGACTGCCTACATTATTCGTGAGATAAGTTGGGTTAGCACAATAGGCTCAGTAGGGCAGGCGCTGATCCATGAAAACCTTTTCAAGAGAACTCGACTATGGGAAGAGTCGAGGTGATATATTGTAACAACCTGACTCCATTTATTTCCAATTTAAAACAATTAAATAGCGGAAGACTTAATCGTAACTCTTTTGAAACATGAAAACTCCATAAATCAAGTCAAATCCCCCTAATAGAACAATAATATGAGATTCAAATTCATAATTTAAATAAACATCTCATAAACAAATAATTCTTTATCAATCCACATTCTCATCTAGAAATTCAAATAAAAAATCAACCTTCAAGAGAATAAATTCAAAATCCACATGATAATCCACCTAATAATATCACGCTCACAAACCTCATCCATATCCATAGTAAAGTTCCAAAAGTAACCATAATGCATACTTTCAAGTTCAATTTTAAAAGTACTAGAGCTTTAACACATCCAAAACGAAATAACCAAAGTTCAAATAGAGTTTTAAGAACTAAAATGCATGAGGGATTCAACACCTTAAGTCCTATAGCCACAAAACCTCCATGATCATCAACTACAGTAACACAGTAAAGTATAAAAATATTGCATCAATATAAATAATATTGATTATTTTATTATAAAAACGGAAAGTAGACATAATAAAATAAAGACTCTCAATACGAGGAAAGGAAACTCATAATATTTTGTGAGATTTATAATATTTTATGAGAAAGTGATTAGTTGGCGTGAATAAATAGCTAGGGGTATCAAAATTAATTTACACATGCTCGAGAGGGGAATCTTTCATACCCCACCTATGTAAATGAGAATAATCAGAATGGTTTAAAAGGGGACTTTTTTGCTAGTGTCTCTTTTTTTAAAGTAATTAAGTAAATGTCCAAAATCAATTGATCGTTACTACCTTGAATCTGATCTGGAAAACTTGATCGTTACTACCTTTTGATTTGTTTGTTTTGAGTTTACAATTTTATTTGACTGGTGCATTCCCTACTACCTTAGAAGATGTTTCCTTGTTAATGAGATTATATTTGAGCTTCAATCATCTCTTTGGTTCTGTTCATCTTCGTAGAGAGAATTTATTAAAAAAAAAAAAAAAGAACCTTCCCGACGGATTTGCCATCGCGGCAAAAACTAAGTCAAAAACGGGTTTCTAAAACCTGATTTTGCCAAAAAAAGACATTTCCCTAAATAATTCAAACGTTTGGACATATACTTGATTACTTAAAAAAAAAAAAAAAAAAAAAAGACTACCTAGTAAAAAAATCCTAAAAAAGGCATCTTCGAATGTCGGACTATTTTCATTCTATCACAAACAATCAAAATATGAAAACTCAAGGATGTTGGTATCCAGTTTCTTGCAACCAAGCGGCCTAATTCCCTAATTATTTTGCTTAATACAAAGTATATTGTTACTAGGTGAAGGACCGATAGTGATATGAATCATAGAACGTCACAAATAGCTCAAGGACCAATCATAAGATCAAATATCAAGAGAAGCATTGAACATCTATTTACAAGCCTATATTAGCAAAGTCAAGACAAGCTTTGAAGATCCAAGCATGGAGGCTAACAAAGAGGACTTGATGAACTTCAATCTATGCCAAATGCATTTTGAAGAAGAGTATTGAAGACTTGTTCAATCAGAAATGAAGAGAAGAGCTAATTAGGAAAGTTGCACCACTTTTGCAAACTTTGCTTATTTGGACCACTTTCCATATTTGTTATCGAACTTTCCATATTTGTTCCCAAACTTTCCATATATGGTTCCAACGAATTTATGATGTATTTAGACATGTTTTAGGCCATTTACATTCAGTTTATTAGCTAGGAAAGAATTAGGAAAGATATTATTCTCTAGGAAAGATTTTCCCCAAAATCTGCCAAATCCATATAAGGCAAGTTTTGGGCAGATTTCATTCTCTTCTTTATTCTGAATTTGCTTGTTATTTTTAGGGTTTCTTTGCCTATTTAAAGGCCTCATTTGTAACCCTAAACATGAAGATTTAAATTGATAATAATATTGCTTTTTGCTTAGCCGAAATTGCTTAGTTTTGTAGCCTTGTTCTAGGTTGCATGTTTTAGAAACATTCAAGCATAATTTGATCTAGTATGTTTGTGAATTGTTTCGATCTTGAAATAAGAACAAGTTCTCTTATTTCAAGATATTAGATCATTGGAATAATCTTCTTCTTCTTGTATTCCATGGGTTTTACCTTATTGTTCATCGGGGTTTTAGGATTTGCATCTAGGGGTTCTTTGTGCTTTCAAAGGGTTTCTATTTCAATTTCCTAGGGTTTCATATCATTTGGTATCAGAGCCAGGTTCAAGGGAAGATTTCTATCTTACTTGCTTTCTTGTTGTTTTAATTTTTATTGTCTTGTTCTTCGTTCATCGAAAATTCCAAAAAAAAAAAATCATAGTTCCAGAATTTCCATATATAGCTATTGTTTTTTTATTTTTAGTATAGTTGTAATCCGATTCTCAGAAAGTCATCAACTACAAAAGTCTTTATCAGTCTGTCGTGTATATTTTGTATTCACAAAAGTTTGTTAAAAAAAGAGTGGAAGATTGAGAAAAATATAGATCTTCAAAGACTGTCGGATTGTCCAGAAAATTAAAAAAAAAGTGTTCTTGCTTGATTTGTTGAAGTTTCTGGAAAAAGAGGTTTTTGTTCGTATTGTTCTTGAAAAGTTCATCTTAAACTCATCATTTATGCATCTTGAATCCGAAATTATCAAGTTCAATGAGCCAAAGTTGTTTGTTTCCTAAAAAGCTAGAAGTTACCATAAATAGCCCAAAACTGTTTTTGGAAAGTTTCAAATATGTCCCATATTTGAATATATGCATCTTTTTCTTTACGAAAGTATTCTTTTCTGATCCAAAGTGCTTTAGGGAAGTCCAATTTCGAATTTTTCTCTTTTAGGAAAGTTTATTCTTGCTTGTTTTCTTTCTTATTCTTTCCTTGTTACAAAAATACACCATTTGAAAAATCTGTCCTTTTATTTCTCTAGCCACCCAAGCTGATTGTTTCTTATTTCTTTATTGATACTTTTTACAAATATCATTAGTATCTTAGTTGTTTGATAGTTTCTAAAGTGTGCTAATAGTTCAAGGTTACATTTAGGCCCTAAAATCTGTTTTTGAGTGCAAACATGAGAGAACGAACATCATTGAGTGTAAACACTTAGGGAGTGATTGAGAGGTCCTATTTTTATTACTAACTTGTTTACTTGCAGCAATGTATCATGAAATTGATCAAAGGACGAGTAATAGATGTCGAGAGAGAGAACATACTCGGAGGGAAAATAGAGGTGTTTATCATGGAGGGATGGAGCATAGAAGCTTAGGAGGTGATAAGCTCAAGTTAAATACTTTCTATGAGAGTTCTAATCAAGAGGAATACTTGCAATGGGAGACAGAAACCGAGCATTTCTTTGATTACAACAATTATAGTGAGGAAAGAAAGGTAATGCTTGCTATTTCCAATTTCACTAATAATGCTCATGTTTGGTGGTCTCAATTGAAAGTGAAACTAAGGAGGGAGAGGAAACGACCAATAGAAACATGGTATGATCTTAAGTGCCATATGAGAAAGAGATTTGTTTCAAGACAACATCAAGAGCATCTTGTGCAAATGTTGGATAAGCTAATTCAAGGATGTAAAAGTGTGGATGAATACTACATGGAGATGGAGTTGCTCAAGGCTAGGGCTAATGTGGAGGAAGATGAGGAGTCTACTATTGTAAGGTTCTTCAATGGATTGAATAGAGATATTGCTTGTCAAGTGGAGTTACAACAATTTGAGGAGTTAGAAGAGTTAGTGTATTTTGCCAATAAGGTTGAAAGAAAAATCAAAAGAAGAAGAGATACACGGTATGCTTCTAAACCTATTTCCAATATTACTTCTTCTTATCAATTGGGTCAAAAGGGTAAATTAATGGATGATAATGGAGCTGCGAATGGCTTGGTAGAAGAAAATAAAAGATTGATTTTAGAGAAAGTTAAGATGATTGAAAGAGAGCTTTTAAAATCGAAGGAAATTTTCAATGCTAGCATGGAGGAGATAAAAGAGGATATTCGTACTAATGTTTGTGCGAAGGAAACTTATTTTGCATGTGAGTTACAAAAATGTTCCATAGTTGAAAAGAATGAAAATTGTGAAAAAGTGAGTGAGACAAAAGAAAGAGAGATGAGTGATGAAAAAGAAACGAGTGAGTTAAAAGAAAGAGAGATGAGTCGAAAAGAAAGAGAGTTTGATTCAAAAGAAAAAGAGTTTGAAAAGAACGAGTGTCATGAGAGTGAAAAGAAAAAGTGTTTTGAGATTAGAAAGTGTGAGGCAATTGAGTGTAGTGAGCAAAAAGAGAGTCAACCGGAGAGTGAGAGCTTGAAAACCAATAACGAAATTAGAAATTTTGACAATGATTCATGGATATTTTATAGTACACGAATTTTATAATAAACTAGTTGGTCAAACATGCGTTGCACGTGTCTTATAGATTTTTATAAAATGTATGTGTAATTTATAATGTTAAAGAATAATTTTAAAAAAAAATAACCCAAAATCAATACCATAATGATGAACTGATACACTTGAATTTCATTTGAAAAAATATTTGAAAATATAAGATGAAGGACTCTTTAGATTGTGGTTGATTAGCATTGAAGTTGAAACTACGATTTCAAGGCTACTTCACGATGACTCCAAGTATTCCACCACACTTAACTTTGCAATAGCTTGAAATTTGAGAAGAAGAGGGTTATATAGGAGGAATCAGGAAGGTGAAAAATAAAAAAATAAAAACTATCTATTCAATTAATGTACATGCATGCATCTCCACACTAATAAAATGAAATTGTTGTCCACTGAAATTTGGAACAGACTGCATACTTTTACCTTGATGTACATGAAACTACACCATTGAAATTATTTTACCTTCAATCAATTTAAAAAAATACATACTTTTACACATAATAAGATAAGAAAGATCATGATATATATATCATAATTAAAAAAGAAAGGGTCAATGGTATAACTACAACCGAAAATGACATATTTGGAATACAAACTTAAAATAGGGTTTTTTTTTTATTAATTTCAAAAATCTCCTACGTTCTTTAATTAAAATTTGATTAAATAAAAAGTATTTTAAAGACTCGTTACCTGTCAAAGCTTCAACCATCTCTACTGAAAGAGAAAAAATAGATGGATAATCGAAACCTCTAACTCTTACACGCCACAATAATTTGCAATTTGTAGATTAGAAAAAGGTTTGGTTAAAAAAAAATAATATCGATATCTCGAATTTGAGAAACAAATTCTGTCAATTAGAAAAAGGTTTGGTTAAAAAAAAAATAGTACAACATCTCAGAAAACAACTTTCAAAAATCTCTTCCAAATTTAATATCATTGGGAAAATATAATTCCAAAGTCAATAATCATACATTTTTAATCAGAAACTAAATGACCTAAAATTTAATATCATTTGGAAAATATAATTCCAAAGTCAATAATCATAAATTTTTATACCAAATCCAATTAATAATTTGATGAGTGACCCTTAGTTTTTTATAAATATTGTTAGGTTTCTTCATTTTTTTATATTGACATTCTTAACATCCTTTTTCAAAATGATGTCTTTTGCAACTCACCAATTTTAGGCCAAAACCAATTTTGAAACCGAGTGACTTTATAATCATATGTTCTCATCTCAAAACAAATTTTGCTCTCTTAGGGGAAAAAACTAAAAAAAAATGAATCTTATTTATAACTTTGAAAAGTTTGCCATATTTAGGGTCTATTTTTGTTTGTGGATGTAGACTTTACTAAATTTGGCATCACCCAAATTGTTGAGATTTGAAACTTTTAACGTAAATGAAATTTAAAAGATGGTACTTGCTACATGACTTTTCTATGTGTTTTATTTTAATTGGATAAAACATATGAGTACACCTATATTTATTAAATAAATTATATAATTATTGTTTATTAATATATTTCATCCAATAAAATTGGGACACTTAGGAAAATTAGAAGGGGACTCCTCTTAACTGGTCAGGAGCCAAAGTATTTTTCTAAACGGTTGATTCATCTTGCTTTAATAATTTTAGTACAAAATTTGTTCTTTGTTCCTTAAATTCTGGCATTCGTATACACAGAAACTTGTCAAAATTTTGATATTTTTCTATGATGATAAAAGAGCTAATTATGGTCGCACTCAATGGATATATATATATATATGTGCATAAAACGGGCAACCGCCAACAAGGTGAAATAAAGCTTAAAATTGTGTACAAGAAAAAGAAATGATCCCATGTATTTGCTTTATATCATTATTAGATGAAGAACCAATAGTTCTTAATTTTTTTCTAGTTGGAGTCTGCTTACATAGGGGTGAAAGAAAAAAATGAAAAATCGGAAACCGAAAAATTAAACCGGACCGAAACCGTAAAAACCGAACCGTCCCGGTTTCCATTTTTAAAAAACCGAACCAAACCGGCTTTTAAAAAACAAATAAAAATCTCATACCCCTTTCCTATTTCTCCCTAATTTTTATTTTTTTATTTTATTTTATATATTTATTTGTCACTTTATTTTAATTTATATTTTATATATTTATTAATCTAATTTTTTCAACTAAGTTTTTGTTTATGTTTGATTTTGTTTTGTTTCATCCTTCAATGTTGGAGGATTTTTTTTTTAAAACTAAATGCAAATGTCCTATACTAGAAAAACCGGAAAAAAAAAAACGAAAATCAAACAGGCAAAAACCGTTCAAAATCGGACCCGTTCATATTATAAATTGAACCAAATCGAACCAGTTTCACCCCTATGTTTACTATCATGAAATCGATGGTGGGTGTTGTCTACGACCAGTTTTCCAACCAGGTTATCTGCAAAAGGGAGAAGAATTGGTCGGAAACGAGATTAGTTCAGGTGATCTCGTGGTTGTTATTACACTTTTGGTTGAGATAGATTTGAATTGTGCTAGTTCTTTGGGTTGATCAGAATTATCCACATTACCCTTGAGATAAGTTGGATGAGCACATTAGGCTGACAGGGCGGGTGCTCATCCGTGAAAACCTCTTCAAGAGAACTCGTCCATGAGGAAAGCCGAGGTGATATACTCTTGGTGGAATGAGCTCGTTGAGTTTAGCCAAGGTGCACGCTCACCAGTGCAAGACGTATCACTTTAGCTTGATAGAGTAGGTGACTATCAAACATTTGAGAATTGGTAAGGATGAGTTAATTAATAGGCAAGAGACTTTAGTTCACCCCAATGTGACATTCTAATGCTAAAGAGAGGAGCTAGATAGCTCTTCTAAAGAAAGGGCAACAGACAAATTTTCGGGAATTGTGCGTCCACATCCAGCCAAAGGACAACACGTGGCCTAGCCTTGACACCTAGGAAGTACGATCATCATTATACCCTTCCTAATAAGTACCCAAGTGATGGCCACTTGTAATTTCTTCCCCATCTGCTCAGCAACACATCTAGTTTGATTTAAGCATCGAAGTGGGTAGATTGGCACCACATCAGTGTTCATTTCCTGGGCATGTCATTGAACTTTGAGCTCTTTTCTCTCCTCTCTTTTCAAGTTTGTTGTGCGCGTTGTGTCTAGAAGAGCAATCATGCATCAGGTCAGGTTGATTGAACCGTTTTTAAACAACAATAATATTTATATTTATGAATTTCAAAAATAAATCAAATATAAATTATAATCATTCTCGATAAAATTAGAATTCGTGACAGTATTGTATTAATTGTGTTTGTTTCCTAAGCTTGACTCATGAGGTTTTATAGAACATGAATTTCTACACTACCATACACATTACCTAGTAAATTCATGAGTTTGTTATAGTGTAGGTTTTTTTTTTTTTTTTACTTTTGTTTTATATGCATGGATTTAAAAAGTATATAAAGTAAACACGTGTTATTTTTACCATCTATTGTCTATGAAAAATGTAGTTAAAAAAGTAATGCGACATATATTGTTGGTATGGTAGAGGGGGGGAAATTTCAACCATGTGCTATAGAAGGGAATTCAAAAATAAAGAGTTTCGTTTGGAGGAAGGCCAAGACAATTTTTATTGAATGAGCTATTCGGTTCAACAAAATAGTAAGCTCATTATTCTTCAATACGTATAATGAAGAATTAATGAGTCAAATCATACATAATTAAGAACTTTGATCTCTCAATAACTAGTTTATTTTGCAAAGTTAAAATTTTGAATAATACACCATTTAATAATGTATGATAATCGTTGACTCTAATTCTCTCACTTTCGGATTGGATTCTTTATTTGACTTTATTTTGTCTAAAGATAATTTGAGTGACCATATTTTATAAAATATAAATTAATCTACAAATTGATCGATAGTAATCATAATAACATCCTCTATAATTTATCATATTTATAATTCTTTTCAAAACCACTATTTTTTTTAACAAGAAACAAAATAAGTTTCATATTTTTTCATTTATAATACATCAAAAAATTCAACTTAATTATCATTTCCCAAAAAAAAAAAAAACAATCATTATGGTTTTCATTTCTAACACAACATCAAAAGGAGATCACCAACAAATAAATAAATAAATAAATTTGAACAAAACAAAAATGAATCTCAATCAATGGTGAATAATGTTCTTTCTAACACCATGAATAATATTAGTTTGGAAAATGATGTTTTTTTCCTCTCTCTCGCTCTTTATTTATGGATTTAATTTCTGAAGGTCTGCAACGGCTGATTTCACTACAACCTCTTTGGTAAGGATTAGCAGGTTTTTTCATTATGCAAAGCTCAGGATGAGTGGGACCACAGCCTGGACTAGAATCATGTCGGATAGCCCCATATTCAATTGTGTGTGTATTTGTCATTTCAATAATGTCAATGCTTAACATGACGATAATGCCTATCAAGATTAGTGACATTAATTTGTTTGAGAAAGACATTATTGAAATGATGAAAAATCCCAACAACAAAAAAACAAGCCACTAAGGTTGTAATTAATTATTTGCAGATTCTTGTGGGAAGCTTAGAAATTGGGGTTATTTATAAATGGGAAACTTTTCCATATTTAGGGTTTTTTTTTTTTAAATGTGGGGTTTAAATGTGTGGTTGTAAATGCATATTTGATATGTGGTGGGAATTTAGAACTAAATTTGGTGAAGTTTGAATTGTGTATTTGTGATAATTTGGCAAATCTAATCTTTCTATTTTGAGGGGATTAGAGAAATTAAATTTGAAGATTCATTATATTCTCTTGATCCCTCCTATTTAGGGATGGCAACGTTGTCAGGGATACATTTCTCATCCCCTAACATGCAAGGATTTTTAATCCTCATCCCAACTCTTATCCCCTAATCAGAGAATCAAGATCGGTTCGAGGATTCCTCATTTTAGGATTGGGTTTCCCACGGTTCCCCATTTTATATTTTTAATTTTATTTAAAATAAATAAATTATATATTTAAAATATACATTTTTAAGAAGAAAAAAAGGGGGTCAATTAGTAGCATATTTTTGCATACTAATTACTGAAATGTTTGAACTTTTTAAAAATTACTCAAATAGCATAATTATAGTTCAATAATTTATTGAACTAAAAAAATTAATTTTTTTAACAAATTCATTGAAACTAATAATAAAAAATGATCAAATAGTTCAACAAATTATTGACCTTGAACTTAAAAAACCAAAAAACAAACAAATTCGTTAAAAATACCTATGAAAAATAGTTCAATAATTTATTGAACTATAATTATGCTATTTGAGTAATTTTAAAAAGTTCTGACATTTTAGTAATTAGTGGGTAGATTTATGCTATTTGAGACAAATTCTTTAAAAAAACATAATACACATTTTATAATTTATTAACCATATTTAATATATTTTTTCAATAAATAAAGATAAAAGTAAACAAACTACAAGGAAGAAGAGGTTGAAATAAAGGGAGTGTTTGGTTGGTTGAAAGTTGAATGGACCGGTTTCAAGAACTCATTCTCACGTTTATTTCTCACTGTTTTCCTATGAGAATGGATTTTACACTAGCATCATTTTCACTATTCATTCTCAAACAATTTATTATCTTTCTAGTATCTTAAAAAACAAAAAAGACACCAATTATTTGTATTTATTATCCTTGCAATTTATATTTATTAATATTAGGAACGAAAGTGATAATATCACGGTTATTCAATTAAGTTTTGATAAGAAACTAAATTTCCATCCATATTATTTCTTACTACAACTAATATACTTCTTACATCACTACAGAACTATGAATCAGCTCTCTGCCTTGTAAAAAAAAGTTCTCTGCATCTAGAAAAGCAAAGAACGAAACACTTTATTTGGTAAAAATAATTAACCAAAGCGCTCCTCTCCTATGTAGTTTATCACCTCACTTTAGCCGCAACATAAACTAATGACTCCAAAATTTGCATACAATGGAATCTTACTAAGTGCCCGTTTGGGATACTTGACAGTGTTTAAAAATATTTTTGATAACTATTAAAAACAATTTTAAAAGCTATCCTAAACAGGCCCTAAGTTTCAATAGGGATGAAAGAACTTACGAGCTCCTTCCACGTATGACATCCGCTAGCTTTGGTAGTTGTATGACATAATTGATCAGTCAGTTTTATGAAGCCGAGGCAAATAGAAGACATGCATTTGTTCCTCCAAAGCCAAAGGAGTTCGACAAAGCTGCTCTAATTGGAATTCGTCTTGACAAAGTCAAAGGCATGAACTTATCATTAAATATGGGATCTGGTTCCTTGAGATTAAGAGATGGTGGTGCTACTCCCTGCAATAAAATAACAAATCTGCCATTAGATGCGATTTAAAAGTGTAATGCTAATCCAGACTCTATTTGAGTTATAGATGTCCGAGAAAACGGCTATTAAGAGGCTGAAATAGGAAATATATTTGGTGGAAATGTTACGTAATCTATCAAATTACCCTACATTGTCTAAAAAGTGAAGGTAATGAGATTACCAAAGTTTGGTTCATTTGTTGAAATTAATTTTTGCCCCAGTGGTTTTCCCTCTTTTGAGAAATGGGAATTACTAGGACTACTATACGTAATACGAGTAATATGCTGTCTTCGAGAGCTTCCAAATTACAACATTCCAGATACTTGAAAACTTGAAAGAGCTAGTAATGCTTACAGTTTGTATGGCTAAAACGGAAAAAATTGCCTCAACGGCACCAGCTGCTCCAAGAAGATGGCCAATAGCACCCTGAAAACCCATTTTCAATCGAGTATATACAACAAACAATTATTGAAGTTAAAATGTCATAGTGACTGAACTAATTGGGAGTCATAAATGTATAGTCTACATATGTTTTCAGCATTGCCATAAAGGATAGAAAAGAACTCGTGTCTAGGAGCTGGATAATTTGTAAGAACGATCAATAATCCCCATATCATATATTACAGACTAAATTAGTTTATAGTTAGAATAAATAAATAAATAATTGTAATTGATATAACTTTAAAATGGTTATCATTTAAGACAGCCTCCGGCTGCCTCCGTCTGAGGATAAAATTCTCGTTTCTGTTGTCTTCGATAGCACTGATGAGTAAGGACATGGTTACAATTTAAGTCAGCTATGTTTGGATTACACAGATAATCTTGCAAGACACGCTAACATCTTGCTATTTAACAGGGCAATTCTACCAAAAACAAACCAAAACAAACATAAGCAGCTTAAAGACCATTAATCAAGAAAATTACCTTTGTGGAGGAGAAAGCCAAAGCACCGGATAATGCATGGTCATTGAATACAGATTTTATAGCACTGGCTTCTGCAGCGTCACCTAAATAAAAGATTCGGGAGCACAGATTATATACATAAAATTGTAATATTGGCCCGTTTCTAAAGTTGTAAAATGATGCTGCAGCAACTGGAAAAAGTATGAGATTTTACCCAAAGGTGTAGATGTGGCATGTGCATTTATGTAGTCCACTTGGCAAGGATGAAGTCCAGACTACAATTCATCAAAAATATGCATGTCATGCATAAATTGATAAGAAATTATCTCAAATAAAATATTTCTGCATACTCATTACAGAAATATCATAATATTTTAAAATTACCCAAATAGCAGTTTCACAACATTTTAATAATTTATTGAAATATTTTGTTACTTTTCATTGAATTTATTGGTTTTTTGCCCTTTTTAGTTGGTTTTTGGCATTTTTTACTTCAATAATTATTGATCCCACCATTTGAGTATTTTTAAGATGTTGTGACATTTAAGTAATTAGTAGGCGGAAATATGTTATTTCAGTAATTGACCATAAACTAATACACCACAATGATCCTCAAATGAGTCCTTGCAACATAATTTTCATTATCCACCCTAAGCATCAAATCTGAAGGTACAAAAGGTCTCTTTTTTATTTTCATGGATGTTTAATAACACAAACCTATAAAGGGAGAAATGTAACTATGTAAAATAAAAGGGATGGCCTTTTCAAAAAAAAAAATCTTTTCAAAAAATAAAAGGCATGACACAAACCATAGGGTGAACTTGAAGATACAATGTAGTGATGTCATATATTTATTTCAATTTCTTTATAACAAAGTAAACAAGAAGTTCACAATTAGTAATTGTCTCAAACCACCATGGTAATTAACTGCCAAGATATAAGAAAACTAAACTAATTTTTTTAATGGTTTTTTATATTCAGCAAAAAGAACCTCAGAATGCACTAACATACAAATATGAAATAAATTAAAAAATAAAAGCTATCAGTATTTTGTTCCACCTGTCTTAAAGCACGAGTCATGGCTAGAACAGCACCTTGTCCACTGGTGGGTGGTTGAGTAATGTGATGGGCATCGCCTAAAATTCAACATTCTCTTTAAAACGTAACACTGCTTAAAGATACAACAACAGAGAAATCCGCTATTTTTGTTGTCCCAATATATATAAATCATAACCTGATGTCCCATAGCCACGAACTTCTGCATATATTCTAGCTCCACGTTTTAATGCATGACCAAGTTCCTAATTAAGAGTAGGAGAACTAACCTATTAGCAAAGTTAGCCCATTAACCATAAGAAACTGAAAGCATAACAAAATTTTCATGTGAAGATATCCCAACAGACCTCCAACACCATGACACCAGAACCTTCTCCTATCCTGAGAATATAGATTGGAGTGAGAGAGAAAGAAGTGAGAACAAGAAAAAAATGGATGTAAAATTAAAAAACCAACCAAAAGAATGTACATACACAAACCCATCTCGACCACAGTCAAAAGGGCGAGAAGCTTCTTGTGGAGCTGAATTGTATTTTGTAGTCAAAGCCCTCGACCTGAAATAATGAAAATAAAAAACTTAAAAAAATATAATTATAATTTGAAAACCAAACCTATAGTCACAGTAAGCAATACATAGTTTAGTCTGAAGGCATTCATTTTGATGCCTCAATCACCTGCAAAATCCTGCTATTGATAAAGCATCAATGCTGGACTCGGTGCCTCCAGCCACCATAACATCAGCATCTCCAAATTGTATCATCCGCACAGCATCACCAATTGAATGTGCCCCAGTTGCACAAGCTGTCACTGCAGCATGGTTTGGACCCTATAAGACCACATGAGTCAATTTTATATGAAGATCGTATTAAGCATTCCATATACTAGATTAAAATGCTTAATAAATTAGGTTCAAGAGATTGAAACAGAGAAATATACATTACTGACACATTCATGTTGATATACGTAACATCCGACCTACTCATCAACCTAAGTTCCCATTTGCACTCCAAGCATCACATATCTTAAACTAAATTGGACCAACATATCCTACTGTATTTAGATCTTATACCACTCAAAAATAGCTTGTAGACATAAAGAATGATCTCTCAAAGTCTATCAGTATGAACAACTAGCATAATGAGGTAAAGTACAGCCCAAGCATCCTGAATCCCAATCAATCTTATAGTATCATATCATGCTTTTTCTCAGAAACTCGTAGCTACAAATAATTCTAGAATCAATGCTTGAGCTATTTATGCACCTGAAATCCATATTTCATGCTCACATGACCAGATGCCATGTTAATTAATATCCTTGGGATGAAAAATGGACTTAGCCGACGTAGTCTCTGCAACAAAAAGAGAAGAAATTCAAATAATAAGTTGATTATTTAGAGTCCCAATCCTGTTCTTCAATTTTATATTAAAGACACTTGGGATTCGAACGGAGATTGAGAATTATGTTCTCTTTACACATGATATACGGGAGGTGGAAAAAACTTACAAACCAACCTTCTCACAAATTAGTTGTGCAGCATCCAACACATCACTGATGCTTCCAATTCCCCCACCAATAGAGACTCCCTGGCGTTCTTCAAGTTAAAATTGAAATTTCCCTGAATAATCAAGAGAAAAATGTTATGCATATCTAAATACAAAGAACCTTACTGATTTTTCCTTCTCTTCCTGCACAGATGGCTCCCAATTTGCATCTTTTAAAGCCTCATCAGCAGCACATAAAGCATAGCCTATAAACCTTGCAATTGAACGATGCTCCTGATAAATCCAATAATCTTCAACATGATTATAAGAAAGTATTCCTCATACTGACATTTTAAAGACACAGAAAATCAAGACCATATTGAAAATGATGAGATCGGCAGCTATAGACAGAAAAATCCATTCGGCACCCCATATCTTACAGTAAAGGCCTTAAATCATCCTATGAAGCACCCTTAGGTGATTTTATTTTTCGGGAAAGAACACCGTTAGGTGTTCACAAAAGGTAAGCTAGCAACATGTCAACAAGACCTCTTTGTTATCTAATGAACCCACTTCATCCACAAGAAACTGCATTTTCTCCACATTAACCAATCAGGTAATTTCAGTCATGATGGAATCTCTTAAGAGCTAGGATGATTGGTGAGTATAACATTTAAGTTTGTAATCATTTAAGGATGACATGACACCCCACACTTCAAACCTTTCTCAAGATGTAACTGACAAAACTTGGAGCAACAACTGAAGAAGAACCCACTACACCTCAGCTGGATCGATTACAAATAAGACCAGATGCCATATCAAACCAACAAATCTTAGCACCACAAAAACGCAAAACTTATGTTTCAACCTACCAGCAAATCAGACCATCACTACTAAATATTTTGTTCATGACAAAGTAGATGAGCAAAAAATCTAAGCAATACAAAATGCATCAATCAACGCTCATTTCATTTCAGATTGAAATTATAAATAAACAAATAAAGAGATCCAAATCAACCTTAGAACTAAGCCACAGTTCCTCATTAAATTCACCAGGATTAGATCCACAAGGGACAATTGCTGCAACTTTCGACGTCAATTGGTCGTATGTGTGCAACTGAGTTTCTCGATCAAAAGCATTCATTTGTAGATCTTCTAGAGACAATGCTCTTATCCCACATCCCCCTTCTATTAAACGCTTCCATGTAGATTTTACACCACAACCAAGAGGAGTCACCATTCCTAAACCTGAAAAGGAACATTAAAGATTAGTTTTTATTTAGTTAAATGTATTAGCTAGCCCTTGTATTTCTATAAATACTGAGATGAATTCTATTACTTGTTATGAAATGAAATAACACTTACAATTCTCAAAGAAAAGAATGAAAATTTAACAGAAAAACACACAAAATATATCCATATATACATGAACAAACACTACTCGATTTGATTCGATCCCGTAACAACATCAACGAAAAATTTAACCGATTACAATTCTTTCAAAAACATCACATATATTATTTCAGATTCAAACTTCAATATACTCACTTCAATTCAAAACCTCCCTTAATGAAACGCTAAAATTCAGCTAAAGCCGCAGCTGATAATCAAGCTCGACGCGATTTGAAGCTGAAAACTTAATTTAGAACAAACAATTATCGTTGAATTATGAAAAAGAGAGAATTACCAGTAACAACAACTCGTCGAGTATGAACAATAGGAGGAGGATCAAAAGCTTCAGTTGCAGAAAAGGATGAAGAAGAAAAATGGCGACTGAGTTCGAAACGAGGTTTGATAAATAATCTAAGGAGAGAAAGAAGCGTCATCGTTGCTGAATTAACGTCTTCGCTTCTCCTTCACTGTGGAGACTGCAAATTTGAACAGATGGGGAGTTCGAACTGAAAATTTTGAGTCTGTTTTTTAAATTCGTGGAAATTGAGGACTTTTACTACCATTTGTAAATTTGAGAAATGTGTCCATAATTATATAATAAAGGGATAATTGCACAAACTACCCCTGAATTATATGGTTTGTTATACTTACATTTTTAAACTTTAAATTTGAGCAATTGGCCTCTGAACTATGTCAAGTGTTAAAATTTGAGCTAAGAAAATTTATTTTGTCAAATTATCCTCTTAAAATTATTAATTTACTAATAATTATTATAACATCTCTATAGGTTCTGTCCCTGAGGGTTCTCATCCCATCCCGACCTCGTTCATGACCCCAAACACATAACCCTTTCAAAGGTCGAGAATGAAAATTCTTCTTGGATCTCACCTCTCCCTTCCCCATTGTCCTTAGAGATGTATTCTTCGTCTCTACGATGATTTTCGAGGGTCTAATTTCATAAGCTAATAAAGTAATTTGAAAAAATAAATTTTGTTGGGTCCAATTTTAATACTTTGCAAAGTTCAGGTGCCCAATTGTTCAAATTGAAAGTTTAAGGATATAAGTGTTACAACTTTTATAGTTTATGGGTGGTTTGCGCAATTTTCTCTAAAATAAATGACAATTTTTTTCTTTATTATATATATATTTATTACAAAAAAATAATAGAAAATCTAAAAGAATATGAGTGATAAAAGATTTCTTATTTCTTGCTTTTAAATTTTCAAAGCATTGATAAAATTGTCATAGTTGTCATTTTTAACTCAAATTATGCATCATATATTAAAAAAAAAATTAAGTTATAGAAACAAAATATAAGTATTTTATTCTTCTAAATTAAAATTTTAGAGAATAGGTAATCAGAAATAGTTCAAAATATACATTTTTAATAGGCAGTTACTTACCCCTTTAATGATTTTTCATCATATTTTTTTCATATTTCATCCAATAGTCATAGATCATGGCAATGTATAAACTCTCTTTATTATGTGAATAAGGGCATATATTGCTTTTGTTATCTTCATTGCTACCTGTTTTCAAAAGTTTTCTACCATACCACCTCCCCTTCCAAATTTAAAATGGCTTGATTGATTCAAAATACTCGACATGTAAATTTATTAAGGTACATTTGACTTGTTGGTCAGGTATATCAAACAGAGGTTATTATTAAACATGGGTTTATTAAAACCATGTTTGGATTGTGCATAATGAGTTTGTTAAGTCTGAATTAATATAAAATGCATTAAAACTGTGAAAATGAACGGGTTTATTAAAAATTATGAATTAAAAAAAATAACAATTAAAATTAAGAGACAAACACCGATTAGACTTGTGTAACTCAAACTTCTTACATGATCCGTGAATCAAACACCCCTATACTTTCAGAACCTCTCATATATGAAGAGAAGTCAAACACCCCATATACACTAGAGACTCATGTCTTGAAGGGAGGATTGACTGCATCCGCACCTTTCGGTAAAAAAATCTTTGCAGAGTGGAGTATAAATTCTCTGTTTATGGATCCAAATTACTTGAAACCTTTCTAAATTCAATAACTCTTTTAACTCAGACACTTTATTTTTAAAAAAAATAATACAAGCAGCTACTAAAGCCTAATAAAAAAAAAATCATTTACAGCCCTCTTTTTTTTATTACTGTTTAAACAAATACTTGTACAAATTACAGTCCTATTTGAATTTTGGGTATGTATTCCACAAACCACAACTCGTATATAGTATAAACACACATTTTAGTTTACAGTTCTGTTTAATATAGAGATTTCATTCATTGAATTAGAAAGCACTGCATGTTTCAAGAGTGGATTTGGCAAGCCACAACAAACCAGGATCGTTCCGCTTCAATACAAGAAATGTTTCCATCTTCCCAATTTCGTCCAGCAGAACATCTTCAATGAAACCAATTAAGGAGAGGATCTCCATTGCGGCTGCATTCAGAAAATTAAAAGCATAAATACAACTAATCATAAATTAATTTAAAACCGAATTCTAAGTTGGATTTTATTTTATTTTTTTAGGGGAAGGTGTGTGTTTGATAAACCTACATTGATTAGATACAAACATGGAATATTGGCCTTAAAATTTTACGAACTTGGCTAACCAAACCAATGCGATTGATTTCCTTACTCGCATGAACTACACCAATCACTGGCAGTATTGATTCGAGTATTGTGATTAACGAAAGACAAAGAAAATGCCGTTAAATGAGGATTAAAGTTGTATACATGGGTGTTCATAAGCTTCATGCTCGCTACATCGACATTTCATGTACACGCTTAGATAATATAGCAACATCTTGGCACCATCAATATGATCTAACCATTCCTACTCATATCCTAAGTCAGAAAAATGACAACGAAACATACAACTTCAAGGAAATCATTGTTCTCTATGGCTCTCACTAATGAGCAAGCGGCATTTGTAAGGCCATGCTATTGGCTTATACCCAAACTATGCACTCTGTCTCTAGTTAAGAACACTAACCTTTATAGCTGGCAACGTTCTTTTGAATAATGGGATTAGCCTGCAATAGTTCAGTTGTTAGCCCCAGGGAACAAATTTGATTCTAAAGATGGTGGGGGTGGGGTTTGAGAAGCAAAGTCAAACAGAAGGAAAAGTTAATAGTATTACCTTACGCAGCCTTCTATATTTCATTTCATCAGGGTGCTCAATCACATTCCTGCCAAGACATAGCAAATTCGATCAAGAATTCATTATTAAAAAATAAAATTATAAGAACAGTTGGCAATGAATGGCAGAGGCTGCAGACATAATCAGTTGTTAAGAACAAGCAGGCACGATATCCCCATCATAACCAGAAAGCACAAGTGGAATAGAGGAAAAAATCATCAAACTTACTTAACAATCCTGAACAGAGTTTGAAAAACAGCCGACGATTCAGAGGGTTTAACTTCAGCTAGCAGCTTTGCAATAGCCTCATGCAATCGATTGCAAACAAAAGCAACAGAATCTTGTATTCTTCGGATTTCTTGGTCATCTGGATCAGGCTCATCAATTAGCATTTTAGATGATTCTACCTGATGTACCAAATCATCATCAGGGTCAGGCTCTATCAGCAAAGCTCCATTTCCTAGAGAATCATCCATATCACACGTTTTACAATTTGTACTTAAATGTGTTTGATCTAGACTGTCAGCCTCATCAGGTCTAATAGTATATCCACATTCCAATGCATTCTGTTTGTCTCCCAAGTCACCTGGATCAGGTTTATTAACTACCATTCTTTGGCAAATCTTGGCATCCAGGATCTCCATTCCCTGGGAAAATTGGTCTGGACCAGCTATATCATTGTTTGGAAAGTTGCCCACCTCATCAGGATCTGGTTCTTTCCTCAGATCTGTTTGTACTACTGGGCTCCCATTGAATCTCGATTTACATTCAGATACTAAAGTTTCACTTTCCATTGAATCATCAGGGTCAGGCTCATGCTTGTTTTGATGATTAGAAGTGTCTTCAGGATCCGGCTCAAACTTGTTTTGATAATTACAACCGTCATCAGGATCAGACACAATCTTGTTTTGATAATTAGAACTTCCGTCGGGATCAGGCTCAAACTTATCTTGATAATTAGAACTGGCATCAGGATCGGGTTCATAATGAATATTCTGCATGGCTTTGTTTGTTTCTTCCTCCTTCAAATCCAAAGGATCTGATCCACCACTCACAATTAAACCACAATCATCGGGATCTGGCTCTTCACTTACTTTAGACACTACTGGACTGAAAGAAGAAGGTTGTGTTGAACGGTGATAAGCAGCAGCAACTGAAGATGTACGTGCACTATACAGCTGAGGCAACATACTTCCACCAAGCTTTTGTGAAAAATTGATGTCATCTTCTTCTTCATCATAGCTTTCTTCATAATGCTGTGAATGCCCAACTCCATTCAATGTGTAGCCTTTTGATCTTGTCCAATCTAAAGTAGCAGCTTCCTCGTTAAGCTAAGAAAAACCAAATTAAACACACAAATTAATTGAGGCATAATAGTGAACTCGATGTGAGAACTGTCAATAAGGTTGTTAAATAAAAAGTTTAAGCTAATAGGCTAAGACAAATTTAATTATTTAACGTATTCCTAACACTCCCCCTCACATGGCAGCTTTGAAATGAACAAAGGCCCAACATGTGAACAAATGCAAATGACGCAGCAAAGATTGGAACCCAAGACCTCCTGCTGTAATACCATGTTAAATCTCCACTAGTCCTAAAAGCTTAAGTTGATAAGCTAAGATAAATTTAATCTTTTAAGGTATTCTCAACACTCTCTCTCACATGGCGGCTTGATTTTTAACTAAGGCCCAACATTTGAACAAATAATACTAAATGGGAGCAAATGACACCACAGAGGTTTGACCCAAGACCTCCTGCATTAATACTATTCTAAATCACCAACAGACCCAAAAACTTAAGTTAATAGGCTAAGGCAAATTTAATTATTTAAGGTATTCCTAACAAAGGTCACAAATGAGAAGTCTATACTCGAACACATTTACCTGTTTGTCCAGAGCATAGAAGTTTGCATCATGCTCAGAATAGACCATGTGTGCCTGAAACATAAAGCACAATTAGGTTCCGACAATCATTGGTGAACTAGTTACCATCTAACTTGATCTTCAACATGCTGGGGAACAAATAGAGCTTACAAGTTCATGGAGTAACGTTTTCTTAATCACTTCATATTTTCTGAAACCCTTTAGGTCATCTGTTCGAAGACGCAGGGATATCTCCTCTCCATGGTTCTGATCAGAAACTAGAGTCAAAAATCAGTCGAACAATTGGATAATAATAGTTATAGTTTAGAGCTTGTGTGATACTAAAAGTATCTATTACCTTATTAAAACCAAGAATACATTTAGGGCTCACGCCAACATAACCAACAGGAGCCATCTCAGTCATAATTCCTACGCGCCACCGATACTATAAAGAAGAGCAAATCAGACTATTGATAATCACTAATTGCAAAGTAAAATCCATATTCAGATGTGCAACTGCCAACGAGAGAGAGTATATTCTTATACCTTGTTCATGATTGCAACAATACCAGGATCAGCAGCAAGCATATGCATTCTTTTTAAAGCTTCCGGAGCAGGAGGGTTCAACTGAAGCCAATGAAAGAATTAACTATTCAACATCAGTTCAAGATATGTATATCCAACTCCCTACGGGTCAAAAGAAAGCTAAAAGGAATAGAGTTCATAAACAAATTTTTATAAGTAGAACAAGAACCAGAAGCCTAAATCATTCACCAACAGAGGTCTAATCTCTAATGAACGATATAAGTGTGATTGGAATTGTAACTAACAATAATATACATGTATTTCCTTATATTACTACTATGTCTATGTTTTCTTCTTTTCTTTTCTCTTTCCTCCAAAAAAATGCACTGCTATAATTTAACCGTGTAAATTGTAGTATAAATTCATTGGATAACAAAAAAAAAATTATAAAATCAAGAGCACCTCAATTCCAGGAAGTTGAAGCGTACGAAATTCACAGAATATGTAAGGTCCTTCTGGTAGTTTTAGCGAGGCGTGTGGCTTCTTTGACATTCTTTGTTTCATTCTTTTCTCTTCTTCCTCAAATCCAGCAATTCTTTCATTTTTCTTTGCATTTTGCAAAACTTCGTCCACTTCATCCTTAGACACTCCCATCATCCTGATAGGCTTGTCCTGAAGTAGTTAGAGCTAATGGTCAGTTGGATAGTAACACTAATGGTTTTCAGTAACTTGAAAATTAAAAGAAAAAATCTTGGAACTAAAGCAGCCAGAGACCACAAATTGTTCTGACCTACAAATAAAACCCCTACTATAGAAAGAAGTAAAAGAATTGTACCTCAAAAATTAAAATGTCTCGCAAGTGTAGGTATCCGTTTTCATCAGAAAACGGATGCAACATTTTAGAGCCTTTGCCAGAATATTGTGGAACTATGAGCCTCATAGTGTCAGCTTTAACTTCAGTTAATTTAAGCAGTTTATGACCTAGATCACTAAGACTAGATTCTGAACTAATTTCCACCATATACTTCGTTCCTCTCCATAACACCGATACATTAAACATGCTGTCTGGTTGTTCCATGTCTCCTGCAAGAAAAATAAGCTTTTTATAAGCACTATCTCATTATCTTGTACACTAACAATTAATATTGCCCCAATTTCAGCTTCTTGTGCTCATATATATGTGAAATTCTGTCCATATAAGATGCATATATTAACTGATACAATTATTTGTACAAAAAAACAAAAAGGATTTCAGCTCTATGATAAATAATTAAGAAAGAACAATCGAAATCCGCATAATTCATCAAAAAAAAAATTAACAGCGGCAAAATCAGATGTTTTTCAAAGCAAATCACGTCCACATACGAACAATCAATACAATACATTTCTGCAAATCTATCAATATATCTACTCAAACATCGATTGAATTCGATTGACACAAACGAAATTAAACTGTAATCATGAAAATTAAGAAAGAAAAATCGAAATTCGCATAGAGATCGATGATAACTTACCAGAATTTGGCCGGTTTCGTACGCGAAAATTGCTTCGTTTAAATAGTTTTATAAACGTTGAAAAATGGAAAGAGAAGTTATAGATAGTTCAGATTCAGATGCTGGCAATTCGCTTTTATGGATCGGAATTCGAAACAGGGAAGGCGAATGACGACGATCGTAGACGTATGTGCTGGCGTATGACTTCAAAGAACTTACTAGATTATATTGGTGATCTTGGTTTTGGTTGGTATGGTACACGTTTCATATTATTTTTTTTATGTTTAACTCATAAACGTTCCTTCAATTTGTAATTTTTTGGGTTTAAATTATACTAAATAGGTATGGGTTGGTTTCAATCTTATTTCTAAAGTTTCAAAATTTTCAATTCTATCCGTAGCCTTTTAATTTATTTTAAAAATACTCTTTTATTGGAAAAATTACTCTTTCAAAATACCCTCTATCTTTTAATTTTCGTTAAACTTAATTGAAATTGCACACGGATTATACTTTTTAAAAGATAATTTCCTCAACAAATAGTATTTTTGAAACAAAATAATAGGTTGAGGGTAGAATTGAAAATTTTGAAACATTACAGGGAGATTGAAACTAACATTATAGGTTAGCGGCATTTTGTATAATTAAACTCAAATGTTAATTAAATGTTAAAACTAACCTTGGGTTTGAAAGAAAAAAAAACACCATTGTAGAAGGAGAAAATTTGTCAAATTATAAATTACCACGTATTTATTCAAGCCAATGACAAAATTACATGTCATTAAATAAAGACCAATCATAAATTGACACATGTCTTTATATTAAATTAAAAGACATTAAATTGGAAAATCAAATTATGCCACATGTCTTTTTCTTGGCCATTGGATGACATAAATTAGTCCAATGAAAATATGTCACATGGCGATTGGGGCCAAATCAAATAGCCCATATTCACCAAAGGCCCATAGAAAACTCTATAAATAGAGTAGGCCATTCATCATTTGAGGATATAAACTCTCTTTTAAAAAAAATAATTAATAAAAAAAAAGAGGATAAAGTTGACTTGAAAAAAAAAAAGAAGATAAGGATTAAAAATTACATCTTGGCTTTGGTTGACATGTGGCAATTAGACATTAAAAAAAAAAGGAGAGAAACCTTCAATTGTTCAGCCACCCACCGTGGGAAGCAAAACAGGGGAAAAAGGAAGAAAAAAAAAAGAGAAAAAGAGAAAGAAAGAAAGGGAAACCGAAAGGGAAAGGGAAAAAAAGTGAGATTTTGTTTTAATGTTGGTTTCTTGAAGATCTTGGAAGTATACTTGGGTAAAGAAATTGAACTCAAGCCTTGGGTAAGTAATTCTTCAACTAATTATTCTCATGGATGGCTGTTTTTGTTAAATCTGAAAATTTGTGGGTCTTGTAGTTGGGGACTTTTGTAGTAAGATATTGAATTAGAAACTCCATGGATGAAAGTTAGAGGTTTGGGTTTGAATTGATGGAAAGTTTTAAATAAATTACATAGTGATGGAAGTGATTTTAGTGGTGCTGTTAAGAGAAGAAAGAATTGAGGGTTTTGTCTTTATTTTCAAGGCTTTTGGGGTTACTAGTATGAAAATAAAAATTATGTTTGATTTGGGGGAAACAAGTTGTCTAAGAAGAATGAAGAATTTAGGAAGTAAAAGAAAATGGACTTTCATTCTTGTTATGTTGAACCTACGTAGGGAAGAAGAAAGAGAAAGATGATGGCTAAACTTTTAGTATTAAGTAAAGGTGAAAGGATAAGTCTTTGAAAGAGAAAAGAAAAGGTTTGATTATAAGGGTATGAGACTTAACCAATTGGATAATAGCTATCATTTTATTCCTTTTTCATGATTTGTCTTCTATCATTTAGATTAATTAGTGATATGTTTATTAAATTAATTTTCAGGTGATATCGAGACTTTAAATACTAACGGCTTGGAGTATTCAAAGAAAATGTTTGTGAGTGGATTCTATTTTCACATTTAAAATTATTAGTAGCCTTGAGTTTTTAGTAGTTTACAAAACATAAAAGTTTTAGAGTTTATATTATCGTTACGATTATTTATTGATATAAATATATATAAATGAAAGTTTTTAGATAATCATTATTCAGTATATATGATTTATGCTAGCTACGAAAGTTTCAATTGCGGTTTTACAATGGTTTGAAAATTATGATATTATTTTCAGTAGTTTATTTTCAAACCGCTAGAAATAGTACCCTCATTTATCAGTTTTCAGCAGGTCTTTGGGACCCACTTTAGCATACACATAGGCTTTGGGTCGTATGTTAAGGTGCTTAGTGTCACAATCGTAGAATTCTTGGTTAATACAGACACGATTGTGTGGTGCTTGCCCCCGCTCACGGACAAGCCAGCCGAAACACTAGGGCCTAACCCGCCCTATACAATGACCTCCACACACGTTTATCAAGAAAATGTTTTATAAAACGTGTTTGGAGAAATACATTTGAGAAAGCTTTGATTCATTCGAAAACAAGAGTACATAGTAGACAACAACAGTGAGAAAATACAAAGCTTGCTAGCATACAACGAGATAGGAGAATATTGAGTTGAGACTCTTCATACCCCCTATAGTACATTCTGGAGCATTTTTGGTCTGGCAGGCCCAGACGTGAAAAGTGGCGAGGAGTCACTCGCTTACAAAAGTGATTAAAAACATAATTAAAATCTTAATCTATTTACAAAGCTTAATTGAGACAAGGGGGACAATGCCTTGGGCATACGGCCATAAGCAAACAAGACCCTGGACAAGCATGACCATGACACTTAGCCCTTTGGGGGCAGCTCTGCGCGCGTATGACCGATTTGATATTGATTGCTCTCTTTGCATGCATGATTTCGCTCTACATGCGTATGACGATTAAGGGTACATTTTTAGTGGGCTTTTATCGCTACGATATAGTATATGAACAGTTTCTATTGTATATATATTTACGTACAAGTATTGATCTAGTTTCAGTAGAATATTACGATTATTAAATTACGACTATAACTAGTTTTACGAGTTTTAGTTTTGAATATTATGATTATTAGTTTTGAACAG
This sequence comes from Gynostemma pentaphyllum, assembly GCA_028015215.1. Taxonomy (NCBI): domain Eukaryota; kingdom Viridiplantae; phylum Streptophyta; class Magnoliopsida; order Cucurbitales; family Cucurbitaceae; genus Gynostemma; species Gynostemma pentaphyllum. The sequence continues at coordinate 18,587,615 of CM051355.1, forward strand.
TTTTATGAATTTAGAAACTATTATATTATGTAGTTTTCAAGAAAATATTAGTTTAATAAAAAATTCCACTCACTAGGCTTTTAGCTCATTCTTTTCAAATGTTTTCCCCCACAGGTAGCTTTCGAGTTTCAGAAGATGATCGAGCCTATGACGAGCTTATCCACCACGTGTTTTGCATCAGTCCAGTTAGTACATGAATCATTTATAGTTTGATTTAATATTAGCATAGTTATGTTTAGTTTGCCTTGATGGTAAGTGTTGGCTTTCGGGCTATCGTTTGCCATCGACGCACGACTCGTCACTGGTTTATAGGAAGATACCTGGTCGGGTCGTGGCAGAGGAGGTCAACAACAGAGAAGATTCAGAGAAAAGGGTGAAGACTTTGAAGATCAAAGAGCTCGAAGAACAACAGAGAATATTCAGAAAAAAGACTGAAGATTTTCAAGGTCAAAGATCTCGAAGAACAACGGAGAAGATCGAGATTAAAGAGTTCGACGATCAAAGCCTTGAAGATCGAAGGCTTCCCAAAAACCAAATATTCTTTGAAGATTGAAGACCTCGAGATAGAGATTGAAGATTTTAAAGAACGAAAACCTTGAGATCGAGATTGAAGACTTTAAAGAACGAAGCCTTGAAGATCGAAGACTAAAGACTTTTTCGAGACCAAAGACTCTTTAAAGACTTCTTGAAAACCGGAGATCTCGAAGATCGAAGACCCTAAACGTTGACGACTTCAAAGACTTTAAAGCTTCTCGTGACGACCATCTTGAAGACAATGTGTTGAAATCTAAATTCTCGCAAGTTCCAAAGACTTTAGTGTTCAAGCTTCAAGACCGCAACAAATCGATTGACTTTTCACAAGCCGAAAAGCCGAAGATTCATCCCAACGATCCGAGAAATACGCCAACCGGCCCTCTCATCGAAGTTTATATTTTTGAGAAAGCATCAGATGATCAATTCATTAGAGATTGTAACATTCAATTCATCAAATACAAACTCATATTTATTCCGCATTTAATTTCATTCCATTTGAAATTTTGTGTGAACAACCATCGTTCCATTATATCATTTCTTCATCATCAACAGGACTACTCTATTTTACAGTTTCATTTAGGAATGAGGAATCCATTTCTAACAAAAAAAACAGAGGGACTTGATTTAATTACATACAAAAAATATAATTATAACTAAGCAAACCCAATCATAAGCAAATCCAAAATGAAAGAACAGTTACGTCACTGATCTGAAGCACTATATATTTTTCTCTAACTGTAAAATTTCCATTTTGAATCTCCCGATACAACTTTATTTATCAATTTAAACCCGATAACACCTGATTTATCATTCTCATCGAAACTGAGTAGTCATGTTGGTGATGAAAGAACAATAATGGGAAAAATAAAATTCAAATCAAAGGTTAGTTTTAACCCTTAGTTAATATAGGGGTATATAAAATTGGAAAATATAAAGTGCATGAGTACATTTTGCCATAAATAGGGGTATATTTTGCAACAACTTAAAGATATATTTTGCATTTTATCCTTATATAAAATTTTACTCAAAATATTTTGGGGCATTTTCAAATATGTTAGAAATTTTTATAATATTTACAAATTTGTTAGAAAAAAAATATTTACAAAAATGTTAGAATTTTAAAAATTCTGAGTATATTAATCAATCACTATTAGTATATCAGTGAACTATTAGTATATCAATGATAGTTTATCAGTCGATCATTAATAGTCTATCACTGATATACTATTATATATCATTGATATACTATTAATTATTGACTGATATACTAATAGATTGACTGATATACCGACTTTTAAAATTATAACATTTTTGTAAATATTTTTTTTCTAACATTTTTGTAAATATTTCACTCAATTATAACATTCATGTAAATTTCCCAAATATTTTTATGTGTTTTAATTTGACCTCTCACAAACATTTCTTATCAAAATATCAACTGAATTTGTGTTTGTTTTTTCTCTTTTAGATGTTGAGTACTTTTTTTTTTGCTTAAATAGGCATTCCATGTGAAAGAAAGGCAAGATTTGCAGTCATACTTTCATTTTTTTTTTTTCTGTTTAAGTTAAACATGCTAGTAACCTATTAGGGGGCATTTGTTTTCGGGTTTGCATGGGATTGAGATGCCTGGGGATGAGATATATGGGGAAGAGATGACCGGGGACGAGATCACCGTGTTTGGTTTTATATGGGGATGAGAATGATAAAATTGTATTATAAAATAAATTATCTCTCTCTCTCATCTCTTCTCTTCCTTTCTCTCTCATCCATTCCATGGGGTGATCCAAACCCCATGTGTTTTGAGGGGGTTCCAAACCCCATGGAGGGGGGCTATGGAGTCCCTATGGGGTTTGGATCCCCTTTCCTTTTGACAAAACAAACATGGGGTTGGGGATGAGATCAGCATGGGGTTTAGATCCCCATCCCCAAACACCCAAAACAAACACCCCCTAAGGAATGGTCAAATTGAGAGGGAAAAAAAAGGTTGGGTAGCCGATCTTTATTATTAAGTCACGTGGTTTAATAATTATTTTTAAAAGTGGCAAAAAATTCATAATTTTAGAAAAATAGAGCATTCATTTTTTAGTTTACAAAAATCACTAATTAATGATCGTATAAAAATAGTGAAATTATTAAATTTTAATTTAAAACATCTTAATAACCATAATAAAAAATATTAAAAAGTGATTGATTGCCTTTTTTTTTCTTCTTTTTGAGATTATATCAAAGTGGGAGAGGTGGGACTCGAACCTTCGAGTTCAAGGGGAAGAGAATATATACCAAACCAATTGAGCTATACTCATGTTGGCAAAGTGATTGATTGTCTTAATAAATATATAGTACAAAAAATGAATGTGACATCTTAATCTCTCTCCTAGTTAGTAATTTTTTTAAGGGTAAAATGCAAATAAGACCCCTGTGGTTTTTTCAAAAAGCATGAACACTCCCTGTGGTTTGAAAATGGCAAATCACACCCCTATGGTTTCAATTTTTTTCAATCAGACCCCTTTCATTCAATATCAATAATTTTCTTTTAGCCATAACTTCTTCGTTTGAATTCCGATTTAGACGATTCAAGATGTTTTAGAATCCTCATTTCAGGCTCTACGTAGTAGTCATTTCGAAACTTTTAAATTATTAATAAATAAATGAGTTTATTAACATCAAAATAATAGGTATGATTGCGACTGTTAACTCTTTTGGTTATTGACGATTTAGAAGTTTTGAAGTGACCACAGTGTAGAGCCTGAAATGAGAATTTCAAAACATCTTGAATCGTCCAAATCGGAGTTCAAACGAAGAAGTTATGGCTAAAAGAAAATTATTGACATTGAAGGAAAGAGGTCTGATTGAAAAAAATCGGAACCACAAGGTGTGATTTGCCATTTTCAAACCACAAAGGGTGTTCATGCATTTGAAAAAAACCACAGAGGTCTCATTTAGATTTTACCTTTTTTTTAAGGGTAAAATGCAAATAAGACCCCTGTGGTCTTTTCAAAATGCATGAACACCGCCTGTACTTTGAAAATGGCAAATCGCACCCCTATAGTTCCAATTTTTTTCAATCAGACCCCTCCCCTTCAATGTCAATAATATTCTTTTAGCCATAACTTCTTCGTTTGAACTCCGATTTGGATGATTCAAGATGTTTTTGAATCTTCATTTTGGGCTTTACATAATCGTCACTTCGAAACTTTGAAATCATCAATAACCAAAAGAGTTAACGATGTCAATCATACCTAATGTTTCGATGTTAATAAAATCTTTTATTTATTAATGATTTCAAAGTTTCGAAGTTACATTTATGTAGAGCCTGAAATGAAGATTCTAAAACATCTTGAATCGTCCAAATCAGAGTTCAAACGAAGAAGTTATGGCTAAAAGAAAATTATTGACATTGAAGAGAGGAGTTGATTGAAAAAAATTGGAACCACAGGGGTGCGATTTGCCATTTTCAAAGTAAAGGGGGTGTTCATGCATTTTGAAAAGACCACAGGGGTCTTATTTGCATTTTACCCTTTTTTTAAACCATTAGTGAAAATTTATTTTTTTTTAAAATGGTTTTTGAAATTAAGGTAGAAAAAAATATATTATCAAGTGCACTTTCATGATTATTCAAAGACTAGAGTATAGACTATGTACCACTAGATAATGACTCCATGAAATCGTCCACTTATTTATTTATTTATTTTGTTGCTGAGGAAATAATTATGTTGCAATCTATCATTTTTCCAAAATTCGGTCTTGCGAAACATATTATGTTTTTATCATTCACAAAGCCAGTACAATTTTACAAATTCATAATTAATCAGAGATTTTCAATTTTCAAATGCATCTCAATCTCTTTGATTTGTATGTCAAGTTTTTATTCATTAATTACTATTTTTGCTAAATATTTTTAAATTTAGTAATATACAGTTGGTTTTAATCTTTTTTTTTAAAAAATATATATAAAACATACAAACCCTCAATTATATAACTATGGCAATTATATAATTAAAAATCAAGTTTCATTTAAATTTCTAAATATTTTTTTCCTTTTTTTAACCTATTCGAGTTAATAATCATACAAACCAACATAACAATTAGCAATATCAAGATAGCTTAAGTATAGCTAATTAATACTAAGTGGTGTGAACATTAATTACTTCCCCCCGGTTTAAGGGTAAATTCGAATCTCCCCTCTAATATATAATGTTTCATTTAAAAATAAAAATATTTGAAAAAGACTAATAAAAACACGCTTTTCTCCTAAAGACAAAGAAGAAGAAGGAAAAAAACCATTTTGATCTAAATCCAACATTTTTTCTCTCTTTTTATAATATCGAATCATTCCAAGTTCCAACTAAGGTGTAATCAGATTAGTTTAGGTTAAAACCGAAAGTGAAAACGATTACTAATTTTGTAAAATAGTAAATAGAATCGTAACTCGACAGATGATAGTTTCCAACGAATTAAATCAAGATATCCAGTTATCTATATTCCCAAATATCTAAAGATGTCGGGTATCTGAATTTCATGTAAGTTAATGGCCCTATAAATCAAGTGAAAGTAATCCGCCATATCACACACCATAACATAACATAACCATGCAAAATTATTTTTATCTCATAAAACTCACCGCTATCAGTTAAATCTCTTTCACAATTCACTCTAAGGAAGAAGAAACATAACAAAAAAAACTGAATTGCAATAATAAAAAAATTTAAAAAAAAAAGAAAAAAAAAATTCCAACAAAAATAAAACGATCAATCTCAATGTCCAAGGATAATAACATTATTAGCAAGATCATCTTCCTCGCCGTCGTCGGATTTCTCGATGTATGGATTTATTCTTCCAGAAGCCGATAAAGACATAGCAATATTGTTTACAATCTTATAAGTATCATCAAAATCATCATCAACCACACCTTCTTCTTCCTCTTCCCTGCATTGATCACCTTTATCCGAATTCTCGCCACCACAACCGACGTGCTTAAACGTGTGAATATCTTCTTCGTAATCGTCGACGTTAGCCTCAGTAGATCTGATGAAGAACAAGCAAATCAGGATGGTTCCAAGGCAAAGAATAGCCACTCTTTGGGAAACGGCCATTGTGGGGGAAAAGGCTGAGGTTTCTTTTGGGTGTGCCTTGTTTGTTTGTACTGATTTTGGTGAGGAGAAAGTTTGATGTTGTTGCTTATGGGATTTTGAAGGGAGTTTTGGTAATGAAATTTATAGATGTGAAGGGGGAGTTGGTTGAGGAAGTTTTGTGTTGAATTGAGCTGGTCCTAAGGCAAGATATATTATGCATGCATGTGACGTGTGAAATGTAGACATGTGGCCGTATACCAAATGGGAGTGTGAAGTTCAAAGATTACCTATTTGCATTTGTATCCGTAAGTAGGAGTTCCGTTTTACTTTCTGATGTGTCTTATTTTTATCGAATCATATTAGAAATAAATTTGTATAAATTATCTATAGAGATCAAGAGTTTTTAATTACTCGTGTGGAGGAACGTTTCGTTAAAAAAACCATATATAAAATGATACTATTATCACTTGTATTGAATCATATTATTAGAATTTAAGAATGATGTAGAACCTACCAAATAGAATAATAAATCAAAAGAATTATAGAACCAATTTATTGAATTTGCTTACCAAATATATAGAATTAATAGTAGTTGATTTTGATTATATGATTTTTACATTTCAATTTAATTAGAATAAAAAATTGAAATGATTGGGATAAGCTCTTTGAGATCACATATTATCCTTCATATATAGAGGGAAAAAAAAATCAAATCTCCCATTGGGGTTTGATTCTATTATTTTCGACACCATAAATGTCCAGAAAGACTATTTGAATCTTTTTTTCGAGACAAGCACAATTCATGCATTTTAGTGTAACTCAGTAAAAAGAACAATGGTACAAAATTGATATCGAAATCGGCCGGTGAAGTTCAGCAGCTCTACAGCAGCCAGTTCTCTAAAAATATAAAAAGGAAGATACTCTTAATCCACCATTTTTTATTAACTGTAAGTGTTCGGGTGAGTTTCTGCGCACCACGATGCTTTCTCAATCCACCTTTCAATCTTCACTCCCAAAAATTGGTTGATTCTGACTTGGATAAAAGAATTTCACAGTGCCCTCTCATAGTGCAATATGGTCGATGCTGCTATCATACTAGGTGTGCAGATGGGAGATGTCCATTTTGAATCCTCATGTGTTAAGTTCTTCATTTTTCCCTTCGAAGGAGACAACATTTTAAGAACCTTTTCAGCTGCAAAAATCTGTTTGTTCCACAGGCCATCGTCTTGTATTAATTCCCTGAAATAATTGGTGGCCCAAATTATACAACAATATGCAAAATGAAAATTTTGTATTTCATTTACAATCTATGGTGAAGCAGAATACAAGTACAAGCCTAAAAGGTTAGAATGTTTGTTCTGTAATGGAAAGAAAAGCTTGAATTTGAAAATGTGAACTTAATGCAAAACGACATTACTTGAGCATTGATTCTAGCCTTCCTGGTGTGCATTCTTCAAACAGTGCCTCTGGGATAACAGCTGAATTTAAGAGAATATTGGGGAGGGACATATATGATATCTTTGCTTTGTATCGAATCAACCATTCGGTTAGGAAGTGAGCTCTGTAAGCAACTATGCAAGGTAACCGAGCAAGCTGCAGCTCAGTAGCAACTGTACCAGAAGTACATAATGCAACTCTACTTGCCTGCAAGACATGGTACTTTTTAGTGAAGGAGACAACTTTCACCAAAATTTCTTCATAACAATAATCAAAGAAAAACAAACTGAATATGCTCGAGAGTAATGTTCTCCCTGCATTTGAAATATTAAGGCAATAAATACACAGATGCCAGCAAAGTTCAGAATATTAGATGGCCCAAACAAAAAACAAACAGAAGAGGTAAATTACAAAGTCCAGCAGAAATGGACATTAAAAATGTGAATGGAAACTTGAATTCTCTCTCGGTGAAAAGTAAATTCCTTTTAAAGAACAGTTGGAAATCTCTACCACTCAAGATTAATCCAACGGCAATAGTTATTCAATTATAAAATTGGTGATGCAATAATCCTGACTTCAATACTTGGGATAAAAAAACTTCTGCATAGGTGAGAGTTAGAGGAGTTTGATTTAAGTTTTTTTTTTTTTGGATAAGAAACCTTAGCTTTAAGTTTAAAAACAAAAACCAACAATTTTCTTGATGTTAGGTGCATAGTTAGTAGATTGAAAGAACTTACACTGAATGCATCATATTTTGATTGTGGTGATCCCCCTGCAACCAATATGGTAGGCACGGGCCACTTGTGAATGACTCCACTTACGTAGTCCTGTACATGCTGATTAGGAGCAACATGGATGACTGTTATCAACTCAGGAAAAGATTCTTTCAACAACCCCATCGTACTTGCATATATCGGAAACATTCTGGTGACTTCCTGTAATCTACTTCCGGGAAGCAAGGAGATGACTGTTGCATCTTAAAAAACAAAATTTCCCTAAAAAATCTCACTTGAGAATTGGGATTCTAAATTGAAACCATGCAAAAACCATACTTAAGTATCTTTAATTCTTTTTTGAAAAAAATAATCCAATAATATTAAATCTAAGAATTTTGTTTGAAACAAGAAACCAGCTTATATCCAAAAAGTAAAACTAAAATCAGATTATGGAATCATTAAATACCTTGCTTATTCCAAAAGAAGTCTAGGTTAAAACACACAATAATGGGATATTATGACGCTCATCCTGGGTTGTAGAGGGGGGGGAGACCTATTTACCACATAGAAATTGCTAAATGAAGATAAACATTAAAAAATGGAGAACCGTATTTACCAGCAGGAATTGCATTTTTAATCTGAAAATCTTTGCAATTTCCTTGTACATTCAAATCTAGCAATGAGGCATCCTTCCCCTACACACAAAATCACAAAGCATTTCTCCGTTATGCATTAAAATGAGTGAAAAGAGTAAGATAAAAGGGAAAGCATAAATGTACCCACGTCAAAATTGAATTCAAAGACAGAAAATTTTGTACACTCTGCAGAACGAGTATCTTACTGCATTTGATTGTAATATATCCTCCAGTATAGGGTGCCCGACAAAGGTTGCTGCTAGACCATTCAATTTGCAAACTTCTTCTTCATTGGGAAGTATGCATAAAACATGATCAACAAATTCAATCAGACCTTTGAGCCTTTCTTCACCTCCTTTCCAAGCCCAGAATGATGGCGCCACATAATGAAAATGTACTGGACTATTCGATTTCTGATGTCCGTATCTAGCTGCAAAACCATTCCAATTTCCCTACGGAATTCTAATAGTATAAGCAAGTAACAAAACTCAATTGTTGAAATCCAAGATGCTGGTGCAAATTACCACGTAGTTGCTTCAGGAGACGAAAAGAGAACCCCTTACTGTCCACCGTCACAACAACATGAGGTTGAAACGAAATAGCAGCCTCAACTGTCTGCTTAAGCTTTTCCTGTCATTACCAAGTTTCAGCAAAAAAAAAAAAAAAAAAACTGCTAGCAAAACCATGGGAAGGGAGCTCATCAAATTCTTGGGATCTTCAAGGTGTACTCCAAGCTTTATTATAACTACAATATGCAATTTTTACATAAACTCTTCAAGCCTTAAGTGGGTTGATACCTAACATCAACTCTTTTCTTTTGTTCTTTTGATCCTTAGTTGAGTTTCTTGTAAACAAATTATGGTAAAGAAAAAAAAAATCGAGATATTACGATGCGTAATTACTCACTCTAATCTTAATTAGATGTGGAAACAACTCCCATATTCCCATCACTGCAATGTCCTCCATTGGAAATAGAGACTTTAATCCTTGCTTAGACATCATGATCCTGAAACGAAAAAGTTTCGAATTTCGCCATGGAATTAATCAAAACACAGAGAACTACAAAATTAAATACATGATGATAGCATTTCCTCAGACAGTAATTTTAAGGAAATGAATAACAGAAAAAACAAATAATCATGCCTTCAAATAGAGACGATTAAAACGGTTTCTTAAAGTAATAGCTTACCCTCCGACACCGGAGAAATGAACAGGAACAGGAGACAGTGTCCTTAAAGAATTCATGAGACGAGAACCGATTGTGTCGCCTGAAACTTCTCCGGCAACAATGAATACCCTCAATTCGCCGCTTTTTTTAGCCATTTCTATTGTGTTAGCAGACATCCTATGGTTTGATGAATACCTTCTCATTTGGTTGGGAAAAACCTGCAATATTCTTTGTCGTTTTGAACAGTGTTTCCAATACATCTTTAACATTTGTCGGTACGAGGAAGCGACGCCGCCGAAAGGCATGAAGCAGCGTTTGTTTCCCGGGAAAACGGCTTCGGGAAATAGAGAGAGCAAGTGGCCTTACTTTACACACCTGGGTCCAGTCCGGTCCGGTGCAGTTGAGTGAGCGAAGTGAGCTATCAGCTTAAGCCCGCGTCTGTGGATCGGGTTCGGGCCGGACGAGAAGTTCTTAAAACTATATATTTAAAAATACAAAGAAATATATTATATATTTTGGTCTCAAATTTGTATTAGCTTATAATTGAATTCCTATACCTATTTTTTTTTTAAGCGAATTGCCAATTCCTATTCCTATTTTGTTGTTAGTATTTATTTTCTTTTCATGTATTTCTTATATGAAATTGTTGGTGAAAAAAAATTCGGGGACTACCCAAAATTCCGGTGCACCGAAATTGGACTTCGGTGCCCTATTTTCCCCCCTTCTTTTCATGTATTTCATCCTAAATCCATGGTCTTTTTTTACGGATTTTGATTCATAATACACGTTTTCTATGCCGTAGTCCGCCGCCCCGTGAGAGATGGAAGGAAGAAGATGGAGTTTGGGTTTAGGTTTCAATGGAGAAGAAAATAAAATAGTTATTTTGACATTTCAAAACAAAATGACATCATCAAATTATTAAAATGAAAATGGAGATCAATAACCTTTAATTGCGATTGGTGAAATATTTCAAATTTCCTATGAAAAAAACTAAAACATAACTAGGTAAAGTTTAGATAAAGCAAGATAAAAATTGGGAAATTTGCCTATATGACCTCGAAATGAGGGCCCTAATGAAACTTGACCTCACTTTTCAATTTTCATAAATAAAACCTTATGCTGATGTCACTAAAGTGTGAAAAGACCAAAAACTCTTTTCTTTGTATTGATAGAACTCTTCTTAACCTCACTATCTATTTTTCTCTCTCTAAACTTCAAACTCTAAATCATTTTCCAAAAACTCACGACTCACTCTATTAATTCTAAACTTGCCATGGATTTAGATTCAATGGATGATATCGAAAAAACGAATGGAATCGATATCTTTTGCGCGAAACATAATCCGGATGAAGAAGTTAACATCAAAGTATTAATTTTTTGAAGAAATAAAAATATGGAATTTTTGTTATTATCGCCTATGATCTGACAGATCATAAGCAATGATCTTTCAGATCATAGGCAATGATCTGACCGATCATAGGCTATGATCGGTCAGATCATTGAATAACAATAGATTCGAAAAAAAAAATGAATTTTACTCGTAACTTTTTCTACAAAATTTAGATTTCTATGAATTTAGATTCAATGGATAGATATCGAAAAAACGTATGAAATCGACATCTTATTTGCGCGAAACGGAGTTCGGATGAAGAAGTTAACGCAAAAATAATAAATTTTTTAAGATTGAAAAATCTGGAAAATTTCTTTAAAAAAAAAAAAAAAAAAAAAAAAAAAAAAAAAACTAAACTGGGATCTGACCGATCCAGACCGATCAAAGACCATGATCGGTCCGATCGGACCGATCCCAGACAAATATCGGTCCGATCGGACCGATCAGCTTTTTTTTTTTTTTTTTTTTTTTCAATTTCCAGATTTTTCAATCTTAAAAAATTTAGTATTTTGGCGTTAACTTCTTCATCCGAACTCCGTTTCACGCAAATAAGATGTCGATTTCATACGTTTTTTCGATATCTATCTATTGAATCTAAATTCGTTGCAATCCAAATTTTGTAGAAAAAGTTACGAGTAAAAATCGTTCTTTTTCGATCTTTTGTTACTTAATGATCTGACCGATCATAGCTTATGATCGTTCAGATCATTGCCTATGATCTGACCGATCATAGGCTATGATCGGTCAGATCACAGGCGACAACAAAAAAATTCAGAATTTTTTTTCTTAAAAAATTTAGTATTTTGCCGTTAACTTTTTCATCCGAACTCCGTTTCGCGCAAATAAGATATCGATTTCATACGTTTTTTCGATATCTATCCATTGAATCTAAATTCATAGAAATCTAAATTTTGTAGAAAAAGTTACGAGTAAAATTCATTTTTTTTTTCGAATCTATTGTTACTCAATGATCTGACCGATCATAGCCTATGATCGGTCAGATCATTGCCTATGATCTGAAAGATCATTGCTTATGATCTGTCAGATCATAGGCGATAATAACAAAAATTCCATATTTTTATTTCTTCAAAAAATTAATACTTTGATGTTAACTTCTTCATCCGAATTATGTTTCGCACAAAAGATATCAATCCCATTCGTTTTTCCGATATCATCCATTGAATTTAAATCCATGACAAGTTTAGAATTTATAGAGTGAGTCGTGAGTTTTTGGGTAAAATCTTACCTTCTTCTTCCTTCAGCAAGATTATAGTTTAGAGAGAGAGTGTGTGGTGAGTTTTTCTTTAGTGAGAGAGAGTGGTGAGTTTTTCTTTAGTGAGAGAGAAAGAAAGAGTAGTGTGGTGTGTTAATGAGTTAACAAAGCTGCTTTCAATGGGCTTTTGGACTTTTCACACTTGGATGACATCAACATAAGGTCTTACTTATGAAAATTGAAAAGTGGGGTTTATTTTCATTAGGGCCCTCATTTCGAGGTCATCTATGCAAATTTCCCATAAAAATTTATGATTCACAATATGAAGAAATCATTACATTACGACACGTAGCTCATTAAAAGTCAGATAAATCGAAGACAACACCATAAACTCTTCAAGTCCAAACTACCGTTTTTCGTCATCTTCCCAAATGCCCCGGCGACGGCAATACAGTTCATGAAATTCCCGGCAAATCGCTTCTTTCAAATTCCATTTCATTCAGCAAAAAAAAAAAATGGATTCCTTATTCGATTCCATCGATATCAAAGAACTTCTCTCAGCTCAAGATCTCTCCGATCCGACGGCTCCTCTCTCCGCTCCCGATCTCCGCCTCATCGTCAACCGCCTCGAATCTCATTCTCTTCAAATCAAATCCAAGATTCGCTCTTATTTACTCTCTCACCATCAAGATTTCTTAACCCTATTTTCCCTCTCCAACGATGCCGTTTCTCAGTTTCAACAAATCTCTAACGATGTCTCGAATTTGTTGGATTTGACGAATGATCGCCCGGTTGATGTTAGGATTCGTGAGATTATTGATGAGATTAAGGAGAAGACGAGGGAGAATAAGGAGAAGATGGAGTTGTTGGAGATGGTGAAGGTAATTGTGGAAATTGATGAGAGGATTAAGGGTTTAAGAGAAGGGATTAGGAAAGGAATGATTAAATTTGCGGCGGAGGAAGTTAGGGAGCTTAAAAAGGTTCTTTGGATTTGTGAGGAGGAGGATTGTGGAGAAGGAGAGCCGTTGGTTTATGGATTGCTGAGACGGGAGTGGAATCGGTGCTTTGAGGAGGTGAGAAAACTTCTTTGGAAATATTTAAAATGTCAGTTTGTTTTTCTTGGCAGTTTAATAGCTCACAAGTGAATTTGCCTCGAGACGATCATAGTTTTTCTTGTGGATTTTGTAGTGTAGATGATCTCATGCAGCATTATAAGAGATTTAAGTTCTTTAGGTTAATTTGTGAGAGTGAAGACATAAAATTTGAACCTCATTAATACGACAGTGGTTTTCTTTTCTAAATTGAATTTTTATTATTTTTTTCGAGGTTGGCATTTGGGTTTGTAGATTCAAGACTTGCTTGTGAAATATATGGAACATGCAGTAAGGTTTGATCAGCAATTGAATCTGGTTCAAGTGAAATACCAGTCAAGCTTCGATGGATTTGATGGGATTGAGCTCTGCACAGTTCTGGAAGCAATGGATGTTAGTGCTGTTTCCCTTTTACTTTCCCTGCATAAAAATATATAACTGCAGATTTCAAGCATTTGAAGATCTTTGAACTTTAGTTTTCTCTTGTACTTGAATAGTAACATTTGTGCTTGCTATGTAATGAAATTTTTAACTTAGTCAAAGGCTTTAACAGGTTGTTGGTATTTTGGATTATGGCTTAGCTAAAGTTGCTGATTTGATTATCAAGTTTGTTGTCTCTCCGGCATTAATTTGCAGCTCACCGGTTTCATTTGTAGAAGAATTAAATCAAGATACCGAAGAACATAATGTAGCAATACTGAAGATAGTGCCTTATACAGAAAAGGTTAATTATCTTCCACAATTGGCTAGTTTTGTATTGTTTGGTATTTCTTCTTTAATTTCTTTTGCATTGCTAATTTTAGACTGCACTTGAGCGCTAATTACTTTTCTAATCAATTGACAGAATTTTGAAAATATATAATTATCGACTTCTATGAATGTAAGTTCCTGGAAGAAAACTTATGTGAAGGCTCCAATTACTTAATAGGAATGGAAATGATTATCATTCATATTGTTTACTCATGTTGAAATATTGTCAACTTTAAATTGCTGCTGAACCTTTTCTTTACTTTTTTGTCTTTGAGGATTCCTCATCCTCCAAATTGTATTATTTTACCTGATCAATGAAAGTTTATCTTTCTATCTAAAAACAAAAATTTGTGCAAGACTAAAAAATTGGAGAGGAAAAAGAAAAGAAATTTTAAAAATTTGTGGGATCGATCAGAATAGTTCTTAATTTGTTTTTGTTGGATTTTCAAATTAAAAACCATTATTCATTCCTTAATTACTTTAGCAAACAATCTTATAAAAAAAACTTTAGCAAACAATGATAAGAAAATGGAAATGGAAATGGAAATGAGGGAGAATGATCATCATTCTCATTCCATGTGTATATATGGCCTAACTAAAGTTGATTTGTTGAAATAACCCACTTCTACTTAATTAAACTAACCAGGGTCATCAAACTTGTTTGCTTTCTATCTCTTGTTTATTTCATGACACTTGACTTCCCCCTCTTTTTCTTCAGATTGAAAATGTTGATGGAGAAACCATATACTCAGGGATAATTCAAATTGTTAAGTTTATCTACAGACACATATGTTATCAAAATAGTTCTTGGATTCGGTGTTTTGGGAGATTAACTTGGCCTCGGATGTCAGAATTGATTATTTCTGGTTTCCTTTCCAAGGTTTGTGCTCGTATTTCTTTTACATGGAGTAATATGATTTCACATGGTCTTGTTCTAAAATTGCTAGGTTGATGCATATTTCTTGATTTTAGTTGTTTTTTATGTAAATACTTTCCATGTGAAACCTCACAATAATTTACCAATAGCACGTTGGATGTGGTTAAATCTCTATTGTATCACGTTATCACTGGAAAGGATGCTTATGGATGGAGGTCATTTGGGTAAAGAAATAGTAGCTCTAGAGTTTCTTGGAAGCACATTTGTAAATGATTGTTATTATGGACAGTAGCACGGAATTCAATTTGGGCAATTGGAGAAAACAAATTCTGGGAAGATGATTGGACTTTGGAGTGCCCTTTGGCAACCAAATTTCCAATTTTTTTTTATAACTAAACTAGATTAGCAAACTTGCCAGTTGACAACTATTGGGATGCTCAAAGGAGCTCGTTGTCTCATAATTTCAGGAGAGATCACCGAGGGGTAACTTCAGGATGGCAGGGTTGTTCAGGTTTGTGAGAGAGATTCTAATGTGAATCTAAATTCATCATTATTTTTCAGGTAGTTCCAAAAGATGCTTCAAAACTTGTCGAGTTTCAGAAAATTGTTGAAAGTACGTCTAAATTCGAGAGTGCTTTGAAGGAAATGACGTTTATCTCTTCATCCGATGTTAAAGATGAAAGGCTGAGTAATTTTGCTGAAAATGTGGAGGTTCACTTTGCTTCTGGGAAGAGGAAAGAAATCTTAGCTAATGCCAGAAATTTACTTCTAAAATGTGACTTTTCTGTCCCCCAAGTAAGTTTCTAGGACATAATTACCATCTTCATAAACATAGTTATGTGGTCTGTTTTACAAGATGTTTTTCACCTCAGGAGTTCACAACTAAAGGTCGTCAGCAGAAGAGCAAGGAAGTTTCTAAAAGTACTCTGAGTCAGGCTGTTGACTTACTTTTCTTATCTGAGAGATGTGTTGTATCTGAAGCCGCCACCCAACTGATGGAGCTTGTGCATCAAACACTGCAGGTATCTTATAAGTTATAGGCTTAAAGAACAAAGTTCATTCATCATCAATTGGACACTTCAATATTTATTTTTTAGTTTTTATTTTTATTGTGAACATCCTAATTTGAAAACTGGTTATCTTCTGAGAATTCTACACATTCAAGCATAAGAATGTGGGAAGTGGGGACGTTAGATTGAAAGAAATCCTAATCTATAATTGAATGTGTTGAGACTGTATTAAACAACATCCATATTGAAGCTATTGAGTAAAGAATTCATCCCTGGTTTTTCCGTTTCTGAGGAATAGAGAAGTAAAAACTCATTTCATCATTATCGGGGAAGAGAAAGCTTACTTGTAATGATTTATACATAATAGGAAATCAAGCAAGGGAGTGCACTTTTATGCAAAAGATTATTTAAATCAAGCATGCAATAACTTGAGTCATGATGATAACCAAAATATGAATTATCTGATATCATTGGCATTATCATTATGATACTTCATTTTGTCAAGTTTATTTTGCCTTGTTTTACCGGATTCATGTTATCTCTGATTGTATATTAGTATTTTCAAATGCCTTTTGAAGTAGGTAGCATAAACAAAATCCAAATGCCTTTTATAGTAAATGTTTATTTTATATTTTTAAAATTCTGATTGTGTAGTAATAAAGAAGTATGCAATTCTGATTGTAGGATGTTTGTTTGTCCTCCACCAGAGTTGCTTTGGAATTCTATCATGCTGCTAGGGATGCTATACTTCTCTATGAAGTTGTTGTTCCAGTCAAGGTGAGCATTTGAAGCAGTAGCATAGTTTACTCTTGGCAACTGGTTTCCAGAAAAAACCTTCGTTGTGTCTGCATTAGAAATTTTATTTATCTTTATCATCAGATTCATCCCTATATAATGACATTTGCTACTTGTGAAGCTAGAGAGACAGCTTGATGCAGTCAATCATGTTGCTGTTCTCATGCACAATGACTGTCTATATTTATCTCAGGAGATACTTGGGCTTGCATTTGAGGTACTGTATGCAACCATGACATGTTAACGTGCTTAATGTTTTTAAAATATGATTGAATCTCTCCCCCTCCCTCCTCCTGCCCAACCAAAGATTCAATATGGTTTTGGAGCCTTGGAGGAAATTCCCTTTCCTTGATTTCCAAATGTTTTTCTTGGTTATTGTTTTCATTTTTCATTAAACATTTTGTTAAGTCGAAAAGAATTAGTCCTTAGTCTGATGTAGACCCAATAGTTTTATGGGCTGAAGCTTTTAGGCTTGACTTATCTCTCGTTTCAGTATCGGCCAGACTTTCCGGATTTTCTAAAAGAACATGCTGTCTTTGTTGACATGGCTCCAAGATTCCATTTGATGGCAGAAGAAATAATGCACAGACAGTTACAGCTTATAACTTGTAACTTGAAAGAGGTTTGAATCTAGTGGAAATACATTGATCTACAAGTAGCAGTGTTATCCTTCGATTAAAAAAAGTATGATTTCGTTCTTTCTTGCTTTTATGAACTTGATTTTCTTGGATTAGGCAATAGATGGTGCAGATGGCTTTCATAATACACATAGAAGGCAACAATATGAATCTGCTAAGTTCAGCATAGATCAGGTAGCACTAACTTTTTTGCTCCTCTTTTAGTGTTAAAGTATCATTGATCCCAAAAACTTTATCAATCAAGTCATGGTAAATTTAATCATTTAGTTCATTCTTATGATTCACTTATGGAGAGAACTTCCAAAGGATGAAAACAATAAGCTCCGAAATTGTATATAAGGACATCTTGGAAATTTTTTTGGTTCCTTTCAAGCCAACCCTCCCACACAAAAGCCCTCGCTGCATTTAGCCACGAATTCAAAGTACATCCTTAAATAACACCGAATGGAGAGATTCAAATTATCTAGAAGAGAAAATCTGATTACATCGGAGTAATAAATTTCTCAGTTAACCTACAAAATTTCGAATTGAAATGAAATTCTTTCTGAAGGTTCTGTATCATAAACTATATTTGCATTTATCATTAATTAGTACCCATGGTGTTAATAAAAACAACACAAATCTACAGTATGGAATGATTCTATAAGCAAATTCAATTATGAGTTTAAATCAAATTATTTCTCATCTACGAATTGTACGGAATTTCTATTTTTTTTTCTTGATGAACTTACTATATTTTGTTTTATTCATTGTATTAAAAGTTTTGGTTGAAAGATACTTGTAGCAAATCACACAGGTAAAACTTGAATTTGGAGTTTTCTTTGGAAACAGAATTACTAACCTCTTATGTTTTAAGGATGACTTTTTTACATATTCCAGTTCTTTTGCAATTTTTATCGATTTTTAAAGGATTAAATATTTGTTGATCAGGTTTTGTTCATTCTGGAAAAAGTACATATAATCTGGGAGCCACTTTTGTCACCTTCCAAGTACAAAAGATGCATGTCTACAGTCTTAGAGTCAGTTTTATCTAGAATCACGAGAGACGTGCTCCTTTTGGACGATATAGCCATAGAGGAAACACTTGAGGTACAGTGTACATCGACCTTTTTGCTTTTGCAATTGGATGTAGCTACCTAATCCATCGTTTTGTGTTCGTAGCTTCAAAGGCTTGTTCATTTGATGTTAGACAACATATCATCTTTATTGGAGTCTTTAACTGCCATACATCAAGAGAAGTTTGAAGAGAGCTCTTCATGTGGTCTCAATGTTCTTTTACCATCTTTCAGGAAACTCCGTAAACTAGCAGGCATGCTTTCTCTTCCCTGTTATCCTTCATTTCATGGAAAATTTACTTTTCGATGCCTTGAAAATAATAAGCTTTTTATTATTTCCAGAATTACTAGATATGCCTCTGGTATCCATTACAACAGAATGGGAAAGTGGAGAACTACCCAGCTGTGGTTTTACCCTATCAGAGGTATGCAATTTGTTTTATTATTGACATATAGTTTTACCATTAAATTATACTTAACAAAGAAGATGGTCTATGGATCATAATTCCATATCTTCTTAGTTCCTTTACTTGCCATTATTTATTTTATCACGACGAAACATCTGAATATGCATACTATTGTTCAATGTTTTTTACGGGAAGATCTTCATTTTTACAGGTTGAAGATTTCATCAAGGCCATCTTTGCAGACTCCACCTTGAGGAGAGAATGCTTATGGAGGATAGAAAGTGCGAGCTCTTAGTTATTCAAAGGAATTCGACTGAGCTTATTTATAATACGTCGGCTGTAGTTATGGCTGATTAATCGTCAGTCTTACAACGCCCAAAGAGTTGTGGCGAAAGACAGTTTTGTCACAGTTCGGTTTTAAAATTCCTAGTGTCTAGAGAGATGCATTTTTCCCCGGGGTTGATGTTATAGTTGTAGTTAGTATTTCATTATGTTTTTGTTTTTTTGGGTGGGTAATTAGTTTTTTTTTCTTCAGAAATTTAATGGAAAAGTTAACAGCTCTTTAGAGACCAACTAAATTATTGTAAGTAACCCTCTAATGCCTATTTTTTAATACCAAGTACAAATAAAAGTTCTTTGAAAAGATTATTTATGTACTCGTAACTTTATTTTACACTCAGATCTAGTTTCCATACCTCATGATTTTATTAATAGTGATAAAGCTTGTATCTCATTATGGATTTCATTAATGCAGCCAATTATTAAAGAGTACAATCCTAATATTTCATAGTTCAGCATGGTCATTACGTGCGGCAGTGTTCGTAAAGTGGTCATCAAAATTATTATTTTTTGCCATGAGATTGTGGTTCTAAATGTCTAAAATGGCAGGATGCAGTACTAAACCTTCGGACACAGATCGGAGGAAAAGAACAAGAAAAAGTATGGGTCGGATTCGGACACACGAAAAATCCCTCTACCGTGAAAGGAACTTGTTAATTTAACATTTTGAAAACGAACAGCTAACTGTCTAGTAACCTCAAAAATCATTCTTAAACCATCATTCCCTTTCACTACTGTTAGGCCTTGACACGATCAATTCATAGCTCATCCTTAGTTACAGTATCTTCACCCATAAGTTCTTCAAGTGAGAACTCGTCCTCTTCAATTACTTCCCCATCTTTACCATCCCATGGTTCTGTCTTGACAATCGCGGGGGAGCTTTCCAGGGGTAAGTTGCCTTTTCCTCCACGACCAGCTTCTTTTACAAACTCACTGCACAAACAATCATTTCAGAAGTTATTTTACATTTCAAAGGTGGTATTGAAGGGGCCATAAAGTCATAACTTACATAATATGGTCGAGCTCAAAAGCGCTCTTAAGGGGTGCATATGCACCTTTCTTCACGTTCAAAGCTACCAAAGCTGGGTATCCATACCCACCAACGCCAACACGATTTTCAAGATCCGGCTGCTTACCAGCAGCTGCCCAAACATAACTGCAGAAACATTGAAAAAAAAAATCCTTGGTATCATTCCGATCATTATATGCAGAAGATTATGATATCCAGGAATTTAGAACTTGAATGAATGTGGTAAATAATGAGAATCACGTGACAACATAGAATAATCTTGTTTGAGACAGAGAGGGTGGAATATGTATGGTATGTGCCCTTAGATACTTGCCTGTAAGGACTCCTTTTGAACTTCTCTGCAACTGATAATAACTGCTCAATGTATTTGTTTCTTCCTACAGCCTTGGTATCCAAAATGTCAGGCAGGAAAGCAACAAAACAGATGGCAGCTGAGGCACATTTCTCTTCCATGACATCCTAAAAAGAAGCGAGATGAGAAATTTCATGCTTTAATGAGCAGATGCTATTTTTTAAAAAAAAAAACCCATCAGCATATCAAGCAAATAGCTTACAGGACCAGTCAGCTCAGTCACTTCTGGGGGTGCGACATTTGACTCTAGCTGCTCCAAAGCAAATGACTCAATTGCTGATGCAGTTCTTGCACCCTCATAAGGGATCGGGCTTTCCTTGTCAGCACCAAATACCAGGATGGTGGGAAACCCTTGGACATTAAACCTGCTCATTAGAGACTGGCAACCCCATTGCCCATTAGATACATCTGATTAATCGACAAAATACAAGACCAGAACATAATGTTCACATTTTTAATCACAATTTTTTTTTTGAATGCACACCGCCCAGAAAAAAGTTGGACAACAAGAAGTTTTACTTCTAAACTTTTAATTAGTTAGATCTAGAACAAGTGAAGGAACCAGCTTAGTGCTGCAGGCCATCAAAGTCAGAAGATCAGTTGATACTGATAGACATAAGAAAACAAGTATCCATGCAATCAAACTCACAGATAACAGAATACTAACTATTTAAATAATCTTGCCCCATACCAAAATCTAAATCTGAACTAACCTTATCAGCATCACAATCAACATGACCCAATTTCACCTTCCCGTTCAAACTATTAGCAGCCTTCTTCCACTCTGGAGCCAATTTTTTACAGTGTCCACACCTTAAAGGACAAAAATAAAAAAATCTATCACTCTAGCAAAATTATAGAACCTAATCAAGATCAAAGGAATCACATATAACAGAATACTAACCAAGGTGCAAAGAACTCCACAATCCAAAGATCTTTACTTTTTATCACTAACTCATCAAAGTTACGAGAGTTCAATTCTTCCGAAGCGCTAGGTTCGGATTTCTCACTTGACCCTCCTGTTGTTTTTCCACTTAAACGTTCCTTTAAAAGAGCTTTTACCTGAAAATAATGAATTAAATGCATTACATGTATGTCAAGAAGTATGGACGACACTGGTATTCCACAACGGTTTGACAAGGTAAATGTAGATTGATGATGCTCTAGCCAATATAAAAAAAAAGCCCACTAGTATCAGTCGATCATTTAAAATTAAAAGCTTGTTGGGTATTAAAATCAGATGCCCTGAGACGTGAAGAGCATTTGAAGAAGAGGGAAAACTATGAGAGATTATACAAGATATCAGCTACCATGTCTGGTTTTTTTAAGTAGCTACCATGTCTGATTTATTCCAATGAAAACTAGTATGCAAATTAGGATAATAAAAGAAAGGTAGTGCTCTAAACGAACACTCCCAAGTCCCAACAGTTTTTAAAGCAAACCTGTTGCAGAGCAAATTCTACAATGGGTTTGGTATCCCGAGCTCCTTGGTAGTCAACTGGAGATTTTCCAGGTACAAATACTTTAATGGTTGGAAATCCTCTAATACCATATTCCTGTAGAAATTACCAAAATTACAGTTATTAAAGTGAAACTTCAGGGAACAAAGTGAATAAGAAGGCTTTAATAACTAGAAGAATTTGAGATGGAAAGACATGAAAGTAAAGGTTTAATTTTTTAGTGTAAAAGAGGGACCAAACTAAAGTTTCTCAATCGTCATATATTTCATATATTTGGACTCCTGTAAACATTGTAAACACAAATGATTCAAGAACTCTATAAGATGCACGAGGATACTGAAAATACACACCAAAATGGCCACTTCTAAATGAGATAAGTTCTTGCATCTTACTCAGCTCTAGGTATCACAAACATAATAACCAGGTGTATTCATAGTCAAGAAAGGTCCCTAAAAAATGCAGAGGAAAACATCATGAAAAATGCAGCATCGAACTTTTCCTTCTTGTTCTTATTCCCTTTTCCCCTTTCCAGAAAAAGCTAGTTAGTAGATATGGAGAGGAAGGGGATTGCATAGGAAAAATAAAACTAAGGTATTGAAACTCTGTGAATCCTGAAAAATAATAGTCACAGACAGCATTTCAACTTTAAAGAAGCAACCAACTTTGAATGACTAATTTTTTACTTAAAAGAAACGCTGAATAGGTTCACATGGTTATAATTGAGATAAACAATGTCTTCTGAGCAGAAAATAAGTCCAATATTCAGAGTAATTATCGACTAACTATTGCATTGTTATAATGAAAGTTGATTGGTGCAAGAAATAAATAATAAATTGGCTAGCTTTCGCAAGCAAAACATATATTTAAATACATGCCAATTGATGTTATAACTGTTTACCTGAGCAAGAGACTTGTGAGCGTCTGCATCAAGAGCAGCCACCGTGGCAACTCCCTTCAAAACAGAAGCCGCCTTCTCCCATGCTGGCGTGAGCGCTTGACAATGACCACACCAAGGTGCAAAAAACTCAACTAGAACTATACCATTCGAGTTCAAAACCTAATATATCGCAGAATTCACATATCTAAAGTTAATAAAGTAAAGAAATGAGACATGTAACTTTGAACAATGAAATGAAATCCACAATTTTACTGCGTCTTGAAAATACAAAAACTTCTAAATTAGATCGTCACGCGGATTTCAATAAAACTTCATCCATAGCAATGGCGTTAGAATCTAATTACAAAAAGTATCCGCATCACATGGATGATTACAATGTAGAAACTCAATCACGCCAAAAACATAGAGAGATCGTCTAAATATTTTCACACCTCAAAATTACGATAGTACACTGAAAACAGCATTTCAAAGAGCAAAAACATCTTTCTAATAAGAAATTCCAAACAAAAAGAGAGCCGAAAAGGTAAATCCGGCGCCATTCCTCCATTAAGAGGAATCACGAATGAAAAAACGAGTGAATTGAAAAGAGAAATTAGAAAGAAAGAAAGAAACCTTTGACTTGAAGTTAGAAGGAGTAAGTTGAAGAACTGGAGATGACGATCCATAGAGAGCATCGCTAAGATCGAATCGAAGGATGAAGCAAATGAAAACTAAAAGCGTGAAAAACGAAGATCGATTACTTCTCATTTCCTTTGTCTGGATCGATTCAGAATCCTCTCGATGCACAGATATTGATAATCTTAAAACCCCATACATTGTCTTTTAGAGCTGTTTTTCTCTGCAAATCGAGCGTTACGTGTGTCCACGAATCAGAGAATGACAAGTCAGCTTATAAGTTTATTACAATATTTACGTGTAAATATGTGATTGGTTGTTATTTGTAGGCAATAGCATCCACATATATATAATTTTTTTTTAAGATTATAATTTATAATAGACATAGACATAGGTGTAAATCCTTCTTTCATAGATGAAGGTGTATATGTTTACTATTTTAGTTATCTATATTAGTCTTTGATGGAAATCTATTTGTGATACTTGTGGTTATTTTTTATATTGTTTTTAACATAAATATTAGACTCAATTTAACTCAATATATGTGACTTAATTTTTTTTAAGTACTATCAATTTCTACATTGTCATTAGGTAAAATTTGAAGCTACCGTTGTGTGGCATTTACGAGATTTATGGGTAAAATTTATAAGTGTGAAAGGTCATTTGTTGAAGGGTGTTTGGTTGTTGGAGGTTGTTGCACAAGAGGAATATTATCAAATTCTCATATTAGTTAGAAATCGAGAAGTTTATGAGAGATGATAACATTTTCATTGTGTTACCGAATATATGAGCAGTAAATATTCTGTCAATTAGCGCTGTTACTGGCAATTTAGCTATTAATTAAGGCTTTGTTGGTTGATTGCCGAAACGGGTGTTCCTCAAAACTCTGCCACTATCCTTCACTGTGACAATCACTTCTTTTCATGTATGGCTTCGAATGCATAAGAGAATTTTGAGACGGCCAGCCATATTGAGATATGATGGAGTTCGTTATCGTATCTTGGATGTTGTGTGGGATATTTCTCGTCGGGGTTTCGTTCCACACGATAGAGCACGTTGAGTTGCGTGCTATCCCTTAACGGCAGAGCAACCTGAAACACTACAACAGATGACGATCAGGAAGAGTGGTACCAGGTGTGGTACAGGCCGACGACCCTCCGACGATCAAGTTAGGTGGTGGTAGGTGAGACTTGCCTTGCGCCACAAGGGTTAGGTCAAGGATAATCAGGTTGTTCGTTTTCTAGGTTAAAGTGTCATACCCGATTTGATAAGTCATGTGCCTTTTATAGTCCCTTGATCGTGGGGTCATCGATTGGGCTAGCATGAGGCTAGGCTTAATGGGTCGCGTTTGATTAGCCCGTGAATGGCGAACTCCTTACGGCGTTAGTCCGGTTGAGTCCGCACCGTGTGAGCCGCCTTACGGTGAACGCGGCCCAGTGGGGGTCGGTCCCTTTCGGATGCGATTCCAATGGGCCTGTCTCATATGGATCGGCCCAGTGTGAACATAGCCCATGGGGGCTATTTTTACCCTCTACGCTTTTCCCCTATTTCCTGGGTCGGAAAGTCCGAGGCCGGGGATAGTAGATCAATCGAAGTCGGGGGTGTGGGGCCCGCCCTAATCTTCGTGCTATCTGCGGCCGGTTAGGGCGCGGCTTCCTGGGAAATAGACCGCCTCGGCCTCTTTGTGGCTCCAGGCTCTATTGATTTCCCTTCGGGGATCGTTGCGTTCCTTCGCGGACAGGTCTGTCTCGAGAGACGCGGCTTTTTGCGAGATTGACCCGTTGGAACTTCGGACGGGTGCAAGTACCAATAAACACGAGTGGTTCGGACCGTCGTGTTCTTTCCCACGTGTCGCGATGATTGGACGCGTGTTCTCTTCTTTTAAATAGGGTTTTTCCCAGGTTTTAGGGCTCATTTGCCTTTTGAATTCTTGGAACTATCCGCAAGTCGTCCGCTTTGAGAGACTCTTCGTCGTTTTCATCCCGTTCATTGAAGCTTTCCCCGTTCTTCTTGAAGGTTAGTTTTCTCTTCTCTATCTTTTGTTTCCCATTCTTGTTGTAATGGATGGCTTCGAGGAAACTCGGTGATTAGAGGTCATAGGACCCCTAGGTTAGCCGTGGGGATGACGATTATGATGGTCTGGTTTTCGAGAGGGTTGAATCCGGGGCTTCCCTTCCTTCCTTCGTTCGTCTTGGGTGGGGCTACGTCGTTTCCTCATCTCGGGGTGAGCCTGAGGGAAACGAGCCCGAGGGGAACGAGTCCGAATCTTTGCCTTCGTGAGTGAGCTTGGGTCGGTCTCCGAAATTCAGGCAAGTTTGGACCCCGTCCTTTCTCCTACTTCTCACCCTTTGGGGAAACGGATTCCGTTTCGATGGGCCCGACTACCGTTCCCGACCTTTCCCATCCTCCTCTTCCTCTTCCCGTCGAGGAAACGCCCAGGAAGAAAAGGAAAAGCCGCTCTAAAAGTAGTGAGGCCGCGTCTCAGGTTGGTCCATCCGCTCCTACGCCAGTCGGGGAAGCGGATCCCCCTTTGGTTGACGAGGTTACCGTCTTCGATCCTCTTGGATCTCCTTCGATGATTTGGACGAGGTGGAGACGGTGAGCAAGCGGAAGAAGAAGAAGAGGAAAAAGGATCCTCAGTAGAAGGGCATCAAGGAGGCTAGGGGTCCCTTCCATTTTGCCTCGAAGCTAACGCAGGCCAAACTTGATAAAGCGAGGGCCAACTATGGGATCTCTTCGATTTCGAAATGAGACTCCCGCAGGCGTCCAAGAGAGTTTATCTTTCCCCCAGGGGAGGGTTGGACCGCCTTTTATCCGCGGTTTTTCCAATGGGGCGTTCGGCTTCCCCTTTCCCCTTTGATGGCCGAGCCGCCTGAACGCCGGCCTTGCGTTGGGTCGGTTGATGCCGAACGCTATGAGATCTTTGATCACCTTTTCGGTGGTGTGTTATGGGTTGGGCTTTGGCCCACCCTAAGTATGGTTTCCCACCTTGGTCCCTTCGTTTGAATGTCCAGGATAGTATGCGCTTCATCTTTCATAATAATCATAAGCGGCTCCTGGTGGACGAGACTACCTGTGACAAGCATTGGAAAGATGAGTGGTTCTTCGTCCAGGCCCCTTTCTTCTCGGGGGCGGGTCTCTCCCTGCCTCGTGGGAAGATGAGGGTGAGAACACGCGTTACGTATTGCTTTATGTCTCGTTTATTTACAGTAGTGCTAACTGTTTTTGGTTTGCCTTGTTTGATGAAGAATCCGCCTCGAAGGGTGCCCTCAGGAAACTCTTAGTCGGTGTCGGATTATTGCTCGGAAGGGCCCTTCAACCTGGGAGGAGCTCAACCGGCATCCTTGGCTTGTCTTTGCCAAACTTTGGGTTCCACCTCCAGGTTTTGTGCCCGTTCGCCCGTAAGTTTTTGTTTTGTTCCTCTTCGTTTCGCCCCTCTACGTGTTCATCTTGGCACGTGGCCGATTTAGGCTGGTTATAATGCAGGTTTCAGTGGAAAAATGTCCGGCGTCTCACCGACTCCCGTCCCTAACTCCAATGACCCTGAGGCCTTCCTTGCCCTTCTTCAGGGTATGGGAAAGAAAAGAGATGAGGCGGCGCTTCATCTCGACCGAAAGGAAAAAAGGTGGTCGCCCTAAGCGTCCGTAAAACCAGGAAGTGGGAAATCCGTGAAAATTGTGAGCACGGAACCTTCCTGCAGAGGGTGCATCGAACCTTTCCACCGATATTCCTGCGGACCATCCTTCGGATCCTCCTATTAATCCTTCTACGGATTCTCCGGGCCCGGCGAAGCGAGGGGCGGAATTATCAGGGCACTCGGCGGTGCGGTAAGGGGTGCCGATGCGTACCTTTTGAAGCATCCTGTGATGGTTTATCGGTCATTTCCTTCCGAGGCGGGTTCGCCCTCTCCCTCCGATCATGCCCATGTTTTATCTTTCGATACGGACTTTGAACAGGAGGGCGACCAAGGGACCGGGGGTTTCTTGACGGTGGAGTTCCAATCTTACCCACTCGGACTCGGCTATGCTCCCTCCACCGGATGCGGGTCCGTCGATGCCAAGCGGATCGGGGCTGCGCAGCGGTGGATCCTCTCGCCGCGCTGTTCGCTTCTCTGGGTCCCAACTTTGATCAGGGTCCCTTTCTAACGACTTTTGCCTTCGACGGGCTATGGATGCGGTCGGCTTTGCTCGTGACTTAGGGGTCATGCAACCGGAACCTCTATTCGACCACGACAAGCGGTCGTGACCTTGATCGCATGTGCTATAGGGAGCTGCTGGTTAGTCGTTTATTTCGTTGTTTACCTTTCTTCTATTGTCTCTACTGGTTTCTTACATCTCGGAGTGTCCGATCTACCAGGGGACCCAGGCCTCGACGCAGATGCTCCTCAATTTGGAGAATCTACTTGTCAAGCATAGGGAGCTTAAGCAGGAGTTGGCGGAGGCGAGGCCAGGTGGACGGTCGTCCCGCGCCTACGACTCGGTCTTTGAACGAGGGTCTTCAATTGAGAGCCGAACTGGATGAGTCCAAGAAGAAAATTGCTTCACCTGGAGGTCAACAGCCGCGCTTTCCCGCAGATCTTGAGCGCGTTCGGAAGGAATGCGAGGATTTTCGATCCCTCAGTGAGAGCAACAAGAAGCTACTCGACGAGGTCGTTATCGCTCGGAACAAAGCGTTAGAAGATCTGGGCGTTGCTTGAGAGGAGGGATCCAAATCCATGGACGCCTACAATCGGGAAGCTGAGTCTCTCCGGAAGGCCAAGGAGGAGATGGATCTCCTCACGTTGGAGAATGACTCCCTGAGGAGTCAGGTGGCCGAGCTTCCAATTCTCCGTGACAGTATTAGTGACCTCCAGCGGAAGTTGGCCGTGGCGACTGCCGCGTCGGTGGACTCCATCCTCATCGGGCTAGCCGTCGGACGAGATTCGGTCAAGTTGTAGATGGAACAACTCGAGGTGAGGGTGATCCGATCGGTCCGGTTAGCTATGACGACGCTGTGGACCGTCGAAGGGAGTTGTTTGAGCGGGCCACAAGTTTGAAAGCTTCCGAAAGTGAGCGGCTGCGGAGGGCACGGTGGTCGAGGAGGTCGTTGTCCCCAGTTAGTGACGGAGATGGAGCGGTTATTGAAGGGGCTCCATCAAGATCTCCCCACCGACATCGTTTACGTTTGGACTAACTTTTCCCTTTTTCCAGGGTGAACTCCTGGGTTGTGGAGTCCCTGTGTTATTTGTTGCTTCAAGTATTTTTTTTTTTTTTTGTGTACGAACTCGCATACTCCGTCAAGATTAATTCATATGCCCTTCCTCACGTTTATTCGTCGTGCTTTTTTGCTCGCCTCGTAAGAAATGTTTTGGACTTGCAAATTTCCTTGTAAATGTTTTTGATCCGCTCCAGGCGGGTTAAGGTTTGTCGCTTTTTGAGATGGTTCCTGAACATTCGGACGAACCCGGATTTTGTGCTTCCGGAGAAGGCTTTCGAATACTCGGACGGACCGAGGTTCGGTGCTTCCGGAGAAGGCTTTCGAATACTCGGACGGACAGAGGTTTTGTGCTTCCTGGAGAAGGCTTTCGATTACTCCGGACGGGCCGAGGTTTTGTGCTTCAGGAGAAGGCTTTTGATTACTCCTGGACCGGACCGAGGTTTTATACGTTTCAATACTCCAACGTCTTCTACTCTCTAGAGTAGGAAGTGCTTGGTGTTCATACGGACCGAGGCTTTTGCTTCTATAGAAGGCTTTAGGTGCTCGGACGGACCGAGGCTTTTTGCTTCCGGAGAAGGCTTTTGATGCTCGGATGGACCGAGGCTTTTTGCTTCCGGAGAAGGCTTTTGAATGCTCAGATGGAGGGTGCGGGCTAACCATGTGAAGCGGAAAATGTGGAACTTCTTTCCTTTCTTTCTTTTTTACATATTGTCGATCATACATAAAAATAAATAACAAAGTAAGAAAGAAAAAGGCGTTGCTCTTCTAGTCTTCATCATCGTCGATAATGACTGCTTGAGTCGGTCTCCTTCGCTTCTTGAAGGCCAGCTCTTCCTTCAGGGATTGGATCTCTTGTTCGTAGTAATCGTTGAGATTACTTGCCGATTGAAGGCGATCCTCTAGTACGTGGTAGGGCTCACCGGGTCGTTGTCCTCGTCCGTCCCTGCGATTTCTAGGCACTCTCTGGAGAGAAAGGTTCTCCCATTCGAGGTGCTCCGCTCGGCCTTTCGCCGCTCGAGGGCCTCTCGGATACTCCGGGCTTCTTGCCTCGGGGTTTCAAGCGTCTTCCTTCTTCTCCTTTTCCTCCAGTAGGGCTATCTCCAGCTTAGTTATTTCCGCACGCATCCTGCGGTTCTCCCATTCTAGGACCTGCTTAGTCACCCTCGGTCGCGGTGGAACCGCCCATATCCACGGCCAGGTGTCAGACGTCCGAAAGGCAAGTTGCAGGGTGGAAGATGACTGGAAGCGTAGACTTTTGGATATCTCCGCGATCCTATTCCCTTTATAGTGGGAGGAAGTGATTTGCCTGGGGGGTCTGAAGGGTTTGCCATTAATTCGAATGACGTTCGGCACGAGGAATCGCTTTCGTTATTCGAGGTGGTGACGTCAGGCGACGTTTAGTCACGTCAAAGGTCCGCCATTCCGGTCAAATTGCCTTAAATGTGATAGATCGTCTTAAATGCGGTTAAATTCGGGGATTAACCGCTTAATTACCCATTAACGCCCACGCCGTCGCAGTCGGATTCGGCGTGGGTGTTGCTGGATGCTTGATACCGCCGCAATCGCACCGGCTCAAGGGTCCTTTAAATAGGCCTTCGCGATTTCTCTTCCATTCGCTTCCCGGCACCGCTTTTTGAAAAGCTTTCCTTCGTTCTCGATTTTCGAGTCTCCTTACATGGTTTGAGATTCCATGCCATGGGGTTTTCCCATTTTCCCTTGTTTCTATTTCATGTTTGGCCTTTCTTGGTCATGGCTTGCACCGAGAAAGTTTGGTCGTGATCTTCTACGCCTGTTTGGTCGAGCACAGGAGGACTTGGCCTTGGTGGTCGTGGGTCCTCCACGCCTGTGAGTGTCGAATCCAGGGGGTACTGTCTGCCTGGGGTGACCAATCGCCTCACTGCCTATCACCGTGGCTCCGGAGTTTGTTCCGGCAGCCTCCGGGGGCCGTGGTGAACGAGGGGGAGACGGTTTCCTTTCCGTCCCTTCGATGGTCTCCTTCGTCATCACATCATCCTGGGCTTGACATTGGAGGTGGCGGCTCGTCTCGTATTTAAGGAAACGAGAAATGCGTTACGCCAAACCGAGGCGGTCTTCTGGTTCCCTTCCTTGGGTTTCCCTTGCTATGACGAGAAGCGAAATCTCGCCGGGTTGAGAGTTTCGGGTGAGAGCTCTGGCTACTTTCCAAAATCCATCAGGGGCCAGGTGTGGCGGGTCGAAGTTCTTCCTCTCTTTTGCCTAACGGGTTCTGCTGAGCCTTGGAATCGATGAGTTGGTGGAGTAGCCGACGGATGAACCGGTCCCGGCCACTCGCTCTTTGAGCAAAACCCTCATCCTCTCCCAGGGGGACGTTCTTGACGTTTCCGACGACGACATTTCGCATTCCACCGTTTTACTTTGTAGAACTCGTGTAATTTCTTTCGGCTGAGTTCCCAACATGTGGGTTCGAGCCTTACTTGATTGTTGTGAAATAAAGTTGGCATTTTATTCACCTTCTGTTTCTTTGCCTTACTCTTTGCGTGGGTCACTTTCTATAATCCCGAACGCATCAAGTTCTTTGGTCCGTGGGGGACTTAGAAACTATCCCAGAAAGTAACTTGCCTAATCGGATTAGGGCTCTTTTTTTTTTTTTTTTTTTTTTTTGCGTAAAAGGCATCAAACAATCATGTGGGAGGAAAGACACGTAATACTTGTATATTAATTTGAAATGGGCCTCTTGGCTAAGTACTTACATGATTCTCTCATACTCACACATGGTAAATTCTCAAATGCGTGGCGTTCCATGCTCTCGGAATCAGTTCGCCCTTTCCATCTTCAAGACGATAAGTTCCTGGCTTGACTTCTTCGATCACCTTATACGGACCTTCCCAGTTCGGTCCCAATTTTCCTGCTCCTGGGCTCTTGCGTGTCTGGAATACTTTCCTCAGGACGAAATCGTTTACTTTGAAGTCGCTGTTGTTTCACTTTCTTCTCAAGTATTTGGCCGATTGCTTGGTAGCATGCCATTCGGACTAGCGCTTGCTCCCTTTTCTCTTCGGCCAAGTCTAACGCTTCGCCATCATGGCGTCATTTTTCGCCTCCTGGGATCGAAGCTTCGGTCGTGGGGATGATCATTTCCGTGGGAACAATGGCCTCTACCCCAAAAGCCATGGCGAATGGAGTTTCGCCAGTTGGGATTCTAGGGGTGGTCCAAGATGCCCAAAGAACTCCTGGGCGGTTCATCTACCCATCTTCCCTTTGCTCGCCCTAGCCTCTTCTTCAGAGAATCCATGATGGTTTTGTTTGAAGCTTCGCTTGTCCATTCGCTTGTGGATTCCGGGCGTCGAGTACCGAAGCTCCACTTTTCTCGTCCGCACAATATTTTGGGATAGAATTTCCCGTGAATCGAGTTACGTTATCGGTGATGATAACTTTGGGAATTCAGGCGGGTGAAGATGTGCTTCCAGGAGGAACATCTCGACTTTCCTTTCTCGTAATCTTTGCCAATGGCTCGGCCTTGATCCACTTAGAGAAATAGTCCGTTGCAACGATCAGGTAACATTTTTGTCCTTGAGCTAACAAAGAATTTTCCCACCAGGTCTAGTCCCCATTGCATGAAGGCCCGGGGCCGAGATTGTAGTTAACATCGTCGGCGGTGCGTGAATGGTCTTTGCGAACCTTTGGCATTTTTCGCGGCGGGAAACGAAGTCTTTTGAATCTTTCACCATGGTGGGCCAGGAGTATCCTTGCGTCAACGCTCTATGGCTTAAGGATCTTGGTCCTGCGTGATTTCGCATGATGTCCAAGGTGCAACTCACCGGAACGTAGGAACTTTCTCGACTTTCCCCGGACATTTCGGATAGGGTCCGTCAAGGATCTCCTGTACAACTCTCCTTGGATAATCGAGTACCTAGCCGCCGGGATCGGACTTTTCGTGCTTCCAATTTTCCTTGGGCGGATGTCCCGATTGTAGATATTCGAGGATCCGGTTTCTCCAATCGACTCAAGCTCGGATTTTGCTCTACCTGGCATTACTTGTCCAACTATTCCATCGTCTCCACTCCCCATGTTCGAATCAAGGGTGATGCTTGGTTCGGACAAATGATCGACCTGGAATGATTCTTCTTGTTTCCGTTTGGATCTGCGGATCCAAGGCCGCCAGGGCGTCGGCGTGTCCATTTTCAAACTTCGGCATTTGGGCGATGTCATACTTCACGAACCGAGATAGTATGGACATAACTTTCTCCAGGTATTTCGCCATCCTGGGGGTCCTTTGCCTCAAACACCCCTTTTATCCTGGTTCACCACAAGTTGAGAATCACTTCGATGTTTAAGTTCTCTACTCCCAGTTCCTCGCTCGCGTGCTGCCTATCAACGCTTAGTATTCGGCCGTTGTTTGAAGCCGCAAATCCGAATCGGGTTGATCGTTTCTAGGAGGTATCCTTCGGGGTCGACAGGACTAGCCCTGCGGCGGATCCTCTTGAGTTCGAGGACCCATCAACGCTTAGGGTCCAAGTCTCCACTCCGGGGTCGACCGCGAGCTACTGTTTCGTTCGATCTTGCTCGTACTTGTCGGGGTCATTTCCGCAACGAAACCGCGAGGACTTGTCCTTTTATGGCCGTCTCGGCTCGTAAGTTATATCGTATCCGCCCAATTTTATCGCCCATTTTGTCAGCCGTCCCGAAACGTCCGGTTTGTGGAGAACGGCTTTTAGTGGGAAGGTGGTCCTTACCACTATCTGGTGGCCCTGAAAATAGTGCTTCAGCTTGCGCGATGCGACTATCAGAGCTAGTGCTAGCTTCTCCATCTTCGAGTACCGTGTTTCGGCATCAACCATCGTTTTACTCACGTAGTAGACTGGGTGTTGAACTTGACCGTCCTCGCGCACGGCCAGTGAGCCGATCGGCCGCATCGATACCGCCAGGTATAGAAATAGTTTCTCGTTATCCGAGGGCTTGGCCAACACGGGGCGAAGACAAGTAGGCTTTGAGTTCTTGAACGCTTTCGGCACTCGACTCCCCAACCAAACTCCTTGCTTCTTTTACGCTTTGAAGAACGGCATGCACCTATCCGACGATCGGGATATGAACTTGTTCAACGCCGCCAAACACCCGGTCGGGCCAGACACCTTTCGGGACTTGTTGGTGCTTGCATGTCTATTATTGCTTGGATCGGTCGGGGTTCGCCTCGATCCCGCGACTGGTCACCAGGTGACCCAGGAACTTACTGCCTGGGACTCCAAACGTGCATTTATCGGGGTTGACTTCATCCCGTATTGATTCAAGACTTCAAAACTTGTTCCATATGGGCCAGGTGGTCTTCAGCCTTTCGCGACTTGATTAGCATATCGTCAATGTACACCTCCACCGTCTTCCCCAGAAGATCCTTGAACATTCTGTTCATCAGGCGCTGATAGGTGGCTCCAGCGTTTTTCAAACCAAAGGGCATCACAGTATAGCAGTATGTGCCTACGTTGGTTATGAATGAAGTTTTTTCTTGATCTTCCGGGTTCATCTTGATTTGGTTATATCCGGAGAAGGCGTCCATAAAGTCGAGCGGCTCGTGCACTTACCGTGGCGTCTACCAGTTGATCTATTTTTGGTAATGGGAAGGAATCTTTTGGGCAGGCCTTGTTGAGGTCGGTAAAGTCAATACACGCCCTCCCTTTTCCATTTTTCTTCTTTACTACTACTACGTTGGCCACCAATCGGGGTATCTCACCTCTCGGATAAAGCTGGCTTCCAGGAGTTTCCGCACCTCCTCGTTGATTATGTCGTTCCGCCAGCGCGAACTTGCGCCTTTTCTGTTTGACGGGGGTGGCTCGGATCGACCTCGAGATTGTGGGTTATGATATCGGAACTTATACCGGGCATGTCCGTGTGGTCCCAAGCGAACGTCTTCCAACTTTTTCTCAAAAAGTTTGTCAGTCCGTCTTTCAGATCTCCTTTCAGATCTTTCCCAATGCTCGTCATTTTCTCCTGATCTTCTGGATGGATCTGTATTTTCACTGATCCGTCCTCAGGTGCTTCGATTCTTGGCCGAGCAAAGGGCGAGCCTCTTTCGGGGCCCTGATCCTGTAATTGCTATGCTTGGCATCGGGACTTCAACTTGACGATTTCGACCAAGCATGACCTTGCAACCTGCTGATCCCCTTTTATAACCCTAACCCCCTTTTCCGGTAGGGTATTTCGCCTTCCGGTGGAGCGTTGAGGGGTGTGCTTTCATATCATGGATCCAAGGTCTTCCGAGCAAGGCGTTATACCCCGAATGGGAGTCTATGATATGGAAGAGCGCCATAGGGCTTGCGCCTCGACTCGACTGGCGTTTGATTGTTCCGTTGGACCTTGTCACCGCCCGTTAAATCCCACTAGGTCCTGAGAGTTCATCGTGAGGTCCGACTCTCTTAGTTTCATGCTTCGAATGCCGACATATAGATTATGTTGATGGAAGACCCTGGATCTACCGAACTCACGACCGTGAGTGTAGGATCCGATAGATATTGATATCACTAAGGCGTCGTTGTGGGGCAAATGCACGTCCTTCAGGTCCTGTCAGGAATACTTAATCGGATCTTCTAGGCGTGCTCGACCCTATAGACGGGGAGTCCAGGCTTCGCGATAAGACCTTTTGTGGGCGTTGACGGATTCTCCAGGTGCGGTGGATCGAATTGATTTGTCCGTCACCTGGAACTTCCGCGGATGCGCGAGCTTTTCATCTGTTTCTCTCGGATCTTGTCTATCGATTCTTCGGTCGGACCTTGCTCGCACACGCGATCTATTTCCCAGGCTAGGATCTTGCAGTCTTCGGTGGCATGTCCTTTAGATTTATGAAATCTGCAGTAGGGCTCCTTTCTTTCCTGGCTCTTTTGGGTGTATCGCCTCCTCTTTTCTCTCTCTTTTTCGGAAAGAAGCGAGAGGTTTCCTGGTGTGGAGGATTCGCTCCGGATCGCGCTTCTTGAGTCTCGGATCCTTCCCCATACGGATTTCCTTTCCTTTTCGTCTCTCTTTTCCTCCTTTCTCCCGTCCGAGCGTCCGCGCTCCCTTCCTCTCCGCTCGTCGACGTGAGGTTCTCTCTTCTTCAATACCCCTTCGGACCTTGACCCTGTTCTCCGCATCTCTCGGGCTACCCTTTCGGATTCATCCTGTGATATTTTTGCCATTGCTCTGTCTAACGCCTCTTTCATAGTTGTAGGCCTTCGTTTGTTAAAAGATCTCCAGAGAGGATGGTTCGGGTGTATTGCCCGTGAGAATGCGAGAGCGACCTCTAGGTCATTACAATCTTTGACCTCTAATTTAACCTGTCGAAATCTGACGATGAAGTCTCGGAGGTTTTCTTTTTCCCCCATCAAGACATCATAGAGGTCGTGGTTCGTTTTAGCGAACTTCCGACTCACGCTATATTCGCCGAGGAAGGCGGAAAGACAGTCCAGAAAAGATTTTGATGGACCTTTTAGGGAGCTGTTAAACCATAGCAGGGGTGACCCTTTCGGACTTGTGGGGAAGAAGCGGCAGGTTAAGGCATCCAGGTCGGGCCCAATCACGCATGACGATTCCATCATATTTACGAAGTGAGCCACATGTTCCATCGGGTCCCCAACCCGTCGTACATTTCAAACTTTGGGAGGATGAAGTGTCTCTACTGTGGGACGGACATGACTCCTCTCGTGAAAGGTGAGTCTCCTGGTTCTCGGGCACCGGAATTGGGTTTAGTCCCTTTCCCGGACACCTTCTTTGCCAGCTTTTCTTCCAGGATCTGTCTCGCGACGTGTATTCTGCTCGCTTTTCTCGCGCTCGTTCTTGCTGCGGATGCCGAGCTTCCTTCGTCGCCTCCTGGTATAGCTCGAATCTTGGTTTCCTCCGTCACCTCTCTGCGACGGCGCCTTATCTCTAGTCTGTCGGGCGGGGCCTGTTTTGCTTGGTGCGTCCTTTTCCCTCGACGAGGAGATCTCTAAACTTGCGTTTTCCCCCCGTCGACGAGTCGTCAGCCTGGTACGGAGGTCGTCTCCTAGTACGTTCTTCGCCTTTTCGGACATGGTGGCCTTCCTACGCCGCCGCCTGGCTCGAGATTTGCCGCCCGCGGCTTAGAAGGGCCTCCCTCATCAACGTTCAGGATGTTTGGGCGTTGGCTTGGACCGCGCCAAGCCTTTCCCTAATAAGGCCCTAATTTCCCGTACCTCTTCTCTCTCGAGCTTTGTGGGCCTCTACCATCTCTCGGTGCTCTGTCAAGGCGATGGTGATGGTTCCCTGGCCACGGTCAAGGTTCGAGCATTGAGGTCTTGAGTATCATCGCCTACTCCCTTATCTCGGTTTGCGTTTTCGTTAAGAGCTCGTTGCCTGGTCGAATGAGTAGTCATTGACTCGTCTTTGTGGGAACCGCGTGAGTATCTAGATTCTACCGGGAATCAAAGACGAACGGCCCCACGGTGGGCGCCAAACTGTGTGGGATATTTCTCGTCGGGGTTTCGTTCCACACGATAGAGCACGTCGAGTTGCGTGCTATCCCTTAACGGCAGAGCAACCTGAAACACTACAACAGATGACAGTCAGAAGGGTACCGGTGTGGTACCGGTCGACGACCCTCCGACGATCAAGTTAGGTGGTGGTAGGTGAGACTTGCCTTGCGCCGCAAGGGTTAGGTCAAGGATAATCAGGTTGTTCGTTTTCTAGGTTAAAGTGTCATACCTAATTTGATAGGTCATGTGCCTTTTATAGTCCCTTGATCGTGGGGTCATCGATTGGGCTAGCATGAGGCTAGGCTTAATGGGCTGTTTGATTAGCCCGTGAATGGCGAACTCCTTACGGCGTTAGTCCGGTTGAGTCCGTACCCGTGTGAGCTGCCTTACAGTGAACGCGGCCCGCTGGGGGGTCGGTCCCTTTCGGATGCGATTCCAATGGGCCTGTCCTCATATGGATCGGCCCAGTGTGAACATAGCCCATGAGAGGGCTATTTTTACCCTCTACAGATGTGTTAGACTGATAATGAAGCAATCAAAGTAGAATGTTGAATTTGGTGATTCTTTTGAACATCATTCATTTTATCTTCAACAATCTTCACATGCGAAGGATTATGGCTTGATTCGGAACATCATGATGTTCCAATTTATTCATAAGAAAAGCAATCTTTGAGTCTCGTTCATCGACTATTTTCGTCAGCATGTAAATTCTATTCTCCATATCAGCCATCATGATAGACATAATCTCAGCATTTGATGAATCAGTAGGTCTTTTGATATTTTCAATCTTCGGTTTCACGATAAAGGATGTTAACACTCTCTTCTTGATCAAGTACTTCCAGTTGCTTCTTCATTTTACTCTTAGCAACATAGAGAGGTTAGATTTCTGGTGAACGAAGATCTTTATAATGATTACGAGTGATAGGACCCTTCTGAAAGTCACTTGAGGTAGCGGTCTTTGAATATGTCTTCTTAAATGCATTGTTTTCTTGATGTATGAATGAAAAAGAGATGAGAGGTAGAGATTGTCCCACTGGGCGTGCCAATTTGTTCACACAAAATTTCGATATAGTGAAATAAATGCGGAATAAATGATTTGAATTGATGAATTTAAGTAGTTGCAGTATCTAATAAATATTTCTCTGATACTTTCTCAAAAGTATAAAACTTTGACTCGAGGGTCAATCGACGTATTCTCAGATCAAATAATTGATTGGATGAAATCTTCTATCTTGAACACTATAATTCTCCGGGCTTGTGGGATCTTGATGTTCAAAGAATTTGTCTTCGAATAATCCTACAAGTTATCTTGGATGTTTATAGTCTTCGAGTTGTCTTCTATCTACAGGG
The DNA here is from genome assembly GCA_028015215.1 of Gynostemma pentaphyllum. Taxonomy (NCBI): domain Eukaryota; kingdom Viridiplantae; phylum Streptophyta; class Magnoliopsida; order Cucurbitales; family Cucurbitaceae; genus Gynostemma; species Gynostemma pentaphyllum. The sequence continues at coordinate 18,626,072 of CM051355.1, forward strand.
TTTTTTATCTTCACATTCTTCAGAGTTTTTATTCTTCGAATTCTTCAAATTGTGTTGAATCTTTGTTTTCTTCGAATCGTCTTGGATGTCTAGAGTCTTCAAAATTATCTTGGATCAGCCTTTGAGATTGACTTGGGTCTTCTTCCTCTCTAAAAGTTGTCCTATGAATTATGAATGACTTACTCTATTATAGAGTTATCCATGAGTTTTTTGGTGGGTTGGGTTCAATTTGAATAATGGGCCTGGGTGTCACACATGGCACAATTTAATTGAGTGATCTTATATTATCAAATAACCATTGAAATAGATACGTGGCATCATCTTGTTTGTCGACTTTGTGTCTTTTAATTTAACTTAGAGACACGTGTCAAATTATGACAGGTCTATATTTATTGACATGTAATTTTGTCATTTATTTAGATAATTATGTGGTAAATTGTAATTGGTTGAATTTTCTCCTCCTATAGATACTATATAAAAATGTGATAAGATTTTCACCAAAATTCAGGTTATTTATATATATTTTTTTAATAGGATTAGTCTTAGATATTTTATGTGATTATGTTATATTAATATCGAGTTAATAAAACTAATTTAAATCCATTAAATTGAAATTATAATCAATAAATTTACACAAAATAAATCCAGTTTATATATTAACTCTAAAAAATATAATTAATTAAAATAAATTATTCCTGAGAGAAATTAATTATAATTAATTTATACTATTTAGACCTTTCTATCTAATAGAGTGAGTTTAATTAATAATTTCTTATTAATATGAGTTAACTAATTATAATTATTTGTTTATATCAATAAATTATTTTGGTCTAAATTAATTAATTATAATTAGTATTTCATCTTAGCTTATTAATTTACATTAAATATGAATTAATTGATTTCTAAGTAAGAAATTATTAATAATTTTTTTTTAATATGTTATTAAGGTATTTAATATTAATCATTATAATATACTCTTATTTATTATAAATTTAATCTTTATAATATACTCTTATTTATTATAAATTTAATGTAAATACATTAACTAGATGAAAGGGTGAAGAAAATTCATGAGATGGCTAGCTATTATCTAAATTCATAAAAATAATAGGATAAAGAAAACAATGTCATGAAATAACTTACTTTTAGATAAAACCTATAAAAAAAACAATATATCAAATATGATTTAATTAGTTACCCAATTTAATTCCCATCTATCATAACCACATACTAAAAAAGTAAACATGGCTTTATACCTTATTGATGCTTTGAGGAATTATTATATAATTAAAATATTTAAATGACTGAATATAAGTTTTACATGAATCTTATATTAAATATCAATTCAGTAATTAAATTTGTCTAAAATAATAGCTTACATTTAAATTTTATAATACTTTTAATATATTGAATAAGACGTCACAAATATCATAAATGTAATTTTCGGTATTTTAATTTACCAAATAATATATCATAAATTTTTTTGTTTTACTATAATTTTAATCAACTAATAGCAAAATAGCAGATAAATTTAAAGAATTGTATTTTGTTATAAAATAGTAATTTATTACATCAATTTAATTAATTGATAATGAATTAGTGAGAGTATAATTAATTGGTAATTGATATTTCAAAACATTCATTTTTATTTCTTGAGAAGAAATTAAAATGCTAAGCCTCGTTTGTCACTTTTTGTTTCTTTTTCTTTTTCTTTTTTACTTAAGTTTCTTTAAGTAATCATTTAATTGTTTTATTTTTCATTTTTCAAAAGTAATTTTGAACTCTTACCTGATCTTTTTTAATTTTTTAATTTTTTAATTGAAAAATGCATTTTTAAGAAGTAGATTACAAAATAAAATCATCATTTTTTTTTTTTTTTAAAATCGTTATCAATCCGGTCTTAAAAACCACAGTTTAAGTAAATTAAATACTTCAAAAATTCCCCCAAATTAATTAAATCCAATGGTTACATTTTATTTAATTATTTTTTACTTTAAGAACCTCAAGCAAGCCAAAACTTTTTTTTTTTTTTTGAAAGAAGCAATCCAAAACTTGAACAATAAGCTTTATAAAAGCACTCACCAAAATTCTATAAATGAAAGCTCTGAGATAAGATTGCTGAGCTTCTAAAATCAACAAAAGGACAAAACTTGTAAGAAGCTCTCTAATTAATGCATGGATTAACAACTTTCAAGCATATATAAAAGGCACTCTTGACACTTCAATGAGATGAACCAAACCAAAACCAACACTCAAGCTACACAAATTACATGTCAAAATTACCTCTCAACTATATAATATCATTCAAAACACCACTCCGAGTTTATAGGGTCGTGTAGTTCTTCCGTGATTAATCGAGATACGCACAAACTAGCCCGAACATTCAGATTGAAAAACAAAGGATTAGTTCTGAAGTTTATAACCAAAACAAGCTAAGCAGCCAGAGAGATAAGAATGGAAAAGCTTGTGAAATGTGTAAGGAAGCTGAAGAAAATGTTGGTATCTTCAAATAGAAAGAAGACTGAAAAAGAGGCTGAGGCTGAGGCTTCAACTTCATCCCCATGTGCCATTTTCTGTGAAGAACTTTTTCTGGCATCCAAAAGGAAAAAGAGTTGTGATGCAGTTAGCAATAATGTTGATCCATTCATAGCAGCTCACATTGCAGCACAAAGCCATTTCAGTCTCAGGCCAAACGTTTATCTTTGAAAGAAAAATAGGTCTTTTTTTTTCTCTCCTTGAATGATGTCACTCTTCTCTCTCTTGCATTTATCGCAATATATATTTTTGTTAAACCAATTCAGTTTCTTTCACTATTAAAGTTCGGGATTTAAATTGATGAAGTTAAAAGTTTATGGTTTAAATTGACACATTTTACTAAATTCACAGGTATAAATTGAATTTTTCTCTACTTACTACTAGTTTATTGTGTGAAAGAACTATGAAAGATCATTACGAGGGTATTCGATTCAGGTTTTGTGCACTTCGGGTAATCTCAACTGACAACCACTAAACTTTATAACATTTAGGTTTTTTAAAACTTGTAATGTATTCATCTTAATCAAAACTGATCATCATAACATCGGACTAATTTATAGTCGTTATTTTCCAATATAATGTTACTACGACCAAATATCAATCCTCATTGTTTTTTGCTTGAACATAGAGGTGTAGGGCTAGATAAAAACCAACAGCAAAAATCCATCTCTTTTCATTTTCCACCAATTCTTACTTTAGTTTCATCTAAAGAATGTAAAAACTAGTATGCCCTGTGAACAATTGAAATATTTCCCTACTAGTCATTGTGCCCCGACTGAATTTAGAGGTCAAGAGTTTGTTAGTAATATGTCACGTTTGTTCAACGAGATTTTTTTTTTAATCCGTGATAGGCCAGCTTGCACGCTCCTCAACTAATCTTAGAGGACAACCACACAATCCTAAACTAGGACACTTGACGTTGGAAAACTCGTAAGAAAATATCCTAGGTAGATGGCAACATTGCTTGAACTCATGACCTCGTAGAAGCTTCAAGAAATACAATTAAATGCACTTTGATATTAATTACAAACCATGATATTCATATAATACTAGTATCTTCATTGAAGCTTCAAGAAAGCTATCAGAGGATCATACACAACTTGCTTAGCATTTTCACCCATAACAAAATCAGCATGAGCATAATCTTCTCTAAATTGAACTACAAGCTTATCTCCTTGATGATCTTTGAGGCTATCCAACAAGAGCTGCACATCTTTAACATCAGATAGGGCATCTGCACCTCCATAGCTAAAGAAGAGAGGGAAGTCTTCTGGAATGCTTGTCATATTGTACTCCGGAGGAGTAGGTTGCCCATAATGTTTCATGTTTTCAATCTCGTCAATGTAGTCGTACATTGCTATGGTTCCTACTCTGATCACTGCCACGATATACAAAATGGCGTTTAGATTTAGACAGCACGTATTTTTCTATTATCAGGCAATTTTTTTAGTTTAGAACTTAAATGAAACAAAAATCAAGTATAGCATTTGAATTGGACTAATCAGTAACGTGATTTCTCTGCTAAGATATTGAATCCTTACTCTGGGCCAGGTGAATCATGTTCTTTGTAGCCGTTGGCTGAGGCTCATGGTTTAGAAAAGTCAGTGTTACCGACGGATCGAGGCAGCAGTTCTGGCCTATAATTGTAACAAACAAGTATGTTGTCTGAGTTAAACAATAACTTTTTTCACAAAGAGATAAATTAGAAACAATTGGTGAACAAAAAATAATATAACCACCTGTGAAAGAGGTCAACAAGTTGACACAATCAACACCTGGTTTTACACAGATTTCCGCAAGAAGTTGAATCGAAGCCTCCCTATTTGTTCATTCAAAATAAGTAAGAATCTCTTGCCCACACTAATCATCAACTAGAAAGTGCAGAAGAATAACTGAATCAATTAGCTGTTTCATGATCTAACAGTTTCAATGGCAGAGGAGAAAGAGAAACGATTGCATTTTTACCCTCTTGGATCGAATTCGTTGACACCCAACCAGAATAAAACCTGTTACGACATACTAAAAACATTGGTAACATAGCTCAACTCGACAATGATGTACGTGAGGAATGAGTATTCTACCTCACCAAGAAAGTTATCAGCAGCATTTCTAGCAAGCGGCGAGGTTACTTCACCCAAATGAGCAATTGGGCTAAGCAAAGCAGCTGACCTTAACATGTTTAGCGATTGTTGTTTGGAAAAGGCAGCAAGAACAATCAGTGTTCCCTACAAAACGATACCTTTTCCATCTCAGTAACATAAAAGGGACTCTCGGAAGTCGATGAAGCTGCAGAAAAGATGTAAAAACTAACCAGTGAATGACCAACATAGTGCATCTTCTGCCCGGTATGATCATTGACATACTTGAGTGTGGCAGGGAGATCAAAAGCTACTAATTCATCCCATGACCAATCCCAGAATGCCTTCGAAACGAGAAATGAAATGAAATGAAATGGAGAACAATGAGACAAAGTTAAGAAGAAGAGAATTGAGTAATTACAGCATCATCAGAACCAAGTGAGGTGTGTCCTTGGCTAAATTTAGTTCCTCGGGTGTTGGCAAGCCAAACATCATATCCTTCATCTGCCAAAATGAATGCTAATGAACTTTCTGGAGGAAGGATCAGCCATGTTACTGCATCCTGCCCATCACACATAACCGTGTTCATCACCACTTGACCCAAAAATTTAAGCAGTTAGCTAAGGTAAATTTAATCCTTTTAAGCTGTTCTCAACACTCCCCTCATGTGAGCTCGAATCTTAGCATGAACCTCAATTACATGAACTAACAATAAATAGAGAAGAAATAATAATAATAATAATAATATAGTTCACCTTAAGACCTCTTACTCAAAATGGCCACTACACCAAAACAATTTAAGCAATATTTTAAAGATATTCAACAAATAACAATCATAAACAAATAAATGTTCTGTTTTACACAATATTAATTAGTTAAATCATCGCTATACCCAATAACTTAAATAATTTTAACTTTTTAACCAATCCTCAAGACTCCCTCATGTGCGAGCTCGAATCTTATCCTGAGGCCCAATCGTACAAACTATTAATAAATGGCGAGGAAATAACAATACTGAACTACGAAACCATGTTAAAATGACAAAAAAAAGAAGCATTTTTTACTTAAATCTCAGCAATTACCAACCATTAAAAGCCCATGCTGTAGCAAAACTGGTGGCCTATTTCCTGAACTCTTCACAGTCTTCCCCACTGGAATTCTCTGCATACTGAGAATATACCCATCATTCGTAATCACCTGATTAAAATGAAGAATCATTCAATGAAATCAGTTGGGTATTTTAAAGAGACAAATCGTAAGAACAAGATGAACAAAATGGCACATACAAGATGTTCTTCACAAGAATAGTCTTGTGGCTCAATTAATGATTTACAGATACCATCTTCAGGGTCTTGTGCCGATGCAGAAAAACAAAGAATTAGAAGAACAATGGAAGCTGAAAAATGGGTCGAGTTCATTTTTTTGATTCATGGTCTGGAATAGTGTTTTTTTGGGATTTTTATATTGATGAAGAAGACAGAAATTGAGGATGGTTTCGATCTTGGCATTTGGTGGGGGCCATTTTACTCAAATTGTCCAAATTACAATACGCTTGAAGTTGAAGAGGATTTAGATTATGTCGTCGACAAAATCCATCACTTTTAACAAGGAATTCATAGGCAGCGTCGGTGATGATTATATCAAATGCCAATTTTTCTGCTGAAAGTTGATTTTGAAGTGAAGTGAAGATCAGCTCAAGATACCATGATGTCTGAAACTATAGGGAGCCAAATGTTTTGTAAATTACTATGTTTTTATTTATATTCTTAGGATAGGATATTGTAATGTTTGATATAAAAAAACTCGCAATATAATATCTTAAACAGTGACCTAATTAACTTATTGTTCGCTTAAACTATATATTTGATAGATTATTTAAACTATGTTTTTGGTGAGGAATGAAATGGAATTAGATTATGCTTGATATGTTAGGAGTATTTTCAAAATATTTATTAACATGTAGTCATAGGATATAAAATTTTAAGAATAAAATATTAATTAGTCGAAAGTATTTTTAAGATGATGAAAAACAATCCTAAACACACTTTTTAGTACGCTTTTAAAAAACACACTTTTTAGTAAAATACATTGCTTTTGTGTATGGAAAAGTAGAAATTTTAATTCTAATGATTTATCACATCAAGTTTGCTCTATTATGTTTGTTTAGTGAATTTAATGGATAATTTGTAGTGTTCGAAGTATAATAGTCTCTTAGTTTAGTTTGATTTAGTAATTTAGTCCAATTATTTTGTTTAATATTTTTTTTAATTTGTTGATTAATTATAAAATTTAATAGTCATTTTACTTACTATTTCAATATTACAGGTGTCTTTACATGTCATCGAATTAAAAAATTTGGATAAATTTCAATTTAGTATGATGTCCCCAATTCCATTTCTATCTAATCTCTATTATTGAAAAGGTAGCATAAGAGTATAAGAATATTTAAAGTGAATTATGGGTTAATTTCTTGGTGTAATGTTTCAAGAGAATTTTCCCTATAAAAAGTTCATTTTGATCTATATTTTAAAGGGCAGATACAAATATAACATAGTTTAAAAGGTATAGATATAACAGATTTTTTAAGGGTGAATTTAATGGTCTAAAGTGATTAATTAACATTCATCATTGTCAATCACTAATTCACGCCGGAAAAAAAAATTCTAATATATTTATAAACACTTATTAAATGTGCTACCAATGAAAATTTCCCCATATTTCTAATCATGACATATTTAATAATAAACTAACAAAATGCGATTAGAATAGTAATAATTTACCCGATTTAACTTCATTTAGTATTGAAGGATTGAGATTGAAAAGATTTGATCTCTCATCCTTTTTTAGAGATAAGCCTTAACCAAATGGTTTTTTACCACTTGGATACCTTATCGGTGGGAAACTTACCCGATTTAACTACAACTAATCAAATGGCCTGATAACTTTCATGGTTGAATCGAATTGATTCACAATTCCTAGTTAGTTGATTGAGCCAAAACACATACCTAAAGAAACAAAAAACAAAAAATCAGAAACCGCTGACCAAAAACTAAAAATTTGTATGTATATTTCCTTCTTATGATCCTTGAACAAGGATAATGAGGCTGTATGGGAATCAATTAGCTCATAGATTATGGTGACAGAGACAAAAAAGTTTAAGGTATTGCCATTTCTTAAGAATACTAATAAGAGGGGTGAGTTTCTCCCATTTTGTCACAAGTTTGGCTGCCATTTTCAGACACTCTAGCTTTGCTTGATGGCCTCCTGAAGTGAAATTTCAGACCTTCAGATTTTAGGTTTGTAAGCAATTGCCACCTTTTAGGTCTTATCTGCCCCAACAATTTCGTCTGCTCTCTTCTAAATTGCCGATTGGCATACCATCTTCCACCTCGCCATCCCAAGCAATATCTGCAATCAACGTTGGATAACCATAACATTAGAAATCAAACATTTATAATAAAGTTTAGATAGTATTGAAGTTAGAATTTATGGTGCAATTACGCAATAACGAAACTAGAAAACTTTGAGACCCATAACATGGGTAAAGGAAGAAAGAGAAGAAAAATTTTCAATGAAATGAATATCATCAATTTCACGTCACAAAATATTTTCGGTGAACAAAAAATAATATAACAACCTGTGAAAGAGGTCAACAAGTTGACACAATCAACACCTGGTTTTACACAGATTTCCGCAAGAAGTTGTATTGAAGCCTCCCTATTTGTTCATTCAAAATAAGTAAGAATCTCTTGCCCACACTAATCATCAACTAGACAGTGCAGAAGAATAACTGAATCGATTAGCTGTTTCATGATCTAATATTTTCAATGGCAGAGGAGAAAGAGAAACGATTGCATTTTTACCCTCTTGGATCGAATTCGTTGACACCCAACCAGAATAAAACTTGTTACGACACAATAAAAACGTTGGTAACATAGCTCAACTCGACAATGATGTACGTGCGGAATGAGTATTCTACCTCACCAAGAAAGTTATCAGCAGCATTTCTAGCAGAGGCGAGGTTACTTCACCCAAATAAGCAATTGGGCTAAGCAAAGCAGCTGACCTTAAATATGTTTAGCTATTGTTGTTTGGAAAAGGCAGCAAGAACAATCAGTGTTCCCTACAAAATGATACCTTGTCCATCTCAGTAACATAAAAGCGACTCTCGGAAGTCGATGAAGCTGCAGAAAAGATGTAAAAACTAACCAGTGAATGATCAACATAGTGCATCTTCTGCCCGGTATGATCATTGACATACTTGAGTGTGGCAGGGAGATCAAAAGCTACTAATTCATCCCATGACCAATCCCAGAATGCCTTCGAAACGAGAAATATAATGAAATGAAGAACAATGAGACAAAGTTAAGAAGAAGAGAATTGAGTAATTGCAGCATCATCAGAACCAAGTGAGGTGTGTCGTTGGCTAAATTTAGTTCCTCGGGTGTTGGCAAGCCAAACATCATATCCTTCATCTGCCAAAATGAATGCTAATGAACTTTCTGGAGGAAGGATCAGCCATGTTACTGCATCCTGCCCATCACAGTTAACTGTGTTCATCACCACTAGACCCAAAAATTTAAGCAATTAGCTAAGGTAAATTTAATCTTTTTAAGCTCTTCTCAACACTCCCCTCACGTGAGCTCGAAACTTGACTGAATAGTTAACTGCATAGGATAAACACATGAATGGTTAGTCATTACTCTAAACATGAGGAGGAAACTGAAGAATGTCTCTTACCTCTTTCAGTAAGTTGAGTAGTTGTATATTTTTGTCAACTCGCAGACGTTCCTTCAAAAATATGGACCAAAATAGACACAACAACAACGCACTATGAAAGAATCTGATATTTAAAACAAATACACACATAATTGAATATCTCAACTGCATGGACCTGCGAGGAAACAACCAATCAATAATCAATAAAGGAATAGATCAGTATAGGATAGATTTCCTGGCACGCCGTCACACTTTGGAAGGTCAATAAGAATTTAATTAACTGATGGATATGTAATGCTTTGTTTGGATACTGAAAAAAAGGGGAAGTAGAAGACTAGTGAATTCTCGTAGTAATTTGCAGGTATTTCAAAACCATCGCATTTTCTCTTTAATCTCTCAAAGGCAGCACTAAATTGGAGGAGTTCTATACTTTATGAAACAATTTACCTCGCTATCACAAAGGAAGTCGTCAAGATCATTTTTGAATGAAAGTCTCCATCTCTTCAATAGCGCATTTGTTTCAGAATTAACTCAGGTTCATCCAACTCAAAGAAATCAGCCCACACCCACAAGCGGTTGTGACCTGAAAAAGCAATCACCTATATGTATCGTTCCAAGTTTCTCAAAAGTAAGTACACTCGTCAATGGAGAAGACACTTAGGCATTCACGCTACATCACTCACTGATATGTCCGAACTTTCAGACGAGATTCACTTTTTCATGAAAGTGAATCCCGTGTTTTCTTTGTTTTTGGATTCACAGTTTGAAATCACAGAAAACAAAAGGGTGAATTCAAAATTTTGGCCATTTGAAGAGTTGGATCCAAACCCTCATCAAAATGTAATTCATGGATCTGAGTTGATAAATTTGAATGCAAATCATTTTTTAATAGGCCTTTAACAATTGATATTATGAAGGATAAAGCAAAGTAGGAATGTTTGAATGTTCAATGATACCTAACATCACGTGCAAATCTGGCAGTGTATCCTCTGATGTGCACTTCTTTTCCAAGGGCTGCTTCCTTCATTGGTGACCAGCTATGTCCTTCATCAACAATCATACACGGCAATTCATTTTCCCCTTAATCTAAGAGCACGCCTTGATGAATATGAGCTATCAAAGGTACTGCTTGCATCACCACGAGTTCTTATAAAGTCCTTTGTCTTTTGCAACCTTCCAAGAAACTGCGCCATAAAAGAACATCAGGTGGAAAAGGCATGGTGGCCATCACCTTCTCCGCTTCCACAATCTGTCCATGTTTAGCCAGTAAGTCCACTACACACTGATAATGATCCTTGTCAGGTTCAACCCCATAATTCTCTTTCATCTTGCCAAACAATTCCATTCCTTCTTTCACTAACCCACCGTGCTTGCAAGCCGTAAGCACTGCACTGAGGACTACCCCATCGAATTTAAACCCCAACAACTCCATTTCTGAAAATCTTTGTAAAGCTTCATCAGCATAACCATTTAATCCAAGGACAGAAATTAGAACTGTCCATGTGACTAAATTTCTATCTTTCACTTCATCAAATATTTGCAAAGAGCAACCAATGCTTCCACATTTTCCATACATGTCAATTAACAAATTGCAAACAAATGTATTACAACTACTAAAACCAGTCTTAATGATAACACCGTGAACAGAACTTCCCATACCAAACTGACACATTTTAGTGCAAACACTTAATAGGGAGACAAATGTATAATCATCTGGACAGATTTGGAGCATAAGCATGCATTTGAAAAGATCTAGAACTCCGTTGTAATTGTTTGATTTAGCATGAGCTGCAATAGCAATATTCCAAGATACAAGGTCAGGATCCTCAATTAGATGAAGCAACTTCATTGATTCGTTGTACTGGCCAGCTCTATTATAATATCCAGCAAGTATGTTAGAAAGCACGACAGAAGGTTGGTTGTCAGAATCAAAGACATATGCCTGGGCATCGGATATGAGACCATGTTTGACATACGAGGAAGCAAGAGAGCTCAATACATACTCATACCCCTCATAGCCCATTTTTATAATCGACGTATGAACCTGACGTAATTCAAAAGCCAATAATGTTTTCAGAATAGCTGAGAATGTATATTCATTAGGTTCATAACCAAAATGGAGCATTTCTAGTAGTAGATACATAGAAGAGGCATAGCAATCAGTTGAGTAACCCAAAATCAAAGTGTTCCAAGAAACTAATGTCTTCTCAGTTATCTCATCAAAGCAACAACGGGCTTCCTCCATTTTTTTGAACTTAGCGTAAAAGTCAATCAAAGCAGTACCAACAAATACATCAGATTCGAAAGCAAAACAAATTACTTTTGAGTGGACATATTCTCCATATATTGGACAATCCAGACTACTACAAGAGTCAACGATGTTTACAAATGATGCCTGGGTAGGAATCATTCCATTTGCTGACATTCTGTAAAAATAATTCAATGATATTTCAGGTTTCTTGACTTTTGCACCCGCGCCAATGATTGAATTCCACGTTATAACATCCCGCGTAGGCACCTCATCAAACAGTTTCTCAACTAAGGAAAAGCCTCCACATTTTGAATACATGTTCAACAAACAATTCACAACCAGTATTTCATAATAAAACCCAATTTTAATCACAATACCGTGTATTTGTTGCCCGAATTTCAAATCTTCTTCACGTACAAAACAAGATAAAACACTCACAAAAGAGAACTTGGACAATGTTATCCCACCACACATAAGTTCACGAAAGAGAAACTTACAATCTTCCACAAATCCATTATGACCGAGTAATGACAATATCAAATTCCATGTGATCAAGCTTTTCCAAGATATATCTTCAAAAGTCCTTAGAGCTTCCTCCAAGCATCCATGCCTTCCATACAAGCCCAACAAGGCCGTTCCCACAAAAGCACCAGCATCAAGCAATCCATTCTTAATCGATAACGCCTGCAATTGACCACCTTGACAGAGACTCAACAAGTCAGATGACAATAACCCACCAAATGTGAATTGGGTTGGCTCAAAATCACAACCCCTCATCTCAGAAAACAAATCCCATGATTCCTTTATAAACCCACCTCGGTTATAAGCACTAATTATCGTGTTATAAGACACAACATTTCTCTGGGACATTTTATTAAACACCTTACGTGCCACCCACAACATACCAAGAGAAGCATATAGAGACATAATATTATTGTGAACAAATATAGCCTGGTTTGGAACAGGACCCATTGTGATTGTGAGAGCATGAAGGGGTTTGGTCGCTTTGAGGGAAGGAGTCTTGGAACATGCATGAAGTAGCTTAAGGATATGTTGGTGATTCTTGATGATATCTCCATTGAAGAAGCTCATCAAGTAATGCTTTGTTTGAATTTAAGCAATATTTTAAAGATATTCAACAAATAACAATCATAAACAAATAAATCTTCTGTTTTACACTTTATTAATTAGTTAAATCATGACTAGACCCAATAACTTAAATAATTTTAATCTTTTTAACAAATCCTGAGGCCCTGAACTACGAGACCATGTTAAAATGACGACGACGACAACAAAAAAAGGATTTTTTTACTTAATCTCAACAATTACCAACCATTAATAGCCCATGCTGTGCTGTAGTCAAATTATTTTGTTTAATATGTTTTTTTAATTTGTTGACTAATTATAAAATTTAATAGTCATTTTATGTACTATTTATTTATAAGGTTATAAATAGCAACATTTATGTTATTTCAATATTACATGAGGGTCTTTACTTGTCATCGAATTAAAAAATTTGGAGAAATTTCAATTCAATAAAATGTTTCCAATTTCATTTATATTTAATCTCTATTATTGAAAAGGTAGCATAAGAGTATAAGAATATAGATTGAATAATGGGATAATTTTGGGTGTAATGTTTCAAGAGAACCATTTTTCCTATAAAAAGTTCATTTTAATCTATATTAGATACAAATATAAAGGTATAGATATAACAGATTTTTTATGGGTGAATTTAATGATCTAAGGCGATTAACATTGATACTGTTAATCACTAATTCACACTGGAAAAAAACTACTATATTTATAAATACTTATTAAATATGCTACCAATTAAAATTTCCCTATATTTCTAATCATGACTTACTATATTTCATAATAAATTAACAAAATGCGAGTACTCATTTACCCATTTGATTTCATTTAGTATTGAGGATTGAGAAGATTTGATCTCTCATTTTTTTTTAGAGATAAGCCTTCACCAAATGGTTTTTTGCCACTTGGATACCTTATCAGTGGGAAACTTACCCGATTTAACTACAACTAATCAAATGACCAGCTGTTGAATTGAAGAAATTATTGAGGGAGGTGGCCTAAATAATTTCTCATTGAATTGGCCCGATGACTTTCATGGTTGAATCGAATTGATTCACAAATCCTAGTTAGTTAGATTCAGCCAAAACACATACCTAAAGAAACAAAAAATCAGAAACCGCTGACCAAAAACTAAAAATTTGTATGTATATTTCCTTCTTATGTTCCTTGAAAAAGGATAATGAGGCTGTATGGGAATCAATTAGCTCATAGATTATGGTGACAGAGACAAAAAGTTCAAGGTATTGCCATTTCTTAAGAATACTAATAAGAGGGGTGAGTTTCTCCCATTTTGTCACAAGTTTGGCTGCCATTTTCAGACACTCTAGCTTTGCTTGATGGCCTCCTGAAGTGAAATTTCAGACCTTCAGATTTTAGGTTTGTAAGCAATTGCCACCTTTTAGGTTTTATCTGCCCCAACAATTTCGTCTGCTCTCTTCTAAATTGCCGATTTGCATACCATCTTCCACCTCGCCATCCCAAGCAATATCTGCAATCAACATTGGATAACCATAACATTAGAAATCAAACATTTATAATGAAGTTTAGATACTATTGAAGTTAGAATTTATGATGCAATTACACAATAACGAAACTAGAAAACTTTGAGACCCATAACATGGGAAAGGAAGAAAGAGAAGGAAAAATTTCAATGAAATGAATATCATCAATTTCACATCACAAAATACTTACGGTTCACTTTGCTTAAAAAGAGACCAAAGTTGACAATTTATCAAGGCTTAAAAAAAACCACACTCATGTGACAGAAAAAATGGAGTCATGGCTCATTCTAACATATATATATCAATGATCAACTTCATCACACAGAGTAAGGCCATTCTAAAGAGCGTTCATTCGCCCTAAACAATGAGCTATCCATTCCAAAAATTTTAAATCCATGGAAAAAGATAAATCACATCATGAAAAGGAATTAGCAATCAGAATCAGACCCAATAACTAAAGTAGTTCCCGCAGTGGCAAAGCAAGCGGGAGCACTGAAACCTCCTGAATTAACAATCTTCGTAAGTTCAGAATGCTCAACTTGGTACTTGTTCTTCACCTGCGGCAGAATAAGAATGCAAATGTGAATCTAACCCCTACTAGTACAGGAAGAAGGAATATGGTGGCGTAGATTTGAAAAAGAAAGGAGCACAATAGTAGCAGCACACAAATACCTATATAATTTTTTTAGTTTTGTAAGTTGGATTTCAGGCTTGAATCTCTTTACTAAATTTCTAATACTTGGAAAAAAAAAACATATGCGTGCATATATATATATTTTTTAAAATAATAGGAAAACGAATGCTCTTTCATGGTTGCACCTACTTCTCATAAATAACTGCATAGCAACAAAAGAGAATATACTTAAAATGGCATTCTGATGCCAATTGATAATTACGTAATCATTATCGGACTACAAGTAAATCAACAGATTCATTATGTAACAAATTTGCTTACAACTTCCTCGATGGATTCAAGCCTTCTGTCAACTTGCACGTCATGGTAGTGGCGTAAACTGTACCCTGCAACATAATCACCGAAACCTTACTTCAACATGCAAAAAACTAAATATCACGATGCTCGATATTGCCAATTAAGTGTCCTTAACTTCAATTCATCGAAACTTTTATTTATTCAGGTTGTTTGAATGTGGAATAGAATGTAAACTAAAATTATATAAACAATCACTTAGTCCATAGCTTAACTAAAACTCTTCAACATGAATTCTATACAACTTTTTTAGAGGGCATATTAGTACCTACTTGGGGGAGTTTGTTACAGAAGATGGGTTATAAATAGAATGAGTTGGAAGGGTTAAGAAATCCCAAATGCTTAATAGCTTTGTAATTTAACAATCTCAACGCTAACAAATAAGATGAAAGGTTAAAATAAAATAAAAACACTTCAATTTCAGGTTAGAAATAAGCTAACGATTGAATAATCCAATACGAAAATTTAAAATAAAAAAAAAATCAACTCACCAGCACAAGCAGTTCCAACTGATGCTATAGAAGTCCCAACAGTAAAAACCACTCTATGCCTTTCAAATATATCCTAAAAAACCATAAACTACAATCAAAACAACGGAAAAATCATCAAAACCTAATCGACACCGTTCAGATAATCAGATTCAATTAAACAGCAAAACATTCATAAGACTCAACTATCGATAACCTAAAAACCCTAAAAAATGGGAAAATGAATAACCTTGGTGGAGAAAAAGGTATCTTGAATAGCAGACCATGAATTCAAAGCCTTCTTCTTCAACATAGGAACTGCAATCGAGCTCATTAACGAATTTCGTGAGCTCCTTAATCTCTGCATCCTTACTGCATTCTAAACAATTAGGGATTTTAGAAATCCAGATTGAGAACTTGGAATTTTGCCGATTACTTTACCAGTGAAAATTCGGGTTCTAGAAAGGAAAAGGACAAGTCTTTGAAACTCTCTCTCTCTATCTCTCTCTACTTTTTTTTTCTTTGAGAAACTGCCTCTTTTTCTTTCTTGGCCCACAAGTCTAGGGGATGACTGGTTCGTTAAAAGCGACTTTGCCCATTACTGTAATTCTTTTCTTTAAAACGGCCCATAAGATACTTGGGGTAAAAATTTGATATAGAAACATATATTTTTAATTTTAACCATTCCATCATATACACTTTCAAGTTTCATGCTTTATAAAGTACTTACAAATAGCATATTTTAAAAAAATAACAATTTGTAATAGATTAACTAATGATGACAAATGGTATATGTTGGAAATTTTATATAATATGATATATAAAATAATGTTTGAAAGTAAGTTGGTGCTAAATCAAAAACTAAAATCACATTTAGTTTTGATTTTACATATTATATATATATGTTCAATAATACTTTCAATTTGAAAGTTGTTTGACAAAGTCAATTGGGTTGATTCCAAATAGGTTACAAATTTAATTTGAGGTTTAAATATTGGAATTAAAGTGTGAATTTATTCCAAATTCATGAGTTACATTTTTTGGTTCCTATAAATAGGAATCCATTTTGTACTTTTTGATATGTTCTAAATCAATTGTAAAATATTGATTTTATCTCTTCTTTCTTGTGGTTCTTCCTTTTTCGAGTATTTTCTGTTAAAGCTTTGGAGAGCTATTCTTGAGGGGTTCTGCCAAGTTCGTGAGTATCTGATTGTTGTTCTCACGAAACACTTCATCGAATCCTGCCGAGCCGAGTTGCCATTGAACTGCAAACAATCCGAGCGGGGCAATATCGACTTCAGGACAACGGATTGACCGTGCTTTGAAGATTTACATTTTGTAAAGTTGTCCTTCAGAATTTCATTATAATTTAATTTCTTGTTATCACTAATCTATTTGATTATGTAAACAGATTCGATATCAATATATATTGATGTGTTCATCTCAATTGTTGTTATATGAATTCGTTCCAACAGTATATGTTGCTAGACTGCAGGGTGAAAAAAACTGAAAAATTGAGTCAAACAACCGGTCCAGTTCGGTTCTCGGCCCTAAGGAAGTCGGTTCGATTTAAAACCGAGTCCATGTAGTTAAAAGTTAAGGAAAAAAGAGGCCCACCCAGCCCACCTTCCCTTTCCCTACTTTAACAGACACCATAAAAAAAACTTGAAAAATTGAATTGGTCCAGTTCACCAAGTAATATCGGTTTGATTAGGTTTTCATTATATAAGAATCGAATGGGTTCGTTATGTGGTTCAGTTCAGTATTCATCCTTACTAGACTTAACTCAAAATATAATATTATAGTAAAGTGCCCATATATATAATAGAAACTTCGACTTTTTTAATATATATTGTTCTTGTGTAAAAATGGAGAACCGAGAACTAATCTGGGGTCGAGTGCTCTCGGACCTGGATCGCGCAACGAACTTGAAAGAAGAGGAGGAAAGACAAGTGAGCCGAGAACCGAGGTCTGAGGTGACCTGCGCAGAAAACAACTGAGCACCGATGTGGTGACGGCTTAACCACTCTGATGCCTAAGTCAGACAAGAGGTAGTGACGAGCAGAGTAGAAGAGGAGATAGTGTACCTCAACAGTGACTTCCTCTCTGGTATTTATAGGAAGGGTGCAATGATGGCCCTATTGTATAGGTTCCAGGCGTAGGACCTAGGCCACGTGTCGGCCCTTGGTTGGAGGCTAGGGGCGATTTCGCTTGCCCTACCCAAGGGTGGACCTAGATGGTCAGTGCTCTTCCTTTGGAAGAGCTGCCTGGCCACAAGTTGCCCCTTAGTTGGACGCTATGTGCGGATCCGCTTGCCCTGCCTAAGGGTGGATCACGGTGGTCGCTGCTCTTCCAAAGCCTTAGTGTTGAAATGATACCACACTAGGTGGATTCATGTCTTGTCTAGAATATGAGCCCATTTTTACACATTCTTTATAGGAATGGTCACCTGCTCTTCCGAGCTTATGTGAGTTGGTTTTCTTGGGATGGGCACACACCTTACTAGGCCTCAAGTGCTCATTCTGCTAAGTTCTTTGTCTCGGTGCTCGATCCTCTTCCTGAAGTCGGACCCTCTAGAAGTGGACTCCAAGGATTAGCACCCGCCCTGTTGGGTTTAGTGTGCTCGTTTGGCCCACTCTACGAGTGACGTGGACAGTTTGATCATCTCACGGGTCCTCTAAAAAGGTGCCTCGTAACTGTATAGTTCTTCAAATTTCACCTATAAGTAATTAACGCACGCGCGCACACGCACACTTACACTTACACACAAATGTTGTTGTATAAACGGAGTTCTAAATTTGTATTTAACGATTTAAATTTCCATGATTTCTATGTTATATCGAAATTTTCACCAATTTTATAATCAAAGTGAAGTATTGGTTGGATTTGAATCACAATATAAAATTGAAAACTTCGTTTATTTGTAATTTTATAATTATTTTAGAGTTGTTTACTTATTTATTTTTACCACGTCAATATTAAGAATGAAATAAAATAAAATTACACAATCAGCTTTTTGTTACTTTAGTTGCTAGAAAACTACAAGACTTACTATATAGATCTATTAAAAAGTAAAGAAAAATTCAAAAATAAAATGGTATAATTTAACCAATATAAATAACCTAATAGACTAAAAATATAATTTGCCCATACTTTTATCTTTAGATATTTTTTAAATTTATGTATAGAATACAAGTCAAAAGTTTGTAATAATTATTGGACTAACCCTATATTTATTTTTTCTTCACTATGTATATCACGTGTCAAAATTAATTTCCTACACTAATGATAATGATTATGGGTAAGCTTGACACAAATAGGATTAAAAAAATAATAATAAATCAAATTAATATAAATGATAAAATACAGAACCGTAAGTATAATTTGATCAAATTTGTTTTTTTTTTCAATTTATTATTCAACGAAATTAAACTAGCCCATGAAAAAGAAGAAGGATAGATTTCCTTTAAAAAAAAAATATTTTTCTAAGAAAAACAAAAAAGTAAATGTGACTATGAGCCAACAAGGTGTAGATTGCCAATCATTTTCAACAATAAACATTCTAATTGTAATAAGAACAAAAATCAATTCTTCGTTTCTTGACTATGTGATAACACGATGGCATCACGCCAATGACTTTATTTCATATCATTTAATTAGTCAAAACTCTAATTAATTATTATAGGGAAAAAAAATCAAATTAGAAGAATATCGTTAATTATAGGGTTCCATACCAAGAATGGTGCCATTTTGGCGATATCTAAGGGAGTCAGATTGAGCGTGGAACCGAAACCAAATTGGTGGAGAAAGGAATCATTTTCTATGGTCTAATATTCTTGTTTTGGAAGGAAAGGTTTTTAATTATTGGAAAGCACCACCGGCCAAGGCTATGGTATTTCTCAATAATGAAAGCATCGCCAACCATATAAAATCGATTTCATATGGGGGGTAGGCTTGAAGGCCACTCATAAATATTAAGGCTATGGATCTTCCTCTCTCTTTTCAAGTAATATTCTCACTCTATTTTTGAAAAGAGTATTGTTTGGTTAGTAGATTTGAGAAGTTTAATGTGTAGGGAATTGGGAAGTTCCTATTTGACGTATGAGTTTGTATGTTATAAAAATTCATTGGAGATTATAAAATAAAGAGATTTGAAGTATTAATGTATCGTGAAAAAACCAAACCTTAAAATTACGAGCTAACTATCAACTCATAGTTTAAAAAAATATATTACCAATTGGAGGAGTGGCACGAGTTAACTATCAAATGGAAAGTATTTAACCAGTTGAATTATATTATTGTAACGAGGCCGAGCGTTCTTCCGATAAATCAAAATTTCACATATTATGGTTGAAATTTTATGCATAATTGCATAGCCGAAGGGTTTTCAAAGGGAAGGAAAAGGAAATCAAAGAAAATTTAAGCACCTGCATGTTAGTATTTGGCTGGGCCCTCCCTTCCAATCAATCAAAAGTCCATATAACATTTTTTTTTTCCAATTTCATTACTTTAATCATTTATCTAATATCATTACAAATCTAATAAAATTTTCAAGATTAGAGAAAAAATTTCACTACCCATGATTTTATTTATTCCTTTAAATTTAACAATAAATCAAAACCCAAAAAAAAAAAAAGAATCAAAAGTCACATTATTATCTCTGCATTTTTTCATCTTCTCCAGTTCCTCAATAGAGAAAAACTTCAACGAATGGCTTATAGGAATGATTATAAAAGATGAAATCATGGGCCAACAAGCCTCACCATTATGATTATGTTCACTACAAAAACTGCAACCCACCATGAAAACATCAACTTCCAGATGCAAACAAAAAAAAAGTCCTTAATTGGGGCAAATAGGAAAAATCCTTTCATTACCCACCTTTTTTTTCAACTTTTTTTTCCAATTCTATTGATTTGGGTTTTTGGCAATGCAATAATAAAAATGTGATGGAAGCACATGGCCTTGGAAAGGAAAACTCAGCCAAATCATAGACAATTGGTGAAGGCTCTGCCTAAAGTGGGAAACTTGGGAAGGGTGCCTATTGGGCTTTGAGCACATAGAGATCAGAGAGGCAGTAAGCAAGAAGAATCCTCATCACATGTGCAATAAATGTTTTACTTATCAAAAAACCCTATCAGAAAAAAATTCACACCCATCATCCCCATTGCTTCAATCCCACATTCAATAATATGGAATAATTCAGCCTTTCAACCTAACCTAAGTTCACTAACCCGAACATAACTCAATTGGTTAGACATCAGTAAAGTACGAGCCTCCCGTCTAAAAAAATCAATAACAAAGAATATGCCTTTCTTGTAAAAACATCATCTCAAAATTCTAATCTAAAGAACAAATAACAATCCAATTAGATGTAAAAACAAAAATTCAACTGCTGATTAACAATTTGCATAAAAAAAGCACAAAATTAAACAACAAGAGAAGTTGATGATTGAGCAAAGTTTCAAGGCAAATTAGAACTAGAGCCTTTTTTTTGTTTGTTTGTTTGTTTAAATTAGATGGGGGAGTAATCTTTGTACAGAAGAAAGGATTTTTATGATGTGAATCAGATCAAGAAAGGAAAATCCCAGATCAGATTACACAACTTCTTAAAAGATTTCTAAAAGCTTCAATGATACAGACAACATTAAGGGTAGAAATACAAATCCTCATCATCAACTAACCCACCAACCAAGTTCCAATTTTTTTTTTCATCTTTTTCCCAAGAAAATAAGATAGAAAAAGAAAAGGAAAAAAAACTGATGAAAATGTGGGGAAAGAAAGATCATGTAAAGCACAAAGCATATCATCAGAGACATAAAGCAGTGGCTTCAAGATCCTCACCAGTTAAATCCACAACGTCCATCGGCGGCGGTAAATTAAGATCAAACGGCAAAGCTCTACTGAAAGAAGCAAGAACACAAACCTCATCATCATCAACAACCGACGAAGAAGAATCACAGTCGCTATGGCAATCATCGGTCTGAACCGGCTGAACCGGTTTCCGGCGAACCATCGATAACGGGTTCGAAATCCGGGGTCCGCTAAAAGATTCAACGGTCGAACTCAAGCTACTAGACGTAGGTCTATTGGTTTGAAAACTCTCAATCTTACAAAACCCATTTGAATCGCGAAAATCCGGCGGCGGCGATTGGTAAAACGGAATCGGCGGCGGGATCGAAATCGAAGAAGGAAGTAAAGGGAAATTAGTTTTAGCTTTCGATCCACGAAGGGAACGAGCGGCGGAATCGTAAGCCCTAGCGGCTTCTTCAGCGGAATCGAAAGTACCGAGCCAAACCCTAGTTTTTTTCCAGGGATCTCGAATTTCGGCGGCATATCGGCCCCAAGGACGTTTTCTGACGCCTCTGTATCGGATTTCTTTAACGGTTGATTTCGGTGGTTCTGCTGCTGGAAATGGATCTGAGGCCTTTCCTCGCCGCATCGATGAAATGATTTTGGGAAAAAAAAAAAAAAACAGAGAAAGTTTGAAGAGATTGAAAGAAGAAGAAAAAAAAAGGAAACTTTGAAAAAATTAGTGTTAATTTCGGACCTCCATTTTTAAGAGATGGGATTCTTTCTTTCTTTCTTCTTCTTCAACCTCTATTTGGGTTGGTTTTATCTCTCTCTATAATGAGAGAGATTGGGGATTATTATTATTTTTTACTCAATTTTAAATTTAAAAATTCAAGGGGTATTTAAAAAAATGTGTGGAGCAAATGACTAAAATACCCTGGGGTTATGTGAACGGATTAGATGGATGAATACATAAGCAAAAAGACAGGCATGGACATATCTGTCATATACGTACACTCAACCAATAACTCTATTCCCTAAACTCAACTTTTATTATTGATAAAAATAAAAAATAAAAAATAATAAAAAAAACTCTACTTTTATTTTTCTTTCTCTTAAATCATTTGTAACGTAATTTCATACCATGGAATTAGAGAGATTTTTTTTTTTTTTTGAACAACATCATTGGCTATGGCTATAAATCTTTTTTATTTTTTCGTACCCTTGACTATCATCACTTATTATTATTTTCAAAAATGATTTTAGAAATTTCTCATTTTCTGTAAATTGAAATTTATGTGAATTAGAGTGTTTGTGGTATAGTGATAAATGAATGAAAATTATTGAAATGCTGAATTTAAGTAGTAAAGGAATTTTGATTCATTTAAATTATTATTTTTAATTATAAAAATATAAATATGTTATTTATACTTTTTTTTATTGTTATTTTTATAAATAATAAAATAGAAAGATATAATAAGTTTGTGTGTTTATAGAACAAGAATTAATTGAACCTCTCATTTTAAGGATCAAATCGAAAATAATTTAACTCGATTATCATTCATTATTATTATTATCATTTTAGCATAAACGGTCAAACACAAACCCAGTAAGGAAATAAAAAGGAAAAAAAATACTTACGTCTTTGTTAAAAGACTCTCAGGCCACCGAGGAAGACGGTTCTCCCAGTTAGAGGAGATGCCTGAATTATCATCTTTCTTCGTCAATCGATGAGCTAGATCATTACAAGATCGATTTATATGTTGAAAACCCACAATTGAAGCTACCTCTGCCAAATCTCAGATCTTAACGAGGATAAACAAAATTCCCGTGAGGTCACTATTTATTTTGGTAATCAAATTTATTACCTCCAAACCGTCTGATTTGCTATCACCCCTTAATGAATATATAAAAATGGTTAAAAATGTTTTTTGAAACATTAAATAAATTAGATATATAGATAAAGTATCAAATAGTATTTCCCACTAAAAAAAGGGATTTCAAATTATTAAAAACATAATGACCCTATATAAGATCTCATGTTAAAATTCGCATAAACGAATTTTCTTATTTTCTTTCCTACAAAGGTAAAATGGAATATGATGGAATTTAAGTTTAAGATTTTTCTCTATCTAAAATTTACTAGTTTAATTATTACCGAAAGGGACTCAATATGTAAAGAATATAATTTAAGATTAATAAAAAGAAAATAAACTATAAAAATTGAATAAAATTCAAATATTTAAAAAAAAAAAGTTAAAAATTAATCTTCATACCAAAATTTGAAAAGGTAAGAATATGGTGTTATGGGCCCTTGTTATTACACGTGGGATCTATAAGCGTTATGAATAGCCCAATTGCTTAAGCAAATAATAGACGTTAGGCTTACTGTTTTTCAGGGTAGGTTTTCCTCGATTGCATGTCCTCGATCCTTGAAAGATGCGGTTATATCTCTCTCTCTTTTTTTTTATCTTTTCTTTTGTTTTTTAAGTTTTAGATTTTAGTGAAAAAAAAGGAAAAACCGTCCCAACTATGCATAAATATTCTGAAATATTTTTTAATCATGCAATTTATGACAAATATAATCTAAACTCTTAAACTATAGGAGTTGTGATAAATATCCCCTAGAACTAACTTTTTTTTTCAGATAAATACCTTGAAATTTATATAAATGTTTAGAATAAACTTGTGTGTTTACACTCGTTAATTTTTTTTTCTCATACCACTCGTGTGACTCGTCTTCTAGAGATAAATTTTTAATGTTCAACCAAAACTTTTATATATTATACCATTTAAATTTAACGGGTGTAAATACAAAGTTTATTTTAAACAATTCTAAAAAGTCTAGGGGTATTTGTTTAAAAAAATTGGTTCAAGGGGTAATTGTGTCACACCGCACATTGTTCAAAGATATTTGTTTAAAAGAATAGTCCAGATGGTTATTTGTCATAACTTACATAGTTCTAAGAGGAAATTTACTTTAAAAAAATAGTTGATGGGGTCATTTTTCACTAGAGACATAGTTCAAAGGATGATTTTTATTTTTTTCCCCTCAATTTAATTTTAATCTCAATTTTCAATTTTTTTCCCATTTTAGCTGATGAATTTTCAAGAAGAAAAAAATAATAACTTTCATCCTTATTTTGTTTAAATCATCTATGTTATGTTTCAAAAAAAAAAATTCTAATATAAAACTTGTATATACTATTTTAAAAGGTTAATTTAATATTAGTCTCCAAATTAATTTAGAGGAATTACTATATCATTTAATTTCTATTATCATCTTTAAATAAATATGTAGGTCTCACTAATTTTTATAAATCATTGGAAATAAAATAAAAGTTCACAAAAACTCCTACACATTAATTTGGAGGGAAGTTTTTTTTTATTTTTAAATTTTAAACTATTAGAGTATATAATATATAAATCTAAAAATATAGATTAAAGTCAAAGATGATTGTTGATTACGAGCGGGTCCCTAATCCACATGAGTAGTATTACGGATTTAAAGGACAACTTAAGGAATATGCTTTCAATGGTGTGATTTATATCTATGCTTATTAACTTTCAGAATCACAAATACTTAACAATAAAGAAACGTGTAAATAACAAAAGTAGAATCCTTTTATAAATCCGCCAAAAAAAACCGAGAGAGAGATAGTGAGAAAATTCAATCCATAGATATATATATTTTTTGAAATGAAATCATACATTATCATTTTCTGAAAACATATGATTATATCAAGTTGACAGAGAAGAGTTTATCAGAACAAGGAAAAATGACGAATAAATATTAATATGTTGGTTTTCTTTATTGTAATGTTTAATTTGTTAATTTATTTTCTAAATAATTTAATTCAATTACCTTCATAGCACTCTAAAAGTAAAAGCATTTCAATAAATTCCTCGTTTTTATCACATATTACAAAAATAACATGTATCTTTCCAAAATGTAAATCTATAATCAGAAAATTAGCCATTGTTTGAACTATCTATAAATATAACATCAGATAATCATTGAATTCTCACCAAATAAGTCATTAAATAATTACATTACAAACAAAATTTAACATTAAATATTTTTTATTATTATTAAATATTAAAATTATTAACTTAATAAACCCTTTTCATATTAAAAATATCATAATTCATCAAATTGATACAACATGGTAGTGATTTGACATAGATATATTTAAAAAATTTATTAAATCACGCAATAAAATTATGTTAAGGAGACTCACTCCAAAAATAACACGTCTACCAACATCGATATTGCCAACGTCAAAATTTCTCAGTAGCGACGTTGTAATGTTTTTCGCACTGATTATAACTTGACAATTATCTCCCTATTTTTCAATAAAAAAAACTCTATAATTTGTTTTCATTCTTTATATAGGCTATTCATTTAACATAAAATTCAAATAATTCAAAGAGTTCATGGATCGAAATGGAAAGTGAAAGAGAATGTAAAAGGGTCGTTAAATAGGATGTTGTTAAACAGTAAGCTGTTAAACAGGGGTTGTTAACACAGTGTTTGGTTTGTACAAAGCAATGGGTTTGTTAAGTGTAAAATGTGTTGAAATTGTGAAAATGAATATGTTTGTTAATTGGGGGTTAACAAATCAATCATATTAGGTTTGAAAATTGGGAAACAAATACTGATTAAGGTTGTGTAACCCTCAATTCATTATCCAAACCTTACAACCAAACAGAACTATTTTAGGCCTCGTTTACTTAGCGGGAATGGGAAGGAGAAAGAATCGAAATGAAAATCAATCGAAATGAAAAATTATGGAATGAGAATAAGATTTCTTTGATTATGTTTACTTAAAAAAATTTGGAATTGGAATCGAAATGAAAAGAGTTACCATTAATGTTGTTTACTAGAGTCTTGGAATAAGAATGAAGTATTAATTCGTGTGGGCTCATAAAAAGTAGAGAGAAAATAAAATTGATAAAATATAAAAGTTGGTGGGACCCACAAAATAAGGAATGAGAATGAGATTGATGAAGTTGTATTTGTTTGAAAATTGAGAATGTGATTACCAAATTGTATGGGTCCTACACTCTCATTCTCATTCTCTATTTTAGGTAAATAAAAACAATGAGAATGAAGTAATCGCATTCTCATTCCCTCATTCTCATTCCTTCCATGTAATCAGATTTAGAGAAAAACGGTTTTTTGGTCCAAATTCAAGGAAAAGCAACTCTCAATTATTCTTGCAAAACTACGTCGTTTTATGTCGTCTAAAAAACGACCACCTCGTCATAAAAAATAACACGCGGCAGTCAGTCAACCGATCTGGCCCCACCCGGCACTTCGCTACCTGCTGAAAATAACCGGGCGGCAAGGCTTTTGGGCCCAAATTCAAAATGACCCACAATACGATGCATTACGGGGCCCACATCTGTCGAGTGAGATCCAATAGGCTGTCACCACCTGTCCAAGAAAATTTCTTTGATTAAATTAATAATAATAGTAGTCAAAAAGTTATATTTACAATTCTATGGGTAAGTAAAGGGATAAAAATAATTAATATATAGGGCTTTTTCATATATGATTGTGTAAAGGTTAGTTTTTTTTTTAATATATCTTATAAAGCACTAAAATTACAAAAAAAAAAATCCACGAATCCTAAATGCATGTGTTTGACTAGGTGAAAATTTACAGAAATTCTTTTAATTCATAGTTTGTACGTATAAGTAAAATAATAAATATAGAGTTTTCATTCGATAGTAAATAAAAAAGTTATATTGGTAAGAAAAAAATGAAAATGAGAAAGATGTCAGATTTTGAAATAATATGTAAAAACGAAATTATCCTTAATTTCATAAATAAAAAATAAAAATCACCTAAAACATTTTAATTTAAGCGCGAAATAGCACTATGTGAAAATATGTCATATATCTTAAGATATATTTTATGCTAGGAAAAAAAAAAAAAAAAAATTTAAAACCCGAATCTCTCTTTTTTAAATCATATCAAGAACGTTTGACCCGACCCGACCCGTTTTCCAATGCGTGATGGCCTACGTGTCTGGCGTTATTGTGGGGACCCACATAGGATTCATTAATGGGATGGTACATTATGCCAAGAAGTAGATGAACTTCATTTATTGACCAACCCCATCTAACTCAATAATAACAAATAAGAACCCCAAAATAATTTTTAACTGTAATTTTTTTTTTCACCTTTACCGATATGAATTTACGGTTGCCCATAATTTTGAATTAAATTATAGTAAACTAATACATATTTTTAATCTTCAAAAAGTTTCCATTCCTTCCATATTTTAATTCAATTGTTTCATTAAATTTTATTTTATTTTACATAAAATATAAGTGAAAGAGAGAAGGTCTTAGAAAAAGTTTGACTAAGGAGAAGTGCAGTCTAAATTATTAAATTACAAAAATCAAGTGGAATTGAAAACTTTGATCCATTAACTGTTATTTTTTTAAAATCAAGTGGTACATTGTAGAGGTAATAAAAAGGGAGGGAAAGGGGATCAAATACCTACCTTTTAAATTATATTTAATCGTGTATAATCAATATTTTACGTGGTTTTACACCGTCAGACGTAGAAACTCAAAATAACGAAGATAAATTAAGAGTCCGTATGTAATAGCTTTTGAAAGTATTTTTTTAATGGTTATTAAAAACAATTTCTTTATTTAAAAATAATTTTAAACACTTTCAAAATCTATCTTAAACGGACACTACGTTATGAGATTTTGATTTCCTTAATCACTCTATTTGATGGGAAATATGAAAATTGGTTTGTATTTAATATATTTGATTCCAATTCATATTAATTAATTTATTAAATTCAACTTTATTACAAACAACACATGATTAAAAGTTTCATAAAATTTTAAATTTAGGCATTTAAATACTCAAATAATAATCTATAATTGTTAATTAATATATTGTCCACATAAGAAATATAGGAAAACTCTTTGATGCAGAAGGAATTCTCCTTTTTTTTTTTTTTTTTGAGCAGAAGGAATTCTCCATATTCATTTCAACATGCGTCCCTCCGCCATGCTTGCCATACCTTTCTTATTTCGATCATCTACGGTTTAAGGTTTATTTTATTTTTATTTATTATTCAATTTTTGTAGCCAAAAAACTATTAATAAATTAGATTTGTTAGAATATTTTTTTGTCATAACGCCTCAAACGGTTAAATTCATTTTTGGTAAGTTGAATCGTTTCAGTTTCAGTGCTAATATTTTATCTTGTTATTTTTTTTAATGTCCAATGGATTGATTTGTTCTCAATATGGAAATTTCTTACTTCGAATTCAATCACAATGGGATAAAAATATTTAGAGGTAAAGTATTTTCTCTCTGACACACTCGCTCTGACTTTAGCATCGAAAGGTATTAGGTCGGCACCACATTGGTGATATGTTCGTTTCCTGCGCAGATACTTGCGTAACACACTACTAAGACATCACACTACCTCTGACTCGTCCTTTTTTCTAAGTTCATGCTTACATGGAAGACAACCATTTTTACGCAAAAACACTATTAAAGTTTTCCTTCATTCTTTATCCTTCGAGCAGTCCTCCAAATCACACATAAGGCCATTATTCTACCATAGAAATTACAAACCCGATATTTAATTTACATACCTGACTTGAATCTCGTATGTCTTCGCCGTCAACACCCTCTCTAATTGATATATGTCACATCTACCTCAAACGTGTCATGTCATATTTTCTATAATCTCATTAACGACCAAGATTATTTTTTTTTTCTATCCAAAAATAGAGACTAATTTAAAACTTTTTAAACCGTCACGCACAAATCAAATTGCCATATTTTTATTTTTCAGAAGTACTTTCCTAAAACTTCTCCCACGGTCTTTGTTCATCATTTTTTAATAGATTTAATTTCATATAATTTGAATTGATTTGTAATAAAATTTGTAAATATTTTTTTTACACAATAACTATATTATATTTTAAATAAAATTTTAAAAAATAATTATCAGTTGATGAAGGTGAGGTACAGTCAAAGAGAGAGAGAGATTAATAGAATGAAACGCGGGACCTTGGAAATCAGAAAGGAGAGATTTGGTGGAAGAGGGAAAATGAAGATCTTTCCCACATCACATGCGATTTTGTACGGAAATCTCTGCTTCTCTACCTTTGTCGGAAAATCATACCCTCCCTCCCTCTTTCTTCTTCTTTCTCTTTTTTTTTTTGGACTTTTGAACTCTTAACTTTACATTTCCAAATTTCACTATTTCATTCAAAAAAGTTGGTCAATTGGTTATGGCTTCAAAGTTACATGGATCATATTAAATATTTTATCTAATGTTTTATTTTCCCACTGTGATATCGATATTTTATTCTTGAGTTGTTATTTGAAAAAATTATATTCAAATTATTTGAGATTCTCTATTAGTTTATCTAGACGGATCGTGTTTAACTGATATATATTTTAACATATTTTCAAGAGTTAGAGGGATTAGTGATATCTAATCAAAACTATATAATATTATTTTTTTTAAAAGGAAATTTAGCTTCTAATAAGAGAAAGGTTGAATGGAATATGGTCACAATTCGATCCATTTGGTCAAAAATATGAGCACTTTAACAACAACTCTCAATGTTGTCTTAACAACAAACAAGAAACTAATCATATATTGTCTCCAGTCAAATTACTTAACAAACTTTTCCACTTTAGATATAGTTATGAATCTTGAAGTAGGATTTAGATATAATCTTCACTAATTTCAACAATTAATCCTACATCCTTGAAGTGCTATTTTTCATGAAGAATAAATTAGGTTTATTCAATTGTTTTTTTAAATAATGTACCTGATCCTCTACTCTAGCTTGCCAGTAAGAACGTCTCTAATGTTTTAAAAGTCTCAATTTAGTTTTTAATGTTTCAAAATATTTCAATCCCGTCCCTAGTCATTAACACTGTTTGAAGCTTTAACGAGAAAGTGATTTATCTATTAAACCCTAAACCTTAAATCCTAACATTATATATATTTTATATATATATATATATATATAACATTCTCGTTTAAACTTCAAAAAGTGTTAATGGCCCTGGATGAGATTGAAACATTTTTTTTAACATTATAGAGTAAACTAAAACTTTTAAAATAGTAGGGATGAAATTGAAAAAAAAACTATACACATCAAGGACTAAAAGTTATATTAAACTTTTTTTGACAAATTTTTTAAGTTGAAATCTTAAAAATATGAATTATCTAAATTTGTTTATCATATGTAATTAGGTTAGGTTGAATTGAAGAACCTGCCATCTAACTATAATATTAACAAAATTGGAAATTCAACAAATTAATGAGTCCAAAATTTCTCTTATTAAAGTGAATTTAAGTTCTGAGTGTAATCAATGATTAATAGTTAAAATGTTTCAAGAATACTGAATTATCATATGTTACTTCAATGTCTAATGGCTTACTGACATTTACAACAAATAGTATAATAATATATTCAAATATTACTGTAATATTAGAAACATTTTTATCTCTGAAGAGGATATCGAGTATAAAGGTCATTTATCCCTAGAGGCTTAAAAAAAGAATTTGCCTTAAATTTAGAAAATGAAAAACCACTCAATTATTACATTAATCATAATTAGTATCAGTAAAGTATTTTGTAGTCTGCAAGTTAAAATTCCAATTCAGGCTCAATTTATGGTATTTGATTTAAGATGTATAACCTATTTTTGATATATCATTTTATACTAAATCAAACACATGTATATGAATAAAAGTCGAAAAATTATTAGACGGTAACAACTTACAAGTTTGAGAAGATAACTTTATATACTCTAAAATCCAATAAACTGAATGGACCCGTGAATCAAACTCGCGAAACAAACATCTACTAATAAAGTCAAGCATCTCATAATGATAAAAGTATAAAAAAAGGGTAAAAAAAAAAAAGGAGGGATTGTTTTAAATTTCACCTGCATTTTATTCAACACAAAAAATGCCTTCCCTTGCCCCACAACTTACTCATGTAAATAAATCTCCAACCAACTTGTTTCACTCCACATTACCACAGGTGAAATTGGGGCATAGGAGGTATAAAGTAAGACAATTTATAGTTCCTTAATAATATACCAAA
The DNA here is from genome assembly GCA_028015215.1 of Gynostemma pentaphyllum. NCBI lineage: Eukaryota > Viridiplantae > Streptophyta > Magnoliopsida > Cucurbitales > Cucurbitaceae > Gynostemma > Gynostemma pentaphyllum. Next base: position 18,657,621 of record CM051355.1, read on the forward strand.
CAACAGAGTAAAAAGAGTTGGAAAAAAAAAAGAAAAAAGAAATGAACTTTCAACCAGATTGATCAGCTACATTTTCTGAACCAGCAGGAAGTGAGCTTGAAACAGAAGTTGTCTCTTCAGCTGTGGTGTCATCTACAACTTTTGTATCTGAATTCCGAAGTTTGTTGTTTGAAGCATCGGCTTTCTGAACCCATTCAGATGATTTAGACAACCTCTGGGGGGAAGTCTCACGAGAGGTTATCGTTACATTGTTGTTGGGATACTTTAAAAAAGATGATTCGAGCACCGGCAGAGTGAAGCCATAATTATAAGGATATGTTGCAGATGGATGGTCAAATTTACAACTTGGGCCATATTTGCAGATCCCATACATACTGTAGTATGAACATACAGCTTGACCCTGTATGAAGCAGCAAGGCAAGAAATCATCCACAAATTGGGAGATGGAAATCTTCTAACAATAAGCCTCTAAATGATTACTAACTGATTGAAGTTCACAAAGACACTCAACAAGCAACAGAAGATTGATAGTTCCTAGTCATATTCAGACTTCACTTTTTCATTGTAATTAAAAAGATTCTTGATCCAATATTTAATCACGAAGGGAACAGATTGATATATCTAATTGCATTTTAAAAATAAGAAGAATCACTCACAGGTCTAGAAGGAAGCCCGAGAGGATTTGTTGCTGGTTGTGCCATTCTTTGTTTCGGATGATGAAACTTGCAATCAGATCCATATTTGCACGTTCCATTGTTTATAAAATATCGGCATTCTGGTTGATCAGGTCTATCAGGAAGTACTGGAGTTGATGTTGATAAAAGCAACTGTCCGTTGGAATACGACTCATCCAAATTCATGGAATTGTAACCGAGACTGGGAAGAATAGGACTGACATTGCCCTGAAAGCACAATGTCGAAGTCACAAGTTATACACAAGGTAACATCATCACTGATCTGAAACTTTGTCCAATTGAATACAACTAACACATATATCTAGAAAAAATAATTTAAAACCGTCTGACAAAAACAAAGAAGTTGACCTCAAAATCAATGCAAGTGTGGGTTTAAGTCAACAACCATACAATCCAAACTGTTAATAAAATTCTAAAAAATTGATGGATATTTTTTTTACTCAAACATGATATTCCATATCCTTTCATAAGTTGAAAACGCATCAAACCAAATTTGTGCCACAAATTTTTTTAAAAAATGTTGAATCAACAATGCTATCATGCCCATCAAGATTTAGTCAAATCTAAACTGAAGCAACAAGAAGACAAATTCCTTCTTCCAAAAGAGAAGCACATGCAAAGAATTAATAAATTTGAATTATATAACCTTAACATTCCCAAGAGTAAGGTACGGTTCTAACTGTGCTTGATAATCAGTGAGCAGCTATTCTTAATGGGTCCAAGACTATGTGAAACCATTAGGTTCTCAAATATTTCATACAGCAAATATAATATGCACGCAAGACAAAATAAAATATCTTCTCGAAATGCGTAAAAGTTCATTATAAACCTTGTCCATCTACTTTGAAACAGATACTAACCATGTACGTGTTCCAGTCTTGTCCAGCTAAGGCACCATGTGATGGAGAAACCAAGACCGGCACATAAGATTGTTGACCTTGTAGACATGGGCCAGGCATATATTGCACTCTAGGCAATGACCATGGAGAAATTCCACTAGAATATGCTACACCAGATGAAGACACAAATGGAGAGCCTGCTGATCCCAAAGCGCTAGGTCTAGGTTGAGGTAACATACTCCCAACTGTTGAGGGCTGGGGATGATTAAACTTGCATGAAACTCCAAATTTACACGATCCAGTTCGCAAATAATAAGGACACGACTTCTCTTCCTGAGAAAGTATTAGGGTACAACAAAATCATAAAGAGAAATGATAAAGCCTCCATCCGCAGTTGTAACCAATTAATTGAAAAAATAAATATACAATCAGCATCAATTAGATAGCAAAGAACTGCACACCTGTCTCATGGGCAGGCCTAAAATGTTAAATGTAACTGGTCCAGCTCCACGACGATCTCTTGGATGATGATATTTACACGATCCTCCATATTTACAGGTCCCAGTCTTCAGAAAATACTGGAAACATGTAACAAGAAAACCCTGAGATGAGTCTCCCATAGAGGGATTATCGCATTTCATTGCTCAAAAAAGCTCCCCACACTAAATTAAAGCTTAAAAAGTTAAAGACGGATATCACGCAGAAGTAAAAAACAGGCAATGTTTCCTAAACTTGTCTAAGGAAGAGAAAGAGATGACACAATTAAAAAAAATGAGGCTGTGATTAGATAGACAAACTTTTTTAATACATGAAAAGAAGGAAACAGTTAGCATCGTCATATGACGATTGGACATTCAATATCTAAGAAACTTATACTCGAGAGTAATACCTCACAGTCAGGTTGTCCAATTCTTTCTGGAAGCTCTCCATTATACAGAGCACCCTAAACAGTGGAAGAAATTCATTACGAAACGATCGGGAGAAAGGAAACCGTTAGAACCAAATTTTTTTTTCTTCAAGATATTCCATTTTTTTGTTAAAAGCAAATAACTACCTGCGTAACGTAGACTGGATGATTAAAACGACAATTACTTCCATAGCTACAAGATCCCGTCCTCATATAGTATAAGCAATCGGGTTCACCAGGCCGATCAGGGTAAGGGCTCGATTCATTCACGTCACCTCCATCCTGATTATCATTGATTTCCAAATGCCAGAGCGCTTCTAAAATATCCAACCCCAACAAAGGTAAACAACAATCAAGAGATCAAAATGTGATGAATAATAACATGATCTACACTGCACCAAGAACTAACTTTCTTCATTATTGATCCATCAAAACAATAAGTTCAAGTAACATAATCAATGCTGCCAAACAAGAACAAAAAAAAAAAAAAACTGATCTTTTAATGCTTCACATAATAATAATAAAAAATAAAAAAGCATTTCCAAACAAAATACTGAGGCTCGAAGAAATTTGGGCAGAATCAGAATCATCATTTAAGAAAATAACAAAAAAAAACCCCACTAATTTCAAGAAATTATTACACGCTTCAAGCACACACCCTGATAAAAAAAATCCATACCCATTAATATAAAGTTAACAAATGAAAAGCAAGATCAGATCCTCAAAATCCCAGAAAAATGAAATAAAAAAACATTAAAAAAGCTCCAGTTTTTACCAGCAGATTGATTAGGAACAGCAACATTCCTCTGAACTTGCAGATTATCTGGCATCTGTATCAAATATTACCCCCAAAAAACAAATTGAAAAAAAAAAAAAAAAAACCCCTTTGAATGTTCCTCAAATCAAACCAACCAAGCTCAGAAATCTCCCGAAAAAAAAATCAGAAAAAAGATATATAATAATTAAAAACAAAACACTCCCAAAAAAGAAGGAAATTTCTTAAATCAATGGCATGATCTTCTGCAAAAAAACAAAGATGATCTGAGTCTGAAATTGAAAGGAGAAAAACCCAATTGGAAATTTTACAAGAAAACAAGCCAAAGGGAATCGAAGATAGATTGTGAAGAATCAATGTGAAAATCCACTATTATTCCAATTCGATAAATTCCTCTTTTCTTTTTTCTTTTCTTTTTTTTCCCCTTCCAATTAACGATAAAACAAGCTTCCTCACGCTCGTGTACGAATAATAAATACGGGTAAAGGTTAATGAAAAGACTGTTTTACCCTCGGCGTGCCACCGTCAAATCTCTGTGTTTGTCTGTTTGTTTGTTGCTGATCATCGTAATAAAGCGTTGGTTACGTCGTTAATTTAAGTTATTAATTACAAGGGCGTGTTTGGTTTCCATTATTATTATTATTACCGGTTTTTAATAGGTGATCATGGTTGGTTCTTAATTAGATGATATTGTAATAGTAATAAAAATTTACCGCCTTTTATTTGTAAGTTGTAAAAAGATAATTTTGGAGATAACTAGATTTTTTTTTAAGAGGAGATATCTAGATTTATATCATGTGTGGGGGCACCTATTTATCTTTTCAATATCTCAAAATATAAAATTTTAATTATGTGTCTAGAGTTTTATTGCTAATTAACCTAACATTTTATGTATTTTTTTTTTACAATTAATTCAATTGGTATATAATTATAGATTGTATGGTAGGAAAAATCTTTTTAAGAAATGTACATATTTTTTAATTTAATTTTAATTTAAATAAATAAGTTTTGAATGAATTAAATATATTGTAAAGCTTCTTTTAATCTAACAATGAATTGAAAGGGAAAATTACCTATATTTTTATGTAGGGTGGAAATCACTCATAAAGAACTTGGCTGAAAAGACTAAGGCCGATGCGAGACCCAGGCCATAAAGGTTTAGTATGAGCGATGTCATTCATTTATCATAATAGCTCAGTCAAGTTCATGAAGAATTAAGCCTAGTCTAGACTAGCACAGTCAGAAGTTCACTATCCAACTTTTAGTGTCTATAAGACAAGGAAATTCCCTAAATGAAATATGCACGGACACCAAGATCTAATTATTTTTTGTTGTGCCGTTTTAATTTTAACTTTCACTATTTGAACTAACTTGACTGTCAGAGGTTTTTTGGCCAGTACCACGCCGGTGCTTCGTAACTAATATCGACTCACATTTCAAGCATTCATGTTAGAGAGAAGGAAGCATGTGTCGTCACATGCTAAACTGTGAAATCATCCACCATAGTTTTTTTTATTTGAAATTAATTAAAAAAATATTATATTTTTGTAATTGCAACTGAAATTAAATATTTATTCAACAAAAATAAAAATATATAATAATAATATAACAATTATTTTAATATTTTGAATGATTAACATAAAAAATTAAGATGTCTATGAACGTTTGGTAAATAATAATAATAATAATTTTTTTTATTATTTATAAAGTTTTAGCATATTTTTCACCTTCAGTAAATATGATAATTTAGATTGATATCGATATGTATATGTATTGAATATAATATGTTGTAATTATAGTAATTTATTGTATTAACTTCCATGGGTTCTTAATAAATTGATCATTAATTTGAGAAAATAAATTAGAACCTACATAATTAATGAATAAATGGTAATGTCATATTTTGTAAATATAACATAAGTGGAGAACAGATTTAAAACAAATAATGACATATTACTATAATTTTCAAGATTTATATAAAGACAATAATCCAAAAATGAATTGTAAATATCCCTCTTTTTATATAATAATATTAATAATAAAAATAAAAATAAAAGATTAAGATATATGTAGTAAAATTCTAACAATTTTACCTGGTTTTTACAACATGGAATGGATACTGTTGAAAGATTTTGATTTGTAAGGAGGGGAGGGATGAGAATCTAATTTTTCATTGGAGAGTTTATTGCTTGTCGTTTTGCTTTCAATTCTTATTTGGGGAAAAGGGGTAGATATAGAAAATATCTTCTTGGTTTGTTTATTTTTGTTTTTTACTCGTTAATGTATTAATCTATTTGTTTTTTAATTAATTAAAAAAAAATTATATATCTAGTTTCTGAATATTTTCATCTGCAATAATTTTGTTTCTATTTTTGCAAAAAAAATTATCATAGTACTTATATTTTGTCTTTTATACTGATTTCTATATTTTTAAAAGTTTCATTTTAATCTTTATATTTTTATTAAAATTTATGAATAGCTTGTATAACCATCATTTAAAATACGTATTATAAATTTTAAATACAAAAGATTGATGAAATTAACTCCATGTACATTTAAAGTGGTAAATCTATTTGTTTATAGGAGTTCAAACACCCTCCCTCACCTATCAATTTTTTTTATGAAAATCATTTTTTATTTAAAATTTTAACTTTTAAGAAATAAATATCAATGTGTATTGAACAATCAAAAAGTCACTAATTAATATGTATAAATAAAATAGTTTTACGACTGGGTAAGAAATATATTTTATGTCACTATTTTCAAAATTAAATAAAAAAATCTTATTTTTCACTCAAATTTACTTGAAAAGTAGATTATCTATATTGTTGGAGGTAGGTTATTTGAGAATTTTAATCGTTGTATCGTATGCCTATTTATGGAAATGAAAAAAATAAAAAATAAAGTAGTCTTATAGATTAATAGAGATTGCATTTAAGTTTGGAAATCATTTATCTATGTTATTGTATAGAAGGGTCATTCAAATTTTATAGACCACATTTATATAACTTCTCAAATGGAAGAGAGGCGAGCTATTTGAGAGAGACCATAGCCCCTCCCTATCAGATTTCCAAACAAACATTTGAGAAAGAAAATTAGGTATAATAATTAATAACAAAGAGAGAGCGACCTACAGTTTATGTGATTTTTAACAAATAATTAATGTTTGTTATTATTATTTTAACAAATAATTAATGTTTGTCATTATTATTTTAAAAAAATTACTAAAGCACCCTTAGCTACTTCATTATAATTGTACCATGAAATTTTCAATTATAAATATCATTGATTATTGTAATGGTTGAAATAATATCAAATCTGCAGTCTACATGGCAACCTAGAGCTTAGAAAATAAACTACAACAGCTCGAATGTATGATTAGGGTCAAATTAGCACTGATACACCATTTTTTGCCATACGAGCTCACTCGAATGATAGTCACTACACGACCCAACCCTCTACACGACTATCTATTATCTCGGCCAAACTTATCAGTATGGCCCGATCAGCTTAACTAGTTGGATATCAACTATATACGCGGTCCACTTCACCAATCTCGTTTCGATCCAAGCTACTCTCAACAATTAACTAAAAATTTTGAGTTTGGATCTGGCTCATTTGACAATTTTATATGAAAGGACATAATTCTTGAGTTATTAATTAACAAATCATTTTATATAGATTATGCTTGCCTAAGATACGAATAAACATATTTGAATATAAGATCGTCGATTGAAGCACAGTTGCAATAGTAAGATTCGTGACAGTTGCAACTTAGGACAAAATATAAAATGAACAATAAACGGGAATTTAAAGAACAAGGAAGGGGATCGACGCAAGGAATGATTAACGTGGAAAACCAAATGGGAAAAACCCACGAGGCCACGCTTAGAGAAAAATCTAATAGAAAAATCAGTTTACATCCAAACAAGAATTTAAAGCAAACACAAGCACAAACGAAAAGCTCCCTTGTTCTTTGTCTTCGATTGCTCACTGTTGATGACGATCTTCAAGTCGGATTATCCACAAGTCCCATTGTGGATCTCGATCTAAGGAAATTCCTTCCTTGTCACAAACGTGTCAAACCTTGAACTCCCTTTCGGTGCGTGTTAGTCTTTTCACAAGGGATTAATTAGTAAAGTAATCTGAAAAAAAATGGCAAAATAGATCACCCTAGAAATTATTTAGTAAAAGCATCTTGTTTTGACTGGTCAATATTCAAATACGTAGTCAAAGACTACGTATCGGACGTGGCGCAGCTAACTGGCACGGACAGGCGCTGTGTAACAACTCGCCTTTTTGGGTAGTGGTATTTGGGTAATTTTTCTCAATGTTGGTTAATTGAAATTATTTTGAGTTTCTTTACTTAGTATTTATTATCAGTTTTCTTCTAAGAGTCGATTCAATAAATCAATTCGATGAAGTTAATATTAGCAAATTTTATTTCTTTAATCATAGTTATCGAATTTAGTTATAACTAAATAATAAATGATTTTTATTATTAATTTAATTAGTTAAACTTATGTTATTAAATCTAAATTTACCTTGAGTATATGTTATTTATTTTATATGGGTATTTAATATTTTTAATTAGTTTAATCTATTTATTATGTTTTATTGATCATTTTCTTTTGATAAAATAATGGTTTTAATTGTTGGTATGAAATAGTATATCACAATTTAATTTTTAATCTTTTGTTATTAAAATCATGAATTTAATTTAGATGTTTTGATGTTAATATTAATAGTTAAATTTAAACATGTGGGTCAAAATTTAGTTTATTTATAAAATAATAATATTTCTTAAAAAAAAATTCCCTTTCAGCCTTTGACACCCCGCCCCCTAGTTTCTATTCATTTATTTTATTTATTGTTAATTGTTCCAAAACCCTAATTTGATATAATTAAAATGGGACATTAAGATAATTTTGGTCTATCTTTCGTTTTTGGCATCATTCAGCGCCACTTCCCAAAAGTTCCATGGTCTTTCTCTGGCAATTTTCTTTTTGGCCAAGACGTCCCTCATTTCCCATTTTCAATTTTAATTCTTTTAATCGATTTAATATACTCACACAAGTTTTGTTCTCACATTATTATTTATCCATCGATTCATCAAATCACGACCATGGGTTGTCTTCCCACCAAGAGTTGAAGCCGGTTATAAGATCATATGTGAAGTGTGGGAGTTGATAAAAACCGTTTTTAGAAGTTGCTTTCAATGTGTAAATCGTTAATTCGGCTAATCGAGGTAGGTTAATTCCTACTTAGAAGTTAAATTAAATATTTTGTGCTTGCTTGTTTATTGTGTGATATTTTCGCGAGATGATTTATTGATTTTTGTTTTTGTTATTATTATTATTATTATTATGTGCTTGTTTGATTTGCAAATATTGTATTTGTATGTGGTTTTTATATTATTTATTTATCATGTACGTTAATTCGATAAGTGGTTTAGTTAGAGTCTTTAGGTTTTACAACTTGAGTTGAACCTAATAATTAATATATATTAAATTTGTAGAGCGTATACTATGACACGTATCATGAGTGACCTTATACCCCACTATGATACATATATGCATATTTAATAGAAATTTAATAATGGATGTTATGGCACGTATCATGGTGGGTTATAAGGCACCATGATCATATTTTCAAGCACATAACATGCCATGCAAGTTTAATAATGACAAAGAGATGACGTAGGCTAAGTACCTACCAACTAATGACAAAGAGAGGACGTGGGCTAAGTACCTACTAATTAATATTAAATAGTGGAAATGGACGAGTATCCATAAGTTATTATAATTATATGATTATGTGTTGAATTTAATTTTCTTATTTGAGTTTGGATTTAATCTACTGAGTTAAAAACTCACGGTATTCGAATGCCCTGCAAACTTTTATTTTGCAGGTAACATTGATAATAACGGAAACCATGACGATTGACGAGGATGGCGCTACACTGAGAGCCCTTAGGATGTGTCATTTCCTCATTTTATTTTATTTTCGGATATTTCATTTTATTAACTATTTTATCATTTTATTTATGGATTTTTACATTTTCATTTATTTTATTTGTTTTAATTATTTAAAATGGCGCCAAAATAAAGGTTTTATTTTGAATATCTTTTGGTAATTAAATAAACGCTTCCGCTACTATTGGGTTTTACTCTGATTTAATCATTTTGTTCAAATGAGTCATGTATTTACTCATTTATCCGACTATTTTGGGTCGGGCCATTACACGCTGACTGGATGAAGGGCGGGGACAAGTTGTGACACGAGACTACGCATCCAAGGCAAAGAATACGTAGTCACAGACTACGCATTCTTTTGTAAATTTTTTTTCCTTTTCTTTTTTTAAAAATAAGAACAATAATTTCCAACATTTTAACACTCTATGATACATTGATTAAAAATCCAGAAGCTTTAATTTGATGATTGAATGTGTAATTCAACATTTTAAACTATTTGAAAACAGATAAATAATTTAAGAAAAAATAATTCATTAGATCTGAAATGTCACAAAATCATAAAGTCACATAAGTTAACTTAGGTAGAATAAAAACAAAAAAGACTAATGATGACCACCAGTTCCATAACGGGGACGACACCGGTTACGAGGAGGTTGCTCTCGCCGCACGATTTGTCCACGATTACCACCACCTCTTACATTAGCAGAAGGTTCCCCAATATCAATATGAACATCATTAGACTCATGGAAAAGAGGTTCAAAATGAACCTGAGATGATGATTCTCCGGCAAAATGTGTAGATGAAATAGGATGGAACTGACTAGACGACCCAAGAGTGGAGAGCGTATATCATCGGCGTATAAGGTGTATCTGAAGGAGGGGGATAATCATGTCCGCCATCGTAAGGATCGTCATGAATAGGAGAACCTGGTTGTGCTGGTGTACGTCGGCCTCGGTTATATGTCTGAGTGGGAACTTGTCCATGTTCATGTCGAACACGATACATATCGCCTATAGTATCCATGCAGGCAAGTGAAGTGTCGCATATAACTCTTCTTTGTTCAATATCATCCTCTATAACTAGACGAGGATATGAGTTGGCCTGAAAAAAAAATTGGGATTAAACATTTTAACTATGAATAAAAGAATAATAGTACCTACTACATAGTTAAATGATGCTCCGACTTGAGTGATGAAACGTCTTATGATGCGATTTTACCAAGTAATGTACTGATCATCAATATCACAACCATCACCTATGAGCTCGCCTTGTATGAGAGAATCCATACGAGTTGCCCACAATGCAAGTTTTGGTTGTAGTGTTAGGAGCCAATTTTCTTCTTGTTGTCCACGAAAGTCAATGACATGCAATCGTCTATCAGTATTGCATATTTCTAGAATAGTCTGACGGATCCTAAATTGACGTATTACACGATCTAGGTAATGCCAGCAACAAAAACACAAATGAGTGGACATCTAGCTGTCCAAATCGCTTGACCCGATAAACAATAATATGGTAGATGATCCATGATAGACTGATATGGCTCCCATATGATCTATAAAAGAAATAATTATATTAACAAAAAAAAAATGAAGTCTGTATTAATGCAAATATACACTACGATACCTCATCACAAGTAAGTCGATCGAGCATGTAACAATATTGCACCAAGACATGTGTAACTGCCTCTATGGTGGTCTTCGCCCCATTCCATCTATAAATAAAGACAAGATAATGTCAATATATGATATTTATTTTATTATTGCAAATGAACAAGGTTAATTTAGTAGAAACTTACCGAACACCTAATGGTCCCCCATCAAGATCTTTTTCCTTTAATCGACGAGTGCAATGGTTGGAAATTGATCTCATGCCCATAATTGTAATAAAATAAGGGACCCAACAATATCAGTAGCATCAATCACAGATGCTTTACACAACTCTCGGTATAACCATGCGAGGTAAGCACCTCCCCAACTATACTCGCCAGCTACATAGAAGTCTGCTAGTAATGGGAGATACATCAAGTGCACTGCATTCTCGGACTTGTCTGGCATAACGACACCTCCAATAAGGTGTTAGGAATGGTGTCCTAGAACTTGTAATTATTTAATAATAATAATTTATTAAGAATAAATTAAATAAATAAACATAAGTTCTTTATATTATCTAGATTGATTCAATTAATGATATTAGGAATATATGGAAATATATAAATATCAAACATTCAAATAGTAAACCCTAAGTTACTCTTATGAAATCACGACTTAGTATGTGAGTCATACAAGAGGATTAAAGTCGAGATGAGTAACTTAAACGTATCTACAGTAAACGGATAACGTTTGAGAACCTTATCCTGGTAACACTGTTGATAGCTTCACATTTTGTTTATAGACAAATGATCGAATCCTGATCATTCATGTGGGAGACATGAAATGGAAGTATCATATGCAATGTTGATTGTATAAGACAGGACCACGATGTTCGATCAAATTTCTCATTAGTACCGTTTACGAAAAATAATCGAATATCAAACTAAGTTTATCAACCGTGATAGATCTCAATCCTGAGTGAAATGCGGACTCCTATTTGTGAAGTTATGTTCTTTGATTCACATAGTTGAGAGCGATCTGTAAGAACGCTCAATACACTCCTGTTTTGGGAACATGGCTAGATAAGTAGCTGGGAACTCATTTTCACGAGATGGAATTCATAACTTTCTTATAAATTAACGATATCAGTGCGATACCTAAACATTTTAGGAACTTTAGGAACTTTAGGAAACTCCCTTGATGTACTGATTCGAGACATGAACAAGTGACGTCACGACTTCTATTGATCACAGAAGTATCTTATCTCTAGTTTGACTAAAGATAAAGTTCATTGGAGAATCAGCGGGAACACAAGGATAAAACGGTAATTACAGGGGCAAAACGGTAAATTTATCCGCCTGTAATTATGAGGGTTCCACGTGAAGGATTATATCACAGATATAAATAAAGATAAACTAAATGGACATAACTCATCTATAGTGAGGGGAGTTCAGCTATGAATCTATAGTGGAATTATTCATAGTTAGATAATAAGTAATTAACTGATTATGTGTTAATCACTTAATTGACTAATTATTAAGCCCATGATCTATAGGTCCATCGGGTCCCTATGCTAGCCCAAATATCGTAGTCGCGAAATCAAGTAAAAGAAATGGAAAGTTTAAGTAAAGTGAATTACTTAAATAGACAATATTAATTGTTTAAATATTGAGTATATTTAAACGGTAATTAATGTAAACATTATTATTTAAACAGAAAATTAATAATGAAATATTATTAATTAGACATTATTAATTATTAAATATTGAGTATATTTAAATGGTAATTAATAATTTGAAATTAATTGACAATTATTAATTGTTTAAATAATTAATTTTATTTGAACGGAAATTAATAATTAAAAAAATTAATTAATTAATAATAAAATATTATCAATAAAGTTATTAATTAAATAATGAGTTTATGGAAATTAATAATTAAAATATTTATTATTAATTATTTAAATAATGAAAATTATTTAAATGGAAATTAATAATTAAATATAATTTGATAATATTTAGTCGGGAGAAAATATTAATATTATTAATTGTTTAAATAAAATATTTTATTTAAATGGTAATTAGTAAATAAATTAATTAAGTTGGACTTATTAATTTAAGAGAGAGTTTCAAGCCCAATTGGATTAATGAACCCAATTGAAATAGGCCCAAAATAATTAATTTAATGAATTTGATTTATTAATTAATTATTATTAATTTAGGCCATATGAGATAATTTGTAGGAGATAATTATTTGAATTATATCCTAAAATAATTACATAGATTTATTTACCCAAGATAAATAAAATAAAGAAAATAAAATAATCTCCTATTTATCTATGGCATTTTCGAAAATGCAAGATAAAGGAAAGAGATAATCTTTTTTCTTTTTGTATTTATCTCTATAGATTAATCCTAATGTGATTAGGATTCCTATTTTTCTATAAATAGGAGGGTTGGGTCATTCATAAATCACACAATTCAATTCTTTGGAAATTGAAAAATCTCTCTTCCTCCTTTTCTCTCCCTTTGCCGATTTTGCTATTCAAAATTGGGAAGAAAATATTTTTCTTCTTCCCAATTTCTTCTTAAGTTCGATCCCACAATCGGATTTCGTTTGATCGATCGAGATATAGCGTAGAAGATCCGGTGTTGCTAAGGATTTGATGCTGTAAAGAAACCTCCAACCGATTCTCCATATTTTACTCAATGTAAGTAAAGGGTATTAATTTTCGAAAAACGAGCATGAATCTACATGTTTTTATCACAAATTGCATGATATTAATAGATCCTAAATTAAGTGTTAATTTGTGTTACTAAATAAATTCCGCTAATTTAGTAAATCATCCCTTCATAAGGGTAAGTATGTATGCCCTAGTATACTGAACTAAAGCCTCCTCGGATGCATTGTCTGGAAGTGGAGTGAAGGCGGTAAAAGCATCACTTAACGAGTTGAGGTTAAGTTGACCTCCCTTCAAATCACCACTAGTGGGTGTCCATCCTAATAACTTAGTACACAACCCAGTCCAACTATGGCTAGTGGATCTCACCACTGCATGTCCATCCACAGGCAATCCTAACTGAATAGCCATATCCTGTAGTGTAATAGTACACTCCTCGTGTGACATGTGAAAAGTATGTGTTTCTTGCCGCCATCACTCGACAAATGCAGTTATCAAATGCCAATCTAACTAAATAAATTTAAGACGAGACACACCGTAGAATCCTGCAACCCGTAGATATGGCTCGATACGTACATCAATATCCTTCGATAATTTCTGTGTAAGATTGCCTGGCGTCGTCTACAATGAAGGACACCTGAATACTCATCATCCCAAATCGTCTACGACCGATAGTTAGGCTGGAAATATAAAACAGTAGGATCTATCGGCCCTGACTCAATAAGGTCCATGCCTTATAAAATTTGTAAACATTATTACAAAGTACCTAAATACTATGAAATCTCATCATAACAATATTACAAAATATCATAATAATATTATAAAACATCATATCAACAATATTCCAAACTATCATGAAAAAAAATTCAAAAGATTAAAGATAGTCTTACAAACATATTCAAAATTGCATTGTATTGCATAAAGTATTTTACAAATAACTAGTAATTATAATCTAAGGCCTAGTAGATGTAATTGCATCAGGACATGTTCGACGATTATGTCCATCTCTATGGCAGATACCACATCGTCCTTTAACTACTGCTGCCCTATCATCCCTCATTTCTAATTCAAGATTTACGAGGTCTTCCCGGTGGTCTTGCTAAACTAGGATCATGATGTAAAATAGGAAAGTCTGGTTCCGGTCAATAATCTTCATGTGGTATGGGCTCAAAGTTTGGTGCATAATTTTCTTGATATGATTCCAATAGGTAGCACGACTCAACAAATTGCATATAGTCGATACGACGATGCTTACATGCAGCTCTTACATGCGAGCAAGGAATCCCAAACCCTTGCCATTTGTTACATGTACATGTGCGCTCAGATAGTTTTACTACATGCGTATTTCCACCTCGACCAATCGTCTTTTGAACAATTGTGACTACCTCGAACACACCTTCTGCTTTATTGAAACTAGTCACATGATGTCTATCTGCTCGAGCATGCCACTCAGTAACTTTATCAAGTATCAACCTGACACACATTAATAACACTATAATGTTTAAAAATTAAAATGGCTGCAACACGAAAAATTTAATACAATTCAACTTTAATACCTCGTGTACTTCTCACCACTCATAAATGCAGCACGTATCTCCTTTTTCTTTTCTTCAAAATATTTCACAGTCCGATAAAAGGTTAATTGCACCAAACCAGTTATCGGTAATCTTCTCCCACCCCTCAACACACCATTTATACATTCAGCCATATTGGTTGTACACCACCCATATCGATGACCACCGTCGTGGGATAATGTCCACTGTCTAAGCTGAAGAGAATCAAAAAAGCGCAAACAATTGGGATTTATATCTTTGATCTCATTCATACACGCCTCAAACTTACGGGCTTGATGTTGTGCTCTAGCTGTATACACCATACTTTTCAATTGCCTATTTTTATACTTGTGATTGAAATTGCTCGCAATATGACGTAGGCAAAATTTGTGATGTGTTGTAGGAGTCACTCTGCCTTGATCACCGTGGACATACGCAGCTCTCGCTTTACCTTCGCCTACCGTGAAAAGGAAAGTTCCCTCACGATAGGCCCTCTCAGCTCCCGAACGTCTTTCTATCAATCGAGAGAGGTACAGAATAGTACAACAAACCAACAACTGCGACAAGAATGGACTCATAAGATGGGCGGTCAGGGAAGCGATTTCATTTGTGTTATCTGCCAAGGAAATGATCGATCAAGGAATTCTCTATACACGGCTGAGAGATGACCGTATTGTTGCACATCCTGAATAAAGTACCGTAGGAAAGCTTCTAACAGAAGCATTTTCAACAATAGCAAAAGCGAGTGGAAGATATAATTCCCTTGTGCCTATCAGATATCAAATATATACCCTCCCTGTCAGTAACACTATGTTGCAAATGCCATAAAAACCAACCCCATGAATCGGCACTCTCCTCCTCAACAATAGCAAAAACGAGTGGAAGATGTATCCATTAGAATCAATAGCTGTAACAACCAACAATTTCCCCTTATATTTTCCTGTTAAAAATGTTCTATCAATTTGTATAATCGGTCTATAATGTTTGAAACCCTCTATCACTACACCAAATGCCCAGAATACCATTTCAAACATCTTATTTCCCCTTTCTTCCATTCTTCCAAGCCTCCACTTAACCACGGTACCTGAGTTTGTCATTTTTAAAATATTCATCCACTTTGGTAACAATTTATAAGAATCCTCAAAATCCCCATACAACATTTCTTCTGTCTTTCTCTTCCCATCCCACACCTTCCAATAATACACATTATACTCGAAAAGTTTGTTCAAAATTTCTTGTAAAGAAACTATTTTAATACTTGGGTCGTTCTTGACAAGTTGTTTCATGATCTTGTGAATAATTTTGAAAAATAAAAGTATGGACACCATAATATTGTGTTATTTCCCACTTTCCATAAGATTTTCGAGGTAATGCACGAAGCCTCCATTCACACCCAGTTTCATATTGCTTACATTGAACGACCCATAACTTTTTGTTCGATTGCACTACATCAAAATGATGATGCCAAAGTATGTCATGCCTCTTTACAACATTTTTAACATCCTGTTTCGAGACAAAAGTCTTTCCTTTTTTCAACTCAGCAGAAATTACTCCTTCTCCATTTTGTAGACCCAAGGCATTCATTGAATTTATGTAATCCATGTCTAATTCAGACATGGAAGTTGAAGGAACCTCATGTAAACGCCCATCACCCTCATCAATTTCTTCTTCATCAGTAAACATGTCTATTTCAACATTTGCATCATTTGATGCTGGTATTGAACGGAAACATCCAAATGGTTCACATACCCTCGTTACACTATTATCTATATCTTCTCTTCCAACATCATCATCATTATTATCTTCTACCTCCTCACTCTCACTCACTACATTTCTAGAACTACCTGACATATGACTCCCAACACTCGGTATTGTAATGAACAATTCTATTAGGTGTTGTGGAGAAGGTGAGCAGTTTATCATAAAAGTGAGATCATCTTCACTACGAATTAATAGAGGCACAAACCATACATTACCAGAAGGTGTTCTTGACCCATATCTATAAACAAATTCCAACCCAGGTAAACTTCTATCTAAGTAAAGATTTTGGCATACACCCTCAATGAATGAATCAAACCCAATACTACTACGAACATTCAACACTCGACTTGCCGGTTTATCATATTCAATCCCATTATTTCCTTCAATTATACTTCCATTCACATAACACAATAATGACACCAATCTATCATCCATTAAATCAATCCAAAACCTAAACACACTATAATAAATAAATTCAATAAACATACAAATTTACTAAAACACATTTTATATCACACTTTTCTATCAAAAATTTCAAATCCCTAAATAACATTTTCTATCAAAACAATGGAAAAAATTATAATATATTAATCTAAATAATATTTTCTATCACACTTTTCTATCAAAAATTTCAAATCCCTAAATAATATTTTCTATGAAAATCATGGCAAAAATTATAATATATTAATCTAAATAACATTTTCTATCAAAAATTTCAAATCCCTAAATAACATTTTCTATCAAAATCATAGCAAAAATTATAATATATTAAAAAACTTACCAATATTCTTGAAATTGATTGAGATTGAAGAATAGTGCCTAGAAATAAGATCAATCTCGCCGGAAACGAACAAAACCAACCTACAAATTGTATATCAAAATATCTCAAAATCTCAACCAAATTCCAGTTTGAGAGAAAGAAATAAAAAAGAATTACCTACATTGTCAAAATACATGAAAAACTCACCTTTATCACTTGAAATTTGTCCGGATCTGAAGGAGAAAATGTTGGGTTTGAGAGAAAAACATTGAGAGAAAAAGAGGTTTTTTTTTCCAACAAAAGGAACGTCTCTGTCCAGAAGCGTTCTATGTTTAAATTTAAGTGAATGCGTAGTTATGGACTACGCATTCCACTATAGATGCGTAGTCAAAGACTATGCATCTGGCATGCGTTCCGTAAAGCTGCACCTGCGAGTCCGTGCCAGCCAAACTGTCAGTCATGCGCCACGTCGGATACGTAGTCTTTGACTACGTATTTGAACATTAACCAATCAAAACAAGATGCTTTTACTAAATAATTTCTAGGGTGATCTATTTTGCCAATTTTTTTTATTTTTCAGATTATTTTACTAATTAATCCTCTCACAAAACTTTCATGAAGTGTATGATGAAAAATACTAAACAAGAACCCTCTCACCAATATAAAAACCTCACAAGAGATTATGAACAAAATATAAAACACTCTAATAATATGCTTGAAGGCTTTAGTGCAATAGGAGAGGTGTCTTGAAAGGCTTGCTCCCACCACTTTTTATAGGTGAAGAAAGCTTCAATACAAAAGGCAATGATCAATGAAACAAAGCCTGAATCAATTTGCCAACTATTTTATCAATTACTAGCATCATAGTTGTCAATTAAAATAAATCATTCCATAAACCACAAATTTACAAGTTAAGAGATGAGTTGGCTACACAATTCAAATTTGACAATCAAATAATGTGACAAAATAATTAAAAAGTTTTCGACAAAAAAATACAATAAAAAATATATTCTTACAATATATAAACACCTTAATATATTCACGTATAACATTTTTAGACATTCAAGTTGTTATTTTACAAAAAAAAAAAATATATACTCACAACCTCTCTAATTTGTCTATCAGATTCTTATTAGCTATTACACCATACTAGTGTTAGTCCTCAATGAGATATTTTTTTATAAATATCTCTCCTCGTTCTCTTTCACTAAATATGTCTACTCATCAAATATGAAAAAATATATAATCATTAATATTTTAAAAGATAATACATTATTCTTTCGATCAACACAATTTGAAAGTGTAATTGTTTAAATTAAAATTTTTAAGGGTTGTAACTATAATCATCTTCAATGTTCAATTATTTACAAGTAATCTGAGAGGTTGTTGGAAAATTGGGATATATTATATTTACAATCACCTTTCATAATTCTATTTTACAATTTGAATCTCGGATTAACCAACCTACACTGGCAATATCGCCCTCGCCCTCGCCCATATGGCCGCAAGAAGCTCATTAGAATGAATACTTTAAAGCCAACCACAAAATCATAAAACTTCTATAATTACTGTTTTTTTTTAATATTATTTTCATAATATATGAACTATTGAGTTGTTTTCTTTTCTTTTCTTTTTTTTAAGAAGTTGTACTTGAGAAGTGATATAGTTATATTAGTTTTTCAATAATACCCTTTTTCAAGTAATCAAATATATTAGCAATATGTAATTCTAAATCATAGTTTGTATTATTGTTTTCATAAAATATCAACAAAAATACTAATACTAACGATATAAAGTATATATTAACACGAGTATATAGTATCAACAAGAAAATTTAACTATTTTGAAATGTGTGTTATCGAGAACTTTATAAAGTAGACACACTAATTAATGGATAACTTTATAATGAAAATTATAGATTACCACCTAAAGTAAAAATAGCAAGGGGAAACTTGACCCGCATATATCTTTAAGAAAAGACCATTTTTAAAAAAACCTCAAAACTTTTAATATTTTAAAAAATATCAAATCATAAAATATCATACAAATTTCCTATTAAAAAATAATAAAATTCCTTCAAGATTCTCAAATTTGGGCATATTTAGGACTTATGACATCCCATTATGGGAAAACCTTTAAAAGTGTGTAAAAGTATTTTTGAATAAATAAAGTATTTTTTATAAATATTAAAAAACACTTTAAAACACTATAAACTATCCCAAACCGATTATTACTTAAATGGTAGTTAGTTGTGCAATTTTCCTTAAAACAAGGAGAGAGGGGTATTTGAGTAATTTGCATGTGTTCCTTTTGCAGTATAAATTGACGAAAATTTGTCATCGTGAAAGGGCGCGAAGGGAGAAGGGCGGTGGTGAGATTTGGGCATAATTAAATTCCGGACCCACAGACTGTCCCAACAAAAATTTACTGCGAAATTACGATAATATTACGATGAAAACAACTTTATTTCCAGATTTGAAGGGCATTATAGTCATTTTGAAGTCACTGGAATTTTCTCGTTTCCATGTGCTATTTCTGAAAATTTTAAATTTTATTTTTGGAGAAGCGTGAAAAATCGTCGCCGTCAGAGGGCTGCAGAGAGAAAGAGAGAGATTTTAGGATGGCCAGGTCACGTGCTTGACCACAGGGGGGAGCCAATGTGAGAAAAACGGTTAATTATTTTACTTACTCATAATTCATAAATAAGAGAAATTTCATTGGATTTTTTTAAAAAAAAAAAAAAAAAAAACAGAGAGAAATTTCATTGGGAAGCAAAGTGAATTTTGATACAATATTTATGAAAATAGTAACTCAAAAAAATTATTTATAAATATAACAATCTTTATTATGTTAATAAGTGATTAACAATGATTAATGTGTCTATCAGTGATAAACTTAGTGTAAAAATATGTAATTCAATGTTTATGACTGATTCACCATATCAAAATTTGTTATATTTACAAATATTTTTTTAGCTTCTATTTTTATAAATATTACTAAAAAAATTATTAGAATCGCAAATGCCCCATAAATTACTCATAAGTCATAAATTTAATCTAATTTGTTCGAAATTCAGGTAATAAGGTACAATTTCTTTGGGCATAATAACAATTTTTAAAACAAAAGATAACAAGCCAACATGAGCATAGCTCAACTGGTTTAGCATATACCCTCTTCCCCTTGAGGTCGAAGGTTCGAGTCCCCCACCCCACTTTGATGTAATCTAAAAAAAAAAAAAAACAAAACAAAAGATAACAACAAAATTATTATACACACTAAATTGAAGAAAATTAGTAGGTAAAAATAGTAGTCCCTTAAACTAAGCAAAGAAACACCAAATTTAAATGAGTATTGTCCCTCAATTTTGCTTTTACAAAAAGATTTCCCATTTAATTGCACATCAAATTGGGGATAATTACAAGAATGATAAATTTGAGATAAACTATTGTTATTAAAAATAAGGGTAAAATGCATCAATGACCCCTACATTTTCAAGTTTTTTTAATTTACACCCTTGGATTCTCAATTTGTTTTTTTTAACCCATACACTTTTAAGTAGTCCAACTTCTGTTTAATTAGGGTGTTAAATCGAACAGCCCTCAATTATTATTATTTTTATAGTTTATGAGATTTGTGAAAAGACTTATTTGACCATTGTTTATAATAAAAAAAGACTTCATCTTCTTCCTCTTGTTTCACGAAGACGCATCAGACCCTCATTCGTCATTGCATCCTTCACCATCAGTTCCTTTCACCACATTTTCATGGTTGATTGCATAGAGCTTCAACATTAAGCATTAAACTCATTTAATGATATATCAATTACTTTTCCACACCACAACGCCAATGATTTTAAGAGAAATCTATCACTTTGTCTTTTCCTGCTTTTTTCAATAATTTCAGCTCAAAACTATGAAGAAGAAGATATCCATAGATCTCTCTTCCCAAATCACATCCACTTCTTATTATCTGACATTTCTTTCTTTCTTTGTAATTTCATTTTTTACTGGTTTTTATTTGGGTCTAAGATTTAAGAGACATGTTCCAAATTGAAGGAGCTTTTCTTGAAAATGGAAGAAGTTTAAGTAATTGGGATATTTTTAGAAATATTCTAGGCAAAACCCATATCCAATCCATTTTCTAGTTATAGATAAAACCCATTTCACCGATTTTTTTCTACACGATTTTTACTATAGGTCAAGGTGTCAAATGAGTCTTTTCAAAAATCCCATAAAATATAAAAATAATAATAATTGTGAGATGTTAGATTTAACACTCCAATTGGACAGACGTTGGACTACTTAAAGTGTAGGGGTGAAAAAACCAAATTGGAAATGCAGGGGTGTAAATTAAAAAAGCTTGAAATTGCAGGGGTCATTGGTGTATTTTACCCTAAAAATAATCAATTTATACTCACATTTTAAAAATAAAAATAAAAATTAAATGTAATTTTTTTATTAAAAAAAAAATTATTCTGTTATTTGAAAAAGAAAACAGACCTACAATTCATAGTAGTGGTAATAATTCTTAGACCGCTTGATTTAGGCCATGTTTACTTTGAAGGAATAAGAATGGAATTCTTTCATTCTCATTGTTGTTGTTTAGGTAAAATTTGGAATGAGAATGGGAGGGGGAGGGGGAGGATTTAGCAATCTCATTCTCAATTTTCAAACAATTTCATTCTGTCATTCAACTTTATCAATCTCATTCCTTTTTCTAATTTTGTGGGTCCCACCAACTTTTTAATTTTATTTTCTATCTATTTTTTCTCGATCCTACAACAATTAATACTTTGTTCTCATTACAACATCAATGATAATTCTTTTCATTCGATTCCATTTTTTTTTAGTAAATATAATCAAAGAAATCCTATTTCCATGCCATAATCTTTCATTCTGATTCTTTCTGATGTAGTTTGAGGCCGAATCCACGGGCCTCAACCAAGCAAGTTCATGCTTGAAGGGAAACACATCCCAAGAATATAGAGGAAAATCATCCTAAAGAGGTGAAAGCTCTCTCACTATAATATTGGACAAAATATAAGTCATGGATACCAAAAACACCTAGAGATGGCTTTATATAGCATTACAAGAAAATAACCTAAAATGTATAAAAAAAAAAACTATTACTATAAAATTATACTAATTAAATACATCAAAATAAAATAATATTCTAATAATGATTCATGAATAAATTTATACTAATTAACCTATCATAATCTCTATTACTTTCTCATTCCCATTCTAGTTAAATAAATGGGGCAAGGAATAGATTTTCAAGAAGTGCGCTTAATACTAAAAAAAAAATTGTTAAATGGAGTATTATCATCATTTATTTGTAGAATTAAAAAATCTCCAATCCTAAAATATAACCAGTTTTTAATAAATAATTTCAAGAAGGTTTAACACTTTTTTCCATTTTAGTTTTCTAAACTTTCACGAGCATTATTTGGTCCCCAAACAGTATACAATATTTTGTTTAATCTCTCATATTATCTCTTTATTTTTTTAAAAAGAAAACTCACATACAATATTTTATATTTAATAGTGAGTAAATGACATAATCATAATTCTTTTATCCTGAGTTTCAATTGAATTGCTCAACTCATAAGACATTTACATTTCCTTCCACAATAATTCTTGAGATAATTATCTTGTTAGGAATGGTGTCCTAGAACTTGTAATTGTTTAATAAAGATAATTTATTTCGAATAAATTAAATAAATAACATAAGTTCTTTATATTATCTAAATTAATTCAATTGACGATATTAGGAATATATGGAAATATATAAATATCAAACATTCGAATAGTAAAACCCTAAGTCACTCTTATGAAATCACGGCTTAGTATGTGAGTCATACGAGACGATTAAAGTTGAGATGGGTAACTTAAAAGTGTCTACAGTAAATGGATAACGTTTGAGAACCTTATCCTGATAACACTGTTGATGGCTTCACATTTTGTTTATAGACAAATGATCTAATCCTGATCATTCATGTGAGTGACATGAAATGGAAGTATCATATGCAATGTTGATTGTATAAGACAGGACCATGATGTTCGATCAAACTTCTCATTAGTACCGTTTACGAGAAATGATCGAATATCAAACTAAGTTTATCAACCGTGATAGATCTCAATCCTGAGTGAAATGTTGACTCCTATTTCTGGAGTTATGTTCTTTGATTCACATGGTTGAGAGCGATTTGTAAGAACGCTCAATACACTCCTTCTTTGAGAACATAACTAGATAAGTAACTGAGAACTCATTTTCACGAGATGGAATTCATAACTTTCTTATAAATTAACGGTATCAGTGCGATACCTAAACATTTTAGGAACTTTAGGAAACTCCCTTGATGTACTGATTCGAGACATGAACAAATGACGTCACGACTTCTATTGATCACAGAAGTACATTATCTCTAGTTCGAGTAAAGATAAAGTTCATTGGAGAATCAGCGGGAACACAAGGATAAAACGGTAATTACAGGGGCAAAACGGTAAATTTAATCTGCCTGTAATTATGAGGGTTCCACGTGAAGGATATATTACAGATATAAATAAAGATAAACTAAATGGACATAACTCATCTATAGTGAGAGGAGTTCAGCTATGAATCTATAGTGAAATTATTCATAGGTAGATAATAAATAATTAACTGATTATGAGTTAATCACTTAATTGACTAATTATTAAGCTCATGATCTATAGGTCCATCGGGTCCCTATGCTAGCCCAAATATCGTAGTTGCGTAATCAAGTAGAAGAAATAGAAATCTTAAGTAATTCTAAAGTGAATTACTTAAATAGGAAATATTAATTGTTTAAATATTGAGTATATATAAACGGTAATTAATATAAACATTATTAATTGTTTAAGTAATGAGTTTATTTAAACAGGAAATTAATAATGAAATATTATTAATCCGACATTATTAATTATTTAAATATTGAGTATATTTAAATGGCAATTAATAATTTGAAATTAATTGGTGATTATTAATTGTTTAAATAATTAATTTTATTTAAATAGAAATTAATAATTAAATTAATATCATTAATTAATAATAAAGTATTATAAATTAAAATATTATTAATTGTTTAAATAATGAAAATTATTTAAATAGAAATTAATAATTAAATATCATTTGATAATATTTAGTTGGGAGAAAATATTAATATTATTAATTGTTTAAATAAAATATTTTATTTAAATAGTAATTGATAAATAAATTAATTCAGTTGGACTTATTAATTTAAGAGAGAGTTTTAAGCCCAATTGGATTAATGAACCCAATTGAAATTTGCCCAAAATAATTAAATAACTAAATTTGATTTATTAATTATTTAATATACAATTTTCGGCCATAATAGATAATTTGTAGAAGATAATTGTTTGAATTATATCCTATAATAATTGTATAGATTTATTTACCCAAGATAAATAAAATTAAGAAAAGAAAATATAATCTTATTTATCTATGACATTTTCGAAATACCAAGATAAAGGAAAGAGATAATCCTTTTTTCTTTTTGTATTTATCTCCATGGATTAATCTTAATGTGATTAGGATTCCTATTTTCCTTTAAATAGGAGGCTTGGGTCATTCATAAATTATACAATTCAATTCCTTAGAAATTTGGAATTCTCTCTTCATCCTTCTCCTCCTCATTGCCGATTTCCCTAGTCCATTGGGAAGAAAAATATTTTTTCTTCTTCCCAATTTCTTCTTAAGTTCGGTCCCATAATCGGATTTCGTTTGATCGATCGGGATATAGCGTAGAAGATCCGGTGTTGCTGAGGATTTGATGTTGTAAAGAAACCTCCAACCAATTCTCCATTTATTACTCAATATTAGTAAATCAGTTTTAATTTTCGAAAAACTAGCATGAATTTACATGTTTTTATCACAAATTGCATGATGTTAATAGATCCATAATTAAATGTTAATTAGTTTACTAAATAAAATTTCGCTAGTTTAGTAAATCATCCCTTCATATCTCAATAACACATTTTTCCCTTATCTTTTAACCAATAATCATACATCTCAAAAGTTGATTTGGTTAGCCACCTAGATAAAGAATATTACTTAAATGCCCTTCCAATCAAATCAATTTTTTTTTTCAAAAATTTCTCTCATATTTCTTCTCACGTACGCTTCTTTTCCCTCTCTCTCCCTCTTTTTTTTCTTCCAACTCTCTTTCTTTCTCATTTCTTTTTATTTTTCTCTCTCATCATTTCTAAACTCATATTTCACTCTCTCCCTCTCTCTTGTTTTCCAGAAAACCTTCTTCACCCCCCCCCCCATTTCCTTTTATTTTTGCTCCACAAATCTTAAAAAATGCACAAATATGAAGAGTTATGCATAGATCTGACGAAACTCATGCAAAAAAGATTGATTTTTCCGTTTTTCTCCATTTTTCTTCTATAAGTTTCAGATCTATGCGTTTTTGGAAGATCTTGAGCAAGAAAAGTTTAGATCTGAAAAAAAAGATTTGATTGGGTGTAAGTATGCAAGGTAGTTGCGCAGCTACGCTGCTCTGAGGTGGGATTTAGGTACGCATAGTGCAGCAAAGTGCAGCAACAGAGCTTCCCACTTAGATACTTAGTGTATCTTGAGTGGGTGTAGGTATGCAAGGTAGCTACACACCTACGCTGCTCTGGGGTGGGAGGTAGGTACGCATAGCGGAGCAACGGAGCTTCCCACTTAGATAATTAGTGAATCTTGATTGGGTGTAGGTATGCAAGGTAGCTGCGCACCTACACTACTCTGAGGTGGGAGGTAGGTACGCATAGCGCAACAGCGAAACTTCCCACTTGGATACTTAGTGAATCTTGATTGGGTGTAGGTATGCAAGGTAGCTGCGCACTTATGCTTCTATGAGGTGGGAGGTAGGTATGCATAGCGCAGCAGCAGAGCTTTGCACTTGGGTACTTAGTGAATATTTCATCTGGGTCTCGTCTTTACACACCTGCAAACTTGTCACTTCATTTTTAATTGGATGGTTGTGACTTGTAGTTTTTGACTATTGAGATGACAAAGGACCATTCCAGAAGGTACATTCTCTGCTAGTGGTGGAGGTTGGGTCCGTCGTGCGTAGCTTGTCCAAATGGTTAAATTTACATGCGCTCCATACAGTAGCCCCTACTCCCGAGTCGGGTTGAGGCAACTCACACTGCTTGGGAATGCTCTTCAAAGTGAGTAATTTTAGTAAAAATCATCTCAAATGTCTTCGACTACCATGTTTGTTACTTTTCCATACAACAACAGACTAACACAAAAGAGCCAATTCTATAAGTATAGTATAATCATTTCTAGCCTCGTAATCCTCATATAACAGTCTCGTTTTTCTTTCTCTTCTTGGCAGATTGACTTTTTATCTCTGTTTTTTGCAGAACCATATAGCAGACCATTCAAGCAGACTTAAAACCATATTTTTGTAGAGTAGGTTCTCACAAAGCAGATCCAGTCTTTTTCTTCCTCCCCGCTTACCCGCGGACCTTGACCCGATCCGCGTCATTTTTTGTTCCTTCTTGTTGGGCTTGTGCGTAGGCATAGCCCAGCCCTTTCACTTGGGCTGGGCTAATTTGAGTTGGTTAGTGTAGTCTAGTCTTTTTGGGCTGGGCTGCTATTTTTTTTTTATTTTACAAGTTGCAGCTTGTGTGAGCCCTGTGATCTCTAGTAGATTTAGAATTTTTTGTCGTTTTAAATTCTTCTACCAGGTGTAGCTCGTGCGAGTCATGCACTCCCTAGTAGAATTAGAATTTTTTTCTCATTTTAAACTCTCCTATCAGGTGCGGCTCGCGCGAGCCCTGCACTCCCTGGTATACTTAGAATTTTTTTCTTATTTTAAATTCTCTTACCAAGTGCGGATCGTGCGAGCCTTGCACTCCTTAGTAAACTTAGAATTTTTTTTCTCATTTTAAATTCTTCTACCAGGTGCGGCTCGTGCGAGCCCTGCACTCCTAGTAGACTTAGAATTTTTTCTCATTTTAAATTCTTCTACCAGGTGCGGCTCGTGCAAGCCCTACACTCTTAGTAGACTTAGAATTTTTTCTCATTTTAAATTCTTCTACCAGGTACAACTCGTGTTAGCCCTGCACTCCTAATAGACTAAGAACTTTTTCTCATTTTAAATTATTCAACCAGGTGCAGCTCGTGTAAGCCCTGCACTCCCTAGTAGACTTAGAATTTTTTTGTCGTTTTAAATTATTCAACCAGGTGCGGCTCGTGCAAGCCCTGCACTCCCTAGTAGTCTTAGAATTTTTTCTCATTTAAATTCTCCTACCAGGTGCGGCTCATGCGAGCCCTACACTCCCTAGTAGCTTTAGAATTTTTTCTCATTTTAAATTCTCCTACCAGGTGCGGCTCGTGCCAGCCCTGCACTCTCTAGTATACTCAGAATTTTTTCTCATTTTAAATTTTTCTACCAAGTGCGGCTCGTGCGAGTCCTGCACTCCCAGTGAACTAAGAATGTCTTCTTAAGTTTTCCACTCGTAGAGTTTGTTGAATCTTTAAACATATAGTGAAGTAGCGTGAGCTTAAGATTTTATTTTTCTAAGTCTTGTTATTCGGGTGCGGCTATGTAGCCCTGCATCCTGGTTAAACTTAGAATTTTAATTAACTTAAGCTCTTCATTTGTCGATTTTATTGAACACCCAAACACGTAAGATTGTAGTAGAGTAGAAAATTTTATGTTCATATAGCTGACCCCCCACTCAAGAAGAGCTTGGAACCTTGAAGCTTTGCTTGAGTTTTTAGAATTTTAGAGTAGCTTGACATAAGCTTAGCTAAAGAGTATCCTTGGCAGTAGCTTAGGGTTTCTCTCTTATAGTTTTCATGCTAGAATTGCCTTTGAAGTTAAAGAGTCGCATTCTCATTTTTTTTATTGACAAAATTCTTACAATAAAGAAAACCTTAACACGAAGAAAGATACAAAGACATCAGTGATAATAAGTCTTGAGATGCTCTGCTTCTATGGATGAGATAGCGTCTTGCCATTGAAGTTAGTTAACCTATGAGTGCCTTGCCTTAAAGCCTTAATGACTTTGTTTCTGAGTGGGTCTTAGAGCTCCGTTTTTTTGGTCCTTCTGGAGGGACTACTAAAGGAGGTTGCTCCGCTTCTTCAGTCAAGTAGGTCATCGCGGACTGCACCTTTTCCTTAGGTTGTTCATCAGTGATTGTGTTCACGAGCATAGCTCCCTTCATAGCTGCATAATAGCACTCTCAAGAGACCTTTATCTCTCCTTTGATTACCCCTACTCCACCTGAATTAGGGAACTTCATCATTTGATGGTAAGTCGAAGGTACGGCCCCGAGAGCATGAATGGTAGGTCTTCCTAATATTATATTGTAAACTGATGGGAACTCAACCACTTGGAACTCTACCATCTTAGTGATGGTGTTAGGCTCTTTTTCGAAAGTGACCGACAACTCAATACTCCCTTCAGGGATGACCCACTCTCCTTCAAATCCCACCAAGGGTGTTGGACTTCTTTTCAATTTTTCTTTTCCAATTCCTAATTTTTGAAATGTGTTAAGGGAGAGTACGTCTGCCGAGCTACCGCCATCGACCAGGACCCGGTGATATCTTAAGTTAGCCACAATGATAACCACCACCAACGCATCATTGTGAGGTTGATGGATATCAATCACTTCTTCTTCATCAAAATTTATCTTTTCCTTCCTACCAGGCATTGTGTAAGTAGCAAAGATCTCGAATCTGGGTGGGGTGTGGCTCACCTCACAAGCACTCACTTTTCTTTTTCTTCTTGACTCTCCATCAGCGGGTCCACCAAAAATAGTTCTTATGTCACCACCCAAGGACTTTTGACCACCTCGGTCTTGGTCTTTTCATTCAGGTGTAGCTTCGCGCTGACCTTCCTTCCTTCTCATCACAAACTCTTTTAAGTACCCTATTTGAATTAGAGCTTCAATTTCCTCTTTAAGGTCAAAAAAGTCCGAGGTGGTGTGACCATGATCTTTGTGGAAAAGGAAATACTTGTCTTTGTTTCTTTTGTTTGACCTCACCTTCATCCTAGGCGGCCACTTAACCAAGTTGTCATCTTGAATCTCCATGAGTAGTTGCTCTGCTGGTATGGTGGTAGAGGTGTATTTTTTTGTACTTGCTAGGAGGAAGACTTTGTTTATCAAGTCGATCTTCTATTTTTCTTCTCTTATCATCCCTATGGCGATCATCCTTCCAGGTAGTGTCTTCACCTTGATATTTTCTTTTATGTTCTGAGTGTTTGCTACTACCCTCATTCTCTGGAGCTCTTCTTGCACTAAGAAACTCTCCGGCACTCATGTATTTTTGCGCCCTAGAAAGAAGCTCAGGATATGTAGTCGGCGTTTTCTTGCCTAATGACCACAAGAAATTTTCATCTTTCAGCCCCGCCATCTTAGCAGTCAGAGCTATGTCATCACTATAACCTTCTGATAACTCGTAAATTCCGCATGTTTATAAGTGGTTTTATCTCCAAAATAATTAAAATATGAATGATAATTGATTTAAATGTCCATAATATTATTAATCTTCAAATTTCATGAACGTAGGCGAAAACGGCGCTCAATTCGGACTTAAAACGAAGAAGTTATGCCCATTTTATTATTGGAAAAGACCCACCGCCGCGGCGGTGGGATCCATGGCCTCGGCGGTGACCAAAATCGAATTCCGGGCCAAAAACCTGAGAGTGGGCGCAGCGGCGGTGAGAGCCGTCGCCGCGGCGATGAGAAAAATAGAAAAATATGGATTTGAGGCTGTGATGACGTCATCTAAAGAAGGAAGAAAGTGGAAGCTGACGTCATGATGACGTCAGCGACACATGGCTGCAGCAAAGAAGGCGAGCGACGTGTCGCTCGCCCAGTGGCGACACGTCGCTGCTTCAGGACCAGGGACACGCGTGCGGCTCCAAATCGGCTGGTGGCTCGGTTCCAAGGCGTGCGAACGGCTCCTCTCACATGCGGCGGCGAAGCGGCGGCGGCTTGTCGGCTCGGCTGGCTTCATACGGCGGCTTGGAGCAGATTTTGTGATTTTCTATCCGATTTTATCCCTTTTTAGCCTATTTAAAGCACCCTTTCAACCCTAATTAAAAATCCCTTCTTCCCCTAATTTCTTTAGGACTTTTAGATTATTGTAGTTATGTTTTCTAGCTAGTTTCTTTATTCCAACTAAAGGATTATCGAGGTTTGATTCATGATTTTGTGAGGTTTTGTTCTTCAATTTAATTCTTATTTTCTCTTTATTCGTAATTTCTCTTTGCATATTTTATTGTTGATTAATTCTTGTTCAAATTGGCCACTTGTTCATTGATTGATTTTCATATTGCTAGTTAGAATGATTGAATCTGTAATTGTTTAATTATTTCTAATACAAGTAGCATGTTAGCATAAATTGATTATTGACACTTTTTGATTTATGTTATGAGAATTTATGATCTAACTTAAATGAACCTGTCAGATCTTGTGTTTGTTAGTTAGAATTGGGTTCTTCTCTTCTTAATGCTGTTAATGGGTTAAATCTTATTATCGTATTCTAAGGTTATCTGTTAATTAGGGAAGTAGTTATTAGATCGTATCTTGGCTATCGAAAAATTAAGGAAGAATACTTATAAGTTGTTGATTGGTTTTGACGACTTCCAACCAATTTAGAGAAGAATTTAGGAATGCATGTTTAGTAATCGATGATCAAATCCATGAATCATAACTGAGATCAAACCTTTAGTTGGAAGCTTTTCTCTATTGATTTCTTTCTTTTTAATTTATTTTCCGTTTTATTTCCAAAATTCAAAACCCCCCCGTTTTTACTAACTTTAATTTAATTCTCTTTTCCCTGTAGAGATCGACCTTACTCACCACTACTACAAAATTCTAAATCCCGAGAGTAAGTATTTATTTTTGGTGGTTTCGACACCCATCAAATTTTTGGCGCCGTTGCCGGGGAATTGGTGTTAATTAAATTATCGTTTTTTTTTTTTTTTTTTAAATTTTATCTTTTTATTTTTAATTGTTTGTTTAGTGTTTCAGATCCTTAGGCCAACAAATGTATTACGATCCATATTCAAATACTTATGATTCCGGATGGAACCTTCCTCGTTCAAAGCTTCATTGTTGAATCTCACCACGTAGTCACGTAGGCTCTTCCCCCACTTCTGACGAATAGTTAAGAGGTGTGTAGTCGGCTTTTTGTGACCACTTCCCCCAAGGAACTAAGTCACGAAGGACCGAGTGAGATCCTTAAATGAAGAAATGGACATTGGCTTGAGTTGTCTATACCACCCCCATGTAGAGCCTCCTAAGGTGAGGGGAAATTCCCTACACTTGATAGCGTCTCGGACTCCCTGGAGCTCCATCCAGGTCGAGAACATATCTACATGTTCGATCGGATCCTTAGAACCATCATAGGTGGGCATGGTTGGCATCTTGAACTTGGCGGGTAAATCCACCTCCATAATGTCATCGGTGAATGGAGGCTCCGCCTGCTCGAAGAGATCTTCTAAACCAAGGGGAGCCTTACCTCGGTACTCATTCTTCATGTGACCAAGCTCGTCTTGAAGCTTTTTTAACTCCGGCGCCCAAGGTTGAATACTCTCTGCGATGGACTTGATAACTTCAGTTTGTTCTTTCCTCTTTTGATTGAGTATGTCCTGGAGGTCGGATCCTCATTTTAGTCAGGATTGTTCATGGTAGGAAGGTTCAAGTCGGGGTGGGGTGGGGTAGCATGTCGATTATTTGGCCTCTGTTTCCCCTTCCAACCACCTTCTCTGTTGGTCCGTGACTCACCCACATTTTCCATTTGCTCCTTGCCTTTGCCATTACTGGGGTTTGATTCTTGCTGGTCAACAACAAACTTATGATTGAGTATTTCAAGTACCTTTGAAAGGTCTCGGTTCACAACTCAAACTTGCTCCTCCAACGCATCCATCTTTCTATCCGGCACAAATGCCACTATCACTCCCTTAGGCTCCACTTCTTACACTCGATCTCTATCCCCACGTGCTGGGTACATTCTTGTGCGAGGAATGTTGTTATCCACTCCTTCATCACCACCACAGTGCTCTGTATGGCTTCTCCGACTCATTCTTAATGATAGAACACGTAATAAAGTATACGTTCCCACAGACGGCGCCAATTGTTATTGCGTGAAAACGGTAATAAGTGTAACATGCTGACATGCTTCGCGCCAATGCAGCTCTCTCTTCCACGTGTGCAATGAATAATAAATTTGTATTGAATCAGAGGCGATGTTCCGCGTAGGTGCGCAGCTACCTTGCATACTTACACCCAATCAAGATTTACTAAGTATCCAAGTGGGAAGCTCCGCTGCTGCGCTATGCGTACCTACCTCCCACCTCAGAGCAGCGTAGGTGCGCAGCTACCTTGCATACCTACACCTTATCAAGATACAACACA
The DNA here is from genome assembly GCA_028015215.1 of Gynostemma pentaphyllum. Lineage (NCBI taxonomy): Eukaryota > Viridiplantae > Streptophyta > Magnoliopsida > Cucurbitales > Cucurbitaceae > Gynostemma > Gynostemma pentaphyllum. Next base: position 18,690,575 of record CM051355.1, read on the forward strand.
TGGACCAATTCATGTGTGACACGTGGCTTGATGACATCATCCATTTCCACTCTTATAAATAGGAGATGAGAAGTGGACAAAAGGTAACTAATATTCATTCCTCTCTTGGTTGGCACACTAGCTCTGCTCTGCTCTAACTTAAGCATTAGAGGGTGTTAGGCCGACACCACACTGGTGCTACTTACTCTATTGCGCAGGTGACCGCCTACGCAAGTCACCGCCTACGTAGAACATTGCCTTTGACTCAATACAAATTTATTGTTCATTGCACACGTGGAAGCGAGAGCGGCATTAGCGCGAAGCACGTTAGCACGTTACACTTATTACCATTTTCACGCAACAACACTCAACAAATAGAGTTTTTTTTTTATTACCAAATTAGTTTAAAGAAGGGGTAAAATGGTCCAATGGGGGTTTAATTTGAGGGCACGAAATCTCTCAGGCAATGGCTAATAAATAAGGGAAAAGGAGGAAGTGGGACCCAAGAAAAGGACAGATTGAACCTCCCCCACTTAGGAACAAAACAAAACAAGAGAGCGAAAAAAAAGGGTTTTCTAAATCTCACCCACCGTTTTCACACTCTGAGTGGACACTCTTTGCTGCTCCCTTTTTTTCTTCCTTCTTTCCCTCTATTTCACCATTCACCTGACGCCACGTATCAAGAACATTAGCTTCCTCCTCGCCTATAGAGTGAAGTATGAACTTCAATGTCGCCGTTTGATCCGCGTCAAATTGAAGGAGGGTGGATTTGAACTTTCAATTTAAAAAAAAAAATAATATATAACTAAACACTCAGCCTGATTCTGATTCACTTTAGATTATCAGTATCTCTCTTGGAGGTATTTGGTCGGAAAAAAAAACCAACCACGTTATTTTCACTATTTTCGCATCTCATTTTTCTAGTTATTGCTTTCACAAACTCTTAACCAAACACCCATAAAGTTCTAATTAATATTTAATTTTAGTGGGAGACTTAATTGGGCAAACAAGTCAAATTATGAAGTGGTACAGTTTGACTATTTGACTGTCTCTGATTTTTCAATTCCTTCTTGGAATTTTATGTACAAAACAGGCTTGTTCGGGGATAATTGTTATTCGTTATCAATCTTCACACACAATAAATTAAGTTTCCATCCCGCTTTCTTCGTCTATTTCTTGATAAGTCACCATTTTTGGTATAAATTTTCACTTTTTCCCCCTTTACGCCAACGTTTTTTTCCCTTTCTTTTTCTTGGGGAGGAGTTGGGTTGAGCAGAATCAAGTTGGGTTCGTAGGGAGACTGGAATAATCCCATCTAATGGTGTAATTAATTTTAGGGAAAATTACACAAACCACACCTAAATTATAAAAAATATAATATTTACATTCTAAAATTTTCAATTTGAGCAATTAAACCCTGAAGAATACAAATAGTTAAAATTAGACCTGAGAAATTTAATTTATCAAATTATCCCCTTAAAATTATTAATTTACTAATAATTATTATAAAATCTCTATAGGGTCGTGTCCCGGAAGGTCGTCCATGACCCAAAACGCAAAACCCTTACGAGAGTCGGAGATGAGAATTCTTCTCATATCTCACCTCTCCCTACCCCATTAAACAAATCTATTTTATAACAATAGTAATATACTATTTTTATTCAACACATCATTGTCAATTAATGAAAACTATTAATCGACTGAATTATGTAAATAAATGATTATCACACTCAATCACTTACTTCATTGTATATCAGCCAATAACTAATTTCACATTCAAAAAGTGATTTTTTTAATATCATATTTATAAATATGTAGAGAGACTTTTGACACTCAATAAAATTTCCCCTTTTTTTTTCTGAGTGTGCTTGTTATATTGTTGCTCACGCATTAATGATGTTTTTTAATACTACCGTAGTATTGAAAAACCTCTATATCTTAGTTCCTTACAAAATATACCTTGTGAAGATTTTATAAATAATAATAAATCGGAGAGTCATTTATTGAAAGCATCTCACATACTCAATGATGATAATAGACTGTAGTATATTACATACTACTCTAGTCTTGATTTTTTCCCTTACTAATGGAAGATTTTAATGAGAGAAAAAGCATTGACTGATATCTGATCGATTATAGATGGGTGAGCGACAATGAATAAATTATCCACCATGGGGTGGGGCCACCCTTCTTGATGAAAATAAAAAATATAGGGTAAAGTACTCATTTGGCCCCTGAGTTTTAGAGATCGTGTCTATTTGGTCCCTATGTTTTCAATTCGTGTCTAAGTGATCCTTGAGTTTTGGATATTGTGTCTATTTGGTCCCTGCGTTTCAATTTGTGTCTATTTGATCCCTGAGTTTTAAATATTATACCTATTTGGTCCCTGAGTTTTCAAGTTTTGTCTAAATGGTCCATGGATTATTAGAAACAAGTTTAATTCTTTCTTAATTTGTTAATTGATTAACATAATATCGACTTAACGGTGATATAAAATGTTTAATTGATAAAAATAGTGACATGAGATTAATAATTATGTCAAATTTTAGGCCTAGATTGATGAAAAATTTAATCATATCTTCGTATTTTAACCAATTAAACATGTTATGTCAGCGTTAAGTCAATAATATGGTAAGACGTTAACGAATACGTTAAATTAAAGACCGATTAAACTTATTTCTAATAGTTCTTGAAAATCTATGGACCAAATAGACACAGTATCCAAAACTCAGGGACCACTTAGACACAAATTGAAAACGTAAGGACCAAATAGACACAATATCCAAAACTCAGGGACCAATTAGACACAAATTGAAAACGCAGGGACCAAAGGGGTACTTTACCCAAAAATATACATATAAAAAATTAAATTTCTAATTTTGGTTCTCCCTTTCCATTTTATTCATGTTCCTATATTTTGTGAATCCTCCTCACAAAAAGATGTTTTTGGCTTAGCTACTAATGTAGTAAGGATGGTGAAAGAGCCAACCTGAACTGAACAGAACATAACTCAACTAGAGTTTCCGCTACTTCAATTTGATATAATATCTATTTAATTAAAAAAAAAAAAAAAGCTGAACCGTAAATTAGTAATTGCAGATTTTTATAGGATGATCAAATTGAAAAGTAAAGGGAGGAAAAGCAAAACAGAGGGAAGAAGATGGAAAAAGCATAATTAGCATTGGCATGTTTAAAGGCAGGCAGTTGGCAGTTGGTCAAGGGAAGTTAAAGCAAACATCAATTATTGAAATGGAAATAGGTCAAGTAAAGCAGCAGTAGTAGGCAGTACTCAATACAAGAAACAAGATTAAAAGTTAAAAAAGAAAAAAAAGAAAAAAACCAAAAAACGAGGTCGTCTTCCAAACCATAGTTTTGGGGTATTATTTGGATATTCAATGTTTTGGATATAGTCCTCAACTTTAGACCAAAATAACCTATAAAAATACAGGATTGAGTTTTTCTCTGAGCTTTTCACCACCTAAGCTTCTCCTTTAATGCAGCCCATGACATATATATATATAGGTGAACTTTTCTTCCAAGAGTTTCTGGGACGAGATTTGAAGCAAATACAGACGTAATTGATCAAATTAAATTTTTGAGAACTAAAATTACAATGCCCTCTTAGTTTAAGGATTTTACAATTTACCCGAAAAAATAACAGAATCATTGTTGCATAAAAATTTACTTTGTTGACGGAAAAAAGTGTCACCAAATGATAGTTTTGCGTTGAGATTAGTTTGTCTGCACTTGTCACTAAAATAAATAAAAAATCTAAGAATCGTCTCACATTTTACAGCGAAATATTGTTCAGAAATAATCTCTCCACTAACACAATTAAAATCAAACATTAGACTGATGCTTCAAACCTTTCTCCCACAACCTCTCTGGCTCGCGGACCCCTCAACCTCCAATAACCACCCACATGTTCTCCTTTTTTCACCCTCTCAAGTTTGGCTCTTTTATGGATGAAAAAGAAAATGCAAATGCAGATGGTGAGGATTTCATTTTAAATCTTGAGTGTTTGGATAAGCTTGGCGCACCTCGACTAATCTTAAGGGACAACTACATGACCCTATAACACTTGACGTTAGAAAACTCATAGGATAATATCCAAAGTAGGTGATCATACGTGGATTTGAACTCATGACCTCGAGGCTTAAAGAAAACTCTTTTGACCTCTAACCCAACCCAAGGTTGGTTCGAATGATGAGGCTAATAGAGACATGGGTGTTGTCTGCATCCCGTAAGTTCATTGTATACATTATTAAGAACACATCCTGGCTTCCAAAGCAAAGATTGGTTCAGGGAAATAGTAACTACTCAGCAGATAATCACCAAGAGCTACGATTAAAATAATCACAGCCTATAGATGGGTACACACTACAGAGAGCCTTAGCCCTAAAAGACCCATCTGTTTTGCATTTTTCAACACATGGATTATCAGGAGAATTGCATACAAGTATGAGCTAGCGACCATATCCCTATTGAATTTCTATTCCTAAAGTGATCAAAATTCACCTATCAAACTGCAAGAACTAGCACCTTAATTGTTCCCTGACTGTTAGCTGAAAGCATAGTAGGAGTATCGCTCTTCCAACATACAGCACTGATAAAATAAGATGCCATGTCATCCTCCACATCACCAGCATCAGGTGAACCAAATCTATGCCATGTCAGAGGTTTGGAGATTTCCTGAGAATAATAAAGGTAGCAAAGCTCGTGTCACTTTTCATATAGACAATGGAGAAGATGGTTTTGAATATCACTAACCTTGTGGTAGACAAAGACTTCATTTGTTTCACTGCCACAAGCGATGTATTCGCTGTTTACTGATAGACCAACAAAGTTTTTCTCATTTGTGTGGCCTCTGAAGACACGAACCTATGGAAAAAACAATGGAAGAAGTTTCAGATAATTTCCATAACTGAGCTTTTATAAACTGGAATTCATAAATGATACTCACTGCCAGATTTTCCTTCACATCCCATAATCGTAATGTGCTGTCTGTTGATGCAGAGGCAAGCTCATTGTTAGACAAAAATTTTACATACGAAACGGCTTTCTTGTGCCCAGCAAAGACATGAAGCGGACGGCTGGGGTTTCTTATATCATAATAATGAATATGGTGGTCTGCTGAACCAATCTGAAGAAAATAGCCTATCGTTTCAATCCTCATGTAGTATCCTTTTATTATTTTTTAAATGTATGTGTGTGTGTGTAACAGATGGAAAAAGACTGTTAGTGCCATTAAAAGAGCAAACTCTAATTACTTGTGAATAATTAAATTTAATTCTTGAGAGTATGTGTTGATGCCATTGAGGATACATACAAAGAGCGATCTAATGTTCAAGTACTCTTGACAAAAAAAGTTCTAAATTAAAAACCAGTTTGTCGTTTGACTCTAATGTTTCAAAAATGTTTTTGATTCAATAAGTACTGCAAAAGTAAAATTGACAGATCGTTATAATTACAACATAAATGAAAAATTATGAGGAGAAAGTGAGTGTAGAGAGCGATAAATGAGAGAGTATGTGAATAGATAATAACTAGTTAGAGGAAGTATTTAGAGAGGTTATAGAGAAAAAGTGTGTATTGCAAGATTACTGAAATAAAGTGCATCATGTAAAAGGAAATTAATGAGAGGAAAGCATGTGTAAAGAAAAAAGGTTAATGATGAAACATTAAAGCTAAAGGCTCTAAATAGAGCACCTAGCAAAAATATTTTTTCCAAAAAACATTCCTAAATGCGTGCTTTATATTGCAACCAAACATAAATATTTTATGCAGGATATGCTTTTAACCATTTAAAAGCACCTTTTTCCATGCTAAAATCACTCCCAAACATACCCTTTGGCAGTCATGGCCTATACACTTTGGTTTTTCAAGGAACATCCTAAAATTAAAAAATTATAGATTGCTCCACACTTTGGTTTTGAAATGGTTTCTTAAATTCTTGCATGATGATTATAACTACGAAAATATACGAAAACTATAATGATATCAGACAACAGACACATACTTCAACACAGCCATCACATATTGAAAGGCAGATCTCCAACAACCAAACCATGGTAAATTGTAATTCAATCACAGAACATGATATAATGCTTAATTAAAAAGCACAGAAACAAAGGGAAGGGGGGGCACTCAAATTCTCAAGCAGAAATCTAGAGTGTGAACTCAAATAAAAAGGACCTATAAAAAAACTCAAATAAAAGGAGAAAACACAAACTTAACTGATAAGCGCAAAAAACAAGAACAAACTCCAGAAATATAAACCAGAGGAGCAATACCGCAATGTGATTGCCAGATCCAGGATTGTATTTGACACAACAGATATTGGCTTTCATGTCGATATCAAGGACACTAGCCTCCTGATTCATGCACCAAACTTTGACCTGGAAGTTCAATAAAAGGCGGATGCTGAGATGTGAAACAACCAGATCATTATCATTACAAGATCCCAATAAAAAAAATCACATACATTTTTCAGTCAAGAGGACAAAAAGATTAGACAGACATCCTCCTACCAAGTACCAAATATAGAAGACTAGGAGGTTGCTATCAAACTTGCATTTATCCTGCCTGAATCTCACCATTAGTTGAAATTCAGATACAGTTGCTCAAAAATCATTCTGGTCATAAAATTAAATATTGACCAATTGGGTGAAATAATCAGTGATAAGGCTCTTAATTCAGGTTTGGGAATGGTAATTAAGTGAACAAGGGAAAAGGCAGAACACTGCTATTAGAAATTCTGTAAAACATGCCAAATATAAGTATTAGCTGAAAAAAATTCTTAGCAGAAGCAAATTTTCGTTGATGCAGCCTATTGTCAAGTAGGAGTCTAACAAAGCTAGACACGTCACCAGCTTCAATATCTATCCTATAGTGTGTCATTTATTCCAAAAGATGCTCAAGACATCCATTGTTCATGAACAAACATACATAGGCAAATAACTAAATGGGTATTCGTATCAGAAGCAAAATTTTGTTGATGCAGCCTCTTGTCCAGCATTCAACAAAGTCATCATCAAGAACCAAACAAAAATGGAGAAAAAAAATAACGACGTTGGTCCTGTAGTTTTACTATCTACTTAAACTAAAAACCAACTGTCTGTTTCAAAACTGCACATAAATGAGGAAACCTTTTTAGAAGCCAGTGATCACATTGTCCTTGCAAGTTGCAAGAAAAAAGAAGCTAAAACAAGACATTATCAATTACAAAAAAAAATAGTAGACCAAGAGTATCTCTAGAACAATCACATTTTCAATACCCAGCATCCATCTTGAAGCACAGCCAACAAATAATTTCGATACAGATGCATGTAATTTTTAACATGAATAATTGATTAACAACCTTGCAATCATCACTACCAGACACAAGCATTGATGGATCTGTACGTGAAAAATCAACACTCCATGCACGCTTTTCATGCTCTTCATACTCCATCACACTCTGAGACATGAAGTCAGCCAAGTAAGCTATCCAGCATTCAACTTCAGATCATATTAAATGAAAAACAATTATATGAGAAAAATAATAAAATTAAATCCAAAGAACCTTGTGCCTTACCTGCCCTCTATTTACATCCCAAACTGTTACTATGCCCTCGTAGTCACTACTAGCTATTATGTTTTTTGATACCTTGTTCCAACTCAAGCAACTTAGTTTTGAGCGCGTTGACATTTCCACTATGGGACAATGGGCATCGGTGGGTTCATTTACAACCTGTAAAACAACAACAAAAAAGTCAATAGAGCAGTTGCATAAATGCACGAATAGACCTTTCATCACAAATGACCAAAGTATGCATAATCCACTGACAAAATTCTCCAACAAATAAGGGATAATCATATCCACAAAAGCCTGAGTACTAATTATCATGATGTGCGGAGAGGAAAGATTAAGTTGTTGCAAAATTTTGCCACTTCAACCATAGTGTTCCTGCTGATAACTAGAAACGTAATTGATGGCTAAATATTTGACATGTTCGCTTAATCAGAGAATGATGAGAAGAAGCATCATAGTTGGCTGACAATCAATGGGGTAAGGATGTTACCGAAGAAAAGTCAAAAACTTTTATGCATCGAGAAACTCCAGCTGTAGCAAATAGTTCATCATCTCGGTCAAATTCAATGCTGAAATATGGTAAGACCGAATGGACAAGTTTCAGAAATTGAGAAATAGGCTATTGAAACAGTAATCAGAACCAAAATTTTCACAGATTCTGACATTAGGACAAACATATTGATCCCTTAATATTTTTTTTACAATTTAATCATCTCTATCACTTATATTGACAACGTTCTTGTTTCAATTTGCTTCATCCGCAATCAATTCCATCTGGCAATTTTCCAACTGGCAGCCTTACCTCGATACTATGTTGGTGGAGTGAAAAAGGTCCCCATGCGGAAGTTCGGCTATAACTCTCAATCGACTGTTTTGTCAAACAGAAAGTAGTCCAAAAACATTAACCACGTTAGTTAGAATTAATGAAACTATGTACAAGTATATAACCCTCTAAAGAATCAACAACCTGCATCAGCATTCCTACCTGTAACGTGTGAAGGTAGTCAACACTGATTGAAAATCTGAAAGACCTGAACTGTAACCTTCTCTGGGTATAACCTTTTTATTCTTTTCTTCCTGGTCAAGCAGTTGATTTGGCAATAGGCGACGCTTTTGTAGATAACACTCTTGTAGGTCATTGAACTGAAACCACAGAAAATTAATATCAGAAAAGAAAAAAGGAACTGATTTCATTCACAGAGAAGTTACAAGGAGGATTGGATGAAAAATCCAACCGAGATAACTTCCCAATACAACAATCTAACAACGCTTAAGGCCCATCACAATCTTCACATATATTCAACAAGGGCATTCTAAAATTGTTTACGATGGAAGCCCAAGCAGTATACCTGGCAATAATGATTTAGCTGTCCTGAAGGAATTACAAACAAATGCATACCAAAAAGAAACCCTGGAAATATTGCAGCTCCATTCATAGAAGATTTCATAAATCTCTTTTGATAGAAAGTGGAGAGTAAGGTACATGTGCAGGTTGCAAACTTCCGATTCAAATCATAATTACTCTTAACTATTAACATTCAAGTCATGAGAATCTAGAAATTAATGTGGTAAAGATGAATGGGTGGAAGAACTAGGAGGCAAATATTTAACCATCGAACGTTGTTAGACCGACCAACCAGACCTGTGCATGGATACGTTTTTTTCTTGCAACAGCTAAACCAGTTTGATTCACAGGTGGTTCTGATCCATTCGACACATCCTTTCTTGAGAGCCCATGAAAGCTGACTTGACTCCTTGAATCTGATTTTTTACTCTGAAAATTTCCAGTAGACATAACACCCCAGGTGTTGAGAGAAGTAGAGACCGGCCCACTACTTCTCTTATCTACTAATGATGACCAAGGTTTTCTTGTATTTAGACCATCTCCAGCCATCTGGAGTTTCAGGGAGTACATTTCCCTTGCACGATACAGCTCCATCCTTTGTCTCTCCACTGCGTTTACATCATCCTTAATAAATTGAAGATCAGCTTGCACCTATCAAAAAATACTAGTAGTCATTTTAGTAATAAGATCAAAAGCAATTATGCAAAAACCTCCTGAAACGAAAAGGTAGCCAATATTGAGAAATGTAAAACAATGTGTCATGCACGAGTTAATTTTGAACAGTATAGTCTACAATGAAAAGAACGTAAAAAATGTGTCTGGACTCCTGGATTTAAAAATACCTCATTGAGCTCATCAATTTTTTGCCTTCTTAAGCAATGTAAGAAGTCTGTTAATATTTTCATATTTCTCTCAGATTCTTCTTGCTCCATCTTTCTCTTCTTCTCAGAAAGCATCGTCAATAGAGAGTCTAACTCCTTAATTGACACATCAAAGCCCTGGCACGAAAGCAGAATATCTAATCATATTTACCTTACCATTGTTGCATAATGATTAGTTCAATATCAATAAAGTTCATAAACCTAAATACAACCCCCCTCACAAAACCCAAATGATTCAGTATCATTTTTTAGCACAAAAAACAATGAATAGAATAAATAGCAAGCATAAATTGAGGATGAATTTGGACCATAGTCGACCTGATCATAGCTTTAAGTGGAAAGGCATTTATACTCCTTCCACTAGTTCGAGTCTCCCCTCCCCCTTATTTTGTAATGCAGTATTAAAAAGGAAAAACAGGGTTTAAAATACTTAAACTATATTTCCTATTAATACTTGGGAAAAGGCAAATTATGTGTTCTAACCTCTTGTAGAGCCTGACGAAAAAGTTCAACTGGGGTTGCAGTTTTTGATATTTGATGAGCAGAAGTCTTCTTCAGTAGCTACAATGTGGTACAGAGAAACCGTATCATATCACGATAAGCTGCATTTCCAAATAAATCATTTCAAGACAAAGATGTTCATATTTGATTGTGAATGCATGTACATTAGATTTCTAGAACAATAGACATGAAATTATGCATGTTTATTTGAAAAAATAATATTATAATTTTTTTTATAATTGAAATATAAAAAACCATTATTTCTATTTGGTTAGTAGTGAGCTTCATGCAACAAAAAAATTATCAGTTCAAAGAATGAGAAAGATGATTACACAGACCTCTATTGCAGTTCTGCTGAAAATTAGATCATTACAAACTTCAATCTGAATTTTTCTACCCATTGCTATATAAATGATATAAAATTTAAAGGTTAGATTACCCCGTTAATTTTCTTTTTATTTTTGTGGAAACATAAATTCTTCAGTTTATTAAAATTAATGAACAATAGTAAAAGACAAAACACGCACACAGATAATAATAATGATGATGATGATGAATAACAAGAGAATCATCTCTCTATGTAACAGGAAGACGAAAAATGTATGTGGATATAATGTTCAAATAAGAAAGACGTCTTTTTCACTCAAGTTTCAATAACAATGAACGAACAAAGATGGTCAAACTGTTTCTTAGTTTTGTTCAATGATCCTTTTGAGTAAAAACTAAATATGATATTATTGTATCTTAAACATGGAAATAAACATGCGGATACGTACGATTTCAAATCAAATCCAACAAAAAGAATGGAAGAGTGAAATCTTCGACTAGGAAACTAAAGCACAACGTGGAATTCGAACAGAATCACTTTCTCACATTGTTTTTATAGATAAAACACACTCAACTCGAATTTTAAACTCAAAGTTTTTAAATTGACCAATAGCTTTAAGTAACACGGTAATTCAAACAACAAAACGAAGTAAAATAAATTTAAAAAACGAAAAAGTAATCCAAAGAAAAGAGATCAATAAAACTTAATGATCCAATTCATAATCAAATAAACAAACACAAATCAATTCACAGAGATAGCAAAACAGAATGACACAGATTAAATAAAATTTCTATCTCATAACCTAACTAGAATCCTAGAATTCAACATAATCAAATGAAAACTGATCGAAAAATCAATAATTCAGTTGAATTAAAGTAAAATAAACCTTATCGAGCAAGAAGTTAGGAAAGAGTTGATCGGAAGTGAGATGATGAGCACAGGAAGGGCAATCGCTCTTATTACGAAGATGAGTAATAATACACATATAGCAGAAGCTATGGCCGCAAGCGGTGAGGAAAGCATCCTTGATTATCTGCATGCAAATCGGACAGAGAAAATCCTTATCCAGTGAAGCAGGAACGGTGGCGGCATCGAGGGAATCGAGAGTGGGCTGCGCTGAAGTTGAAGAAACAATTGTTTCAGGCTTAACCGCCGGAACTAAAGCTCCGGTTGATCCTTCGTCCATTTCCTGATTCTGAAGACTGAGAATCTGGAGAAGGAGTGAGAGACGGGGGGGGCGAAGGTGAAGGGGAAAGAGAAGATGGGAAGTGGGACCCATGACGGGTTTGTGAGGGTCACAGCGACCCACGTGAGCGCGGGATGTACGACGCCGTTTCGTGATTAGTTTGTTCTTGTTTTATTTCTTAGATTGATTATCAGGCTTCCACGTCGGCTCATGGTGGAGATTTCTTAGAATAAAATTTAATTAGTATACCCCACCGCTAATTATTTGAATAGTGTTTTTTTTTTACATATACATATGTTTTGGGAATTGGGATAGACGACTCCAACCTTCAATTTAAAACAAAATAAATAAATGTCTAATCAGTTGAGTTATATTGAATAATATTAAAAGATGAGAGGCGTAATTTTATAATTATTAATATATATATATAATTTAAACTTATGTCTCCATTTGACCAAAACTAAAAAGGTCTTACTTGAAATTTACCTCCAATAATTTATTAGCCAATTGTTTATTAATCATTTTTTGTTTTTTTTTGTTTTTTAGATTACATTAAAGTGGGGAAGGAGGAACTTGAACCTTCGACTTCAAAGGGAATAGAGTATATGCCAAATCAGTTAGCTATACTCATGTTGGTATTTTCTGTTTTTTGTTAATATAGTAGCCACTTGATATAAGAATATGATAGCCACTTGATATAAGAATATGATGAATCAATGTAAATACGATCATTTTTTTAAGTTAAATTGAATAATATAAGATGCATTAGGTTTACATATTAATTAATGTCACATCACCATTTCTACCACATAATTGCCATATTCATGAGTGCTCAAATAGGCAATTTGTCAACTTCTAATAATTTCAAAACATTCATGAATAAAATAACAGATATAATCACCGAATTCATAAAAATTACAATAGTATTCTAGTTTTTTTTTTAAGTAAAAAATAGTATTCTAATTTGACATTTGTTTGATAGATCAGTTACTTAAATACTAAAACGAATTATTATCGGTTTACTCTTTAGATAAGAGTACTCTCTCTTAATTTTTATTTTTAATGGAAATTTAAATAAAATTTAGACAAATAGGATAGGTCCTGTAACACACATCAAAATTAGACAACTTTTCATAACTACTCTAGTTGTATAAACCATCGTCTTTTCTACCCTATGTATATCTTTAATTTAAAAATTATTCATTTATATTACACTACTAGTCAGAAAAAATATGTTTTGATGGCATACTTAAAGGCATAATAATGATTTGGATTTCATCTCCATTAATGAAATCAGTAAGTTGAGAATTGATATTCAATAGAAGTTTATTGAATAGGATCGATTATTAGGTTAAAATTATGTTTGAATTGATTGGAATGAAACTTCAAAATATCTATGATTGATAAATATTTATGTAGTTTTTAATGAAATGGCTTGGTTGTCCTACATTGATATAAAATCACAAAATTACCTCTTATTTATAAGTAAGAAGCTCTCCTACTGCTTCAATGATGCTGCAAGTCAATGGTCAGACTTAACCAATGTAAACTCTTCACATCACTGTCATGGAAGCAGGTGTACGCATGCGTCCTCTCAAATAGTTGAGGAGCAACATACACAGCCAATGAGTGCGGCGGTTCTAGGGCAGGTGGTTACACAACAAACGGGTATGACTGATCGCAGATCAACACAATCTAGATCGCTAATTTTGGAACACAATCGTACGATTAGATATTTGGAACAGTTATGTGATTGTCTATAAATAGACAATCATATTACATAATAAAGTATTTCTTTTTTATGTCTTCTAACTGTTCTCTAACAACTTCGTTCTTCAAATGTATAAAGTTTCGTTCAATTTTTTGGTTCGATAGTCAAGGTTAATATTATGTTGTATTAATCTTTGTAAAAACTGTTGTATCTTAGGAGATCATCTTCCAATATGTGTAGCATCTTTGCAATTGAAGAATTATTATTTTAAGAAAATTTGCGTTTATTGAATGTCTCGCCTTAATTTCTTTTTCTGTTTCACTATCTATTTAATTTGTAGCAAGTTAACTATTTACAACACATCTCATCTAGATTAGATATAATTTACTAGATCGTCCTTAAATTTAGTATCTATTCACAACCTCAATTCATCATATCCACAAAAATGGTGAGATAGAAGTCGAGGACATCCAAACTTTATATTTTCTCATGCTTAAATGGATAAAAAGATATATCTATATGATATAAAGGATAAAATTAATAGTGACCCTAAAAAAGGACCATTCTGATAATTTTTCTGATAAGTAAACTCAGATCAATTGCCGGTAACATGGGCTATGAGCCCAGTTAATCAAGGATTCGGGGGCCCAAATTATTGCTATCAGCCCAGTAGAGGTTTTTTTTTTAACGGAAACAAAATAAATCAACCTATCTAAACAAAAATACATTTCAGATATTTATGGATTATATAAGAAAGATAATAACTCTAAAATAAAAATAAAACCACGCTATATTTTTGTACTAATCGTTCTGAAACAATAACAATATGCCAATCCATAAAAACTAATATCGCTTTAAATAAGATGTAAAAAAAATCTCTTAAATATTTATTAATAGTTTTCTTATTATTATTTTTTTAGTTAATATAACTTAATATTAAATATAATAGATGAAAAACGAGGTGGTCCATGATAATGTCGTGTATTAATGGACGCATTAATTGGAAGGTTAATGAAGACAGTGGATAATTATTTCATGGATTTCAGGTCAAATATTATCGAGAGCGTGTGATTAATTAAAGCCTTAATTTTAGCAACTTTGTTCTTTGTCCTTGTATATATATCCCCGTCAGTTTTATACTCTTGTTTTTTTAGCACAAAAATTCAAAGTAATAAGCTAAAGTAAAACAAAATAAATATGATTAATTTATAGAACAATCTGAAAGAAATTCTGGTTACACACTCAATGAAAAAAAAGAGATAATAAAAGATAGATATATCAAGTGATATATATACATTTATTTGTGGATCTAAACACAAAAAGCTCAGGAGGAATAGACGGGAAAATAAACTATCCACGATTCAAATACTAAACTCTTGCACCACACCATTTTTACAAGTGCATAGAGTGAACTTGACCTGCAACATTATACTATTGGACTTGCAAGGTCAAGAAAAATTTGAACAATTTTCGTGGATTTATGACTAAGAACAGAAGGAGGTAAAAGAGAAAAGCTCAGGAGAGATATCGCCACGACCACGATTAAAACACGGATAGATTTCTTACCCGTGCGCCGAAATCTCGAACCATCACGGTAGAGATGGGGAGAGGCCATAGCGGGGGCTTATCAAGCAAGACAACCATGGCTAGGGCAAGAGAAAAAAAAATATGGAGAATTATCTGAAAGGTGACTGAACAGTGGCATGATGAAAGAGGAAGAAGAAAAGGAGGACTTATTTATAATCAAAGTGAGGTTGAGAGGACGAGGGTATAATTGGCCGTTTAATGGAAAATATACGGCCGATGTGTCGTTTTCCACATAGCAAGGGACAGGATGGATGGTGAGAGTTTGTTTTCTTGGAATTCATTGTTTTACTTATTCAATGTCAATGCCTACCTCTCCCCCTTATTATTATTATTATTATTATTTATCTTTAAATACATATACGTATATTTAAAATATATCTATATATATATATATATATATATATTTACCCTACAACTTTAATATTTTTTTTGAAATATTAGAATCAACTAGTTTCTGTTTTTCAGCTAAAATTATTCTATTTGTATACAAATTGAAAACTTTATTTGTGACCGTTTTTAATTTTATTCTTATAGCCTCCATAAGATTCTCACTAGAAAAAAAAAGTTAGTATTTTAAAAAATGATATTTTTAAACGGTAAATTTCTAAAATAGTAAAAAATATCAGAATTGTGAAAAATAGCACATTCTAAACTTTCATTATAATTATATATATATATATATATATATTTATCAAAATCTTAAATACTATCAAAATTTAAAAAAATATATATTGAATTTTACTTAAAAACATCTCAGTTAAAAACATAAAAAACTATAATAGAATTAATCATTTAACAATACAAAAGATAGAAAAAATATTAATTTAATGATAAGAATTCATTAAATAATAATGAAAGTGAAAAAAAGTACTATTTTTAAATATAAATCAAATTTTGTTATTTTAAAAATGGGTAAACTACAAATAATGCACTAACACTCCTTAGTTACAAATGAAAAATTAGTACACCTACATAGTTTCATAATTAGGCCAATAAGAACCATTCCCCACAAACACCATTAAATATTAACGATTTTGTCCTTTTTTTTTTATTTCTCCTCTTCTTAAGAGGCGGGTGCACTCTTTTAGGAGGGGATAATATTTTTTAAATGAACTTTTTTTTATTTAAAAACTAAATTTTTCAGCGTAAAAAATTTAACCTTTTCATATATTTTATTTATTTTTATCTATACTTTCCTTAAAAATGATTTTTAATTTCGGAAACCATGTAAATGTAGTTTATCATTTTTTTTCTTCAATTGTATGAGTTATTCATGTATTTGAAAAAAAACCACAAGAGTCTTCTTTACCGTTTATCCTTTTAAAAAACAAGCTAGAAGAAATAGTATTAACAGTAAATTCTCTTGAATTTTGTTTTTTAATTGAAAATTTATCTCCAAATAAAAAATAAAAAAGAGAGAGAGCTCAAATTTCAAACAATTCAATTCCATTTCTATGCATAAGAAAAAAGGGTAAAACGAATGGGGGGAAGCTTAAAAATGGATACCATTTTATCATGAAATAGGAAGTTTGCCACAGCATATATTAAAATGGCAGAGAGAGCCATTAATTACTTAGGGAAGAGAAAGCAGCACGAAAATGGACTTTTTTTGACCACTGAATTTCTGTCTCTCTCTCTAAAAAAGGAATCCCTTTTGAGCAAAGAAGACCTCAAAGAAAACTCCCTTCTCTCTCTCTTACATAGAGACAGGAAAGAAAGAGAGAGAAAGAGAAATAACGTAAACAAAACCCTAGGAACTTAGCTACAAATAGTTATTTTTATCGACATCTACCCATTTCTCTGACAGTGTTTTCTCTCTCTTTAAAAAAAACAAAAGAAACCCTAATTTTCTCTCTCTCTCTCTCTTATTTTCTTACCATTTGGTATGTAATAATCATCTCCATTGCAGAAATCAGATGGTTCAGAATAGAAGGCTGCAGCGATGTATGGTCAAGCTCAACCTCAATATTGGGTCTTACCTACATTTAATACTCATTTTTCATATTTTAAAATGCGTTAAGAAATTTTTAGTATACTTTTTTAATCATCAAAATGTATGACTTTGAGATTAATTATGAGAAGATTAGCCTTTTTGGTATTTGAAATATCAATCATGATTTAGCTTATTGAGGGGAGACTCGAACCTTCGACTTTATATAAAACATTAGTGTGTTTAACTACTCGAGTTATATTTAGGTTGACCTTTTCTCTAATGGTTAGTGAGAAACTCTTTATCAGGTCGAGCAGGTATAAAAATAACAAATTTATTAGAGTTGACATGTTATAAGTATTTTTTTCTTTCCAAAAAAGATAAACTTGAGAAAGAAGGACAAAAGGGAATAACAAATAAAGTTACCCTACTTAGCAAGCAAAATGGGGTTTCATAATTCAACCCTATACTAATAATGGAAAAAAATTACCTCACACACAAAAAAAAACCCTAGGCAGTTGAATCTCCTCTAAAATGCATGTATGAGAGCCTTTAAAATCATAAATTTTAATCTAATAAAATAAAATAAAAATCTCAATTTTAATCCCTTTGATACGTTCAAAGATAGAAGCGAGGGAGGGATTGGTAAAAGAGTTCAGATTATAAATTTCAATTATAATGAAACTATAAGTCGTAAATATATATTTACACGTGAGATGGAGGTAACATATCTTTTAAAAACCTTTATATTTGTTATTAAAGTAAGTTTGGAGGTATAATCGTTTTAATTAAAAATTTGTAATGCAATTTAAAAATCTTTAGGTAGTTTGTACAAGTTTTCTTAATATTTAAATGAATTTTCTAGAAAGATTCTACTCACTCGTATCTTTTACGAGATATATTCGTTTATTAGTATATGATACGAGTACAATATATATATTTTTAATAAAGTAAAGTAATATATTGATTATTATTATCGATGAAAGTTATACACATCAAAGAGTTTCGTTTTTTACTATAATATCATAATTTACCCCAATAAATTTTTTTAAATTTATAGTAATACATTTAATTATATATAGCTGATTCATTGATGGATGTATCAAGTGACTCGAGATATCATTTAGTTTTTATTATTTTATTAATAGAAGATATTAAAAGTTTAGAAATATAATGAGGAATGAGAATTACAAAATTTAAAGTAAGGGGTTAATTTAATACTATTTTTATGTTTTCATAAAATTAAGCTAAACATTTATTTGATTGGTTATAAATAATAGAACATATATTGAGGCGTGTTATTGAAAAAAAAAACTTTTTGGAAGAAAAAAAAAAAACAACCTTTCGTTTTCCTTTTCTTTTTTATATTGAATATTGAAAAGTAATAAGAAATTAATTTTCAAAAATGTAAAATTTAAACAAAATTATTTTAATATAATATAATAATAATAATAATAAATGGAGGTATATTATGATATGATATTATTGAGTGAGTAAGGGAAAGGTCCAAAAGGTGGGGGATGGGGGTCCCCACAAAGGTAGAGACAGTAAGGAGGGGGATTTAATTGCATATACTTGAGTGCACCACTGACAACCTTTAATATCAAATTTCAGACCCCCCGTGAAGTCATCATTAGCTTTTGCGTCATGCCACCTCACCTCTTTTTTATTTATTTATTAAATCCCCTCACATTCGTTTTTTACACTTTATAGTACTCCTCTAAATATTATTTTTTCTTAAATTAAAAAAAATTACTTTTTTTTTTACTCAAAATTATATATATATTTTCAAATTTTAAATTTATCGAACTTTAAATTTTAATAATATGATATAATAGCTAACATGAGCATAATTCTCTCTCTTTTTTAAATTAATGTAATATCTAAAAAAAATTTATTATGATATCATTGATATGAATACCATAATTTACTCATAAAACTCTGGAAAAAAAGTTATAAATCATGAAAAAGTATAAGTTAATAAAATATTAAAACGTAGTTATAATTTCTATCCTAAAAGTAAAAACTATCGATTTCATCACGAGAAGCAGCCAGATTGGGCTTTATTTGGGCTTGCTAGTGCCTTGGGGCCGTAGGCCCAAATTATATTAAGCTCAGTCTGAAGCAACTGCATGGTTCTTGATTTCTGGTGCGTGATCAAACTTAAGTAAAAGACAGCCAGAAATCAAGATTTGCAATATTTCATATCAGATTATGATAAAAATAATTTTAATTAAGAGATTAGAATTCTTAAATGTCGTTTCTTTGAATTTATAATCATATCCATAATTAGATCATGTTGAAGAAACCTCGTCCATTAATGACAATTAAACTTATATTAGTAGTCTCTTAAAAAAAAAAAACTTATATATTAGTAGTCTCTTGATTCCAATTTCTCCATCACTCAATTGCGTTTTGGTTTTTAAAGAAGTGGGCCAGACCATTTTTTTTTTTAGTAGCTCTAAAATATGCTAGTCCAGTTAAAAATTATTAGAATCTTTTGATATCAAATCTGCTTCTTTATTTTATGTTCTTGAAAAATAAACTTGTTAAATCTTTTTACTTTACATTTCATTATTAAATGACCATTCCATCTGTTATTAAAAAAAAATTGATGTGTAACTTTAGTAGCATCTTTAACACATACATATTTAAATATTCTTAAAATTGAATATTTGGTAGAGAGTGATGCTTATGACATTTCATCTCGAACGTCTTTGATTTGGTATTTTTTAAGTCGTGGGGTGTTTGGTTGGGGGGTTTGACATCGCATTTCTGGACATCTAAATCTCATAGTTATTATGGGCATTGACATCCTAAACCCATCATAAATAAATATTAAATATTAAATATAGTCTCTTTTAATTATTTATTTTTAAATTAAAAAAAAAATATTTTTAAATTCATTATGAAGTGTTTTTTTAAATAAAATATTATTGTAAATTTTAGGGAAAAAATCAATTTACACCCCTGACCTTTATATGATGTGTCAATTTATACCCTAAACTTTCAATCGAATCAATTTACACCCTGAACTTTAATAAATGAATCAATTTACACTCATTGTTAATAAACTTACTATTATTTTTGAATTTTTTAATTACACATAGGCGTTTTTATATCGAAATAAAGTTAATTTTTTGAAAATTAATTTTAAGTTTATGTTAAATATTTTTTATGGTTAAATTTGACCATTTTGGTGTCGGGTTTGAACATTTTTGTACCGTTTAAATTGGTAACTAGGATTTGAGTTTTTTCATAGTTGAGGTTGGGCGTTTTAATGATGAGGTCATAGACGTTTTGTTATTTTTATCTTTCTGCGATTTGGTAATTGAATTTTGATTAATTTTATAGTTTTAGTATTTTGTGGGTTTAAATTGATTCACTTCAAAAAGTTCAGGGTGTAAATTGATTCAATTGAAAGTTTAGGGTTTAAATTGACATAACATGTAAAGTTCAGGGGTGTAAATTGATTTTTTCCCTAAATTTTAATTTATTTTT
This sequence comes from Gynostemma pentaphyllum, assembly GCA_028015215.1. Taxonomy (NCBI): domain Eukaryota; kingdom Viridiplantae; phylum Streptophyta; class Magnoliopsida; order Cucurbitales; family Cucurbitaceae; genus Gynostemma; species Gynostemma pentaphyllum. Next base: position 18,711,097 of record CM051355.1, read on the forward strand.
ACATCATTATTTATTTTTTTAAAAATATAATAAGTTATTTAAATAAAAAACTAAACCACTTTTTCTATTCTCATTTCTGCATACGAAACATAGGTTTCAGATTTTTAGGCATCACATTCTCAAACATCACATTTCCATTCCCATACACCAAACACCGGACTTTTTTGCAACTTAGCCCTTTTTTTGAAAGTATTAAAGTATATGTCCAAACGTTTGAAGTAATTGGGGAAATGTCCTTTTTTTCTGAAATCGGGGGTTCAAAACCCGTCTTTAGGTGACTGGGCTGAAGACGAGTTTTCAAAACACGTTTTATGGCCACGTGGATTGGTTTTTTAGTAAAAATTTTTTTTTGCCTAAAGACGGGTTTTCAAGACCCGTCTTCAGTGTAATTTTTTTTTTAAACTAACTTTTCCATGCCTCTTGAGACTGGTGCATCCTTCCACAAATTCTTAGGCTAGCTTCTTTTTTAGTGAAGTTTTTCACTTTCTTCCAATTCATTGATGAATACTTGATGGGGTCGATTTCTTTTGGGTTGAAATCTCTTATTTTAGCTAAATCTGATCTAAAAGGATAAACTTGTGCACAAATTTTATGTTTTATTAAGTGGGAAAGCAGAAATTATCTTGGATTTTATTTATTCTTTCTTCAATTTCAATCATGCAATGGGAAAAGTTGATCCTTGTTTCATTATCCATTATTATAATGCTATTTTAGTAAAGAAACTTAATTTGTTGTTGTTTCGTCATTTTTCTCGAATAAACATTGAATAAAATGATGCACAACATAAGTTGATCACTGATCACTATGGGAAGAAATATGTTTGTATTCTAAACTTGGTTTATGGTTTCCAATTGAGTGGGTTGCTGATTGAGTTGAATAAATGATTTTTTAGAAATTATCTTATGTCCTGTAAACACACACAGCAAATGATGGTTATGTGTTTAATTCACTGGTTTTATTTTATTCGATTTTGTGTGTGATGGAGCTGGAAGATAATAATATGAATGCAGTTTTATTTCATGTGGATATTATTTTAGATGGCTATTGTTCTATGAGTGGATGCACCAGTCTCAAGAGGCATGGAAAAGTAAGTTTATAAAAATTAAAAAAAAAAAAAAAATTTACATTGAAGACGGGTCTTGAAAACCCTTCTTCAGGCAAAAAAATTTTTTTTACTAAAAAACCAATCCACGTGGCCATAAAACGTGTTTTGAAAACCGTCTTCAGCCCAGTCACTTAAAGATGGGTTTTGAACCCCCGATTTCAGAAAAAAAAGGACATTTTCCCAATTACTTCAAACGTTTGGATATATACTTTAATACTTTCAAAAAAAGGGCTAAGTTGCAAAAAAAAAAATCTCCAAACACTCCCTAAATGACATAGATAAATGATGAGTTATGTTTTATGGAGAAACACGTCACATCACATTAGTTAATTAGCCTTTTGCTTTCATTTGTAAATAAAATGATCACTACTCCATAATTATATCTACCATGATTGGGTTTTTTTTTTTGGAAGGTTGATGATTGATTACTTGAATAAAGACAATATTTATAACATAGATTTAAGAGTGTTTTATCACACAAATTATTGCAAATCTATATCACGAATTATCTCATCATTGACTCGTTCTCTATCATCCCTTTTTACAACCAGAAATCATTGGGCCGGCCTATCGTCTTAAAAGAAGAATGTTTGTGGATACTACAATATTTTAAGATCACTTGCAATAATGATCCATAAAAAATTATAACTCCCCAACGGCCACACCAAGGGAAAAAAAACGACCAATAACCTTATAATTGATGAATATTAAATCCTATAATATAATTTATCATATTATAATGGAAATCCTTATCGTTTAGGGGATAAATTATTCAATTAGGTCATCACAATATATCTCCCCACTAAAACTCATAAGTCATTGGATTGGTAGATTCAATAACCTTATAATTGATGACTACAATTTTCATTAAATTCGTGAGAACAATTAAGTTTCACTCTAGCTAGACGAGTTTGAGTTTGATTTTTCTCGATGGTGTATGAGTAGTTCAATTAACGTCTTGGTCATTTAAGAATATTCTCTATATCTCTTGTTTACTTTTGTACTTATAAATAAAATAAAATAAAATAGGGACTAACAAAGATACTTGTGATGTTGGGTCTCCCCAAAGCCCCATATTGAACACGATAAGTAATTCCTATTTAAAAAGGGATTAAAAATATTTTTTTAAGATACTATATCAAATTAGAGAGGAATGACTCGAACATTTGATCTTATGGAAGAGACTATTGATACCCTACAATTATCTATATTAAAATCACAAAAGAAATTAGAGATATGGATGCCAAAAAAGAATAAATTTCCTCAATATTGAGTTATTTTGTGTAATTATTAATACGAAAAAATAAATAATATTTTATATAAAATCCCCTACTGACTCTTTGAACTCTCCCTAGATTCTCTAATAATTGTGTGAACAAAAGATAAAAAATCTCCACCGGAATAGAGATAAGGAGTGCATCCAACACTATATAGTATATTATGTCAATATCATCTCAAGATCAAACAAAATATAGAAAGAAATCATGAAAGAAAAGTATTTTAGGGGATGTTTGGTAGAAGGGTTAGGTTAGGTTGGGGTAGGGTAGGGTGGGGTGAGCTTCAATAGTCTACCTCGTATTTGTTAGGTGGACTTTGTAACCCCGGGCTCAACCTATTAAATTTATGAATTTTAAATAGTAGTATTGGTGAGTTTTCTAACCCGTCATAAAATAACAACACAAAACTAAAACTAAAACTCACATACCTGATACCAAACACATGTTATATAAACCTAGGTTTATAAAACCTATACCCCTACATATTCAAACACAAACTAATTTAAACCGAGACTTTAAAAAACCCCAGACTGCCAAAACTCATCCCAACTTATTCCTTCTATCAAACACCTCTTAGAGGCGTTTTATTGATGAGGTTTAGAAGGGAATTGCACATTGGAAGGGAAGATCAAGTTGGCTTGTATGATTGGAATTTGGAAGGACCCAAACTCTTTTCATGCCAGCTTCTCATTTCCCACTGGCTTTGATAGTGTTGATAATTACTTGAAAGCACGGATAATGCATGCCTCCAACCTTTTCTCTCTCTTTTTTTTTCCTATTTAAATCATATTGTTTAATCCCCTTCGAGCTATTCACATATTTTATTTTTCTTTTGAAATATAATTAGAGTGAGAAGATTTCGTTTTACATATTTAAACTCGAGATAGATACTTCAAACTAATTGACTTGTACTATTTGAATTATCTCCATAACATATATGCAAAATTTTCAACAACTTTTTTTAAAACATATATTATTGTAAACTATAGAAGAAAAAAATACCATTAATTCAGTATATTATTTTCTACATCAATGGTTGGAGAACAAAAAAACATAACTAAAAAGAAAAATATGAATAACTTAGAGTTGCAGTAATTTAATCGGGTTTCTTTTATATTTAAAGTAAGAAAAATAACATGCAGTTTTCTTATATCCATAAATCAAGATCAATGACATAATTTCATTCTCCATTTTAATAGTGAAGAAACTTTTTTTGGACACTAATACCCTCCAACTATCAGTAAATAACTACACTACCATTATTTCTCAATTTAAATATTAAATATCAATTTACGCTAAATAATAAATGATCAAAATTATAATAAATATAATTCTAAATATTAAAAATAACAAAAATAATTATCATACATATTAATAAATGATTAAAATTATAATAAATATCATTTTAAATATTAAAAAAACTATCATACATATTTTTAATACGTATGGTTGTTTGAATCTTATTTTTAGATCGAATGCTCGTTTGAGATTGTTGAGCTATGTTGAGAATCCCACATCAGAAAGATAAAGGGACCTAACAACATTTATAAACTCTATAGGGTCTCTCCTCTCATTACCAATTGGTTTTGAGATGGAACCTCATGATATCTAAGATGGTATCAAAGCCCAATAAACCCAAACGGGCATTCGATCCAAAAAATGGGATTCGACCCAAAAATGGTGAGCCCAAAAGAGGCACCATCTTGAAGGGGCATGTTGAGAATCCCACATTGGAAAGATGAAGGGAACTCACAAGGTTTATAAGATACATGAGCTACTCCTCTCATTACCAATTGGTTTTGAGATGTAACCTCATGATATCTAAGAAGCTATGATACCATCTTGATAATAAGAGGAGTAGTCTATCTATCTTATAAACATTGTGAGTTTTTTTCATCTTTCTGATGTGAGATTTTCAATATGATCTAAAACATCACGCAAAACTCATGTGGTTCAACTCTATCAAATTTGTTATAAGATAAATAGTCAAGTAATTAAATATCAATTGGGAGTTGTTTTTTTTTTTTTTTTTTTTTTTGTAATCCTCTCCTTTTATTTTGTTAATGAAAAACATTGGTTTATTTTAAAGAGTAAATATGTACACCTTAAAATAATAAGCATATTATAAGAGAGGGAAAATAGAAAAGGGTAATTGGTTTGGGAGAAAATGATTAGCCTTATATAAAGTGAGGAATGGGAATATGAGGGGAGGAAGCCTGCCTTAGGTTGGGGTGGGATGGGGTTTTGGTCTAAGCAAAGCACATGAGGCCGCGAGAAAGGACAAGTTAAAAAGAAAGGTACGTGGCGGCTGGACCTCGCTGTCGCAGTCTACTCTCTCACCTTTTTTTTTAAAGCATATTCCTCGAAGACTCCTCGGGTCGCACGTCCCTCAATCAAAATAAATAAAGTGAATTTTTCACGGGTTGGGTTGATGTGTTTTTTAACCCAATTTTATTATTTGGGTTGAATTTATTATAATCCAAATGACGTTTATCAAATAATGAACCCGGTCCTATCCAATTTTATGAAACTTGGGTTAAATTAGTTCAGATTACTCGAATGATTTATTACAAAAATTATGACAAAAATAATCATTGTATGATCTAATTTCTTACTTTTATATCTTAAATTAAAAATAAAAGTTCAATATTATATTTTGTCCAATAAAAATGATATTTCGTTTATTTGATAAAAACTATAAAAAGAATAAGAATTTTTTTTAAGAGTTATGTAGATATATAGAATTTACAAAACATTTAAAAGTATTTAAATCGTAAATAAATGATTAATTTTTTAATCGATAAATTCATATTGGTTCAGTTAAATACAAACTAATTTTAAGAAAACTCCAAATTAGCTCAATCTAACCCAAACAAATTTATAACATAAATTAAATTTTATGGGTTGAGTTGGATTTATCAAATAATCCAAATTTATTGGTTTTTTTTTTACACCCCTAAATAATACTGAGTTCACTAACTATATCCCTGAAGTTATTATAAATCATGTAATAATTAGATAAAAAAATCATTAAAAGTTTTAGGAGAACGATTCATAAAATTTCAGTAAATAAAAACCAAATTGGACAAACAATACAAGTGTAATATGAAAATGATCCCCCCTATATCCCAAAGGCCAAGTCCAGGTCCAAGCAAATCTAGGTTCTGTATGGGCCGTGGCTTGAGAATTACTAGCGGCGCCTTCGCCATCTGTATTTTCCATCTTAAAAATTAGAATTATTTATATCCTTTTTTTTAATTACCTTTTTTTTTTTATAAGAAATCATAAATTTAGATGTATTTATTAAGTCTAAGATTATTGATTAATTATGTATATAATTTAGGGTAAAATGTAAATGTGATCCTTGTGGTTTGTTTCAAATACATGAACACCCTTTGTGGTTTGAAAATGGTAAATCACACCCTTGTGGTTCTAAATTTTTTCAATTAGACCCCTCATTTTAATGTCATTAATTTTCTTTTAATCATAACTTCTTCGTTTGTACTCCGATTTGGATGATTCAAGATTTTTTGGAATCCTCATTCCAGTCTTTACGCTACGGTCACTTAAAAACTTCTAAATCATCAATAACCAAAAGAGTTAATGGTGTCAATCATACCTAGGACTTTGATGTTAATAAACTCTTTTATTTATTAATCATTTCAAAGTTTTAAAGTGACTATTATGTATAGCCCGAAATGAGGATTCCAAAACATCTTGAATCATCGAAACTGGAGTTCAAACGAAGAAGTTATGGTTAAAAGAAAATTATTGGTATTGAAGGGGAGAGGTCTGATTGAAAAAATATAGAACGACAGAGGTGTGATTTTCCATTTTCAAACCACAGGGTATTCATGCATTTGAAACAAACCACGAGGGTCTCAGTTGCATTTTACCCATTTATACTAATGTTTTTTTTTATAAAATCAGAAGCTAAATTTATATAACCCGCGAATTTTGCAAAAAATAAAACTTAAATAAAAGTTTGTAATAAAGAATACGTGGAAACGAAGGAAAAGAAAAAGGCGGAAGAATGATACCGAATATCCCCCTCGATACTCAAACCTTCTTCTTCCTTCCTTCCATATAAACCGCAGATTTTCGCAGTCTCGATTCTTCCATTCCTTTTTCTTCAATCTAACTCCAATGAAATTCGAAGAACAGAATCCAAATCAACAATCTGAACTCATATGTAGAACCATAGAAGTCGATACAATCGATCACCTCCGCACTATTTCGCCGTCGTTGGCGGCGGCAGAAGACGGCGAGAGGGACGGTGATGACCTCTTTATTCCTCCTCTTAACTTCTCTATGGTCGATAATGGCATTTTTCGCTCCGGTTTTCCTGATTCTGCTAACTTCTCTTTCCTCCAAACCCTAGGCCTCCGTTCCATTATGTACGTATTTTAACTTCCTTCATTTATGAATGTTTTTTTTTTCTCTCGATTTTTTTTTTGTTCTTTAATATATTCATGAATTTTGATCGATTTATGGTGTGGATGCAGATGTTTATGTCCGGAGTCGTATCCGGAATCGAATATGGAGTTTCTCAAGTCGAATGAGATTAGACTGTATCAATTTGGGATTGAAAGTTATAAGGTTTGGTTTTTGAGTTATTTTTTGGAACTTGCTGAATTGTTAAGAATTGATGATATGTTAATTTGTCTTTGTTTAAGTTTAATTGTTGATAAGTACAAAATTTGAATCTGGAAATGAGTTCGTGCTTTTAAAATTCATGGCTTGGAAGTTTAGATCACTTTAAGCAGTTTTTCTTTTGTAATCATGAAGTTGGAATGGTTAAATGGTTTTCGAGATCTTATTGTTATGATCTTTTACATAATTTTGAAAAAAAGATGTTTGAAGAATTGCTGAGTTATAGGCTTATAATGTGAAATAATGAAGAATTTGGCTGATAAATAATTTTGGTATTTGATCTGATAAATTGTTACAAGTGTAATCATTGACTGGTAAAAAAAACTGATTATTTAAGAAGTTGTAATTGCGTGCTTATGCAAGAATTAAATTATGATCAGATTGATCAAATACTTAAAAATAAAATAAAATTGAAAGTCACTTTTAAGGAGTGCAAAAAGTTCTCAATTATGGTCTTAGTCCCTTTGAGTTGTGACAAAATTTGGCAAAATATGTTGTGCTGGGAATTCATCGAATGTATTCGGATTTTTCACCTTCGCCAGTCTAATGAACTGTCAGCAACTGGAACTTGATATTTGGAATTCAAACATGTGAAATTGCTCTGCAATGATTTCATTGACTATCTTTAGATGGTTTAAGTTCTCCAAATGGCACTTGCAGTAAAACTGGTATAAAGCTACTGGACTACAAATTGTTTACCTGAAGTCAGATAATTTTTCCAGGTTCTCACCCTGTAGGTGTGAATTTGTGATTTGAATAATCAGGTAATTGTCTCGGTCAATAAGAGTTTGTTGAGTTCATGTCCTAGTGTTACCAGCGGACAGCAGTATCTGTGATCTTAAGTTTAGGGATTTTGGGGGCTTCAGTTATCATTTTTCATTTTTTTTTGGCGTTTTGGAACAAACAATTACTTTATCTGAAGATTACAAGGAAAACTCCATGGGGCAGTCTGTGCCTCATTGCTCCAATTTTTATGAAACAGTTAAACTTTTTATGCCCATGCTTATTAGCTTATGATTCTGATTTATGCTGTTGTGGCAACTACTTGGCTGATCGTATATGCATGATAATCCTTTAAATGTGCTAGATGGAATGAAACAATTGTAAATATTTCTAGAGCTAAAATGCTATCTTATATATTGATATTGTTATCTGTGCATTTAGGAGCCTTTTGTGAACATCCCGGATGATATGATTCGTGAAGCACTGAAAGTTGTCCTTGGTACTTCAGCATATTTCCATATTGACTTTAAACTATTGGCTAGAATATTATTCCGTGATGGTTATGATTTTTTAATTTGTTTAAATTTTGTCGATGTAGATGTAAGTAATCATCCGATTCTCATACACTGCAAGAGAGGGAAGGTACGCACCCATTTGTGTTCATGTTTCCAGCCCTTGATATCAAGTTCTCTGCTCTCTAATCTAGATCTTCTTTTCCACTTTTCCAGCATAGAACAGGATGCCTAGTGGGATGCCTGAGAAAATTGCAGAAGTGGTGCCTCACTTCTGTGTTTGATGAGTACCAGAGATTTGCAGCTGCCAAAGCCAGAATTTCAGACCAGAGGTTTATGGAGTTGTTTGATATCTCTGGCTTCAAGAATCTTCCAATGTCTTTTTCATGTTCAAAGAGGTGAATATTGATTATACTGAAAGATTTCCTTTCATCGTTTGCAAAAGCAGATGCCATCTTGCGTTGGAAGCTTGGAATAAAATTGAAGGCAGATGACTCCTGAGATTTTTCTTACTATTTTAGGGATTATTTTTCCTTTCTTTTTCTTTCCTTAGGGGTAATGAGTGATTCAAGTGTTCTCTTTTGATCTCTTTCTATCTTTTTGTTTTGTTACTTGGGTGGCATACATATATAGGGCAGTAAAAACATATAGATTATAGGCCAAAGTTGATGCACCGAGGTTCAGTGAAAACAATTTAGGATCTTAAGCCTCCATCATCTCCCAAGTTGAACCTTCCCTTAATTATTATAAAAGGCAAGGCAACTAGGGTGGCCAGGCCTCATTTCTATATTCAGTTGGGTATCAAATTGAGGATGGTAATTAAATTAAATTTGCATGTAAAAGAACGACGTTGCTCTTTGTGAAATGTTAATATTTAGGTCCAGTAAAATGCTTTCAACAATTTGCGGTATTACCTGATCAGTATTTTTCAAAAAATTACCATGAGTATCCCAGGTTCTTTTAAGGATGAAGCTTGATGCTCAAGAGGGATAAAAGGCTACCGTTCAATCGGGTACATTACATGGTACTTGATACGCATATTTCTCAATTTCCTGCTGGATTGCTGGATACTGACAGGGAAATAGCATTGAGTTTTAAGTCTTTATGGGCAACATGGTCGCCAACTATTGCATCGGTCGCGATCAAAGTCTATTGGTTTCAATGTAAAGAAAATAGTGTTTGTCTAAGTGATGTAGTAATTTAGATATCATATTTGATTTCGAGCCAGAGGTTCCTCTTAAGTGGGATCTAAGCGGATTGAAGTTAAGAAACGACTCCCTGCAGCCCAATGAAAGCTGTCAATTGTGGACCTTGACTCTTTTTCCCAATCAATCGCGAGGGTTCCGAAGGTGCAGCTACTCTACTCTCTGTAAAGCATTTACCTTGCACCGGGTATAGATAAAAGAGATACAATTTTAAGTATAAACATTTAACTATGCAACATCAACACGCTTGCCTTTACCCAACAGGTAGACGGTTCCTTTTCCCCCAGATCAATGAAGAAGGGAGAAGTCAGTTGATTCTTCCGAAGAACCGAAATCATTTAACTATGCAACACGCTTGCCTTTACCATTATAATTCTATATAAACACCATGCGGTGAAACGGACTCTGTAAGCGCAAGAACAAGAATAATAGTACCTATCATGATAGAACCGGTTTTTATTAGAAAGCTTGGCTTTTTATCTATAAAAAGATGATAGACGTTTTTGGTGGTTGGTTATTTGCTTAATCAAGATTCCAATATTTAAAGGAATGACTAGGAATTCCATTCCCATTCCTGGTGTCGATTGGGGTTCCTGTTGATAATCACGGGCAATTATTGATTGATATTCATAGGTGGTAATGTTGATCGAGTAATATTCGGGTTAGGCAAAGTTGCAATGATAAAAGTTTTGTGATGTTCATCCTTTGCTCATCTTCTCCCCTTTGTGTATTCGTTTAAATCAATTACTCCCATGTTGATTTTATTGATTTTCGTACTTTCAAATGTTTTATTTTGGTCTCTATTATGCTGTTATTTTATTATTATTATTATTATTATTATTATTATTTGTGGTTCTTGTCGATGTGTATATTGTTAAACATCAAATCTTAGGGGGCATCATCTGAGTTTGTATTCAAGTCATATGTTTTAGTTTTGGTTTGAGTAGCTTAAAATTTCTGTTAAACACTATGGGCAGTCTGTGGAAGTTGTGGGATTAAAATGTAATACATATGGAAGTTTAGAGATTGGATTAGAATATAATTTATATCTAGTAATAATTTTAATGTTTTTGGTTTTATTGATTTTTTAGTTTTAAAAAATCAAAATAATCAAACAATTCTGTTCTCAAAATAAAAAACAGGAAACAAAATAGTTATCAAACGAAACTATAGATTTAATAAAGGAGCATTTCATTGAAACAAGATCCAAATATTCACTCTTGAGCAGAAGTCTGTAGTGTGAGGATGTTTGTTTTACCAGTGGAAGCAAAGGATTTCTTTTCATTTTCCTATTATTTCCTTCAACAGTAAAAAAAAAACTTTGAATATAAGGTTAAAAAGAGAGCTTCAACTTTTGAGTTTAATTTATTGTTAATTAGTTGTTCGACTTCTCCACTCATGAGTTGATCACTTTTGTGGACTTCCTAATTGCACGTTTACCTTTTGAATATATCGTCATCATGTCTCAATCAATTGAAATTAACATTCTATCCTTTGCTTAAAAAAAAAAAACTTTACATTCTGTCTCTCCTCCTCTTGAGTATGGGACTAAGGTGTCTTTTGTTTTGTTAATGTAAGGATAGAGAATAACTTGCTAAAGTTGTTCTTAATGGTTTAATTATAACTATACTCCTTTTCAGTTGACTCGGTTTGAATTTAGTTTTTATGGTTTTAAAATTTTCAATTTAATCATTACGGTTTGATGTGTATATGTTAATTTAGTCGATAAAAACCCACAAAACATCTCTGTTCTTAGGTTATCACATTTTTACATAAATATAAACCAAACCCTACATTTACAAATTATGTATTTACCACGTGATGTGGATATTATATTTACAGCATATAATTACATAAGCAATGAATTAACATTTTTTTTTTCAATTGAAGCATCTCATGAGTTTTTCTCAAATCATAAGGATTAAATTAAATATATTCTAAATTATAATGAATAAATTGAAATTTTTGAAAAAAAATGAATAAATTAAAACTTTAAAAATCAAATGGACCAACTTTAAAAAGCAATTACTTATAACTTATACTTAATATTTTTTAAAATATAAACATTCTTCATTATAATTTTATTACATTTTAAAATAAATATATTCTTATATTTTTTTAGGTGAAAAAACAAAGTATGCATATTTTAAAAACAACTATTTTTTGTGGGCTAATGGTGTCAGAGTAAAAGTCATCAATTTATGAATCCAATAGAGGCATTAATTTTTGTCCTTTTCTTTTTGAAGTCTAGAGACCTCTCCTTATACTTTCTCTAATAATCTCTTACCTCAACTGTGGGAAATGCTTTTTTATTGAAAAAAAAAAAATTGTGCGGTATGTTTTTATTTTACTATTTTTAAATCTCTTGCTTATCAAATTACAAAAAAAAGAAAGAAAAAAAAGACATTCATCTTACTTTATGGATAAACTTATTTTCTTATGTTTCTTTGACTTCCTACTAAAATTTAAGATTGTTTCTAATGAGCTTTCATATTTAATTTTTATACTCTTTTCACTTATTAAAAGAAACAGTGAAACCTTCTAATGTGGGTGAGTGCAAACTTTTCAGATCTTCAATGGATGAGAGAATTTCCTCTTTTAACAATAATAATAAAGTAAAATTTACGAGATCTCTATTACCCAACGAATCAATAAAGGCATTTTTCTTAGAAGTAGAAGTTTCTTTCCTTTGGTTATTTTCGTCCATTCATTGAGAAATAACGAGTTATCCAATAGATATACTAATTATACAATGGATTCTCATTGCTCAAAAAGAAAATTTAAGAGGTAATTAAGATCCAATCATGACTTTGTTGAACTTTTCATCATTTTCAACTCACGTGTTTAGATAAGAAGTTTGAGGTTACACAAGCTTAACTAACATTTGTCTCTCGGTTTTACAATCAAATCCATCATTTTTAATAAACTCATTATTTTTCAATATTTCAACACATTTTATATTAACTTAGACTAAAGAAACTCATACTTCTACACAATTTAAACACAACCTTAACAAAATCAAATTTATTTTTAAACGACCCTCAAGAATGATAGAGATTACATAAAAACCAGAGGATAAAGTTCCAAACCTCACCCTCCTCTTTCACATGTAAATATTAAAAAAAAAATGATAAAAGACAACACATCTTGAAAGCAAATAAAATAATAAAATATACTAATAAATATATATTTATTCAACTGGGTTAAGTTGGACAACAAATAATAAAATAACACAAAATCAAATATTTTGTGGAAGCAACTTTTGAAGCCTAAGAGAAACCATCACCTAGCTTTCAAATCTCTTAGTTTAGTCACTCACTCACTCACTCTCTCTCACACACACACCCATTTCATTCTTACCCTTTTTTTTTTTTAATAAATTAGTTTAAATCTTAAAATTAAACAGTTGCAATTGGACCTTGAAGATTTGCATTAGCTTCCATTGCTTTCATGGCTTCAAACCTTGGCTCTTTAGCCTCAAACTTGACACCAATATAGAGCTTCATATAGTCTTCAAAAACAAATTTTGGATAAACTTGATTCTTCTCTTCATCCTCTTTCTCCACCAAATTTGGTGCTGGGAAAATTACTGCATCACTTCCTGGATTGTAAAATGATGCCAATGACATCCTTCCTTCTCCTTCTGGTTGTGCTATTACTCTATGAAGCACACTCTTGTACTTCCCATTTGTGATTACCTCAAGTTGGTCTCCGATGTTAACGACAATCGAGTGGCGGAGCGGTGGCACGTCGACCCACTCGCCGTCCTTGAGCAATTGTAGGCCGCTTACCTTGTCATCTTGGAAGAGAAGGATGATGCCTCCGGCATCGGTGTGAGCTCGGAGACCCTTGATCAGATCTGGCTTTGGACATGGCGGGTAGTTGCTTACTTTGGTGCCAAAAGTTGGTCCTTTTGATCCATAAAATACTTTCTTTAGGTAGCCTTTCTCAAGCCCAAGATTCTCACATAGCATGTCTAAAAGATCTTCTGCTAGCTTCTCCAACTTCTGTGCAAATTCCTTCATTACCTTCCTGCATTTATTTGATATTCGAAGTTTAAGTCAAGAACTGACATGTTTTCATTTCTTGTTTCTTATTTCTCGTTGATAGTTTTTGAGAAACGGGTGTGTGATAACATACAGGAAAACAAAACAAGAAACAAGAAACAGAAACGTTATCAAATAGGTCTGTATTTAACCTGTAGTCATCATCGAGATCGGGGAGTTCAGCGATGTTAGAGACGGGGAGATGGCGCAAGAAGAAGGTACTTTCCCAATCAAGATCATTGACCTCAGCTTGGACACCCTCAAGTCCCTTGCTGGAGACAAGCTCTTTGAACCTGTCTTCCATACATTTCTTGTAGTGTTGTTTTGTCAATCTCTCCACAGTGTCCAAAAACTCAGGCTCTATTCCATGATTCTGTAACTGATAAATAGGAAAAAAAAAATCACAAAACCAAAAATCAGTTATATATTCCAAATCAAAACTTTTTTTTTTATATTTACAAGTTTCGTTTCAAAACCAATTAGTAATAAGAGAAACTACCCAATAAACTTATAAAACTGATTAGGTCTCTACGTCTTTCCGATATGGGATCGTTACAGTTGGTAACAAAGAACAAATAACGTTACCTCAAAGAAACCCCAGTTTTCACAGGCATCCTTGATTTTCTCCAATATGGCACTTCTATCTTCACCATTCACCTTTTCCAAGTCAATCACTGGGAACTCCATTTTTGCAGAACTCTTTTTTTTTTTACTCCTCTCTTTCTCTCTCTTTAGCTTTGTATGCTTTTGTAGCTTTTGTTGAGGTGGAGTTTCAGTGTTGTCTATTTATAGTGGTTTGAACCAAAGGCTGTAAGGAACAAAAGGAATTTTTCCACAGTAGAGCAAAAGAATTGGTTTATAAAAATAAATTGATAATTCACTAAAATAAATAAATAAAAATTGAAAAAAAAAAAAAAAAGAAGTGATGGTCACTTTGGCTTGTTGAACAATATGATATCCACAACCTGGTAAAAGGAAGGTGGACCCACCATGGTGGCTGGCTGAGGCTGATATTTCCTTCTCCTTCTTCTTCCAGCTTTGACTGGAAAATTACACCTTCCATGCATGCCCTCTAAATTTAGATTTTTTTTTATGTCTTTTGAAATTGACTTCAAAGGAAGCTGCCCAGCTCCTTACACAATAACAATGACTAAAACACGGGATAATTTCTAGTACTCCTGTTATAAATTATACACTTTACTATTTTTGATATTATAATAATCATGAACTTTTATCTTAAAATCAATTAATAATGAAATGAGTAAGTTTAGGTTTTTTAATTAATGTTAGGTCCATTCATTTTTCTGATGTGAGATTCTTAATAATTATTATTAATAATATACCTAACATGTTATTAAACGAGCTAGCGCGATATTCTTTTGGTAAAAAAAAATAAAAATATAATGGACATCTAATTGACATTTTCATAGTTAATCATTTGTTAAATCTTATCTCATATTTTAATCGAATGGATTTGAAACTTTTTAAAATTAAGTAATTTAAATAGAATTATTAAAAATTATAATTAGAGTTTTTTTTAAAATAGTATTTTAAGAATTGATATTTTAAAAATAATTAATTTTTTCAAAAAAATAATAATTTTCTATTGACTCATAGCAAGCATAGAAATTAAGCATCTGATTGATCCTAATTGGGTTTAATTTCACTTAAATCTATGGTTAGGTTGGAGGGCCAAAGCAGTATCTTTCAACTTTTTATAAAAAAAAAATTCAAGATAGTGACGTTTTAGATCAATCATATAAATTAACTTGTTAAATATAGTAATTAAGCATCTGATTGATCCTAATTGGGTCTGGCTTTGGAAATATCGTTGGATCTGCCTTGATTCTCTAAATAATAATAAACTATGTAAAAAAATCGGATACTCTTCTTGTTTATTATATTAATTTTTTTGGATAATTACAAATTCCATGTTTGTGGTTTACCTAAATTACAAATACACTCTGGTGGTTTAAAAATGATTGTAAGTATCATGTGGTTTGATAAATTGCAAAACATACCCATCTTTCGGTTTGTTTTTCAAAATTTCAAATACGTGTTTATTCTACGGATGTTCCGTGTACCAATTCCATTCAAATAATCAGAAAATTTTCAATAAATGAGTGCAATTTATAGAAGACATCATTATCAACAAAGTGTAAAAATCTTAAATTTGCACCTATATATTAATTTTTTTGATTATTTGAATTGAATTGGAACACGTGATATACGTAAAATAAGTATGTGTCCAAAATTTCAATAAACTAATCGATAGAGGGGTGTGTTTTACAATTTAAGCAAACCACAGAGGTATTTACAAGCATTTTAAAACCACCAGAATGCAATTTACAATTTAGATAAACCACGTAAGTGAAATTTATAATTATCCCTATTTTTTTTTTATAAACATTGTGAGATCAGAGAGTGGCTGCTTTTGTAGGATAAAGTTTCTTGGTTTATTTAATGTTCTGGTTGCTCCAAATAAGGACAAAAAGACGAGTTCGTTGCTTATTTTTTTAATTACATTCTTTACCCCAATTTCCACTGTCCCCCTTTGGGCTGACCCATTTGCAAATTTTTTACTATTAAATTTAGGAAGGTTGTTAAACTAATACCAAAAAGACAAAAAGAAAAATATGGATCAGGGTCCTCACAAAAGTCTTAAGAATTTTTTTTTTTTTTTTTATCACAAAAGTCTTAAGAATTATGTCAGCCTCACAATTTGGTTTTTTAATACACAAAAGTCTTATAACAAACTCACTTATTTACACAATTCAAACACAGTCTTGACAATCACGGCTTAATACTGTCCAAACCCAAAAACCAATCAAAACATATTTATATGGGTAGAAACCCAAAAAAAGAGATAAATATTTTTTTCTAGTTTCGAACTAAAGTGATATATATAATATATATATAAAACAGAGAAATGCCTCTAGAGCATACATTATTTAGAAGAAGTGTTCAAAATGTAAAATGGGCTAAATATAGGTTTACATAATACTTATATATGTATCATATATATGAATTAAATGTTACAGAGTAATACTTACCTCTTCTGATGAAAACTCCAAGCCAAAACACAGAATCAAAACAATTCAAGAAGATGAGAGAAAGAAGAAGAAAGTTAAGAGAAAAATTGTATTGCATTGAATGAATTAATTTTCTTTCGAGAGAGAGAGATTTTGCTCAGCTCCCTTCTTCATTTATTACAGTTGTTAATCTCTAACAACCTCAACTTGACAGCTAATAAAAACTAACTAAAACTTTAACCAATGATGAGTTAAGTAAACTAACTATAGTAAAGTCTAATTACATGTCATTACAACTACAATCACCCTCTTGACATGAAATTAGCTTTATCTAAAAAACAAAAAACCTGCTATAACTACTCTTCCCAGCTTTAAGCAATCAGTAGTATAACAGCAGACTAAACTCAAATCAGTTTTAACAAAAAACAAACTATTCAGCAAAAGTAACAATCAGCACACTTTGCTCAGCTTGCCCCAGTGTTTCCAGAAAAACAATTTACAAATCACATACCTCTACATCTCTTTGCATTCAAGCACATTCAGCAAAGAACACAAGAATTCAAACCTTCCTTTTGGAAGCACCTTTGTCAACATGTCTGCTGGGTTATTTTCAGAAGCAATTTTCTCCAACTCAACTAACCCTTTAGACACTATTTCTCTTAGGTAATGAAACCTAACATCAATGTGCTTAGTTCTATCATGATAAACATGATTCTTTGATAGAGCTAAGGCACTTTGACTATCACAAAAGATTTTAGGCATATCTCCATTTATCTTCATGTCAGTCAACAACCCTTAAAGCCACATTGCTTCCTTTACAGAATCTGCCAATGCTATGTACTCTGATTCAGTGGAAGATAATGCTACTATTGATTGAAGTGATGACTTCCAGCTCACAGGATTTCCAAACAAAGTAAACACAAACCCTGAAGTTGACCTTCTTTTATCCAAGTCTGCTGCATAGTTTGCATCTACATATCCAGTCAAGACATCACTCTTGCCTCTGCCAAACACCAATCCCACACTCTTTGTGCCTTTGAGATACCTGAAGACCCACTTTACAGCCTCCCAATGTGGTCTACCTGGCTTACTCATGTACTTGCTCACAATGCTTAAAGCAAATGCCAAATCTGGCCTGGTGCATATCATGCCATACATGAGACTACCCACAACATTACAATAAGGAACATCTGCCATGCTGATTTCTTCTTCCTCATTGCTAGGTGATTGATCCTTAGACAACTTGAAATATTGTGCTAAAGGAATGGCAGCTTCTTTCACTGTACTTGTGTTGAACTTCAGTAACACCCTCTCAAAATAATCAGTCTGTGTTAATGAAAGCTTCCCATTGCCTCTGTCTCTATGGATACTTATTCCAAGAATCTTCCTTGCTGAACCAAGGTCCTTCATCTCAAACTCAGATGACAACTCTAATTTCAACCTATCCAACTCAGCAACACTCTTGGATGCTAACAGCATATCATCTACATACAAAAGAAAGTAGACTACAACTGATTTACTAACCTGCTTAACATATACACAGCTATCATGGTTACTTCTTTCAAACCCCTTTGACACAATAAAATCATTGAACCTCCTATTCCATTGTCTTGGAGATTGCTTCAGCCCATACAGAGACTTCACCAATCTACAAACAAAATTTTCCTTCCCTAGTGCTTCAAACCCAAGAGGCTGATTCATATAGATCTCCTCTTCCAAATCTCCATACAAAAAGGCTGTGGTAACATCTAGCTGCTCCAACTCAAGATCAAAATGAGTTACAATTGACAGCAAGAATCTTATGGAAGAATGCCTTACCACTGGAGAAAAAATTTCATTGTAGTCAATGCCATATTGCTGTGTAAATCCCTTGGCAACAAGCCTTGCTTTGAACCTAGGCTTCTCCACACCTTTGATTCCAGGTTTCACTTTGTAAACCCACTTGCAATCCACTGTCTTATGACCCTCAGGCTTCTCAGTTAGGTACCAAGTACCATTCTTGTTCAAAGAATCAATTTCTGACTTCATAGCTTCTTGCCACTGTTTACTATTTTCTGAATTCATAGCTTCACTATAAGTGGATGGCTCTAATTGCAAACTATCACTGCAATTCAGAGCATAAGCAACATAATCTGCCTCACTAAACTTTAAAGATAGCTTCTGAACCCTCTTGGCTCTATCTCTAGTAAGCTGATAATCTGTTAGAGAAGTACTGGCTGATTTCACTCCCTGTTCAGACTCAATCTCTTTTGATGCTTCAAAGTCTACTACATCACCAGTCTGCCCAGTTTCTCTCAGTCTGCTTCTATCTTCAACTTGTACTAGAGACTGTGACTGTTCAGCAAGTTCAATTTCAAATTCTCCTTGCTGAATACTTGGACCATCATCAGCTACCTTCTTCCATGGCATTCTTTGCTCATCAAAGGTTACATCCCTGCTGGTTATGCATTTGTGATCACCTGGTTCTAGTGACCACAACTTGTACCCCTTAACACCCTTTGGATATCCCAGGAATATACACTTAATTGCCCTAGGTTCCAGCTTATCTTTCTTCACATGTGCATATGCAGCACATCCAAATATCCTCAAAAAAGAAAGATTTGGGGGCTTACCAGTCCAAACCTCCTGAGGAGTCTTCTTCCCTAATGCAGCTGATGGGCTTCTGTTTATAAGATATGCAGCAGTTTGAGCAGCTTCTCCCCAAAACATCTTTGGAAGATTTGCATTGAACAACATACATCTGATCCTCTCTAGCAAAGTTCTATTGAACCTTTCAGCTAATCCATTTTGCTGAGGGGTGTTCACCACTGTCAGATGCCTCCCAATGCCTGCCTTCTTGCACATCTCCTCAAATTCTTTGCTTAAGAATTCTAATCCATTGTCAGTTCTAATAACTTTGATGAATTTACCAGTTTGATTCTCCATCAAGCACCCTCCAATCAGCAAAGGTTTTATAGGTGTCACTCTTTTGCTTTAGAAGAAAGACCCATAACTTCCTTGAATAATCATCAACTATGGTCAAGATATACCTTGCTCCACCATAAGTTGCCACCCTTGCTGGTCCCCAGAGGTCTGAATGCACGTATTCCAGAATTCCTTTTGTTGAATGAACACCTCTGCCAAACTTAGTTCTTGTCAACTTTCCAAGAACACAAAACTCACAAAAGGATATATCTTCCAATGTCTTCACATCTAGCAACCCCTGTTGATGTAGAGCATTCAAGCCTGTTGAACTAACATGGCCCAATCTTCTATGCCAAATCTCTGTCTTACTCAACATCCTTGGAGCTGTGACAGAGTGTAGTTCACCAACAATTGCAGTTGCTTGAAGATGATATAACCCATTCTTGAGAATGCCTTGCAATTTCAACACTGACCCTTTATAAATCTTCAAGATTCCACCCTCTGAATGGTAATTGTATCCAGCCTTATCTAATGTCCCAAGAGACACTACGTTTCTTCTTAAATCTGGAACATATCTGACTGATGGTAATACTTTAACAGATCCATCAGATACTTTCAGTCGTATGGTTCCAATGCCCTTCACATTACAGGGATGATTATCACCCATCATGACCTTTGATCCTCCCAATTCTTCAAATTCTTCAAAGAACTCCCTGTTTGCTGACATATGGAAAGTGCATCTCGAGTCCAATATCCATTCATATTGGTCACCATCCTCAGATACTACTAAGACTTCTGCAGATTCAAATCCCTCATGAACATTTGCAGAATTTGGTGTTTCATCACCATACGCCTTGAATCTTTGCTTGTTTTGGGGACAATTGTTTCTGAAATGCCCTTCTTGATTGCACCCAAAACATTTCTTCCCCTTCAAGAAGTTTCCTTTCCGCTTCATCTTGTTCTTCCATGGCTGCTTTACATTCCCATTCTTGGTGTTCTTTTTAGCTCTAACCATGAGGACCTCAGATTCCTTTCTCTCAGAGATCAACTCAAGATCCTTTGACCTAAGTGCATCAAGCACAAATTCTAAGGTCAGGGAGTCTCTTCCATATTTGATTGCTGCTTTGACTTCTTTGTACGAATCAGATAATGAGTTCAAGAGAATCACAACTTGATTCTCTTCTTCCAGCTTTTCTCTAGAATTAGCAAGATCTAGACAGATCTTGTTAAACTCGTCTAGGTTCTCCTCCAAGTTCTTGGAAGAATTCATCTTGAATCCAAAGAACTTTTCCTTCAGCAAAATTTTGTTGGATAAAGATTTCTTCATGAATAACTCTTCGAGCTTTTTCCAAATGCCCAGAGTTGTTGTTTCTTCATTTACTCTTCGAAGAACTGTATCTGACAGATACAAGATCATCAGGCTAAAGGCTATTTCGTCCATTTCAAGCTTCTGTTCTTGAGTAACAGTGGCTGGAATATCTTTAGGATCTTGAATAGCTTTCGCGACTTTCTGTTGTACGAGAAGAGCCTTCATCTTCTTTCTCCATATACCGAAGTCTCCCTTGCCGTCGTATCTTTCCAACTCAAACCTCGCCGCCATGGATCTTGAGCTTTTCTCGTGGGAAGAATTCACAGAGTGTTATTCCAAGATTTCTCTATCTAATTCTCTGTGCTCTGATACCAATTGATGAAAACTTCAAGCCAAAACACAGAATCAAAACAATTCAAGAAGATGAGAGAAAGAAGAAGAAAGTTAAGAGAAAAATTGTATTGCATTGAATGAATTAATTTTCTTTCGAGAGAGAGAGATTTTGCTCAGCTCCCTTCTTCATTTATTACAGCTGTTAATCTCTAACAACCTCAACTTGACAGCTAACAAAAACTAACTAAAACTTTAACCAATGATGAGTTAAGTAAACTAACTATAGTAAAGTCTAATTACATGTCATTACAACTACATCTTCACATCAAGGTGAAACTCCTACTTCTTTTCATATGTATTATAATTGTATTGGTTAATTAATATTATATTTAATAAACCATTAATAATAAATCAATAAAGATACGACACATAAAATAAGAGGAGCTCTACATCAAGAGAGGAGACGAATATTATTATTATAAAAAATTTATAATTATTCTAGAGCATACTTTATTTGTCAAATAGATTCAAAGATAGTGGTCAGGTACCCTTAGAGAGAGAGAGGGGCGACCAACTTCAAGATCCCCTTCATTAATTGATTGTTTCCCATTTAAAAGAAACTTAGTGGAAGGCAGTCACTTTTAATCTTTTCAAAGGTCCTTCTCCATTTACATTTGCTTTGTGGGTGCTTATTAACATTTCCCAATCAAACTATTGCTTTAGCATCAATAAACCCTTCAAAATAAAACTTATTATAGCAATTCACATATAATAAATGATCAATTGGACTTTCTTAGTAAAATTATCGTACTTCTTGGTATAACTTTTCATGATATATACGTATACGTTTTGAATTCGAAAAAAAATGGAAAAGAGAGTTTCGTCACACAATTGAATTGATTTTTCATTATTCTTCTCACGATTTTCAAAACAATATACACCATAATAAGAATTTTAAATACCTTTTCATATAAAGTTCATACACTAAAATAAAATCAGATACCAAAATAAGATTTAAACTATAAATTAATTTACTTATTATATAAGATTTTATCCGTAATATTTATTATATATATATATTTTAAAAATGTACAAAAGTCGAGACAACGAAATATAATTTCAATTAAAAAAAGGGGAGAATGTAAGAGAAGAAAAATAAACTCACTTATATTCGTTTTATAGATGAGTTAAAAAGAAGATTGATAAGCTTGTGGTTGGAAGAATCCCACGCCCAATTATGAAAATAAATGGAAGAACTCTTTCTTTTTTGTGTGTCAACTTCAAGAGCCCCAACACTAAAAACAGCACATCGCGCATGGCAATGTTGAGTCCCTACAACGTTGGTCCCAAGTGTACATAGCACCATCCTCCTCTCACTATCTCTTTGTGGGATCTTATTTTTTTCCTTTACTTTTTTTTTCCATTCATTTCCTTTACTATTCTTTTACGTTCTCATCTTATCCCTTTAAAACTAATCAAGTCTGATCTAGTGATCAAAACGTTTTCTTTAAAGTTATGTTTGACCACATATCTATGATAATATCTTACGAATTTCTCGACGTTAAATATTGTAAAGTCATATGATTGTAGTGTAAAAATAATCAAGATACATACAATTGATTGCTTCAGATATTCACAGATGTAAAAAAGAAAGAAGATTTTATCCCTCTTTGATTGGATGTATTATTTTCATAAACCTTGGCATGTGCAATGTACGAAATTGAAATGGACTTAAAAAAAAAAAAGGCAAAATAATGGGAAGATTGAATATATACCTCTTTCTTTCTTTTTTCTTTATGGAAGCAACTAAACGATAAGAATTGCCATTTTCTGATCACCGATTGTTTGGTTTCATGTCCAAATGAAAAGAACAATCCAATTTCGTTTTGTTGCCAATGAGTTTCTTTTAAAAGTAAAAGCCTTTATTTCTCTTTTTATTTTTATTTTACATTGCTTATCATGAAACCATTGAAAAGTGGGTCTATTTTAGAAGTGTATTTTGAATGCTCCTTTTAGAACTTTGTTAGATTTATATAAATAATTAGTTTGCGTAATAACATATAAATGTGTTCAAAATAAGCATCTTTTTCTTAATGTTTGGTTATATTGAAGGCATTTGAAAATTGTTGAAATATATGTTAAACAAAACCAATTGACCCAAAAGCTTAAGCCAATACTTCAAGGTAAATTTAATCATATATTTCAACAATTTTCAATGACCTCTATTATTGATTAAATTAAATATATGTCCCCTTTCTCTATTTTATTAACACATTAAAACATGTTATTAAGTATTTTAAACGTGAGTATTAAAACGTGCAATAGCTATAATCTTCTTTCCACTTCTTTAATGACTAGTTTGGTTGGTTGATGATAATATCCTAGTTGTCTTAATCTCTAGCGTTAAATATTTATATCAATTTTAATTTTCATACTTATCCCCGAATTTTAACAAAACTTTATGTCAATATAATGGATGTATTTTTTTCTCTTTTCAAAATAATACGAGACATCTATTTTTATGAAGTGGATCAATTTAAAAAAAAATATGATAATGATATAGCAGTATAGGGTTAGTTTTATAATTTTAATCATTTTTTTATTTCTATGAATAGAATTAAATAAATGACTATAATTATAAAACTAACTCTATGCTATTATATAGATAAATTTGGAAGTCATAGTGAAAATATCAATAACTTTTAAATTTATAAGTCTATTATTCATAATATTATTTTCTCTCAATGCTAGTACATTATTCACATCAAGGTCTCAATATTTTCTTTCAAATCAAATTATTCTATTTCTTATATTAAATCGCTTCAACCTATGGTTCTCCACCGCACCGAAATCCCTTTTTCACATTATGAATAAAAAAATTTATGCCCTAAACCTTTTTAGTGTTTGACTATTAGTACTACAAACTCTTTGTCTTTTGTTTATTTCTTTTCAATTTAATTAAAATTTATTTACTAATGTATTGGCAGGATTATTTTTTAATTCCAAGATATGAGATTATCCTCAATATTTTTTTTTTAATTTAAAACGTCGTTTATTGGTTAAGTTATAAACTCAGTCATTTAATTTAAATCCTATACTTCTAAATGCACACATTATGGGTAACAAAAGTTCTAGGTAACCTTTTTCACACGTCTCGCGTTAGTTGAAATTGGAAAGAAATCAATAAATTTAGATGTAAAAACGTCATCTCTATTAACACGATCGTTTCAGATAGAATCAAAAATAAATTTATGTGAACTTAAATCTAAAGCAACAAAATATTATATTAATATGGAGATTTCAGGTGGCTAAATAAAAGGTTGAGAAAAATTAAATTTTGAAAAATAATTATAAGTATAAAGTTATATTCAAAACAACACTCAACAGTCAAACCTCAAAATCTATTAATATTTCCTTTTCATATTTTTCTTTTAAGTAATTCTAAAATATAACACACTTAGAAAAAGTTAAGGTAGGAAAATGATATATATATTATTTCTTATTTTGTTTTTGTTTGTGTGTGTTAGAAATGAATACATTGTCGTGATCATTTTTAATTCAGGGACTGTTTGCATATTCTTTTTGCATTGTTCAAAGGACAAGACAAGCAACATGCAAAAGATGGGTTGTAATTTTCTTTATCACGAATAGTTATATTCTAGTTTCGTATAGGAAAGGATATTATTATTCCATTTTGGTGTGTAGTCTAATTTCAATTCAATAGCCTTTGGATGAAGTTATTTCCAATTCCAATCCTATTGCTTTTTCCGATTGGATTTTTATACTCATATATATCTTTAACACTCCTCCTCACATGTGAGTTTGGATAATTGCATAAGATCCAAACATGTGTAATTTTAAATCGGGAGGAAATAAGAGCAAATAACATAACGAAGATTCGAACTTAGGACCTCCTGCTCTGATACCAATTGGTTTCGAGATGGATGCCCACATTAATATGGTATCAGAGTCCAATAAAACTCAAACGAGCATCCTGTCTAAAAATGAGATCCGGCCCAAGAGTAATGAGCCCAAAAGAGACACCATCTCGAGGGGGCATATTAAAGATCCCACATCGGAAAAATGAAGGGACCTAACAACATTTATAGTCTAAGAGTCACTTCTCTCATTACCAATTGGTTTTGAGATAGATGTCCACATTATTAATACTTATATTAGTCTCAACCGTTTGAAAATTTAGAATTTGACATGTAAGATTTACCCAAATTTCTAATTTAGTCCCTAATATTTTAGTTCTTTTAATATAACCCCTCACATTTTTATTAAGTTCATTTTTTTGCGTTTTACCATTAAATCTTTTTTATGAAAAATTAATTTATCATTTTTTCTTGGACTGACATGGACATTAAAAATATATTGATGCTGATAAAAAAAAAACTACATATTATTATTTTTATTTTATAAAATAAATAATAAGTTACTAAATAAATATACTCACTGAACACCAACAACTCCACTAATCTTTTCTTTTTATAAATCGTTCATATAATATATTTATCAACATCCGGGTATTTAAAGCTCATATCAATTAGTAAGAAAACATGTCATGTTATTTTTTCATTAAAAATTTTAATAGTAAAGATTTAAATGAAACTTAATTAAAACGTGAAAGATTAAATTCAAAATTTTCAAGTGTTAAGAACAAAATTAAAAACTAAGAACAAATGTTAAGAATTATATATATATAGAGAGGGTTTTTTATAAAGAGAAATTTCGATCCATGATATTTTTTTATGAATAATTTCAAAAATAGGAAATGTTTTGAAATATTATAAATGGTATTTTTAGATTCCATTCAATCTCAAGATTGGTGGATGTTAGCGTAAGAAATGTAAGTTTTAGAAAACTTTAAAAAAAATTACTATTTTTTGAAAATAATCTCTTAAAATATCATTTTAAAAAACCTCTTTTATAATTAACTTCAACTAAATTTATTCCCACAATCTTTTTGAAAAGGAGAAAAGAAAAGGTTATCCCCTCGATAATTCTGGACCAATCTAACACGTCCCTTTGAAAGTTAACTTGCTCCATCATATTGAGGAAAATAATATGATTGATCAATGTTGGCGTAAGAGGGGTAGAAAATTAAGAAAAATTAGGTATGAAATTATGATAGCTTAATCATAATAATTGAGTTATCTCAAATAAATAAAATAAATAAATAAATCTTAATAATTGAGTTTCATTCTCCTTTTAAATAAAGAAAAAGAAAATTGTTAATGTCGAAAATTCTTCCTTTAATTGTTTGTGGCCACTGAAAAAGTCGTGTTAGCGAGAAGAGAGATGAAATATTTGTTTAGATTTTTACAAATATTATCTAATATCTTTTATTAAAAATTGTATAAATTAAATAGTTTTTAATTAAATGAATAATTGAAGAAGAAAAAAATTAATTTCACATGTTAATTATTTATAGTGAGTTTTATTATTTATTTTTTTATTTATGGTTAGTTTATGATATTACAACCAAATAATACCATGAGTTATGATTCTCCAACAACTAATTCCAATCTGGTGCAACCCACCTAAATTTGAGAGGTTGAGGGGTAAAATGTAAATGGGACCTTGTCGTTTTGATCAAATTCATAAACACCTATGTGGTTTAAAATGGAAAATCATATTCATGTAGTTTCAAATTATTTTAATGGGATCCCTCCCTTCCATCATTGTTAATTTTGTTTTAATCATAACTTCTTCGTTTGAACTTTGATTTGGATGATTCAAGATGTTTTAAAATTCTCATTTCAAACTCTACATTACGGTCACTTCAAAACTTCAAAATCACCAATAAGTAAAAGAGTTTATTATCATCAAAATATTAGTTTTGATTGAAGCCATTAACCATTTTGTTTAGTGATTATATAAAAGTTTTTAAGTGACCATATCGTAGATCTCGAAATGAGGATTCCAAAACATCTTATATCATCTAAATTGGAGTTCAAACAAAAAAGTTAGGACTAAAATAAAATCAACAGCATTGAAGGGGATGAGTCTCTTTTGCATAATTCAGAACTACAAGGGTGTAATTTATCATTTTCAAACTACAAGAGGTGTTCATGCATTTAACCAAAACCACAATGGTCTTCATTTGTATTTTACCCTTTTCAAAAATAATATTTTATGGTTGATATTTATGAAAAAAAAAACGTTTTTTTACCCTCTTTAACTCATTGCAAGCATGAAATCCAACTCACACATATTTTTAAAAAAATGTCGTTTTTAAAATTTTGAAAATATTTACTATTTTTTTAAATTACTATTCATTCTCTAAAATTTTTAATAAGAAGTTTAAATAATTTTAAATTTGGATAGATAAAGTCTCATATAAAAACAAATTTGTTTTTTTCTTTTAAAAATTAAATTTATCCTCAATTTATTTTCCATCTTATTTTTTCCTTATCAAACCGACCTTAAGGCTATTCTTGGTAAATTATGAGAACTATGTTTGTAATATCCTAACTTCCAATGTTATAATTTCTGGCGGAAAAGAGTTAAGTTCATCCATGCATAGACTCAAACATCCTTTCCTCTATTGAGCATAGAGGGCTACTCCCATTATTTATTATTATTTTACTATGATTTTTTTTTTTTAAATCTCTTTTTCTAAAATAAAAAGTATGTTTGGTCCGTATATAGGATGAACCTAAATCTTTCTCCAACAATACTAAATGCTCACTTATCTTCTTACTTCTATATTAACCATTTTCACCTCTTTCTTTTTATTATTACTATAAGATTTCATAGAGGTATCACTCACATAACGATTAGAGGGTCGAGAAAAGACCAACTGAAATATAGATTAATTGGTTAATTATCTATACTCTATTTCACAAAATTAGAGTTATCTCCCCTCCTGGAAAAAAAGTGGGAAAAAAAAGTTTTATAGACACTTGAAAAATCTCTCATAGCCATGACCTATAAATTTGGATTCAAATGTGTCTTTATTTCCATGTTTTTAATTAACAAAGGGATTTTATTATTGATTATTCAAAAATTAGAAATTAGAATCAAAATTAAAAAACTCCTTTTGAATGAAACGGTAATTCTTCAGCAGTTGACCCACGTTTATCCCTGGGGTCGTGATGCCTTTTCAAATCAAGTCCATCGTTTTCAATTTACCACATAAAATATATACAGTAAATTAAGTTCAAATCAATCCTATCAAATCCATTTCTTTTCTTTTATTCATATTCACTTGAGAACATATTTAAAACGTTTTTTTTTTTTTTTGAAAATTCAAAATGTATTCTAATCTGGATAATATTTCAAAAAGTATTTTTATAAAAATAGAAAACTAAATTAAGAAAATATTAATAAACAATTATTTTTTCTTAAAAAAAATACTCAAATTGCAAATATGAAAATAGAAAAATGATATTTAAGCACATTATAATTTTAGAACTTCCAGTCAATCAATCAAATGAAATTCAGAAATTTCTGTGGATAAAAAAACAAGTGTTTAGAATTTAGGGCCCAAAATATAATTAATTAAGATTAACATTCTCACAAGTAAAAATGGATTTTCCCGGAAATTTAAAGCGCATCCCATGTGTTTGTTAAGCATTCTTTCATGGAATACCAAATGGAAATTAATGTTACACCCATTTTAGGTCTAGGTCTCCATCAAAAAGTCATATTTTTCTTCCATTCTTTTATATATAAATATATATTTTCCTTTTCCCTTCACCAAACAATTTGTACCAATCTTTATAGTCAATATATATTTACAAGGATATCGACACGTACAAATTAATTACAAAATTAGACTTTTCAGCCGTAGATGGTGGTTCCCTCCCCTTTTTTTTTTTTTTTTTACCTTTTTGCCCTTTATTCATTTAATTCCATTTATTTCCTTTTTAGTTTTTAAATTCTTAATTAATTGTAAATTATCTTATAATATTTATGATGATTCTAAGTTTAAATCCCACCAAATCAGCCCATATCCCACGTTTACCGTTACCTTTTGTATTTTTTTTTAAATTTCAAATTTCCACAATCTTCAACACTTTTTTGATCCTACGTGTTTTCCTCCTCGCTTGAATTTGTAAAGTATTCAAATTCTTCCAAAATTTCTTTTCCTTTTACTGTCATTTTCTTTTTTTCTACTACGAGATTTTGATTCCTATTTCATGATGAAAAAGAATCATTTTTTTAAACAAAGGAAAATATGAAATCTCTTCATTATCATCTTCTTGTTCTTCCTCACTTATATTTTCTCTGTTCATGTCTTCCCTTTCAAATGTCTTTTCTTTATTTTGTATATTTTCCATTCTTTTGTTTTCTTCCTCTCTCAGATTCTTCAATTTACCGCTGGATGTTGTCCCATTTTCATCACAATAATTGTAATTCAGTTTATAAAAAAGGGGTGAGATTGATACTTTATCATCAAGAATGATGTAAAGTTTCAATCTTTGCACAAAATAAAAAACAAGAACAATAACATATCTACGGAAAAAAACAATAACATACCTTTTCTAGGGATTTCGATTCACCAATCTGTTGTTCCTTCTCGTTTTTATTCGTTTTTGCTTGATTATGTGCTTCTTTGTTGTCCTTGTTCATCATCCTCTATCTCTCCTCCAAGATTTTGTTTTTGCTCTGCATTGTTCCGTATTTTTTCGTTTCCTCCTTCGTCTGTTTTGGGTCTCACCTTGTTCTTCAATTTTTTTTTTAATTTTTGAATTTTGGTTTCGATACCATAAGAGATATGTTATATATATATTTTCCTTTTTAAAAAAATATGAGATTTTTCGTATCTTCCCTTGATTACCACATTTTTTTTGTTTTTAATTTTCACGTTTTCCAAATGGCAGCAACGTAATTATAATGATTTTCAGGCGAGGGTCATTTCCAATTTTAGACAGGCGCATGCAGTGGTGCTAGAGTGTTTTTGTAATTTTTTTTGTTTAACAATTACTGATGTAATTAGACATAATGAATTGCTTATTAATGAAATTACCCCAAACAAATATGTAGTTATATAACACATCTAAAAAATTTATCAAAATAATATATAATTTTTCTATTTCAATAAATTATTGAACAACTTACTCACTACAAAAAAAAAACTGTTAAATTGCGACCAAAGCATTGTATAGTTTTTTGTGACCACTCTGGTAGTAAATATGAAGTTTGACTAAAAACGACCATCGGGTCACTTTTTTGCGACCAAATTGAGACCAAGCGAAGAATTAGTCATAAAAAATGGCGCGAATTTTTGACGGGAAGAAAGTGACCATATGGTCACTGCAAAATTACGACCATATGGTCGCAATTTTGTGACACGAGGTATCGTTTAGTAGAAAAAAAAAGGCGCGTAAATTTGGCGGGAGAAAGGCTACCAAGTGGTCACAATTCAAAGTGACCATATGGTCACAATTTTGGTTTCTTTTAGTGACCAGTGGTAGCTTAAACATTTGGCGGGAGAGAAGCTACCATGTGGTCACATTGTTAAGTGACCATATGGTCGCAAATGTTGTGATATTAAGTGACCAGTGGTAGATAAACAATTTGGTGGGAGAAAAGCTACCAAGTGGTCACCAAAATAAGTGACCATGTGGTCGTAAATGCTGTGACTTGATGTGACCCGGGGCAGTGAGGAGAATGGCGGGAAATTTTGGCGGGAAAATGCGACCAATTGGTAGCAAAAATACTACCATCTGGTCGCAAATGACCAGAGGAGTCCATTATAAAATCTCCTCCTCCCATTGTTTGTTAGCATTAAGAAAAAAAAGAAAATGAGAGAGTGGATGTATGTTCGTTTGATAGACGGGTATTTGAACGATGAGTTCGTGGCCGGGGTTGAATAGTTTGTTGAGTTTTGCATGACAACTGTCTATTATGAAAAGTATGGTGGAAAGTGAAGGGATGATTTACTAAACTAGCGGAATTTTATTTAGTAAACTAATTAACATTTAATTACGGATCTATTAATATCATGCAATTTGTGATAAGAACATGTAGATTCATGCTAGTTTTTCGAAAATTAAAGGCCTTTTACTTACATTGAGTAATTAATGGAGAATCGGTTGGAGGTTTCTTTTCAGCATCAAATCCTCAGCAACACCGGATCTTCTATGCTATATCCCGATCGAAAGCAAAACCGACTTGTGGGAATCAAACCGGAAGAACAAAAGAAGAAAAAATTTCTTCTAAATTTTTCCCTAAGGAAAATCGGCAATTGGGAAAAAACTTGAGAGAGAATTTTCACTTTATTAATTAAAGTGAGAAGTGTATAAAATATGAATCTCAATGGTCATATTTATAGGAAAATATGATATCTAATCTAATTAGATAATCATTATCTCTTAATTATAAAATATAGAAAAGATAAATAATAAAAAAAATAAATTATATATACAAGTAAACTTCCTCACGCCACACGCTGTAGCCATATGTACATATATATATATTTTTTTATTAAATTTTCATTCTTTGACTTTTCTTTATCATATAATTATGTATTTAAAATTAGAAAAATTCAAATAATAATTTCTAATTAAATACATTTAGCCAAAAAGTAATATATTAATTACCATTGAATCTTATTCAACAAATTAATTATTTTAGGCTAAAATCAATTTGTTTCTTAAACCAATTGTATTTAATTCTCTCTAATATTTATTATTAAATTAAATAAACTCATTATTTAATTAATAATAATTATTATTAATTTCCATTTAAATAAACTCATTATTTAAATAATTAATAATGTTAACATTAATTCCCGTTTAAATAATTTATTTACTTAAACAATTAATTTTGCCTTAAAATATTATAATTGATAATGTTATATTAATTTCCATTTAAATAAACTCTTTATTTAAACAATTAATATTGTATCAATATTAATAATATACTATTAATATTAATTTTTATTTAAATAATCTCATTATTCAAAAAATTAATATTACCTAAATTATTTGTTCTTCATAAGTTAAATTAATAACTTAGTTTTGCTACAACGATATTTGGGCTAGCATAGGGACCCGATGGACCTATAGATCATGGGCTTAATAATTAATCAATTAAGTGATTAACTCATAACAGTTAATTACTTATTATTTAACTATGAATAATTCCACTATAGATTCATAGTTGAACTCCCCTCACTATAGATGAGTTATGTCCATTTAGTTTATCTTTTATTTATATCTGTGATATATCCTTCACGTGGAACCCTCATAATTACAGGCGGATAAATTTACCGTTTTGCCCCTGTAATTACCGCTTTATCCTTGTGTTCCCGCTGATTCTCCAATGAACATTATCTTTAGTCGAACTAGAGATAATATACTTCTGTGATCAATAGAAGTCGTGGCGCCACTTGTTCATGTCTCGAATCAGTACATCAAGGGAGTTTCCTAAAGTTCCTAAAATGTTTAGGTATCGCACTGATACCGTTAATTTATAGGAAAGTTATGAATTCTATCTTGTGAAAATGAGTTCTCAACTACTTATCTAGCCATGTTCCCAAAACAGAAGTGTATTGAGCGTTCTTACAAATCGCTCTCAACCATGTGAATCAAAGAACATAACTCCATAAATAGGAGTCCGCATTTCACTCAGGATTGAGATCTATCAGGTTGATAAACTTAGTTTGATATTCGATCATTTCTCGTAAACGGTACTAATGAGAAATTTGATCGAACATCGTGGTCCTGTCTTATACAATCAACATTGCATATGATACTTCCATTTCATGTCTCCCACATGAATGATCAGAATTAGATCATTTGTCTATAAACAAAATGCGAAGCTATCAACAGTGTTACCAGGATAAGGTTCCCAAACGTTATCCATTTACTGTAGACACTTTTAAATTACTCATCTCGACTTTAATCCTCTCGTATGACTCACATACTAAGTCGTGATTTCATAAGAGTAACTTAGGGTTTACTATTTGATTGTTTGATATTAATATATTTCCATATATTCCTAATATCGTCAATTGAATCAATCTAGATAATATAAAAAACTTATGTTTATTTATTTAATTTATTCGAAATAAATTATTATAATTAAATAATTACTAGTTCTAGGACACCATTCCTAACAAAAAGCTATGTTGACCGTGTAGGAAATGCGACAATAGAAGAATCATACCGGTTATAGATTTGAAGGTTCATCTTTATAGTCGGGGATTTGTGCAGAATTATTACCACTGGATGTTTCAGGGGGAAACAAAGGAAATGTTCGACGCTGCATTACATGAATCGAGACAATACGAAGGTAGCAACTCGAATGTAGAGGTTGTTACCGAAGAACGGAATGATGAACAACAGTATAGTCAGATGCAGCAAATGATACTTGATGGTGGGGGGTATGAGGGCAATGAAAATTTCCGTGAAAGTTTAAACGTAGACGAAGATGAACGGGTTGTTGAAGAGGAAATGAATCCGGACGCACGTAAGATGCACGAGATGCTAAAGACAGCCAGCCGACCATTATACTATGGGTGTCAGGTAAGTCAACTTGCTGCTGCTACAGAACTGTTAAATATAAAGGTGCAGTACAACATACTTGCTAGAGGATTTGATTCGATTGCATCGTGGTTTCGTCGATACGCTCCAGAAGAAAATATTATGCCCAACAGTTTGTACGACACGAAAAAGCTAGTGGAGGGACTTGGCTTACCCGTGGAGAAAATAGATTCGTGTCGGAACGGATGCATGATTTACTGGGATGTGGATGATGACCTGCATCACTGCAAATTCTGTTTTCTTCCAAGATATAAACAAGGGAAACACAACCTCATTTCGTACTCCAGCATGTTCTATTTATCGCTGACCCCACGTCTGCAACGGTTGTATGCATTGGATGTGACAGCCTCACACATGAGATGGCATCACGAGCATTCATAGGATGAAGGTGTTATGAGACATCCCTCAGATGCTACAGTATGGAAGCATTTAAATAATTATCATCCTGATTTTGCATAAGATCCGAGAAACGTCAGATTGGGCTTATGCACGAATGACTTTAACCCGTTCGGGGCATCC
Source organism: Gynostemma pentaphyllum (assembly GCA_028015215.1). Lineage (NCBI taxonomy): Eukaryota > Viridiplantae > Streptophyta > Magnoliopsida > Cucurbitales > Cucurbitaceae > Gynostemma > Gynostemma pentaphyllum. The sequence continues at coordinate 18,745,218 of CM051355.1, forward strand.
GGGGCACAATATTCAGTTTAGCTAGTCATGGTAACCCCGTATAACTTGCCTCCCTTGATGTGCATGCGAGACTCGGTGATTTTTCTAACAGTGATCGTACCTAGGCCGAAAAGTCCAAAACAGAAATTGGATGTGTATTTGCAACCACTTATTGCAGAGTTGAAAAGGTTGTGGACTGACGGTGTTATGACGTACGACATTTCGAAGAAACAAAATTTCTTGATACGCGCCGCGTTAATCTGGACGATCAGTGACTTCCCTGCGTATTCAATGTTGTCAGGTATGTTGATCTTTAATTGCTTTCATTTACATTTTTGAGTATGTGTTTAGCTTTTGTTATTGCTTTCCTTAGTCAGTGTAGTTAATTGTGTGAACTTCAATCTCCTCCTCTTGAAGGATGGAGTACGGCGGGGAAATACACATGTCCACATTGCATGCTAGACACAGATGCATTTTATCTCAGAAACGGTCGGAAAACTTGTTGGTTTGATTGTCACCGTCGATTTTTACCGTTGAATCATACTTCTCGTTCAAACGGCATTGATTGGAAGAAGGGTCGACGAGTAAGAAACGATACCCCCCCCCGACAATGTATAGTGGAAGGGAGATTCTTCACGGTATAGATGCTATAGGGATGCAAAAGATTACAGTGGACGGTGTAGAGAGTGCAAACAATGCGGTTGGGAAAAACACGGGTTGGAAGAAATGGAGTATTTTTTGGGATCTACCGTATTGGGAAGATCTACTGATTAGACACAATCTGGATGTAATGCATATCGAGAAGAATTTCTTTGACAACATTTTCAATACGATTTTGAACGTTCCGGGAAAAACGAGGGACAATCGGAAGGCGCGATATGATATATGGGAGATAAGTCACCGTCCTGAGTTGGAGCCTGACGACAATGATAATTACGCAAAAGCAAAGTACATGTTGATGACGGATGAAAAGAAAACATTATTTGAGTGGATCAAATCCATCAAATTCTCGGACGGATACGTTTCAAATTTGAGTCGGTGTATAGACAGTCAAAAGCATATCATGTTCGGGATGAAAAGCCACGACTGTCATGTATTCATGCAACGATTGATGCCGGTCGCGTTCAGACCGTTCCTAGAGAATTGACATTGGGAGCCGCTTGCACAGTTGAGTGTTTTTTTCAGGGCCTTGACATGTACAGAGCTGACTGAAGCTACTGTCGCTTCAATGAGTTCAGAGATCGCTATTATTATCTGTAAGTTGGAGCGAATGTTCCCACCTGGCTTTTTTTGACTCCATGGAGCATCTTCCAGTGCATCTTCCATACGAGGCATTCTTAGGGGGTCCGGTACATTACCGCTGGATGTACCCATTTGAAAGCTAAGCACAGTTAATTTGTAATGTACATGTATAAAGTACAGTGATATCGAATGTAAATGTTTTCTACACATTTTACCTACCCACAGGTACTTACGTCGGTTGAAAAAGACGGTCAGAAATAAAGCAAGAGTAGAAAGATCTATCTGTAGTGCGTACCTGACACAAGAGACTACCACATTTTGTTCATACTACTTTGACCAACACATTGCAGAGCAGTTTCGACCCGCGAAACGAAACATTGTCGAAAATTTACTTGAAGGTGTTGACATAAACGACTTGCCGATTTTTACGGAACCTGGCATGACAGTTGGAAGATCCGTGCGTAGGTCGTTGACCGATTCTGAGTATCACGTAATGCAAACATATGTGTTATGCAACTGCGCAGAGATCGAACCTTACATAGAGTGAGTTCGTAACTTAACATTATTTCATCGCATAGACAATTACAAACTATTTTTGTAACATACATATTATTTCTAAACTTATACATTCGAATGACACGAGTTGGTCTTATAGCTGCTGAGAAGGGGTCAATAATCGACAAAAAGTTTCGTTCTTGGTTCAGTGCATACGTGAGTTATTTTAATAATTGTCAAAAAAACCGTGACAATTTGTTGAAAAAATTAATATCTTCCTAACATTACTGTATGTGAACAATGACAGGTTGACTCCCCTACATTACCGGTAGATGATCCTCGCATTATTTCTTTGGCAAAGGGACCTGGACGGATTGCAAGGTCGATATCTGGATACGTCGTAACGATTCTGATTTCAAACGAAGGTGCATTGATTACAGGGCAACAAACAACAACGGTGGTGTTTGCATAAAAGGTCATGTGTTCAGCACAAACGAAGACGATTACTTCAGAGTAATCGATAAGATTCTTGAGATTCAATACGCAAGTCCGACGCTAAAACGCATTCTTCTGTTCAACTGCACTTGGTTCGAGACAACCAGACGAGGCGGAGTCCGTAAGCTTGATCATTTACAAATCGTTGAGGTAAACAAGTCTAAGCATATGCGCACCGCTGATAGGTTTGTCCTGGCTTCACAGGCGATTCAAGTTTATTACCTGAACTATTCGATTAATAGACGAGATCTGACAGATTGGTTAGTTGTTTGTAAAGTTAAACCACGCCAGGTAGAAGAAAACTTGTCCGAGAAAGACGACGGTTGTTGACGTAAATTATCAATTACCCGCAAGTGTACGGTGTCAAGTTTTAATATAGTGATAAGAACAAAGGGTTGTCGTCCTCTGGGAAAAAGAATTTATTCTACCTAAGTACTAATGTATGACTAACTCAATTTTATTTAGAAATCGTAAAATAATGATGAGTGGACTAAGCTAATAAACTAATACGAAAAGACAAAATTAAATGAAAACAAAGGTTGAATTAAATCAATGGATAAAAAGTCCTAGAGGAATGATTTCACTACTTTAATTTATGGAATTAATATTCATTTAGTCAAGAACAACAATTTCATATTCTATCAGTCAAGAACACTAAAACTCTTAATTACCTCTCCCGAGCGTCAAATCAAGAATCACAATTAATTAAGAAACCAATATCCCTATTCAATTTCATTAATTAAAAGTGTATGAATCACAAGTTCTTTTTAAGACTTCTAAATTAAGATTAAGTTTCCCAACTCTAATCTACCTTCAGTTACGTTCCCAAGATCTATCCTAAAACCACCTCTCCCGAGTGTTAGATTTCAGAATTAAAATCAATCAATCTATGGCCAGTAGATCAAAAGCATTAAGAACATAAGAACATAAATAGAATAACAAAATTGTCTTCTAAACTAAAATTAAATACTCAATCCATAAAAATAAAGTAGCTACATCAATCCCCTAAGAATAGAAAATTAACTATCCATAAATAAATTCAACAAAATAAATAAAAAGGAAAACATCAAAGACTCCCTCGAAAATCCGATGAAAACGCCTAAATATTGCTCCAAGCTTCTGCCCCCTCCAGAATTAGAGTATGAATCGAAAATAATGCTTCACCCCTTTATATAAGCTCGAAAGTCGGTGGAGGTCGGGCTCAAGCGACGCCGCTACACTTCAAGCGATGGCTCGCTTGAATGTCGCAAGCCTTCAATTAAATGGACGAGCGACGCCTGGCGATGTTTAAGCGATGGCTCGCTAGGCAGGTAGCGACACCTGGCCGACTCCAAGCGATGGCTCGCTAGGCGATTTCCCGGCACTCTTCTAAATGGTCAAGCGATGCCTTGCTATAGTTCAAGCGATGGCTCGCTTGAACTGGTTTTTGCCAAATTGCTTCCTTTTTCTCTTATTTTGCAAATATGTTTCCAAACCTACATAAAAAGAGAAAAACTAATTAAAGTAGCATCAAACTCAACAAAAACTAGGAAAATTAAGGGTAATAATATGATGTAAAACCATGTCAACAACGGTGCAGAGGGAGCTGTTGCTTTTCAAGAAGATGAGATAAGATGTCGTGCAATCGACGATGGTCAGAATGCAAGTACTGTTCGTCCTTTGAACGATAGAACGATAACATTGCATGATGATGATACAAATGCTTCCACTTCTCACGCACGTGACATTGATGCTGAATTTATTCGAGACGATGAACCGGATGAAGAAAAAAAGAAGAAGAAGAAGACTTTATGTGACTGACGTCTTTGAGACGATGAATCCGACAAAAAAATAGAAGAAGAAGAAGAAGAAGAAGAAGAAGCGACGACCGAAGAAACTGAGGATGATGAATGAGACATTTCGTAACTTTATTATTCACTGTGTATGTGTTTATTAATACTCTTTCTTTAATGAATGATAAAATATATATATATATATATATTTGCAACCATGTGGTCACAATTTAACACAAAAGATGACCACATGGTAGTAATTTAGAAGGGAAAGGCGACCAATTGGTCGCATTTGTGGAAAAGTAGAATTATATTTATCAAAAAATATAAGTTAAATTACGACCATCTGGTCGCAAATATGAGAGGTAAATTTAAATTTTCATGAAATTTATGGCGGTGAATTTAAATATTACGACCTGCTGGTCACAATTTCTGGCGGTGAATTTCATTATTGCGACCATATGGTCGCAATATTTGATGGGACGTGTGATATGACAGCTGTTCTGGATAATGGCAAAGTGGCGACCAGGTGGTCGCTTTTTCAATAATGCTACCAAGTGGTCGCAAATATGTATAAAAATGCGACCAGGTGGTCGTAGTTTCCCCAGCACGCTCGACCTTTCGTTTCTGGTCATGATTACATATTTGCGACTATTCGGTCGCAAAATCTGATTTAAAATCAGATAAGTTTCCTCCCTCGTTTCTTCTTTTTCCTTTCCCTTTTTCTCTCTCTTTTCTTTCGTTTCTCTCTTTCCCCCGTTCCGTTCCCCGTTATTTTTTCCCCGTTCCTACTCTAAACCTAAAAACCCTAAACCTCCAATCCCGGTTTCTATTACGAGGTTAGTTTTCGTATAGATTTTAAGTTTTAAGTTAGTTTTAGTTTTAGTTTTTAGTTAGTTTTAGGTTAATTTTAAATTTAGTTTACTTAGTTTTAATTAATTAGTTTAGTTTAATTTTGTTAATTTCATTAATTGTAGTTTAATGAATCTAATTTAGTGTAATTAATTACTTAGTTTACTTTAGTTTAATTCATCTAATTTTAGTTTACTTTAATTAATTAATTAGTTTAGTTTAATGTTGTTAATTTCATTAATTTTAGTTTAATTAATGTAATTTAGTTTAATTAAGTACTTAGTTTACTTAAGGTTAATTAATCTAATTTTGTTTACTTTAATTAATTAATAAATTTTAGTTCAATTAATCTAATTTTAATTTAGTTTAATTTAATTAATTAGCTTAGTTAAGTTTAGTTTTTATTAATTAATGTTAGTTAAATTTAATTAATTTTAGTTTAATTTAATCTAATAGTTGAAATCTTCATTACTTAGTTTACTTTAAATAATTACTTAGTTCACTTAAGCTAATTTTAGATTACTTTAATTTAATTAATTAGTTTAGTTTATTTTAGTTTTAATTAATTAATGTTAGTTTAATTTAATTAATTTTAGTTCAATTAATCTAATTTAGTTTAATTCTTCATTACTTAATTTACTTTAATTTAATTAATTTTAGTTTAATTCTTCACTACTTAGTTTACTTTAATTACTTCATTTTAGTTCATTTAATCTAATTTTAATTTACTTTAATTCAAATTAATTAATTAGTTTATTTTAAATTAGTTAATTAATTTATGTTAGTTTAATTTACATTATTTAATCAATTTAATTTAGATTATTTTATTAATTAATTAATTTAATTTAATTCAATATTTTAATTACGTAATTAGTATTAAATTAGTTTAGTTTAGTTGTAGGATTATGACGGGCAGACGACGTCCTCCCCGGTCAGACGAGCCTGACGACGCGATTGATGAGGCGACCCGCATCCGCCTACTGTCGCTGCCCCTGATGCGGACCTGACTACAGAGGAGTTGGACATGTTGGGACTTGCCGGGACTTGCTACCACGCTCAATGATGCAGTCCCTGAGACCCAACCTGCGACACCATGATTGCCACAGGACTCCCAGGCCACAACTCCCGGGGGAACATCAGGGTCTGCATCAGGGTCGGATCCAGCGGGACCCTCCACTTCAGGCACGCAGCCTCCTCGGGCCGCAGACTCTACCTTCGGATTGAAGGGGATACGTAAGTAATTTTCTTTATTGTTTTAATTACTTAATTTTTAAATCTTTAAACATTTTTAAAAGTGTTTTTTTTCCTGTTAACTAATTGTTTCTAATATCTCAATATTTTTATGTTTTTGCATAGTACAACTGCATACAACCGTTTCAAAACGGTTTCTCGAGGTCCTCCAGAGCATGCCTTTACCCAGCGACCTTCGCTGACAGAAGATTCCGACGACGGAGAAACGTCGGATGTACGACAATTGGAAAGTAAAAAACATCATTTATTTTTATAATTAATTAATTTTGAAATTTATAGAAATAAATTTATTACTTTATTACTTTAACAATTTTTTATTTCAATTTTTTCAGGGCAAGTTTCCTGTTATCGATCCCGACATCACGGACGGTAGATTGTTCCCCCTATGGGACAATCACGTCAGGGATCGATTCAAGGACCTCATGTACCAGGCGCGCAGAAAGCAAGCAGCAAATCGCCCTGTGTGGATGAGCCCAGAGGACCACGCGCGGCTTATCGCGAGCTTGAGCACTCCCGAGGGCATGGCAGTGTCAAGGAGGAATAAGGCCAACCGCGCGAAGAATCCCACCAAACACACAGCCAAGGCCCAGAGCCACGACGAGCACCATCATCGATTGGTAAGTTTTTTTTTTTTTTTTTTACGTACTTTTTTCTTGTTTTCTTTTTTCAATTAGTTATTAATTTATTATTTTTTCTTCTTCAATCTCTCTAATATTTTTAGGAAGCGAAGCACGGTCGCCCTGTCCCGCCCTGGATGAAGTCGCACCGCGTTCTTCACATGAAGAAGAGGACGGGACGTTAAGTCGACGATAAGGCGAAAGCGATTCGTATTTAATAATATTTTCAATTATTATTTTTTCTTTAAAATTTTTCCTAACTTATATATTAACTATTTTATTTTCTGAATTTTAAATGTTTAGGAACGTTTCACGGAGTCGTTGAGTCAGCGGTTGCCCACACTAGACTCGCAACCGACTCAGGAAGATCGTAGAGAGGCGTTCTTGGAGGCTCCTAGAGGGGTTCGGTCTGATGGATCAGTTCCTGGGCTCGGCTTGTACGGGCGACACCTTTACGCCGATGTGCCCCAACGTCAGCGGAGCGAGCGGAGCGATCACTAGCTCCGACCCTTCTCCGATTGAGCAGCAGCTGCGCGCGAAGGTTTAACAGCTTCACACCGACAGGGACGCTATGCGCGAAGACTTCGTTTCTCGAGTCGCTGCGATTGAGGCAAATATGCATGCACGGGTTGAGGCCTAGGTCGCAGCATCTTTGGCCGCGTACTTCAGATCCCTAGACGACGACCATTCATCATTGACACCTCCTCCGCCACCCCCGTCCCTCCGCAGTAGTTCTAGGATGCTTTCTTCTGTATAAAACATTTTTTGAATATTTGATTTATATATATTTTATTTTAATTCCATTTTTTTGTTATTAAATTTTAATATTAATTAAATAAATAATTAATTAACTAATTATTGTAATTTAAATAAATAAATAAAATATTTATTAAATACAACCAGATGGTCGCATTTACCCTAAGATAAACGACCATCTGGTCGTATTTTGTTTGAGTACAAAAGTGACCACTTGGTCGCTTATAAAAGACCACGTGGTCACTGTTTCATGTGACCAACTGGTCACTTTTTTTCAACTTACATTACGACCAGATGGTCGCATTTTGTCTGAGTAGTGACCATTTGGTCGCTTATAAAATGATCACGTGGTCACTGCTTCATGTGACCAACTGACCACTTATCTTCAACTTAAATTACGACCAGATGGTCACTTTTTAAGCGACCATCTGGTCGTTTTTTAAAATGTTGACTTTTTTGCGACCAACCATGCTTGGTCGTATATTTGTGACTATACAGTCGCACAAAGTCCGGACCGACCAGCTTTTTTGCCTCCACCATGTTGATCGCTTTTTTGGTCGCATTATACTATAGAAACAACCAGTTGGTTGCAAATTCCTAGTCGCAAATTGCCTTTTTTTTGTAGTGACTTTTAATTTTTACTAAATTATTGAACAACTTACTTTTAATTTTAACTATTTTTACTTTTATTTTGGATTAAATAATTGTTATTTAAATGAGTTTTTAGGATCTAAAAACTCTTACTTTATTACAAGCTCATTATTAATTTATTTCTATTTTTAATAATGGTTTCAATAAATTATTAAAAAATTGCTATTTATGTAAAAATAAAATAAAAGTAATGATATAATGGAAATACATACCTAAAATATGTCAGTTGAAATAATTTATGAAATTTTTACAGGCGCGTATAGTAACATAATTGTTTATTATTTTAAATTTTTTGTTTTTGTTTTCTATTTTAAAATAATAATAATGTATTTAATAATAATTTATAGTCTCCTCCTATTTCCTAGTACAGAAAGAAACAAAAACACCTTCAATAACCTCTTCTTTTTATTCTCTAAATAAATGTCACGTAAGAAATCTGTTAAGTAGTTAACAGAAACTGGACGGCAGGGACTAAATAGAACGCTTAACTAAAACACAGGGGTTTTTTTGTCGAGTTTGAAAATATAGGGACCAAATCGAACGCAAACTGAAAACACAGGGACCAAAAGTGTATTTTACCCTTATATATATTATCAACCTAATTTGTTTCTCAAAAAGTTGGGACGAGAGACAAGAAATATGAAAGGGAAATGTTACTAAACTAGTCCTAAGATTTATACTCAACCGTATAATCATTATAAATTGAATATTTATTTATTTTTATGTTACTTAAATTATTATATTTCTAAATTGTCATTATCCCTTATATTAAAGGATATATCTTTTGTGTACAGAATCTCCTCACCTACGATATAGAGAGTCCACGCGTGGGAATGTTGTGAATAATTTATGTTTAATTATTATTAATACCCTCTTGAAGAATTTTTGTTTAATTATTATTAATACCCTCTTGAAGATTTTTTTTTTAAATATTTCATTAAATTAGTAGAGAGGAGACTTAAATATTCAACCTCATAAAAAGAGATTAAGTGTCTGACGTGTTAAATTATGTTCAGTTTGACATACTATTTTATATAAATTTTAAAATTTTGGAGTTTGTTTCAAAATCATTGTTTTTTACTTTTTTAAGTTTAAGTTCAATAATTTATCTAACTATTTGTTTATTTTTCATTATTATTTTAAATAAATTTGATGATTTTGTTAGTTTAATAAATTATTGAACTATAATTATGCTATTTGAGTCATTTTTTTAAAAAAAATCTAACATTGCAGTAATTAGTATGTAAAACTATGCTAATTAAGTAATTGTCCCTTTTTATAAATTGAATATTTTTTATGATCCCTCTAATTCTCTCACATCTTTCTTTTAGTACCCGTTTAGAATAGTTTTTTAAAGTGTTTTAGATAACTATTAAAAAACATTTCTAAACACTTATAAAAATTATCTAAAACGGACCCATTATAACGAATAGTGAAACTAAAATATGAGATTTTTATTTTCCAGCACCATGATAATTTTTTTATTATTATTCTCTAACACCTCTAGTGAAGGAAAAAAAAAACAGAGAGAGTGGAGGACAGCAGGCAGAGGCGAAAAATGCGGATTAGAAAATGGTGAATGAAATGAAATTGATTGAGTGAGTGAGTTAGTTGAGAATTGGGAGAGAACAAGAACATGGCTAAAACCAAAGCCAAGAAGCAGGAATCACGCCTTTTCCAGGACTCGAGGACCACTGTACCATTTGCATTATTTTCCCAACCCTCGTCGTATAGTCCTTAATGCCTTGAATTGACCTTTCCTTTCCATCCTATCCTTTCGCTTTTAATTCATTTCTATCTAATAACACTCTACTTTCACTCTTTTATCGTCGTTGTTCTTTCGTATCTTTAATGACATAGTCATTAATTTAAAAAACTCGTCTCTAAATGAAAAATATATAAGTTTGTTTTGTAACGGTTTAATAAGGAAATACATGTTTACATTTTGTATTCTTTTTTTTTCTTTTATTGAACTTATTTCATAACTTTCAATCAAAAAGGACTTTTGTTTCTTCTTTTCATGTGATAATTAGTTAAATTATGTTTCAATTAGATTTTTTTTTCCGTATCAGCAGAGGTGTGTCCCTAAAAATAATTTGAAATGGGTCCTATTTATAATTAAGGCATTTTGTCTTTATCTACTTGGGCAGGAGGTCCCATTGTCATCTTCTATTTATAATATGAAAATCATTACCTAGCAATATGGAATTGAAATATATTTATAGATATATATACCTGTCCATATCTCCATTAAAATTGGAATTCAATTTGAGTGGACAGTTATACATTTAGTGTGGGTTTGGCTCGCGAGTTTGGATATGATTATTAAGACTTGTTTAGATTGTGTAAAACAATAAGTTTGTTAAGTCTAGGTTAATATAAAATGTGTTGTGTGAAAATGAATGAGTTTGTTAATGATGATAGATTAAAAAACTCATCATCCTGATAGATAAACATTAGTTAGGTTTGTGTAACCCAAATTCTTATCCGAACTCGTGAGTTAAACACCTCCTTATACTAGGGCTTAAAAATTATAGGAATCTCGATCATTACATGCAAAGTCATATAACTATTACATTTGTCAATTAAGACATGATGTAAGTTTATCACAATCCTAATCTGGAGGCGTGCACCTCGACGAATTTCACGGAAGTTATAAAGATAGCATTGATTCCATTATTAAAAATGACTAGAATGAATTTCTAGAAACAGAAGTCTATTTCTGAAGCAAATATCTTACAGGGGATTTATTCTTGCAATAGAAAGTGAATTTTGAGTCCATGACAGTTGTTCAATAAGATTAGTTCAAGGGGGAGGAGGACCACAAAAAAGGCTGGACTCATTATCCATGATGTTCTACAGATATCCAAATAATTGAAAGATAGGAGGAAGAGGATACCAGCTTCAATTCACATTTAAAGGTCAGTTATTTTGGCGCGGTCCATTTTCTTCACCGTTTTCCTCTCCTTTTAATAAATTTTCAATTAAAAAATGATAAAATACAAATAAGACCACGTGTTTTTTTTTCTAAATACGTGAACACCTCCTGTAGATTGAAAATGACAAATCATATATTTGTAGTTTAAAATTATTCTAATGAAATCCTTCTCTTTCAAGATAATAAATTTTCTTTTAGCCATAACTTATTCGTTTGAACTTCGATTTAGATGATTTAAAATGTTTTGTAATCCTCGTTTCGAGCTCTACATTATGATTACTTCAAAACTTCACAATCATTAATAACTAAAAAAGTTTATTATCATAAAAAAAACTAAGTATGATTTACATTATTAACGCTTTGGTTACTAATGATTTACAAGTTTTTAACTGACCATAACATAGGACCCAAAATGAGAATTCCAAAACATCTTGAATCATTTAAATCGGAGTTCAAAAGAAAATTAATGACGTTAAATGAGAGGAGTCTCGTTTGAATAATTTGGAACTACATGGGTATGATTTGTCATTTTCAAACTATATTGAATGTTCATGCATTTGGTAAAAACCACAAGAATCTTATTTGTATTTTAACCTAAAAAAAATCATAAATATACTTGTGAAGGACATTGCTTGCTACTTGCTAGTGTTTTTTTTTTTTTTAATAAATTTGGATACATAATTATTTTACAAGTAGATCAGATCACACATTTCAATGAAAATGAGATTAAATTCTAACAATTTAGGAGGAATAATAATTGATAAAGGATTATAAATCTAGAATATATTATATATAATTATAATTAAAAGAAAAAAAAAATAATTAGTACTTTTCTTAAAAAATAATTGCCCCTCAAAATAAATTATGAGAAATTTCCTTTTTCCATGACCATTATCAAGTTTTGCTCTACTACATACTTTTTCCTTCTTAAACATCCACAATGAGGTGAAATTTTGATCTCTACACTTATATCACACAGTGCTATGTGGGTGAAATGAATTGAAGATATGGTTGATTATTTAGATTGTAAAGTTTCATTTGTGATAATTTTTAAAAGTGTTTTTTTTTAATAGTTATCAAAAACATTTTCTTTATCAGAAAAAACAATTTTAAAAATTATCCCAAACGGATACTAAGATAATGTGGTAAAATAGATATAATTTAAATACAATTATTTTAAAATGAATAATTTTGAAATTTTAGACAAGAATAATAGAAAATATAATTGTCTATTAATTTAGGAATTCATAATTTTCAAATAATCTATTTTTTTTACCTATTTTTTTTTCTTTCTTTCTATGTTTAATGAAAATTAAATCAATTAAGAGTGAGAGAGATTGTGGGAAATTTGTAGGTCTCTATTATCTCCATGATTTATGGGATTTTTTTGTTTGAATTGTTTATTCTTTAAATGGTTACTGATTTTACTATAATCCAATTCATTTCTCTTTCGTCAATGGCTATTTTTTAATAAAATCTTTTTAGTGGCTAGAAAGGTTTTTAATCAAATCTATGGCTATATACTCAAATAGCCCTTGAAAATTTTCCTTTAAACAATCTTTCTTTTGGGCTGGCCCAGTAGTGACTGGGTAATCAACCAGGGGCCCAATAGTCGCAGTCCACTGGACTGCCGAGAAATTTACGCTACGACAAAAAAATGTTATTATATATAGGGACAAATACACATGTATACCATCTACAATAAATATTTACTTAAATGTTGTGATTTCAAAATATTTGCAATTATAGACTATTTCATGATGTCAGTTTATAAGAAGGCATAGTATTTTTACAAAAATATCCTCTAAAATATTACTTACGTATAATTTTTAAAACATCACATTAATTAGAGAGAGTGTTTTTTTCTAAATTTAAACATAGAAAGAGAGAGTTTAATTTGTAATTATGGAAACATGTATTTACAATTAATTATTCGATATTCATCATTATATTATTTTATTTAAAAACTGGATGATAAAGATTGGAAAACAAAAAATCATTTAATATTTATCCAAACAAATCATCCTGGTTTTTTAAGTTTGAAAAAGTCACGACTTCTTGTTTGAAAATGTCTAGAGCTATCTTTAATACAATATTTTAGGAAAACAATAAATAAAATGGTTAAAAAGTTGTATATATTTAATTTTTTGCTTAAGATGTACTATAAGATGGGATCGTAAATATTGAATTATACAATGTAAATTTTTAATTTACACATATTGATTACGACTTGACCAATTTAATTTGATATTCATGGTAAATAATTAATATACAAGTACGTTTTAGGGTCAATTACTAAAATAACATTTTTCTATATACTAATTACTAAAATTTCATGATATTTAAAAAATTATCCAAATTGAAGTTCAATAATATATTGAACTAAAAATGCCAAAAAAAAACTAACAAATTTACTGGAAAATATATTAAGTACTAAAATTTTATAATATGGTAAAATAATAGTAATAATTTATATCTATTAATTCTGATATTAAAAAGAATGTACATTAGAACTAATCAATATGAAATATACTTAATATAATAATATTTTATTAGTAAAAATTAAATAAAAATATATTTAGTATATAAACTTTTATTATAGCATATACAAAAAATCAAATAACTTAAAAATATTATAAATTATAAACCCGATAAATTCAAGACACAATTATAAATAATAAACACAACTAACAATAAAAATGGAGGTTTTTTCAAAAATAACATTTTAAGAATTCATATTATCAAGATAATAAAAAATTAGATTTTTTCTAAATGACATGTACATTTGTTATTTTTGAAATTATTAAAAAAAAAAGGTCATCTAATAAAATTATATGTACAAGTCAACTACATTTGGTGTGTATCTATATATATTGAAAAAAAAAACATATGTATTAATTATTCCCATGTTATGATATTTTATAAAATGTAACAATTTATATCTTCGATAAAAGAAAATTTCAAAAATATGTGAAGAGAGCAATAACAAAATTGCTAAAGATGGTTTTAAATATACTAGTATTTTTGCACTTACAATGCACGTGATTTAGTTGTTAAGATTTTATGCAATATATAACCAATGATTTTAATAGTCATTATTTAGGTAGTTTTATTAATCACGTTCATATATTTATTTTTTTAATTTATTAAAAATAAAATCATAGTAAATATTTGTAAATTAATATATAATAATATACTTTTTCATTAACCTAAACTATATAAAATTAGTAATGTGTGATTAAACCTTTAATTTTAAATGAGGACATAAACTTAGAAATTAGTAAAAACAATGTTTGGGAAATAACTTTTAACGTTATGCAAGAATTTGCATTATTAAAAAAAACCGTAAATACTTATTAAATTAATAATTAAAAAAATAAAATCATGTTAATATAAGCTGTGTACAAAAAAAAAAGAGAAAAAAAAAACTCACAATGACAATAATAGTAAAAGAAAAAAAAAGCATGAAAACCCCAAAAAACAAATTTACATTAATCGAGGATGAGGCTTGTATGTTACTCTATGTCCTTAAAACAAATTCGTACCTCCATGGTGTTTGAATCGACTTAAGGTATGCATTCCAAGATATAATGAAGTTAAGTTTGAAATTCAACTGATCTTTTACTCTAGCATAGTATTGAAAACCATTCACCGTCATAAACAGAATATAAAAGAAAGAATAAAACACAATAATTGATTTAAGGAGAGGGAATGAAAGTTCAAGTGATGATATGAAAAATGGGTGAAGTGGAAGAGATATCTTTTTATAGTAGAAGAGAATGGAGAGGTTTGAAACTCTTAAAATTACTTGATTAATTTTGATATTTAAAAATGAATAACCAATCTTTAATATATAAAAGAGACAATCTTATAAAATCATTTTTACACCATTTTAGCCTTTTTTATGTTTTCAAAATTTAAAATGTATCCCTAATTAATTATAATATTTATCTTCTATAATTATTTGTTCACGCGTTTTTATGGTGGCTTTTCACATTCTTAACCTCATTTAATAAATTGCTATTTTTCTATCCATTCCACCGGTTTCTATTTTTTATGGTAGCTTTTGATATTCTTAACCAAATGAGATGAATTGCTATAAATTAATCATAATATTCTTACAAGAAGTTAGCTTTTTGTATTCTTAACCTTAGTTAAGTTTGTTTGTAATTTTTTTTATCTCTAATATATAAAAGTGTGGATGTTTTATAAACATTTTAGGATAATTATACCCCTTTTTAGTTATGAACTTTACAAAATATGCCACTACAATAATTAATTACCACTAACAATTAATTATTATATTCTTATAATATATTCTCTCTCTTTTAATATATTGTGTTTAATTTTTTTTTAACAAAATAGATTTTTTGATTATTCA
This sequence comes from Gynostemma pentaphyllum, assembly GCA_028015215.1. NCBI lineage: Eukaryota > Viridiplantae > Streptophyta > Magnoliopsida > Cucurbitales > Cucurbitaceae > Gynostemma > Gynostemma pentaphyllum. The sequence goes on from CM051355.1 coordinate 18,760,647, forward strand.
AGTAGAATCACTCTATAAATTATTTTAAATACTAAAATAAATAATACATTGATTTTTTTGTTGGTAAAGTTACATTAATTCATTAATCTTTGCAATCACATAGTTTCTTTTTAAGTTTTATTTTATTGTTCACCTTTTTATAAAATAAAAATCTTCACCCTTTTTAATTATTTAATCATAATGTTTATAAAATTATAATTTCTCACAAATTTATTGAATAAAAGAAAAAACCAATTCATCTCTAAAAAAAACCAATTCTTTATTCATACAATTATGGTTCATATATTAAATATTTAATATTTAATACACAACCTAAGATGATGAAGGCCGTTTTTAAAAACAACATTAAATTTTGTTTTAAAATATTTTCTTTACACTTTTCCTTTTTTCTCCATTTTAATTAAAATAAATAATGATTGTTTAATATAAATTATTTGTTTGGAGAGAAGTAAAAATTAATCATATTTGTTTCAAATATATTGTGGAATATAATCAAAAGGATAGATATAAATGAGATTGTATCTAAAAAGTTATAATTTCCATTTTATTGTGTGTGTATATATATATGTATTCGTTTTGATACAATGAATAAAAAATATTTCATATCATCGTGTATGAAATAAATTTTATTTTTTTATAAATTGTGACATGACAAATAAATTTGATGAAAAGTGTAATTTCAATTATAGTTGATAATTAATAAAGTTTACATTTCAAAATTATATGTTCCTATTTAAAACAAATGTAGGATAATTTTATTATATTTAATTTAATAATTGATATTATAAAAATATAATAATTTATAATTAAAAATAAATAAAAATCACGTGCAACGCACGTGTTAAAATCTAGTTTTTAAAAATTGTACATAAATTTTAAGACAATAAAAGGATTAAACTTTTCACATTTCCTTAATTTATTATTGAGTATTAATTTATCTTCCACCAATTATTGTTCCAAAAAAAAAAGGGTTACATTGCAATTAAATACCACAATTAGTAAGAATGCACGTGAGAATGCAAAAGATTGTTTAAAAAAAGAGAATGAGAATGCAAAAGGTCCAATAAGAGTGTAATTAATGGTTTTTTTCCTTCATATAATCTAAAAAAATGTTTTTTTAAATATTATATTGATGATAATATAAAGAAACAACATATTATCATCACGAAGTTGTTTTTATATTGTTTGGTATTTGGTATGATTACTTATTTCATCAGCCAAGTTAAAAAAAATAAAATTGATAAAAATATTTATTTTATACTAAATTAATCCAAAATTTTCAACTCTTTCTTCTTCGGTTTATATGAGTTTCAATAGTTTTTTGTATGTGATTATGCTTTATTCTTTAATTTAAAGAAAATAATATTTTTTATATTTTATTTTCAAAAAATCTTACTAAAGTGATTCTATATTCAATTAGCAATGTGTCAAAAAATGACATCTAAATTAAAATTTAGTATTCTTGCTTTTCTAAAATTAATAATATTATTGAATATTAAATAAAATGAAAGTGGTTATTTAATAAGAAAATGATTAATTTAGACATTTAGTAGAATTGATAAGGGAAAAAAAAGAAATCAAACGTTTTTTATCCAAGTCACTTTTTAATATAGTAATAGGTATTTAAGGAGGGATATTTTCGTGGAGAATTACTCACTTGTATAGAAAGTTGACTACAAATATGATTGTAAAGAAAGGAAGGAATGAATCATTAATGCTAAAAATAATAAATACATATTTTCCTATTTGCTTGCTCAATATTTAATAGGGGCAATTAAAGGAATGAAAAATTTATTAACTATTAATAAAAATAAAACTTTTCGACTGTAGAGGAGGCAGAAATAAACCCTAATTTTGTGGTTAAAAAAGAAAAAGAGAAGTTGAAGAATGTCGGGCGCTACGAACATTGAAGAAGAGGAAGATAAGAAGCCTATCATTCAATTTCCTCATATCAATCTTAAGGTAAAAGGCCAGGTCGTGTTTCTTTCTTCCATTTCTCCTTTTTTTTTTTATTGATTCTTTTTCATCAGTCAAGTTCATGTTCGTGTTATGTCAATCGTAAATCTTGATTTACGATTTGCTCGATGAAGATTAATCTTGAAACCAATTAAAAATAATAATCTTACATCACGATTTCATTCAAGATTTACATGTTACTGTTCGTAATTATTTTATATCCATTTGTGTATGCTTTTCGTTGGTCTTATTGAGTAGATGACATTTTTTTTTCTTTCATGTAACATATAATATAAGCATCTGGTGGCTTTCTCATGAGTTTGATGATTGTATTTTTTTTTAGGCTTTTATTTGTTCCTAAAAAATATGTGCACAAATCCAATTGATAAAACATTTTTCCTTTGTGGAGAATCATGATTATCTGGAAAATAAGGATTGATAAAAAATAATGTGGTAAAATAGATCTAATTTAAATACAATTATTTTAAAATGGATAATTTTGAAATTTTAGACAAGAAAATTAAATATATATATATATATATATATATATAACTGTCTATTAATTTTAGGAATTCATAATTTTCAAATCATTTTTTTTTTTTTACCCACTTTCGTGTTTTTTTTTCTATGTTTAATGAAAATTGAATCAATTAAGAGTGAGAGAGTTTGTTGGAAATTTGTTGGGTCTCTATTATCTCCATGATTTGTGCGATTTTTTTGTTTGATTTATTTATTTTTTAAATGGTTAGGGATTTTATTATCAATCCAATCCATTACTCTTTCTTCAGTGGTTATTTTTTGAATAAAATGTTTTAACTCAAATATATGACTATATACTTAAATAGCCCATGAAAACTTTCCTTTAAACAATCTTTTTTTTGGGCTGGCCCAGTAACGATTGGGTAATCAACAAGCGGCCCAATAGTCGCAGCCCACTGGACTGCCGTGAAATTTACGCTACTGACACAAAAAAAAATGTTATTATATATATGAAAAAAAATAAAACTTTTGCACTGTAGAGGAAGCAGAAATCAGAAAAGTATAAACCCTAATTTTCTGGTTAAAAAAACAGAAACCTGCGAAGCGAAGTGGAATAATGTCGGGCGCTACGAATACTCAACAAGAGGAAGATAAGAAGCCTAACGATCAATCGGCTCATATCAATCTTAAGGTCAAAGGCCAGGTCGTGTTTCTTTCTTCCATTTCTCCTTTTTTTGTTTTTTTTGGCTTTTTCATCAGTCAATTTCATGTTCGTGTTTGATTTTTATTTACGTTTTTTTTTGTTGCTCGATGTTAGATTCTCTCTTTCTCTAGGTTTTGTTGCTTGATTTTAGGCATCGTTGCTATGTTTATTTGCAAGAATTGAAGCAGGAGATTACAGGATGAAGAAGAAATGTTGTTTTTGAATTTAATCTTTAAAAGTTTTAAAGCTGATTCAGTTGCTAATTATAGGTGGAATTTTGATTTTGATTATTGAATTTATATTTGCCTGTTTGTGTTGACTCTTTGTGAAACTCTATGACAGAGAAAGAGAAGTTGAGAGAAGATGAAGCAATTGTGCTTAGTTATTGAGCCGATGCTGGAAAATTTTATTGAAACAGATTGTTTATACTACAGGATAGTTTATAACTAACTTCTAGCTAATCCAAAATACTATCTGAAAAATATAATGGAATGTAAGAATCATATTCATTTTGACTGTGTCATGTTTTTTGTTTTTGTTTTCCTCTTAATGAGAATCAAATCATTTCGTCACTTTTCTTCTTCTTCTCTTGGATGCGACAATGAAGCTGATCTGATATTCTCACGTGAACTATCTTGGACTGCGGTGTACATGGATGTGCGTTTGGAAATTTTTATTACTGTGGTATTGAGGACATTTTATAGTAATGCTAATTTAATGATTACATTGTCGATTTTTTAAAGTACCGTAGGAATCATTGAATGATATAATAAATCAACTGATGGGTGGTGATAAAATGTAAATGGAAATTTAGGTACTTGAAAATTTACTTGTCAGTCCTGGTCTTCCTTTCTTGTACATGTTACTGTTTGTGATTATTTTATGTCCGTCTGTGTATGGTTTTCGTTAGCCTTTATTGAGTAGATGACATTTTTTTTCTTTCATGTAACATATTCTATAAGCATCTGGTGGTTTTCTCATGAGTTTGATGATTGTATTTTAAAGGCTTTTTTATTTGTTCCTGAAAAACAATCGATTAAACATTTTTCCTTTGTGTAGAATCATGATTATCTGGTAATAAGGATAAAAAAAAGAGAGAATCCTTGAACATTTTTCTTTGAATAGTAATGATTGTTTTTTTTTAAGTCCTGGCTCTCTTAATGTGGATGTTGTGGTGGGGATTTTTATGTGCATTTCCTTTGTCTGCTTTTATATCACAAGTTTGTATGTATGAAAACCGTTAGAACGATATAGTTAACTCTTTTTTGGTTACTATAGGATGGAAACGAGGTATTCTTTAGGATTAAAAAAAGCACTCAACTGAAGAAGCTAATGAATGCTTATTGTGATCGGCAATCTGTGGAGCTGAACTCCATTGCTTTTCTGTTTGATGGTCGACGACTCCGAGCAGAGCAAACTCCTGATGAGGTATCGTTGTACTCTTATTTGAGTTCCGAAAGGCGTCCTCTATTAAATTCATTTATTAATACAACTGTGTGTTGTCTCAGCTAGAGATGGAGGATGGAGATGAGATTGATGCAATGCTGCACCAGACTGGTGGATCTACTGATTGAAATATGCGTTGCTGGTTCTGTTCCTCAAAGAACTAATATGTTTATTGAATTTTGGTATGCAGATTATTGCAGCTACTTTATTAGGTCTTGTAGATTTATGACCCGACATTTTCAAAGTAACTGTTAGGATGTGAAAACTATTGAAAGCTGGCTTATCAAATTGAGAACATCACAAGTTAAGCTGTATTGTTGGCTCAATTTCAATATCCTCTCCTTCCTAACTATCGTTTTCAGGGAATTTTCTAGATGAATTATCCTTTTTTGAAGGATGGTTTAAAGTGATTCTACCGGAATCGAAAAGGTTGTGTTTGATTTATTTTTAAATTTACTCTATACATTGATTTCTTTTGATTTATAAAGATTTCATTTCTTGCCTTTTTATTTCAAAATATGTTAAAATATGACTTATTTTTAAAAATTCTATCTTAGACAAGTCTAGCCTATTATATATATATATATTAACTTGAAATTCATTTTAAAAATATTTTCTTTTTTTCCCAATTGATGTGGAAATAAACAATTCATACTTCGTATGGCTGATATTTTAGAAATGTAGTCGGTGTGGGAAGGTAAGATGGAACTGTTTATAGGTTCAATGATCACAAACAAGAATCAGCTTCCTCCATTCAATTGAATGATAACCATGGTTGATTTTACGGACTTTTGAAATAAACAAATTTTCCAATAAATCAACGATAAATTTAGGATATTTTAAAAAATATATATATATGGTTGGAAAGAAAAGTGGGAAAAAAATATTAAAACGATTACACTATTTTATTTTTTATCGTATCTTATTTTAAGGTTTTAGATTTAGAATGATTGAATAGTACTTTACAAAATAACCATGGCTGCAAGACAACAAATTTTTCAGCGATTACATTTTGAGATGCAAAAAAAATCCATAAAAAAAATCAATATTTCAAAACAGTTAATAGGAATCAGTAAAACAAATCAGAAGAAAAATGTAACGAATTCTGAAATGATCCGCATTCCTGTAATCAGTTTGTATAGTTTATAACCTAATATAATACAGTTCCTCGAACCCTAAGAGTGTTATATTTGTAAACTTTTTAACTATACATGTTATTTACATCCCTTGACGCCATGCCATCACTTGCAGGGAAACTAAATCCATCTCAATTTTCTGGGGGGACTAATGGGGAAAAAATTGTGCCAAAATAAATTTGAAATTAACTGGGATAATAAAGCTGTACATTTGCTTACTTACGTATGGATGAATATCCTGACTGCTTTCACTAAAGGACAAAAGGATGCGCCTTTTTGTTTCTCGATCATCTTCATTAACTATACAAATTTCTAATCCGTGTGAACTTTCCACTTTTCCTTAGAAGACTGTATACAAAACAACTAATCAGAAAAGCCTCAGATTTTAGGCATTGAATCTCAGATTATGAATCACAGTTTACTAAATTTATAAAATAGAACTACGGTAATGATAATGATCGTTATATCTTATCCATATCGAGTTCAAGAGGAAAAGAATGAATATTTTTCTTATTAATAAGCTTTCTAGAATAAGTTAGTAAAGCTAACACACAACAAAGATTGATAGTAATTTAGTAACAAAACAAACTGAAGTGTTTCCGAAATTAATTTAAGCAGTCAGATAGGGGGGGAAAAACCTTTCCGCATAGGCTTGCCAGATTTTCAGACCCATATATTTGTCTCCTACTGCTTGACTCGGGCTCAGATCCCCTCATTCGACAACCTAATCTTTGAGAACAGTCCTGTACATGATTATAGATGCTATTGCATCATGAAAGTATGATTATTAGTGACAAGTTGATTGAATATCCAAAGCAATCAAACAGCTAAACAGACCGAGTTTCAAGACCAAGAATTTATTCACACTACTAATAGACTATACATTAAGCAGACCCTTTGAACTTTTTCCACCAGATTGTCCTCAGACTTTCAGCACAGAAGTCGTGGGATTATCCTAGCAATTGACAAAAGATAATGTATATATACTGAACCAAAAATCATGCACAAACCCACCTGAGCCGATGTCTGTTGCAAGCGGTGAAGAAGGCAACGAGTCCATTTAATATACTTCTAAGAGCTCGAAAAACCTGAAGCAAAAAAATTATCACAATAATCACAAAAAGTTACTATATGCTAACCAGGCGAGTTGGTGTTCTCTGTAGTACCTGGGAGAAGAGATCATTCCAGAGGGTGCGCCAAACTGAAGCCTCAGAAGTAATGACTGTTGCCTCAGAAACAGAAGCAATTTGGAATACACTACTCAGGAACTGACAAATATCTCCCACCATATCATGAATGCAAGTGCATAAGTAAGCCAGGAAACTAGCAAATGAAAGGACCATTCTGATAGGAGCATATAGTATTTCTGATATGATCCAAAATATAGGGGAAAAAATCAACGTAACTGCATAGGAAAAAAGAGAAAATTACAGCTCTCACAAATAACAGGCCTCATTCAAAACAATCAACAAACAAATAGATGAAATTAATAAACCTACCACAGCTCCAGAGAGTTGAGAAAATGAACCATATTGGTGAGAGCAACATCTCAAATAAGTCGACAACGAGACTGCACCACAATTCAACCATATCCCAGATAACTGAAAAGGAGTTCCCTACAAATTCGATAAACACATTGACAATAGGAAGAATGAACCCAAAAAGTTCCATAACAGGGTCTGCCAAGGGTTGAGCTATAACCGAAAGGAATGACCGTGTGGTACGAGAAATAGTAAGAAACCACTTGACAGCTTTCTCAAAATTATGTAAAAAGAGCATTGTTCCCAAGTATTTGATCCTCGATACCATCTCCCAAGTCTCTATCCAATCAAAAAGAGGTCCACACAGACGAGATGCTGCTGCCTTCAAAAGTGGGACATTTTTGTATAAATCATAAAACCCTATGAGAACAGTTACAACTGACATTAGTACGTATAAGGCTCTAGCAAAAGGGCACATCCAAGGGCGATAGACATGACAAAACACGGGGTAAGATTGAAGGAAGATGACCCATGAAGGAAGACCAGCTTCTAACAAAGTAAGTAACCGCAGATCAGACATTATTATTTGCCTCAACTTAAATGGAAGGTCAGGATCATTAAACCTAAACAAAATCAATACATCTCTGTATTCTGTAGCTTCGACTGCATCTTGACAACTAGTACCATAAATCTCTGAAAAGGTAACATCTTCACTCTCTGTGGTAATGGACTTAGCTACTTTTCTTCTCTTGTTAGGACCAATAGGAGGTGGTGTTCGTGGTGTATTCGTGCTGTCTTCTGCGATGGTAGAATATACGTTAAAGTCATCATCAGGAGGATCCAGAGAATCATTATTCATGTACAGGTTATTGTAGCGGACAATCTCATCGTCCGCATTGGGAACGCTATTCAGGTAATTGTCATCAAGATCATGGAAAAAGTCTTTAGCATCATAAAAAACCTCTCCTGAAAAATGCCAATGAAGCTGAAATGATTAAGTAGTCCCTTTCTAGGCCATCATAAGCATGCTGGTTCAAGAAGTCATTTCTCACAACAGTCAACACAATCCGAGACATACTAAATCACAAAAAAGGAATTCAACCAAATCATATATGCGGTTTCTAATATGAAAATAGGAAGGAAAAAAAGTACGGCACACTATTTGACTTAAATTTTTCTAGGCAATATACAATTTTATAATATTAAAAAAATAAACGCAACAATGGTTGCTGTCAGGAGTCTGCTAACCATCAGCCAACCATAGACTACGTCAATTGATTCCAAGGTTATAAAGAACATTAGAAGATGTTAAAAACCAACATGGGTTGGTCTAGTGTTCAAGGGGTTCAAATCATGTTGGCTTAGGGATATTATTCTACGAGTTTACCGACGTCAAACGTTGTAGGGTCGTGTGGTTGTCCCGTGAGATTAGTCGAGGTGCGCGTAAGCTGGCCTGGACACTCACGGTATAAAAAAAAAAATTAAAGGTTTACCGTTTAGACTGCAATTTCTGAAAATTAAGGCGCTGTTCTACCCGCTCAGCAAATTAAGGTTACCATTACTCAGTAATCAGCGAGGACTACCTATGACAGATTCTAGATAATCCTTCAACAGTAGCCGATCCGAGAGTGAACCAGAGAACCAGGAAGATATGCACCCTGCAGCTTGAGAAATGGAATCGAACTCCCATCTTTGCATATATTTAGCCTCTATGGCTAGAGATGTATCAGTCTGTAAGTGACATGTAAATCATTGGACACACAGCTACAAAACCAGAAACAGTCAAAGTATATGGAAGGATCAGTACCTGAAGCTCATTCAAGTAATTTATACCTCTAACATTGTTCCACGAAACTTCGAACACTATAAAGCCATATAATGTTCTATGCAATTCACTGTTTAGGATAAAAGATTTCCTCAGGTTCTTTACAGGAAGCAAAAGCTTCTTTCGAGACAGTGTTACTGCATTGATCAACGAGAACCACCGCAAATACTTCTTTGGTTTAGTAATTTCAGGTCCCTGATAAACCTCCCGATCACTATGTCGATACCTCCGTGCTTTGGTATTAGCAAAAGGAGAGAGCCTCGACTGAAAATAGAAGGTTAAATGTCAAGTTTATTAGTAGCTAAACCTACCAGAAAATTGCTATAAAATGATGTTACAAAAATAAGCGAACATGAACCTTGGTAACCATCAGCTGCCACAAACGAGCAGGCCGTGAACCGAGTTCTCTTAACCATGGCCGATTATCCACCAATACATAGATTTTCTTACTCTCAAGGGCCAAGAAGACGCTAAGATCAGAAAGATACGACTGCAAGTCTCTGAATCAATAAATGAGTTGAAATTATTGATATTAAACATATAAAAGACTCACCGACAATTGAAATCAGCAAGAAAAGATACAGAAACTGAACATCAAACAACGTGCATTCAAAGATAAATTAAAAAAAAAAAAACGAACATCAAATTAACCGAATCCGCTAAGTCATAAAACTGATTTCGAATTGAAGTTTCTTCCATTTCAAAAAGGAATTGAGTAGAAGGAACAATTACTCTACCCGATTTGCAAATTAGTCAGAGGAAAAACGCAACGCCGATCATCACCATTCTCCATGAACATCACGCTTTAGGCGCAAACTACAACAAATTGCTGGTTTTCATAAACGAAATCAAAATTAAAAGGATAAACATATACAAAAACTCACGCGCAAGATTAATTAAGCATAACATCTTTTTAAAAAGAAAAAGAAAACTGAATCTAAGAACCTTGACAAGGAAGATTCCATGAAGAAGGAAAAAAATCACCGATGAACTTCATAACCAAAACCAAACGCCCAAAGATAAAAAAAAAAAAAATCAACCGTACGGTCAATAACAAGAAGAAAAACAAGAATTAGAGGAGGAATTTATCTTCAGAATCTAAAGAATTTGTTGAATTTCATGAAATTGAAGATGTGAATAAAAGAAAGAAGGGATTGGCTTGGAAGGCGAGGATGAGGAGTTGGTGTCGAGTTTTGAAGAAGGAATGAATATCGTGTTTGATTATCCAAACGGGATTTGGAATTTGGAGGAGGAAAGGGTGAAATGGTAATTTTGTATGAGACAGAGGGATCTGATACTTCTTCTTCCCGCCACACAGAAACAGAAATGAGAAAGGGAGAGAGGCAGGCAGAGATAGCTTCACCGCGTCGGTCTGGTGCGGACGAATTCAGCGTTAGCTCCCTGCAACCAACACGGCATGTCACGTCTACATTTACTTTACCTATCTCATTTAAGAAGATATATAAATCTATTCAATTAGTACTCAAAAGTCAAAAGAATATCATTTTTGAAAATATTCATTTTTTATTTTATTTTTTAAAATATCAATTATTAAAGAGATAAATGCAAAATACACCCCTGCACTTTGAGTTATTGTCAAATCATACCTTGTACTTTTTTTTTGTCATAAAATACCCATGCACTTTAGTAAAATTGCAAATCACACCATTCAACCGATTTGTTTTAATGAAATCGAGATACATATATATTCCACGTATGTCATGTACTATGATTTCATGAAAAATAACAAAAAAAAATTACATATGTGTAGAATTTTAAAATAAACTATCATGTTAATAATATGTAAAACCTATAAATCACACTCCAATGTTCAAATTTTTCAAAAAATTGAATGGTTTTGGAACACATGGTATGCATATAAATTATAATATAAATGTGTCTAAATTTCATTAAAACTAATCGATTGAAGAGTGTGATTTACAATTTTACTAAAGTGCAAGGGTATTTTATGACGAAAAAAAATATAGGGGTATGATTTAACTCAAAGTGCAGGGGTGTATTTTGCATTTATCTCATTATTAAAATGTTTTTTTTTTAAAAAAAAAAAAAAAACCTCTTATTTTTATCCCATTGTTAGCATATAAAATATTATTATGTTTAGTGGGGTTGATTGTTTTCTTCAACATTTGGATTCTTGAAAATGTAAGGGTATATTTATTAAAAATAAAGGGTATAATTTAAAATAATTAGAAAATATAGGGATCAATCTTGCATTCTACTCTTAAACATCACAAAAATAAATATAAAAAACAACAATAAGATATTTATCATCCTATAATATGAGGAAAAAAATAGTGAAAATGAATTCATGAAAACATTATTTATTTAAATAAATCAAAATTATATTTTTTAAATGAATCAAAATTTCAATATTTTTAAGATTAAGATAAGAAAACATGCATGTGTTATTTTTCAAATACGATTACGTAGGAAACATATTTTATGATCAAAAATTGTTAATTGAACTTCAAGTAATAAACTGTATGATGGTAAGGGTCCGTTTAAGATAGTTTTTAAGAATATTTAAAAGTTTTTTTTAATAATTATCAGAAACACGTTTAAACACTTAAAAAATTATCCCAGACGGGCACTAAATGGAACAAAAGTTTTGCTTAAACTCAAATTTCCACCTCCCTTCTAAAATCCGTGTTGACTTCATTTCTAATATAAACTGTCCATTTCTATAATTATGCTTGATAATGAAAATCAACACTCTTATCTAGTCGAGGGGAAAAAACTAGTTTTCTTGTATTAATAACTGCTATTGACATGATTAAATATGTAAAAGTGGTGGACCATTATGTGTTTTTTGTAATAAATCCATATTATATGTTATAAAAAGCCATTATAGTATGTAAAATATCTAGTACAATAATATAGAAATCATCTCATGGGTGACTTAAACTCATGCCTTTTTTTAATACGAAAGCATCAAATAGTGATATACAAAATAAGAAAAAAAAATTGTATCTGTCATCTTAAAATTTTACCTACTTCCATAATTCATCATTCATGAGTAATATTAAATTATCAACAAAGTAAATTTATTCTTTATATATTCTTAATACTGTTCATCATATGTGAATTCAGATATTTACAAGAGATTTAATCACATAAAACATCAATAAGTATGAAGTAAAATATCATTTATAACAGTTCGAATTTAAAATTCTGTATTCTATATAATATCAGATCATCAATATATCAAAAAAATTAAACTATTGATTTATAAAAATTATAACTATTGAATTAAGATAAATGTACAATTTTCTATATTCTCAATAAATAAGTTTTTTTTCCAACATAAAGATCTAATCAATTAAACTTGTTAAGATTGATTTGTTAATCACTGCTATTTCTTGGGCATAGAATTTTTTTTTTTTTTTTTAACATAAGATTGATATAGATATATATATAGAAATTACTTATAATATTTAAATGTATTAATTTTTGAAAATACAGCATTGATTCGAAAAAAAATAAAAATAAAAAATACAACAATTATTTATGGATATAGAATAGGGTGCAAGGCGGGTCCCATCAGAAAGTTGCATGGGCAAATGCAATTTAATCATATAGAGTGGACCCACCTAAAAAATACAAAATAAAGTTTGGCTTTATATGGAACGGAACGAAGAAATTCGGGTATTTCGTGGTGGGTCCACGTGGCAGTTAAAAATGATGAGGTGTATATAATGTTTTTTTTGGGAATTATTAGGGTACGACAGATGTAGTGAATCGTGTATGCATGTGAGGCCTCCTACAGCTGCTGCGGCGTTAGGCTATTTAAGAATTATTATTTATTTATTATATTATATACTTATTTTTAGTTATATTATATTTCACACATATTTGCATTTTTTTAAATATATTAAATAATTATGGTTTTTAATTTAAATGCAAAATATCTTTGTAATAAATATATGGATATTCGATTTGTTTTTGGAAAACATGAAAGACAAAAAAAACACATGCCATCCCACGTAAGGGTGTTCATGATTCTCCACACCCAAGTCACGATCGAAAGACTTGTTCTAATTATTTTTTATAGTTTTTTTTTTTCTATATTGATATGATCAGATAAGTAATACTTCTTATTTTGGATTATTAAACATGGGACCATGATGAGTTTTTTTTTTCATTTTTATATTACGAATTATGTGATCAGAAAGAAAGTTGTAATTTTAAATATTTATTACTAAAAGATTGAAATTACTTGGCCACGTTTAATTTAAGGATAGAAAATTTTAGATTTGTGCAGCTTTACATCATGAAATCTGAATTTATACAACACGTAGTTGGGCTATAAATATAGACATTTATAAACTCATATTCATAAGTTGAAAGAATTATCATATTATATCAAGCTTATAGATTTAAAGAAGTAAAATGTGAAAACCCGTAAAACAAATACGCAAAACACTGAATATCACAAGTGTTAAAAAAAAAAAAAAACACTGAATATTATAAGATAAAAAATGGTCTATAATTTTAATCAAGCTAACGTATTCCGTTCAAACATCCATGGTAATAAAGTACAAAATACTAGATCAAATTAAAGACGATGCTAAAAAAATTTCAAGAAATTTGTTAAGAAAATATTTTTTTGTATTGTATATTTCATCACCAATCGAATCAATATTTTACATTTACACAAAATCAAAATGATGATCTTTGAACCAGCAGAGAACTACGATCAGAATGAACAATATAAAAAACAAGATGCGATTAAATTAAGCCTCATGATCAAATACCATTCTTTTTAACTGAAGGGGGCCACGACAATCTTCTGTGGCTTGAGCCATCAACCTGATTCGAATCATCCTGCTCACTGTGCTCATCTTCAGCTTGTTGAAGTCCATTTTCTTGCCTATTAAGGCTTCTGACAGCTAAGTCATCGAAGCTCGATTCGGTTCTCCATGGAGGTGGTGTGATGCAATCAGAATCTCCTGCCACTCTAAGGGATGGATCAACAGGAGGGGTTGTAGGCAAAGATGAATTGGAATGACCTACTCTTAAATTTTGAAGTGTTGCAAATGATTCCCTCATAGCACTCATAGCTTCAAAGAATCGAGTGCAAGAAGCTAAAGCTACAGGAATAGGCCTTAGCATTTCCTACATTAAAACAAATTAAAAATTATAGTTGGGGATGTATTAAAAGATTAAATTTACCTCAACTCAACAATATAGGTTTTTGGTCTGACGGTGATTTAATATGGTATTAATGCTCCATGTGATTGAATCTTGCACAAATATCCGAGCCCACGTGTCAAGGATAATGTGAGAATATATAGCAAATTAAATTTGTCTTAACCCAATAGCTTAAGCTTTTAGGTAGCGATAGTGATGATTTAACAATTATATTTCCATTTTGGATCAACTATGGTATTCTATAAAAGGGAAAAAAATCTAGTTTTTCGGATTGAAGAAGAAATATGTATAAGAATATGATCAAGGTTCTGTTCTATAAACATACCCCCCACACTGAAGGTGACTCTTTAAAGTTCTGAGTCCATTGGAAATCTGCAACTGAGGCTGTTAAAGCTCCATAATCACTAGCAGCCTTCATCAGTAACTCGGAAAATTGTTTCTGCAAGAGACCAAAAACAATGCCATCAACATTGTCATTTGTCAGTCTGTCACATGAAAAAGTTCTGAAAGAATCTAAATCTTATCTGAATCATTGAATGAGTCTATTTTCAAGTTTAACCAACCCATTTTCAAAATATCAAGTGGATGGATCAAAATCTTTAGAAATACAAAACTCTACCTTACAGATTTCAAACTTTCCCCTTTACAAAAAAATATAAATAAATAAACTTTTCTTTACTGCTTGATTACATGATCATAGTATCATGAACAAGAGTTTGTCCCTAAAACAGCCAAAACTTTATGGAACCTCGAGGTGTTCCAGTTTTCTGTTTTAGATTATCAATCAAGTAGTTTTCAAATTCTAAAGGTATTTCATTTGCATTCTCCTAGTTCAACAAGTGACGTCTAAAATTCCAGCCAGCTATATAAAAAAACTTACACGATTTTAAAGGATCATCAAGCATTTTATTGGTTGACAAACCTGATATTCTGCTTCTACCGGAATGCAATCAAGTGAGTAAGGTTGCTGGAGACGAGCTATTATTCGATCCTGCAATATTTCGAAATGAGGCAAAAGATGTTACAGCGCTGAATTATTTTATCCATTTATATGTTGTTTAGGAAGCATGAGCACACTCTCAAGCCTAAGGTGTCAAAGTTAAACAAACGTCAAATACAACAAAATCGTTTCCCTACTTTTTGCTTTATTTATTTAGACACGAGGACATGGCGGAACAAGGCAAGTAAATATTTGGTACATGCTTGAGGTAGTATAAATTTCAGAATTAATTATTGGGTATATTAATATTGTAAAGAGATACTTGGGAACTTTAAGAATAAAAAAAACCATATATAGTTTTGGACTTGAACTTTTAACTCGATTTCCATTTTAATCTTCAAGTCCAAATTGATCTTCCATTATTTTTTATAGGAAATTGATATTCCATCATATTTAATAAATATTTTTTTAGATGCATACTTTTTTTTTAATAAATATTGAAATCAATATACAATCTCAAAATGAACTTTTTCGGAGGGAAAAAAATTAATGGAGTGAGATAAAAAGATACAAGAAACACTGTTGTATATCTACATAGTATTTTATGGCTTGAACTTTGTTAAAAAAAATGCCACCAAAAACATATCTATAAGAAAAAAAAATGAGATGTCTCTTTATGACTGCATGTTTTTATATCACATCTAAAATAATCTTCTTAAAACCATTTTGCAACTTACTAATATTTTGACCAAGTTGACAACTAACTTCCCTAATGATGATTTGATTAAATGAAAGTTAAGACGAGATCAAGATTAGTGTTAACATTTAATCAAAGTCGAACTATAATGAAACAATCAAAAGTTTAAGAGCTAAAATGGATTCAAGCTCAAAGACCATACAATAATTTATTGCCCCTAAAAAAAACAGATCAACGATCATTTGTTCACCGCCCATTTGAAAAACTAGATCTCCTCACCTAAGCCACTCACATCCTGGAGGATAATATAATTACTGTTTCTTACTCATAGTATCTGTGGGTCAGATCAATGATAATTTTAACAAGAAGTCATTATCATTTTAACAAGAAGTCTATTTCTGTGCCCTGTGAATTCACAGTACTTATTGTAGGTCCCAGGCAAAGGGTATCCAGAAAGGAAAAAAGAGTATGTTTATGAAAATGAAGTAATGATTTCAGTGCCCATGGTGGTAAAATTCTAAACATGCAGACAAAAGAAAAGAATCAGCTAATGATAATTACAAATGCACTTTTTAAAGAAGCAGGTGGCACTAGCCCTCACAATGACTAAATACTACCTATACAAGTTCCAAGGTAGGCGAAGAAAAAAGTATTTATCAGACAGTTTCTCTATTAAATAGAATAGAAGAGGTAGTTCCGTAACATTTTCTTAAGAGCCACACATATTCCCACAAATGAGAACTGTTAAACTAAAGCAATGGTTAGATGCAAGAAGTGAGCATATAGAAATTACTCTAAAGCAACATATAACCTACCACTCTAAGTCGTCAAAGCATGAATGCTTTAAGGAAGCACAACTTCGATAAATAATTACTTCTTAAAAAGGTTAGAATGTAAATGCTGCAGCTAAACCAATACGCATCAAGGATCAGAAACACATACCTCTTTCTGAACTAGCAGGGGAATTAAATTTCAAAACATCTAGAAAAAATGGAAGGGTCGTTTTCATAGTTGGAAATATTAATGTTCAATGGGAAGTACAAGTACATGATTCTAAAGAAAGAATGATTGGCCGATTTTGATTGTCAAAAACAGGAGCAACCGTACAGATTGCAGTATAGGAGGATTTAAAACTTTTGATGAAATGAGAACCAATTGACTCCTAAAAATGCAACAAGTCGCACAATATAAAGGATACCATTAAACTTATATCCTAATTCTCCCAGATCTGGAGATCAGTAACAACAACAAAAAATCACAAGCATGAGGCATGTTAACATGGTTCAGATCCATAATATACAATTTTGAGGCATAGACCAAGAAAGCACCTTATTCTGGATGACATCTTTCAATATGGTAGTAATCCTCGATAAGGTCTCAATCTTCTTTTCCATTTCACTCACATGTGTCAAATGTGCCACATTCTTGTCATCCTAAGGACGTCACATTTCAGTTTTAGTTTAATGATATAATTCTTAACAAATGAGAGAAAACTCAAACTAACAATACAATAGTATAACTTTATCTTGTTTTGGCACTAAAACTCCAGTCTTCATACACTTTAAAAGTTCAAATTGAACAGAACTAAATCCAGGAACTCACCTTACGACCTTGAAGTTCCACTTGAAGATCTGCGATTTTTCTCTGTACAGTGGTAAGTTCCCGTAAAACTCTAATGAGATCATCACCCTTTTCAACAGTAGCAGATGATATATTCTGAAGTTCTTCCTAAAGAAGACATATTATGTCAATTGAAATTTCAAGCTATATATTTCAAACAAAGCTCTCTACAGACAAAATCAAGAAGATAAGAAAAATGAAGAAACTCTTTCATAATGCACACAAAGATACCGAAAAATTAACATGATCCCAAACAACACCCGTGTTCCCTTTTTTATCCTAAAAAGTCTCTAATCCCATCACTAGGTTTTCCATACCAAGGACCACACACCAATTGAAGCAAAAAAAATAGCTCATACATGAAAGAAAACCCAAGCAATATCAGAAGCCTTTCAAAGCTTTATCCTTTAAAAGTCTAGAGAATGGGCAGTGAATAAAAAGGTAGTCTAGATTTCTCCTAGAAACCTCACAACACTCATCCCTGATAATTAAGTTAAACAAAGATTCCATATTTTTAGAGCATTCTTCGTGTGAACCTAGAGAAGAGTTAATGATGAAACAAATTTTGGAAAGGGAGAAGAGGGGTTAGATTTTCAATAAAACCAACTACAACCTTGGTAGAAGAGTGATGAGAGCGTACCGCTCTCAATTCCCAAATTTGTTCTGAAGTTCAAAATCCAAGTTAAGAGTGCTAACTAAAAACAAGATTCTACAGTGCTCTAATGATGGGAACATGAAACTTGGAAATTTTGGATTAAAGACAAAGACTCCCGACAATCCTTCCAAAATTGGATTCAGTTAAAGCGCTTTGGAAAGAGAAATACCCTAAAAAAGTTAAGGCCTATTTGTGGACTTTGCTGAGGGAAGGGCTACTGAATACAAATGAAAAGGTTCAAACTGGACTTCCTGTGATCTCACTCAAACCGAGTTGGTGCTCTCTTTGTTTTGAAAGTAATGTGGATGTCAATCATCTATTCCTACATCGTCGTTTCTCTCGACTTATAAGGGCAAAGCTTCTTCAGCAGTTTGGTCCGAGCTTCTTGTTACCTGAATCTTCCACTAATGTTTTATACTCCCTTCTTTGTGAACGTTATTTCAAAGAGAGCAGGAGGGTGCTGTGGATTAGTGCTGTGAAGACAGACAACTATTGGGAATATTTGGTTGGAAAGATAAAAGGATTTTCCAAGCAACGAAAAGGGACTGGAAGGAGTTGATACTTTTTTTTTCCCTGTCTCTTCCCTTTGGAATGCTAATGTTTATTTGATAGGAAATGCAATATTTCATTTAAGCACAAGGAGTACAGAAAAATGATTATATGCTAATGATATCTACATAAGCACATGCTAATGCGGGTGAATTTTTCCCTTCTAGAGATATGGTAAAAAATCACCCTCATCTTTTACCAAAGAAACGATGATCTAGAAGCGAAACAGTTATATAAAATTAAAATCTCTTTTAAAACTTATTTTGCTCATATTCAGCTCAGGCATACATATCAAGAAAAATTCACTCTCCGTCAGTCAATAGGCAAGCTAAACATTCTCTTCTAAACTCGCTCGCGAGTAAATTCAACAAATATAACTTCCACTAAGTAAAATCTCTACTTGCAATACGTTCTGAAATGTAAATTCAAGTACATTCTATGACTAATTAACCTTGAGATGCTAACCCATATCTCCAATTTGATCAGCAGATCGAAAATTCAAAACAATGATATCAACGAATAAACATAGGTTAAAATTAAGCTTCGTGCAATCAGAAATCAGCCGAAGAAAGAAACAAACACAGAATATAGGATTAAAACAAAACCGAATCGTGAATTTATACGAAATGGAAGATCTAAAAAAACAGTTTTTGACCTGCGAAGGAGGAGGAGAGAGAGAGAAACCGAGATCGGCAGCGATGGAAAGAGCATCGGACATTCCTCCGATACGCCTCAGAGGTTTTTTACCAACCCAAGTAGTATCGCTCGCCATCGACATTGGAACAATCAATCAAATCAAAAACGGAAAACAGATTCTGAAACTCTCCTAATTGCTTACAATTTTCAGTTTATTTTCTCGGGAATTTTCGAACTTGGCTTTGCCTCTTTTCTACTTCAAACTACTAATCGGTATTTGAAGTTTCTACTTCCTACCGGTAATATGGCTTAAAACGGAAAAAGAAAGGATAAGAAAAGGTTTCAAAATATGGTTCATCTTTTTTTTTTTTTGAAATACATTTAATGTTTTGTTTCAAAAAATTGTCTAAGATTGTACTAAAAAAAATGTTATAATTATATTCGTCTTCCCTGGGTATGTATCAATTTGGTTCATGTACTTTTAAAAGTGTCACAAACCATCCATATGATTTGATGTTGTAAATCTAAGTCGTGAAATAAATAAGTTAGATGTAGTGTTCCACATTTATTACACTTTTTGTTGACTGGCCGTATTTTTTAAAGTATTAAGGAATATGTCTAAAACCTGAAAGTAATTGGCTAAATGTCCATTTTTTGAGAAGTCCGGTTTTGAAAACCCGATTTCAAGACTTTTTAATTACGCAAGCAAAGTCCGGTTTTAAACACCGGACTTCAACTTCCACATGCCACATGTGCTAAACACGGGTTTTAGAAACCCGTTTTCAAGTAAAAAAAAAATTACTCCTCTAAAGTCGGGTTTTAAACACCGGATTTCAAGCCTTCCACGCCACAGCACTAAAAACGGGTTTCAAAAAACCATTTTCAATAAGAGTTAAAATACTCATGTTTTGATCTCTTAAGAATTAAGAACTAATGAATATTATAATTTTATTTTGTTTCTGCAACATTATTGACTTAAGCTTTCTAATTTGAATTTATCAATCAGTTTTGCTTTGGGTGAGAAAATCATCACGGCAGGTGAATACGAATTTTGCTTAATGTGATCTGTTGGTTTTGATGGAGCAGCTGGAATAGTGTTGATTCCGTCATGGCTCAGAAACCATCCTCTAGAGCAAAAACATTTTTATATAATAATCTAGTTCTCTCTTTAGTCTCGTGGATGTATTGGGTTGATTACTTCACCCATCTTAGTCTTGGGTTTCCTTTTGATATTTGAGGCTCTTAATCCTATTATGAATAATAAGAATGAGATTTCAGTCTTATATGTTAGTCATTGTTTTACGCCCGAGCAAGAATGCTTCTAATTATTACGTTTCTAGCGTTTCAAACATCAGTCATAATTACCATCGCAGAGAGTTTTAACACATAACCCATATTATATTAACTATCGTATTGATTAATTTCTCTAGTAATGTTTCAGACTGGGTTTTAGAAACCCGTTTTTAGTACACATAGCGTGGAAGGCTTGAAATCCAGTGTTTAAAACCCGACTTTAGAGGAGTACTTTTTTTTTTTTTGCTTGAAAACGGATTTCTAAAACCCGTGTTTAGCACACATGGCATGTGGAAGTTGAAGTCTGGTGTTTAAAACCGGACTTTGCTTGCGTGGCAATTAAAAAGTCTTGAAGTCGGGTTTTCAAAATCGGACTTCTCAAAAAAGGGACATTTAGCTAATTACTTTCAGCTTTTAGACATATTCCCAGATACTTTAAAACATACGGCCAGTCAACAAAAAAGTCCCCTCTTTTCTACTTCAAACACTAATCGGTATTTGAAGTTTCTACTTCCTACCGGTAATATGGCTTAAAACGGAAAAAAGAAAGGATAAGAAAAGGTTTCAAAATATGGTTCATCTTTTTTTTTTTTTGAAATATATTTAATGTTTTGTTTCAAAAAATTGTCTAAGATTGTACTAAAAAAAATGTTATAATTATATTCGTCTTCCCTGGGTTTGTATCAATTTCGTTCATGTACTTTTAAAAGTGTCACAAACCATCCATATAATTTGATGTTGTAAATCTAAGTCGTGAAATAAATAAGTTAGATGTAGTCTTCTAAATTTATTACATTTTTATCTTGTATTTGTCACGTAAATAGAAACATCATATAATGATGCGGAATTGGAAGCTAAACACATAAAATAAGAAGAAATTAATTGGCATATAATAAGCGTTTTTGTTTGATATTATAATTTTAATTCAATAAATTATATTAGTTGTTTTTTTTAAATTTTAAATTTTTAAAAAATACATCTTATTAAAAAAATTAGTTTATTTAAATATTATAAACTACTATACTCTTACTAATTCAATAAATTATATTTTTTTGTAGTTGTGTTTTTTTTAGTTATTTTAAAGTTAATCATCATCGTCTTTATTAAATCATTTAATATTTAAATACTTCAATATAATTTATTTTCCATACACAAGTGATAAATATAAACCATGAATAGTTATTCATTTTAATATCACATTAATTTTTATATATTGTACTTCATTTTTCAACTATTTTTATAATTTGATATTGTGAAAGCAATAAAACAAAATCAATAAAAAGCCAAGAATTTTATTTAAAAAATTGACCATTTCTTATCCATCGAAGAGAAATATTTTAATTTTATTACATAAAAAAATGACGTAAAAAAGAGAGATAAAATTTCAAATTACATTAATATATAAGAAAATTATAAATATCAAGAGAGAAAAAAAGAAGTTAAGAAAAGGATGCAAAAAGTGTCACTTTACAAAGTAACCAATTAATTTCCAAATTTATTTTTCTTATGGTGTATGAAAATGTAGTATAAAAATGTAAATCGTCATTTAATAGAAAGTGGGGAATAAATAACAATAACATGTTTAATAATTTGACGATTTTAAAAAGGTATAATGACATGTATAATAATTTCAAGATTTTGTAAATGGTATAATAGTCTAAAAACGATTCTCAAAGATGTCTCATTTGATATACTAGGTTTTTCACACGTGCCATGCACGTGGTCGTGGGGCACGTGGTTTGTCTTTCAAATTTTATAATAAAAATGTCAATATTATTATGAAGTTATTTTCTTAACTAATATTTTGAAAATTCAAATTTTATAATGAAATGGAAGAAATTAATGTAACTCATATTAAAAAATATATTTAAGATGAAAAAAACTTAAATATATTATATATTGAAATTAGAGAGAGAATTGTTTTAGTGTGTGTTTTCCCATGCTCGACCTAGTCTTAATATAATAAAAAAAAAGGAATTAGGAAAGGAAAGGTTTGTTAGAGAAAATAGTAGACGAAAAGTTATTAAAAATTAATTTGATTTTTGGGTTTGATTTTAAATTTAATAAGTCTATGAAATTATTTATTTTATAAATATGACCAATAAATTATTACTAAATTAATTTTTGAAATAAGCTCAGGATAAAATATATTTGAAATATTTATTGAACGAAGACAATTTTAGTTTATTGTATTTAATTAATTTAATAATAAGAAAGTATATTTAGAAAAATTTAAATAGTATAAAATTTGTTTATTGTATTTAATTAATTGGTAACAATATTCAATTATTAATAATAAGAAATTATATTTAGAAAATTTTAGATAGTATAAAATTTGTTTATTGTATTTAATTAATTTAATAATAAGAAAGTATATTTAGAAAAATTTAGATAGTATAAAATTTGTGTATTGTATTTAATTAATTGGTAATAAAATGATTATTAATTTTGAATGATGGTATTATAGAAATTTAAATGAATTATAAGGGTAAAAATGGAAATCAAAAGTTTTTCCTCTAAACCACTTTTTAGATAGTATAGATTAAAGATAAGATACGGGGAGAGAAAAAAAAAACCTCTAGGCCGAAGGCATCATTTTAGGGCTTCATTGACGATTTGGGGCCCAATAACTGTTGAAACCATGAGAGTGTTCCAGGCCGGTCCATAAAGCGAACCCCAAATTGTTAATGAAGCCTTAAAATGAAAGCCTTCAAAATTAGGGTTTAGATTTGAATGCCTGTATCTATAAATTCACATACTGATTTTGATTTTGATTTCGATTTCAGTTCCAACAGATCATTCGATTCCAAATTGTTAGTTAGGTTTTTTTTTTTTTTTTTCCAACGATTTCGTTAAGAGATTATTAGGGTTTTGTCTATTTGTCGAATGCATCTCTATGATGAAATCCTTGAATTTTGCAAGTGCCGTATGACACTTTCTGTATGATCTGAAATGGATATCTGAGGGATTCTTGTAATCGATATTATATCGTTTTTTTTTATTTCTTGCTAATTCTATTTCACCACAAATTATTATATTTCACTGATTTTTTTAGTTTTTAATTTTTAATATCAAAATTCAATTCTTTGATCTTTTACTTTATTCCTTTTTAAAACGCATCTTTTTACATCATATATGAACTATTTTAGTCTTTTAATTAACAAATCTTTTATTTTTAGGTTAATAAAAAAAATAGTTTTCTATGAAAATAAAATTTTGATTTTTTTTTGTTTTTGTTTAAGAGTTGTTTATCTTTCCACCATTTTGGGTATTAGTTTGACTTTGATGAGAAACATATGGAAAGAAATTAATACAAGATGGACGTTTAAGTCTTGATACAAAATGGAAAATTAAGAATCTAGAAAAATAACTGTTAATTTTAATCTAAGTCATATGAGTAAGCATAATTTGATTTGTGGTATATAATGTTAAATTATGTCAAGACTCAAAAACTTTAATTAACAGTTAAGATTAATTAAATCTTTTAAGGAGTGTTAAATAAGATCAATTCAGGTGGATTCGTTGCCCTAATTTAAATTTGTCGGGTGAATTTACATCCAGATATAATTTTTTTAAACCTATAGATTTTAATCAGCAAAAAAATATGATTTAATAATACAAAAAGATAAAAAAAAACTCAGTAAATCAGTTATGGTTGACAAACTTAGGGAGAGATTTCCAAAAGGTAGGAGAGAAAGAGAGTAACCCCTAATTATCCCAGATATTTTTATTGCATCTACAATAGCATGGATTAAATCATCATCTAATAAGATCATCCTGGACCCATTTACATATGGTCCACAAAAAAATGTAATGAAAGTAACAAAAGATTAGCATTGGCTCAATGGTTTTGTTAATCTGAATAAATAAATAAGCTCGAGCTCGATTCGAATTTTGCGTCAGCTGTTTAAGTTGGCGGGAAAAACCGGTTGAGATTGAATGGCAAAGTATAAAATTCTTCATTTCTGTTATCTCCTCTGAATGTTCTGAACTTCACCCACCATGGCATTCCTCTATCTTTCTTGGATTTTTCTACGTCTAATGTATTGTCAAGAAATACTGCCACTATCAAAGCCACTGTTACTGGAGATGAGAATATTGTGTTCAGAAATGCATTGAACTGCAATTCATAAAAAACCCGATGTTAGAATTTTATAAGCATCTTTTTTATGCACTCTTGAGACGATTTCAATACTAAATATTTACCCATCCGGCATTGGTATGAACGAGACCACGGCGAGCTGGGTTCCAGTATTCGTTGAAGAACTGGGGAATGGATAATCCTAGGAACAGTGAAAGTCCTGTAATGATGAGATTTCTCATGGAATTCATGTTTGTAAACTGGAGAAATGATAATCCAACTGAAGCTGGAAAAAAAGCAAGCAATTTTTTGTCAGGTTGAGTGAAATGTAAGTAAATGAAATTGGCTTTGAGTTGATGCGTACCGACAAGGCCAAAAAGAATGCAGTATAGTGCAGCAAATATGGGGATGGGTATGGATGCAAAGACAGCTCCGAATTTACCTGAAAACGTACAAGAGAAAATGTGTATATTATGTAGAATCTCAGTAATTGGGAAAGCATCGAAGCAGACCGATCATATGGATTCAACTTGAACAGCAATGTATAGAGATTCGATATATTTGAAGTCTTCTTGAAAAAAGTCGAATAAAGAAAGATAATGAAAGCAATTGAACTAATGTTTTAGAAAGTAATCCTATCCTGTAAACTTATTTTTATCTGAATCCAAACTCAGGTCTCAAGTTGTAGCAGATACCTACCCAAGGTAGAGAAAAATATCATGAAGCCAGCAGAAATTTGAACGACCCTTCGACTTCCAACGCGGGTAAGCCCAAGAAGTCCCACATTTTCCCTGCAATAAACAATGGCAACCTCCATCAAGCTCGTTATTCCCCCCTCAAAAAAAAAAACAAACAAACAAACACAGCTGCCAACAATAAAAGTCCATCTTACACAGAAACAGTAGAACCAGTGGTTGTTCCAAAAAGACCATTCAGCAAGACACCGATACCCTACCAAGACAACAAACCAAATCCCCATCAATGATGTTCTTGGTATGAACATCTGGAAAACATATAATCACTTAAAAAGTTCATATGCAATAGCATTTTGTATTTGAACAAAATCGCAATAACTATTTTAATTATTTATCGCCAAGTAAGAATCTTTCATGCATAAGGAACTCCACAACAGCAGTTGAGGAAATCAGGTCTAACCAGTTTACCTGCCAACCAATGCCTCGGCTCAGTACATAAGCAGGAGGTGGAGTGGCAATTGCCAAACGAGAAGCTGCTTTGTAAGCACCAGTTGACTGCAATGAAATATTTTAGTCTAGAAGAACTTTCACGAGTTACTAGTTTTTCTCACAAATTCATTTTCAGAAGGTGAAGAGGAGGAATACCTCAACCATTGAAACAAGAACAGCTGACATCATAGCAAAAGAATGACCAGCTGAAAAAGTAGGAGGGCCCCATTGCAAAGGATATGGAAACGTGAACCTGAAATAGCACAATATATACATTTTTTTAGTATCAACAACTATAGAGCCAAATCAAGAAAAGAGAAAGTTTCAGCTAACCATGGGGCTGTAGTTATAAGATTAGCTCTGTCAGTGCGGCAACTTATTTGGGTTTTTATGGGCTTGTCCCGATAAGCCCCACTTGCAGTCAAGATGACAGAATATATCCAAACAATTGTGATACAGATCAATACTGGAAATCTCTCAAAAATAGGGAGATCTCTGAAAGGTCTCACATGCTTTAGATACTGTAATTTCATAATACCTGCCAAGTTAAGAAAGTAATAAACATGCTAAGAGAACCTACTCCAAAAGAAATAATCACCACTTACTTGTGACAATGCAATGACCAGTATCAGCATGGGTAGACCAATTTCGACACACTCTCCCAGCTGAAAAACAAAGTATTTTTTGTTAAATCTCCAGAAAGTGTGGATATGTTTAAGAACAAAGTTTAAAACCAGAACTTTGTGGTTTTGTAATTTGTAGGTGTGAAGAATAGAATAAGTCAGATGCATGTGATGATTATAAATAAGCAAGTAGAAAACTTTCTCATCTTGGTTTTAACATGCTACATGTACATGTTGAGGAATTTTCATATTAATTTCTATCTGATAGTCAAAAATCCGATGCAGATATAAAAAATGAAAGAAAAAAACTATAGTTAGATACAGGATTCCACATTCAATGGAAGCAAAATCCTGGATGTAAATCACACAGCTAATATTCCTCCCATACAACCTACCACGGGAAATCCTCGTTGAAACAACCCAAGGCCAACCAATCCAACAACGGGTGCCATGCCCAAAGGACTGAAAAACCTACAGACATAAAGCATATGATGGTGAATGACACGAATAACAACAATGACAAGTTATAAATTGATTCCAGCATTTTTTTTCCATTAAACCGATGTACCGTGAAAGTAAACCCCAAACTTGGCTGTAACCGAGAATGATCTGTATGCTTGAGGCTACAATAAGAGCTCCTTGGATAGCACGCATCGTGTGTAAAAATCTCTGCAAACCAATCACATGGGAAGATCTCTTTCAATACCCTACCAAGTGGAGAAAGTTATCAAGTAAAAAATTTTGAAAAAGAAATTTGAAGTTGCATTTACGTTTCTGCAGCATTGATTGACGTTAACATGGACTGTAGCACAAAGTTAGATATACAGAGCATTTGAACAACATAATGCCATGAGATGTTCACTTTAAAAAAAAAAAAAAAGAGGCATTCATTTTTTGTGAATACAATAATTGTTGTAAATGAAACACAACACTTTCTTTCAATCATCCATTAAAAGAATGTAAGACGCGATTATTATGTTTGTCATACTTATTCTATCAGGACTCTTGTCACTGGGCAGTATCTTCTATGTTTTTCAGAAAAATAAGAACTGCCTTTCTTTGCACAATTTCTACTTTGAATTAATATTTATGCATGTCCCGTTAATTTCTATTTCATATTATCTTTTACTCACAGGGTTACTTAAATTCTCTGTTAAATAAGATGAGGTGAATACGTATAACGTACTTCATGAGAATCACTAATCCGTTGCAATGAAGAATCTCCAACAATGTAAGCTATAGGTATAACATATGCAAAGGAGCCTCCGACCACTGCAGGTAACCTAGTTCCAAAAAGTGCTTGGAGAAGTGTGTTTAGGCCAGCTACAAAAAGAAGAGTCTGTATCACTCTTGCTTTATCACCCTGAACAAGAGGAAATAGAAAGGAACAAGTAAAAAGGGAGCAATATTTATAGACAAAAATATAAAAATCATGCATGGATAGACATCCAATCGGCTCATAATGCAATCCCAAAAAAAAAGATCTAACTTATAAGCAAATGAAATCGGAATGAATTTAACACCCAACTTACATTGTCTCCGCCCATTGCAGGGACTATTAACGATGGAATCATGACACTAGTGCCCAGCATCAAGATGTAATTCTGAAAAGCTAGTAGGAATGTTTCAGCTGCAAAAAAAACATCTTGTTTCATAAACTCAGAAAGAAGTGTGAATCAATCTGCTTTGCAAGCATACTAGCTGATGGAGAAAAAGATCATTTTCATATGATATATATATCAATTAGAGTAAATTTAATCTAATCTTTTAGAAAGCATAGAACACCTGATATAACTTAGGCATAGCCATTTACATGTCAAGTAAGTTCTGATGCCTAATGGCATGGAGTGCTTCAATAAATAAATCCTTTTATGTTTGTGGTTCGTCCATATATGAAAGTACTGCCAAACATAAATCGCTTAAATTTGTATGCATTCTACATTGGAAATAATAGAATGAGATTAATGGACAATCACATGACTTCAATGAAACTAACTGCAATCAACATTCAGTCACAGGGCAAGAAGAAACATCCATCAAGAATCAGAAAATCGCTTATGGTATTACACCGATATTAAAATTGTAAATGCACATTACATAATCACCACTAAATGGTGCTCGTTTACAGAGGCTAAGGGAGAATACAAGATGAACAAAGTGCCTGCCTGGGCATTGCAACTGTCATAATGTTTGGCATAAACTGCATGACATAACCAACCCAGGATCCAAATTCAAATTCTGTATACTGCAGGCAATTCAATTTTCCTCGAGATCATTCGGAAAAAAAAAAACATCACTCACATCAATGTTAATGACTAACTGATCAATGATCACAAACACTAACACATATAACCAACTAGACAATCATTAGTGGCTATCCAAGAAAAATACAAAGTTACCGTGAGGATTGACCACGGTATATGAGTAATTATCAAATGCGTCTCAATAAAAAACCATGGAAATTAGCTGCAGAAACTCAGAACACTACGGCATTTGTCATCCTAAACTATTGTCAGATACAAAATTTCATTCCTTTCTACAATAATCTCAGCACCGAGGTTTTGACACAAAAAAAAAAAAAAATGAAGGGAAAAAAATCAGCAGAAGCTTGTACAGTACGTACACTTCTCTGCTACTACTTATAAAAGGAAACCCCTTTGGCTCAATAAGCTTCTACAAAATCAGACATTATAAAGATAGTTCCTTTAAGACAATGGGAGGTTTTTTTTCAAATGAAAATGTAAGGAAAGATGAAAAGAGAGGGGAAAAAAATACACACCCCATGGAGGGTTGGAGTCTATGCAGTATTCAAGGTCTTGGAGCTGTTCCATGGGAAGGTGAGTAATATCAGCCATTGTTGTAGCTTCTGAAAGCTTCTTCGTTTCTCTCAAAGAAGAAAATCAAAATGAAGAAGATGAAGAAGAAGAAGAAGAAGAAGAAGAAGAAGGTAAAGTAGAGATAATAAAGTAAAGAAGAAAAAGTAAGAAAGAAAGAACAATATGCAAAGCAAAAACCCTCCAACACTAAGCCTCCCTTTGTTGTAGTTGAGAAGCTTGTTTTTTGTTTTTGTTTTTTGTCTTTTTTTTTTTTTACGCTGTTTTTTCGAAATAGAGTTTTTTTTATGACAGATAATGAGAATGGCCCTCGTTTTTCATTGTAATTACGAAATAGCCATCCAATCGCATGCACGTTCGGATACGGATATATACCATTTATGGGACTGAAAAGGACGGAAAAGGGTTAACTTTGGAAGAATAAAAAAATCTTATGGTTAAGAAAAGAGAGAGATAAACGGTTCAGATATTACTAAAATCTTGTCAAAGTCAAAGACGTTGAAAATTTAAATTGAATTTGAAAAAAGAAAATGGAAGTTGTTAGATTGTGTACTCTTTGTATGTACTTTGGAAGATCAAACACTTGATTGAATTGAATTCCTCATTAGTTATTAATGTCACAGTGACACAAAATCGAATTCCCCGATGATAGAAAATTTATTCTATAGTCATATTTAATTCAAGGGCAACTTAAGTGCTAAACCAGGTTAGCATCCGTTTTTTTATACTATAAAAATAATGAAAAAACATCTGGATCATAATAAGACAAAATTATATTAATATAAATGTTTGTAGTATATAAAAATATTTGGAAGGGATTATATTTTTTTTGTCAATAAGGATTGGATCATGTTTTGAAAAGAACACAGGTGCACAAGAGAATACTTATTATGGTTAAAATGAGACCAAATGTTATAAGTTATTTCCGAGTTACAACAATAAAAAATAAGTGAACATGTGAAATGATTATATAATATTGTTTAGGTTGTTTTTTAATAAAAAAAAATAGTATTAATTTCATTCAATTTTTACTCGCATAAAAAAGTTACATAAATCCAAGGAGTTAAATGTCGAAGTCGACGAAAATGTCAATATTCAAATTTACGGAAATATCGATGTCGACGGACATTACCGGAAACGATGAAAATATAGATGATTTTTTAGACATTTTAAATGAAAATTTTATAATAGTCTAATTAAGTCATTGTATGTCATATAATTGAATTATACACCTATAAATGATATTAAATATAGCAAAATGTCAAAGTACATGTTGAAATATATTATTAAAATTTTATTTTTTTCAAAATAATAAAAAGATTGATGGTAATATTAGATAACAAAAATTCATATGAGACATTATAAAATAAAAGTAAAATAAGATAATATATTTGTTCAAAGAGAAAAAATAAAATAAAATAAGATAATATATATTTAAATAAATAAAAAGAATCCTTCGATAATAACTTATACAAATAAGCTTGAGCACTTAAATAGATGACAAATATTCTTTAACACACTTAAATAGATGATAAATAAAGTTCTTCAATTTTGAACTAAATTATAAATAATATTCATTAACTTTAAATTAAAGGATAAACATTTAAAAAAATCAATAAAATTCTTTTAAAAAAAAAACTTCAATAACTCAATTATGTAATTAATTTTTTCTTTTTTAGAATTAACTTAATTAAATAAATGACCGGTCAAATAAACTTAACACTTTAAAATTTTGTGTTTTTGTAATATATTTGTAAAAAAAAAAAAATCCTAACTGATTTGATTTTTTTTTTATTAAAATATTAAGTCAGTCTTGAGAATAGAAAATGCCAGCCATTTATTCCAATTTCCAACAACCCAACTCTTCGCCTCCTTCATCTTACCCAAAAGGCCAATTTTCGCAATACCAATCCAAAAACCAATTTATCTCAGTTATCACAATATTCAACCAAACTCAGTTTAAGGGCTTTTCTTCTCCTTCTTCTTTACCTCAAGGCTGAAACAAACTCAGTTCTTCACTTCCCTCTCTCAGTCGCACTTCTTCCATTTTTTCCGACGACATTTCAAGGAGATTTTCCGACATCTAGTCGTCATCTACGGTGACAGCTCGACTTTGGAGACATCTTGAAATTGTCGACGACAAAGTAGAAAAATAAATTTCACCCAGTATGAAGTGTCGAGCCCCAATCTGAGCGATATGTCGAACGACATGTCGGTCCTATCGAAGATATTTGACACACTGTCACTATTTGAAATATTAAGTCAACTTCCTTTTATTTTAATTAAATATAGAGACTATTTTGAATTATTTTTAAATTCTCATAGATTAAATTACAACTCATGAAATTCGAGAACTTGAGCGAAGTCTTGAGCTTAATTCAAATGTAAGAACAAAAATTACAATTCACCCAAATAACTTTTTAATCTAATTTCATTTATAGTTATAAGAAAATGTGTTACCACTTAGATTAAAGTAGCCTAGTTCAATCAAGGGTATAAAGAAATCCACTTTGAACAATTTGAAATTGGATTAAAACAAAACATTATCGTAGAGAATCTAATTAATATGCAAACTGTTAGAGAGATTGAAGAAGGTTGGTTGTGTCAGTGTGTGGCATGTGGGGAATTTTGGAGGTCTCCCAATGTGGAGAGCATTTAATGCAAACAACTGACCCTTGTTACCCAAGTTAATTGCAGCTCTTGAATGCTGTTTTCGAAGGGCAATCTAGTAAAACTATAAAATAATGCAGGGTTAAAATAAATATTTAACATTTAATATTTTGTTATAGAAGAAGGAAAGAGGCTTTCGGCTGAAACGGCCTTAATTAAAAATTAAAATTAAAACCTACAAATATTCCTCCCCACTACGAGCATGAACATGACATCCCCCCACAAAATCCGATTCCCACGGAAAACTAAAAAAAACAAGAAAAGTAAGATGAAGCAAACCAAAAAAAAAAAAGT
Organism: Gynostemma pentaphyllum; assembly: GCA_028015215.1. Lineage (NCBI taxonomy): Eukaryota > Viridiplantae > Streptophyta > Magnoliopsida > Cucurbitales > Cucurbitaceae > Gynostemma > Gynostemma pentaphyllum. The sequence goes on from CM051355.1 coordinate 18,792,922, forward strand.
GAAACCAAACACAACTTTTTTTTTTAAAGTCCAGAAATCCAAACCCATTTCGAACGTAACGTAACTTATATAGCTCCAAATCCAATCCACCTTTCTTTCTTCCCTTCATTTTCAAACCCCACAAGATAAGAATCTCTCTCTCTCTCTCTCTCATGTTTAGCCTGACAGTGGATTTTGGCTTATAATACAAAATGCAGTTTCAGGGTTTTCTATTGGTTTATTATGTGAGTGATTTTTGGGCCAAATTTGGGCAGCCTTCAACTTCACAGACAAAACTCAAAACAGCAACCATAATACCACTTTTTAATTTTTTTTTTTTTTTTTTTTTTTTTTTTTTTTTGAGCTTAGCCTCTCTTATCCTGGAGTAAGAGCCTTCTGTCTCCATAGCCAAACGACCCCTAATATAGTAATAGCTGGAGCCCTTTTTTTAACCACATTATCAGTTTAAATGCCATAGCTGTTTCTTTTTCCTTGACATCCCCATTTCCACAAAACCATTGTCCAAACAGCCAGCTTCTGAAATGAAAATATCTCCCAAACAACTTCAATTTGCAATTCATAAAGTTACCCTCTCCCTAACCCATGTTTCATATTGCAGGTGCATTCAGAATCACTGTGATGTAAATAGCAGCTCTGAGGAGAGAATCTCACCTCTTTTATCTTTTAGTCCTCTATCGTGCCCAATTACTGAAATACCCCATTGACGGTTTCCTGTAACAATTATTAATACGAATCACGATTAAATGAAAATATATCATGGAAAGAGGACAGTATGGTGCCATTTCATTTTCATCTATAATGAAACTTGAAAAATTAGGGGAGTAAATAAAAAAAGGGGAAGGGAATATGGGTACTGGAAAAATAGTACATTATCATTAATTATTGATGGAATAAAGTCAGGGTTGACAGCTGAGAATAAGGAGGATTCGACAATCCATAATAATGCATTGTCTTGCCTTTCTCTATTTTCTTATTTCTCTATACCATGAGAGGGAGGGGGGGACCTGAGTGGTCATCTTTTCTTCCATAATGACCTTCTAGGACATCACAGATCAGCAGTATCAGCTTTTGTCAAACAAGGAAAGAGAAAACAAGAACCACTGATTTGAATCCAAAGTAAATTTATAGTCAACGAAGGTTTTGAAATTTGAATTTATATGTAAAGACTCACTGCAAATATATATATATATATATATATATATATATAATATTATACACATTTTACGAAGAAAAGAAGAAACAGAAGGAAAAAAACAAATTTCTTCCCGAATAAGCATCATTAACCTGGAAACACGAGAAGTTTAATGACATGCCATTCTTGAGGCGTAGGGAAGCAATAATGAGCTATTTTAGTGTGCTGCAACCCCTTTACGGATGCAAAAGTTTTACTTCGAATCTGCAAAACAAGCCATCGATGTCCCAGCAGCAGATTCATCCTGCATTACTTATCGCTGCCTCGGAAATTGGGATTTAATGCCATCTCGATCTCTTCGAGAGATCTCCCTTTTGTTTCAACTATGAAGTACTTGGAAAATATGGCTGCCAACAAGGAAAATGCACCAAAGCTGGCATAAACTGGAGCAACTCCAAATATCTCGACTAAGTCGAGAAAGAATAGACCCACGGTGAAATTGCATACCTGTGTATAAAATCTAAACGTCATGTAAATATACTTGACGTCGCACCGTAAAATAAGCAAAAATTCCATAAAAAATAAACTGCTAAGAAGGGGGAAAAGGCAGAATGTTTCACTGCAAATAAGTGGAGAAACTAAACAAAGAACATGTTGATTTTGCCAATAAACTATTGTTCTACTTGTTTACCCAGTGGACTGCAAGGCTAAATCCCATGATCTTCCCACGTGCCCTGGTGCTACTCAGCTCGGGTATGATGATACCAGTAACTGGACCAGCTCCAATTGCAAAGGCGAAGATGTACCTAAGAAAAATGGATGAAGACGACACAGGTCAAGATACACATGCATGCTACAGACTCCATGAATAAGCAGGAACTGCTTCATTTTGATCTATAACGTCATCAGAAGACTCTCCATTTAAATAGTTTATAGAGCTAAAGCATTAGAAATCCTTCGCAACCATTATATTCAACTTCATCATCCACAAAGCCAAGAAATCACATCAAAATTACACGTGCCTTCAATGTTAACACTCATTCCAACATCCAGTAAGAAACATATAAACTTTAGTTTAATATCTAAAGCAGAAACAAAACAAAAAATGCACCAGACAATTTTTAGATGTTAAGGGGAAAAAAGTATATTCTTCTGAGAACTGAAACTTTTTAATCCCCTTTTCTGGAATCCCCCCTCTAGTCCATACAATTTTTTTACCAAAAAATATAATAATAATGGAACTCATTAAAAAAAAACCATTTTCCCCATCTTTCAAAACATCATGAAAAAAAACGTAGTAAATATTTAATAGACCAGATCTACAAACACAGATGTGGAATTTTTTTTAAAAAATTACAGGTTACTAGTCTATTCAATCAATTCAACAGAAGAAAGAAAATGAACTTATGTCAATTTATGTTGCAAAGTTCTGGTTCAATCTTGAAAAACGAGGAAGCCATTGCTTACATTATAGTTCCTAGTATTGACAAGCTGTGACTCAGTTCTTCATCAAGCTGAAAACTAAGTGCAGAGACAATAAGCAACATTGAAACTGCCTGCATAGAGGAAAAACTTAGAAACTTTTGGGGCATGTGTAATATCCAAAACCTTGTTATCAAATGCCACCTATGTCAATACTACAACCAGAACTGTGTTTAAACGCTGATCTTTACTTTGACATCAAAGTTCACTGTGTGAGGGTGGGTGCAGTATGCAATTGTTGCCAGTGAGACACTACCTATAAGATGATAATGCATGTCCTGACATATGATGAGTTTTAATAACGCCCTTCCCGCAACCTTCCTCCTCTAATGGATGATATCTTGTGATCTCTCTCATTAAACTTACCATGCCGGTGTAGCTTCCCATTAAAAGCTTCTGTCTCCCTTGCTTATCCATTAAGTATAAAGCACAGAGAGCACCTGTAGAGACTCTGATTAACAAGAATGAGTAGAAATTCCATAGACAGATTTAAATAGAGGTTCATCAAAAAGAGAAATTTTTAGATACCAGAAAAATTGGTAATTCCAATAACTAAACTTGCTAGAGCACCATTTGTGATTCCGACGTCTTTGAAGGTCAAGGATGAAAAATAAAGAACTCCATTTATACCAGCAAACTGTTGAAGGAAAAAAAGTGCACCTCCAATCAATGCCGCTGCAATCAAGAAAAGAAACTAGTCCGTCATAAAAAGTTCACTCACATTGATAAACTAATTGATAAAAAAAAATCTGTATTACATCTTTGGATTCAAGAAAAGAAACTAGTCCGTCATAAAAAGTTCACTCACATTGATAAACTAATTGATAAAAAAAAAAAAATCTGTATTACATCTTTGGATTCATTATCTTTTAAGTTTCTGGATTAGATGCCCAGCAGGGCCTTTGGTTTTCATTACAAAGTTATTATATACAGAGTATTCATTATCATACAAAACAGAATAGAGAGTTCATGACCTCTAAATTCTAATTCTAAAAAATTAGTTACAAAAGACCACCTGGATACCTCTAGAGTTTGATTCCTCGAGAAGTTCTGACCATCCACTGTTTAAATCACTTCCATCATTCCTTATTACAGAGTGAAACTCTTCAACTGCTTTTTCAATTTCAGATGCTCCCCAAAGGTTGCTGATAACAACTCTGGCGTCATCCAATTGTCCAGCCTAGAACAGCATATAGAATCCCTGAAGAAACTACTATTAAAGTTTCATTGTCTTTCAGAGATATGTAGTCCCACCTTAGTTAGCCAGCGTGGACTTTCTACAGCAAACTGCATGCCAAATGCGATAAAGAATCCAGGAACACTTGCAATATAAAGCATCGTCCTCCACCTGAAGGAAAGATATGTTAACATTAATTTGATAGTTGCAGGAAGAATCCATGCCCGAGTACGGAGTTGAAACATTTCTACTTGAAAATTCTTCAAAATCATAAATACACTGATAATGTTTCTCACGTCCGGTCGCGACAATTTAAGATCCAGGGAAATGACCTTGCTTCTTAGAGTAAGCATAAAAGGTACAAAAACAGAATTTTATGTGCAATACATCTTTTGAAAGGATAATTTACCAGTACGGAAAATTACAAATCCCAAGTATTTAAACGGATCATTTCTCCTGCCCTGCCCCCAAGAAATGCTCCCAGCTACCTTAAAACCATTGAGTTCTCGAATGGATGATGATGCTAATTGTTAACAGATGAATATGCTTGGATATAAGCAAGTTGAATACCATGAAAAAGCTACTTGAGATGCTCATCTTTAGCACTAAGGAAATGAAACCAGAAAGGTGGTGAAGCAAACTCACCAATGTGGGTTACTCTCTGATGGAATTCCCAGAAACAGTGACGCAATAATTCCAAGACATGTTCCAATCTGACACAAGGTTCCCAGTGAACCCCTATACTTCGTTGGAGCCACCTACAAGATCAACAAGTAAAAATGGGTGAATAAAAACAAAATGGAAATATCTTTACGGTATAAAAGAGAATAGAAGCATTTTTTTTTAAAATAGACAATGCTTCTAAAAAAGTCATGCACTATTACATTTAAATTATTTAATAGATAAAATGAGAATTCAACAAGTAAACTAGGGGAAAAAATACAAAAAAATATTATATATTGAAAAACATGGAATAAAAAAGAAGCATGTTACACAAGGCCAGCTCTTTCTTAGACAACAAAAGAGAATAGAGATTACAGCCAGGTGAAGAAATATGGGCACAGAGATGATCATATCATCCAATAGTGAAAACCATAGACAGTAAGCTTTACAAAATTTTCAACAGTCCAATCAAGTTATGAGCTTATGCTTTATTCTGCAAATTGCCTGGAACATCATCTGAAATTTGCAGAGGGTTGAGAATACTTTAGAAGATTTAATCTACCTTAACCTATCAAATTAAGCCTTTGGGTCGACTGGTGATTTAACAGATTATTTTGAGTTCAAACCTCTATTGTGTCGCTTACTCCCATTTCGTATTATTTGTTCACATGATGGACCTTTGTTAAAAATCAAGCCGCTATGAGAGGGAGAATGTTGATAATACCTTAAAATCTTAGATCTACCTTAACCTATTACCTTAAATTTTTGGGTCTATAGGTGATTTAACACAGTGTAAGTGGCTCATTATCTTCTAAAGCCTTCTCCTCCAAATATTTCACATTTTCCAGTCACACTAATAAGCAGAAACAAAAAGTTTAGAGCCAATGTAGTACCTCAGAAATATAAATTGGGACAAGTACAGTATTAACTCCAATGCCAAGGCCAACAAGAAACCTTCCCCAAAGTATTTCATCCAAGGAGTGAGCTTGAGCACTGACACAAATTTGACAGTTCAAACAGAGATAATCTGTTTAAAACAAACACCATCAGTAAACAATTAAAAATAACAAAATACCTCAACAGAGCACCAAGAATCAACGGTATTGTGGCAACTTGAAAAGTACGCTTAAACCCTAGTTTATCAACCAGTGAACCAGAGCTAATACTTCCAAGAAATGCACCAACAATAAATATGCTCACAACAAGTCCCTCAAGAATCGGATTCCCATCGAATCCAAGTTCTCGAGCAACAGAAACAATAGGACCATTCATTACTCTGCAAAACATCATTGAAATTGAAAATTTGAAGCACATGAAGTTTCAATTGAAAGAACACAAACTAATCAGTCATCTATAGCAGAATCCACAATAAAAAGGAATAAAAAAATGAAAAACATAAATAATTCCATACCCTATGTGATAACCGAATAGAAAATTAGACATTGAAGCCACAAAAACGTGAGGAAAAGCAGGTAACCATCCCGAATCGATTCCATCACCATCGCTATCTTCTCCCAACGGAAGGTCCTCACTCTCTGTCAAAATTCGAATCGGCGAAAAAGATTCAATGCTAATTAACAAATTGAATAGATAACTGGAAAAGGAAACTTAATTGAAAGACCTGATTTATCGGTCTTCAGCTCCGGCAGCTGATTATCCGTTGCCGAAACTTTAAACTTCCTCACCGGCCGATACGCGAATCCGCAACCGAAACCGAACCGAAACGAATCACGTTTAAGTAGAGAGAGGGCCGGAAGTTTAGTCGGCTGACGAACGGTGAAGATCGCCGGAGCCGGTGGAAGCGGATAATGAAGAACGGTAATTAACCTCATTTTAAAATTAAGCAAAACGGTGGTTTTGATGATTGATATCGATATTTGGTCAATTTACAAAAGGACCAGTTAGAAAAATTCATCTGTGGGCATGTGCACGATAAAGATAAAAGTCGGGACCAATGGGAAGACGATGTTTGATTGTGATAAAATTCTTAGCCACCAGACGAACGGCAACAATAGAATGATCGCGTGTTATTAATTACTCTCTGTTTAAGAGCCTTTTTAGCCGGTGTTCTTTCTAATTTTGAAGAATTTTTTTTTTTTTCTAAAATGGTCCCGGGAAATTTGAGTGAAGATTAGACCAAGAGCGTGGTTTATTCTATTTTACCCGCCAGTGACTTATATATACAAGTAAAACTCATAAATTGAATTGACATTTGGTATTGGTATATATATATATATATATATATATTTTAGTAAACTACTCATGTGGTTATTGAGTTTTGGACCTCGTTGTCTGTTTGGTCCCCGCATTTTCAATTTGTATCTAAGTGGTGCTCAGTTTTAGATGTTATATCTATTTGGTCCTTGCGTTTTCAATTTGTGTCTAAATGGTACATGAGTTTTGGATATTGTGTCTATTTGGTCCTTGAGTTTTCAATTTGTGCTAAATAGTCCCTGGATTATTAAAAATAAGTTTAGTTGTAGCTTAATTTATTAACTCATTAACTTAATATCGATTTAACACTAACATATAATGTTTAATTGACTAAAATATTGACATGAGATTAATTATTATGTCAAATCTTAGGTCTGGGTTGATGAAAGATTTGAAATAATATTTAATCTTATATCCATATTTTGGCCAATTAGACATGTTATGTCAACGTTAAGTCAACATTCTGTTAAGAAGTTAACGAATATGTTAAATTAATAACCAATTAAACTTATTTCTAATAGTTTTTTAAAATCTAATGACCAAATAGACACAATATCCAAGATTCATGAACCACTTAGACACAAATTGAAAACGCAAGGACCAAATAGACACAACATCCAAAACTTAAGGACCACTAAGACACAAATTGAAAACACGGGGACCAAATAGACACGACCTTCAAAACTCATGGACCAAATGAGTACTTTACCCTTTTTGTAATATGGATATTATATCAAATTAGAGGACCTTTCAAGCTTCCACTTCATGAGAAAGATAATACAAGTGTTTAACCATGTGCTAGTTGTGGTATATTGATTTTAGTGTTGTTTGTTTTTTTGGGGGGAATTTGACATATGGTAAAATAACAAGTACTTACTCTCTTTTTTCTTAGGTTGGTAATTTTTTTTTTTGTAATAGTTTTGAAATTTTGACTTATCTATTCGGGTAAAATTCTATTTTGGACTTTACATTTTGATCCCTATAATTTTAAAATTAGCAATTTTAGACTCCCGTTTCAAAAACTTACTTTTTAAATCATTTCGTTAAGTTTTCTATTAGTTGATTGTAAGTCACTCGCTCATGTAACTTTTAATCAATACTTTAATATTTCTTTAAGTAATTTTTAATACTCGTGTGTGTCTTTTTATTCCCTCTATCTCCCTCATCCATTCCTTTCCCAGTTTGTTTCTCCCTCTTCCCTTTATCTCTCCTCAATCCCTCTTTTCTATCTTTCAATTTCCCAACTCCTTCTTCTACTATCAACATAACTAAAGGAAGAAAAGCGCATAGTATATAGATAAATTTACTGTGATTGATGCTCTAACACTTGTAATTTTAAGTAAATATATTTATTTATAATAAATTTGAAATGAATAAATTTATATTTTTAAGCAAATATGTGCATTGTCATATATATTCGATATAACACTTTCAAACTATTTTAATGCTTTGAGTTACTTATATGTAATCCACACTGGCTATGTGAGACATGCATGAGGATGTAACTCAAAATAACAACTCAAATAGTCTACAATAGATGAATAAGGTTGGGGAATCTAATCTTATTAACACCGTTGATATGGTTTACTTTGTACTGAATACAAATGATTTTATCATTCATGTGAAAGATACGTGAGTTAAGATATCATGTACAATAATGATTGTACGAGACTGAACCATGTTGCTTTATCAGTTATTTTTTAATACATTTTTTATGAAATGATCAAAACGTCAATTAGATTTACAATAATGATAGATTTTAATTATGATCGTGTTACGAACTACTACCTGTGGAGTTGTGTTCTCTAATTCACATAGGTGAGAGTGACCTATTGGTACGCTCAATATGACTGCTGCTTTGAGAACATGACTAAATAAGGAGTTGGAAACATTCATACATAATATGAAATACACGACTTTCATTAAAAATCACATAATAGAATATTGAAATGTTTATTAAAAAGTCACATCACCATACCACGTCATTAAAAATATCACATCAGCTAACAATCAACTAAGAGGAAGCTTAATGGAAGGACTAAATATAACACGTCATTATAAAACCGGGGAAATATATATATACATATATAAAAAATAGGTTAATTATTAAAATAATATATTTATGCATACTAATTATTGGAATACCAAAACATTTAAAAATTTACTCATTTAGTAATTAAAAAAAACAAGGTTGAATTTTATTAAAAAAAAAAAGAGTTAATTTCACTAATAATCAATAAAAATAGGGAAATTTTATATAAACCGGATGTTTTTATAAAATAAAATTAGTACCCAAAACAACCATCAGATAATTAAATTAAATTCTAAAAAGATAAAACCTACCCCTGATTTAATTTGTGCAAGATTTAAGTAAAGATACAAAATCCCTTAAATTTTGAAAAATTAATGGAAAAATAAATCTAAAAAGGAATAAAACTATAACAAAAAAATAAAAATAAAAACATCTTCAAACTTCTAAATACTTTATTCTTCCAGGAAAATTTGAATGTCTTTCTTTTTCGTCATCTTACAAAATATAGAGAAAAAACGATGATAAACAGTTATGTATGAAAAAATGATTTTTTTAAAGTAATTTTTTTATAAACTGTTTACTTTTAGTAAACATTTATTGATGTGCACTTAAAATTGATACCAAGAACAAATTGAAGATGACAAAAGTAACAGTTTTGAAAGATATGTTAATTGAAATTAAACTTGAGATTTTTGTTCATATTTTGATGATTAAATAGCCTAAAAACTAATTAATTGTCTATGATTTGTGTTTATGTGCTAAATTGGAGAAGATGGGATGGAAAAGAGCTTAAAATTGTATTTTGGACCTTTCTTGGCGCTTCAGTGTCATGACAACAACTTTCAGTGGCCGCAGCCACAAGGAAAAGTTTGAATCCAAGCCAAAATTCCAGAGAGCTCAGCGCCGTAGCACAGATTTCTCGTCACCATGGCACAAAAATCGTGATTCTTTATTTTTATTTTTATTTTTGCTTGGCGTCGCGGTGCCCAAATCTCTGTGCCGCAGCGCCTGCCCGATATTTTTAGATATTTTCTTTATTTAAATGACTCAAACCCTAGTTTTTGAGGGGGGTTCATTTTCTGATAGTTTTAGGTCGTTTTTCTGGGTTTCCTCTCTGTACCAATGAACATCATGTCTAGCTAAACTTCTATTTCCAATCAAAGGTTAATCAAGTTTAATTCTTTTTATTTGTGGGATCTCATCTTCATCTTCCTCCTTCTAATCTCTCTATTTGTATGTTTTCTATGCTTAATCTATTATCGTTTTGATTGATTGTTCAAATCGGATCCTTTGATCATTCTTCAATTTGATAATTTGTTAATTAAATGGTTTAAATCTGTAATTGTTTAGACATTCTAATCCTAGTGACAATTAGTATGATTGAGTCATAGGTCTTGTCATCCCATGCTATGAAAATATATAATCTAGTTTAAATAAATCGAACGTTTCGCTTTTATTGGCTAGAATTGGTGGTCCTTCTCATCTTATTACTGTCAATTGATTAAATCCTATTGCCGTACTCTAGGGTTGTCTTTGATTAGAGACGTAATTAATGATCGTATCTTAATTACCAATGAACTAAGGGAGGATAGATTAATAAGACGTTCTTAATAATCATAACCAATTTATAGAGTGATTTAGGATTTCATTAGATAATCGATGATCAAATAATATGAATTGAACGATGATTATACGTTTGGTTGGAACTTTCTCCTCATCGAGTTTTTCGCTAAATTTTATTCCTTTTCCTCAATTTCTTAACAAACTCAAAAACCCCCAATTTTAATTCACCAATCCCTGTGGATTCGACCCTACTACTTTCCACAACTACAAATCTCATCATCCGAAAGTAGAGACTCTTTATTTTTGGTGGATTTGACGCCCACCATTCTACAAAATACAGAAAAAGCGAGTTTGCCTGAGAATTGAAAAGTAAAACTTTTTAACAACCGTTTACTTTTAGTAAACATTTATTGATGCGTACTTAAAATTGAAAACTTGCAGCAGTAAAGAAAAAAAATGTTGTCTTGACGAAAAATTATAAAAAAAAAATCAACTTGTTTATATATAATAAACAAAATTTTATCGATGGAAACTATCAGACATGATGACTTTGCTAAAAGAGCTTGATAGATTTATCTATTTGAAGGCAACATGAGAGGTTTTCATTTATGTCCCTGAAATTTTTATTGTGAATGTTGAACTTGGTTTCTCATTGGGAATCGTGGATTTGAGGTAATATTTGGGTGAAGAAGAGTCGTGGAGAATGCACGAGTTCGGATCTGGCAAACAATATGGGTTTTCTGAATCCATGATTTGTCGGAGTTGTCGATTTCAGAGTAACAACAGCAGATGATTAGATCCTCGAAGAACTACGACGTAACTTCAACGCAGAAGAAAGTCGGATTGAAGATCGCATTTGATGGATACGAGTATTAAAGTAGAGGAATTAGAATAATGCGATTTGAGACGAGAAGGGAAGATAATGATTTTTAAAATAGTAATTATCTAATTTAGGTTGAGTCTTAAATAATGATTCCTAAAATCAAGAAGATTGATTTGAATTAAAAAATATATAAATTAAATTATATGTAATTAATAAGATATAGTTATGAAGATAGATAAAAGGGTAAAATGGTAAACAATAAAATCAGAAATTACCAGATCAGCACTATAAATGGTGTTTTTTTTTTGGGTATAAATGATAAAAGATAAAAACATCCAGCATTTATGTAATTGGGGGAATTAAATAGGTTATTGGTGTAATAAAGTAAAAAAAAAAAAAAAAAAACTGAATAAATTAAAAAAAAATAACGATGAAAATAATAAAATATTTCAATATATTAGAGAACTATCTGACCGGTTTGTAAAACTAGCAGACTCTTAATTCTTTATTTTTGATCGTCGAGTTATCGGGGAGGATTTGATTTCGATTTCCCTGTTTGTTCCAACTCTTTGAGTTGATTTTTTTTTTTTTGGAGCAATTGCCATGGCAATGGAATCATCTCCCACTGTTTTTTCTCCTCCTCGTTCCGAAGTTCAACAAGAAATCGAAGAAGAAGACCCAAATTCCCTGACTCAAAACCCTAATTCCATGATTGACCATCAAAAAGAACAAGAAGAAGAAAAACTAGTTGTTGAGGAAGAACAGAACCCAAACTCTGATCCACCACAATCTTCTGAAACCTTAACCCTAGATTTTCTAGATCCCCAGCAAAACGAAAGCTTCGTCAATGATCAGGACCCTGACGATCAAGACGGATCTTCTGCTTTCTCTCCTCGAATTTCGGATTCCCACGCTTCTGTTTTCTCTGCCACTCCCTCTCGTCGAGGAGGTCCGAAGCGGAAAAAGATGACAATGAAACGAAGATTCGCCCAGGAGAAATCTCAAAAGAAACTTGAGATTTTGACCAATACCTTCAAACCTATTCCCTTTGTTCCAGCTAAAAGTATGGATTTTTCAAGTCATGAGAAGCTTTTGAAGCGATTAGGGCTGTGGGATTTCGCTCATACCAAGTTTGATAGGTATATTCACCATGATCTTCTTTTACAATTGGTTGCGAATTTCAATCATAATCAGAGATGTAGTTATGTTAATGGGATTAGAATTAGAGTCAGTCGGGCCGATTTGGCCCGTGCTTTGAGTTTGCCGGTTAAGAAAGTTACTGTATTGAATGAAGATGAGGATGATGTAGCATCAGAGGAATCAATAGCTTTTATTGAGAATTTTGTATCTAACTGGTTGCTTTTGCATGAAGATATTTGGATGATGCCCAATGAGGTAATGAATTGGACAAAGATGATCAGAGAGGGAAATTTCGAGCGGGTTGATTGGGCCGGAATGGTATGGTTTATGGTGGAGAAGGAGTTGATGCAGTCACCGCAGTTGGTTAATTGTTACTATGCTTCGCATCTGCAGTGTCTGATCCGGTCACAACGGGAGGACTTGTTGAATGAAGAGGTGGCTAAGGTTGAAGAAGTTGATCTGAGAGAGGAGCAAGAGCAGGAACAGGAACAGGAACAGGAGCGGGAACAGCAACACGAGGAGGAAGATGAGGTCGGTAATAATAGCCTAAAACTAGGAGGAAACTATGACTCTCTGGTAAACAAATTGGAGGAACACAATATCGAATTGTGTCTTGGGCAAGATAGTGGTGAAAAAGCTGATGTTCATAAGGAGAGAGCTAGCATTGAAGATATGATGGATTTAATTGAAAGTAAAGAAGAACAAGGACAATGCCTTTTGGATGGAAAAAGCACAGCCCCGGGGCCTATGATTTTGAGGAGGTGTACTACTAGTGAAATCGAGGGATTTTATTTTGAGGGGGAGAAGAATATATTAGGAGGAGATGATCAAGGTAAAGGAGATGAAGAAGAAGAAGAAGAGGAGGAGGAGGAGGAGGAGGAGGAGGAGGAAGGAGAAGAAGAAGATGAAGATAACGAGTTCCGCCTGTTGCCAAAGAGCAATTCTGTTGATGGATTTCCTTCAGGCCAATATATTCAAGAAATGGATACAGATCAAATTCCTTTTAGCTCAGGTTTGGAATTGCATGATCCACCCATCGAATTTCTTTCATCCAGAGATGATAGCAGAATGATTGCTGGTGGAAGTGGATGTATGCCTTTTGGTAATAGCAACAAGAGAGTGATTGACCATGATATTGATAACTCACTTCAGTCTCTCAATGGTGGGAACAAGAGATTAAGGAGTGATAATGTAATCGACTATGATACGTGCATGGATCAATTACAACATTGGCTTGGCAAATCTAGGATGATGTATGCAGAGAAAGAACAGGCTTATCAGCAGTCTACTGTGAACCAGCAATATCTGATTCAAGAGCTGCAGCGGAGAGATGACTATATTGAGCATAAGGCTAAATTTGAGGAACAGAAGATGCAGGCTAATGTATACCGGCTAGAGCGTGAGCTCTACGTGATGGAAAAATTATTGGAGGGCTACAAAAAGGCATTGAGGGAAACGAACAAAGCATTCGAGGAATACAGAGCCCGATGTCCAGAATCTGATGAACCCCTTTACAAAGATGTTAATGGTTCTGGGGGTGATGTTCTGAGCATTATGGAACTGGAAAGGATTGATAAACAAAACCGTGTAGACATTGAAAAGAAGTTCAAAGACTTGGAAGACAAGTTCGTTGATGTGTTTTATGCACATCTTCAGGATGTTGATGTACTGGGTAATAAGCTGCTGGATGTTGAGAATGAAGTGAAAAATCTCCGGGAATCATTTGCGAAACGGGGAGATCCCGAACCATTCAAACCTAATCCAGATGATGAATGATGCAATGCCGGGGTATTCACTGTGCATAGTTAACATTAGAATTAGTAACTTTGCTTTTGTGGTGTTCTTTCAGGCTCTCTCTTATGCTTGTGTAGACTTAAAATGTTCCATTCAGACAGAAAATGTAGCATTTTAATCTTTATGTGAGAGTTCTTTTATAACTTAGGAGCTTTGAAAAAATTTCTTTCTTTCTGATTGCTCTGCTCTCAAACTCTGCAATGAGCTTAGAAAAAATTGCTGATTATTGCAGTTTTATGTGCGTTTTGTTAGACGAATTACTCCTGATTGGTTATTCAAAACTGGAAGGGAAGTTGAGCTAAAGTCAGATGATGAATGTTTCATTGAAAATAATTTTTTGGGAAGGAAGAGAAGACTGAAAGGGGAGGCTGAGGAGGCTCTACTTGTGTTTTAGCCTTTGTAAATGGGCATCGTGGAAAAGGATTTTTAAAGGCTGAGAAGAGACTGAACTGAAACTGAGGGTAGCAGGTTCTGTCGAATAAAAAATTTGCTGAACATATAAGTTCTATTATTTTTTTTTTCTTTTTTAAATAAGAATTTCAGAGAATAATTGAGTTTTTTTTTTTTAAATTTATTTAGCCTTACATCTTAAGTAATTTTTTTCTTTTAAAAAATAGTATTTTATGAATTGACATTTTAAAAAATAAATGAGTTTTGAAATTTTTTAAGATAAGCATTTTTCTCTTCCATGTAAGTGTGACATCTAACCTACACTTGTCTTTTGAGAAAATATCATTTTAATGTTTTTTTAGTAATGTTTGCTATTTTTTTTTTTTTAATAATAAACCGAACTCTTTCATTGATAAGTGAAAAAGCCCCAAAAAAAGGCGCACTAGCAATTACAAAAAACATGCCAGTTGGAGGCGATAATGGAGAGGGTATAACAATTAAAAAATTTCCAATTTGCACTCCAAATGGAGGCATTAAGCACACAATTTTCCCAAACATCACTCAAACTCTTGTGCTTGTGTACAAAAATCCTCCTATTCCTCTCAAGCCAAAGATTCCAGCAGATTGATCAAACACTATTTGCCCAAAGCACTCTCTTCTTACCCCAATCGGATAGCCACCAAGAAGATTGATAATGTTGCTTCTAGAGTCCTCATGGAAGATCCAACTCAAATTGAAAGAGTTCAAGAGAATGAACCAAATAGATCTAGAGAAGTCACAATGGAAGAACAGATGGCTGGTGTTTTCCAAAGCTTTCCAACAGAGGTTGCATCTGTTTGGCTGAAGAGTGATCCAAGGGTTCCTCACTTGCGATCTTTGGTTGGTGTTTAGCCCATCATTCACTAGGATCCAAAGGAAGATTTTGATTTTCCTTGGATAATCACCTTTCCACACTAAATTCATTTGAGGATCATCTCTCAGATTCTTCCACAACACCAGCAAAGCAGACTTGCAACTAAATCCTTTGTCTTTGTCCGACTTCCAAATTATGATATCCTCCTCGCTGTTTAAACTAACAGTAGCCAAAGTGTCCATCAGAGCAATCCACTCCTCCACCTTCTCTTCTTTCATGTTCCTCCTTAAATTAATAATCCAAGATCTAAGCTCCTCATTCCAGAAATGACTAATCAGATGGAATTTATCCTTAGCTAGCAGATAAAGACTAGGAAATCTGGAAGCAAGAGGCATCTCCTCCACCCAACAATGGTGATAGAACATCACTCTGTCGCCCCTGCCCACCGAGAAGAGGCTATTCATCTCTATAATAGAAAGGAGTTTGTGGATGTGCTTCCAAGGACTCCTATTAGTACAACCGGCTTTGATGTTGGAAGACCAACCTAAAGGTTTACTGCCATGAATGCCAACTATAGTCTTGTACCAAAGAGTGTCACCCTCTAAGGGAAATCTCCAAAGCCATTTGAGGAGGAAATCATCATTGTGCTTGTTTAATCCACTGAAGGCAAGGTCACCTTTCAAAAAAGGGGGAAGGATTTTGTCCCATTTAACAAGATGAGAACTTCCATCCTTATCAGCCCCTTCCCAAAAAAAAGTCTCTCAAGATTTTGTCAATGCAATTAGTGACCATAACCGGGGCTTTGAAAACAGAGAGATAATAAGTAGGAAGGCTTGATAGGATAGCTTGTGCAAGGGTTAATCTTGCTCCTCTAGAAATCAAGAGCTTTTTCCATTTGGCTATCCTTTTGTAGATTTTTTCAACCACCGGATCCCAAAATCCCTTGGAGGAGGGGTTACCCCCAAGGGGTAAGCCTAGGTAAAGCAAGGGCAGAGAGCCCACAACAAAATTGAATAAAGAGCCCACAATATGCACATCATCCTCCTCCAAATTGATGCCCACCATACTAGATTTGAGCCTATTAATGCTGAGACCAGAACCTCTTTCGAACTCAGAAACCACAGATTTTAAATTAGCCAACAACTCCAAGTTAAAATGGGAAAAGAGGAAAGTATCATCAGCAAACTGGAGGTGGGAAATTTCAATGGGGCCAACAAAGAATCCTCTGATTTGGTTATCACCTTGCTGTTTTAATAACATTCTGCTAAAACAATCTGCCACAAGTTGGAAGGGAAAGGGGGACAAGGGATCTCCTTGTCTAATACCTCTAGTAGCCTTGAACTTTCCTTTGGCCTTGCCATTTAAGAGGATAGAGAAGTTAGTGCTTTTAAGACAACCTTTGATCCATGTGCACCATTTGCGGTTGAACCCTTTTCTCTTGAGAACTTCCGACAAGACGACCTAATCGACACTATCATAAGCTTTTTCAACGTCTAGCTTAATAATAACTCCCTTGTCTTTCTTTCTTTTGCACTCTTCCACTAGCTCATTAGCAACTAAAATGGAATCAATGATCTACCTACCCCCAATGAAAGCATTTTGGTAGGGGGTAATGGTAGCAGGCAGCACCAATTTCATCCGATCAGCTAGGACTTTTGTAATAATCTTGTATAGACTAGTAGTGAGGCTGATTGGACGAAAATCTTTAACTGTCACAACATCTAACTTTTTAGGAATGAGGGAGATATAAGTTTCATTGACACTAGCATTAATGATCCTGTCTCAAAAAATTCATGGAACACCATCATAATATCTTGCTTGATGATGTTCCAAGTGTTTTTAAAGAATTCAGCAGTGTACCCATCTGGACCAGGGGCTTCATTAGCACCTAGGTCAGTAATTGCCCTGAAAACTTCTTCCTCAGTGAAAGGAGAGATGAGACTTTCATTATGATGGGTGGAAATAGGACTCCAATCAATGCTCTCCCAATTAAAAGTACCACTAGACTTTTTGGTAAACAAGTCAGTAAAACTAGCTATAAATTCATCTTCTACCTTTCTATCAGTCAGCAGCAACTTGTTATTACTATCAAGAATTTGGTTGATAAATTTTTTCTTCCTTCTGCCTTTGATGATGTTATGGAATACTTTGGTGTTGTCATCCCATCTCTTAGCCATTGAGCTCTATTCTTTTGGCTCCAATATAAGGGAAATTTCTCTCTCTTTTTAATTTTTAAGAATATCATAATAAATGACCATATGTAGTGATTGAATTTGTAAGATTTCATTTATTAATACTAGTCTTTTACCACGTGCATCGCATGTGATATTTTTTCTAACATAAAATATGTAAAAGATTGACATAATTTTTGTTTGATTTTTGTATGGTTTATAAATCTTTTTCGAAATGATTTTACTAACATATTATTATGTTCTATTTAAGATTCAAATTGTCATATAATTTACTAATTCAAAGAATTATATGTCTTTTTATATAAGACAGTTTTTTTAACTTCTTTATTTTTAAAACACTACCAAATAAAAAATAATTTGTTTGTTTCATATGCATATGTTAGTTAATTTTTACATTTATAGATTATTTATTTCTAATTTTCATTAAAATTTAAGAAATTATATATTTTTTCTCTTTGATTTTTAAACTTATAAATATTTGTAATTAAAATTTTAAAATTTATTTAAATATTATAAAATATTATTCCCTTACTAATTCAATAAATTATATTTTGTTGTAGTTTTTTTTATCTTAACTGTTTTTTTTAATTAATTTAAGTTTTTTTTTATATATTTTTAAAATTAAAGCATCATCACCTTTATTAAATCATTTAATATTTGAATACTTAAATATAATTTATTTTTTCATAAATAGATGATAAGTCTAAACAATGAATTCATTTTAATACCACATTCATTTTTCATATGTTGTAATTGATTTTTCAATTATTTTATAATTTGATGTTGTGTGAAAACAATAAAAAACCAAGGAATTTATTTTAAAAAAATGAAAATTTCTTATTCAATGAAGAGAAATATTTTTTTATAAAAAAATGTAAATAGGCATTTAATAGAAAGTGGAGTATAAATATCAATGACATTTTTAGTAATTTGAATGTTTTAAAAGGGTATATATAATGGTATGTTAGTAATTTTAAGATTTTAAAAGGGGTATAAAAAAGTTTCTCAAATATTCCCACTTTTATATATTAAGGATAATACTTGGAAAAAAAAAACCCAATAGAATTCTTTACAAAAGAAAAGTAATTGAGAGTTGTTTTTAGATTTTATACAAAACTTTCCCCTTTTTTGAGATGCACATATTTCTATTAAATTTCAATAATATAAAATCATCAAAATATATGTTTCAATATACAATATTGTCGATTCATTTAATATTTCTTGTTACACTAATTATCTCAAAAATGATTTTATTATTATTTTTAAAATATAATGATTCATGAGATAAGATTAATTGTTTAAATATATAATCATTAACATCAAAAAGGTTTTATAAACGATAAACTTAAATTAATACATCAATTTTATTTTTTGCCAACTGGTTAGAGCAAGTTAGGTCCACCACCTAACAATAATTATTTGGGTTAGATAAAATTATATCTTGTATAATTACTTTAGATCCTAAGTTCACTCTAATTCTATGGCTACCCAAGCTGACCTTGAGCATCTCCACTATTTGTATAGTATAGTTGAATAATGCCAGTTATTTTTAAACATTACAATTCTTCAAACGTTGATTAAAGTATCAAATGTATTAAAAAAAATTAGTTTTATCTTTGACATTAAAAAAAAACCAAATAGAAATTGACTCCAATAACATATTTTTAGATATATATTTCAATTCAAATCACCACTTTAGTTTTTTTCATAACATATTTATTGAATGTAAAGCAACAACTAGGAATAGATTATTAAAATTAAATTTAATAATTATCTTATAATAAAATGAGAGTTTTAGTTCCTAAAAATTTATTATATAATAATTTTTAATCCAAACAAAAGTTAGGTTAGTAAATATTAAAAATAAACAATATAAGGAATATCTATTTTAATAATTTCAAATAGTTGTGCTATGTAAGTCATTACATTTTTTTATAGGGTAAAATGCAGATAACCTGTTGTCAGTTTTGGTCAAATGCATGTAGTTAAAAAATGACAAATTACACCTACGTAGTTCAAAATTATGTCAATAAGACCACTCCCTCTAACGCCGTAAACTTTTTTTTTATCCATAATTTATTTTTTTAAACTCTGATTTAGATGATTCAAAATACTTTAGAATTCTCATTTTAAAATTCATATAGACAAAACCACATGGTCTTATTTGTACCTTACCCACTTTTCTACTAGCTATTTTGAATCTACACAAACTCAAAATTCATTTAAGAATTATTTTCTCTTTAAGTTGAAAATGATTTTCTTACAACTGGTGGTAAAACCAATTTTTAATTAAATGTCTAAGAAGAATAGGATTCAAACCTCATTCCCTTATTAAAAAAAAAACTATATTTCCGTATGTTGACACTCAATAAAATAATGTCATATGATTAAAAAATTGTAACTCCACATTTAATATATATATATATATATATATGATATTTTCTTATTTGGTGGTTAAGCAACCAACTATTATTTTGAAAAAAAATACACATAATATAATAAATGGTAAAAGATAAATAACACTAATGTGGTTTTGGTGAAATGAAATGCAAACACACATCGTTGTAATTTAAAAATGAATATTTATACCTTTATAGTTTTAAAATTATGTAAATTGATCCTCCCCATTACTCCTTTAATTTTCTTTTAGTTGTAAGTTTTTCGTTTGAACTCTGATTTTAATAATTCAATATATTATGGAATCATCGTTTTGAGGTATACGTTATAGTCACTGAGAAAATCAAAATCATCAGTATATAAAAGTGTTTATAATTTCAATCAGATCTAATATTTTGATGATGATATCTCTTGTATATAGTTATATACCGATGATTTCAAAGTTTTTTTGTGTGGCTATAGCGTAGAGCTCAAAAAGAAGATTTCATAACATTTTGAATAATTTAAATCGGGGTTCAAACGAAAAAGTTATGACTAAAAGAAAACTAACAACATAATGGGGAGATGTCAATTTACATAATTTTAAAATGATAAGAGTATATGGCTCGTTTACTAATCCGGAATCGGAATGAGAAGGAATCGGAATAAAAAATGGAGGAATCAGAATCATAAGGAATCGGAATCAGATTACAATTGATGATGTTTACTAAACTTATAAGGAATGGAATCAGATTGCATTCATGATGTTTACCAGGTTAATGAATCGGAATCAGTATGTAGACAATTACTACAATACCCTTTATAATGATGAGAATAATTAAAACATTTCTTATAATTAATTTAAAACATCTTTTAAAATTACATAATAATCGACTAGAGAAATGTTATAATAAAAATAAATATATTTATTTTAATTTAATAAAGAATAAGTGATAATATTGAAATATATATTTAAATTTATATTAAAAAATATAATTGAGATAATTTTTAGGAGATTGTTTATTATTTTATTATAAAATAAATTATTAGAAAGTTGTTTATAGGTAATGTGTCTTATTAAATTAAAATATTTAAATAAGTGAATGATTAGTTAATTGAAAAATCAATAATCACTTAACAAGAATGACAATTAACAAGAAATGAATAGGTGATTTAACCTTGAAAATTAAGGGTAAAATAGTCAAATCAATTTGGAAATATTAAACTAACAAAATCGGAATGAGATTCCTTAGCATTTGAAGGGGAATGCAATTATAACTCTATTCAGGAATCATTCCTAATTTTGAGGTGGGGTCCACAAATTAGGAATGATTCCAGCTAACAAGTAAACAATGGAATGAGAATGAAAATAGTTGATTCCCATTCATTGATTCCCATTACTGATTAGTAAACATGCCATAAATGCATAGCATTTCACCAAAACCACATGGATGTTATTTGTATTTTGCTCTATAATAAAATTACCCTTTTTTTCCTTCTCATAATTGATTTTGATGCAATATTATCAAATAAGTCCTAGAATTCAAACTCAAACTCAAACATTTATATATATAAAAAAAATTACGATCAATATAAAGTTTTAAGATTAAAAATAAAAAATAAAAATATAATCCCTCCTCTCGTTGAACCATTTGAAAATGCAGATCCATTATACAATCTCGTCTTCGACCTTTAATCTCATTTCATAACCAGCCAATAATCTAAAAAAAAAAATGTCTGAATTGAATACACCATACCAAAATGGAAAATTCTTAATTATGGATATTAAAAAATATCATCTCCAGTCCAGACAGAAATTTTCCATTTTTAGAAACATGCTTCTATTAGATTAAAAGAACAAGAGAGCCAGGTAAGATGAACACATTTCATAAGCTCGAAAATTAGTCTTCCCACAAATATCTATTAAAAAAACACGAGTTTTTAAGCAGTTACCTATATGGATGATACTTTCCCGGAAACGACGTTGAATTCCGGCACCTCGTCGGAGATAATTCTTGTCGTCGAGATCAAAGAATGCTCATGATTCTGGCCGTAATTTCCTGCAATAGAAAGATCATCCCAAGCATAATTCGCCATGATTCTCTCAAATCCATCATCAAATCCCAAACCAGAGTTTCCTGAACGATCATTTCGTGGTGAATTATGATGGGTCTGAAGAGATAAGTCAATTTGATGTGTATTCGTTGGGGGAAGCTGAGAAAGCTTATCAATGGCGGATTTGGCTTGTTTAATTAGCCAATCAACGGCTTTGCTGGGCCGATCATAACCTAATCTGTCTTGAACATCGTAGAATTGAATTGCTGTGTGAGCTGATAAACGAACCCGACGGTCACGAACACCTTTGGTTGTGTAGACTTTGCTGTGACGGTCTTTACGAGCTGTGGATTTGACAATGTGAACGTGATTGTCTTGAACTTGTAAGATTTCTTCTCTAATACTCTTCATTCCCATTCTTGTTCTTCTTTTTCGTGTTTTCTAAGGTTTTATTCAGAATTGGTCTGTAGAAATTCTATTTCAAAATCTTAAATTGTTACTGACCCATTAAAGAAAATAAAAAACCCAGAAAAACCCATAAATTTGATTTGGATTTTTCTGATTTTTTCTTCTTCTCTCAACTCTGTTTTTTCTTTCCTCTGAAGAAATCTGTATGAGAGAGGAGAGAGAGAGAGAGCACCGTTTTAATCAGGTAAGTGTTTTCTTCCCATTTTAAATGGTTTTTTTTTTCCGTCAATAAACAGAGTGAAATCTCTTATCTTCACCCACCGCACATTTACTATTTCTACGAAGGGGGAGACCTTTATTTTAGAAGGCTTTACTTTCGTAAAGAAGAAGAAGAAGAAATAATTATTATAAAAAAAATTCATTCAACCAAGATACAGATAGAATTGGGAAGCAAAGGAAGGATTAGGAAAGACAATGGGAAAAAAAGAAGAAGGATTAATCGTAAAATCAAATTTAACTAAATATTAGATTTTGATGCAATATTTACATATCATTTTTTAAATATAATAATTTTTATTAAATAATTAATATATTAATCAATTATTCACTTGTTATAAAAATATTTAATTCAATGTTGATCACTAATTACCTGTTTATCATCCTCAATTTTAATTTAATCAATTATAAGTACAATCTTAATCTTTTTAAATTATTACAATATCATCTCTATTATTAAATTTGTTAATTTTTATTTGTAAAATAATTAAAAATATAAATATAAATCATATCTTCAATCTCTATTAATGAGATTCATTGAATATCAATATATCCTCAATTTTTCTCGAAATAAAGAAATGTCTTGGAAATAATAATTCAAATTTCCTACAATAACATGGAATTTTAAACATCTCAATTCTATACGGTAGATTTTGAAGTTTTCTTTTACACATTAACAGAATAAGTTAACAGATTTAATAATTAGGATAATATTGTAATATTTTAAAATTTTAATTGTATAATTGATCGAAATAAAATTTTAAAGATCACGTTGCAAATGTCTCGTAGTTTAGAGGGGTAAGTTGTAATTGACAAAAAAAAAAAATTAAAGATATTTTAATAAATAAATAACATGGTGGTGTACAAATAGATTTTTGACAAGTATGGATAGAGGTTTCAAATGAAAAAATTCAATTAATTTAAGGATTTTTTTTAGTAAAAGATTTTGATTGAGTTAAGAAAGTCGAGTTATGTAAAATCCTAGAGGATTGAATTTGTGTAAGTTTGGATCAATAAAGATTCTTAAGATTAAGTTTAATAAATTTCACACTTCTTTGAGAGAAAACTAAACTCATATATCAAATAAAAATTATAATCCGAGAGCTATAAATCTTTCTTTCTCACTTATATATTTTTATTAGATTTTTTTTTAAAAAAAATTGGAGAAATAAATAGAGACCCAATGGTTATGAAGTCTTTGAAAATGAAAGGCAACTGGTTTCCCCAGCAATTGTAGTACCTCAATAGTCATATCATAATGAAGCACCTTGAAAACAAATTACAAACCATCCTTATCCTTCTTTAATTCCCAACACTTTTGTGTACAGTTTTAATTGATGTTTCCCTTGTGAAAAGAAAAATGATAGCAAATCCAAGAATTGGAGAATATGATTTTTATTAATTAAGGCAGTTGAAATGAAGATTGCTTTTTTCATCCTATAAATGTTTAGGTCAAGTTGTGTGTATCTCAAATAATTTCACGAGACAACCACACAATCCAATAACATTCAATATCGAAAAATTAGTAAGATAATATCCTAAGTTGGTAGTCCCACATATTTGAACTCATGAGTTTAAAATCTAAGAAAAACCTCTCAACAACTAAACCCATGTATAATTTGGTTAAATCAAGATTGTTTAGGTTACACACCACATCCATGATTATTTTTCACTATCTTTCTTTCTTATAATTATAAGAGAGACCATATAATTATAAGAACAACAATGATTTTTGTTTTTGGATTACTAATGCCAATATATATGATAATTTATGAATAAAATTAAAGACTTCGGGTTTCTTAGATTTTTAAAAATAAAATTAGTATCATATACAAACCCTAATTTAACAATATTCATTTAAAAGGATCACATTACTAAAATAATAATAATAATTATAATAATAATAAGGACAAAATCAACCCCAACCCGCTAGCCCATTACTTAACCATGCATAATAATCATCTTCATAATTAATTGGGTTTGTTAAAAAAAATTATTTTCCTAATAATTCCTAAATCCCACATATAGCTAGCTAGGGCATATATTTTAGATAACTTTAATAATATATAGATGTCAGCAGTGCAGTAGTTGTATTCACAACACACTTTAATCCAATATACACATTTAAATATAATAAATTAACCATCGATTATTAAATTTGAGAGAGTATACAAAAACTAAATATGAGCTATGTTTTCTTACAAAAATGTTGGCTTAGCCTGCTGTTTCCTTAATTCCCCCCAAAAAAAAATATAATAAACCTTTGGCTGGTTTTTAGTTGATAGCTTATATTAGCTATCTAGGATGATGAATTGCAAGTTGCAAAACCTTGATTGATTAGGTATATCATAATGGTTTTTGATAATTAAGTTAGATGATAATTCAAAAATCTTAGGGTTGTTGAATGGTGACAAGGCAAGAGCCTATACCTACGTTTTCAATTATCCACATATCTAATTAAATTAAATTTAATCTTTTATATATTCTTAACACTCTTTATATAGGTAGATTTAAATGTGTTTATGAAGTTTAATAATGTGGAACGTTAATAAATAAAGAGAAAATAACAATACAAAAATTTGAACTCAAGATTTCCTGTTCTAATATAATATTAAATTATCAATAAATAAAAAACTTAAAGTTAAGATAAATTTAATCTTTTATGTACTTTCGATATATAACTCAAGATTTGGGAACTGATTAATGAAAGGGGACATAAGCTTGCTTGCAAGGTGACTAAGGGTGAACCTAACTGATACAGTCCAAGAAAAAGGAACAGTTTCTCTGTGTCATTGCTTTTTTTGACAGCTCATGATCATCCAAGATAACTCAAATTAGTGTTTCTGCCTCTTCCTCACATTTTATCTCACTACATCACATTTTTCTTGCTTCTTCATTCAATAATTGAAAGAGAATAGATATTGTTTAAAGTCTTACATCAGTTTAAAAATGGTGAAGATTGACATTTCTATTGAGGTTTTTTTAGATTGAAAAGGAAATTAATATATTTATTCACTTAGATCTAAAATGGACAATATCAAAAATTCAAATCGATAAGGCATATTTAATCATGCATGGAAGAGGGTTGTTCTTTAATACATAGAGAGAAGAGAGACATCTGAAAAGGGAAAAAAAGAAACACACATGTTTTGAATTAGTAGTCATATCATGAGTGAGAGATTTGTTTTTACCTATTTAAAGGCTCATTTATGCATTAATGAATCAGATTTGAATCATTGTTGAAAAGAATTGCTTTGTGCATTCTTTGGTTACGTAGACCATCTCTATTCTTATTTATGATTTTTGCTTTAGAATTGAATACTTAGAGACATTGAAATAACTTTGATCAAGTTATTTGTGGCGTGTTTCATATATTAAAATACGACTACTTAATTCTTGATATTAGATCAAAAGGATATATTTAAATCCGTTGACTTTTACCCTAAATATTTCAAATTGATCTTATGGAATTTTATGTTTGTGACTTAGGGTTTGTATAGTTAAGGATATATTTAAATCCGTTGACTTTTACCTGAAGCGCCGTCTTGTTCCAACATCAGCACGTGTCGCCCATGGGTGAGCGACACGTTGCTCACCTGCTTCTTGACAGCTTGTAGTGGTTGCTGACGTCATCGAGCACTACCTCCTTCATTATGATGACGTCAGCATTCGTTTCTCTTCAATTTTCAATAATTTCTGGCGACAGGTCTCACGGCCGCTACCCCTACTCTCGGGTTTTTGGCCCGAATTTCGATTTTTGGTCGCGGGGCCGTTTTCAATACTAAAATGGGTATAACTTTTTCGTTATAAGTCCAAATTGAGCGCCGTTATCGCCTACATTCATGAAATTCAACCATTAATAATATTATGGACATTTCAATCAATTAACAATCATATTTTAATTATATTGGAGATAAAACCACTTATAAATAGGCGGAAATTATGAGTTATCAAAATACAACTACTTAGTTCTTGATATTAGATAAAAAAGATATATCTAAATCCATTGACTCTTACCCTAAATGTTTCAGATTGATCTTGTGGAATTTTATGTTTGTGACTTAGGGGTTTGTATAGTTAAGGGGTCCCTAATTCAATTGGGATGTTATTCGTAAATCAGAAAAACTATAGTCGTGTTATTTATACCTCTATCATTTTTTTAAAATAACATTAAATTAGGGGAGGAGAGACTCGAACCTTCAACCTCAAAGAAGATAGTTCTGATGTTAACTAATTGAGCTATGCTAGGTATTAAATAGACTTAAAAAGAACATTTTTGATATTTTTAGTTAATATACTATATAGTATGAAGTATGTGAGTGATATACAAATTAAAAAAATGAGTTCACGATAAAATATTATTGACAACTTTAATTTATTTTTCTACCATTATTCAAATATAATAAATTAAACCACACTTTACATATTAATCTCATACACTAAACAAAACAAAGCAGCTTCACGTTCATATTTCTTTTCATAGCTTTGCCCTTTTGATCTTCCTTCTCCCTCAACAAACTCATACCCTGATGTCCTGTATTTCTCACTTTCTTCTTCACCAATCACAATGTTTTTGGTTGCTTGAGCAATCTCATATATCGTTTCTCCAATGGCTCCAATTAATCCCCCATCATCTCTTTTCTCTCCTTCATAACTTTCCTCAATTCTCTTAAAAAGAACAATAAAAGAAATTCGTTTCATTCCAAAATCCAAACTTGATGAGCTTCTTCAATGGAGATATCATCAAGAATCACCCACATCTCCTTAAGCTACTTCATGCATGTTCCAAGACTCCTTCCCTCAAAGCGACCAAACCCCTTCATGCTCTCACAATCACAATGGGTCCTGTTCCAAACCAGGCTATATTTGTTCACAATAATATTATGTCTTTATATAGTTCTCTTGGTATGTTGTTGGTGGCACGTAAGGTGTTTGATAAAATGTCCCAGAGAAATGTTGTGTCTTATAACACGATAATTAGTGCTTATAGCCGAGGTGGGTTTATTAAGGAATCATGGGATTTGTTTTCTGAGATGAGGGGTTGTGATTTTGAGCCAACCCAATTCACATTTGGTGGGTTATTGTCAGCTAACTTATTGAGTCTTTGTCAAGGTGGTCAATTGCAGGCTTTATCAGTTAAGAATGGATTGTTTGATGCTGATGCTTTTGTGGGAACTGCCTTGTTGGGTCTGTATGGAAGGCATGGATGCTTGGAAGAAGCTCTAAGGACTTTTGAAGATATATCTTGGAAAAGCTTGATCACATGGAACTTGATAGTGTCATTACTTGGTCATAATGGATTTGTGGAAGATTGTAAATTTCTCTTTCGTGAACTTATGTGTGGTGGGATAGCATTGTCCAAGTTCTCTTTTGTGAGTGTTTTATCTTGTTTTGTACTTGAAAAAGATTTGAAATTCGGGCAACAAATACACGGTATTGTGATTAAAATTGGGTTTTATTATGAAGTTTTGGTTGTGAATTGTTTGTTGAACATGTATTCAAAATGTGGAGGCTTTTCCTTAGTTGAGAAACTGTTTGATGAGGTGCCTGCACGGGATGTTATAACGTGGAATTCAATCATTGGCGCGGGTGCAAAAGTCAAGAAACCTGAAATATCATTGAATTATTTTTACAGAATGTCAGCAAATGGAATGATTCCTACCCAGGCATCATTTGTAAACATTGTCGACTCTTGTAGTAGTCTGGATTGTCCAATATATGGAGAATATGTCCACTCAAAAGTAATTTGTTTTGCTTTCGAATCTGATGTTTTTGTTGGTACTTCTTTGATTGATTTTTACGCTAAGTTCAAAAAAATGGAGGAAGCCCGTTGTTGCTTTGATGAGATAACTGAGAAGACGTTAGTTTCTTGGAACACTTTGATTTTGGGTTGCTCAACTGATTGCTATGCCTCTTCTATGTATCTACTACTAGAAATGCTCCATTTTGGTTATCAACCTAATGAATATACATTCTCAGCTATTCTGAAAACGTTATTGGCTTTTGAATTACGTCAGGTTCATACTTCGATTATAAAAATGGGCTATGAGGAGTATGAGTATGTATTGAGCTCTCTTGCTTCCTCGTATGTCAAACATGGTCTCATATCCGATGCCCAGGCTTATGTCTTTGATTCTGACAGCCAACCTTCTGTTGTGCTTTCTAACATACTTGCTGGATATTATAATAGAGCTGGCCAGTACAACGAATCAATGAAGTTGCTTCATCTACTTGAGGATCCTGACCTTGTATCTTGGAATATTGCTATTGCAGCTCATGCTAAATCAAACAATTATAACGGAGTTTTAGATCTTTTCAAATGCATGCTTATGCTCCAAATCTGTCCAGATGATTATACATTTATCTCCCTATTAAGTGTTTGCACTAAAATGTGTCAGTTCGGTATGGGAAGTTCTGTTCACGGTGTTATTATTAAGACTGGTTTTAGTAGTTGTAATACATTTGTTTGCAATTTGTTAATTGACATGTATGGAAAATCTGGCAGCATTGGTTGCGCTTTGAAAATATTTGATGAAGTGAAAGATAGAAATTTAGTCACATGGACAGTTCTAATTTCTGTCCTTGGATTAAATGGTTATGCTGATGAAGCTTTACAAAGGTTTTCAGAAATGGAGTTGTTGGGGTTTAAATTCGATGGGGTAGTCCTCAGTGCAGTGCTTACGGCTTGCAAGCACGGTGGGTTAGTGAAAGAAGGAATGGAATTGTTTGGCAAGATGAAAGAGAAGTATGGGGTTGAACCTGAAATGGATCATTATCAGTCTGTAGTTGACTTACTGGCTAAACATGGACAGGTTGTGGAAGCGGAGAAGGTGATGGCCACCATGCCTTTTCCACCTGATGTTCTTTTATGGCGCAGTTTCCTGGAAGGTTGCAAAAGACAAAGGACTTTATAAGAACTCGTGGTGATGCAAGCAGTACCTTTGATAGTTCATATTCATCAAGGCGTGATCTTAGATTAAGGGGAAAAATGAATTGTTGTGTATGATTGTTGATGAAGGACATAGCTGGTCACCAATGAAGGAAGCAGCCCTTGGAAAAGAAGTGCACATCAGAGGATACACTGCCAGATTTGCACGTGATGTCAGGTATCATTGAACATTCAAACATTCCTACTTTGCTTTATCCTTCATAATATCAATTGTTAAAGTCCTATTAAAAAATGATTTGGATTCAAATTTATCAACTCAAATACATGAATTACAATTTGATGAGACCCTTAGGGTTTGGATCCAACTCTTCAAATGGTCCAAATTTTGAATTCACCCTTTTGTTTTCTGCGATTTCAAACTGTGAACCCAAAAACAAGGAAAACACGGGATTCACGGATTCACTTTCATGAAAAAGTGAATCTCGTCTGAAAGTTCGGACATATCAGTGAGAGCTGTAGCACGAGTGCCTAAGTGGTCTTCTCCATTGACGAGTGTACTTACTTTTGAAAAACTTGGACCGATACATATAGGTGGTTGCTTTTTCAGGTCACAACCGCTTGTGGGTGTGGGATGATTTCTTTGAGTTGCATGAATGATGAACCTGATTTGATTATGAAAGAAATGCGGTATTGAAGAGATGGAGACTTTCATTCGAAAATGATCTTGACGACGTCCTTTGTGATAGCAAGGTAAATTGTTTCATAAACTATATAACTCCTCCAATTTTGTGCTGCCTTTGAGAGATTAAAGAGAAAATGCGATGGTAACTTTTGAAATATGTGCAAATTACTACGAGAATTCACTAGTCTTCTCCTTCCCATTTTTTTCAGTATCCAAACAAAGCATTACTTATCCATTAGTTAATTAAATTCTTATTGAACTTCCAAAGTGTTACGGCGTGCCAGGAAATCTATCCTATACTGATCTACTCCTTTATTGATTATTGATTAGTTGTTTCCTCGCAGGTTCATGCTATTTAGATATTCAATTATGTGTTTTTTTTTTGTGTATTTGTTTTAAATTTCAGATCTTTTCATATTGCGCTGTTGTTGTGTCTATTTTGGTCCAGATTTTTGAAGGAACGTCTGTGAGTTGACAAAAATATACAACAACTCAATTTACTGAGAGGTAAGAGACATTCTTCAGTTTCCTCCTCATATTTAGAGTAATGACTAACCATTCATGTGTTTATCTTATGCGTAAGCTGGTTCGGACATTTACGGGTATTTAAAACCAAAACTTGACTGCATAGAGAAACTATTTACTTGTAAAAGTTATCAACTATGGAGTTAATTCATCTCCACCCTAAGGTGTATAGTAAAATACAAAAGGATAAGAGTAGTAAAATCCACTTCCATGTTTCAATTGAATTGTCTATCAAAAGATTTGGTCTCGTAACTTTGTAATTATTAATTAGTCCATATATTTTCACACATGTAAATGTGATGACTAGGTTCTAAAAATCTCATTGTCTCAATCTTTATTATATGCGCTATATATATTTCATTCTAGTGAAGAAATTTTAATTTTTTTACATGAAATTTTTATGTTATTAGTTACAATGTTATTAGTTTGTAATATATACAATTATTTCAATTTATGAAAATTGTATTATAAAATAATTTTATATTTTATTTTATATTTAGAATTAGAATTCAACCAAATACATTTAGATTAAATTTGTTTTCTAAAATTTTGAATTCACTATCAAATACATTTTTGGGAAAATTGCATAAACCATCTATGAACTATAGGGGTTATAACACTTATACCCTTAAATTTTTAATTTGATCAATTGACCCCTTAAACTTTGTAAAATGTTAAAATTGGACCTTTAAAATTTTATCAATCAAATTATCCCCTTTAAATGATTAATTTACTAATTGCTTTATGAAATCTATGGAAGCGGATCTCTGAGGGCCACTATCCCACACTCAACCCTATCATTGACCCCGATCCCGAAATGTACGTGATGATTGAGATAATAATTTCTTCACCGATCTCATCTCTCCCTATCCCGTTTATTTTAGGGACGTATTACCCGTCTCTATGGTGATATTTAAAGGTTTAAATATTCAATTTAAGGTGGTAATTTAACAAATTAAAATTTTTGGGGTCTAATTTTAACACTTTATAAAGTCTAGGTGGTTAATTAATCAAATTGAAAGTTTAAGGGGTAAGTGTAGTTTATGGGTGGTTCATGCAATTTTCCCTACATTTTTTCCTCCACATTTTGAATTTACTACCATAGACTCGAGTGATTGTGTTTTATATATAATATGGATTAATTTAAATTCAATATATCTTTGTTTTTAATTACGAATCAAATGGGTCTTAAACATCTCGTCTTGAAGTAGGTTGGGATTTTCATGAGAGATTATTCCAGATGCCGTCCCCCATTTTATGACATGTGTCCTTCTTTGTTGAGTAAATGGACGGAAAGTAGAAGCCTGAAAAGGTGGCTGTAACATTTATTTTTATTTTTTGAGAGGTAGGAAAAGTGTTACTGTTAAAACGTTATTAGCCTCAATATTATAATAATAATAATAATAATAATAATAATAATAATAATAATAATAATAATAATAATAATAATAATCACCCATAATTAATTCAATTTTCATTTGTGACTGCAACTTAAAAGTGTTCTACTTCTTTTTTTAATTATCTAGTTCAAACTTTGGAAATTTAATTTAAAAAATAGTTAATACATAAATTTAAAATATTTGTTGAACAATAAAAAATTTAATCGATAAAAAATGTAATAAGGTTTATAATTTAATATGAAAAAGTAAATATTTAAGTAGAGTAAGATTTGGTCAAAGATCCGTCTCTCCTTCTCCAATTTAATGTTATATCTAAAAAAAATTGAGTACGATTTTTTTTAGTGTATAAGAATATTATTGAACTATTTTAATAACAAAATTTATCTCAAACAAAATATTTTAAATAGGCATTTTCCTTTTTTTTTCTATAAATTATTAAAATTAGGAATAAATTATAAAAACTGAATTAACAATTGAACTTACAATAAAATGAGAGTTTTAGTTTCTAATACCTTATTTAGATAAAAATTATCATCATAAATCAAATGTTAAGAAATCAATTATATATTTATTTTTAATAATTTAATTATATTTTTTCCAGTAATTCTCTTTATAAAAATGGAGGCAATTTAAAAAAATTGAGAAGTAATGTTTCAATATTTATATAAAATTTAAAAATATTACCATTTAGGTTTAGAAAATTAAATATTAAAAAATAGTTAATGTAAAAAATGTCAAACAATTGTCTAATAATAAATCAAGTGAAAATATAAATACTATTATTTTATATAAAAGATATATATGTAAGGCTGTTTGGAAAAACTTCCAAAAGAGTTGAAAAAAATCTGACAGTCACCCTTTCACGCTTTCTATTTTCCGTCAATTTCATCCCAAAGAAGAGACAGATGTCAAAAAATGGGGGGCGGCCTCAATATTTCTCCATTTTCACCCACTAAAATTTCCCATTTCATTTTAATCTTTTAATTTTTTTTAAACTAAAAATAAGACAAAATTGATTTTAAAAAGAAACACCCTTTTGTTTTTAAAGATATAGGCTGAGGCTGCGCACCAAACATAAAAAAGCAAAAGAAAGAAAACATTCGAAAATGAATAGAATTCGAAATAGCATATGTGGCTTAATTTTAATCATTTGTTGCACAATAAAAAACAGAAATAAGATTATATCTATATATTCAATCATCTGAGTCGTGTAGCCACGTCCACAGCATTAGATCAAAGCTTCTTTGTCTTTTTAATCCCAAAAATATATTTATATTTTTGCAGCCGCCGATGCATTACATAATATTTTGTATTTTTATTATTTGAATTTACACCTCATAAATGCTATCATGGGAATCCTACCAGATCTTTCTTGGTTTTTAATTCGTCAGGGAGATTATAGATTTTACACCTTATTTAGATTTTACACCTTATTAACTGTATGAGTTATTCTAAAAATTACAATAATCAATTATATTTTTCGGTGATTTTTAAATACAACATACAATAGAAGGAAAATAAACACATATTTTAATTTGATAAAACTAACGGATATATGTGTTTGTAATTTTGGAGTGATGAAAATCATTTTTAAATTATAAAATATTTATTTACAAATCAAATAAATTATAGACTGATGATCAATTATCCCTTAAAAAGAGTAATTTAGGAATCTAAAAGTTCATGAATAAAACATTTTACTTTTAGATTCCTTACAAAAAAATACACATTGTGGCTCCATTCATGCATTGCCCATTATGAAAAGGGCTTTGACTTTTTAAGATATAATATTAAATACAAAAAGGATATAACAAAAAGTTTCTTTGTCCACTCTGCATTTTGGTTTGAGCTTTTGCGGCTATTAGATTGACAAACTGCCCATTTTATTCGACCATTAATCAACTAAGACGAGAATTAGTGGAAAATATCTTGTTTTTTTATCGTATAAATTGTTTTATTAGGATACAGTTATTATTTTCTATATAGAGGAAATTAAAATAGAAAAACTTAATCTTTAGAGAAAGAGAATATGGATTTTCTTCAATCAGCATTTGTTTGGTCACATTTGGTATGCCAACTATGAACCGTAATAGACAAAACTCCAACCTCATTTTATAAATCTCTGACAAAATTTTCATTAAATTAAATTTCATGTAAATCCAAACAAAAAGGTTACATTGCAAATTATATAAACAAATTAGATTCCAACTCTAATTTATAATTTGTGCTTTTATAAAAGGTGCGACTGGTATCTTACATCGAGTAGAAAGAAGGGAAATTATGAGTTTTACTATGTAAATACAATATTTTTCATTGATAACGAGTTATTTAGAATAGAACCAAGAAAATTTTAAAGTAGAAAAAAAAATGAAGATTCATAGTCCATAATAATCTCATATTTATATTAAAAAATATTTGAAAGAAATATTTTAAGTTCTAAGTATTTTTTTAAAGATATTACATTAAATTGGGAGAGAGAAAACTCGAATATTTTAATTAATAAAAGAAAACATTGATCTCTAATCAATTGGGTTATGTTCGGTCCATATTCTAAATGTTGAAAATCAACTTGCAAAAACAAATCTTTATAGATAATCATAAAAATAAAAAAATAAAATCCATTTTTAACAATTTCTCTCTTATCTGATGAGCGATTTACTTATCCTAGTATCAATAGACAATCTCTATATTTGTTTGTCAATCAAATAAAAGGGGAGAGATTTTAATGATTTTATTTGCCATTAATTCTCCTAGTATACTTTGCTCAATAAACATTCTCTACATGATCAATTTGGAAAGTTATGAATGCTTGGAATTGATCCAAGACAAACACTTAATTTAATAGAAGGTAAACGACAATTCATCATTGATAGTATTTTGTCGGTCCACATATTCTTTCCACTAACTTTAATTAGCATTTAACCAAACTACCTTAGCAAATTTAATGTCTTATCACCTTTGTTTCTATTGTCACTCTCTTCATTTCCTTTCAACATATATAAAGATAAGAAGTGATCTAAAATTGTATCCAAACAACCTTACCATCTCAAGTTAGGCTTCAATATGCATCCCTTCAATCATAGAGCAATGACCATTTCAAATGTTTTTCGGGTCTTAGTTTTTCTCTTCATTTTCTCTATGTTTTTTACGAATCCTCAAGGACGTATGATTTATTTTGAAAAAGGAAACAATATAGGCAACCGACGACTTCTGAAAAAATTAGAGTTAGATATCTTCAAAATTGAGCGGAGATTTCTCACTACCACTGAAAGAATCGTCCCCGGTGGACCTGATCCAAAACATCACATTTAAATGAATATGATCATAGAAGTGGGAGGTTTTGATGCCAAATATTTATCTTATTTTGATGAATATACCGTTGTAAGGCTTGTACTTTATTTTTTTTTACTTATAGTGTTGGGAAGATTATCAAGCCCTATCCCTTATGTAATCTAACCAAGTTCCAAATCTATTATAGTTTTTTTTATTTCAGTTGAATCAGAGCAATGAGAGTAAAGTCTAAATCACATGCAAGGTTAGTTGTTTAAAATATATAATTGATACAATTAAAGTTAAACAAGTACTTAAGTTTACATTTGAAAACGATTTTTAATTTTAATTTTAAAAATTAAATTTGTAAGGATATATTTGTTTTGTAATCCTCTAAAATTCGTTTTTGAAATTTGAGAATTTTAAACACTGAAAAAGAGTTTTAAATATGGTTTGGTTTGAATTTTTTTTTTTTTTTTTTAATTTGAGAATTTTAAACACTAAAAAAGATGAAGAACTTATAGTTTAATAAATTTTAATTTTAAAGTTAATTAAAAAAAACTATAAATATAATTTGTTATCGGACCTTAAGCTGTTAAATAATATTGTCCAAAGATTTAAAAACTATTTTGGTCCCTAAACTTGACACTTTTCGCATTTTTATCCCTGAACTTTTAAAAGTTCGGTTTTAGTTCACATACTTTACTTAACATTTTGTTTTACTCCCATCGTTTTCTTTTTTAATCTAAATTTTAACCTTACCTCATGCTATTTTCCGTTTGTTTATAAAAGATGATAAAATTATAGTTCCCTCACCCTCGCCTTTTCAATTTTTAGAAGACATATCCCACCATTTATATTTTATTTTTTGATTTAACAGACACAATTATTCTTGTGGTTTTACCCAATTTTCCGTTCAATTCAATTATAAGTCTCACTCTACTATCAAACTATGAAACCGAATCATTTACTCAACCTAATGAATTGAAAATTTGGGTTTTTTGGTTAAAAAGTAGACCGTGATTAATTAGAGGGACTAAATAAGAAACTTATGTAAATTTTAAGGACCAAAACATGACTTTTAACGGTTTAGGGATCAAAATAGGATAAATACAGTTTGGGACCAAAATCGGTTATAAACATATTTCCAAATAACACAAGGATAATATTTTCTTTAGCTACAATGTCATGTTCAAAATAATTTAGGGAAAAATAATAATTAGGAAAATATGTAAAATCTAGTTCCTAAGTTAGGCCAGTATGGTAACCTACCTAATTTCTATATCTATTTCTTGTTTTTTTATTTCTTATTCACGTTTTTTGAAAATGAGAAACAAAAACATGTTTGACAATAATTTCTTGTTTCTTATTTCTAGAAGAAAAAAAGAAACAGATTTGTATTTGGTAACTATTTCTTGTTTCTATTTCTCTTTAAAAAAAAGATGAAAAATATTAAAATTTTAAATAAAATATTTAAATATATTATATTAACATGATTTTTAGATATTTATAATATTTATAAGTCAAAATGAGAAAAAATGATAATTCATTAATGTGTTGAATATTTTAGAAATAAAAGAAGGTTTCTTGTTTCTAAAATTTCTATACACAATTTTGAGAATGTTTATAGAGAAGAGTTACAAACAATTTTGTTTCTTAAAAGATGAGAATAAAAACAAGAAACCGAATTTGAGAAAGTTAACAAAAGCCTTAATAACTCATTGTTAATTAAAAAGCTTTAAAGATGAAGATAAGGTTTGATTTAGTGGGATCCAAAGATGGGTCATTATCATATAGTTAATAAGAATCTGATTGTAATGATATTAAATTCTGAACGAATCTAGATTAGCGTGACATTTATGATTTAATTAATTAATGTTGACCAAAGTAGGGTGGTCCCAAAACTATCCGCATTTTTGTAGTAATTTTCTTCTTTATTCAATAAAGAGACCGTATCTTGTTTTTTAAGCAAAAGAGACTGCATATCATTAAGGTTGAGATAGATTTCTTACAAAATAATTATATATATATATATGTCACTACCGTCCTAAACGACGAGGTGATAAAAAGTAAGAGTCGCCATCAATCATTGGGTTTAAATAGGGTGTGATTGATCACCCGATTTTAAAACACTACAAAAAAACTGCCAATTTGCGACCAGGAAATTGCGACCAAATGGTCGTTTTTCACCTAAAATGCGACCAACTGAGTGGTTGCTAAAAAACTGGTCGGTTTTGAATTTGTGCGACTGCATGGTCACAAAAATTCGACCATATGGTCGCAAAAAATTTTGGTCGAAAAAAAGTCAAACTTTTTAAAATGCGACCATATGGTCGCATTAAAAGGGACCATATGGTCGCATTTTATCTTCAATGAAGTGACCATTTGGTCACATAAAAAGTGACCAAATGGTCACTTATTGGCTCGATTAAAAATACGACCAGGATGGTCGCTAAAAAGCGACCATCCGGGTCGTAATTTATGTGAAAGATAAGTGACCAAATGGTCACATAAAAAAGTGACCAAATGGTCGCATTTTTATGCGACCGAATGGTCACTTTTAGTCTCGATTAAAATGCGACCAGGATGGTCGCTAAAAAAGTGACCATCCTGGTCGCATTTAAGAATTTTTTTTAAATTTAAATTTCAATAATTAGTTAATTAATTATTAATTATTTATTTAATTAATATTAAAATTTCATAAAAAAAAATTGGAATTCAAATAAAAAATATATATATCAAATATTAAAAAAACGTTTTATACAATCGAAAGAATCCTAGAACTACTGCGAGGAGGGGGGAGGGGGAGGAGGCGTCGATGTAGAAGGCCGCCGCCTAGAGATCCAGGTACGCGGCCAAAGCGGATGCGACCTGGGCGTCGAATCGTGCCTTGTATGTCGACCTCAATAGTAGCGACTCGAGTAACGAAGTCCTCACGCATAGCCTCCATGTCCCGCGCGCCGGGCCGCTCACCCTGGAGAAAGGCCGGGAGGTAGTGCTCGCTCCCATTTCCGAGGCCGGGGCACATCCGCATAAAGGCGTCGCCCCGACAAGCCGAGCCCAGGAACCGACCCATCAGGCCGAACCCTCCAGCGACCTCCAAGAACGCCTATACGGTCCTCCTGAGTCGGTGGCCATGAGTCTGGTGTGGGCAAACCGCCGAGTCAAGGACTCTGTGAAACGTTCCTAAACATTTAAAATTCAGAAAATAAAATGGTTAATATATAATGTATGAAAAATTTTAAAGAAAAAATAATAATTGAAAAAAATATTAAATACCTGAACTTCTTTCGTGTGAACTCGGTGCAGCTCATCGGGCGGGACGGGGCGCACGTGCTTCGCTTCCTAAAAAATCAAAGAGTGAAGAATAAAACATAATTAATTAATAAGTAATTGAAAAAAAAAACGAGAAAAAAGAAAACGAGAAACAGAACGAGGAAAAAAAAAACATACCAATCGACGATGGTGCTCGTCGTGGGTCCGCGCCCCCGCTGTGTGTTTTACTGGATTCTTCGCGCGGTTGGCCTTATTCCTGCTTGACACTGCCTTGCCCTGAGGAGTGCTCAAGCTCGCGAGAAGCCGCGCGTGGTCCTCCGGGCTCATCCACACGGGGCGGTTTCGTCCTTGCTTCTCGCACGCCCGAACATGAGGTCCTTGAATCGATCCCGGACGTGATTGGCCCCATAGGAGGAACAATCTACCGTCGGTGATATCGGGATCGATAACAGGAAACTTGCCCTGAAAAAATTGAAATAAAAAATTGTTAAAGTAATAAATTTATTTCTATAAATTTCAAAATTAATTAATTATGAAAATAAATTATGTTTTTACCTTCCAACTGTCGTACATCCGATGTTTCTCCGTCGTCGGAATCTTCGTCCAGCGAAGGTCGCTGGGTAGAGGCATGCTCTGGAGGACCTCCCAAACCGTTTTGAAACGGTGGTATGCTAACTGACTCGCAAAATCACAAAAAATTATTGTGCTATATATTAGAAACTATTAGTTAAAAAGAATAAAAAACTTTTTGAAAAATAGTAAACAAAATTACTTACGTATCCCCTTCAATCCGGAAGGGTAGAGTCTCATGCGCCCGAGACGGCTGCGTGCATGAAGTCGAGGGGCCACCTGATCCGACCTTGATGCGGACCCGGACGCATACCCTGATGCTAAGC
This sequence comes from Gynostemma pentaphyllum, assembly GCA_028015215.1. Taxonomy (NCBI): domain Eukaryota; kingdom Viridiplantae; phylum Streptophyta; class Magnoliopsida; order Cucurbitales; family Cucurbitaceae; genus Gynostemma; species Gynostemma pentaphyllum. The sequence continues at coordinate 18,832,430 of CM051355.1, forward strand.
CCTGGAGGCGTGGCAAGGGGAGTCCCGCGGCAGCCGTGGTGTCGCAGACTCGGTCTCGGGGACTCCATCATCGACGTGGCGTGGCGAAGTCCCGTCTCGGAATCAAGAGGATATCCAACTCCTCCGTAGTCAGTCCGCATCGGGGCAACGCCAGATGGGCGTCTGGAGACCCCTCGTCACCCGCGTCGTCCAGGCTCGCCTGGACCTGGGGAGGACGTCGTCTGCCTGGTTATAATCTTACAACCAAAATAAACTAATTTAATACTAATTACGTAAGTAAAATATTGATTAGTTTATTTAATTAATTAATTAATGAAATAATGTAAATTAAACTAACATAAATTAAGTAAATAATTTAAAATAAACTAATCAAATTAATTTGAATAAAAGTAAATTAAAATTAGATTAATTGAACTAAAAGTAATTCAATTAAACTTAAGATTAATTAAGTAAAACTAAAATAAACTAATCATTTAATTTGAAATAAAGTAAAGTAAAATTAGATTAATTGAACTAAAATTAATTGAATTAAACTAAAATTCAATTAATTTTAGTTTCAATTAATCTAATTTTAATTTACTTTAATTCAAATTAATTGATTAGTTAATTTTAGTTTTAATTAATTAATCTTAAGTTTAATTGAATTAATTTTAGTTCAATGAAGCTAATTTATATTTACTTTAATTCCAAGTAATTGATTAGTTAATTTTAGTTTTAATTAATTAATCTTAAGTTTAATTGAATTAATTTTAGTTCAATGAAGCTAATTTATATTTACTTTAATTCCAAGTAATTGATTAGTTAATTTTAGTTTTAATTAATTAATCTTAAGTGTAATTGAATTAATTTTAGTTCAATGAAGCTAATTTATATTTACTTTAATTCCAAGTAATTGATTAGTTAATTTTAGTTTTAATTAATTAATCTTAAGTTTAATTGAATTAATTTTAGTTCAATTAACCTAATTTATATTTACTTTAATTCCAAGTTAGTTAATTTTAGTTTTAATTAATTAATCTTAAGTTTAATTGAATTAATTTTAGTTAAATTAACCTAATTGTACTTTACTTTAATCAAATGTAACTAAAATTAAGTAATTAAACAATTTTTATTTAATAATTAAACTAAAATTAATTAATTAAATTAGTGTAACTCATTAATTTAAACTACTTAAGTATAATTGAAGTTAAACTATTTGAATTAATTACCCTACTTTAAATTAATTGATTTAATTAAAGTAATCTAAATTACATGAATTAAACTAAAATTAAGTAAAACTAAAATAAACTAATCATTTAGTTCGAAATAAAGTAAAGTAAAATTAGATTAATTGAACTAAAATTAATTGAATTAAACTGAAATTCAATTAATTTTAGTTTCAATTAATCTAATTTTAATTTACTTTAATTCAAATTAATTGATTAGTTACTTTTAGTTTTAATTAATTAATCTTAAGTTTAATTGAATTAATTTTAGTTCAATTAAGCTAATTTATATTTACTTTAATTCCAAGTAATTGATTAGTTAATTTTAGTTTTAATTAATTAATCTTAAGTTTAATTGAATTAATTTTAGTTCAATTAACCTAATTGTACTTTACTTTAATCAAATGTAACTAAAATTAAGTAATTAAACAATTTTTATTTAATAAGTAAACTAAAATTAATTAATTAAATTAGTGTAACTCATTAATTTAAACTACTTAAGTATAATTGAAGTTAAACTATTTGAATTAATTACCCTACTTTAAATTAATTGATTTAATTAAAGTAATCTAAATTACATCAATTAAACTAAAATTAAAAGTTAAACTAGTGTAATTATAAATTAATTTAGTTTAATTTTATTAAATTAAAGTAAACTATCTTAAATAAACTAAATAAGTAATTAAACTAAATTAGATTAAGTAATTAAATTAATTACTACTTAAATTGAATTAAAGTAAACTAAGTTAGATTAATTAAACTATAGATTAATTAAACTAAAATTACTTAAAGTACTAAAATTAAAGTAAACTAATTAATTAGTTAATGTAAACTAAACTAATTAAATTAAACTACTTAAACTAAAACTAAAACTAATTAAATTAACAAAACTAAATTAAACTAAAACTAATTAAATTAACAAAACTAAATTAAACTAAAACTAATTAAATTAACAAAACTAAATTAAACTAAAAATAATTAAATTAACAAAACTAAAAACTAAAACTAAGTATACTAAATTCTTAAACTAAACTTCAATTTGTTACGAAAACTAACCTCGTGTAATCGAAACCGGGATTGGGGGTTGAGGGTTTTCGGTTTAGAGTAAGAATGGGAACGGGAACGGGAAGAAATAACGGGGAACGGGATAAGGGAAAGAGAGAAAAGAACAAAAAGAGAGGAAGAAAAAGAGAAGGGCAAAGAAAGAAGAGAAAAGCGAGAAAAGAAGAGAAAAGAAAAACGGAGAAAAGAAAAGAAACGGGGGAAAGGAAAGGGAAGGGAATTTAAATCATAATTTGCGACCAAATGGTCGCAAATATGTAATTATGACAGGAAATGAACAATCCACGCGCGTTTTGGGAAAATGCGACCATATGGTCGCATTTTCAGATACATATGCGACCATATGGTCGCATTTATTGAAAAAGCGACCAACCTGGTGCCCAATTACCATTACCAAGAACAATTGTCATTTCACGAGTCCCATCAACTATTGCGACCATCCTGGTCGCAATTATGAGATTCACCGCCAAATATTGCGACCATATGGTCGCATTACTTAAATTCACCGCCATAAATTTCATGAAAATTTAAAGTTATCAGCTATAATTGCGACCAAATGGTCGCAATTATACTTGTATTTTTTAAAAAATATTATTATACTTTTGCAAAAATGCGACCATTTGGTCGCATTTCTCTCCAAAACCCTAAACCCTAAATCCTAAAATGCGACCATTTGGTCGCCTTTCCTTTCTAAATTACTACCATGTGGTCACATTTTTTGTGAAATTGCGACCACCTAGTCGCAAATATTAATATGTATATTATACTTTTTTTTTTGTATATTGGGTTACTTTCTGATATTTACATATGACGGGAACTCTTGTTTCCATGTTGTTATATTCATTGATATGTTTCTTCATGATTTTCGAGATAAATTTTTGTAATTCTTGATTTGGAACTATTTGATTCTATTTAAGAGTTTTTTTTAATAGATATAGATAATTTTATTCTTGTTTTTCAAGATAGAAAGTGCTAGAAGGGAACCAAATAGACTATTGAAGATGTACATATTTATATATAATTAATTTGCATCCACATATTCATTTGAAGCAATTCCAACTGGAATTCGATATAAACATGTCAAAGTTGAAATCAAGAGGAATCTTTCTTATAATAAAAAAAAAAAGTTAATTTCATTTTCATCGTATTTCATCATCTTTTGATTTTAAGTTTGGTCTATTGCTTTATTCATAATTGTAAATGCTTTTCTTGAACAAAAAAGAGTCAAACGACTAGATTCAACTAGAGGTTTAAGGAAAATATAATTCTTCTCTGTACAATATTATTGTTCTCTCTTTGTATGAAATTCGGGATATTTTCAAGACGAGGTTAAATATTATTATTTACTCTACACAAATTTTAGAAAAATCTAAAGGCGTTTAGATAGCGACTTATTGATCTTGAAGAGTTTTTATATTAATTGAAAGTGAATAATTTTTATTTAATTGACATTATTATTATTGTTAAGAAATGCAATCAATAAAATTAACCACATCTTGAAATTTTGGAATTATTGGTAATTTTTTCAATCATCTATTCTTATTTTTATTTTTTCTTTCTAAGCTTATAATGTAATTTTATTTTATGAACAAATAAAATATTTAATATTTGTTGATTTCGATTGTATTTATGGGGTAAAATAGATAAAGTAAAAGGAAATTACCCCATAAATACAAGTGGGAAAAAATCAAAAATATTAAATATTTTATTTGTTCATAAAATAAATATAATTTAAAAATTGATTAACAAACATTTTAACTAATACACATAAAACTCTTAAGTATACAATTATTGAATTGTAAAATAAGACAAAAAATTCCACGTGCATCGCACGTGTTAAAAAATAGTTATTTATAAATTATTGGTCATATAAAATCACATAATTTGCGACCATCCGGTCACTTTCTAATGTGACCATATGGTAGCTTAATTCCCGCCAAAATTTTAAGCTACCACTGCCCAATAAAGGTCACAAAATTGCGACTAGGTGGTCACTTTAAATTGTGACCACTTGGTAGCTTTTTTCCCTCCAAAATTACGCGCCATTTTTTGCTACCAAGACATATTTTAGTCACAAAAATTGCGACCAGGTGGTCACTTTAAATTGTGACCACTTGGTAGCTATTTTCCCTCCAATTTTAAGCTACCACTCCCCAAAAAAGGTCACAAAATTGCGACCAGGTGGTCACTTTTAATTGTGACCACTTGGTAGCTTTTTTCCCTTCAAAATTACGCGCCATTTTTTGCTACCAAAGCATATTTTAGTCACAAAAATGCGACCAAATGGTCGTTTTTATAGGTGACCAAGTGGTCGCTTTTTTGCGCCATAATTTCGCGCCATTTTTTATGACTACATCTACTTTTGGTGGCAACTGTCGCTGAAAAAAGTGACCAGGATGGTCACTTAAAGTCAACCTTCAAAGAAAGTGACCAAGTGGTCACTTTAAAACTACCACTTTTTTTTTGTCGCAAATTTTTGGTCGCATTTTGACAGTTTTTTTGTAGTGTAAAGCTTATAATGTAATTTTATTTTATGAACAAATAAAATATTTAATATTTGTTGATTTTTTCCCACTGTATTTATGGGGTAAAATAGATAAAGTAAAAGGAAATTACCCCATAAATACAGTGGGAAAAAATCAACAAATATTAAATATTTTATTTGTTCATAAAATAAATATAATTTAAAAATTGATTAACAAACATTTTAACTAATACACATAAAACTCTTAAGTATACAATTATTGAATTGTAAAATAAGACAAAAAATTCCACGTGCATCGCACGTGTTAAAAAATAGTTATTTATAAATTATTGGTCATATAAAATCACATAATTTGCGACCATCCGGTCACTTTCTAATGTGACCATATGGTAGCTTAATTCCCGGCAAAATTTTAAGCTACCACTCCCGTCACAAAATTGCGACCAGATGGTCACTTTTAATTGTGACCACTTGGTAGCTTTTTTCCCTCCAAAATTACGCGCCATTTTTTGCTACTAAGACATATTTTAGTCACAAACATTTCGACCAGGTGGTCACTTTTAATTGTGACCACTTGGTAGCTTTTTTCCCTCCAATTTTAAGCTACCACTCCCCAAAAAATGTCACAAAAATTGCGACCAGATGGTCACTTTCAATTGTGACCACTTGGTAGCTTTTTTCCCTCCAAAATTACGCGCCATTTTTTGCTACCAAGACATATTTTAGTCACAAAAATTGCGACCAGGTGGTCACTTTTAATGGTGACCACTTGGTAGCTTTTTTCCCTCCAAAATTACGCGCCATTTTTTGCTACCAAGGCATATTTTAGTCACAAAAATGCGACCACATGGTCGTTTTTATAGGTGACCAAGTGGTCGCTTTTTTTGCGCCATAATTTCGCGCCATTTTTTATGACTACATCTACTTTTGGTCGCAATCTGGTCGCAAAAAAATTGACCAGATGGTCATTTAAAGTCAACCTTCAAAGAAAGTGACCAAGTGGTCACTTTAAAACTACCACTTTTTTTTGGTCGCAAATATTTGGTCGCATTTTGGCAGTTTTTTTGTAGTGAAAGACATTTTACAAGTAAACAAATAAAAATGGGTTCGGGAGTTTATTCATGTTTAGGGAAGGTGTTAGCACCCTAATCATTCGTTAAAAAAAAACGATTACTGTTTTGGTTATCATGTCTTTAAAGCCTCTTAAAACATAATGTTATTTTTATCATTTTTAAATGTCTCACCTTTATTTAATCAATATCACTAATCGATTTAAGGATATTGTTAAATAACTGTGAGTGGCATGAAGCCATTGGAAAAAAATAGTTTTTGTGGTTTGTTTTGGAATGTCTCATATTTATTTAATGGTATCATTAATTTTTATAATGATATCATTAAATAAGCATGAGTGGCTTGACGCCATTTGAAAAAACATTTTTTTTTAAAATCAATGGTAAAATAATCAAACTATAAAATTTCCTATTTCATAAAATTTTGGGATCAAAGTATCCTTGTACTCCCAAAATTTTAATGATAGGAAATTTTATGGAATGAATTGTTTTGGAGAAAAGTCATCATTTTTTTTTATAATCCTTATTTAGAGTATTTTAATTATCTATGGAAAAAATCCCTTTGAAAAAATATTTTAAACATTAGATGAAGACTCAAAATCTTTATTAATTTAGGATCATGACTTTCTTATATTACCAAGTTTCAATTTAATTAATTACCCCATAGCTAAATCATTTTTTTATCAAATCAAAATGTTAAATCCAAATAAAAGTTCAAAATATATGGAATTTGGGATCAAAGTATCCTTGTACTCCCAAATTTCAATTGTTTGAAATTTTATTTGGAAAATTAATTATCCATGGCTAAATCTATATTTTTTTACTCATATTTTAAAACAAAGTAAAAATTTGAATTCTTGAAACTTCATTTGGGGAAAATTAAATCTTACAAATAGAATACATTTTTTTAAAAACTAAATATGATAAACCAAATAAATGTTCAAAATTCATGAAATTTTATTTTTAAAGATTTAATTATCCATTGACAAATACTTTTTCACTAATATTTTAAAACTAAGTAAAAATTAGAACTCTTGTAACTTGTTGGGAAAAATTAATTCTCACACATAAGTCACTTTTATCAAATTAAATATGTTAAACCAAATAAAAGTTCAAAATTCATGAAATTTGGGATCAAAGTGTCCTTATATTCCCAAATTTCAATTATATCAAATTTTATTTGGAAAATTAATCATCCATTGAAAAATTATTTTTTTTATTAAATTAAATATGTTAAATCAAATAAAAGTTCAAAATTCATGAAATTTGGGATCAAAGTATCCTTGTACTCCCAAATTTCAATCATATGAAATTTTATTTTGAAAAAGTTAATCATTAATTGGCAAATAATTTTTTTATTAAATTAAATATGTTAAATCAAATAAAAGTTCAAAATTTATGAAATTTGGGATCAAAGTATCTTAGTTTTAATATTTTAGAGCAAGTAAGAAGAGAAAAAAAAATTACTTTAAAAGAAAAAATACAATTTCTTAATTATTTTTTTTAACTCAAACCAAAGCCCAAAACATACTTAATCAATTGACCATTTCATCAAAGACAAGGGAAAAGTTACATTTTTAATCATGCTAGAGATACATGAACATGATTGATAAATTTAAAACACATTATTAGAACAAGAAGAGATACTAGGCATAATAAACATGGATATTTTTCTAGACATGCAAGTATTATGAACTTATACATCACTTTTATTTTTTTTCTTTTTTTAAAAAGGGTTGTAGCCTAAGCCAAACTAGAACACTTTTTGTTTAGACATTCTTTAAAATGAGTTGGATCCTACCTAAAACTTCATGGATTTAAACTTTAAACTTGGATCTATAGTATTATTATTTTTTTAACACAAATAAGCATTCATCAACTCAAATACTTTAAACATTCCATAAATTTTAATTTGGGAACTACATTATTTTTTTTTTTAAAAAAAAGTCATCAATCAAAATAAAGAGGATCCTAAAGGAGGCTCATAGGACTTTAAACTTGAATTTTAAATTTATAGAGAATCTTAAACTAAAAGAGAGAAGAAGAAAAAAACAAATCATTCACATACTATAAAATTAGCTAAAAAAACAAACATAACATCATTTGAATGACTATGAAATGAAAATGTATATAAAGAAAAAAAAACAAATCAATAGATGATAAAAAAAACTAATTTCTTACCAATATTGATGTTGGTGTAATATGAGGATAGAGGTTGGTTATTGATTTTTTTGTAGAGAGAGAGAGAATAATGAGAGTGGTTTATTGTTTTGGAGAGAGATTAAGTGGTGGTAATAAAAAAAAATTATAGATTTAGAGAGAGGGAAAGGAGGGATCGTGGAAAAATGGGGGGGAAGAGGATTTTGGAGATTTGTGGGTGGTTGGGTGTTTTTTTAGAGAGTGAAAAAGAGAAGTTAATTTTTGGTAGTTGTCTTAAATGAACAAAATGAGGAGATTAAATAGGGAGGGAAGTTGAGATTTTATTATTTTTTTATTTCACTTTTTACCGTTGGATTGCTCTTTTTTTTTCTTTTTTTATTTATTTAAACTAAAGGGATTTATATACATTTATATTTTTACAAAAATTTGAAATATCTTCTTCCTATTTCCCCCTCTTATTTCCTAAAATAAAATTACTATTCATTTTAATTTTAATTTAAAAATACCATTTTTAGTTTATCCAAATTTTTAACCATAATTTTTCCTATTTTAGTAAGACTTATTTTACACTTTTTGCTTAACCAAAATTTCATCTATAATTTTTTCTATTTTAACAAAACCAACTTCACACTCTTCCACCTCTTTTAGCTTAACCAAAAATTTACCCATAATTTTTCTTATTTTAGTAAGACTTTCTTTACACTTTTTTTCCATTCCTCTCATCATTCACTTTCATCTAATCTTTCAAAACTATCCCTCTTTTCATAAAATTTAATATTCATTTTCATTTTTAAAAAAAATAAATAAATAAAAATTAAAAAAATCTTTTAGCTTCACCATTTTTTTATCCATAATTTTTCTTATTTTGGCAACACTTTTTTTACACTCTTTTCCATTTTTATCTAGTAAATAAATAAATAAATAAAACATATTTTTAATGCTTTTGGATTAAGATAATTATAAAAGATATGCTCATCTAAAATGATTAGGATAAAAATTAATTAATTAATTAATTAATTAATTAATTAGTCAATTGGTCAATTTTATTTTTTTGTCTTAATAAAATTTTAATTTTTAAATGATACGGGACAAAATTAGGAGTCTACAATATAGAGTAAAAATTCTTATTTATAAAGAGACCATTCTAAAAAATGATTAATATATAGGGGTTTTTTTTTTAAAGAAACTTTTATAAATTTATTATGAAATATAATTTTGATTTTTTCAATTTATAGAGTTGAGGAACTTGGGGAAGGTAAGGTTCGACCCTTTATCATTTTGATTATAAATATATATAGACTTATTATATATGACTGACATGTTTTTTATCGTAAAATTGATATATTGTATTAGGTATATTTATCTATTTTTTTAATAGAGTAATAACTATTGATGGAGTAGCATCTGTAATCCATAGGAAAATAATAAAACCAATTAACTTATATTTAAAGAGGTATATGAATAAAGAATATTCAAGATAAGATTCTAACCCAAAAAGAATCCAAAATCTATTTATAGCTTATCAAATTATAAAGCAAAGAATTTTAATTCTTTTAGTATTCATTTACTTTCTTTAATTGGAACCACAAGAATTCAGGTTATACTATCTTTAATTAGAACCAACAAGAATTCAGTTTATTGGTTAGCTATAGATTCCACTACTTTTATCTCTCTTTGAAAAAAAAAACTCATGCAAACACTCGGACAAAAGAACCTTTACTTAGATTATTTATATATATATATATATATATATATATATATATATATATATATATGCTAGATTTGAAAGTACACTTCCTAACCCGGTCTTATCCCACACAGTTCAATTTGAGATTGATGGACCTCAGTGTAAAAAATATCATTTAAAATGTTTTGAGAGTATAAATTCTTAAAATGTCATTTTAAAAAACCTATGAAAAATGTTTTTTCTAATTAAAATCCTAACGGGAAGATTTAAAAAAAAAAAATCTACTAAGATTCTATAAATTACCATACTAGTTTGAGTTCAAGTTCGTTTTTGGGAGAGGAATATGCAATTCTTCCAATTATTCATTATTTTTTATTTACAATTTCTAATTATTCAACTTGCGTACATAGTGCACGTTTGTCTATATCTTATAATCCAAGGGGTAATCACTCTCTTGTCTATATCTTAATAATAATCCAAATGGTGATTATAAAAAATTAATTAATTAGAGCGACCTGATAATTTTATTTTTTGGGATTTAAATCTGACTTATTCGATGTGGACAAAAACAAGAGTTATAGGCTTAGGCTTGGGCAAATTCCTTTTTTTTTTATGCAAAAGGTTTTAATATATTCCCACATTGTGATTGATTTGCTTAGGATTTCCATAGAGAGGACCTTATTCAACAACTAAAAAATAAATGTTGTTTTTCAAAAGCGATTAATTACTTATTTGCTTAAATTTTGTCAATGTTGTTGTCAATATGACCTTTTGACAAGGATTATGATTGGAACTTTATAATCACCTTCCAATAAATCAAATTCAAATGTCATATATGTGAGAATATATAAATGAGAATTTAAATAATAACATTTTATTAATTAATATTTTAAAAAACAATTAAATTTTGATTATTTTTTTTAAAAAAAAAATTGGTAGCTTTTTTTCCCTTGATTCATAGCAAGCATGATACTCAATCCATATATGTTTTTAAAAACGTCATTTTTTTTTAAAATAATCAAAATATTTATTATTTTTAAAATATACATTCAAAAAGTGTCATTTATTGAAATTTTTAGTGTTGGACCATAAATCTCTTTTATGTTAAAAGATTTGATATAGTTGATATTTAGAGTTTTAAAATTAACCGATGATAATTTTCATTGGGTGGACAACAAAAAAAGCCCAACTAAGAACATTGATGAGGTGGTTTCCGCTCATGACGATTTTTACTCTCTTAAATCTTGAAAATATTTAGCTACTCCTTAATGAATAGCTATTTTGCATCTTCATTCATAAACGCGAAATTATTAATAAAGAAAATTTTGAATTAAAGAAAAAAAAACGATCTTAAGAATGTTGCAAAAGAAAAATAACAAAAGATTAGATAATATCTATAAAAAAAAAAAAAAACATCTCCATTGTCTAACACTTATAATATAATATCTATCATATATCAAAGTACAAAATCATGCATTTATAGATAATTCAATAAAATATTGAAATCAAGTCAATAAGAACAAATTATCAAATTAAATTAATAATTTAATTCATAATAAAATGAAAGTTTTAATTCCTCAAAAACTAACATACATGATTATTATTCAGTCTAAAATAAAAGTTATCATAACAAATATTAAAAGTCAACCCGTCAATAATTTATTGAATTAGAATAAATATGTAATTTCAGTAAATTTTTAAAAATTATATTTTTTCCAGCTATTTCAGACCCCCTTTAAATTATTTTCCTTTCTTTTTTAAAACTTTTTTTCTAAAACTTTTTTTTAAGACTTGGGACAAAATAATATGACATAGATCCTCTTTTTTTTAAAAAAAACATGAATCCTCATTGCATGAGTAGGAGACGACGACCACTTGCTGTTGGATCAATCTGTCGTCCGAATAAAAATTATTATCCTTCATTCTAAAGCTCTCTCTCTATATATATATATATCAATTTCATATTTATATAAATACACACTCAAAGAACACTTAGAGCTCACATCAAAAGCCTCATACTCCATTTCTAACTCAACACCCAGCTGCATTTGCATGGCCAAATTAGCTCCCATTTTAACCATATCTTTACTTTTCTTTTCTACTTTTTCAATGCTCATTCTCAATTCTCAGGCTCGAGTTCTTCCCATGACCATGCATAGAGATGACGATGTCCTAGACACCCGTCCTCTTTTGCATAAGATATTAGGGTTTCGTCTCATTGAACACCGACAACGATCACTCGTGGGATCGGAGAGAGTCGTGCCGGGAGGACCCGATCCTGAACATCATGTGTAAAACAAATGGAAGGAGAGAGTTTTTCTATTTACTCTTGAACAAAATCTTTTTGTTCAGGTAAAAATTGAGTATGTGAGAAATTCAATAAATGAAGGGGGTTGTGAGTGATTTTTCCACTTTTCCTAGCCTATTTTCAAATATGTATGTGTTAGAATCTTTTACTATGTAACGAGCGTGACGGATTTTATATATATAGTTTCATTTTGTTATGTTCTAATTATATATACACTGAGATGTCTTCGATTGTGTCTACTTATTTACTTATCGTCTTTTAAAGACGTATTCACACTAATGAATTTAAGTGGTGATGTTTTTATAAATTTCTTACTGTCCATGAATATATGGAATTATAATAATTAATTAGTTCTACTTTTCAAAATTTAAGTCGTAGATGTTTGATAAATACATGATCAAGGTAGTCGAAACAAGTATTGTCTTTTAAAAACACTATACAAAAGACTATAAATATAACTGTTTAATTTCTAACTCTCACTCTTAAATAAGAATCATTTGAGAAATTAATAGTTTTGGTTGTGAAAAAAATTAAAATTTTGAAGGAAGCCATATCCTTGTAATTGAAGTATATGCAAGCCATAAAGTGTGGAAAATGAGAGTTTTCATTAAACTAAGGTTCCCACTCAAATTCAAAATGATAAACTAAGATATTTTAGTGCCTTTCATCAGTTGTTGTACAGCTCTATTTACTTGAAATTTGCAATGGCCTATAACCCCATCCCAAGCTCAAGTACTAGTTTTAATTAGTTTAATTAATGGAAGTCTAAATTAATTGTTTTTTTTTTTTTTACTTAATCTTCAAAACACCAGGCATTAGTTTAATCAAATTAAGTTTCACATATATGCATAGTTAAATGAGTGTAAATTCCTTGATAGTGCTTGATTCTAAATTTGACCAGCAACATTTCACTTTGGTGCATATATCATGGTATATTATTATCTTAAAGAAATCCATGACTTTTTTTTTTCTTTCATTAATTTTTAAGGGGTTTTCCTTTGCAACTTTCTCACCTTTATGGGAATTATAAATTGGGGTTCGAAATTTAGAGAAATTATCTCAAATGATATATTTTTGTATAATAAATTATTAAACTATTAGAATTTTTTAAAAAGGGTCCAAATAGCAATATTCACTCATTTATTGAACTATTTTTTTATTTGTCTTTTTAATGATTTTTTTAGTTTGAAATATTTGTTATTTTTCATAGAAATTTTTCTATGAATTTAATCTGTTTTTTTTTTTAATTTTAATTCAATAAATTATTAAATTACTATTTAAGTAGTTTTTAAAAAGATGTTTCAGTAATCAATATGAAAAATTATATGTTTCAATAACTACCCCATTTTGTAAGTATTTCAATAATTTCTCAAACATTCAACTGTCAAATTTTTCCTAAGGGCCCAAGGCAGGGCATCAAACGGTATCCAAAAAAGTTTTAAGTAACAAACCTAATAAGCTACATAACTTCGTCGTTAAATTGGTTATTATATTTAGTTGTACTTTATTTATTAATTGGTTTTAATTAAAAGTTGGTTATTATATTTGGTATTATATTTATCATTGTAAATATAAAATGAAATAAACGAGTTAGGTGTTAAGTTGAGAATGGTGTAAATGAGTTTTTGATGAGAGTTCTCGTTTTCTTGCCACTGTATTCTCCTTTGTAAATAAACAAATTTAGTGGATTGGCTGGTCAATCCCGCAACTGGACGTACTACCTTTTGTAATATAATTATATTTCTCGATATTAATTCCCTTCTTTACTGACGATTTCAGTAGCAAGAACCACAACATTCATATTCCTAATATCGACACCTTATTTTTATTGGTGAATGTGATAGACGCTTTATTCACTGGCAGTTTTAGAGAAGAAATGAGGGAAATTTTCACGGGCATCGGAGGTATTCAATAACTAAGCTAAGCTTATGGTTTTACACAAGGAAAATCACAGCAGAAGGTAACTGCTTGATTTAAATTTTCCAATTCCATATCTTCTAATTGGAACTCTGTGAATTTATTTGCCATTTCTCATCTCATTACCAATTATATCTTTCTTGCACATTCTGATACTCAAATGTTCTTCATTTTTCTGCAACAATTCCTTCATATTTATAAATTTTGAGCGGGAATTCAGATCGTTGTTTGGTTCGGTCCCTAAACCCTACATATTTTGGTTCGGTTCGGTAAGAAAATTTCTGGACCAATTAGCAGTCGGTTCAGTTTAGGTCCAAATGCACTGGACCGCACCCAAATCGAACCGAACCGAAATATGTTTTTTTCCCCCAGATTTCCCCACTGCCCCAGCGTCCCCCCTCCCCCCCTCTCAAACTTCTTCCCTGGCCATTTGCTTCCATGCCCAGCCCATTCTTTGAGCCCAAAATTCCTCCCAGCCATCTGAATCTGTCCCTTTCTTTTCTTTTTTTTTTTCTGTTTTCCAAACATATATATTAAATATTTAATATATTGGTTGAACTACAACCTACTTTATTAATTTTTTTTATCAAAATATTCTAAATTCTATAGTTATTTAAATATCAAATTTAATGTGACATTAATCAATTTCATAATTTTTTAAATAAGAACCATATGTCCCCTACATGTTAGATTTACCTTAATAAGTAGATCATAAAATTAAAAAAAAAATTCATAAAAAAACCTAGAAATATACCCACACGTGCAAACCCAACAAAAAACAGAAACCGGTTTCGGTTCGGTCTGAGGAAAACCAAACCGATATTACAACCCTACTTACAAATATATAAATCAACAGTATCTGTAAATATATACTTTATTTATTTATAAGATGCTATAAACTAATTATTCATCTAAAACAGATACAGATTCCAGTGTTTAACAACAAAAACTGCCAAAAACTCTAGGCGGCCTCCTTTTTCAAAGCAGCTTCACGTTCCTCTTTCTTTTCATAGCTTTGCCCTTTTGATTCTCCTTCTCCCTCAACAAACTCATACCCTGATGTCCTGTATTTCTCACTTTCTTCTTCACCAATCACAATGTTTTTGGTTGCTTGAGCAATCTCATATATCGTTTCTCCAATGGCTCCAATTAATCCCCCATCATCTCTTTTCTCTCCTCCATAACTTTCCTCCATTCTCTCTTTTCTTCCTTCTAAACTTTTTTCCTCTGAAGGTTTCTTAGTCTCACCCGAATTTTTCGACTTCAATTCTCTTTGTGCTTCTTCGTTTTTACTAGCTGCATACTCCTTGGCACTCTCACCCGTTGATAAAGCAGCATCCTTTGCAGCAGATAATGGCTTGGCTGCTATCTCACCAGCATACTCTGCTGCTCCTTTCATCGCCCTCGCCGCCGCTTTCGTTCCCTCGACCGCCTTTTCGCAAGAGTAATGCGCTGTACTCCACCCTGCCGCGACAGCCTTATCCTTCAAATCCTCTGCCACCTTGCCTGTGTATTGAGCCGCGCTCTTCCCGCTTTCAACCGCAATATCCTTGGCCGCCACTGCCTTCTCCCCAACGTAATGGGCTGTCGTTCCCCCGGCCGATACCGCAGCGTCCTTCGCTCCCACCGCAGTTTGCACCGTGTAATCTTTAGCCTTCTCAGCAATTGGCAGGGTGTAGTCTTTGGCCGTTTTGGCTGCAGTGGCTAGTGTTTCTTTTGCTGCCTCCATACCTGTCTGGGCTTTCTCAGTTTCTCCGGTGCTGCTGTTGGTTCTCTCTTTGGCTTTGTCGTATCGTGCCATGGCGGCCTTCATCAACTCATTCTCATTCTTGTGTCCGGTTGCTCTGTATTCAGAGATTTCTTCGAGGGAAGGCTGGTTGTCAGGAAGAGACGAAGCCAATACATGGGTGTCTTTGGCCTTTTCATCATCACCAACTCTGTCTGTGACTTCGGCTCTAATAATGGCGGGATTCGAAAGAGTCTCGAAGTGGGTCGTTAACTGTGGAACTCTGTCTCTCTCGATTGTTGTTTTCTCTCCGCGTTTGATTTGATCACTTGCCATTTCTCTCTTTCCTTTTCTTTTCTAATTTTGTTTTGATTTTGATTTTGGGAAGTAAGTAAGTAATGAGTTTGTGTCTGTTTTTAAATAAGGAAAGAGGCGGTTTAGAGAAGGAAGAAAACAAAGTAATTGGGTTTAGTATTGACAGGTGGTGTGGAGGTAACGAGTTATGTGGGTGACTCACCACCTACTATTTTTCCTTTTTCTATTTAGCATGGAGATTCTACATACCTAATTTTTTGACATATGGAATCCTTCTAATTTTGCCATGTGTTTTAGAGAATTTGATTCACATTTTTTTTAAATTGATGGTTCGGTCACGGCGGACCGACTTTATTTATACATTTTCACTTTATCAAACCAGGTATTGCGTCCTGAAAATTATCTCCTCCAAAGTGTTATTCTTTGGTAAACATATGTATAACTCAAGTGATTAGACATATATTCCCTTCTCATAAAATTGAAGATTCGAGTCTTCCCTCCCTCAATTTAATGTAATATCTCAAAACAAAAAAATGTGTTATCGTTAGGGAATTTCTGATAGATGGGTGAAATACGTAGAGATCGGAAAGGACACGCTATCAAAATATAAAAAGACCTCTTTACGAAACTTCTTACCCTTTAGATGGGAATAAACAAAGTACAAATATTAAGTCAGGTATCTATTCTATGAAAACTCTTACCAATTTACCCTCCATTTCTGTGCTTTTAGTGGGGCTAGTATTTCCGACAATTGTAATGGTTTAAATCAATTTCGAATATAACTCGATGATTAGATATTAATTATTCATTTCAAATTTAAATTTAAATTTTTTTTCTCTTAATTTAATTAAATTTTTAAATATATGATAAAAAGGAATGACTTGAACCCTCGATATTAGAATAGGGAGTATTGAAGTCTAACAAATTAAACTATACTCATGTTGATAATTTATTGTAATATCATAAAAATAGGATCATTAACATAAATATATTTAACCCTCCTATATAAAATGCAGTTTATTAAACTCTTTTGAAACTTAATAAATAATCATAGGTTATATAAATTTAAATTTTTTAAAGCCGTTCTAAATAGAGCATTAATTCAAGTTTTCACCCACTCAATTTAAATGAAATTAAAAATTAAAAAGGCATGTGTCAATGGTAAGGACATTTTGTTAACTTTGTTTAAAGACAAAAAATTAGGGAAGTTAAATGGAATTTGAACGTTAAAAATAAAATAAAAAAATAGAGAGTCTATCTTAAAATTTGAAATTGACTTCTCATTCTAATTCTCTAACCTAAAAGATCCAAACTGACGAGTTAATCTTATCTTGTACATTTGTGTTTGTAATTCCATTCAAGGTTATGTGAATTAATTATGTTGTCATGTATAATTTTATTCTATGTATTTTTAAATTTTATATTTAAAAATGTATTAATATAATTCAAGTGGTTAAATATTTACTCATTTATTATGAGGTTCAAGGTTCGAAACTCCCTTTTCTAATTAATGTAATATCTAACAAAATATAAAATATGATTATCAATCAAATTATGCATATCACACTCTTCTCAAAGAATTTAAATACGTCGCACCAAATATCAATAATACCTTCATTTTCAAATGGGATGATTGTTAATGTAGTAAAATTATATGTTATATTTATAGAAATAGTCTTTTTTTTTCCTCTTAATATTTACAAATATAACAAATTTTGAATAGATTAATAACAGTATTCAATACTAAACAGTTACTAATATAAAAAAAATTATTATATTAATTTGTAATGTAAAGAGAGAGAACTCAAGGAATTCCTCTATTCTAAAAGATGATTTCGAGCTTAATAACCTTACAACAAATAATCATTTACACTTAGACAAAAAGAAAACACATGAAGAAAGACATATCATAAATAAATCATCATTTTCCCCAACACATTTAAATGAGAAAAAAACAGCAATCCAATAAAATTGGTGATGAAAATTCCTTTTGATTTGATTTTCTTATGAAGCAAAGAGAGATGCATATAAGAGCTCATTCCAAGTATCGGGCAGTCCGGGCAGACACCAATGGCTACAATCATTGCCAGTGTGTTCGCCACTAAAAGCAGAAGGGTGCCCGTCTTTTCGATACTGAGAGAGAGTGGTTACGTCCAAGAAAGTAACCGGTTTTTGAATCCGGCTTAGTACTTTGTGAACTACCACCCACGCCATGGGCGTTCCTGCCGGATATCTTCCGCCGAAATATGGTGATGTCTCGCCCGAGCATGATTTCGCTGGCTCACTCCAATCCCTCCCACTGTTAAACGTTTTTCCACGAAACGCAATCCAATCAAATTATATATGAACGGATTACCATATTGAAAAAGAGAAAAAAAAGCAATTGAATGCTATGCAATTTGAAAGAATACATCATTATTTGTCCATTTCTACATATTTATTAAAAAAAAATTAGAATTATTTTTAATGAAATTTGAATATGTGATAAAAGTATAATAAACGGTTTAAATTAATTAAAATAACTGATAGAAGAGTTTAATTTGTAATTTACAAACCAAGGAGTGTTTAAAATCATTTTTAAACTAAAAGGATGTGATTAAAGATTATGGTTTGAAATTATCATTTGTATCAAATCAAACTACCAAATTTTTTTAATCATATCAAATTGACCTTGATATTCTTTAATAATATTTCACTAATGTTTAGATTTTCATCTCAAATGTCATTAATAAAATCATTTCATATGTGTATGTGTTAATTTAAGAGGGAGAGAGAAAAGGAAAAGAAAATGAGAGAATGGAAAGGCTGAGAGTCATGTTTCATTTATAAAGAGAAATATCATCCATGTGTCAATACATGATTGGAGAAAATAATAAATATAAAACCAAGAAAATAATATAATACAAAACTAATTCTTTATTTCTTCCACTGCTATATTCAATAACATTTTCTTTAAAAATGATGTTTTTCATGTTTCAAAGCAAAATGTGCTAGAATAGAGTGATCTTTTACAATTTTTCATCACCAAAAGCCATTCATTGCTAAAATTTGAAGATCACTAAAATCCCACTCATTTTACTTTGATACATGAAGAAGGTGAAGTTTAAAGAAACAGGTTCATATACACGATGACTCCGTTAGTAATGTTTGAAACATTGACTCAATGGAAGTAGAATATTGATATAAGAAGTTCATAGTTTAATAGTCAGTAATTAGATTGCACATTATCTTTTCTAAGTGATTAGAAGGAGCTAGTCTTCACTTTTATATAAATATCTTATCTATATTTGATAATCTACATTATAATTAATAAATATATGAGTCTCACTAATATAATTAATTCAATAAAGATAGAAACATGAATTTGAGGAGGACCTCCATATAATAAAGAAATAAGTATTATTTTTGTTTTTAGGGGATTTTATATATTCCATTTCTATTAAAAAAAAAAAAAAAAAAGTAAGAAGAATAGAATGGGCTTACATGTAATGGGTAGGAGAGATTCCAAGAAAGAAGACTTTAGTTTTGGAAGGATCAACATTAAGATTGACCCATCTACCCCACGTCGTCAATCCTTTATAATAAGCAACATAACGATTCATATCCTTCACCACTTTGTTACCGTCTTGTATGTAATCCCATCTGGATATAATTTGAAACCCATTATTGACCGTCGGATTAAAAATTATAGAGGGTAAGAGATGACAAACGTACGGTTGAGAACTGCCTGTGTGAGTCCACCAGTGCCAAGTGTTGAAGATTAACATATCCATTCCTTTCCAGGCGTTACCATCCTGAATCGAATCAAGTTTCAAGACTGTTCCAATCTTCTCGTTGACCATGTCAACTAAATAGGGCGTACGGTATAGCCATAGCTCTACTCCATAGTCCTGCACCCACCATTCATATCAAATCAAATTACTAAACTACCCTGAACCTCTGTTTTTTTTTTTTTTTTTATCTAGTTAAAATTGAATCTTCTCACTTTATTATTATTATTATTGGGAAATCGATTTTTCTTTTCCTTCTCCAGAGTGTTCCAACCAATCTTCTCATATTTTATCTCAAAAAAATATCTTATCATTAACTAATGAATTTGATATGTTATATTCATCAACTCATATTATTTTCACTATTTATTCATTTTCATAAAATCCAAACAAATCTATCTCTTCTCACCCATCTCATCCCAAACTACATAATTCCATTCTTGCGCGCCAACATTCCTTTTGGAGGTATGTTTTGTTGGGGGCAAGTGAATGAGAATGAGATCCAAGTTTGTTTCTCATATGTTTTTTTAAGGGCGATGACATTCTATTCTCATGTTTACTTGTTAGATTTGACATTTTAATCTCATACACAATCACATAATTTTCACTGTTCACCATTCAAACACATTCATCACAAACTCACTCTACTCATTCACATTCAACTAGGGGTGTGCAACAAAACCGAAAAACCGAACCAAACCGATCGGTTTTTGACTTAAATATTTGAACCAATGGTTCCTTTGGTTTGCAATTGTAAAAAACCGTATAGATCGGTTTTGGTTCTGTTTTTATATTTAAAAACCGAATAAAACCGAACCGAACCATATATATAAATAATCATAAAAAATCATAAGTATAATAGTTTTTTTTACATCTTCTTCCTTGGTCACTATGCAACCTTAATGAATAATTAAAAAAAAACTTCAATCTCTCGATTCACTTTGCAAATTCACCCCTCAATCTTGTAGCTTCCTTCCCCTTTGTTTCTTTAACCTTAATTTTAGTGGACAAAAGTTTGAATATTTTAAAATTTTCATCTATTTTATCTATGTTTGTTTGTTTAAATTTTGTTTCACAAAACCGAAAAACCGAACCAATATAAACCGAACCATTGGTTCGGTTCAAGAATCGGATTTCTATTTTTTATTGGACGGTTTGGATCCCTTTTTATCAAAATCGATACGTTCGGTTCGGTTCGATAATTATGACAAACCGAACCAAACCGAACCGTGCTCACCCCTACATTCAACACATTCTCTATCTTCATAAACTCAGCCATCACAAACTCATTCTCTCAACTAAACACACTTAAAGGGAATGCCAGGGGGAATGAGATGCTTAGAATTCAATTCAGATACCTAGGAATAGAATGTATATGTTTAGTACACAAGAATGAGATTGTAAAATATGATTTAGTTTTATTTATTTATTTAATTAACTTAATATGTTTTTTATAAATTAAATTTATCGATAATATTTCTACTCAAAAAGGTATTTCAATATAAATTTTAAAATAAGTTTTTAATTAAAAAATAAATAATAAAAACTAAGTAAATAGAATATTTAATTATATAAGGTGGGTTTAAGTTTAAAATGTGAATCCAAGTACTAACCATAAGATTAGAAATCCTCAAAATGTGATTCTAATCCACCGAACAAACAACCTCAAAACGTTTGTTATTTTTAAAAAAAAAAAAACTAGAGGCTATACTTCTAAAGTGTTTTTTTATTTATTTGTAGTAGAGTTTTATCAAATGTACAGAAAGTATACAATTATCTCATAAACTATTAATTAGAGAATTAAAAAAGGATTTAGAAAAAGAAGAAGAACAGCCGAATCAGAGGGTGGGTAGGTTTTCTGACTGAATTACACGCAGCCTTTGCATTATTATCCAAAGGGTGTGGTCCATACATAGTTAGAGTGGCTAAAAGCATACCTTTGTATAATAATAATATCAATAATAATAGTATTATTATTAATATTAATAATTGTAGACCATATAATTTACAATTAATCTTTTGATGTGCATCAAGGGAACAATGAAAATAGCAATACAACCTATCAATCTTTAAAGAATATTAATAATGTTAAACGATACTTTTCTAATGCAAATTTAATTAAAATGTAATTTTGGTCTACAAAATTATCATTCTTTAATTATTATTTTTATTGCCATAAAAATATGAATTAATATTTAGTAAAATATAACATGAATTGTTTAATTATTAATTAGCTACCATATTAAAAATTAAAATATGTATTTAATGTAACACACCAAATCATTCTTTCATTAAATTCAAATTCAAGTAATCAAAAAAAAAATCAAATTCAAATTCAAATTTGATAATAAGAACAGAATTTAAAATTTAAACTACTAAAAAAAAAAGTAATAGATCACATTGAAAAGCTGAGCAAACTTTAAAGATCAGAATAAATTAAAAAAAATTGGTGGCACGTGTCTTGAGTAAATAAAATTAATTCATTTAATAAAGGGAGAAAAAAAAATTCCGGAAGGTATGGGTAAATGCGCTGATTGGCCAAATCATACAATAAATTTTAATTTTTGTTAAATTAATCTTTTATTTTTTGTTAAATTAATCATACAATAAATAAAATAAAATAAAATATTGAACAATGTTTTAGAGGATCACATGTGTCAACCCACCGATTCATCCACCGATTTAAAAACAGAATTCATCCACCAATCACGCTCTACTTTCACTCCTTTCCTCAGCTAAATTCATCCACCGATTTAAACAGAATTTTTTTTAAGAATAATTTTTTTTTTTCCTTCACTTAAATGAATCTCTATAAATAAAGAGGGCAACTCATTTTAGTTTTTTTAACTTTTAAACATTCTCCTTTTATTTTTGAAAATTAAATCATTCTTTTTTTAAAAAAATTAATCAATAAACATTAAAAGTAACATGTTTATTTGAAATGGTTGGATATTAAATCAATCATGAAATAAATTTACATTATTATCAAATGGTTATTGAAAATTAACAGCAAATATTAAAATAGTTTTTCAATATAAAATATAAGAATCAGAAAAGTTCAAAGATAAAAACATAATAAACCTTAATTTTATCATTCATCCTTTCATTTTTATTTTTATTTTTAAGAAAGTTTTCGATTTTTTTTCCCGCTATATGAAAGTATAATGAAAAGTCAAAGCTAAAATAAAAAATAAAAAATCAATACAACAGTTAAAAAATATGGATTAAATAAAGGATCGTAATCAGAAACAATAATCATATAAAGAAAAATGCACCATTTTTTATGAAAAGCTCAGAAGACAAGAAAATAAAGAAGTCCAAAATTGAATAAAAAGAAAAAGAAAAAGAAAAAAAAGAAAGGAAATGAAATGAAAAGAAGAAGAAAAAAAAAGGGATGTTTACCAGAAAAGTAACAGAGGAAAGAAGATCTTTTCTGATGAAAGTAGACTTGGAATTGGGAACCCATGCGTGAATCATACATGCCAATGATTCCCATTGGTTCAAACTCAAAGAATCTCCCACAAACATTATCTTCTTCCCTCTCCATTTCTCCAAGAAATTCAACCCATTAAACCTGCCCATTTTTCAATTTCACACTCGTTTGATAATAATTTCTTTTAATATTATTTATGCAGTGATGAGCAAAAAACATGTTAAAAAATCTAGTATATTTATTTATAAATCCTGTGAAAAGAATTATTAGTAAACATGTTTTACTAAATAAAAAAAAGGGAAGATTACCTGGGTAAAGAACAGGAAAAAGGCTGCCATCGATATTTAAGGTAAGACTTGTCGGGACGACCGTACTTTTGACAGTTAAACTGTGGATCAACGAAGGGACAAGATGAAGAATCATAGAGAGGATATGAAGCATCAAAAACCCATTTTCCTTGGAATAAATTGCATTTTCCAGCAAGTTTTCTGGTTCTGGCTATGAAGGACGAAGAATCGTTTAAAATTGAAAGCTCTGCTTTTGTTACTGTTTGAAACGAAAACAGAAACAGAAACAGAAACAACGATGCAGCTTTGAATAAGAAACCCATTTCGGTTTCAATTCTTTCTTTCTTTTTTTTTTGGAGCAAAGCAAAAGTTGTCTAAAAACATGTGCTTTATATAATGTCAATATGACTATGTGAGAGAGAAACATTCATACTGTAAATTTTGGTTTCTCTCTCTGTTTTTTTTTTTTTTTTTTTTTTTTGGGATTTGGATCCAAATTTGGGTTTTTGAAAATTTTGGAATGATGATTATTTTTTTGCTTTAATTTTACTCCATGATTGGCTCAAAAAGATTCTTACCGAGTTCACCGACTCAAATAAACAAAATTATTTACCCAAGATAAATTATTTGACTTTTCAAAATGCTAAAGTAGGTAAATATATGTATGGTAAATTATATGATTATCTCGATATAATTTATACTTGTGAGAGGATACTCAAACTTTTAACCTCATAGAAAATGAATAGATGTCTAACCACTTGAGTTATACTTGTGTTACGTTAAAGAAGAAAAAATAAAAAAGGTTCAACTTGATTGTGATATCTAGAGATATGTACGAGAATAGACATTACGAGGGGTGAAATAAGAGTAGGTAGCCACATACTCTCAATTTAAAATAAATAGCCATATTTTAAAATTCTGGAGAGAAAAAACAAGAAAATTGCCTAAATGACCTTTTTTCCTTCTTTGTAGGCACAAAATAGAAGTACATGTTATCATTAAAACTGAGATGTAATTATTACTTTAATAAAAAATAAAAATAAGAAATCTGAAAAGATATTTACAAACAAATCTTTTTCCCTCTCACTTTCTCTCCCACTTTTTTATCGTTTTCACATATTCTACATAGATATATGGAAAAAACACATTTTGCTCAAATATTTCAAAAGGAAATACAATCAAAAGGCATATTTTTTACAAAAACCTCTTCCATTTATTATTGATATAAAATTTCTGGAAAACAAAGTTTCATTTTTTGTATATGATATTTTATGGTTTTATTCATATTTCTATACGTTTTTATGCATGGTTTATTTTGGTTTTTACTATATTGCGATATGTCCAGATTTAGTATATTTTGTACATTA
The DNA here is from genome assembly GCA_028015215.1 of Gynostemma pentaphyllum. NCBI lineage: Eukaryota > Viridiplantae > Streptophyta > Magnoliopsida > Cucurbitales > Cucurbitaceae > Gynostemma > Gynostemma pentaphyllum. The sequence continues at coordinate 18,857,222 of CM051355.1, forward strand.
AGTACATAAAACTAAATAGTCACATTGTAAGTTTTTTTTGCTCGTTTTTTTCAGTTTAAATGTGTTATGTGTTCAGATTAGGTTTATTTTGTACATTAAAGCGTGTTTTACTACGTATATTATGTACATTTTGCTATATTTTGATGCCAACAATTGTTAATACTTTTTTTTTAAATGCAGATTGAAGGCAGTTATACTACGTATATTATGTACATTTTTTCATCAAATGCAATAACGAAGCAGAGGACAAATATGTTACATATATTTTGTAGAAAACAAAATGTACCAAATATATAAAATTGACCATTGAATGAGAATGCAAAATAAATTGAATACATATATTATATGAAAATAACTAATTGAGATAAACATGGAAACTAAAATAAAAAATCTATAAATTATGGGATACCTTATAAAAAGGAAAGAGAGAAAACATGAAAGAAAAAGATGTACATAATTTCATGAGAATAAACAAGAAAGATAATAATATAAGGAGAGAGGACGAAAAAATGATGGAGAGAGAATTAATATGAATTTCAAATATTAGAAAGAAAATAGGAAGAAGTAAATAGAATTAAAAATTAGAAAGAGAGAATGTGGGAGGTCTCTCTTGGTAAAATAAAAAAATGTGGGAATCTACAAAATCTGACATTAATGACAACTCATGCAATTAATAAGGAAAATGACAAATATGGTATTTATAAAAAAAAAGGTGGAGGTGGCTATATACTAAAAATTAAGATATATGGCTATTTAGTGATACATGGTAGTGAAATATGGCTATTTACTCAATTAACTTGATATCTAACCTTCAATTTAGTCCTTATATTTTACTATCAATGTTAATCTAATACTTATAATCTTGAAGAAAATTAAAATTAATAAATCTAGGAAAATTTATGAATTAAAAAAAAACTGACAAGAGTTAGGTAGTAACATTTAACTAGAGTATAAAGGTGGAATATAAATTTTTGGGAAAAGACACTTTTGGTCCCTGAGTTTTCAATTTGGTTACCATTTGGTCCCTGAGTTTTAAAAACCGACGTTTTAGCCCCTGAGTTTTCATTTTGTTTACCATTTGGTCCCTGCTGTCAAAAATCTGTTAAATATTTAACAGAATGTTGATGTGTCATTATTTTAATAAATTTATATGTATTATATTAACTTATGTGGCAAATTTTAAATGATGTGACATATTTAATTAGTTTTACATTAATATTTTATTTATATATTTTAAAGTATCTCTCTCTTTCCCCTTTCCCCCTCTTCGTCTCTGATGGAACTCGTCATCACCGACTAAGCAGCCATGATAGTAAACTCAAACCACAATCCATGAAACTCAAACTCACCGTCGTTAAAATAAACCTTAACCCCTCAAACTCGAGTCTCATCATGATTTTTGATTTCACTTGAGCTCTCTATAGATTCCCAACAAATTTCTGGAAATAGGGGATGTGAAGGCTTGAATTTAAGTAACTATTTAGAAGAACAAAAACAAAGGTATTTTCTGCATATTCATTCACAATTTGTGGGATTTCATTTTCTGCATAGCTAGGTAATGAATCTGATTTTAAATGCAAAATTATGAAAGAGAAAAAATGAATTAAATTCTGAAATTGAAAGAAAGAGCTTGGTTCGTGGTCAAGGCAGTCGGAAATTCTAAAGTGATTAAGAACATATGGTGATTGTTTTTTAGATCTAGAAATTCCTGATGTGCTTGCAAATCGATTTCAAACCATTAGTTTGAAATTTGGCTTTTGTGTTTAAGATCTGGAGGTGTTCTTCAATCAAGAAAGATGGCAACACGAGTTTTTGTATCTCACCGATCTGTAAAACCTTACACCACCGTACAAATTCTCGAATATGAATCGCAAGAGTCACAATATGGTTGGATTAGAAGCTTTAAATCGCTCCAAATCATCTCAATATTTGATCTCGTATGAAACCATATTCGATTTTAACACATGGGTAGGATGATTCGCACACATAATCTAGAATCTGCTTTCGAATCAAGATCTGTGAAGAATTGGAGATGATTGTGAGGCTTCCATGGATGATTTTTCATCACTTGGTTTATTGACAATAGATGAAGGGAATCATTGTCTGGTTTGCTGTGATGGAGTAATCACCATGGATATATAGTTACCTAAAAAAGATGCAAGCAACTTGGTTTGCTATAAAACAATGGAGATAGGGAAAGGAAGGCGACGAAGAGGATGAGATCGGAGAGAGAAATGGAGAAAAAGGTGTAGGAATAAACCGGAGATGGAGAATTTCGGTGGTGGTTTTCATGACCTTTTAGAGAAGATTGAAGCCTTTTTAATCCAGAGGAGAGAAAGAAGGAGGAGATGAAAAGGAGAGAGAGGGGAGGAGAGAGAAGAGATAGATGATTAATCTAAAATATATAAATTAAAATTATTATTATAATATTCATTTAACATGCCACCTCATTTAAATATGCCACGTAAGCAATAAAATATATATTAAACAAATATTTTAATGTCACGTCACTATTCTGTTAAATATTTAACAGATTTTTGACAGCAAGGACTAAATGGTAAATAAAATGAAAACTCAGGGGCTAAAACGTTGGTTTTTAAAACTCAGGGACCAAATGGTAATCAAATTGAAAACTCATGGACCAAAAGTGTCTTTTTCCTTAAATTTTTAAAGTCTATGAAGAATAAATTGGTGGGCTATGTATGAAAATAGTCATCAAGGACATGTAAATAAGACTATCTAGTCACATGTATTAAATTAAGGTTAAATAGCCATAGGATGTAACAAAATTACTAAAAAAAATTCTTCCACATTTTTCTATGCAGCTATCATATCACATCACTCTCTATTTTTTCTCTTTCCACTCTCCATTTTTCATATAATCTTCGCTCTCATTTTTCACTATAGAAAATGTTGATCATCTTCCTCATTTGACAACCTACGGTTATGATTTTTCCCTCTACCTTCACTTTCATTTTTCATTTTCCCTCTTCCTCCTCCTTCTTTCATTTTTCCATCTCTTTCTTTAGTGACATTCAGTCCGATTTAAGAAATTCATTGATCCAACATTTATTCATTTTTGCTAAAAAGATACAAGAAGTAAAACACATTCTTGCTTGATTTCTGATTTTTTTATGTTTTGCTTGAAGTATGTATTTTCGCCAAAAAATCTACTGTTTTTAGCTTTTTAATGGCTATTTACTGGAAAAAAAATATCTTCCTGTTCTTATATATGGCTAAATGAGAGAGATGATCAATATTTTTACCGGTGTTTGTTTTTTTTTGCTCTTTCCATGCTTAATTTTTTTTTAATTATGATGTTTTTAACTTTTTTTTTTCCTAAGAACTTTAGATCTACAAAGTTGTTGTTAAGAACTTTTATTCTTAAGTTCTTTTTTGGGTGTTTTCTATAACTTGCAGGATCTTTTTTCTAAAATTTACATTTTGTTTTGTGTCTGTTATTCTTGTTATTTTTAGAAGAAAAAAAAACTTGTAAGTTATAGAAAACACCCAAAAAGGAACTCGAAAACACCCAGTACGCAATGTAGACATTGTTATGTTTTCTAAAACATTTTCTGATTCTTCGGGTATTGTTGGTAGAAATGGTATATGCACTACATTATGTACTGAGTGTTTTCGAGTACTATTTCTCGATCAGACGCCACCATATTTGTGTCATGGTTTTGAGGATCTCCAGACCATATTTGTAAGTAGTGAACAGACTTCCGTCTATGGGGGTTATTGGTGCATTATGTACATGTGATATACGTTGTACATTTCGTCTATTAGAAAATTCATTTGTTTTCATTCCTAAAATATGAACAGTAAACTATCAGTGACAACGATCCAAACAAGAAAAAAAAAAGTAAAAGAAATTTTCATAACGTTTTCTTTTTCTACATTACCTTCAAAAATCATTGGTGAGCATGAAGAAACTATGCCTCTCGTTTGAGTGAATTATGGAGATAATGGAAGAAAAGAAATATTAGAAAGGAAGCAAATGATATCTTAAAACAAAAGGAGGAATATAGTTGAATATGAAATGTAATATATGAAATACAAAAGAGGGGGAAAAGTGGAATTCACCTAAAAAAAGGAGTTAGAACCCTTTATTATCATCCCTGTAAGTAATGTTATAAAATTGATAATAACATTACTTCGTTACATTCAACAAACGACCCTGTATTAAATTGTATATATTGTGTATACAACATACATGACCCAGTACATACAGTACGAGTGAACATAATGTTTTAAATATTAAACTAACAAAGGTGCAGTATGTACTACGTGGATAAATAAACGTACGACGAGTACTGACGCAATACACACGCACCCCTTTGATAATATAATTAAATTAAGTAATGGAGGGCTAAATTTGCCATCGGAGCCTTTTGGATCAATTAGTTGTGTGGGCCCAACTTCTTCTTGTCCTCATCCACATTTCTAGGGTAAGAGCCCATTGGGCAATAACTTTGAAAAGAGAGAAGAAAAAAATTTTAAAAAAATTACTATTCACTTTATTCTTCATTGTTCCATTCTCATGCCGCCGGCTTCTTACTCACGAAGAGAGAAAAAATTGTTGCCCTTGTTTTCTTTTTCACTCATCCTTCTTCAATAACTAAATAAATTTTTGGAGATTAAAGCTGATTTTCATCCCCTATTATGAACACCTCTTGCCCTTTAATGGTAGTTGCTCTTTCTCTTCCATTAGAAAAAAGAAAAACTAGTTATCCAGGCGACATTGTGGCAATGGGTGAGGATGGAGATTTGGAAGAAATAATACAATAATAAAAAAAATTAAAAAAAAAGATGGGGGAAGAGGGGTGACATGAAACAAGAAGTACAACTAAGTTTTTTTTTTTAATGAAAATAACATAAACAATTACGAGCCCCAATACACCCTTATTACAGTAAGGATATAACTGGTATGAAAAATGTGTAAAAATATCTTGGTGACTAATTTTTGTTATATATAAAACGGTGACTATATTTTGATACTATGACATAAAAAGTGACTATTTATATCATTTCCTCTAAATTGGCACTAATAAACTGATACTTGGAATATAGAAACTAAATTAAAACTTAAAAAAAATAAGTCTATCAAATTTGATGTAATCTCAAAAAATAAAAATAAAAAGAGTAAAAATGTCAAAATGGCCACTTGGGAGGTTCCCTTTTCCCTTGTAGCCATTTTCCCTTTTTATTATCATTTTAGCCACAGACTCATGTATGGATAAGCTAACCCCTACACGAACATGCATGTTTTTCTACACCTACCTCTAACTTCTTTTTCTTCGGTCTAGACGAAGACGATGGAGTTTTCATCTTCTCTTTCCCTTCATCCTTGCTTTCTTCTTGTTCAGACCTCTGCATGCACAATCGTAATTTTTGTTAGAGCCCTTTCCTTGAAATTTCTTCTTTTTATAAACTGAAATATTACTAACTACCTTGTCCTCACTATCGCTTGATCCTTTTAGACTGCTATATTCTTCTATAGCATTTGATTCTTCTTCGTTTGAATGAACCGGGAGTTTCTCCCTCCTCGCTGATCCTCGAGTTTCAACCATTCTGACATGTTAAGAACAAATTTCTTAGTTTTCTATACATAAAGAAGAAATGTATCGATTTTTTTTAAATTAGATAAAAATACCTGTTTTTGGGGAATTTATGTTGTTGGAATCCTTCTCCAATGGTGGTTTCCAGATGTTACAATGCGAGGAATGGGGGGAGAAAAAATTGTGGCGGTTTCTAAAAGTTTGATTTGACGACAATGGGGGGAGAAGGAAACTGAATCGTGCGAAGGAAGTCTTATTTATTTATTTTTAATCATGTTAACCGAGAAGACGACTCCATATAGTGTGCCTATCTGAAGCCGCCGTCATGTCTCTTCGCATTATACGTGTATAAAAAGTTGAGGGTATTTAGGTAAAACTACTCAAAATTGAATTAGGGGGATGGCTATCATTGTGAAAAAATCTGAACGTGGCTATTTTCACATTTAAGGCCCATTAAGTGGCTATCCTTATTTTTCACCAAAAAAGAATTTGATAAAAGTAGTCGGTGAACTTTAAAACAGAGGTCTAGTCATGTCAAAGATTCTCACAACCTCCCAACAATCTAGCCTCCACAGAGGGATATTTTTTTTTAGGATTAGAATCTCCATTTCGAGTAGGCTATTTTTGTTGTCCATTTTGGCAGAGAAATGGGGATCACTGAGATCGAAGAGAAAAAAGTTGTTCAAAATAAAAAAAATAATAATAAAATAAATAAATAAATAGATATTAGCCACTCCTTTCTTACACAGTTTTAGATTTCATTTCATTAAAAAAAAACAGTTTTTTTTTAATGAAATGAAATCTAAAACTGTGTAAGAAAGGAGTGGCTAATATCTATTTATTTAGTTTGAGTGGGGTATTATAATTTTTTTATATAAATTAGTGAGACAATTGGTTCGACGTTAGTATTCTCAATTATTTGGTATTAAGTTTGTCACAACGTGTTTTGCGATGCGGAGCGGCCGACATATTCTTTTGAGAAAAATTGAATTTAGAATTAAAACAAAAAAGGAGTCTGTGAAAACAAAATTGGGTTCGAGAGGCGATTGTGTGTAGGGAAGATGTTAGCACCCTATAACACCTGTTACAGTTACCACATTTTATTTGATATTATCCTAAAATTAAAAAATGGTCTTTTATTTTATTTAAAAAATTGTTAGTTTATTTTAAGAAAAACAAATGTCCCATTTTAACTTCAAAAGTGAAGTAAGAATTTGAAATAAGAATGGATGGGTTATGGCCATTTATTGAACAATATTGGAATTGAAAAACTTCACCTTAAGAAATTGAGAATTTTACTTCTCAAAATCCATCATAGGATTGTATTTAAGTTTTTAAAAACATTTTTGCTCTAATTTTGAAATTCCATTGCTTTTAAAAACAATTTATTTTGATTTAGTTATTTTATTTTTTTAATAAAAACTACGTTTTTATTTTTCTAAAAAGATTTTTTTTTTATTTTCTATAAAAAATGCTACATTTTTTTTTATGTTTTAAATATTTTTTTTTTAAACTGACTTTAGAACCTTTTGTTTTTCATTTAAAAAAAATCTTCTTTTTATTAAAAAAAACCTTTTTTGGAACCTTTTTTTTTAAACATACTGCAAACGATTTTCTTATAACAGACTTCAAAACAATTTTTTTTTTTAATTTTCTTCTAAAACTAATTGGCTAAAAAAAAAAGGGAAAAATATATAAATGACACTATTTTTTTTCCTCTTTTCATCAATAGCCATGTTTTTTCTTTTTTTAATTAATAGCCACATGCCCCAACTAAAAATACTAAACTACCCCTACCCATCAAATCACCCATCATTTCACCTCCTCTCTCTCCTTCCCCTTTCCTTCTCTCATTCTCTCACGTTTCCCCCCCTCTTTTTTTAAACCAATTCAGATTTCCCTCCCCCTCTCTCTATCTATTTTTTTATTTTCTTTTTATTTCTTTCTCCATCACCATTTCCATCTCTCTCTCTCTCTCTCTCTCTCTCTCTCTCTCTCTCTCTCTCTCTCTCTCTCTCTCTCCCACATTCCACCATTATTATCCATCTCTCCCTCTCATTTCTTATTTTACAAAACCTACCATTTTTAAGATTTGGTAAGTATACTCACTCTCTTTCTCTTCATCTATTTTGATTTTCTATTTTCATATTTTTTTTCACCATTTTTCAATTTTATATTTGAAGAAAATCGAAATCTTTTTTCATTTCCATCAATTTTTGTCTTAATATATCTCAGATTTATGTTTTTTATTGAAGACTCGAAACAAGAAAAATATAGATATAGGAACAAAATTGGTGTTTTTCTCTCTCTCTTTTCTTCATAAACCCTTAGATCCGGCACGAATCTTGAAGCTTAAATAGCATGGAACTAACAAAAGGTTTGTTCTTTTTACTGTTGAAATCATTTCCTCCATTTTTCTGAAATTTTTCTCACGTTGTCACCATTTTCTGGATTTTTTCGTTCTTAGATGGTGATTGTAATATACGTAAATACGTATGTCTATTTTGCTAGAAGTACAGTATGTAATACACGTAATATACATAACATTCACAATATACATAATTTTTTGTTTTCAAATTCGTTGTCAATTTGATAAATGTATATTATGTACACAGGGCTCTAATAGTCATCCTTTGTCTATTCTCAGTGCACTATTATGTATATCAAGTTTTTTTTATTGTAATGTTATGTGTCCATATTAAGTATATTATGCAGACGGGTCTTAATAATCATAATATGACACGATTCACAGTGTACTGATAAGATGTCATGCATATTATGTATATTATGAATATAAGGACTAATAACCATAATATGAAATGATTCGCAGTGTACTGAATAAGATGATATGTATATTATGTATATGAGGCATCTCTGTCTGTTTTTGCACTGCACTGTTATTGTAATATACGTAATTGTTGAAGTGTACTGTACTATACTTAATATATGTTACTATTGTACTGTAATATACATAATATATGTATTGTGTATATTATGTATACAATGCCTTAATAGTCATCATTGTATGTTCGCAGTTTACTATTATGTGTCCATATCAATTTTTTTTTTGTTAATGTTATATGTCTATATTATGTATATTATGCATATGAGACCTGATAGCCATAACATGCCATGAATTACAGTGTACTGGTAAGATAACATGTATATTATGTATATTATGCATATGAGCCCTAATAACCATCATCTGTCTGTTTTTGCAATGCACTGTTATGTGTTCAAATCAAGTAGTTTATTTGTTGTATCGTTACGTGTGCATATCAAGTATATCATATATATTAATATATATTGTAAATTATATATTTATTTTAAAGTTTGTTATAATGATATGTATATTATGCATATAAGGCCCCAATAACATCATTGTCTGTGTTTTTGCAACATAGTGTATATTATGTATATTATGCATATGAGACCTGATAGCCATAACATGTCATGAATCATAGTGTACTGGTAAGATGACAAGTATATTATGTATATTATAATATACATAATATACGAAACTGACAAGGGATTGATAAATGTATATTATGTATACAATGCCTTAATAGTTATCTTTGTATGTTAGTAGTGCACTATTATGTGTCCATATCATTTTTTTGGTAATGTTATGTGTATATATTATGTATATTATGCATATGAGACATAATAATTATAGTATAATAACCATAGTATGACATGAATCGCCTGATAAGAGGACATGTATATTATGTATATTATGCATATGGGGCCTAATAACTATAATATGAAATGATTCGTAGTATACTGATCAAATGACATGACTATGCATATGAGACATAATAATCATTCTCTGTATGTTTTTGTACTGCACTATTATATGTCCATACCAAATTGTTATGTGTTGTACAGTTATGTATTCATATCAACTATATTATTCGTATGAGGCCTTAATAACATCCTTGTCTGTCTTGCATAACATTTATGTGTCCATATTAAGTAGTTTGTATGTGTATTGTTATGTGTCTCTATAAGTATATTTTATATATTAAGTATTGTGTAAATTATATATTGATTTTAAAGTTTGTTAACATTTTTTGTTTTTATTTGCAGATAAAATGACATGTATATTACGTATATCTTCTTTTTCCCTCAAATTTCATTGCAAAGTGGAGGACAACATACCAAATATACAAACATTACATGGAAAATGGAGAGAATGTTCGAAATTCACTTAAAATCAAATATAAAAAATGAAAATATACGGAATATACCAACGGAATATACCAACAAAATAGATAATATTATACCGAAAATAAATAATAAATCAAAAATAAATTTAAAAAAAAACAAATGGATATTGGAAAGAAAAAAGAAAAAAAATAAAAGAAATAATAAATGAGGGGGAAAATGAATTTCAAATTTTATAAAATAATTAGAAAGAGAAAATAATAAAAATAATTGTTTTCATGTATTGGGAAAGCAAAAGTCAGAAATGTCAGAACATACACAGCATACAGGAGGGGCAAAATTGGAATGAACAGTGTACCAAATGGCTGTTTTGATTAGTTTTTAAAAAGTTTGCCATTTTGATGAAAGCACACCAAAAGGAGGCTATTTTGATTTTTGCCCAAAAAAAAAAACTTGTTTTTTTTAATCTTGTTAACTTGACTTCTTTTTTTATTTGGAAATTTTCATACTAAGTAATATCAGTAATGAAAAAAAATGCATAAGATTCAAATTAAAAAGCATGAAAATACATGACAATTTTATTACAAGGCATTATGATGAGAACATTGAAAAATTAATACATAACATAAGTGTCAATTTATAAAATGCATGAAATGAATTTTTTTTATTACATTTTATATTGACAAATAAAATGCAAAATTATGACAATTTAATCAAATGGCCTAAAATTAAATGATGTATGTAAATTTAAACAATACTAAAAAATAGTAAACCCATAAAAATATATGAATGAAGAGATGAGAAATCTACTCACAATTGACCATGGAATGGAAATGTGATTTGAACTCAAATGAATTTAAAAAAAGTAGCCAATGGTGGAGTAAGAAGATGATGAATTGTTATGGTGATGGGAGTTTGATGAAGGAAATAGATGAGAGAAGTGGTTGAAATAAATGAACAAAATTTGGCTTGAAAAAATCATAGCTAAATCTTTCTTTTAATAAAATTAAATTAATTAAATTTTGATTTAGAATTTAAATTCAAATTTAATTTTTATTTAATTTAAAAGAATTAAAACTAAATTTAGAAATTGAAAGCTAATTAAATTAATATAACTAAATTTAGTTTAAGAATTTGAATTCAAATCTTAACTCTGACTTAATCAAATTAAAAGCATTAATTTTAAATTTGGAGGTGGAATTAAACTTTAATTAGTTAAATTAACATGATTAAACTTAGATTTAGATTTTGAAATTAAACCTTAATTTAATCAAATTCAATGAATTAATTTAAATTTAAAGTAAAAATGAAAATGTTGATTTTTCCTTTAATTTAAAAATAAATTAAATAAAGATTCAAAGCAAATTCAAACCTCTATTTAAATTAACTTTCAAATCAATTTTTCAAAACTTAAAATCAAGATGGTATTGACTCCTCTTAAATCCAATATTTTATTCTTCAAATATAATTAAAAAAACATTCCATTTTCTTTAATTAAATAAAAGATTCAAATTAATATTAAATCTTCATTTAATAAATATTTTAAATAAGATTCTGATATTAATCTTTTTTTAAACACAATTTTTGTCATTTTGTCATTTTTATGTCTTTTTCAATTAAAACCATATTTTTTTTTTATAATTTATCAAAAAAATTTATTTTTCATTGAATTTATTTTTTTAAAATAAAATAGACCGGACAAAATACGGTGACAGAGTTTAAATCTTCCCACCTTTAATTTATAATTAATATTTCATTAAAAAAAAGTGAAATTGATGTTAGTGAATGAAAAAATGTATGAAACTAATTTGAATTACTCATAAAATACTATATTTTATTCCAATAAGTTATAAAAGGATAAAACCTAATAATTCTTAAGTGAGTAGCTTTCCATACATTTTATGACTGTAATTTATCTACATCTTAATTTATGATTATTTTTTTAATTGTTTAATCTCTTATTATTTAAATATTTCTATGTTTATGAGTGGGGTAGAAACACCTACACCCATGCAGGGTCGGTCCTAGGTAAATAAGGGCCCGGTGCAAAAAATAAATTTGGGCCCTATATCATATAACTTTAATACGACAAATTACAAATTAAAAAATTATGAACTTTAATCAATAAGTAATAACAATAAAATAATACAATTCTAACCTTCATTTGAAAAGTGATGTTCTCTTTGAATATTGAGATGCAAAGTCATCTATTAAACTTTTGATATCAATGTGTTACAAAGTTTCACTCTCGATTGATATTAAAACCAATCTATTAAGTTTCTCTTGTGACATACTTGATCGTATGTCATGACCATATAAATTTTTATCACCCCCATAATTACCTTGATCTTTTATATGGATATCATGATCATCTACTAACTGATTGTTAACATCATTTTTTTGTTCACCCACACAAGTTCCTAATATAATGAACTTATCAAAAGATCCTTTTTGAGATTGAGTCAATTGCTCAATTTTTTTTTTACGCTTCTCAGAACCAGATTGATATTTTCTAGACAACGAAATCAAAGAATCTGTAATGAATTTAATTATTATAGTTAATTTATTTTAGTTTATGTTATGAGAAACCAATAAAATCAAGAACGATTGATATTTAACATGAACTTATTTTAAAATTATGATTTTTTTTAAAAAATCAAATGATAAAAATTAACAAAAAAAAATTGAGATTAGATTGAGTATACATACCTAATAATAATAAATTGCAACATTTCTTTACCAGTTCTCCACAAAAAAAGAAGAAGATGATTTTAATACTCTAAATCACATAAATTTCTTCTACCCTTTGTCTACCTGCCGCTGACATTGTACTTTATTTTTATTTTTTTATAAAAATAAAATAAATCGTTTGATTCAAGTAAAGCCCTAATGGGCTTGGCCCATTTTGTTGTAAGCATAAATATTACAAAGCAAAAAAGACAATTGAATTTTTTTTCTAAAATTAGGGGCCCCTCAAAATTGGGTGCCCGGGGCGGTCGCACTGCTCGCACAGTGTTAGGACCGCCCCTGCACCCATGAAGAGTAGTAGTTAAGTTTTTTTCTTAAAAAAAGATTAATTGGGCTTGTAAAAAACATTCATACGGTTTTTTTTAACAAGGGACGTCATTCTTTCACTTCAACTTTTGAGTGTTTATCCTACAGGTCCCAAATTAGAAAACATCCTTTTAACTTCTTTTAATATTCTCCAAGTTTCATACTTTGAAGATTCATTGGGGCTCATTTTCTTCGATAAACACCTTTCATTTCATTATCACAATAAATTCATGGCTGCGTTTCCAATTTGAATTTTTCAATCATATTTTATAAGTACGTATTTTTAAAAGGGAAAATAGAGAGGAGGGGGCAACGTTGAATGTGACGTTCGAGATTGAGATGTCTGAGAATAAGTTGTCGTCTATGAAATTGTAAAGTATAGTCTGGTTTTTATTTATTCATTATAATTTTTAAAAATTAAATAATAATAATATAAAATTGAGTTAAATTTATTAATAAAATTTCATTAAAATATTGTTTCATAATAAATATAAAAATATATTTTGTAATTTAATTTAAATGAAATTATATTAAGATTCAATTTATATATTAATTCCTAAAATATGACTCCGATCTCACGCACCCTTCCTATTCCTGTCCATCTCTCAATTATTTATTTATTTTAAAAAAAAAAAGCATAGAATAAATGGAAAACAATATTGAGGGATGCATATTATTAATGGCGGCTGCCCCCACACATTTTTTTTAATTATTTGATATGTTAATTTCATTTTAATTCAAAGCTTGGACTTTGCTAGATTTGTATTATCCTTAAGCATTTAAATCCAAATACTTAGTTGTCAGTCTTATAAATGACTCACTAGCTCATCCAAATATCAATCTTTTAGAAAAGAGATAACAACCTAATCTCTTTTTATATATTGAAGGAAAATTATTTTACTTTATTAAACTATATCTCAAATAAGAATATTCTCTTCTATTAAAAAAAAAAATAAATACGAATATTCTCTTATTGCCTCTTTATTTTATTTTTGTCATAAAGCTTAGACTGTTGTCTCTTTCAATCAATAGAAAGTGACCCTTTTGATAAAAAATTATTCTTGAATATTTATTTATTATTTATTAGATAAATAGTTTATCGATAAATAAATTAAATTTTTAGAAACAAAAACTCTATTAGACTGAGGTTAGATTTATTTTAGTACATAGTTTTTTTCCCTCTCGTGGAAAATGTGAAGGAAATTCATAAAGTCAGAGAAACTTTTCCGTTTAAATGAGCATCTCTCATGTGAAATTAAAAAAAAAAAAAACCCCCTTAAAGTTTTTCAATTTAATAGTTTTTAACTCAATCAATTATCCATTTGCTTTTTATGTTCTTCCATGTGCTCCTTATATTCTCATCTTCTTTAAAATTTTATCATTTTATTTTTCCATTAAATTTCTTTTCCTTGGGTCTTATCTCTCTCTCTCTCTCTCTCTCTCTCTGTTTTTTTTTAAAGACAAATTGGCTTTGTCTCCTTGTCTTGTTGATTAAAGACTTCCAAAGGCAGTGGAGCAATGTTAAAAATGACAATGACTTAGATTTTTCTTAATACATTTGTCCACTACTTGAAATTGTGTGGATGATCTTTTTCATTTCATAAATGAATAGTCACATGTTACAAGATAAGAAAAATATATTACAATTGTACTATATATAATTTATATGGTAACATATTTTCTTATGATTCACAAGAGTTTGTAGGTTAAGTAATTAGAATTATAGTAAAAATTGAATTAACTAATGGATTTTTTTATTATATACTTCGCCTTTATTGTTTTATCATTATGGATAAAATTGAAGTTAAGAAAACTCTCTTTAGTTTTAAAAGGAGAAGATTTATTCAGCATGAGGACAAAACACATTCAATTCTTGATAATTACATTGCTATGTGTTCAAACTTTAATATAGTATTGTTTTAAGAGATAAATGCAAAAAACACCCCAGCACTTTGGATTATTGTTAAATCATACCCCTGCACTATTTTTTTGTCATAAAATACCCCTACACTTTAGTAAAATTGCAAATTGCACCCTTCAATCGATTAGTTTTAACGAAATTTAGACACATTTATATTATACGTATACCACGTGTTTCAAAACCATTAAAAATTTCAAAAAATTTGAACGGTTGAGTGTGATTTATATGTTTTACATCTTATTGTATACGAGTTTATTCTAAAATTCTACACATGTGTCAATTTGTTTTTGTTATTTTTCATGAAATCATAATACATGACATACGTAGAATATACATACATCTCAATTTCGTGAAAATTCATCTATTGAAGGGTGTGATTTGCAATTTTACTAAAGTGCAGGGGTATTTTATGACAAAAAAATAATGCAGGGGTATGATTTAACAATAACCTAAAGTACGAGGTGTTTTTTGCATTTATCCCTTGTTTTGAATATTAGAGTATTCTTGACAAAATATCTATGATACAAAATTCTAACCTTTTTTAAGTTATTCGACTTAAAATTAGACTCTATCTCGGTCCAATTCCTACTTTGATCTCGTATCAATTTTAGATATTTTTAATGCTGTTATTTAAAGTAACTTAAACATCTACAAAATTCAAATCTCCCCCTTCAATTTAGTAGTATCTAAAAAAAAAAATTTGACATTTTATTTTAATATATTTTAACCAGCAGGAAGATTAAAAAAATAAACAGACGTCAATCAAGACATAACTCATTAGGTAAGGTATGTAATTCAATCCCCACACCCGAGACACCTTATATAAAAAAAAAATTAAATAGACTTATATAGACACAAAATCTTATCCAAATGCCACTAAACGATCTTCTTCTATACTTTTAATTCTTCTAAAAAAAATTATATCAATAAAATTAAAATTACTATCTTTATTTATAAACTCACGATCTTCTTCAATTTCTATAGAAAATAAGAAATAGACATTTGGAATAAAAATAAGAAGTATGAAGCCAAAGGCCTAAGTACAAAGGGAAAAGGCACTCTGTCATCTCATGATTGCTATTTTTTAATTTCCCCATGGCTAGCTAATGGCCATTACTAACCTCAATAAAACTCTATTAAAAATATAAGACGGCAACAAACAATAATTGATTCAAAATTATTGATTTTCTATGTTCCCATTTCATTCCTTTTTTATTGCAGTTTCGTTAAGGGCACGTTTGTTTGTTTGGTAGTTTTAATTAGAAAAATTAATCAGATTTACTTGTAATTCAATCAACCATCAACAATATCAAAAATTAGGCAATTGAGTGGGCCCAAGCCCAAAATGAAAAAGTGGAGAATTGGGCCCACAATCATGTGGGTTGAAAATTTCTCAATCAGGAATTATGGGGTCCACCATAACAGCATTGCTATGACATATTTGAGAAGCCTTATCCAAAAAGTTAGCCTTTTTCTTTCAATGGGGAAAAGAGGGTTAGGAAAAGAAGAATAATGAATCTTTAAAAGTGAAAGACAAGACAATCACCAAAAAAGAGGTTAAGTCACTTTGGACAATTTTTACCTAGTTTATTGTAGAATCTTACCAATCAATCAATGCCATTTGTTAATTTTAAGGTAGTTTTAAAAAGTTCAATAACATGAGAGTATTTTTTATAACTTAAATTATGAAAAAGGTAGCTATGAAAATACCCCATGGCCCAATTGTATAGGTTGTTGTGAAAGTTGCTTCCTAAACTGGTTAACTGTTGTGACCTAGATTTTTTTTTATATAATTGTGACATGGATTTGTTTTTCTATAACCAACTGGAAAAATTACACCATGAAATGTCGAGATTATAATAGTTATATCCTCAAACTTTCAATTTTAGCAATTGACCCCGTAATCTATAAATTGTTAAAATTAGACCCATAAAATTTTAATTAACAGATTAGGTCCTTAAATTATTAAATCAGACTTTGAAAAATCATCAAAGAGACGAGTTATGCACCACCCTTAACAATGGAATGGAGAAATATGAGATCGAAGAAGAAATTCTCGTCTTTACCACCACGGGTTTAGGGGTCGGGGTCAAGGACAAGGTTGGGGCGGAATGAGGATTCTTGTAGACCCGATCTCATATAGATTTCATAAAAAATGAGTAAATTAATAATTTAGATAGTGTATATTATGATATTAAAATTTTATAGATTTAATTTTGTTGAAATATTTTATTCACTATTAAATATTTATTTTGGCATTTAATTTGATAAAAACTTATTTGAAAGTTTGACAACTTTGATTTGATATTTTAGAGATTTTATCTACTAATATATTAGTCTTATTGGCTCTCACATTTAAGGAATTAATTTGTATGAAAATTCTTTTCTTTGAAGTTGTTGGTTTCTATATGGGTTAACAATCAATTTGCTAAAAACAAGGAATACTAATCATTCCCTCAAAATCCTCAACGTATAGTTGTCCTTTTGATTGAATATCCTTATGGATTCTTTAAATTGTGATTGCAATTTTCTAGTTGGCAAATTTGCTCTTTCCCTCACAGACTTGTGGTGCCTTGGTTTTTGAACAACAAGCTTGACAAGAAATTCTATATATATTAGTGTTGTTCTTTGGTTTAGCTACCCAAGCTTATTATATTTGCTCTCACTTTTATTAGCCTATAGTGCTTATTATAATATTTATGTGAGAGTGCTTTTTGTGAGAATTGTATTTCAAATATTTTATATTGTAATTGCTTGGAGAGTGATTTGATTCTTCGGGAGGAAGAAGTCGTCTTACTCATACATCAAGGAAGGGAGTTCCTTGATCTAAATCCGCAAGGGGAGCTTGTGGTATGATCAAAACAAGAACGGGAGGTTCTTGAATTAAATCGTCACAAGGGGAGCTTGTGATCGAATCCATTGTAGACGTCGTCGTTGCAAGGAGAAATCAAAGACAAAAACAAAGAAGGGAGTTCTTTTTATTTTGTGCTTTTTGATTTATATTTGTATTGAAAACGACTAACGATTCTAGTGGACTTTTTCTGGGCGAGACCCCGTGAGTTTTTACCATTTGGAGGTTTCTCACGTTAATCACTCCGCCGTGTCAATTTCTTTACTCACTGTTTTTATAATTTTGTCCACTGCCGTTTTATACCGAGCCTAAACTGTCGTAACACTGATTCCGTGGCTAAACCTGAGACAGAAATGATTTTTACATAATCTTATTCATTTGCATCCTCAAATCGAAATTAATCGGGACTAAACTAAGAAATAAGGTCCTAACAAATTTTAATATTTTATAAAATTTAGAGTTCAAATCGCTTAAATTGAAAGTTAAAGGATAACTCTTTTATTATTTCTACAGTTGAATGATTTTTTATGGGATTCTTCCAAAACAATATTATCTTGGTGCTAGAAATTGAGAATGTGATTTTACAGAATTTTGTTTAGTATTACTAGAATTTCTTTATTTTTATTTGGTTTAAAAACTTCTAAGGAGGCGTCTGTTTTTTATGAATGTTCTTTTTTCCTACCAAAGCTTCTTGTTAAGTGCTGTCATAATTAATTAATTTGCTTTAAAAAAAAAAAAGAAATTAAAGTGATCTTTTTTTTCCTTAAAAAGGGTTCTCTACAATCCCCTTTTAGACTTTTGGTGCATCTTGCTCCCTTTCAAAGTTTAATGATGCCAACTAACATTTTGAACAATTGTATATTTCTTTTTAAATATTAATTAATTTATGGAGGGAGACTTTAACTTTCCAAATAAAAAAAGTAGTTAACAATTACATGTTTTTTCATTCATTGGCATCTCTCACTACATTATTGATTTGAATATATAATTCCTATGTAAATTTGTTTCCTGTCCTTCAAATTCTTTTTGTAGACCCTAAGTTTGAATAAATAAATAAGACTTTAAGCTATACTTTGTTTTACATATGAGTATCTAATTAAAGAGATTTTTTTTTTTTTTTTTGTCTTTCTCCTTGAACACTAAATTTGAATAAATAATGAAAATAACACCCACTTAAAAAAAGGTTAAAACTAATTTTAAAACAAAATAATAAATGGCCCACAATCTTATGATCACGATATCCAAAATTCAAATAGAACAACATTCAAATTTAGTCACATAAACATTTACAACAATCATAATATCGAGCAGTAAAAAAATTTATTACAGACATCAAAACATCTAAATACACCCCCAAAAAAATGTCCAATACAATAATGAAATCCGATAACCACAAAAAATAAACGAGGCCATGTTTATCGGTAAGGAATGAGAATGAGCAAATGAAAGTTGGAACTATTTCTCCTTAATTATTTCTAAAATTGTGTTTACTTATTATTTATTTGTCTTTTTAAAATCTAAGTGGAAAAAAAATTATCATTGATCTGGTTTACTAATATTTGGAAAGAGAATAAAAACTAAATTGATGTGGGACCTAGAAAAAAGTGAAGATAAGAGAAAAATAATGAAATAAAAGAACTTGTGAGATCCATAACGGAACAAGATTCACTCAAAATTGAGGGAGTGATCCTAAATTTAGGTGGCGTGGATCACACCTAATGATTCTATTCCGTGATTGAGGTAAACAATAATAATGGAAATGGAAAAAATTCATTCTCATTCCCCCAAGTAAACATGACCTCATTGTTAACCAATTGCATCAAGGAACGAGGAATCTCGATTAGTGGGTTCCACACTAATATTGAGAATCATTCTCATTAGTTTATTCTCCATAGAGGATAAATAATCTAAATCTCTTTCTCTCATTTTGGTGGATCTCACCGTTTTGTTTTCTATCCCACCTCAATTCAACATTGATTTTCATTCCAATTCTAAAATAATTTTGATAAACACAATTCAATGCATGTTATTCCCATTCCACAAATTTTCATTTCGATTGATGTTCATTTCAATGGTCTCTCATTTCATTCCCGTTAAAAAAAACAATATTAGCTACAAATTACCCAAAATAAAAATTCTATTAGTATTAAGTTCACTATTTATTTACACGTACGGTTCAATTTAATGAAACTAAAACTTCAAAAATGAAATCAACTCCCTCAACCAAGTATAGAGATAAAAAAAACATTTTTTTTTCTTAAATGATATTATTCAAGGAAGATTCGGCAGAGCACAAAATGCATTTTCAAGAAAGTTGATGGAAATAAGAAGATAGAGTGCAATCTTCAGTTTGAACATCTAACATGGTTGAGCACATAATATTTTACCTTTTTTTTTTTTTTTTTCAGTTTACACAAAAATATAAAAAATAATTTTATGTTAGAATAAAGATTGCTTTTAACCAGATGAAAAGATGCTAATTCTCTGAACTTCATCTTCTCCAAGATGGCTTTTAGATATGAAATTTGGGATCAATACTTCACCATGCAGGCAATGGAGCATTTTTTTATCAAAATACAAACAGTTTTTCACAGTTAATTCTTAATGGTTTCACTCTTTATTGCCTTTTTACTATCTAAAATGATGAAGTAAAACCAAGTTTTGATGCACAAACCATCATCATAAGTACACAGTGGAATGTGTATTGGATTTAATTAACCATGATACAGAGTAACTAATGTGTCTTCATACTTACTTCTGTACAATGTAATAGATACCACTTGGTGATTATGAACATTGAGAATCTGGCTGAATTTCCACCATAGTTAGGGGAGAGTTGGGTTTATTTTTTACATACTATCCATTCAAGTATATTAACAATAAGTTTATTTACAAACTCCAAGTCTAAAGAAACTGCCAGTCATCTTCGGTTTGTGCTTTCTGTTTATCGATCTTAAGATTCGGCTCTGGATTATTCTCTTCATGTTGCTGTTTAGGGTTTGTATCGAATCCATAACCATACTTTACTGCAAGCTCTTCATATTCTTGCTTCCTCTTTGACTTCTTTATGAAAGAAAATGCTCTGCTTACCTTTTTCTGGGAGAAGAACAGACAATTCAGTGAAGGGTGACTAAAACTTGAACAGCCACACAACTTTAGGTTAAATTATGTTTCGTGTGTAAATAGAATACCTTGTAGGGTTTATGCTTTGTTTCCTCGTGGGGTTCGAAATGAAAGTCGTCTCCATTCACCAAGATGCACGCTTCATCTAGTTTCTTCTCATCTTCTTGTAGAATTTTTTCTGATTCATGTTCAAGTATAGCATCACAATCAACTTCATCGGGACTCCAAGCATCTGATCTTGCTGAAAATTTACTTTAATGTCATTAGGTTACAATAGTAGAATTAAATCATCACAGACGAAAGAGAGAATTAGAGAGTGAGATTACTTGTTTTGTTTATATTTTAATGAAAGATGATTGCTCTTTCATGTTTTATTTATGAAACTCCAATCTTTTAAATTCTTAATTGTAGATGATTCAATGACTAAATGACCTGCAAATGTCATAACAATTCCAAGATATTTGTACCAGGTTGTAGTTGCTTGACTTTTCTTTTCCTTTTCCAAGCAATGCAACAACAAGCCAAAAAAAAAAAATACTGAAGAAAGGCCAATTCCTAATTCATAATAGATAAGTACCTATTCTGAAACTAAAAGCTCAAGAGAGTTGATGGACAGTGATGGTGGTTGGCCTAAGGCATAGTCACCAGCATCTTCCATGACTTTTCTATGCAGTTTTGCTAATAAATCATTACAATCTAAGTAATCTACATAAAATAATTTGTCTGTCACATGAAAATGGTGAGATTGGGTGGTTTCATACCTATATGAAACATGCTGATTTCCCCATCAGGATAGTCATTTAACCACACATCCTCGTTAAGAGAGGATTCTATCGCTGTAACTGACCCATCAATGGTATAAATGCCTCCAGCTGCCAATAATATGTTAAACAAGAGCAAGCAACTAGAGCCACAAGAAACAGTTTGACATAACAAAACTGTTGATATAAATTACCATTCAACTCCGCTGATGAATCACCATTGGAAATATGTCTCATATCCTTTTCAATGTTCTCAATGGATTTTGACGAAATGTCAGCTGGTAAGTGATCGATTTCACTGTCAGTTGCATCCTCTTCAACCTCAATCTCAATCTCTTTTGAACTTTGCACCGCTGCATCACACCTAGTGTCTTTAAACAACACCGTGGTTTCCATTTTGTCTGACTGGACACATGAAGCTTCACAATTTTGACCTAAAATTGCACCGCATGATGATGCATCATTTTCTTCTCTATTAGTAAGGTTAATTTTTGATGTCTCAGTCAGATGCTTACTTTCAGTCCTAGTAGATTCTCTGACATTAAGGTCTAGTTCATGATGTATGTTCTCATCACATTGTTTTTGCGAATCACTATTAACATGGACCCCATTTGTAGAGTATTGAGATGATAGTGGAAAAGGATTCTCAGCATGTTGAAATCCATATGGTAGCTTACGGATGATATTTCTTTTGGTATCAGCTAGTGTTTTTGAGTTTTCAGTTGACTTTTCTTCATCAAACTTCGGATGTCCTATCTTCATACTCATTACTGGTTTCTTACATATAACAACATTTTTATATTGGTCAAGAGCCGAGTTACAAACTGCCACCTTCTCGTCTTTCAATACAGATGGGGGAAGTAAATCTTGCATGACATCTGAATAGAACCTTCTGACACTGGCCCCAACTGTTTCCACCTGATTCTCAACATATTTGGCAGTGTCCTGTACCAAAATTTGGAGAAAAGTGGAATCATCAGAGGAATAAAAATAAAATTAGATGGTCAAGTCAATGGGACAAGGAATGAATTGAAGAGGTAAAGAAGCCAAAAGAGAAAGAGGAGGAAGAGGTGGAGTAGACAGCTGAATGCTCAAATTACTAAAATGCATACCTGACAAATAATGTCTTCTACCTCTAGGCACATAGTTTCAAACTTTTGGTACAAATTCCCAACCCAAGCAATACCTTTTACATCCATGGTGAGTGTAAACTTAACCACTCAAAAATCGCTCGCAAGCTCCTTGAGTGGTACAACGTTAATAATAGGTCCTCCAACGTCAACAACAAGATGATAGTCTCTTCTGCAGAGTATATCATATCATTTAGAAAAGCTCCAAAAGAAATTGCCTTTCAGATACCATTTACAGAAGATATTTTTCTGATAGATGGTCATGCAAGTAAAGAAGGATCAAATCCAAAAGTAAACCACAAAAATTGCTCTTAAACTAGCTACTAATATTGTAATAGGTCTGAAAGACAAGGTCCACAACCACAAGCAATAATTTTGACACTAACAGGACTGATAATAATATATGAGAAGGGGGAAAAACTGCAAATATGAGAGGATAAGGATTTATACAATTTCCAGATAAACGCTTCAAAATAGATTGATGGTGTAATGAGCCAGAACAACCCAAAGTTATTGTTATGGCAATGCTCCCACTTTTTGTTCTGAAGATTAAGACCAGTCAGCAATCCTAGAAGTACATGACTTGAGAAGTTTTAATCTGACAAGATCATCCAAGATAAAAAGGGAGACCAACTGGCACAGTTTAAAAGGCATGTATAGATCGAGTAACCTTTCAGAAAAAATAGTAATTTCATCTCTGCTGTTCTACAAACACTAAGCCATGGGCTTCACGTGTAAGTGAAAATAGAAGATAAACATCCTCATTAGTCATCCTCATCCTATAGTAATTAAAAAAAATTACAGGTATATTGCATGGCTTGCACCTTCAAAATGTCATTTTTACGCACCATGTATGATAAGAACAGAACAAAAACTTAATATAATATATACGCAAGGGAATGGTTCATGAGTTTTCACAAGCCTTAAGATTGGGAGAAATGCATTAGTGTATGTATAATATACATCATGAACTTGCTAGATCAAATTGAAGGATCTACCCACGATTTTATCTATTTTGTATTAAAATCAAACGCCAAAAACAAACATCAGATTATCAATTGGATGGTAAAAGCTCATCCCATTCTCACAAGAAAATGCATATACTATCACCATAATACCAATACACAATCCAGTTTTTCAAGATAGATTATTCAGTTTACCCTTCACATAATCTAAACATCCCATTATGAGGACCAGTCAGCTCTTGAATAGCATGGTTATTCTACAAGTTTCCCAATCCTGTATGTTGTAGGTTCATCCAATTATCCCGTAAGATTAGTCACGTAAGTTGTCCCTAACAAAAACAAATCAGGACAATTCCCGCCCCAGATAAATTCACGCGCCTTTGAGGGTGTCCAAGTTCCGTCTCAGGAAACGAATCGAGATGGGGAATTTGAGTTCAAGCAAAAGAACCATACCAAAACTT
The DNA here is from genome assembly GCA_028015215.1 of Gynostemma pentaphyllum. Taxonomy (NCBI): domain Eukaryota; kingdom Viridiplantae; phylum Streptophyta; class Magnoliopsida; order Cucurbitales; family Cucurbitaceae; genus Gynostemma; species Gynostemma pentaphyllum. Next base: position 18,881,216 of record CM051355.1, read on the forward strand.
TCCAAAAACCAGAGTACCTTGTTAATTTCCATAAATCATATAAACCAACCAGCAAAAATTCTCTCAACTGGAGCATCAACTCAAAACAAAACATCTGCAAACAATTAGGACTATAGAAGAAATTTTCCAGCAGAAACTCATCCTATCCTGCTTAATTCTCCAAATGCAAACCATAAATATTAGTATCCCACTAGAAACATTAGAAAACAAGGTCTCAGAGAGAATAACAAGGAAAATCCAGTTATCTTTACAAGTGATCATCAAGTTTCATCAGAAAAGAGGAATGCAATACAATAATATAGCATCTAGAATTTAGATGATGGAGTAATAAACAAAGCTCAAATTAATCAAACAAAAATCAAATGATAAAAAAAAAAAAAAAAAAAAAAAAAGGAAACTCATAGCAAAAGAGAAAAAGTGGAGATGATAAGGATTGAGAAACATACTGAAAAATGAGTAATTGAAGAAGATGGTCAATACCCAAAACCCTAAAGCTTAAAGAAGTCAATTAGAATTTTGTAGAAAAGGGATAATTGGTTTGGGTTTTTGCCTTTGGAAGCCAGAAAAATAAAAGAAGAATCTTCAGTGAACCCGCACACGGGAGGGACAATGAAGGAGAGAGGAGAGAGAAACGTACAAGCATAGGTCAATGAAATTCCAAACATCATCATTAATGTCTGCCACGTGTCAGGATAAAATGAAAAGATTTAAGCACATGCAGCTGTGCATTGGGCTTTTTTTTATTGGACCTTTGTCTCATTTTATTTATTTGCAGCTCATAAAACAAATTGAAACTGGATACTGACCATAATTTCTTTTAGGGAGCGTTTGGTGTGCGGGAATTGGACTTGGGAATGAGTTTTTAATACCCATTCCATTGTTTGGTTCAACCTCTAATTACCATTAGTATTGACATTCAAATCTCCCCTTTATTTAACATTGACATTAGCTTTGGCATTGACATTGATATTGTCATTGACATTTAATTAAACTCTCTCAAATTTTGTGCTATTTGATATTTCTAATAGAAAAAAAATAAATATTAGAAGCATTTTAGTAGGTTATAGTGAATGAGATAAAATTAAAAAATATTTTTTAATTAAAAAAAATAAACATATTTTTTAAATCAAAAATATTTTTTAAAAAAACTCAATATATTATACATAATTAAATTAAAAAAATATGTTCAAAATAATACACTAAGTAATTTATATAAATTTTACTTTATAGTACCTTTTTCAAGCTTAATTTCAAATATAACATTTTTTTTAAATAACATTTTTTCACTTTTTTAAATTAATAAATTTGTTTTATTATTAAACCTTAAATATTTAATGACAACAATCATTTATTTTTTACCTTCAATTAATATCAACTAATTTATATAATAATACATGATTGTAAGAAATTGATTCCTATATGTTTCATCAATTTTATTTTATTTTATTTAATGAAATAATATTTAAAAGGAAATTAAAAAAATCCAAACTTATAAATAAAATATAGTTGATAATTTTAATTTAATTAAATTTAATATTAGTGACTAATTTTTAAAAAAAATTTAATTATATTTTAGATAGTAATTAAATAAAATAACAAATCATATTCCTTCCTACAAAAACAATAACCATATTCCCATAAACCAAATTCCAGCACACTCTAAACACAGATATCATATTCTCAGACATTTGAATCTCATTCCAGCACACTTCAAACACAGGCATCAAACACGTACTAAACGCCCCCTTAAGATCTTTTACGAACATTCGATCTTATGATAGAAATAGATGTCTAATCAGTTAACTTATATTTAAGTTTGACTTCTTTTTGTTGTTATTTTCTTTCTTCAAACTAACTACTTGGAAATAAAAGCAGAATTCTCCAAAATTGATAACTCTTATGAAAGTTCTCCTTCTTGCAAAACAAACTATTTTCCCCTCTTAATCTTCTCTTCTCTCTCCATTACTATTGCAAAATGATTCTCCATTGAACATTGTGTGACAATTAACTCTCATTTGAGATCATTTTTAAAAGTGTTTAACAGTATTTATGAGTAAAATAAGTATTTTTATTGCCATTAAAAACACTTTCAAACATTATCCTAAACGAGCATTTAGATGGCCTTCTAGGCATTGGAAACTATAAGGGTCGTTTGAAATAATTTTTACAGGTCTAACAAATGTTTTTGGAAAAAAAACTAGTTTTTTTTTTTTTATTATTATTTTTTTTTTTTGCTAAAAACACTTTTGGACCCGTTTAATAATAGTCATTCCAAATTCAACATCTATACATTGACCAATTCCGAGTTAAATAATTTACTCTCAAATTTCTACCATGATCAGAAGAAATGAAAGGCTTCCAAGGAATCTGCAAATGAAAAGGAGACATTTTCCAGAGTGAGATAAAACTTGAGAGAAAATAAATTTTCCGTGATACATTCGACATCTTCTCGGTATCATTACTTAAATCTACCTCACAACATAATTCTAGATCACTCTTTATTAGCACAATTAACTCTTCAAACTAAACTCACAACTAGATTTGCAGTACATCAGGAGACTGTAAGTGAAAAAACCTGAACAGTTCTTAATGCAATCTTCTTAAAACAGGAGAATAGTAAGAGAGGCCTATGAGTATTTGAGAATATACAGAGTTCAATGTCACGAGCCCATATCAAACAGCTGTTTGGAAATCCCCAAAGTCATCATCAGGTACATCAAGTGTACTTTGATTTTCAGCAGCATTTGATCCTTCTTTTGCAGATTCTGAGGTAGTGTGCTTAGAAGGTTTTTCGAGTTCGAGACTAGGCGGTAAATTTGATGAAGACTTCTGGGAAGCAACAGGTGAAAGCGGTTCCGGGGGAGGTGGAGGTGGTTTGATACAAATAATGGTTTCCTTTCTTGGGCTGCCTGCTTCCTCTGACGAAGCTTTCAAATCCTGCTCAAAAGACTTCTTGACGTTGCTATTGCTTCTCTGCTGATAGATTTTAAGAGGAACGACAAATCACAATGAAGCAACAAACACAAAACTTGAATCATTTGGATACAGTTTTCGATGAAATATATGAGCTTACATTGCTTTTTAACTGAAGTACTATGGTCTCCCCATCTTTCAAACTGTAATCAGAGGAAGTATTCTGAAATTGTTGTTCCATCTCTTCTGCACTCTTCTTTTTATTGAGATATCTTTTTCAAAAAAAAAAATTAAAAAAATGCATGAGTTTTACTGAGGGAAGAGTCTCTCATCACAAAAGATGACCATGCGTCAGCTTCATAAGAAATTGCTATTTTGGATAATTAAATACGTAAAAATGGAATAATTGCACAAAGAAGAAGTAAAGATACTTCATATGATCATGCAGGGCTGCTTGGAAGTCATAAGCTTCAGTTCTTTCTCTAAATCCTAAGCCAATAAACGCATGCCGAAGGCGACCACCTGCATTTTCATAGTTATTAATTTCAACTCAAGTGGGAAAATGAACGATTCCAACTCAATTAACCATAGATAGAAAATGATACAACAAAAATGAGCAATTTTGTTTTCTATTTGGACAATATAATAAAATAACTAATAGTCATGCAAGGAGGAAAAATGGGGTGAAGAGACAGTCAGCTCACCAATATTCTCTTCTACGCGAAGAACAAAATATCTGCAGCAATTGAAAATTACATCAGACCTTCAACTCTATCTTTAAAATCAAAAAACAGTGACAATAAATATATCCAAATGAATCAAACATCCCTTAAAGATAAGACTACAGCAGTTGGGCCAACAAGAATACAGATACATAATGATTAGACTTCAATAAAAAAAAAATGAAACCAACCTGCTGCTATCAATTACAGCTTCAACTGGATGCTGCTCTCCATCTCTCAAGAATGCCCGAGCATATAATTCACCTGACACAATAAATAGCTCAATGGTCACTAGAAAGTAGAAACACACTAAAATATGTCACCAGTTATAATATAATTCACTCAAATTTTAGTACCATAAATCTACAATAGTTCTCTTGTAGGTTGTAGCAACTAAAAGATAATCTCTCACCTGTGCTCTTATCTTCAAGCCTGATTATACAGTCTTCTCCCTTGGAGATGACTTTCAGTTTTCCCTCCCAGACCCATTTATTCACATCCCATTCATCAGCCCTTGAGGAAATTAGATCACGAATGAGGAAAACTGAGTCACAAATGCAAGCATATACAGTGGACTTTTTAAAACATGAAACATGACAAACTTATTGGAGAGTAAATAAACAACCAAAGTACTTATTAGTATCGATAATGAAGCAGCGGTTCACTTAAGAAACTACGCTTAAAACATTTTACAGCTAAACTATGAAACTTAGCCATTTTGATCCCTGAATTTAAAAATTTTGTTAAGTCCTCAAACTTTGTATTAGATTCTATTTTCATCCCTCTCGTTATCTGTCTGTCAATTTTTTAATTAAAAACTCACATGATACTATTTTCCATTTAGTGTGAACAAATGACAGGATCATAATCCCACCCTCACTTTCAACTTTTAGAAGCTCAATCCCACCGTTTTCCCCTCTTGATCGAACAATTGAAATTATCTTCATTGTTTTACCCTTTGGTTCAAAATAATATAAGTCACATTTTGCTATCCAGCCACTAACCCATCTCATCTACTCAATATTATATATTGAAAAATAGCGCCACGTGAGTTTCTTTACTACCAAAGTTTATTGTTTTTCACTCATATTACCTTCTGTGTCCATCAACTTTTTCAAAAAACAAAAAGACCTAACAATCTAATCCCAATGTCTGACATATGACCAACAAATGTTGGACAAGGATGTGTTATGGATCAATATACAGGAAAAATTAATGTTCATATTACCTTCGGTTTTTTTTTCTTTTGATTCTGGGTATTTTGAAAGGTTGGTGACTTTAGAACTATTGATATGCTAAAATTAAGATGCTTACATGATAAGACAGAAAGCAATACGTTTAATCTGTAAAACTAAAAGATGAAATCATCAATAAGATCTATCAGGGGAGGGAACAATTAAAACCTGTAGGAAGCTGCAGTTTTCCTCGGTGGTATCTGCAGTAAATCATAAAACATGAATTAAGAACTAACCAAAAAATATCAATCAAAATTGAAGATTTAAAATATCTGACAGAACCAAATATTATCATTTACATATATATAAACTTCAATAACGAAACCCATCTCATGTTATTGCATCAAACAGAAGTGAAAAACCAGCAGATTCAGCAAACAAGTTTTAACAAGTTCATCACACATGCATAATTCCAAATAAAGGGAGAATGTTGAAACAGAAAACACCACAAATTACATCTAAATTGCATGATTTACATAAGCACAACAAAAAAAAACTCTTCGAAAATGGAAGATTTAACAAAAATTTCAAGAATTCACATTTCAATAAAAGCATCAAGAATCCAGAAAAATCTTAGATTTCATTGAGATTCGTAAACACAATTCCACTAACCAAATAGACATAACATTCAGGAACTTGAAAGAGAACAAGCTCTAATGCTTCATTCTCTTCCTTATCTTCCTTCACTTCTAAATCCTCAGCTATCTTCTTCTGCTGCTCTTCCATGGAGAAAAAAAGAGCGAGATTCAGAGATCAAAATCAGAATTCAAAGAAATATGTAAAAGAAGTTCTTTGATTGAATCCGAATTTGAGAAAAAAAATTGAAATGAAGAAAGAAATCAAAGAAAAAATTGAGAATGAATAGGGTTTTGTTTATTGGACATGGAAGAACTTTGAAGCGAAGAGGATTTTCAGTTGCCTTCTCTACTTCAAAGAAGAATCGGGCAAAGTCGAGACGAAAGGATTCGCAATCTGGTGTGGTTGAGTCTATGCTGCAACCGTATGGTACAGCAAATTTTAACCGTTCGATTTGATTGAATCATGCTAAATTGACCAGTAATTAATATTATATTATTGTGGGAATGACAGCTGATTTGATTTGATTTTATTTTATTTTTGGGTTCTAGTTTCTGGTCAACGTTACGCTTATTGGACGGTTACGATGAATGGGGTTTGGATGAGAGAGTCTGAGAGTCGAACAAATTGACGGCCGTGATAAAGTGGGATTCGGATGAGGGAGGCTTAAACTTACCCAAAAAATGATAAGAATTAATTACAGCAATAACCACTTTAATTCACCCAATTACAATAACGTTGGGATTATGATTTTATTTCATTTTTACCCAAAAAAACACCTTTGAGTTTAGTTTTTTTTATGGTGGTGATCTGGTGGTATAAAAGATACAGTTTTCTTGAAATTTCCATTTATTAAATGGTTATTACTGAAATTAACCCAAATGTTAAAATCAGTAAGACGAATTTCTTTTTTTTTTATTTTGTATTTTTTCAATAGATATTAAATTAAATAGGAGAGTAGAGTTTTTTTTTAATAGATATTACATTTAAATTAGGGGAGTAGATATTTGAATTCTATGAAGGAAGGTACTTATGCCTAACAAATTGAGTTTAGTTTCAATTTATATAGACGAATTTTGTAGCTGGGTGAAGTGTTTGTATTTGTAATTGTATTAACGAAAGAGTAAAATACGTTAAACTTTCAAATAATAGAAAGAATTTCACATGTGGTGCATGTAATAAAAGACAAGTAAGGTTAAAAGTTGGAGTCAACTCTTACTCAAATTATTGTAATATAAAAAAGTTAAACGTGATAATTAAAATTATAGGATTAAAAATAACTTACTCAACTAAGTTGTAAAAAAATGATTTCTTTTTTCAAATTTTATAGACAAGAAATGTAATATCCATTGGAGATTGGATAATTCATCTTAGATTTTTTGTGAGAAAAGAAAAATAAAAAGGCACCATTCAGGTGGTTGTTGGAACTACCAACCTAGAAGTCTTGGAGTGATTTGCAATTGACAAGTCCATATGAACAAACATACTTTTTATGGTTACAACTAAAAGGGACCAAATTTAAAAATAAAAAAAAAATATTGAAAAAAACTTGCTTTCATTTTTAGAGTATAATAAACTATTAAAAAAAATTACTAACAATTCAAATTTAATTGAACCATTCAAATATTTATCCACTCTTGCTCATCAAAAAGAAGAATATTCTCAATCATATTCTTCATTCAAGTGTTTGGTATATGGGCAAAAATGCTAAGTGAGTATTGAAACTGATTACTTTTCCATTCTTTTCCACCATTTGATTGGGGAAAAAAAACTCACTTTTATTTCAACAATTTTCAAATCATAAAGACATGAAAACAGACAACTAGCAAAGAGATTATAGCAAAGAAATGTTTCATATCAAGCTTGTATATTATTGTACAAAATTTTGTCTATCTGAAAGGAACTAATGAAGTTGTTCCCATGTGTAGATTGAAGTGTTAAAGTGGAACTGTTGCTGTCAATGTGATATGTCTTGGGTCTGTTAGTCGAGATCTCAGGTTTACGAATCCGACTTCTCTGATTCTTCCTTCCAAATCTGTGAGATGGTATTCATCCAAATGCGGCTCCGTGCTTTTAAGTAATGTAAATAAGACTGGAGATAATTCCTGTTAAATACAGAACGCGAAAGGCAATGCACGGTGTTGGGATTGGTACGAACAAATCAACATATTTGTATGTAAAGCCAATGTCACAGTGGTAGAATCATACCTGAATAGCCTTTGATTTGGGCTGCAGAAGAGAGCAATTATAACGTTAGATATGTTAAACAGCTGTCCAGTTTTATAATTCATCTAAAATATAAATGAATCGATAGTTTACCGCTTGGTCGGAAATTGCAATTGTGCCACCAGGTCGAAGAAGTCGAAATGATTCCTTGAGCACATTGACTATGGCTACTTGGGGACATTCATGGAACTAAAACATTATAGCCAAACTATAGACAGTTATTTCAAAGTATAATTCCACATATCTTGGACAATGTAGCAATTAGATTACTCATATTCATTACAAAACACTTTTGAATTTAACTAACAACTTTATCCACCTGACAAAGTTTGCAATCTTTAATTGACAAAAAAAAGAGATACAAATGATGAGGGGAGACCACGTCCGGCCACAAGATCACAAAAAGTTCTTCATTCAGCATTAATAAAAAAGGAACCGAAGTTACATAAGAACTTAGAAAAAGAACTCTACGAGCTGGAAGCCAAGGTCGTCTCATCCTCTTAAAGTTTCTTCCAAAATTCTATGGTTCAATTCCAGCCAAGCCTTGCAAACAATGGCCTTAACAACACCCATAAGATTCTGGCTTTATGCTTGTTAAGATATATGATTAAATCTACATTTACCCATTGACTTAAGGTTTTGGGTATAGTAGTGATTTAACATATTTAATATGGTATCATAGTAGGAGGTCCTGAGTTCGAACCCTTGGGATGACGTTTCCTCCCCATTTATATTCAACATGTCTTGGCTTGTACAAATATCCAAGCCCACATATGAGGGGGAATGTTGAGATATATGATTGGAACCCCCGTGGTGACATTTCCTCCCCATTTATATTCTACATGTTTGGGTCTTGTGCAAATATCCAAGCCCACATGTGAAAGAGAGTGTTAAGATATATTATTAATCTACATTTACCCATTGGCTTAAGCTTTTAGGTATATTGGTGATTTAACATATTTAATAATGTTTGAAACGTTAAGAAGGGTATATTAGGATGATGGACCAACAATCTCCCATAAAAAGAAATTGAAGTTAGAAGGCTATAAACAATCTAGGAAAACCAATTTCAGCTGTTGCTGCATATCTCAACACTCTTACCAAATCAAGTTCATTGACCATTACCCACTTTGTAAGTAATGAATTTTCTATTTGACATTTACACAAAAACTTGAAGAAGTTATCTCAAATAACATGTTTTAGTTACTGAAATGTCAAAATATTTTAACAATTACCCAAATGACATTTCAATAGTTTTATTAAAATATTTTGTTATTTTTCAGTGAATTTATCGGTTTTAGGCCTGTTTTAGTTGGTTTTTGGCCTTGTCTTCTCAATCCGTATTCGACACAATGGAAGATCACCTTGCCACAAGTCCTTGGAAGCTAAAATTCTTTGTATCGATGTACCATTAAAATTAGAAAATTTAGTGAAGCCATTAAAAAAGATTGCTTGGGAGATACCATAAGCAGTAACTTTAAGATGACATCTTCAAGAGGAAGTTTTTATGACATTTGATTAAAGAAGAAAACTTACCATATAAGAAATGGAAACTAGGTCAAATGACCTTGGAGGCAAGCTGGTATCTTCCCCATTTCCATGCAACCATCTTATTGCATTCTTTCTTGGAGCTCTTTTCTTCTCCTTGTATTGAGCCACAGCAAGGAAGTAAGGAGACAAATCTAGTCCCTGCAACACAGATATTGACACGAAACCGATAACTAACTATTTTGCAAGCCTAACAGAGGTTGAATCTTTCATTATTATGCAATTTATGGCTTCCTAGAGTTTTTAAAAACTTACAGTAACTTTAGCCAGTGGATACTTGTCCACTAAATATTTTGTGTTCACGCCTACAGAACAACCGATGTCTAGAATGTCTAGAATAGGATTCTCAGAATACTGCAGATGATGCTCTTCAATTGCACGAAGCCAATTTCCACTAACTACTTCCTTTGCTTCATCTAACGAAGACGCGTCGGGTACTGCTCGCATCGCTATTGACATTGTTGCAGCCTCGGCTTCTGCTGCAGCCTAGAAAGAAAATGTAGTCTTTTCTTGTCATCACATTTTTTGAGATTAAGTTTATCATCTGAACATCACAGTATCAACTGGTAAAACATCTGACTATCGTCTATTTATCAGTGTCAATTGGTAAACTGTAAGATGTATGAAGTTCTGCCAAATTGTTGCAATGATATTGTAGAGTGACTACTCACCAGCCATGAAAGATTACCTTCATCATATGCATGAAAAGGCTTCAGGTAATCTGTTCATAAGAAGCAATAATCTGATTAAAATTACAAAAAATTTTATAAAAAAAAGTTTTTTTAAACCTCAAGTGTTAATACTACCAGTTGAAAAATAGATTTATCCATTATGCCAGTATAAATAGCTTATTTCTCCAACTACTGAACCCCAGTTTATCCTAATGCCTAATACAGATTGAAAAAGTTGGATTTTTTCATAGGAAACAAGAGACATTGGTGCAAACTAGCATGGCTATGACAATGGATCATCCTACAACAAACAAAAACTTGTGATGATTTCAAATTATTAACTTGATAGTTTTACGATATTAAGAGAAGAGTAACTCATGATGTTATAAATTTTGTTAGGTTTTTTTAATCTTTTCGATGTGAAATCCTCCTTAAAACGGTGACTCTTTTTGGCTCACCATCCTTGAGCCAAATGTTTTTGTTTCACCGGAGGCTCATTTGAGTTTGTTGGACTTTGGCAACTGTAATCTTATAAACTATGTTACCGATGTAATTGAATCTTCATCAATACGAGTAAAACGCGTAAAGGCAATGAAATATAATGTGAAGACATTAGAGAATTACAATCCGGATAGACAATAGAGGGATTCTGAACACTCTCCAGCTCTTTATAAACATCAGACTCCAAAATCTCCGACGTCATTTTCCTCCATGGAATCTTATTCTTCTCCGCTGTACTGTTCTTCAATCAAAATCACAATCACAACCCATAAATCTAAAAAAACCAAAACCACTTTCAAAATTCAATGTAGACCTTATAAGGACTTGTCTGGCACCGAGCTTGAGAACGGAGAAGAGGGGTTTGAATGAAATGAGAGCTCCGACAAGCCGAGAAAGTGGGGTCTCTCCTGCCCAACTAGGACGCTCCAGCTGTCCTTCCTCGTACGCCGCCATTTCAGACCTTGTCGGTGATATATGAACCTTTGTTCTGGTTCTTCTTAGTCGATATGTTCTGTCGTTGTGGCCATTGCCGGAGAGTATAGAGAGACGGTGACTTGGTCCGTACAATGCCATTTTTGAGCTAACCGAGAGCTTCAGTTTTTGGTCGTTAGAACGAGTGGAAACCAGAAAAATGAAACAGAGAGTGGAAAATCCTCCGAATCTCTCACGATATGAATTGACCTATTATGATGTGACACGTGGATTTGAATCAGACCACCTTATCGTTTTGTTCCATGTGGCAACTGGCAAGTGCATTCCGGCTTTTGGGCTTTTCAGCTGGTTAGCTTAGCCTTGCAAATTATTTTGGGCTGGAAAGCCCACTGAATTTAGTATTGTTGTGGGGGATGTTAAGTAGAAGGGATGGGGTGGGGTTTCATAATTTGACCCCGAGTTTGATTTTCTTAGTTTTGAAAGGTAAAGTTTGAAGGTTTGTTAAACCCTTGTAAAAGAGTTTAGCAACACAAAACTCATACCCAAACTCATTTACCAAACACATGTTACACAAATCAGATTTCTGAAACTCATACTCTAGTGCATCCAAACACGAATTATATAAATTCGGGTTTCATAAACTCAAGCTATACAAACTTAGGCTTAATAACTTCTACTAAACATCCCCTTAAAATCTCAAAATGATATGGTCACATGCTTTCTTCATCTTCATACCTCTCTGGTGGGTTTTCTGGTTCCTCCTCTCTATCAGAAGAAATATTTTTGTTGTTTCTCGTTACATTTTATATCTACGATTAGAGGTGAGTCTGAGAAAACTTTTTAAAACGGTGTTTAAACATTTTTTTTTACAAGGGTTGTAAGAAAAAACACTCATTTAGTGATTCCTCAAGTGTTTCTTAAAAGTTTCAAACTTTTAAACATGCAGTAAAACATAATGAAAAAATTGGGTAGTTTTAACGAGTTAAAAACATTTTTTACTCTTTCAAAAGTCTTGAAGAAAAGAAGACAAGTATATGTTCAATCATTTTCGTGCACAGCCACAAATCCCACATATATATTAAAGAGGAGTGAGAGTTTATGGAGATGGAGACTTGAGCAGAAAGGAAAGGGAAAAAAAAGGAAAACAAAGTCTATGAGCATAATGTTTAAGACCTACCAATGGAATCCAAAATTAAAGGAAAGAGCAGACTCAGTTACTAATTTTTATTAATATATATATAACAAACGGATACAATGTCGGAGAATATTCGCAAACGAATTCAGGAAGATACATATTTGTCACATAATCTATATGGTCACTCCTGCCAATTGAAATGTTGGCATACATATCAGTATATATTGTGTGTCCTTATACTTATCTAGCACAAAAATTATGGATCATCACTCACCAATACTGTTTCTTGAGTCTCTTATGGACATAAATCAAATTGACTTCCCAAAGATGCAAAACAAATTATAGAGAAATCATATGCTCACCAGAAACCACCTATAGAAGATGAGCTTGAAGAATTGAATAAGGAAACTCTCCGTCTCTTATTTGGAAATGTCGTAAATGAGAACTCTTGTGGGTCAGAAAATTTATTTAGTACAGACTTAATGGCCTGGTGCACAGAGCATTCCAGAAACTCGCGCAATTCAGAAGTTTCGATATTCCCTTCTTTGCAGCTGATTAACACAAAAACATTCTTCATTCTTCCATTTAAGGTTGCAATCTCTGCCCTCTTTATTATCAGATCCAGGGAATAAAGTGCCTGTCTTAAATCTGGCAAGAGGCCGGGTTTATAATCACAACATAGGGATGCCCTTATAGAGTAGGGCACTCCATCTAATCCATCCTCTTGTTGTTCAACTGTTATTTCATCTGTTTCTTTCGGTATCATATGAGATTCACTAACTTCGGCAGCAGCTCTTTTCAGCACTTTCAAACGGCTTATCACTTCAGCAAGCAATGTTGCTTTGTCCATCTGGTGTTTGAAACACAGAAATCAGCTAAGCTAGCATAATTCCATAAGGTTTTACGAAAGAGTGATAAACTACGCAGTGGGATCTCGACCCGTGAAATTACATATTACAGCAGAACAAAATCAAAGACACAGCAATTGCCTTTATAAAACATGACTATTCAATACAAAACAGGCTGATATATTATAGTGTGAAAATTGAGAAGAGTAACTCAATGGATGCCTTGAGTTAGAGAATGTGGATGATATCTTCTTCACCACCCATCAACCAAATCCATTTTTACAGTTTAAAGGCAAATTCTTTTAAAAAAGATCCATTGAAATCCTAGCCAACATTGTGATGACACAGGATTGATGACACAAATCATGCAGTGAAGACACAGCAAGTCTTATAAAGTAAAATGTCTCAATAATCTTCTCTTAAAGTTCAAATCAATTCACCATTCATAATTTCCTATTCTCAACATTAAAAGCAGACCAGAAACATTAAACCAGCAAGGCAGGCATTGATTCACCAAATCTATACAAACTATTTTTTTTTTTCATATTCGTGAGTGTTCAAGCCAGTTTGCGCGGTGTTCAATTAATCTCACACCCCTACAAACACGACCCTACGACACTTAGCGTCGGGAAACTCGTTAAGTTGGTTTACACAAACTAAATTGTCAAAAACTAAACTAAACTAAACCGCATTTCAAATTACACAAAAGTGAAATCAAAATCCAAACTAAAATGGAAAAAAAATCTACCTTCTTTCCACCGGGAACAATACTTCGAAGACTACCAAGATGAGTATTGATTCTCGCTCTACGCCTTCTCTCAGCCTCACTATGATTCTTCAAAGCAGCAGCACTTCTTTCAGCAGGAACCCCTTTACTCTCAACCTTCAATGGAGCCTCAACAAGCTCATCTCTTTCACTATCAAGAACCAATGAAGAATTTGAAGACAACCCATTTCTCATCGACATTGAGTTTGTTGAAAATCCATTGTTGGGTGTTTGAAAGCAAGAAGTGTAAGAGTAAATCCGAGAGAAATCTGCCATGAACAAGCCCAGATTCAGAAAGGAAGATTGAAGATTTAGTTGAAGAAAGACAACATTTTTTTTTTGGGTTGGTTATGGAAATTAGGTGGCAATGGCAAACAGAGAGATCTTGAGAGTGAGATTGTGGCGAGTGAGTCAGCGTCCAATACGGAGAGGGGAAGTGAAATGGGGACGAGTGTGGAGGAGGAAAGGAGTTTTATTCAACATGATTTAACAGATGAATCCATTATTTTATAATGTCTGCAAGTAAATTATGAGATTGAGATTCTTCACTTTGGAGGAGGAAATTTTATGGCTACATTAAACAAATTATTTACTTTCTACATGTTATAAAATAGATAAATTTTGTAGATGATGTTTTATGAATAATATTTTCCGATATATTTTTAAAATTATGTGTGAATTGGATTTCACACATGCTCTGGACAAGGAAGAAAAAGTTACATTTTTTAAATCAATTTGACACCCTTTTTTTTCTTTCAAAAAACTAAATATTATACCCATGATTTATAACATTCTGTTCACGCAACTATTAAATATTAAAATATCTAGTGTATCTCCAAAAAAAAAAACATATCTAGTGTATTTTATATATTTTTGTTTTAATTTTTGTGTGTAGTTAATTGAGAATTTTTTTTTATTTATACTAGATAAAAAGAAATCCATCAACTCTAGTGATTTAAATCTTCAATCGATAGAATTGGTTTCAAATAAGAAGAAAGAGTTTTGATGACCATATTTTTTTTTTGATATTACATTAAATTAGAGGACGACAGACTCAAACTTTCGATCTCAAGAGAAGAGAGTAAGTGTCTAACCACTTGAATTATACTCGTATTGATCGATCATCATATATTTCATGTAGGATGGATTATTTTGATGAGCTCAATGGAATAACATATGTGATGTTGTTTAGATAAAAACTCAAATGAACAAGCAAAAATCAAAATATTTGTTTTATAAATATAAATATTAAATTGATATAAATAAAAAATATTAAAATTAATAATAGGACATATTTAAATATTATATCAAATTAAAAAGGTGAACACTCGAAGGTTCAATCTAATGAAACGGGATAACGGACAAATTTAAGTAAAACTTAATCGTTTGAAGAGTGGTTCATTCTTTTTTTTTTGCGGGTGGTCGCGCCCACTATACTAGGAATCTGTGTTGGCAATTAGCAAAGGAGGATAATACAAAATTTTGCTTATAAAGACAAAGACTATAGGGACTTCTCGTGACTTTATAACAAGAATAAACCAATTAGCTTATCACAACTTTTTAAAATCGGCACTCATATTTTTATTCAATCTGAAATGGGAGTGACTAAAATAAACAATTAGTTAGGTAAGTTGCCTAATAAAGTTTTTTTTTATTATTATTATTTTCTTTTTTAAATTTTAAGTATCAAAATAAATCAAAAGAGCTTGGCGGGTTAGCTACTTTTAAGCTTTAATTTTTAACTTCTAATTATTCTAAATTATCTTTTTCTTAGATTTTTTTTAAAGTTTATTCTAATTATTTAATGCATAGAATTGGAATTCATACTTAAAATAGTAACTTTATTTTACTACATTGATTTATCGATTGTTCTTCACCTCTATTAAAAAGATTATAAGAATGGAAAAGTGGAGTTATGAAAGAAACTTTACATGAAGTATAGTTAAACCTACAATATTAAAAAAAAGACACGAGTTGAAAAGAAAATGTATTAAAAAACTAAACAACTAAGCTTTCTATTAGAGACACTTTTGGGAATGGTAATATTAGGTTTAATTATAAATTTTGTCTCTATAATTTAATATGAGTCAATTTAGTCATCGTCGTTTTAAAAAAATATAAGATACTGAATCAAATAAAGAAAATAATTAATTTAAATACGGACCAATATTATTATCGTGTTTACTTAGGGTAAGTTAAAATAATATTTACTTAAAGGGGAAATGGGAGATGCATTTTTATTCATATTATTTTCATATGAAAATGTGTCATCCACTAATAATAAGGAACTACAATTATTTTATTTGGAATCTTATGCATTAAAAAAAAATCAGCTATTTTTTATCTCATTCTATTTTTAGGTCCCACTAGATTATTTTAAGAAATTGCCTCAAATAAATTTTTGACAAATATGTTATTTCAAAAAAAAAAATCTCTCATTTTTATAGATTTCACATTAATTTAAGTGTGATTCTCATTTCTAACATTGGTAAAAGTAAATAAATTAATATTAATAAACACAATTTTAATAAGGGTCAAATGCAAATGAGATCCTGTGGTTTTTTTCAAATGTCTGAACACCCTCTGTGGTTTGAAAATGGTAAATCACACCCTTGTGGTTCCAATTTTTTTCAATTAGACCCCTCTCATTCAATGTCAATAATTTTTTTTTAGCCATAACTTCTTCATTTGAACTCTGATTTGGATGATTCAAAATGTTTTGGAATCCTCATTTCGGGCTCTACATAATAGTCACTTCGAAATTTTCAAGTGATTAATAAATAAAAGAGTTTATTAACATCAAAATACTAGGTATGATTGACACTGTTAGCTCTTTTGGTTATTGATGATTTAGAAGTTTTGAAGTGACCATAGCGTAGAGACTGAAATGAGGATTCTAAAACATCTTGAATCATCTAAATCGGAGTTCAAACGAAGAAATTATGGCTAAAAGAAAACTATTGACATTGAAGGGATGTGTCTGATTGAAAAAAATTGGAACCATAGGGGTGTGATTTACCATTTTCAAACCACAGGGGGTGTTCATGCATTTGGAAAAAACCACATGGGTCTCATTTGCATTTTACCCTTTTAATAATTCTATTATCATTCCATATTTTTTCTTTTCCATTGTTTTTCCATATAAAATTAATTAAGCATTGATGTGAGTATATAATCTCTAACTTTTGTACCTTTTATAGAATTTTTGTGAATAATACTTAGATGTTTACATATAAGTAACAAAGTATGCTTATAATCTAATAAAAAAATAATAATACTTAGCTGCACCAAACCTATTAGATGCAGTCAAGTGGGAAAAATGTAAAAAATCTTTAAAGAAAAAAAAACACTTTTATGTAGCCAAGTATTTTCCATAAAAAAAATACCGCATGAATAAGAGAGGAACAAAAATTGAAATTATAATTTTTTACCTAAGTGGCGTTTTCTTATTGGCTTGTAAACAAATTTGAAGGTTTACATGTAAACAGTAGACCTAAGTATTTTTCATTTTCCTTAAAAAAGAAAGAAAGTATTTTTCATTTTTTCTATGTCAACCATCCTAGTCAAACATAGAATAAGAGATTCTCAAAGTTATATATGCAATGAAAGCTTTTTGGCTGATTTAATTTTTTTTCCATATATCTTATATTTCGTTTTAAAATACTAATTTTAAAAGCTGTCCCAAATTCTGTAAATACCATTTTATTTATTTAATTGGAGAAATTTTCAATTTTAGAACATCCACTTTTTTTTAGGGTAAAATGCAAATAAGACCCCTGTGGTCTTTTCAAAATGCATGAGCACCTCATGTACTTTAAAAATGGCAAATCGCACCCCTGTGCTTCCAATTTTTTTCAATCAGACCCCTTCCCTTCAATGTTAATAATTTTCTTTTAGCCATAACTTCTTCGTTTGAACTCCGATTTTGATGATTCAAGATCTTTTGGAATCTTCATTTCCGGCTTTACATAATCGTCGCTTCGAAACTTTGAAATCATCAATAACCAAAAGAGTTTACAATGTCAACTATACTTAGTGTTTCGATATTAATAAAATCTTTTATTTATTAATGATTTCAAAGTTTTGAAGTGACATTTATGTAGAGCCTAAAATGAGGATTCCAAAACATCTTGAATCTTCCAAATCGGAGTTCAAACGAAGAAGTTGTGGTTAAAAGAAAATTATTGACATTGAAGGGGAGGGGTCTGATTGAAAACAATTGGAACCACAGAGGTGCGATTTGCCATTTTTAAAGTACAGGGGGTGTTCATGCATTTTGAAAAGACCACAAGGGTCTTATTTGCATTTTACCTTTTTTTTTTTATTATCACTTAACCATAGTTTAAGTTTAGAATAATAGTTTTTAGGCAAAATCATCACCAGCCAGATTTGATAATGAAAAGACACAGATTAATCTTGAAACGAAAAAAAACCCAGCAAAAGATTAATTTCTTCAAACGATCAATAAAAATAAAACCAACAACATATTTCTTGAGATCAGTATGGCCTCAAACTATTTATTTTCGTATCAAATTTTCAAAAGATGCCTTCCAAAACAAGCATTACTATATAAAAATTCACTGGCCAGCAGCAAATGCCTCAAAAGGGAAAGTCTTGGTAATTCCAGCCAAACTCTTGAAGTGAATCTTTCCCGTCGACGGATCTTCGACAGAGATGTCGTTAACGGGCGGCCAAAGCAAGAACTCCTTAGCCTTCACTCCCTTAAGCTTCTTAATTCTCTTCTTACCAATATAACCTGTAATTTCAGCATCATAACTCACCAATTTGCTTACCATTTTAAATTCATGTTCCACTTTTTTCTTTTGCACAATCCAAACATAACCGGTTTCTTTCACATAGCCAACTTCTATCACATTGATCAATGGAAGAAGCCCTTCTGGAAGCTCAAATTCTTTCAGAAGAGAAACTGCCAATTCTATGCCTTCTTCATGACCTTTCTTCACCACGGCATCGGCTTTTTCCGCCATCGATCGTTTTGTTTGTGTTATTATGAATTGATCTCTAAGGTTTGGAGTTTGTTTTGATTTCTTTGATGGTCTCTTTTTATACTTGGTGTTTACTTCAATGAGAGGATGGGGAGAGCGTTTTAAAGTTTTTTTAAATTGATTGAAGAAATCGAAGTGAATTTGCTTTGTAATAGACGATTAATTGGGGTCTGATTTTGGTTATTCTCTTTGGCTTATATGCATTAATTTTTCTTGTTGGTTTGGGATTTTAGTGAAGGAAGTAGATTCCAATGCAGTGATGCACTTTAGTTGAAGTTTTGTTATATTATAGTAACTTATTCAATTGAAAAAAAAGTTAATTTCATTACGATTCAATTAGTTAGATATTAGTTCGTTCCATCCTATATGATTAAAATTTCGAATATCTCTTCCTCTAATTTAATGTAATAAAAAAAACTGAAAAGGAAAATTATTATTGTGATTTGGGTTTTATTTAAGAAACAAATGGAAAATATAATTTGTATCAATTAGAATAATTAAAACTTAAATTGTTGGTCATTATAAATAGAAATGTCTGTCGTTGAGAGATTGGAGAGATGGAGGTCAAAGCATATTATAATATTTTACAACTTTTAAAAAAAAAAATTTAATAACTTGTTTTAATTTAATCTTCTATACTTGCTTTAATTTTATTTAGCCCTTTTTTTTAAATTAATTTTATTTAGCCTTTAACTTTAATATTTGTGTCGGTTTGATTTTGTATTTATGAAAAGTTTTATTTTAGACTTTTTTTTTTTAACATAAAACTTAGTTAAATAAGGGTGTAAATGGGGTGGGGCGGGGCGGGGACCCCGGTTTATCCCCCGCCCTGTTTAAGGGAGAAATCCACACCCCTGCCCCTATTAACATTTCCCCCGCCCCGTTTATGGGGCAGGGGTGGGGAGGGGCGGGGGAAAACAGAAGGGGGGGCAGGAGCAATATTTTTTTAAAAAAAAATTGTATGACTTTATTCTAAATATTGTTATAAATTTTAATATTTTAAAATATAAATCTTATATAATATACATATTTTTATTTCATTTCATTCTATATATAATGCATTTAACAATAAACTAAAAGTCTCAAACATAATCTATATTTCCATTGTAAAGTCTTAAGTAACAATTCAAACACAATTTTCGTAAACATATATAATCAATTTTCATTCTATTCCAATATTATCAAATCGATCCAAATTTAGTATTTCAAAGTCACAATAATATAATTAATCCAAGTTCAAACACAATGTATGTAATTATAAATAAAATAAAAACTAATGGCTAAACGGGGCGGGGCCTCGCTGGGGCATGAGACCCCCTCCCCCGCCCCATTTAGTAAATGGGAGAATTTTTCCCCCCACCTCGCCCCTACCCCATTTACAAAGTGGGTATGGCAGGGTCGGGCGGGGGATTTTACTTTCACCCCTTTAAATCGTACCAAAAGTTTTTGTATAGTGAATTGTATTAATGTTTGTGAAAAGTTAATTAAAACTTGATAAATGGTTTTAAACACTCATAGATAAAATTATAAGTCACCGATTAATTTTAATAAATTTTAGACACATGTTTATTTCTACATGTGTCACATGTTCCCATTCTATTAAAATAATCATAAAATTTTAATGGGTCTGTATTTTGAATTTTACATTTTGTTACCAAT
This sequence comes from Gynostemma pentaphyllum, assembly GCA_028015215.1. Taxonomy (NCBI): domain Eukaryota; kingdom Viridiplantae; phylum Streptophyta; class Magnoliopsida; order Cucurbitales; family Cucurbitaceae; genus Gynostemma; species Gynostemma pentaphyllum. The sequence continues at coordinate 18,901,454 of CM051355.1, forward strand.
TATTTATTTATAAATTACACTCATATACTATTTTTTAATGATTTTTAATAGAATTGAAACCTCAATAGAAATAGAATAAGTGCGTGACTAAAATTCATTAAAACTAACTAGGGTAAAATGCAAATAAGACGCAGTAGTTTTTCAAAATGCGATGAACAGCGCATCTTTGAAAATGGCAAATTGCGCACTTGTAGTTCCAATTTTTTTCAATCGGGACATCTCCTTCAATGTCAATAATTTTCTTTTAGCCACAACTTTTCGTTTGAACTCGATTTGGACGATTCAAGATGTTTTGGAATCTTCATTTTAGGCTCTACATAAATATCACTTCGAAACTTTGAAATCATTAATAAATAAAAGATTTTACTAATATCGAAACACTAGGTATGACTGACATCGTTAACTCTTTTGGTTATTGATGATTTCAAAGTTTCAGGCGACGATTATGTAAAGCGGAAATGAAGATTCCAAAACATCTTGAATCATCCAAATCAAGTTCAAACGAAGAACTTATGGCTAAAAGAAAATTATCGACATGGCTTTTATGTCCGATTGAAAAAAATGGAACCATTGCGTGCGATTTGCCATTTTCAAGACATGCGAATCTTACGAATTATAAAGCACTACACGCGTCTTATTTGCATTTTACCCAACTAACTAATAAATATGTGATTAGTACTTTAACAAACCACGAGAGTGGTTAAAAATCAGTTTTAAACTTAAAAAATGTAATTTAGATAAACAACATTGGTGTACATTACAATTATCCCTTAAACATATCCACCACAAATTCCCTTTTTTTTAAAAACGTTTCTGAAATCTTAATTTTAGATTTTTTTTTAATAAATTAGTTTTGCATTTTTTTTTAAAACGAGTCCCGCGTCGCGTCCGTTATTTTAAAACCAGCAAACGTTGTGTGACAAACAAACTCAGTCCCATTCGCGCGCTAAACACTCACACAGCGAAGTCGAAGCAAAGAGAAGAGAAGCAGCGATGGAGGATTTTCGAAAACAGAATACCAAAAAGCTTCGGAAAAGAGTTAAGATCTCACTCGATCAATACCTCCGTTTCTTTTCCAACAAGCAACTCTTCCTCACCGTCCACAATCTCAATCAGGTCCTCTTTTCTCAATCTCGCGAACTCGATTCAATTGTTCGATCTCCGATCTGATTCAACTTTCATTTTCGATTTTCAGTATGTTGATTCATTTTTCTCACAATGCTTTTTATTTAACTCTATGCGCAGATCATTCGATTTCACGGCTATAGGAAGATCTTCGGTGTTCCGAAGGTGAGAATGCTTACCGATTTCTAATTCATTTTACATTTGTACTGATGAAGTGAATGTTTTGATGTTCATGATCTAGTTTCTGGTTTGAATTGCTGAATTTGAGAAACCTAGACCTGTTTTGAAATTCTTTACTGATTTTTTTCTTTTCTGTTTGCGTGCTGATATGGATGAACAATTTTGCTAATCTTCGAATCGTTTAGTTTTTATTTTTTCTAACTAGATTAGAATAAAATACCATGAAGAATCCGAAATTATGGCTTCGAAACTAGAAAACGATTCCGCTTACCAGAAAATAATATGATCAATTTGAGAAACTTAGACTTATTTTGAATTTCTTAACTGATTTTATCGTGTTGATATGGAATAACAAAATTGATAATCTTCGTAGCGTTTAGTTTTTTTTTTTTTTCCTAAACTTGATTAGCATAAAACACCGAGGAGAATCCGAAAACAGGACTTAGGAAATGATTCTACACTGCAGAATTATGAAAATAGTTTGATCGATTAGAGAAACTTAGACCTATTTTGAAATTCTTTACTGGTTTTTTTTCTCTATGTATGTGTGTTGATATGAAGAATCAAAATTGCCAATCTTCGAAGCTTGCTTTTAGTTTTTCCTAAACCAGATCAGTATAAAATACCGCCAAGATTCCAAAATTAGGGCTTAGAAAATAGAAATTGTTTCTACTTAGCATAACACAATTTGATCAATTTTTCCTCACATCTCTGCTAAGAAATGATCATATCCTTCTCTTGCTGAATTCTATAGAATTTATTGATCGAAACCGCAACCACAATCGATTTGGTCAATCCGTGTCGTTCCACACTCAAAGATAGCATTTCCTCCGACGTGTTAATTCCTCTTGAAGATATGATATCGGATCTTAAAGACCTCAAGTGGCAAGAATGCTGTGTTACATCTGTTCTTACATTCAGTTCCTGGAAGCAGACTGACACTGGTCCAAATCAGGATCTCCAAGAGCCGAAACCTAATCAGAATGTTCCAGAATTAGAGTGTCCAGTTTCCTCCTCTTGGGCCTCAAAGAAGCGGCGAAGGAAATTAGGATCCATTAGTAAGATAAATATAACGGCGGCGGACAGTGGTGTGAAAGATGGTTCACTGGATCAGCCTTCCTCTTTGTCTTCTGCTTAGAAAGAGTAGAAGCAGAGTTTATGATTGTTTTTTCTGAAACTGATTCGGTTTTTAGTTTGCCTTTTCGTAGCAACAGAAGCTTCTGTTATTCTTATTCTGCATTGGCGACACTAGGTAAGTTTATGTGTATCCTTTTACAGTAAGATGTTGTTTTGGAAAGGAATGTTGTTATCTTAAGATGATACATAATTTTCTTGCATTTTTCAAAATATGATAGCTGATATTAATTAGAATACAAACTTCAATAATGAGCTTGTTCTTGTCCTTTTACTTTCATTTCTTGGATTTTTACAAATATTGCATTATCTTAGATAGAAAAAAGTCTAGCCCACATACATGCCACATAACGTGTTTTTCTATTTTTCTAAATGTTTTTTTTTTTTTGGGTTTCTATTTTTAAAGCTTATTTCTTTGGGAGTAGCATTAGTTACTTCTTAGCAAGTAGTTAATTTTTTTTAGCATATCAACCAATAACGGATGATAATAAACGTAATAATTTTACATGATTACAGTCAGTTTTTATATTTACAAATGTTTTTTAAACTTTTGCTACACTTTTAGAGTTGCCCACATTTTTATTGATGATTTAATTATTCACCATCATTTATTCAATACAAACATATTTTAATGGAATGAAACTTCGCTATTATGAAAATGTACACCTAAAGTGACAAATATTAAAAAAAAAAACTTTAGATTTGAAACATTAGAAAACTATTTATTACTTATGTGGCTTAATATTGACCATCATAATAAGTAGGAAACTTGACGAGTATTAGGAAACTTGACGAGTATTAAGTTGTATTCTATTTCAATATCATGGTTAAGTTCTATATATAGACAAAGATGGTTAAGTTCTATATATAGACAAAGATGAATACGTTGAGAACGTGCAAGACTCATAAACAACAAATACAATTTACTCTAAATTAAAAAAAAAAAAAAACAATTAAAGTTAATGAGAACAAAATATCCATAATTATAAAATCATCATTCCCCTAAACCCAAACATAAATAGTCTTAATCTACCTTGGAATCTCTTGATATATTGCTAAGATTTCTGTCCAATTGCTTCTTCCCACATTGATGCTTCCAACACTGACACTGACTCTTCTTCTTCAACCCCATCATCTCTCCACCTTCATTTTCATCATCAACAACCTTCTTCTTTTCCTTTCCTCTCTTCCACAATTCTCTCATTCTCTCCCTTACTTCACAAACCTCTTCATTATGGCCCCCCTCACAAAACCCACATTTTAATATCCTTTTCCCAATTGTACGGACACTCCTCACTTGCTCGAAACCAAAAGCCATTCTCAATGCCTCGTTTAGAGAACTCGGTTTTTGTGGAATTATCCATTCCTTAAAATCTTCCCTCAATCCATCCACAAAAATCGCTCTCAATAACCCGTCAGGAAGTTCATTATCTGGCCATTTCTTCAAAATCAATTGCAGCCTTAGAAAATATGAACGTACCATTTCCTCACTCCCTTGATTTATCGTCATTAGCTCTGATCGTAACTGATCCGCTAATTCGATTTTTTCGTAAGCGTCGAAGAAAGAGGCCTTGATTTCTTCCCAAGATAGCTTAGGGTACGGCTCAATGTTCAAATCATACCAAAGAGAAGCCTCGTTATCTAGCGTCACGGGGAAGATTCTCATCATGGAATCGATAGAGGACGCGTTGTTCGCTCGGCAAACCTTGATGAATCTGCTTAAATGCATCGACGGAGACTCGTCGCGATTTCCATGAAAAATCGGCAATGGCGCAATGTTGATGTATGGAAGTTGTGTATGGTTTGGAGAATTTGAGACTGAATTTGGAGAGGTATTTAAATTTTGATTCTTGTATTCAGTTAGTTTTTGACTAGGAATGGAGTTTATTGATTCTGATGGCGTGTAAGAGAAGGCATCATTCTCGTCTTCGTAGGGAGATTGAGATTGAGATTGAGATGGAGAAGGATCGTAATCGGTGGCGTAGTCGATGTTACGTTGGGGAGATGACGGTGAATGACGTTTGAATTTGTGCGTCATTTTTTAAGAGAGGAATCAAGGTTGGAAATGGAAACCGGAATTGGATGTTCTGTTTTGAATTTCAAAGGATGAATGAAGATGAAGAAACTGCCGGTTCAACGGTTTTAAACCGGGTATGAATGGTCATGTCGCTTTGCTATTATGGGCTTTTTTATGGTTTGTTGCGACCCAGCCCACTTTAAAGGATTTTAAGCCCTCTTTATGATACTTTCATTTTTACCCTTTGGTTAGTTATATTCATGGGTAATTTTCATAACTACCCCTTTTATAGTTTAAGTTATCAAAAATACCCTAATATCATGAGACTTTTCAAAACTACCCTAAAACTAACAAGTGGCTATAATTGATTGGTGAAATCTTACAACCAACTATGTAATAACTACCAATTAAGGGTAAAAAAGAAACTAATTTTTTTATTAGGGTAGTTTTGAAAACCACCCTTAAATAAGGGGCATTTATGATAAAATTTCTATATTCATCCCACTAACTTTAGGGAAATTTTCATAATTACCCCATTGAGAAAATCAATTTTCAAACTTGCCCTATGTATGTAAAAAGTATCAAATTTACCCCTAATTGTACATGTGGAGGCTGGTCAATTGAAGTTAGTGGGATACTCATAACTAACTAAAGGGTAAAAATGAAAGTATTATATAAGAGAGGGTATTTTTGATAATACAACTTATATTTAGGGTAGATATGATAAAATTCCCTAACTTTAATTGGTTAGCCTCCATGTGTAAAATTAGGGGTAATTTTGATAACTTCTACATACATAGGGTAAATTTGAAAATGAGTTTTTCCAATAGGGTAGTTATGAAAATTTCCCTAATGTTATTCAATAAAATTATTATTTCTTTATTTATTTTTTAAATAATATAATGTTAAGATAACAAAGAACGATTCATAATTCATGACTTCTTATATTGATATACTATAAAAAACTTCTAATATTTGATATTTTTAATGTATTCTCGGATGGATTTTTTTTAATTAATAAAAAAAATGAAAAATGTTCTTTTTAATTAAAAAGTGAGAACAAGATAATGAGAAATGAACAAAAAGATAAATAGAAGAAGAAGAAATTTGAATCTACAATAAAATGAAGGAGAATATTAAAGTTTACCGTTTGACCATTTGAGGTATATTTGAATTTTTTTTAAGAATTGTTTTTTAGAAGCTTATTATGATATTTAAATATCTCTATCTAGCAAATCTATCAATTAGATAGCATATTTTATTAGTTCAATTGGTAAAAATCTATGATATATACACAACTGGTCTACCGTGATTTATAAAAATAAACTTTACAATTCATGAGGCAAAACACAATTACAAAACATATCTTGAAAAAATTATATAGATGTTCGGAGTTTAAATTGTGGCCAAAATAATTTAATGAAATAGATGGGAAAGAAAGTTGAAGATCAAAACTTGAGAAAGTAAATACTCATTAATACGAGATGAGTCTTTTCCAATTCCAACGATAATTTGATCTTACAAATGTTTAAAAATATTGAATAAATTAAATGGGCTGTTCCATATATAGCTGAAAAAAAATATAATATTTACAAAAATAGCTACCCAAAAACTTATTTATAAAAATAATAAAAATTCAAATTCACATGTAAAATATTAGAAAATTGCTATTAGTTCGCGTAAGTAATTACTGATTTACGCATAAGTAATAACTGATTTTACTGATATACTATATCAAATGATATTTCGTGCATATAATCACCGATTACCTGATAAGTTATAACTGATTTCTCCAATTCACTTGAATGATAGTTTTTAAAAAACTGTTATATTTGCAAATACTTTTTAAAACTCTAGATTTATAAATAGGGTAAAATGCAAATGAGATCCCTGTAGTATCTTCCAAATGCATGAATACCATCTGTGGTTTGAAAATGGCAAATCGCACCCGTGTGATTCCAATTTTTTTCAATCAGACCCCTCCCCTTCAATGTCAATAATTTTATTTTAGCCATAACTTCTTCGTTTGAACTCCGATTTAGATGATTCAAGATGTTTTAGAATCATAATTTCAGGCTCTACATAATAGTCCCTTCAAAACTTTTAAATGATCAATAAATAAAATAATTTATTAACATCTAAATTTTAGATACGATTGACACTCTTAACTCTATTGGTCATTAATGATTTAGAAGTTTTGAAGTGGCCATAGCGTAGAGCCTGAAATGATGATTCTAAAACATCTTGAATCATCTAAATCGGAGTTCAAACGAAGAAGTTATGGCTAAAATAAAATTATCGATATGAGGGAGGTCCGATTTAAAAAATTGGAACCACAGGGGTGTGATTTGTCATTTTCAAACCATAGGGGGTATTCATGCATTTGGAAAAAACCACGGGGTCTCATTTGCATTTTACCCTTATAAATATTGAAACAAATTATGTTACCCAAAATTTTGTCCCTGAATTAAACCCTCAAAATAGTCATTTCCTCATTAAATTCATATTTTTATTATTATTCAATAATATTACCTAATAAATTAAAGTATATAACAAAACAAAATAGCATTTAGAGTTATATTTTTCTAAATAAATAATTTTAAAAATACCGTCCTAATCTTTTAACAAAATCATATAGTTTAAGTTTAACACATAATTTTTAGGATCATTTAAAATCTAACAAATTTTTATGAAATATTTATAAAAATATCATAATTTAAAAATATATGTAAATATAATAAATTTTAAGCGGGTCAATTAACAATTAGTATTGAATTATATAGTGAATAATCAATCTATCACTAATTAATATAAGGGTAAAACATCATCTTGGTCACTGAACTTTCACTCCAGTTTCATTTTCGTCCCTTAACTTTTAAAAGTTACATTTTTCGTCTATGAATTTTATGATTCATTCCGTTTTAGTCATCTTGTTTGTGTTTTTCGTTTAATACACTATTAGAGGGTTTATGTGACATGAAATTGATGATGTTACATAATAGAAATATGTAGTGAGGTTAAATGCCATGGGAAAACGAAAAATTCAGTGAGGTTAATCTCTTCATTTTTCTTCTTAATTGTAGTCTTAGACCTCATCATATATTCATTTTCTCACGTCATTTAACTTTATTGTATACTCATATAATGCCACATCGTCAATTATATGCCACATAAGCCCTCCGGTAGTGTCCTAAATGAAAAAATACAGACGGAATGACTAAAATGGAACGAATTGTAAAGCTCAGAGACAAAAAATGTAACTTTTAAAAGCTTAGAGATAAAAATGAAACATAAGTGAAAGTTCATGAACTAAAACAATATTTTACCATTAATATAACAAAAATTATTAAATTTATAAATATTTTTAAAGAGTGATATATTTATAAAAATATTATATCAAACAAAATCGTTTTCATGTCTTATTCTTCTAAACAAATGTCCTTAGTTTAAACAAAGAAAAAAGAACAAAAAATTCGGGAGACAGCAGGACCAAAAATATCCATCCCACTACCAGGAGCTGGAGCAAAACCAAAACCACAAAGCTTGGCTAAGATATTTTTTCCCCATTTTTATGCTTTCATTCTTACAAATTTTCAGATAAACTGAAGCAAAAACCATAGAAACCAGAACTTGAAGTTCCATTTTCTTCATCATCCCTTCCTTAAATCCCCATTTCCAAATGAGTGTGTTAAATTATATATCAGCAACTTCCACACCCATTTCTCCAGATTCTTCAACCACACCACCGCCAAGACAAACCAAGATCATTTTACCCAATAAAAAGCCTGAAAAATGGTCTACCGGAGTTTCTCCCGGCGATTATGGCGGCCCACCGGTCTCATCGAAGCCTCGTAAATACTGGATTGGTGTAAAAGAAGATCCTTTAACCTCCGATGAGTATATTTGGAACAGAGATTTCATGGACCAGATGAAAAAATTGATTCAAGACCAGCCTGATGATTCTTCTCTTCAACCCAATCCCAAGGTTTTTCTTTCTCGATTTTTTCTCATTTGTATTTTTATTCTATTTGAAAGTTATAAATTTTGATAAATTTAATCAATTATATATTCTCAGCATTTGAGTTCATGTGTGGGTTTGGATATTTGCATGAGACACCCAATCACGTGGAATATTAATTAATGAGAAGCAAATGTCATTACTGGGTTCGAACTCTAACTCAAGATACGATGTTAAATCCCAAATAGATATAAAAGCTTAAATGCACTTTCTTTCGCCTTTTAATCTCTGTTTTTTAGTAAAGAAATTGTTAATCTAAGTTTGATGCATTAAGAATGTGAATTATGCTTCTTTGGTTTGGTGTTTTTTTTTTTGTTGCTTTTCTTCCATTTTTATCAACCCAAGAGCTGGGTTATTCTGTTATCTTGGAGTTTGAACATGATGCTTTTTGTATTAGGATGAGCCTTCTGGATTTCTTAGCTTGAATAGAGTCATGAGCCTTGACAGGTTGGTCCTGCAAATTATCTTTTGTGATTTTCTATCTTTCAGCATTATAATGTTTTCTCATTTCGAATAATGTGATAACAGTATGGAAGTTGATTTGAGCAAAGAATTAGGAGCTCCTCCCTCACCTCGATTGGAAAAGTTAGTTGAGGAAAATATCCAGGTATGAAGAAATTATTCCACTAAAACTATGATTAAATCTCACATTAGCCCTGACTTGTAATTGTAACCTTCCTTTTTCGTATAATGCTAATGATATGATCAATCAGATTGATAAACCCAAATCATCACCGAAATGGAGGTTAGCACCAACAAGACGTGAGCAAGAGAAGTGGGATAGAGCAAATAAGGCAGCTACTGGAGGTAGTGTAAGTGTTCTGACCCCAATTATTTATCTCTAAAATTTCAGAATCCGCCCTTTCTTTATAGTACTTTGAAAATTGAATTGACGTAAGCTTTTTGGTAAGATAAAACGCTTTGGGTTTAGCTATTGAGATATTTAAAGATGTAGAATGAAATATTTCTTGGAAAGGATATCCTTTTTTTGAAGATTAGTTTAATGCTGCAATGTAGGATGTGATGTTTCGGGAATTGAGACGGCCCCGAGGGGATCCAGAAGTATTGGCTGCCCTTTCTAGGGAACAGTATTATAAGGTGCTTTGTTGTGGTGATATGATTCTAATGGCTTCATGCGTATGTTTTTTTGTATTGAATGTTGTCACCTTAGCCTTTTGCTTTGTTTCTGCAGTTAAAGAAGAAGCTTCAAACCTTAACTCTGGGAATTGGTGGTGTTGGTTTGTTCTCAGCTTATGTTTCATATTCCCCTGAAGTTGCGGCTAGGTTTGTCAACGTTGATTTATTTTTTAAAAAACTGCCATTCTAGTCATGATGTGTGTGGTTTGTTTTGAAAATATGGACTCTTGCAAAAGCGTTAAGTTTTAGTTAATCAATTTGTGGTGATTATTATCAAGTTGATCTGATAAATTGTTATTTTGTGGTTATTCATGTGTTGTGCAAACAATGTTCCAATAGGAATGTTGTTTTGGTTTTTCTTTTAGGCCTTCCTCTTTTATTTCGGCAAAAGTGATAAAATAAAGGTTTTTTTAATGTGTGCTTTGGCGGCGCACTTTTGGTGATTTGCATGATACTTGGGAAAAAAGTTTTTTTTCCCCACTTATTTATATGCTAAAAATATCAAACATTTAAATTTTGGTTTGACTATGTCGACTATGTATTCAATCCGAGATTTTTTTTACTTGTATCGATCTCATTTTTAGTAATTTTTGTTTGATCTTTAGTTAAATCAAAGATTCTACATACTAGAAATTTGTTGCATATATTTTTCGTCTTATACGAATTGAAATTGGATCAAATCTCTACTTGTGAAATCAATCTTCTGACATGTCCTCCATCTGTTTATCTTACTCGTTTGCCTATGTGTAGTAACTTGTTGATCTTCTTGTTTTCTTGGATAAGAAAAGTAAACTTTCAATAAAGAGAGACATCATATACTAGAAGATGGAAGGGAACATCAGGCATCTGTTAGGAGCACTATTCAGTGGTTGATGGCGTATTAGTAATTAGATCATAAGTTTGTTGGGAGATGATTATTATAAATAAGGCGAGTTAGGGGAGTGAAGACATGCTGGTCTTGGGCGATAATTAGGAGAAATCTTAGTTTGGGAGAGTTGAGGTGTGCTTGGAAGGTTGTAATTCTTTTTCCAAATCGAATACAAATTAGTTTACTATATTATGGTTCTGGTTCCTATCAAATTGGTATCACAACATTTCCATGCGAAAAATTCCTCCCCTCTTCATCATTCCTGACACCTCTATGAATGAGGTCTCAACAATTTCTTGCATAGAAATTTTGGGAGCCAGAAGCTTACAGAGTCAGGTCTGTCAACATGTGCAAAGTGGCAGGAAGGAAAATCCCATTAGATGATAAACAAACAGCTAGTTGTAAATCGTTTGTTAATTATGCTCCTTCTACCATTGCTTCCAATTGGAATGCTCTTTTGTTATCTCCTTTTGCCTTTTTTGGGCTCTTTCATACATCAATGAAATGGCATGTTTCTTATCAAAAAAAAAAAAAAAACCGACAGCTAGTGAGTGGTTGGAGAACTTTATTTCTGTGGTTAAAGTAGAAAATGGGGGTTTGATTTATATTTCAAGGGTTGAACTCTTCTTTGACAGTTTGACCAAGGTTGGATTTCATCATTTCTATGAGTTAAAGGTTTTCATCAGTGTTGGACTTTCTTTGAATTGAAAAGCAAAGTTTGGATGTGGAAACCATGGTTTCTTTATTACTGGGAATGGTGTGGGAGCAGTTCGGGTGGTTTAGGATCTTCGGATGTTTAAGCTTGATATGTTGGGCATGGATGCACAATCTGGAATAACCTCCTGATTTGACCATCATAGGAAAAGCTTCTCGCTTGCCCGCTTGGCCTACGGTGGCTACTGGTTTTTTTTTTTATAGATATTACATCAAATTGGGGGAGGGGGGACTCGAACCTTCGATCTCATGGGAAGGAAGCAGATACCTAACCGGTTGACCTATACTCATGTTGGTAGTGGCTACTGCATTTTTTGCTTGGTCACTTTTAATTTCCTCTATTGGGTGTTAATGTTGGCCGCAAAGTAATTGTAGGAATACTATTTGGGGGTTAAGGACATATTAGTAAATAGTAATTCGATTACAAGTTTGTTAGGAGATGATTTTTATAAATTAGGTAAGTTAGAGGAGTGAAAACAAACTATTTTGAGTGGTAATCAGGAGAAATTGTTTAGGAGAGTCCGAGTCTCTCAATTTGCTTGGAAGCTTGTAGTTCTTTTTCCAATTTGAAAACAAATCAATTTACCACATTCCGGTTCCTATCAACATCCTCCCAATTCATGGGAAAAAGGAGATAACATAAACACTCTTCAACTGGAATTAATAATAAAAAAAAAAGAAGTAGAATTACAAAATTTCATAGATATTGATAAAGAGCTCCATGCAGAGGCTCTGCAAGACATAAGCTCCAGATTTTTTTTTTTTATCTATCTACCCCTTAAAAAATTCTTTTATTTATTACTTACCAGACTAAATTTCCATAGTAGTAACGGGATTCAACCACAAAATTCGGCCGTCCCTTAGAAAATGGTGGCATGAGATCATGCAAGAATTCCTCAAAATTTCTTGGGAAGTGACATAGGAACCCTTGGTAGAAGGAGAAAATGAAATGTAGGAAGATATGATCTAAATTATCATGTCTATTTTTTTAGAGGCCTCACTGGTGATCATGGTTTTAACTTGCAAGATTTTCTGTTTGTATGCCTAATTGTAATGTCATCCTGCATTATCTCCACTCTACTCTAGTGCTAGGTCATATTTACATGAACAGTAGAAAATATTAATTTGGCCAATAGAGTTGATCAAGTGGATTAAATCAACTCAAGAGTCATGGGTGCACTAACAAGTTTTTTAATTTATTATAAAATCGTTTTTAAAATTTTCTCAAAGTCGTAAAACTACAATAGTTTGTAAAAACTTGTTTTTGTCATTGAAATATGATTTGACTAAGATTTCCTAAATGCTCTTTTTTTTTCCAAAAATAAAAAACAGAACAAAAAATATTAGTCAATAAACTTGTTTTTAAAAAACAGAAGATTAAAATAAAATTGTCATCAAATGGACCTAAGAAACTGAGGCTTATTTACTATAGTGAATACAGGAAGTTGGAGGAGACTTAAAATAAAAATTAGTTATAAGTAATAACAAAACAAGTGTGGATGAGAATAATATTTAACCACATTTACTTAAATGGGAATTGAAATTGAAATAAGGTGAACTGTCATTGATTGTCTATAGTGAGATTCAAGGTTGGTGTATTTTTATGATTATAATAGTTTTTTTTTAATCAATAGAATGGTGTAGACCATGAAATGGGGGAATGAACATGACGAGAAGAATGCTCTAAAATTAGCAATGAATCCTGATTTTTATTAGGTTAGACCCATAATGGAGGAATAATTTTTTGGGTGTGACTGGAAATTGTCCTTGCCCATTAACATTTATGGTTACTAAAGATGGCCTAAAATATTATTGGGCTGGAACTAAAGGACCCTAAACACTAAAGTGTATTTTTTTCTTCATTTTAATTCTTGTGAAAGGGGGGAGTTCCGTAGATGCATGAGCTGTGTAGGCACAAGCCCATTAGCTCTTGGCCCTCGTGTCGAATATCTATGTATGTAATATGAATAATATCTCAAAAATCTTATTAACTAGGTAGAATGCAGTTAAGAACGCCATTCACCAATCAAGCATTCTGCCAATCCCTTAATGAAAGTCGAGTTTCTCACTAAAAAAAATTATTTTGCTAAGCTGACCACCAGTTATGAGACAAACACAAAAATCACCAGTCATTATTAATTAACAATCTCTTGGGGACATGGGGTGATATAAAGTTTTTTTCCAAAGAGATATTCATTCTTACATTATTTGACATATATCCTCCCCAATTTCAGCTTTGGTGCCGGGTTTATTGGTTCTCTCGTGTACATACAAATGCTGGGAAGTAGTGTGGATTCCATGGCAGATGGAGCAAAGGGACTTGTCAAGTACGTTCATTATTCCATTCCCCCCCCAGAGTTGAGTGCTGATGGTTTTCGATAAATTGATAAATCAGAGTTTCTTCTTTGTTATGTGATAGTAGCATAAGTCCTAGAGTAACGGTTATATTGAATGTTCTTCATCTTCAAGCATCACTGATACTATAACAGATTCATGTGAGATAATTCACCCTTCATCTTGATGATACAGTGGAAGTTTTATTATTATAACAAGATAATCAAGGATTGTAAAACTTAAATGGACTAAGTTAAACATTTCCTATTCGATAATTATTTGTTTTAAGTGTTATGGAGTCCTGATCCAGTTTTTCTGTAAGAATACAACTGAACTTATTGAATTTCATGTCTTCTTAATGAAAACATTACAACTTTATGACAGGGGAGCGATTGCACAACCACGGATATTGGTTCCAGTTATATTGGTGATGATCTATAATCGTTGGAATGGGTAAGTATGCTCATTAGCTTGCTAGTGTGATGCATTATCTCCATCCGTCACCATAAATGATTAACCTCCCATCTACTCCCACTAGAATGCTCGTCTTTATATCCAGAAAATTTGTCTTTCCTTTTGAGTATCCTTATCATCTTTTACGTTCGGGCACTCGGAAAATAAAGCATGCATACCATGAGATGCATCCTCTAGAACTTTTGTTGAACTAATTTTGAAACGACCATGTTGGATGTGTCCATTCTTTATTTCTAACTAGATTTTGCATATAGGATGTCAAACGAACAGAATATTTTAGGAGGTATAACTTGAATACTAATAGCAAATATCCTGCCCGTTTTTCTGTAGGATTCTCGTCGAAGATTACGGAGTTATGCCGTTACAGTTGATACCTATGTTAGTTGGATTCTTCACTTACAAGGTTGCTACTTTTGCTCAAGCTATAGAGGAAGCGCTTAAAGTAGATAAGAAAGAGCCACAAGCCTAATATATATGAACATTCCATGGATAAAGCCTCCCCTGTAATGTATATCATATGGCCATATTGATTCTTGTACTCTTTAAAATGATTCAATTGATAATAAGATAATATTTGAATTTAGTTGAGGTGTGTGCAAGCTGACCAAGACTTTTCGAATTAATATATATATATATATATATCAGGTAGAATCCACCAACTAATGATAAATCTGTGCAGCTTTGAGGGTAAAATTAAGGTGGGCCCATATTAGTGAATAAAATGGCACTATAAGATTGCAATGTAGCTTTCTAAGATGGAAAATCATGGGAAAAAGAAAAGAAAGAGGATCAAAACAGACAAATAGTCTTTTTGGCATTATATAATCACCACTATATGTTAATCAGAATTACCACTATATGTTATCTGTTTTTCAAAACACTCTTAATCCTTTTGAAATGACCCATTTTTCTTGTAAGTTCTAGTTTTATTTTTCTTCTAAATATATATATATTATAGTCTGTATTTGTATGTTTTTATTTATGAGGTATTACATCCAACTGAACCTTCAATCTTAGAGAACAGATTGTTTATTAGTTGAATCATAGTCATATTGATATTTATATGGTTATTGGTCCAAGTAAAATGTAAGACTACAAAATACAATTATTATTAAACTTGATACCTTAAAAAAAAACTAGGTAAGTTAAAAGGTTCAATCATTCAAATTAACATAAATTTGTGTGTGGGGGTGGGTCGAAGGTTACCTCTCACTTTCAAAAAAAGAGAGAGATTTGTGGGGTAGGGTGTCCTACACCAACTTACCAGCTTGCTTGGTGGCAAATAGAAAATATTCTAATCTCAAAGGACAAGACCCTATAATCTGATTTATATGATTCTACGAACCCAAAAAGAAGGCACTAAACAAAAGAAAACGACTACTAGAAGGTTGCCTTTGTCTCTTCATCAGTCGGTAGAAAAAGCCAAATATTCATTAACCTATTTGTTTTTATTTATTTATTTATAATTTTATGCTCTTTTTTTTTTGTTAATTTTTTTTTTTTTGGCTTTTAAACTTCATCCTCCAACTTTGGGAGAAATCTAATTACCATTCCCTATAAGACGATCTGTCGTATTCCTCTATCATGAAACAATGAATATCAAACTAAAATGATAAACAAATCTCAACCCAAATTTATGAAAACTCTCTATCTACTGGCTGGTGTGGATGACACTTCGGGTGGCATTATCATTATTTAAACTTAAAAAAATCAGAAAAATAATTGTTTAATATTTTCTGATTGAAGTATACTGTGAGTAAATAAAGTCTAACATTAATTAAAATATACAATAATTATGAGTTTATATGAAGAAGACAACAACTCCATTAATATGAGATATTTTAAGTGCAACTAAAAATAAAATCATGCAGGTTTAGACCTAAAGTTAATAATATCATATTAATGAGGAGATTGTAGAAGTCGTTGTCCCTAACAAAATATCCAAGCTATTATTCAGTACTCAATATTTACTAACATATAATATATAGAAAATTTATTGATTTTTTTTTCATAATTGTTTTTACGATATTCATCAAAATTTGATGCTATTAAAAGTAGTTTTAAAAAGAACGTTGGTTATAAATTGATATTGACATCCAACATTAAAAATCAGAGGGAAAAATTAAAATTAATTTTTTTTAAGTAAAGGTACTAACGAAATATAAAGGGGAAAAGGAAAATCTTTGTAATCATTCATTCATATCATATAATAGGTCCAAGTTATTTTCTCCTATTGTTTTTCCCTCTCTCAACTCACGATCTATTCAAAGACTTTTTCAGACTCCCAAGGAACATAAAATTGCCTTTTACTTTCTTTAATGTTTTTCCCACCCATTGTTTTTTCTTATCTCTTTACTAAAATACATTTTAAAGAATATCAAGAGACAACATTAATGGAAGAGAAAAGGTTGGTCAAAACTCAAAAGAGTGAGAGAAAAAGAGTATTTCAAGAGAGAGAAATTATAGCTTAAAATTTCATAATCAACCTAGGAAAAGAAGTCGCCGATTTAAAATTAGGGTTAAATTAAACATAACTTTTCATGTATTTTTTTATCCTTAGTAATATTTTAGTTCATATATATTTTTTTTAATAATTATTTAACTCCTAATACTTTTATTCATGTAATCATTATGCTAATATTGAAAATATTATTATAATCAGGTGTCATACGTGTGAATTTATAGTTAGATTATATATAAGATCTGATACTTAACTCTATTTTTAATTATTTAGGTTATTTTTGTGATGAATTTTTTAATGAGATTTTTTTTACATAAAAGGTATAATGATCACGTTTCTCAAAAAATATAGGAACAGAAAAGTAAAAGGAGCAAAAATATTATAAGTAGTAAAAAAACATTATAAGAAGGTACGTGAAACATAAGTATATTATTGGAAAATTTTACTAGTCGCAGATTTTGATATAATATTTATAAATATATTATCGTTTAAAACTATTGATTAATACATTAATTTTTCCGTGTTAATTAGTGATTGATTAATATATAAATCAGCTCAAAATTTATTAATATTTTTAAACCATGTTATTTTTTTTATTAATATTAGAGAATTTTTTTACTAGATAATTATAACCAATATATACTTGTCTATATAAACATGTCAATATTTACAACTACAAAACATTAAAAAGGGTATATGGTGGCGGCTAAAACAAAGCTTGGTGTTGAATTTAGGTTCATGCTTTTTAAAAGGTAGATTTGGATATGGCTCAATGGAAGCTAAGCCTAAAATTAATACAATACAAAATAATCCTAAGAATTAATACATAAGATCATAGGATATTAGGGATATAAGCTGTCTGATAAGACAATTGTACCAAAATTTTCACCAGAAAAAAGTGTGACCATTCAAAGAATATAATCAAATGGGGCAACTAAAATAAAGTTTTTTTTGTTTGGTGTTGTTTTTGAAGATGGGAATGGAAACTTATTACATATGTAAAAGAGGGGGAAAAAAAAGGAGAAAATAAGTTTTCCACGTTTGGATGTCACCTAACAGCAAAACACATATTTCGTCATTTTACATTATTTTCAACCAAACTTTTTTTCTCTTATTGACTTGATTGAGAACACTCCATGCACTTCAAAACATTATATTTATAATCTGTCAATCAAACACTTTCTTTTATATTCCCATTTTTATTTACCGAATTTTGAGGAAGGGAAAAAGAAAATTTTTAATGGATGGTAAAAAAATTTGGATCATATTTACAAATTTAAAATCTTTCAAAACATAAGCGGTTAGGGTGTGAACAAATTCCCATATTGATTAGAAGAGAAGATAATCATCAATGTATGAGAGGAAGAGTACATCTTCATTGAGCCACACGGGCTTAAACCCAAAATAGACAATATCATACTAATGTGGAGATTGTGAGACCCGTTGTCCCTAACATAAGTATATATCATTTTTTAGAAAAATAAGTTAACCTCTAATTAACGATTATGAATAACTTATTTATTGTGATATACGATAATCATTTCATGCAATTATCATTCATTTTAAATTGGCTTAGTGTCCTCTTTTAGAGAAATTTCACTAAATAACATTTTATGAAGTGGTATTTTAGTAAGAGTTTTGAAAAAAATTAAAACAACATTTTCTTTAATGAGATGTACATTTACTTTGGGGAGAGCGGAAAAAAATGTTATTATTAAAAAAATTTAAAACTTTTACTATATTTTTTGAAAATACTAATTCATAAAATGAGATTTTGAAAAATCCCTTAATTTTTAATCAATATGTATAGGTTTCTTTCCGTTTTAATTGGTAATATAAACATATATAGATGTCATATGACGACCACAAAAATCATTTTAGGCTAATATATAGCATTTGTGTTTATATGATTACATTATTTCTTTTATCTCTCAACTACTAATGATTGATCTTAGAGTAAAATGTAGTTAACGTCTTTATATTTAGAAGCAACATTTTTGTCAATCAATTATGCCCCTAAATTTTCCCCTCAATAAAGTTAACTTATAGCTCAATGATTAAACCTTAATTCTATTATAGCTACCCTAGTGCCAACTTGGGCACCCAATGTCTCTCTCTTCAAGTTCTAGGTTTTTCTTTTAAATCTATATATTATTATTATTATTGGCAATAATTATTTTCTCTAGATATTACATTAAAATAAGAAAGGAAAGACTCGAACTTTCAAGTTTATAAAAGAAAGTATTGATACCGAACCAGTTAAAGTAATGTTAATTTGACATTCTTTTGACAATACTTCAAGATCTAGTTAGCTCATATATGTGGATGATGGGGGTCAATGCTCTCTAACTTTGAGACGACACGTTGAAATGTAAATCTCATCTAATTTATATGGAACAGAACCACCAGAGCTTAATGATAAACAACTTGCTCAAATTCACCAAATGCATCCAAACAAACACTAGATAAGCAGCCAACAAATACTAGGGAGAATTTCTTTCTTTAAAAATAATAATAATAACAAATGAATGAGTTCAATCTCTTAATTGGTTGGGCCCAGCCTTAATCATGCTTTCTTGACTAGCTATAGGATATGATAGCTTATACAATCCTTAATTTATATTTGATAATATATATACATATATATGAGAGGTTCCATCAAGTAATTTACATATATTTTTGGTATTTCTTTTGAAGCTACAAAATGAATTAAATCTACTATATTATCGATTACAATAAATAAAGATCTTATTTAATAACTATTTTATTCAATAACTTTTTTTAATAATCAATTTTAAAAAAATTAAAAAATAATAATTATAAATAATTAATGTTATATATAAATTGAGTGAATCAATCATTAATATCCATCTAATTCTATCAAATTTTGAATAATCAATTATAAATTATTGAAACTAATTATTTATTTATGATTGATAATTGTGATACTCTCATTACTATATTGCTTAATCTTAAAATAGTAAATAATTTTGATGGAATTACCATATTACTTGACATTGGATAGGGAAACTCACTAATTGATATTTTATAAAATATAAAAATCTGCTATTTTTTTAACTTTTAAGAAAAATGCCATTTTTTTAAAAAAAACATAAAATATAAACGATCATTCTCTTAAATAAATAACCTTATTTTGTAAGAAAAATCTGTCTTGCTCTCTGTCTTGATGTTATAAATGTTTTTGAAAACTTTAGTCAAATTGCAAAAACAAAAAATTATTTTTGTCGGTCATTAAACAAGATGTCAACGAGTTCCTCACTTCATAAAATTTAACAAATAATTTTGTGGCTTACATTCATATTTCAATTGGGCTGCAATTTTTTCTTTTGCTGATCATTACTCTTTTGAAGTCCTACCTCATTTTCTTTTTAAAATACTAATTTTGTCGATGAAATTTCAATTATGCTTCATTCTAGTGTAAAAAAAAGTTAATATTTTGTCCATTTGCCTCGAATATTTACAATGTGCAAATCTTTATATATTGTTTAGAAGATAATTAAAAGAAATATAAGACAACTTTTCTCTCTCTCTTTTTTAATTAATACATTTAATGTTGAAATGGACACAGCTATATTACTAAATGAAAATGAAATTGTTGTTAAAAAGAACTAGCAACTAAGAAAACTTATCAACATGAACATAGCTCAACTGGTTAGACATATACTCCTCTTCCCTTGAGGTCGAAGGTTCAAGTTCCCCCTCCCTCACTTTGATGTAATCTCAAAAAAAAAAAAAAAAAAAACTAAAAACTAAGAAAACTTAAGAGATAAGGAAGAAAAGACACGAAGATTTATACTAGTTCAATATCACAGATTTCTTACATAGTTCTTTTGAAAACTCTCACAGAGAAAATCACTCAGAGAAACAATATTACAAAGCAAAGCACGAAGAAGAAAAGAAAAACTCTTAGCAGCTCTCTTTCTTTCTCTCTTTTTCTCTCGAACCATCTAAAGCAAGAAAATCAAGACAAGTGTTGTGTGAAGCTCCAACCACCACATATTATTATAACAACCAGAGGTGTCAAACAACAGATCAAGTAAGTTGACAGCTCAAGTGAAAAAGGTGTAACATAATTAGCTGAGGGTGAACTGAGCTTCAATTATTGTAACATGGGCTGGGCTTTTTAGTTGGACAGAACAGACCCAATAGTGATATCAGACTTGGACAATCACTTGCAACAATCTCCACCTTGATTGTAAAGGCTGATATTCAAGGGTCATCAACTAGTTTTAGTTCATAGTGCATAGCATGTCATCAGAGATCTCTAAACATCTCATCAATCTTAATTTAACCTGGATTAAACATGTCACACCTAATGAGATCAAGCTTTTACTAAATTTTTCAGTTGTGACAGGTTTTGTTAAAATATCAGTAGGATTATCATCAGTGTGAACTTTCATAACGGACACTTTACCTTGATTTATAACATCTCTAATAAAATGATATTTTATTTCTATATGTTTAGTCCTATTATGAAACTTTTGATTTCTAGTAAGATATATTGCACTTTGGCTATCACAAAAGATTTGTACATTCTCTTACTGAATGTCAAACTCAAAAATCAAACCTTTTATCCAAGGAGGTTCTTTGGTTGCTTCAGTTACAACAACATACTTTGCCTCAGTGGTGTATAAAGCTACCACTGGTTGAAAGGAACCTCTCTAGCTCACAGTGTTGCCAAAAAATGTGTAGACAACTCCTGATATATATATATATTCTCTTATTAAGATCACTTGCAAAATCAGAATCACAGTATCCAAGCAATGCATCCTCATCATTATTAGACTGCTAATGCATTAAATCATGATTCCATGTACCCTTTAGATACCTCAGAACCTATTTGGCTACTTCCCAAAGGGTTTTACCTAGATTAGCCATGTACTTGCTTACTAAACTAGATGCATATGAGAGATCAGATCTAGTACAAACCATAGAGTACATTATACTTCTAACTACACTAGCATAGAGTATTAAACTCATTTCATGTTCTTCCTCTACTATACTAGGGTACACATGAATAAACAATTTAAAATGTTGTGCTATAGGTGTAGTGATAGCCTTAGACTGATTCATTTTGAATTTTTTTAAGAGCTTTTGAATGTATCTATGTTGTGTGAGAAATAGAGTGTTTTTCTTTCTGTCTCTATTAATGTGAATGCCTAGGATAGTTTGTGCCTTTCCCAAGTCTTTCATTTCAAATTCTGTGTTTAACATTGACTTAAGTTTATCAATTTCATTCATTTTAGAGTAGGCTACAAGCATATCATATACATATAATTAGAGAAGGTACACAAGGCAAACATTGCTAATCCATTTTACATATACACAACTGTCAAAGTTGCTTCTAGCAAACTTCTTGTTAACCATAAACTTGTCAAATTTCAAATACCAGTTCCTAAGGGACTATTTTAGGCCATAAATGGATTTCTTTAAGAGACACACTTTGTTTTCACAGCCTTTGGGAATGAATCCCTCAAGTTGAGACATGTGGATTGTTTCAATTAGATCACCATGAAGGAAGACAATTTAATATCTAATCGTTCTAATTCTAGATTAAATTCAGTGACAAAAGCTAGCAAAATCCTAATTGAAACATGTCTCACAACAGGCGAATATATTTCATTATAGTCCACTCCATTTCTTTGAGTAAAGCCCTTTTCTAGTAATCTAGTCTTGTATCTCTCTTAGGCAACCCCAAGTATTTCTTCTTTTCTTTTGAAAACCCACTTACAACCAGCTAGCTTAACATTCTTAGGTTTATCAACTAAAATCCATGTATTCTTCTTAGCTAAGTTTAACATTTTTTCTTTCATAGCTTCTAGCCACTTATGCTTATTGGGGTTAGAAAGAGCTTTCCTATATGATAAGGGCTCATTACTTCCTAACTGATCAACAGTATTAAAGGCATAAGAGACATAGTGAGAATTGTTAAACTTATTTGGAAGGACTATTGCCCTTCTATTTCTGTCTCTGGCCAGTTGGTAGTCACTAAGATCTTCTTGTTGTTGCCCATATGAATCTGTTTAAGACTTCACCTCCTTAGTATTTTCAATTTGGGCATCAGGGGTATTTGTTTGAGCTGAGGGTTTGTTTGAATCACAAGTGAGCTCCATCTCCTTTTGAGTATCTGTCTTAGTTTCTGCACTTGACTCACCAGACTCATTAATAGGTTTCATAAACATCTCACTTTCATTAAATTTGACATCCCTTCTTATAAAGCTCTTGAATTTACCATTTGGTAACATTAGGATAGCCTATAAACATGCATTTCTTGGCTCTGGGATCTAGTTTCCCTTCCTTATTATAGGCATAGGCAGTGCAGCCATAAGTTCTTAAATGACTGATGTTAGGGTATGTTCAGTCCACATCTCTTGTGGGGTTTTGAAGCCTATGATAGAAGATGAGCATATATTGATTAAGCAACACACAGTTTTAACAGCTTTTGCCTAAAACCTTTTAGGTTGGTTTGCTGTATTCAAAATACACCTTACCCTTTCTAGAATTATTCTATTCATCCTCTCAGCAACACCTTTTAGCTGAAGGGTCCGTCTCACAGTTTTATGCCTAGTTATTCCCTTTTCTTTTTATAAAAATAGTTATATTCTAGACCATTATCAGTTCTTAAAACCCTTACTCTTCTGTTAATTTGAATCTCTACAGCTTTCTTCTAGGTTTTACAATGATTAAAGCCTCTGATTTATGTTTAAGAAAGAAAATCCACACCTTTATAGTTTGTCATGAAGTATCTACTTGAACCTAAGAAGGGATGGCTATATGGTCCCTATAGGTCAGAATGAACATAGTTTAAAGTTCCAGATATGTTGTGTTGGCCTTTGGTGAAGCTATAAGACACAACTCTCATAGAAGATTAGTTTTCTATCTTAGTATTGTCAAGAATTCTTCCTTTTGCAAGTTCTACAAGGCCTCCCTCATTAATGTGACCAAGTATTTTGTGCCTTAGTTGGGTGGAATCCTCAACTAGCTTAGATGTGTGTTAGCAGAAAGTCCTGTGGACTGTTTCCCCTTATAGAATATACAGTCTATATGACCTTACACCTTTCAGCCACACTATTGAACCATTGATAACTTTTTGGTTTCCTTCTTTAGCAGAATAAGACATTCATACTTCTTATAAAGTTCCTAAAGAGAACTCAGGGACATATCTCACATCTTTTAGGGTTTTAATGAGTCCATCTTTAGTTCTAATATTAAGTTCACCTATCTGTTTAACCCTGCAAGACTTATCATTTCCTAAAAGGACATTTCTTCCATCTGTGTACTTAAAGCTATTTATGGTGTGTGATATAAAAGCTGCATCCATAATCCATAACCCATTCATTCCTAGGTGTTTTATAATCTATCATTAAGGCATCTACAACAAGAGCATCTCCTTGATCATTCTTATCAGTATCTACAATATTTCTAGCATTATTATTATTCAGATTCTTGTTATTATTTCTTTTAGGGCAGAATCTTCTAATGTGTCTCATTTCATTACAATGATAACATTTAACATTCTTGAGATTCCCTATAGATTTAGACCTAGACCTGCCTTTCTATTTATGGTTCTTATTGTTACTCTTTCTTTCTATAGATCTTCCTCTAACATTTAGACTTTCAACTTGGTTGTTTATTAGAATTGTTCCTATCTCTTTTAAATTCTAATTCCCATGATCTTAGGGCAGAAATTACCTCATCAAAATTCATGGTTGATCTTCCAAATTTGATTATAGCTTTCAATTCTCTATAGTTGCCTGATAGTGCACTGAGAAAAATGATAGCTTTGCTGATCTTCTCTTCATCAGTTGAGGTCAGTGTTATGGTGATCTTCTTGAAGTCATCTAGGTTCTGTTCTAGGGTTTTGGAGTTGTCCATTCTAAACCCAAAGAACCTTTCTTTCAGCAAGATTCTGTTCGTAAGAGCTATAGTTAGAAAAATCTCTTTTAGACCTCAAACCCAGTATCCAATCCATCAACCTTCCTTAGCACATTATCAGCAAGGTACATGATAGTGATTGAACTAGCATTCATTTTTGGATGTACATATATTTAAACTTTCATGTAAGATCCTTGTTCTTGCATTTCTTTATTTTTCTGGTAACTTTTTCCCTCACACGAGCTCTGATACCAATTTTTATTAAAAACAAACTATCAACTAAGAAAACTTAAGAGATAAAGAAGAAAAGACAAGAAGATTTATATTGGTTCAATCATAAAGACCTACATCCAGTCCCTAAAGAAGATCTTTTCAACAATGCACTGTCTCCAGCTTCAATCCAGGAATATACCAACTCTGAAATTAGTCAATACAATCACATACATCACAGATTTTTTACACAGTTTCCTTTGAAAACACTCACAGAGAAACAATATTACAGAGCAAAGATCAGAATTGTGTGAAGCTCCAGCCACTACTTATTGTTACAACAACCTGAGGTTTCAAGCAACGGATCAAGCAAGTTGACAGCTCAAGTAGAAAAGGTATAACATAATTAGTTAAGGGTGAGCTGAGGCTTCAATTATTGCAACATGGGCTGGGCTTCTTAGCTGGACAAAACAGACCCAAAAGTGATATAAGACTTGGACAATCACTTTGCAACAAAAACCTTCATCAAATGATACAACTCTTTTATGAGACACGTATGATTAAGAGATAACTATTTTTTTTTTGATATTAGGTTATTAAGAGATTTTTCTTAAGATGGAACTAATAATTTGATCAAGATAAATTGATAATTTACAATTTAGACTTAGATGAGAATCAAAATAGGAAAAATCTCTAGAGATAAATGGCATCCAAATGAGAAATAATGAAATGTGGTCCCCTTCTCCAAAGATGAAAAAAAAATGTTAAGGGTCTCAAATAGGAAAGTTGAACAAGTTTACAATATTTATAAAAAAAATACAAGCTATTCCTTCCCTCGTGATCAATTGATTGTGAGATAAAATCCCATGCATATTAAGGAAAAAAAAATAGAAGTATCATATCTAATAATTCAAACATTAACCAAGGAAGATTACTTTCAAATTAAAAAATAAAACACTGATGACTACTTTTAGAATTGTATTTTTTTAGCTTATCAATTCTTTCCCCTATATTTCATTGAAGATGTGATAACCAATTGATATATGTAAGAAAAACATGTTTAATGTCAGTAGAATTGGAATAACGCTCCAAAATACTCATGTTGATATTAGTTTTATGTTGCTTTAAGGAGAAAAATTGTGGTTGTTCAATATTTATAAAAACACAAACTTACATCTATTTATAAGATACTCAAACAGCGACAATTGTGATAATGATGATCACCCTCGAGTGCGGTGGTTGAGTGGACAATGATATTCATCTTTTTAATTGATAGTTGGCAGGTGGTTATCGTCAATTTGTGATGCTAGGGTATAACTTTTGGATGTGATGTGGTGGTTATATAATGAACATATTCCAGCGTGAGTGTGTGACTATTCACGTAGTGATGTGATGAAGGGGTGTCTTTGTTGGATGAATGGTTACATAGTCAATATATGTGATTACCGTGATATATGTTTGATCAAATAAAAGTGGTTATCAATAAACTTAAATACCACTTTCTATAAAAGGTGCTATTAGAAAATTTTAAATAATGACTACAGTGAATGATCATTATTGATTGATTGAAATTTATCAGAAAAAAACCACATTTAAAAAATCATGATTTTTCATATAAATGCATCTCCACATTTAAAAATTCAGTAAGAAAAAGTTTCAAAAATCAAATTCTTAAAACTTGTATCTTATTGTTACTCTAACCTAAATAATTCCATAACTGTTTCATTAATAATATAGTTTGCTCGTCAAGGTTAATAACAATGCTGATTTAACCTTGAAGATGCCAAACTAACAATCAAGACTAAGAAAGAAACTATAGAAGATGGAGTTCTAGAAGAGCAAAATGTATTCAAAAGTAAAAACTTCGAAATATTGTACAAGAATGGTTATATACGTGAATGGAGAAAAAGACTACCAACTTTCAAGTTGCAACTGATTTCTAACAAATAGAGGAGTCTATTTGATTAATTAAATGAAATTAAATAGAGCAGTCTATTTGACTATTTAATTAATGGTGAAATTAAATAGAAGAGTCTATTTAATTAAATTGATTTTGCAGTTGTCCAAAATTAATGGGGATTTAAATAGAGGAGTCTATTTAAATATTTAATTTGAGGAAGTCAAATTAAAGAGGAAATAAATCAAAAGAGTTTTATTTATTTATTTAATGGAATTGTTCTATTAAATAAAAAAGGAAAATAAAATGTCCAATATTTTCATAGAGATGACAAGATGGGCGTGTGACCCATGGGTAGGGTTAAACGCTCCAATGGTTAATGATTAACTAATTATTTGCATTTTGTTTAAAAAATATATATAGAATATCTTAATTTAAATTAATATGATTAGTTTAAATGAGTAAGATATGGAATAATTATTTTAAATTAATAAAGATTAATTTAAATAAAGATATGCGATTATCTTATTATGGAATAAGATATTATATCTTAATTATTCAAAATATATTTTATAATGTCTTTATTAATTATTTGATAATTAAAAAGAGATTCAAAGATTTTCTGAGGCCTTAGTTTTCCTATAAATAGGAACTTTGGGGGACCCCAAACACACAACTAAGATAGCAAAAGAAAGACTAAGAGAAATTCCTCTCCCCCCCTCTCTCTCATTGCCGCCGCCGGCCCTATAGTGGTCATAAGGAAGATTTTTCTTTCCTTTCCTTTTTCCAAAGAGGATAGTGCCCATGCACTGATTCTCTTTTGTGCTTAGTGAGGAAGAACTTTTTGGTAGTCCCAGGATCGTAATCAAGAAGAAAGAGGAGAGTCAGACACTTCTCTACAAGGGTTAGTACTCTTTTATGCAATTATGTTTTTGATAATATTATACTGCAAGGAAAAATCATTGGGAATTCAACATGAGAACTCTTTTTAAGAGGCCTCAATCCCAACAACTGGTATTAGAGCAGTCTTATATATATAATATTTTTCAAAAAATTTATGATGGGAATTGAAATCGATTTTTAAAGGAGTTTTAAAATAAGGATTTTGCGTTTCGGTTGAATTAGGATTTATTGGCTTAGGTTTTCTTTCCTAGAAATTTTGTAAACCCATGATTTGGGTATAATAAAAATTTGTATTCGTTTTAATCATTTGGAGATATCGATCGAAACGACGAAGGAAAGAAACCAAACTGGATCTCGGTAGGTACCGAAGGAGTCGGTACCGCGAGCTGCAGGTGGAGAAGCACCACCATGGCGGCGGCGTTGTGGCAGCAGCAACCGAGGCTGCTGCCGCTCGACCCCTCTCAATGAAAAAAAAATATTTCTTTTTGGGGTGGCAACGCCTAGAGTTAAAACCGTAGTTGCATCCCCTTGTTTTTTTTTGTGTTTTTTTTTTTTCTGGTTTTCATTTTTTGGAGATCCTGGAGAAGTTCAAGATGAAAATTTAATTTATATTTAGATATAGATTTTTTATTTTCATAGATTTGACCAATATTATCCCAACCAAAATTGCTTATTTATTTATTATATATTAGATATAATTAAATAGTAATTATCCATGTATAAAGTATGACATAAATAATTATTCCCATCATAAATGCATAAATGCCATGATCATGCATCATTAATAAAGATAATTAATTTTATGCTCATGCCTTGTATGAGTAGAATTGTTATATTTATTGTGCTAGAATTTTAATTAAGGGGTTAATTAGTAATTACTATCAGTATGTTTTAGGTTTTAATTAACATTGTCTAAAAGAGTTTAGTAACCAATATTTTAATTAATTGTTTAGTTTTAAATAGGATTTAAAACTAAAACCTAAAAGATGAGGTGTCATTATTTTTAATTAAAGAGTTAATTAAAAATTAATGAAGTTGAAGTTATTAATTTAAATATAACTCTGGCGAGAAAGCTCTGCCCTAGATAAGAGGTTGTTTAACCGTTCCATTAACACAGGACCCTTCTAACTGGGAGCGATCTGGGAGTCATATTTTATTAACAATTCTCTTCATTGAGATGGTGCATAATGTGTTAGGATTAATAGAGATTAATCACTTGACTTTCACATTAAAATGAATATAACCAATCTATTAGAGCTATTATAAGTTAGATTGAACTTAGATATTAGAGGTAGCCTGAGTATATCTAAGTTAAAAGCCTTAGCTAGCTATATTGAGTGGAAGAAGGACAAGTGACAACATGTCTTGCGGTCCCCAAGTTGGAATAATTGAGTGAGATTCATATAGGGATTCCGTGGTGTTGGTAACTCTTCACTCATTCCCTCCGAAAAGTAACCGTATGGATCAATATTCGGGTGATTCTCTTTAAAATAGGATTTTTTAAAGCTTTTGATGTTTGACTCTCCCTACGGTGACACTTATCAAAATAACTTTAAATGATCTAAAACTTGGGCAACACTCAAAGGAATTCATCTAGAAAGACTCTTAAAAGTTTGATGTTTGACTATCCCTACGATGACACTCATCAAAATTAATATTTAAGTGATGTAGATATTTCTCTTGACCAAAACACGGTAACTAAAGAACTGTAGGATATGAGATAGTCTGGGGATGTTCATTAGTTGAGAGGAGTCTCATTTTAGTAGGAGGGAACCTTGACCTGCCTACTTAGGCATCATTCCTGTCACACTAATATACCATGACATTGAAATTGTGTTTTAAGGTTTTAGAATTTCATTAAATGTGCAGTCATGCATCACGTTCAATAGATGCCAAAAGTATGAATGAATGGATATGTAAAATAGTATCACTAAAGCATGTGTTTATTTATTTACAGCAAATTATGTCGAATTCTCTTATTGATATTCTTGCTACTGAAAAATTGAATGGTGAAATTTCGCCATTTAGAAAAACAACATCAATACCATTCTAGTTATTGAAGATCTCAAATTCACCCTTTCTGGAAGAATGTTCTCCAGAACCGCCTGCTAATGCCACTCGAACGGTTCGAGAGGCATATGATCGCTGGGTCAAGACTAACGAGAAAGCTCCTGTCTATATCTTGGTTGGACTTACTAAAGTCGTATCCAATAGCGTGAACCCTTTCCTACAACATATGAGATCCTGCAATCGGCACAAAAGATGTTTGGCAAGCCATCTGAGCAAGTCAAATATGAGGCTCTCAAGGGCATCATGAATGCTCACATGAAGGAAGGAACTTCGGTTAGGGAACATGTCTTTAACATGATGGTCCATCTTAATGTGGCTGAGATGAATGGTGGGACTATAGACCAAACTAGCCAAATCAGCATGATTCTTGAAACCCTTCTAGATAGCTTCTTATCGTTCAAGAGTAACTATATTCTGAACAAGGTGGGCATGAACATATCCCAGATTTTTAATGAGCTACAGACTTTTGAGTCTATATTGCTGAAAGGAAAGAACACAAAAGTTGTGGAAGCAAATGTTGCTTTTTCTTATGGTGCCTCTAGTTCAGGTACTAAGAATAAGAAGCCAAGGTTCTAGGAAAAAGAAGGGTAAGAGAGCTAACAAGAAATCCAAAAGAGGAAAAGTTCCCAAAGGAAAGTGCTATCACTGTAATGGTGAAGGGCACTAGCAAAGGAAATGTCCCAAGTTCCTAGAAGAGAAGGAAAAAGATAAAGAAGGTAAATATGATTTATTCTTCTTGGAAACCTTTAATGTGGAGGATTGTAAATCCACCTGGATACTTGATTCAGGAGCCACTAATCACTTATGTTTTTCTTACCAGATAAGTAACTCTTGGAGGAAGATCAAGCCTGGAGAAATGTGTCTAATGAATAGCGTGGGGTAGATGGTGGATGCTGAAGCTATTGCGGATATAAAGTTGTCTTTTAATAATAAAATGTTTATTTTTCTGAACACTGTATATTAAGTTCCTGGTTTACACTGGAACATAGTTTCTTTGGGTTGTATTCACAAACAATCTTATACCGTAGATTTCGGTATTAATAAAGTTGATATTTTCAAAGATGGAAACTTTATTTGTTCACGAATAGAAGATACCAATTTATATATACTAAAACCGTTAGTATGTGCAACACTTTATAATACTGAGTTGTTCCAGACTGTCGAGTCTAGAACAAGTAAAGGTGGAATTTATAAAGATAAGACCATTATATGGCATCTAAGGCTTGGCCATATTAACCTCAACAGAATTCAAAGACTGGTTAAAAGTGGACCTCTAAGTGACTTAGAGCTTGGTACACTCCCATTATGTGAATCCTATATAGAGGGAAAGATGACCAAGCGTCCTTTTTCAGCTAAAGGAAATAGAGCCACAGAACCACTAGAACTTATCCATTCAAACCTTTGTAGTCCGATGAATGTAAAAGCTAGAGGTGGATATGAGTACTATGTGTCTTTTATAGACGACTACTCAAGATATGGGTATGTTTACCTATTGCAATTCAAGTCTAAAACTCTTGAGAAATTCAATGAGTTTAAAGATGAAGTTGAAAAGCAACTTGATAAATCTATTAAGACACTTCGATCTGATCGTGGTGGGAAGTATATGGACTATGAGTTCAAAGACTACTTGGTAGAAAATGGGATTACATCCCAACTTTCAGCACCTGGTACACCTCAGCAGAATGGTGTATTTGAAAAGAGAAATAGAACCTTACTCGAAATGACGAGATCAATGATGAGTTATTCATTATTACCAGAATCTTTCTGGGGTTATGCATTGGAGACTGCATTATACATCCTAAATAGGGTACCTTCTAAAAGCATTTTAGAAACACCTATTGAGTTATGGTCGGGACGTAAAGTTAGCTTGCGTCACTTCCGAGTATAGGGATGTCCAGCACACGTGCTGAAATCGAACCCTAAGAAATTAGAATCACGATCTAAGGTATGCTTCTTCGTAGGCTACCCTAAAGAGACTCGTGGTGGGTTGTTTTATAGTATTGAAGAGAATAAAGTGTTTGTGTAAAAAAATATTGCATTCTTGGAAGAGGACTATATAGGAAACCACAAATCTCCTAGTAAACTAGTACTAGATGAGATGGTGTCATGTGAAACCAGTAATGAGCCAACATTTGTTGTTGACTTGCATAGTTCTTCAAACAGGAAGAGAAATTCTAGTCAAATCTAGTTAAGTCCCCGTCGTAGTAGGAGGGTACCCAAGTTGCCCGAACGATATTTGGGCTTAACTTATGTCAATGATGGTGGTATTGATCTGGAAGATCCATTGTCTTTTAAGAAAGCAATGGTGGATGTTGACAAAGAAAAATGGCTAAAAGTTATGGATCTTGAGATAGAGTCCATGTACTCCAACTTAGTCTGGGAACTTGTAGATCAACCAATTAGGGTAAAACCCATTGGGTGCAAGTGGATCTACAAGTGGAAACGAGGAGCCGATGAGAAAGGCTAGACTTGTAGCAAAAAGGTATTCCCAAAAGAAAGAGGTTGACTATGAAGAAACCTTCTCCCCTATTGCTATGATAAATTCTATTAGAACTCTTTTATCCATTGCTACACATTTCGATTATGAAATTTGGCAGATGGATGTCAAGACCGCATTTCTTAATAGGTATCTTGACGAGAGTATCTATATGCTCCAAACAGAAGGATTCATTGTTCAAGGTGAAGGACAAAAAGATTGTAAGTTGCTAAAGTCTATTTATGGATTAAAGTAAGCTTCACGGTCTTGGAACAAGAGATTTGACACTACGGTCAAATCGTATGGCTTTGAACAGAATGTTGATGAGTCTTATGTCTACAAGAAGATACTTATCAAAGATGTGGTTTTTCTCATTCTATACGTTGACGATATCTTACTTATTGGGAATAATGTAAGGGCATTATCGAACGTTAAGAAATGGCTAGCTAACGAATTCCAAATGAAGGATTTGGGAGAGGCTCAATATGTTCTTGGTATCCAAATTATAAAGGATTGTAAGAACAAGACGTTAGCGTTGTCTCAAACATCCTACATTGAAAAAATAGTTGCCAAGTATGGGATGGATAAATCCAAGAAATGAGCGTTACCTTTGAGGCATGAGATTTATTTAACTAAAGACCAATGTCCTAAGACTCCTCAAAAAGTTGAGAGTATGAGACAGTATCCTTATGCATCAGCAGTTGAAAGTCTAATGTATGATATGTTGTGTACTAGACCGGACATATGTTATGCAGTAGGGATAGTAAGTCGTTACCAATCAAACACTGGTTATGAACATTGGGTTGTAGTCATGAATATTCTCAAGTATCTTCGAAGAACGAGAGAACATGTGCTAGTGTACGGTAAAGAGAATTTGATTCTCAAGGGGTACACAGATTCTGACTTCCAGGAAGATAAGGATTATAGGAAATCCACGTATGGATCAGTTTTCACACTTTATGGTGGAGCCATTATTTGGAAGAGTATAAAAGCAAAGTTGTATTGCTGACTCCACAATGGAAGCCGAGTACGTAGCTGCTAAAGAGGGTGTCTGGCTTAGGAAGTTCCTAACCGATCTGGAGGTAGTACCAGATGTGGACAAACCCATAACACTATTCTGTGATAACAGTGGTGCTGTAGCCAACTCCAAAGAGCCTAGAAGCCACAAACGGAGAGAGCACATAGAGAGAAAGTATCACTTGATAATGGAGATAGTCCAAAGAGGAGATGTTGTAATGACAAAGATAGCCTCTGAGGATAATATTGTTGATCCATTTATAAAGACGCTTCTGGCAAAGGTGTTTGAGCTTCATATGGGTAGTTTAAGATTACTAGATAAATCTCTGTAAAACTTTAGTGCAAGTGGGATATTGCTGGGGTTTTTACCCTAAATCTTATGTAATCCAATTAAACTATAAATAAATAAAGGAATTATTAATTAGTAATATTTACATTGTCATTTATTATTATTTAATAAATGTAATCCATCATAAGATCTAAAGTTACTTGTGATAACTTAAAGTGAGCATGTGATGCGAGAAGATTCACTTAAGTCGTAACTCAAATAGTCTGTGGTATATGAATAAAAGTTGGGTAACTTATTTCTGGTAACAGTACTAACACGACCCACTTGTGAATTGGCACAAGTGTTCTCATCTGGATCGCTCATGTAGAGACATGTGACTGAGGGTGTGCTGCAATAGAGATGTAGTAGATTGGACTAAGATAAACTTACTATCTTATGGGAAATCCGTTACAGAAAGACACTTCATTTATCAATCAGTTGATCATGTACAATTGATCTTAATCCTGAGTGAATTACGAACTCCTGTTCGCAAGAGATAAACCTTTGATTTTGCATAGGTGAGAGTGACTTGATATAGTTCGCTCAATATGCCTCCCACTTTGAAGATTGCATCTTGCTTATAGCTGGGAACGTAATTACACAAGAATGGAATTCACTCTTTTCCATATAGGAAAATAGACAAGTAGTTCCTTTATGGACTGATTCGGTACTTGAACAATGAGGCTCCATATTCCTCTAATCAAGGAAAATGTAAAGACGCATAATGGAGATTATGTAAGGTTGTTCATTGGAGAATCAGTTAGGCTTAAGGAAAAAGATGTATCATGGAGGTTAATACGGTACAATTACCTAGCCATGGATACAAACTAACTTGTGAAGGCAAAGTGTAGTTAATAATATTAGCCAATGGACATAACTATGTCTAGAGTACTAAGAGTGCAACTCTAGATATTTAGTGCAGTTATCTAGGAGTTAATGAGTAAGAATTAATTGATTGAAGGCGTTCAATCAATGTAATTCTAAATCATTGGAGCTTAGTTCTATAGGTAATAATGATTATTTTCTTTGGAAAAATGATTTCAAGTTGTCAAATCAATTAAGGTAAATACAAATAGAGGAGTCTATTTGATTAATTAAATGAAATTAAATAGAGGAGTCTATTTGATTATTTAATTAATGGTGAAATTAAATAGAAGAGTTTATGTAATTATAAAATATAGAGATTAAATAGAAGAGTCTGTTTAATTAAATTGATTTTGCAGTTGTTCAAAATTAATGGGGATTTAAATAGAGGAGTCTATTTAAATATTTAATTTGAGGAGGTCAAATTAAAGAGAAAATAAATAAAAGGAGTTTTATTTATTTATTTAATGGAATTATTCTATTAAATAAAAAGGAAAATAAAATGCGCAATATTGTCATGGAGATGATAAGGTGGGCGTGTGACCTATGGGTAGGTCACACGCCCCAATGGTTAATGATTAACCAATTATTTGCATTTTATTTAATATATATATATATATATAATATCTTAATTTAAATTAATATGATTAATTTAAATGAGTAGGATATGGAATAATTATTTTAAATTAATAAAGATTAATTTAAATAAAGATATGGGATTATTTATCTTATTATGGAATAAGATATTATATCTTAATTATTCAAAATATATTTTATAATATCTTTATTAATTAGGAAAATTATAAAAGGTAGCCAACTTTTGAGTTTTGTTTTCATATATGCCACACTTTTATGTTTATATCATATTTACCCATTTTTAGATATTTTATTAATTTAATGATATATCATTAATGTAATTTTACAACAATAATTTATCAATAATGTAAATTCCAGTATTAAATTTATATCGGTAATATAAATTTACAAAAATAATATATCAATTATAATCAAATTTTCATAAAAAAATTGTGGGTTAGTTATGTGCTGGGTAATTTTGATATTTTTTAATCTTTGTGGTTTTTTTGAAAACAGAGACTCGATATTGGCTATATGTGATAATAGGCCTATTAATTATTTGATAATTAAAAAGATATTCAAAGATTTTTTGAGGCCTTAGTTTTTCTATAAATTGGAACCTTGGGGTGACCCCAAACACATAATTAAGAGAGCAAAAGAAAGGCTCAGAGAAATTCCTCTCCTCCCTTTCTCTCATTCCCGCCGCCAACACTATAATGGTCATAGGGAAGATTTTTCTTCTGTTTCCTTTTTCCAAAGAGGATAGTGCCCACACACCGATTTTCTTTTGTGCTTAGTGAGGAAGAACTTTTTTGTGGTACCAGGATCATAACCAAGAAGAAAGAGGAAGAGTCAAACACTTCTCTACAAGGGTTAATACTCTTTTATGCAATTATGTTTTTGATAATATTATACTGCAAGGAAAGATACTTAGAAATTCCGCATAAGAACTCTTTTTAAGAGGCCTCAATCCCAACACCTTGCACCTCCATTGGTAGATACCCTTGCATGTCCCCATAGATCAGAATAGATGTCGTCTAAAACTCCCTTGGTGCAATTCTTGCCTTTACTGAATTTAACTCTTTTTACTTTGTTTATCACACAGTGCTCACAGAATGAGAGTTCTTCCAACTTCTTGGCTCCCAACAGACCCGGTTTTTACAGTGATGATAACCCCTTTTCACTGATATAAGCCAAACGTCTATGCCACAATTTACACTTCATTGATGGTAGGCCTTTGTGTGACATTTGCTTGTGCAGAGATGACATTTGCTTGTGCAGAGATGACATGTCTCTGAAGCACATAGAAGCTATGCTCCAAGTCTCCTTTCAATACTAACAAAGATCCCTAGTAAACTCTCAAGACTCCTCCTTTTGATATGAATTCATAGCCAACCTTGTCTAATGTCCCCAATGATATGAAATTCCTCTCCAAATTTGGTACATATCTAACTTGAGGCATCAGTTTTGCCATGCCATTTGACAGGGTGAGTAATATAGACCCTTCACTGTGCATCTTCCATCATTTCCTATCTTCACACTTCCATCATAAAAGTCTTGAAAATCTTAGAAATAATGTTTGTAAGGAGACATATAGAAAGAGCATCTTGAGTCTAGGATCCATTCTTCTTCTTCATACTCTCTATCTGATGCCATCAGTATCTCAACTGAATCATACCCTTCATGTATGTTTGCTGCCTGTTGATCTTGATGCTTGAAAGAATGCCCATTGTTGCTACCCTTCAATTGAGTACAGTCTTTGCACCAGTGCCCTTCCTTATCACAATGAAAGCACCTCTTATGTTTAACCTTGGATCTTGATTTGCTTCTTCCATGTCTTCCATTTTTATGGTGTCTTTGTTCTTGCCTTCCACTCAAATAAAGAACCTCTGAATCCTTTCTTTCAGTCTTCATTTCTAGATCCCTGGATCTCAGTGCAACTATATCCAGAGTGAGATTGTCCATACTATACTTGATTAACATGCTTTATTTCTTTAAAGCTTTATGGAAGAGAATTCAATAAGATGATCCCTTTATTTTCATCATTGATTCTCTCACCAATTTGCGAAACCTCAAGGTAGATCTTGGTGAACTCATCCACATGTTCTTCCAGGCCTTTTGAGAAATCTGTTTTATACCCAAAAAATCTTTATTTGATGTAGATTTTATTGGTAAGAGTCTTAGTCATGTACAATGATTCAAGTTTCTTCCATAGCTGATTAACATTCTCTGCTTCATCTACTTGTCTGAGCACCTTGTCTGAAAGATACAAGATGATGGTTCTATATGCAATTTCTGCCATCTCAAGCTTCTTCTCTACTGTGACTGTTTCTGAAAGTGTAGGGGGAGAATCAAGAATCCTTGCTACCTTTTGTTGTACCAAGATTGCTTTGATTTTCTTTCTCCAAAGCTCGAAATCGCCTTTACCATCAAACTTCTCCATTTCAAATTTGGCTGCCATTTTCGTTCCTGGAATGGTTTCTTTTCTCGATTGGTTTCTTGGAGCAGATTCACAAGGAATGGTATTTTGGATTTCTAGTTTCAGTGGCTATCAAGGAATAACAATCTAGATCAAAAGAGATGAAGCTCTGATACCAATTGTAGATGCAAAACTAACAATAAAGACTAAGAAAGAAATTGTAGAAGATGGAGTTCTTGAAAACAAAGTGTATTCAAAAGTAAAAACTTCAAAATACTGTACAAGAATGGCTATATACGTGAATGGAGAAGAAGACTGCCAACTTGCAAGCTGCAACTGATTTCTAACAAACTCCTTAATGCTAACAGCTAAACAATTAACAGCTAGCTAAGACACTTTAATGAGCTAATTAATGAACTAATCATTTGTTTAAGAGTCACTAATTATAACAAACCTTGGAATAAACTTAGAATAAACTCTGTATCTTGGAGGCAGACGTCTGTAATACTGTAAGAGTGTAAGCATCGAGGCAATGAGTAAAATATTATCTTAACTAGATTTGCTTCAAGCATGCCTCATTTCGTAAGCATGCCTCATTTCATCACACTCTCCTTCTTTAGATTTTTATGTTACATTTTTATTTTACAAATTTTTCGCAGCATACCTAAATTCTAACAATATATATAAATATAAGGTATACTATATATTATACTCTCTCTATCAAGATATTCGAATTCACTCTCCACATATATTAATATAAAAAATAAACATATAGAAAATATGAAAATTAAAAAAAAATTATAATTCTAAATTAAAAAAAACTACATGGATGAAATTATAATTCTATATCCTGAATTTTGAGGCTTGTGTCTATTTGTTTCTTAAATTTTCAATTTGTATCTATTTTGTCCTCGAT
Source organism: Gynostemma pentaphyllum (assembly GCA_028015215.1). Classification (NCBI taxonomy): domain Eukaryota; kingdom Viridiplantae; phylum Streptophyta; class Magnoliopsida; order Cucurbitales; family Cucurbitaceae; genus Gynostemma; species Gynostemma pentaphyllum. The sequence goes on from CM051355.1 coordinate 18,939,488, forward strand.
TTTATATATATATGTCAATTTGGTCCGGATTATTAATTTTTTTCATTCATTGGTATAAAGAAATTTGTTTAATTTATAGATGGTAGGAAAATTAACTTCAAAGATCAAATAGACTTTATTTATCAAAAACTCATGGATGAAATAGACACAAATTAAAAATTCAAGGACAATAAATATATTTCTTAAATCTCGAAGACGAAGTAGAGACATTAAAAACAAAGAGATCATAGACATAAGGCTCAAATTTTTAGACATGTTAAAAACTAAGAGATCATAGACCTAAGGCTCAAAACTTAGAGACTAAAAGGTATTTTAACCAAATAACATTAGAGTTCATTCATATGATGGTAGATCATATAACATATTCATAACATAGATATGATATTTCCGATCTGGTGTGAAAGAGTGATTTTTGAAGAACATGGATCAGATGGTCAGTAATTGTTTTGGAAATCAGACGGCATTGATTTAAGGATAAAGACAGTTCAACCAAGAGGTCTATATTGAGGGTGGGACCCAAGTGATATTGGTTGCCCGTCATCTCCATCACTTTTGACGTACGTGCACCTCTCTCTCTTTCTCCTCTTTTTGATTTTGATTTTTCAAAAAAAAATAAAAATAATTATTATTATTATTGCCACTCAAGAATTCAATTGAAAAATGAGCTCAAAACCCACAACCTTTTTTTTTTGTCCCTTCTAAATTATTTCTCTAATTAAGGTTTCATCTTTTTAGCCCTGTACCTAATCCTTGCAATTTTCTATATTATGCATGTTTTCTATGAAGCCAAGTTTTTCTATTTTGAAATTTGTAAAATTAACAATAGGTCCTTTTCTTTTGAAGGCTAGCTAGCAATTAATCTCTCTAATCTAATATGGATCTCTGAAGCGTCTTTATCAATAATAACTTATTTAGAAATATTTATTTCGTATAAGGATTATATTTGTTACAATAAAATCTATGTTATTATGTAAGGTGTGCATAAATGATTTTTTTATAAGAAATGCATTGAAAATGATTTTACTAATAAAAAAGAGATTAATTATTTGTTAATTGTTGAGAATCCTATATCAGAAAGATGATAGAAACTCACAAGGTTTATAAGATATATGGGTTTCTCACCTCATTGTCAATTGGTTATAAAATGAAGTCTCATGATATCAAGATGGTATAAGAATCCAACAATTCTAAACGAGCATTCAATTCAAAATGGGGATGCGACTCAAGAATGGTGAGCCCAAAAGAGGCACCATCTTGAAATGGAACTCAAAACCTTCTACTCTGATGTCATGTTATAAATCGATCACGGTTGTGTTTCAGTCTTAGGCCTACTAGCCCAACCTCTGTACACCTCAATTTTTCTCTTTTAAAAAGTTTCATCATGGATTTTTTATATTGGGTCAATATAGGATTCGAGTCAACCATGAATAACAATAGATATGAATGTTTATTCGACAGATATATCTTATAATTACAAGTATTCAATACCAAATACTTTAAAAACTTGTTTATTGTTTGTATTGAGGAATGTATATACAGCTTCTTTCAGGGTACTAATCCAACCAACACAATCATATAATATAGATACAACATTTAAGCCATTTTTTTATTTTTATTTATAATTTAAAAAATCTCTTTTCTTAAAGATAGCTAGGGTTTCTACTTTGTTTCCCATATTCAGGTTATAGGTACCTTTTGACGATGACGTGTAAAATAGCAACTCTAAATCTTATATATATGTTATATTTTTCTCTTAATGAGCCAAATATAAACAGATGGGCAACCAAACCAAATATATTTATTAGAGTGATAATTTGTAGTGTATTAAGAGAAAGTGATATTAGAGTCACTTTAAAAGTGGCAATAATACAAAATAAACTTTAATTAAATTAATTAAGAGAAAAATGATAAGGTTTACGTTAACAAAAGGCTTATACATATTTTTTAGTAGGCAGAATCGAATCTTCAACTTTATAAAAAAGAACTTGACCACTTTGAGTTATGTTTTAGACGGGAACCCTCTTACAATTATTGTATATGGTTATAGATAAAACGTATAGTTATTGCTAATCACTATTATTATTAAACAAAAACAGAAGAAGAAGAAAAAAACGAAAGGGAAAAGAAAAAGATGAACAGAAAGCAACTTGTATGGCCCATAACACGTCTATTCAGGTAGCCCATGATGTGATTCAAATTTTTTTCATCTTCCTCTCCTCCTCCACTCCTATTCCTTTCACTCCACTTTCTCTTTTTTTTCTCTCCCTATTTATTACTTCCTCTTCTTCTATAATCAACTCTCTAATTCCCTTCCTCCACCAAAGAATAGTAAATTATGTCAAGTGAAAGAGGCGAAGGAGCTGGATCGTCAAGCGCGTCGTCGCCACCGTCGTCGCAGCAACCAGCGACACCGAGCCGGTACGAGTCGCAAAAACGGAGAGATTGGAACACTTTTGGGCAGTACTTGAAGAATCAAAGACCCCCAGTTCCATTGTCTCAGTGTAACTTCAATCATGTATTGGATTTCCTAAAATACCTAGATCAATTTGGGAAGACAAAAGTTCATGTCCAAGGTTGTATGTTTTATGGGCAGCCAGAACCACCTGCCCCTTGCACTTGCCCTCTCAAACAAGCTTGGGGCAGCCTTGATGCTCTAATAGGAAGATTAAGAGCTGCTTATGAAGAAAATGGAGGATCTCCTGAAACTAATCCTTTTGCTAGTGGTGCAATTAGGGTTTATCTTAGAGAAGTAAGAGAAAGTCAAGCTAAAGCAAGAGGAATTCCTTACAAGAAGAAGAAGAAGAAGCCTAATCAAAATAGGCCTAATAATGAAGAATCAAGTAGTACTTCTTCATTGATTGGATGATTCAGAAAAAAGAGAGAAAAAATGGTAATTATGTTTTTTTTTTTTATATATATATAATTATTTGCAATTATTAATTATTATTAGATTAATTTTCTAATTTTTTTTAAACTTTTGCTTATAAATATTATATAATCCAAATCAATCGCTATTGTTTTGCTCTACCTAACATAATCACAACCATTCAAGACAGGCTAAATGAGACTGCTATTTTTGGAAAATTAAATTGATGGGATTAATGATATGTCAATTATTTATTTCTTGATTTTATACATTGATCCTTTAATTTAAGATGACAAAAATTTCAACTTAATTAGAAAGAGACGTAATGGAAAATTTAATGACAATATATCAAAATTAGTAAATATGAATTAAACATTGGAAACATAAACCAAATATCTATATCTAATAAAAATTTAAGAAGGAAGAGGCCAAATGCCAGAATTTTCATGTGATTAATTAAACACAAAGAAAAAAGGAAAAGGAGAAATTTGAGAATCTAAAGATTAAGAGTATTATATTTAAACACATGGAATGAGAAAACTTTGGAGTTCTACTCCTGCCATCATATTAATCTCCTCAACATTACATCAAATGAAAGGTGGTAAAATATTTGTCTGACAAGAGATTTAAAAATTTAATAAAATAAGATTATAAAACTACAGAAATAACTATTTAATAGAAGAAAACAAACTAGATGAGATAGCGGATTACATTTCCGTCTTATTAATCATACCTTCAATTTTACAAAATCTCACACCACATGCTTCGATTGGTACCTTCTTCTCTCCACATCGTTCAAATTTATTCTCACTCTAGGTACAAACAAACCATATTTACATTTTCCACCTAAAATCTTTAACAACAAAATTAATAAAAGCATTAAACTTTCAACTAATTATAAAGTTTAAGGTTAAAATTAATAAACATTCTAAATTTAAAATTAAAGTTGATAATACCTACAAAGTTTAGGGGTATTTTTTTTTTTTTTTTTTTACATAAGACAAATGGGCTAAATGCTGAAAATTTTCGGTACAACTAACAAATAATATTAATATAAAACTTAATTTAATTGTCTTTCTTTCCTTTGATCCCAACACAATATGGTGAAATGGTAATCTTCCATTACTAAATTGAGCAACGATTGTTGAACATATATGAGGTTTAATTATAAACTTAGTCTATATAGTTTAAGCTTTATGTTTTGAATTTATATGATTTTAGAAAAATTTAATTTAGTTTTATGGTTCGAGGTATATGTAAATTAAGTTCGTATCATATCAAATTTCTTTGATTTAGTCTTTATAGTTTGGAGTGTATGTCAATCTAGTTTTTATATTTTAAAAGCTTCAATTTAGTTTGTGTGGTATAAAACTCATAAATCGTCTATGTTATTATCAAAATTTAACATATTATATATTTATCAATTTTCTGTGAATGAGATAGTCAAAATGATAAAAACATATGAGAATAATTTAGTACTAACAAATATGTAAATATGAAGTTTTTTGACATATAAATAGAGTATTAATCCGAAGCGGATTCACCCTTGTGGGAGGGGAGGGGGGAAAATTAGGTGAAAAGTTTATTTTTTTTTAGTCCCCTAATTTTTTATATTTATTTTTGCCCTCCTAAAATATCCTAGTTCCGTCTCTAGTATTAATAAAAATATTTTATGAGTTTTTATCAAACTATAATAGAATAAATTGAAGTTTTTAAAATTGTAGATACTAGATTGAGATAGACCATAAATTATATAGTAATTAACATTGAACTTTTGAAACTATAAAAAAACTATATTAAAACAGACCTAGTGACTAAATGCGTAATTAAACCTATATATGCTAATTACAACAACAAAAAACAAAAAACAAAAAGTAGAAAACAGAAAAAAAAAACACCATTGATCGTTTAGTTTACTATGAAGAGAGCTAAAGATGAACCAACCTAAAAAAAATAATCCTAAAAATCTTAATCCAATATATTTAAAATGAAAAAAGAAAAAAATTACAAAAGGATACAGGTCATATATAATCAATCAAACCGTACAGATTCCCGCTCCACAACACGTACACTCTACCAAATAACATACAGAAAACAGTACTTGATTTATTAATATACAAATATTGGTATATATTCTTTTTTTTTTTTTTATTTCTTTTAAAAAATATATATTTTTAGTTCTTTTAAGATTCTGTCTAAGTAGATTTTGCACTGAGAAATGGTCATGTCAGACATATATGACTAGGAGATTCACCTTTTTACTCATCTCAATATATACATATATATAATTAAATTAAATATACGAAATGATTGAAAGCAAATCATTAATTAAGGTTTCTTAATTTACTTTACCCTAATTTTTTTAATGCTTTGTTTTAACATATTTTTTGTGTATACCTTTTTCTCTCCTCTTCTTTTCTACACCAATGAACTAGAATTCATCATTCACGATAGAATCTCTCGAGTGTAGAAGAGACCCCATTTAATAAATTTCATTGCTTTATTTTTGTTAAAACTTTTGCAAAGGACTCCCTTTTGTTTAAAGAAATCCCCTTCATTGGCCCACTTTAATTTGCTTTCTCTCTATATATATTATAATTTTCTAGACCTTCATTGGGTAGTTTCCTTTCTTTTATCATTCACTAGATTTGGTGTTTGTCTGAAAATGGATTATGTGGGGTTATAAATTTATATTCTCTCAATTCATTATTTAAAAAAAAAAAACAAAAAAAAACATTATAAGTATGGATTGGATTCCATGTCTGAAAAGTCATTAGTTTTGTACAAAACAGTGAACTTTTTTTTCCCTTGTTGGGAGTAGTAAGTAAAGGCTCGTACTTTGTGTTTTCTCCATTTTACCTCATCTTGTTTTGTGTTTATTACAAACAATGTTTTTTCATTTTTTTTTTATTACAATGTTTTTGTACTATATATGATTTTGATCAATGTCCTAAACTAAAGTCTCACATGTTGTTGTCGGTTCATAGGGAAGTTCATTATTATACTTTGGTTATAATATAAGAATATTTCAAAAGAAAAAAAAAATACATTGGATGAAGTGAGTGAGTTTTGTTCTTCCCCATATATATGTGAATGAACTTTCTCCACGTGCAATTTTCCCTTTTTTATTGTATAGAATTGGCTTTGTCAGATATCTTGAATTTTTATTAGGAAAAACTTTTCAAGACATTCTTGGTTCTCTCTGTTCACTTCAAGTTCCAAAGATCCAATTTGTCTTAGAGGAATAATTTTAATATATTCCTTGAAAGACAGTGGAGATTTGGTAATTTTCTACTGGATATTAGCTAGTTCAAAATTTTAACCTCCTCTCGGAGAGCGTTGTTCTCTTATATTAAAACTATAGATCCAACGGTTATGAGAGTGAAATCATATTAATTAATCTCATTAATTTTATAATTTCTCCTTCTTGTGATCCTATCTCTTGTATTGTGAAGTCGAATGAAGCATTCGGCTAAGTCTATTTTGAATATTTTTTAGGCATTTACATTAGAAGAAGAAAATTACTAGGTACTCTAATATATAGTACTTATATAGTGTTGAATTATATATTGATCAGAAGAATCTTTACCAGATTCAAATATTGAAATTCTAATTTTAATCAGGAACTATTTGAGTTTAAGTTTGATTGAGTTGAAACTGCACATTAATTATTTTCATTCCTATCTCATATGTTTTCTGGGAGAAAAGTTTAATTAGGAGCATATTTTCATTTATCACGTTATTATTGGTACCTTATCATATATTTTTTTTGAATTTTAGATAGGTTTACTTGTATATTTGAGTTTATAATAATTATTAAAGTATGTTTTATTCATTAAATACTTTTTCAATATTTTTTTAAAAGGATTTTAGTGAAAACAAAAACTTGTTTGTACTTTATATTTAAGAGAAATATTCACACATCACATAATTAATGATAGAAAATGATTTTGAACCACTCCCACCTTGAGGTACTTGAAAACCAGTAAAACCATTTTGTATTCTTTTACATGAATCTCAGATTTGGATTCAGATACTTTGAAAACTCCTAGCATTGCTCTCATTGATTTTTGACATTCTTACACATTTGATAGGAAATTTCAAGATCAAAAGAGTACTCAATATATGTCATATTAAGATTAAATATTTGCCTTTAACTCAAAAGCTTAAATTTTTTTGTCTATGGGTGATTAAACCAACATGAGTTCCAGAGTTTGAAATTATATGATGATATTTCCTCCCTATTTATTAGAATTCCACGTGGTTAGGTCTTGTGTAAATGTGCAAGTCCACACGTGGGGAATGTTGAAACTGTATAAATAATTAAATTTACCTTAACCCAGTAGTTTAAACTTTTGGGTCTATTGGTGATTTAACATATCATTCTTTTGACATACCCTAATTCTGAAAAATGAGATATATGTAAATAAAACTATATAAGAAATGGAAATTAACACGTATTATATACCTCTAAATTCAATGATTCATGTTTTAATTAATCTATGAATGCAGGGACCAAAACTCATGCAGCAAAAAGAATCAAAAGAAAATGAAGTCTCTGGAAAAAGGAAATCTGTCAAAGGCTGAATCTTTGACATTGCTCTCCCTGCCACTGCCACTGCCATTGCCCTCTTCCTTTTATCTCTAAAAATATTAAAATTACAAAATTATATCAAGGAAGTTTGTGTATACAACTGCTACCATAGAGCATATGCATTTGCCACTTAAATTTGTTGGTTATCTTTTTATTTTCCTTTTCTTGTTCTTTTTTCCTTTTGAAAAAATCAAGATGTAAGATTTTTATTATATTTTATCATTAAATCTCAACTCTAAAAAGGATTTCTAGTTCCATGCATTACCTTCTCTTTTTCCTTAAGTTAGTTTCAAGAAAGTAAAATTTCAATATTTTAGTCATATTATTATTTACCCATGATATAGGAAAGCAAACCTTATATTATGTGTCTTTCATTGATACTGAACTTTCTGCTAGAATTTAGGTACATTAGGGTATAGAATGATTCAATGAATCATCCACCTTTATTGATTTGTTCTAAATAATTAAAGAGGTTTTTGTTTAATATATTAGGGTTTAAAATTTTTTATTACTGAAATTTGAACTTTGAATGAACACATTTATACTTGTTGATTTTTTCATTACTAAATATATTAGGGTTAACTCGATTTATATCAACCTTTTAGTTTTTGTAGTCTTCACTTTCACACCCATTTTAAAGTTTGATTTAAAAAATTTCTTCTTATATTAAAAAAATAAGTTATTATTTAGACGATTAAGAGTGAGCTGTATTTCCTAATAAAAATTTATTTTAAGGTTGATTGCAAATCTAGTAAATTTTTTATGTAATATTCAAAAAAATATCTTGGTTTAAAAATATTTGTAAATACAAGAACTGCTTAATCGTAATTAATATTGAATTACATATTTTTAGAATAACTGAATCTTGATTCACACATTATCATTGTTAATCCTTGATTAACATAGTAAAAATTGTTATATATAAAAATAGTTTTAGGCGATGTTATATTTTCAATTACTACAATCTGCCACTAGTGAAAATTTTCATTTTCTTTAAATTTTCTTAGTAAATAGAATATATAGATTTAATTTCTTTGTATTATCAGCTGATGTAACGTCCCGTATTTCCTGTAAGTAAATAAATAAATATTAATTTTTTTTCCCTTTTAATATCTATTTGAAATTTTGGATAAGCTTTAGTAATTATAATTAAATATTCTTTTTCAGGAATAAATATAATTACTAAATATCTTTTATTGGAGATAAAGGAAAAGAAAATAATAAAAAAAAAAGAGGGGGGGAGAAAAAAAAGAGACAGTACATTTATTTCATCCTCTTTCACGTTGGAAGCAACAGAGAAAGAAAAGGTAGGGTTTTTGTTCTTCTTCCTTCTTCTTCTTCTTCCTCTTGTTATCGATTCAAGGGGCTCTCGGGTTCATCGATTCGCCTTTCTTCTTGGTTTAGGTGTGGTTGGTGATAGAGAATTCTTTTGGAGAAATTGGGTGGAGATTGGAAGAGCCCTCATCAAGATTTGAAGTTAAAGGTAATGAAATTCTTTCATTTAAATTTCTGGAATTTTGTTTTAATATGGTTAAAACCCATCAAAGTCCTCAAAATATTATTCTTTTCTTCAAAATTTTCCATTCCTTTCAAACCCTAGAAAAACCCTAACCTTGATCTTTTGAAAAAGTCTCAATACATTGCACCTTCACGGCCAAACGACGCAAACCGGGGAGCCACGGGACCGCCGCGCCGCTGCCGAAGCAGCAGCGGCAGCAGCAGCCTGCTGCTGTGCTGCGGCAAGGGCAACCCAATATGGGTTGCCCGAGCCTTTGTCCCGTTCCGTTTTTTTTTCGTGCTGTTCGTTGTAGAATTTTTCCCTATTTCAAATTGTATTTTTAGGATAGATTCTAAGTGGTTCAAGTGCCTTTCAGGTGCTTAAATTTAATTTGGAAAAAAGGGTTCAAGTGTTGGAACCTAAGCTTGAAAAGGTGAGTAGAATTATGTTAAGTTTTAAATTATGAATGATTGAATTTTCCTTTTTCTTTAAAAGTTCAACCTTGATTTTCTAAGTGTGAACTTGGATGTTTATATGCATAATAAGAACATATTGGGGCTGTTTTACTATGGAAATAAAGCATGGAATATAGGAAGCAAAAATGAGAGATTTTGTATGTTTAAAGTGACTTTCGGTATCGGATATTGCCTATTTTATTTCTTTTTGCCTCTTGCCCTTGAAATTGGATTTTTATGCATGTTTGGATGTTTAAAGATGTTCTTATATTGCTGACCATGATTTACCTTATTTGAAGATTAGTGCCATAAGTCGAAAGTTTAGCCTAGGTGGTTAATTACTTTCTTATATAATGTGATCTGGAACTTTGTATCGATTTCTTTATGATTAGGTGCTGTTTTGGGAGGCATATTATAGGCGTTATGTCGCTGGAATTTAGTTAGATTATTAGAAGTTCTAAATTGTCCGAAAAAGGAGTGAAACTACACTAGTTTAGGCTAGTTTCGCTTCTAGACTTGTAAACCATTGGGAGTTGATAGAAGTGACCCAAGAGTGTTATGTGTTAGGAATGGTGTCCTAGAACTTGTAATTATTTAATAATAATAATTTATTAAGAATAAATTAAATAAATAAACATAAGTTCTTTATATTATCTAGATTGATTCAATTAACGATATTAGGAATATATGGAAATATATAAATATCAAACATTCAAATAGTAAACCCTAAGTTACTCTTATGAAATCACGACTTAGTATGTGAGTCATACAAGAGGATTAAAGTCGAGATGAGTAACTTAAACGTGTCTACAGTAAACGGATAACGTTTGGAAACCTTATCCTGGTAACACTGTTGATAGCTTCGCATTTTGTTTATAGACAAATGATCGAATCCTGATCATTCATGTGAGAGACATGAAATGGAAGTATCATATACAATGTTGATTGTATAAGACAGGACCACGATGTTCGATCAAATTTCTCCTTAGTACCATTTACGAGAAATGATCGAATATCAAACTAAGTTTATCAACCGTGATAGATCTTAATCCTGAGTGAAATGCGGACTCCTATTTATGGAGTTATGTTCTTTGATTCACATAGTTGAGAGCGATCTGTAAGAACGCTCAATACACTCCTGTTTTGGGAACATGGCTAGATAAGTAACTGGGAACTCATTTACACGAGATGGAATTCATAACTTTCCTAAAGAATTAACGGTATCAGTGCGATACCTAACCATTCTAGGAACTTTAGGAATCTCCCTTGATGTACTGATTCGAGACATGAACAAGTGGCGCCACGACTTCTATTGATCACAGAAGTATATTATCTATAGTTCGACTAAAGATAATGTTCATTGGAGAATCAGCGGGAACACAAGGATAAAGCGGTAATTACAGGGGCAAAACGGTAAATCTTATCCATCTGTAATTATGAGTGTTCCACGTGAAGGATTATATCACAAATATAAATAAAGATAAACTAAATGGACATAACTCATCTATAGTGAGGGGAGTTCAGCTATGAATCTATAGTGGAATTATTCATAGTTAGATAATAAGTAATTAACTGATTATGTGTTAATCACTTAATTGACTAATTATTAAGCCCATGATCTATAGGTCCATCGGGACCCTATGCTAGCCCAAATATCGTAGTCGCAAAATCAAGTAGAAGAAATGGAAAGTTTAAGTAAAGCGAATTACTTAAATAGGCAATATTAATTGTTTAAATATTGAGTATATTTAAACGGTAATTAATATAAACATTATTAATTTTTTAAATAATGAGTTTATTTAAACAGAAAATTAATATTGAAATATTATTAATTAGACATTATTAATTATTTAAATATTGAGTATATTTAAATGGTAATTAATAATTTGAAATTAATTGACAATTATTAATTGTTTAAATAATTAATTTTATTTGAACGGAAATTGATAATTAAAATTAATTAATTAATAATAAAATATTATTAATAAAGTTATTAATTAAATAATGAGTTTATTTAATGGAAATTAATAATTAAAATATTTATTATTAATTATTTAAATGGAAATTAATAATTAAATATAATTTGATAATATTTAGTCGGGAGAAAATATTAATATTATTAATTATTTAAATAAAATATTTTATTTAAATGGTAATTAATAAATAAATTAATTAAGTTGGACTTATTAATTTAAGAGAAAGTTTCAAACCCAATTGGATTAATGAACCCAATTGAAATTGGCCCAAAATAATTAATTAAATAAATTTGATTTATTAATTATTTATTATTAATTTTGGCCTTCATAGATAATTTGTAGGAGATAATTATTTGAATTATATCCTATAATAATTATATAGATTTATTGACCCAAGATAAATAAAATAAAGAAAAGAAAATATTCTCTTATTTTTCTATGGCATTTTAGAAATACCAAGATAAAGGAAAGAGATAATTCTTTTTTCTTTTTGTATTTATCTCCATGGATTAATCCTAATGTGATTAGGATTCCTATTTTTCTATAAATAGGAGGCTTGAGTCATTCATAAATCACACAATTAAATTCCTTAGAAATTCGGAATTCTCTCTTCCTTCTCCCTCCCCCCTTAGCCGATTTTCCATAGTCCATTGGGAAGAAAATATTTTTTCTTCTTCCCAATTTCTTCTAAAGTTCGATCCCACAATCGGGTTTCGTTTGTTCGATCGGGATATAGCATAGAAGATCCGGTGTTGCTGAGGATTTGATGCTGTAAAGAAACCTCCAACCGATTCTCCATTTATTACTCATTGTAAGTAAAAGGCCTTTAATTTTTGAAATTAAGCATGAATCTACATGTTTTCTCACAAATTGCATGATATTAATAGATCCGTAATTAAATGTTAATTAGTTTACTAATTAAAATTCCGCTAATTTAGTAAATCATCCCTTCATTATGTTAGGTGATTTTGGGATGTTTTAGAGTGGTTTAAAGGGGAATTTTCCAAATTTTAATTTTAAGAAATTTTCGGCCTATAACGAGGGTATTTCGAGAAGTTTGAGTTTAGACTTTTTTGAACATCATAGTAGTGATGTATAGGATCATATTACTTAAATACCTCGAGTAATATGGTAGTAGGTTCTCTTTAAGCAAAGGCCTTGCTTAAAGAAGAATATTTTGCCATTAAGGGAGATTATACGGTTGTGCACAACTCTATAGCACATGACTGGGTAGGTTCATTCCATATGTACAATGGAAAAGAATATTTTAAAACTCTTAAGGATTTAAAATGTGAAAACAGTTTTTAAATGCCTTGTTGAGTATAGTCTCTTTTTGTTTGCGGACAAAGAGGAGATTAGAGGTATTAGGAAAGTTAATGATCGAAAAGTTTTAAAAAGAGAAAGGGAGTTTAGAACTGTTTCGAAAGTTTATATTCTTTTAATTTGAGGATTAAAAGATAATGTGGAGGAACGTATTAGCTAAGAGAGCTTTAGGTGAAAGAGTATATTCGGAAGTCGGTAAGGCCGATTAAGGACTTAAAGTCTTAGAAAAACCTCTCATGGCGTGATTTTTAATTTAACATTTTTCTTCTCATTGGGCATAGCCTCATGATGCTACACTTATTTTTTTTTCAGGTAAGGGAAAGAAGAAGCTTGGTGGCTGATGCGGTTCGATGTGGTGACCGGTTGGCGTGGATTTGCTCGCTAGCGAATCTTTTTATCTTTTGTTATGATGGGGTGAAAACTGGTGTTGTTTCATGTTTTGTTTTGGTTTTAATAATAACAACTGTTAATGTTTATTTTAAGAATTTTTAGGCAATGGATGAGTTTGCCTTTTTCTTTCGATGTTTTATTGATTTTAATAAAACCGATCGGTTGTGAACTGTTTTATGAATTTGTTTTCAATAAAAAGGACTAAATATTGATATCTAAATACTTCCGCTGTGGTTTATGTGTTTTCAATGTGTTTGGGAATTTTGGGTTGTTACAGCTGAGGAAGTCAACTGAATACTTATCTTTCTTTTGTGAGCTAAATCAAAGTATTAATCTGATTTAAATTTTTTCAGTTTCTTGCCCATGTCTTTCTTTTGTGTGTAATACTTTTAATACTTATCTTCATGCAGTGATTTAGAAAATATGATTAGTTTTAAGATTCAGCTTTTTCAATACAGAAAAACACTATTTTCAGTGGTGTTTTGGTCCACTTTACGTTAAATATGAAAGTGAGAATGAGATTTTTTTTTTTAAGTCCATTAAAAAAAATAATGGATAACTGAAAGATTTCGGTGTTGAAAATTTATTGAAAATATTAAATTTATGCTTAGATAAATGATTTAATATTAAGTTTGTAGGCTCAAAATTGATTGATTTTTTTTTATATTACATCAAATTAGATAGGTGAGACTTAAACCTTTGACCTCATAGAAAAGAGCATATGTTTAACCACTTGAATTATACTCGAGTTAGCCTCAAAATTGATTTTAACCATTATAGAATAAGTGTGTCGTTGTAACTGTTCAATTATAATAATTTGATAAAATATTTGATTGTCATAATAATATTGTAGTATCGAGAATATAAAAGACTGTGAGAATAATGTGTACGTGACGACTGACGACACCAAGGCATTAATAATGTATAAAATAATAATAAGGGTAAACTGTAAAAAAAACATCCATGTGGTTATGGTCAAATGTAAACACACCCCTTGTAGTTTAAAAATGAATATTTATACCCCCTATAATTTCAAAATTGTGCAAATTGACCCCTCCCCACTACTTTGTTTGAAATCCTTGTTTTGAGACCAAAAAGAATAATAATAAATAAATACTAGAAAAGTTAAAGGATAAAAAACTAACCGGGAAGATTCAAACTCGTTTTTATATAATCAAGAATGTTATGAGTGAAATTTTATAAAAGTAAAATAATCACATGTCAAGCATACAAAGAGACACGTCAAATAATCGAATTCTTTCGGGCAACACATGTAAGTTTAGTCATTTGAACGTGTTACACCCGACGAACCTGACCTCCACCACTAGTGTAGAGTGAGTGCACCACCAGGTAAGGTCCGTAGTCGTCTATATTGTTATGATGTATAGTTAAAGGGCACAAATGTAATTAATCATTTCTGTTAAGAGTTTGTTATTTGTGGAAAGTTATTACTTGACTTTCATATAAATGCTCAATTATATAACTCAACTCTCTCTCTCAACAATATTTCTCCTTTTGAACATTTTTTTTCCTTCAAACCTGACTACAACCATCTCAAAACTTTTGGTTGAGTATGCTATCCACTTCTCAAGCCTTACAACACACATAAACTTCAATCTAAGACTACTCAATGTGTCTTTTTTGGTTATCCTCTTGAATACAAGGGATATCTCTGTTATGATCCTTCTTCTGAAAAGTTCTTTGTTTTCTCGCCATGTCATTTTTTATGAATCAATTTTTCCTTTTGCTTAAACTTCTTGATCCTCTTGGTTCTACTTTATCTACCTCCACTTCTTATTTATCTTTTTCTACTCCTTTTATCACATCTTTTTTATTTACTACTTCCATTTCACGGTTTTTTCCTACCATATCTTTTTCTACTGTTTCTCAATCTCCATCAGCTCTTATTATTCGAAGTCCACCAGTTCCTGTTATTACTTCTAATTCTCCTAATCACCAACCTACTCAGTCCCTGTGAGTAATCCTATATAGCATGTTCATCTAATGCAAACCAGGTCTAAGTCTAGCATTGTTTATAAGAAGGTTTTTGTTGCTTATATCTCACAACCATTAACTGAACCATCTTCTTACTCTACTGCTAGTAAATATACAGAATGGAGAGATGCCATGACTGAGGAGTTTAATGTATTATTAAAACAAAATACTTGGTCCTTAGTTCCTTTACCTTCCATTAAGAATGTGGTTGGTTGTAAATGGGTCTATAGGATCAAAAGAAATGCAGATGGTTCAATAGCACGGTATAAGGCTCGTTTTGTGGCAAAGGGCTATAATTAGGAATATGTTGTTGATTTTAAAGAAACCTTCAGCCCAGTTGTTAAAAAGTCCATTGTTCGTATTGTTCTTGCTTTAGCTACTCATCACAAATGGTCCTTGAGACAATTGGATATGAAAAATGCCTTTTTACATGGTTCCCTATCCAAAGAGGTGTATATGTCTCAACCACAGGGATTTGTCAATTCTGAGCATCCTTCTTTTGTTTGCAAGTTACACAAATCTTTGTATGGCTTAAAACAGGCTCCTCGTGCCTGGTTCACTTGCTTTACTTCTTGTATTATGTCTGCTTTTGGGTTTATTCAGTCCCATACTTATTCTTCTCTTTTTATTCGTAAAATTGGAGGTTCAATTACATATCTTCTTCTATATGTTGACGATAATATACTCACTGGCAATCATCCTTCCTATGTAGATACTTTCATTGCTCAACTCAAGACAAGATTTGATATGGTTTATCTTGGAACTTTGAAATATTTTCTTGGGCTTGAAATTGATTTTTCGGACTGGTTTATTAATTACTCAGTCAAAGCATGCCTTTGATATGCTCAAGAAATTTGGTTTGTCTTATTCCAAATCTTGCTCTACTCCTTGTGCATTAAAGGAATCCCAATCTGATTCTTTTTTATGCTCGTTAGAGGAGGCCAACTTATATAGAAAAATGGCAGGTTTTCCCTACAGTACCTTATATTTACACAAGACCTGATATATGTTTTGTTGTTACAAAGGCCTGTCAACATATGTATTCTCCAAATCAGTGTCAATTTGCTGCTATAAAGCGTATTATGTGATATGTAAAGGGTACTTTATCCTATGGACTTCATTATTCAGCTTCCAATCTTTCTCTTAATTAATGCTTATTCTGATTCAGATTGGGCTGGAGAATATCCATGACAGGAGCTCTAAAACTGGGTATGTTATTTATTTGGGTTCAAATCCCATATCATGGTCAGCCAAGAAACAGTTCACTGTTTCTCGTTTATCCACAGAGGTCGAATATTGTGCCCTAGCAACAACAGCGGCTGACTCTCATGGATTCGTCAACTTCTCAAAGATTTACATGTGTATATTCAATCTCCATTAGTCTTATGGTGTGACAATCATGCCGCCATTATGCTTGCTTCAAATCCGGTGTTTCATGCTCAGACAAAACACATTTGAAATAGATTTTCACTTTGTTTGTGAAAAAGTGGTTCGCAAAGATCTTTCGCTGCAATTTATTCCCACACAAGATCAGTATTATGACATTTTCACAAAACCTCTATCTGCTTACAATTTTTCTTCTCTTATTTCCAATTTTTTGTTTGCATATCAAACATAAGTTTGAGGGGGAATGTTATGATGTACAGTTAAAGGGTACAAATGTAATTAATCATTTCTGTTAAGAGTTTGTTACAGTCTGTTAGTGGGAAGTTATTACTTGACTTGTATATAAATATTCAATTATTGGAATAATAACCCAAGAACATTTTACACAATTCTCTCTCTTTTTTATTTCCTTTTATCTATTACACTAAAGACCACGAGTCACATAACCATTCAATTAAGGAAGGAGTGACGAGCTCACGGGTACATAAAGACACAAACTCATTTCGGTGTAGCTTTCATTAACTGCCCAAATGAGAAGCTCTGTAGCTCCGCTAAATGTACCGACCTCTTACCTTAGAGAAGCATAGGTGCGTAGCCTCCTTCAAAGTACACTCCTACACCTAATCGAGAGACAACACGTGGATTAATCCATACATGACATGTGGCTTGATGACTTCACCCATTTTCACTCCTATAAATAAGAGAAGAGAAATGGTCAAAAGGTAACTAAAATCATTCTCTACTAAACTTAGCACACTAGCTCTATTCTGCTCTAACTTAAGTATCAAAGAGTGTTAGGCAGGGACCACTTGTGCTATTATATTTTCTGCGAAAGTAACCACATCCGTAGCTCAACACCTAAGCAGTTCAACACCTACACGGGTCATCACCCTTCGGCTCTTCTTAAATTTATTGTTCATTGCACACGTGGAAGCAAGGACTGCAGCTCAATCATGTAACGTCCCGACCCTTTTCAAGTATAATAAATTGTTTATTTTAAAAGATTTAGAACTTTAAATTTATGGTTAGGATATTGAACATTTATATTTAATTAGTTTTGATAAATTATAAGTGTGAAATTCATTATTTTAATTGTTGTCTTATTTAGTAAAGAATGATATTATTATTATTTTTAAAAAAAAAAAGAATTAGAAGGTGGAAGGTTAATGGATTGATGGTGGAAAGCCCAAGTAGCACTTTGGCCCAAAATCTTGATCTCTAATTACTTAGGGTCCGTTTGGTATAGTTTCTCCTAAAAACGTTTTGTGTTAAACATTTTTAAAGAAATTGTTAAGGAGACAATGGGCCTCCACAATCTCCACAATTGTATGATATTGTCCACTTTGGGCCTAAACTCGCATGGCTTTACTTTTGGTTTCACCCAAAAGGCCTCATACCAATGAAGATGTGTCTTTCCCCTTATATACCCATGATCATTCCCTTCCCTAACCGATGTTGGAATTTGTTCGCACTCTAACAGAAATACTAATGAAGTGTTTCATCTAAAAACACTTGAGTATACTAAAAGGTGTTTTTGGAGAAAATACTTGATTTGTGATTCTTCTAAAAGTGTTTATAAACAAACATTTCATTTAAAATACTTCACTCAAGTGTTTTTAGATGAAACACTCCATTAGTATTTCTTTTAAAATGTTCAACACAAAACATTTTTAGCAGAAACTATACCAAACGGACCCTTAGTGTTCTAATCATTGGTCAATAGGGTGAACTTCTTTTAAAAAAAATAGACAAAGGCTCTTCTTCTTCCCTTGCCTCTTGCAGCCGTAGACCCCATTTCACCATCAAAGGGATTTCGAAAATTTCCCATAACCCCTCACAGCCACCCAAGAGAGACACCATTATCATCTTCTTATTGTTGGGGATTTCAATTTCTTGACCGTTGTACCTTGCTTATCTATTAGTCTAGCTTGAAGACAAGGGAGGTTTACCATTCAAGGGAGATTAATAGAGAGAGCACCATTTAATTCTTCAAGGTGGTGGGCAAGCTTGAGCTCAAGTTGGTGTTTTTTAGTAAACTTTGGAATTTTTACTAGAGTTTGAGGTGAGGGATAAATTGTGAGATTCAAGTAATTCTTTGGGGAAACCCAAAGGGTCATTTGATTGGTTCATCGCGTTTATTTTTCATAATGCGTGTTTTAGAGCTTGAATGTATTTTGAAATGTTTTAATGTGTCATGGGACCGAAATGTGAATTGTTAACTTTGAATTTATAAATTGTCTTTTGATTGATATGTGTGAAATTGAAATGTATTTATAGAGTATCGATATGATTTGATATCATGTTCCTGATTAATTATAGATTGTTGAGATTATTAATTATTGTTTAAAGTAGAATTGTTTGACTTATGTGGTGGGGTGTAATGCAAAAGTACTATATAAGAGTGAAATCGATAGGTCATTCCCGGATATACTTGAGTGCTCCAAGGTCAACAAACGTTGAAAGTTAAGTGGGTCAGCAAACCCATGGACAATCTCAAACGGGCTAGCAAACCCCGGATATGTGCCCGTGTAAGACAGTTGAGTGTTACACCCTGATGCCTGTTGTTTGTGATTTGTTTTAATTTATGATATGATATGGGATATTGTGGAATGGTTTATTACGAAATATCGATGGATGAAATTTCAATGAGATTGATTTGAGAATTTTGACGAGGTTGTGATAAGGAGTAATGAGATGAAGTCTTGGTTTACTTACGATTTTGTTTGATTTTGATAATGGGTTGGTTGGGGAGTCAAATGAGTCTTTGGCTAGTATTCAAAGGGTCATTTAAATCTTGGTTTATTTCTCATACTAGCGAGTGTCGCTAATTTTTCTACTTTAAATACTTTTTAGGAAAACGTGGAGGTGTCTAGGTGGTCGTTGATTTACGATGGATGATGGCTTAGGATTCATCGTTTAAAACTATACTTTTGTTGAACTTTAAAAACTTGTCTTAAATGAACTTGTCTATTTTGGCGGTATTTAGAACTTGCATATCATGACTTGATTGTTATCTTTTAGTTTTCATGAACGATATCGAAACTTGATTACTGTTGATGTTTGATTACAGAACTGTGATGTTAATCATGAGGAATTGAATGTGATCTGAAAGTTGAATATATTTATGTTAGATTTGCATTATCAGGTTATTTGGGATAGTCTATGTCTTAAACATCCTCATGCCAGATTTTTATTAAAATTAAGTCTTCCGCTTTATATTTAGTTTTAAAGTGTTTTAAAAAGAGTCGGGTCGTCACATATCATCTTATTACCGCTTTCACACAACAACAAAGAGAATTTTTTTATTTTTAGAAATATTTGGCTTTGGTTGCAGTTGTATGTAGAGTGTAGTGTTTTTTTTTTTTTTTGGAAAAAAAGAATTAAGTGGAAAACACAAGGAGCAATGATTAAATGCCCTAAAAAAGAACAACGGGGATCTTTTTAGTCAACAAGCATTCATCAACTACAGGTTTTGTATGTTTATGATGTTAGTTCCACAAATGGCTTTTTTAAGATAGTGAAATTATGAAAAACCAGTTAATAGTTACAAAAATGACAAAATAATGGGGTGTGTTCCGAGTCTATAACCTAGGAATAATGTTTTGAAATGATTAAAGAACTTGCTTTTATGGTGCGTTTGGGAGTGTTTTTTTATAGGAGCAAAAGTTTTTTTAAGAGGCTACTAAGGACCCGTTTGGTATAATTTCTCATTTGAGTTAAACATTTTAAAAGAAATACTAATAAAGTATTTTATCTAAAAACATTTGAGTAAAGTATTTTAAGTGAAATACTTGTTTCTAAATATTTTTGGAAAAATCACAAATCAAGTATTTTCTCTAAAAACACTTTTTAGTATACTCCAGTGTTTTTAGATAAAAACACTTAATTAATATTTATTCTAAAAAGTTTCACTCAAAACACTTTTAGAGAAAATTGTACTAAACGGATCCCCAACACTTCTTATATCAAATTCTAAATGCTTTTTAGGGTGATTTTCACTTCAAAAGAAATATTACTCATCTCTTTTATATTTCCTCGAGAAATTACAATGTATGATACGTTTTTTACAAGTAATTTTTAAAATAACAAATGTTTTGCAATATTATATGATATCAATCTCTGAAACTGTGAAAAACCTCTTATTTTCTCTCTCTAATATCTCCATACACAATTTATCTCTCTAATCTATCCCTAGTCCTTACACACATTTTCTCACAATTTCCGTCACTAATCTCTCCATACATATTCTCTCTCTAACTTACTTTTACAGATTCTCTCTAACTTATTTCTACATGTATAATATCTCTCTAACTTATTTCATATACTTTCTCGTCAAAGAATTCTCAAAGGTCTATTATTACATATAGTCAATATTGTGACTCGGTTTTCAAAAAAACCACAAAGATTGAAAAATATCAAAATTACCCAGCACATGAAGATGTGTGCATATAGAGACATAAATTGTTACCATAATATCCTTCTTTCATAATTAACCCACAATTTTTTATGAAAATTTGATAATAATTGATATGTTATTGTAGTAAATTTACATTTGTGATATAAATTTAATACTATAATTTACATTACTGATAAATTATTGTTGTAAATTTACATTACTGATATATCATTAAATTAATAAAATATCTAGAAATGGATAAATCTGATATAAACATGAAAGTGTAGCATATATGAAAACAAGACTCAAAAGTTGACTACCACGCATAATTTTCCCTAACATTTGGTGCCCAGATAAATATTATATTAATAAGATCAAAAACACTTTTTAATTATTATTACCAAAAACAAAATGATTTATCATAAATCACTTTTTAATAAAAGTATTTGGATAAGCATTCCCAAACAGCTCCTTCATTAGGAAAAGATACGATTTAGATAGAAGAAATGAAATACATACATCCATAAAATGTCGAGATAATATCTTTTTCTTCCTTCGGAAAACCTATCTCGTAAGTGAGAGTTTCTTTATAAAATAAAGAAAACATGAGTTTAACACGACTTTCAAGTTTGTGAGAAGTAATTTAATTTATTAAAAAATAAACTTCAAATTTATTATAATATCTGACTACATTACCAAATTTTTTTGAAAATTCTAATAAAATTTTAGTGAAACACTTTTCAATAGTACTTAAAAAGGCTGTACGTACCAATCAATCCATCTGTGTTTTATAATATCGTCAGCAAAGTTCTGGCAGATTACGGGCTGATGAAGCTTGAATCCTTTCAATGAAATTGCCAACTCAGTTTATGTGAAATTTGCAAATATTCTGATCATTCCAAAATCACGTCACAAGTGAACGTAATAAAGCGGTTAGTGAATATACAGAGATTGTTCTTAATCGAAAGGTTAAAAAAAAACAATAGAAAAATGTCTGTAATAATGGATTCCGGGTAAACAAGATATCAAAGATTTAAACTTGGAACTGATATGGTCTTGCTTTTTATGAAAAAGAAGCCATTGGAAGATTAAAACCAACAGTTTTATCACTATAACAATGATTGGAAAAATCAACTGAGTTCACAATTTGAGCCGAGAACATCAAAGTAGCACCTCTACCACGTTCTGTACAGAAACAAAAACAAAACTAGCTATTTCAAGAAAGAGAGTACTCGCAATCGAGCAAACGTGAGAGAATCTCTTCGCAGCTTGGCCGTTCGTGTGGTTCTGCCCAACAATCTGCAATTGAGACCATAAATTATAAGTTCAATACGCCCTTTGACACGATAAAAAAAAAGAGCAATACAAAATGTTATGAGCGATGCCAATAGTCAATTATGTAAAACATTGCCCACTGGTCAACCTGATATAAGCCTGCCCAGTGGACCTTCAGGAATCTCTAGACGGGATCCCTCAGTACCAACGACATAAACTACCTGAATAACCAAAGGATGCATTTAATCTTTACTCATTCAAATAAAAAGGATTTAAATCTGAAACAATAAAAAAATAATAGGCAAAAACGTTTCACATGTTAGCATACCCTCTCCGGCGGTACACCGTCCCACGGTCTATTTAGTGTACAGAGTTCCCACATAATCACCCCCAGGCTGAAAATATCACATTTTTCAGTAAAGGGTTCATTTCGGAAGAGCTCAGGAGCCATCCATTCTGGGGTTCCTGCAGATGGAGAACCACTAGCTGGTGCCTCCATCAATATTCTTGAAAGTCCAAAATCACATATTTTGACTGTCCAATGCTTGTTCACTAGGCAATTTGCACTTTTTAGGTCCCGATGAGCTATCTTCATCCGGTGTATGCACATCAAACCCCTTGTATCCAGCAAAAATCACCAGTCAGTAAAATGTACGATATTTCGCAAGGACATCATTAGATACTTCAAAGTAAACTACTAAAAACGCATCTGGGAAAAAAATAATTCACCAGCATTGTTAAATGAAACACTTCATCAATATATTATCTTCTTTGTTTGATCTTAAAAGAACTACTAATCATTCCTGAACAAGTCAGTTGCAAATCAAATTAGAAAATTTCCAAACTCTGGTGTATTTTTTCTAGCTAATTCACTTATAATAATGATAGGCAAGCAAAGAAAAGGTTTGGATATGACCTCCTAATCATTTTAGCTCCGATCCTCTGGGCATCAACAATTGCAGTCCCTACATTCACTATTAGATATTGTCAAGTATCTCGTTATCTTTTATTATTCATTTAATGGGATTAAGGTAGTTACTCAGTTACATTGGTTACTTGTATAGTTAGTGAGGCAGTATATAAGCTTGCACTCTTCCACTAAATTAATTGAGATGTGACGTAACGTATGACAAAATTTACCACAAGGTCTAATTATATAATACCAGAGAAGTGATTAATTGCTTCCACCATGGGTCAAGCCCACTTTCCTCGTGAATGTGAGTCATTGGCTTTCTTCAGAAGCCATTATTTCCTGTTTTCTTCGAACTTACAGCTTTAAAGTTCCTCACAATCTCCTGCAGGCTGCAACATTTCTTCCACCTGCTGATGAAGGGGCGAATCCTTTTGTACCTTCATCATTCAGATAGCACCGGCTTGGCCTTATTAATGCAAAACTTGAATGGTGATTACTATGCTTCTTAAAGTCTAGCAATTCTCATTGCACTTTCCATAAAAAGACAAGCTGGGATCCATATTCCATGGCCTGCGATCACTAATTCCTTTCATGAATCATGGTTTCGCAACAATTACAATTTTGTGGTAATTAAGGAATTCTCAACTCAATACTGACAGGGATTTGAAGGGGTATAATATAGTCACAGTCTGGTCAAAAGACTTGTTGATCTAAAGTACGGTATCTGCAGCAGTACAAAATTCGGATATACCAATTGAGGTGAGATTTGAAGAACCCCTCACAAGGCCAACTTTCAATTAGCTCATACTAAATCAAATTGAAGATGATATGGGACAAATTATCAACTAACATGCACTTGTGGCAGTTGCAAGTGTGAAGAATCTTGGCCTTTATCCACCTTTTTTACCACACAAAGTACATATGTGCTTTTTTATTGCATAGAACATAGGTCTGGTGATGTGCGACTCAGTGCTTCTTTATTACTGCACAATGCACTCTTTGTTCTAATCTCATATATGTGAGTTCATAAGCTTGGGTTTCAATAACATGGCCCAACATAACATTTGTTGTTCATAGACTGATTTCAATTTATTTCATCACCGAGAAGATCACACGTGAATGCTGCATACCATCTTCTCAGGGTACCTTAAAGCATCTCCTGGTCAAAGACTTCTGTTATTTATCAACTTCTTCCTAATACTTGCATGCCTTTCAATGATGGATGTGAATTGGGGCTCGTCTGTAGATTCCCACAAATTCATAACCGTATCTCTCTTGGGGATTCTTTAATGTCTTAGAAGTCAAAGATATAAAGTAAGGTTTAAAGGACATCAGATGAAGCTGAGTATCACATCGGAGCACCTATTGCTAGTGAGCTTGAATGATTGCAGAAGTTACTTGACTTGTTTTCTTTTCTCCTGGTTCTTCTCCTTCTGTTCTGTTTTGAAACAATCAAGTGGCAATCCATATTTGCCTCTAATCCTACCTTTTACCCCAAAAAAAACCCTGAGCATATAAAGATTGACCCTCAGTCAATCAGGGCAGCTGCTAGGACTGTCAAGTTGTTGCCCATTTGCTCACAGCATCAACTTGCTGATGTGTTTACTAAACCATTACCAGTTCATCATCTTATCTCTCTATTATCAAAGACAGATGGCTGCTCCTAATCTACGAAGTCCCTGTCCAACTTGACGGAGAGTATTAAAAATTGTTAAATATCTAGTTATATTTTGTTATTTGGCTAGTTAATAGGGCTACGGTTTAGTTACATTTGGTCACTTGTATCGTTAGTGTGGCAGTATAACCTTGTGTACTCTAGGTCTATGCTTGAACAATTCCCTCACTTTCCCAGGTGGATCTAATTTCAGTAACCCTCTCCTAACTTTTAAAATTAAAATTTTAGGCGAGTCAGCAAACATGCTCATGTTCCTTGGTCAAATGCAAATCTCCGCTGAATTCTATGCCATCTCAAACCTAAACCTGACTAAACGAAATGGATATTATTGCATGAAGCTAGAAAAGCAGAAACTTCGCTCACTAAGGAAGAAAGAACGTTATGTTTTATGATTGAGAAAAACCCACCTGCATATATCACGCAACATTTTCAATCTTCTTCGCCAGCTAAGCTTTTTCTTCTGACCACTCAAATGGATTAAAGAGTACAAGGAACCCAAATCCATAAATTCAGTGATCATTGATAAGCGAGGTGGCTTGGTGCATGCACCCAGAAATAATATAACTGCAGAAAAGATGGGAATTATTTATACAAGTAACTAGGTTATATAAAAATATTGCATAAGACATGGAAAAAAGAAATTAATCAGGGACTCCAATAAATAGCAGCATCCAAGGAGTTCCATACATAAGTACATGCATTGTTACACGAATAGAAAGCAATAATGTTATAATTTTCTAATAGTGGGAAAGGAAGTACCATTAGGATGTCGAAGACGGCTAGATAAAAAAAAAGACCCCATGCACAAAAACAAATAGAATGGAGTCAGAATAGTAGAAGTAAAGTCAATAGGGGGGGAAAGGCATTGAATGCTTCAAAGAAAGATACCTAAGAATAGATATCTCGTTACAGAAGTCCTCAACGTTTTCGGCTGTTAGATCTTGCTCTAAGAAAACCTTGATTGCCACATCTGTTCCATTCCAAATGCCACGAAAAACTTCTCCAAAGAACCCTGGATGTTGACACAGAAAAACTTTTTAAAATTAAACATTTGTTTTTAAAAAATCCTTCCATACAGTGATTAGTTGAATTTTTTTTTTTTAAAAAACATAACGTAAGGTTCATGTCATGCATTAATAAGTGGCGTCACCCAAAAAAAATGGAATTGTAGCCTAGATAGGAGTAGGAGACGACATGCTATAATATTTACAAGACATGACACTCACCAATTCCAATACGAATTCCAACTGTCAATTCTGAGTAATCAATGTTCCACTCTGGGTAAGGTAATAAAGGTTTGTTATCCAAAGTGGAAGATTCAAGAATTTTAGACCATTTTGAAGCTAATTCATCATTCACATATGCTGAAAGTCCACTTCTCTCAGGTGTTTGAATTCTATAATCATGGGGTGATGACGGCAATGACATTGCTCTTTGTGAACCCAGTTGTTCCTGGAAAGAAAATATTGAGACGGCCTTTAACCAGCTAAACCATGTTTAACATTTTGGTACCAAGTGAAGAAAGAAAAACCCCAAAAAGAATTCAAATGATCAATTTTGTTCCTTGCAAGTAAAGATGCACATCAAGGAGACATATCCAGCGTGATGCAAAAGAGCAATACGATGAAGAACATAAAGTCAATCCTGCATTACCAGGACGAACGAAACCTACATTTCTTCGAACATCTGAACTACTATTTCTTACATTTGAAGAAGGGGAGAACGACCTGTCATCTCCTTGTTCTCTCAATAGACGATTTTGCTTCAACGTTTCATTCATTGCTCGCACAGCCCTGAGAAAAGCACCTACGGTTAATTGAGGCAGATAAGTGATACAAACAAATAGCGGCAGTTATAACATGATTTTAAAACTATTTGCAAATATAGTAGATTTTTTCCGTTGAATCAGTGTTAACAATGATCGATACTAATTGTCTCAACTCAAGTGATTAGCGTTGATCACTAATTCACCCGAAAAAATATGCTATATTTGAGGATACTTTTAAAATGTAATATCCATTGAAATTCCCCCAAAAAAATATCAATCATCAGAAAACAGTATAAGCAATAAGTTCACCAAACATACAGATAATAAATAAAATGAAGAAGCAGATAAATCCAATTAAGAATATCAACCCATAATTCTGTAAATCTAGGTGGAAGGAAAACTAATGCAAGATAGTCATTCACAGTTCAACAATCTAGATTCTAGAATTTATGACAAAGTCAAAGACTGGAAATAGTGAACTGCCGTTTGCGTGTGTCGATATTAATGTTGGCTATGAAGCTTAACACATTGAAAAACAGGGGCTATCCAGCATCAAGGAGCACCATGCATATGAAGGTAAGACTTGCAACTTATCAGAAACTGTCATATTAAGAAAAAAAGAAAGTAATTAAATAAACAAAGATTGACCTCACGATATCATCACCAATTTCTGGAGTAATGCTAATGCTCCTTCTTCTTAATCGACGTGCCTCTGAAGTTGAAGCACCATCTGATCTGTAGTTATATTAAAAATGAAAAACAATTATGTAATGAGTTGTGAATAATGATAACATTACAGGAAAAGGAGAAGAGTGTAAACATAACAAACCAAATTAGTAGCAAATAATGTAGATTGAACTACTGATGTAATTAACCTCGAGCGATAAGCACTGGTCACACTAAACTCTTTTTTTGATCAGAAACATTTCATTGATAAATGAAAAGGAACAAACAAAAGGAAGCACCCCTGGATTACAAAAAATCATTATAATGTGAATAACAATCTTTATAAACTCACAACTTTCTTTATGAAACTCTTAATAATCATTATTATCAAAATCTCTTTATTAAAGTTTCCATGTCTAATGTGAATAACAATCCCAGCCCGAGTTAGGGATGTTGTACTCCATGCAAAACCCTAACATCTTGTAATTAGTTACATTCAATGATAAAATGCCAAATTACAGGATGATAGAATATTGAAGGATCGGTATTCTCGTATCTCAATTGTGCCAAACTTTTTTATTAAATTTTCTCAGAGATTCATTCCATAAGGTTGCTGATGTCATGTTGATAACATAGAATCATGCCACATTACCAAGGAGGAGTTGCAAACCAAAAGGCCAGGTGCATACATTTAGGGAATTATATTTTCCGTTGACATGATAATATAAATTAGGATAATCCCGTTGATTATGAAGATAAAAATTAACCTTGAAGTAGAGACATCATCAGAAAAATCTCTAAAGGCTTTCCTATCCCCACTAAGAATGGACCGGCCACGTGACCGAAATGAAGGATGCTCTGGACTGTGGAACAAAAGAAACTTGAAATTATTATAGGATTATTACAATTAAAGAAACAGATTTCCTAAAATACACAAGCTCATTTTCATCAGACAACGTATAAAGAATAAAATCAACAACCGGATACAATAGAAATTCACGATTTTGAAGATAATACTCAATATGTAAAATTGAGCATATGTAACTTTCCATCCATATGTTATCAAAAAATAATTTAAGCATCCCGATAATCATTTTCTTTTAAAAGGAAGCTCACAAGCTCACTTCATTCAGATAATGAAACAAAAAGGTACAAAAAAAAGGTAGGAGATATCCCCAAAATATGACCACCACCTAAAGTATTTGGCCCAACAAAAAAACTGCCACTTAATTACAAATATGTGGATCAAATGTTTATGATAAAACATAAAGGGAGAAAAAAAAATCTTGATAATTGACACCCAAAAAGAAGCATTTTCATGGGTCAATTCCCAAATAGTTTCCCATTAATTCTTTTTTGATGGAAAGTAAACAAATTACAAGAGGATGAGGAATCCTCAGAAAAACAAAAGTAAAAATAAAGACTACAAAAAAGAATTCCATTTATAAAACATGGAATGTGTAGGAAAATCAAAATCTATACTATTTACACTTTTGCCTCAACTAAAAGAATCCCATAAAAGATGCCAAGATTCGATTTAGTGAAAGGATACCTCATTGACAGAAATTTTTCGCAGCTATCTGGAAATCGGGTTGTCCTAAGAAGATTCGGATTTTCTTGTGAAACTTAATCATATGAGGATTAATTATCGCTGGCGTTATTCAGAGAAGAAATCCAGACATTCCTTTACTTTATTCCCCAGCTCCTTTCTGCTTTCAAAGCTCGGAAACTCAAAATCACTTAATTTTTTCACCGCAATTATGATATTCGACAGCTGATGATGGGACACCCTTTCAGAATCAAAGCTAAGTTTTTTTGGGAACTTTTTATCAAAGTAAACTCCTTATGGGAGATTTGGTTAGAGAAGAACCAAAGACTTTTCCAAGAAGAGGCTACTACAGATGAAAAAGCAATCCAGAATCTCATTCACTACACAGTCTCTCCTAGCTTCTCACTCAATTGTTTTTTTTTTTTAATTATGATACTCTTTTGATTAACACCAATTAGAGGATTTTTTTTTTGTAATTAGTTTGGCCTTGGGTAGATTCCTCATCACCCCCTCTTTCGTACTCTCGCTTCCCTTTTGATAAGAGGAATTGTTTCTTATTAAAAAAAACTGACAGTATTATATTATTCAATAGGAATATCATAAAGAACATGCATAAATACATAAATTATCACCCGATAGGGTTGAACATGTGACTACTGGAATTAATTTGAACGGGGAACCGAAATTTTTGTCGTATTATCCAAGAACAAGGAGTCAAGAAAGACCTTGAACTAGCAGTCCGCTGTTCAGCAATATCCTTTCTCCGACTACGTCGCCAAAATGCATTTGCAATGTTAGGTTCACTATGTGATAAACTGAGGGAATTGAAATAAGATACAATAACAGAAGCCTCAGTGCATGCCTTGCATGTTTATGTTGAAAGAAATTGTGAAACAAAATGAAACAATTCATTAGAAGTTATGAGAAAGAAAGGTATTGCAAATTGTGTACCCTAGTTGAACAATTTATTACCTCAGTTTCCTATCAAGAGTCGTATTTGATCGCAACATCATGTTGCGCAGTGAAAGACCCGATGCATTAGATGATGCTTCAAATTTTCTGTGGAATTGAAGGCTATCATCTTTTTCAGTGCTGTGGCAGGAAAAAAAAAACTTTACACCAAGGAAAACCTGAAGGATACACAAACCTAAAACACTAAAACAGCATTGGATATATGATTGGAAAAGTTAGGGAACTGGAGGTTTAAGTGCCAACTCCCACCTGTCAGGATCAACTCTTTCTGAGAACCCATAAAGAGGACTATTGGGTTCTAGTGGTGAATCACAGGAGTCGTTTTCCGCAGAATCACTTTCCCCGGCAGCAGAAATATGGGTCATGAAAATTGCCTTGGTTGACCGGGGTAACAACTGGCCAGGAAATCGCATAAGATCAACAACTAGTTCCACAGAATTCAACACAACTGTCACAGACATATGCTTATAGGAGTCCACACACCCAATAGCTCCATCATTTGGCAAACCCTGAAGATGAACAGGGATAGGGATGATCAGAGATTCAAGATGGCATTTGAGAAGCAGATTACTCTATTCTATTGTCATCCAATGAAAATAAAATGATATTGTAATTCACACAAACAGATAAAGGCAACAAAAATACAGAGAGGAACAATCTACTGCAATAATTACAATTAAAGCTTACCACCATAAGATGGCTTTCAAGTCCTACAGTATCAGCTAGAACCTTAAATAAGATAGCTCTTGGACGGCACGAACCAAATTTTATTTGTCCAAGCAGTTGGATACCTCTTTCTTCAAACAAGTGTGAGGTTTCTTCTACAGAAGCTTTTGCTGGACTATCCAATATTGGTCGTTTGTAAAAATCAGAAACCTATCAATGAAAAGAGTCAGAAGCAGAAACAATTACCTGTCAGTGTTTGAAAAATAAATATGGGTACTTCTAGTTCTAGATACCAGAAGAAATGCCACGAGAAAAGGTCAACACTCAACAACATAGAAATCAAACTTTTTTCTTCCAGAAAACTGCTTAATTAAGGGCCATGCACCCTATAAAACAATTTATCTTAATTTTGTTTGAGACAGTTAACCAAAGCTAGCAAACAGTTCTAAAGAATCTAAACAACTACATCATTTACAGATGGTTAAGTGACAATTAACTTCATAATTAGGCAAAATACAAGTACAACACACCAAAGAGTAGAAATATCGTAAAGAAACCATACTGCCACAGAATTATTTCAGTTCACTCAAAGATTTAGAAAATTGAACCATAGACATTTAATTCAAGAATTGTTATGTTTTGAACCATAGAGATTGAATATAATTACGTTATTTGGGATAAAAACTGCAGGTTCAGAATTTGGTAGGAAAATAATTAGGAGCCCAGTTCAGATTCCCTTATTTGGCACCCGTTTATAACTTCATTGTAGATGTTCTAAACAACTGATACACTGTCCCGAAAATTTGAAAGGAAATCTAATGAAATCTTAAAGAAGGAACAGATGCAAAATATAGGTAAGGGTAACATCAACAAGAACTATATATTGATAAAATAAAATTTAACAAAAAAAAACTCTGATTCTCACCAATCCAGCAATCTTCTTGATAATTGCAGCAGGATTTGAACTAAATCCTTTTACTAGAGTTAAGATCAGTTGCTTCAGCATAGAAAGCTTTTTATCTTTCTCTGTCTCCACAAGAATAACATCTGCTTTGTAACCTTCCCCCTCCAAAGCACGAAGCTCATCCAGCGCTGGAATAGTGTGGAACCGCTCTTTCAACCTTTTGTCCTGTGTATATAGATCATACAAAAAAATCAGGATCTGGTTTATAGAACCAAATTATAAGATGAAAACGATTAAGATAAATAATATAAGTTTCAAAAAAATCACTGTAAGCATCAATAACTAAAAAATTTAAATATCCCAAAAATGTACTTGCATTTAATTACCATATATATATATATAAAACATGACACAAATTCCATCACAAACAAATTTTTTATTGTTTCTTCAAAGAAAAAGAAACTACACAGAATTATCTGCACTAAAAAATTGAAAGGGAAAAACACCATACCGGAATGATAGAGTAGAAACCATCTGGAATTGGTCCATAAAGCATTCCAGTACTCCAGAGAATTTGAGATGCTCTATGAGGTGATAACACATCTTGGTCAGAACTAGCGTGCTCTTCTTTGTCACTCACGATATCTTCTTGAGGACCCAAAGAAACAGATCCAAATTTCTCCACAAAATCAGAAGACCACCAGGAAGCATTGGAAGGCCCTTGCTCTGATGGTGCAACATCCTCTCGCTGATCCTCCATTTCTTTAAATGTCTGGAATATAAAACCATTTCACCAGTACTTCCTAGCCCACATAAGGTTATCACACTTGCAGTAACCCTCAGTCAATAAAACGACTGATAAATACTTTTAGCTGCTTCTAGTATCTTCAAGCAGGAGGGCATAATGCCTGAGAACCAGATACTAGAACTTCTAAATACTTGGATACAATAAGTTCTAGAACAGAAAAGATCTAAATCA
Organism: Gynostemma pentaphyllum; assembly: GCA_028015215.1. Lineage (NCBI taxonomy): Eukaryota > Viridiplantae > Streptophyta > Magnoliopsida > Cucurbitales > Cucurbitaceae > Gynostemma > Gynostemma pentaphyllum. The sequence goes on from CM051355.1 coordinate 18,971,734, forward strand.
TTAATAGATGCATGTTTGCATAACAGCACGAGTAAGCAGAAAAAATATCAGAGCCACAATAAACAAATCAAGACGCAAGACAAACGGTTATGATAAAATAAAATCAGACTCCTGCACCCCCTCTCAAGCCAGAAAAGGTTTCTCATATTATGGACAACAAGTGGAACATGAGAATCTAAAACTGCCATTTGATAAAGCATAAAAAAGCTCTATAAACAGTATGATAATTCACCTTGAAAACAATAAGCCAAGCCACAGAACAATATGCAGCACATCTACTTAAGCAATATAAAAATTAAACTTCAACACTTGTTACGGTCTAAAAGAGACTATCTGATTCAATGCAATTAAAATTGCTTTTAATAAGATAACTGAAATGCTAAATGACGATAAGCAAACTGAAAACATCATGCGTTCAAATTTCGATATCAATTAAATTCAAAATCTAACTGCAATGACCTTGCTTCCATGAATATGAAGATTGTTACTAACGACGATGAAATTAACTAAACAACTAATCTAAACTTAGTGCTTCATATGCCAGCAGTTTACAAAAAAAATTAATGACACAGAATCGATACTAAGTCATATCCTTGTATAAACCTGTGACACATCTCTTCTAATTCAACATTGTGATCAAAGAACATTCCACCTTCAAATATTCAAAGAAAAAGTCTAAAACCAGCGAAAACGAACGATTCCAAAGCTCGTTTCAATCGAACAACAGTTCTTCATAAAAAAAAACGAGCAAGAAGTTGTAACAAAACTGAGAAATGAGAGTAGCTAAAAGAAAAATCAAAACTAGGATCGAGAGAGGAAAAAAACATAACGAACATAAGTGAAAATTGAAGCAGAAAGCAGAAATTACCAGAAACGGATCCGAGCATTTGAATCTCAATCACGTTCGTAGAACAAGTACATTAGAAAGAAAAATCTCAATTATCGCACATCCAAAGCCTCAGATTCATACAAAAAAAAGGCAAAGGAAAGAGATAGAGAGAGAAAAAGAGGAATTGAAATAGAAGGAAGATGAAGATGGAGATGGATTGATGAAATTGATCGACGAAGAAAGCGATGGAGTTCGATTCTCTCTCTCTAAAACACAAAGGCAAGGCAGTATCAGGAGAGAGAAAGAGAGGGATGGTGAATCACGTGCAAGAAGAGAGAGAGAGAGAGGGGGGGAGGGGATCTGGCTGGCTCAGGGACGCCTCTCTCCGACAGCCAGCTGGCATACGGGGTGGCTTACCAACATCCACACCTTCCTCCGCGTGAACCAATCTCACCTTTCCTTTCTCTTTAATCTTTAATCTTTTAATTTTCCCTCTCTTTTTGTTTTTGTTTTTCACCCTTTTCCATTTTTTTACCTTTTTCTTTTTTTAAAATTATGTCTCCCACTCAAATAAACTCTTTCCTTTGTTTTTTTTTTTTCCAAAATTAAGTCATTTAAAGCTGTTTATTGAAGATTTTAGATTAAACTCCATTTTTAGGCTTTATTAATGTTTTGAGATTTTGGTTTTTTTTTTCAATTTAGTTCTGATTAAATATAAAATACTCTGTAGATAAATATGTAACATTAATCTTAAAGTTTTAATTTGATTTATTATATTTTGAAAAAAATATAATCATTGCTATGTCATTTTTGTCATAATTTTTTCACTATTTTATCCCTTCATTAGTTTAATTAAACCTTTCAAAATATACTTTGTTGATAAATAAGAAATTGAGAGAGAGATAAACTATATCAAATGAATAGTAATTTGTTATTTACAAAATCAAATTAATAGCAGTTATGATATTTTTAAAGTCATATAAAATAATTAGAGGAATGACAAAGTTGATTGCATTATTTATTTTTAATTATATTATCAATAATATTAAATAAAATAATAATATATTTATACTTAAGATTATTTATGATTATGGCATAAAATAGAAAACCATGCTATTAAAAAATAATATAGCCAACACGAACATACCTCAAATGGTCAGACACATGATTCTTTCCTATGAGATCGAAGGTTCGAATCTCCCTCTTTTAATTTGATGTAATATTTAAAAAAATTACTATTAAAAAATAAATTTCATACAAGTATTTATTATCTATTATTAAATAAAGAGATAATATATTACCTCTCCATAAGTTTTATGAAATTTAAACATCAATCTTAATTATTGTAATTTTAAAATATTGGGATAATTACGTTATAGAGAGCAAAATAAAGGAGTAAAAAAAAGTAGGTTCAACCAAAATGTCATAAAAGAAGGCTTGATTTTAAATGCTTTATTATTATTGCGATGAATGCTGAATAATAATACAAAATGAAACCGACGGCCCTGATTGAGTCAATGGGTTATCCTTTCAAAGCTTCGTAAATATCCACACGTGGGATATTTGAATTATTATTTTGTTTATTTTCGGCATTTATTTTTATTTTTATTCGATAGAAATTATTTAATATATTTGTAATGTATATTAAATTATTAATCAATCTCACATTTCAACGCAACGTCCAACTATATTTCTCATATATTTTGTGACGACCGTAGAGACTTGAAAGAGAAATGGTAGTCAAATTGTATTTGCAGCTAAGATAAAATTATTATTATATGATCAAAGCAGTTGGTATTTAATAAAATTGGTGCGTATTGGTATTTTCTCGAACTTTTTATATATAATAAAAAAAAAAAAAAAACAATGTTGTATTTTAGCCTAGGGATGTTGAGAAAAATAGTTGAACCGAGAAATCAAACCAAACTGATCGGTTTTGTTCAGTGTCTTTTTTTTTGTTGGTTTCCTTGGTTTTCTCGATTCGCCAAAAGTAAAAATCAAAAAAATTTCGATTATGGTTGGTTCATTTGATAAATCATTCAAATCGTAGATCAAATGAAGAATTTATGACTAAAACAATGCTAACAACGTTAGAAGAATGGGGTCTCATTGACATAAATTTGAACTATAGGAGTGTGATTTGTCATTTTTAAATCACAAGGGGTGTTCATGCATTTGACCAGAACTACAGGGGACTCACTTGCATTTTATCCTAATATTTAATAGACTATATTTTGTTCCCAATGAATTAATGGAATTCACTGTTCAAAATATATATATATATATATATATCGGATATGAGTCCAAAATTGTAGGTTTGGAATAAAAAAAACATAAAGTAAAAAAATGTAGGCCCAAAACTGAAAAAACGAACTTTAAAAAAAATGAACGTTCACCAAAAAAGAGCAATTGATCGGTTCATGCATACAGGAAACCAAGGAGCTTGATTCGGTTCCCTATTTTGGCCAAACCCGACCTAGCCCAACCCCGATTTAGTCTTTCATATTTTATTATCATATTAATTTGATCTCTATATTTCTTTAAGTATTCTTCTAATGCATGAACTTGATTATTGGTCCTAATGAATTTTTGAACTCTTAGATTACAGTGCACACATTCTACTTCACTAAGCCTCCATTTTAACTTCATTCTTCTTCACTTGATTATAAAACTAGAAGGTCTCCTTCCAATTTTGTTGAGTGATGACAGCATCACGATCTTGGAGATGAAACTTTATCGAATGGGTTGTTCTAATCATTGAAGTACTACGGTTGACAAATAAATTTTTGATTGCATCGTTAAATTATTCATTTCATTCAAATCAATTTTCAATTTGTTTTTTTCTCGCTCGATTGCTTCTACTATTGTTTTTATTGTATTGGGAAGAAGATGCCCTCTTTTCTCTTCTTTTTCAATTTCTTTGCTTCTCTCTTTTTAATTGTAATTTTCCTTTTTAAGTCTCTTTAGTCAAGAGTCAAAGTCAAAAATCTTTATCTACTACTATTTGACTTCATATACAAGGCATGTTGATATACTATTGGTCTAAATTTATGGTCATTTTGAGGATAGCTTTCAAAAGTAATTTTTAATACTTATTAAAAACACTTATGAACACTTCAAAAAATTTTACAAACGGGCACTTAGAGATTAAGCATGGGATAAGTGCATTAAAACTTCTAATTTCAAGACATTGGTATTCATTTTTATTTAGAGAGATAAGAGCTTAACAATCTTCGAAATAGTCATAATCAATGATGTATCCATAAATTTTGTTTGGGGCTCTTTCAATTTTTCAGTTAGCTTTTATATATATATATATATAATTTAATTGGTTAATTTAGGTTTTGTTTGACAACCATTCCGTTTTAAACATAATTATTTGGCAGCCCCTTATTAGGTCCGCCAATGGCCATAAGAGCAATTTGTTGCCACTGGATGTGGCTAAAACAATGCCATTTGAAGCCAACAGACTACCAGTCTTAAATCTTAAATTTTTGTCACTCAATTTTTTAATATTTTTAATTTTATCTCTCATATTATAAATTCTCATTTATCATGATATTTTAATTGATAGATATGGTCGAGTTATAAACTATTTTTATAATAGCTATACAATGATGTTGATGAGTTCGATCCGAATATAATTTATTTTAGATTTAGTTTCATTGAGATTTTTTCCCTCTTTGATGTTATCCTTGAGTCGAGCTATAAAATTTAAGTATCAGTCTTTATGCAACATTGATTTGCAAGGTTAAACCACTTGCGTAGCACGCCTATAATTACTAGTGACTTTAAAGAAGATTTAAAGTCAACGTAATTTATTGAAGACTATTTATAAGCAAAGAAACTAATTACTTCGATTCTCTTCCTTTTTACATTAATTTTTTTTAATAATAAATGTAAATATTACTAGATATTTAATCAAATTATTTTTATCTATCATTTTATAATCCATTAACTTAACATCAAAGTCGTTTGTCAACTTGACCATAGCTTAACTATTAGACACTTGCTCCCTTTCCTTTGAAGTCAAAGATTTGAGTCCCTCTTTCTACAATTTGATGAAATATCTAAGAAAAATATCAAAATCAATATGACAAAATACCGTATCAAAACCAATTGATTGTTTTATTCATTTTGCATTCATAACATTCACGATAGGAATGTAAATCGAAATCGATAACCAATTAAACTCTAACGATCCATTTAGTTTTAACATATTAAGTTCGGACAATTTAATTTGATAAAAGTTTAAAGAAACGATCACTTCTTTGATAACATAGGTTTATTTCAGTTCCATTGGTCAGTCCGTCAATTTGATTTTATCTTAAAAAGAAAAAAACAAAACAAAAAGATAAATCAATAGGTCAATTCAATATTAGGTCGAAATTGACTTTACATATCCCTTAAGAAGTTAAAAACCATTGACTATGAAATTAAAGAATTATTGAAATATAACAGCTTTGATATTTATTCATATAGTATAATGTCATTTTCCAAACCTTGTTGTACACAAATATTCATATTATGGGGAAGCTATTGCTTGGGCCCAGCACTGACCCTTCCTTGTCGGATTGGGCTACAATTTTATGGACAGCCTTTTTAAGGTAATTTAATAATAATCATAATAAAAAGCCAACCTAAATTTTTTTATAAAAGTAGCCGAAAAAACCTTTCCTGCTTGCGTGGAAATAAAATGACCAAAATACTCCACTCCACATGCAAAATAAAATATATAAAATAAAATAAAAGGAGAAAAAGTCATGACAGTAGGGGTGAACAAGCACATCGTTACCTCGTAAACCCACCTCATTTAAGTGTGTAATCGGGATCGGGGTCGAGGTCGGAGTGAGCAACCATACCCCCATTTATTAAACGGGGCGGGTCGGGGTGATGGGATTTGACCCCATTAGGGTTCCGACCCCGATTAAGATTTTTTTTTTTTAAATTTCTATTTCTCCTAATCTTAATCCTACGTATTTTGTCCTCAAAACCTATTTACACTCCGTTTACAAGCCAACCCCATTTACAACTCAACCTCAATTAAACAAAAAATCCTATTTACACCCTAATAAAGCCCCAAATCCTTCACACCCTGCCCCAAACCCGATTATTAAATGGGGTGGAGACAGGGTTGGGGTAAATGTTAAATGGGGCAGGGTCGGGGTGCCCATTTTTAACTGAAACGGGGTTGGGGTATAAACGGGGTACCCGACCCCGCCCCACGTTCACCCCTAGTTGACAGTGCAGTATAAAGTGTATAATTCTATACAATTAAAAATTAGTAATTTATTATTTTATTAACATGATAAATCGTGCCACTGTCTTAAAAGGACACAAAAATTAGGTTAAAAAATAAACATTTAAATTAAAATGAAATATTTCCACTAATAACTTCATATTCATTCAAATAACATGATACAATTATACTATATAACTCAAATAACAAATACGTAAAACCTGTCAAAAATAAATCACAAGGGCAAATCAGTCCTAAAACACACACTTGTTAATATTTTATATAAGCTTGAGACATGAAATTATTGAAATTTCGAAAAGTCACTTGAAATTCATTTATAATTTTTCTGAGTGACTTTTTAATATACTAATTATTCTTATATAATTATTACACGTATGTTTTATGTATAATTTTTTTCACAAATATGGTAATATATAAATGTACAAAAAAAGAGTGATCTCATAACCCGAGATGAAAATCGAGATACCAAGACAAGAACTTCCTATTTAAATGAGTAGAAAAGATCATGTCAAAATACTAGACAAAACCAATAAAACAAAACAAACAACAAAGTAAAAAACAACTAAAGAAAAATATCTCAGGTAGAGCAGTCTATAGAATGTGATATTTTAAAATTAACATATATGAGAAGTATAGGATTGTAGGTGATTTTGATATTAAGTTGTAATTTTGTAGGGGTGTAAAATCTTATAATATGAACCAAGGGGTGTAAAATCTTATAATATGAACCAATTAGTTTACTATAGTTTACTATACACAAAGTAAAGTTTTCATAAATTCCCATACTTAATCATTTTAAAGAATCTCAAATATCAGATCGTAATGATTGTAATTGTTGGGAGGTTGAAAATTATGGAATTATTATATAGAACAAGAGCTTGGTATTATCAGATTTGAATCAAATGTAAGAAGAAAATTAAACCTTTATGATTTTTGCTGCCATGTTATTGCAATGATGAGTATGATATACTTTTGGATTACAATTTTACTTTAAATCATTCCAAAATCTCATGCAAATTTCAAAATTTGAAATGAATCAAACCATGACTCTTTAAATTAAACCATTCGTTTAATACTTGTTATAGATCTTATTTTGACTTCTTCTTTTTAATACTTTTAAAATTAAAAAAAAAATGGGGAAATGACCCTAGTCTCTCATGGAAAGAAGGGATATGGGACGTGTTCAAATTAAGTCTGGTTAGCAAATTTTATTTATTTATTAAATGTGTACTTTGATATTAAATCAAGGGCTGGATAATAAATAAATTATAGTTTCGATTCCATAATTTTAAAAGTGTATAATTTTTTTTAATCTAATTTAAAGTATTTTTTTAAGTTTTATAATTTTAAAGTATTTTTTTTAATGATATATTTAAAAGGAAATGTTTTTTAAAATGCTTCTTGATCAAGCACTATCAAATTATTGAAAAAACACCTATTCGTGGTTTTTTAAAAAAACATTTCCAAATCTTAATAATGATAGACTTTTCTATAAAAAAAAAAAAAAAAAAAAAACTAATTAACAATGATAGGTGTATCCATAGAATTTATAAACATTGTTAGGTGTTTTTATCTTTCTTATGCGGGTTCTTAAACTTGCCTTCTCAAGACGATGACTCTTTTAGACTCACCAATCTTAAATCAGATCCATTTTTGGATCAGATGCTCATCTGAGTTAGTTAAGCTTTGATACCATCTTAATAATCATAAACTTTCATCTCAAGACCAAATAGTAATGAGAGAAGTGACTTATAAAGTTTATAAACATTGATTTTGATCCCTTAATTTTTTTTATGTGGGATCCTTATATAGATTTGTCTTAGCCTAACAACTTAAACTTTTGGGTTTAGTGGTGATTTAACATGGTACTACAATAGGAGCTTTTGAGTTCTATATGGTGACATTTCTTTCCTATTTATTAATATTTTACGTAATTGGTGGGCTTTTTGTAAAATATCTTAACCCACGTATAAGAGGGGGTGTTGATTGTCTTAGCATAATATCATAATTTTTTTGGTTGGTGGTGATTTAACACTAAATATTTTTAACTTTTCTCAAAACTAAATGTCAAATATAAAAATTGATTTGAGAAAATGATAAAAATGCTTTTAACCCTGATAAAAGTACTCACAAACACACCTCTATTGTATCCTGCCTTGAAAGAATTTGCTTTTTTTTAATGTCTAAAAAGATAAAATATTAGTTGAAGTATATGCCTGGTCACTTACATCAATTTTATCTTTAAATTGTTAAAATTTTCATTTTAGTAATTTAGTTAATCTTTTTATAATTAATTACAGATATAACCATTTTAATTCACTCAATTTCAAAATTAATGATAAATTATAATTAATATAAAAAAATACCTAAGAAACACCATTTATGGTAGTGATCTGGTGGTTTCTGATTTTATACTTTACCATTTTACCCTTTTATCTCTCTTGATAACTGTATCTACATAATTACATATCATTTAATTTATAATTTTTTTTTTAATTTTGAATTCAAATCAATCTCCTTGATTTTAGAAATCATTATTTAAGGATAAGAATCTCAACCTAAATTAGATACATCTTCTTCTTCCTCCTCAACCTATATCCATGAGAAACGAGAGAAAAACGAGATCAACAAAATTATGGGTTGCTTTCGTCAACAAGAAACGAGAGAAAAAAACTTCAAACTCAACCTAAATAAGATACATCTTCTTCTTCCTCCTCCACCTTCATCCACAAGAAAAAGAAATCGTAGAAAAACGAGATCAACAAATTTCTGGGTTGCTTTAGTTGACAAGAAACGAGAGAGAAAAATTTCAAGGTTGCTAATTTTGTAAATGGAGATCTTCATAAAAACCGAAGCGTTCAAATGGAGGTTCTTGGTGATGCGAGTAGAACGAAAAACCCCAAATTTCATATGAAGGTACGAATCTATACGTTCACGATATGATTGAAGAGAGAGATCATTCGCGATATGCTTGAAGAGAGAGAGAGTTCGCGATATGCTTGAAGAGAGAGAGAGAGTTCTAGGTTTTGTGGTATTCGATGAAGAAATATATGGTTGTTGCTACAAATGCTAATGGCTGCTTCTAGAGGTTGGTTTTATTAATAATATATCGTTCATTTAATATAAACAGGTTACTAATACTCACTGTCTGTTGATTTGGTAAGGAGAGTTAAACAAAAGGCTCCGTTTAACACAGATAGACATAGACTTTTAATGAAACTGATTGCTCATAACAATCTCAAAAGGTATGAGGATGGAAATGATTCGTCATCTATTTCATAGTGTTTTTTTTATGTTTTATTTTCAATTTAATTTTGTATTTGGTTTACTTTTGTTTTATTTTTTTTTAAGAAAATGAATACTTATTACTTTTTTTTTCTTTTTTGATTTATCAATTATACATAGTTTATTATTATTAAACTAACGGTGATATTGTTTAAAAATTTCAGATCTTGAAGAAGCATTAATGGCGGTTGGAGAATGATCGAAGAAGAAAATTCAATTTTTCCCTGAAGAAGTTAAGTATTCAGAAGCTTGAAGGTTTTTTTTGTTATAGTTTTAATTTTTTTAGATTTAATTTTTCTTTTAATTTTACAAAATTTAAGATATTTTATAACTTTCCTCAAATCTTGCACACATTAAGAAAAATTAAATTGGGGGTATGTTTCATCTTTTCACAGTGTAATTTAAATTGAATGGTGGTGGTATTGGATAGTTTTGCTGTGTTTATCTGAAATAAACAACATTAAAGTGCTCATTACTGAAAACAACTCATCTTTTTAATAGTCTCGATCATAAGAAATAATAGTGTTATTTCTATATAAAACAGATATGAATAATAAGTTAATGAATCTAGGATAATTTTATAACCGATAAAACAATATTATTGAAAAAAAAAACTACCAAATTTATATCAATTTTTTATCAGCATCAATATTCCCTTTCTATAAAATTGAACGTTGGTTTCTTACCTCGGTCAAAATTCAATATGATATCTAAAAAATTGTTATTTGGTGCGTGAATAAAGTATTGTGATTGATTTTTTTTTTTTTATTTTAATGCGAGTCTAGACAGAACAATGGCGGCTCCAACTCCTTGCACTTGAAGTCTCAATCCACTTGTTAAAAAACAGGAAAAAAAGAAGAAGAAAAAACTTCAATCCTCCATGATCATTATGTACAATATTGATTAAAAAAGGACATATATGATATACCTAATAATTCGAGTGAGTGAGTCAAAATCGATTATATATATATATATTAAACTGAAATGAAGAATAGAGAGGGAAAAAAATGGTATTTTTAGCTGAGTACGGTCTATGTACATCGTCGTCAGCCTTTCAAAATTTCAAAAACCAATTAATAGTTTTTTTTTTTTTTTTTTAAAGAACCAATTTAGCTCATCAAGGAATAAAGTTGGGTAATTATCTAAAAAAAAAGTTTGTTAGAATGCCATGAATGATATGCAATAAAGAGCTGTAAAGTGAATTCCATTTCGTGTTGTGCATTATTGAATATCTTTTATTTTAAATTAATGGGAAAAAATAAAGGTGTGTGTGTTGAGTCAATTAAATCGCATTTATCATATGCTTTTATACTTTTTTTTAAAAGTATTTCGTTAACAATTTTTTTTATTTATCATACAGGAATCTTACATATTTGATAGACGAATAAATTTAAGTACTCATTAACATTTCAAGTTTAAACCTCTCCACCCTCTATTATTTTTTAGATAGAAAAAAAAAATATATTTTTTATCATATAATTCTAAGGACAATTATAGAACTTGGATAGTGAGAAAGGGAAAAGCAAGAAGTAAATTTGTAAAAGAAAATAAAAGTATGGTTTTTAGTAAGGTTTTTTTTTTTTTTCATTTGAGATTTTTTACCTTCAAAATAGGCACTTAAGAGTTATTGGCCTCAATTATCATTTTAACCCCTTTTTGACCTTATGATGATGTCATTTTACTTTGAAAGTATCTTTTTACCCTTAGATTTTAATATATTGAATACCGTCATCTTTCATTTATATTTTTTATCTTTTCAAAACTCCAACACTCTCTCCACAGAGCCTCAAGTAATCTCCAAGCTTTCGATTCTTGTCATAAGGTAATACAAGTTATATCCTTTAGTTTCAAATATTTTATCATTTACAAATCCGATACAAAAAAAAAATCTAGGCTGTCACGAAATTTTCCCATAAATTTGCACCGAAATTTGAGTTTTGTCCCAAAATTGGTGTTTTTTTCTCCGAAATTTAAGACTGAAATTGGACTAATTCTCAAGACAACTTCATCTTCTCCCGAAGACATTTTCAATTGCAACATACATTCATAACATCAAATTAGCATTTTTTTATGTTTAACTAATAATAAATAATAAATTAACAAAAAAATTCTAATGCCAAGGATTTCGGTGGACACATCAAAATCCAACCGAAATCGTGCATTATATATATATATATATATATATATATATATATATATATATATATATATATATATATATATATATATATATATATATATATATATATGTATGTATTTTCTCTCTCTCTCTCTTTTCTTTTATATATTTTATTTATTTTTAGTTAAATAAAATAAAAGTTTTTTTTTTATATTTTCTTTTTTTAGTCAAAACTCAAATCTCAGGTTAATTTTAGAGAAAAACACCAATGTTGGGGCAAAATTTATGTAAATTTCGGGGCAACCCAATTTTTTTTTTCCAACATAAATATTTGAAACTAGAGGATAATTTGTATTACCTTATAACAAGAATCAAAAGCTTGAAGATTATTTGAGCCCGTGTGAAGAGAGTGGAACTGGAGAGAGTGTTGAGGTTTTTGGAAGAGATAAAAAATACAAATGAGAGATGATGAGTATTCAACATATCAAAGTTTAAGGGTAAAAAGGTACTTTCAAAGCAAAATGACATAATCATAATGTCAAAAAGGTTAAATGATAATGTAGGTCAATAACCCTTAAATGTCTATTTTGAAGATTAAAAATCCCAAAAACCCAAGTTTTTTCAAATAATTTACCCCTTAGTAAATTGTTTGAAAAAACTTGGATTTTATTCCTATATTTTAAATTGTAATTATAAACTATTTCTATTTCTATATTTTAGGGGTAAATTGTTTGAAAAAACTTGGATTTTATTTCTATATTTTAAATTATAATTATAAGCTATTTCTATTTCTATATTTTAAAATATTTCATTTCAAACTCCATTTTTTTAATAGAAATCTCTTTTAATCTATTGTAAAATTTTTGTCTAGCCTTTATTAGAATTTTATGTTCTATATGTAAACTCCATAGGAGACTCAATAGATTCGACTTAAATTTAAAAGAAAATTTTCAATATATGACATTTTTTATGAATAATTTAAAAAATAACATATGTTTTGAAATATTTTAAAAATGACATTTCTCAGTCTGAGATTCCACCAATCTCAATAAATTTAAGCATATATCAGTATACCAACTTAAACAATAAACTATAGGGATAAATGCAAAATACACCCCTGCACTTTGGGTTATTGTTAAATCATACCTCTTTACTTTTTTTTTGTCATAAAATACCCCTGCACTTTAGTAAAATTGTAAATCGCACCCTTCAATCGATTAGTTTTAACGAGGTTTAGACACATCTATATTATATGCATAGCATGTGTTCCAAAACCATTAAAAATTTCGAAAAATTTGAACATTTGAGTGTGATTTATAGGTTTTATATCTTATTAGCATAAGAGTTTATTCTAAAATTCTACAAATCTTTCAATTTTTTTGTGTTATTTTTCATGAAATCATAATACATGACCTACGGTAGAAATTAAATATATCTCGATTTCGTTAAAACTAATCGGTTGAAATGTGTGATTTACAATTTTATTAAAGTGCATGAGTATTTTTTGACAAAAAAATAGTGCATGGGTATGATTTAACAATAATTAAAAGTGCAGAGGTGTATTTTGCATTTATCTCTAAACTATAAATCTTATAAATTTTAATTTTGTATTTACTCATATAAACAGTTGTATGTTGAATATTTTATTAACGAATTGTTTAACATCTCTATAATTATTCATATTAAATTCTATTAATTTTCTAATATTTTTAAGGGGAAAAAAACACTTTCGGTCCCTGAGTTTTGAGTTTGTTTACAATTTGGTCCCTCAGTTTTTAAAACCGATATTTTTTACCCCTGAGTTTTCATTTAGATTTCAATTCGGTCCCTAATGTCAAAACTCTATTAAATACTTATCAGATTGCTGATGTGGCATTAAAATACTTACTTTATATTTGCTTCATTAGTGACATGACATATTTTAATCATATTAAATGAGTTTTATATTAATATTTTATTTATTTAATTGTATTTTAATTATTTTGTCTTTTTCTCTTCTGACTTCATCTCCTTCCCTTTTCTTTATCTTCATCTCATATTTTCATGGCAAGTAAATTAAAACCAGAAAAGTCGAAAAACTCAAACTCACTTGAAGAGATCTAGAACTCTCATCGGACTCATCTATTCATCGTATTACTCAAACCCATTAATGTTCAACATTCCCCTACTCCAGGTGGTTTCTCCGTCTGCTTCACCTATATCATGATGACCATGATGACCAGCGAGGAAGAATTGGCCGGGAAATATCTTATGAACTAAGTTCCTTTATAAGAAGAATAAAAAGAATCGATACACATATTTGAAATTGGTAAGGCAAAAGGAGAAGTCGATAAAGATACGATCAGTAATCTTCCTTTTAAAAATAAAAGAAGAAAAACGAAAAACAAAACAAAACAAAACCTGCCATAAATAAAACTTTGGTCTAGTTAAGCCACTTATGGCACCCTTCCCTTCATTTGTTTAATCCAATATTAACCAAAACAAATCCATTTTCTTTCAATCTAAAAAAAAATCTTTTATCTCGATCAATTTTCCTATCAATGACGAACATTTAACCATCAAAGATTCTTGCAACGTTGAGGGCTTCGTCTTTATCTCATCGCGTTTTCATCTTTTTCCTTTGTTTCTTGCTGCTACTGATTTCTTCCTCCACTCTTCCACTCAGTGAATCCTTGGATTAAATTTTCTCGCCAACGCTACTGTTCTGTCTAACTGTGCATCTACCAGTAGAAACAATGAAGAATTACAACAAGTTCAATAAACCCAAATGAATGGAATTCACAAATCTGATCAAAGATTTATAAATGTTAAAACAGAGACAATTTAAAAGAAGTGGTAAACCCATTATGTAATCTAAAAAGTTGAGATTTGTATTGACAAGAAGTCCCTCTTTGGAACATCAAATCTCAACCCATTATAAAAGGGCTTCAAAATTAGAAAATCAAACAAACCCAGATGAATTGATGAACAAATTAAATCTTCAAGAAAAATTTAGAAATTGAGAAATCAAATGCCAGAATTGAACTCCATTCACGATTGAAAAAAGATGAGTTTGGTTTGTTTAGTGGGCAAGAAGACTTAAAGAGAAAATGTCCAGATGTGAGTCGTTTGACTCTTTCGTAGGGGTTATGGTGAGATGAGCTCACTAGACGATGAGCTTCATGGTGGTTCAGATCTGGGCCGTTTGATGCTTTCGCCGGCGATGAGATTTGTGACGGTGGTTATGGAAATGAAGAGGAAAAGGAAGAGGAAGAAGGAGATGAATAAATAAGATAAACGTGAAAGTTTTTTTTTTTAAATAAATTTCCATGTCATCCTTTAAATTAACTTCATAATATTAGTCAACAATTATAAAAAAAATTAAGGCCACATCTGCAATCTGTTAAGTATTTAACAGAGTTTTGACATCAGGGACCGAATTGAAAACTAAATGAAAACTCAGGGGTAAAAAATGTCAGTTTTGAAAACTGAAGGACCAAATTGTAAACAAACTCAAAACTCAGGGACCAAAAGTGTCTTTTTCCCTATTTTTAATATACGAGTAAAAAATTAACAATTTCTTTAAATATTACATCAAATTGAGAGTAGGGATGATAAAATTCCCCGTGGATTAGGGGCGGCAGGAAATCCCTGCTTTATAGGGTTAGGGTTAGGGGGAAATTTTCCTAAATTTGTTTTAGGATTAAGGAATGGGAACACATTCCCCACCCGCCTCCGACCCCGAACCCGATATTTTAATAACATCTTATGTATTTTGTTTACTTTTATCTTTGTTTATTAGGAAAAAATATATGAAATATGGTTATATTAAATTATAAATGATAAAATGTTTAATATTATGTTTTCTTTTTATCTTAAAAATGTATATTTTAAATATATATTCTTTTTTATATTTCTTTTTAAATAAGAATTAAAATATAAAAAAGAGAATTTTCTCCACGGGGAACCCGATCCCCAAACCTGCCCCGATTCTTTAATTAGGAGATAGGGTAGGGTATGAGGATTTAAAATCCCGCGGGTTAGAGGATGAGAATGACATCCCAACCCCGCTCCGCCCCGTTGCCATCCATAATTGAGAGAGGAGAAACTTGAATATTTCATTTCATGAAAAAAGAGCCGATATCTAATCTAACCACATAAACTATTTTTCAGTTTAGTTCAAAATCGGAATCAAAATAGATACATGCCTTCTCCTTGCTTCCCTTCCACGGCATCAAAATCCACATTTTTAATTTATTCTGGCGGCAACCACAACCACAACCACAACCACACAGCCTCTGCTGTTTTGTTTTTTATTTTTAATTGATCTGCCTTCATTTGGCAGAATTATCAAATGTCAAGCTACATGTCATACGAAATACGCATGTATACAAGATTGCTTGCCATCCAACCCAGGAAAGAATTTCAGTAATAACTATCTGTCACATTTTTTTTGGCGGTAATTAATAATAAAAATAATGATTTCCCTCCAAATTTAAGAAGTGATGGGGATTTTTTTTTCTCCACTAGTTAACTCGTGTTTATCATCCGATTTTACGATATTTAATGATGGGATCTTGAACTTACAATGCAAAGTCATTTTACACAAGCTAACAAACCGAGACTTAAGGTCCGTTTAAACACTTGAGTGAAGTATTTTAAGTGAAATACTTGTTTCTTGTTTATAAACACTTTTAGAAAAATCACAAATCAATTATTTTGTCCAAAAAAGAGTCCGTTTGATACAACTTCTCCTAAAAATATTTTGTGTTGAACATTTTAAAATAAATACTAATGAAATGTTTCATCTAAAAACACTTGAGATAAGTATTTTAAGTGAAATACTCGTTTATAAACACTTTTAGAAGAATCATAAATCAAATATTTTATCCAAAAACACGTTTTAGTATACTCAAGTGTTTTAGATGAAACACTTTCATTAGTATTTCTTTTAAAATATTCAACACAAAACATTTTTAGGAGAAGCTATGTCAAACGGACGCTTAACAACCTAGATTTTATATTCAATCAACACTTGTCAAACTTAGTTGAATAACGAAATAAGACAATTTTATAAATAATATTAAAGATTATATTATTTTCATCTCATACATATAAATAATAAATAGATATGTGTAATTTAGAGTTTTTTAGATATTATATTTAAGTGAAAGAAGGGAGGTTGTTCAATTTTATGGGAGAATACTAATATCCAACCAATTAAATTATGCTCAGATTGACACGTAATTTATAGTCCGAGACAATAATATTTTGATATTATTCTTTTGACAAAAAATCTAACAATTTCAAAATGGAGACAAAAGGAGAGAGTGTGATGGATGTAGAGAGCATTTGTAATGTAACAAGGAAGAGTGGCCTGGCGTCCTTTTCTCTTCCTTCCCTCTCAAATCTAAGCACATCCTTCAGCAAGCAAGCTCCCCCATGAAGAAAGAAAGAAATCTCAAAGCCAATTTAAAAAAAAAAAAACCATCATTAACAAAAAGTTTTTAATCTACAATATTTTCTGACCCATTAGAAAAAAGATCCTCATTTAGAGTTGTTTTTATGAAAATTAAAACAAAGTTTGCTTTTTTGTTCCTTTCCTCCTTTTTCATTAAAGTCACAGTTTAATTCTGCTAACAAGTAATTAACACTAGGCGTACAATCTAGTTTATTCTTAACCTTCCTTTTCTCTCTCTATTTTTCCTTTTTAATTCAAACTTTCTTTGAATCTTCTATTTGCAGAAAAGAACTCAATTTGGCTTCTGGGTTGGTCTTATTACAGAGGTTTGTTTTCTGTAATCTTCTTTTTTATTTTGAAACTTTCTGTAATCTTTTCTTTTTCCTTTGTCTTATATGGGCTTCTTTTGTTTCATCAGAATCTGGAAAAAAGATTGTTTTTTTTTTCTCTTCTTGTTCTTGTTGAATTGGACATCTTGATTGATTCTTTTGCATTTTCGTGATTTCTTGGTTATTTTGAATTAATCAAGACTGGTTTTTCTCTTTGTTAATTAATTTTATAGTGTTTGTTTTAATTTGGTTAAAAATTATATATATATTCTGTTTGGTTGCTGAGAAAAGTGATACAAAACAATTGATATAGAAAATTTATAAATTGACATTTGGCAAATTTTAATGCTATGGAGTTTAAATATTTGCTTTTGTGTTCTAAAAGTTTTGGCACTTTTTGTTGATTTCTTTCTTTTTAACTTGATTGCCAGAGATAGAGATGCGTAATTTTTGGTTTTTATTTTTTGATTCATTCTTTCCATTTCTTGTATCATGTTTCTCAATGCCCTTGTAGACTTCAGTTTTCTTTGATCAAATGACACTGAAGAATCTGATGGAAAACAAGCAGTTGGATTTGAATCAGCCGTTTCTTTCTGTGAGGCGGTTTTCAACGATTGAAACATTGTCAGATAAAGCTAATGAGAGGGGGAGGATTGATAATCCATGGCCACATATTCCTGCGTACAAATCAGAACTGAAGTCTGGTCCGGTGAGGAATCCCGGAAACGTTCCTTTCCAATGGGAGAAAGCGCCAGGAAGACCCAAAGATGAAAGAAAATCACCGATCTCGGCTTCTAAACGGCCATCTGTTACCCCTAAACTTCCCCCTGGAATGTCTTCAAATTTTAAACAACAGCATTGTAGTACAGGCTCTGCAAGTAGAGCAGCTACGCAGGCTCCAAAAGGAGATGCACATCGAAATTCTGATAATTTCCCTTCTGATAAAAACATCTGTAAATACGAAACAATCAAAGATAAGATTGAGAGGGAATTAAGTTCAAGTTCAGAGGAAGATGAGGCTTATCTAGAAGCACTTGACACCCTTTCCAGATCTGAGTCATTTATCATGAACTGCAGTTTAACTGGTTTGAGTGGATTGGATGGTTCTGCTGATGTCAAACCATCAGGAACATTCTCAACCGATCAGCAAACTCGCGACTTCATGATGGGACGTTTCCTACCTGCTGCCAAGGCAATGGCTTCAGAAACAACTCAAGTTGCTAATAGAAAGCAAAATGTTCAAAGAGGGCAGCAAAAAGAGGTAAAGAATGTCGTGGAAGTGGATAAGGAGTGCACGCTAAATCCATGTGCAACAAAGTTGCCATATTATGCTCCAAATACATGTCGTGAAGAAAGCGAAGATGAAGATCATGGTCATGATGGATCTCAATATTCAGCTAGAGCTTGTGGTTTGTTTGCTCGTTTTTGCTTGAGAGGTTCTTTTCGCCTTTTAAATCCAGTTCCAGTTATGAGAACTCGAGGTGGAAGCCCTCCTGTTTCTTCAGCTCATAGATTTCAGAATGAGAATTTGATTGATAGTTCTTATAGCACAATTAAGGTACTGAAATAATTTCTAGCAATTGATTTTTTTTCATGTCTTTGGAGTTTTATCATGTTAAGCCCTTTGAATTCTCGTCTTGTCCTATTTGTATAGAATCTCGTGAATGCGGCTAGTGAACAAAAATCGATTGATGGAAACCAGTTGGTTGAGCTACGTGAAGAAAAGAGTGTGCTTAGAGGTCAATCAAACAGAGCAAGTCACAGAAAAGGCACATCAGATAGCCACAAAAAACCATCCAAATCCCTCCTTCCTGAACGAGATGTTTTTCCCGGTGACCGAGAAGAAGTTAAGAATGCCACAGGGCACATTGAACCTCAGAGAAGAGGACGAAGCAAATTTCGAGAATTATTAGCAAATGAATCATGTTCAGAGACCCCTGTCATTGAGAAAACCCTGTATGTAGATTCTGTGCATAATGTGAAGTGTCAAAGTTCAAATTCAAGTCCTTCAGATATAAAGAGAACGACAGATTTCATGACGGATAATCCTGATAACTCAACAAGAAGCAGTGAAACAATGATTCTTCAATTGGATTCTTCGCCTCAATATGTCAAGCCTTCAAACGTCGAAAGTGAAAAGAGAAGATTGAGGTCTAAAAGTGTGGAGTCAATGGATACATGTTTTCTATCTTGCTCCGGCAGATCCAACTACGACGCAAAAGTGGACTTGAATCCTTCCGGTTTGGAATTTGATCTTATTCAAGATGCAATGATATTAGCAAAAGCGAAAGTGGCAGATGAAAGCTCTGAAGATTCCTTTCATGATTTTGCCTCATTTGCAAGTTCAAAACCTTCTAATAGGGACAGTGTCCATTTAGAGAGCAAAATGCCAAAGGGATCAGATATTGAAGAGAATTCCGATGGCCATGACCTGAGTTCGATCACATCGACAAGCTCAAAAGCCACATCTCAGGGAAAAATTGATCTCGAAAACAACTTGCCTGTGAATGTTCGTAACCGAAAAAGTTCCCTGCTCATAGCTTCACAACTTCCACTCATTCCTCCTTCACCGAACCCGCCATCCGAGTCTTGGCTTAAACGCACATTGCCAATCATTTCTACAAGAAACCCGACACCGTGGTCTGCTCGTGCTACTCACTTTTATCCTAGTGAAAACACCGTATTCTGATCGATCTGAAGGGGGAGAAATAACTGAAGTCAGAATATGGTGCATTTGATCAGGAACCACTGTTCCATTGATGCTACATCCTCTGTATTTGCTCTTCTTACTGCTTTTATTTTTGTTACTTGGTGGAGAAGTCAGCATTGTAGTTACTGAAAATGAAAGTACATATATAATATAGTAGAATCTCTTAGAAAAGGTGTAATATTATGTAAATGTAAATCTGGTTTGCTCATCTCCAATAATGCCACAATAAAGAGTTTTTTTTTTTTTTTTTTTTTTTCCCAATCTCAAAATGAAAAAAGTGATAAAAATACTTATTTTGATTTTTTGGGAAGATAGTTGAGTTCTAGTTCTTGAGAACATGGATTTGTTTCCTTCATATTTACTATTAATTGAAAGGATAAAATTATCTTCAATCTACTCATCTTTTTATTTTTACCATTATTTTTCTCTCCATATTTAAATTAAGTTACAATCATTAAAACTTGTTATTGAAATCGTTTATAAAAATCTGTATTTGAAATAATTTGAAATTAACTAACTTTTTTGATTTCCATTCTAAAATAATTTTAAGCTAATAAACTCCGGACACAGCTAGTAAATTTGACTCTTGATGTATTTTTATTGTGTTTTACTTTTCTCAATTTTTTTAAAAATCTTATTCTTTACAATATATTTTATAATTCTCTCTCTAAAAGAAAAAAAAGCATTTGTGATAATTACTGAAATATCATATTTTTACATACTAATTAATGAAATGGTAGAATTTTTAAAAAATTGCTCAAATAGTATAATTATAGTTTAATATTACATTGAACTAAAAACGAAAAACAACAACAAATTCATTAAAAATAACAATGGAAAATAACCAAATAGTTCACTTGGACTATAGTTCAATATTATATTTAATTAAAAAAAGTATTTTTTTAATTGAAAAGAACAATGAAAAAAAAATAGTTCTATATAAAATTGAACTTTAGTTTAATTAATATTGACTATAATTATGCTATTTTGATAATTTTTAAAAAATTCTCATATTCAGTAATTAATAAGCTATTTAAGATAAATTCTTTAGATTTTATTCAATAACATTATCATAGTAGAGAATATGGTTTCACCTCTTATACATGAATTACATGAGAAGATGATTATAAATATATTAAAAATGAAGCAATTCTATTTTATCAATTAGTAGAAAATGCAAGGTCAAGCATTGTGCTACCGATGGTGATGGAAGATATGCACATGTTACCATCATCTCGGTTTGGCCCAAATATTAGAAGGCTCAAGCTCGGCTAGGGCTCGGGCTCAACGAGCTTATACTTTTGGTCTAGCCGAGTCGGCTCGGCCCAATCTAAAATTTTGAGGCTCGCGGCTCGGCTCATCGAGTCGAGTTTGGGCCTGGTTCGTTGGATCGAGCCGAGCTTGGTCTTGGCTCTTTCGAGTGAGCCAAGTTTGGCCTATCATATGAGTTCAATTTTGTATCACATTATCTCAAAAACCAATGGTGCATAACTTTTGAATCACTTTTTTTAAAAAATCAAGTGTTAACAAAATTAGCCTATTAAACTTAATTTTAAATATGAAAAAAGTGCGAAAAAATCAATATATTAAACATATTATTTTGAACAGCAAGAAAGCAAAAATTGTTCAATTATCTGTTAAATAGTTTAATTTTTTTTTCTTCTAAAATCTCTAGTGTTAAGTTATAATATAAAAATAAAGGAGGGTATATTATTATTTTTTATCTTTAATTTTTAAATTGGTAATTATATAAAATTCTATTTAATAATAAATAAATATTGCGAGTTTTATTTGGGCTGAACTCGAGCCTGCTCGTTGGATCGGCCCTATGGAAAAAAAGGTAGGTTCATATCCAATCTAAAAAAAGGAGGCTCAAACGAGCCGGCCGACATTGACTTTCGAGCCGAGCTCAGGCTGAGTCCAAGCCGAGCTTGGGCCGACCTTTAAGCCGCGAGCCTGATGATGATGGTGATGCACATGGCACATTGAATTTGATGAGTTCTGGTGAATTTTTGTCATCTCAATGCTCATTTTTGCTTGTGGTGACAACCCTCCTCGAAAGAGAAGAAGGTGCGATTCTGGTGGCGGTGGCGATGGATGTTTTGGCTATGAAAATGGTGACGGTAAAAGTGTTCGAGTCATTCTTGTATTTTACACTAAAAATTACTTATTTTAAATTGGTTTTTGTTGGTTTAAGGAATGGTTTTTAGTAAAAATAATTAATAAATATCTTTTTAAAAAAACATGAGATTCAATTTTGGTTGAAAATATTTGAAAATCAAGAGTTTTTTTTTTAATTGGAATGCAGATTTAGAAAAAAATGATTTTAGCCATAAAATATGGGTACATTGGGAAATAGATATTTGAGAAACGGTGATTCAATATTATATGAGGCAGGTTTTGGAAAGATTTAATTTTTGAAAAAGTATTTTGTTTTAATATTAAAAATTCACTTCTCTTTAATTTCATTACAAACTTCAAACATTGTTATTGGATAATGATCTAAATAAAAAATATTGAAACATTTTAGGGATGGAATCAAAACCAATAAGGACTAAATTGAAAAGTGATGAATACATTAGGGATCAAATGATATATTTAGCCATAAAATTATGGGTGATTACAAATCTATATAAAAGAAATAGCATGTTTAAAAATAATTATAAATCTATTTTTCTTTTTTTAAAATATTTATAAATATGTCATTTTTATCGAATATGTCAATCAATGATATATTATATGAAATTGTGATATATCATATATCATAGCCAGTAATAATTTATCATAATTATAAAGAGAAAAAAACACCATCAAAAGTTTTCTAAATTATTATGAATGGACCCCACAAACCCATATTTGTATGATATCATTTAAAAATAATATTTAGACCACGCTGAAATCTATTTTTGAACAATACTTATCTAAAAAAAGAAACCTCCTCCTCAATTTCATATATATATATATATATATATATATATATATATATATATATATATATATATATATACACGTTTAAAAATGAGGAGAATCACCCTCCTAACTAATGAGAAGACTAGTATTATTTATTAGTAAAGAAAAATCAAGTAATGATCTTGTCATGACGAAAATCAATGGAAAAATATCACCTATTCAATTATCCGTTACGCATAAAATCAAGTAATTTTGATTCCCTTGATGTATTTTTTGTGTTTTACCAAGATATTTTAAAATTCCGTCTCCTTTTCTCTTTTCAAATTAGCATCCTTGTTTTTCTCCAAAAAAAAAAACGATATTTTTCTAATTTGATTTTTTCCAAATGTGAATATAATTTTCACTCGAAAAATTACAATAACATGATATATATGGAAATAATCAATGAATGGGATATTTCCCGGGAAATAATTTAACGATTCCTTAATTACATGCATGAGGTGAATGATTATAAATACAAGTTTAAAATTGAAGAATTTTTATTTATCAATTAGTTGAAAATGAGGCCCATTATTTCTACCGATGGTGGTGGTAGCTATGCAGACGGCACATTGAGTTTGATGAGCTCCGGCGGTTTTTTATTGCTAATGTGTATTATCATCTTTTCCCTCTTTGTCATCTCAATGCTCATTTTTGCTTGTGGTGACCACCCCCCTCCAAAGAGAAAACGTGCTGATTCCATTGGTGGTGGAGGATGCGGTGGTGTAGGTTGCGGTGGAGGTTGCGGTGGAGGTTGCGGCGGTTGATATCGTTGGTTGGTTAGAAAATATTTGTTTAATATTTGTTCTTATAATGTGTAGTTTTCTTTTCTCCCTTTAATATTAAGATTTGAATTCACATCTTCGTTACTTGATGTAATTTTTACCGTTTTATTATTGAAAAATTTAGTCTATCTTTTCTTTAATAATACAGTGATGGTGTAGATATAATATTTTATTAAGAAAGTTTGATTTTGGTGAAAATATGTTTGATGTAAAATTGATTTTAAGTGATGAATTGAAAATTGATTTTAATTCAAATTTTAATAGTACATGTAGAGGTGAAATTATATTCTGAATCGTATGATTTACATGTATTTTTATACAAATTTGATAGAACATATAAAGTAAGATTAGCTCATTTGATTGGCAAAGTAACGATAACAATATTAAAAAAAACATATTTTATAATGATTTTTGTTTGTTTAATTTTTTTTAATAAAAATAATTAATAAGTATTATTTTATAAGGCATGGGAAATAATTTTTACTAAAAATATTGAAAATCCCAAATATTTTTTAATTCGAGTAAGGATTTAGAATAAAATGATTTAGCCATTAAATATCGGTAAATTTGGAAATAAATATTTGAGAAATGGTGATTCAATATGGGATAATCCACTATATAGCCCAATTTGACTATATCTTATATCTTTTTAAGCCTCTTAAATTTCTTAGGTTTTTTTAACCTTTTTAAAGTATCTATTTATTAAATATTCCTGATTTACCCTCATTTTAATTATTGTTTTCCTTTTTTTTTTGAATTCCTCCGTTTAATATTATTGATTTTTTCATTATTTTTTTCCTTATTTGATTTCATTTCTCTTTCCAATCTTCCCTTTTTTTCCTGATATCGTTTTTTTTAATTTATTCCTCAAATTACGTGATTTGATCTTCTTTTTGCTTTCATTCCTTTCTTTCATATTTCTCTTTCAGTTTCATTTCGTTTTATTCCATCTTCTTTTCGATTTTGTTTTCATTCTTTTGTCTTTCCTTTTGTTTTCATTCATTCGTTTCATTTTGTTCTTTCAGTTTCCTTTCGTTTTGTTTCATCTTCGTCTTCTTCTTTGGATGACATTTTTTTTGGTTCTCGGGATGTTCTTCATTTGTTGAGTTAAGGTTTGCGGTAATTTGTTTTTTAATCACAATTCCTTAGATGTGCAATTTTCTGATGGTCAAGGTCGAAGGTTCTTCTTCTTCTTCTTCTTCTTTTTTTTTTTTTTTTTTTTCTGGGTTCGATGTATAGTACGTGTTTTATTTATTATACTGTACATGAAGTATGACTCTTCTTCTTCTTCTTTTTTTTTTATGGGTTTGCTGTACAGTTCAAGTTTTTTTTATTATATTGTACATGAATATGGTTCTTCTTCACCTTTTTGTTTTTTCAAGCGTTCACTATACCGTACAAGTTTTTTTACTATACTGTACATGAATATGGTTATTCTTCTTCTTTTTGTTTTTTTTTTGCATTCGCTTTTAGCGTTTTCGTGTACTGTACATAATATAATATTGTGTACAGTATATTATATTACTTTATCACATCTTTTTCGTACTGTGCATAATATATTATATTATGTATAGTATATTTTACTACACCTTTTTGGTACTGTACATAAATATATACTATTATGTACAATATATTATATTACTTTATTACACTTTTTCGTATTGTACATAAATATATTATATTATATTATACTGTACATTATAATTCTGGATGTGTGTAAAATAATTTTTTTGATGATTCTGGGGAAAAATTAGTTATCAGTTTTGAAAAGTTAGATTTTTTTTTCTTTAGTTTTTATTTTTTATTTAATTTCAAATTTTCTCTCTTATTTTCTTTTATTGTTTTTTCATATTTAATGTTTCCTTGATTTTAGTATATTCAAATCTTTTTCTCTTTCTTCTTTATTGTTTTTCCTTAATTTTATAAGGGCATTATTGTATTTTCATTCTCATTTGAAAATTCTCTGGGGCTATTTTGTTTTATTTTTTTTCTTTGGGGCTATTATGCTTTAGGTTTTTTGAATTTGGGCTATATACCCAGTTTTCCCATTCAATATTTATTTGGCGATGGTTTTGGAAGAATTTGACTTTTGAAAACTTATCCTTGCCGGACGTTTCCCTTTGGCTGGAATAGTCATTAATTAATTAGAAATTCATATTTGAGCCTGACCCTCCCCTTGAATTAATGTTTGTTTTTTCCTTGTTTAGTTGGAGATTTATACTTGATTCCTACTTCTTAGAATTGATTTAGCTTTGATATTGGTTTAAATTATAATACATCTCGATCCATAAATTTTGTCAATTAAGATAGGGAAATTTTATCAGGTAACATAATTTTCTTTAATATTTATAAATTTAATAGTTTTAAAAAGTATTTGCAAATATAACAGTTTTTTAAAAACCCCCATTCAAGTGAATCAAAGAAATCCGTGATAACTTGAAGGTAATCAATGATAACTTATTATATAATCAGTGATTAAATGCATGAAATAACATTTGATATAGTGAATCAGTAAAATCAGTGATAACTTACGTGCATGATCAATGATTACTTATGCGGATATCGATGATTAGTTAAGCGAACTAGTGGCAATTTTGTAATATTTTAGGCGCAAATTTGAGTTTTTTGTTATTTTTGTAAATAACTTTTTGGGCTGTTATTTTTGTAAATACTGGACACTTTTCAACTATATATGCACAAGCCCCATTAGGATATATATGAGCATTATGAAAATAATACAGAAATATTTTAATATGTTTTATTTTAAAACAATATCTCTATTTGTATCTTATCTTAATATATTAAAAATGTGAATGAGGAGAGAATCTCTTATTTCCATTTTTACCCCCACTTTTATATTTTATACTTATACTATCCTTCATCTTTAATTTCTCATTGATATAATTTTTTTTCTAATTTATTAGACTCCTTAGTTGAACATTCGGAAGTTCAACTGAATTTCTCATCATTTTTTTAATAATAACAATATATTAAGAGGTTGATGGATATTAATCATTTATGATAACAATTCCTAAAAACAACCTGCCATAGGGAAAACGTCTAATCAGATGGTAAAAGGCCATAATTCATCCACAACCCTTCAATATTTCATAGCTTCAATTACAAATCCAATACACAAAATCATATTTAGTAGCACATCCTTCCTTGCTTACCTTCAAATTCATGAGCATTTTATTTTCATGTTCACAAATTTCCCAGAGGCATTGGACAACGGTATTTTTATTGTTTTTTTTCATATAATTTGATAATTGTTTGAAGTTCACAGTAGTAGCCTAAATTTTTTTATAATCAATTGAATATCTCTTTTCTCTCATAATGTATCATTATTTTTAAAGTGTGTTTCTAAGTTTTAGTATTTAAATTGGGGTTGTCTGTTGTGTGCTTGCATTTAAATACATCATTGTATTGATTTACCTGGTTTGAGATAGGAGTGTTCACTGAGCGGGGCGGGGACGGGGAATGCATTCCCTGTCCCCGTCCCCGCTCCCAATCCCAGCAAAATTCCCCGTTCAAAGGGATCGGGGACGGGGACGGCGATTCCCCGCGGGGGAATCACGGGGAATGGGGAATTTAGCAGGGAATTTTCCTCGCTTAAATTTAAAAATAAAATCCCTAATGGAGTTAATTTTTCAATACAATTATCAAAATTCAGTAATTTATCTAACTCAAATCCAAAAACAGCAAATTACAATAAAAAAAACAGCAAAACAGTAAAAACAACAATAAAAACAGCAAACAAAACATATGAAAAACAGTAAAGAAAAACAGTTTTTAAAACAATTTTAAAATAACAGTTATAAAAAACAGTTTTAAAACATTAAAGAAAAAAACAGTTTTAAAAAACAGCAAAAACAGTGAATAAAAACAGTTTTTAAAACACAGCAATTAAAAAACAGTGAATGCAATTAAAAAACAGTGAATAGAAACAGTTTTTAAAAAACAGTGAATAAAAACAGTTTTTAAAAAACAGCAAATAAAAAACAGTAAGGAAAAAACAATAACAAAACATAAAAAAAAAGTGAATTATCGGGGAACGGGAACGGGGTCGGGGACGGGGCCGGGGTCGGGGATGCCATTCCCCGTCCCCGTCCACGTCCCCATTGAGAACAGGGATTCCCCGCCACTTTCGGGGCGGGTCCCCGCGGGGAAAATGAACACCCCTAGTTTGAGAAATAAAATAAAAGTTTATTTGTAAATAGTTGGCTTATTCTGTTTTTGATAAACTTTTAAAGACCATGCTATGTGATGGGATTTTAGCTTTTAATTGATTGATACTTCTTCGTGTTTCTCAGTTTCTTGAATGGAAAAAAAATTCAACGAACTTATTGTCATTTCTTTCTAAATTGATAAATACGTTTTATAAAATAATCTTGAATCAATGATACGATTGTTATGACTGCTGAAAATACTGAAGGAACTTCAAGAAATTTCTGTGAATATTTTAATTTGCTCAATTAAGATTTTAGATCTTATGAATAACTATATCAACTTGTGAAATTTTAATTAATGGAAAGGATGTGGAAAAGAACAATGAAAAAGGAAAAGGGTGTTGAAAAGAACAGTCATTATTACATTCATTGAATGTTAAAGTTTTATCAACTTAGTTTACTTAATTTTCATGTGGTTCTTCATTTATTTATTTTTTAAATGCACAATCCTATTTGAATAAATGATCAAGGCATTATGCTTGATCAAAGAATTGCTGATGGTAATTGATCTTAAATTTGATTGTTAAAAAAAATAAATATATTCAACATCAATCAATTAGAACTTATCAAAATCTTTATTTGTTTATTTGGATCAAATAACTAAACTCTTTTCTTTACAATTAATTGGATTTCAATAAAAAATATTGTTTTTTTAACCAATAAAAGAAGGGACTTTGTTTATTTGGATAAAATAACTAAACTCTCTTCTTTACAATTAATTGGATTTCAATAAAAAAATATTGTTTTTTAACCAATAAAAGAAGTGACCTTGCATTTTTCAATTCCAATGGAGTATAGAATCTTTATTAAACTAGTGCAACTTATAAAAGCAATATAAATTTCGAATACTTTGTATTTTGCCTTTCTTTAGAATAAATGTAAAAAATTATAGAGTTAAATGATATACATTATATATATATATATATATATATATATATATATATATATATATATATATATATATATATATATATATATATATATATATATAATATCAAATTGGAGAGCGAAGATTCAAATGTTTGATCTTATGGGAAAGACGCATCAATAGCTAGCTATTTTAAAAATAATATTTACACGTGCAACGCACATATTATTTGACTAGTCTCTACTATATTAAAAGGGCTAACATGTAGAAACATTTTTGGACCATTGTGCCCCTTATCAATTTCTAAAATCACATACCATACCACTAACTAATTGTCCACTAATAATTCATAATAATTACAAATACAATATAATATAATTATCTCTACTCTATTAAAAAAAAAGTTAGTTATTGAAACCAAAATTAAAAAAAAATAGAATAAATTATTTATTAACACAATAATTTAAATGATAAGAAAAACAAAAATAAAGTAATGGTTATTTTATCTTACAAACGTAAACAAAAAAAATAATAAACAAAAACATATAATTCCTAGAACCTAATATTTATAACTTAAAAAATAAAATTGAATAAAAAAATTATCTCTAAGTTGGTTAATTAATCATTAAATTAAAATTAAATTCATTTTCTAAACTTATTTAGAAAAAAAAATATTCACATTATACACATAATTATTTAATATTATAATAATATTCTCCCTGACATATCTTATTAAAAAAATAACTATAACAGTTTAGACCATCCAAATTCTTAAAAAGAAAGTAAAACTTTTCAAATTCTCAATTCATTCCTTAAGAGTAATTAAATTATTAATTTATTAAGACAATTTTAGACCTTTGAAATTTTAAAATAACAATTAGAAATACCAAATGCAAATCAACTACTCACATGGGGTTCACATTTTCTATGAAAATCACTATTTTATGTACCACTTTTTATGATAGAAATAAAGATGATACTTATAGGCCGTAGTTTGATGGCTAAATTGTTGCTTTCTTTCTTTTGATATTTTTTAAGGCCTAAATTGGTATAAATTTATTTTCATATTTGTTGTGTAAAAAGCTCTTGCACATTATTATCAATATTTGAATTTTCAGAACATTACACATAATTATTCGATTAAAAAAATTATATTAAATGTTACTTGATAAGTTACAAAATAAAAAACGGTTGTTGATTCATTATCCCTCTTGGTATTCTTAATTAATTAAGTGTATGAGTTGGTTTTTAAAATAAATTTAGTTTAGAGTCTTTTCCTTAACAACACAACCTTTTGGTTTTCTCTCATTTACTATAAATTAAGGGTGGAATTATTCATTGGTTGTAAAACAGAGAGGAAAGTTGAGACTGGGTTTGAGGCAAGTAATCATACTGAAGTTAAAGTGTTAACATGAAGGATTAGAGATAAAGCCTTTAATTTCGCGAGTAGAGATTTGTAATTCAACTGTCCATAAAAACTTGGTGAATAGAGCTTTGTCAAATGAAGAAAATAGTATATTTAAATGGAAAACTCTCTCTTTTACCTCTGGCTATATTTCTTCTCTCTTATTTTGTTGTTTTGTCTATTTTGTTTACTTCCTATTAAAAAAAGATAAATAATCAAGAGAGATTTTTATTTTGTAAAGAGAGATTTTTCTTTTTGCATTCTTTTGTATGTTTGTAATTGAAATCGTTGGTTTCATTTTTTATTGTTTTGCCGTGTAGAGTGAAATTTTTTTACTTTTCAATTGATTTACTCAGTAAACAAGAAAAAGTTTAAATATAAAATACATCAATGAAAATTTAAATTTATATATAAAAATTGTAATTTGTTTTTTTTTTAATTATAATCATTTTTAAGATTATATAAATATTTTGAATATATAAAAAGATTTTACCATATTTTATTAGGTGGTTGTTAATAACTAGATAATTAATTTCAATAATTTGTACACATGAAAATGATATGCACAATAACTATATGACCGGCTTGACAAAATAAATATACAATGCTCATATTCATACCAAAAAAAAAAAAAATCTCATGTTTCATAAAGTGGTTGATATACTTATTTAAAAAAAAAAAGTGATTGATATACTAATTTGATCATAGTAATTAGAACACATGAAAATAGGAAGAAGCTTAATCACATAAAAAAAAACCCTTGATAATAAGTTTTTTTTTTAATATATTCTAAGTGCTTACAAAACAATGAATTAGAGCTTGAAAATAAAAAGTCAACCCACAAACGTGCTTACTATTTACATAACCTTAACATCCCCAACAAAGTGTGATCTAAAAACTAATAGGTTTGTAACTCCTACAATTTATCATTTAATAGAATTCTAACCTAAAAGTTTAATTAAATTAACTAAAAAGACCGTTTATATTCTTATAAAATAATAATCAATAACCTAATATTAACTAATAAATTAATAATTATTATACATAAAATAAGAGTAGACACTAATTACATTCTTATCATTTGTAGTTTCCCACAATACAATTTAAATTTAATAATTGAAAGGAGAAAAGAAAAGTTATGTCAATTATCTCTCTTATCAATTGAGAAGGTAGATCTTTTTAAGTACATAATCTTAGAGAACAATTGTGGACTAATTTTTAAAAAATACAAAACATAAATTACAATATTGTCATGTACTCTATAAAGTTTGATTTTTTTTTTTTTTTTATAATTCTTAATTATTTTATAAGAACATAAAAAGTCTTTTACGTTGATATTTTACATTTTAGTGAAATTAATGTTTTACCATAGAGTAATTGAAAAAATTATTAAATTACTCATTTTAATAATAAGTAACTAATTAAAATCTTTAAAAAAATTAACAGTTAATACATTAAATATTATTGCTTTCATAATTATGTATAATAAAAATACAATATATCATATATCTAAATATAGAGTAGATGCCATTTTTAAAATCAAATTAATTAATTGATATTAAATAAAATTTATTAAAATATATTTCATTACAAAATTAAATTAAATTATATGAATTACATATGTGCATCGCACGTAGTAAAAATCTAGTTATCTTAAAAGGGATCAATATGGAGAAATAATTTTAGACTACTATACCCTTCAATAATTTCTAGAATAACCAAACATGCCATTAATTAATCATCCAATATTAATTTATAATAATAATAGTAATAATAATCTAAAATCTATTATAAATAAATAGTTATATTAGTTAAAAAAATTCAATAATTAATGAAAGTAAAAAAAGTTTTATGTTTTAAAATAAATCAAACTTTTTCTTTTTTGAAATAAAGGGAGAAAAAAGTGCTAGGAATTCTCCTAAATTTAATAAGGTTTTTTTATATTTAATAATATTTTACTTGCAAAATTAAAAATATAAAATAAAACTTCAAGTGCGTAGCACGTGTTCCACGTCAACAACTGAGGTAGTTGAAGCAACAAAAGCGCTATCAAGTAAGAATTCTGAAAAGGAAATGAGCAAAAAGCATGTGAAAGATTCGCTTTCATTTTCACTGGGTTGTGCTCCGAATTTAATGTAATATAATATTAAAACTTAATGAGATACAATATTGTATCACAAACGATTATTATTTGAAGTATAGTAATATAGAAAAATATTTAACTGTACAAATTATCAAAAATAAAATTAAAAACAAAAAGAAACAAACAACAATCAATATAAAAATATGATATAATGTACTTGAGCTTGAGTTATATACTGGACTGTATTATGAAGTACAATAATATATAAAAAATAATAAACTGATGAAAATAAACAATAATAAGAAAAAAAAAATGATAAAGAAAATATAAAATTGTTGGAGCAATACATACCTGAAGACAAAATGCAAAAACGAAAAAAGTGAATATATAAAAAAAAATGGTAGCAGAGAAGAATGGGAAAAAATTGTGTAGTAAAAAATGCGGAATATAAAATCAAATAAGGATAAAGAATTGCATGAAATTAGGAAATTTGAAAAAAAAAAAAAAACAATCTGATTACGGATATGAAAAAACGGAAATTTAAGAAAAAAGATAAAATAATAAATACGAAAAGAGAAAAATAAAAATAAAAAAGGGTAAATCAGTCGTAATAAAAAATATGATCCAAAAATGGACCAAAAAATATTAAAACAAGGGATGGGCTAAAAAGAACATACTGGGTACAATAATAATCCGAAGAAAATCAACAAAAGCCCAGATCAGATTAAAAAAAAAAAAAAAGTCTTGGACCTAGTAGTTATCCATGGTTGATAGCCTTTTTATTTTGTTGGCCCAACAAACGTCCTACATTAGTATTAATAAACTATAAATTAATTTAACTTAAAAATTTCCTTATACCTTTTAATTCCAGATCCTTGAAAATCTTTTTGTTTACTTATCGTCGGGTACAGATAGGGATGACAAAATTCCCGCGGGCCCCGACCCTATAGGGGCGGGGAATCCCCGTTTTATAGGGTTAGGGGATTTGTTATAGGGTATGAGTATGAGCATACGTCCCCGCCCCGCCCCCGAACCCGACTTTTTAAGAATATCTTATGTATTTTGTTTACTTTTATCTTTAATTATTGAAAAATATATGTCAAATATGATTATATTAACTAATAAAATATAAAATGTTTAGTATTATGTTTTCTTTTTGACTTAAAAATGTATATTTTAATTTTATATTTCATTTATATATTTTTTTAAAATAAGAATTAAAATGTAAAACAAGGAATTTTCCCCGCGGGGAACCTGATCTCCAAACGGGGAATCCCCGAACCCAACCCCGGGTATGGGGACTACAAATCCCCGCGGGTTAGGGGATGAGAAATGCATCCTTGACCCCGCCCGTCCCGTTGCCATTCCTAGATACAAATCCGAGTCAAACAAAATAATTAGAAGGAGTTTTTTCAAAAATTTCATTTTAAGAATTGATATTTTCAATAATAGCAAAAATTATAAAAAATGACATTTTTTCAAATTGAGATCCACCAATCTTAGATTGAACTTCATCTAAGAAATTCTATTTTTTAAATATTTTAAAACATTTGCTATTTTTGAAATTATTAATAAAAAAGCATCATCTTTAAAATTTCTTTTTTAATATCATAAGAGATTGATTTGAAAATTATCTCTATATTAATTTTTAAAACTAAAACATACTTATATTAAGTTATATTTAAAAATACAATTAATGATAATATATGAGTTGTTAATTTAGAAAATAGTATAATGAGTTTGTTAATTACTATTTTTATAAGATATTCAGTCAAACAAGTTTTCTATTTCAACGCTATTCTTAATTTTAAATAACATAAACTCTTTTTACATACGGTTTTCAAACAAACCCTTCCATTACTTTCTTTTTAGGTATGACGTTAGATAGGAGGAGGGGAGACTCATACCTAATTCATTTAAAAATTCAAATCTCATGATACTATTGAGAGATTTCCATCCAAAACTCACCATAAATAATTATATAAAAACTAGTTATTTAATTTATTATGATGCTATTAATTAAATAAAATATAGTGGATAATTTTAGCTTAGTTTTATATCGTTAATTAATTTTATTATTAATAAATAAATAAAAAATCAAATCATATTATATAAACCGTAGTCCTACATATTAAATACAGACATCCTATACCTAGAAATATAAAATTCAATCCAACATATACCAAATAACCAAGCTATTAGCACAAAGAGTTTTGTGAGGAAATGATAAAAGAAAGCTTATTTCTTGTGTTCATGGGAGTGGGGGTTTCAACCTCAATCTCATCCTTTATGAGAAATTATTGATTGTTAAATTAAAGTTTAAACTGTTACATAACTGACATTTTTGGAGTAATCTCATTTCGTTATTAAATTCAATTATTTCATTATTACGTGAGTTCCACCATTATTTTAGTTATTATTTTATTTTCTCTCTATTTACTTTTAAATAGGTCCCATCCCACATCAATTGAATTTTTATATTATAAATTTTAGTAAACAATATTAAGAGCAATTATATATATTGAGTCAATTGACTTTAACGAGAAAGTGATGTTAATTGAATATTAATGAGTGTTATAAGGTAATTTTATGAAAAGTTGAAAGAAAGCCTAGCTCAACTGGTCAGGTATAGACTCCTTTCCTCTTAAGGTTGAAGGTTCGAGTCGCTCCTCCCTCACTTTGATGTAATCTCAAAAAAAAAAAAAAAAATTTGAACACAATTTATATAATTTACTAATGAAATAAACTATCAATAAGATTTAGTTAAATGTAAAATTAAAATGAAAATATTAAAATTACAGGGACTAAATTAACACAATAATAAAATAAGAGAACTAGAATGAAACATTTAAAAGTGTAGAGATTTAATTTGATACATAACAAAAATACAAAAATCAAATATATAATTAATCTTTTTCAATTTTAGGATATTTTTGTATATTTCATGAATCTGTAATCAACCCTTTTAAATTTTAGAGAAAATTGCATAAACTATTCTCAAATGATAAAAAGAGTTGCTACAATTGAACCTCAAAATTTATATCCGGTCAATTAAATGCCAATTTTTCTATTTAATCAATTAAACTCTTAAATCCATCTAAGTGTTACACTTATAGCCGGCCATTAAATCTGTTACTATTTTTTTTGTTTTGTTCAACTCATGTGAATGCTCATAGTCACAACTCACAAGTGAAATGTAATATATATTTTTTTGTTTTGTTCAACTCATGTGAATGCTCATAGTTACACTTATACCCATGACTTATTTCTTAATTTAACCGAAGTTAGATTTGTTTACATCTCAACAAATAAGCCACCATTTTCCTCGAACTTTTAAACTATATGCATGTGAATGTGAGGGTTTTTCTTTTCCATGGTAATTAGAGAGAATATTGGTTTTCTTTATTGTAAGACTCTGTTTTATCTCCCAAAATTCTAATAATAGAATTGCATATAGCACCCTATCTTTTTTTTTTGTTATCAAATATACATATCTACAATCATTGAATAGAGATAGTAATCTAACTCTTGACCTATTCTTAATCATATATTTTAATGTGTTTTATTTTTGGTCAAAGAACTTATTATTTAATTCTTAACAAAAAAAATATTTTAAAATTATCTCTCTCTATTTTTTCTTTGATTTAGTGCCACCTAGCAATAGCTAATTATTTATCTCATTTGAAGTTTTCCAAATGAGAATATTATAGAATTTATTCAACCAAAGGTAAGGTTGACATTTGATATATATGGGTTGGATACAATTAATGGATGTGATATATATTTTCCAGGCAACTTACACCAATCTTTCAACATGAATTACATGAGATTTATGATTATAAATATAAGTCAAAATTAGAGCAATTCTATTTGTAATTCAAGTTGAAAATGGCAAGGCCAATTATTGCTACCGTTGGTAGCCGTTTTTACGCAGATGGCACATTGACTTTGATGAGCTTCGGCAGATTTTCATTGCTAATTTGTATGGTCGTCTTTTCCCTCTCTGTCATATCGATGCTCATATTTGTTTGTGCCCGTGGCCGTGACGACAAACCTCGAAAGAAAAGATGTATTTTCCGTCGCGGTGGAGGTGGAGGTGGAGGTGGAGGTGGAGATGGAGGCGGAGGTTGTGGTGGTGGAGGTTGTGGTGGCGGAGGTTGCGGTGGTGGCGGTGGCGGTTAATGTCGTTGGTTGGCTATATTTTGTGTGATAATTTCTTATATTTGTTTTGTGGTTTTTCTTTCAAAGTTTAAGATTTGAGTCCATATCCTTTTGGAAGGGATAGGTCCTATTATATGTAATCATATTGTCTATAGGAGTTTACGCATATGTATTGTATTCATTCTACAAGTTATCATTAAAAAAAATAAGCAATGTGTACTTCACTTATTTGTTAAAAAAAAAAAAAAAACTTACCTTCACATCCCTCAGACTCGGAGAATTAATATTTAAAAAAAACATATATCTCTTCATTTTCCTTCTCAACTAAAACCAAATCTAAAAATGATATAAAAAACAAAATCTATAAAAAAAAATTACAAATCTTCTCATTTCTTGCTTTCATGTTCAATCTTCATTTTCCCCTACCTCTTTGTGTTTAGATCTTCTCTTTGTCGTTGCTGCTGATTCTTTTCATTGATAAACTCGTCAATAATTATCTATTCGTGGAAGCCTTCTTGTCAATAATATATTATGAGGAATAAAGAGAGAATGGAGTATAATGATAGACATGAAAAGTTTGAGATTTCTTTAAGAATGTAAAAATGGTGGATGAAAAATGAGAGAAATTAGAGAAGAAGAATGAGACAATAAAAGATCATACGTATGTGACAGAAAATGATAGTTTATGTTGAAATATTTGTTTTATATTTAATATTTATTTTGGCATTTTATTTTGACAAAAAACTTATTCATTAATTTCTTAATTTTGTGCATACATATTTTCATTAAAGGATTATTTCCTTTTGCTTTATCATTAATTAGTTGGCATTGATTAATTTATTTTGAATATTAATTGATTGAATGATAATTTGATTATGGGAAGTTTGAGAAATTTGTGGATCTTGATTGATTATTTTAAATCAATATATGGTAGTTATTTAAAGACTTTTTCCACTAATATTTTTGACTATTGATAACAGCTATTATGTTTTGAGAAGCTCAATTTTCGGATGAAATATTTTCTTGTATGGAAAGTTTTCCTTGCTCTACTGTCACTGCATTGACCGTTACAACATATGTGGCTGGCAGATTTTCAATTTGACAGATTTTCCATTTGTGGAGTCTTCTTCATTTTGCCTATAAGATGAAGGCCTATCTTTTAGCTTGTTTTAACCAAGCTTCTTATATTTGCTCTCACTTTTATTAGCCTATAGTGCCTATTATAATATTTATGTGAAAGTGCATTTTGTGAGAATTGTATTTCAAATATTTTATATTATAATTGTTTGGAGAGTGATTTGATTCTTCGGGAGGAAGAAGTCGTCTTACTCACACATCAAGGAAGGGAGTTCCTTGATCTAAATCCGCAAGGGGAGCTTGTGGTATGATCAAAACAAGAACGAGAGGTTCTTCAATCAAATCGTCACAATGGGAGCTTGTGATCGAATCCATTGTAGACGTCGTCGTTGCAAGGAGAAATCAAAGACAAAACAAAGAAGGGAGTTCTTTTTATTTTGTGTTTTTTGATTTATATTTGTATTGAACGACTAAGGATTCTAGTGGACTTTTTCTGGGCGAGGCCCCGTGGGTTTTTACCATTTGGAGGTTTCTCACGTTAATCATTTCATCGTGTCGATCTCTTCTCTTCTCTATGTTTTATTATTCTGTCTTTTATACTTAAAACATGCAATCAGTGTTATAACAGTCGAATATGTGGGCTTCCGTTTTCTGCATAATTTAGGAATTAAATCATCTATTTAATTTGCATCCTTAAACGAAATTAATCGAGACTAAACCGAGAAATAAGGTCCTAACAGTTTGCTAAAATTAAGTGATGAGAAAGGGAGATTGATTTCGTTGTTAGAAAAAGTAAAATATAGTTTTATAATAAATTATTTTTAAAAATATAACATAAAGGGTATTAATTATTTTTTAAAATATAATATAAAGAGTATTTTTTGATATTTTGAAACACATTGGTTATTTTTTAAACAATTTGTCTCAAATAACACAAATATGAATACTAATTACTAAAATATCAAAACTTTTTAAAACTTACTCAAATAGCATAATTATAGTTTAATAAATTTTGAACTATAGTTCAATAAACTTATCAAACTATTTTTATAGGTATTTTAATGAATTTGTTTGTTTTTTGCTTTTTCAAGTTCAAGTTTAATAATTTGTCGAACTATTTGATTATTTTTCATTATTATTTTTAATGAATTTATTTTTTTTTAAATTTTTTAGTTTAATAAATTTATTGAACTATAATTATGTTATTTGAGTAATTTTTTAAATAATTAATATGTTGAAATATGCTATTTCAGTAATTGTCCCTGTTTTTTAAAAGAGAAATGGAAAAGAATACCAATGACAATTCTTCTAAATCTTGCATTATTTAATTTTGGGCTTTATTAATTTGATTTCTATCAACTTAAACCCAATAGAGAGAAGATTGGCTTTCTTTATTGTAAGATTATTCTTACTTTTTTCATTGAATAAGAGAACCAATCAGATCTTGCCATTTGTAAAATCAAAGAAACAAAATATCATCTATTCCTTGTCCGTCACGTAAATCGTACTTACTTTGACCTTATATTTATCGTGTTTTACTTTCTTTTTTTTCTAAGTTTACGTCTCTCTTTTTTTTCAACATTGGAAAATTTCCAATGAGAATATAGAATTGTCAACCGCGTCTTCTACAAAATAAAATTATGATCGATGTGAAATATATTTTTCCGGGAAATTTCACAACTCCTTCGACATAAATTCATGAGGTTGGATCAACATTATAAATATAAGTTAAAATTGAATCAATTTTTATTTATCAATTATTAGAAAATGGCAAGGCCAATTATTGCTACCGATGGTGGCGGAAGCTACGCAGATGGCACATTGATTTTGATGAGCTCCGGCAGTTTTTTATTGCTAATGTGTATTGTCATATTTTCCCTCTCTGTCATCTCAATGCTCATTTTTGCTTGTAGCGACAAACCTCCTAAGAAGAAAAAAAGACGTGATTCTGGTGGTGTAGACCTAAATTGTGGCGATTGTTTTGGCGGTGGAGATGGTGGCGGTGGTGGAGATGGTGGCGGTCATGATGGTGGCGGTGCGGGTTGTGGTGGAGGCGGGGGTGGAGGTTGTGGTGGAGGTGGAGGTGGCGGATAATATCGTTGGTTTGCTATATTTTATGTGACGACAATGTCTTATGTTTAAAACTTCCAAATTCTTTCACCTCAAATTGGTACTAAGGTTGCTGCTTTTCATTACCTTTGAGTCTTTTGTATACTGTAAATTTTCATTACATCAATAAAATTTGGTATCAATTCCTTTTAGTAAAAAAGGTTATTGGGACATATATATATATCTAGATTTTTTTTAGAGGGAACACAAATATTATATATTTATAAAACTTGGTATTTTTTACATATAATATTTAAAAAAATTAACTAAAATAATTTAATTATTTATATAGTACACATAATTTTAAAATTTTAACTAAAATAACATATTATTTCTATTTATATAAAGAATAAAACTTATCTTCTCACGAGATTTTTTTTAAAGACATCACATCAAATTAAGGAGGGGAGATTCAAATTTTTGACCTCAAGAAAATGTAGCAAATGCCTAATTAGTTGAGTTATGTTCATGTTGGCTCTACACAAACAACTTCTTTACTTTTATATGTGTAATAATTATATTAGTTCATTATATTATTGTTAAATAAATAGGAAAATACCTACCTTCTGGCCGGTTAGGAGAAGCTTCTAACTGGTGGTGAGACAAGTTTCATCCTTTAATTAATTATTGAATAATTGTAATTTTTTATCATAACTTTTATTTTAGATTGAATAATTGCCATCAAAATAGGTTTTAAGAAACTATGGCTTTGATTTTAATAATTAAATTAAAAGTAATGACATAAATAAAAGTATATATCTAAAATTTACTATTTGATATAATTTTTTTTAAATTAAATGGAGATAAAATTTAAAGTTTTTTTTTTTTTTTTTTTTAAGATTAACTTTCCTAGGATTTTTTTTAGTGAATATTGGAAAACTTGCATAGAAGAGCTAACGGTAGGTCCATGGAAAAATAATGTGAAAGCTTTTTGCGACTGATACCAACGTGTTGCTCCGAGTTCCAACCAGCGAGTCCGCACATGTATGTAATCATCCGTATAGTTTTATAATTAATTATTTTAAAATATATAATATAAAGGGTATTAATTATTTTTTAAAATATAATATAAAAAGTATTTTTGATATTTTGAAACACATTGATTTTATTTTTACAAAAGAGAAATGAAAAAAAGTACCAATGACAATTCTTTTAAATCCTACATTATTTAATTTTGGGCATTATTAATTTGATTTGTATCCACTTAAACCCAATAGAGAGAAGATTGGCTTTCTTTGTTGTAAGATTAATCTTACTTTTTTCATTTGAATAAAAAAACCAATCAGATCTTGCCATTTGTAAAATCAAAGAAACAAATATCATCTAAGAAAAAACACTACAAAAAAACTGCCAATTTGCGACCAGAAAATTGCGACCAAATGGTCGTTTTTCACCTAAAATGCGACCAAAATGCGACCAACTGAGTGGTTGCTAAAAAGCTGGTCGGTTTTGAATTTGTGCGACTGCATGGTCACAAAAATTCGACCATCCTGGGTCGAAAAATTTTGGTCGAAAAAAAGTCAAACTTTTTGAAATGCGACCATATTGGTCGCATTAAAAGGGACCATATGGTCGCATTTTATCTTCAATGAAGTGACCATTTGGTCACATAAAAAGTGACCAAATGGTCGTAATTTTTGTGACCAAATGGTCACTTATTGGCTCAGTGAAAATACGACCAGATGGTCGCTTAAAAAGCGACCATCTGGTCGTAATTTATGTGAAAGATAAGTGACCACTTGGTCACATAAAAAAGTGACCAAATGGTCGCATTTTATGCGACCAAAAATGCGACCAAATGGTCACTTTTAGTCTCAGTTAAAATGCGACCAGATGGTCGCTTAAAAGTGACCATCTGGTCGCATTTAAGAATTTTTTTTTTAAATTTAAATTTTAATAATTAGTTAATTAATTATTAATTAATTATTAATTATTAATTACTAATTATTTATTTAATTAATATTAAAATTTCATAAAAAAAAAAATTGGAATTCAAATAAAAAATATATATATCAAATATTAAAAAAACGTTTTATACAATCGAAAGAATCCTAGAACTACCTGCGGAGGCGGGGGGGGGGAGGAGGCGTCGATGTAGAAGGCGGCCGCCTAGAGATCCAGGCACGCGGCCAAAGCGGATGCGACCCTGGCGTCGACTCGTGCCGTATGTCGGCCTCGACTCGTGCTTGTATGTCGGCCTCAATAGTAGCGACTCGAGCAACGAAGTCCTCACGCATAGCCTCCATGTCCGCGCATTCGCCGCTTCACCCAAGGAGGGCAGGAGCTAGTGCTCGCTCCCTCCTCGCCGAGGCCGGGGCACATCTGCATAAAGGCGTCGCCCGTCCGAGCCGAGCCCAGGACCCGACCCATCAGGCCGAACCCCTCCAGTGACCTCCAAGAACGCCTCTATACGGTCCTCCCGAGTCGGTTGCCAGAGAGTCGGTGTGGGCAACCGCCGAGTCAAGGACTCGTGAAACGTTCCTAAACATTTAAAATTCAGGAAAATAAAATGGTTAATATATAATGTATGAAAAATTTTAAAGAAAGAATAATAATTGAAAAAAATATTAAATACCGAACTTCTTTCGCCTTATCGTCGATTAACGTCCCGTCCTTCTTCGTGTGAAGAACTCGGTGCGACTCATCGGGCAGGACCGGGCGCCGTGCTTCGCTTCCTAAAAAATCAAATAGTGAAGAATAAAACATAATAAATTAATAAGTAATTGAAAAAAAACGAGAAAAAAGAAAACGAGAAACGAACGAGGAAAAAAAAAGCATACCAATCGACGATGGTGCTCGTCGTGGGTCCGCGCCCATTGTGTGTTTTCCTGGATTCTTCGCGCGGTTGGCCTTATTCCCTTGCTGACATCGCCTTGCCCTGAGGAGTGATCAAGCTAGCGGGCCGGCGTGGTCCTCCGGGCTCATCCACACGGGGCGGTTTGCCGCTTGCCTTCGCGCGCCGGAACATGAGGTCCTTGAATCGATCCCGGACGTGGATCGTCCCATAGGGGAACAATCTACCTGTCGGTGATATCGGGATCGATAACAGGAAACTTGCCCTGAAAAAATTGAAATAAAAAATTGTTAAAGTAATAAATTTATTTCTATAAATTTCAAAATTAATTAATTATGAAAATAAATTATGTTTTTACCTTCCAATCGCCGTACATCCGACGTTTCTCCGTCGTCGGAATCTTCGTCCAGGAAGGTCACTGGGTAGAGGCATGCTCTGAAGGACCTCGTGAAACCGTTTTGAAACGAGTGATAACAGTATTTCTGCAAAATCACAAAAAATTATTGTGCTATATATTAGAAACTATTAGTTAAAAAGAATAGAAAACTTTTAGGGAAATAGTAAACAAAATTACTTACGTATCCCCTTAATCCAGAGGGTAAGTCCATGCCCGAGCAGGCCTGCGTGCATGAAGTCGAGGGGCCAGTGGATCCGACCCGATGCGGACCCAGGACGACGACCTGATGCTAAGCCCTGGAGGCGTGGCAGGGGAGTCCTGCGGCGGCCGTGGTGTCGAAGACTCGGTCTCAGGGACTCTATCATCGAGCGTGGCAAGCAAGTCGCGTATCGTGAATCGAAGAGGATGTCC
Organism: Gynostemma pentaphyllum; assembly: GCA_028015215.1. NCBI lineage: Eukaryota > Viridiplantae > Streptophyta > Magnoliopsida > Cucurbitales > Cucurbitaceae > Gynostemma > Gynostemma pentaphyllum. Next base: position 19,014,974 of record CM051355.1, read on the forward strand.
AACTCCTCCGTAGTCGACTCCGCATCGTGGGGCAACGCCCGATGGCGTCTGCGGAGACCCCTCGTCACCCGCATCGTCGACTCGCCTGGACCTGGGGAGGACGTCGTCGCCCGTCATAATCCTACAACCAAAATAAACTAATTTAATACTAATTACGTAAGTAAAATATTGATTAGTTTATTTAATTAATTAATTAATTAATGAAATAATGTAAATTAAACTAACATAAATTTAAGTAAATAATTTAAAATAAACTAATCAAATTAATTTGAATAAAAGTAAATTAAAATTAGATTAATTGAACTAAAAGTAATTCAATTAAACTTAAGATTAATTAAGTAAAACTAAAATAAACTAATCATTTAATTTGAAATAAAGTAAAGTAAAATTAGATTAATTGAACTAAAATTAATTGAATTAAACTAAAATTCAATTAATTTTAGTTTCAATTAATCTAATTTTACTTTACTTTAATTCAAATTAATTGATTAGTTAATTTTAGTTTTAATTAATTAATCTTATGTTTAATTGAATTAATTTTAGTTCAATTAATCTAATTTATATTTACTTTAATTCAAATTAATTGATTAGTTATAACTAATTAATTCAATTAAACTTAAGATTAATTCAATTAAACTAAAATTAATTCAATTAAACTTAAGATTAATTAATTAAAACTAAAATTAATTCATTTTAGTTTTAATTAATTAATCTTAAGTTTAATTGAATTAATTTTAGTTCAATTAACCTAATTGTACTTTACTTTAATCAAATGTAACTAAAATTAAGTAATTAAACAATTTTTATTTAATAATTAAACTAAAATTAATTAATTAAATTAGTGTAACTCATTAATTTAAACTACTTAAGTATAATTGAAGTTAATAAACTAATCATTTAGTTTGAAATAAAGTAAAGTAAAATTAGATTAATTGAACTAAAATTAATTGAATTAAACTAAAATTCAATTAATCTTAGTTTCAATTAATCTAATTTTAATTTACTTTAATTCAAAGTAATTGATTAGTTAATTTTAGTTTTAATTAATTAATCTTAAGTTTAATTGAATTAATTTTAGTTCAATTAAGCTAATTTATATTTACTTTAATTCCAAGTAATTGATTAGTTAATTTTAGTTTTAATTAATTAATCTTAAGTTTAATTGAATTAATTTTAGTTCAATTAACCTAATTTTAATTTACTTTAATTCAAATTAATTGATTAGTTCATTTTAGTTTTAATTAATTAATCTTAAGTTTAATTGAATTAATTAATCTTAAGTTTAATTGAATTAATTTTAGTTCAATTAACCTAATTATACTTTACTTTAATCAAATGTAACTAAAATTAAGTAATTAAACAATTTTTATTTAATAATTAAACTAAACTATTTGAATTAATTACCCTACTTTAAATTAATTGATTTAATTAAAGTAATCTAAATTACATTAATTAAACTAAAATTAACTAATCAATTCTAGTGTAATTATAAATTAATTTAGTTTAATTTTATTAAATTAAAGTAAACTATCTTAAATAAACTAAATAAGTAATTAAACTAAATTAGATTAAGTAATTAAATTAATTACTACTTAAATTGAATTAAAGTAAACTAAGTTAGATTAATTAAACCATTAGATTAATTAAACTAAAATTACTTAAAGTAATAAAATTAAAGTAAACTAATTAATTAGTTAATGTAAACTAAACTAATTAAATTAAACTACATAAACTAAAACTCAACTAATTAAAGTAAACTATCTTAAAAACTAAAACTAAGTAAACTCTAAATTCATAAACTAAACTTTAATTTGTTACGAAAACTAACCTCGTGTAATCGAAACCGGGATTGGTGGTTGAGGATTTTCGGTTTAGAGGAAGAATGGGAACGGGAACAGGAAGAAATAAAGGGGAACGGATAGGGAAAGAGAGAAACGAACAAAAAGAGAGGAAGAAAAAGAGAGAGGCTGAAGAGGAGAAAAGAAGAAAAGAAGAGAAAGCGAAACGGGAAAAAGGAAAAAGAAATGGGGGAAAGGAAAGGGAATGAAATTTAAATCAATTTTTGCGACTAACCTGGTCGCAAAAATGTAATTATGACAGGAAATGAACAAATCACGCGTGTGTGGGAAATTGCGACCATATGGTCGCATTTACAAATATAAATGCTACCATTTGGTCGCATTAATGGAAAAGCGACCAAATGGTCGCCAGTTGTCATTACCAAGGCCAGTTGTCTTGTCACGCGTCCGTCAGCGATTGCGACCATCCTGGTCGCAATTATGAGAATCACCGCCAATAATTGCGACCATATGGTCGCATTACTTAAATTAACCGCCATAAATTTCATGAAAATTTAAAGTTACCGCCCATAATTGCGACCATATGGTCGCAATTCCAATTGTATTTTTTAAAAAATATTATTATACTTTTGCATAAATGCGACCATTTGGTCGCTTTTCTCCCAAAACCCTAAACCCTAAACAACCCTAAACCCTAAACCCTAAATCCTAAACCCTAAATCCTAAAATGCGACCAAATGGTCGCATTTCCCTTCTAAATTACTACCATATGGTCACCTTTTTTGTAAAATTGCGACCACCTGGTCACCTTTTTGTAAAATTGCGACCATCTGGTCGCAAATATTAATATTTATATACTTTTTTTTTATATTGGGTTACTTTATGATATTTACATATGACGGGAACTCTTGTTTCCATGTTGTTATATTCATTGATATGTTTCTTCATGATTGTCGAGATACATTTTTGTAATTCTTGATTTGGAACTATTTGATTCTAATTAAGAGTCTTTTTTAATACGATATAGATAATTTTATTCTTGTTTTTCAAGATAGAAAGTGCTAGAAGGGAACCAAATAGACTATTGAAGATGTACATATTTATATATAATTAATTTGCATCCACATATTCATTGGAAGCAATTCCAAGCTGAATTCGATATAAACATGTCAAAGTTGAAATCAAGAGGAATCTTTCTTATATAATAAAAAAAAAAGTTAATTTCAATTTCATCGTATTTCGTCATCTTTTGATTTTAAGTTTGGTCTATTGCTTTATTCATAATTGTAAATGCTTTACTTGAACAAAAAAGAGTCACACGACTATATTCAACTAGAGGTTTAAGGAAAATATAATTATTCTCTCTTTGTATGGAAATTCGGATATTTTCAAGACGAGGTTAAATATTATTATTTACTCGCACAAATTTTAGAACAATCTAAAGGCGTTTAGATAGCTTATTGATCTTGAAGAGTTTTTATATTAATTGAAAGTGAATAATTTTTATTTAATTGACATTATTATTATTGTTAAGAAATGTAATCAATAAAATTAACCACATCTTGAAATTTTGGAATTATTGGTAATTTTTTCAATCATCTATTCTTATTTTTATTTTTTCTTTTCTAAAAGCTTATAATGTAATTTTATTTTATGAACAAATAAAATAAGACAAAAAATTCCACGTGCATCTCGCACGTGTTAAAAAATAGTTATTTATAAATAATTGGTCATATAAAATCATATAATTTGCGACCATCCAGGTCACTTTCTAATGTGACCATATGGTAGCTTAATTCGGCAAAAATTTTAAGCTACCACTCCCCAAAAAAGGTCACAAAATTGCGACCAGATGGTCACTTTCAATTGTGACCACTTGGTAGCTTTTTTCCCTCCAAAATTACGCGCCATTTTTTGCTACCAAGACATATTTTAGTCACCAAAATTGCGACCAGGTGGTCACTTTCAATTGTGACCACTTGGTAGCTTTTTTCCCTCCAAAATTACGCGCCATTTTTTGCTACCAAGACATATTTTAGTCACCAAAATTGCGACCAGGTGGTCACTTTTAATTGTGACCATTTGGTAGCTTTTTTCCCTCCAAAATTACGCGCCATTTTTTGCTACCAAGGCATATTTTAGTCACAAAAATGCGACCAGATGGTCGTTTTTTAAGGTGACCAACTGGTCGCTTCCTTTGCGCCATAATTTCGCGCCATTTTTTATGACTACTTCTACTTTTGGTCGCAACTTGGCGCAAAAAAAGTGACCAGATGGTCACTTAAAGTCAACCTTCAAATAAAGTGACCAACTGGTCACTTTAAAGCTACCACTTTTTTTTGGTCGCAAATTTTTGGTCGCATTTTGGCAGTTTTTTTGTAGTGAAACTTGGCTGAACCGAGCCAATTAGGTGCAGCCATGTGGTTTTTTTCAAAATAAAAAAATTTGGAATTTTTTCCCACCTGACTGCACCTAATTGGCTTGGTGCAGCCTTGACGACACAATTTAATTTTATCCCATCTTATTCCTTGTCTGTCATGGACCTTGATACATTTTATGTTTATTGTGTTTTACTTTTATCCAAATATATATGTGATATGTCCCTCTTTTTTCTACATTATAAAATTTCCAATGAGAATATAGAATTTTCAACCACGTCTTTCACAAGTAACATGAATTATGCATATATATGATTTAATTATATGAAATCATGATCGATGTGATATATATATTTCCGGGAAACTTCACCACTCCTGAGGTTGGATCAACATTATAAATATAAGTTAAAATTGAATCAATTTTATTTACAATTAGTAGAAAATGGCAAGGCCAGGCGGAAACTACGCAGATGGCACATTGATTTTGATGAGCTCCGACGGATTTTTATTGCTAATGTGCATTGTCATCTTTTCCCTCTGTCATCTCAATGCTCATTTTTGCTTGTGGTGACAACCTTCCTGAAAAGAAAAGAAGACGTGATTCGGATGGTGGAGACGTAGATGGTGGCGGTAGAGGTTGTGGAGGAGGCAGAGGTGGAGGTTGTGGTGGAGGTGGGGGTGGAGGCGGAGACTAGGTGACGGATAATGTTGTTGGTTGGCTATGTTTAAGACTTCTAAACTCTTCACCTCAAACTGGTACTTGCTCTCCCTATGCTTTTATGCTTGGGTGCAACTTTTCACTATCTTTTAGGGCTTGTTTGGGAGTGTTTAAGAAATAAGTGCTTTTAATCAAACTACTTTTATTATAAGTACTATGATAAAAAGTGCTTAGGGTGTTTGGGAGTGCTTTTGGCCAAGCCAAAAGTGGTTTTAAATGAGCAAAAACACTTCCTACGTACAATATATATGTTTGGCTACATTCTATAAGCACTTTTTGTAAAAGTCAAAAGCATTTCAAAGTGTTTTTTGAAGAAGCAAGTATTAAGTGCTTTTCAAGTGTTTTGATTTTTTAAATCTTGTATTTCTAATTTCTTTTACACATTTTATCTCTCTAACTTCTCTCTACATATTTTATCTCTCTAACTTCTCTCTACATACTTTCTCTCTCTAACCTCTCACTACATGACACATTCTCTCTCTAACTTCTCTCTACATTAAACTTTCTCTCTCTAACTTCTCACACATTTCTCCTCTATTTTCTCACACATTTTCTCTCTTTTGCTTATTTTTCTACTCTCTCTATTCTCTAACTTCTACACTTTGTTTCACTAACTTATTTTCACATATTTTCATATCTACATACATTTTTTCTAAAAAGTACACTAAATATGATTAAAAGCACTTTTAAATATTAGAACCAAACAACAATATAATATACCACTATGCACTTTTTATCATAGTACTTATAATAAAAGTAGTTTGATTAAAAACACTTATTTCCTAAACACTCCCAAACAAGCCCTTAGTAGCATACTATCTTATTGTTTGGATCTAATATTTAAAAGTGCTTTTAATTATATTTAATGTACTTTTTAGAGAAAATGTGTGTAGATATGAAAATATGTAGAGATAAGTTAGAGAAACAAAATGTATAAGTAGAAGTTAGAGAATGTAGAAAAATATGCAAGAGAGAGAAAATGTGTGAGAAGATAGAGAGAGAAATGTGTGAGAAGTTAGAGAGAGGGTTTAATGTAGAGAGAAGTTATGGAGAGAATGTGTAATGTAGAGAGAGGTTAGAGAGAGAAAGTACGTATAGAGAAGTTAGAGAGATAAAGTATGTAGAGAGAAGTTAGAGAGATAAAATGGATAGAAAAAATTAAAAATATAAAATTTTTAAAATCAAAAGCACTTAATACTTACTTCTTCAAAAGCAATTTGAAGTGCTTTTGACTTTTACAAAAAGTACTTATAGAATGTAGCCAAACATACATATTGTACCTTGGAAGTGCTTTTGCTCATTTAAAAGCACTTTTGGCTTGGCCAAAAGCACTCCCAAACACACCTGGGAGTGCTTCTCCTAAGGCTAAAAGCACTTTTGCCATTAGAAAAAGCACTTCCCATTTTATTTTTTGTGTTTGGCTGCAGCATAAAAGTGCTTTTTCTACTAGCTAAAACTACCTAAAAGTGATTTTTGGAAAATCAAGTTTTGAGTGCTTTTGATTTTAGTGCTTATCCGGGAAGCAACTTTAATTTAAGTAATATTTTTAAATTCCAAATATACCCTTACCTATTTCACAGCCCTAGTTTCATTTTTACGTTTCTCTTCTCTCTTTTCGGTTGCTCCAAGGGACAACCTCCATTGTTGGAGCTCCAGAACTCCATTGAAGCTCCACCTCCATTGTTGCGATTCAGATTCTCTGAGTTTCCACTGGTAAATGAGTCTTCTAATCTTATTTGACTGTAGATTTATTTGAACATTATCTCCTTTTTTTTTATCTAATATGAGAATTTCTACTTCTCTTTTTTGTTTGGTTTTGAGAATTTGCCTTTTCTATTCGTATTGACTGTGGAGAAATTTGCGCCAAGATTTGATGAATTGAGATTCATTGAGACTCTCGTAACTGCTCATATTTTAATTTTACTTTATGATCTTTATTTAATCGAAAGATTTTGAGGATCCGTATTTTGTAGGAGAGTTTTTTTGTTTTGTTTTGTAATGTGTTCATTTTGATTCACTCCTGAGTTTGAAAATCAAGAGATTTTGAATTTTTATTCTTGTAGATTTTATAAATCTAAATTTGGGACTGCTTCTCTTGTATAATAATGGAAAGGATAAGGATATTATTTGACACATAATCTTTTATGGAGGAAACTCAAGCTTTGAAATTCAATTTAAACAGTTACATGGGCTCTAATTAAAATCCAACCATTTTTTGATTTGTTGGAGATGAAGATTAACAAGAATAAACTGTTTTATTTTTCTTGTATTACTTTCAAATAAAATGAAAAAAAGACTTTTTATTTGTTGAAAACGTTGATTCTTTCCCTTCTCTTTGTCTTGTTTCTTTTTTTTTTATCTAAGAATCGAAAATCAATAAAATTTTGATTTTGGATTCTGGGTTTTGATATCAACAAAAGCTCATAAACAAGATCAATATGCCTTTCTTGGATTGATTGTGGATTTAAAAGCTTTAGATAGAATCATGTGTAAATCAATTGATTTCTTTAATCATGTGTTAATTTGCTACATTTGCAATTACCCAACCCGATAGATGAGGAGTTTTTGAACATATGAAGAGGCCGATTGCTGATATTTACATTTATGTTCTTTGAACTGCAGACATGCCTTTAGTTTTTGTTTCTTGCTTTCTTGTTGATCTTTTGTTATATAATTTATCAAGAGAGAAAACAATGTCTAATTGTATGAATAGTACACAAGAGCAACTCTGCTATATTCCTTGCAATTTTTGCAATAGTGTTCTTGTGGTATTCTCCTCCCTTTGATCGGTTTTTAAGATCTGTTTTTTTTTATCTCAAAAAAGAAATTCTTTGCTTCTATTTTTAAGTTTTTCAATCATTTTGCTTTTATTGTCTTTCCATTTTTTTAAGGTTCTTGAGAAACATTGCAAGATATTCATTTTATTGATCAACTTGACTGAACCAATTTATAACTTTTTTTTATACACAGATGTCATCTTATATGATTGATAACGATGATAGTAGTTGCTCTTCAAATGACAGTGATACAGAACTTGATCATTTGGTACAAGTTGGATGTGCATTAGTTGTGAGTTATTTTGAAACATATGTTATTAAAGAACCATGTAGGACTTCAATCCACACAGGTTTTAAATTTGTTAGAGAGGTTTTGAATGGGCATGAGATTAGATGTCATGAACAATTTAGGATGGAAAAACATGTATTTAGAGAATTGTTGATGACACTTGATCAACGTTATGGCTTAAAAAGTAGCTCAGATATGCCATTGGAAGAGGCTTTAGCAATGTTTCTCATCACATTAGGGCATGGGTTAACTAATAGAATGGTTCAAGAAAGATTTCAACATTCAAGTGAAACTGTTTCAAGATGGTTCAATAATGTTTTAGATGTGATTTGTCAATTAGCTGTGGACATAATCAAGCCAAATGATCCACAATTTAGAGATACTCCAAGTAAAATTAAGTCTGATGTTCGATGCTAGCCTTACTTTAAGAATTGTATAGGGGCAATTGATGGCACTCATATACCTGTTGTTGCTCCTAAGGATAAACATATACCTTATATTGGTAGAAAAGGTATCACGACCCAAAACGTTATGGCTGCATGTGATTTTAATATGTGTTTCACTTTTACTTGGGCCGGTTGGGAAGGTGCTGCTCATGACACACACATCTTTATGGAAGCTTTACAAAGGCCTCATTTGGGGTTTCCTCATCCACCTAAAGGTTTGATTATGAAATTTCAATATTTATATATAATTATAATTTATAAACTTTATTAATTTTTTTCTACTTTATTGCAGGTAAATATTATCTTGTTGATGCAGGGTATCCACAAATGAGAGGATATTTAGGCCCTTATAAAGGTGAGAGATACCATCTTCCTGATTTTCGAAGAGGGGGTCAACCAAGGGGTAAAAAGGAAATGTTTAATCATCGACATTCATCTTTAAGGTGCACAATTGAAAGAACATTCGGTATTTGGAAGAATCGATGGAGAATGATGCGACATATGCATAGTTTTCCTTTTGAGAATCAAGTAAAGATTGTTGTTGCATCAATGGTGCTTCACAATTTTATAAGAACTCGATCCACAACTGATTTTGAGTTCAAGCCTTATGATGATGATGAGGATCTACTCTCTTCATGTGATGAAAGAAAGGAGTCAAGTGTTTTTGAAAATTGTGAATCTTCTTCATTCTATGGAAGAGAGATGGAAGAGGAACGGGATCGGATTGGGAATCTTCTTGCATCTCATTAGTTTTTTTCCATATATAATATGTTTTAAGATATGATATATAATTAAACTTTTTATGAAGGTATAGACATTTTTATGATCAAACTTTAGATATAATTAATAAATTATTCTATATTTATAATTCTTACTTTTACGAAAAGCAATTTCAAATTATTTTAATAAAAAAAATTATAAACTAAATTAACTAATCACTAAAAATATTATTAATATAATAAATATCAAGTTAAATTTTATAAATATACCCTTTTTAGTAATTTGGTAATTTTAAAAAGCATTTTAAAAAATATACAACCAAACAAGAAAATAATCAAAAGTGCTTTTAATAAAATAAAAGCACTTTTTAAAACATAGAACCAAAGAATAAAATGATTTATGGTTAAGCACTTTTCATTCAAGTGCTTATAATGATATTGATTTTACTAAAAGCACTAGTTCATCAAGCATTCCCAAACACACCCTAAGTACCATGATAAAAAGTGCTTAGTAGCATACTATCTTATTGTTTGGATCTAATATTTAAAAGTGCTTTTAATTATATTTAATCTACTTTTTATAGAAAATGTGTGTAGATATGAAAATATGTAGAAATAAGTTAGTGAAACAAAGTGTATAAGTAGAAGTTAGAGAGTGTAGAAAAATATGCAAGAGAGAGAAAATGTGTGAGGAAGATAAAGAGAGAAACGTGTGAGAAGTTAGAGAGAGAGTTTAATGTGAGAGAAGTTAGAGAGAGAATGTGTAATGTAGAGAGGTTAGAGAGAGAAAGTACGTAGAAAGAAGTTAGAGAGATAAAATATGTAGAGAGAAGTTAGAGAGATAAAATGGATAGAAAAAATTAGAAATATAAAATTTTTAAAATCAAAATCACCTTTGAAGTGCTTTTGACTTTTACAAAAAGTGCTTATAAAATGTAGCCAAACATACATATTGTACCTTAGAAGTGATTTTCCTCATTTAAAAGCACTTTTGGCTTGGCCAAAAGCACTCTCAAACACACCCAGTTATAACTTCTTTATAGTTTAGAATACACAATTTGTTGTAATTTAAAACTAAGATATACTTCGACTAGTCAAGGGGGGCACGTTCCCCCTGATGTAGATCCGCCCCTTGTTATATATGAACAATTAATTTTTAAAAAAAGACTTTGTTTACCGATTTCCAATTTCAACAACTATTCTTTTTTTTTTTTTTAAATATTCTCTTTGCATATAATTTTCAATCAACTTAATTAATTTCAATGATTAAATTATTAAATATAAAATGTATATGGTGAAATAACAAACGTCCAACTTATACTTGTGAGAGTGGAGAATTTAAATTAAAGAAACGAGTTTTTTCTTAATTTCATATATATCTTATCTTTATGAGATCATTTATATTATAATTAATAATTATTTAAATAGATGAGGTCTTGCTAATACAATTGAGGAAATCAAAACATTTATTGACGTTCCTCTATAAGGATCATGGGATATGTCCAAGTATCCACAAATATCACATATCTCATATTCTCAGGCATGTATTTGAATGCTGGGCATCAGGGTCGGTCTTAAAATAATTGAGATCCAGTATAAAATTGAGATTTTAGACCCCCTATTATATAATTTAAATATATAATAAATTTAAAAAATATACATAAAAAAATATAATGGTATTAATTTCAATCAAATAACGATTATTAAAAGAAATAATATAATTTAAAATTCCATTTAAAAATTAATATTTTTCTTGAATATTTAAATCTAAAATTATTTAATAATTTTTTTATATCAATGTCATCTAAAGTTTGACTCTCAACTGATATTAAGACTGATACATTGAGTCTCTTTTCTGACATGTTTGATCGTAAATAAATATTTCAACAACTTCAACTTTGAAAACTCCTTTTTATATACTATTTTTTTATAATATGAATTCTTAATTAAATGCTTTAAAAATATATATCTTTTTTATATACATGTGTGTAAAAGTATTGCTGCTATAAATTTATATTTATTATAAATCCTTAGAATGCAAGAACTTTAATTTTATAATGGTAAAATTGAGTTCTAAATAAATATAAAAAAAAGAATAAACTAAAAAAAAGAATTTAGAGGATACAAACAAATAAAATAAATTTTTTAAAATCAGTATATATGAGCTAAAATTAATAAATAATTAAAAAAATAAATTAAGGTAAAAATGAGGTTGATAAAGGAACTATATTAAATTAAACAAATAGAGAGGAGTTAAAAAAATCGATTGATATAGAATTTAAGTTTTGAAATTAGGGGAGTTTAAAAATTAAATAAATAATAAAAGAAAAAAAAATAATATTAAAAAATGAGAATGGAAAAAAATGTTATTACTTTAAACAAATAAAAGAAATAAAAGAAGTTAAAAAACACAATTAATTAATGATATAAGATTTTTTTTAAAAGAAAAAAGAAAAATTGGGGGCCCCAATGTCATGGCCTTTGGCTGGACATGGCCAAGGTCGGGTCTGTCGAGCATCTTGGATGTAATGTAGTTAGACTCCCTAGAAACAAATCACCTCTTAAAGATTGAGACATCTTTTAGATATTATATCAAATTTGAAGCTTCGACCTCATAAAAAAGATTAGATTACGAACGATTTAAACTATATTCAGATTGGTTGAGAATATTTTTTTAGTAATCTCATTCCTGAAAACAAATCACCTTAAAACATATTTTTATTTTATTTTTTAAAATTTTAAAGAAAAAAAATATTTAAGAGCAATTTCGTGAATTATTAAATATTTCTTTAAAAAGATACTACTCAACCTCAAAAATCAATTATTTAAGAAAGATTGCAAAATTAATTTTATACGAAGAATTTCATGCTTTTATAAAATTCAGATATTTTTGGTAAAGGGAAAAGTACTCCCCTTCAAAATATGTATACAACTAGTTTTACTAATGCTATAATTTAATTTTAAATTTATTGGAATTGAAATTGAAATTGAATATGTCAAGAAACTTATATGTATTTATATATTTAAAAAAAATATTTCAACTAACAAAGACCGAAATTAAAGAAATCTGACATTTGGCTTAAAAAGTAATTTATATGTTGACTTGAGATTTGAGAAACGTGAAAACTAATCCATATCGAATACTGATATTCTACTGGCTATCAAATAAATTGTGTAAAACCGTACTCATTGTCCTTGTCAACTTTCATATTTCAAAGTTTATTTTATAATTCCTCTAAATAAGTGTTTTCATATATTTCAAAGTTTATTTTATAATTCCTCAAAATAAGTGTTTGAGATAGTTTTTAAAAACTTTTCTTTAAAATAAGTAATTTATTTATTAAAAATACTTTTAAATAATTCAAAAAAATTATCACAAACGCACACTAAACCTTTGTCATTAACTTCTTTTTCTTTATTTATTAATTTTATTCTTAGATTATTGACCTTAATTAGCCTAAGCTTAAAGTTACAACATGCTACCAAACTCCAGAAAAAAAAAAGTCATCTATATTTCTAAAAGAAAGCTCCATATTTCATCAAATTAACAATAAAACTTGTAAAATATATTCTTAATTAAGCCTTTGTCGCTAAGGTTATTATTTATTTATTTTTATCTATCTCAATTCTTTTACTATTGATCGATTTTTCAAATTAAGTTTAGGTCAGGTGCATGATACAACATGTTACAAAATTATAGAAATAAATAACCATATTTAGTTCTAAGAGAAAGATTCCAACATATATATTTGATCAAATGAACAATAAAATTTAAAAAGTATAAAGTAAATAAATCACCTAATAAAAAAAAATCACTTGAAATTGTTCTTGGGAATTTGACAAATAAATTCTCTTGTCCAAAGGGGAGATGATACACTACGTTTGGGCTGCCTTTGATTTTCAAAAGCCAAATGTTCTCATATTCATTAAAATGAATATGAAGCCGATTAAGAAGAAATGATGGAGAACGTCCAAAGATGGAGCTGATTAAGTAGTTAACCCTTCTCAATTTTTAAGAAAAATTATCATTCAACCTTTATTTTTTTAATTAGATCAGTTAACCCTAAACCCTAAATTTCATTTTTTTTATAGATATTATATAAAATTGAAGAAGAGATGATTCAAACCTGAAACTTTTAAAAAGAAATATTTATACCAATTGAATCTAGTTTTTTTTTCCAACTCTTGTGACTCAGAGTTACAACTCACGAGTGAATAAGTTACCATCTTCCTCCTAGCTTTCTTTATTGTAAGATTATTTTTCTTTTTTCATCAAATAGATTTACCTATATAATCTATGATCATTGAATAAGAGAACCAATCGGATCTTGCCATTAGTAAAATTAATTAAAAAAAATTTAACATCTTATTCCTTGTCTATCACGTAATCTGACTCTTGACCTTATTATATTTTTATTTTGTGTTTTACTTTTATCCAAAGAACTCATTATTTAATTCTCACACAAAATATTTTAAATTTATGTCTCTCTCTTTTGAATTTTCAACCACGTCTTCTACAAGTAACATGAATTATACATCTATGATATAATTATATGAAATTTTGATAACAATTAATTGACGGTACATATATTTTTGGGTAGTTACAAATCTAGCAATTTTTTTTTTAAATAATATTTATAAAAGTAATAACTCTAAAAAAATATTTGTAAATATAGTAAATTTTGATTGGGAATTACATATTTTTACAATAAGTTTATCACTAATACACACATCAATCCTGTTAATCAATGATTAACATAGTAAAAATTACTATATTTATAAATATTTTTTAGAGATGCTATTTTTATAAATATTGCATCAAAATTCACTTCCCAATGAAATTTCCCGATATTTTTCCGAGAAACTTCTCTATCCTTGCATGGAATTCAGGAGTTGGATGATTATAAGTACAAGTTTAAAGTTGAAACTATTCTATTTATTAATTAGGGTAGAAAATGGCAAGGCCAATTATTGCTACCGATGGTGGTGGTAGCTACTCAGATAGGACGTTGACGTTGGTGACCTTCGGCGGATTTGAATTAGTAATTTGTATGATAATCCTTTCCCTCTCTATCATATCAATGCTCATATTTGTTTGTGCTGACTACAACCCACCAAAGAGAAGATGTGATGGCGGTCGCCCCGCAGGTTGGGATGGAGGCGTTGAAGGTTGCGGTTGCGGTTGTGGTTGCGGTGGAGGTGGAGGTTGCGGCGGAGGTTGCGGAGGAGGTTGCGGCGGAGGTTGTGGCTGGGGCGGGGGTGGGGGTGGCGAATAATATTATCGATTGGCTATATTTTGTGTGACGCCAATTTCTTAGATTTAATTTGCATCCCTTGGGAATGTTTTTTGTTTTTTACACCTTTACAAACTTGGGGTGCTGCTTTTCTTTACCTTTGAATCTTTTGTATTTTTGTAAATCTACATTACATCAATAAAAAATTTGGATAAAATATCAATTTAGTCCTAACTTTCACTTAGGTTTTATTTTGAAATTTTTACATCTTAAATCAATTCAGTGGCCTTAATTACAATCATAATGTGATTTCACAATTAATTACAATAATAGATTTTATAGGCCGTAGATGGTGGTTTTCAATTTTTTAGAGACGACTTTACCCTTGTTGCAACCGTTTACAATACTTACATTTTTATGACTGATTTTTAATGTTTTTGAAATCCCATAGAATCTATTACTTGCCTTATCTTTTAGTTTTTAAAAATTTCGTTTAAATTTAAAACCAAATATTACAGTTTTAAAGTCTTGATTCGATATACCTTAATTCACGCATATTTTCCATTAATATTCCGTTTTGTAATTTGATGATCTCTTCACGGCTTCTTCCATTTGTATTTTTTCTCTTTCTCTGATTTTATTAGTGCTCTCGTTTTATTCTTATTACGAAGAACTATTTTCATCATTTTTTTTCATCCATCCAAGTTTAATATCTACATTTGGTTTGCTTCCATTTTTCATCAGGTTTGTTTGCTCCGTTCTGCTTTAGTTTACACTCTCAGTTTGTTAATTTTTAAATTCATCTGATTGACGTTTTTTTTTTGTTCATAATAGGATGAGGCGAATTCTTTTTCATCATGAAATAGGAATCAAAATCTCGTAGTAAAAAAAAACAAAGAAAACGACGGTAAAAGGAAAAGAAATTTTGGAAGAATTTGAATACTTTACAAATTCAAGTGAGGAGGAAAACATGGAGGATGAACAAAGCGTTGAAGAATAATACTCATACGAGGAAGAAGACCCATAAAATTTATATTTGTTAAACATTGCTAAATTATCATGTACATTGTAAACTGTCGTGAATAATTTAAATATACATTTACTTTTGTTAAACATGGATAAATATTTTTACTACATTTTTTTGTGTTCATATGAATATTTATTAATTTTAGTAATTTGAAGAAGAAAAAAGTAGTGACAGAAAAGAATGCAGAAGGAAAAAAAATGAATGAACAACGTTCGAACCATATATTTATTTTTAATAACATTTAAATCCATTTGATAAATGTGGTTTTCAATATATTTCAGACGATTTCACCCTCCTTACAACCGTTAACAATTTTTTACATTCCATATCAGATTTTAAATGGTTTGAAATCCCATAGAATCCGTTACTTGCCTTATCTTTTAGTTTTTAAAAATTACGTTTTAAGTTTAAAGGTTTCAAAATTGAAATCAAATCATTAATTTCTGATTTCATTCCTCTTAAATCACGCTTCCATGTATTTCTATGTTTGTTTATAAATTCTTTGTTAATTGTAATTTATCTTCTAATTATTGTGTTTAAATCCCACAAAATCAGCCTTTATCTCACGTTTCAGTTACCTTTTTTAATTCTTTTTTGAATTTTAAATTTTCAGAATCTTGTAGAATATTTTCTCTCTTTGTATTATTTTTCAGTTTTGTTTTCTTCCTCTTCGTGCATCCTCTTCCATTTTTCAGTTTTGTTACTCAGTTGGTGATTTTTAGAGACAATATCTATGAATTTTAAACATGTGAACAAAATTTAATTACTTACGTGTTTATTAAAAATAAATGATATTAAATATTTACCTTTTATAAATTCAACAAGATTTTCATTTATCAATTGGATTTAAATGTTTATGAAAAATAAATATATGGTTTGGAAGTCGCTTATCCACTTTTTTTCCTTCTGGGGTCTTCTCTGTCACTACTTTCTTCTTCTTCAATTTACTAAAATTAATAAATACTCATGATAAGCACAGAAAAATGTAGTTAAATATTTAACCATGTTTAACAAAAGGAAATGTGTATTTAAATTATGCACGACAGTTTACAATGTACATGATAATTTAGTAACGTTTAACAAATATAAATATTTATGGGTTTTCTTCTTCGTATGAATGTTCTTCTTCAACGTTTTCTTCATCCTTCATGTTTTTCCTCATAGCTCGAATTTAAAAAGTATTCAGATTCTTCACTTTAGCGATGGATGTTTTCCCCTTTTTAAAAGAAAGAAATATTTTTCGTTCATAAAAGTAAAAGTGGTGAGATTGATACTTTAACATCAACAGTGATGTAAAGATTCAATATTTATACAAAAAAAATAACAAGAACATATAATATTCTTCTTCAACGCTTTCTTCATCCTCCATGTTTTCCTCCTCGCTTGAATTTGTAAAGTATTCAAATTCTTCTAAAATTTATTTTCCCTTTACTGTCGTTTTCTTTTTTCTACTACAAGATTTTGATTCATATTTCATGATAAAAAATAATAATTTTTTTTCTAAACAAAGAAAATATGAAATCTCTTCCTCATCATCTTCTTGTTCTTCCTCACAATTATCTTCTCTATTCATTTTCATGAAAATAATTATAATTCAATTTATAAAAAGGGTGAGGTTAAAGCTTTTTCATCAAGAATGATGAAAAGCTTCAATCTTTGTACAAAATAAAAAATAAGAACAAGAACATACCTAGGGAAAAAACAAGAAATACCTTTTCTAGTGATTTCGATTCGCAAATATGTTTTTCCTTCTCGTTCTTGTTCTTTTTTGTTTGATTTTGTTCTTCTTCGTTGTCCTTGTTCATCATCTTCAATCTCTCCTCCAAGATTTTGTTTTTGATCCACATTTTGCCGTATTTCGTTTCCTTCTTCTTTAGTTTTGGGTCTCACCTTGTTCTTCAATTTTCTTTGTTTTTCTTTTTTGAATTTTGGTTCCAATATTCTGTGGTGATTCGTTATATTTCTTTTCATTTTTAAAAAAATCTCAGATTTCCTTTCCTTCTTCGTACCTCTTTTTCTCTCCGTATTTTTCAATTTGTGTTTTTGATTTTAAAATTTTTTGTTCCAATGTCAGAAAAGATTTGTTATGATTTTTTCCTTTTTAAAAAAACCCATGATTTTCGATTCCACCCTTGATTACCGCTCTTTTTTTTAATTTTTAATTTTCACGTTCCAATTTATGGCAGGCAATAATGACGGTTGTCAGGCGAGTGTCTTTTTCGTCTTTAGACTGGGGCATGCAGTGGTGTTAGGCCTTTTTTGTAATTTTTTTAGTTTACCAATCACTGATGTAATTAGACATAGTGATTTGATTATAGATGAAATTACCCCTTTTATTTTTGTCTCTAAGCTTTCAAAAGTTACATTTTCGTCCTTAAACTTTACGATTCGTTCCGTTTTAATCCTTTCGTCTGCGTTTTTTTGTCTTGGACACAGAGATCTTATGTGGCATGTAATTGATGATGTGAAATTATAGAAATATGCACTGAGGTTAAATGACATGGAAAAACGTATGTAAATTGAGGTTTAAGACTATAATTAAGAAGAAAATAATGATATTAACCTCACTATATATTCATTTTTCTATGTCATTTAACATCACTGCATATTTCTATAATGTCACAATATCAATTACATGCCACATAAGCCATCTGTTAGTGTTCTAAATAGAAAAACATAGACGAAAGAACTAAAACGGAACGAATCGTAAAGTTCAGAAACGAAAAATATAACTTTTGAAAGTTCAGAGATGAAAATGAAACAGGAGTAAAAGTTCAGTGGATAAAATGATATTTTACCCTAAAATTTTATATTGATTCCCATAAAAAAATAACCAGTTAATATATATGACATATATTTTGAACGTGGACTAAGGGTACATTTGGGATAACTTTTAAAAAGTATTTTTAAATGGTTATAAAAAACACTTTGTTTATTAAAAAAAAAACTTTTAAAAATTATTCCAAACGGACGCTAAGGCAAGATCCAAACAAAACCAATATTTAGTTCTTTTTCGCCCTACTAAATCACCTTATCAAAATAGGAGAATAAATATTCATATTGGGAAACAACTTTTAAAGGTAGTAAAAAAACAATTTTTGAATATTTCTAAAAAAAACAAAGAATAATTTTTTAAATTAAATAAATAGATATTTATATAGTTAACTACAAATGTTCTATTAAATTGATCATTCATTAAAAAAAAAACTTTTAAAAACAATCATCTAAATAAACTTTCACTAAATTTCAATTATAAAATACAAGAAACTTCTCTTGAATACAACATCCAAACAAACAAAACAATTTAGATGTAAAAAAATTAATGTTGTGAGGTTAATCTCACTCATATATGCCCTAATTTATATAACAAATAAGCACAAATGCGATTTTAAGTGTCTGTTTGAAATAACTTTTAAAGGTGTTTAAAAATATTTTTTAATGGTTATCAAAACATTTTTTTTAATTTAAAAACATTTTTTTTAATTTAAAAACATTTTTAAACACTTCTAAAAGCTATCTCAAACGAGCACTAAGTACTGCGCTCATAAATATACATTTTCATGGCTTTCAAGGTATTTGTTTGTAACAAAACAATTCCCATTTCGTCTTCTGTTTTTGGTTTACGTTGCGATTCGGGTGATCGCTGTCCCGATGAAGAAGGAGAGAGTGAAAGAGAGAGATTTGTATCCAATTCTCTTTTGCATCTAGTTTCTTCATCCAATATTTTGCCATCGTTTTCTTTTTCATAGTTGTTGCGTAAACTCAGCTGCAAATTTGGTAATAACTCACTCTTCTTCTTATTCTTGTTCACATCCCAATTATCTTCTTCTTCTTCTTTTTCTTTCATTGTTTCTTCAATATTTTTGCATTCTGTCTCCTCTCTCAGTCTCTGAAACTGCAATTTTTAATATTTGACAACTTCAATTTAAGTTAAATATCGGTCAATTACGGTCAGGTTTGAGAAAAAAAAAATACATTCCATTTTATAAAAACAGTTGTGAAATCTTTAGCCAAATTTAAAAAACAGAAAACAAGTTTTTCAAATTTAAAGTTTGTTTTAATGCTGTTTTCAAAGTTAACTTTCTTTTTTGTTCAAGAAGAATACATTCAAACTATATTTAGATAGCTTTTTTAAAAAGTTATTTTATTTTGTTTTTATTTAATTTTTTTAGTGATGATTTATTTATTTATTTTATAGAAAAAAATAAAGTTACTCTTATCACAAAATCATAGAATTGTATGAATGGAGACTTCAAATAAAAAGCTTTTTTATTTATATTAAATTTGACTAGTGATAGTTATATCATTATTAAAGGTAGAATATAAAAAAAAAAATGAAAAAATAAAAACATTTTTTTATTCTGGTACTAGTTTAAAATTAAATTTTATCAAATTAAACTTGAAAAAATAATCTCTTTTCATTAAGAAATGCCCATACTTATAATATGTTCTTAATTATAATACTTAATTAAGTTTAAGTTCATTTGGATGAGTACAACATAGTATAACTCAACTGGTTAGACACCTACTCATCTAATTAAGCACAACGAGCAAAATTCATTTTTTTTCTTTAGAAAATTATATTAAGGGTAAAATGCAAAGGCAACCCCTGTGATTTTGGTCAAATGCATGAACACCCTCTGTGGTTTGAAAATTATAAATCACTCCCCTGTAGTTCTAAATTATTTCAATGAGACCCCTCCCATTGAACGTCGTTAACTTTATTTTAGTCATAAATTCTTCATTTAAATTGCTATTTGAATTATTAAGATGTGTTGAAATCCTCAGTTTGAGCTCTACATTATGGTCATTTCAAAACTATCAATAAATAAAAGAGTTTATTATCATCAAAATATTATGTATGATTGAAGCTGTTAACCCCTTTGTTTACTGATGATTCAAAAAAATTTAGGTGACCATAACATAGAGCCCGAAATGAGGATTTCAAAACATCTTTAATCATCTATATCGGATTTCAAACAAATAATTTATAGTTAAAAGAAATCTTACAACATTAGAGGGGAGGGTATATCATTGGCATAATTTAGAACTATAAGAGTGTGATTTGCCATTTTTAAACTACATTAGTTGTTCATGCATTTGACTGAAACTATATGGGGTGTTATTTACGGTTTACCCCATTATTAATAAAACAAGCATAATTTAAATAAACAGAAGAAAAAAGACATTTGAAACGGATCTAATAGATTTATTTGATAATATGAATATAGGGCTTGGTGTAAAACTTACCTCCATTAATGGACGTAGGATTTGGAAGGTGGGCTCGAAGCTACCAAACTTGAATAATGGGGAAGTTATCTGAGATTGAAAATGATCAATTGATCCGCCATTATTAACACAAAATATTCCATCTTTTCGTTCTCGTGGAGGCCATTTCTTCTCCTCAAGAAATCGGTTCGGTTTAATCGGTTCGGTACTTCTCGAGATTGCATCTGCTACTTGATATATATGAGAAGTTATTAATTTGTTTCGATTTTGAAAGGAAGCTGGATCCCTATATACCTTTTCAGCGCTTGAATCAATGCTCCATAAAGAACATGACCTACTCAAGGGATCTATTGTTTGAGTTTCCCATTGTCTGTACCTAATGAGAGAGAGAGAGAGATCATTATTAATATGTATATATTGAAGAATATGGTTATCTGAATTTATTTCTCGAGTTTAATTTTGATCTGTCTTGAAAAGTCTCAGCGAAAAAATATGGTTAAATTAGTCTTAACCTAAGAACTTTACAATTTCATATATTTAATTTTACTATACGTGTCTTAATGCTATTGGATAAAATATATTCCTCGCTAAGAAATATATCAGTCCCATTAATGTTATGAAAGTCAAGAGAAACTCTCCTCAGTACGGTAACCGATTAGTATTATTCGTAAAATAATAAAGCTTGGGTTTTGCATCTATTGATATGTTAAAAGGGGCTTAAATTGATTACCTTGAAGAATTAGAAGATGGTCTGAAGTCTAATGGATTTGTATTATCATTGTGCTGATCTCTGAAATGTCCTTGATGATGATGTTGATTCAATCTTTGGTACAGTTCCAGAATGTGATTTCTTCCAAACATTGTCTGAGATATAACTGCACATTTTTTAACCATAAAAAAAAAGTTAATAATAAAAATAAAATAAATAATTGGGGATTTTAGTCAAAGAAATTTGGCTATAAAGTAGATTTTAATATTTGATGCGACTGTAATAATCAAAATTCCATCATATATTTTTCTTCTTAACCCTAATTCAAAAGAGACCCATGTGGTTTTTTACAAATGCATGGACACCCCTACGGTTTGAAAATGGCAAATCACGTGGTTCCAATTTTTGTCAATAATTTTCTTTTAGCCATAGCTTTTTCGTTTGAACTCCGATTTGGATGATTTAACATGTTTTGAAATCCTCATTTCGGTCTCTACGCTATGGTCACTTCAAAACTTGTAAATCATCAATAACCAAAAGAACTAACAGTGTCAATCATACCTAGTATTTTGATGTTAATAAACTCTTTTATTTATCAATCATTTAAAAGTTTTGAAGTGACTATTATGTAGATCCTGAAATG
The DNA here is from genome assembly GCA_028015215.1 of Gynostemma pentaphyllum. Taxonomy (NCBI): domain Eukaryota; kingdom Viridiplantae; phylum Streptophyta; class Magnoliopsida; order Cucurbitales; family Cucurbitaceae; genus Gynostemma; species Gynostemma pentaphyllum. The sequence continues at coordinate 19,036,942 of CM051355.1, forward strand.
AGGATTCCAAAACATCTTAAATCATCCAAATCGGGGTACAAACGAAGAAGCTATGACTTAAAGAAAATTATTGACATTGAAGATGAGGGGTTTGATTGAAAAAAATTGGAACCACAGGGATGTGATTTGCTATTTTTCAAACTACATGGTGTTTATATATTTTGAAAAAACCACAGGGGTGTTATTTGCATTTTACCCTTAAAAAATTGATGAAAATTGAAAGATTAATGTTCTCAAATTGATAATATCTTAAAATTATTTTTTTAGCTAAGAATAAATATTATGTTAAAAAAAAGAGATACAAAAGGCATATATAATATATAATATTAGTATATAGGGTGATCTAGGGAAATGAAGGTATTGATATTAAAAACTCTACCTTGTCCAGACTCATCTAGCTTCTTACTTCGATACATCTGTATTCACAAAATGGCAAGACCAATAAATAAATACATCAGACTCCCAAAAAAAAAAAGAAAAAAGACAGAGAGATGGTTAATTTGGAGTTAAAATATATATCTTCATTATACCTGCAAATGGCTCTTTACATGAGAAATGCTAAGCCCTCTTACATTCATTAACTGAAGAACTAACTTTGGAGTTGCTCCTGCAAATTTCCACAAAAATGACATTTTTATTTATGAATTACTAGAAAACATGAAGGTTTATAAATAATGTGGTCCCTATAATTTGGAGTCTGATTCAATTAAGTCCCTGTAGTTTTTAATTTAGTTCTTATACTTTAATAAAAACTCATGAGATGTAGTTGTTGTCACCAAATTTACTCATAAAAAAGTCTCATATCTATGTTAGCTACCATCATATTGTAAATTATCTTATACGTATGACTGTCACGTTCACACAAAACAGATACGTAAGTAATTTGTTAACTTTTTAGTAATGTCAAAGATGTTTTGTGTGTTTTTATCTAACCATACGAACTAAATTGAAAATTGTTAAAATGATAGAAACTCAATTGACCTAGACCTCAAACTATAAGGACTAAATTGAAACAGAGCTGAAAGCGTAAAGACTGAATTTGCAATTGAACCGAATCAGAATTATGTAGATAAATATATATATTGATATTGAGGGTATAGCTCACTTTCTTGTCCACCGAGTCTTTGAACAGCATTTACAAAGGCTAGATGAAGATCAGGAGTCCAACGAAGCCTAGGCATTTTGGATCTTGAATATCTTCTTACACTAGCGCCTGACGTCCTCTCCATTTTCCCCATGTTACTGCTAGAGTTATCTTCTAAACATCTTCTACTTTCCCCATCCATTGATATTATCTCATTATTACTTATGAACGTTTCATCACCGTTACCGCTACCGATGTCGCTTTCGGTTTCATCCTGTTCCTCGCTGTCGTCGTTTTCATCATCAACGGCTTCTTCATTCAAATCAAAGCTCACAACTGAAGAGGATTTGGATTTGGCACTCCCTTCTTCCCCATCAATATTTGTCTCTCTTGATGATCTCTCATATGCTTCCATATTAATTCCTCTATTCTAAATTTTCCACATAGCTTTAGGTTTGGCTTTCTTCTTTTGTAGGTTTTATTTTGATGTTTCTGAAAAAGGGAAAGTAATAAAGGTTAGAATCAAAAGATTGGATCATAAGGAACAAAAGTAAACAACTAAATTGACCGATATATTAATTATTCGATTAAATTACTATAATGATAAATATCAGACATGATATGGGAGAGATTAGAGAAATGATCATATATATATATCTAATCGTTACGATCGAGTGATGATCCGTCAAATAATATCTAATGAAATTTGAAGTGATGGATATTTTTACTTCAAAGATGTTAAATTATAAGAATATTTAAAATTTCTAATTATTTACTCAAATGTTAAACAAGACATGAAACCCTAGGAGTATTGTTTTGCCATGAATTGTATAAAACTGAATCAAATTAACTAAAAAAAAAAAGGAAAATTAAGATAGCTGATGATTACTTGAAATCTTGTTGGGAAAAGGAAGAAGATCTTTATTTCGTTTTGTTTGACCAAAAGCAAAATGAACTAATGAACATCTTACTGAGATGCAAGTGAAGAAACAAAACAAAACTCATAATAATCACAGCCTTTCATCTTAAAATTTAATCGGTGATGAAAGAAACTATCCATAAACTTATAAACATCATTAAGTTCTTTTATCTTCCTGATTTAAGATCTTAGATCATGAAAATGAATGAAGAGAGATTTGAGTTAGGTGGTGATGAAAGAAACTATCCATAAACTTATAAACATCGTTAGGTTCTTTTATCTTCCCGATATAAGATCTTAGATCATGAAAATGAATGAAGAGAGATTCGAGTTAGAAACCTACCAGATCGTTACAAAAAGATACTTTCACAAATAATCCTCCATGGATCGATCCAACACGGAATGATGATCAGAATTATCAAGAGAGAGAGAAGCTTGAGCAATAAAGTTGAGAACAAATTTAAGTAAGAATTGTAAAGATAATTTTTATTTTTTTTTATTTATGAGAAAATTTGGTGGGAATTAAAGGAAATGAAATGTTTGATGGAGAGAATAGTTATAGGAAAACAAACACGAACCAAAATATTCTTTTGAAATTGATTTTAGTATTTAGTTTAATATTAATATTACGACAAAATACCTCAGAGAAAAGACAATGGTCTGATATGTCCACTTGATATCTTTATTTTTTACGTTTTCTAAATATTTGCATATAATATTATAATCAATCAATCAAACATTATAATTAATTTAAATTGTCGATGGGTCTCTCATAGTGTCAAAAATCATGTGATATCTTTCTCATTTCGATTGTTCTCTTTGACAGCTTGTTCTTTCCTGCCCATCCGTGATGATCTTTAATAGTTGACCTCTGCAACTAGGGTACTGCTCCATCTGTTTTTTTTCTTTACAGTTATATATTATCTTTCATTTCTCTCAGTTATTACTATATATATATATACGTTTACTGATAACGGGTTTCTATAATCTCCATATTGAAATAATATTGTTCTTTTATTTATACGAGACTTAATCATGTGGAATCTTAATAAATCAGGTTGATCCCTACTCAAGATTATTTAAAATTAAAAATGACTTTGGCAAAAAGAAAATTATTTGTTTATTTATTAAAAATTGCTTATGTAAACACTAATTCAGATAATCAATTTTTATCCCAAATCTTTGAGAATATTATCAACTCAACCTTGAACATTAAATCATTGTACTGTAAGTAGTTGTAAATATATAGACCTTCTATTGACTTGATTGTTAACGATGTTCATGAGTAAAAATGTAAATAAAATTTGCTTGTTAGAGTGGGTTAGATTGATGTGACAATTTGAGAAGAAATGGAATATTAAATCTGATGTGAGATTTCATGAGGAGGAGGTGTGATGTGATCTGACAATTATTTATATATTACTAGGTTAAAATTTTATAAGATTTAAATGGATAAATTCACCCCCATAGTTTAGGGGTTATAAAAATATATTGATTAATAAGTTAAATACAAAGGTGAGGAAAAAATGTTGTGTTTTCCAATTTGAGAGTGAGAAAATGACTCTCCCTTCCCTAAATGATATATTGTTTTTCCCTATCCTATTGTCCAAGAATTTACTTTTCAAAGGCATCAATTCTAAAGAATTTCAACAGTTTTGTCTTTACTATATAATATATATATATATGCTTTGGAAAGAGAAATGTTTTGTCTTCAAAAAGAGAGAGAGAGAGGGGATTAGGTTTTGATTTAGGTAGAAAACACATAAGTTTGACTTGGTTTTTCTTACTTTACTTGAAGCACCCATTGCATAAAAGAGAGTGAGGGGGTGTTTTCTAATAGTATATAATTATTTGGATACTAACACTTTTCTCAATTTTCTTTACATCACTTTGTTTTCAATAAAAATATAATTAAAGATCAGTGATTTATAAAGATCTAAGATTTTTTTCACTTTTAAACTCTTTTTATATTCTAGTTCCATCATTTTTTGATTTATTATTTATTTAACATAAACTAGTAGGATTTTTTCACTTTTAAACTATATATATATATACATCTAATTGGAATTATTTCTTGTTATTTCATATTATATTCTTGTTTTATTTTTAATATTTTGTAATGTTGTAAATACAATTTTTTATAGACATTAACATCCAATAGAATGAGGGAAAACTGGAATATTTAATTTTATAAGAGAGAGCATTGATATCTAATCAGTTAAGTTATATTCTAAATTTGTACAGTTGAGAGAAGGAAGAGATGTAACTTTCTTTCGGGGAAACTAATTAATGGAAGACAAATATTCATGGAATTAAAGTAAGAATTTGTGATGGGGAGGAAGTGCATGCAAGAGGGGGAAGAGAGATCAGAAAGAGAAGAAATTGGGACTTGTGTGGATGAGCAAAATAAGAAATTTCACATCTCTTGAACTCTGAAAATAAAAAATCAAGAAAAAAAAAAATTTAATAAAACATAATTTAACAATTTAAACTTTTTTCTAGAGTGAATTTAAATGATAATAAAGGAAGATGTTTTCACTTCAAAAAAATTGTAAAGTTGCTACGTTTATTCTTTATTTTATATAATGATCGATGATCAATTATATATTTGGTCTCATGTTAAAATCTAAACTCACATATGATTATCAAGAGTATATTAAAAAATTAATTTACTAGGTCTTAACAATTTTGATTATTATGTATAGCGGTAATTTAACGAGTGACAATTTTCCATTTTTAAGTAGTAATTATAATTTAAATCACTTTCCAAGCAACAAAAGAATCTTTCTCATAATCAAAGCAAACTTCCTACTTATCAGTTTTGGCAATATATATATATACCTCCAACTTGGAATTAAGATTAGCTAGTTTCAATTTTTTAAATGATTTTATTCTAAACACAACGTCCCTTAGCTGGATCAATCAGCCATAACTAGTCAATAATTAATTAATTAATTACAACTTCATGATAAACTACACCCAAATTAATATGTAATCCCATATGGATATATGTAGTTTTTTTTTTTTCTTGTCCATTTCTATGGAAACTGTCAAAGTCATTAGAAAGTCTAACTAAGAAAAATTATATATACTTTTAATTTTAATATAGGCTTATGATTTGTCATTAAATAGGCATCATTTTCTTTCAAACTCAAGGACAAAGAGACAAGGGTTTAAAACATTTTAATTTTTTTAATAACCGTTTAAAACTCTAGTTGGTCTAAACTATACTAGATAGTTTTATTAAGGCATTCAATGAATAAATTTTGTTTATTGGTTCCTTCAAAAGATGAACTTTGAAAAGTCAGTTGATTTTCCTCTTTTGAGAAAATTCTCTTCAAATAAGATATTTCTATTCAAAAGGAAATGAAGACTAAAAAGAGAGGTAGAGGATTAGGATGAGGAGTGATGAGTTAATAAGCTGAGCGAATAATTTAAATTTTATTTAAGCTCCATTTCTTATATTATTTTTAGTGATAATTATAAATCACAATTTTGTGGTTTGTCTGATTTACAAATCATACTCATATTGTTTAAATGATTTTAAACACATTCATATGGTTTATTGAAAGGTAAATCATATAATCTCCTACCCAATTAGTTTTAATAAATTTGGGATACATGTTTATTATACATCTTTCACGTGTTCCAATTCCACTACAATAATTAAAAAAATTTAATACGCGGGAAAATTTTAGATTTTCCATTTTATTTACACGGTCATATTCTATAAATTATAATCATATGTTAAAAGAACATCAATTAATTTTAATGGATTTGAAACACGTAACAAATAGAGTATAAACTTGTGTCTATCGTTGATAGATAAGTGTGATTTATAATTTTGTTTAAATTGTTTTTTAAATGATGAGGTTGTGAGTATCAAATTAGACAAATCACATAAGTACTGCAGCCATCCCTTAATTTTACAAATCACCTCTGGAAAAAAATATACATAGGTTGATGAAAAGAGATTCATCTCGAATAATTACAAGATAAATTATATTTTGGGTAAAATACAAATAAGACCCCTGTGGTCTTTTCAATACGCATGAGCACCCCCTGTATTTTGAAAATGGCAAATCGCGCACTTGTGGTTCAATTTTTTCAATGGACATCTCCTTCAATGTCAATAATTTTCTGTTAGCCATAACTTTTTCGTTTGAACTCCGATTTGGATGATTCAAGATGTTTTGGAATCTTCATTTCCGGCTTTACATAATCGTTGCTTCAAAACCTTGAAATCATCAATAACCAAAAGAGTTAACGATGTCAATCATACCTAATGTTTCGATGTTAGTAAAATCTTTTATTTATTAATGATTTCAAAGTTTCAAAGTGACATTTATGTAGAGCCTAAAATGAGGATTCCAAAACATCTTGAATCGTCCAAATCGGAGTTCAAACGAAGAGTTGTGGCTAAAAAAAATAATTATCGTTGAATGGGATTATGCCCGATTGAAAAAATTGGAACCAGCAGTGCGATTCGCCATTTTCAAAGTACAGGGGGTGTTCATGCATTTTGAAAAAACCACAAGGGTCTTATTTGCATTTTACCCTTATATTTTCCCATGGAATAATTTAGAAGTGTGAGAAAAGGAATCTGTATCCGACTGAGTGAGCATTGCATGGGCAAAAGAGCCGCCGCAAACAAAGCCATTTTGTGAGGTCTCAAAAAAATATTCAGAGTATTGTTTTTGTATTTTAGGATGGTAATAATATGAGTATTGGAGATCACAGGCCCATGTTTTAAGGAGGGAAGAATCAAAACTCAACTTTTTTTTAAAAAAAACAAAAAACAAAATGTGACAAAAACTGAAACTCAAAAAAAGCCAAAATTTTATTTTGTTTGCAACTTAAAAATACACATGACATGAAAGTTAAAATTGATATTAGATGTTTTCATCATAATTATTATTTATTTAGACGGACTTGGCTGCTGCCACCACCGATTTCTCCCAGATACTTGAAAAAACTAGGAAATGAAAACTAAAGACGTTTGGTAACCTTTCTCGTTTCCATTTCTTATTTCTGGTTTTTTTAAAAAAAGAAACAGAAACATGTTTGGTAACTGTTTTTTAAAGAAACAGAAATGTGTTTGGTAACTACTTCTTATTTCTGTTTCTCATTTAAAAAAAATAAAAATATTTTAAAAATATTACAATTTTAAATGACATATTTAAAAATATTATATCAATATAATTTTTAGATATTTATAATATATTTTATAAGTCAAAATGAGACGACGTAATAATTTATCAATGTGTTGAAAATTTTGGAAACAAGAAAGAGAAATAAGAAATTAGAATTTGTCGTTTATAAAATTTCTACACAATTTTGGGAAGTGATTCTTAAAAAAGAGAAACAAGAAGAGTTACAAAATAAATCAATTTCTTAAAAAATGAGAAAGAGAAACAAGAAACAAAAAATTATGAAGGTTACCAAAAAATTAGATATTTGTAATATATTTTATAAGTAAAAATGAGACAACGTAATAATTTATCAATGTGTTGAAAATTTTGAAAACAAGAAAGAGAAATAAGAAATTAGAATTTGTCGTTTCTAAAATTTCTACACAATTTTGGGAAGTGATTCTTAAAAAAGAGAAACAAGAAGAGTTACAAAACAAATCAATTTCTTAAAAAATGAGAAAGAGAAACAAGAAACAACAAATTATGAAGGTTACCAAACGGACCCTAAAAGATAAATAAAACAATATTATTATTATTTATTAATAATCGATTTGTTTCCGTTTTTAATCGGTTTAAAATTGAAAAAATTGAAACCGACCGTTTATTATCAATTTTTTATATTAAAAACCGAAACCAACCAAAACGACCAATTTGATTCGGTTTTAATCGGTTCAGTCAGTTTGGTCGATTATAAATTTTCCTCTTTTTTTTCACCCTTGTTTTTTTACCTTTGCTAAAACCACCAAAAGACCCAAACCACAAATAGTTCCCACAAAAGGATATGTAAAACTTAGTGCATGATATGATATATAACAAGGACAAACACCAAAATGATTCCAAACACGTTTTGTAAAGGATGGGATCTGACCTTACTACAAGAGCCATGAATTCCATAATCAAGAGTCTCTTTTTGCATCATACTAAATCCTGATTACAGAAGTAGATATAGAACTTTGAGCAGGCCAACAAATCTAAACAGCAGGGTCTGCATTCACAAATTTGACGTCCTGTTTAGCCTCCAACGAGTACATCGTTTCTGGATTCCTGGCCATGCGGAGGAATGTTGTCGATTAAACTGTCAATCCATCCTCAAGACCCCCCTGCGCCCATTAGATATATGGGGCAATAAGAACTTTTGAGCATAGAAAAAGTAGCAGTCACAACTGTAATTCCAACATCATCTCGTCGATACCTCACTATGAGTTTAGAGCGATATCAGTAAGCAAAAAGATTTAATAGGGAGCAACATATGTGCAAGCCTAATATGCCCAGCTCATTCAGTTAATACCAATACTTTGATGACTATGGAATTTCGCCCAATCATTCATAACTAGAAGAAGCAAATTCTCGAATGTATAGTACAACAAATCAAGAATGCTAGTATCAAGTTCTAATCACAGGTCCCTTGTACAGCCCTCTCCGGATCACAAAGTTGTCGGGAGGTTGAAATTCTTCTAACCAAGTCACTTCAGAAACTGAATCTCCATCTCCATCCAAGGGAAGTTCACCTGAGTTCCAATACAAAGACCTCACAAGTTAAGAGGAAGGATATTTTGCACATACTCATCCATGGACAGAAAAGTAAAGAGGAGCAGAAACATAATAAGAAATCATAAAGGGTATTACCAGGAAGATCCTTTCTAGGGGACTTCCGAAAATAAGTACAGTGTCGTCCATGTTCAGAAGAGTAAGGGGGAGAAAGGATGTCAAAAATAGCACAGGGAGTGATCGCTTTGAAGCTATGGATGTTGCCACCACTTGTGGGATATAGAACGGTAGTTGGACTAGGTGCTATCATCTCTGTATCTTTAACGAGCATTGCTGGTCGAGCTGTGAAGACACCAATTACTATTAGCAGAGAAACACAAAAATTGAAGATTACATGAGTATGGACATCTTCCTCACAAGAGGGGGATGGGCAGTTGAGAACAATTAAAAACCAAAAGAAAAGGTTCAACAGAAACCTTTCCAACAACTTCTCAGAACACATATTTAGTTTACACTTTTAAAATTTAATCATCTTCCTTCAGCAAATAAGCTGACCTCTTCAAACAGCCAGTATCAAGCATTAAAGCTTATAAACTAAAGTTAGTTTTCAAAAAACTGGAGTTCCTAGATTGGATCTAGGTAGGAAAGCCATGAGCATATAACTCAACAACCACATAACAAGGCAAGAATCTTCGGGTATTCCATGACGTCTTGGCCATCCCATCACACAAGCACTTCCATATTTATTTTGTCAATTTGGGGTACCTCTCAATGACTAATTTGTTGACCAATAAAAAGTTGGCCTCAGCATCAATTTTTTATGCCATTGTTTCTCATGCATCACCAGTGGCTAGGAGTAAACATTAGTTCACTTGATGCACGAAAGTACATAAATAAAGCGGGGGAAAAAGAGATACCCCTCATGTCTGAAACATAACAAATATTAAAATTGTACACATAGAAACGGTTTCATATCTCAAGACAAGTCAGTTTCTTTATAAGAAATAAACAAAACAGAGGGAGATTACTTAAATCTGCAAATTATGTGTATTCTCTGTGCATGCTATGCTCGACTCAGGGAATTGACATAACCAAAACTGAATAAGGGGTGAATAATAGCAACAAACCTTCTGAAAGATCATCGAGTCCTGGAAAATCGAGCCAATCATAGGATTTGACATGTAAGGAACCATAAATTAGTTTGCTGAGCACAGTCATTCCAGGATGGTTATGAAAAGGTATGATAGAATTTGGTGGCATACAGAAAATTCCTATCTGCAAAAGAGTTCAAATAAGAGTGAAACTCACTTAGTTCTTACCATCTAGGGTTATAATTAAAAGTTCAGTCGTTTCTAACTGTAGAGCAAGTCTAAATAAAGAATCAACCACTTATTTTTTCCCCTCTCTCTTTCTTGTACTTTTTTTTTCTGAGAAGTCTATGTTCCAGTAATAAAATAATTAGACCACAGATGCTTACAGAGAAGCTATCACACTCATGCAAATGCAAGTATTTAATTGGTGGCACTGATTGCCGTCTCCCATTGCGTTCCTGCACAGGTCCTGACCAATTACGCACTACCTGTGCCTCCTGTTCAAGACCTACATCAGAGGGCTTGATTTTTTCTGCAATCAAATTGTCTATGATTAAAGGTGCAAAACTACCAGAAAAGAGTGAGCAACTGGAGTCATGATTATAACTAAGAGCATGATGTCATGCAACATTAAAAGAGAATGAATTCCACAAATATCTTCATATATGTTGTGTTGCATAAACATATAACATAAAGATTTGTGTAACTGAACTTTCAAGTTTTTTTCTCTTCCTCTTGTTTGAGTTGTTTCACTATCCAATAACAGCCTTTTCATTTTGAACCATAAACTAGATCACTTGAAAAGACAATAACCACATCATATTTCGGATATACACTGGGTAAGTTTCGTTTCAAGCCATAAGCCAGATCACTTGAACAGACAATCACTGCATTGTTTGTATTTAAAGTATATGCTGTGTAAAGTTTCAGAATCTCTACAATATTAATGGCTTTTTTATAATAACTTTTAGGAGGGCCTATAAATGTTTTTGGGTTAAAAAAAGCCAAGGATTTTTCCCCCAAAGCCTAAAAGTTATTCCAAACGGGCACCAACTAGTAGCAACCATCTTATTACCAGGAAATTGATAAGTTCACTTGGTTTAATTCAATGGCACCCCATCCACTCATCAAAGACAGCAAAAAGCCATATGGACTTCCAATGCAAAGGCAGCACTATACATTCTAAACCTTAAAGCAACCCATAAATGGATTGATTGTACAATATTTTCCATCATAACCTCAACAATCTGATTATCTGCTAATTCAAATATCATAATTGCAGTCTGTCTCAAATCAGTGGAAACGCGTAAAACCCCTTTGAAGATACATTTGAATCAAGAACTCAAGTAGGCTATTAAGATGAGAGTACAAAAGCATACGCTGAAAATTGAATACCACATGGAAGCCCTAGGGCCAAAAAAAATATATACCTAACATGTTACGAACTTTTTCGAGAGATTCTTCAGACACCGGTCCATTGGGAGACAATGCAGCTTTGCAAGTATTATAAAGCCTCTGTATATAATATGGCATGACGCAAAGACGGTACCAACTTAACTGAAAGGACTGAAGCCCAGTGCCAGTAAGCTGATAACGTCTTCACAAGAAGCTTATCAGCTGCAACGAATATGAAAACGATAATCGGGTGGTAGCTCAAATTTATCCTGCCTATGAAGCCAACAACAATAGATCTGCATGGCAGTCGATCCGTTCTTTTAACATAATCTATCAGCTCCTAAAAAAAATAATACAACTAAGTTAAAAAATACAATGATTCCTCTCCATAAAATTGTTAATAGATCATCAAATTCTGAAACAAGATAATCAAATTAAACTATTCAATGTACAGATTATCACAAAGCACCGTATATCCCGTTTTGTGAACATCAATAAATCAAATTCTAACGACAATTTTAAAGTCTATGATTTTCCATCATTTTTCAACAGTCGATACAGGAGAAATGATAAAAAGTGGGGCAGTTGGTGAAGAAACCTAAACGAGGAGGAAAACCCATTTCAAATAAAGCATTAAGCAATGATAAAAAATCAAAATTTATCGGAAAAAACGAATGGGAAAGAGAATTGAAGTGAAAAAGGGGATTATATAGAGAAGGAAACAAAATTACGGACAAAACAAGAACCTGAATAAGCCATGGATAAGACTAAGAAAAAGGAAAAGAAAATAGAGAGAGAAGAAGATGGAAAATTAAGGAATTTACATACCCTAAGGAGCTGCACCGAAGCTGAGGGTTCGCACGCAAGCTGAGAATCAGAAGAAGGAAGAAGGAGAAGAAGAAGGCAGGAAGGTGACAGAAAACCTATTTATGACGTCATTATTAGCTTTATTATTATTATTTTTTGTTTATATGTTTGGCTCTCGGAGGAGTTCTCGAGCTATTTCTTTGACTTTATTTGCCTCTATTGACCGGACCGCGGTTTTCCCAGAGAAAAAAAAAAGAATTTTTCAAGGGTTGCATTATTTTGAAAGTAATAATTATTTTGTCTGAAAATATAGTTTTAAATATATATTTTTTCTTTTATGAAAATATGTATTTTATAATACTTTCTGGTTCTATGTCTCTTATTTTTAGTAATAGAAATTTGTTTGGGAGTGTTTAGAAAATAAGTGTTTTTAATCAAACTACTTTTATTATAAGTACTATGCTAAAAAGTATTTAGTAGTTTATTATAATATTGTTTGGTTCTAATATTTAAAAGTATTTTTCATCATATTTAGTGTACTTTTTAGAGAAAATGTGGGTAGATTTTAAAATATGTAAAAATAAGTTAGTGAAACAAAGTGTTTAAGTAGAAGTTAGAGAGTGTAGAAAAATAAGCAAGAGAGAGATAATGTGTGAGAAGTTAGAGAGAGAGAGAGAGAGAAAGTATGTGGAAAGAAGTTAGAGAGATAAAATATATAGAAAGAAGTTAGAGAGATAAAATATGTAGAAGAAATTAGAAACATAAGATTCAAAAAATCAAAAGCACTTCAAAAACACCTAATATTTACTTCTTCAAAACTTCGAAGTGCCTTTGACTTTTACAAAAAGTGTTTGTAGAATGTAGCCAAACATACATTTTGTATCTAGGAAGTGCTTTTGCTCATTCAAAATCACTTTTGGCTTTGTCAAAAAACACTCTCAAACACACCCTTAATGATAGAAATTTGTAAAATGAATTACCAAAATAAATATTTATCTCACGAAGATTTCTATCGACATATCCGTAAATTTGAAGCTCGGTATTTCTATCGGCATCGACTATTAACACCTTGACAACAACACAATATAAAGAGTTGACAAAAATAAACTTGTATATAAAATTAAATTATTATTCAAAAAAAAAAAAGAGACAGAAAATAAAACAACGAATATAATTGTAAAGGCTAGAAAGCTAAGGCTAGACTTTAATAATTACAAGCTATCCGGGAACCCGAATCTTTGACCCGAGAAACCGACCTTTTTCTCTTATCTCTCTCTAAATAAAAAGGCGTGCGTGGTCTCCAAGCTATATCGGCATTTTATATCCTGAGGATAAACCCTAATCCAAATTCAGCGTATTACCGAAGGAAGAAAGAAAGAACTGCAAAAACAATACAAGGAGCTGCAAATGGCTGGAATCGGACCTCTTTCACAGGATTGGGAACCAGTTGTTCTAAGGAAGAAAGCTCCTAACGCCGCCGCTAAGAAGGATGAAAAAGCCGTCAATGCTGCTCGTCGTGCCGGAGCCGAGATTGAAACCGTCAAGAAGTGTACGGTCTTTTATTCTTTTTCTTTTTTTTATTTTTCTTTCTGATAACTCGATCGCGTTTTTCTTGTTCTTGTTTTTTTTTTTGCTTTGATTTCGTTTTTCTTGATTAAGTAGTTAAGTGTTGGATCGCTGATTAACCGGTAGGTTAGGTTATGATTGCTTAAATCGATCGGAGTGTTTGTTGATAATCTGGATCTTGATATTTTATAGAACGTTTCGTTTCGTTAATTAGAAGATCGAAATCGTAGGTTTGGTACTCGAGAATCGTTTAAGACAAAAGCATCGACTTAGTCCTTTGAAAAGTGGTGTATTCTTGTAAGACGAAAGTAGTGTTTATTGTTTTCGAAATAGAAGATGCACTAGAAGGGAGAAGCTTTTTGTTTATTTGAAGGCTAATAGGTGTATAAAAGACATCATTTGAGTGAATTTAGACACATGATTAGAGAGGGAAAATTTATATTATTGTATATTGCAAATAGAGGTTGGAATACATTTTAACGTTAACAATCTATACGATTAGACATGATATGTTTTATTTGATTATTAACAAGTGTTTTATTTGGTTAAATACTTTGATGGTTACTTTTATTTTAACTGATAATGAGAGATTATAGATTTGAAAAGAATATGTTAGTCAAATGCATTAGGAAAAGGTTATGATTACATGAGAGTGCTTGCCTTGGATGACCGATGAGTGTGCCCCATGGTTTGTCCAACCATGGTCATCGTATAAGATAATTGCTTGGGGATGCCTAAAAAACTTCCTACAAAAGTCGAATTGATTTTTCCCTTCTTTGATTTTCATGTCTTGTTCTTCTTTCTTCTCTTTTTTAAGTATCTTTGTATGAAACATAACATGTGCTACAATTTGTTTAAAACTTGTCAGGGCGTTGTTCTATTAAATAAAATATGGTGTTTGTTTTGATAATTTTCTTGTTTTGCAGCTGCTGCTGGGTCAAACAAAGCTGCCTCTAGCAGCACTAGTCTAAACACCAGGAAGCTTGATGAGGAGACTGAGAACCTTACTCGTGAGTATCTCTGGATTGCATTTAGGTAGCATTGTTGGATAATTTTAATATCAATGTCATTTCTGTGTGGTTCCAAGCATATTCAGTGGACTATAGATAGCTTCATATCAGAGAAGAGCATGTGAGCGGTTTCGCTAATGTGTAATTCTATCTCATTTACTTAGGATTATGTTGTTTTATATCTTATCAGGATTGCGCATTGAAGTGCATGATGCATCATCCACCTCATATTTAGTGTTATCCTTTTTATTTATTTTTATAAATTTTTCTGCACATATCTTGCATTAGTTTCTTTGTTTTTGCTGACATAAACTTGACCATAGATGATCGTGTACCAACTGAGCTGAAAAAAGCAATTATGCAAGCTCGAACTGAGAAGAAGCTTACCCAGTCTCAGCTTGCTCAAGTATGTCTCTCCCTCTTCATCCTGCTTGTTATTTATGTGCATGTGTTTTAGTGCACATTGATCACTGTGCTCAACATTTTTATTTACTGCACACTGATGACCTGCATTTTATTTTTTTTCTTCCCGTAGATAATAAATGAGAAGCCTCAAATTATCCAGGAGTATGAATCTGGGAAAGCTATCCCAAATCAACAAATAATTACCAAGCTCGAGAGAGCTCTTGGAACGAAACTGCGTGGGAAGAAGTGAAGTGATCCAGAAAGCTGTGGGATGAGTTTGTTAACAAGCTTTTGTTTGTACCGTGCACAAGAAATTCTTACTTTACCTTGGTTTAAATGTGTACTTATGCTTAGAGTGTTCGTATGTGCCTGTACAAGTATTGTCGTAGTGTCTCTTGAATTTCTTACCTGGAAATAAATAAAGACTTTGCTTGTTGTGTCATTGTTTGCACTTGCTTTGGCCACACTTTCCACATCTAAGGTGATGTTTTTTCAATTGAATACCTGCAGTCATGACCTCAGATAATTTTCTACGTAGTATCTCGATTTGATGCTCTGTATGCCATTTGAATTGTGAAAAAGGAGTCTCAAACTATAGACTATAGACTATTCTATGAAATATAAAGGATATAATACCTACTACTTCGATATCATGTTAAACGTTTAGAGTCTGACTATTTTTTTTTCCCCTTACCCGATCATTGAGCACTAATGTTGAAAAAGTTGGGTAGGAAAGGGAAAAAGATTATTTTTTTAAGATGTTATATTAAATTGATGTCAGACTTTTTTTTTTTTTTTTTGAGATATTATATCATATTAGGTGGAGGCTCAAACATTCGATTTCATGGGAATGGGGAGTAGGTGTCTAACCACTTGAGTTATGCTTGTATTGACACATCAAACTATTTGAATTATGTTCAGAAGATCGGTAAAAAACAAAATATTATTAAAGATTGTTTTTGTGGTTTGACATGTGAAACATTTTTTTAAATTTTTTTGATGCTCTCATAATTTTCTAATTGCTTCTAAATTTAGTATCTCAATTTGATGCTCTGTAGTGTAAAACTCTTCCAGCTCTTCGAACTGGATTTGATGGTAGTCTGGTAGAAGCCACTTTTGGTGATACCGGGGACAAAAATTATGATGGTTTTCAGAAGTTTAGAGGTTGGACAAAATGGACTGAACCGCCGATGTTGTCAAGGTTGATTTGGTCTCTATATCCATGGCTGGAATCTTCCTTTTAATATGGTTAAGATCAAAGCCTTGTTTATAGGTGGTCGGTTTGGAATCTGGAATAGTCTTTGCTTACGGTTTTCGCTAGCTCTGTGACTGTGACCCTTATTTCTCCTCCCATTCTATCCACAAATTCAATGGGGGATGGAGTAGAAATTGGTATGCAAATATGGTTCTAAAAAACCCTTCGATTTAGAGGGAAGTCGTTTCTTAGTAGTTATATCCTTCAGCCTTCAAAATAAGAGAGACCTCATTCGTTTTTTCAAATGAATTGAGTATAAAAATAAATGAAGTCTTGACTTGTTCTTTTATCCTCCTCTAAATGACATCTGTTTATTCATTTATTTGTTTGAAATTCATAATGAATTATATATATTTAACATTGTTATTGGCATTACTCTTCAGCTAAATGAAAATGAGAGAACTTACATGAATATTCATCTCGTTCAAACAACCTACATAGAAGATCAAAGTGTCAATGTCAACATGACTTAACTAATTAGATATCAATACTCCTTTCTATAAGGTTGAAGGTTCAGTCTCCTCTCTCTACTTTAATGTCATATTCGGAAGAAGAAAAAAATGTTTTCCGATATATTTCGATGCTCTTTAATGACATGATTTCTCATGCTAATAAGTTTTATAACAAATAAATAAAATAGAAGACACTCAAAAACACTTAATCTCAGTTAGTTTGATAATTTGTTAAAAACAACAACCCAATGTAAAGCTCAAAACATTTTTATCCAAAAGTTTATTGATGGTTGAATAATTCATTTTTATCCAAAGAAAAAAAGTATTGAATTTTATTATTTCTAAAATAAAAATAAGAAAAAATCAAAATTTCAATAGAATTAGTTGTATTGACAAAGGAAAATGTGTATGATATATGGTTGACACGATCTTTAATTCATTCTAACAAAGTGGAACCAAGCAGAGCAGCACATGGGTCCATTTTCATGCATTTGGCACATGGAACACATAATGATGGGCTCCTCCCTTTCTATTTCCTTCTTCTTTTTTTTCCTTCCATTATCTAATTATTTCAGGTGCCTGGTTCTTTTTTTTTTTACTACTCTCTTTTTATTAGAGAGAATTTATTAGCCAAAAAAATAAAATTCCATTACGTTTGTTGAAATTGTTTTGCATTTTTTTCCCACAAATTTATGAATAGTTATTCAAATATTGAATAAAAGTTGAAAACTAATTTCTTTTAAACTTGTCCTAATTATTACCTAAAATAACTAAACAACTCTTTCAAACTCAAACCATTATTAAATGAACTTGTATACATGAATAAAGAGATTCTTCTTTATTTATTAAGTACAATTTGATAACAATTTTTCCGTTTTAACCACTAAAACTAGTATTTTAAAACTTGTTTTTTCAGTTTGTGAAATTCTAATTAAGATTCAAAAAACATTTTCAATAATAAATTACAGACCCTTGTTTAATAATCCTGTCTAAACTCGGAATCTAAACACGTCTAGTGATCAAAACGTAACACTATATATCAATCAAGCACTTATAAAATTCAAGAAAACAAATCATCTTATAAATTTGATACTTTAAGTCATCTTGAAGAGAACTAATTATTTTCTATATTTAAAACCTCTTGAAAAAAACGATTTAATTATTTTCGAACTAAAATATTCTTTTTGTAGAAAAACAAGAATTTAACATAATTAACCAACTCTCTCTTTCTTTCCCGAGGAATGATTGGTGGTGAAAATAAACCGTTGGGGGTTCCATTCCATGTGATCGTTGTCGAAGGGTTTCCGGGAACTCCATTTGACTTACAATACACCTGTTTTCACCCAATAACTATCACTCGTTGAAAGACATAGATAAGACAGCAATGAAGCTCTCTGATTGGTGCGTGAAGTCTACGCTTCGAAACTTCGCGCGTGGGTCTACTCTATCCTATTCTGCTTCAAACGAGAAGACGGAGAAAATTTAGATAATAAATAATTAGTAATTAAAAAAAAAAAGAACAATAAAAAAACGAAATAGCAACAAAAATCGGAAAAAGAGAGAGAAAGAAGAGGAGAGAGAAAGAGGAGGAGAAGGGGAAAGAGGAGGGGGGAGAGAGAGAGAGAGAGAGAGAGAGAGAAGGGGGGAGAGAGAGAGAGAGAGAGAGAGAGAGAGAGAGAGAAGGGGAGAGAGAGAGAGCTCTACTCTCTCACATGGCTTCCTTGCCATTAGGGCCTCGCCATCAACCTCCACCACCACAGCAACAGTCACAACCACAACTTCAGCTTCTTCAAAATGATAATGAACGTTTGAATCTCAACTCTCATCGTACCTCAGCAATGGATTCCGATAAGGTTTCCTCTCTCTTTTTTTTTTGCGTGTCTCTGTTTATTAGGTATTTGTTCTGTTTATGCTTTGTTTGTGCCTGATCCAGCTCGAGATCCTTGTTTCTGGTTGAGTTTCGTGCGATCTGTGGTTATTTCGTTGTTTCTTTCCTCGATTGGAGTTTTTTTTTTGGCGATTTTTATGATTGGAGAGATTTTTCTGGCTCGGTTGTCGTTTTTTTTTCGCTTTGTTTGATTGATTGTGATTTGTTTGTTGAATATTTGGTTTGTAATTTGATTGATTAGGTTCTTAGCTGAGATCGTGCCTTATGCTTGAGAATTTAGACGGAATTGTTTTTAGGAAGGAATGTATTTCTTTGTGCTATTGATGTCTGGATTGAAATTCGTATCTCAATTTTATTTGTCTGATTGTTGTTTCAGTAACTCCTTTCGTTTTCTGTATTTTTTGTGTCCCGGTTTTTGTTGATTACATTTACGGTTGCTTATTTTGCCGTGGATTTTTTAAAATACAATTATAGATTGCTTTTGGAAGTTGATAATGGGTGATTCTCTCCTTTGTTAGGAATGCAAGCTCTTTGTAGCATGTGATGCTTTCTTGTAAGCAATAGCCATCTATTTTACTTTTCCCAGACGTTGATCTGGTCCTCTGGATCTATCTTCAACCCTACATTCTGAATCCCTTTTCCATTTCCTTAAGATACCTTGTCGCTCATAGGGGTCTGTCGTGATTGTTTAATATTTTAAATCTCAACTCACCCTCATAATTTCTCAGCTGATACACCAATTACTTACTTTCCGTACTTTTGTTTTGTATTCGTGTGCCCTTCATGTCCTAATATAAACAAGGTGCTCCGCATGGGATTCTAGAAATTGAGAGCAACAATTATTCTACTTGATAGAATCAATTGTGTTTTTTCCTGCTCAGGTTGCTTGTGCTTGATGTTTTCATTGGACGCGGAGTAATCATATGAAATATTGGTGATTCTGTAATTTAGTGACAACGGTTACTCCTTTTCACAGTAATGTAGAAATGACTCTTTAAAATAAAGAAAAAGCTGTTTACTGTTATAGCTTTATGTGTGGATGAGTTCTTTATGTTATCATGTGTCCACCATGCATCTAGTATATCATTGATAGGCTGGAATTTTTGCTTCATTTAACAATTACCACGTTTGTTGCTATAATTCCAGGAAATGACACCTGCTGTAATTGAAGGGAATGATGCAGTCACTGGTCATATCATTTCCACTACGATTGGTGGCAAAAATGGTGAACCAAAACAGGTTAGGATTTAGTCTCACCCACCCCTTTTGTTTCAATGTTTCTCTTTTGATTCACTTATGCAAGAAATATGTTTCAAGAACAAGGCAGAAATTGAAAATGGTGACAGACAAAGCGCCTTTGCCTATTGGATTTGGAATAACTCATCTGCTGTTTTCGTTTGGGAAATAGCTAGACTAGGAAACATGGTGGATTTTCTGCTATTTATAAACTGTTCAAGAACAACACAAAGGTTCTTTGGCTAATGGCATCTAAAGCAGTGCTTTGGGAATTTGCTAGTACAGAACAGTAGATTTTCTGAGAGGAAGATAGTTGTTTTGAAATCTTGTGGGAGATCATAGTCTTTGTTTCTTTTTCTTGGAGCTCTTTACTCATTCAAAAAAACAAACTAAATCTACCAATTATTAATCTTTTCTGGAACTCCTTAGGCCTTTTGCTTATATCTTAACTTTTCAATAAAAAATACATTATTTCTTAATATTTAAGTGCTTGTGCGTATGTTCTATTCTGTAGTTGATGATTATTATATAAAAAAACAAGACAGTATATCATAAGTAACTTCCCTTTTTAGATAATTCATTCCTTGTGCCTTTATAGCCATCTAAATTTTTTCCCTGCTTGCAGACAATCAGTTACATGGCTGAGCGTGTGGTGGGTAGTGGTTCTTTTGGAATCGTATTCCAGGTAGAGATATGGCTATATTACCATATGTAAAAAGTTGTTCTATTTTTATGTTAGTGAACCGTTTTTTCTTTCAGGCAAAATGCTTGGAAACAGGAGAAACAATTGCCATAAAGAAGGTTTTGCAGGACAGACGTTATAAAAACAGGGAGCTGCAGCTAATGCGTCTGATGGATCATCCAAATGTGGTCTCTTTGAAGCACTGCTTCTTCTCTACAACTAGTAAAGATGAGCTTTTCTTGAATTTGGTGATGGAATATGTTCCCCAAAATATGTACCATGTTCTTAAGCATCACAACAGTATGAACCAGAGGATGCCACTCATCTATGTGAAACTCTACACATATCAAGTATGGTGTATCGTTGCTTATACAATAGACGTGAATTTTCAGCCTTTTCCCCCATGTATGCTAAGACAATGTTGTAAACAATTTTTCAGATCTTTAGGGGCCTTGCATATATTCATTCCGGCCCTGGGGTCTGCCATAGGGATGTGAAGCCTCAAAATCTATTGGTATTTTGAAATTTTAATTTTAATTTATTTTAAATTTTCCTTTTTCTATGTTGTATCTATTTGTTGAAACTATTTATGGAAACTCTGTAGGTTGATCCTCTAACTCATCAAGTTAAAATTTGTGACTTTGGAAGTGCAAAAGTACTGGTATGTTTCTAATAATCCACATTTTTGGGTTGTCCTTAATTTGATAATTTTGTTTTATTACACTATGCTTAAAACAAGGGTTGGAGATAATAGTAAAGGCCCATAGTTCACACTACTAGTTTTCTTTTCAACTATCAAATAGTGTAGGGTCATAAATAGTCTCCACTTTTCCATCTGTTTAAGAATTTGGAGATTTTTGGCAACAACTTGTGCGCGTGTGAAATGGCTTGTGATTATTTATAATAATATGATTTTTGAGCTCATAAAGGCTCTTGAACTTGTAATCGGAGCCTTTTTGTGTACAAGAGACTTCTCAAGAAAAAAAGTACAAGAAAGATAGTGGGGAAAATAAAACTTTGGAAAGTCTAAATATATCTCATACATTACATCATCCTTGAAGGGTGAAATGATACAATGGACTGCTAATTGTATAATTTACTGCATATATATTTTCTCAAATGGTTTATTCTTCCTCCTTTTGTTTTCAGGTTAAGGGTGAAGCAAATATATCGTATATATGTTCACGTTATTATCGAGCTCCAGAGCTCATATTTGGTGCCACTGAATACACGACATCCATTGATATTTGGTCCGCTGGTTGTGTCCTAGCTGAACTCCTTCTAGGCCAGGTCAGTGGCTTTGGTAGAGAGTGGGAAAAAAATCCCTGCAATTCTAAGAATTCCTATGAAAATATTAATTTCTCTTCTTGTTCTTTTGCTAAATCATATTGGTTTTTTACAGCCATTGTTTCCTGGGGAAAATGCAGTAGACCAACTTGTAGAGATAATCAAGGTGAAGCCCTTGGTTTTATGCTGATTTTTAAGGCCATACAAATTTAGCTTTATCTCGAATTTTCTGACATTCTTATAGGTTCTTGGTACTCCAACTCGAGAAGAAATCCGATGCATGAATCCAAATTATACAGATTTCAGGTTTCCTCAGATCAAAGC
Source organism: Gynostemma pentaphyllum (assembly GCA_028015215.1). Lineage (NCBI taxonomy): Eukaryota > Viridiplantae > Streptophyta > Magnoliopsida > Cucurbitales > Cucurbitaceae > Gynostemma > Gynostemma pentaphyllum. The sequence continues at coordinate 19,059,023 of CM051355.1, forward strand.
TCATCCTTGGCACAAGGTATAGAATTAGGTATTGACCCATTCAATCAAGTGGGTCCATATTTCCATTTATGTAGGACATAGAAATATGATTAAAAGAATCTTTACACGTCGTGTGTGCACAAATATGATTAGAAAATATGGTGGTTCTTGATACTATGACACTATATATGTTTCTGTATTCATATGTAATTTAGAGATGCCCAAGCAATTTACACAAGTATGTATTTCTGTAAGTTTCCCTCATAATCCGTATTCTTTTTTCCATGGAGCGATACTACCATTATTGATTTAGCATTATGGATTTTGTGCTGCACTGTTTTTCCTGCCTTTATTGCCTATAATATTACTGCAGCTTCTCTGTTGGTTCAACATTTCTAGTTGAAATAATTCTTATCTTACTTTGTTTAGGTTTTCCACAAGCGGATGCCTCCTGAAGCGATTGACCTTGCTTCACGTCTGCTTCAGTACTCTCCCAGTCTTCGCTGCACTGCTGTGAGTTGAACCATTTTCATTTGTTTTTTACATTATTTCTGAAGTATGACTTCCTATTAAAAAAAATGACTTGTACTATGAATGCTTCATTTTCTCACCAGAATCAGTTGTACTTCTATCAGTCAGATCTTGGTTTTTGGTTCTTGTGGGAATTTTTGTTCTGTTCATGATATTAGGGATGGCTCTTATTTATCTTTTCTTTCTATTTATTACAGCTAGAAGCATGTGCACATCCTTTCTTTGATGAGCTTCGTGAGCTGAATGTACGCCTCCCTAACAACCGTCCGTTGCCCCCTCTATTCAACTTTAAACAGGAAGTATGTTGACATTTTATTTATTTCCTGTTGGAAACAATCTTAAGATACTGGTTGGGTTTAATCCAGAACTTTTCCTTGAGATGGTAGAATTTTTTTTGCCCTTGAATCAAGACCACTGTTAAGTGCTTATTTTGCTTACTAAATTACATTATGAAACTGGATAAGGAGCAGTACATTAAATTACCACAATATTCAGTCAGAGCTGAAGATTATGCATGCAATTGATCTCAGACTCCACGTCTGCCATGTAAAGATGTCATTTAAATTTCATTAAACTAATTTGTCTTGGACTTGAAGAATCTCTGATTGAAACACCAATGTTGTTTTTCTATTTCCTTTTAGATACCACTCAAAAGCATTCATCTGTTAACTCACACACCCGGATTGTTTTGTTACTTGTTGAATACCTAAGTTATATATACGTTGTAGAGTCTATTTTCTTAAACTTAAGCTATCAGGATCAACAGCACATTGACCTGCTTCAGTAAGAGCCTTGTTTCCTCTAATAAATGTCAATGCCTTCTATTTTGGTAATTTGGTGAGGCTTATCATGCCTTTCCTGCGAACTTTTTTGTTCTGCACTTCGAGTTAGAAACTTTGTAGGGTATATTGTTCAATTGACATTGTCCTACTACCATTGATTTATTTTTCAAGAAATTAATGTAAATCCGAACGACATTTTCTTGAAAGAGGAGCGGAGAATTAAATTGTCCTTTCCTTAACATAATAGTGCTTTCTTATAAATTTGAGCAAACATAATCTGCAACTTTGTTTTCTCTTCCTGGATTTTTTCATACTAAATTTTAATCATCTGCTTGCAGCTGTCTGGAGCATCCCCTGAACTGATCACCAGGCTGCTACCGGAGCAGGTACGGAGGCAGCTTGGTCTCAGTTTCCAACATCAAGCAAGTACATAAAATGAAGCCGTGAATCAACATATATAAGATCCCTTTACAGTGTGGATGGATATAATGCAAACAAAAGCTCCTTGCAGTGTGCGTAACCAAGTATCTTGGCCAAACTCGGTGCTGCAAAGACCTACGAATATACTGGCTGTTTGGCTTAGCGTGGAAATTGGTGATCACTATTATATTTTAGCCGATACATATTGATTTTGTATTCCCGTGTCTAGATTTGTAATTTTTTCTTTTTCTTTTTCTGATCCATAAAATCTGAGAAAGCTGGAAGTATGACTCTGAAAAGGTATGCCATTCATGTCTAGCTATATAGGCAGTAGCTCCAAAAGGTTAGAAGGAGCATGTGAAGCTCGTTGGTAGTTCGGAATTCGGATTGTTTTCTCTTGATACCATGAAATTTTCTGTATGTATTATTTAGTCTGTTCTCAAATTATATTTAGTATTGAAGGTTACTTTTCTTCTACTTCATTTGTTTTACAGTTTGTTGCAAATCACCTCAATACTCCTTCCACGATAAATTTACAGCAATTATCTGTTAATATTACCATTGGCATTGAGAACTTTGCAAACTCACCTACTTTACAATCAAATATCACTACCCTCAAATAAGATTTTATTTCTTAATGAGAACTTCAATACAATGAAGTAACGATTCCGAGACAAATTCAAGAATTAAATGTCAAAACCAAAACTCAAACCTTAATATAAGTACCTAATTGCACCGTTCAACTAATTCTGTGTCAATGCTGATTAGTAGATTGATGGTTGAAAGAATATATTTATGCATGAAAGCTACCATCCAATTGGATCTCAAACTCATTTCTGAAAGATTAAGACTAAAAGAAAACTTTCTTTATTTTGTAAGAAAAATATTTGAAAGAAGATATCAAGTAGAGTTAATCAATTCAATCTTCGTAGACCAAAGAATGAAGGATGGCTATTACATCATTTGTGTCTGGCTTTGCTTGGCTTTTGACCAACTTAACAAGTAAAAAACAGAAGCATTTTGTGAAAAAAATGTCTTCATCTATTGCTACCTCATCTATCATTTCGAACATATCTTCATCAGATTTGTCATCACCTATGCACAGCACAAAATCCGCCTTTTTCCTTTTATCGGCTATCAAATTTAGGATCTTCTCTGCAGTAATACCTTTGTTAGCTTCCTGTAAAAGCACAATTGGAATATTACTTTCTACTTTTCCCACAAAACCATGGAAACATAACAAACGATAGTAGAAAAAATGTATGCATAACAAACAATAGTAGTTGGCTTAATGCTTTCTTTTGGTCATTTAAAGGGAATGAGTTATGGAAGCGGGTTCATGAGATATATTCCAACGTTTGTTTAGCAGTAGCACATGTTTTCCCAGGCATCACAATCCTATGTTACATATTCTCATTCCCATTTTCGTGCACCAAACACCACCTTGACTTAAAAACCCTTTGGTAAGTATTCTCTCTTTATTCTTCATTCTAGAAATCTTTTTGGGTGATCCTTCTGAAAGTTTCTTTTCTTATTACAATTACTTTCTCTCTACTCAATAAGAGAAAACAAAGAAGAAAAAGCATACCTGCAATTTTACTTCTACCATGAATATAATTGTTTGAATTATATTCTAAAATATTTACATAAATTATATTTACCAAATAAAGGAAATAAAGAAAAATTATTATTTTCTCTTCAAAACTCATATTTTCGGCTATAGGGAAGAAAAAGGAGAGTGGAAAATCTTTTCGTTTATCTCTTTATCTCCATGGGGTTTTCCTAATTTGATTAGAATTCCCATTAACCTATAAATAGAAGGTTTGAGTTATTCATAATTCACAACAATCACTTTTTAAGAAATTGATATTCTCTTCTTCTTCTCCCTTGCCTTTGCCCATTTTTTGCCTATAAAATTGGGAAGAAAAACTCTTTTTCTACTTCCTAATTTCTTCTAAACTTCGATCTCACCTTCGAGTTTTACTTGTTTGATTGGGATATATTGTAGAAGACTTGTTGATAAAGGAACCCTCCAACCTATTCTCTATTATTATTCAATGTAAGTAAAAATCTTTGATTTTCAAAAAATAGCATGAATCTACATGTTTTATATAGATTTGCATGATACTAAAGTACATTAGTCTCTTCCATGATTAATTAATTTAATTTAATTTAGATAAACTTCTCTTATGTTAACTTATAATATCCTTCATGAGCGTGAGGATGAGGTGAGGACAAGTATCCTTACTTATTTACCAGAGTAGTTGCACTTTCTGAGAGTGAAAAGTCTTTTAATGAGAATAGACTGTGACGTCGTAAGTTTTTACAGGTATAATTTTTATTATTTATTTATTTATTTTATTTCATGTTTAATCATTTTATTAATTTGGTAATGTTATTCAATAAATTGATTTGTGAAAGTTAAATGAGCTAAGCAATGTTAAATTTTCCACCTAACATTATTTAGTTATATCTTTGGGAACTTAATTAACCAGAATGTTTGTTGAGTTAGGTTGATTGGGTTTTAATTACTTAAGAGCTCATCGATTTCTGCATGGGGTTTCATTTTAATGGGAAAAGAAAACTTGCATTTTGGAAATAATTCATAGGAAGGTTACTAGGGTCCTTTCATTACCAACTAGATAAAAGAATATCACACAACTTCTTCTTCCTCACTCCCTAGCCGTCGGCCACCCCCCTTGGAACACTAGGATATTTTCATTTTCATCCGCCCAATCTCTTCTTATTTTGTGGGAAATTTGAGTTTTTCTTTGGGTTTCTCTTCCGAAGTTTGGAGCAATGAAATTTTATTTTCTAGTTTTGGTTTTTGAGTTTCTTAAATGGGTTTTTATTAAAATTGATTTGGAATTTCAAGTTTTGAATCTAGCTTCTAATGTTTTTTTCTAAGTCAAATATTTCACTAAAAACACTCTTTTCATCCCCACCCCTTAAACCATTTCTTGGAGTTTTATTCATTTTCTAGAATTTTAGGGCTAGAATCACCAAACCAAACTTAAAATTGATTACTCGGTAACCCCCCAAAATTCTTTACACAATGGTTCCTGAACATTGAATAACTCGAAAATGTTTAGAATGATGAATTATGGGTAGCAAATAGTATGTACTTTAGCACAAATTTGGATTTGGAGTTTAGTTTCTAAATTTACCTTTCTTTCTGTTTATCTTCACTAGGTGTTTTGCTCATGATATTACAAAATTTTAGGTGCTAGGTTAGGTAGGGGGAGGAGCTGTTGTCACATGATTCTGTGATGATGACACTTTTAGAGATGGACTAGTGTTATTGTTATGTTTTATTTGTCCATGGACTAGTCTGGATATTTTTATTTAAAACTGAACTTAGTCTGTTTATCCTTCTTATTCGAGATTTTAGATGATTTTGTTTGAACTAAATTATAGATGTTTACTAAATTTGGGAATTTTAGCTAGAAATGCTTATTAGGTTTTTATTGATTTTAAGTCTTTCATTGTGTTCATTTACGTGGTTTATTTTGAAATAATGTATTTTGAAAAGAAGAATATCTGTCAAAATCAAATCTTTGAGGTTTCAACCCGATTTTAGTTGATAGACAATTATTTATATATATATCTAAAAAAAAAATTCAGTCATTGTTAATTGATTTCCTCTAAAATGGAACATCAACTTAATAAAATGAATTTATGTAATATGTGTTTGGATTGTATAAATGAATAAGTTTATCAAACCTGATATTAAAATCGCAAGTTAGAATCTTTTTTTTTTTATACAAAAATCTTACACCCTCTTGTACAAATTAAATTGAGAGATAGACAAATCAATTTTTTAAGAGATCGTCAAAGAGAATAAATCATAAGGAAAAAAAAATATGTAGCATCAAGTTTAAGTTTAGATTAAAAAAAAATTAAGGTCCAAATAAAACATTAGTTAGGATTGATGTTAAATTTTCGGCTTAAATTATCAAAATATTAGTTGGTTTAAATTTTCCCCTTAGCGCTTTAATTTCTATTAAATTCAATGGAAATTGCTAACGAAGGGTAATTTTGAAAAGAAGAAAAATAATTGATTGAGTGCAGAAGTAAAACTTTCATGTAAGGAGTAAAATATCGATGTCAATTGAAATACGAGGTTCTAAGTTACGAATACATCGATGTTGGACACAGGGAGAAATTACGGAAATTACAAAAACTCATAAAAATTACTTAAGCTACTCAACGAAGCTCTCATTTACTTAAATAGATTTTAATTTAATATTTCTAAAATTCCTAATACTCATAAGTAGTATATGTAGATTTTGTAATTACTAATGATATTAAATATTAATATAAATTATATATGAAAAAAAACATTAGAAAAACTCAATAATTGGATAAAAAAGAGAGAGAAATATAAAAAGAAAATAAAAAGATATTAAAGAAAGATACGTTATAGATATTTCTAGAAACATCCAATAGAAAGATATTAAAGCATCTATCAATATCAAATATAAATATGGATTCATCTCCGTACTCTTTTCTTTTTCCATTCAAGCTTTTCGATACCCTCTTCTCCCCTTCCCCTCTATGTTATTAGACATTGGGGTGCAAGAGGAACCCGGATCGGATAAAACCGATAAGATAATCGGTTCGGTTCGGTTCCGGTTTGTATCATAAAACGGTAGAAAACCGAAACTGGAAGCGATAAGCATTTAATATATTTAAAAAAAACAAAAACAATTATATATATATAATAAAATGAAAATCAAACACATTCAAACCCTTAAGCAAGGAACTGGTAAGAAACCGGATTGTTAAAGAAAAAACAAGTTCCTATAAAGAATCAAACCTGTTCCGGTTCAATTTTTTTATGAATTTTCTTATCGATTCTTAGTAAAAATCGGAGGGAACCGAACAAGTAACACCCGTATTAGATTAGACATCTTATAATATTTTTTTTCTTTCAAAATTCGCCTGAACCCTAACCATTGATATTTTATTATTATTATTATTATTATTATCATCAATTTTAATCGATATTTCCAAAATATTTTATCGATAACTCCACAACTAAGAAAGATATTAAAGCCAAATAGGTTCTTTTCTTTTCTCTTTGTTTTCAATTATTGTACTAACCCTTTCTCCTCTCTGTTTGATATGAGAGGATATATACATGTAAAATTCAAAAACTCCATTCTGCAGTATAGATAAAAAAAAAAACTAAAGACTTTGTATCCTCCAAATAGAACTTGGCCTTCCTCTTTTGATGCAGCATCTTTATCTGCAGGCAGCTTTGTCAATTCCCTGTAAAAGGCAAAATTATTTCCTTTCTTCTTGTCCTTCAAAACCATGGAAACATAACAAAGAAAGAAAAAACATACATGATAGGATACATGTACTATGAATTTGAAAAAATTAATCCTTCTGCTGGAAACTTGTTGAATAAATGAATGAATCCGCATTCCAACTGAATCTCCAAGTTCCATCTTCTTCACTTCCCTCTACAATTAGAGGAAGCTGATTAGACAATTCTGGAACCATGTCTGGTAAGAAGAAATTAATTAAGAATAATACTCTTTCACCAACAAAGAAGATTAAAAACTAGAATTCAAGTTCCCTTAATTCAGAAAATTGCAGAAATATAGGATTCTCTCTAAGAAAGGAAATACTTGAGAGTTTGTTCAAGTGTGGCATCATAGGAAGTAGGACTCCACATTTTATAATTATATTCGTCTTTTTCTTTCTTGTTGGGGTTTACACTATATTCATAATGTTGAAATATCATATCAATGTATGAAAACAAATTTCTCCACTCGGGATTCATATTCAGTCATTGAGCTACCTAAATCCAAATAATAAACAAATTTCCCCAACCAAAAAAAAAAAAAAAACGAGATGAACGATAGAATTCATATGCAAGAATAACAATCAAGTAGAAGATTTTGAAGAAGAAGAAGGAGAAAAATCTCAAACAAGAATTCAAGTTTTCCTAATTCAGAAAATTACAGAAATTAAAAATTCTCTTTTTCCCACCATTAATCTACAGCAAGAAACAAGGGAATCTAAAAGCAAACAGAAGAATGAAATGGAACTCAACATTCACCTCTTGATGATTTTAAGCTTGAAAAAGCGCAATTTGAATTTAGAGAGTTCAATCACAAGAAGATTCTGAACAACTTTAACGAACAAGAACAATGGAAGTTTCCCTGGTTCAGAAAATTGAAGAAATTAAAGATTATCTTTTTCCCACCATTACAAGAAACAAAGAAATATAAAAGCAAACAGAAGAATGAAACAAAATGAAATGAAATGAAACTCAACACTCACCTCTTGAAGATTAGAAGTTTGAAAAAGTGCAGTTTGAATGTAGAGACTTCAATCATCAATATCAAGAATTCTTCTGAAGAACTTTAATGAACAAGAACAATGGATTCAAGTTTCCCTGATTCAGAAAATTAAAGATTCTCTTTTTCCCACCATTAATCTACAGCAAGAAACAAGGGAATCTAAAAGCAAACAGAAGATTGAAATGGAACTCAACATTCCCCTCTTGATGATTTTAAGCTTGAAAAAGCGCAATTTGAATTTAGAGAGTTCAATCACCAATATCAAAAAGATTCTGAAGAACTTAAACGAAAAAGAACAATGGATTGCCAAAAATGAAGAATTAATGAATGACAGAAGTTTGAAAAATCGACAAGTGAAGCGGATGAATGTCAAGAAACGATTTTTTAATCTAAGGAAAGAGATTGAGGCAGAGAGAGATTCCATTCCATGGAATGTGGAAAGAGCGGGTTCATTCCAATTCAAAAATGAAAATAAGCATTCCTATAGGGTCGAATTCAGTCATTGGTTCACGGGTTTGAGATTTACTATAAAGACATTGCTTTTGGCTAAGGATCATGTGCACCTTTTTTTTATTATAGCATTGTTGAGTGTCTTTGTAGTCACATCTTTAAGGGATGAGATAGAGCTTTCTCCTTGTGAATATATTGCTTATAGACATAAAATACCTAGTTTGAGACCGTCTCCAAGTTCACATGTGCCCAATAAGACCCTATTAGTGATATCAGAATTTATTTGGATTTCTCCATGAGTCAATCTGTGAAATGTTGAAGTCGTTGTCAAAGAATTGTATGCAGCAATTACGATGAATGGATTGTTGAAACTGTCACAACACAAGAAGAACTATCACTATGTTAGCACCCCTGATGTGGTTCAATGGTCGTCATATTTCTTGCATGGTTTGCAGGATACTTGGTTCACCAATTTTTGGTGTGGAGCTGGTTTTGATTCTGCCCGTGATCCCACTATAAGAAAGCTTACAAAATATGATTTGGTAGCAGATTACAAACAGACGAGCAGAAGAGTAGTTCTTGTTAACTATGATGGCACGCTTGTTCCTTTAGACTATAGACTAGTCACCGCGTGCAAATATTATGTCAGTCCTAAAAAAACTTTGCGAGAGTAAGAAAATTGAAGTCTTCATAATAAGTGGATGAGGGAGGGACATCTTAAACTTGTGGTTTGGGACTTTAAAAAGGCTTGGAATAGCAGGAGATTATGGATTCTTCTTCAGGTGTGTTTTTAATTTCCTTTTTTTCCAACATTGACTAACATAGTAATTGTATTGTATTGAAAGTGTTTCAAAATGAGTTTGACTCTGAGGAGCAAGAAGAAAGAAAATAATCTTGCAATTTGCCTTGCCTTTTACGGGAAGTTGACAAAGGCACAACTGCAGATAAGATCCTCAAAATGATAGGAAAGAAAAGGAAAGAAGCGGATTTTGTACCGTGCATAGGTGATGACAAGTCTGATGAGGACATGTTCGAAATGATTAATAAGGCCACAATTGAAGATAATCGTTCACACTCAGGTTCTTTGTACTATTGGTCAAAAGCAAAGCAAGGCTAAGTTCTATTTGGAAGATACAATTGATGTAAGAGACGTCCTCGAATATTCGAAAGGATATATATGAATGAAAACGTCATGGCTTCCTTCCAACTAGGATTCAAACACAATTTTACAGTAGAAGATCCCTAGAAATGTTGAAAGAAGGTATCAAATAAAGTTTTTTATTCAATATTCAGAGGTGGGCAAGAAGCCAAGTATTGAAGGAGGACTATTACAGCAAATGTGTCTTCAATATAAAACTTGGCTTTGCTTGGAGACATTATTTCACCCAATGCTTCAGTTTTTTCTTGTACTGTTGGTCAAAAATCAAGCAAAGCTAAGTACTATATGGAAGACACATATGGTTTAATAGTCCTCCTTCAATACTTGGCTTCTTGCCCACCTCTGAAGATTGAATAGAAAACTTTAATTGATATCTTCTTTCAAATATTTTAACAAATCAACTACTTTTACCCTTTCTAAGTAAGCTACTGCTGCAGAATTGTGTTTGAATTCTAGTTGGAAGGAAGCCATGAACTTTTCATTTATATATATCCTGCGAATATTCGAGTCCAAATAGAACTTGGCCTTCCTTTGCTTTTGACCAACATTGCAAATAAAACAGAACTTGGGCGTCAACGATTATCTCGAATTATGGTCTAATGAATCATTTCAAATATGTCCTCATCGGACCTGTCATCACCAATGCACAAAACAAATTCCGCTTGTTTCCTTTTCTTGCCTATCATTTTGAGGATATCTGCAGTTTTGCCTTTTCAACTCCCTGAAAAAGGCAAGGCGAATTGCAAAATTATTTTCTTTCTTCTTGTCCCTTAAATTCAAAACCATGAAACACTTTCAATACAATTACTATGTCAGCCAATATTGGTAAATGAGGAAATTAAAAACAGACGTGAAGAAGAATCCTTGTATGTTGCTATTCCAAGCCTTTTTAAAGTCTCAAACCACATGTTTAAGATGTGCCTCACTCTTCCACTTATTATGAAGACTTCATTTTTCTTATCCTCAAAAAGTTGACATAATATTCGCACGTGGTGACTTGTCTATAGAGTCTAAAGGAACAAGGGTGCCATAATAATTAACAAGAATGACCATTCTGCTCGTCTGTTTGCAATCTGATACCGAGTCACATTTTGTAAGCTTTTTCATAGTGGGATCACGGGCAGAATCAAAACCATAACCAGCTCCCACTAAAAATTGGTGAACCAAGTATCTTGCAAACCATGTAAGAAATTCAATGACCAATGAACCACATCATGAGTTCTAACATAGTGATAGTCCTTCTTATGTCGCCACTGTTTCAGCAATTCATTCATTTAGATAGCTGCATACATTTCCCTGGAAACTTCTTCAACATTCCACAGATTGACTGGAATCTCCCCACTCAAATATTGAGTACACCCAATGAATGCCGACATCACTAATAGGCTCTTCCCCAAACTACATATTGCTTGTCTACAAGCAATATATTCAATGGGAGAAAAGTTCATCACATCCATTAGTGATGTTGACGACAATGCACTCATCAATGCTATAATAAGAAAACCTTTCAGTCGTGGAAATAGGCTCATCAGAATTATCGGCTTAGAACCATCCTGCTCAAATAGATTGTTGATTCTATTGCAACTCTCGTGTATCTCAATTCTCTCAACGGGTTTTGGTTAACGGGTCTGAGATTTACTGGAAAGACATTGCTTCTGGGCGTGGATCATGTGAACCTTTTCAAAGGTATTTGTACAAAATTGCTTGCAATGGAACATATGCTAAAAACGACACCCAAAAAAACATTGAAGAGCTACCTAAATCCAAATAATAAACCACACTGCATGAGACAAAGAGATAAGCCAATTGAAATCACTAGAAAAGTTTTTTTAAATTATTATAGCATTGTTGAGTGCCTTTGTAGTCACATCTTTAAGAGATGGGATGGAGCTTTCTCCTTGTGAATATTTATTGCTTATACTGGAAATACCTAGTTGTAAGGTGCTTTAGTAGCCAGATTATAAGCTTAAGTAATTCTTTGAACTATGATGACACACTCGAAAATCTCCGTGACAAGCCTTCGAGAGATTATATTATGCCATCCCTCATATCAAAAGACTTTGTGAGGATATGAAAAATGCAGTCTTCATTGTGAGTGAAAGAGGGAGGGACAGCTTGAGCAGGTGGTTTTGGTCTTTAAAAAGATAGAAATAACAACAGAACATGGATTCTTCTTGAGGTGTGTTTTGAGTCTCCTTTATTTCCTACACTGACATATTAATTATAATTGTTGCCTATTGTTTTTGTTGCTAATATCACAACTTCTAACTTTCACAAAGAACTGGTGTGGTTGAAGGACCGACACGATTTTTTTACTGAGGTAATTAAGGGTTCTTTATTTGAAAGGAAATTATGTGCTTTGATGTGGAGTTATCAAGAATCAGGTTGCCAACTCGGAATTCAGATCTTCGCAGACCAAAAAACTTTCAGATAATTTGGAGAGTGTTTAGGCCTATCGACCTGTTACTTAACAGGAAGTTGACTAAGACATAACTGCAGAGAAGATCCTCAAAATAATGGTCAAGAAACGGAAACGAGCAGATTTTGTGCGTTGCATAGGTGATGACAGGTCTGATGAGAACATGTTCAAAATGATTCATGAGACAACAATTGGAGACATTCTTTCACCACCTGATTCTCTTGTCCTGCTGGTCAAAAATCAAGCAAAGGCAAGTACTAAAACACACATTCAATGTAATAGCCCTCCTTTAATATTTAGCTTTCTTACCCACATCTGAAGATTGAATAGAAAACTTCATTTTCCGTTGCAGAATTGTGTTTGAAATCTAGTTGGAAGGAAGCCATGAAGTTTTCATTTATATTTATCCTTTTAGCCATCAATTTACTTGCCCTTCTCTGACTTTTTTCAACAAGCAGAAAAACTCCAGTCTTGAACTTTTTTTACGGGACTGACTGTTCAAACTATGTGTTATGAAAAACATTTTTTCAAGTAAAAAATCAATAAAAAAAATTAGCTTAAATAGTTGTTTTTCTTAATCTTTTAGTTTTTTTCACCAATGGTTTGGTTTAGGTTTAAGAATTATACTTGTTTTTCTATAAAACGTGGAACCAAAGAATCACTACTCACATGATATGCTCACATAAATAATACACAGCTAACTTGATATGTATAATAAAGTTTCAGGGACATTACATTACATAGTATCTTAATCATCTAAGCTGTAACTGGTGTTGGTGTTGGAGGAGTAACCCGGTTTTCGACTGGAATTTCAACAAACTCAGAAAGAATAGCTCGGAATTCATCCCCAGATATTGTTTCCTTTTCAATTAGGATTTCCACTATCTTATCAATAGCTTCACGGTTGTTTCTAATATGAGCTAATGCAATTTCATAAGCTTTATCTGATAACTTTTTGATTGCCGTGTCTATATCTTCAGCGAGTTTCTCCGACATTGAATTCCTTGCCATCATTCTCATAATGACATCAGAACTCTGAGCTGATGAATCCATAAGTGACCATGGTCCAATTTCAGACATTCCGAATGCGATTACCATCTGTCAAACAGGTTTGAGCTACTTAGCAAAAGAAGTAATTTGATTTGTATGATCCAAATATCAAAATTTTAAGTATTTTACAATGGATGAAAGGGAGGAGTCTTTAATTCTTCTCCTTGGAGTCTTAATTATTACGTATTTCTATACAGAAAGTGATCAGATAATTGAGAATGTTCAAATTAAATTACCTGCTTTGCTAAACCAGTAATCTGCTGCAAATCACCAGCTGCACCTGTGGTAACCTCAGGCTCGCCAAATATCACTTCCTCTGCAGCTCTGCCACCAAGTCCACCAACAATTCTCGCAAAGAGCTGCTGCTTTGAAATCAAGGTAGGGTCATCTGCAGGAATAAACCATGTCAAACCCCGAGCTTGCCCACGAGGAACTAAGGTCACTTTTTGAACAGCATCATGTCCTGGAGTCAGAGTCCTGCATTGAAGAGATTAGTTCGAGTTAAATACATCTGCTAAACATGTCTAAGTTCAAAACTAGAGTCTTTCCAGCAGTTTTTAAATGGAGAATTCCTCATATCATACTTACCCACAAATGGCGTGCCCAACTTCATGATATGCCACAAGACTTTTACTCTTCCCATCTGTCATTATTGTTCCTTCCATTCCAGCTACAATCCTGTCAATTGAATCATCAATTTCTTTAGATGAAATTGCGGTCTTCCCACGCCGACCAGCTAGTATAGCTGCCTCATTTAAGAGATTTGCGAGATCCGCTCCGCTAAAACCTGGGGTTCTCATTGCAATGACATCAAGAGAAACATCAGCATCAAATTTCTTATTGCTAGCATGAACTTTTAAAATCTCCGTTCTTCCCCGTATATCTGGGACGTCGACAGATACCTACATTTGAATGTTAAAGTCAGTCGGGAATATTAAAAAATCAATAACAAGGACACAACACAACAAGCTACGAAATCTACTTGTCTGTCAAAACGTCCAGGTCTCAGTAAGGCAGAGTCGAGAATATCTGCTCGGTTGGTGGCAGCAATTACAATGACGCCAGTGTTACCCTCAAAACCATCCATTTCAGTTAAGAGTTGGTTGAGTGTCTGTTCTCTTTCATCATTTCCTCCACCTATCCCAGCTCCTCTTTGTCTTCCAACAGCATCAATCTCATCTACAAACACAATGCAAGGAGCATTCTCTTTGGCCTTCTTGAATAGGTCGCGAACTCGGGAAGCACCAACACCAACAAACATCTCAACAAACTCGGAACCTGATATGGAGAAAAATGGAACACCGGCTTCACCTGCTATTGCCTTTGCAAGCAGAGTCTTACCAGTTCCAGGAGGACCAATAAGTAGAACACCTTTAGGGATCCGAGCTCCAACAGCAGTAAATCTCTCAGGCTTCTTTAAAAATTCTACCACCTCCATAAAATCTTGTTTGGCTTCATCAACGCCAGCGACATCATCAAAAGTCACTCCAGTATTTGGTTCCATTTGGAATTTAGCTTTTGATTGACCAAAGCCAAGGGGAAATCCTGGCCCACCAGGCCCACCCATACCTCCAGATGAACGCCTTGAAAGTAGAAATAGGCCTCCAATCAAGATTAATGGAAAAGCTAGATTCCCAATTATGTTGAACAATGCAGAACCAGATTCTTCTTGAGCATTGTGAGCTGCAAAGTCTATATTTTTCTCCCTGAACTTCTGAAGAAGTTCCTGACTGAGACCCGGAAGTTGCACTCGAACTCGTTGCAATCGATTTCCCAATTCTGGAGAGATAGCTTCAACAATAGCAATTGTTCCGTTCTCATATAGGTCAACTCTTGTCACTCTATCCTTGTCCAAATACTCCAAGAACCTAGAATAAGACATCCTTGATGAAGAAACCCCTTGTTCATCAGCATTAGCCTTACCACTCCCCAGTAAAGTGGGAAGACCAACTCCCAAATTTCCAACCAACTTTAGAAAACCCCGTCTTCCTTCATTTTGCCTACGTTCCAAAGACGCCTTTGCTATGGTCACTTTAGCCGCCTTACTCAATGAAAGAAGGCTAGGAAAAGGTGAAATATTTATACCATAGAAGTCCTTGCATAATTTTAGTTTAGCACAGTGAGACAAGCTCTGTCCTATTACACATGCTGATGATGATTTCATATCTGTTATAAGCAGCAGCAATTAAAAACAGTAAGAAAAATAGATTTAGTAAATCCGAAACCGAGAAACGAGTCAATAATGAATCTGGCAGGTCATCAAGAATGGACAATTTGGCATTAACAATTTCGATTTCTGAAATTCTTAAAAATATATTACGTATAACAAATAACTGTTATAAATCAAAGACTAAAAGAACAACTTTCAAGCTCCAAAAAGGGTCTGATTCTGGGATTTTCCAAAATGAATCCTATTATTTTGCTCAAACTATATTCTCTTCTAGAAAGAAAGAACAACTAAAAAAGGCCCCATAATAAAACCAAAAAAATGGAATAATCATCTAATCCAATCTAAACAGAGAAGAAACAATCTAGAGTTTGAAAATTCAGTAAGCTAGCAACAGAATAGAGCTCCAAGCACAAATTTTTAATCCAAAATCAACTTTTTTAATATTGGGTGTAAAATATTTAATCAGAAAAATGAATCTATTTGAATGTAGAAGTAAAAAAGAAGCATAAAGAAATTTCAATGCATACCCACCTTAGAAAGAGGAGAGGAAAATCCAAGTGTAAGATAAATAAACAGTGAGAGAGATTATCTGGGAAACTAAATAGTTGAAGTTGGGAAATGGGTTGAAGAGAGAGGAAAAGGATATCATATGGTGACTGATATAATTACGTGTTAGCTTCATATTGCTAAGGATATCATGAGGGAGGGCTCATATCTGTCTTTTTTTTTTCTTTTGAATTTTTTTTTTTTTTCTTTTGATTTTGATTTTTTTTTTTTGTGGATTTCGTTCATTCGTGTGGAAACTTTTTTACGGGATAAAACGGCCTAACAATGACCTCAGCAATGCTGACACTCATCAATAATCCCATGGTTTATAGATATACCATTTTGAAATTTCTAATTTGATCTAAATTTGTATATTTGTTTTTGTTCATGATGTATCTTTCTATCTTTTCGTTAATTTATCTCTTGAATTATGTCTTCAGTTTTAATTCCAACGTGTATTTATGATAGTTTATGAGTAGCTCGATTGAAAAAAAAAAATTATTAGTGACAATCTCATTCTATCATTTATATTATGGATAACTGTAAATTACACTCTCGTGGTTTATCTAAATTGTAAATCGCACTCATGTGGTTTAAAAATGTTTGTAAATACTCATGTGGTTCAGTAAATTGCAAAACACACTCTTCTTTCGATTTGTTTATCAAAATTTTGAATACATGTTTATTCTACGGGTGTCACGTGTTCTAATTTCATTCAAATGATTAGAAAAATTTCAATACATGAGTGCAATTTGTAGAAAATATCATTATCAACAAAGTGTAAAATCTAAAATTCACACACGTCTATTAATTTTTTTAATTGTTTAAATGGAATTGGAACACGTGACATACGTAAAATAAATATGTGTCTAAAATTTCAATAAACTACACAATAGAGGAGTGCGTTTTACAATTTTCTAAACCATGGGATTATTTACAAGCATTTATATATCACAAAGATATGATTTATAATTTAGGCAAACTATATAGCTGTAATTTGCAATAATCTATTTATATTATTAATGACTTGAGAATGATGGAGCCTGTTTTTAATTGTTTTGAGGGGATATTTACTTGATTTATTGATTGAAGTTCGTGATGGTTGAGGTATAAATTTTATTTTAGTCTGTAAGTTTCCTTATATTTTTCAAACCTTATACCTCGGTGTATCTAAGCTTTCATAAAATTTTATTTTAAATCTTTGTACGTATTTAACAGATCTTGTTTTTAGATATCTGTACTTATTTAACAAAATTGATATATGTATTTTAAAATGCAAACTCATATTGTGTCTAATGAGATTTAATTGAATGTTATACAAGAATTAACAATGACTAAAACTTTTTTTTTTTAAATAGAGATCAAAATGTTTGTATGAAAGTTCATACACTAAAATATAATTTTAATATAAGGTAAATCAGTGGGAGCATATTTAATTTTAAAAATTTTTGAAATCAAAGTCAAATTTCAAAAACTATTTTTTTAAATTTCGCCTTAGTTTTAAAAGTATTTGAAGAGTGGATTACGAAACTTAGAAATAGTTATTAAAATGGTTACTTCTACTTTTCATGGTTGTAAATTTATTTCCAAGAGGGATACTTCTCCGCATCATCATTTACAAAGGATTGATTAATAAGATTTTCTGATTCATTAGAGAAGTCACATACATTCCTCTAAGATTTTCTGGGATCTGTTGTAATTGATTTCGTTCCAAATCCGGAATCCAAGGATCCCATCAATAATAGCGGAGTATCCATTTCCAATCCTCCATCGAAATCCTTTTTCAAAAAGTTTCCTACCCCCATAAAATGCTCCTCCAAATAAAAGAAGGATTGTTTCTCAGGCGTGCTTTGAGAAAGTTTTCAGATTTAAAGTACCTTCCCTTAAGAATTTGAGAAACAACAAGGCTGTGGGGTTGGCGTAAAATTCTCCAGCTTTGCTTTGCCAAAAGAGCCTGATTGAAGATTCCCAAGTCCCTAAAACCCAAACCTCCTTCTTCTTTATTTCTACACAGCTTCTCCCATTTTTGCCAGTGAATTTTTCTTTTTGTCTCCGTTGATCCCCACCAGAATTTTGCAAAAAGTGAATGCAAATCATCACACATTGTAGAGGGGACTTGAAAACAGCTCATTGTATAGGTTGGAATGGCTTGTGCCACTGCCTTAATCAAGATTTCTTTTCCTCCAATTGAGAAGAAATTTTGCTTCCAGCTTTGTAGGATTTTCCAAACTCTATCTTTGATTCCCCTGAAAATCTGCTTTTTATTCTTTCCAGATTGGGAAGGAAGGCCGAGATATCTTCCTAAAGAAATGAAGTCGTTGAGCTCTGGAAACATGTGGAATAGCTTTAAAAGTATTTGAAGAGTGGATTACGAAACTTAGAAATAGTTATTAAAATGGTTACTTCTATTTTTCATGGCTGTAAATTTATTTTCAACAGGGATACTTCTCCGCATCATCATTTGCAAAGGATTGATTAATAAGATTTTCTGATTCATTAGAGAAGTCACATACATTCCTCTAAGATTTTCTGGGATCTGTTGTAATTGATTTCGTTCCAAATCCGGAATCCAAGGATCTACATCAATAATGGCGGAGTATCCATTTCTATTAGACTTTTAATTAGTTCTAACTAATTAGTTGTTGGTTAGTAAGCCTGTTACTTGGAAGTTACTGTAAACTTGTCTATATATATTGTTTATTCATTAATACAATACAAGCAATTCAGTTTCTTCTCTTTCCTAGCTGTAATATGGTATCAGTGCAGGAGGTCCCAAGTTCGACTCTCTGTTGTGTCATTTGCTCTTGTTTCCTCCCCATTTAAATTCCACATGTTTGGGTCTTGTGCAATTATCCAAGTCCACATGTGAGGGGGAGTGTTGAGATATATATGATTAAATCTACCTTTAACCATTGGCTTAAGCTTTTGGTTCAATTGGTGATTTAACATATTCAATTGCTTGTATAATTTCCAATCCTCCATCGAAATCCTTTTTCAAAAAGTTTCCTACCCCCATAAAATGCTCCTCCAAATAAAAGAAGGATTGTTTCCCAGGCATGCTTTGAGAAAGTTTCCAGATTTAAAGTACCTTCCCTTAAGAATTTGAGAAACAAGGCTGTGGGCCGGGTGGCGTAAAATCCTCCTGCTTTGTTTTACCAAAAGAGCCTGATTGAAGATTCCCAAGTCCCTGAAACCCAAACCTCCTTCTTCTTTATTTCTATACAGCTTCTTCCATTTTTGCCAGTGAATTTTTCTTTTTGTCTCCGTTGATCCCCACCAGAATTTTGCAAAAAGTGAATGCAAATCATCACACATTGTAGAGGGGACTTGAAAACAGCTCATTGTATAGGTTGGAATGGCTTGTGCCACTGCCTTAATCAAGATTTCTTTTCCTCCAATTGAGAAGAAATTTTGCTTCCAGCTTTGTAAGATTTTCCAAACTCTATCTTTGATTCCCCTGAAAATTTGCTTTTTATACTTTCCAGATTGGGAAGGAAGGCCGAGATATCTTCTTAAAGAAATGAAGTCGTTGAGCTCTGGAAACATAATCAATTTTATGAAGTGCTAAAGAAATTGTTTTGGAAAAGATTGTTTTGGAAACATAATCAATTTTATGTTGTTTTCTTAATGTATTAATGTTTTTATTTTATAATTTATATTTTTAGAGTTTGTGTATGGTTAAGTAGTAGTTATTAAATGAAAGGAAAAGCCCTATTTAGTTAAGTATTAAGTAATACAACTAATGGAATTTTGTCATATGGGCAGGAGAATCTCTCATTTTTATTTTGTTTTTAAAATTTCTCACCCATGTAACGGGGTAATGCTCGGGTGCAGTCAAGTCTTTTCATATGGTAACGCCTTTGTTATTAGTTATTACTAGTAGTAGCCATATCGATTTTATCCATGAGATAACGAGGTAAAAAAAATGAAACATTTTCAACCCATGAGGTCAAATTTTAGTACTTGTCTAGCAAGGGTCAAGTGTTTTCCTATTTAAATAGAATCACAACAAGTGGATGAAATTTCGTGCAATTGATGTGGAAGCATCTTCATAAAAATGTTATTTTCTGGTGGTGAAAAAAATCTTTCTAATATGAATCTAGCATATCTTCCTACAAGAAAATGCATTTGTTTTCTCTCTTCTTAATCACAAAGTACAGTTATAAGTTGGAGATGGGATTTTTTTTTTCACTCTCTTTTGATCAGAAAAACGCATAAGCAGATCAGAGTCTGAAGATTTTTTTAATGAAATTGGGATGTAATAAGCCTGAAAACAATACAATACAGGACCTTCCAGCCAGCCTCTGTTGTCTATACACTATGCCATTTATATTCTCAAAGTGTTAATTTTGCTACTGCACTATGGCAGTGCCAAGCCAATATTATCAAAGCTGATGATGTGGTTCCACCACCACCAAAGCCTGCAGCGCCTCAGCCGCCACCAATTCCCGGTGCTCGTCTTCTTGTGCTACCGCAGCATCGACTTCTGGCTTTATAAATTGCTGGCAATACCGGAGTATAACCAGACATATAAAGGCTGGAGAGAAATAAAAATTAAAGAGCATGTAAGTCACCAGAGACTCAAAATTTACTGAATGGAGAAATCAGAAACATCTTAAAATATTTTTACCTGTGAAAATGCGGGTTTTCAGGGAAGAAAAGTTCCAAAATACTGTGGCTGTTGATGCTACCACAATCTTTTTATGTGAGCAAGCTCCCCAAGCATCAAATAGCCATTGTTTGAAGAAATGAACTGTAAATACAAACCCCATCTTCTTAAGCATCATATTAACATAAAGGCTGAAGCAGCTACTTAATAAATAGATGCTTGTGGAACCTTTCTTTACCTTTTCGGTTTATTTGAATCTGGTAGCATGAATATAGCTTTGGGACAGAGAAACTGGCAAAGAAACCTACAAATTAAGATGACCAATCACAGTAAATTTAGCTGAAAAAACCAGTTAATCACAAATCAAAACGCAATCAGGCCGGTATAAAAATGATCGTTATAGTTAATACCGATTGCACAGAGTCTTCGTAGAGTAATAAGATGTCCATACTGAGCCCCTAAAATGAGGAATGGAACTACCTGCAACCGAAAAACCATGACCATCATCTAAGCAAACATCCAGTATTTGGTTAATTGACATTGTTAAATCATGGATGATGAAATGGGGCGGTTACTTTTAGGGTCATCGATGGCTCTCCAGAAAATAGTTCCCTTGTCTTTGAAATTGCAAAGTTTGCAGCTGGAAGAATCAATTTCACCAAGCGTAAGATGTCGTCTTCTTTCAGCTTGAAGTCATGTTTCTTTTCAGCATTATTCCTGCATTTCCAATACAGTTTTAATAATGATAAAAAAGTAATATATATTTGGTTGGACGATCAAATATAAGATAGAAACTCTACCTATTACAGATTGATTTAGAGAAAAATGCAAGGCCCAAGAACAGAAGTCCAAGCTGGGAAATTGCTGAAAAACCGCTGTAATTATCAATGTTGCAACAGTTAAATGATGATGTACTAGAAAAAATTAGAATAACCAAGAATTACTCTTTTGAGGGAGAGAGACTGACCTAAAGCTAACTCCTCGAGCAAAGCAAGAGGAAAAGAAGAACAGAGAACCAAATCCAAACCAAAGACTCGATTTTGCCGCATCTTTCCACATAAACAGATCAGTTATCAACTGCCCAATTCGATCTAAACTACCACTATCATCGTCATCAACAAGTTCTACACAAACATGAACCACATCAGAAAACACACAAAATCAATCAAAAGCAACAGAAAAAAAATTGAAACATTTTCGATTACTTGGAGTTGAACTTGAAGGAATTGATGGAATTGGAACCAAACTTAGCTTCTCCTTCTCCTTCTCCTTCTTCGACCTCCCACCCTGCCTTTTCTTTCTACCCTTCCCAAACTCTTCCGCCAAGCTCATATCCTTCTCTTCCCTAATCTCAATCTCCGATCGTCTTCTCGACCTTCTTGTACTCTTCGGAGAAGAATAACCGAAGAAACCCAATACAGGGCCTCGGTTTTTACACCTCCGGCGAGCCCCAGCAGTCTCCATAACCTCCTCGTCGAACCGATCAACTAGTCGAGACCTGGATCGCCGGAGATTAGAAGGAGATGATGAAAGAAGAAGATCGTGAACAGAAGGAGAAGGGGTTGTTTTCTTAGGTGGTGGAGAAATTAGTTCAACAGATAGATGAGGGATTTCTTCGCCTTCAATTGCAAGACGTGAGGCTAATTTGGTCCGAGATCGACGCGATGGAGGTGTTAAATCCATGGATGAGATCCTTGGGTTTAATTAAAGATGGAGTTTTGAATCTTTATGATCAGAATTAGGGTTTTAGATTTTTCCAAGGTTCTCAATTTCTTCTGGTTTTTGAATGAGGAAGACGAGGGAGCCGTTGGAGGAGTTTTCTTACGACGTCGTTTAGCTTATTTTTTATTTTTTTTGAAATTTGGAGGTGGGAAGAGGTTGGGCCCCCCAGGAACAACGGTAACTTTTTTGCATATGTGGGAATATTTGATGGGTGGGAAGGATAGACAATCATGATAAAGAATTGCAATTATATTCTTTTTTTCTTTTTTTTCTAATTGTTTTAGCCTTTTAGGCCGTGATTTTAATTAACTTTTATGATTCAAATTATTTAGGTAAAATGTAACTTTAAGAATTAATTAAGTAAATGGCCATATTTTTAGTCCCATTTCATTATTTAACCACCTCCTTGTGAATATCATTATTTAGCCACTTTCAGATTTTGTAAATTTTAAAAAATAAAAACAAATATTTGCTTCCCCTGTGTCTCTTCCATCTCTAATAATTCTTTGTTTTCAAAAATTTTCATAGCATTTATCCTATAGCATCATAACAATATTTTCTTCTACACATGAATCTTATTTTCAATCGTCTTCTATGATTCTTCCCCAATTGATTTATTCTAAGCTTTAACCCTTCTCTCTGTTTCTCAAAGTATCTAATAATGGTGTTTCTACCGTTCAATTAGCCAACGATAATCGATGGTGGGCGGAAATCACAGATCTATGATTGGGGCGTTGGATCTGAGGACTTCATAAGGAGTTTTGAATGGAGGTGGCGCTACATTGCTGCTATGGCAGGGCGTCGATGATGAGCGATGGTGGCTTAGAAGACAATGAGCATTCTCTTTCTCAATGGAAAGGCGGTTGGTTCTTTTTTGTGGTCATTTTTTTTTTCAAATGATTGAAGCCACGATAATATGGTGGCAAGTCATGGGAGGTTGGGCTCTGGGTTAATTTTAAGAAGTTGTTGAATTGTACCGTACATTTGTTTGTACACTACAATTGTTTGTACAGTACATTACAGTATAGTATCCTAATGAGATTGGAGAACGAACAAGAAGAAGTTTCCAGATCTGTACCGTACATTTGTTTTGTACACTACATAACAATTTTGGACGGTATGATGAAGAGATTTCTACCCATTTAGTTTGTACAATACGTTGACTACACGTACAGTTTCATAATGTACCCTTTGGAGTTAGCCATGAATATGAACAAGAATGAAGCTTTACATCTGTATGTACAGTACAGTACGAAGATGAACAGTATGTTGACGAAGCTAGAGAAGGAGAATAGGTATTGTTTTTTACTGTACATTTTTCGAGTGCAGGTTTTTGTTGATATGTACATTACAATACATTTTTTTTCTACAGGATAGTAATAAAGGCGTGTATGCATCTATTTTGTATAGTATATTATTGATACAGAGTAATGTTGCCGATTCTCCGGAAAAATGGTGGAAATATTCAACTGGGTTTGAAGAAAAGAGTGTTCTTTTTTTTTTTTTTTTATTTGGAGATTTTATGTATATCTGTTAAGATTTTATTTTTTATTTATATTTTTATTAGATGTAATCTTTGATAATTTGCTTATGTTTAGCATATTATTTGTTCTTTAAAAGTTGAGGGTCTTTTTAGTATTTTTACTTTAAAAATCTCTCTCCTAGTGACCATTTACTTTAATAAATATTCAACTGGCTAAATCCTGAAAATTGGCTTATTTAGTGGCTAGATACTTAAATAGCCCTAACTTTAATCCTTAAAGTTGACCAATGTTTCTAAAAAAAATCCCCTTAACTGGCTCTGTTTGGTTTGTCGGTTTGAACATAATTCTTAAGCAGGAGAGTTATTGAGATTGTATTGTGCAAAAGAGTAAGTTTGTTAAGTATGAGTTAGTGTAAAAATGTGTTGAAAATGTAAAAATAAATGAATTTGTTAAAGATGATGAGTTAATAAACCCACCAACCTAGGTTTCAAAATTGGAAGACAAATGTTAATTAAATTTGTGTAACCCCTAACTCTACTTGAATTTGTGAATCGAATTCTCCCTTGAAAGTTTTATTGGTAATCTTTGTTCTTTTAGATAACATGTGAATTTTAATATAAAAAATGAAAAGATTTTTCTTATTGTTAATCAACATTTGTTATCAATTAAAACACGAAATTCTTGATGTAATAAAACATATCAAAACATTCTCTTAATAAAATTTAACTGATTTTTAATGGTAGGGATTTCATTTGAAACTTACAGAGATTTGAGAAACAAAAATATTCGGTATTATTTCCATAAAACTTCAAAGGATAATTTGGTGTATTAGGAGCGAGTTTATGGAACCCATTCTAGTGTTTAATGGGTATCTTAATTACTTTTGGTAACGACATTTTTTTTCCATGTTTACCATTAGTAATGACATGACATTTGACACACCACTGCTTTCACATTTTAAAGTATTTGAATCTCATTCATATGCATCTAAACACACACATCACATTTATATATACCTTATTCTTATTTCAAAGCATCACAATCTCATATAATATATTTTTAATCTTCAAACACCCTAAGATATTTCAATATATTCTCCACCATATTTAAAAGATATTTTCTTAAATTCTCTATAATATCTCTAGAATAGTTGGTAACTTTTAATATTTTATTTCAATTTAGTTTTGACATACTCCCAACAAAACTCCATGATTTAGATTTATTTGCTACTAATTATTATTAAAAACCCTTCATTCAAACACAAACGAAGTCAACAACAAAAGCTGAAGATATCATCATCGTACCCTGCAGGACAGTCTGAAAGTTATTTAGAATCAATATTACGAAACTAATCTTCAGTTTAAGATAAAATAGCAACTCAATGCCATCTGAAAATTGATTGGTTTTATTGCTTCTTAGAGCTTAGCATGCGTTTCATGGAAGCTTTTCAACCTTGCCAGACCATCTTCAAGGTAAGAAGGTTCCATTGCAAAGGTCATACGCACCCAATTCTTCATCCCAACAGCAAACCCTGTCATTTGTATTCAAAGTTTATAAATGTTGATTTCTATTCTATGTATGTTTAATTACAAATTCGGTACCTATGGACGGTTTGACCTTTCTGTCAATTTAATCCCTATTGTTTTAAAAGTTTCAATTTAGTCTCTTTAATTCGGGTTTGTATATGATAAATAAATATCGGGTTTGTATCAATTTACTCTCTTAAATTCGGGTTTGGTATCAATTCAATCTATTTAATTCAGGTTTGTGTCAATTTAGTCTATTTAATTTGGATTTGTGTCAATTCAGTTTTTATAATTTTAAAAGTTTAATTTAATCTCTATGGTTTAATAAAAACTCAGAAAAACATCATTGTCATTTCCACAGTCCACAAATTAACACCAATTGTCATGTTCATAGAGAACAGCCACATAAGTGACCTGGTAACTCATGGTAACGACAGAACGTTTTATGAATTTTTATCAAACCATAAAGACACTAAAATGAAACTTTCAAAACTTAAATAACTAAATTGAGAAAAACTTGAACCGTACGGACTAAATTAAAATATTTAAAACATAGCGACAAAATTGAAACAAACCGCAAACCATAGGCATTAAATTAATAAATAAACCTTAAAAATGTGTAACTAGAGTTTGAGTGCTGATGTTATTGACATGATGGTACCTGGGAGAACAAGAACAGATTCTTCCTTGGCCAGCTTGGCACAGAAATCCATTTCATCACTTATTCCTTCAAGTTGTTCTATATTCAGTTTCACCTGTTGAAATGATTGTTTAATTACCATCAACATTTGAAATTCTCCATAAACAGAAAAAGAAGATCATGATGTCTGTATATATATGTATGAATGTTATTTCAATGTTACCATTGAAGTCATAGCTCCTTCTGGTTTGTTTGGGCAACTAAAACAAGGGATCTCATTGATCTTTTCATACAAAACATTTGCATTTTCTCTCAGTACATCAAGAACACCTGAAAAGAAGTCATCGGTTGTTTTCTCAAGAATTTGTGGTATTGCACCCTGAATAGCATGAGGAAAAACTGAGTAAGAAACAAAATTGTCACTGAATGGTCTGTAAAAAAAGGAAATCAAAGTGCTCTAGATGTTAGGACACCTTTCGTCTTATTAAATGCTCGTTTTGACTAGCTTTTAGGAGGGCTCAAAAGTGTTTTTGGGCGAAAAAAGTCTTTGTCTTTTTTAGCCCAAAAACATTTTTAGGCTCTCCTAAAAGTTATTCTAAATGAACCCTAAATGTTGAGAATATGTAAATATTAAATTTGTCTTAGTCTAATATTATAAGCTTTTAAGTCTATTGGTGATTTAACATTGTATCAGCGTCAAAGGTTCTGACTTCAAACCATTGTATTTCACTTGATTAGGACTCGTGCAAATATCTAAACACACACGTGAGAGGAAGTGTTGAGAATGTATAATGATTAAATTTACCTTACTCTAATAAATGGTTTCTACTATCTCACATGATACAATAAGAAAAGTTACATACTAGTACCTGAATGCAGGTTGGGGGGTCGCAAGTAATGTCTAGATAGCTTTTAATGCTCTTCACAATCTGTTAAGAATGAGATATCTGATATTTTGAACAAACCAAACACAATATAATTCTTCAAAACAACAAAATATTTCTGTTTTGAACGAAGACACTAATGGTTCGTTGGAGATAGCTTTTAAAAGTGTTTAAAATTGTTTTTTTTTTAATGTATATCAAAAACATTTTTAAACAATTTCAAAAGTTATCCCAAACGAGCACTAAATAAAGCTTCAAGTCTCCAATTGAAGATGAAAAAAACCTCAAAGATAAAGATGAATGGGAAAAATAAAAGTTACAAACCCCATGTTTTTCAAGGATGCCATTAGGATCAGTGGTCAGTATCCAACCAAATCTCCAACCAGGAACAACCCATCTCTTTGATATAGATCCAAGGGTCAGCACTGGAGCAATTGATCCAAATTCCCCCATGGGGACAAAGGGCTTATTACCAAAAGCCAGACGTCCATAAACTTCATCAGAAATCACCAGAATCCCGAGTTTCCTCGCAGTTTCCGCAATCTAAATTTAACCATAAAAAGTAGCAATAAGTACAGAAACCTCTACATAATCCAGTGTGCATATAGGCATTTGTTGGGAAAGTTTTCAACTTTGGAAACCAGTTCTCACCTATTGAATCAACTAAAACAATGTAAATTCAGTTGTTATTTTAAGTACAAAAATTGGTGGAACAGTTTCCTTGATGTTTAAGTAGAAAATAGGCTTGGTTTATTTATCTAAAAGAACATTGATTAGATCAATTCAATAAGAAGCAACATTACTTGCCTCCTTGAGATGATGGTATGTGAAAACATTCCCACAAGGATTGCAAGGATTGATAATGACTATAGCAACAGTGTTGGCATCTGCAAGAGCTTCAACAGCATCAAGGTCAACCTCCCAATCCTTTTCCGGTATAAGATCGAAATGGCGAACTTCGAGTCGTTTAAAAGTGGCTTGAGATTTATATTGCGGGTAACCGGGTCTCGGAAGCAGAATGTTGGCACCGGGGCGAGCAAGTACAGCCGTAACGATTTCAATTGCTTGTGTGCAACCAACAGTTAGAAACACATCTTCAGGTGATAGTTTGTATGGCAGACTGTTGGAAAAATATTCTGCTAATGCCCTTTAATAGGAAAATCAAATTACATTAAAGCTTTACACATAGTGCCTACCATCCTTAGGACCGTTTTAAATCATTTTTAGGAGTGCATAAAAGTGTTTTTGAGATTTTATTTATTTATTTTTGCCAAAAACACACTTTGGAGTGCCTAAAAGTGTTTTTGAGATTTTTTTTTTTTTTTTTAACTTAAGATTTATTGCCCAAAAAGATTGTTAAACCCTCTTAAAAATTATTCAAATCACCCGAAGTTGCATTATCGGAGCCGAGCCAGGAATTTAGTTTGAGGTATGAGTTTCATGTTTTTTTTCCCTTAATTAAAAGTAACCATATTATTAACGTATTGGGAAAAAAAAAGGAAATAAAACAAGAAATAAGAAGCCAAAAAAATTCTTAATAAAATCTTCCCACAATTTTGAAAACGTTTCTTAAATTGATAAATAAGAATCTATGAATAACTATCAAATTTAGAAGTCATAAAGAGAAACAGGAAAGTGGGACGATACCAAACGGCCCCTTAATGCATTGAAACGCACTAAAAAGGAAATTAAAAAAAAAACAATCTTAATTTTACCGAAAACATCCGTTTCTTCAAAACTAGAAACGATAGTGTAAATCGGTTCCGTTCGATAATCATTTCATATTATTTAAAAAAACTAATTAGCTTCTTGATTTTTAAATTATAAAACATGTTTTTTTTAACGGAAAACAGAGACAAGTTGATTAGAGAAACACTGGACCAGTTTGGCATAGCTTCTCCTAAAAACATTTTGAGTTAGAGATTTTAAAAGAAATACTAATTAAGTGTTTCATCTAAAAACACTTGAGTGAAATAGTTTAAGTAAAATACTTATTTATGAACATTTTTGGAAGAATCACAAATCAAATATTTTCTCCAAAAACACATTTTAGCATACTCAAGTGTTTTTAGAAGAAACACTTAATTAGTATTTCTTTTAAAATCTCTGACTCAAAATGTTTATGCCAAACTGGCCCTTCACGGTTTTGACAGTAAGTCTTTTATTAATAAATAAATTCTTTCCCGCCGTCCTCACTTTCATTTTCATTTTTAAAAAAAAGATGAAAATGAGGTGTTTTCGTGGTTCAAATTTGATAAAACGACAGCAAGCACTCACATGGTTTAAGAAAATCTCTAATCTAATCTAGGTAGAAATTTATTGAGAACAAAACCGATTAAAAGTAGCATGATTTAAAAATATTCATAAATGTAACAGATTTTTTTAACGTGTCAATCAATAATTGATGGTAACATTAGCAAATGATAATCAATTCAAGTAATTTACCTTCGGGCGGGAAGAATACCGACAGTGGTAGGATACGAATTGAAATGGTAGGAGTTAACGGAATCAACAAGGGCTTGAACGGCCATTGAAGTAGTACGGAAGTTCGGATAACCGGAGGGATCCGCACGGCCGAAAAGAATAACGGGATGGGAATCATCTCCGGTGAGATGGTTCCCTAGAAGGTTAAGAGTACCATGAACGGTAATGGAAGATTTGTTTAGCTCTTCATTGCCCTCAAATTTCCATTCTTCGCTACCGTTCATCTCTCTCAAGCAAGAGTCAACGGTGAGTGCAGCTACAGCAAGCTTTTAAGCATTATTCTATTCCTTCCCCCATAAATATAGAAAATGATTAATTTTTAATTTTATTATTTAAATCTTTACTTAGCCCCAATGAAGAAATGAGATTTTTTATTGAGGCTAAGTAGCTTTAACGGCTTAACATTTTATTCCTCTACAAAACTCCATGATTTAGAATTATTTGCTTATAAAAAAAACTCAAAAGCAAAAGCCTAAGTCAACAACAGAAGCTTGATATCATCATCCTACATTTTGCACGACAGTCTGCAAGTTATTAATATCAATATTACGAAACTAAACTTACTCTAAAAAATGATTTTATGATCAACTACCTACCAACTCAATGCCATCTGCAAATCAATGGGGTTATTGCTTCTTAGAGCTTGCATGCCTTTCATGGAAGCTTTTCAACCTTGCCAGACCATCTTCAAGGGAAGAACGTTCCATCGCAAAGCTCATTCGTAACCAATTCTTCATCCCGACAGCAAAACCTGTAATTTGTATTCAAGTTTCAGAACCCAAATATTTTTGTTGATTACTATTCATGAAGCATTGAATTACTAAGGGCCCGTTTGGTAACTATCCCAATTTCTGTTTCTTGTTTCTATTTCTCATTTTTTAAGAAATTGAGTTGTTTGGTAACTATTCCTATTTCTTGTTTTTCATGTTTTTAGAAACCATTCCCAAAATTGTGAAGAAATTTTAGAAACAACAAATTCTTGTTTCTTGTTTCTCATTCTTGTTTCCAAACTTTTCAACACATTGATAAATTATTATATTGTCCCGTTTTGACTTATAAAATATATTATAAATATCCAAAAATCATATTGATATAATATTTTTAAATATGTCATTTAAAATTTTAATATTTTCAAAATATTTTCATTGTTTTTAAATGAGAAACAGAAATAAAAAATAGTTACCAAACACATTTCTGTTTATTTTTTCTTCCAGAAACAAGAATTAAGAAACAATTACCAAACATGTTTCTATTTCTCTTTTTAAAAAAACAAGAACAAGAAACAAGAAATAGAAATAAGAAACAAGAAATGGAAACGAGGAAGGTTACCAAACGAGCCCTAACTAATTCTTCATCCCAACCCCCCCCGGCACTAAACTAGATTCGAGTGCTGATGTTTTTTTAATGGTACCTGGGAGAACAAGCAGAGATTCTTCCTCGGCTACCTTTATACAGAAATCCATTTCATCACTAATTCCTTCAAGTTGTTCTAGATCCAGTTTCACCTGTTCAAATTGATTGATAATTACCATCAAAATTTGAAAATATCCATAAACATAAAAGGCCAGATGTTACCAATGAAACCATGGCTCCTTCTGGTTTGTTTGGGCAACTAAAACAAGGGATCTCATTGATCTTTTCATACAAAACATTTGCATTTTCTCTCAGTATTTCAAGAATGCCTGAAAAGAATTCGTCGTTTGTTTTCGCAAGAATTTGTGGAATTGCACCCTGTATAGTAGAGCAGAATAAGAAACAGAATTGTCAATGGATGGTCTGTAAAGGAAAGGACACCTTTTGTATGACTAAAATCTTGTTTTATACTGTCACATGATTTTTATCGTAATTTATTATAAGAGAACTTCATATAATTACCTGAATGCAGGTTGGCGGGTCGCAAGTAATGTCCATATAGCTTTTAATGCTCTTCACAATCTGCTAAGAATAAAAAATTCTGATATTTGAACAAACCAAACAAAATATATTTCTTCTGAATAACAAAATATTTCTATTTGAACAAAGAAACTAAGTAAAGCTTCAAGATGAGATGAATGGGAAAAATCAAAGTAAAACAAACCCCATGTTTTTCAAGGATGCCATTAGGGTCAGTGGTCAGTATCCAACCAAATCTCCAACCAGGAACAACCCATCTCTTTGATATAGATCCAAGGGTCAGCACTGGAGCAATTGATCCAAATTCCCCCATGGGGACAAAAGGCTTATTACCAAAAGCCAGACGTCCATAAACTTCATCGGAAATCACCAGAATCCCAAGTTTCCTCGCAGTTTCTGCAATCTAAATTTAACCAGAAAAAGGTACCAATAAGTACAGATTAGAACCTCTACATAATCCAGTATGCATATAGGCATTTGTCGAGAAAGTTTCAACTTCGAATACCAGTTCTCACCTATTGAATCAACTAAAACAAGGTCAAATCATTTGTTTTTTTTCTAGTTCCTTTGTTTTTTATTAGAAAGTAGGCTTGGTTTATTTCTCTAAAAGAACATCGATTAAATCAATTCAATCATAACCATCATTACTTGCCTTTTTCAGATGCTGGTATGTGAAGACATTCCCACAGGGATTGCTAGGATTGATAATAACTATAGCAACAGTGTTGCAATCAGCAAGAGCTTCAACAGCATCAAGATCAACCTCCCAATCCTTTTCCGGTATAAGATTGAAATGGCGAACTTCAAGGTGTTCAAAAGCTGCTCGAGCTTCATATTGCGCATAACCAGGTTTAGGAAGCAAAATGTTCGCACCGGGGCGAGCAAGTACAGCTATTATGATTTCAATTGCTTGTGTGCAACCAACAGTAAGAAACACATCTTCAGGTGATAGTTGGTATGGCAGACTACTGGAAAAATATTCTGCTATTGCCCTGTAACAGAAAAAACACATTAAATCTATGCAAAATATACATTGTGGCTCGTTTGGTAACATTTTTCTTCCTTTCTCTCTCTTTTTTTTTGTGAAAAAAAAATGAAATCTTAAAGTATGTTTAGTGATATTTTTTTTCTCTCTATTTAATAACTTTTTCTTGTTTATTTTATCTAAAACTTGTAATTAAGAAAAAAAACAATTTTATTTGGGTAAAGTACCTTTTTGATCCCAGGCTCGTGTCTATTTGGTTTATGAGCTTTTAATTTATGTCTATTTCGTCCTAGAGTTTTGAGAAAACAAGTTTATTTAGTCACTGATTTTATGCCTATTTCATCCCGAGTTTAAAGGAATAAGCTCTATTTGGTCCTTGAGCTTAGTTTTCTAACCATTAATAAACAAATTTCTTTACAATTATGAATGAAAAAATTAACGGCAGGGTCCAAATTGACCTATTTCTCAAAAATCGGGGATGAAATAATTGTAAAATCAAGGACCAAATAGAAACAAGCATTAAAACTCAGTGACCCAAAAGGTATTTTACCAATTTCATTTTATAAGTTTAATTTTTATAAATGAAATATTTAGAACCTCTATACCATTTTAATTTTCGATACTTATTATGCATTTTATAAATTAAAACGTAAAAACACTAGTTTTGTTAAGGGTAAAATGCAAATAAGACTCCAGTGGTTTTTGCCAAAATGAACACCACATGTGGTTTGAAAATGGCAAATCATATTATGTAGTTCCAAATTATTCCAATGAGACCCCTCCCTTCAATGTCATTTATTTTAACCATAACTTCTTCATTTAAACTTTGATTTTGATGATTCAAGATGTTTTGGAATCCTCATTTCGGGCTCTACATTATGGTCAGTGCAAAACTTCTAAATCATCAGTAACCAAAAGCATTAATGGTGTAAATCATACCTAGTATTTTGATGATAATAAAATCTTTTATTTATTAACGATTTTGAAGTTTTGAAATGACCATAGCGTGGAGCTCGAATGAGAAATCCAAAACATTTTGAATCATCCAAATCGGAGTTCAAACGAAAAAGTTATGGCTAAAAGAAAATTAATGACGTTGAAAGATATGGGTCTCATTAAAAAAATTATATATGATTTTCTATTTTCAAACCACAAGTGCTCAAGCATTTGGAAAAAACCACCAGGTCTTATTACATTTTACCCTTTTGTTAATCCGTTAAAAAATTTGAAACACGGATTCATAATTTTTTTTCTTCTTTCTAAAATTATAGAAATGCGTTTTTAAACTAGAAACGAGGACTTAAATAAAAAGAAACAAGAAAAACCAAAAATAGAAAACATGAAAATGACCCATCGAAAATTAAATGTTTTCGTTGTCGTCTTCAATACTGATAAAGAAAAAGACAGAAACAGCAAAGCACTCACCCAATTAAAAATTAAAAGAGATTCTCGTCGAATATCTCTAATCTAGCTAGAATCTTATAATCGTCCACCAAAAATTATCAGAGAATCAATCAAAAAGCAGAAAAAATTAATTAAAAGAAAGAACAAATGAATGTAATTATCATTCCTTCAAACCTTAAGCAAGTTAATCAATCAATCAAGGTAATCTGATTAGAGAAAAGAAAAAGATGAGAAATGAATTAACCTCCTGGCGGGAAGAATACCGACGGTGGTAGGATAAGAGTTGAAATTATAAGAGTGAACGGAATCAGCTAGGGCTTGAACCACCATTGAAGTAGTTTTGAAGCTCGGATAGCCAGAAGGATCGGCTCGGCCGAAAGCAATGAGAGGGCGAGTATCATCTTCGTTGAGATGGTCGATTAGTAGATTAAGAGTTCCACGAACGGAAATGGAAGAATTGTTTAGTTCTTCATTGCCCTGGATTTTCCATTTCTCGTTGTGGTTTCCGTTAATCTCCATCTCTCTCTCTCTCTCTCTCGAGTTTCCGAAGAAGCAGAGTAAACGAGGGAAATGGCGTTTAATTGAAGGGCAGGCAGCACTATTATTCCCCCACTCTAACTCTCTCGTTCAAATGTTTAATTACAAATTTATTCTTAATTGGTAAGTCTATTATTTATGATTTTAAAAGTTTTGTTTTTATTTTAATTAAGTTAAATTATTATCTAAACTAACACGTATAAATATTTAATGACATAATTTAACGGGTTAGATAATAATATTCTTTACTATAATATTATTAGGTTCAAGTTTCTTCTTCTACAATTTGATGTAATATTTAAAAATTAATTATACATTTTTTAATACCGTGAGTGTTTAGGCCAACTTACGTGCACATCGACTAATCTCACGGGACAACCACACGACAGTACAACGCTTAACATTGATAAACTCGTAGGATAATATCGTAGATAGATGACCAATATGGTTTGAACCCATGACCTTAATAAAAAAAATTGTTAAGAAATAAAAAAAAAATACTCTACCCATCAACAAATTACTTAACTAGTTAGACATTTTAGATAGGAAATAAAAAAGATTCTACAAATTTTATTATCTAAAGTAACATGTATTAACACCTGGTTAGATAATAATATTATTTTCTATAATGTTATAAAGGTTTGAGAAATGTCAAAAATTAATAAATTCATAGAATAATAACAAAAATAACAATGAAAAACAATAAAATATTTCAATAAATTTTTGAACTGCTATTTCGATATATTTTTTTAAATATGATATTTCAATAATTAGTAGATAGACATATATTATTTAAGATAATTTCTATTTGATGTAATATCTAAAAAAATTTATATAATTTAATTAGGAAATAAAAAGACTCTACACACCCACAAATCACTCTAGTTTGTTATGGTAGTTTTGATAAGGTTTCGAAATATGTTCTAGTTTTTTTTTTTTTTTTTTTTTTTAAAACCCCTTGTGCGTTGAACCAAACATTACAGAGATTCCCTGACGTCAAATGGCCTCCATCCCACCAGTCTTGTGTCAACTCCTCGATAAAAACATTTTGGGGTGATTGATATGCAGACATTGGCCACATAAATTGGTTTTTAAAACTTGTTTGTTTCAAATTAATTTACATTGGAATTCAATTCTCACTTAAATCCCAACTTCAATCTTTTCCAATTTTATTCCTCTTTCCTATGTACATGTGGGACGCTTTAATATTTTTAATAGTAGCAAAAAAAATATTAGAAATATTTTAATAGGTTATAATGTACAAGATACATTTAAAAAAAAATTAAAATGAAACTCAATATAACTTACATTAAACTCAATATATTTTATATAATTAAATAAAAAAATTATGTTCGAATCAAAATAATACACTAAGTAACTTAGATAAATTTTACTTTATAGTACTTTTTACAAACTTAATTTTAAATACAACAATTATTTTTAAGTAACATTTTTTTACTTTCTTTAAATTAATAAATTTACTTTCATTGAATTCTCTCTCATATAATTCCACAATAAAAAATCACGCTGATGTTTCCTATAAAAAAATAGTCATTTTTCCTTCCCCTTTTTCCCTATAGCCATATTTTTTAAAATATCTCAAAATAGCCATATCTCAATGTAAAAATACACAAACACCCCTAATGTCAAATCATCCTCTCTCTCCTCCTTCCCTTTACTGTCCATTGTTTTTTTTTTAATAATAACATAACTCTATCTACTTTTCAAAATTATTTTTAAAAATAATTTCCATCCCTTTTCTTCTATATATTTGATTCTCTCCCTCCCTCCCTCAATTTTTTTTCACTTTTCTCTCATTCCCCCCCTCTCATTTCTTTATCCATTCCCTATCATTTTCTTTCAAACCTCCATTGATTCTCTCAATGGCGAGGCCACTAAGGCACTTGGGGGGCAATTGCCCCTCCAAAAATTTCAAAAAAATAATTTTATATGTATATATTTATATAAATTTTAATTTTCCCCCCTCAAAAATTTGATGTTTGTGAAGGGATGATTTACTAAACTAGCGGAATTTGATTTAGTAAACTAATTAACATTTAATTATGGATCTATTAATATCATGCAATTTGTGAAAGAACATGTAGATTCATGCTTTAAATTTCGAAAATTAAAATCAAAACTTACATTGAGTAATAAATGGAGAATCGGTTGGAGGTTTCTTTACAGCATCAAATCCTCAGCAACACCGGATCTTCTACGCTATATCCCGATCGATTAAACGAAACCCGATTGTGGGATCGAACTTTAGAAGAAATTGGGAAGAAGAAAAATATTTTCTACCCAATTTTGAATAGGGAAAATCGGCACTCAAGGGGGGAGAGGAGGAAGAAAGAATTCCGAATTTCTAAGGAATTTAATTGTGTGATTTATGAATGACCCAACCCTCCTATTTATAGAAAAATAGGAATCCTAATCACGTTAGGATTAATCTATAGAGATAAATACAAAAAAGAATAAAGATTATCTCTTTCCTTTATCTTGCAATTTCGAAAATGCCATAGATAAATAGGAGATTATTTTATTTTCTTTATTTTTATTTATCTTGGGTAAATAAATCTATGTAATTATTTTAGGATATAATTCAAGCAATTATCTCTTCAAAATAATCACGTATAGCCGATTTTAGCATTAATAATTAATAAATAATTCTAATTTATTTAATTAATTATTTTGGGCTAATTTCAATTGGGTTCATTAATCCAATTGGGCTAGAAATTCTCTCTTAAATTAACAAGTCCAACTTAATTAATTTATTTATTAATTACCATTTAAATAAAATATTTTATTTAAACAATTAATATTTTCTCCCGACTAAATATTATCAAATTTATATTTAATTATTAATTTCCATTTAAATAATTTTCATTATTTAAATAATTAATAATAAATATTATAATTATTAATTTCCATTAAATAAACTCATTATTTAATTAATAATTTTATTGACAATATTTTATTATTAATTAATTAATTTTAATTATTAATTTCCATTCAAATAAAATTAATTATTTAAACAATTAATAATTGTTAATTAATTTCAAATTATTAATTATCATTTAAATATACTCAATATTCAAATAATTAATAATATCTAATTAATAATATTTCATTATTAATTTCCTGTTTAAATAAACTCATTATTTAAACAATTAATAATGTTTATATTAATTACCGTTTAAATATACTCAATATTTAAACAATTAATATTGCCTATTTTAAGTAATTCACTTTACTTAAAATTTCCATTTCTTCTACTTGATTTCGCGACTACGATATTTGGGCTAGCATAGGGACCCGATGGACCTATAGATCATGGGCTTAATAATTAGTCAATTAATTGATTAACTCATAATCGTTAATTACTTATTATCTAACTATGAATAATTCCACTATAGATTCATAGTTGAACTCCCCTCACTATAGATGAGTTATGTCCATTTAGTTTATCTTTATTTATATCTGTGATATAATCCTTCACGTGGAACCCTCATAATTACAGCGGATAAATTTACCGTTTTGCCCCTGTAATTACCGTTTTATCCTTGTGTTCCCGCCGATTCTCCAATGAACATTATCTTTAGTCGAACTAGAGATAATATACTCGTGATCAATAGAAGTCGTGGCGCCACTTGTTCATGTCTCGAATCAGGACATCAAGGAGTTTCCTAAAGTTCCTAAAATGTTTAGGTATCGACCGATACTAGTTAATTTATAGGAAAGTTATGAATTCCATCTCGTGAAAATGAGTTCCCAGCTACTTATCTAGTCATGTTCCCAAAACAGAAGTGTATTGAGCGTTCTTACAGATCGCTCTCAACCATATGAATCAAAGAACATAACTCCACAAATAGGAGTCCGCATTTCACTCAGGATTGAGATCTATCACGGTTGATAAACTTAGTTTGATATTCGATCATTTCTCGTAAACGGTACTAAGGAGAAATTTGATCGAACATCGTGGTCCTGTCTTATACAATCAACATTGCATATGATACTTCCATTTCATGTCTCCCACATGAATGATCAGGATTAGATCATTTTTCTATAAATAAAATGCGAAGCTATCAACAGTGTTACCAGGATAAGGTTCCCAAACGTTATCCATTTACTGTAGACACTTTTAAGTTACTCATCTCGACTTTAAATCCTCTCGTATGACTCACATACTAAGTCGTGATTTCATAAGAGTAACTTAGGGTTTACTATTTGAATGATTGATATTAATATATTTCCATATATTCCTAATATCGTCAATTGAATCAATCTAGATAATATAAAGAACTTATGTTTATTTATTTAATTTATTCAAAATAAATTATTATTATTAAATAATTACAAGTTCTAGGACACCATTTCTAACAGTTTGCCCCTTATTTATATAACATAGTATTTAGGACATTTTAATCTTTTAAAAAACAAGTTTTCTCCATATATTATTCCACATTTGAGTTTGTCACTATTAAATTTTCTCTCTTAATCTCTATCTAATTTATTGTTCATTAATATGAGTTTTTATGGTTTTAAATAGATATGATAATTGTTGATTTTT
Organism: Gynostemma pentaphyllum; assembly: GCA_028015215.1. Lineage (NCBI taxonomy): Eukaryota > Viridiplantae > Streptophyta > Magnoliopsida > Cucurbitales > Cucurbitaceae > Gynostemma > Gynostemma pentaphyllum. The sequence goes on from CM051355.1 coordinate 19,097,584, forward strand.
CTTGATAATTTTGTTGCATCCATATATGAGTTTTACATTGTATTATTTATTGTTAAGTTTAATTAAATGAAAATTTTAATTAAATACATTTTTTTATATTGTAATTATGTAGTGATGATTTTATGTTCAGTATTTATAAATATTTTAATTCATATTTATTAGCTAAGAAGTGAGTGTAATTTTTTATTTATAAATAGTTTGTTTTTTCTAAATTACAAATAATAATGTTTGTTCAATAAAATCCAAATTTTATTAATAACTATATAGTTTTATGTTCACGAGCCTCACAATCATTTTAATTTTATTATTTGATACTTGTATTTTTAGTTAAATATTTCAAACTTGTTAATTGTCATATAAAATTAGTTAAACATCTCTATGATGCACAATAAAGTTAATCTTGATTGCGATTCTTATTATTAGATTAAAAAAAATATTTGAAATGAAAAATTAATCTCAATGATTTGAGAGATAAATATATATATATTTTTAATATACTTAGAAATTATTTTAAAATTTACCTCTGCTTTGAAGACATGTATACTTTTGTAATTAACATAAATTTTAGCAAAAAATTTTTTTTTATCCATTTTATAATTTTATATTAGGGACAAATCAAAATCTAAAAATTGAACTAAACCTAACTGAATCAATTATAATAATAAAAAAAATTGTTAATTTGTAATATAATATATCAAAACCAGTGTGGAGTTGACATTTTACACAACAATTTCTTCATACAAGTTTTTGCCCCCTCGAAAAAAAAATTCTGGCCTCGCCACTGGATTCTCTCCTTCTTTTTCTTTCTTTTTCAAAAATCCACAATTTCTACAAATGTTCATCTCACAATTTTCCTACACTTTTTTAATTTACTATCTCTCTCCTTAATTTCTTCTTATTCTCGTTTTTTCATAAATATTTTTTTACCGTTTTTCTTCAGAATCTCGAAGATCTAAACCAAAAATAACATGGATTTGACGAAAGGTATTATTATTTTTCTTCATACGTAATATACACTTTTTTGTGGTCTGTAATATACGTAACATACATTTTTTCGTGGTATGTTTAATATACAGTCTCTAATATACATTATGTTTATGTTTTTCTTAATATATAGTCTGTAATACACGTAATATACACTTTTTTGTTTTATTTGCATATTTAAGTTTTTTTTTTTGTACATTAAGTATTATGTAATGTAATTAACACTCTTTCGTTTTTCATTTGCAGATTACGTAAATTAGGTACATCCACACCTTTCTCAAATGCATTTATGATATGAAAGACGATATATCCAATATACCGGATGTACAAATCACTTTTCATGAGAGAGGAAATTATAAATAATATACTAAAATGAATATAAAAAATTGAATAAAAATCGAAGTATATAGTATAAAATCAAAACATAAAAAAAATACTAAATATACTAAATAACTATGAACACTACCGAATATACTAAAAACGTGTGGAAGAGAAATGCATTGGGAAAGAAAAATTACATTGGAAAATAAAAAATGTCAAAAATGTCAGACTTCATGTACTATACATGTCAGATGCGTCAGACTATACTTGACCTACAAAAAGGCAAAATTGGTATACTAAAAAATTGAGTATGAAAAGTGGCTAGTCCAAACTTTTTTAAATAAAGGTGGCTACTTTGGACTTTTTGATGCAAAAAGTGGCTATTTTGAAATTTCACCCTATTAAAATTGTGTCATGTATTAAAATGCCCCAAATATTTAATGGCAACAATCATCTATTTTTTACCCGTCAATTAATATCAAATATTTTATATAATAATACATTGTTTTAAGAAATCAATTCCTATATAATTCATCAATTTATTTTATTTTATTTTATTTTATGAAATAATACTTTAAAGGAAATTAAAAAAATTCCAAACTTATAAATAAAATATAATTGATAATTGATAATCTTAATTTAATTAAATTAATATCATTAATTAATTTTTAAATATTTTTATTAAATTTTAGATAATAATTAAATAAAAAAATCAAATCATATTTCTTCCTATTAAACATAATAATCATATTCTCATTGATCAAAATTCATTCCAGCACATTCCAAACATAGGTATCATATTCTTAGGCATTTAAATCTCATTCCAGCACATTTCAAATACATGCATCATATTTTTATCCATTATATTCTTATACTACTTATTCCCAGACATTTGAATTCGATGCCGGTCCTTTAGGATTTAAGAGATTGCTAAAAATGAAAAGGGGAAAATAATCAATTTTATAAACGACTGAAACCTTAAATTTAACTATATAAATAGTTGTAAATTTTACTTAATATTAACCTATCTAAATTATTTGATGTTGTATTTCATTGGTTGTTTAAAGTTTAAGAAAAATTAGACTACAAAATTATAAAAACAATTATTTAATACAATAAAAGAGACTAGATATCATATTACATCTCGTAATAATCATAACATCTTAGAAATTCTCATATTGCATAGCTTAATCTTACACTTGCTGCCCCAAATAATTCAACTCTATTGCTACCTCTAATAATCTCATTTATATACTCTATTGCTACCTCTAATAATCTCATTTATATTTTATACACAAAAATACTAGCAGTTAGATTAGACTGGCAACTATTTATATAGATTAAGGTTAAGATTGATAAATTTTAAAGTTTTAAGGTTAAAGTTAAAAATACCCTCCAAATTCAGGTGTAAATTTTTTTTTTTTCCCGAAAACAAGTATTGCAATAATCCCTTCATTTTTTTTAACAAAGGTATGGTTAAGACGATTTGAACTAAGATGATAACTATCTTAGTTGGATCTTACCAATTGAACTATGACCAACTTAATATTGCAACCACCATTTGAGTAATTTGAAATATAGCACATAATTATCACTCAATACATTCTTATTTCGTGTCTAGTAGTTATTCTAATGTTAATTACATCATCTATATCTATATCTAAATCTAAGTCAAATGAAAAAATGATTAAATTATGAAAAAAATATCAAGTAATATTATGAGAAAAATTATCAATTACTCCAATTTACAAGTCATAGAATTAACTCTAGTTTTTTTTTTTTAATTTTTTTTAATACGATAAAGATATCATAACAAACCAAACCAACAGAAAAAAAATAATCACTGCAAGAAAAATATTTATTGAGTTTTACAAACCAATGAAAAAGTATTTACCTTTCAAACACAATTTAGATAAATAAACAAACACCACCATAATGTTGAGTATCATGTGTGTTTCCTTTTCGACAAGCCGTTGAAAAAGTCAACGCAAATTTTCTTCTTATTATTGCATCTTTTGAATGATGGAATCTAAGTTTGACTGATTCAAACATGCCTTTGACAAAAGGCTTTAAGCCTTTGAAGGCCTTCTTCAAGAGTAGCAATATCTATACCAAAAGAAATCCTCAGCCAATTCTTCAATCCAACCGCAATTCCTTTAATTAACAAACAAACAAACAAAACACCCTTATCAAGTTTAAGTGTCTCACTCTTTGTCTTAATGAAAAACAAATTTATTAGAGCTTTATTCATATTTTTTACCTGGCAAAATAATGACTGATTCCTCTTTAGCCAGATTAAGACAGAACTCATAATCATCTTTAATGCCTTTCAATAGAGAGAGATCAAGTTTCACCTGCAAGCAATGGAGCAAACTCTCGTGTTAATGTAACATTTCTAAAAAATTAAGTCATTCGTGTAAAAACCGAAAAGATGGAATGGAAAACTGTTGTTGCAACTCAGGCATTGCATATGCAAATGAATCTAAATACTGAAAATGAGTTTTGGGCTTACCATCATGAACATGGAGCCTTCTGGTTTTGTGGAACAGCTGATACCAGGGATTTCCTTTACTCTGTCAAAACATGTAAATGCAGCCTCTCTTAACATGTTATTGATCTTCAAAAAGAAAACTTTCTCTGTTCTCTCAATAATTTGAGGAACTGCTGCCTGATTCAATGCAATACAATGAATGGATTGTTATATTCTCCAGAGAAATAAGTGAGTTCTTAGTCAGATCTGTTGGGAAAACAAATGAAACAAAACCTGAATGAAAGTGACCGGATCCACTGTCAAATTGCCATAGCTTTTGATACGTTCAACAATCTAAAGCAAAGGACAAGACCAAAAAAAACAGATCAATGAAAACAAAAATGCAAGATTTAATCCTTAAAAAAACATAACAAGCAAAAGAAAGATAGGTCAGATGAGAGACCCCAGAATGAAGAAGGATGCCATCAGGGTCATTTGTAACAAGCCAGCCAAATCTCCATCCAGGTACAACCCATCTCTTTGATATTGATCCGAGTGTGATAACAGGTGCTATCGATGCAAATGCCCCCATTGGGACAAATGGGGCATTCCCAAAAGTGAGATGAGCATAAACTTCATCAGCAATTACCAGAATCCCAAGTTTTCTTGCAGTTTCTGCAATCTATAAGAAAATCCAGAATGAAACTTTGTATTTCAATTTTATTTGTATCAGCAAGAAAAAATAATACCTTTTGCAAATGTTGTCTAGTGTAAACATTCCCACAAGGGTTTCCAGGGTTGATGATGACTAAGGCAACAGTGTTGTCGTCTGCAAGAGCTTCAACGGCGTCTAGATCAACTTCCCAATCCTTTTCAGGAAGAAGATCAAAGTGGCGAGCTTCAAGATGGGAAAAAGCAGCTCGAGCTTCATAGAGAGGGAAGCCTGGCTTGGGAAGCAAAATGTTGGAACCAGGGAAAGACAGGGCAGTTATTATAGTTTCAATTGCTTGTTTACACCCACATGTTAGGTAAACATCATCAACTGATAGATTGTATGGGAGATCAACAGAAAGAAGATCTGCAACTGCCCTGGGATCACCATTTGTCATTAATTAGTCTTGTTTTTTTTTTTTTAACACTGAAACTTTTTTTTTTGTTAGATATGAGATAACCGTTTATCAAACGATTTTGTTTTTAAAAACCAACTTGTTCACATGCAATTTTTATGTTTTTTTTAAGGTTAAATAAATACAATGAAAATATGTTTGGATGGATGTGTTAAAAAATTGTTTTCCATTATTTTCTTTTGGTTTTCTTTCATCAATGACGTACTAAACTAATTAGAACACTTGGAATTGTTTTTCCTTCCAAGATGATGAACGACTTCAAATGCATAAAAATCTTAATATTTACAAACTATCTAATTGTTATTTTCAAAAGCTTTTTAGAACAATTCCCAAACAATCCATTAAGGGGCTGTTTAGTTCTTTAACCTAAAATTTGTTTTTTAGGTGGGTTAGTGAAATCTAGCTTTGAGTTCTTCAACCCCATGGTTGTAGCATAATAATTTAGGTGGTTTATGAAAACCCATCAACCCGGGTTTCACTACCCCATTCCCTTGCACATCCAAACTTCTAAAACTCATTTTTCCATACATTCAAACATAAGCTACACAAACTCAAGCTACACAATTCTATTCCTCTGCACATCCAGACTTTTTAAACTCGTTCTTCTACACATCCAAACATAAGCTACACAAACTCAAACTTCGGAACTTCGTTTCCCAATAAATCCCGACACAGTCTACACAAACTTTAGCATCACACATCCGAGCTACATAAACCCTTTAAAAACTCTATTTGGATACTATTTTCAAATATATTTTTTTGTTTTTAAAATTATAACTTGGTGAAAATATTGATGTTTTATAAATGTTGTCTTCTCTTCTCTCTCTCTGTTTTCTTTTTACAGATGAACTATTTTATGGAACAATTGAAGTATTTTCATTTCAAAATTATGGATTTGTGAATAATATCCCAAAAATAAAAAATCTATCTATCCAAAATTGTTCTCAAAAGTTACTTTGAAAACAAAAACAGAAAGTTATTCTGAGAAATAGTATGCAAAAATATATTCTTAATAAAAATTAAAGAAAAAAAATCAGAATATAGTTATCAAAATTATTTTTAAATTTTAAAAAGTGTTTTTAAAATATTGAAATAAATAGTAATTAAAGAAGAAAATAAAATAAATATTTTAACATCCTAAATACAAGAGGTGAAAAAAAGAGTCTGAATTTAGATTGGGTGAGGAATAAAGGCAAGACTATGGTCAGTAACAACTTAAAAAAAATGAAAGAATCAATTTTATGATTAGAAAATGATTTAAAATAATAATTTAAAATATGTAAATTTATTTTTCTCTAATTGAATAAAATGAAGTTTATATCATCATAGTATTTAATATTTATTTATTATCATAATAATTAATATTTACTATAGAAATATTTATATTTAACACCAATATCCTAAATAACTAAATAATTATTAAGGATAATTGGTAATAATAATTTATAATATGAAAATCATGTTTTATATAATTTTATTTAGTAATAATACGTATTAAATATATTGATATTACTTAAGATATTAAAAATCAAAACTAATTTTTAATAACAACTATTTGAATATGTTAACATTATTTAGTAATAAAATATCAGTATTACTTAACTAAATTTAATAATAATAAAATTAATCAATTTTTCATTATATACTGATTGATTTATAGTAACTAATATTTTAATAGTTTATATTCATTATATAAAAAAATATTAATTGATCACTAATATAATCAACAACAACAATTAAATATTAAGTAATTTTTTATAGTTTTCAATTTAAACATCAATAACCAGTTATAAAATTTTATCTGTAATTGATTATATTATTAACATAATCAAAATACCAGATTTAAAATTTATTTTGATTTTGTAACATTACGTGATTATCCCGTAAAATTAGTCGAAATACATTTAAGTTGGTTCAGATATTCACTAAAAAAACAAAGAAAGAGGTTGTCGGATTGTTTTTTTTCCCCCTTTGTTTACACCACATAAAAAACCGTTAAATTGAAACTGACCTCAAATGATGAAACAAATTAAAAGTGCGGCAGAAAAGAAACACCTTCTTGTTTGGAGAATGCCAAGGGCAGGAGGATAAAAATTAAAGTTAGAAGAACGAAGAGAATCAACAATGGCATCTTCAGCCGCTTTATCAGTTCTAAAGCATGAAAAATGGGAGGGATCTCCATGAGCGAGAGGAATCACCACCCTTTCATCTTCTTTATTTAGGTTTTGCCTTATCGATGCTATGATTCCACGGATTGAGATATCCACAGCAGCCGCCGCCGTCCCCTTCTTCTTCAGTTCAGATTTGCCCTGAAAACGCCATTTTCTCGACTCGTTTTCCATGCCCTCGATCTCGATTGGAATCAGTCTGACTCTGAACCAGTTAGAGTATTTCAGAAGTTAGCAGATAAGTGAAGAATTCAATTTACAATTCTTAACTCACGACTTTCAATTATATATAACCATTGATTTTTTTGTCCTCAATTTTCAATTTGTTTAACATCTAATCCTTGAGTTTTAAAAATCGACATTTTAATCCTTAAATTTTCATTTAGTTTTCTATTTAGTCTCTGACATCAAAAGTCTATTAAATATTTAACATAAAAATGATGAAACATATTTTTAATAATATAAAAGCTGACGATATTAATTTTAATATTATTTTAAATGATGTGATAATTTATATATATTTTTTAATTTCTTTTTTATTATGTAATAGAGTAAAATGCAAATAAGACCCTATGGTTTGTTTCAAATGTATGAACACCCCTGTGATTTGAAAATGACAAATCACACCTATGTGGTTTCAAAAATTTAAATCAAACCTCTCCCCCTCAATGCCAATTAATTTCATTTAGCCATAACTCCGATTTGGATGATTCAAAATGTTTGGAATCCTCATTTCAGGCTCTACATATTAGTCACTTTGAAATTGTTAATAAATAAAAGAGTTTATTAAAATCAAAGTACTAGGTATGACTGACTCTGGTTGTTGATGATTTAGAAGTTTTTAAGTGACCATAGCGTAGATACTGAAATGAAGATTTCAAAACATCTTGAATCATCCAGATCGGAGTTCAAACGAAAAAGTTATGATTAAAATAAAATTAATGATATTGAAATAGAGGAGTCTGATTGAAAAAAAATTAGAACCACAAGGGTGTGATTTGTCATTTTCAAACCACAAAGGGTGTTCATGCATCTGAAACAAACCATGGGGTCTCATTTGTATTTTACCCTCGATAATATTAAAAAAAATATTATAGATCACTCTCCATTCCTTATTCTCTTTTACTTTTTATTTTAATATTTCTCTCTATTTAATTTATTACTAACTTTTACTTCATTTTCTCTTTAATTTTTTTCTTGAACTTTAAATTATTCTCATTCTCTCTCTCTCTCTCTCTCTCTCTCTCATTTCTTTTATTTTTTTATTTTCTCAATGTTAAATATCATTTATAAGTGTATAACTAACATATATGATTAATTATGACTTATTTTAAGGAGTAGTTCAAGTTTTATTGATTAATTTTAAGTATTTATCGTTTCTATCATTTTTATTCCAATCTCCATTGATATATCTGTAACATTGAAGCTCGATATTTATATCGACATCAACTTTTAACCCCTTGAGAAGAACATGAACATATTAGTTAATCATTTATTGTTTTTCTTCTTCTCATTTTTATTGAAAAAAATATATAAATAAGTGTTTACTAACTGTAGAGGGTAAAAATAGCCCTCTTATGAGCTGCACTCATATCAAGCCGAGTCATACCAGGGACAGGCCCATTCGGACCAAGTCCCTGAAGGAGCCATATGACGGGCCACGTTCACTACAGGCCTACCATATGGAGAAAAACCCATCCGAGCCAACACCATAAAGAGCTCACCTTGTTGGGCCTAGTGCAAGAACATTAAGCCTGAACATCTTAGTCAACGAACCCCCAATCAAGGTATAATGACCTATCAAATCGTGTATGACACTTTAACCTAGAAAACGAATAACCTGATTATCCTTGACCTAACCCTTGCGGCAAAGGCAAATCTCACCTACCACCACCTAACTTGATCGTCGGAGGGTGTCTTTACCACACCATGTCATTTGTTGTAGTGTTTAGTTGTCATCCCCCAGTTAAGGGATAGCACGCAACGACCGGTGCCGTTGTGTGGAACGAGGCTCCGACGAGAAATATCCCACACACTAACCATTTCTTGTTTTTTGTTCTCTCTAATTTTACTTACAATATATAATTTATTTTAAAATTATAATTTAAAAAAAAAATTACAATTTAATATGTTGATCTTTATTATACATTTTAAGTCAAAACGGGTAAAAATAACAAATCTATTAATGTATGGGAAAAAAACCAGTAATAGAATCAAGAAAAACAAGAAACGCTAATTTTTAATTTCTAAAATTTCTATCCAATTTTTGAAATGTTCTTTTAAAAATGAGAAAGGGGAAATAGTTCGATTACTCAACACATCTATATTTAAATTTTAGAAACGAGAACATTATCAAATACAATCTCAACAATATGATCAAATACATTCTCAACAATATGATTAGAAAGTGAGTAACTATGAAATCAATTTGATAAAATAAATCTAAACATTTGTTTCAAGTGAGAATCCATCACTATAGAATTATGTAAGATCATGAATAAAAGATTTATTGAGTTTTACAAACCAATGAAAAGTATTTATCTAATGCCATATTTCAATTGAAAATTTTCAATATTACCTTATAAACAGAGTTTTAAATAAACAAACAAAGCACCATAATGATGAGTATCCTGTGTGTTTCCTTTTCGACAAGCTGTTGAATAAGTCAACACAGATGGTCTTATTATTATATAATTGCATATTTTGAATGATGGAATCTAAGTTTGACTGATTGTAACATGTCTTTGACAAAAGGCTTTAAGCCTCTGAAGGCCTTCTTCAAGAGCTGCAATATCTATAGCAAAAGACATCCTCAGCCAATTCTTCAATCCAACCCCAATTCCTTTAATTAACAAACAAACTTATCAAAACATCCTTCTCAAGTTAGAGCTTCCCCTTTGTTTTAAGGCTCGTTTAAAATAACTTTTGAAAGTGTTAAAAAGTGTTTTTTTAATAGTTATAAAAAAAACACCTTTAAACATTTTCAAAACTTATTTTAAACCAACACTTCATGAAAATGAAATCTTTTACCTGGAAAAATAATGACTGATTCCTCTTTAGCCAGCTTAAGACAGAACTCATAATCATCTTTAATATCTTCCATTAGGGAAAGATCAAGTTTTATCTGTAATTTTGCACCCAAAAAAAAATTATATATATATATATATATATATATATATCAAATGTTTCTAAAATATTTAAAATGTATTTAGAAACAAAAGTTTTTGGGATTACCATCAAAAACATGGAGCCTTCTGGTTTTGTGGGACAACTGATACCAGGGATGTCATTTACTCTGTCAAAACTTATATATGCAGCCTCTCTTAACATTTTAATGATTTTCAAAAAGAAATCTTTCTCTGTTCTCTCAATAATTTGAGGAACTGCTGCCTGATTCATTGCATAGAATGAAGAAATTGTTATAATAATTCTCTCAATCTGCTTCTGTAAAAGCATATTGATCGGTTGTTTACCTGGATGAAAGTAACAGGATCCGCTGTTAAATTGCCATAGCTTTTGATGCGCTCAATAATCTATATTAAAGAATAAGACGAAAAAAACAGATCAATGAACGTAAAGATGCGAGCTTTCGTGTCCATTTACGATAACTTTTAGAAGTGTTGAAAAATGTTTTAACCATTAAAAAGATCTTTTAAAAGTTATTTCAAATGGGCACTTCGTTCTTAAGAAAAAACATGCAAAAGAGATAGATCAGAAACCCCAGAACGAAGAAGGATGCCATCAGGGTCATTTGTGACAAGCCAACCAAATCTCCATCCAGGCACTACCCATCTCTTTGATATTGATCCAAGTGTGATAACAGGTGCTATTGACGCAAATACCCCCATTGGGATAAATGGGTTACTTCCAAAAGTGAGATGAGCATAAACTTCATCAGCAATTACTAGAATCCCAAGTTTTCTTGCTGTTTCTGCAATCTAAAAACAAAACCCATAAATTGAATTTTGGTTTTTTCAATCAAATTGTGTCAGCAAGCATGGGTAGGGGTGTTAAAAAAACCTGACATTCCGGCCTACCCAACTCAACTTGGTTGGGTTTATTTTATTTTTGGGTTCTATTATATTTAATTTTTCTCTAACTAGAAATTTCGGTTGGGGTTCCATATTGGATTTTTAAAATATCGGGTTAACCCAACCGAACCCGGTTACTATATCAGATAGTTAAAAACCTAAAAAGTAGATATTTATTGCTAAAAAAGTTAATATAAATGAGTTTCATTGTAAAAGTCCTATTTGATAGATTTTTAAATACTATAGTAAGTCATCTCGATGACCCAACCCAACTCAAAATTTGAAAGTTAGGTTGGAGTGAAAATTTGAATTATTTAGATTGACTTCATGATCAATGTGTGATCCGTTTGGTAAAACCGAACACTAACCCGTGAACACCGCTATCAACGAGAAGAAAACCTCATTATACCTTTTGAAGATGTTGTCTAGAGTAAACATTCCCACAAGGGTTTCCAGGGTTGATGATGACTAAAGCAACAGTGTTTTCATCAGCAAGAGCTTCAATGGAATCAAAATCAACTTCCCAATCATTTTGAGGAAGAAGATCGAAATGGCGAGCTTCAAGATGGGAAAAAGCAGCTCGAGCCTCATAGTAAGGGAAGCCTGGTTTAGGAAGCAAAATGTTGGAACCAGGGAAAGATAGGGCAGTTATTATGGTTTCAATTGCTTGTATACAACCACATGTTAGATGAACATCATTAGCTGATAGAGTGTATGAGAGATCACCAGATAGATAATCTGCAATTGCCCTGAAATTACCATTTGTAATTAATTAGTCCATCCCTGTTTTTTTTCAATATTAAACATTTAGGTTAAGAAATAAGATATGTTATATGAGATGAGACCATTTATCAAGGGTTTTTTTAGTTGGGGCGGATCCAGGAATTTTTAAGGTTTAAATGTTATCAATTTAAAACCTTAAACTATATAAGGAGTAACACGTTTTTCATACTAATAAGTTGTTAACAGTATCATATGTAAAAGTAAATAGAGTTTGTTTTGTATAAACATTAACAACTGATTTGAACAATTTGGGAAAATTGAGGTTTGATGGACGCTCGTGTTGTGAGATTCGCATTGCGATTAATAAAATAGAGGTGTGATCTGCTATCTTATATGATTTATTTTATTGTATTTCAAAGTTGTATCTCTACACTTTTATGGTCTGATAATCTTTCTTCAATTTTAAAAAAATAATAAAATTTCAGTGCATATAATTATGAAGATGTTAGTAGAAAGTTATATTTTACAAATATTGACATGGTTGAATGTTGAAATTGATAATATTTTAAGGTTTAAGTTGATAACACCTAAAATTTAGAGATAACACTTATTATTTTAAGTTCTCACAACCCTTCTCATTTGGGACGGATCTACCTTATGGAGAGGAGAGCGATTATCCCTCCTTCTATGTATTTTTTTAATTATAAATTAAAATTTTATATATAATTACCACTATTCTACAATTAGTAAAATATATATATATGATTGCAAATATAACAAAAAAAATTAGTAATATTTATAAAAATTATGATTTTTTAAAGATATTTGTAAATATAATAAATTTTGAGTGCTTAATTAGTGATTAGCATATCTCTTATTTACATAATAATCTAATTTATATATTAAAAATTGAACTATTTATAAATCTCTAATATATAAAAGTGGGGAAGGTTGAGAAACTTTTTTAGACATTTTTGCCCCTTTTCTATTTTAAAAATCTCTCAAACATATCCCACTATAATTAATGGTCATTCATTTGTTTTCATTTTTTTTTAAACTTTTGTGAGTATTCATTTTTTTTTAAACTTTTGTGTGTAATATTTTTAAGATGAACTTTTATTTAAAATCTTTAATATCATTTTACGAATATAATAAACTAGCAAGGATATATTAAAAGATATTTCATGAAGAATTTTTTTTTTAAAAGTTTCTCTATTTATTTAAATTAAATTTTATTGTAATATTCTCTAAAATATATTTCTTCAATATTTTTAATTTATTGTTTCATCATTTTTTAAAAGTTTCTCTATTTATTTAAATTTTAATTTATTGGTATCATCATTTCATTTCTTAAATATATTTAAAATTTTCTCTATTTATTTGATTTAAATTTAAATTTATTATAATATTCTCTAAATTGCATTTCTTCAATATTTATTTGAAAATTCTTTTTTTTAAAATGTTCACGCAAAAAATCATGAGAAATCTATCTATCTACCTTTTAAATTATTAATCAATGTTATTGATAAATTATAAACTATGAATATCCATATACAGAGTAGATTTAAGTTTCGATCACTATGTGGTTTTTTTATACAATCTAATCCCTCCTCATTTATAATTATTTACAAGAATTCCATTTTAAACTTCATTAATATATCATTTCTTTCACTTGGTGTTACAAAGTCCTTTTGAGTTTCAATCAATATTGTTTTGAAAATTATTTTTTAATATTTATATCTCTGTTCTATTTTGAAAATCACAGGCATATATTAATAATTTAATAATTAAAATTATTTCTGTGCTCCCCTATTGAAATTAAAAAATATATATCCTTAAAACTTTCATTCTCCAAACAGTATGACCATTATTGTGAAGTGAACGTTTTTGTTATAAAATCTTTCTTTTTCCAGACCCTTCGAGTGAAATTATTAGTAACACACTCAACTTAAATGCCAATAAATACGTAATCTATTGGTATAAATAGATGTACCCTGTTTAAAATTGAGTACAAGATTTGGTGTTTTATCATAGAAGAATTTGCATTTATTCGACTTGCTAGAACGGAAGGGCTGAGTGATATTTGAGATGTTTATATCCCAACCTGGATTAAGGAGCTAAACGATAGATTGAAGATGTAGTTGTTTGGCTTTTTGCTTATTCCCTGTTTTATTTTTTATTAATTATTTCCCGTCTTATTTATTTTGTTTTGCCTTTTGTTTTATCGTATTGTGATATTTTTTTAATATATATATTACATCAAATTCGGGGACGAGAGACTCTAATCTTCAACCACTCGAACCATAAATATTTTTTATTTATTTATTGTCTTATTATGGCTTTTCGCTTATTTCTAATTTTGATAATTCTCTCAATTATGTATATAATATATTTTTTTTAAATTATTTAGAAAGTTGTATTTGTTTCGATAATTATCTCGATTTTCTTTAAATTACCTGCATTCAAAGACAGACAAACTACAATTTATAATGTAATATATATATGTTTAGCTATCAAAATAAATTTATAAACTATATTAATATAACTCAATTGCAGTATTGTTAAAATTAGCAGTAGTTTAATTTTATATTGATTATAATGTCAATTTAAAAATTTAAAAATTCATGCTAGGTTTAAAAAATAAATATTATTATACTTTTAGTTCATCAGTGATAAAAAGATTGTTGGGGACTACTCAAGACTTGATAATATTCATTATGAACCCAATTAAAAATAAATGTTGAGAATTTTCATTTACAAATTAATTACATTAGTAAGGTTCTATCTAACTTTAAAAATTTCAAATATATATTAATTCATCATATTCGTAATTATATTACTATTATTTATGGATGAAATATAAGATAATCAAAGTAACAAAACACTTCACGTGCATCGCACGTGTTAATTATCTAGTATTATATAAAATTCTGGTACTAGTTGAATTTTTGACAAATAATTAGGGCAAAATGTAAAAAATACCCCTGTGATTTTATTTTTCAAATGTAAACACACTTTCTATAGTTTAAAAATGAATATTTATAAACTATAGGTTCAAAATCGTGCAATTTAAAAATGAATATTTATAAACTATAGGTTCAAAATCGTGCAAATTGACCCTCCCCACTCGCCGTTAATTTTCTTTTGACCATAACTTTTTCGTTTGAACTCTAATTTGAATGATTCAAGATGTTCTAGAATCTTATTTTTGAGCTCTACATTATATTCACTTAAAAACTTAGAAATCATTATTATATAAAAGAGTTATCATCATCAAAATATTAGATCGGGTTGAAGTCATAAACACTTTTACATAGTGATGATTTAGAAGTTTTTGGTAACTATTAATATAAAGCTCGAAACCAAGATTCTAGAACATTTTGAATCATTCAAATCGGAGTTCAAAAGAAAAATTTATGGCTAAAAGAAAATTAATAACTTAGTAGGGAGGGTCAATTTATACAATTTTAAAACTATAGGGTAGAGGTGTGTTTTGTATTTTTGCCAAATAATTATGAATCAGTTAAGTTAAAAATGATTAGTAATAAAAAAAAAGTTAAAAATGATTAGACGCAAAATTAAGAAATGAAAAGCAAATAGAAGAAGAAGAAAAAAAAAACCTTCTTGTTTGGAGAATGCCAAGGGTAGGAGAATAAGAATTGAATTTAGAAGAACGAAGAGAATGAACAATGGCATCTTCAGCCGCTTTATCAGTTCTAAAGCATGAAAAAGAAGAAGGATCTCCATGACCAATTGGAATAACCACTCTTTCATCTTCTTTATCTACGTTTTTCCATATTGACTCCAGAATTCCTCGGACAGAGATATCCGCCTCCGCCGCCGCCTTTCCGTCGAAACGCCATTTTATCGACATGACTCAAACACCTAGAATTATTTCATAAGATAAATGGCGTGTTCATGTCTTGTCTTGTATAATGTATTGGTTTATTTCTTTTCATTCAGAAGAATTCTGGTTGCTTATTTATTGGTTGGAGGGTATCTATCAATTCATTGGTTGGCCCTTTTCTTTTTTTTAAGAATTAAATTAAATTCACTTTTTCCACGTCCATTTCAAAATATTCATTTTTTTTCCCTCTATATGACCGGATATTAAATTTTTTTAAATCATTTTTAAGTTTGGTAAGATTTTGGATTTTGATTATTTCATTAATTTCATGTTTTTTCTCATTAAATTAATTAATGTTTCCAAGTATAATTAACTAAAATTTGGGTGTTATATTCATGAACTAACATGAGTGTTAAATAGAAACATAATTTCACTTTTGGTGTAATATTTGTGAATATGTTATATCATTTAAATTATATATAAAAATATAATAATTTTTACTATGGTAATCAATGATTAATGTATGCATTAATGATATATTTAGTATTAAAATATGTAATTTAATATTTAGCACTCATTCACATGATCAAGATTTATTATATTTACAAATATTTTTAAAGTGTGTTTTTAAAATATATATATATATATTTTCAACTACCCCTACGTCTGACTTCTCCTGGTGGAATTGACGTGTACAGTTGTCTTTATACTATTTTTTTAAAAGAATTATAAACGAATCTTTTTATAAAAATTCTAAAAAATGTAGGTATTGACGTGTACATTTGTCTTTATACTATTTTTTATATTAAATTCATATTCAATAATCTTTTTTAAATCCTAGAAAGTGTAATACAATTTAATTGCTTGCGCATGATATATACAATTTTTACTATTCGATAAAACTTATACAATGTATGAAGAAACTCATCCCAACAAGAATAAGAAAAAAACATTAAAATTTAAGAGAAAATTGCATAAATCATCTATGAACTACAAATTTTGTATTATTTAGACTCTTAAGCTTTCAATTTGAGTAATTGACCCTCTGAATTTATATAAAATATTAAAATGAAACTTATGAAAAATTTATTCGATGAATTACCTCCTTAAATTGTTAAACGAGACCCTAAAAAATCATTGTAGATATACCAGAACTGCTCATTTCCGTATATCAAGTATAGTCTGACACGTTTGACATTCGGACAATTCTGTATATTACGTATATTTGACACTTCTAACATTTTTTCTTTCCAAATACTTTCTTTCTCAATGCATTTTTTATTCCACATTTTTTAGTATATTTAGTATATTGTGCATAGTTTTATTGCATTTAGTATGTTTTGTACATTTTTAATTATTTTATGTAAATGTTTTATACTACATATTTCGATTTTAATTCAATTTTGTAGATTGTTTGTAGTATATTGAGTACATCGTTCTCTCATAAAAATATGATTGTCTGATGATATATTGCACTACAAAAAAACTGTTAAATTGCGACCAAAAATTTGCGACCAAATCATTGGGTAGTTTTTTTTGTGACCACTCTGGTAGTAAATATGAAGTTTGACTTAAAACGACCATATGGTCACTTTTTTGCGACCAAGAAAAGAATTAGTCATAAAAAATGGCGCGAAAGTTTGGCGGGAAGAAAGTGACCATATGGTCACTGCAAAATTACGACCATATGGTCGCAATTTTGTGACACGAGGTATCATTTAATAGCAAAAAAAGACGCGTATATTTGGCAGGAGAAAGGCTACCAAGTGGTCACATTTCAAAGTGACCATATGGTCGCAATTTTGGTGACCTTTAGTGACCAGTGGTAGCTTAGAAATTTGGCGGGAAATAAGCTACCAAGTGGTCACCAAGAATAAGTGACCATATGGTCGTAAATGCTGTGACTTGATGTGACCCGGGGCAGGTGGGAGAAAAGCTACCAAGTGGTCACCAAAATAAGTTACCATGTGGTCGTAAATTCTCTGACATGATGTGACCCGGGGCAGTGAGGAAAAGGGCGTGAAAATGCGACCAGTTGGTAGCAAAAATACTACCATCTGGTCGCAAATGAGCAGATGAGTCCATTATAAAACCCCCTCCTCCCATTGTTTGTTATCATTAAGAAAAAAGAAAATGAGAGAGTGGATGTATGTTCGTTTGATAGATGAGTATTTGAACGATGAGTTTGTGGCCGGGGTTGAACAGTTTGTTGAGTTTTGCATGACAACTGTCTATTATGAAAAGTATGGTGGAAAGCTACGTTGCCCGTGCAGGACATGCAACAATAGGAGAATCATACCAGTTACATATTTGAAGGTTCATCTTTATAGTCGGGGATTTGTGCAAAATTATTACCACTGGGTGTTTCAGGGGGAAACAAAGGAAATGTTCGACGCTGCATTACATGAATCGAGACGATACGAAGGTAGCAGCTCAAATGTAGAGGTTGTTTCCCGAAGAACGGAATGATGAACAGCAGTATAGTCAGATGTAGCAAATGATACTTGATGGTGCGGGGTATGAGGGAAATGAAAATTTCCGTGAAAGTTTAAACGTAGACGAAGATGAACGAGTTGTTGAAGAGGAAATGAATCCGGAAGCACATAAGATGCACGAGATGCTAAAGACAGCAAGCCGACCATTGTACGATGGGTGTCAGGTAAGTCAACTTGCTGCTGCTACAGAACTTTTAAATATAAAGGTGCAGTACAACATACCTGTTAAAGGATTTGATTCGATTGCATTTTGGTTTCATCGATGCACTCCAGAAGAAAATATTATGCCCAACAGCTTGTACGACACGAAAAAGCTAGTGGAGGGACTTGGCTTACCCGTGGAGAAAATAGATTCGTGCCGGAACGG
This sequence comes from Gynostemma pentaphyllum, assembly GCA_028015215.1. Classification (NCBI taxonomy): domain Eukaryota; kingdom Viridiplantae; phylum Streptophyta; class Magnoliopsida; order Cucurbitales; family Cucurbitaceae; genus Gynostemma; species Gynostemma pentaphyllum. The sequence continues at coordinate 19,116,117 of CM051355.1, forward strand.
ATGCATGATTTACTGAGATGTGGATGAGGACCTGCATCACTGCAAATTCTATTTTCTTCCAAGATATAAATAAGGGAAACGCAACCTTATTCTGTACGCCAACATGTTCTATTTACCGCTGACCCCACGTGTGCAACGGTTGTATGCATCAGATGTGACAGCCTCGCACATGAGATGGCATCACGAGCATTCACAGGATGAAGGTGTTATGAGACATCCCTCAGATGCTGCGGCATGAAAGTATTTAAATAATTGTCTTCCGGATTTTGCACAAGATCCGAGAAACATCAAATTGGGCTTATGCACGGATGGCTTTAACCAGTTCGGGGCATCCGGGGCACAATATTCAGTTTGGCCAGTTATGGTAACCCCGTATAACTTGCCTCCCTCGATGTGCATGCGAGACCCCGTGATTTTTCTAACAGTGATCGTACCTGGGCCGAAAAGTCCAAAAAAGAAACTGGATGTGTATTTGCAACCACTTATTGCAGAGTTGAAAAGGTTGTGGACTGACGGTGTTATGACGTACGACATTTCGAAGAAACAAAATTTCTTGATGCGCGTCGCGTTAATCTGGACGATCAGTGACTTCCCTGCTTATTCAATGTTGTCAGGTATTTTGATCTTTAATTGCTTTCATATACATTTTTGAGTATGTGTTTAGCTTTTGTTATTGCTTTCTTTAGTCTGTGTAGTTAATTGTGTGAACCTCAATCCCCTCCTCTTAAAGGATGGAGTACGGCGGGGAAATACGCATGTCCACATTGCATGCTAGACACAGATGCATTTTATCTCAGAAACGGTCAGAAAACTTGTTGGTTTGATTGTCACCGTCGATTTTTACCGTTGAATCATACTTTCTGTTCCAACGGCAGTGACTGGAAGAAGGGTCAACGAGTAAGAAAAGATACCCCCCGACAATGTATAGTGGAAGGCAGATTCTTCACGGTATAGATACTATAGGGATGCAGAAAACTACAGTGGATGGTGCAGAGAGTGCAAACAATGCGGCTGGGAAAAACACGGGTTGGAAGAAACGGAGTATTTTTTGGGATCTACCTTATTGGGAAGGTCTACTGATTAGACACAATCTGGATGTAATGCATATCGAGAAGAATTTCTTCGACAACATTTTCAATACGATTTTGAACGTTTCGGGAAAAACGAAGGACAATCTGAAGGCACGTTATGATATAAGGGAGATATGTCACCGTCCTGAGTTGGAGCTTGACGATAATGATAACTACGCAAAAGCAAAATACATGTTGACGACAGATGAAAAGAAAACATTATTTGAGTTGATCAAATCCATCAAATTCCCGGACGGATACGTTTCTAATTTTAGTCGGTGTATAGACAGTCAAAAGCATATCATGTTCGGGATGAAAAGCCACGACTGTCATGTATTCATGCAACGATTGATGTCGGTCACGTTCAGACCGTTCCTAGAGAATAGACATTGGGAGCCGCTTGCACAGTTGAGTGTTTTTTTCAGGGACTTGACATGTACAGAGTCGATCAAGCTACCGGCCGCTTCAATGAGTTCAGAGATCGTGTTATTATCTGTAAGTTGGAGCGAATGTTCCCTCCTGGCTTTTTTGACTCCATGGAGCATCTTCCAAGGTGCATCTTCCATACGAGGCATTCTTAGGGGGTCCTAGACATTACCGCTGGATGTACCCATTTGAAAGGTAAGCACAGTTAATTTGTAATGTACACGTATAAAGTATAGTGATATCGAATGTAAATGTTTTCTACACATTCTACCTACCCACAGGTACTTACGTCGGTTGAAAAAGACGGTCGGAAATAAAGCAAGAGTAGAAGGATCTATCTGTAGTGCATACCTGACACAAGAGAGTACCACATTTTGTTCATACTATTTTGACCAACACATTGCAGAGCAGTTTTGACCAGCGAAACAAAACATTGTCGAAAATTTACTTGAAGGTGTTGACATAAACTACTTGCCGATTTTTACGGAACCTGGCATGACAGTTGGAAGATCAGTGCGTAGGCCGTTGACCGATTCTGAGTATCACGTAATATTGTATATTACGTGTTGGGATTGAGGCCTCTAAAAGAGTTCTCAAACGGAAGTCCCAAGGATCTTTCCTTGCAGTATAATATAATCAAAATCTAAATGCATAAAAGAAATAATAACCCTTGTAGAGAAGTGTCTGGCTCTTCCTCGTTTTTGGCTGGTTACGATCCAGGGACGATGAAAAAGATCTTCCTCACTAACCACAACAAAGAATCGATGAGTGAACACTATCTCCTTTGGAAAAAGGAAGAAAAATTTCTTCCTTTTGACCACACTGTGGCCCGGCTAAGAGAGAGGGAGGAGAAGAATTTGTCCTGAGCCTTTTACTTTAACTCTCTTAGTTGTGTGTTTTGGGGTCATCTCAAGGTTCCTATTTATAGGAAAACTAAGACCTCAGAAAATATTTTGAATATCTTTTAATTATTAAATAATTAAATAAGATATTCTAAAATATATTTGAATAATAAAGATATTATATTTTATTCCATAATAAAATATCTCATATCTTTTATTTGAATTAATCAATATTAATTTAAATATATTATTCCATATCTTCTATTTAAATTAATCACATTAATTTAAAATAAGATATTCATATATTTTAAATAAAATAAAATGCAAACCTTATTCAACTCTTTGACCAAGGTGGCGTGTGACCCCACCATGGGTCACATGCCCCTATCATCATCACATGACAATATTGGGCAATTTATTTTCCTTTTTATTTAATGGAACAATTCCGTTAAATAATTAAATAAATAAAACTCCTTTTATTTATTCCAATAAATAAAACTCCTTTTATTTATTCCAATAAATAAAACTCCTTTTATTTATTCCAATAAATAAAACTCCTTTTATTTATTTCCTCTTTAATTTGACAATCTCAAATTAAATATTTAAATAGACTTCTCTATTTAAATCCTCATTAATTTTGGACAACTCAAAATTAATTTAATTAAATAGACTCTTCTATTTAATCTCTCATAATTAATTAAATAGATTTTTCTATTTAATAATTAAATAGACTCCTCTATTTAATTCCACCATTAATTAAATAATTAAATAGATTCATCTATTTAATTTCTTTTAATTAATCAAATAGACTCCTCTATTTAATTCCATTTTTTCAAAGAAATTAATCATATTAATTTATGTTCTCAATTACATGCGTTAGCTCGGGGGACTTAATGGACCTATAGGACTAAGCTCCAATGATCCAGAATTACCTTTGATTAAAACTCCTTTTAATCAATTAATTCTCATTCATTAACTCCTAGATAACTCCACTAAATATCTAGAGTTGCACTCTTAGTACGATAGACATAGTTATGTCCATTAGCTATAATCAATAACTATACTTTGATCATTCACAAGTTAGTTCGTATCCATGGCTAGGTATCTGCACCGTATTAACCTCCATGATACATCTTGTTCCTTAAGCCCAACTGATTCTCCAATGAACAACCTTACATAATCTTCATTATGCGTCTTTAACCTTTTCCTTGATCAGAGGAATATGGGGCCCCGTTGCTCAAGACCGAATCAGTCCATAAGGGAACTATTTATCTAATTTCCTATATGGAAAAGAGTGAATTCCAATTCTTGTGTAATTACGTTCCCAACTATAAGCAAGATGCAATCCCCAAAGTGGGAGGCATATTTAGTGAACTGTATCGAGTCACTCTCACCTACGCAAATCAAAGGCTTGTCTCTTGCGAACAGGAGTTCGTAATCCACTCAGGATTAAGATCAATTGTACATGATCAACCGGTTGTTAAACGAAGTATCTTTCTGTAACGGCTTTCCCAGAAGACAGTAAGTTTATCGTAGTCCAGTCTACTACAATCTCTATTGCAGCTACACCCCCACTCACATGTCTCTACGTGAGCGATCCAAATGAGATCACTTGTGCCAATTCACAAATGGGCCGTGTTAGTGGTGTTACCAGAAATAAGCCACCCAACTTTTATTCATGTACCACAAACTTTTTGAGTTACACTTAAGTGAATCTTCCCGCCTCATATGCTCACTTTAAGTTATCATAAGTAACTCTGGATCTTATGATGGATTACATTTATTAAACTAATAATAAATGACAATGTAAATATTACTATTTAATAATTCCTTTATTTATTTATAGTTTACCGGATTACATAAGATTTAGGGCAGAAACCCCAACATTACGTGAAGGGATGATTTACTAAATTAGCGGAATTTTATTTAGTAAACTTATTAACATTTAATAACGGATCTATTAACATCATGCAATTTGTGACATAAAACATGTAGATCATGCTTAATTTCGAAAATTAAAACCAATTATACTTACATTGAGTAATTAATGGAGAATCGGTTGGAGGTTACTTTACAACATCAAATCCTCAGCAACACCGGATCTTCTATGCTATATCATGATCGATCAAACGAAACACGATTGTGGGATCGAACTTTAGAAGAAATTGGGAAGAAGAAAAATATTTTCTTCCCAATTTTGAATAGGGAATTTCGGCCAAGGGGTGGGAGTGAGGAAGAGAGAGTTCCAACTTTCTATGGAATTGAATTGTGTGATTTATGAATGACCCAACCCTCCTATTTATAGGAAAATAGGAATCATAATCACATTAGGATTAATCTATAGAGATAAATACAAAAAGAATAAAGATTATCTCTTTCCTTTATCTTGCAATTTCAAAAATGCGATAGATAAATAGGAGATTATTTTATTTATCATGGGTAAATAAATCTATGTAATTATTTTAGGATATAATTCAAGCAATTATCTCTCCCAAATAATACATATGGCCGAAAATTACAATAGTAATTAATAAAAATTCTAATTTATTTAATTAATTATTTTGGGCCAATTCCAATTGGGTTCATTAATCCAATTGAGCTTGAAACTCTCTCTTAAATTAATAAGTCCAACTTAATTAATTTATTTATTAATTACCATTTAAATAAATATTTTATTTAAATAATTAATAATATTAATATTTTCTCCGGACTAAATATTATCAAATTATATTTAATTATTAATTTCCATTTAAATAATTTTCATCATTTAAATAATTAATAATAAATATTTTAATTATTAATTTCCATTAAACAAACTCATTATTTAATTAATAATTTTATTGATAACATTTTATTATTAATTAATTAATTAATTATTAATTTCCGTTTAAATAAAATTAATTATTTAAACAATTAATAATTGTTAATTAATTTCAAATTATTAATTACCATTTAAATATACTTAATATTTAAATAATTAATAATGTCTAATTAATAATATTTCATTATTAATTTCCTGTTTAAATAAACTCATTATTTAAACAATTAATAATGTTTATATTAATTACCGTTTAAATATACTCAATATTTAAACAATTAATATTGCCTATTTCAAGTAATTCACTTTACTTAAAATTTCCATTTCTTCTACTTGATTTCGCGACTACGATATTTGGGCTAGCATAGGGACCCGATGGACCTATAGATCATGGACTTAATAATTAGTCAATTAAGTGATTAACACATAATCAGTTAATTACTTATTATCTAACTATGAATAATTCCACTATAGATTCATAGCTGAACTCCCCTCACTATAGATGAGTTATTGTCCATTTAGTTTATCATTATTTATATCTGTGATATTATCCTTCATGTGGAACCCTCATAATTACAGGCGGATAGATTTACCGTTTTGCCCCTGTAATCACTGCTTTATCCTTGTGTTCCCGCTGATTCTCCAATGAATTTTATCTTTAGTCGAACTAGAGATAAGATACTTCTGTGATCAATAGAAGTCGTGACGTCACTTGTTCATGTCTCGAATCAGTACATCAAGGGAGTTTCCTAAAGTTCCTAAAACGTTTAGGTATCGCACTGATTCCGTTAATTTATAGGAAAGTTATGAATTTCATCTCGTTAATTTATCTAGTCATGTTCCCAAAACAGGAGTGTATTGAGCGTTCTTACAGATCGCTCTCAACTATGTGAATCAAAGAACATAACTCCACAAATAGGAGTCCGCATTTCACTCAGGATTGAGATCTATCACGGTTGATAAACTTAGTTTGATATTCGATTATTTCTCGTAAACGATACTAATGAGAAATTTGATCGAACATCGTGGTCCTGTCTTATACAATCTACATTGCATATGATACTTCCATTTCATGTCTCCCACATGAATGATCAGGATTCGATCATTTGTCTATAAACAAAATGCGAAGTTATCAACAGTGTTACCAAGATAAGGTTTCCAAACGTTATCCGTTTACTGTAGACACGTTTAAGTTACTCATCTCGACTTTAATCCTCTTGTATGACTCACATACTAAGTCGTGATTTCATAAGAGTAACTTAGGGTTTACTATTTGAATGTTTGATATTAATATATTTCCATATATTCCTAATATCGTCAATTGAATCAATCTAGATAATATAAAGAGCTTATGTTTATTTATTTAATTTATTCAAAATGAATTATTATAATTAAATAATTACAAGTTCTAGGACACCATTCCTAACATTACGTACATTACATAATGTATGAATAGAAAAAAAACAGAACATAAAAGAAGGGTTGTACATCACCCCCTCATTATTTTTATATATTGTGTATATTACATAATGTATGTGTAGTAAAACAAACAGAGCTGACTGAAGATAACTAGACAGTTATGTATACTACAAACCTACACATTTAGAAAATCAGTCATGATGAAAAAGTTGAGAAAAACTCAAGAGACGTGAAGAAAATGAAATTTAACAAAAGAAAAAACATATCTTTTATTAGATCTTTACTTTTTCTTGTTTTAGATCTTTAAGATTTGGAGCGATCTAAGATTTCTATGGAGAAAAATATAAAGGAAAAGGTAAGAACAATTTTTTTTCCTGGTCTATGTTTTTCCTGCTCTAGATCTACAAAAACTGCATAAATCTGGAATTTATAGGGAAAAAATCGAACTTTTTTTGCATGATTTTTGTCAAATCTATGTGTTTCTTGCTCTAGATCTACAAGACACGCATAGATATGGAATTTATAGGGGAAAACGGAGTAAAACAAAACAAATCAAACTTTTTTGCATGATTTTTGTTAGATCTATGCGTTTTACTCTTTAAATTTTCTATATTTGTGCATTTTTTGAGGATTTGTGGAGAAAAAATGGGGTTGGGGATGCATTTTTCAGGAAAAATGTTGAGGGAAATATGAGTGAAGAAAGAAAAAAGAAGAGATGGAGAGAGAAAAATGAAGAAAAAGAGAGAGATGTAAGATCAAAAAAGAAATCCTCATCTCTGCCACCACGAGGATTTTGGGATCCTGGTCAATGATGGGGTTGGGTCGGGATGTCGACCCTCAGAAACCCCTTCCCCGCGTGACTTTACTTTTGGTTTCACCGAAAATGTCTCATACTAATAAAAATGTTGCTCTATCCTTATACACTCATGATCAATTTCTGGTTTTAACTAAGATGTAATTTTGTTTGCTCTCAACACATTAGTATCTAACCAGATACACTATACTTATGTTTGTTGTATAAACACATGGTTTAAACCTAATATGAACTAATCTAGGGATGACAAAATTCCTCGCGGGTTAGGGGCCCTGACCCTATAGGGGCAAGGAATCCCTATTTTATAGGGTTAAGGTTGGAAATTTCCCCGGTTTATTTTAGGGTAAGGGTATGGGAATACATCCCCCGCCCCGCCCCACCCCCCCGGAACCCTATTTTTTAAGAATATCTTATGTATTTTGTTTACTTTTATCTTTATTTATTGAAAAATATATGTAAAATATGATTATATTAACTTATAAAATATAAAATGTTTAGTATTATGTTTTCTTTTTTACTTAAAAATGTATATTTTAAATTTATATTTCATTTTATATTTCTTTTTAAATAAGAATTAAAATGTACACTACAAAAAAACTGCCAATTTGTGACCAGGAAATTGCGACCAAATGGTCGTTTTTCACCTAAAATGCGACCAAAGTGCGACCAACTGAGTGGTTGCTAAAAAGCTGGTCGGTTTTGAATTTGTGCGACTGCATGGTCACAAAAATTCGACCATCTGGTCGCAAAATATTTTGGTCTAAAAAAAGTCAAACTTTTTAAAATGCGACCATATGGTCGCATTTTATCTTCAATAGAAGTGACCATTTGGTCACATTTTTATGTGACCAAATGGTCGTAATTTTTGTGACCAAATGGTCACTTATTGGCTCAATTAAAATACGACCAGATGGTCGCTTAAAAAGCGACCATCTGGTCGTAATTTATGTGAAAGATAAGTGACCAATTGGTCACATAAAAAAGTGACCAAATGGTCGCATTTTATGCGACCAAATGGTCACTTTTAGTCTCGATTAAAATGCGACCGGTGATGGTCGCTTAAAAGTGACCATCTGGTCGCATTTAAGAATTTTTTTTTAAATTTAAATTTCAATAATTAGTTAATTAATTATTAATTAATTATTAATTATTAATTACTAATTATTTATTTAATTAATATTAAAATTTCATAAAAAAAAATTGGAATTCAAATAAAAAATATATATATCAAATATTAAAAAAACGTTTTATACAATCGAAAGAATCCTAGAACTACTGCGGAGGGCCGGGGGTGGGGGAGGCGTCGATGTAGGGGGTCGCGCCTGTAGATCTCAAGTACGCGGCCAAAGCGGATGCGACCTGGGCGTCGACTCGTGCTCGTATGTCGGCGTCGACTCGTGCCTGTATGTCGGCCTCAATAGTAGCGACTCGAGCAACGAAGTCCTCACGCATAGACTCCATGTCCGCGCGCATGCCGCCGCTCACCCAGGAGAGGCGGGAGCTAGGTGCTCGCTCGCCATGCCGAGGCCGGGCACATCCGCATAAAGGCGTCGCCCGTCTGAGCCGAGCCCAGGAACCGACCCATCAGGCCGAACCCCTCCAGTGACCTCCAAGAACGCCTCTATACGGTCCTCTCCCGAGTCGGGCCATGAGTCTGGTGTGGGCAACCGCCGAGTCAAGGACTCGTGAAACGTTCCTAAACATTTAAAATTCAGAAAATAAAATGGTTAATATATAATGTATGAAAAATTTTAAAGAAAAAATAATAATTGAAAAAAATATTAAATACTGAACTTCTTTCGCCTTATCGCCGATTAACGCCCCGTCCTTCTTCGTGTGAAGAACTCGGTGCGGACTCATCGGGCAGGACGGGCGCCCGTGCTTCGCTTCCTAAAAAATCAAAGAGTGAAGAATAAAACATAATAAATTAATAAGTAATTGAAAAAAAAACGAGAAAAAAGAAAACGAGAAGCGAACGAGGAAAAAAAAAACATACCAATCGACGATGGTGCTCGTCGTGGGTCCACGCCCCATTGTGTGTGTTTCCTGGATTCTTCGCGCGGTTGGCCTTATTCCTGCTTGACACGCCTTGCCCTGAGGAGTGCTCAAGCTCGAGGCCGCGCGTGGTCCTCCTGGGCTCATCCACACGGGGCGGTTTGTCGCTTGCCTTTGCCGCGCGTCCGGAACATGAGGTCCTTGAATCGATCCCAGGACGTGATCGTCCCATAGGGGGAACAATCTACCGTCGGTGATATCAGGATCGATAACAGGAAACTTGCCCTGAAAAAATTGAAATAAAAAATTGTTAAAGTAATAAATTTATTTCTATAAATTTCAAAATTAATTAATTATGAAAATAAATTATGTTTTTACCTTCCAACTGTCGTACATCCGACGTTTCTCCGTCGTCGGAATCTTCGTTCAGCGAAGGTCGCTGGGTAGAGGCATGCTCTGGAGGACCTCGCGAAATCGTTTTAAAACGGTCGTATGCGGCTGTACTCTACAAAATCACAAAAAATTATTGTGCTATGTATTAGAAACTATTAGTTAAAAAGAATAAAAAACTTTTTGAAAAATAGTAAACAAAATTACTTACGTATCCCCTTCAATCCGAAGGGTAGAGTCTGCGGTCCGAGACGGCTGCGTGCATGAAGTCGAGGGGCCAGCTGGATCCGACCCTGATGCAGACCCGGACGCTGACCCGGACGTATACCCTGATGCTAAGCCTGGAGGGGTGGCAAGGGAGTCCTGCGGCAGCCGTGGTGTCGAAGACTCGGTCTCAGTGACTCCATCATCGAGCGTGGCAGCAAGTCGCGTCTCGTAACTGAAGAGGATGTCCAACTCCTCCGTAGTCAGTCCGCATCGGGGCAACGCCCGAGGGCGTCTGCGGAGACCCCTCGTCACCCGCATCGCCAGGCTCGCCTGGACCTGGGGAGGACGCGTCGTGCCTGGTCATAATCCTACAACCAAAACAAACTAATTTAATACTAATTACGTAAGTAAAATATTGATTAGTTTATTTAATTAATTAATTAATTAATGAAATAATGTAAATTAAACTAACATAAATTAAGTAAATAATTTAAAATAAACTAATCAAATTAATTTGAATAAAAGTAAATTAAAATTAGATTAATTGAACTAAAAGTAATTCAATTAAACTTAAGATTAATTAAGTAAAACTAAAATAAACTAATCATTTAATTTGAAATAAAGTAAAGTAAAATTAGATTAATTGAACTAAAATTAATTGAATTAAACTAAAATTCAATTAATTTTAGTTTCAATTAATCTAATTTTAATTTACTTTAATTCAAATTAATTGATTAGTTAATTTTAGTTTTAATTAATTAATCTTATGTTTAATTGAATTAATTTTAGTTCAATTAATCTAATTTATATTTACTTTAATTCAAATTAATTGATTAGTTATAACTAATCAATTCAATTAAACTTAATTAATTCAATTAAACTAAAATTAATTCAATTAAACTTAAGATTAATTAATTAAAACTAAAATTAATTGATTAGTTAATTTTAGTTTTAATTAATTAATCTTAAGTTTAATTGAATTAATTTTAGTTCAATTAACCTAATTGTACTTTAATTTAATCAAATGTAACTAAAATTAAGTAATTAAACAATTTTTATTTAATAATTAAACTAAAATTAATTAATTAAATTAGTGTAACTCATTAATTTAAACTACTTAAGTATAATTGAAGTTAAACTATTTGAATTAATTACCCTACTTTAAATTAATTGATTTAATTAAAGTAATCTAAATTACATTAATTAAACTAAAATTAAGTAAAACTAAAATAAACTAATCATTTAGTTTGAAATAAAGTAAAGTAAAATTAGATTAATTGAACTAAAATTAATTGAATTAAACTAAAATTCAATTAATTTTAGTTTCAATTAATCTAATTTTAATTTACTTTAATTCAAAGTAATTGATTAGTTAATTTTAGTTTTAATTAATTAATCTTAAGTTTAATTGAATTAATTTTAGTTCAATGAAGCTAATTTATATTTACTTTAATTCCAAGTAATTGATTAGTTAATTTTAGTTTTAATTAATTAATCTTAAGTTTAATTGAATTAATTTTAGTTCAATGAAGCTAATTTATATTTACTTTAATTCCAAGTAATTGATTAGTTAATTTTAGTTTTAATTAATTAATCTTAAGTTTAATTGAATTAATTTTAGTTCAATTAAGCTAATTTATATTTACTTTAATTCCAAGTAATTGATTAGTTAATTTTAGTTTTAATTAATTAATCTTAAGTTTAATTGAATTAATTTTAGTTCAATTAACCTAATTGTACTTTACTTTAATCAAATGTAACTAAAATTAAGTAATTAAACAATTTTTATTTAATAAGTAAACTAAAATTAATTAATTAAATTAGTGTAACTCATTAATTTAAACTACTTAAGTATAATTGAAGTTAAACTATTTGAATTAATTACCCTACTTTAAATTAATTGATTTAATTAAAGTAATCTAAATTACATCAATTAAACTAAAATTAAAAGTTAAACTAGTGTAATTATAAATTAATTTAGTTTAATTTTATTAAATTAAAGTAAACTATCTTAAATAAACTAAATAAGTAATTAAACTAAATTAGATTAAGTAATTAAATTAATTACTACTTAAATTGAATTAAAGTAAACTAAGTTAGATTAATTAAACTAAAATTACTTAAAGTACTAAAATTAAAGTAAACTAATTAATTAGTTAATGTAAACTAAACTAATTAAATTAAACTACTTAAACTAAAACTAAAACTAATTAAATTAACAAAACTAAATTAAACTAAAACTAATTAAATTAACAAAACTAAATTAAACTAAAACTAATTAAATTAACAAAACTAAAAACTAAAACTAAGTAAACTAAATTCTTAAACTAAACTTCAATTTGTTACGAAAACTAACCTCGTGTAATCGAAACCGGGATTGGGGGTTGAGGGTTTTCGGTTTAGAGTAAGAATGGGAACGGGAACGGGAAGAAATAACGGGGAACGGGATAAGGGAAAGAGAGAAAAGAACAAAAAAGAGGAAGAAAAAGAGAAGGGCAGCAAAGAAGAGAAAAGCAGAAAAGAAGAGAAAAGAAAAACGGAGAAAAGAAAAGAAACGGGGGAAATGAAAGGGAAGGGAATTTAAATCATAATTTGCGACCAAATGGTCGCAAATATGTAATTATGACAGGAAATGAACAGTCACGCGTGCTGGGGAAAATGCGACCATATGGTCGCATTTTCAGATACATATGCGACCATATGGTCGCATTTATTGAAAAAGCGACCAACTGGTCGCCCAATTACCATTACCAAGATCAGCTGTCATTTCACGAGTCCCATCAACTATTGCGACCATCTGGTCGCAATTATGAGATTCACCGCCAAATATTGCGACCATATGGTCGCATTACTTAAATTCACCGCCATAAATTTCATGAAAATTTAAAGTTACCGCTCATAATTGCGACCAAATGGTCGCAATTCTACTTGTATTTTTTTAAAAATATTATTATACTTTTGCAAAAATGCGACCATTTGGTCGCATTTCTCTCCAAAACCCTAAACCCTAAACCCTAAACCCTAAATCCTAAAATGCGACCATTTGGTCGCCTTTCCTTTCTAAATTACTACCATGTGGTCACATTTTTTGTGAAATTGCGACCACCTGGTCGCAAATATTAATATGTATATTATACTTTTTTTTTGTATATTGGGTTACTTTCTGATATTTACATATGACGGGAACTGTTGTTTCCATGTTGTTATATTCATTGATATGTTTCTTCATGATTTTCGAGATAAATTTTTGTAATTCTTGATTTGGAACTATTTGATTCTATTTAAGAGTTTTTTTTAATAGATATAGATAATTTTATTCTTGTTTTTCAAGATAGAAAGTGCTAGAAGGGAACCAAATAGACTATTGAAGATGTACATATTTATATATAATTAATTTGCATCCACATATTCATTTGAAGCAATTCCAACTGGAATTCGATATAAACATGTCAAAGTTGAAATCAAGAGGAATCTTTCTTATAATAAAAAAAAAAGTTAATTTCATTTTCATCGTATTTCATCATCTTTTGATTTTAAGTTTGGTCTATTGCTTTATTCATAATTGTAAATGCTTTTCTTGAACAAAAAAGAGTCAAACGACTAGATTCAACTAGAGGTTTAAGGAAAATATAATTCTTCTCTGTACAATATTATTGTTCTCTCTTTGTATGAAATTCAGGATATTTTCAAGACGAGGTTAAATATTATTATTTAATCTACACAAATTTTAGAAAAATCTAAAGGCGTTTAGATAGCGACTTATTGATCTTGAAGAGTTTTTATATTAATTGAAAGTGAATAATTTTTATTTAATTGACATTATTATTATTGTTAAGAAATGCAATCAATAAAATTAACCACATCTTGAAATTTTGGAATTATTGGTAATTTTTTCAATCATCTATTCTTATTTTTATTTTTCTTTCTAAGCTTATAATGTAATTTTATTTTATGAACAAATAAAATATTTAATATTTGTTGATTTTTTCCGACTGTATTTATGGGGTAAAATAGATAAAGTAAAAGGAAATTACCCCATAAATACAGTGGGAAAAAATCAAAAATATTAAATATTTTATTTGTTCATAAAATAAATATAATTTAAAAATTGATTAACAAACATTTTAACTAATACACATAAAACTCTTAAGTATACAATTATTGAATTGTAAAATAAGACAAAAAATTCCACGTGCATCGCACGTGTTAAAAAATAGTTATTTATAAATTATTAATTATTGGTCATATAAAATCACATAATTTGCGACCATCCGATCACTTTCTAATGTGACCATATGGTAGCTTAATTCCCGCCAAAATTTTAAGCTACCACTGCCCAATAAAGGTCACAAAAATTGCGACCAGGTGGTCACTTTAAATTGTGACCACTTGGTAGCTTTTTTCCCTCCAAAATTACGCGCCATTTTTTGCTACCAAGACATATTTTAGTCACAAAAATTGCGACCAAGTGGTCACTTTTAATTGTGACCACTTGGTAGCTATCTTCCCTCCAATTTTAAGCTACCACTCCCCAAAAAAGGTCACAAAAATTGCGACCAGGTGGTCACTTTTAATTGTGACCACTTGGTAGCTTTTTTCCCTCCAAAATTACGCGCCATTTTTGCTACCAAGACATATTTTAGTCACAAAAATTGCGACCAGGTGGTCACTTTTAATTGTGACCACTTGGTAGCTATTTTCCCTCCAATTTTAAGCTACCACTCCCCAAAAAAGGTCACAAAAATTGCGACCAGGTGGTCACTTTTAATTGTGACCACTTGGTAGCTTTTTTCCCTCCAAAATTACGCGCCATTTTTTGCTACCAAAGCATATTTTAGTCACAAAAATGCGACCAAATGGTCGTTTTTATAGGTGACCAAGTGGTCGCTTCTTTTGCGCCATAATTTCGCGTCATTTTTTATGACTACATCTACTTTTGGTCGCAATCTGTCAGAAAAAAGTGACCAGGATGGTCACTTAAAGTCAACCTTCAAAGAAAGTGACCAAGTGGTCACTTTAAAACTACCACTTTTTTTTTGTCGCAAATTTTTGGTCGCATTTTGACAGTTTTTTTGTAGTGGTAAAACGGGGAATTTTCCCCGCGGGATACCCGACCCCGATTTTTTTATTAGGGTATAGGGTAGGGTATGGGGATTAAAAATCCCCGCGAGTTAGGGGATGAGAAGTGCATCCCCGACCCCGCCTCACCCCGTCACCATCCCTAAACTAATCAATTTTAAATCCAAACAATCAAAATTTATCTAACCAAGAGTAATGAAAGGAGCAATAATTATAACATTCTAAAACTAAAAGTCAAATTTATATACTTTACGAGTCAACTTTTTTTGCTAAAACCTTTTCAGATCAAAGAGATATTGTAAAGACAAAAATAGAACATTGCAACACTAATTTATTTTATTATTATTGCTAAGACCTAATTCTTAGTTTAATTCTAATATCATTTGTTTAAGAAGACAAATTAGTAAGATTATATAAATTCTCTCAATTATGCATGTTCTTAGTTATGGCGTTGCAATACTGATTGCGTGATTGAATTTTAAAAGACAAGATTGTAAAAAGAGTACAATCAAGTGATTAACGTGAGAAACCTTTAAACAGGTAAAAACTCACGTGGCCTATCCTATAAAAAAAAATTCACTAAATCCATTAAAAGTTTCATACAAGAAATTAAAGCAACAAGGCACAAATGAAAAAAAAAACTCTATTTTTTCTTTGTCTTTCTTTTTCTACTTGCAATTGACGCCTTATTCGATGGATTCGATCACAAGCTTTCTTTTGTGACACAATTTAAATCAATAGAAGCTACCGTTCTTGTTTTGATCATACCACAAGCTCCCCTTGTAGAATTGAATCAAGGAAATCCCTCCCTTGATATATGAGCAAGTTGACTTCTTCGTCCCAAAGAATCAAATTGACTCTCCAAGCAATAATAATATAAAATGTTAGAATAATAATCCTCACAAAGTAAACTCTCACATAAATATAATAAACACAAGAGGCTGATAAAAGAATGAGAGATAATGATCAAAAGCTCGGGTGAATAAGATAATGGAAAAGCCTTTATTTTATAGGTAAAAAGATGAAGGCTCCATAAATGAAAAATCTACCAGTCACGATTGTTGTTGTAACAATTAGTGTAGTGATAGTAGAGCAAGGAAAAACTTTTCGTACATGAAAATTTTTCATCCGAAAAGTGAGTCTTTTCAAAATGCAGTAGTTGTTATCAATAGTAAAAACAATATCAATGAAAAATGTCTTTAAAAAGCTATCATATATTGATTTAAAAAAAATCAATCAAGATTCATAATTGTCTCAAACTTCCTATAAGCAAAATAATTTCCAAGGTGAATTAATAGGCAAAATAAAATGGTCAAGGCCAACTAAATCCATGATAAAGAAAAAACAAATATTCTTTTAATAAATATATGGATGCAAAAACTAAAGAACTAAGAAAGTATTAATACGTTTTTTGTCAAAATAAATATTTAATAGTGTGAACCAAATATTTCAACAATTATTATCATTTAAAAAAATTCGAAGGATTTAAACTAAGATGAAAATTATTGTAGTTGGATCTTACCGATTCAACTATGACTAATTTACTATTGCAAAAAACATTTGACAAATTTGGAATATAACAACACATAATTATCACTTGATACATTCTATCGAGTCTAGAAGTTATTATAATACTATTTACATCATTTGAAAAAAAAAAAAAAACAAGATGCAAGATAATACTTTTAAAAAGGCTAAAAAAAAGGTTAATAATCATATGCCATAAATGAGTCAAGAATATATCTATAGAAAAGAACTCAAATATATAGGACAAATAGGATAAATTCAAGTGAAATGAAACAAGGAATAGAAATACGTAAAAAATTATCAAGTGAATTTATGAGAAAAAATTATCAACTTCAATTTCTAAATCCCAAAATTTTCTTTACGTTTCGGTAACAAACCAACATGGAAGTAGTTATTTTTTGAAATATATAATATATATTAGGAACCCTCTAAAATTAATTTGGACCAACTCCTCCATACATTCATATATGGTTTATTCCATTGGATTTATAAAAACTACTAAGACCCATAGTTATTAACTATGATAATATTTAATAGAAATTGACCTATAATAATTGAAGGATGTAGGAGCTCCTCCAAATTAATTTGAAAACAAGTATTTATTAAATATTTTCAAAAAAGAAAAAGAGAAAAATCTACTCATAATTCAAACATAAATATCATATACAAACTCGGGTTTCTTAAACATATTTCTCTACATATCTACCTACACACCTTACACAAACTTAAATTTCACAATTTCACTATTTTATACATATCAAAATGTATATGCTACACAAACTCAAACTGACCCGCATAAGGTTAGTTTGAATAGGTAGTTTTTTTCTTCTCCTCTTAAGAAGAGTTATAAATTTACAACTACTAGACAAACATATTTGCAAATATTTAAAAAAAAAATGGACAATGCATGGAAGAAGGAGACAGGATATGGAAAAGAAAGTAAAAGAAAAGGAAAACCTTTTTGTGTTCATAATACCAAGCGTGGAAGAATAACCATTAAAGTTTAGAAGATCGAAGAGCATCGACAACGGCTTCTTCAGCCACAGCACAAGTTCTAAAGCAAGCAAAAGAGGAAGGATCTCTCCATGAGCTAAAGGAATCACTACCCTTTCATCCTTTTCGTCTTCTCTATCGATGTTTTTGCTTATCGACTCGAGGAGTCCTCAGACTGAGATATCTTTCGCTGCTGTGTTTTCAGCTCTGGTTGGCTTTGGAAACGCCATTTTCTCAATCCGTTTTCCATGCTCCCTCCCTCTCTTATCAGGATTTTTCAATTAGAATTATAATTCAAGCTTGTTGAGCCTTGTTGCCTAACACATACAAGTGGATGGTGATTCTTTGAGAAATTATTTGACGTGTAGACACCCATTAGAGATATGAGGTTTCTCAATAATAACATTTTAAGAATTGATATTTTAAAATATGGAGAAATTTTGAAAATTTTCAAAAGTGACCTGTCTCATTATTATTATTATTTTATTTTTTTTACTTTATTCATAAAAATGTCGTCTTTTAGAATTTTCGAGACAGTGACAAATATAATATAACTTAAAAGGTTGGTGTGACTAATATGATTAACAGTGATGAATGCTAAATTCTAAAACGATTAACGTTGATCATTATTAATCATTTGTTCACATAGAAAAATCGTCTGTTATATTTGGAAGTATGATATCTATTGAATTTTCATTTTTTAAAGCAATTTATTTAAGGGTGTCAATCAAGCGGGGATATGGATGGAACCGCCTCTAAATCATTCCATATCTCTGTTAAAATCTTCGTTGCGAGAAAAAATTATAAGGAACAAATATGAGAATTGGTTGCAAGAAATCTGTGGGGACTAAGTTCCTCAGGAGGAAATTTTTTAAGATTTACAAAATATTTTTTAAATTTTAATTTAACTTATCAATAGTTTTCATTAAATTATAATGTTGTATTTCGTGATATATTGTATATATGTTTTTAGGTATAAAACATAGGAAATTTGCTAAGATGGTCTTAAAAATAAAGTTCAAATGAAACTTGACCTCCATTTCTAATTTAAAGATTTTAGACCTTTTACTGATGTCACTTGGGTTAAAAGACCAAAAGGCCATTTTAAATAATTTGATTTGAAAAAAACTCTAAAACTCTCTCATTTTCTCATCTTTGTTATTCTAAAACATGTATTTTAGAACATCAAAAACACACTTAAACATACAAATTTTGTAAAAAAAACTATTGAAAAATTCTTTAAAAATAAAAATTGAACAAATAGATCATTTATAATAGGTTCGAAATGATATGTTGCTCATAACTTTCTCAAAAAATTGACATTGCTACGAATTTAGATTCTTTGGATAGATGTCGAAAAAACGAATGAAATCGATATCTTATTTCCATGAAAGGGAGTTCGGAGGGTAAATAGTATAATGTTATAAAAAAAATGACTAGAAAATTTTCTTAATTTTTTTTTTTTTACGTCTTCTATGATCGGACAGATCATGCACATGATCTGTTCTATCATTCATAATAGATCTGAAATGATTTTTCCTCATACCTCTTTCTACAAAATTGAGATTGCTACGAATTTAGATTCAAAATCGAATTGAACCAATATCTTATTTTCGTGAAATGAAGTTTGAATGAAGAAGTTAACACCAAACACTAAATTTTTAAAAGAAAAAAAATCTGAAAATTAGAAGAAAAAAAAGGGTTGATCGGACCGATCATGATCTCTTCGATCCAACGGTCCGTCTGAGATTTTTTTTTCTTTCTAGAAATTTTTTCAGATCTTTATTTTTACAAAAAATTAGTATTTTAGTGTGAACTTCTTCACCCGGACTTCATTTTGCACAAATGAGATATTGATTCCATTCGTTTTTTCGATACCTATACATTGATTCTAAATTTGTAACAATCTCAATTTTGTATAAAAAGTTATGAGTAAAATATTATTTTGGATCTATTATGAATGTGCATGATCTGTCCGATCATAGAAGACGATATAATACATCATGATTTGTCAGATTTTTAGCTTTTTTTTACAACATATTAGTCTTTTGGCCGTGACTTTTTCATTTGAACTCCGTTTCGTGCAAGTAAGCTATCAATTTCGTTCATTTTTTCAATATTTATCTATTGAATTTAAGTCCGTAGCAATCTCAATTTTGTAGAAAGAATTATGTGCAAGATATGTTTTTCGGATCTTTTGGTCTTTTCACCCAATAGTGATATCAGTAAAGAGTCTTAAATATATAAATTAAAAATGGAGGTCAAGTTTCATTTAGGTCCTATTTACGAGGTCATTCTAGCAAATTTCCCATAAAAATATGTAAACATAAACTTTTATTATTATATGAATTTAAAATATTAATAATTGTAGAGAGTTAATTAAATAAATAATTTTCAAGGATTGAGAATGGTAGAGGATTGTTTTCTCCGTTCCCATCTTTGAATTGATAGGAAGAAAAAATATTATACATAGTAACATATCTGTCTTCACTCAAAGTGGGGGTTTTCTATCCCCTTCAATTCCTATAAAATTTTGATAGTGGTAATTTTATTCGTATACCTCTTATTTATTAATTAAAGACAAAACTTACCTTCATCGCATACATGAAGGATCCCTCCAACTTCACTCACATTGAAGTGAAGGGGAAAAAAAAAAGATTTTGGCTTATAATTAAAATCTATCTAAAATAAGTGATCCATCATGTACGAGTTGGAGGTAAGCTTACTTTAATAATAAACTATCCATTAAAAAAAAACTTGCCAAAACGAAGATGACATTTGGAAATTTTTTTTACATCCGAATTTGGCTGCACATGCTAGTGGCGGACCCTATTCTTTTTTTTTATTTTTTTTTCTTTAGAAGCAATTGATGATCTGGATTTGTTAAATACTCCCAACCTTTTACTTCTACTCATAGAATTGGCGTGTACATTTGTTTTTACAGTAACGTGGTTTGAAAATAGTAAATCACACCATGTGGTTCCCTCCCTTTCCCTACCAATAATTTTCTTTTAGTTATAATTTATTCGTTTGAACTTTGATTTGGATGATTCAAGATATTTTGGAATCCTCATTTCAGGCTCTACATATTGTCGCTTCGAAACTTTGAAATGATTAATAAATAAGAGAGTTTATTAACATCAAAATACTAGATATGATTGACATCGTTAACTCTTTCGGTTATTGATGATTTAAAAGTTTTGAAGTGACCATAGCGTAGAGACTGAAATGAAGATTTCAAAACATCTTGAATCATCCAAATATGAGTTCAAACGAAGAAGTTATGACTAAAAGAAAATTACAAGGTGTTCATGCTTTTGAAAAAAACCACAAGAATCTCATTTGCAATTTACCCTTGTTTTTAATATTATTTTTATGTCAAATTTAATGAAGTAGAAACTTTTGTTGAAATTTCAAAAAGTGTATACTTTTTAATCACTTGCACGAAAGAGATAATTAATAACATCACTAATATAATTTACCTGCAAATCAAGCTCATGTAATTTTAAATTATTTTAGACCCTCTTATATTTTATAAAATTATAAATCGCACCCCTCTATCGATTAGTTTTAACAAAGTTTAGATACATAATTATTTTATATCTGTCATGTGTTCCAATTATATTAAAATAGCATATAAGTACGAATTATAGATCTTACATCTATAAACAGCATTCATCTATTAATAATGATAGAGTTGGTGGTGGTCCTTAAGACCCTAGATGATATTAATAACCAATTAAATTTAAAATACCCTTACCTAAGAGACAAGTCATTACATTACGGGCGCTCTATGTTTATAAAATCAAACTCTTACTTACCTTTGAATTTTTTTTATATCAAGTTATTCGAGAGTTATGACATGTCAGTCATAACCAACCAACACATAGCCCATTGGTTAAAACATGTAATTCCACCCTCAGGAGAGTGGTTCAATCCTCACCCCTAACACTTTATATAATATATATGAGCATGTAATGGACTTCTTGTCTGATTATTGCTCGACCGGTCACGTAATTTGGATGACGAGATATCCTCTTATATGCTTATTCGTAGTTGGGTGACATTATCCCGGTCGATATTCAAGTATACAGCAGAGAAAAGCAAGGCAGACATTCAAGAATGAGGACTTGTGTACAGCTGCTTACATGAAATGAAACTCTTCACTGATGGGATCAGATCAGCGAAGGAGAAGATTTCTGAAACCCTGAAAAAAGGCAGTATCATCCATGGACAAGCATGGTTAACTGTACTGATTCCGCTGAAGGAAAGTTGTGCCTTGAACATTGTCATTGAGTCGTTCAAAAAATATACTTAAAAAATGAAACTACAATGATGCTTTCATTGGATAAAATAACTCCAGGATTTCCTATTTACAGATTCTCTCATATTTCTATCATCAGCGAGTATCGTAAAGTTCCTATCGCTAAAAGGTATGGAAAATTCAATACCACAATGGTAAAAAGGTATGGGTATAAGTGTTACTTGTTAATTCTGCCCCTTCCGGCGATATCCTAGAATCTGAAATCAGATAAAAATTCAGTTAAACAGTAAATCACCATTCAATATTAGGTTATGATAATTTTCTATGCAATTATTACTCACCAATTGGTCCCTACTGTAAATGCAGTCTGCTCTAAGTCCTGCTAATGTCTCTTTGCCTTCCAAAATTTGTAGCTCATATTTGAGTGGATCGATTACCAGAGATGTTGGAAGAGGACTATCAATCGAGATTGAAGCCTTTACAATTGATTGATCATCACTGGTACTGTGATGACCTTTCACTGCCAATATTTCAACTTCGTCACCTTGCAGAGGTGTCTTACGAGAGACGTACTGTTATCAAAGCATTAAAAGTTAGAGAAAGCATGAGGAAATTATTGAGCAGAGCATAAATTTTAATTTTTTCCACGGAAAATAAGGTAAATGGAAACATCTTAGGGCAAACACATCCAAACTGCCACATGGGAATAAGAATGGATCTTTAAATATAATGAAAAAAATTCTTACTTCACATAAGTGCTTAACAGTCAAACTTGGACGGCAGTGGAGATGTGGCTGCTGCAAACCCGGAGTAGTTTCTTTATCCAACGAAATAAGAAGAAGATGCACATGTAACTGCAATAAAGAATATCATTTGAAGATGGTGACTGTAAACTAGGAAGAAGAGGGAATATATGCACAGAACGAGTGAATAAGGTGCTCAGAAAAAACTCAGAGAAGCCATGAACTAACAAGAACTTCTTTTTTTCTAGTAATAATCAAAGCCCAATAAAAGATGGAATCAGTGTATGACAAACATTGACCTACTCAGAAATGCATTATTCACCTCATTATTGTTTTCTTCTAGGCCTTGCAGATAATTTACTAACTTCATTAAGCGAGTACTCCTGGAACTTCTATTGCTGGACCCACCAGCACTGCCATGCCGTGTATTACTGCGTGCACCACCCCTACCCCAATTAAGTATTTCAGAGTTCAACAAAAGACCAGGAGAAACTGTTCGATTCTCTCTGTTCATATCTAAGTCACTTTCGGTGCATCCATTAGTGCATCCACTATCAACATTGGCTATTGATGAAGAAGGCTGAGAAGATCGAACTATGGGATGCCTCTTTTTCCTCCTTTGCCTAACTTCTGTGAATTTCTCATCAGTGGAAGACGAATCTTTTCCTTCATTATTATCATCTTCATCCTCATTATCTTCATATCCTGAAACTTCGTCTCCTCGTCCATTTTGTCTCCTACTCCTCTGATTGCGGCGGGGTCTTGTCAGAATCACACCAGCAGTATCCTTGCCGAACACGCGTTTCTTACTCAGTGCTTCTGATTGTCGTTGAAAAATTTGTGCAATTGATTCCTGAATCTGTACTACAATACATCAGATGTACATGAAATCCCACCAACTTGGGAAAAAAACACACCAATAATTAAAAATAGTTGATGGCTTTCAGGATTTGGGATGTCCTGTTAGAATCCTATTAACTTCAAAATCAGTGCATCACAATGTCAGTTGAACAAGCAATGTCTTATAAGTGATGAAATAATGATCAGATGAGTTCAATAATGAGATTTTCTCCCAAAAAAAATAAATGAGAATAGGACATCAAGTACAGTCCATTACAATATTTGTTCCTTATTCGTAACAAAATTGAAATTGTCAACCACAGTAAGCAGACAGTTTTTTGACCATTTATTTCCATTTCTTCCATACTGGAAAAATCTGACAATTTTAAAAATATTTGGCTTACTTCAAAATGTTGTTCAGAAGGTCAATAAGAAAAGGCATCACCATGGTCCATGAAAATAACATCTCAAACTTCAGACTAAATATATATTGCAAGCAGAAAAAACATCTAGCCAGGAAACTGACCTGCTTATTACGATTCCTATCTTCCTCATGAAATGTTAATTCCTAAGATAAAAAACACAGTAAATAAGTTCTTCCATTAGAGGGACAGAATGGAAAGAAATAGTACATAAGCAAAAGAACACCTCCTCCTCATATTTATCAATATCTGGATACAGGGCTGCAATCAGTGCATCATAATTTGGATCATCTCTCAACGATCGTCGACTAGCACAATGTGTGCGACAAGCAGGACATTCATTGTTCCTAAAAAGTATTATAATGTACGCATAATTAGGTTTAATAGATATACCACATGTTCTAGTCCACCATAATAGACCCAATATATAACTGGGATGCATGCAGAAGAAACCAGAATAAAGTAAAAAAAAAAAAGTATATAAATGATATGAACTAAGTTATATACCCCAGCCGCATTGATTTGTCAATGCATTCTCTACAGAACCGGTGCAGGCATTCCATAACAGTTCGTGTTTTCTTAATAATACCTGTCAAGGTAGACACAATTGCTAGTTTCTTCACCATACTGATAAGAAACTAATGCAGGAAAAAAATTGCAAAATGATCTACCTCAAAACAAAAACAAAAACAAAAGAGAGCCAAAAACGTTGTCAGTTATGACTTGCTAGTTCTAAACAGCATCCAGAAGCTTATCTATTTGAATTTAAATCATGTGATTCAATAGTCAATTTTCATATAATCACTATCTCGGTTTTTTTTTATACAGTGAGTGTCCGGGCAGCTTACGCGCACCACGACTAATCTCACAGAACAACCTCATGACCCTACAACACTTGACGTTGGTTTAATCGTAGGATAATATCTCGGTTTCTTCTAAAGAATAAACCTTCTAATCTTTGATGTTAAAGAACATATTTTTATACAAAACATTTATTGGAAACATTTTTTTATATAGTAACATGAACATTTATGGGAAACATACCAAGACAATTTGGTCTAATTAACATACCAAGACAAATTGGACATTGCACATCTTTTCGGATGCCTGACAGCTCTACAAGGACAAATCTGCACAAGTATGCACTGTGTACCATTAGTACTTTAAAGTTTACACTAAAAATTAGCTACAAGTGCAAATGAACAGACTTAAAAAATTACAATGTTGAGAAGCACTGATTAGAAAAACTATGTGTAGCTATCAGCAAGCAATGATTAGAATTATTAGCGGGAAAAAGAAAAATGAATGATTCAATAATACCCTCCTTTTATAACAAGAATTGGAGTACACATAGATTCCAAAAGTAGAGGCTTCCAGATGACAGGACAAAGTTCACTCCTTCAAAGATAGATCTTGAGTTCTGCATATACTATCGGCCATTCTATCCTTAACAGGAAACTAAACAGTCGGCTTAACTAAAGAATTGGTTTTTCTATGGAGAAATCTTCAACTTCTCCTCCTCAAGGCCAAAATAAATTCTCTCAGCAGTAAGGAAAGAAAATCCAATTAACTCAAGACTCAACTATGAATTTGGTTTCCAAACTCCATATGGGAAGCTTTAATATTCAGAAAAGCTTATTTAAGTCTGACCTCAGAGAAAATCAAGCAATAAAAACAAAACATAAAATATTCATTTCTACTATGGAAGTAATGAACCAGGCAACTCGAATGACAAAACATTATATGTTTAAGAATGAAGATCCAATTGTCAACAAAATGAAGGTCACGACGATCATGTGAGAGTCAATTTCCTTTTTCTGCTCCAGATCTGATAGGAGTAAGACAACCACGCTGTTACGATGCATCTTCCAGTATGAATAACAAGGTTCTAGCAGGATGAGTAGTCAAAGAGTCTCCTACAGTTCTACCAAGCGAGGAAACAACATTTTCCAAAAATCATGGATGGCTCCGGAAAATACATTATGAACACAAACAAAAATTTGGCCTTCATGCTTCTTAATATTCACGGAGCTCCTTCTCAAAACCAATTGGCAATGAGAAACCATAATTTTATAAACCTCGTTAGATCCCTCTATCTTCTCGATGTGGGATCCTTCAACACTTCTAAGTGGCACGGGCAGACTAACATAAACTATTGAAATCTTTCCAGTCATGATACAATGACTGAGCTCATTCAAACTCAAACAGATCAAACTAAACATATTTGCTAAATCTGAACCTTTAACCAATTCTCGCAGCTCATCAAAAGATTCGAAATTATGAAAATCATGCAGTAGAGGACCAGTCAACACACAATAACAAGACTTCAGATCCAAACATGCAGCAATTTCTTACGCACAAAGTCAACCGTACAACAATTTTAACACAATTCAGAAATTAACAGCAAGCTCAGCAGCTGTATTCATCAAGTCGCATTCATTCCTTATAAAATACATTAAAAGAACAAATAGTCAAGAAAAAACATAACACTAATCATAGAGAGAAAAAGTTATAGTGGAAGTAGAACAGAAATAGAAGGATTTAAGAGAAATTACTCCGGTTTCTCATCAGAGCTAGAGGATAAACTTTCTTCATAATCTGAAAAAATACAGCAAAACTTCTAAAACAAGCACGAAGCAAAAGAAGAAGCAGAAACATAGAATTGAAACCAGAATCCAAAGAGAATAAAAGAACAAAATAGACGTAACCTCTGGCTCTCGCCGCCGTCGCCTCTTCCAATTGATTTTCTTCATCATTTCGTTTTCTTTGATGATTTTCTTCATCTTCATCTTCATCTTGTTCGATTTCAGTTTTCGGTTCAGGTTCCGTACGAGATTGCTTGGAATCTTGAAGGTCTTTAAGCTCTTCACCGTTTAGAGTTTCTGAAAAGGAACGCTTATGAACAGGCATTGATACCGTTACTGATACAGAAGAATTCGTTTCTCTTCTGCCGCGATAAACTGAGTTTTTGATGGAAGAAAAGAAGATGAAGATGAAGAAGAAGAAGAAGATGGGAGATTTTTGGTGCAAAGTTTCTTTTCGTTTGCTTTATTATTATTTGTATGATTAACGAATATAATTATATGTTTTAAGTAATTTTGGTTATTTACTTTTACTTAATACTCTCTCTAATCCGCATCCACCTGCCCGCCCTACGGTCCCCTGTCTATATATTATATGTTTTAAAGAAATTGATTGTAATAAAATAAAAACAAATGTAGATATATAGTATAGTAGGTTTAAAATTAAGAGAAATTATTCAATGAAACACTTTTATTTATTATTATTGGATGTATAATTTTAATAAGAGAGAAAGACAATTATATAAATCTAATAGTTATAATGAGAAAAGGTCGTATATACAATAATTTCTCTTAATTTACACCTTTATGTTTTGATTAAATTCAATTTTAATTCTTCTTATTGATAAGAGTCAGGGTCGGCCCTGAGCCTGTTCAACGTGTGCGACGGAACAGGGCCCCCAAATATCAAGGGCTCAAAATAAGGAATGAATTTATATAGTGTTTAAAATTATTACGGTATTAAATGTTAATTAAAAAGGCGTTCTAATTACCCAAAACGCCTAATGGCGCGTTAAAGAATTTGTTATATACAGTTATTAATAGATTTTAGAAAGAAAAAAAAATTTATATATGGTTAAAGAATTTACCTCTCACTTTATTTATTTCAAATATCACCCAACAGATTTTTAACCTTAATTTATAATTTAACTAAAGTTTGATTTTTAAAAACATTTTTTTCTCTCTAATATTGCAGATTTAAGCATCATTTTATTAATATTGTTTTGAAATCGAATTCATTATTTTTTAAGTTTTTTAGTTTGATATGTTGTAATAAATTTATTGATTTAATGTTTTTTTTAATTCATTGAATGTTAAAAAAAATATCATTTAACATTCTAAAATATTATGTTACTATTTAAAATATACTTTGAAAAAATTATTATTTAAATTGTCAGTATGCAGATCGTCAATCATTATGCTCTTGAACCTAATTCATATATTTGTTAATGAATAAGATAGAGTTTTATTAAATATGAAAGAAAAAGAATACTTATTTTTTTATTTATGTGAATTAAGGAAGATATATTTTCTAAAATCTTTATACTCTATAATTTTCTTATTATTACGTTCTAATAAAAATTAGTTTTTTTTTTTTGTAAGTTTTTTATATCAAGGATTATATGATAGAGGGCCCGAAACTATATTTTTACACTGGGCCATTATTTTCTTAGGATCGGCCCTGATAAAAGTACATTTCTTTGATGACTAATATTGAACACTCGTATACTAATAATAATATATTTTATACTTTTTCTTCCTGGCGATTGGTTGAAATTAATTTCAGAAACTCACCACTTTTACCTTTTAATTACTTTTTTCTTTTTTTAATTCTAACAACTACATTTTTATAGAATAAAAAGATGACAATCATGACTGCTTACCGTCAATGCACCTATTGCCTGTAAAGCGGCCAAATTTATTCTCTTTTACTTTAAAAAATAATCTACATAACGTTTTCACAAGTATTTTAAGTATTACATATTCTAGTCAATCAACGAGAAAATACGTTAAGTCATTTTTTGTTAAGAAAATTAATAATATGGATCATATTTGTACTTAATCAAAACATAAGGGACTATATTCAAACATTTTAAATGTTAGGAATTAAATTAAAAACTGAAGCAAATGTCTAAGATAAAAATGTATATTTGAACTAAGATAGTATTTATGATATTTAAAGAACTAATTTAAAGTTAAAATTATAACAAATATCAATGATGGCTTTTTTTTGTTAATCATTGAGAACGTGTATAATTGGAGCAATACACATTTTTTAAATAAAGAAAAGTAGAATAACAACTTAATTTATTTAACAGTAGGATTTTACAGATGAATCTTCTTATAAAGGTCCATTTTATTGAACTCGAAATTTTCAACGAAGGATATCCTTTCTAAAAAGTCATTCATTCAAAAGAGAAGGTTTTGAACCTTTTTTTTTTCTTCCCGTTTTCAATGAAAGATGAGTTTATTGATAATAATCTAGGAGGAAAATGATAATTTCCTTCAAAGTAGGGATGGCAAAATTCCCCGCGGGTTAGGGCTAGGAGGGAAAGTTTTCCCAAATTTGTTATAGGGTTAGGGGATGGGAACACATTCCCCTCCCCGCCCCCGCCCCCGAACCCGAACCCGATATTTTAATAAATCTTATGTATTTTGTTTACTTTTATATTTATTTGGTAGAAAAAATATATAAAATATGATTATATTAACTTACAAATTATAAAATGTTTAATATTATGTTTTTTTTAATCTTAAAAATGTATATTTTAAATATATATTCTTTTTTTATATTTCTTTTTAAATAAGAATTAAAATATAAAAAAGATAATTTCCCCCTCGGGGAACCCGATCTCCGAACGGGGAATCCCCGAACCCACCCCGATTCTTTGATTAGGGGATATGGTAGGGTATGAGGATTTAAAATCCCCGCGGGTTAGGGGATGAGAATGGCATCCCCGACCCCGCCTCGCCCCGTTACCATTCCTACTTCTAAGTATAGATTTATTTATTTATTTTAATAATAAACATCAATGGGAAGAGAAATCAGATGAGAGATATTAAACCACTAGTAGACCCAAAAGTTGAAGCTAATGGATAAAAATATAGAGTCTCGATAGAAGAAACGTGTGCGCGCGCTGGTGAACAACATTTGGATCTTCATGTATAAAGAAAAAAATGAAAATCATAGCATTTTTCCTAGTTAAAACTTTACTATATTATCACTATTATATTAAACAAAATACAATGATTCAAAGTATTTAGGAAGACATTCATTCATATTTGGAGCCAACTAAACTAACAGAGAAAATGTAGCAATGTACAAAAAGATATACATTTTACAAACAAAACAGATCAGCTACTGTCTGAATTTGTTGCAAGTCTCGACATTTTTGCAATCCTTTACAATGCACCTAATCCTTCTTCAAATGTGCACCTGCATTACCAACCTGCGGGGGAAAAACCGAACTCGACTCAAATGGCAGATTTTAGATATAAGTTTCCATTTATGTCGTTGCTTTTGGATTTTTACTCAAAAACCATATTCATTTTTCAATTATTTATGGAAATCAAAGCAGGAAATTATTATCAAAATTAATTAATAATTAAGTGGTAATAAAATAAGAGTTGTTAACAAAAACTAATTTAGATAATAATTATTCAGTACAAAATAAAAGTTAAAGATAGTCAATATTAAAAGCTAACACTTCCATAATTTATTGAAATAGAATTAGAAACAATATGTTTTAGTAAAATTTTTGAAAGTCATGCATACCAAAATTTGGGAGCAAGGCACGGTCAGTTGATTGTAAATGGATGTAGATACAACTAAGCCAATTCAGGCGGGTGGTAACAGACGCCGGCAAGTCGGGCACTCCATCTTTATATCCATCCATCTTTGTAAACAACCAGAATGGAAGAAATGATCACATGGAGTTATCTGTTTGAGAGGAGCAATTGAATTAGAATACCAAGAAATTTATTTATCGTAGAAAATTTCGGAGGGAAAATTCGCAACATACCATGCAATCATTTGGCCGTGTAATATCTATGGCTGTCATGCAAATGACACAATCTGTGGTATGATTCCCATTTTGATCTAATCTCCTGTAGTAGCTATATTTCTCAGGTAGAATCTGCCACGAATTATGCAAAAAAGAAAGATGTCAAAGAATAAGAACGAGGGATACTCCAAATCAATGACGTGACAGTTAGCAAATACATGCGGTTAAGTGAAGGGGCCGAAGAAAGTATTTATATGGCAGTCACGAAAGGCAAGAAAGTATCTGTTGATTCTAACCTGACGAGGAATGAACCACCGGGATCCAAAATAGTGCTGAAGAAGAAGAACTGCCACTTGAAGAAAAGTAAAGACGCCCAAACAAATGCACCAAGTTTTGTCAGGCTGGATACGCATGAAATTGTGGGGGCAGCCAAATATATAGAGTGGAATTGCGAGCCGAGTGATAGCTATGCCTAAGATGTAATATATATGCAAAGGTTTTCTTGAATCACGAATAACATTGGTGACTATTTGAGGTATCCAAAAGGAGTACATGAGAAGAAGAATAGGTCTTAGGAAATGATGGAACTCGTACATCAGAACAATGCCCCCCAAAAGGATTCCATCTGCAAAAAGTCATCAAAGTTTGATAAATGGCCCAACAATTCAACAGAAATACTGATCAAATAGGTTTTATCAAATAAGTTTCATAATTTGCTTTAGTGACAACATTTTTCTTCTATAGAAGTTAATCCAAACAAACTTAATCAAAGGCGAGAAATCCGTTGATTCTAACCTGACGAGGAATGAACCACCAGGATCCAACAGAAATACTGGTAACTTAATTATGTTAAACAAGTTTTAAGTTTTATAATTTTAAAATAGAAATTACAACTAATGTCATTCTAAAAGGATCAACAAGTTTGGCAGCTTCATTTCAGTTTCAAGAAATCCATACAAACTTAATACACAAGAAACTAGAAGAATCTTAATGGAGCTTCATCTGCCTTCATTCTTGGTTCATTTCTAATTCTTAGGCTGTTTAGTGCCATTACCGCAACAAAAGTGATGATATTGAAGTTCATAGTTTTTCTTTTTCTTCATCTTGCTCTTTCCTTTTTTTTTAAAATATATATTGGCTAAGAAGTTGTCTACTCCGTGTCCACGAACCTGTTCTATCATTCTGTCTTCACCACTTATTTTCAGTGGAAGTATTTGTTTCCTACCAGAAGAAAAATAAGGTAGTACTTAAAAACTTGAAGCTCAAGTTTTTAAAATTTTTGGAGTTAAGTTGTGAATGTTGTAAAATTAATAGTTTATGCAATCAGAATAGTTTTCTATCAATTCATGATAGTTGAAGCCAGCACAGCGCAACCACATATTTTTCATTATTTTCCGGAACAAGTCTCTTCATAAATAAAAAAAACATAACACTGAACTTCAAGCAAAATAATAGTACAAAGACCTCATCTACTGGAATTACCTAACTGCTATTCTAAATGTTTGAGATAAAATTCCATTGCACATATTCTGAACATATCTATACACAAATGCACCCATTCCAAGAGAAGAATATGAATTTTCCAGAATCAAAATCTCAGATTGCATCAATTCTCAAATAATTAAAAATTTAGGTCAATATATAATACTCACAGAAACGGCTATATAGAACGGAAAGTTCACGCCTCATAGTTTCCCAACCTTCTCCATTGTTCATAGGTCTACTGGCTTTCCATATAGCAAGAAGATATCTCATCTCAAAAATTGAGAACACAACGAACTTGAAAAATGCAGCAGTTGCAAAAGCATTAAACAAGGATTCTGGAGAAAGAACAGCAGCAAACTCAATTTAATCAGGTGTACTGGAAAAATTCTGAGCAAGAAGCTTTTTTTTTTAATCTGAAAAGGTTCCTTTTGATTCGGTAAATCCATAAAGCTCATGCAACAGTTTCTCCCTATATCGACTGTTGCATTGCATGCCACTTTGCAGACAAGAAGTTGTAATTTTCAGGGTTGAGAACAAAGAAATGATTAAAATACCAAAAGATGTGTGTGTAATACATTGGTGGATTGGGGGGGACATCTAATGCAGAATAATGAGGATCCTTTTGAAAGTTAGAATGCCAAAATATAGGGTATGGATAAATCTGGAAGATGTTTTAATGTTTTTTTTAATAAAAAACAAAACTTTATTGATAAAAAATAAAGTTTAAAAGAATGAGAAAAAAGATATTTTGGATTGGAGTTATTCGTCCTCCAGTTTGTTCATAATTATTCTATATCAATGTCATGGATACTTCATTTTGATGTCTGGAAATATGTCTTAGCCGGAAAAAAAAAAGGTTCCGTAATTTTCACTTGTAGATAACCACAGTTCTCACTGCTAAATCAATCATTTATCTAGAGGGAAAACATACACTAACCATAGATAAGTACACTTTCAGTTAATGAATTGTTCTCAACAATCTCACCTTTCTTTTCTTTTTTTTTAAAAAACAGCTCAAAACTCAAAAGCAGTCCGGAAAAAAAACAACTTCATTCCAATTTTTTATTTTTTTAATCAGGCATTCCAAAAAATAAATTATAATTTTACATGTAACATGAACAAATTTGGGGAGTATACAAAAGTTCAAGTAATGAAAAACAAGCTGAAAAAGATAATTTAATTAAAAGTTACCAACTAATATTCCTGCTGTCAGATGCAGAAGACATAGATAAGCATCCATAATAGCCTGCTGGCCAATCATCAGTATTGAAACTTTGGCAGCACCCTGCAAGATGTATATGGAAAATTGAAAATTTAGATGGGTTGTATTGTACGACCCTGCAACTATGGCTTTGAAGCCAAAATAGTATCAATTTTGACGCAACATCAATATAACAATCGAAGGGAGCAATAAGCTTTCCTCAATAGAAATGTTAGCAAGTAAAATTTCTTACAGACTGAGTGTTGCTATGTTCCATTTGCCGTATTAGGAGTAGTACTTGAAGGAAAGAGACCTAACAAAATTTTGTTAAGAAATCCAATAAAAATCAAAATAGGTATAAGGAAATCTTATCCCCCCACCCTGCCAAAAAAAAGAACCACATCCCATAAATGTAAAGAAAAAGATCCAAAAGTTCATTAAAAGGATACAAATGTGACCATCAATGTATAATTCACTGCTTTGTTATAGTATATCTCAATATTAACAGAAGTGGCATTTAACATTAAGGGTGAAAAGCAATCTCCATCATCATCTACAGCAGGACTCTCCATTAATCCTTCCATATGGTAACGTTCACGTTCTCCATTGACTGCAAGGCATACATGATATAACAAGTCATGAATGAAAAACTTAATCTAAGGAAGAGAAGTTAAGAATTAGCACAAGTCAAGTAAAAAGGAAGTTTGAAGCCTCACACACTTCTATAGGTACAAGTGAAAGCTTTCCTAACTGCATTACCTTTTGTTTTCCCACACTTTAGATTATTTTGTCAATGGACAGTGATAAAAACATGATAATAACTATAAAAAGGCATTAAATACTGAAAACAAAAGCAGGCTTATGTAGGCCAATGTATATTACTTCTTATAACCGAAATGGTGATGAGCAAGAACTAATAGGTAATAAGGCCAGAAATTTCATAAATCATATACTGTTTATAACTCAGCATGTATAGAACTAGATTGAATAAGCAGAACCCAAAATCTATAAATGGGTTTGTGATCATTAAAAATATATGAGGGTGAGCTGTTCGTGCTTCTCGCTCAAATAGCATGTCCTGGTAGAAGTATAGAATTTTATAGAAAAGGGAACCACTTTTGATTGATTACTGAACAGTTCATCCAAAAACTATAACCTCCCCCCCCAATGAAGATCTCTCTCTCTCTCTCTCTCTCTCTCTCTCTTAAGTGATTTGGAAAGTTTGGAATTGATATTCTTACTCTTTGAAATTAAGCTTTCCTAGGTAAGTGGTTGTGGAGATTATTCATTGATTCTTCTTAGGTTTGTCATATTAAAATCAAATACAGTTTTTTAATAATGGTCGGGGCTCTAAGATTGTAAAATAGGATTGACATTATCGTCCTTGAAAATTCATATCTGAAGCAACTCTTTTTTAGGTTGGCTAGAAAGGATAAGGATAAATTCAATAATTGGAAAGTTGTTTGGGATAGAGTAATATTCTTTACTTTCTCTGGACTAAAGAATGTTATTTTTTATTTTTTTTATTTTTTTATACCGTGAGTGTCCGGGCCAGCTTACGCGCACTACGACTAATCTCACAGGACAACCTCATGACCCTACAACACTCGGCGTCGGTTTGATCGTAGGATAAATCCTAGGTAGGTGGCCACCATGGTTTGAACCCATGACCTCAAGGTTGGAAATCAACCCCTTGACCACTAGACCAACCCATATTGGTTAAGAATGTTAAATATTTAGAATTTAATCTTAATTCTTGTAATTTTATACTGCTTTTAGTTCGAGGATCTCTCATCCAGCTCTTGTAAATATTCTTTATTTTAATATATTTTCTTATACATTGGGCATACATAACATGTTTCTGAATTAGGCACAAATACCATGCCTTTTTTTAGTATGACGTGATTGGAAGAAGACGGCATAAAAGAAAGAATCATACGCTGAGATATCAAGTACCATTTTGTGCAGAAGAGAAATGTGAAATTTGAGCTGCAATTTCAATATTGCAATGCTTCTCCATTTCATAAATTGGTGCTGCAGTAAGAGAAGAAAAAATTAGTACCTACATAATGAAAAGTGGGCTGAAAGTCACAGTGAGGCAAAATTACAGTGCTTTCTTCTCCACATTTTATCTTGTGGAGATTCTTGGAACACCTGGGAGGAGAAAACACCAAGCTGTACAAAAAATATTTAGAAGTATCATTAGTAAGGACAATTCAGACGTTGACATCTAATGTCATATTTCGAGAATAACATCCATCCTCAAAGAAGAAGAGAAGGAAAAACAATGAAATCTCACATCGCATTATTTACAAATAAGACTAGAACAACTATTTTTCCCGACAAAGCGAAGTCTCACATTGCAGTAATTAGAAAACTGGAATAACTAAATTTTCAGAGTTAGCTCAACAACATATTAATTCTATTTCTTCACTTCACATCAGGCTAACAAATGAAATGATACAATATATAGTCAAGTAAAAAAAATTCTTCACTTACATTAAATAAGATGCAATAAATTAACAACTACCCAGGTTACTGAAATTAGATTAACGAATCATTGAAGATTTCCATCTTCTGAGCACTCTATTAGGTACGAATATTTATATAAAGATAGGAATGGGATAAAGTGACACCAACAAAAGAGTAATTGGTAATATTTATAAAAAAAAAAGGTTCACGTCAAACGTAATAGGATGAAAGATTCAAAATCAACAGGAAAATCATTGAATAGTCAGAGGAAAGTGTTACCAGATGATAAGGATTGGATAAGATATTGTCAACTTCTTGGTTATATTCTCCTCCCTTTCCACTGAAAATATAAAATATGACAAGGTAAACGGAAAAAAAGTAGAGCAGCTTTAATAGTTACATCAAAATGGTAGCAAAATAATCACAAGTATAATGAACTAAGCAACTAAAGCAATGAAGGATGAGTCGTGAGAGATTGGATAATAGCATATGATATAGTACACTTCCCTCAAAGAGCACACAGAGAATATGAAGATGGCTCAATTTCAGATAACAATCGAGTAATGAAAAAACTTATAGTCAACATATGAGAAACTGGAGATTTTACCTGTTAGCTACCATCCGAAGTTGTCTAAAAGGCCAAATATAGACACCTTCAACCTTAATTTGAACTCCACCAACATCACGTTCATTATCAATTACATCATGAAAAATAACGACCCCCTGTCATTAGCAGATGAAAGACATGGAAAACTTTAATACAATTAATAAAGTTAAAGAATAAAGAAATTGAATACAAATTGCATCCATTAAAGAGTGACAATATTAAAACTATGATTAGAAGTGAGAAATAACAATATTTGAGCTCAATAGCTCTTCATTAATATGATGTTCCATGCTAAAATTACATGAGCAATAGCCTTAATGTAGAAAAAGTAACCCTTAAATTTTATTCGTCTCCTCCTCAATCACAATATTAGCAGCTGTTACTGGTCCTCTATATAAAGGATTATAAAATCTAGACTATTGACCATTCAGGCCTTCAAATAAATGTTCCCATATCATCTGTCAGATAATTTAAGAGAACACAGCTTAGTAACTGCTAAAATGATCTAGAAAGAAAAATGTTTTTCATTAACACTGGATGCCCTCACCTGAACATAATGTACACCAGATATTTTGGTTTGCGTACTAATTAATTCAATTATTGCATTGCCATCAGAATTTCTGAAATCTGGAAACCTGGAAGAGCTATTTGTGGAATCTAGAAAACTCCAACTGCCTGAAACTCACATTTGCATTAGAATGAGATTGATCCACCTATAATATGCTTGAACAAAAAAGAAGTACAAAATTGTCTTAAACATACAGATTTAAGGTTAGGAAACTCTTAAAAGATTAGGAAGACCGTGTCTAATTCCTATGTGTAAAAAGACATTGAAATGGGTCAAACTTTTCTGTGGCCAAGCCACAGCACAACAGAGAAAACACTGTAGTAGCACTTGACTGATTACCTTGAAAAACAAGATTGCAAGCTTTCTTAAGCAATGAATATAAAATTTAGAGAGGCTCAACATATTTTCTGCAAGATATATTCTTGACCAATAAGCAAAATAGAAAAGATATGGGCATTATAGAAATTTAAGATAACGGCATAAACAAATTATACTTGACATAAGAAAATGCAAAAATATGCCTGTACATGACATAATCAGGAAAAAAATAAAAGCTTGAACATAATAACAATATTTTATGGTCATGATGGACAAGTACAAACCTCTATATGTTCCTGTAATATTCCATTCAGAAAATGGACCCAAATCACTCTTATCTTTTCTGACAAACAACCACTGCCAAAAAAAAAAATCAGGACAAATTTTATACACGGAAGATATCAGCACAGATAAAACACAGTAATAAAGTCAACCAATAGTTTTTCACAGTTAATTGCTGTTTGAAATGATGCAAATATCAGAACCACAAATGATAAAGAAACTTGCCAGTAAACATTAAGTCATTAATTTAGCCTGGCACTAGAGTGGGAGATAAAAAAAGAGGGGAAAACAAGTTAGCTTGGCATTAGCTGTGTCAACAGACATCTTGAAAAGGAAAAATCACTTGACTTACTAATGGAGTGGAGCTAAATCCTAAACAGATGAAAAAGATTATTTGCAATGGAGGCTAAAGAGGAAAATAGTAATTGATCACGACTTGTGAAATGGCATACGCTAATTGGAAGAATCAGGCCATAAATTTTGTTTATACAACTGTATAAAACATCACGTAAGTAGTCAAAATAGACAATGCATTATCCAATTGTGTATGCGATAGTGCAGGGATATTTCTGAACTAATTTCTAATCAACAATCCTCATTAAGCGCAATAGAAGTGAGTAGGAGGCCTTAATTTTGATGCAAAGTTGCCACTTGCCAGTGCCATTTCCAAAAAATGTTCAACATGAATCTCAACCACTTTCTAAACTATGCATTTCAGCAACTAACTTAAACCTTGACTGAATTAAAGTGAGTCATTCAAAATAAATTTTCAGAAGAATAACTTCTCTCTCTTGACTCTCATTCTTTTGCAGCTAATTGAGAGTCGCAACATATTTCAAAGAAAACTCGAATTATCTGAAGCCCACAGAAACAAGTCAAATAGTACCAAGTCAAGATATGGCAATTTGCACACTTGCTAATTCAACAAAAACGACACTACTAAAAACCACATAGACAAACAAATTCTACACTTATGATTCCAACACAGGAAACTATACTGAAACCATCACTAATCTTAATCATAAACACCGATTAAAATCAATAAACCAACCATCAAAACAAGGAAAACATTAAATAAAAAAGTGAACTTTCATACTAACCTCATCACCCCATGACCGAGCCCTCTCCCTCAATGGCCTCACACCATCCACAGGCAAGAATAGCAGAATACAAACAACCCAAAGAACAAAAACAATCCTCCTGCAAAAATATCTTAACCCACTTCTCTGATACTCCAAAAAACCAAAATTTCCAATACCCACCATAGCAAATAGTGAAAGGAAAAAAAAAACCCAGAAATTCAACTCCAATAACTAACCATAAATCTTACAGTTTCCAATCGATAACAGCGAACCCAGAAAAAAACAAGAAACCCCATTCAAGGAAAGAG
Organism: Gynostemma pentaphyllum; assembly: GCA_028015215.1. Taxonomy (NCBI): domain Eukaryota; kingdom Viridiplantae; phylum Streptophyta; class Magnoliopsida; order Cucurbitales; family Cucurbitaceae; genus Gynostemma; species Gynostemma pentaphyllum. The sequence continues at coordinate 19,154,875 of CM051355.1, forward strand.
CTTAAAAGAGAGAAATTAGTTGCTTCAATTGGAGTCAAACATAGAAACTACCAATAAGCAAAACATCCAGTACCCACAATCGGATACAGATTGTGAAAGCTCAACGACTAATTAAACCTTCTTAAGCAAAATCGAAGCCCCTTTTGCTCACCAGATTGATATTGATCCAGTTTTAAACAAACTGCAAAGAGTACAATCTAGCTTTATACGCAACCCCAGTTACAATACTTCCAATTTGTATTAAAAAAAATATTACTTTTTTTGTGTTTGGATTATGGATTTCGGGTGCGGGTTTTCGTTGACCTTGGAGCTGGATCAGTGGATGTTTTTTGTGGTTGACTTGCTAAATACTGTTTTTGGCCGTCAAAAACTCGTGTTTTTTTTTTTACTTCCCCTCCAAATGAACTTCGCAATTGTTGAGAAGATTTCGGATTTTAACTAAATGTTCGGTTTAAAATCTATTTTTACTCTAAACATTGACAATTCTCTCATTTTGGTTTTTTAAGTTTATTAAAATTTTATTTTGATTTCAATTTTTTATAACATTCTTTTTCGATTATTCTATCATAATCTAATCTCTCTCGGTATTTTTTTTAAACAGAAATTCAATAATTTTTTTAGAGATTTTTAAAAAATAACAATATATGAATTGATATTAAAAAAAAAAAAATTGAAAAATTGAATTTTTTTTACGCCCACACTCAAGTGTGAAATCTAACACACAGGCCTTTAAGAAAGTACTATTTTTAAATTGTTTAAAAACACTTACTAATTTAATGATTTATTATTCAAGAACGAATATCATGAATTTGTTAAAAAAAATAAATAAATTATGGTATCAATTTATGAAAGTTGGATTGTGATATAAAATGATCATGACGCATCTATTTTTAATTAGTTGTAACAGAAAAAAAGAAGAAGTTGAAATTCATAATTTTTTTTATTGAGTTTTTAATCAAGGCTCAAGCTAAAAGAAATTAGGTTTGAACTTTCAAACCTATGAGAATGTGTAATATTTATGGCCCATTTAGTACCAATTAATTAAAATAGAAGTGTTTAAAAGTATTTTTGATAAACATTAAAAAAAATCTTTCAAAGGTTATTTCAAACGAGACTTAAAATAGTTTTTAAAAGTATTTTTTTTTAATAGTTATCAAAAATATTTTTTAATTCGTCTAAAATTTATCATAAACGGCTACTTCATCTATTGAACTATGACTACATCAAACTTTTGAATAGCCTTTTTTTTGGGATGAAAAATTAAAACAAATTTTAAATCTTTATATTGTTTGGTAGAAAATATAATATGTAATCTATTATTTAATCTAGGGAAAAAATCAATTTACACCCCTGAACTTTATATGGTTTGTCAATTTAAACCCTAAACTTTCAATTGAATTAATTTACACCCTGAACTTTGATAAATGAATCAATTTACACCCATTGTTAATAAATTTACTATTATTTTGAAATTTTTTAAATTAGACATAGGTGTTTTTATATCGAAATAAGGTTATTTTTTTGAAAATTAATTTTAAGTTTATGTTAAATATTTTTTATGGTTAAATTTGACCGTTTTGGTGTCGAGTTTGAACATTTTTGTACCGTTTAAATTGGCAACTAGGATTTGAGTTTTTTCATAATTGAAGTTGGGCGTTTTTATGATGAGCTCATAGACGTTTTGTTATTTTTATCTTTCGGTGATTTGGTAATTAAATTTTTGATTAATTTTATAGTCTTAGTATTATGTGAGTTTAAATTGATTCACTTAAAAAAGTTCAAGATGTAAATTGATTCAATTGAAAGTTTAGGGTTTAAATTGACACAACATGTAAAGTTTAGGGGCGTAAATTGATTCTTTCCTTTTAATGTAATACCGAAGTACTAGTGCTCCTAGCCCCTAGGTCATGGCCCGGCAAAAACACCACGAGTCGGGTCTTAAATGGACTCGGACTGAGTTATGTAATCGGGTCGACCCACATACCGTTTTTCAATATATCATTCTTCTTCGTTCCCAGACTCAAGTCATAGAGTGAGAAGTGTAACGATGGAAGCAGGAGCAAAAGGAACAGTGACATCACTCTCCTCTCTATTTCCCGCCGAGGATGCTCAAAAAGCAGCGAGGCGCGTTCAAGATACGCTCTCTGAGAAGCAGAACGAGCTCGATCGCGTACGAGGTTTCATATCCGACAACTCTAACTTAATCAACCTTGTTCAGAAACTTCCTGAAGAGCTCCACCATGATGTTATGGTACTTTATTTTCCTCTATCTTTGAGGTAATTTCGTGTTTTGATTGTGATAATGTTGAATATTTGATGGGTTTATTGTAATTTGTTCTTTGGAAGGTTCCATTTGGGAAAGCTGCGTTTTTTCCAGGGCGTCTGATTCATACCAATGAATTTCTGGTAATGCTTTTTTTTTTTTTTTTTCGGGTCTAAAATATTGATACTACTATTGGTTTTTAGGAATTAGAATGTAATCAAGCTTGTGTTATAGGTTTGTGTGGTTGTCCCAAGAAATTAGTCGAGGTGTGTGCAAGCTGACCCTAATTCTATTCACCAGCCGAACTAATTAGAATCACTCTTGAAGTATATGAATTTATGGGAAAAGAGAATACTCATATTGAACAAGATTATAATTTAGGTTTTGATTGCTTAATTGAAATACTTATAGTTCAGTTCTGGACTGAATGTTTGGGAAAATTTTCTTTTGAAGACATTGAGTTGAGAGCCAGACTTGAACCCCAGTGCAGGTTCTCCTTGGAGAAGGTTACTATTGTGAGAGAACATCTAAACAAACAGTGGAAATCTTGAAAAGGAGAGGTAAAGCTTTGGATTCTCAAGTTGAATCTCTTAAGGCTGTGATGGATGATCTGAAAGCTGAGGCCTCGTTTTTTTATGCTACCGCTTCTGAAGCTGAGGTAAGTTTTGTAATTAATTGGTACACCAATACTTTAGTTCCATTGATCTTTGAATCCCTTAGCATAAAGAACATGAATGATTATAGTTGGAATAAGAAGGAGAAGGGGAAAATAAGATGTCTCCCCACCCGATAAAGAAAGGACAGAACTCTCTAGTTGGCTTGAATTTGAAAATAAAATGAATGACTATAAAAGTTTTTAGACGTTGAGCTTAACCTAATATATAGGATAATTCAATTGGCTATGTTTGCTGAATTATCATACGATTCTCTTGTTGACATTCATTTCATTTCATATTTGCAACAGGAGGGTCTAATTGAGATTCAAGAGGAGTATGTGGAAGAGAACTCTAGTGAGCAGGAATCTCAATCAGGCAGGTTTCTTTTGTATCTTTTCCCTCCTTTGGTTGATACCCAGTGTTTGCGTTGGGGTTTAGTTAGTATAGCAAGAGATTAAGACTTCCTGGAGGTTCTAGTTTTTAAACTAGTTAATCCCAAGTCAATTGTTTGAATTAAGCTGACAATTCCATTTGGATATTTCACAATTTGTTTCCTCTCCACGGAATTTCATAAAGTAACCCGGGATTAGATAATATGCCTTTGTATGAGTAAGACAGGTTTGTCTACCATATTAGAAATATGAATAACTGTACTTCAACACCTGAAGGTCCTCCTTTTTTAATGCATAAGGATATTCAGTTAAAATTGTGGATCACTTGTAAATTCATGTAGAAAAGGATGAATTGGAATGATATCATGGTAATATGAACTCCATGGCTCACATCAGCAATTATTACTGTTCTTTGTCAGACATTAACAAGCCAGATGATTCTAGTTTTCCTCGCGTTGATGTGGCAAAAACTGCTGAAGAAGATGAAGAGTATGCCCGTATATTATCAAGATTGGATGAGCTTGAGAAGGAAGAAGAACTTGCCGCTGGAAGTGACAGTCAAAGTGATGAAGATGAGGAATGGAAAGCAACTTCAAGTCAATCTTCAGAGAAGCTTTATATTGATGAACACAGCTATTCAGAGGTAGTGATATGATTGGATGCCTTGACTATGCAGTTTAAAGCTCATAGAAGCACAGCATCACACACAAACTGACTGAATGGATTGGTATGGTTACTATTAACCATTTCTGATCAATTGTCTTTTTGAAATATTTTCAGATAAAGACACATCCATCGCAGAGAGAAGAATATATAGGTAGTGAAGATCTTCTGGATACGTATCAGCAGCAGCAGCAGCAAGCAGCTTCTACCAATCCATCAAATGTGACCAAGCTCTTATTTGCTAATTTTTTGCTTAACTGTCTATGCATTTTAGTTATTTACTGAATATAATCATTCCTTTAAAATGATTTTGAATATTTTGTTTTGTTTATCATGCAGTGTTCAGGTTTGTCAGTACAATCTGTATCCAGAGGTCAGTCCTTACCTCTTATTTCCTCTTCATTTGTTTGGTTTTTCAGTTTTGGGGTAGCTGGAGTGTTCTGGATGAATTGACTAAACCACTTTACTTAAAGCATAAATTTTGAATGTAGAAAATAATACAAATAAATTGATAAAGGGCAAGTGAAGATCTGTAATCTGGTTGCTCCTCATTTTAGCCCTAGAAAATCATGAGTATGTGATTCCTTGCATTTGTCATTGCAAACTTTCTTGTACTAAAATATCATCTGATAATTACTTTCGTCCTTGCTCATAGAATTCCTTATGTTAATAATCCATCTGTGAAATATTAACTGTAGTTATGTCACGATCATTAAAAATAAATAAAGATAGATAGATAGATAGATAAGGACACTCCCTGTACATATGTTGGAATCATGGGAATATTCAATCTTTTATTGATACTATTGTTTGTATGGCAAAGAAAAACGGATTTAAAAAAAAAAACTAGGAATAAAAGAAAGAGGCGAGAGGACAATATGTCTGGGTGTGTGCAACAAGAAAACTGGGAATGAAAGGGATTTGTTATGTGTTTATAGCACAGAGGTTGACTTTGTTATATTTCTTTTTGGAGTAACCTTTCTTTTATGATAATCATTCATAGGGGTAAATTTGTTTTTTTAATATGCAAAATTATATAACCAACATGTCTTTGTCATGTTATGCCATAGTTTCCAGAAATAGCACATTGTCTCGTTTGTATCGCATTGTATTCACGTTTCTTACTTTTACTCTTTAGTCAGAATAACCGTTTCACAGGATCGGTTAGTTGTTTTTACTACCAGTTTTTATGTCCTTACAACTAGCAACTATTAGAATGATTTCTCTGTCATGACCTATTTAGAAGACACATCACTTGGCAATTCTTTGACACACCAAGTGAGGAGCTCTAAATCTGCTGCAAAGTCTGTAAGGTTCGCTGAAGTAAGAGAAAAGGATCAAACATTGCCTCCATCTTCAAGTGAGGTACTTAAAAGCTCGTGTACCATGTAGATTTTAATAGTGCCCTACCTAAAATTCTATGATTCTGATTTGCATTATCTCATCAAATTGTTTTTCAGGTGTCTATTCAGAGTTCGATACCGGAATTTGATAGCCTCAAGGTACCTTAATATTTTCCCTTTGTTCAAAGCAATTGGGTGGATAATTAGCCTCTAATCCATGGTGTGTTGTTTCAAATTTTCTGTAGGCATTTACAGGTTCGATTATTGAGCGCCCTCTCATTTTACCCAAAACTTCAATAAAAACAGATACTTCATCCCAGGTGGGTTTGCACGTTTTAAATCATTCATAGTGCTTTCATTTTTGTTGATCCTTCATTGAAGTAAAAGCTAATAACTTATTCAAATTGGCAGTCTTCTGGTTCTCAACCTTCAAGACCAGTATCCAGATTCAAGGCGCAAAGAAGATAGCTACGCTACACAAACATACTCGAAAAGTTGAAAGTTTTGTCAGCAGTTCAAGTTCTTGGCTTTGTATGCTAATTTAGATCAAATTTTGTTTTAAGTTCTTTATTGCCTCCATCAGGTTCTACAACAATATGACCTAGAAAGATAGGTTGATCAGGACTGGTATGGCCTCAGATGGCAAAAGGCTGAGAGATGGATTATCTGCGTGAAGAATATTACACTTAAATTCGATGACATATTTGATTTACTTTACAATTTATTCACATTAAATACCTACATAATAATTAATTGTAAAAAAATCACTGCTATTTTCCCGAATTTTCCCTAATTTGTACAATGAACTGAGGTGAAATGAATCATACGTTTTTACATTTTTCGAGTGTGACTTACCCATTTGGTATCTTCACCTTACTCTTCTTGAAGTCTTGAAGTACTTTCTCCCTAACCATTGGGTTTGCTGATAGTACCCATTTACTGAATTCAACCTCATCCATGCCCATGAATCGAGCAAGCATACAATATTGGATCTTCTTCCGGTCCTTGGATGAGGATAAATCATTTCTTTCTCTATTACTTGGTTTCCTTTTCTTCATTACAGGAATGCATGGCTGCTCAAGAGCACAATCATGAGCATTTTCCACTTCCGATTTCGTTTGTTTTCCAGGTCCAAAATTGATAATGTCTTCATTTCGATGTGCATACACGATACCTGCAAAAATGATGATATTCAATATACACATTACAAGTTATTAGAAGAATCCAAAAAATAACCGAAATAAAGAGACTCTGATTTCTAATGTCTAAACATACTGACGAAGTAACTTAAAATATATGTTCCCATCCAGAATAATGTCAGCGGTATAAGTGAAGGCTCAAAATTGGAGCTGCAGGGAAAATGAGTCCAAGAAAAAGGATGTTACCCAAGTCTTCAAGCACAGGTTCAGTTGTGGCAATCTTCCCTGAATGAGTTGGCTTTTGGGATCCATATGCTTTAGAACCTACTGCATTGGTTTCTTCAGAAGGAACAGAAGCTCCAGCTTTGGTGATGTTCTGCTTCACATTAGAGACTTGCCCTTGTTTCATTTCTTGTTGCCCATGCATCTCGATAATTTCACTCGTGAAAAGCTTATCAGACAGGTCAGAGAACAAATTGCAGATCCCAAAAAGCTCACCTTGAAATTCTTTGCAATCCTGAATGAGAACAAGAAGTTTGAAATGGGCAGAACTCCTAAATACAAATCGGAACTCCAAAACAAACAATTTACCTGAACACCTTCAAAATATCGCTTCTCCATTTTCCCAGAGACAGCAATATTTGATAACTGCTGCTTGTAAACTTGACGGGAGTATACAAGTTCTTCTAGAGAACCAGCAGCAAGAAAGCGGAAGACGACAACATGCCGCTTCTGCCCAAAACGAAATGACCTGTCCTGTGCCTGCAAGTCTTGGGCAGGATTCCAATTGGGATCAAAAATCACTACCCGGTTCGCACTTACAAGATTCAATCCAAGTCCACCGGCTCGAGTGGATATCAAAAACACCTAAAATAACGTATTAGTATCTCACATATGTTGGCTCCCCAACTTTCAGTTCAATTTTTCAATTTAAGAGAGCACCTGCTTGCTTGGACTTGAGTTGAAGTCATCGACAAGAGTTTGACGCGAGTTGGTTGGAGTGGAGCCATCAAGTCTTGAGAAGGAACAACCTCTACGCACAAGAAACTTTTCTAGTATGTCCAGCATCCTGAAAATGGCTATTAAACTTCAAATGCAAGGAAAAAAGGCTGGAAATTAAAAACAGAACTTTACTTTGCCTAAATGATCATCCATATAATGCAAATAACAAGGCAGATTTCGTTGAGCTTAAATCAAAATGATCAATAGTAATACCACTTAGCATCTTCATACAAGTAATACAATCAGATACTTAGAAAGAAAGCCATACTGACATCAAACTTTTACTTGACAAATAAGAAGCTAAAATCGAAAAGTCCAGCATGGAAAAGTTATCAGAAATCTTTAATCAAGGTATTAGGATTCATGTTCTTAGAAAGTGTTATGAGTAATATTTCTCCGTCAAATGTATAGTGATATATCAAATAGCTCTCGGATATAAAAAATAAGCTCGAATAAAATCAAGTTCCAACTCCCTTAGAGATGATACGACAATCTGTTATTGTAACACATAACCTGACGGAGTAACTGAATAGAAGAATCTTGTCCCCCTGTGAAGTCCAAGAGGAAAGTAATTTTTCCAATGCTCTCATTTTACCACAATGTCTAACATCACTAAGGGTCATGAAGCTCTCATTCTGGGTGCTGCCTCCGACAAGATCGATGTCACTGCCAAAGACCATAGAAGCAAATTCTGCATCTCTCCTTTGCTTATCAAGATCATCTTTTGGATTTGGCTTAATCAACTCCAGATGATTGCTTATCTGAAAGCCACTTTAAAAAAATTTCAATAAATATATACAACCAGTAGCAAGCAATAATAATATAGAAGTAAAAAGCAATAATGTGACAACACACCTAACGCTAAATTTGGACGAGTATTCAAAATCAGCCAATTTAGCAGTTTACCTGTTGAAGCTTGACAAGACAAGGAAGGACAATGCAGAAGGGGCATGAATCACAACCTTCTGGGTTGTCTCTATGAAGGTATGGCCAGATGATTCCATCTGGCACAGTTCTTTTGCAACACTCTACTTGGGTGAGAGGGCTCCCACAGCCACAAGGGAGATCTTTATTAATAAGGCATTGGATATCCGGAAGTTGTAACATTCTCCTATACACCCGTTTTTGCACTTCACTCATGGCACAAAATACAACATTATCTTCCTTTCCCAACATAAGATGCCCTATAGTCTCCTGCTTTGTCCTTCTTAGCATATATTTACGAAGAACTGCAGAAAGGTGCTGTTTTCTCTCATCAGCTATCCGTATAAATCTTTCAGGAGCAGTTGACCTTTGGCCATGCTTAAGGGGTTCATCATAGAACTCGCGGAAGTGCTCCCGAGTTCCTAAGGATCCAGGTGCAAACAAATCGAAGAGATTAAATAGTTCCATAATTTTATTTTGCATTATAGTTCCAGTAAGACCAAAGCGGTTCAAGGTTTTTATTCCTGCACATGCACTATAGAGTTTTGATTTATCATTCTTAAGTCGGTGAGCCTCATCCACAATGAAAATCTCCCAGTTGACTTCAGACAAAATGCCACCATGGATTCTGTACGTATCAAAGCTAGTGATAAGTACCTCTACACCATGTGCTCCTAGTTTATCGTGAATATGGTCACGGTTTGCACCATGGTAAACTGCAACACTAAAGTTTGCCCACTTGGAAAATTCATTCTCCCAATTATGGATCACTGAAGTGGGGCATACTATTAGCACAGGACCATTTTTCCCTCCATAAATTTCCTTCTGGTTCCCATCCCTTTCTTTTGAATATACGGCAGCCAGGAAAGCAATAGTTTGAATAGTCTTTCCAAGCCCCCTGATCAAATTTCAAAATATGAGGTATAATTATGTTGTAGCACTAAGAAATTATAATCAACAAAAGAGTAGTAAAATCGCAAAGTTCCATACATGAGGACACCATTGGCATTGACCAAAGAACAAAAACACATAGTCAATCTAACGCACAAAACTAGGCAAGTCTAACAGTGCTCATTCTCACTACTACCAGCTACACCCAAATTAAAATTTTGTAAAGCTAACCAAAGTTGGAAATTAAATACTTTTTAATATAAATTTCTTAAGGCACTCTTCATTTCCACACAATGATATATCTCTAAATTTGCATGTCTTGAGGTGTCTTCTTTTTCCATTCCTTTCCTAAAAAACAGAAAAGTCGCATGAATCAACAACAATCCTACCTAACTTAAAGAGATCAATGGGACAAAGCTAGAATCATGAAATATCCATGAAAGTAAGAAAATAAACTTAAATCAGGAAACTTTGATTGGATTGGATATTTATACATACATATCATCTCCAAGAATGCCTCCATGGTTGTTCTTGTATAAACCATACAAGAATTTGACTCCCTCCCTTTGATGTTCAAGTAACCTACAATTAATAGATGCAGGAACCTGCAACAAATTCAAATCATTATTGAAAAACAATTTTACCCAAGTAATATTTAACCTAATTCAAACCAGAAACTAGAATGAAAAAATTCATTTGAATAGTTCAAAAAGATTCTCTCTTAATCCCCCCCATTAAAAAAAATGACCTGTATGTGGGGAATATCATCATTCGAAGACAAAATCAAAGGTTCAAATGGTCCTGTATGATCAAATTGGAAATGACCCAATTGGGGTTTTGTAAGAAAGTCAGGTTCTAGCTCCTTTTCCTTCTCATTCTCTTCTTTCCATTCATCATTTTGAACATGGGTCTGCTGTTTTTCACACTGGGTTTGAATTTGAGGAGAGGGAAAGGAATCTTGAAGGCGAAGAAGCTGCAAAGAGAGAGAGGATTTGGGGGGTTTTCTAAGGAAATTACAGTCAGATTCTTGGAAAAGAGAAGGCTTTGAAGGAGAGGGAGGGGCAGAGGTGGATAAAGAGAGGGTTTTGCAAGGTTTTAGGGAGTCTTTCAAACTCTGCAACAACGACATGAAATTCAGTGGTGAGTTTGAGAAATCGATCTGGTCGGATTTTGAAAACAAAAGATCATAGAACAAACCGAACAAAACAACCGCCAAACGAGTCTTCACTGCCACATCGGATGGCGCCTTAGCGACGCTATTTTATTTTTTGGGGTTTAAATATGCAAATAACCCCTTGTGTGTGTTTATCAAAAAAGTAAAGGTATAATTGTAAATCACCCTTATAATTTCTTTGATTTACAATTCGTGGGTTTAGATAAGGTTATTAAGATTATCTTTGAATGGTGTAAAACAATGATTTATTAAGTCTAATTAAATGTATATGTATTGAAATTATAAAAATGAATAAGTTTATTAAATATAGTGAGTTAAAGAAACTCATCATCTTAAATTTTATAATTGAAAGATAAATGTTGGTTAGACAACCGGAACCGAATCGATAAGAAAATTCATAAAAAATAGGAATCGGAATCGGTAAGGATAAGAACCGGCTACGAACTGAACTAGTATGTAATCGGTTCCCGATTCGATTCTGTTTCCTTATCGGGACTTGTTTTTTCTTCAAATCGGTTCCTTAACAATTCGGTTCGTTATCGATTCCGCTTCTGGTTCCTAAGAGCTTGGATGTGCTTGATTTTCATTATATATATATATATATAATTATTTATGTTTTTTTCAAATATATTATATGATTATTGGTTCGGTTCCGGTTCTCTACCAGTTTTAGGACTCGTATAACCCAATTCGTGAGCCAAACACCCGTCTATAGTTTTTTTTAAGAAAAAATTCAATAGATAACAAGTAATTTTAAAAATAGCAATTTTTTTGAAATATTTCAACTCGGTTTGAGAAATGTCATTTTTTAAAACCCCATTTTTTTAACCTAAACACCCCCTTTAGTTTTAAGATAATTTTAAAACACTCATGTGATTTATAAAATGTTAAATCACACATTCTATAAATTAGTTTTAGCAATCGAACATTGATACTTCCTCAAAATATATATCAATTATTCTAAGTAGGTGTCTAGCTAGCTATATATGTGTACAAAATACGCCTTATTAGAAAGGTAAAACTGTAAAAGTTCTTTCTTATATCTTATAATCGTGAAGGTAAAGGTTCAGGTTCAAACACTACGTTCATTGAACCTCACCTTTATCAATTGAATAGAAAAGTATACTCTCTTTTAAAAATAAGTTTGAAATAATATAATATGTCAAAATCAATATATTTCACGATGATAGGGGAGTCAACGACCGAAGCCGTGGTGAGAGTCTACTAGTTTCAACATAACGGCTTTCTCAGATATCATACATTCATAATAACCTATTATTATTCAATCGGTGAGATAATCTTCAGAGTAGGACTCATAGCTCAAATTAAAGCTAGGAAACATGAAATTCAGATATCTTTAATTTCTCACATTTCTATTGAAAATGTTAGAAAATACAACATGTGAGGCTTCAATTTGTTAAAAAAAATTTATTAACGTGGGCGTTTTATCTTATTTTCACGAAACTTTGGATAATTCTGAACTCAAGCTCAAATCTATATTGGTTATCAAAAGGATGTTCAACAAGGCACATCCACCATTGATATATCTTTATTTCAATATTTTGATTCTTCCATGATTTTCAATTCAAATTCTTATTTGTGAACAATTAATTAAGCTTACGTTCTTCTCAATCAAAATACACAATACATACATATACATACATATAGAGAGAGAGAGCATAAAAAACTGACCAAAACTAATTCATACAAAATGAGGTGCACCAAATCATTCAATTTTTGCTGCATTCCTAATTTTTACCAATACTCACTTGACAAAGTTTGTGTGGATATGAAATTCTTTAAACTAGAATATGATGAAAGCGTTTGAACAAATGGAATGTGTGAGCTCACAAGAAGGGAGGAGGGGGTCATGCACTTGCTTTCATGAAACATTTTATTTAATAATAAATTATTAGAAGCTATTTTGAGTGAAAATATGGATTGATCATAATAGAAAGTATTGCCTCCTTTAAAAACATGTTCTATTTTTGTAAAAATATTTACACTTTTTCACAAAGATAGTCTAAATTTTTTATCCTATATCAATTATATTATCATTTTTACTTTTTTTTTTGGAGAATACTAAATAAAAGAAAATAACGAATTAAACATCAGTGCTGCTTCTCATTAAATCAAATATTTAAATTAATTTGATGTAAAAAAAAAAATTCCTTCCAACATATATATCATATTTTTTAATAAATATTACATCAAATTAGAGGAGATGATACTCAAAACCTTCGATCTCATAGTAAGGGAGCGAGTGTCTAACCACCTTATTTTCATTAAGCCTTAGTGAATTGAAATAACATTATCTATAAAAAAAGACTCCATTTATTTTCATTCGTACTACCTAGTAAAATATATATTATATAAATAAATGAAAGTTAACCGAGAACTATATAACTAATATCTCCTTATAGGATTTTGTCTCAAATAACATAAATCTGCATACTAATTACTAAAATGTCAGAATTTTTTTAAAATTACTCAAATAACATAATTATAGTTCAATAAATTATTGAACTATTTTTCATGGGTATTTTTGAAGAATTTTTTTTTTTTAATTTTAAGTTAAAGTTCAACAATTTATCGAGCTATTTAATTATTTTTAATGAATTTTGTTATTTTTTAAATACTTTTCTCAATTCAATAAATTATTGAACTATATTTATGCTATTTAAGTAATTTTTTAAAAATTCTGACTTTTCAATAATTGCCCTCATACTTTATTGTGAAAAATAAAATTAAATAAAATTAAAGAGATAATAAAATATATATACTTTTCCTAAAATGTATATTGTATATTTTATGTTAGCTAGTTATATTATATATACTAGAGAATATATATATATATAGGGTATTGAATAGTTGAGCTGACAAATTTTGAAATAACAAGGATAAATAAGTAAATTTGTAAGGCTATACTATAAAATGAGAGAGAGAGAGAGAGCAAAATTTTCCATCTATGTAGGCAACAAGGCCATTATGATTCTTAATGAGCTTTACGACATATTCCATTTTAAAACACTATCGATATTTGATTTCAAATTTTCAATGCAATAAATCACTCATTCATGATTAATTAATACTCAAATTTTAATATGATGAATATTAGTGACAGTGAGACATCTGACCAATTTATTCATTAATGAATAAATCTCTTCCCTCATACTCATAAAAAACAATCAAATTCTTGTCTATCTTGCAGAGCTGGGAATCCTAATCGTGCCGTAATTTTAGATTTAATTTGTTTTGTCAAAGAGTGAAAAGGGGAATAAAAAAAGAAATTACATGAATAGTAATAAGGAAAGAACAAAAATTTTGATATGGTTAATCTTATTTTGGTCCTGAATTTTTATGGTTTTTTTTTTTTAAATTTTATTCTGAAATATTTTATTTTTAATCTCTAAAGGTTTGTTGTTGGAGTGAAAATTTTAAAATCTGTATTTATAAATTAATTCATAAACTGTTTTTGAATTTTTGTTTTTATGAATTAATTTTAAATTTTGTTTTGAAAGATATATTTTATTTTTGTGTTTTCTTTGCTCTCTGTGAATTAATTATATATATATATATATATATATTCAAATTTAAAGAAAAAGAAATATCCTCAAGGATTATATACGAAAAAATATTATATAAATAATAAAAATTAAACATGAAAACAACATAATAGGTACTATTTTCATCTCTTATTAATTTTTTTTAAAATTATTAGAAATAAACTATCTAAACAACTAAGTTTTTTTTCTTAAAAAAACTAATTTTTTCACATAAAAACATAAATTTTAAAAACAGAATACAGGTTTATATCTAGGGTTTCACGTAGCGATAATAAAACTTTATATGAAAAATCATTTTAGTCCTCATCGTTAATTTTTTTTTTAAATAATGATTCAAAACCTAATCTAATTTGTTTTTTTACAACTACATATTTATCTAGGTATAGTTATAAATCACAGTCTTATAATTTAAAACGATACGTTGTTTATAAATTTACAAAATCAGAGACGCTAATTTTAACAAATTTATCATGACATGTGTTTGTTATAGATCTACTATACTTATTTTGTAATATTACATCAAATTGAGAGAGATGAGATTCAAACATTCGATCTTATAAAAATAGAACAGAAGTTTAACCAATTGAGTTATATTCAGGTTAGCGTCACACATATTTAAATAGGTAAAGAAAAAAAAAAGATGATGACTAAAATAGAATAATATCAAAGTTAATTAAAAGAAAAAGAAAACACAACACGACAAGATCCCTTTTTTCCTTTGTACAAATAAATTACCGTTGAGTCATTTGCATGGCGTCAAGTGTTAAACATTCACAGGCTCAACTTTAACCAGAATTTCATCTTTCTCTCTCAAATTTTCATAACGCCCTTCTTCAATTTCCATAACGCATCTCCTTCCTTAATAATTAATTAATTCAAATTGAAATAATATTCCAGCCAATCTCCAGCTAGCTACCCTCTTTCCACGGCCAACTTTCCTTTTTACTCTCTATATATTTCTACCAACGCAATCATCATTTTCTCATCCTTCTTGATATCTTTCAATAATGGGGTTTCGAGGATTTCTAGGTTTTTTAATTGTTGCTTTTTTTATTAGCTCTTCTCAAGCTTATAAATTCTTTGTTGGTGGTAAAGATGGTTGGGTTTTGAACCCTTCTGAAACCTACAATCATTGGGCTGAAAGAAACAGGTTTCAAGTCAATGATACTCTTTGTAAGAATCTTCTCACTTTTTCTCATTAGTTGTTTTTTTTTTTTTCATTTTAAACTTGTTGCTGTTTTTTAACGGGTGAACTGAATTCTATTTTTATATTCATCGATTAAAAAGTTGCTCTTTGAAGCGATTTATTAAAATTCACTTGATTGTTTATGAACAAAACTTGGTTGTTGTGTCTAAGACAATAACCATGACACGGCTAAATATTGCGTTTTCATTTATCGATTTTTATTTCCTTCATTTTTTTTTCTCTATTTATTCGTTGGGAAGAAAATCAAAGTTGTCTTCATTTTTTTATTATTAATTAATTTTAAAAATAATTTATGCATCCAATATTTTTCTTATTAAATGATAGGGGATGAGAAGTTTTGAGTTTTAAATATAATATTATTCATGTTTTGTGTGCAGTTTTCAAGTACAAAAATGGGACAGATTCAGTGATGATTGTAAGCAAAGATGATTACTGTTCTTGCAACACTAAAAATCCAAAACATACCTTAAAAAGTGGAGAATCAATCTTCAAGTTTCATCACTCAGGTCCCTACTATTTCATCAGTGGCATTTCTGAAAACTGCTTGAAAGGCCAAAAGCTCATTATAGTAGTCTTGGCTGTCACACATAATAATCATCACCCAGCTACACCGCCGTCTCATTCCCCGGTCGCTGCACCGCCCCAGACTCCGACATCGCCCCCCTCGGTAATGCCGCCAAAAGCCGAGAACCCGAGCGCCGAATCACCGAATAATTCTGGCTCACCGAACACCGGTATCGCCTCGAAAGCACCTGCCCCGGCTCCAGCGAAGAATTCTGCTGGATCGGTTATGTTCAGTTTCAGTATAGGGATTAGCTCTCTTATTTTGTTTAGTTTGGTGGGGCTTTTTTAGTTTCTAATGGTTTGTTTTAATTTTTCTAGATGGGTAATTTGATGGTTAATTTGGTTCTAGATTTAATTGTATCCAATTAATAATTTGTTTGAAAATTTTTCAATGTCCTTGATTTTTTTTATTTATTTCAATTTTCGTAGTTAATGAATTGCTAATTAAAATCATAACTCTCTTTCTTTAGAATTTTACTGGAAAAGTATTAAAAATTTGAATTCAATCAATATTTAATATTTTATTGATCATCGAAGAAAATATTTATCCGACTCAAATTGAACATTTTACATAAATTGTTGCAAATGAATCTTTCACTGGTTTTTAAACTATAATTTTAGAAGACCATTGGTTCAATCTTTCTAATTGAAAAAATTTACCTTGAATTTTAGTTTATTAGTGATTTGAGATCTAAATTTTATTTTTATCCTGCAAAAAAGTGATTTCTGTAGTTGCTTATTTCTTCTTCGCTCTAATTCCTAGTTTTCTATGAAAAAAAAATCATATAAAATATCTTTGTTGCTCAATTAATTTCTTTCATAATTCAAATATTTTTTATATACAATTTTATATTGCATGATTCAAATACAGACACTTAATAAATCCAACCAAAAGCGCAAGCCAAACACATCTTTTATTGTTTATGATATATGTAATGAGTTTGATATCAAGAACTCCGGGACATCTCGTTTAAGTTGATAGACTAAGGAAAATTTAATATTTATATTTCAAACGTCTAATAATACTGATAATTTGCAGAATCCAAGGAAAACTTTTTTTGCTACCAAGAAGAGAGTCCATAACTCTAGACTTATGTGTTTGTTTGTACCATTATCCAAAAATAACTAAAAGAAGGAGAGGAGATGATGTTTAGGAAAGCTTGAACATCACTCCAAGGGAATGACCAAAATTTAAGGACGAATTTTAGGGGCAATAATGGGATCCAGATCGCACACCAATTACTCCTTATTTAGGTAACTGATTCCTAATTTTGAGATAAGTTTTTCTCACATTGATTCTTATTTGATTGTTGAGTAAACAATAATCAAAGAGTCAACGCGAGTAGCTCAAGTGGTTTGACATTTACTCCATTCTCATGAGGTCAAAGTTTTGAGTCTCCCCTCTCTCAATTTGATGTAATATCTCAAAAAAAAAAAACATCAAAGAGAGAATGACAAAATTGATTCTCTTTCCTCTATTTTAATTCCCGATAAGTAAATAGGACCTTAAAGTATGGACGGACACAACTAAAGACAAGAGCTCGTCCCCCCATTTTATATATATTAATAATATTTTAAATTGATATAGTTTCCCTCATTTAACTCGCTATAATCTAAAATACCTTTAGGTAATCTAATAATTAGGAATCTGATGCCAGAGTATTTGATTACTGAGAATCATATATTACTGTATTTGTTTTACTTAATAATAATAATAATAATAAGAGGATACCTAGTAATTTAAACTGACACAACTTCACACAATAATTCATTTACATAATATGTTACAGAATTTATCCACATTTGCAAATAGAGATAAATTCAATCATGAATAAAATGTAAAAAATAAAATAAAAAAAGAGACATGCAATTTCAATAATAATAGGGTTGAACTCAAAGGAAATTTCGGGTCCATCAAATGTATGGAGAAGAAATCAAAATATCATAAAATAAGAAAAAAAAACTTTATCTAATGTAGCAATATGAAAAAAAATCTAATTGTTGAGAAATGATCTTCATCAAACTCATGGTATAAAAAGAGAGAAATAATTAATAATATAAATATGAAGCAAATATGTAGAAATGTGAGTAAAAATTCTTTTCCTAATTTTTTTTTGAAACTTTTTCAAATTAAATAGGGTTAAAATTATAAAAAGAAATATTACCTTCTCATAAGAATCATAAAAAACACTCGAATTCAAAAGTAATCAAATATCCTCTCTCAGGGAAAATATAGATGCCAGGAATCTTAGATTCTCAAGATATGTTTAAATAATACTCAAACAAACAGTGGAACTAAATGCCCCTTATAAGGGAATCTTAGATTACCCCGAACCCAAACGTGAGCTTATCTTAATACACAGTTAGTTTTAAATTAAGCCCATACATTATTATTAGAATTTTAGCTTTATATATTTTCATTAATCTAATTTTACAAAGTTATTTAAATTTTTTTGTTTTTAAATAATTTGATTACATTTTTATAATAAGTAGCACTACAAAATACGAGACTACTACCAATGCCGTCCTGCGACGTTGGTAATGCTCATGGCCGTGTCGGCAAGGAGCAACGCCGACGTCATGCCAACGTCGACAGTGACTCCGCTGCGGTTGGTTGCAACTCTGCATCACTTGTTCTTTAACTAAAATCACCTACTCAATAGATAATTTTCGATTAAAAAAATTGATGAAATCATTAATTTGGTAGACGATTTTTGACATTATATGAAGTGAAATTAATATTGAAATCGTTAAAATTAATGAAATTTACCATAAATTTTGAAATATTAAAAAAAATTACCCCAATTTTTTTTTTATTAATTAAAATAGAAGCACATAAAACCAGATACAAATGCTAATTATCTCTCTCATAAACTTGTAAGGTTTTCAATACATATAGTAAAAAAAATGATCTTATTGCATATTGTCATTGAAAATTTGAATACATTCCAAAACCATTTTGTTTCGCTCTAAAATGTTTCATCCTTGAAAGTCGTGGATGCTTTAATCCCTCATATAGCTTTATCTGCTGCGGCTGGCTGCAACTTTGCATCACTTAATCGATCCAAAACTAGCCTTTTCAATCTCTCTTTTATTTTCGTAGCTCCAAATTCGTTCATAATATCCTCTATCTTCTCCAAAACCAAACCAATTTCAGTCTCAATTATTACCACATTATATGGATCATTTGTCAGCCTTAATAATCACGGGCTTTCATGTCAAAACTAATTAATAATGAGAAGAGTAACCTATAAATATTATTAAGTCTCTTCATCTTTATGACGTGTGATTCTTAACATCCAGCTACTCAGAAAAAATAGTAATAATAAACCACTATTGATTCAAGAGAAATTTTTACTTTTTGAATGGGTATTTTTAAAAATATCATTGAGTTCCATATTTATTTTGAGCGAATAGTTTTGTTTTCATTGTTATAAAATGGGTTTAATTACTATTTCATTTTTTCCTATGGTTTGGGAATATGTTTTAATTTAGAATGTATACATATAAAAGTTTTGATTTGATCCCTATACTTTGAAATTGTGTTAATTTCATCTTCATTTGTTCTAAAAGTTCTAATTTGGTCCCTATAGTTTGATTAAAGCTTACAAAACATCTCTGTTGTTACCATATTTACATATAAAAAAGTTACATATTTACACGTTAGTAAACACTATACTAACATTTATTTTAATTATGTGGTCGATACATGCAAAGAAAATGGACAAATAAGAAAAATGTTGAATTTTTTTCCTTTATAAAAACAATAACATTTCATGAATTTTTATAAAACCATAAGAACTAAATTGAAACTTTAAAAACTATAAGAACTAAATTGACACATACCTCAAACCATAAAGACTCAATTAAAACTTTTAAAACCATATGCACCCAATTGAAACAAACTCCTAATTATAGAGACAAGATTTGTAATTAAGCCATATAAAATGCTATTTTTCATGATTCCATTACGTACCTCAGCATGCAACGTAGAAAAGACCGTCTTCCTGATAACAGAGTAACTGGCACTGATGATCTCAGCTCGTTCTTCATTGAAGATGTTAATGATTTCGTAGAAGATGAATTGTTCATCCAAGCCAGTTGTCAAAACAACTTCTAGAGCTGAACCCATCTCTCTGATTTTAATTTGAGGTGAATTCGAGCTCGTTTCGACGTCGGCCGACATTGTCGACAATCTCTTTTTACCTAGAAGGTCATCCTTCTTCTCATTGTACATTTTCAGCTTCATCTTCAATGATTTTATGTAATCTATCGCTTCGTCTATTTGATCAGACAAGGTTGAAGCTGGCCGCACCTGTTTTTCACAATTGTTACGTTTAAAAACAGGTGAAAATGTCGGATAGTATTGAACTAAACGAGGTCAAAAACCAATAAATTCACTAAAAAAATCAATAATAATAATAATAGCAAAATATTAATTTATTGAATTAAAAAAGGCCAACACTCAATAAATTCACCAGAAAAAACAACCAAATATTTCAATAAATTATTGAACATGATCTATTTATGTAATTTCTATAAAGTTTTTACATTTCAGTAATTTATGTTATTTGAAATAATTTCATTTAACAGAAACGAATAATATTATATAAATTTAAATACTAAACAAAACTAAAAAGAGAAAAGAAAGAAAGAAAGAAAAATAGTAAAGTATTAATAGTAAAGAGAACAAACTTTGGAGGGTGGGTTAGGGAGGAGGGAGTTGAGTTGGGAGAAAAGAATTTTCATATGATTTCTGCGATTCTTCTCTACAATCCTTCTTTCAACCTTATCAGTACTGGTTGAAGATATGGAAGACGCCGGCGGATGCGGTGGCGCTGGCCGATCCATTTCCTTCTCTCTCTCTCTTCAAGAACAGATCGGAAGGAAAATGATTAGGGTGATTTTAAGGGGTCATATTTTATATTTATATATATTTTGGTCACGTAAACGTACGTTTATGCATGAAAATTGAGTGAGAATGGAGAAAATCCGACGGCAGAGACTAATTGAGCGAATCTGGCACGATATTATAATGTGAAATAAATAAATAAAATACTTATAAGCATATTCACCGTTGAATACGAGTTCATACTCATGTATGTGCTTTTATTGAATCAAATATAAAAGTATGTAACAATATGAGTTTGATTAATAAGCATATAGCTCCTGCTACTAATATATTTGATTCAGTACTAAATAATATTAAACACATTTACGCATGTACCCTATGTTTTTTTTATCCGGCGGCTTCAAACCATGTAAACCACGATCCCAGTTTCCCATACAGAAAGTCAAATATAATTTTAACACCAAAAGCACGTGCGCAAATTTGCTTCCATTGTGTGTTCCTGATTTGAAAAAGTCAAATATAATTTTAACTTGCTTTCATTGGTGAATCAATTTTTTTTAATAGTTTTTATCTTATTTTATTACATCTTAAATTAAAATTGTAATAATTATATCATTATATAAATAAATAAGTTATTAGACTTTAAACCAATTTATCAAATACTAGCAAAATATTTAATACTCTTTTATTGTACTTTTAAAAGTTGAATTAACACTAATTCAAATCATAAAGTTGAACTTGTCTAATTTATTATGCATCACAATTAACAGTAATTTTCTAAAGCTACAATAATATTAAACTTACCTTAATTTGATTTCAACCTCAAACCACACAACTAAATTGAAACTTTAAAAAGCATATGAGACTAAATATGTGACTTTCTTTTTTTTTTTTTTTTATAAATTGTACTTTTTCAAACTTATGTTAAATCTATTATCAATATAAAACGTTTTCTATAAATACGCTAAATTGTATGTACAACAAACGATTTTACACTCTTTTTGTGGTGTGGACTAAATCATCCGTTGAATATATAATTTACAATAAATCAAACAATTTATAATAAATCTTCTGTTCAATAGACAATTCACAAGAAAATTTACAAGAAAGGGTTCTTAGCAATGTTCGCTGAAGCTAAATTATAACAACCGTAAAAAATCAAATCCAAACCATGTCTATATCTCAACACATTTCCCAAATCACAAGTTTCTTAATTTCAAATTCAAATTCATGAACTGGATTTTCTTTGTTTTAGTTAGAAAATCAACATCCCCTTTCCTAAAAATATGAGGCAATAGAATCTGAGTCATAAGTTTTCCTTTTCTTTTCTTAATACTAATTGGGGTCAATAGAAATTATTAGCTCATCGACTGAGAGAAATTTTTCAGAAACAAACTGATTATTCTTATTCGCAAGAATTGTTGCTTAGAAATTTTCATGGTTAAAGTCAAAGTGTGATACATTAATGGGTTTTTAAAGTTTAGTAATTTTGGTGAATGTTCAGTGGGGACCAGGGCCGTTCCTATAAAAATAAGGGCCCGGTGCAATACATAAATTTGGGCTCCCAATTATATAATTCCATATGAATAAACACAAAAATATATATATATAAATTATTTTTATTAAAACACAATATCAATAAAAGAATGGCATAAAATTATCGAAGTAGTATAAAAAAATATAAAAATTGAACTCCGAACTTATGTTGGGATCAAACTCAATTCACAATGGAGAATAACATAGAAATATTGTAGGGAGAAAGTCAGCTAACACGACTTAGAATAAATTTTCATTTATATATTATTAATACTAAATTTTTAATTCAAGATTTGGGGCCCCAAAAGTTCGGGGGCCCTGTTCCGTCGCACCAGTTGCACCATGCCAACGACGGCCCTGGTGGGGACAGTGACGAAGCCGTTGTTAGAGATCGACAACTACGATCTTTTCAGGGTTATGTTAAATCTGTTATTAAATTAATTAATTTATACAAATTAGAAATCATTGTAAGTTGTCTGTTGAACACACAATCTACAACATTTCTCGTAAATTTTCAGATGATTTAGTGTAAATTGTCTGTTCAACAGACGATTTAGCGTATTTTTAAAAAAGTTTCTTGAAAACAATATTTCTGGAATAAGTTAATAAAACGATAATAGTCTTTTAATTGCTTCCTTTTATAGTAGTCTAAATACGTTATAGAATTCGTTTTATATATATATATATATATATATATTTAAAAAAAAATAAGTTTTACACTACATACAATTATTATAAGTAATTTTTTTATATTATAAAACACTATTTTCTTACTAGTTTCATCATTCAAAACATAGAAAATATATATTGGACAGTATTTTATAATATAAATTAAATCGTCCTTCTCACAACAATAAAACTATTTTTTCATTCTTTTAAAAACAAATCCAATCAGTTATGTAAATTTCATTATAAAAATTAGTATTGACTCTTTAATATTATCAAATTAATTTATCTTTTTTTGAAATATTAATCAATAACTATCTATGCATAAAAAAAAAATCATTTTAATTGCTATATTTTTTTATATAAATGAAAAATAATAATAATATATAATATAAAAAATCATAGCAATACATAGTCATTAAAAAATATTTATTTTGCCAAAATTTTAAATTTTAATGGTTTTCATTTATTTTTAAATAAACAATTTATCTAATTTATGAAACAATTCCTTAGATATTTTTTTTATCCTGATTATTAATTTATTTATTTGAAATTATATCTAAGTATTCACAAGAAACTAAATGTTAAAAACTATATTGACAAAAGAAAAAGGTTAAACCTATGGAAAACTATTAAATTACCAAGCATAATAATAAATTAATAAAGATTTAAAAAAACATTAATTTTTTTTAAATCATGGGAACATAATTAGTTTTAGCTTTTTGTTCTTGCTATATACCTCTTTTATCTTTCCTATAACTCATCTTGCATACCTCTTAATAATTGTCATTGTTTTTCTATCTTATTCTTTCTCCTTTATGCAATAAAATAAAATTACTGAGAATTGAGAATCTTAAACTTAAGGGTGGATCTACGTACTAAAACAAAAAATTTACATTATATCAATGGATCATATATATGATATATATATTTTTTAAATTTAGAGTATATAATTCTAAGGTTGAGAATCTTTAAAATTAAAAGTGAAGTATTGAAAATAAAAATTACTTATTACACGGTTAATAATATTAAATTTAAATACAAAATATGTGAAAAAAGAACTCACCTTCTATGAAGTGATATATGCAGATCTGTAATATGTAAAAAAACAAGTTTGTTCAAAAGCATAAAATTGTTAATAAAAGTGAAATTATCTAAAAAATAGATCTACACCTTTTCAGCTAATCAGAGATAGTTTCAATAAGTTTTTCTTTTCCTCCTTTCGACTATTTAAATGATAAAATGGGAAAGTATTACATATGATAAGGAAAAAGATTAGTCTATTCTCCTATTTTAGTATATAATAATTATTGCTAATTAATCACTTAATAATGTGAACAAAACGTACTAAGCGTCAGGTTATTGATTCCTATTTTTTAAGAATGTGAACAATTTTTTTAGTACGCTTTTTTCACCCTACATGTATATGAGATCTGGTGATGGCCGGCAATTATCAGAGGGAATAAATTAAATAGGAAAATATAAAATATAATTGACAATTTTTCTGTTTAACTGTCACCACGGTCACAAAACCACATTGTAACGACGCCGACTATCACCAGATCTCGTATAACACATGTTCTCTCATCTACATAGCTCTAATTCATAGATTTGTAAGCACTTGAATATCGTATAACAGAAGTTAGAAAGTTCATTTGTAGTTGATTCAAATTTGTTTGGTAGATTTATTTTTCTTTTGCAAATTAGATTTTATTTTATTTATAAAAACTAAAGTATTTAATATATAACTGAAATCAGTTAATTGAAAAACATATAAATATAATAAATAGTGGCTCGAGAAGTTGGAAAGAAGATGTGTTTTTTCGATTGATCATGATATTATTAGATTTAGGATATAAAATGATAAGGAGTAGTGGACATTAATTAAAATCAAATTAATAATTAATTAGAGAGTGAAAAATAAAGTTTAAATAATTAATTAATAGTTGGTAATTAATTAGTAATGACATGTTTTGTGAATAATGGATGAAGGGATATGTTTGAGAATTTTAAATTAGACAAAAGATAAAATGGTTTAAAAATGATTCTTAAACATTTTATTCTTTTAATGTATTAATGGTTTTTTCTTTTCTCAAGGAGTGGATGCACTCTTTAGGTAGGTGTTAATTATTATTATTTTTTATTTAAAAATTGAAAATTTTTAATATACAAATTTAACTTTTTAGTATTTTATCTATTTTACCTCTTATTTTTTTTCCTTAAAAATGACTTTATTTAACTTCTCATGCCCCTAAAAAATTTCATGGGATAAGAAGAAGAAAAAGAAAGAGAGAAAAGAAAAAATAAAAGTGAAACAGTGGGTTCAGATTAAAATATTTAGCGGTGTCGGTGGAGAGAAATCTTATAGGCATATTTCTAGAATTATGTGAGTGAAATTTTCAAATTTGTAATTATAATAAATTTCCGTGCATTTAATTAAAAATATACGGGTCTTATTTATAGTTTATCCGATGAAAGGAAAAAAAAAAAACAATAACCTTTGGCTATAATCCAAATGTATTAGCACATAAAGGAAATGATCATTGTTGAAATATTAGGGTGGAGTTAGGACTTTTTGAGTTTGGATTGGACTGAAGATTTGAGACTCTCTCTCGCTACAGCATCAGCATGCACCACATGACGACCCACTATGTTTTGCTTTGGTTCCTTCCATTCCATGTGACGTGTCGCCGTAATCATCGACCCACCGAAAGGCCTTCTTTCTTTGTTTACTTTTCAAAATCACCCGTTTTTTTCTAGGAAAGATGCAAATAGATTTAAGCCGAAATTGAACTCTAAATACAACTTTTCAAAAAAAAAAAAAAAAAAAAAAAAAAATTATATGCCTGATTTACGAATCGTATCTAAAAAATTTAATGTTATGTATGAGATTAGTCACTTTTTTTAATGGTCACCTAGAAAGAGACACATTGAATTTACTAAAAAAACCTTCTCACGAATCCCAATGTCATGATTACGTAAGATTTAAATATAAAAAAATTTATCTCCTCTCATTTTTCCCCTTCTCTTCTATGGTTTTTTATTTTCATTTTTTTGTTTTTTTATCATGCATAGAACGACCTGTATGCATAGAAAAGTAGAGAGAGAGAGATTTTAGAGAGAATAATATCTTGCATTGTTTATTAATAAAATGGTAAAAGACTTATATACAAGTTTACAGCTCATACCTCATACATGACAGCTCACTCATAACCATCTTAATAACAAACTAACAATAATAAACTAATTACAACAGTTTTAGTTTACAATATGTAATATCATCAAATATACCCCCTCAAACGAATGACAAAACAGGAAGTGAAGTCATAAGTTTGTCCCGGAAAACAACAAAAGTTGAAGCCGCAAGAGGTTTTGTAAACAAGTCTGCCACTTGATCCTTTGTAGATATGAAACGTACAGTGAGATCTTTCCGGACTACCTTTTCACGTACAAAATGATAGTCGATTTCTATATGTTTTGTACGAGCATGAAAAACGGGGTTGCTTGCAAGAGATATAGCAGAAACATTATCAGTCCATAAGATGGGAGGAGAAGCAAGGTATATATGTAAATCACATAAAAGTTGACGTAGCCAATACAATTCAGCGGAAGTAGATGCAAGGGATCGATATTCGGCCTCCGTAGAAGAACGTGAAACGGTGTTTTGCTTTTTCGCAGACCATGAAATAGGACTAGAGCCAAGTAAAGAGACAAAACCGGAAGTAGATCGTCTATCTATATGATCACCAGCCCAGTCCGCATCACAATAAGCAGATAGGGATAAATCAGTGCATTTGAAAAGAATGCCAAGATCTTTAGTCCCACAAAGATACCTGAGTATATGTTTGACAGCAGAATAGTGTAATGTAGTTGGACTTTGCATGAATTGGCTCACTTTATTGACAGCAAAAGTGATGTCTGGTCTTGTAAAAGTTAGATATTGAAGGGAGCCAACTATTTGTCTATACAATGAAGCATCAAAAAACAAAGGGGCTGTTCCATTTAGATCAATTTTAACAGACATAGGAGTTTTGCAAGACTTAGCATCAATCATTCCAGATTTCTTGAGTAAATCAGTGAGATATTTCACTTGATTAACAAAGAGACCAGAGGTTGTGTAATGTATTTCAAGGCCTAAGAAATATTTAAGATTTCCCAAATCTGTAATTTGAAATTCGGAACTCAAGGCTTGCTTAAGCTGACTGATATAGACAGAATCATTTCCGGTAATTACAATGTCATCAACATAAAGGAGCAAATAAGTGTTTGTGCCTCCCACACTCCTAACAAATAAGGATGAATCAGCCATAGAAGCAACAAAGCCAAGTGTTAGAAGATGATTGGTAAATCTCTCAAACCAAGCTCGAGGAGCCTGTTTTAAACCATAAAGACTTTTATGCAACTTGCAAACATAATCAGGATAGGTAGAGTCTTTATAGCCAATTGGTTGAGACATGAAAACATCCTCCTTTAAAAACCCATGTAGGAAAGCATTCTTAACATCAAGTTGATGTAAAGCCCATCCAAAATGAGATGCCAAAGAGAAAATAACTCTGATTGTTGGTTTCTTAACAACAGGACTAAAAGTCTCTTCAAAATCAAACCCCTCCTTTTGATGATAACCCTTTGCCACCAATCTAGCTTTGAACCTAGATATTTTACCATCAGGAGTATACTTTGTTCTATAAACCCACTTACACCCTACTACATTCATATCGGAAGTGGGTGGAACTAAAGACCAAGTACCCTGCTCTTGTAAAGCTAGAAACTCATCAGACATTGCTTTTCTCCATTCAGGGAACTTAGAAGCTACTGTGTAAGTACAAGGATCAGTGGGAACACTATCATTTGGTTTAGTAACAGTAGCACAAAACACCTTTTTCTTTGAAATACCAGACTTGGATCTAGTTTGCATAGGATGAACAGGGACTATGCTGGTAGTGACATTCAAATCAGTAGTGATAGGTGGAATAGAAGAAGAAGAAGGTGGAACATGTTGAGATATAGGAGAACTGGTAGAAGAAGTAGAGGTTGCAGTTGGAAAAGAGATGGGAGAAGATTGGGGAAGGAATTGATGTAAGAGATAGGGAGAATGACCAAAAGAATTGGAACAATTTGGTAAAGAAGTGGATGAGGAAGTAGACATAGAAGAAAAGGGAAAAATGGATTCATGAAAGATGACATGTCTAGAGACTAGAACCTTCTTTGTAAGAGGATTGTAACATAAGTACCCTTTGTAATCAAGAGGATAACCAAGGAAAATATGTTGAAGTGTCTTGGGTTCAAGTTTATGGGAATTATAAGGCTTTAAGGAAGGATAACAAGCACACCCAAAAACCTTAAGATGAGACAAATCAGGAGCATGACCAAATAAAACCTCACAAGGAGACATAGAAGTTTGAGTAGGCATTCGGTTGATTAGAAAAACAGCAGTAGAGAAGGCATGAAACCAGAATTCAAGAGGGACAGAAGGATGAAACATGAGAGCAAGAGCAGTTTCTACAATATGTCTATGCTTACGTTCAGCTATTCCATTTTGTTGGGGAGTGTAGGGACAAGATTTTTTATGTAAAATCCCTTTGGTAGCAAAGTAATTTCGGAGAGAATGATTTACAAATTCACCTCCACCATCAGATCTAAAGATTTTTAGTTTGGAAGATAGTAAGTTTTCAACAAAAGGAACAAAAGTTGAAATTATGGAAGTAACATCTGATTTGTAACATAAAGGAAACAACCAGGTATATCGACTAAAATCATCCACAAAGTTAACATAATATCTAAAACCAGACTGTGAAACAAAAGGGGAAGGTCCCCATACATCACTATGTAACAACTGTAAAGGTTTATTAGAATGAGAAACAGATAAAGGAAAAGACAGATTGGTCATTTTGGCTTGTAAGCAACTAACACAATTGCAAACAGTAAAGGAAGAAGTAAAAGAAATACTAGAATGAGCTAAAGCCTTATTTAAAATTGAAGAAGAACAATGGCCTAGCCTATTATGCCATAGATTGTTGTCCTTAGAAGCATAGGAAGCAACAAGATGAGAGCATGAAGGCAGAGATGTAATAGGAGAGCATGAAGGCAGATATGTAATAGGATAAAGACCATTTCTACTCGGTCCCTTGTGGAGTATCTGTTAGGAATGGTGTCCTAGAACTTGTAATTATTTAATAATAATAATTTATTAAGAATAAATTAAATAAATAAACATAAGTTCTTTATATTACCTAGATTGATTCAATTAATGATATTAGGAATATATGGAAATATATAAATATCAAACATTCAAATAGTAAACCCTAAGTTACTCTTATGAAATCACGACTTAGTATGTGAGTCATACGAGAGGATTAAAGTCGAGATGAGTAACTTAAAAGTGTCTACAGTAAATGGATAACGTTTGGGAACCTTATCCTGGTAACACTGTTGATAGCTTCGCATTTTGTTTATAGACAAATGATCTAATCCTGATCATTCATGTGGGAGACATGAAAAGGAAGTATCATATGCAATGTTGATTGTATAAGACAGGACCACGATGTTCGATCAAATTTCTCATTAGTACCGTTTACGAGAAATGATCGAATATCAAACTAAGTTTATCAACCGTGATAGATCTCAATCCTGAGTGAAATGCGGACTACTATTTATGGAGTTATGTTCTTTGATTCACATGGTTGGAGAGCGATCCGTAAGAACGCTCAATACACTTCTTTTTGGGAACATGACTAGATAAGTAGCTGGGAACTCATTTTCACAAGATGGAATTCATAACTTTCCTATAAATTAACCGGTATCGGTGCGATACCTAAATATTTTAGGAACTTTAGGAAACTCCCTTGATGTCTCGATTCGAGACATGAACAAGTGGCGCCACGACTTCTATTGATCACGAAGTATATTATCTCTAGTTCGACTAAAGATAATGTTCATTGGAGAATCACGGGAACACAAGGATAAAGCGGTAATTACAGGGGCAAACGGTAAATTTATCCGCTTGTAATTATGAGGGTTCCACGTGAAGGATTATATCACGGATATAAATAAAGAAAAACTAAATGGACATAACTCATCTATATAGTGAGGGGAGTTCAAGTTATGAATCTATAGTGGAATTATTCATAGTTAGATAATAAGTAATTAACCGATTATGAGTTAATCACTTAATTGACTAATTATTAAGCCCATGATCTATAGGTCCATCGGGTCCCTATGCTAGCCCAAATATCGTAGTCGCGAAATCAAGTAGAAGAAATGGAAATTTTAAGTAAAGTGAATTACTTAAAATAGGCAATATTAATTGTTTAAATATTGAGTATATTTAAACGGTAATTAATATAAACATTATTAATTGTTTAAATAATGAGTTTATTTAAACAGGAAATTAATAATGAAATATTATTAATTAGATTCTATTAATTATTTAAATATTGAGTATATTTAAATGGTAATTAATAATTTGAAATTAATTAACAATTATTAATTGTTTAAATAATTAATTTTATTTGAACGGAAATTAATAATTAAAATTAATTAATTAATAATAAAATATTGTCAATAAAATTATTAATTAAATAATGAGTTTATTTAATGGAAATTAATAATTACAATATTTATTATTTATTATTTAAATAATGAAAATTATTTAAATGGAAATTAATAATTAAATATAAATTTGATAATATTTAGTCGGGAGAAAATATTAATTGTTTAAATAAAATATTTTATTTAAATGGTAATTAATAAATAAATTAATTAAGTTGGACTTATTAATTTAAGAGAGAGTTTCAAGCCCAATTGGATTAATGAACCCAATTGAAATTGGCCCAAAATAATTAATTAAATAAATTTGATTTATTAATTATTTATTATTAATTTTGGCCTTCATAGATAATTTGTAGGAGATAATTATTTGAATTATATCCTATAATAATTATATAGATTTATTTACCTAAGATAAATAAAATAAAGAAAAGAAAATAATCTCCTATTTATCTATGGCATTTTCGAAATTGCAAGATAAAGGAAAGAGATAATCTTTTTTCTTTTTGTATTTATCTCTATAGATTAATCCTAATGTGATTAAGATTCCTATTTTCCTATAAATAGGAGGGTTGGGTCATTCATAAATCACACAATTAAATTCCTTAGAAATTCGGAATTCTCTCTTCCTCCTCTCCCCCCTTGAGTGCCGATTTTCCCTATTCAAAATTGGGAAGAAAATATTTTTCTTCTTCCCAATTTCTTCTAAAGTTCGATCCCACAATCGGGTTTCGTTTGATCGATCGGGATATAGCGTAGAAGATCCTGGTGTTGCTCGAGGATTTGATGTCGTAAAGAAACCTCCAACCGATTCTCCATTTATTACTCAATGTAAGTTTTGATTTTAATTTTCGAAATTTAAAGCATGAATCTACATGTTTTTTCACAAATTGCATGATATTAATAGATCCATAATTAAATGTTAATTAGTTTACTAAATCAAATTCCGCTAGTTTAGTAAATCATCCCTTCAGTATCTTGCCTGTGGCCTTGTCCTGGATGCAAAACCAGTCAACATCAAAGAGAAAGAGACAATTATTATCAGAACAAAACTTATGAACAGAGAGAAGATTTGAGGACAAATAAGGAGAATGTAGGATATTGGACAGAGAGAAAGAATGAGATGGAGTGGAAAGAATACCATTACCAACATGAGTAATATTCAGAGCCTGTCCATTTCCCACAGCAACAGTATCCTCACCATTGTAGTTATTGGCAAATGTCATATTGCCAAAATCATTTGTGAGATGAGTATTACAGCCACTGTCACTTAGCCAAGTGCTTGCAGATGAATGTCCATTCTGAGACATATTGGCAGCCATTGTAGCTAACCTAGCTGGTGGATGACGGCCTTGAAAAGAGTAATTCATGCGATTATAGCAATCAAGAGCATTGTGACCTGGTTTTTCGCATATCTGGCAATAAATTCTGCCACCAGAATTTCCAGTAGACGGATTTCCATTTGATCTGCCATGATTTCCATTACTGAACTGATTTGCATTAGACTGATTTCCAGATGTTCTTCCCTGAGTTCCTCCATAGTTATTGTTGTTACGATTTTGTCTATTTTGAAAATTAGACTGATTTCCTCCAGAATATCCATGTGACTGATTACCTCTATCACGAAAATTACCTCCATTGTTGTTATTTCCTCGATAATTTTGTGAGAAATTTCCACGAAAATTACCTCCATTGTTGTTACCTCGGGCAGCAGCAAGAGCAGACAGATCAGCAGGTTTGTGTTGTCGTTGAAGAGATTTCTCTTCAGCCTCTAGCATGGCATGAAGATCCTCAAGCGCAACAGGATCAGTTCGTGTTCGGATTGATGTGCGAAAACCATTGAAGATATCAGGTAAGCCATTGAGAGTATGAATGAATAACTCCTCATCAGCAATTTCAACAGAAGCAATAGAAAGAGAATCAACAATTTCTTTAATTCGAAGAAGATACTTATCAATAGTCTCTTCAGATTTCATTTTGATGGAATACAAGTCAGATTTCAACTCCAAGACATTTGTTCGAGTTTTGGATGAAAATTTCTTGGCAAGAACAGACCAAAGAGTTTTCGAGGTTTTCGATCCAACAGCAAAAGCAAGAGCAGAAGGCGATAGTGTAGCATTGATCAATGTAATCAAAGATTTATCACGACTCTTCCATAGTAGAAAGGCTGGATTCACAGAGGAATCTGGTAGAAATTGCTCAGGACATGGAGATGAACCATCAACATGACCAAAGAGTGAGTGAGCCTCAAGAATTGAAGATACCTGAAACATCCATGGTGAATAATTGGAAGAATCAAGGCGAAGAGGAACAAGATTGCAAATGTTGGAGAGAAGAAAAATTGGTGAATTTTGGATCTGATTTGAGATTTCTGTGGAGGAAGAAGAATTTTGAGGAATTTCAAGCGGTGTAGAAGAGGAAGCCATTTGACGTTTGTCAGGCATGCTCTGATACCATGAGAAAAGTAGAGAGAGAGAGAGAGATTTTAGAGAGAATAATATCTTGCATTGTTTATTAATAAAATGGTAAAAGACTTATATACAAGTTTACAGCTCATACCTCATACATGACAGCTCATACATGACAGCTCACTCATAACCATCTTAATAACAAACTAACAATAATAAACTAATTACAACAGTTTTAGTTTACAATATGTAATATCATCGAATACTCTTCTATGGTTTTTTATTTTTATTTTTTGTTTTTTATCATGCATAGAACGACTTGTATAAAATAAATGTACAAATTAAAACATATGTTAATTTTACACAATTTGTTATCAAGTTTTGTTAACGCACCATACAGATTATATAATAGTTTTAAGGTTTGTTAACCTTTATTTTTCTTTTCAAAATACAGAGAGGACAAAACACTATGTATATTAGGTACAAAAGACATAATATATCATGTATAGTATGTACACTAGCAGAGAATAAATATATCATGTATATTATGTATAAAAGAAATGTACCTGAAAAATAACTAAAAAGAAAAAACATACAAATTAAAATAAAAATATCAATAAATTATGGGATATCTATAACTATATTAACTGTACAATATATATAGTATGTATACAACGAATCTGAGAGAAAGATAAAGTGTGAGGAAAATTTTAAAAGTTTTATTGAAAACCGGTCCTAAAATCTTCCTTTAAAGGGCAAAAACGGAATGAAAAATACAAAAATAAAAATGTGGCTAAAAATTGAGATATGAGTGAGAGGTGGCTAAAATTTGATGTTGGAAGCCAAAATGTGGCAATTTCCTCAATTCACCCACAAATTAAAGGGATATCTACTTTCCTACCTCTGTAATTAAAAAAATAGTCATCATCTTAAAAATAAAACTATTTAGCCACTTTTTCATTTTTTTCAACAATTTTGTATTTTATTCTTTCCTTTTTTACCCTTCTTATAATAAATGACATTTGAAACATTAATCGATTTTGTATTCTTTTTTTTAGGTTGTTTACTTTTCCCAAATTGTCTCTTTATATTCCACCGATTATTTATTTTCTTTTTTTTATTGACTCTTTCTTTTTCTCCAACTGAGTATTGATTTCATAATTTTCTTTTTGTGTCTTCATATTCCACCCATTTATTGTTTTTTTCTTCTTTCATCATTTACTAATTTTTATCTCCAACTAATTTCTTTCTCTAACGTATGTATGTGTTTTCAAAAAATTTCAAAAAAATTATCTTCGTCTTCTGTCACCTAAACTAAAGATTATGATTATTTATTTAAACTAATTTTTGTTTCTTTATTTGAATCACTTATTCTCTTGTTGTTGTTGTTTTTTAATCTTTTTTAAAATTTGTTCAAGTTTTTTTGTTCGAGTTGTTTTTAATATGTTTTTTTTAGGGTAAAATGCAAATAAGACTTCTGTGGTCTTTTCAAAATGCATGAACACCTCTTGTACTTTGAAAATAGTAAATTGCACCCCTGTGGTTTCAATTTTTTTTTCAATCAGACCCCTCCCCTTCAATGTCAATAATTTTCTTTTAGCCACAACTTCTTCGTTTGAACTCCGATTTGGAAGATTCAAGATGTTTTGGAATCCTCATTTTAGGCTCTACATAAATGTCAGTTCGAAACTTTGAAATCATTAATAAATAAAAGATTTTACTAACATCGAAACACTAGGTATGATTGACATCGTTAACTCTTTTGGTTATTGATGATTTCAAAGTTTCAAAGCGACAATTATGTAAAGCCGGACGGAAATGAAGATTCCAAAACATCTTGAATCATCCAAATCGAAGTTCAAACGAAGAAGTTATGGCTAAAAGAAAATTATGGCTAAAAGAAAATTATTGACATTGAAGGGGAGAGGTCTGATTGAAAAAAATTGGAACAACGGGGGTGCGATTTGCCATTTTCAAAGTACAGGGGGTGCTCATGCATTTTGAAAAGACCACAGGGATCTTATTTGTATTTTACCTTTTTTTAATTCGTTTTCCTTTTTTTCCCCGAAATGGAGTGGCGTTTAGGTTGATTATAGTAATTTTATAAATATTACTTAAAAATTGATTTTGGAATTGAGAGTATTAAAAAAAAAAATTGAAATCTGAAACATGATAAATTAAAGAGAGAGAAAGTCTTTTGATAAATTAAAGAGAAAGGGAGAAAATAACGAGATTTAATGATTTTCAAAAAATGTGTCTAGATTTTCAGCATGATTCTTGATATCTGCAAAAAAAAAATCAGTCTAATTAATGCTCCAAATCTGTCACTTTGCTCTCTACGAAATTGAACGGTAAAAAGGTATTTTTCTTTACCCCATTATCTCTCCAGAATGCTATTTTATTGGGAAATTTGGGTAAAATGACCTCCAAAATTCTATATTAATGTTTTTTGACCTCCATTTTCATTTTAATTTTTTTTGACCTTATGATGATGTCATCTTTGTGTGAAAACCCTCATTTACCCTCTCCACTCTCATCTCCCCCATCTTTTCAAAAAGAAGAAGAAATCCAAGAAATCCATCTCTCTCAACTCTCCTCTCCATGGATTTCCTAAAACTCGGATCTACGGATTTCCATGGATTTCGAAGGAAATCCATGCGATTTCCATGAAATTTGAAAGATTTCCATGGATTTCCAAAACCGGACTTCGAACAACACAAGAAGAAGAAGAAGAACTCATGAGATGAAAAAGAAGAAGAACCCATGAGAAGAAGAAGAAGAAGAACCCATGAGAAGAAGAAGAACCCATGAGAAGAAGAAGAAGAATAATAGGGATCGAGAAGAGAAATCGGAAAAAAAAAAATTTAAAACCGGAATCCAGATTCCGGAGGTACCTCCTCCGGAATCCGGATTCCGGAGGTACCACCTCCGGAATTTTGCAATTTTGCAATTTTTTTTTTTTTTTTTTTTTTTTTTATCAAATGTTACCTCCGGATTCCGGAAAAAAAATTAAAAAAAAAGTTGTGGATCTCCGGAATCTAAAAAAAAATTAAAAAAAGTTGTGGAGAACTCCGGAATACGAAGATAACCTCCGGAATCCGGAAAAAGGAAAAAGGAAAAAAAAAAAAAAAAAAATATTGGGGGCCAGCCCCCCCCCCCCTGTTTAAAATTCTGGAATTCCGGTCCTCCGGAATTTTGGACAGCAAGCATTAAAAAAAAAAAAAAAAAAAAAAAGGGGGGCCCCCCCCTCTGGTTAATAATCCAGAAGGGGGGTGGTGGGGGCTGGCCCCCCATTTTTTTTTTTTTTGGATTCCAGGAGGTACCACCTCCACCAGGAGTTCCCCCACCTCGGAATCCGAAGGTACCCTCCTCCTGGAATTTTGAAATTTTGATTTTTTTTTTGCAATTCTTCTTCTTTCTCTTCTTCTTCTTTGGGTTATTCTTCTTCTCATGGGTTCTTCTTCTTCTTTTTGGGTTGTTCGAGATCCGGTTTTGGAAATCTATGGAAATCCTTCGAAATCCATGGAAATCGAAAGAAATCCATGGAAATCGCATGGATTTCCTTCGATTTTCATGGATTTGAAGGATTTTCATGGATTTCCTTCAAATCCATGGAAACCGTAGATCCAAGTTTTGAGATTTCGAATTGTTGTGTACCTTTTCTTGTTAGTTATGAAGAATCAATCAATGGAAGTTTAGGTTCAAGAAGATGAAGTTGAGGTTGAAGTTGAGGTTGAACTTGAAGAAGATGAAGTTTCAGTTTTCTTCTTCTTGGAGGAGAGGAGAGTTGAAGGGTAAAAGGGGGTTTTCACACAATGATGACATCATCAGAAGGTCAAAAAAGGTTAATTTAAGAATGGAGGTCAAAAAACATTAATATAGAATTTTGGAGGTCATTTTACCCAAATTTCCTATTTTATTTTAATTTTGAGATGGTGGCCACTAACCTTTATAAGAGGAGTGTTAGTGGTTATTAAAATAAATAATCCCTTCTTATTAGAGCATAGTTTTGATCATATGTTCAAAACAGTCAGCCTCGAAATCAAACTCCTGATTATCAGCCTTGTAATCAAGCTTTGTAGTTGGTAGTACTTGTTTAGTTCAACCACTTCCTTCTTGTCTTTTCATTACCATTTTTACCATACCTATTGTTATGATGATCCATTTATTCTCTTCTATATTTAAAGAGAAACGCAATGTATTATTTCATTCAAGCAATATCAAATACAAACACAATCATTCAAATCTTTTCTCTCTTTGATTGCATTATGAAATTCTACTCTTCTAGTTTAAAAATGGGTTTAAATACCACTGTAGTTTGATGAAATTATAAATTACACCTATCGATTAGTTTATCGAAATTTTGCACATGATTATTTTATTTGTGTCACGTGTTTCAATCCCATTAAAAATAACTGATTTTTTTAATTAATAAATGCAATTTGTAGAATATATCATTGTCAACAAAGTGTTAAATCTAAAATTCGCCACATACATCTATTAAAAAAGTCTAATTTATTTGAACAAGATTGAAACACGTGACAAAAATTGTAGACCCCTAATTTTGTCAGGTATCATTTAAAAATTAGAATTTTCCTTTTATTAAAATAAAATAAAAATAATAATAGAAATAAAAATAAAATTAACCAATTTATTTTTTTTAACACATCTTTTTTTTTAATTAATTATGCTAATCCAAAGTTGTTTCTAATAAAAGTGTGTGTTTTTAAAAGATTAGATCATAGTGGAAAAGTGGAGAAGATAGGAAAGTGAGGTGGAAATTTAAGGAAAATAATTTTGTTAAAAAAAAAGAGGATAATTTTGAAAAATTAGATGAAAAGTGAACAATGAAATGATTGGAAAAGAGTGTAAAATTAGTCTTGCTAAAATAGGAAAAATTATGGATAAAATTTTGGTTAAGCTAAAAGAAATGGAAGAGTGTAAAATTAGTTTTGCTAAAATAGGGAAATTTATGGATAAAAATTTGGTTAAGCTAAAAGAAGATTTAAAAATTAAAATGAAAATGGATATTAAATTTTAATTTTGTTTTGGGCAAAAAGAGGGGGAGATGATATTTTGAATTCATAGACAAAAGAGGTAGGAAAAAAGAGGGGGAAGAGGATAGGAAAATATTTTTTAAAAAAAAGGCTAAAAATGGAAAAATACAAAAAACTCAAAATTAATAAAAATTAAAATTAAAAGAAAACCTAAACCCTAACTTACCTCTATAAATTCATCTCATTCGCATATTTTCAAGAGGAGAGGGGAGAGGCCCCCAATTTTATTTTTGAAACAAAAAAACCATTCACCCAATCTCCCACTTTGAATTCCTCCATCTTTTTCCAACCACCATTCACTTCATCTCTCTTGTCTCCCACTTTCCATACCTTTGGAAAAAATAAAACCATCTCCCAACTCTCCTTCACTTACCATTCATAACTCAACCACATTTCACAAAAGAACCTTAAGTTTTCACAAGCTTCCATCTCCTTCACCATTCTCATATCACCCAATTTTATTCATAAATCCATAAAATCATTTCCCACACCAACATCTCCCACTTTCACACACAAAGGGGACTCAAGAGGTAATGGAAATATTCGCGGTAATCCTCTTTTTTTTTTTATATAAGCATGCTAATTTCTTTAGTTACATAATTAGTGTTGAAGTTTTCTTTCTTCAAACAAAATAAGTTTGATTTTTCAAAAACAGTTTTTTTTTTAGGTGGGGTCTTTTATGTTCTAAGATAAATCGTGAGTTATATTTAATTTTTTTATTTATTTTATATTTTTTTCTTGAAACTAGACTTGAATATGAATCTATAGGAAAAAGAATCAACTAATTCCGATTTATGGTTTGAAAGTTATGATTTTTTAAAGTTTGTTGTTCAATTGAATTTATAGGCTACGGGATTTTCTGAGCATGTTCTATTTTGTGAATATTCTGTGCTTGTTTTTTTAGTTTAATATTTTATGACTATTTTTCCTTGAAAGTAGACTCATAAATAAAACTTTAGAAACAAGAATCACTCCGTTTTGTTTAGTATAAAAAAAGATATGATTTTTCAAAGTTGGTACAAAATTCTGCATATATTTTTTTTGGTAAAACCGAAAATGAAGCATTTTTCTTTCATAAAAATTTGATTTTTTTTTTGTCTATAAAACATGAATGTTTTTGGAAGTGATAGGTAACATTAGACTATTGAAGGATTTTAAGAAAAAAACAATCAAGTCAAGACACATTTTGGTTAAAAAGTTAAGAAAATTCCAAATTCAAAGTTTGATTTGGAATAATTGTTACATTTTAATTAGTTTGTTATATAGTTTCCATTTGATTATTATATTCTTGTGTATCATGTTTATGTTAGGATTT
This sequence comes from Gynostemma pentaphyllum, assembly GCA_028015215.1. Taxonomy (NCBI): domain Eukaryota; kingdom Viridiplantae; phylum Streptophyta; class Magnoliopsida; order Cucurbitales; family Cucurbitaceae; genus Gynostemma; species Gynostemma pentaphyllum. The sequence goes on from CM051355.1 coordinate 19,194,038, forward strand.
ATTCTATTACCTTAAATTAATTGACATATATTATTTGTTAAGTTTATTGTTTTTTTTATAATGTAAAAACCAATTTGTTTTAAAAAGTAATTTTTTTTTTCTTCAAAATTCATCTTTCCAAAAAATTTCTATTATTAAAATTTGGGGAGTACAAGAATACTTTGATCCCAAAGTTTATGAAATAAGAAATTTTATGGTTTGATTTTAAAAAAGCAATTAAAATGATTTTTTTTCAAACTTCCCCATTCCAAAAAATTTCCAATGATTTGAAATTTGGGAGTACAAGAATACTTTGATCCTAAATTTCATGAATTAAGAAATTTTATGGTATGATTTTAAAATCAATTTGAAATAACTTTTTTCAAAACTTTTTTCATCCTACAAAAGTTTCCTATGAATTGAAATTTGGGAGTACAAGAATACTTTGATCCCAAATTTCATGAATTAAGAAATTTAGTGGTATGATTTTAAAACTAAGTTCAAATAACCTTTCTAAAACTTTCCATTCCAAAAAACTTCTTAGGAATTGAAATTAGGGAGTACAAGGATACTTTGATCCTAAATTTCATGAATTTAGAAGTTTTATGGCATGATTTTAAAACCAATTTAAATGATTTCTTCAAAATTTTTCATCCCAAAAAACTTCCCACAATTTAAAATTTGGGAGTACAAGGATACTTTGATCCCAAATTTCATGAATCAAGAAGTTTTATGGCATGACGTGTAAATCAAATTAAAGGACTTTTCTTCAAAACTTTCATTCCAAAGAACTCTATAATTTGAAATTTGGGAGTACAAGAATACTTTGATCTCAAATTTCATAAAATGGAAAGTTTTATGGTTTGATAATTTTCTCATTGATTTTCAAAAAATGTTTTCTAATGGCGTAATGCCACTCATAGTAATTTAATGATATCATTATAATGATTAATGATATGATCAAATTAACATGGGACATTTCAAAATAATTTAAAAAAAAGAATTTGTTTTTCTAATGGCTTAATGCCACTCACAATTATTAACAATATCATTAAAATAATTAGCGATATTGACTAATAAATGTGGGACATTCCAAAATAATAATAAAAAAAACATTTTGTTTTAGTAAAGGGCATTTAATGATATATTTGAGATAAACCAAAACAATAATCGTTTTTAAAACGAATGTTTTAGGGTGCTAATACCTTCCCTAAACATGAATAAACTCCCGAACCCATTTTTTTTAAAATCGCAGACCATTTTTATTTTCGTCTTTCTCGGGTGACCAATCACACCCCTTTAAAACCAATGATTGGTGGCGACTCCTGTTTTCTTTCTTGTTCTTTTCTTTTACCCTTTTGTCAGGTTAGAAAAGGACATGTGCGTTTTTTTAGAGAGGGTCGACCACTCCGCGTCGTTCGAGGGGGTAGCGACAAAAATATAATAAACACATGTCTGAAATTTTGATAAACTAATCAAGAGAGGGGTGTATTTAGCAATTTTCCAAACCACATGTTTGAAGATATTCAGGTAAACCACTTATAATTATCGTTAAGGTAAAATATTATTGTTTTTATAGAATTAGTTGTGATGAAATTGTTTGTGTTTGTCTATTGTGAGGCCTTCGTAATAAGCAAAGTGTAAACATTTGCTTATTCACATTGTCAATTTAGCAGAACTTATAAAAACCAAGCTTTGGTTAAAAAAAAAGACAAGTAATATATTATTTATTAAAATGAAAAGTTTAATAAATAAATCACGACGGGATTGTAATCTAAAAAATCTGAGGAAAAGGGAAAGGATGGTATCAAATATGGATAGACACCATATTATATTAGATGTAGGAATCACAAGTATTCCCACAAGGACCTATTAGGCTATTTTAATAAACAAGATAGGCAATTCCTTGTGATTATGGGGGAGATTTTTCTTCTCATTTTTTTTTCAGGGAAGAGCATAAGAAACAAAATGCGTTATTTGATCCCGACATTGACCACGACCACGACCACGACCATGAACATGACCACAACTCCTACCTCTTCATTCCATCCTCAATTTTTTTTTCAATTCTTATTTATCTACTTTATATTATTATAAAAATAAGATTTTTCCAATTTCTTCTACTAAAAATATTTTCTTTTTTCAATATATACATTTTTTTTAATAAAAGAATTAAAATTAACTGAATAGTTTTCACTTTAGTACAACTCAATCCTCGATTAGAGAAAATCTATTTGGTTAGGGATATGGAGGACATCTCGACACCATCTTATCAGGCAACTATTTCCCTACCTTAGTGTATGTATAGATATTAGGGATATCTAAATATATTTAATTATAAGAAATTGTCTATAATATATTTCTACTAATTACTGGAACTTTTTAAAATTATTCAAATAATAATTTAGCAGTTGAATGAAATTAATTAGTAGATTGTGTATCACGCATATATATTTTTAAATCCGTAACTATTTAATAAAATAAAAAAAAGCATGTTGATTAGATCAAAAATTCAAAAAAGGGTAGCAAATTTTGTTCAACATGGTCTATTCGATACGGGTAGGAAAAGAACCCAACTCGGTATTATTAAAAAAATAGAGAAATCAGAACCCAGTCAAGATGATACGGATCAACCCCTTCTTCTTGTGCCAAAGATCTTACCATTTCCGAAGGAACTGGAGTTACATCTCTTTTCCATTTCCATTCCAGAGTTTTTATGTGTTTTCTTGAACTATTATTTGTTGGTTTGTTTTTGTCTCATTTATTAGATTAATTAATAAATTTAGGGTTAAATACATGAATGACTTCTTCATTTTAAGGGTTTTTCAATTTACACCCCTACATTTTAAATTTAAAGATTTTCACCCATGCACTCTCAGAAACGTTAACTTTTCCATCCAAAATAACAACAACCTTCTTTTTTAAAATATTTTTTTATTTTTATTTACAAAATTATAACTCTTAGTTAGAATTAACACAACCAAAAAACAAAAACCATTTTACCTAAGTTGGTGTTAGAGCAACACCATCATCTCCTTCATTGAGGCTCAATCCTATGAAATAGAGACTAGCGAAGCTGCGGACGATGATTTCATCTCTGAACGAAAAAAGCTCCAACCCTTTTAAGATTTATGTTTAGAATAAAAACTCCTAACCCTTGAAGATCTCTGATCCCTGATTCAACGAATAAGCTTTGCAATTCAATTCCATTTCATTTGTTGTTATAAAGATTGATGAAGATTCCACCTTGGATCTTGAGTTTGATTTCAGTAAATCTTACAATTCCTTTTTGAGTTTAAAAAAAATCCCCTAGACTAGACAGGATAGAGATGAAGTATTAAAGATAAAAATTCAAAGAAAAGGTCAAATGATTTTTGGTTGGATTAAGTCTAACCATGGGTTATAATATTGTGAATAAAAAGTAGAAAAATATTAACAAAAAAATGGTGTTGCTTGGATGAAAAAGTTAACATTTGATGGCTTGTGAAAGTGTACGGGTGAAAAACTTTAAATTAGAAAAGGTGTAAATTGAAAAAACCTCAAAGTGTAGGGCTCACTCATAAATTTATTGAATTGCTATTTTTATCTTAATGATAGGTTTGATAAATTTATTAAACTATTATTTGTTCATTTTTATCTTTTATCAGTTCAATAATATTATTAGGTCATTTTCACCTTTTATTAGTTCAATAAATTTATTAAACTGCTATTTGGATAACTTTTAAAAAGTTTTAACATTTCAATAATTAGTATATAAAAATCAACTATTTCATTTACCCCATTAATTATTGTAAAATAAACACTATAATATGTCGATGCCTTTTCTTTCCTAATAATTCATGATATATTATACTAAAAAAATCTTAAATATAGGATTTACTTTTTTCCTCTTGACCATGAAAAATATGATAGATAGGGAGGAGGAAAGAGAGAGACAGAGAGAGAATGGCAAAATAGAGGTCTCCAACATTTACATAGTCAATTCAAATATAGGATTGTTTGTTGAAATAATTAAAAGCTAAGTGGAATTGTAGTAATCAGTTTGGTTTGTAAGAAATAAAGTTTGATGGGAAAATATCCTAACAATAATTATAAATTTGGCCTTTCAATCTTCCAAGAGATATGAAAGCAAAATTTGCTTCGCCTCTTAAATTATTCGACGTTTGATATTGTGAAAATGGTTAGTCCATAATTGACAACAAATGGTCCCATGTAATATCTAAACAATTTGAAATATAATTGTCATGTGTGTAAATTTAAAAAATAAAAAATAAAGTCTTTACGCGTCTAATAAATGATTGAAGTCACAACTCACAACCACATTGTTCTAGCTTCGTTTTTTTAAATATAAAAACTAGTTCTGATTTTTTTTTCTTTTTTTTTTAAATCATATCATTGAAGATAACTGTGATACCTTACTTATAATTCCTCTACTAAATTAGAGATTCAAGTGTTCTAAAATATTATATATAAAAAATATATAATATTAAAATATATGGAAATTTAAATATGACATTTTTTTAAATAATTTTAAAAGTAATAAATGTTTTAGAAATATTTAAAACCTGACATTTCTCAATCTCAGTCTTAGAAATGTTCTTTTTATAAAAACTTTCAAAACTTTTACTATTTTAGAAATGTTCTTCATTCACATTGAAAGAACTTAAATAAATATAATGAAAATTATTAAATTATTTAAATTAATATTCGAGTACTGTGTGTGTTTTTTTTTTTAATTTCAGAATTCAGATTGGATTTATGAACTTTTGACACTCATTCTGTTTTAATCTTGTATCTTTTTTTATTATCATATTTTAATTCTTAAATTATGCATAAAAGTTTTATGAATGTATTTTAATAATATTTTTTTATTCCCCATTGTGAGTGAAAATAATTAGAAAGATGACATGAATATTTAGGAGGCTACAAAACTAAGTTAAATTAAGGACTTGTTTAGGATAGCTTTGTAAAGTGTAAGTGTTTTTTATTGGTGATAAAAAAATGTTTTTTTTTTATTCAAAAACACTTTTAAACATTTACAAAAGTTGTCACAAACGAACACTAATTACATTGAATGAGGTCAATTTGAGGTTGAAGGTTCAAGTCTTCCCCCTCTCAATTTAGTATAATCTATTATCACACATAGCCAATATTATGACCCAGTTTTCAAAAAATCATAAAGATTGAAAAATATCAAAATTATCCAGCACATGAGGATGTGCGCATATAGAGACATGAGTTGTTACCATAATATCATTCTTTCATAATTAACCCACAATTTTTATGAAAATTTGATTATAATGGATATATTATTGTTGTAATTTTACATTACTGATATAAATTTAATATTAGAATTTACATTAATGATAAATTATTATTGTAAATTTACATTACTGATATATCATTAAATTAATAGAATATCTAGAAATGAGTAAATATGATATAAACATAAAAATGTGGCATATATGAAATCAAGACTCAAAAGTTGGCTACCACACATAATTTTCCTCAGTATAATTAGATTATTAATACGTGCAATGCGTGTAAGATTTAAATATTGTTTAAATTTATATGGATAAGGTTTGAACAAATTTGATTAAAGATCAATAACCTCTGAAATTATCTAAGAATATAAATTTTAATAATTAATAATTTATTAGATTCTGGAATTTTAAGATCAAAATAATTAATTTATAGGTGGGTAATTAATACTAATGGCTATCTTTGTAAAATTAAGAAATGATCCATGGGTAAAATGGTTTAAAAATATTCCTAAACATTCCTCACTTTTGTATATTAATAATAGTAATAAGGGTAAATTGCAAATAACATCTATGTGGTTTCGGTCAAATTCGTGAATAGCCCATGTAGTTTAAAAATGACAAATCACACCCCTGTAGTTACAAATTATGTGTCAATATAAGACTCCTCCCCTCCAATGTTGTGAACTTTCTTTTAACCATAACTTCTTCGTTTGAACTCCGATTTGAATTATTCAAGATGTTTTAAAATCGTCAACGTTATGGTCACTTGAAAACTTTTAAATCATCACTAAATAAAGGGGTTAATGGTTTTAATCATACCTAATATTTTGATGATAATAAACTCTTTTAATTATTGACAATTTTAAAGTTTTGAAGTGACTATAACGTAGAGCCCGAAATGAGAATTCTAAAACACCTTGAATCATTCAAATTGGAGCTCAAACGAGTAAATTATGATTAAAAAAAGTTTACAACGTTGGAGGAGAGGGTCTTACTGTTATAACTTGGAACTAGAGGGGTGTGATTTGACATTTTTAAACTATAGTGGTTTTTCACGAATTGATCAAAACCACGAGGATGTTATTTACGATTTACCCTAATAATAATTAAAGATATATCTAAAACAAATTACATCGAAGGATTTGATTATGAGTTTGATTATTATTTTGAATTCTCATTTGATTTATTGATTGATTTAGATTTATTTTAATGTAAATAAAATAAAATTGGAACAAACTATTCGATTAAAAAATGTAAATTAAAATCTTCAATTATTTATTGGTATTTATAATAAATTTAATTACTTTAAGTTAATTTTCTTGATTAAAATTTATTTAATTATAGTTAAATTGATTAAAAATAATTCTCATTTGGAAATATTAATTGATTAATAATTGATTGTGTATGTGTTTTGAAAAAATAAATAAATAGGCGAATTACTAAAAGCATTTGAAAAAAAAAATATAATATTATTTATATTGCACCATTTTAAAAACTTACTAAAATAGTATATAATTTTTATTTCAATAAATTATTGAAGAGTTAACTTTAATTTTTTGTTATTTTAACTTTTATTTGGGGTTTCCATAGGTTTTTAGAACTAAAAAATTCATTTTATTGCAAATTAATTTTCATTTAAGTTTAATAATCTATTATTTTGATTTCAATAAATTATTAAAAAAACAAATTTATGATTTAAATTAAAAAATAGTGATATAAACAAAAAAATATATACATATATAAAATCAATTATTTGAGATAATTTCTTAAATAAATAAGATAAGAATAATTATTTCATAATATTGTAAAAAAAGTAAATTCCATCTAGTACAAATCAATTCGAATCAATAATTTATTAAAAAAACAAACCAAACCAAACCAAATCAAACGTAGTAGCTATACCATTAAAAAAACGAAGATGGATTTTGTTGATATCCATTCTATTTTTTTAACATCTTGAAAAAAAAACCGACAAAACTAGACATCAAAAAACCAAAAAAGATGGGGAAAAAAATCCAATTCCTCAAATCTTTTACAAAACTTCCACCGCCGAGTAATGCATGACCATATCCTTGGAAGGCCGTTCGGAAAAACCCACCGGCAGCGGTGCCGGGGACGGAGTTGTTCTCTCGCAGTTTCCTAACCACTTAGCTTGCATGTATTTATACGTTCTCCATGGACCCAAATGCATTTTTTTCTCCTCCATTGATTTCTTAGCCGCGTTACAAAGAATTTTGATTAGTTTTCTAAGCTTTTCGGATTTTCCGATGAAGACTTCCGGTAATCTTTTTACTAATTGATTGTATTCTTCACTGGCTCTCACTATTTCGAATTCAGCTCTGAAAATTAGCTCTATTATCACTCTGATTTCTCCTTTTGGATTGTTTGATTCTTCCACCACTTCTAAATATGTGTGCTCTCCTGCAATCCAAGTATTCAAATTCTAAGAATCTTGAAAGACAAACAAAAGAGAGAGGTAAATTTTACTAAAAAAACCTGTCTCCTCGTTAATCAGGAGAAGTCTTATTGACTCGTTTATATGAGTTTATTTATATATTTTATCCAATAAAAATTAAAGTAAGTAGGAGTTATTCCTAATTAGTCGGAAGACTAAATTTTATTTAAATTTTACTAGATAATAGGATTATATAGTATTTATATAAATATGTCATAATTTAAAACTATGTAATTCAATTTTAATCACGGTTTGATTCACCCAAATTTTTTAATATTTTTCTTTAATAAAATCCTATTTTGATATCTATATTTGGTTGTTTTTTCTATTTCAATTATTAACTTAAAAGAAAAAAAAAACTTAACTCTGAATTTTGAAGTGTTAGAAAAATCTAATCAACTCAGTCCAATAATACAATTTGAATTGGGTTATAAACTTATTCTAATTTAATTGACTTCAAATAATTTGAAATTTTGAGTTAGGTAGTTTCATCATTTTTCAAAAATTAGTTTAGTATAAATCGAAACAACGTGAACACTTTGTACTAATCTTACCAAATATTATCAGATCAGATGGACTCATTATTTAATAAATGTCATTCCGGTCTAATTTATTTGTAACATGAAAAATGATTGAGTTAAAAAGATCCCTTAACCCAACCTTGATTACGAAACACATCAATTTTTTTACATAACATTATGTTTTTAATCACTCTTATTATTTCTGTCTATCTTTTAATATAAAATTGAGTAGATAAGTATAATTGATAGTCGGAAAATAAAGTTATGACTAATTTAAATCGAAGAAAAAACGATAGACATAATTGTATTTATTAAATAAATGAAAGTTTAAACATATTAAATTATAATAAATAAACAGCAAGTTCTTTAAAAAATAAATAAATAAATAAACAGCAAGTGAAAAAAAAAAATCAATAAAATTGATACCTGATGGAATATCAAGTGAGCTCTTCCATTTAGACTTGCAAATGAGACAATTGTAGCCGGCGTTTCTCAGGCGACTACATATCTCTCTCTGCACACAATTCCGGCAACCCGAAACCGCCACCGGTCTCCGACAACCACATTGAATTTCCTTCAAATTCATCTCCCTTAAAACATTCTTCGTTTCTCGCCGAACTTTTAACTCCATTGAACTACTCCTTTTCAAAGTTACCTGACAAAAAAAAAAAACAGAGAGAAGAAAAAGTTTCATTGAATTAAATTAATTAATACACAGAAACTAAAAGATTTCAAGATTTATTTTTATAGATATATAAAACATAACATGTAATATTAAAATTAGTTTACTTGAAGAAGGTCATCTTGGGATTTCCAAAAGGCTCTGTTTTCTTCCACATTGCGAGAGGTTTCTTCGTCTTCTTCTTCAGCGGAATCGTATGAAATTTCAGGTGGGTTTTTTCTCTCTTCTGGGAATATGATGCTCGTTGTGTCACCGGAGAAATTAAAACTGTCGTCGCCGTCGGCTGGATTTCTAGCCATTCAAAATTTCAAGGTTCTGGTCGCTTGATGAAGCACGTGTTTACTTGAGACAAATCTTGAAATGTTTCCCAAAATTTATAGTTAAATTATCGTTCGTAGGACCCATTATATTCTCTATATGTGGAGGAATGAAGTTCGTGATTTAAATTTGATTATATATTCAAATGCTAAATTATATAATATACGCTCTAACCCATTAGAAATTTAGAATAGTTTCAATTTTGTTATAATGTTTTAAAAGTTTCTAATTATCTTTAACTTTTTAATTTATTTTAAAAATACTCTTTATTTGAAATATTACTTTTTCAAAAATATCATTTCTTTTGTTTCAAAGATACACTTTTAAACATGGGCTATTATCACATATACCCAATATCGAGTCTCAGTTTTCATAAAAACCACAAATATTGAAAAATATCAAAATTACCCAACACATAATTAACCCATAATTTTTTTGTGAAAATTTGATTATAATTGATATATTATTTTTGTAAATTTATATTATTGATATAAATTTAATATTAGAATTTACATTACTGATAAATTATTGTTGTAAAATTATATCAATGATATATCATTAAATTAATAGAATACATAAAAATGGGTAAATCTGATATAAACATGAAAGTGTGGCATATATGAAAACAAAACTCAAAAGTTGGCTACCACGCATAATTTTCCTTTAAACATACTCTCAATCTTTTAATTTCTGTTATACTTAATCGAAATTGTACATGAAAGGTATTTTTAAGGGTGATTTCTCCAATAAATAATATTTTTTTTAAACAAATTATAAGATGGAGGGTATAATTGGAACTTTCAAAACGTTAGGGACAAAATTGAAACCAATCCTATAGGATAAGGATATTTTGTATAATTTAGCCTATTTTTAATTTATTATATACCTTGAATTTAGTGGAATTTTTCCGTTTAAATTCTATTTTTATGATATTATATCAAATTAAGAGAAAAAAGACTTCAACTTTTGACCTCATCAGAAAGGAACATATATCTAATATTTTAGTTATATTAAAATTTACCTAAACTTTTACTTTTGTTAATTCTTCCGAATTTTATGAGTCATTCAACCTTTATCATGAGTTTTAATATATGGGGTACTAATACCATTTTATAGTAAGTTTTTCTTTTTTCTTTTTTAAGATTTATAATCGGATGTTTGTGTTTTTTTTTTAATGGATGAAGTTATTTTTGTAGAAATTAATTTTTATATTTGAGTTGATATTTTCATGGTTTTTTTTTTAGTGTCGATTTTGAAAAGAAAAAAAATTCTGTTTGATTTTGTAGTTGAAGATTAGACTTTTTTTTTTATTGGTTTTTAGATAACTTAATGATTTTGTTTCAATAATAATTTGTGAAGTTTTTAAGTTTTAAGTTGATGAAATAAAAAAATTCAGGGTTTAAATTTACATATATAACTTGTTAAGTTCAAAGTATAGATTGAAATTTTTTCTCAAAATTTGTTAAACATAACTAAAAAATTATTTTTTTTGATCAACATAATAAATATTTCAATCATAACTATACATGATTTCAATAGAATAAAAAAAAGTCAAAATACAACTGGTTAGACACCTGTTTCCTTCCCTTAAACTTGAAGGTTTGATTCTCCTCTCTCAATTTTATGTAATATCTCATAAAAAATATTGATGCTTACTAATAAGTTGGTCTAGTGATTAATTAAAAGTATTTGTGAGAATGTGAGTTTGAATAATTTATTAATAAAGTGGTCTAGTGATATAATTTAAAGAAAATCATATTATGAGTGGGTAAGGGTTCATTTAAAAAAGCTTTTAGGAGATCTAATATGCATTTCCAAGTGTTTGGGGACCATCATATTTACGGCCTCACCCCTATGTTTGTTTTGACAATAGGGAATGAGGATCCATAGCCTCCCTCCATAGGGTTTGGATCCCTTTCAAAACACATGAGTTCTCATCAACCCTATAGAATAAATGAGAGAGAGAAAAAGAGAAGAGAGGATAGAGGGAGAAATTTAATTTTATATTATAATTTTATTATTCACATTCTCATCCAAAACTAAACGCAATGATTTCCTCCTCGAGCATCTTATCCCCCGACATCTCAATCCCATGCAACATTGGAAACAACCATCCCCTAAGCCTATAAAAGAATAATTTTTATTTTAAAACTATTTTGGTTCCACTAAAGATTATTCTAAATGGCACACTAAATCATAGTGTAACCTAACAATCACCCTAAATAAATTTATTATATTAAAATTATATATTATTTTATACCTCTAATAATTATAAATGGGAGATCAATAGCAGCCACAATTTTATAATTTTATGACGAGCCACTTTGGATATTTTAAAAATTATGAGAACGTTGGATGGGATTGAGGATTCTCTGAAATTTCCATATTTATCCAGATCTTTTAAAATTTTATATAATCACATTAATCACTTTCCACTACATGTATGTGTAATTAAAATTTGGAAAAAATTCAATATGTGGCAGAATTTTATGTAAAATTTATAAATATATAGTAATTTTAATTTTTTTTTAAATATATTATTGTTTAAACACTCTTGTGTGGGGTATTTCTCGCATAGTTGAACACGTAAGGACACGTGCTGTGTTCTTGCCTCTGCGACTCCCTGAGACAGATGAGAATATGATCAGAAGGTCACCGATTTGGTATCGGCCAAGGACCCTCTGACGATCAAGTTAGGTGAGAATGTTTGGAGTGCGCCGCAAGATAATAGGGTTTTGAAAATGTGTGCACTTACTTGATTTGATAAGTTAACAACTCTTTTATACCCTTGATCATGGGCCTGCTGCTAGTTAGGAATTAGGCTTTGATGGGCTTTTCTTCAGCCCGAATAACCCTTGATCATGGACTTGCTTAGCTTTGCTAGTTAGGAACTAGGTTTTGATGGGCTTTTCTTCTGTCTGGTGGAGATCAATTATCCTTTACGCTGGTTTTAATGGGCCTGAGCCCTTGTGGATCGATCCAGCTTGCTCGGCTTGTAAGAGAGAGATGTTTACCCTTTACAATTCTCATTCATATGAACCAGTGAAATCGATCATAACTCATAAGGTACATTAATGATTATATTACTATCGTAAATAAGTGATTATCTATATAGTGATCAGTTATTTCATATGCGGAAACTAGTTATTATTTGCACTAAATTAGTAACAATCTTATAATATTATTCTTGCGAATTTAGATTTTATGTTATAGAGTATTTGTAAATAAGTTATGTTATATGTGTAATAGTCCCTAAAATTTATATATATTTTATGTTATTTTATAAACTTTATATTATTCAACATTTATGTCCTCACAAAATATTTAAGTTAGATTATATATATATATATATATATATATATATATAAAAATTAAGTTAGACATCGGTACCGGGTCATATTACTAATCATTAATAAATAAAAAAATTCTTTAAAAATGATAGATTCAAAGATATTATTTAAACTTTTAAAACATTTGAAAAAAAAAAACTGATAAAAAATACTTTATAGTTTTTGACTTGTATTGAACCACAAATACGGCAAAGAATATCCTTTTATACTGTCGAATATCCCGGCTGATGTTAATTTCAAGTTTCAAATGGACTAAAACACCCTTCCTCGATTGATCGTATTTTACCGAACACAAAGGTAATTCCGTAAAATCCGTTTTTTTTTTTATGGGAATAGACGAAAACACTGTTTATTGAGTAAAAGAGTAAAATCAGACCTCGAGTTTAGAGGTTGTGTCTATTTGATCCCGCGTTTTCAATTTGCGTCTAAATGGTTACTAAGTTTTGAATATTATATCTATTTGGCTCCGAAGTTTTCAAGAATTATTATAAATAAATTTAATTGGTTCTTAAATTAACATATTTGCTAATTTTTAACAAAATATTGACTTAATAGCATATCTAATTGGTAAAAATGCTAACATGAGATTAAATATTATTTCAAATATTTCATCAATTCAGACCTAAGGTTTGAAATAATAATTAATCTCATGTCAGTATTTTGACTAATTAGACATGTTATGTCAGCGTTAAGTCAATTTTATGATATAAAGAGTTAACAAATTAAGGTCCAATTAAAATTATTTCTGATAATTCATGGATCATTTAGACACTAATTGAAAACTTATGGACCAAATAGATATAATGTCCAAAACTCAGAACCACTTAGATAACAAATTGAAAAATGTGATGATCAAATAGACACAAAGTCTTAAATTGAGAGGCCACTTAGACACAAATTGAAAATGACTAAATATACACAATCTCCAAACTCATGAATCAAAACTATACTTTACCCAAGAATATTTTTAGAAATATTCGTAAATATAAACGTATAAAAGTAGATATAAATAGAAGAGAAAAACAAAAATTTATATAGAATGAAGTTTGTGGATTTAAATCTTAAGCTTTTTATTTCATCAAGTTGAATTATGATCATTAATAAATTATACAATTAATATCTACTGTTATTAAAATTACTCATCATCTGATTTAGTTCCTAGCGTTAAGTTTGAATTCAATCAGTAACATTTTGATTAAGTTCAATTTTGACCCTTACTATTAATTTTATTAATTTTTTTTTTTTATTGAAACAATGACATGACACGTTTTCTTATTGATTGACATTAGACATTTAATACGCCCATGAAGTTATTTCATAGTCTATTTTAACAAAATAAAAAATAAAAAAATAGTGAGTTGTCGACCTGCATAAACATGAATCACAAACAACTTACTAATGTTTTTCAAAAATTAGCTTGTGTAATATTGTTATAAGCATTCAAAAGTCTAATTTGTCAATCGATACAGAAAACGTCTCACGCCAATTTTTTTATTAAATAATTTAATCGTAAACTCCAAAAATTAAACTTAATCAAAATATAAAGGACTAGATTCAATCTTAATCAACACGTGAGAGACTAGATTCAAACTTTTCAAACATCATACAGACTAAATTAGAAATTGGAGTAAATATTAGGAATAAATGTATTCTTTAGCCTAGTTTTGGAGATTTCATGGTTAGATGGGATCGTTTGTGCATTTGGTGGATATTGATTGTTATAATTATGTTAGATTTCATGGTAAAAAGGTGGATTTATGACTACAAACAACACACGCCTCCATTGAATAACCATAAATCTCATTTATCAGCTGTTCATACCTATGAGGTTAAAAGTTTAAATCTCCTCTCAAGTTAAAACAATATTTCTTTTTAAATTACACTGGAATAAAACTTCAAATATACAATCTACTTATAACAATATCATTTGATTCCATATCTATTGAAATTTAGTAAAGTTAAGACACTGAAACTTCAAAAATGAATTTAACAAGTAGATATGGAAAAATCTTGTGTGACTAAAATATGATTAGCTTTCAATTTTATATTTATTTCTATTAAAAAAAAAAATCTAACAAATCTATGTACAGACATTTTAAAAGGAAAAAAAATGTACAGACCATGACACAATCTAAGAAGAATGATCAACAAATGCCAAACACACCACGGCAGGAATCGGGTGAACAAAGTAGTATAGTGCTTCAAAACCAGCTTTCTTTCAGCAAATCACTTGATCATTTCCCAACAATATTACTAATGTGATCACAGACCTTATGTCTCACCATTTTCCTCTCCATTCCCTTAGGCTCCAAATGCGAGAACCCGAGTTGTTATCTCATTCCATGGCCTGACACGGGATTTCTTCCGCTTGCTGCTCCTTTCAATGGAATTTTAGCTTTCCCATGTCGTGCTTGTCGAGCATATTCTTGAATCTGACGGTCACGGTGTTGAAGCATCTTATCTAAATTGTTTGATGGACCAAGGAGTGGACCAGAGGTATAAAGCTTGTTTACATCTGCTCCATGAAAAAGCTGAACAACATAATGAACTAATATTAGCACTGAGGCAGTTCAATGTTTCTCATGTTCAAAATGTGAATCTGCATAATATCATGAATTAACTTGGGAGAAGTTCAGAAACTTGGTCATTAACAATATAAAGAAATTTGCTTTCAGCACATGAAAGACGGCATCATATTCAAGCATCGGTAAAAAGTGATAATAGATACACTTATTGGCATGACTCAATCATATTGACAAGTCTACAATAAATAATTTACTCAATCTGTAGTTTGTTTCCGGACTAATTTATCAGCAAAATGGTAAGTCGCGTTTCAAAACGTCACTAAGAAATAGTTCAAGATAGCATTGAGATTCATTCGATTTAACAAGGGGAAATAACTGACCAGGGTGTGATCCTTGGCACAAGACTTTTCATTCTCCTTACGATATGAATCTGAAACTCTGTGAGGGTAATATTTTCGGTCCTGCTTTCTTGTTGACTCTGATTCCCTAACAAAATCAGGCAATCTGCCTACTTCAGATCGTGATGTACAAGGCCTATCTCGAGGATCTTCGCAAGTAATAGACCTAGTTGCTACTAAACTAGATAATGTTGACAGGTTAGCCCTGTCTGTTGCCATTGAAAGGTTATCAAAATGCTTCCCAGAATTCATCCAACCCGGTCCACTAATTAATGGTCCTGATTGTGAAATCCTGCCTGAATCGTTGCAAGTTTCTATAACAGATGGGGTTTGTTTAGGTGGGCCAATCAAAAAACCAGAAACTGTTTCATCCCCGTGAGAATTGAACACATCACCTCGGCCCTTTAAACTCGAATGGCCCTGCCTTCTCTGTAATAAGATGCAAAACTACTACATTAGTCCAAACAATCATTCCAGAAAAACCATAAGTTTAAAAATGTTTAGTAGATGTACAAAATTGAGGGCCCCGTTTGGAATAACTTTTAAGGGTCTAAAGATGTTTTTGGGCTAAAAGGCTACAGGTTTTTTTTTTTTTTGGCCCAAAATACTTTCGAGTCTTATTAAAAGTTATTCCAAACGGACACTTAAACTTGTTTAGAATACCTGCATTAATGTGCTTGCTTCATCCTTTACATTCAGAGCAAGATTAAGATGAGATTCTTTAGGTATCCTTCCTTCCATATAATTTTTGTGGTCGTTGCCCTCAACTCTCGCCTGCCTGCAATGAATAATAAGCAGGTTAAGTAAGAAATACTACCCCGAGAGAGTAAGCCACTAGAATGAACTTGAGGGGTTAAAAAAAGTTGTTATCCAGTGCCAGAGACAAACTAAAACCTTCATAATAAGAAAACAACTTAGAACAGTCACAACTGACACTGAGTAATCATGTAAATGAACGTAGATGGCTCAACTGCTCAACTGTTTTTTTAACGATGAGAAAACGTATCACATTTATATATATTGTCATTCTCGGAAGAATTGATTTTAACAGCTTACCTTCTACATCCACGAAATTTTGCATCAATCTCTTTGCTGGGAGGATATTTGGGCAAACTTGATGGATCACAAGCGACAGGTTTAGACGTAAAAAACTGGAAAAAAGAATATTATTTTTTTAATGTTTAGAGGAGCTATGTCGGAAGGTCTGTCATGATCTAATGCAAGTAATTTTCAAATGATTCCAAGGAAAGCCAGCAATACCTCACTCTTGAGAGCAGCAGCTGCAGTTCCTCGATGAGAAGGATCTATAGAAAGCAATTTATCCACAAGAGCCTTGGCAGCAGCTGGAAAATCCTTGAGCATTTCTCCAACACAACGCCGGTATGGCTGCGCAGTCTTGAATGCGGTTGAATGAGGTAATTGCATTCTCCTCCAATAATCCTCAGCTGGTGACCCACAAAGCTTAAATATCTTATGCAATTGTTCAACCTACAGGAAATAGTTTCAGAAATTCAATGCTGTCACATAGATTGAAAAACTACGAAATTATAGACCACATACTAACATGCTAGCCTGGTAAACTAAAATGAGAACAATTAATTATCAACCCTGTTTCTTAACCTTTTTTTTTAATCAATGGTAGTATTTCCTTAGCTAGGTCATGAATATGAAGACAAATCTCTTATATGGAATATTTTGTGATGCAATTGCAGAAGAACATATCTCTAAATGTACTACCTCAGTTTTTCCAGGCAAAAGAGGCTTCCCAGTATATAGCTCTGCTAGTATGCAACCAGTGCTCCACAAGTCCACTGCAACTCCATAGTGGGAAGCTCCAAGCAAAAGTTCTGGTGGTCGATACCACAAAGTCACCACACGGCTTGTTAATGGAATGCCATTACGGGGGTCAAAAGGACTTGCTAATCCAAAATCTGCTATCTTCAAGACCCCATTGTCATCTATTAGTAGATTTGAGCCCTTTATATCACGGTGGAGGATACCACGACTGTGACAATAATCAAGTCCGCTTAGAAGTTGTTGCATATAGCATTTAACCTATCATGGACAATAGCTTAAAGTTAGAGAAGTTCTTGGGAAGTAAACAGATGCCATCAATTTAGAAATGAATTTGAAGTAAACTGGCATATCTACATCCCTCAAGGCCACAATATTTTAAGACCTCAAATCAAGACACCAAAATGCTAACCCGGAGGCAACTTGTATAATTACCTGTGATTCGTTAAACTTGACGCCAGGACAAGATGCAAGTCCTGTTAGATCATGTTCCATGTATTCAAAAACAAGGTACAAGCTGCATGACCGTTGCGAAGTAATCAAGCCTTCCAACTTTATTACATTCGGGTGATCAAGTCTACGCAGGATAAGAATTTCTCGTGCCATAAACTTGATGCTCTCCACATCAAGATTATCAAATCGAACTCTTTTCAGAGCAACTAGTTTACCATGAAGGATATCACGAGCTTTGTAAACACTACTATATGTCCCTTGTCCAATCTGGAAAAATGAAATACCGTCAAACACAATAACAGAAAACTGGATCAAGCAAGTTAAATTACAGTAACAAACTAGTTTCCAGTTTTAAATTTAAAATGTTTTTAAGTATAAAAAAAAAATGAAAAACTATCCAGGAACTTGCCTTTTCTAATTTCTCAAAAGTTTCAGCCTTTCTAGGCAACCATCCCTCAAGTGCTTCACCTGCCACAGCGGACAGCCAGCTCGGCCATCCAGCGGCAACCTGCTCCGCTTCAACCACCTTTGGAATGGTTCCTTTCCCAGGATAATCAGAAACATCTGCTTGCAACTTCTCCCTCTTCTTTTTCTCAATTTGATCATCGTGTATCCTATTTGAGCCGTTGACTTTCTTGTCCAAAAAGGAAATCCTCATGTCACTTCCACCATCAGATTTCACCTTTGATCTAACATTCTCTCCTCTTTTTAATGAATTTCTTCTAAAACTCTCCTCTTTTCTCAGAGAATTCAATCGCATACCCTCTTCTTTTCTTGACAAATTTACTCCTGAAACCTTTTGTGATGACAATTTCTCAATTGTTCTGTTGTTTCCATCTTCATCAACAGAAGGCTTGGAACATTGGCACCCCATTCTTGCAGCCCCAAAGTTTATAACAAAACTATTAACTCTCTTCAGAAATAACAATCTCCTAATCTCAATCCTAAATATTCCAAAACTTCCTTCCTCACTGAACTCATAAATAACAATCCAATATTATATCAAAATTTTGAATACCCAATTCAGAAAAAGATCCTTAAAGAATGTCAAACCAGATTTTCAAACACGCAAGTTCAAACTTTGAAGAATGAAAATTTGAGAAAAATAACTCAAAAGTTATTTGAAAATTTCATTTCTAATGGAATCTAAACTGACCCAATACGGCAATAAGTGAATTCATCAACAAAAAAGCGACCTTTCTTTTGTTGAACAGAAACCCAAAAACAAAAAAAAGCTTTGATCGTAAAGTCGCTGACTTTAGCACTTTCACAGATGGGAAATTAATGGGCAGTCAAATTGAGGAAACTGGTCATCAAAATCTTGAAAACCCAGATAGATAATTGAAAATGGGAATTGGGAAATGATAGAGATAGAGATAGAAAAAGAAAGGCTTTGGTTTTGGTTTTGAATTTCAACGCGTATTCATACATGTAATTTATCATTTTTCAGACGGCCTTTGCCGGCTGTTTCCTGAGTCAAAAATACCCACTCTTTCTCTCTCATCTCATCTTACATATTTAATTCTCTCTCTCATGATCCCATTTTTCTTGATGACTAAAGGAAAATGAAAGGAAAGGAAAGGTAGTTGAGGAAAATATTTTGCTTTTGAATGCTAAATTAACGAAAGTGAAACGGCAAGACTTAAAAAATTAAGCTGGTTTGAACTGTAATCTTTTCATCTTTTTCAATCCTACTTCCAGTTTAATATGAGTTGTTGCAAGTTGGAAAAAAACTGTTTTCTTTATCATTTCTATTTTCTATGCTTTTACACCATATGAATTTATTTATTTATTTATTTTCTTTTTGAGATTATATCAAAGTACGGAGGGGAGATTCGAACCTTCGACCTCAAGGGGAAGAGAGTATATGTCAAACCAATTGAGCTATGCTCATGTTGGCAATTTATTTATTTTATTTGTACCATTTAAATATGCTTTTTTTTATTGGATTTACGGTTTTCATTACGTAGCAGATTTTGAGGTAATATTTGTAAATATATCATTTATATAAATTTAGTAATTTTTACTAAGTTTATTAGTGATTAACTTTGATTAATGTGTGAATCAGTGATTAATTTATTGTAAAAATATGTAAATTAATATTGATCACTGATTATCTCATTAAAATTTACTATTTTTACAAATATTTTTAAGAATTGATACTTTTATAAATATTACTTAAAAATTTACTAGATTTACAATCATTCCTAGTAATTTTTCTTTTTTAGAATACAATGTATAGTTGGTGGAAGGATTTAAATATCTGATTTAATAGTCAAAATATAAACATCCTACAAAGTATAGTTAAGATTGATATAACATTTTAATTTAAATGATTTATTCCAACTTTTAAATTGATGTGTTTTCCAATATGTAGGGGAGATTTAGAACTTCTAACTTAATATTGATAGAATGAATATAAATAATTTATCATTAAAGTAAATCTCAGGTCAATAATATTTTTTTTTCATTCTGAAGTACTGTTTTGTGAATTAAAAAAAAGTACGTTGTATAGTGAGTATGATAAAAAATACGTTTTATAGTGAGTATGATAAAAGTTATGAAATTCATTTTCATCCTTCATAATTCAGAAGGATGAAGTGTTTTTTGAATGATAAATTCATGACTCGATGAATTTTAAATTATTCAAAGTGATAAAAACTATGAAGAAAAAAAAGCATGAATTATTATTACACATCTATGTTCAAAAACAGTGTTATTATGATTAAACCATATATTTCAAAGCAAACAGTCAAAGAAATATTAAAAGGTTGAACCATTTTTTTCACCTACTGTTTGTTAGTGCTATTTGTTTTCTATAAGCTAATTGAGTACCTCCACTAATTCTACTTTTTTTCACTAGATGTTATGCACCTTCTATTCCCAAAAATTTATTTTTAAGGCATTATATATATATATATATAAAAAAAAAGAAATGACCAGATTCACATACTTTTTGTCTATAATTTTGTTAACAAAATTAGTGGATTTTGTTGTGAGTGTTTGCTTTAACTTTTTAACTTCAAAAACTAAGACCAACTTGTATATGAACATGCTTGTATTATGGTTCCTTAGAAAGATAGCTTTGTTAGATCATAATTTGTTTTGATTTTATGACACTTTAAATCTTTTAAATTAATACCAACATAGCATTCATTTTTTTAAGGTTGAAATTAGTTTAGTCTCTCATCCCCAAATTAATGTAATATTTATTGAAAAAAAACCTTTTAGATTATTCATAAATTCTTTCAAATAACAAATTAAAAAAATGTATTTCTATTTATACATTTTTTTTTTACCTAAACAGTAGATTTGTTATTCGATAATTTATTAGAATCAAAGCAATAAATTGTTGAAAATTTCAATAGATTATCATAATTAAATTAGGGTTAATTTCAGTATTGGACAAATTAATGTTGTTTATTTAAAAAAAAAAACACAATCTTTTATATATATATCAAAACTACACAAAACCACCACCAGAAAAATTAAATTACATTGTTAAAAGACGAAACATACCCGATAAATTTTCCTTAATTAAATGATATGTAATTAATGAGATATAGTTATTAGGAGAGATAAAAGGGTAATAAAATAAACAATGAAATTATAATCCACCAGAATCGCAACCATAAATGGTGTTTTATGGGTAAATCTGATATTAATATGAAACAACCATTAAAACTGAAATTAGGTGAATTAAATTGGCTATTGGTGTAATTAATTCATTAAATTAACCATTAATTTTATAATAAAATGAGAATTTTAGTTCTTGAAAACGTAGTTAGGTGACAATTATTCAATAAAAAATAATTAGAATAATAAATATTTAAAAGTTAATTGCTATAAATATTATATTATTTAATAATTAAAAAAAATTGTACTATATTCTTCTTGTAATTCTTTCAAAAATTAAATATGGGAGATTTCTTCTGATTGATTGGAAAGAAAGGTCAATTGAAGTTGTAGTTATTTACCAACTCCTAAACAATGTTTTCAATGGAATACAAGAATTAATTGGACAAAAAAAAAGTAGTCATTAGTTTGATTTGATTTCGAGTGATATTGATATTATTCTCCTTTTTTTTAGTCAAAAACTTTATATCTTTGATTTCTACTTTCTGAATTTGATTTTTCAAGTCTTGGAATGGAAGAGAGGCAACAAAATAGCAAAAAAAAAAAAAAAAAAAGCCCTAAATTTGGGATTCCACGCAACACCTAAATCTAGATGGAGAAGAAAACTTATAAAATAAAATATTTTTTATATTCAAATCTTATTTCATCCCTAAGCTTTTAACACTTATTTTGTTTTTTTATTTTTAAATATTTTATTTGAGTTCTTCAACTTTATATTAAAAAATTATTTTAGTTTCTGTCATCAAATTTCTCTAAATACAACTGATAGAATTCTTTTGTGACGTCATGTAAACTTATATTTTAAACCGTCTATATTTAATATCAAGTTTGAAAACAGGTGGCATAATATTTATACAAATACAATACAAAAATTAACTATCAGAACAAAAATAATTTTTTCTTGAAGTTCAGAGATTAAAAAAAAAAATCATTTCTGTGTCGAGAAAAAGGAATACTTTTTTAATAACAGTTTATAAAAAAGACTTTTGCTAGTAAAATAAAATAAAAGTTTCCTATGATTCCCGTTGCTTCAAAAAGTGACGTTATGTAATTAAAAAGAAAAAAAACAGAGAGAGAGAGAGAAGGAATTTAAAAAGGGAAAAATTTAAATGAAAAACTAATGAGGTAGTTAAATGATAATTGTACTTTTAATTTACTTTTACAAGTAGCGGGGATAGCTCAGTTGGGAGAGCGTCAGACTGAAGATCTGAAGGTCGCGTGTTCGATCCACGCTCACCGCATTTCCTTTTTTTTTTTCGTCAATGAATTCTTACATTTCCCCAATGAATCGGGGCATAAATTATCGTTATTTGTAAGTTCATTATATCTTACTAAGCTTGAGCCTCGCATGAATTTATTTGCAATTTGCTGAAAATGAGATTATATAACATTTAATTGGAATATCTTATTTACAATGTAGCTTTTTAAAGAAGTAAACATTAAAAATATCTTATTTACATCTCTCAAATCAACAAAAATAGCTGCTTGCTTCATTCTACCTTCATGTATCCTATCCTTTGGTAGCCAAAACTTGAACTTTCTCCGCGTTTATGTTTTCAAGCCGTGCTCGTCGACTATATTCTCGAATCCGATGATCGTGTTCTTTAAGCATCCGATTCACATTGCGTGATGAAAGAAGGAATGACCCCGTTACGTAGATTTGATTTCCCTTTGGCCCTTGCTGATGCTGAATAAGAATGAGTGATTTTTCCATGAGAAAAAAAATTAGTTCATAAATTACTTAACAAGTCTTTTAAGTGAAGGTTATATATTATGAGGGAAGAATGTTGCTAGCTACCAATGCTGGTTCTTTGGTGCAGGCTTTCAAAGGAAGATTTTTGACTTGGCTTATTGATTCTGGCTTTGAATCTCCACTTCTTTCTTGCATATCTTTGCGAGTCTCGAATTCAATCGACCCAAACGATGTTAAATAGTTGCTCGAAACTGTAGGAACACGTTTCAGCTCCTTTTTAGGCTTTTCCCATCTTTGTCCATGAGTTAATGGTCCTGAATTTGAGACTCTCTGGGAGCTGCTTCTGCTCTCACCTTTCGGAAATCGAATTTCGTTGTGTGGATCAGTTGAGTAGGAAGCAGCATCTCCTTGACGATGACACTTCAAGCCGGAATGGCTTTGTTTTCTCTAAGAAACCAAAATAACAAAGTGTAAGAAACAAAGACAATATTTTGGAAACAACAATAGAAAAATCCCAAACTGCATCAAGGATTTTACCAGCAGTGACATGACCAACTCAGTATTAGCCTTTGCAGCAGGAGCTACCTGAGATTGCTTGAGTCCTCGTGCTTCCTGAATGCGTGTTTTCGAATCGATCTCTTTGCTCGGAGGATATTTTGGCAAACTCGAAGGATCACAAGGAAAAGGACTTGCTGTGAAGAACTGTAAAAAAAATGTGCATAATGAAAGCTAAGAACCACTCACAAACTAGACCAAATTCCATATAGTATTAAGCATTTTTAGGCCGAATGAAATTAAATCTCGTGTTTTCCGAAGAGGAAATATGTGATGTTACCTCACTGTTGAGAGCAGAAGATGCAGTTCCTCTCTCTGAAGGATCTATAGAGAGCAATGAGTCCATAAGATCCATGGCAGCAATGGGAAAATCTTTGAATCTCTCACTGAGACATCTTTCATATGACTGTGGAGGCTTCATGGCTGTTGAATCTTTCAAATGCAACTTACTCCAATAGTCCTTTGATGGTGAACCACAAAGCTTGAATATCATATGAAGTTGTTCAACCTAAAAGGTATACAAATGCATCAATCTTTGGACTATATTATTTTTCGACAGAGAGACTATATCAAGTTGCGGAAGATTTAGGCCCCGTTTGATGACTACTTTGTTTTTAGTTTTCTATTTTTTGAAAATTGAACTTGTCAAAAAATAGATTTTAAAAACTAGTTTTTTTTTATAGTGCTGATCAGGATTTCAACTTTTATAAAAAGAGGGAAGATGATCCCAATGATAATTGAAGCTAAACAAAGGAGTAAGGGAATGATTTGACATTGGTACCTCTGTTTTTCCTGGCAAGATAGGCTTGCCACCATACAACTCTCCTAGTATGCAACCAGTACTCCATAAATCAACTTCAGCTCCATATTCAGATGCTCCAAGTAGAAGTTCCGGTGGTCGATACCAAAGAGTTACCACACGGCTCGTCATCGGCACGGTTAACTGAGGACCAAAGAAGACTGCTAAGCCAAAGTCTGCTATTTTCAAAATGCCATTGTTATCAATAAGCAGATTTGAACCCTTTATATCTCGATGCAGAACCCCATGACTATGGCAATGTTCAAGTCCACTCAGAAGTTGCTTCATATAACACTTCACCTGACATGGAAAAAACAACTAGCTTTATTTAAACTTAAAATCAAATAATCATCTTTCAGTATTCTGAGTTCTATTTAGTACCTGTGGTTCTGTGAACTTCGAACCCGGCAGTGAAGCAAGCCCGGTAAGATCATGTTCCATGTATTCAAAAACAAGGTACAAGCTACAACAAGCTTGTGAAGTGATCAAACCTTCCAACTTAACTATATTTGGATGATCAAGCCTTCTCAAAACAAGGATTTCCCGTGCCATAAACTTGATACTCTCGGTATCGTGATTGTCGAACCGCACTCTTTTCAAGGCCACGACTTTATCTTGAGCGATGTCGCGAGCTTTATATACACTGCTGTAAGTTCCTTGACCAATCTGCAAGAAACAAATAACATAAACTAAGAAACGTAAATAGCAAGCTAGGAAATTGAGCTGTTTCAAGTATCAAAGAGAGCATACTTTATCTAACTTGACAAAGTTTTTCGCACATTTCGGCAACCAGTCTTTGATGGCTTCGCCGGCAACAGTAGCCAGCCAACTTGGCCATCCAGCAGCCACCTGCTCAGCTTCTATAGCCTTAGGCATTCTTCCAATTCCCCGTATACACGGACGGGGGATCTCTGTCTTCTTCCTTATTAGATCATTAGCACCATTGGCTTGCTTATCAAACAACATAACTGTTACATCTCCACAGTTCAGTCTATCCTTTTCCCTTATTTTCTCCTTCATTTTCAAAGAATCGACTCGATATATTTCGATGTCGGATAGATGCTTTCTCGAGGAAAATGCTCTTTTTGAGCCACCATGGTTGTTGTATTCTTCTTCTAAAGCCTTAGAACAGATGCAGCCCATGTTGCAGACTTAACCAAAAAAAAAAAAAGAGGAAAAGTTTCCAGTTCCAAATTCTTTTTGGGGAGGAAAATAAAAACCAAGTAGTAATCAAACTTCAATCTAGATTCCTGTGTTCTTATCCAATCCAAAATAAAAAAGAATTAAAAACAAAAGTTTTTTTACAATTCATTCTTGACTTTCATACTATTCTAACTATCCTCAAGTGGATGATAGAACTTAAAAATTGGTTGAACTTTCAAAGACATGATAATGAGACACAAAAAATCTTAAAGAGGAAATAATTAGGAATCAAAAGGATAAACTTGAGACAACAAAAGCTTTAATCTAAATCAATTGAAAATAAAGGAATCATGGACTCATTCAAAGGTCTAGAAGCTAATTTAAATCTTGAAGTTGAGTTTTGACAAGTGACATGAGGGGAAAAAATATCCTAACTTACTCTCAACGTTTTTTTTTTACATCTCTTAATGAGGTCAATTTGTACGCGTCTCGACAAATAAAACAAACACACGACCCTACAATATTTCACACAAGAAACTAGTAGGATAATATCTCAGGTGCGTGACGACACATAGATTTGAACCTATAACCTCAAGACTTAAAGAAAACTTTTTAACTACTAGATGAACTCAAGATTGGTTACTTACTCCATAACTCATTGCTTCAGTCAAACAGATAAAATTCCATCAGATACAAAACTTAAAAAATGGGCAGGAAAAAGAAAGTGATATAAATGGAAAGAACAGATTAATTATAGGAAAACTATGGCTGGACTGATCTCTCTATCTATGTTGGGAAACAGTTGGGGTTGGTCTTGGATTTTCAAAGAGGTTGTTGAGAGTTTTAAATTTTGGTTTTTCAATGCTGCATCCAACATCTTGTTGATGGATGGAATGGAACTAACCCCACTTCTTTCTTTTTATGGATCTTTCAAGTTCATCATCATAAACTTCCATGGCTCATAGCTAAATTGAATAAAGTGATCATCAGTAATAGACCCAAAACAATTTAACTTTTAGATTAAAACAAATTTAATTAATTAATATATCTCAATATTTTTCCTCACGTGTGGGTTAAGATATTTACATAAGGTTCAATCACGTAAAATATTAATAATTAAAGATAAAATAATTATACAAGAGTTTAAACTCCACTGATACGTTATATCATATTAAATCATTAATAGACTCAAAAACTTAAATTATTTACTAAAACAAATTTAATCATTTAACCTATAAAACTCTCCTTTTATTCAATGGCCAGAGCCAAAACCACCATAATTTATTTTTTTAACCATCTCTCTCTTTATATTGAAAATTCCCTAAGCCCCGTTTGGTTCGGGGTAATCTTAGATTCCCTTATAAGGAGCATCTAATTACATTATTTGTTTGGGTGTTATTTGAACATATCATGGGTAATCTAAGATTCCTGACATCTATATTTTCCCAAATATAGGGGCATTTAATTACCTTTGAAATCGGGTGCTTTCTATGATTCTCATGAGAAGGTAATCTTATTTTTTACAATTTTAACCTTATTTAATTTTAAAAAATTACTAAAAAAAAAGAAAAAAAAAATCTATACTCATGTTTCCACTAATTTTTTATAACTTTATGGGTTTTTCAGTTCCTATTTGTACTATTAATTAATTATCTTTTTTTATATAATGGGTTTGATAAAGATCTCAATAATTAGATTTTTGTTGTTGATCATTTTACTAAATTTGATATAAAAAAATTATGTGTTTATAATATTTTGATTTTTTTCTCCCTGTATTTGATAAACCTCAAATTTCACTTGAGCTAAACCATATTATTATTGAAATTGCACTTTTTTTTACATTTTGTTAAAGACTGAATTTATCTATATTTATAGATTGTGGATAAATATTGTAATATATTATATAAATGAATCATTGTGTAAAATTGTGTCAGATCAAATTACCAGACATCCTCATATTATTATTAAGTGAAACAAACACAATAATCTAAGTTCCCCAGTAATCAAATAATCTGACATCAGATTCCCAGTGATTAGATTACTGGAGGTATCTTAGATTACAACGAACCAAACAGGGCTAATAGGTTCAAAAATTTATAAATTTTATGTTTACTGTTTTATTGATTAATTTATTTAGTATTCTCCTTAAATTTTTAAAGTTTTGTTTTAGTCTCTGAATTTTATATAAAAATATTGTTTTAGTTTATATTATTAATATTCTTTTTCATAAATTATAGAATAAAAATATAAAATGATAATTTCCTTTCATTTAGTTTGGGTGTAAAATTTTGAATATAAATCACAAAAGGATAGGATGGGGTTGAAAATACAATCTTATTCCTTCACCCACCGGGAATTATTATCCTCGTCCCCACCCATTTCCAAATTGGGGAATCAGGAGTGGTTCGGAGATTGGATTCTTCAATACTATTTTTTTTTATTAAATATTAATAAATAATTTAAAAGGTATATTTTCAGTTCAAAAAATAAATAGTATCAATTATTAATTAATTTAAATAATTGATTTTATTAAATGGTTTTTTTTCTTAAAGATTGTGTTTATCATCCCAATCGTGAAATATATTTGAATAGCTACTAATAATTTGTACATAAAAAGGGTTTAATGATGATATGAAATTAGACATCGAAATAAAATAAATATAAACTTCAAGACTTAAATAAATTTGCATTTAGAATTTTTATTTTTACGAAATTAAAGGTCTATCTTCTAATATTTATTAACCATCTATCTATTTTTTTTTATACAAAATGTTGAGGTGAGGATTGAATCACACATTTAAATGTGGAATTACATATCTTAACCAATGAATTATGTTCTGATTAACAATTATTTATCCATTTACTATGGATCGGTTGTTTGGCTTTGGACTATGCAAAGTCTAAAGTTTATTCTATTGTGTTGAATTTAATATTTCAGCGCTGTTGTTTTTTTGTTTTTTTGGAAATGTCAATGATTAATTGTCGTTAAAAAAAAAAGTCAAATCTACTATTTTATATGTAGTGCATATTAAACATTCCATTTTTTAATTTCGTGTGCTGAAAGAAAGGAGTTTAAAAATGGTTAGAAATGGATATCAATTGAATGTCAAAAACGAATAATAATACTCCTAATAATGGAAAGTATTATTCAAAAAAATATATGTATTAATCAAAGATTAACAAGAATCCATAATAATTATTTTAGATAATTTATCATTATTATAGTGAATCATTTATTTATAAGTTAAAAATCTTCGGATTTTATAAAAACTTTCTAAAGATACCATATTTTAAAAATCTCCTATTATAAAATTAAAGAAATATTATGTAAGTTGGAATCTCTTTTAAAAGGAGTTTAAATCTCATTTTAATTCTTATGCTTATAAATATTTCATTTAGTTTTTTGAATTTTATTAAAATTTATTTAGTCTGCATAGTTAAATTTTTATATTGCATTGTGATTTGTGAACAAAAGTCTTAAAATCAACTCTCTATAAATTCAATACCAAGCTTGATACATGAGGCCTTAAAATATAAATTCATGTGGTATATTGTAAAGTTTCTATTAAATTCGATGCTTATATTGAACGGAAAAGGATTAAAACAAATAATACCTTTAAAAAATCACAAAATAACATAAATAAGAATATAAAAAATTGCTATCATAGTAAATGAGGCTTAATTTTTTTTTTTTTAAGGGATGGAAATTAGAAGGTCATAATTGGTAGACAAAAAGTAGATAGCCTACCCAAAAATATATTGAAATATTCTATAAAGTGGGACTATATGAATAAGACTATATAGTTTTATCCCCTTAAAAAAATGTCAATAGGGTGGGACAAATGAATTAATGTTAGCTGTTTGTTACACGCTTTTTTAGCAGAAAATTAGGGATATTATTCCAAATCAATTCTTCAATGTTTGAAAAATGTCAACTTAGGTTATTTTGTAGTGTGCCCAATTCACAAGTAAGAACATAATACGAGGAGATAAAGTGTCTTGCACACCAATTCTGAGTGGTTGTTTCTCATTATAAAACGGTGGGTTTTTTTTTTTTTTTGTCAAGTCAATTTTTGCTGCCAAAATTGAACCTATGAATATGTAAAAAATTAATTGAAAAAAAATAGATATGTAAGTTAATATTTCATAGTTTTAGAAAATAACAATTTCTTTCTCTTATTTTCTCACTTTTTAAAAATATCTTTGAAGATATTATTCAAATTTTTTTAACAAAAATCGAAACTTATTTTCTTTAATTTTTAAAATTTAATTAGGATTTCAAAAACATTTTGGAACCAAACATAAAAGTTATATCAAACAAATTGCTAAAAATTTATGGCATGTTATAAATAAATAAAAAATACGTCGGTCTCTCAAGATATAACAAATCTTCTCAGACTATATTATTATTGTACAATCATGGCTCCTCCTTCATTGTACAATCACCCATCACTCGAACTCTTAGGGGGTGTTTGGAAGGAGGGGCCAGATAAGATGGGGTGGGGTAGTCTGGGGTTGTGAAGTCTGCGTTTAGATAATCTATGTTTGGATGTGTGGGGGTATGAGTTATATAAACCTGGAGTTATATAACCTATGTTTGTTAGAAGGTTTTAGTTTTAGTTTTGTGTTGTTTAATTATTTTATGAGAGGTTAGCAAACCCACCAATATTACTGTTCAAAATCCATGGATTTAATAGATTAAACTCGGGGTTTCAAAATCTATGTAACAAACATGGGGTAGGCTATTGAAGCCCCACTCACCCAACCCTAACCCGTCTTCCAAACGCCCCCTTAGTGATCCATCATTGCAACCTTTGATACAAGATCTCCCTCAAATTGTATGTTAGATCTTGCATTAACTGTTACAATTTGTGACCTTCAATTAATTGTTCAATGGGACTTTTGCAATGCACATCGTGAAACAACCACATTTTCCGATCAAAACCATATAAATATTGTCATCATAAGTGTTGTGGAGTCATATTTCAAACCACTCAAATATGATTATAATTCATACTAAATAACCTCTATCAAATATTAATCTCAACTTATTAATCATATTAACAGAGATATGATTAATAATGTTGAAAGGTGAAATTAGATAATGCTGGGGTTTCTGCCCTAAATCTTATGTAATCCAATTAAACTATAAATAAATAAAGGAATTATTAATTAGTAATATTTACATTGTCATTTATTATTAGTTTAATAAATGTAATCCATCATAAGATCCAGAGTTACGTATGATAACTTAAAGTGAGCATATGATGCGGGAAGATTCACTTAAGTGCAACTCAAATAGTCTGTGGTACATGAACAAAGGTTGGGTGCCTTATTTATGGTAACACCACTAACACGGCCCACTTGTGAATTGGCACAAGTGATCTCATCTGGATCGCTCATGTAGAGACATGTGAGTGAGGGTGTTGTTGCAATAGAGATTGTAGTAGACTGAACTAAGATAAACTTACCGCCTTTCCTGGGAAAGCCGTTCTGGAAAGACACTTCGTTTATCAACCCAGGTTGATCATGTACAATTGATCTTAATCCTGAGTGGATTACGAACTCCTGTTCGCAAGAGACAAGCCTTTGATTTGCATAGGTGAGAGTGACTCGTATAGTTCGCTCAATATGCCTCCCACTTTGGGGATTGCATCTTGCTTATAGTGGGAACGTAATTACACAAGAATTGGAATTCACTTTTTTCCATATAGGAAAATAGATAAGTAGTTCCCTTATGGCCGATTCGGTCTTGAACAATGGGCCCCATATTCCTCGATCAAGGAAAAGGTTAAAGACGCATAATGGAGATTATGTAAGGTTGTTCATTGGAGAATCAGTTGGGCTTAAGGAACAAGATGTATCATGGAGGTTAATACGGTGTAAATACCTAGCCATGGATACGAACTAACTTGTGAAGGATCAAAGTGTAGTTAATGATTATAGCCAATGGACATAACTATGTCTATAGTACTAAGAGTGCAACTCTAGATATTTAGTGGAGTTATCTAGAGTTAATGAATGAGAATTAATTGATTAAAAGGAGTTTTAATCAAAGGTAATTCTGGATCATTGGAGCTTAGTCCTATAGGTCCATTAAGTCCTCCGAGCTAACGCATGTAATCGAGAACATAAATTAATATGATTAATTTCTCTTTGGAAAATTGAAAATGAATAGAGGGGTCTATTCAATTAATTAAAGGAAATTAAATAGAGGAGTCTATTTAATTATTTAATTAATGGTGGAATGAAATAGAGGAGTCTATTTAATTATTAAATAGAAGAGTCTATTTAATTATAAAAGATTAAATAGAGGAGTCTATTTAATTAAATTAATTTTGTGTTGTCCAAAATTAATGGGGATTTAAATAGAAGAGTCTATTTAAATATTTAATTTGATATTATCAAATTAAATGAGGAAATAAATAAAAGGAGTTTTATTTATTGGAATAAATAAAAGGAGTTTGATTTATTTAATTATTTAACTAATTGTTCCATTAAATAATGAGGAAAATAAAAATGCCCAATATTGTCATATGAGGATGACATGGGCGTGTGACCAGGGTGGGGTCACACGCCCCATTGGTCAAATGGTTGACCAAAAAGTTTTCATTTTTATTTTATTTAAAATATATGTATATCTTATTTTAAATTAATGAGATTAATTTAAATGGAAGATATGGAATAATATATTTAAATTAATATTGATTAATTTAAATAAAAGATATGGAATGTTTTATTATGGAATAAAATATAATATCTTTATTATTCAAATATATTTTAGAATATCTTAATTAATTATTTATTAAAAGATATTCAGAAGATTTTCTGATGCCTTGGTTTTCCTATAAATAGGACCTTTGGGGTGACCCCAAAACACACAACCAAGAGAGTTAAAGTAAAGGCTCAGGAAATTCCTCTCTTCCCTCTCTCTTGCACCGCCCATAGGGTGATTGGGAAGAAAATTCTTCTTCCCAATTTTTCCTTTTTCCAAAGGAGATAGTGCCCACGCACCAATTCTCTTTTGTGCTTAGTGAGGAAGATCTTTTTGGTGGTCCCTGGTGTTAGGAATGGTGTCCTAGAACTTGTAATTATTTAAATATAATAATTTATTTCGAATAAATTAAATAAATAAACATAAGTTCTTTATATAATCTAGATTGATTCAATTGACGATATTAGGAATATATGGAAATATATAAATATCAAAACATTCAAATAGTAAACCCTAAGTTACTCTTATGAAATCACGACTTAGTATGTGAGTCATACAAGAGGATTAAAGTCGAGATGAGTAACTTAAACGTGTCATGAGAAACGGATAACGTTTGGGAACCTTATCCTGGTAACATTGTTGATAGCTTCGCATTTTGTTTATAGACAAATGATCGAATCCTGATCATTCATGTGGGAGACATGAAATGGAAGTATCATATTCAATGTTGATTGAATAAGACAGGACCACGATGTTCGATCAAATTTCTCATTAGTACCGGGTTTACAGAAATAATCGAATATCAAACTAAGTTTATCAACCGTGATAGATCTCAATCCTGAGTGAAATGCGGACTCCTATTTGTGGAGTCATGTTCTTTGATTCACATAGTTGAGAAGCGATCTGTAAGAACGTTCAATACACTCTGTTTTGGGAACATGACTAGATAAGTAGCTGGGAACTCATTTTCACGAGATGGAATTCATAACTTTCCTATAAATTAACGGTATCGGTGCGATACCTAAACATTTTAGGAACTTTAGGAAACTCCTTGATGTCATGATTCGAGACATGAACAAGTGACGTCACGACTTCTATTGATCACGAAGTATCTTATCTCTAGTTCGACTAAAGATAAAGTTCATTGGAGAATCAGCGGGAACACAAGGATAAAGCGGTAATTACAGGGGCAAAACGGTAAATTTATCCTTTGTAATTATGAGGGTTCCACGTGAAGGATATATCACGAGATATAAATAATGATAAACTAAATGGACATAACTCATCTATAGTGAGGGGAGTTCAGCTATGAATCTATAGTGGAATTATTCATAGTTAGATAATAAGTAATTAACCGATTATGTGTTAATCACTTAATTGACTAATTATTAAGCCCATGATCTATAGGTCCATCAGGTCCCTATGCTAGCCCAAATATCGTAGTCGCGAAATCAAGTAGAAGAAATGAAAAGTTTAAGTAAAGTGAATTACTTAAAATAGGGAATATTAATAGTTTAAATATTGAGTATATTTAAACCAGGTAATTAATAAAAACATTATTAATTGTTTAAATAATGAGTTTATTTAAACAGGAAATTAATAATGAAATATTATTAATTAGATATTATTAATTATTTAAATATTGAGTATATTTAAATGGTAATTAATAATTTGAAATTAATTGACAATTATTAATTGTTTAAATAATTAATTTTATTTGAATGGAAATTAATAATTAAAATTAATTAATTAATAATAAAATATTGTCAATAAAATTATTAATTAAATAATGAGTTTATTTAATGGAAATTAATAATTATAATATTTATTATTAATTATTTAAATAATGAAAATTATTTAAATGGAAATTAATAATTAAATATAATTTGATAATATTTAGACAGGAGAAAATATTAATTATTTAAATAAAATATTTATTTAAATGGTAATTAATAAATAAATTAATTGAGTTGGACTTATTAATTTAAGAGAGAGTTTCTAGCCCAATTGGATTAATGAACCCAATTGAGATTGGCCCAAAATAATTAATTAAATAATTTGGAATTATTTATTAAATTAATATGCTAATTTCGGCCATATATGTATTTTTGGGAAGAGATAATTGCTTGAATTATATCCTAAAATAACTACATAGATTTATTTACCCAAGATAAATAAAAATAAAGAAAATAAAATAATCTCCTATTTATCCTTTGCATTTTCGAAATTGCTAGATAAAGGAAAGAGATTATCTTTTTTCTTTTTGTGTTTATCTCTATAGATTAATCCTAATGTGATTAGGATTCCTATTTTTCTATAAATAGGAGGGTTGGGTCATTCATAAATCACACAATTCAATTCCATAGAAAGTTGGAACTCTCTCTTCCTCCTCTCCCTCCCTTGGCCGATTTTCTCATATTGTTGGGAAGAAAATATTTTTTCTTCTTCCCAATTTCTTCTAAAGTTCGATCCCACAATCGAATTTCGTTTGATCGATCGGGATATAGCATAGAAGATCCGGTGTTGCTCGAGGATTGATCTTGTAAAGAAACCTCCAACCAATTCTCCGATTTTACTCAATGTAAGTTCAGGTTTGATTTTAATTTTCGAAAATATAAGCATGAATCTACATGTCTTTCACAAATTGCATGATGTTAATAGATCCGTTATTAAATGTTAATAAGTTTACTAAACAAAATTCCGCTAATTTAGTAAATCATCCCTTCAATTGGTATCAGAGCTAGTTTTAATTATCATGCAAAATTGTGAGTTTTCGAAAATTTTGGTGGGTTGCATAAAAATCGTTTTATGTATGTTTATATAAATTGTGCTATATAAATTGTGGAGGTTTGCTAATTGACTGTTTAGGTATTCTTGAGGCACTTAGGATTTTAAATTTTAGTAGAAAATTTGTAAACCCTAATTTTAGGGTATAGGAAAAGGTTGTAATTTTCCCATACCAAATGAGGCAAAAATCGGCACCACCAAAGGGAAGGAAGAGAAGAAAATTGTTCTCCACCATTCTAAGAGGTCCACGCCCAAGGAGAGAGAAAAAGATGAGATAAGGTAAGATATTTTAACATAATTATCTTGTTATCTCAATTTAAAAATTTAAAAATTTAAGATAAAGATAAAATCTTTTTAAAGATTATATCCCTATCTTAAATTATGAATTTAGAAATTGATATAAGATTACATGGAAAATATTTTTTTATTTTTTCCATTTAATTAAAAGATAATTATTTTTAAAACAAGTATTTATGGAAATATTAAGGAGATAATATTTACCCCATAAATACCCATGCCCACGCCTACACCATGGAGGAGAGAGAAAGTTGAAGCCTCAAGTTCTACAATGGAAGATTTAAATTAATTTGTAATTTTAAATTTTCCGTTTTAGAAATAGTGCCAAGAATACCGGTCAATTTAGCTATTTATTATTTAAATTGTTTATATCATGATATAATTGTTTTTTAAATAATATTCATGCATAAGAGTATGTCATGTAGAAAATCCCACCATAGGTTGTATGATTTTAATTAATTGTACATACATGCATCATGATATAATATGTGTTATTATATGCTAATGTATGTGAAGCATGCTATAATTTTATTTTATAAATGTTATTATCGAAAATTATATTCTAATTGTTTTAGAATTAAAAGCATGCTTATTTAGTTAAAATTCAAAAGTTAAATCTAGTTTAAAAGTTGAATAGAAACTAAATGAATTATTTGTAATATGGAATTATTGTTTAAACAATTGGGCCAAATCCATATAAGATAAACAAATAGAAACTTTTAATTAAGGGTTAATTAAAAATTAATAATTGAGATTAATTAAATTGAACGGATCTCGGCGAGAAAGCTCGCCAGGCGATGAGGTTTCATAAAGTTCCCCTAACACGGGCGCCCTCTAACCGGGAGCGATCCTGGGAGAAAAGTTCAAATTAATAAATCAAAATTATTAAGACGGCGCATAATGTGATTAGTTTAAATTAGGAAAACTTGAACAATCACTTTATAAAATTAATCTAACCAATTTAAGAGTTAAAGTTGATTAGGTTAATTAAAACTTGGATTAATGAGTTAGCCTTGAATTAGTCTAAGTTTTGAAACCCTAACTCAAAATATTAAGTGGGAGAAGGAAACATGTCAATGTATCCTATGGTCTCCACTAATGGGCTCAAACGTGAGATTTATACATGGCCTCCGTAACAATGCTGCTGCAGTGTTCATTCCCATAGGAAGGTTTATTGTATAAATCAATATCAAGTTGGGTCTCCAGAAAGGGATAAAGAATTTTAAATGAGATTGATTGAAGATGAATCTACACTTCGTAGACACTCTTCAATTTTATTTAAAAGACTAAATTAGTGGGTCACACTTAAAAGAAATTTGATAAATTTTGTTATCAAAACTCTGGACCAAATACACGGTAAACAATGACATAGGAATATGAGTTATTCTGGAGTTGTCAATTGTTCGAGTGGCATCTCGTTTTAATGATGGTAATCGACCTATCATTCGACGACTTCACCAGGCATCATTAAAATATCGTGACATAGTAACATGTTTTAGGGCTTTTCTGTTCATTAATATGTTCGCATTCATGCATCATATTTAATTATATGTCAAAACTTTGAGTATTTGAATGTTGAATGCATGTTAAATTACTAAGATAAAGTTTATTTAAATTTCAGTAATATAGCATCTGCTTTAGTCACTATACTTGGAAATAATAAACTGAACGATGAGAACTATGTTTCCTAGAAAAGGAAATGAATAATTTAAGTAAAATAGTTTACTTAAATAAACTGACAATATTAATCATTTAAATAATGAGTTTATTTAAATGGAAATTAATATCATTGTTATTAATTATTTAAATAATGTGTTTATTTAAATGGTAATTAATAATAAAAATATTATTGATAAATAATTATTAATTATTTAGATAATGTGTTTACCTAAATGGAAATTAATAATTAAACATTTATTATTAATTTTAAATAATAGCGATTATTTAAAAGGATAATAGTAAATAACATATTTATTATTGATTTAAATAATGTCGATTATTTAAATAGAAAATAATAAATATTTATTAATGATAAAGTATAAAATCGGAATATGATATTTGAATAATTGATTTATTGAAATAAATATCAAGAGTTAATTAAGAATCTAGAATTGAATTAATGAATTCAATGGATTTTGGTTCAAATTATTAAATACCAAAATCGGTACATATATAATGTTTTAGGAAATAATTGTTGAATTATTTTGTCTAAAATAAATATATAAAAGAATGTTTAACCAAAGACAAATTAAACAAAGAAAAAATTGGTTTTTCTTATTAATTTTATTCACATAAAATCGGCACGTAAGATAAATAAGGAATAAAATTTGATTTTATTCTTGGCATTTATCTTGTATTTATTTTGATAGTATTTCCTAATTCGATTGGAAAACTGTTTTGCGTATAAATACAAACGTCTTGGTTGTTCATTCAAAAGCTTCTAATTTAATTTTCGAAATTGAAAACTCTTCTTCTTCCTATTCTCCTCGTAACCGATTTTACAATAGTCTAAAAGGGAAGAAAATATTTCTCTTCTCAAAACCATAGTTTTCTAATTTAGTTTAGTTATCAATTTGTTTTTTATTTTGAAATATGTAATAACTATTGGTTCTCATTTCGTATGAACCAAGTGTGGGAATATTTTAGATAAGAGTTATTTAGGTAGATATTCCTTTACAACTATATTACAAAGTTCCAAAGTGTGATTGGATGGTTATTCAAAATACTTAGTATAAAACAAATAAATTCCAAAACCAAATTCTAAACTCCAAAATATCTAAACAAGTTATAAAGGTTTAAAAATGTTTAAATACTTAAGTCTAAAATTACTTAAATAAGTTAGAGGGATTAATCTCTTAAAGATGGTTCTCAAGGAGTTTGAGATGATAACCATATTAATCCACGAACTTATGGGATAAGTAAAATCGAATATCTTTTGATTTATCAAAGATAACTAGACTTAAACATCACTAAAGTTGGACATTTAGATGTTACAACTTAAGTGATAAGTAAACATTAAATCGATTTCTTATATTCCAAACATTCAGTTATTTAAAAGGATGTTTTAAAAGTACTAACTGATATGGAATAAACAAAATAGAAATTGAAAAGTAATAATTAGTTGATAATTGAATTCACAAATTATCAAAGAAAAGTTCAGTAAATCAGTGATACTGAAAAAGTTTAAACCATACTTAAGATATAAAAGAATTACAATGATTTTATTTCACAATAAAAAACAAGTAGTTATTTAAAAGTTTAAATTGAAAAACTACTTGTAGAACTTTATTTGAGTGGGAGCGTCATAGAACGAACCAAATGGTCTTTTAGAAGTCCAAGTGAAACTCATTGACTTCAAAATCAATGAATAAAGTTCAAAATAAATGAAATAAAAATGACATGAATTTTCAATTGTTGAGTTGAAAAGGGTCACTTATACTTATACATTATTTTTGGAAATAATAAGAAGTATAGAATTGTAATCATTAAACAAATGAAAGTAATGGAGAATTACTTTGTAGTGGGAGCTTAAGAATTTCGAGAATCCTAGAACCAATGTGACTAAAATAAAATTTACAAATAGTATGTTAGTGCACATAGATAAAATGGGAGATTTTATGAGTTGCACGGGCTCAAATTCGAACATGAATTTACTTCCATGTAAGAATTCGACAAAAGACCTTTGCGAATTAAACATCAAATGAGTTGAGTATAAGTAAAATGAGTTTTTACTGACTAAACTCTAAATTCGCGTGATTACTAAGTTGTTAGTAAATGAAAGGTGGTTGAACATGATGGTTTCAAATCAATAATTAATAGAGTTTATTTTATGTCGATAAAATATGGAATCTATTAAACTTAATGAAACTAACATCAGACAAAAGAAATACATACTAAACAGATGAAAACGTTACTGATAAAGCATTAAAATGACTACCATGGCTAAGTAGTTGATAGTCATCCACATGACTGGAATTACAAGTCAAATCTCCAAAGATCTAGGACAAGTGGGAGATTGTTAGGAATGGTGTCCTAGAACTTGTAATTATTTAAATATAATAATTTATTTCGAATAAATTAAATAAATAAACATAAGTTCTTTATATAATCTAGATTGATTCAATTGACGATATTAGGAATATATGGAAATATATAAATATCAAAACATTCAAATAGTAAACCCTAAGTTACTCTTATGAAATCACGACTTAGTATGTGAGTCATACAAGAGGATTAAAGTCGAGATGAGTAACTTAAACGTGTCTGATGAAACGGATAACGTTTGGGAACCTTATCCTGGTAACATTGTTGATAGCTTCGCATTTTGTTTATAGACAAATGATCGAATCCTGATCATTCATGTGGGAGACATGAAATGGAAGTATCATATTCAATGTTGATTGAATAAGACAGGACCACGATGTTCGATCAAATTTCTCATTAGTACCAGGTTTCGAGAAATAATCGAATATCAAACTAAGTTTATCAACCGTGATAGATCTCAATCCTGAGTGAAATGCGGACTCCTATTTGTGGAGTCATGTTCTTTGATTCACATAGTTGAGAGCGATCCGTAAGAACGTTCAATACACTCTGTTTTGGGAACATGACTAGATAAGTAGCTGGGAACTCATTTTCACGAGATGGAATTCATAACTTTCCTATAAATTAACCGGTATCGGTACGATACCTAAACATTTTAGGAACTTTAGGAAACTCCTTGATGTCTCGATTCGAGACATGAACAAGTGACGTCACGACTTCTATTGATCACGAAGTATCTTATCTCTAGTTCGACTAAAGATAAAGTTCATTGGAGAATCAGCGGGAACACAAGGATAAAGCGGTAATTACAGGGGCAAAACGGTAAATTTATCCGCTTGTAATTATGAGGGTTCCACGTGAAGGATATATCACGAGATATAAATAATGATAAACTAAATGGACATAACTCATCTATAGTGAGGGGAGTTCAGCTATGAATCTATAGTGGAATTATTCATAGTTAGATAATAAGTAATTAACCGATTATGTGTTAATCACTTAATTGACTAATTATTAAGCCCATGATCTATAGGTCCATCAGGTCCCTATGCTAGCCCAAATATCGTAGTCGCGAAATCAAGTAGAAGAAATGAAAAGTTTAAGTAAAGTGAATTACTTAAAATAGGGAATATTAATAGTTTAAATATTGAGTATATTTAAACGGTAATTAATAAAAACATTATTAATTGTTTAAATAATGAGTTTATTTAAACAGGAAATTAATAATGAAATATTATTAATTAGATATTATTAATTATTTAAATATTGAGTATATTTAAATGGTAATTAATAATTTGAAATTAATTGACAATTATTAATTGTTTAAATAATTAATTTTATTTGAATGGAAATTAATAATTAAAATTAATTAATTAATAATAAAATATTGTCAATAAAATTATTAATTAAATAATGAGTTTATTTAATGGAAATTAATAATTATAATATTTATTATTAATTATTTAAATAATGAAAATTATTTAAATGGAAATTAATAATTAAATATAATTTGATAATATTTAGACAGGAGAAAATATTAATTATTTAAATAAAATATTTATTTAAATGGTAATTAATAAATAAATTAATTGAGTTGGACTTATTAATTTAAGAGAGAGTTTCTAGCCCAATTGGATTAATGAACCCAATTGAGATTGGCCCAAAATAATTAATTAAATAATTTGGAATTATTTATTAAATTAATATGCTAATTTCGGCCATATATGTATTTTTGGGAAGAGATAATTGCTTGAATTATATCCTAAAATAACTACATAGATTTATTTACCCAAGATAAATAAAAATAAAGAAAATAAAATAATCTCCTATTTATCCTTTGCATTTTCGAAATTGCTAGATAAAGGAAAGAGATTATCTTTTTTCTTTTTGTGTTTATCTCTATAGATTAATCCTAATGTGATTAGGATTCCTATTTTTCTATAAATAGGAGGGTTGGGTCATTCATAAATCACACAATTCAATTCCATAGAAAGTTGGAACTCTCTCTTCCTCCTCTCCCTCCCTTGGCCGATTTTCTCATATTGTTGGGAAGAAAATATTTTTTCTTCTTCCCAATTTCTTCTAAAGTTCGATCCCACAATCGAATTTCGTTTGATCGATCGGGATATAGCATAGAAGATCCGGTGTTGCTGAGGATTGATGCTGTAAAGAAACCTCCAACCAATTCTCCGATTTTACTCAATGTAAGTTCCGGTTTGATTTTAATTTTCGAAAATATAAGCATGAATCTACATGTCTTTCACAAATTGCATGATGTTAATAGATCCGTTATTAAATGTTAATAAGTTTACTAAACAAAATTCCGCTAATTTAGTAAATCATCCCTTCACCTGGATCGTAACCATCGAAGAACGCGGAAGAGTCAGACACTTCTCGACAAGGGTTAGTTTTTCTTTTATGCATTTAGAATTTTGAATTTATTATACTGCAAGGAAAGATCCGTTGGGACTTCCGTTTGAGAACTCTTTTAGAGGCCTCAATCCCAACAGATAACACATGAAATTTTACAACTTAGCAAAAATGTCTACGCACATCGTCTGAGTATAATATCTGGGTCCGCGGTCTAAGCACAATACCTAGGCCCGCGGTCTTAGCACAGCATCTAGGCACGCCGTCTGAGCTTAGTACTTGGGTACGCCGTCTCAGCACAGTGTCTGGTCATAAAGTCTACACACCTAGTAAGATATGACTACACAATCTCTAGTCCAGACCTACATACTTAAGATTGAATACAAGTATCCACTTGGGAAATGACACGTGGCATAACCTGCAAGCGACACGTAATTGAGAACTGACACATGGTCCAATCCCGACGTGATACGTGGCATAATGATGTCATCAACCTATTCTGCTATAAATAGGAGAAGAAATCCATTCATTAGGTAACTAATTCTACTCTAATTCTCTCTAGCACACTAGATTTGACTTAAGCATCGGAGGGTGTTAGGCCAGCACCACACTAGTGCTTCGTTCCTTTCCTGTGCAGGTACACACAGTGCTCGTCAACAACTCAGCTCACCGCCTATGCAACTCCTCCAGTGTAACGCACGACCTCTGACTCATCACATTTTCTAAGTTTGTTGCTTATGTGGAGGCTCTCCATTTTTATGTAACAGCATTTGACGCCATCTGTGGGGAGAGTATATAACTAAGTGTTTTACCATCAAGGACGAGTCGAAGAAGTCAACACAGTGATGATATAGATGATGGTGAAAATCATAATCCCCGTAATAAAAGATATCAAACTCGTAGCACTAGGGAGCTACAACAAGCTGATGAAAATCAAGAAGTGGTCAGAGTTGTGCCAATACCAAATGGAAGGGTAGATGCTCTAAAAGAGCAAGTTCGAGATGTGAATCGAGATCTTGCTAAAGTACTTGAAATTCTTACACAAAAAACTGATCATCAAGTCCCTACTGACAACCATGTATTTCTATCCAAAAAGGCAAAGACAAAGAACCTATAGAGAGCATAGGTGAATCGATGAATCATGAGAAGGGTGGTTCGAAGGGGAAGTCGAGGCGAAATATCCAGGACAGATTATCTCCCTCTCATAACTCTTCTCGTAATAAGCAACCTAGTCAGAAATAAAGGTCCGACCTCAGAGAAGTTCTAAATTAAAAAAGAAAAGAATATGCAGATGTTGTGAGGTCTACTGCAGAAAGTTCTCAGCCCTGGGCACCAGAGTTGAAAAAGATCTAGGATTAACTTGGTCATATAAAGAAAGAGTATAGAGGAAAGACTCCTCTTGCACTAGAAGATCTACTTGAGCAAACTGAGCCTTCATTCACTGATGATATAATGGAGGTGGAGCTTCCGAATAAGTTTAAAATGCCAACAATGGCCACCTACGATGGTTCAAAGGATCCAATCGAGCATGTTGATACATTTCGGACCTGGATGGAGCTCTAGGGAATTCGAGATGCTATCAAGTGTAGGGTGTTCTCTCTTACATTAGGAGGCCATGCACGTGGGTGGTATAGACAGCTCAAGCCGAGATCCATCTCTTAATTTAAAGATTTTACTAGATCTTTTGTAACTCAGTTTCTTAGCGGAAGAGATCACAAGAAACCAGCTACGCATCTCTTGTCTGTGAGTCAGAAGTCAGATGAGAGCCCCCGAAACTATATAGTGAGATTTAATAGTGAGACGTTGAAAGTGGAAGGTTTTAGTGACGACATAGCTCTAACTGCTATGATGGCCAGTTTGAAAGATGAAAAGTTTTTGTGGTCACTAGGCAAGAAGACGCCTGCTACATATATCGAGCTCCTCACTTAGAACATCCCGGTCTTTTTCAGGTAACAATAAGTTGTTTATTTTTTTAAAAAAAAAATTGAAAATTTAATCTATGATTAAATTTTTGGGCATTTTAAATTAATTAGTTTTGGTTCTTTCTTATAACTATTTAGAGTGACTAGTTAGTATTTGTTTAAATGGAAGGGATAAATAATCTTAGAACAACCAAATTATGGGCCTATTTAAGTTATATACCTAAATTGAAGCATCTTGTGACCCATTAGATCATCTTTCATTCTTTAGGGCTTAGCCCATCACCCATTGGGGAAAGAGGGAAAACAAAAGACAAGGAAAGAAATAAATAAGAAAAAAAAAGAAAGAGAACTAAACCCTTCCCTTCACTGTTCGGCGCAACCCTCGCCA
This sequence comes from Gynostemma pentaphyllum, assembly GCA_028015215.1. Classification (NCBI taxonomy): domain Eukaryota; kingdom Viridiplantae; phylum Streptophyta; class Magnoliopsida; order Cucurbitales; family Cucurbitaceae; genus Gynostemma; species Gynostemma pentaphyllum. Next base: position 19,238,126 of record CM051355.1, read on the forward strand.
TTGAAAAAAAAAAGGAACAAACCTACTTCTCCATCTCCACCGTTGGTCATCAAAGGGAAAGAGAGTCAATGTGTTCTTCTACTCTTCTTCTTGTCTCATCTTAATCTCCTTATTCATTTATGTTGGGAAAAGAAGATTTTCACTAGAACCCTCAAAGGGGTAAGCCTCCATCAACATTCTTCTTGAGTTTTGTTCATATTTCCATGTAGTATATATTTAAGTTTCAAGAAAACTTTAGTTTAGGAGTCTTTACCCATTCTTTGTCTTGTTTAACTAGTGATTTAAAGAAGATAAAAAAAAAAGGAAACCACACCCATACCTTTTGATTTGGAAGCTTAACTTATTATCATTATTATTATTATTATTATTTATTTTACTTTATTTTTATTTTCTTTTATTTGGTCAATGTTCAGGATTTGGTAAAAATATGTGGGCTTGCAATTTAGTGTACAAAGTTATTATATATATATATATATATAAATAACAAATGTTGGTTGTTAGGAGTTAACAAGACCAAAAACCCATTTGGACAATTTCGAGGTCCACGGTCAGGGGCAAGTTCTGGACCTTAATTCTTTTTTTGTTTTGTTTTAAAAATAAATAAATAAATTATTATCCTATTTCATTTTAAGATATATAATAATTTAGTAACTAAGCAATTTAAGTACTTCCTTTAGCTATTTAGTAGCATAATTAAAGTATTTAGTATTTTGATTGAATTTGTAGGTGGTGGACAAGCTTGAATTCAATTTGGTGTTTTGAGTGAAACTTGGTAAATTTATTGGAGCTTGAAGGTGAGAGATAAATTGAGGTTCAAATGGTTCTTTGGGGAAACCCAAAGGGTCATTTGATTGGTTAATTGCGTTTATTTTTATAATGCATGAATTAGAGTTCGAATGTTAGTATTTGTATGAGTTTTTATCATGCATTATGGAATTGAGATGTGATTTGATAATTTTAGAATCATTAGTAGCTAAATATTGTAGTATGTGAATGTGAAAAGTGTTTAATGAGCATTGACGTGAAATGGTTGCTGAGATTGATAGTTATTGTTTGAAGTAGAATTGTTTGACTTATGTGGTGGGGTGTAATGCAAAAGTACTATATGAGTGTGAAATCGATGGGTCATTCCCGAAGATACTTGTGTGCTCCAAGGTCAGCAAACCTTGAAAGTTAAGTGGGTCAGCAAACCCAGGGACAATCTCAAAGGGGCTAGCAAACCCCGGATATGTGCCCGTGTGAGACAGTTGAGCATTACACCCTGATGCCCGTTGTTTGTGTTTTGTTGTGATTTATGATTTATGATATGATGCGGGTTATTGTGGAATGACTTTATTATGAAATATTGATGGATGAACATACTATGAATTGATTATGAGAATCATGACTCCGATGTGATAAGGAATAAAGAGATGATATTTGATTTATTACGTTTTCGATTGATCTTTGATAAAGGGTGGGTTGGGAGTCAAATGAGTCTTTGGTTAGTAGTCAAAGAGTCATTTGAATCTTGGTTTATTTCTCATACTAGCGAGTGTCGCTAATGTTGCTACTTCAAACTTTTTTTTCAGGTAATCGCGGAGGTGCCTAGGCGATCGTTGATCTACGATGGATGATGGCTTAGGATTTTGTTTAAGTCAAGACTTTTATGATAAATTTTAATAACTTGTCTTATTTGAACATTTTCTACTTTTCTGGTATTTTACTTTTGCATGATATCATGACTTGAATTTTATCTCTAGTTTTCATGAATGATGCTGAGACTCGATGTCTATTGTTAATTATGTGAACTGAGACTTTCTTTAGAAATTCATGATGGCTTATTTATCGATATTGTGATGTGGACTGTTGTTATTGAATTGTATTTTCAGGTTATTGGTTAGTCCATATTTTAAACGTCATCATGCCGATTTTTTTTTAAAATAAATAATAATATCAGTCTTCTGCTGCTTGTAATATTTTAAGATGTCTTAAAAAGAGTCGGGTCGTCACATCACTAAAGTGCAAAAATATATGAGCGCCGGAGAGTTGCTTAATACAAGAAGGACTTCCGATGAAGGAGATAATAGTAAACGATCAAAACACAAGAAGAGAGATCGAGCAGAAGAGTTTGTCTGGGGGGAGTGACTGTCACGAGGATGACAAAAGACATAAGTCGGGAGATCAACTTGAGAAGCTGAGTCTTCCTCCTAGTAAGTTTAAAAAATACACTCCCACCACGGTCCTCATTGGACAAATACTCTTAGAGATCAAAGATAAATACTTGGTTAGGTGGTCGTTTAGGATGAAAGCAGGGTCGAACAAGAGGAACAAAGACAAGTATTGTCTCTTCCACAAAGACCACGGTCATGCCACCTTTGATTGCTTCGATCTCAAGGAAGAAATTGAGACCCTTATTCAAAGAGGTCTGGGGGGGGGGGACGCGGGTCATTGTCTGACCTTTTTTTTAATTTTCCTTTTTTCTTCCTTGCTTTATTATTCTCCATTCTTTATCAATTCAATTTCTTTTTAAATTTTGTGATCATTTTTCTAATAATTGATGGAAGAATTAATATTTTTGATTTAAAGAGAACTTTTACTCTTAAAATCAAAGGAGGCGAAGTACGTGATGATTAAGCGTGACAGCTTGGACATACAACTCAACTAAAAAACGATCAGGACGGAAAATTCAAGCTACAAACTTCAACACTTAGAATATTTTCAGAAAATTGACTAAGGTAAAATTCCACTTTGAAATAATACTCCCAAGCAGCATTGAACTCACATCTCAACTCAGCTCGGGAGTAGGGAGCCTCTGTTGTGGGGTGAAATTAGATAACACGTGAAATTTTACAACTTAGCAAAAATGTCTATGCACATCGTCTGAGCATAGTATCTGGGTCCGCGGTCTGAGCACAGTATTTGAGCACGCGGTCTTAGCACAATATCTAGGCACGTCGTCTGAGCTTAGTACTTGGGTACGCCATCTCAGCACAGTGTCTGGTCATACAGTCTACGCACCTGGTAAGACATGACTACACAGTCTCCAGTCTAGACTTACATACTTAAGATTGAATACAAGTATCCACTTGGGAAACGACACATGGCATAACCCGCAAACGACACATGGTCCAATCCCGAGGCGACACGTGGCATGATGATGTCATCAACCTATTCTCCTATAAATAGGAGAAGAAATTCATTCATTAGGTAACTAATTCTCTCTGGCACACTAACTCTGACTTAAGCATCAGAGGGTATTAGACCAGCACCACACCGGTGCTTCGTTTCTTTCTTGTGCAGGTACACACAGTGCTCGTCAACAACTCAGCTCACCGCCTATGCAGCTCCTCCAATGCAACGCACGACCTCCGACTCATCTCATCTTCTAAGTTTGTTGCTTATGTGGAGGCTCTCCATTTTTAAGTAACAACAAATAAGTTGAGATTAATATTATTATTAATATTACACAGATATTTCAAAGCAAAACTATGAAGGAAAAAAAAACATGAATTATTATTACACATCTATGTTCAAAAACAGTGTTATTATGATTAAACCATATATTTCAAAGCAAAGAAATATCAATTATTATTACACATCTATGTTAAAAAAAATAGATATGTAAGTTACTATTTCATAGTTTTAGCAAATAACAATCTTTCTCTTATTTTCTCACTTAAAAAAAAAAAACTTTAAAGAATTTATTCAACTTAAAAAAAATAAAATTGAAACCATATTTTCTTTAATTTTTAAAATTTAATTAGGATTTCAAAAAGTTTTAGAACCAAACATAAGAGTTAATATCAAGCAAATTGTTAAAAAATTATAACATGTTATAAATAAAAAATATACAGATGTCTGTCTCCCAAGATACAATAAATCATCTTAGACAAGATTATTATTGTGCAATCATGGCTCCTCCAATCAATTGCAATCCAACACTTTTGATCACATCTCTATGTGAATAGTCACACTGCTTCATTATACAATCACCCCATCACTCGAACTCTTAGTGATCCACAGGGCCGTCTAGAAAAGTAGGGACTCAGTGCGAAAATATAATTTTGGGCCCTCTATCATTAATTATTAAAATTTAAAATTATTAACTTTTATCAAAACACTATAACAATAAATAATATTATTAAAGATTTTAGAAATATCGTATCTTAGTCAACATATTTATAACATGTCATTAATTCTTTTAATAAAACCCAATTTTTAAAATTTACAGGTCTAAGATTTAAGTCAGAGGTATGATGATCGACGATATGAATACATATATAATTATAACTAACTAGTACATTTAAAAAAATGGTAAAATTTCTCATAGTATATTTCAAATAATAACTAAATATTTTATAATGTCATAAAAATGATATTTTTTTACATTCACTAATTAAATGAAAGAAAAAAATTTAATTAATAAATTTTAAAAATAGTTCAAACTAACAAACTTGAAAAAAAAAATTATTATAAATTCTAATTCAAAACATCTCAATATTGAATATGAAAAATCGACTTTGGGTATGTAAATTTGCAATATAAGAGGAAAAACCATTTTTAAAAATAAATTAAAATTTTACTATTAAAAAAATTATGGTTAAAAATACTATTGGGAGTAAAATTTTCATTATAATAACTAAAAAAATTATTTTAATTATTGATTAATAGTATATAATATGTTAAAAATTAAATCAAGTCAAGATAAATAATTTTTATCACTTTGATTTAACGTTATTCATTCATATTAATTATCATATATAATAATATCATAAATAAAAATTTGAAAGAAAAAAAAATAATGATTTATAGTCTAAATTATAAATTTAAACCATATAATTTATAATGTTAAAATTTAAATAGATAAACTAAGAGGTAAATTCTTTAACTATATTTAAAAATTTATAGTTTGAAATAATAATAACAATGCACAATTCAAATCTTACCAATATAACATAATAAAAAATAAAGTTTCTAAAAAAAAAAGCATTTGGAAAAGTGACTTCCATCAGATTTGATCCCTGCTGGCGCACGCAAATCAAAACAATGAAATGTTTCCTGGCCACTGAACCAAGTAGTTAATTTGTTATATTTGTCTCGTTTTATTTATATAATTTATATTATATATATCCTAATTTTGGGCCCCCCCAGATCGGAGGCCCAGTTCCATCGCACCATAGCCATAGGAACAGTGTCAGAGCCGGGCCTGGTGATCCATCATTGCAACCTTTGATGCAAGATCTCCCTCAAATCGTCCGTTGGAGTGTTGTGTTTATTCTTGTATTAACTATTACAGTTTGTGACTTTCAATTAATTGTTCAATGGGACTTTTGCAACGCGCATAGTGAAGCAACCACATTTTCCGATCAAAACCATATAAATATTATCATCATAAGTGTTGTGGAGTCTTATTTCAAACCACTCAAATATGATTATAATTCATACTAAATAACCTCTATCAAATATTAATCTCAACTTATTAATCATATTAACGGAGATATGAGTTCCACAAATTATTATGCCATTTAATCATCTTTTTTCAATACAAAATAATTTTTTTATACAGAAAGAAAAAACTATAATCCCAAGTTGTAATAAAATATTCACTAAAATAACAACAATTGAATGTATAATTTTTTAGATGTTCATTTTGCCCATAACATTTTGCTTACCTTGTGATGGGCTTGGGCCTTCATATGCCACATTTTGGGCCCAGTAATTATCAACTAGGGTAATTTTCATAACTACCCTTTTTATAGTTTAAGTTATCAAAAATACCCTAATATTATTAGACTTTTCAAAACTACCCTAAAACTAACAAGTGGCTAAAATTGATTGGTGAAATCTTATAACCATCTATGTAATAACTACCAATTAAGGGTAAAAAAGAAACTAATTTTTTTATTAGGGTAGTTTTGAAAACCATCCTTAAATAAAGGGCATTTATGATAAAATTTCTATCAACTAAAAAGACATGCGTTGGAAGTCAACCGATTTAGAAAGTATAGGAAATTTCAATGTATTTTTAAGGGGTATTTCAAATATTGCACTTTTATAGTAAATTTATCAAAAACGAAAAACTAATAAAACTTGAAAAGTAGTTAAATAAATTCAAATTAAAAAAAAAACAATAATAATATTGATAAACTAATATAGGAAAAAAAAATCAATTCATTAGTTTAATAAAAACAACTCATTAACTAATAAATGCAAAAAAGTACTATTTTTAAAAATAAATCAAATTTTTTCTATATTTAAAATAAGGTAAAAAAAAAAAAAATTATCTTGTAATATCTCTATTTTAAAAATATTTATAAATATAGTAAAATTATTAACAAAAATAAATGGAAATCACTTCAGACAAATATCATCAATCATTATAAATAAACTAAGTAACACGTTTGATTCTATATTTGTAAAAGCTGCCTAATTTTAATACTTTAACATGAAAACTTATTAAAAAAATCACACGTTTTTATTTATTACCATTGATATTCAATATTGAAATTTGAAATTGAGGATTTATGTTAGTTATAGATTTACCAAAAGTATGAAAGTTATGTATAGTCTAATAAATTTTGTTTATCTAATATCCATACATTTTATGGCAGCCATAGATATATATAGATGTCAATATAGGTGTAATTTTAGATTACGAAGGGATATATTTCTATCTTACAATGAATTGATCAAATATCTATATATTTTGTGACATATATATATATATATAGTCTAGTAAAAAAAATTCTCTAACATCCATACATTTTTATATGACAGACATAGATATATATAGATATCAATATAGGTGTAATTTTAGATTACAAAGGGATATATTTCTATCTTACAATTAATTGATCAAATATCCATATATTTTGTGTCATATATATATATATATATATATATATATATATATATATATATTTTTTTTTTTTTTTTTTTTTTTTTTTTTTTTTTTTTTTTTTTTTTGAAGTTTCGAGTCTCCACTCTTTTAAAATTATTAAACCATCACATTATCATATTGAAAAACAACTCTGGAATTTTTAGGGAAATTTCATTGGGTAGTAAATTTTGATGCAGTATTTGTAAAAATAGCAACTCTAAAAAATATTAGTAAATATAGCAGTTTTTACTATGTTAATTAGTGATTAAGGTGTGTATCAGTGATAAACTTAATGTAAAAACATGTAATTCAATGTTTATCACTGATTTACTCGATCAAAATTTGCTAATATTTTTTAGAGTTGCTATTTTATAAATATTATTAAAAAAAATTACTAGATTTGTAAATACCCCAAATAATTATTTATGGTGGGTTTATAATGTCAATATAAATAGTAACTAGGGGGATTAAGAAGCTTGATAATGTGATTCCTAACCCAAATTAAATAGCGACGAATTGAAATATTTTGAAAGAAGTTTAAATTAGTGTTTATTCTTAAAAGAAAAAAAAAAGTACAAATTATGAAATTTCAGTATTGGCCAAGAAGCTCCATCTGTCAATCTCTGGACAAGGACAAGGGCATGGAAATGGATTAGCTTCCATTTCCACAAAAGACATGACATGAACACCGGCCCTTCTATTATTACTTACGTACCCTGCATTTCATTGCATTCTTGTCTATGAACCCGTGAAACATCTTTAAATCACGGCCTTTCATCTTAAACTCAATTAATAATGATAAAATTGACGTATTATAATTATAAAAAATGGAATATTTCTTTATTTTTTTCAAGTGAAATTCTTAACATATTTTCTCAAGATAGCTGCTGATTTGAGCTTACAATCTTGGGTCGAACTCTATTAATATACCAAATGCTTATTTGAATTTGTTGGACTTTAATATCATCTTAAATCATGAGTATTCATCTCAATATCAATGGATAATGAGAGAGAAGCAACCGTAGTTTTAATAAATAATGTTAGCTCGCTTCATTTTTCGACTGGATCTCACATACACAACAAACAAAATCCTTCATTATTCTCAAATTCTGAAAAGAAAATGAAAAAAAAAAAGGAAAGAAGAAGACTTGTTCATGGGAAATTTCCCAGCTAAGTAATCATCACACTGTATAAACAGTAGTAAACGTTTTTAATTTCCTCCTCCATCTCTAGCAACTAATCACTATCGAAAAAAACCCATATAAAAAAAAACAGAATTTCAGATCATGGAGAAGAAGCAAAATCAAACAATTTCAATGGCAGACAATACCCAAAAGAAGCAAAAGCCAAAGGCAGCAGCAGCTTTAAGATTTGTGAGCAAAACAAGAATATGGGCTTTCATTTCTGCTTTGGTATATACAATTCTTATATTTTCACTATGGAATTTGGTACAAAAAACACTCTGTTTTTCTTGGTTCATCAAACAACAAATTCAGTTACCATATTATTATTCATCATATTTTGAGTTACCATCATCACTCTATGCATCTATGCTTCTAATTGCTGCCTTCGGGTTGGTGTTGATGGCGTCGGCGATAGCCGTAATGGTGCCCGCGACCGTGGTTACATGGATCACGATCGTGGTTTTGTTGTCATTTATTGGCAAATCAAGAAGGACCTTAGCAGATGAGGGAAGAAGGATTACAAAAGAGATTATTTTTGGTTTTGTGGTTAAGATTTTGTTTAAGGCAGGCAATTTTTTGCTGCTGTTTTTGCTGTTTTGGGTTACTTTGTAGTGATTGGGATGAATTAGATTAATGGGGTTTGTTGGGTTTTAAAATTTGGTAGGGTGATGAGAAAATTGGTTTGATTTAAGATAGGATTAGGATTAGGATTAGTTTTAGTTCTTCTCCTTTAGGACTAAAGTTTGATTAGGGTTTGGTGATGCTTCTCTGTCTTTCTTCTGTTCATGATTTGCTGTGTATTATTGTTTTATTTTAGAACTTTGAGAAAATTTAGATAACAGAAAAGCATAATTCATACTTTATTCGATCTCTAGTTCTTGAATTTAAACTAATAAATTAATTAATACATTGAAAAATTATTTAATAAGAGTGTCACAATATATCTTTCAGATCTTATAACTTTATTTATTGGATCTGTGATTTTAATATAAGATAGAACATCATTTAATATGTGATTTAATAATTCATTAATTATAGTTTTATTCATTTCTTGTTTATAAAATTTAGAACCCATCTTTAGGTTCCATTGAAACACAAAGGACCCAGGAGTCAAAACAGTTAGTGGTAAAGAAACAAGATTCTCCAATTCTTTTCTTTATATATACTTAATTAGAAGTGCCAACCAACTGATATGCTGATCACCTAAAACAAGGTCCACCCATTTGTTTAATTAATCAAATCTCTAACCTAATTTTGGGAGATGGGATTATGACATTTTAGTAAGTAAATGCATAATATTTTGAGTGATGTTTAATAGAAAATGTGTGGTGGGGTTTATTAACCTAACCCGGTTTGTTAAGTAGATTTAATTATCCTTGGTTTTTATTTTTTTAAAATTCATAGGATTCAAACCGTAAAAAGTGAGGATTTGTTATACTCTCGTAAAAAAAATTAACAACACAGAAGTCATACTGAAACCTATCTACCAAACATGTTTACGTGAATTAAGTTTTTAGAAAACATAGCACATTACATCTAAATATTGTACAGACTCGAACTTCACAAATCTCAGACCTACGCAAACTCAGTCTTTAACAACTTTTCCAACCAAACATCCCGCTACCAAATCTGATCATTGTTTTAGTTTTGGATTTGGTATATTTTAAAAACATTTTGACAGATAATTTCTAAGGAAAAAAAAAAAAAACCCGTACAACTTCTGCCCATAATTTATACCTAGTTCCTTCGTTAGCTGCTGTCGGTAGCCTTAGAAAAATACAACCACCAATTAATTCATTATGGATTCAAAATTAATGGTTTGTGTACTATGTGTTTCTCTTTATATGTCTGAAAATGTAATTAATTTTGAAGTCTATAAGAATCCTATCTTGTAGTAAAATCATGGATGACCTGTTTTTGTAGGATAAATTTTGTGTCAGCTTTTTTCAGTGGATACAATTGAAGAGACAATGATTGGAAATTGATTTTACTTGTGAAATTTAACATTGTACTTATAAGGTTGAAGGTAAAGCCGATGTTTGTTAGTAATTTAGATAAGTAAATAAAGTGTTTTTCTTTTTAATTAATTAATAACAGTTTCAAAAACCTTTGATGATGATTAAGTGAAATTTTATCTATAATTTAATTTTGTTGTTTTTTAAGCGAGATGAGGTGAGTACAACGTCGGTCGTTAAAATTGCATGTAGACTTAACATTGTGTACTATTTCTCCGTCTCATTTGATAATATTTTTATTTGATTTTTTTATTTTTAAAACATAAGCTAAATTATTTTATTAATATTTTTTTAGTTTTTTTTCAACAATAAGTGAAATCTAAGGCCAATTTTTAAAATAAAAAAGGAGATTTTTTAAGACTACTTTATCTTTATCTCTTTTTTAATTTTAGTTAAATATTAAAAAACATATTACAGATAAAGAAAATAAATTCATTACCAAACGACCATTCGATTTTTAGTTTTAGGGTAAAATGCAAATAACATCTTTGTGGTTTTCGCCAAATGCATAAACACTCTTGAGGTTTAAAAATGGAAAATCAAATGAAGAAATTTTGACTAAATAAAATTAATGGCGTTGAAGGGAATGAGCCTCGTTGAAATAATTTTGAATTACAGGGTATGATTTACCATTTTCAAATCATAAGAGGTGTTCATGTATTTAATAAAAACCACAGGATTTCATTTACATTTTACCCTTAATTTTAAGATGTCATAAACCCTTAATTTTAAGATGTCACTTTAACTTTAAATCTATTTTAGTCGTTTTGTATAGGTAATCATTATATTTATCTCAATCAAGAGTATGTAAACTTACTATAATCTTAGACCATTATTTGTCTGTATATTTGATTTTCTTATTTTCTTTCTTTTTAAATTTTTGTTGTTAAATTATTTTTTATGCTTAGGGTGTTTAATAGGTTTATAGTTTTCACGATAGCATTAGCTTAACTGGTTAGAGTTTCTTTTGAGTCTCCTTTCTCCTAATTTAAAGTAATAGCTAAAAAAAAATAGGTTTATAATTAGGCGTTAATATCTTGATCTTTGTGATTAGATTATTAGAGTATGGTGTTTACAACTGCAAAAATCCAATCTGCCCAAAATAGGCTGATATTTTGAATGTTTAAGTTTGAAAAAAAAACATTATTAAAGTTATTTATTCTTCCAAAATCATGCATAAAAAATAGTTAGTGAGTTCAATTAGATTAATGTTAGTCAATTTTCCTTTATGTTTTTTTACAATCAATTTGGTTTTGAGAAAATCAGTTAGGTAGGACTTCCAATCTTTTATTTTCTTAAAATTGAGATCGATTCAACATTAATTCTATGATTGAAATTTAATCACATCTTAATTTGTGATTATTTTTTACTTTTTTTTATCTCTTCCTTATTTAATAATTTAATATTTATGAGTGTAGATGTAAGGATATTTACTCTATAGAAGATTAGATGGTAGTTAAGTTTCGTCCACGCTTTTGTTTTTTTCGATTATTCATGTGAATAAGGAACATATATATTTTAAACTAAAAAAGGTAGATTCTATATTCTCTTGCCGATGCCAAAATATATAGTGGCCTAATTTACTTTTAATTCTAAAAGGTAAAAGAAAAGGAGATTCGATATAAATGAAATGAAATAAGAAAAGGATTAACAAGATTTTAAATTTATGTAGAACACATGTCTTCTTCACTGTTAACCAATAAGTATGAATGCTGCTTCAACCCAACCCATGGATATATCGACTGGCTACTATTTGGTGGGAAAAGGGTATAGCCTTACAAAATAAACATTAAAACAACAATAAGTTTTAGGTAAAAAAAACTAATAATAAAATTCAAATCTGATGTCAATGTCAACGAAAATAAAGAACCATTGTTGTAAAGGACCTTGAAGACAAGAAATCACCGGAAATCTCTAAGGGGACGTTTGGTATACCAACATCGGAATCAAATGTCTGTGAATAAATATGATGAGAATATGATGACTGTATTTGAAATGTGCTGAAATGTGATTTAAATGCCTCGGAATATGATGTCTGTGTTTGGAGTATGTTGGAATGAATTTAGATTGATGAGATTGTTGGGTTTGGTAGAAAGGAATAAGATTTGTATAATATGATTTGATTTTTTTATTTCATTATTATCTAAAATTTAAATAAAAAATTTGAAAAATTAATTAATGATATTAAATTAAATTAAATTAAGATAATTAATTATATTTGATTTATAAGTTTGGATTTTCTTTTAATTTCTTTTTAAGTATTATTTCATAAAATAAAATTGATGAATTATATAGGAATTGATTTCTTAAAATCATGTACTATTATATAAAATATTTGATATTAATTGACAGTAAAAAATAGATGATTATTGACATTTAAATATTTGAGGTATTTTAAAACATGATACATTTTTAATAATAAATTTTAAAAGTGGCAAAAATATGCATTTTTTTCAAAGCAGAACTTTTTAACATTCATTAATTAATGAAACAAGATCATTAAATTAATGAACTTAAAAAAGTAAAATCTAACCAATTTTGAAAAATTAATAAATTCTATATCATAAGATCCAAATAATTTTTATAGGAAACATAGTATGGTTTTTAATTATATAATTACATGAGAGAAAAATTCAAATTTATTGATTTAAAGAAAGTAAAAAAATGTTATTTAAAAAAAAATTGTTGTATTTGAAATTAAGCTTAAAAAAAGTATTATAAAGTAAAATTTATCTAAATTACTGAATGTATTATTTTGAACATATTTTTCATTTAATTATGTAAAATATATTGAGTTTAATGTAAAATATATTGAGTTTCATTTAAAAAAAATATTTTTTTTTATTAAAAAATGTATATTTTTAATTTTTAAAAAATAATTTTTTTTATCATGTTCACTATAACCTACTAAAATGTTCTTAATATTTATTTTTTTTATTAGAAATACTAAAGTGTCTCTTATTTATGGAGGAAAGAGCCATAAAATTGGAGAGGATTTAAAGAATAATTTGAATGACAATTAAATGTCAATGTCAATAACAATACCCACGTATCAAACGCACCGTAAATTGTTGAATGATTTATGTACATTTGGGCTAATTGGGATGAAGAAGATAGTTGTTTCTTTCTTTGAGGTCAATCGTTTGTTCCCATAGCACACGTAAATTGTTGAATGATTTATGTACACGCGAGGGGCAGATGTACTCTTAAAGGGGAGTAAATATTTGGAAAATGATTTTTTTTTTAATTTAAAAATTGAAATTTTTAATGTGAAAAAATAAAATTTATTTATTCTACCCCTAGTTTCCTTAAAAATGGATTTACATTGTGAATAGATCTGATTGATATTCTGAATTGTATTATTCTGTATGAGTTTACATGAATTTATAAGAGAAATACAAGGACAAATAAGGAAGGAAATGCCTGATTAAATGCCTGATTGACTCCTAATTGATTGCCTAATTGACTCCTAATTGACAACCCATTTTCAACAATATATACGTTAACACCCCCCCCTCAAACTCAAGGTGGTTGTGTAGAAACCAATTTGAGTTTGTCAAGTAACTGTGTGAAATGACCAGGAAGAAGAGCTTTAGTGAAGATATCGGCCGGTTAATCTGTTGTTGAAATTGAATGTAAAATAAGAGTGTTGGTTTGAAGATGTTGACGGACAAAGTGACAATCATTTTCAATATGCTTGGTGCGTTCATGGAAAACATCATTGTGAGCAATCTAGATAGGCCTGCGATTATCACAATGAAGAATAGTAGAGACTTCCGAGGAACACCCATATCTTCAAGCAACCAAAGAAGCCATAATAATTCGGAGGTAGCATCGGCAAGAGCACGATATTCGGACTCGGTGCTAGAACGAGAGGTGCAATCTGTTTTTTACTTCGCCAGGAGATAAGAGAAGTTCCCAGTAGAAGCGTGCCCTGTAGTGGAACGTCGATCCGTGGGGTCACCAACCCAATCGCATCGAATATCCAAGGAAAGAACCATAGAGGATGTGAAGAAAATCGAAGTCCATGGAGAAGGGTGCCCTTCACATAGCGTAGAATACGAGCACCGGCGGTGAAATGGATAGTCCGAGGGGTAGACATGAACTGGCTAACAATATGAACTGCGTAGGCAATATCAGGGCGAGTCACAGTCAGATACACAAGGCTTCCAACAAGTTGTCGATACAAAGTAGGATCCGGGAGAAGTGTACCATCAAAAGGAGTCAAGCGCACATTAGAATCCAAGGGAGTGGATGCAGTAGTAGAATCAGTGATACCAGAACGTGCCAGAAGATCAGATGCATATTTAGCCTGAGATAGGTAGTAGCCATCAGAGCGAGATGAGACCTCAAGGCCTAGAAAATAGCTGAGTGGACCCAAATCTTTCATCTCAAAGTGTTTCCCAAGATAGGTTTGTAAATCAGAGATAGCTTGAGGATCATCGCCTGTAATAATCATATCATCAACATAAAGAAGGAGAAGAACAATACCATGAGGAGTCTGACGAGTGAATAAGGCTGTATCGTGAGTACTTGAAATAAAGCCAAGTTGGGTGATGGTTGAACTGAATGTGGAAAACCAGGCTCGGGGTACTTGTTTAAGACCATACAAAGCACGTCGAAGAAGACACACTTTCTGAGGTGGAGGAGAAGTTCCAGGAGGTGGTTTCATAAATACTTCTTCAGATAAAGTACCATTGAGAAAGGCGTTTTTAACATCCATCTGAAGAAGAGGCCACTGTTTTGCAGCTGCGACAGCTAAAAGACTACGGACGGAAGTCATTCGGGCAACCGGAGCAAATGTCTCTTCATAATCAATACCATACTCCTGAGAATAACCTTTTGCAACAAGACGAGCCTTATAACGTTCAATTGAACCATCAGAGCGAGTTTTTATTTTGTAAATCCACTTACAACCAATAGGTCGTTTTCCAGGGGGAAGATCAACGAAATCCCAAGTATGAGTCTTTTCTAAAGCCTGTAGTTCCTCGGCCATCGCGTCACGCCGAGGAGAGGGTTAGTACTAGCCTCATGATAGGATGAAGGCTCAGCTAAAGAGACAATAGTTGAAAAACAATGATAATTTTGGAGATGAGCAGGAGGTTTTCTTACCCGAGTGGAGCGACGAACATGAGTGGCAGGTTCTGGATCAGCAGTAGAGACAGACGACAAACTGGCAGGAGAGCGGAAGAGAGGAGCAGTTGTTCAAGCTCGGGGGTAGGAGCAGGGATCGGATGATGGAAAGAGCATCGGAGAAGGATCGGTGAAGAATGATTGAGGGTGGAAAGAGAGGAATGGAAGGAGGAGAGACTGGAGAACATAGTTTGCTCCTAAAAGGTAACATGGCGAGAGAAGCGTAATCGTTTTGAAATCGGATCCCAACATCGAAAGCCTTTATGCTCAGGGCCATAGCCAAGGAAATAACATAATCGAGCACGAGGTTCAAGTTTTGTATGTTCATGAGGGTGAAGAAGGACAAAACAAGCACAATGAAGATTTTAAGATGGGAGTAATCCGGGGAAGTACCATATAATTTTTCAAAAGGAGATATATTTTGAATGACGAGAAGAGGAGACGATTAATGATATAAACAGGGTTGAGAGCGGCCTCACCCCAAAACTTTTCCTGGACAAGAAGCGGAAAGAAGTTGAGCACGAACAGAATCCAAAATGTGGCGATGTTTACGTTCCGCTCGACCATTTTGTTGGGAGGTATGGGGGCAAGATCGTTGGATAAGAGTTCCCTGTTGTTTGAGAAACCTGGAGAAAAATAGAATCCTTATACTCCATGGCGTTTATGCGTGCGAAGAATTTTGATAGTCGGGAAAATTGGGTTTTGACCATATTAGCAAAATCAATATAGACTTGAGACAACGCAGAACGATGTTTAAGAAAATATATCCAAGTGAAACGAGAATAATCATCAATAAATACAACAAAATATCGATAACCATTCACTGTAGAAGTAGGAGCGGGTCCCCAAATATCAAAGTGAATCAAACCGAAAGGAGTGTCACATGAAGAAGATGAAGTGGTGAAAGATAAAGCAGGTTGTTTTGCAAGTTTACAATTTAAGCAATCAAAGGAAGCAAATTTGGAGATATTACCTAAGTTGCCAAGAGAAACTAAGGTGCGAAGTTTTTCAGAAGACGCATGACCAAGACGCAGGTGCCACTGAAGAATAGGAGATGAATAGATAACAGAAGTAGCCATAGAAGGAGAAGGTGAAGTAGGGAGCTCGAGACAAGTGAGCTCAAACAATCGTCCCACTTTGCGACCCGTACCAATCGTCTGTCCTGTCTGCGGATCCTGAACCTGACAACCATGAGAAGAAAAAATAACATCAAGTCCAAGATCACACAACTGGCCAACAGAATCCAAATTGAAAGATAAGTTTGGGACACAATAAGTGTTGGGAAGGTGCAAGTTAGAAGTGACAGTAGTTCCAATATGAGAAATAGACATACAGTTCCCATCAGCAGCTTGAATTGGGGGAAGAGATTTAGTCAGGGTTGGAGAAGAAAGAAGAGAAATATCGGATGTCATATGATTACAACAAGCTGAATCAAGGAGCCAAGAAGTACCTGGAGTGACAGCAAGTGCGGAAAAATTGGAGGAGGTTACCTGTTTGAAGATATTCTGAAGATCGCTAAGCGTTAAGGAGAAAGGAGGAGGAGTGGCAGCAACAACAGAAGAGGAATCAACGGTACAAAGGTTTCTTGGTTTCGTATAATGTTCCGGAGGGCGAGGCGGACGTATTAGACAATTATCCAAAATGTGACCAAACTGATGACAATACCTGCACTCAATTAGAGGACAATTAGCAAACCGGTGGCCTGGATTTTTACAATATGTGCAGAATGAAGAGCCGAGAGTAGTACGAGGATGACGAAAAACGTTATTTTTATCCATAATAAACCAAAATAAGGTTCCAAATAGTTTCGGGCAGTAGGGCA
Source organism: Gynostemma pentaphyllum (assembly GCA_028015215.1). Taxonomy (NCBI): domain Eukaryota; kingdom Viridiplantae; phylum Streptophyta; class Magnoliopsida; order Cucurbitales; family Cucurbitaceae; genus Gynostemma; species Gynostemma pentaphyllum. The sequence continues at coordinate 19,255,142 of CM051355.1, forward strand.
GGGACGCGGGCAGCAAGGAATGTTCCAAATGATTTCGGGCAGCCGGGCAGGGGCGTGGGCAGCAAGGAAGTTTCCAAATGGTTTCGGGCAGCAGGGCAGAGGAGCGGGCAGCGTGGGCAGGCGCGGCAGGGAAATGAGTTTCGGGCAGGGGGCGCGAGCGGGGATCTTTCTGGGCAGGCGCGGGCAGCGTTTTGTAAAAAAAAAAACTTGGGCAGGTTTCAATGTGGGTAGAAGGTTCTTGTCTTCTTCGTTGAGCAAGGGCAAAAACAGATTTCTAGCGATGGATTTTCAAAGGAAAAAAAAATGGTCGTCTGAGTGAGAGAGGCTAGGGGGATGAATCTGAACTCGTAGATCTGAACGCAAGCGGCGGCGCTAGGGCTGAAATCAGAGATGAGATAGGAATCTCACTGGATCTGGAAACAAGAACGGAAGAAATATTCAGAGCGGGGCTCTGATACCATGTGAATAGATCTGATTGATATTCTGAATTGTATTATTCTATATGAGTTTACATGAATTTATAAGAGAAATACAAGGACAAATAAGGAAGGAAATGCCTGATTAAATGCCTGATTGACTCCTAATTGATTGCCTAATTGACTCCTAATTGACAACCCATTTACAACAATATATACGTTAACATACATGATTCCACCCCACCCTAAAAAAAATTAATGGGGCCAAAAGAAGAAAAGGGAAGAATAAAGAGAGATAAATACTAAAAGTGAGTTTAGACGAAAATATTAATGGAAATTGATCTTATTACATAATTTTAAAGTACGCAGATATAATTTATCATATTTTAACTACATGAAATATTTATTTATTTGACCAAAATCATTAGAGTTGTTTACAATTAGGGATGACAAAATTCTCCGCAGATTAGGTCCTTATAAGGGCGGGGAATACCTGTTTTATTAGAATTAGTGTTAGGGTTAGGGGGAGAAATTTTCCCCGATTTATTTTAGGGTACGGGGATGGGAATACATCTCCAAACCCGATATTTTGTTTACTTTTTATCTTTATTTATTGAAAAACTATATATAATACGAATAATAAATTATAAAATGTTTAGTATTATGTATTCTTTTTGTCTTAAAAACGTATATTTTAAATATATTTTTCATTTTTATATTCCTTTTTAAATAAGAATTAAAATATAAAAAGAGAAATTTTCCCCACAGGAAACCTGATCCCCAAACGGGGAATCCTTGAACCCGCTCCCGATTTTTTTATTTAGGGATAGGATGGGGTATGGGGATTAAAAATCCCCACGGGTTAGGGGACGCGAAATGCATCACCGACCCCGCCCCTTTGCCATACCTATTTACAATAAATCTAAGAAAAAAAAAGTATTATGTCCTTGATTACCGGTAAGAAAAGAAAGGTTTGCATATATTACTTGACTTGCTTGTAAAAGACTACAGAAAAAGAAACGTGATGGGCCCTCATCATTTAACAATAATTCATTTTGACAGACATCTTTTCTCTCTTTAGAAGAAAATAAGGATCCGACCCAACTAAATACCCAACAAAGTTTAATATATAATTACTTTATTTCCATTCCCTTTTAAAATACCAAACCCTAATCCATCCTCTTGTCTTTTCTACATTTAATAGGAGAGTGAGTTCATTTTTTTAATAAAAAAATTAATTAATTACAAGATTTCCAGACTTTTTCAACCTCAACCTCACTATCTCACACTATTTTTTTTATTATGTAGTAAATCTCAATTGGTACTTTCAATTTCTTAAATATCTGGTTATATGTTTTTTTTAACTTATTATTAATTTATTGACTTTAATCATAATAAATACTTTTTTTACCCATTGATTGATTCATATATTAGTTGATAATTATTACAAAAATCATAAACATATTTTCCTTTTTTAATCATTATATATATATTTTTTAAGGAACTTTTTTTTTAATTATATTCTATCTCATCTGTTGAATTCGTTATTTTTTACAACTGTCAAAAATGGAAAATATATAAACTATACTTTTCATATGCCAGATAAGTCCAATCTTCCGAATACGAAATCTAGAAGGCTAATTAATCAATATTTAATATTTATTTTTGTATTAATTGGTTGTTGGGTTGCCAGCTTTACTCACATAATATTATGTTATCAAACTGATTTAATCAGTAATTACATGATTAATCATTCTGTTTTCTAATTGATATGATATGATAATAAATTATTGAGAATAGTGTACCTTTATAACAAAGAAAAATATAAGAGAATTAACCATGTTTAAGAAATTACTAACCTAAGGCTATCAGATAGATTTCCGTGAAGGAGCAATTAAAAAAGATGAAAAAAAATTGATTTTACTTTTACATTGAGATTATTTTATGAAATAATCAAATGTTGATAATTCATTATGTGGACTTAAACTTTTCATAATAATAATAATTATTATTTTTCTGATGCATACCTACTAAGATTCGAAGTGCTGTACATTTACTTAAAAACAGAATTTCAGGGGAGAGAATGGAAAAACTCTCACATGGGATCTGGTAATAGTTTAAGATTAAATTTGACTATGACCAATAGTAGAAATCTTTGTCTCTCTCGAGGTTTTTTTTTTTTTTTTTTTTTTTATATATATTAGATTAAATTAAGAGAGAGATTAAATTAAGAGAGGAAGACTCGAACCTCGAAGGAAATATTAATATCTAATCAATTGAGACGTGTTTATGTTGATATATATATATATATATATATATATATATATGAAAGTGCTTTTGACACCTATACGAAAAAAATGGATTTTGATGAATCTTTCCCCTCTTTATTATTTCTTCTGCTATGGTAGAAAATTGACTATTTAGATAGTCTGAACAAAACTGTTGTTTTTTTGGGTCTTCAAGAAAAAGATGAAAAAACAAGGTTTCCAGATCTAAAGAAAGATACCAACACTGAACCACACTCTCCAACCTCTTACCTCCTTTTTCCAATTTGCTTAATCACTCTCTCCTAACTTTTTGACTGCTTTTTTGGTTTACAAGTTTGGTGTGATTTCTTCTGTCATATAATCTGTACCTTCCCCAATTCCTGCATTGATTTAGCTTCCTTGTTCTTCCTTCTCTCTTATAAATTTCCATAACCCAAGATTTCAATTACCATAAAGTTACATTTGGGGATTGCTGGGATTCATTTATAGTAGAAATTGGGATCTGGGTTTGCTAAAAATTGAGTCTTTCTTTGCCGACATTCTTATTCCCATCTGGGTTTGATAGATTATGATTAAATCGCATCTGGGCATGATTGATTTTTCGTTTTTTTGATAGAAAAGAGCTATAAACTTCAAGATTTCCAGGAAATGATGGCAGGGAATGGGTTGTTTTATCCAATTCTTGGATTTGCATCTTGTTTGGCTTTCATTTATATGTCTTTTGGGGACTTGAAGATTGGGTATAATAAATTACCAAAGATGGATTTTGTAGAGAGAAATGGAACACAGTTTATGTTGAATGGGAAATCTTTTTATATTAATGGATGGAATTCTTACTGGTTTATGGACCATTCTGTGGAAGAATATAGCAAACCAAGAGTTAAAGCAATGTTACAAGCTGGTGCTAAGATGGGTCTTACTGTTTGTAGAACTTGGGCTTTCAATGATGGTGGCTATAATGCTCTCCAGATTTCTCCTGGCAAGTTCAATGAGCGAGTTTTCAAGGTATTTATTTGATTTTCACTTTGAGCTGAATTTGTGGCTGAGACAAGAAACTTTTTTTTTTTTTTTTTTGTATATTTCAGATTCTTGCTGTTTTGATGGTTTAATTTCTTCTTGAAATCCTGAATTTGGCCCTGTGATCTCTTTTCTCATTAATGATTTTATGTTTTTTTTTCCAGAAGCTAATGTATTCCACCGACAGAGGATTGGGTAGACTAAGATAGTCATTAAGCAAAGATAGAATTACTTTTGAAACTCATATAATTTCCTTGAAAAAGGAAGAAGTAGAATAGTTTTTTTTTATCTTGGTAGAAAGAAAAAACAAGCTACTGATCAGAAAAATTCATATTTCATTTTCTGTTTAGTACTTTTGGCGTTTTGAAGTTGAATTAATGATAACTTAATGGTGTTATATGATGTGCTTTTAAACCGGTTAAACTTCATGATAACTAATGTTTCTTTTGTTTATTATACTGATTTAAAAATATTTCAATTCCTTAAATGCTTGTTCTGTTTTGGTTGATTCAATATTGAGGAATTAGCCACCAAGCTTTAAGTTTCAGCTCACCCATGGGTACCATTTATGAACCTTGTCTTTTATTGCATTATTATGTTTGTGAGAAAAAGTTGGTTTTGTTATGTACTTGACAATATTGTCTATGATCCCAATAGAAAGATTTGAATCTTTGAAAGAACCAGAAAATCTCCTATTAACATATCTCCCTCTAGTTGAGAAATCAACCACGAGAAACGGGGAAAATCACACATTGTCCAGGCTATACACAATAGAATATGTAGTTTTGATTTGCTCGAATGCCTGTATCAAGTTTTATGCTTATCATCTTTTAATTTAATAGCTGTCATTTTCGGGCAGGCCTTGGATCATGTGATCGCAGAATCAAGACAACATGGCATAAGGCTTCTTCTTAGCTTAGTAAACAACCTGCATGCTTATGGTGGGAAGACTCAGTATGTCAAGTGGGCATGGCAAGAGGGTGTTGGCTTAAGTTCTTCAAATGATTCCTTCTTCTACGATCCATCGATACGTATCTATTTCAAAAATTACATAAAGGTATTTAGTTATTATTATCAATAAGGTTGTCAAATATTTCTTTTATAACGATATTTTGGGTATGCATCATGAAGTTATGCTACACTAGAGCTTCGTTGTAGCTTTTGTTGTAGCTTACTATATTTTAACCAAATAAGCCATTTTTAATTCTTTCGTCTATTTTCTGCACCAAACAAAAAAATCTACTCCATGAAACGCATCACCTTATCTTTACTGATCATACATCGTTACCATATAGCTTCTAGTGTTTCTAATGTGCACTACATTTTCCAGACTATTTTGACACGAAAGAACACCATCACTGGAATTGAATATAGAGATGATCCCACCATCTTTGGATGGGAATTGATTAATGAACCACGTTGCATGACCGATGCTTCAGGCGACAGTCTTCAGGTAACTTGTTAGGTTTTGGTTCTTCTGTTTCCCAAATGTTAACAAGAAAAAGATGGCTCAAACTTTAATTTTACCTTGGATACTCCTGCATTTTGTTGGAAACTTTTTATTCACTAAATCTTGAAGATGAAAACCTGCATGCCATTTGTCAATCTCAAATTTGCTTTATGATTTCTTCAGCATGAAGACTATGCTATTTTTCACTCTTTATGAAGCAGATTTCATTAATTTAACTCAAGGTGAAAATGATCTCTTCTATGAGCTACATTTTGAAATAGCTTTCTCAGTTATAGTAAACAGAAGTAGGAATGTTCACAATCGACATCCTTTGATTTCTTTTGCTTTCTTAGTTTATGCAGCTTCGCTCTGCCGATCGTTTCGTGTTTTTATCGTACATGAACTAATTTTTTAGTATAAAATTGTAGGAATGGATAGAAGAAATGTCAGCTTATGTGAAATCCATTGACAAGAAGCATCTGCTAACTGTTGGTTTGGAAGGATTTTACGGTCCAAAGAGCCCCAAGAAGATTACTGCGAACCCAGAAGCGTGGGCATCCAGACTAGGATCTGATTTCATTCGCAATTCTGAGATTCCAGACGTGGATTTTGCATCTGTCCATATCTACCCTGACCATTGGTAAGCATTAAATAGTAGTTTTATACAAAGCTTAAAAGTTGGTTGGCTATCTAAATTGTAGTTTTACACTTTCTGTATGTCATATTTGTATGTTGATTCTTGTACTAATTAAATGTGAATTTACTTTTCTAATTCTACTAGGTTCCATGAGCAAGATATTGAAGATGAACTGAAATTTGTTTCCAAATGGATGTTTTCTCATATTGAAGATGGTGACATAGAACTGAAGAAGCCAGTCATGTTCACTGAATTTGGATTGTCAAATTTGAACACCGGCTTCACTCCAGCTCAACGCGATCGGTTTTACAAAACTGTATATGATGTCATTTACAAATCTGCCAAGAGAAAGCGATCTGGAGCTGGCTCTTTAGCCTGGCAGTTCCTTGTTGAAGGAATGGAGGAGAGTAATGACGATTTTGGGATCGTCCCATGGGAAAGACCGTCGATATATCGGCTTATAATAGAGCAATCGTGCAGATTGGCAAGGATTGGTGGAGACGCCAAGCAACTAAAAGCATTGAAAGCTGTGTGTGCTGACAGATGGTGAATAAATCTATCTGACAATCTTATTGAGAGAGTTCAATTCTTTCCTGATATAATTTGGCTCTCTACCTTGTGTTTCATTTTGTTGATACATATTCAAAATAGATTAGTTAGTTTAACCTATAGTATTGAATTTCAGCCAGACTATACATCAATTCGTGAACAAGTTGTAATGTTTTTGAGCAAATATATATTCTATAAGTGTATTGTTTGAAAAAGGAAATTGCTTCCTTGAAAGTAAACAAAAACAAACATTGAGGAGAATGAAACACGATCTAATCACCATGGGTGTGATGTTGAATATCCGTTGCCTGCTGGGAACTTCAGAGGCAACAGCAGCCTGGAGCCCTGTGTGATTGCCTTAAATCTGATTCGTTTTAAGTCTTTCATTTCTATAATGAAATGGGCTTGTAAAAACGGACTATATAAGGAGAATGGAAGGAAATAGGATCCTGGGGCATTCCAAAAATGGGTGTAAAATGTTCAATAGGTAGAAGAACCATTGGAGCATCAGATAATTCATATGTGAAAGTAAGTATTGTGATCATTTTTACATCCAACGAATTACTGCATCTGTGACAAAGAATATTATATATCAAAAGCAATCAGACATCTATTACACTGTATTCTGCGCCTCAGTAAAACCGTGCTATTGTTTCAGGGAATATAATCACATAACATCTATCAAAATTACCAAAAACGAAAGCTGATTGATACACAAAAACTTGAAAGGCAAAACAAATGTAATCACAGATGAAAGAGTTCTCACGTCTTCCTCGGTCTACCACGAATTTTGAAAGTTGTGCAATTAGGGCTGTGGCATTTGCACATGGAACCTCAGAGTATTGGAGCAGCACTGAAAAGCATAAACCTTAACTGTCAAAACGTATAACTTTTCTACATCTTTGGCTTCACATTCTAACCCTGAAATAAACGGAAACCAGTTAATTTGGAGTTGGAAAAATTGGTAAAATTTTAGCTAGCATTGTGACAACCGGATATAGATGGATTTGATCATGGCTATTGGGAAACTGATAAAGAAAAGATTAGAGATAAAGCAAATACCTCATCATGAATCAACCTTGGATTTTTTTCCAGTAACAATCTGGAATATTCGAAGGCCCCTACTGAAAGCTTCATTAAATAAGATCCTCGTCTGCATTGACTGAAACCCGGGTAACCATGAGAGCACTGCCACGGGAACCATGACTATCACTCCGAATATTATATCATAAAATTGCGCCACAGAAATAACAGTTTCCCAGAGTAAGGTGGACTCGAGGAAGGGCCGGAGTACTTGTGCAATTAGTAATAATCCCCATCCGGTGGGAAGAAATGCCAACAAACTAGTGAACATATCTCTGAATTTAAATGGTGTGAATTCTATCAAAGCAACTATAACAACTACTGCAAGAATAATCAGGAGGAATTGGACCAGCCGGTAGTAGATGTGATCTTTAGCAGCATACCTATCCCGAGCATATGCTACAACCACGTAAGTCCCCAAGGCGACAAACACATATATCCAAGACAACAAATAAACGGCAATACTCGTACTACCACCAGAAATTCCAAGCTGATATACAATACCATACTGAAAAAAGAAGAATCTGAGGTCTAAGATCACCTCCAGCACCTTTCCCCAAAATCCGGTGGTCTTTAAATGATCCTGCTCCTCATACCACCATCTTTCCCAACTCTGTTCAGATTTAGCGAATATGCTGCCACGATATGAAATCCAGGTCATGAAGTCATCAAAGTCATACACGGTCTTCAACCAATCGAAACCAGAAGGATTAAATATAAATGGGGCCATCAACCACGACATTACCAGGAACCAACTAGTGAAGGTCATGGCAATATAAACAAATGTGTCAGCAGATACTGCACTATGTGATGCATAAACAGTGAGAATCAAACCAAGTTCAATTGCTTTAATGAAATGGCTTCGAGCATAAAGCCTAAAATTCTCCGCAAAACTCTTGTGCTGCACAACAAAACCACGGCCTGTTGCTCGATACTTTGCTCCACCATGAAGAATGGTTCTACCAAAGTAATGAGCACGAGTTCCCATGGAAAATGAGTAGAATATAGATGAAAGTTGGAGTTGCATTGTCAAAAAATCCCAGATTGATTGAAGGAAACCATGTTCAAGAGAATTCTCTACTATCATTGGCAGTGCAGTGAAAAGACCCAGTTGGATGATGAACTGCTGATTCAAGATTGTAGCAAGTGCCCCATTATTAGATTCCTTTGCAATAGAATTTTCAATGCCACTAAGGGCAAGGTATAGTCGTCCCCATAAGAATGCATATACAGTCAAAATTACCATCATTGTGTTGAAAAAGAATCCCACTGTAGTGTAAAAGAACGATAGCATACGAAAGAAGTCCAGCCTATGGCCCAACCTGTACACATCTCTGCTCAGAATTTGCTCCCCATTTCCACTAGCAACCTTGGCTTCAAACATGGACACCTGATTCAATCCAACATCCCTTCCCTTGCCTACTTGGATGTATTCATGGTGGGTAACATTACCTCCACGCAATGTACAATTAAAGCCAGCAAATATGTCCTCACTAATGTTAATCACCCTGGATGCTTTACTGATGCCACCTCGAGTCAAGAACCAAAATCGATCAAACACATCTGGATGACCATAATGCATTCGAATCTTTAAAGGATTAGCTAGAACCCGTTGACCCAATGTGACAAAACTAGTTTCCTGAGCTGACATAAACCAAGCAAGTGATGAAACAGAGCCAGTGAAAATATGCTCCCTAACTCCCAAGATAGTGGGCTTCCTAATTCCATAAGTGCGTCTATATTCTTCCAAGAGATTTCGCATTTTGAGTGCCTCCTCAAAATAATTGTCTTGGTTCATATCAATTGTTTGCACTGCATCACCACGTGTGAAGATAATCGCATGATTTTGGTTCTCTGGTTTACCCTCTCCAAGCTTCAAGGGACCAGGCAACTTTACCCTGTAAATCTCTACTTCTTTCTCTAGTTGTTGGTCATATTTTACCAGAACAGAGTAGTATTCTTTCTCATCTCTCCCAGTGGAAACCTCATCAACATAGGCAATTCGCAGGGCCTCGTTGCTTTTCATCAAATATAAAATTTCTTCAGCACGAGGATCTTTTTTTGCCTTTTGTGCTCCATATATCTGACATGCAACCACATAAGTGTACTTCATCAAAGCTGTCCCATACTCGTGGCCTTTAAAAAGCAAACTCACAGAACTGCTTGTTCTACTTAAGCTCCTGGACGAAGGTGACATTTCTGAGGCTAATCCTTGAGTACCACTTTCTCCCCTCATAGAACCCAGTTCTCGTGACCCCTCCCTAATGTCCATCTCAGAAGCAGAATCCAAAAATGCCAGCATCTTGAGGGCTCGATAATAATACATCATTCCCCTCACAGTTCGGGTAAGTGTCTGGCCCCTGTATGACGCCCAGAGCCTAAGATCTCTTAGCTTGTCTGTCCAAACTTCATTGTCTTTCACCATTCCTTCTCGGTGCATCCTCTCCAGGAAATTTTTCCATTCATCAGCATAAATTGTCTGCAAATAATAAAGAATTGAAACCCCATCTTCGTTATCAGTACGAAGCTGTTCTTTGCTGAATAATACATCCTCACTGTAGTAGGGGGTCAGAACACTGAAGGCCATCATTTTCTCGACTTGAGGGGCATGAGGAATGTTCATGAATAAGGAGTTACTGAAAAAGGCAAGTCGGCGCCTTGCCTCAAGATTTATTGGAATATTATGCATAGAGTCCCGTGAAGTGAGAATCGTATGCAGGCGGCGGACCTGGCGATAGAAGTTCTCGTTACTTAGATCAGGAAGTTTAACAGCATTTTCAAAAAGAAGCCCAGTAGTTGAAGTTGAGTTACGTAGCGCCAATTTATCCTCTCTCAGATGATCACCGCTCCTCTTCTCTTTGAAAAAGTCTCGAGTAGCAATTTCGTAAAGGGCCTGTAGAGTGTTCACCACTTGATTAGTATCTTTCTTAGGTTTGTTCAATAGTTCAGCAAATTTGATCAACTTGCTGTGGAACTCAGGTAGTGCATTCATATTGAATGTTTTTGTGAACTTCTCAAACTCAATAGAATGATCAATTTCTTGAAACAAAACATTCACAATTGATTTCTCTTCAGTATTCTGCTTAAGAATCTCTAATAGCAAATGCTTGATTGAATCATAGGCTTCTATAACTGCACAACGTCTGTACTCATTCTTGCATATCTTATACCAGAGCCACTTGTCAGGAGCATCTACTAATTCTTTGGCCTGACTGAGAGCAAGTAGTAGCTCATTGCAAAGAAGGAAACATGGCCAGCGAATAACCCTCATATTCCAAGAACTTTGGGGTAACTCTAATAGTTCAACCTCATGGTCAGATATGATATCTTCTTCCCTGAAAATATTTATTATCTCATTCCATATTATAGCAAACTTAGTTGCCTCAACCTGGTTAGATTCAAGCTTCTTATAGGAGTGGCCAAGACCATATCTGAGTTTTAATCGATGAATCGCATCTTTAAACTTGCTCCTCAGCGTCCCCCTGTCATTTAGAAGTTGCTCCTTTGGCATTAAATTAAATTTAATTGCACTGGCAAAGAACTGGAACCTTAACCTCAACTGTTCGATATTCCGTATTTCACCCAAGTGATCAAACAATCCTACAGCTGCCCCAACAAAAGAGGAGTAAATAGAATACCAGATCTGCAAATCCATGAGGTAGATGAAAACAACAGGAAGCCAAAGCAAAACAACAGCAAATCTGTTACTTCTTCTAAAGAACTGATGCCATTCATACGTCACGTTCCCCAAATCCATCAGTGATTTTGTCGGTGCAATCATGGGCCTGATCTGCAGAAAAAAACTGAAACAGAATTTTGTTGCAAGCACCAGAACCCAGAACAAGCTGTACTTGATATTATCCACAAGACCTTCCCTCAAGCCACGGCCAACAAAAGTCCTGCTCTGGAACCACCATGATAACATATAAAATATCCTCCAGTTGGTCTCTTCCATAAAATTTCTAATCCATGGAATGATAAAAAAAGCCACCGCCAGAACCTCTGGAATAATAAAAACAAGGGCTGCAATAAGAAAATTGACCACCTGCTTGTTAGCTTCTCTGGACCAGTTTCTATCTTGATTTCTCTGTGCCCAAATCCTCACATAAAAAACTGCAAATACAATAGTCCATGCTGCTGCAACGATGGACTTCATTACCATCCTCACTCCAAGTCCCAAAGTCTCCCTTGAAACCAAACTATACTGCATTGCTGCATCAAGCAATGAGTTCAAAAACCTCATCCCACTCCAAGTAAAAAATAGAGTCAAAAGTTTAACTTGAACATCCCGTTCCCTCAACGTAAACCACGGCTGCCTCTCATTCCATGCAACAATAATTGCCGCCTGAAGAAACAGAAATAACATGATCCATAGGCGATCAAAGCTTCGAAACAAGTTCCAAAATGACCTTTGCTCTACAAACCCAGTTTTTCCCACATGCCGACTCCTACTCGAAGTCACAAAAAAGTTACTCCCTACATCAATAGGCCATTTGAGTTTCTGAAAACACCTCTTACTCCAAAAATACTCATTAATATCATCATAGTTCCTCCAAACACGATGTGGGGCAGTTCCATTCTTGCTACACTCAACCTCGGCTTTAATAGTCTCATAAATAGGCTTCACAACAGAATTCAAGAAAGCATTTTCACCCGAAATCGAAGGCAATATCGGCTGCCCAGTATTCTCATCAATATAATCCTCCAAAATCTTATTCAATTCCATAGCCATATGATGAAAAATATAACAAAGACATTCAGGAACAAACCGCAAATTAGCAGACTCACCCCATATAAGCAAATATAACGAAACATAAAGCAACTCACGACGCTGATCCGCCTCACGACGATCCGAGATCCAAATGTTGGACTTCTTCCCCAAATAAGAACACCAACTAGTATAATTCTTCAACAACTTCTTCCTGAACCGCCGTAAAACGGCAGCATCGAGTGTATCAATGTTATCCGGAGGAGGGGTTAAACGCATCTGAGCATTAGCCAAATGAAGAACAAGATGTTCCCTTTGGTTCCTTACGTTATCTTTCTGAAACCCAAAAAACAGGGCAAGCCAATCGAGGATATCCAAGTGAGGAAGCCATTGAACATAAGGAGGTTTTCGAAGGTTTCCGACGGCGCGTAACGCAGCAGTGGCGGCGCGTACCTCAGGAAAACGGAGTGAAGGGTGATCAGCGAGGAGATTGTGGATTGGAATTATATTGTAGGGCTCATTTTCATCCGGCGGACCGGGCCGCACCGGTGGAGGGCGTGGGCGATTACTCATGACATTAAAAATGAAGATTCAATTTCACAAAAGCCCTAAAAAAAAGTTCAGATTTTAGCAAAAAGGAGAGAGAGAGGGATTGAAGAGAGAGAAAGCTTAAGTAGAGAGAGAAAAGCTGAAAGGGCAGAAGACACGGTCGGAGGAAGAAGAAGAAGAAGAGAAGAGGCTGTTTTGTTTTGTTTTGTTTTACGCGTTGCCGTTTTGTTCATATCGTGATGTCGTTTCGTATTATTTGTTTTATTTAGTGGACTTTTAAAATATCTAAAATTGGGGAATTTTATTTACTAGGATTTAAGAAAATGTTAAAATGCAGCGGGGAATGAGAAAGAAAAGAACATGGTTTTGGACTATGATTTTGGGCACCAAGTTGTCTGATTTACATAGATCTGATTAATTAAATTAATTTTAATATTTGGATATTTAATATATCAAAATTTACTAAAAAATTGAAGAATATGGAGTTTTAATTTAGATCGATAATTTTAAAGAAAAAAAAACATATTACATTAAATAGAGAGGCTCGAATCTAGGAATGATTTACTCTTTAAAGGATGGGAAAGACCATTTATTTTTTTGTAAAACCTTAACAATATTTATGTAGAAACTGAATTTTTAGTATATTTTTATAAATTTATTTTATCCCTTTATTTTTTTAAAAACGATTTTATATAATTTTACTTCCTTGAAAATTTTATGACCAACCTTTATTAAATAATATAATTAAAGGGTAGAAAATATTGATATCAAATCGATTGAGTTATATTTAAGATAGACAAAAATAAAAATATTTTTTATAAATATTACATCACATTGAGGGAGGAAAGACTCAAACATTTGAAGATATGAAGGTCCGTTTGGTAATTTTCTTAGTTTATGTTTCTTATTTCTCATTTCTATTTCTTATTTTTGTTTCAAGTAAAAAGAGAAACATACTTGGTAATTATTTATTGTTTCCTGTTTTTGGGAGAAAAAAAAGAGAAACGTCATTGATACCTTTTTCTTATTTCTGTTTTTCATTCAAACTAAAAAATTATGTGAAAATTATTTTTTAAATAAATTATTCAAAAATATTATATCAATTTTCATTTTTTGATGTGTATTATATTTAAAGTCAAAACGGGATAAAATAACGATATATTAATCTATTGGAAACAAGAAACTAGAATTTGTTGTTTCTAAAAATTTTATACAATTTTAAAATGAGTTTATAAAAGAAAGAGAAACAAGATTCGTGAAGAGTTATCGAATAATTCAGTTGAGTTATACTCCGACAGGTTGTCAAGTAGATAAAGATATGAAGTTTACAGAAATAATAATATAAAGCCTGGTAATTAAATATATAAATGGTAGTATACATATTTAGACCTTTATGAGGGAATCAATTTCAAATTAAAAAAAATATGGACTTTGTATGGTATGGTATTCGTATTCCCCGAATCAGGGTTTTACCCATTGCGTAATGAGTAAAAAAGAAAGTTGACTAAACGAGCCGTTTGGTTTGAAATGGTGGCCCATACGCACACAAAAACACAATGGGTTTTTATTATTTTAATTATTCTTTATAGATTTTATCTTTGTAATTAAGAAATATTGAGTGGGGCCACACCACACATGGTCCAAACTAATATAATTACTAAAAGTCATAATATATATATATATATATATATATATATAAACACTAAAACTTGTGATACAAATTGAAATTTGAATTATTCTATGGTTTGAAGTTTATGAACTTATATTACTTTTCTATTTCGATATTTTTATTTTAGATAGTTTCTTTGAACTTTTATCAGTTTTTCATTTTGATTCGTACATTTTGAATTTTTCATAATTTTCTTCAACTTTTATTAACTTTCGTAGTTTAGTCTTCTCCTAAAAATACAAACTTACTTTTGCAAAAAAAAATACAAACTTATAATTCTCTAAATTATTAAAAATGTTATGCATTCATTCTTATATAGAGAAGGGGATCAGACTGCCCATTCCTTTGCTATTCATGCAAGAAATCGCTGTGGATTGATGAATCTGCCTCTTGGATTGAATCTCTCATCCATGAAGAATCCCTACCTTTAGGGTAGTTTCTTCTTTGTCTGCGTTTTTCTTCTCATTTTCTTTTTCCTGTTTTTTATTTGTCTGTTCGTGTTTTGAGTGTCATTTATCAAAAAAAAAAAACATAGAGAAGGGGGGTTGGGGAAGGGCGGGGCGGGTTCGACATCTTCACCTTTATGGTTAAGATTACAATCAAATTGGTTTTATACTTTATCGCTTTTTTTTTTGCGTTAATACAACTTTATTCATTATCTATATGTCATTTTTAAGTTATCAAATTTTAATAAAGATTAAGGGTCGTTTCTTTCAATGTAATATTTGGGTATAAAGGGATGGATATTCAACTTACAATGTTAATTTTATAACAATTAAACATACTTAGATAGTTTGGATAAAAATCTAAGATAATATAATTTCTTACTCTTTTTATTTTACTTTCCTTCATCAATGAATTTTTTAGATTACATTACAATCGAGAATCTTTTTTTTTATCAAGGTACCCTTCAATAGTATTAAAATTACCACATCTATCAAACATAAATTAATATATAGAATTAATTCACATAAACAGATCATTTTTCATCTAAACTTATTCATGATACTTTAATAAAATTGATTTAGTATCATATAAGTACATAATTTTTTGTTTATCAATGTAAGTACATAAATTTAAAGATTAATTTAATATTTAATAACAAATTGTAAATAAAAATAACATGATTATAATAAATTATAAAAAGAAATGTTAACTGAAAATTAACTAACAATTAATTTATTATGTGAGCATTATTAATAGATTTGTTGATTTTCATTACATTCTCATACAACAAATTATTATAAATTAAACATAATTATCTTTTATTCTCAAACATGTTCACAAGATTTCTCTTTCTATTTTAATACAATATGAATATTGTAATCTTACATTTTCTTCCATCCAAATTTTGTAGGTAATCGAAAAAAACGACTCTAAATTTGAAATTTAATGAAAATTCAAGAGTTAAAATTTAAATGGATTAAAAAAACATAGAAAAAAAAAACCAATTATGAATATATCTTTATTTAAACCATTATTTGACCCACTACAACTACAAGTATCGTGATCGATGGGTTGGACTTGGAACGGTTAACCCCTTATGGTAGATGGGAAATTTCCAATGTAATGGAAAAAAAATATATTATGTTTTTGCAAAAGCCGTATGGGGCTAAAAAAGAGGAAAAGTATGTGACGAAATTTAAAGAAAGTGACGAATTATTTGCCATAATTGAGGCATTTCCTCGAACATGTTTCTGATTATTATTGGATTTAAGAACTATGCGCGTGTTGATTTTCCTTCTTTCCCTTTCCCTTCTATTTAGCAATAGAGGATATGGGTAGGGATTGTAAAATTCCCCGCAGGTTAGGAGCCCTGCGGGGCCCCGCGGGCGGGGAATCCCCGTTTTATTAGAGTTAGGGTTGGGGGGGAAATTTTCCCCCGATTTCTTGTAGGGTATGGGGATGGGAATACATTCCTCCGCCCCGCCCCGAACCCCGAACCCGATATTTTAATAATATCTTATGTATTTTTTATTTATTTTGTTTACTTTTATTTTTTTATTAAAAAAAAATATGGTTATATTAACTAATAAATTATAAAATGTGTAGTATTATGTTTTCTTTTTGTTCTAAAAAATATACATTTTATTTTTATATTTATTTTTAAATAATAATTAAAATATAAAACGGGGAATTTTCCCCGCTGGTAACCCTATCCCAGAACGGAGAATTCCTGAACCAGCCCCCAATTTTTTAATTAGGGGATAGGGTAGGGTATGAGGATTAAAAAGCGGGTTAGGGGATGGGAAGTGTATCCCCGACCCCGCCCCGCCCCGTTGTCATCCCTAAATATGGGTGAAAAATAAAAATAACCACTTCTTTAGATTAAAAAAAAATACTAAAGTAGTCAACTTTTAAAAAAAAAGCATTTGGTAGTTACTTTTACTATTCAATTTTTAAATATACTAATGTTGCCCTTTTCGTATGGCGGGTATAGTCTGATACCTCTGACACTTATAGTACGTGTAGTCAGGGTATAATGTTCATAGTTCATTAGCGTATTTAATATATTTAGTATTTTTTTTATAAAAAAAAATATGTTTTGATTTTATACTACATACTTCGATTTTAATTAATTCAATTTTTTAAATTCATTTTAGTATATTATTTATAGTTTCTCCTCTCATGAAAAGTGTTTTGTACATTCGGTATATTGGGTATATCGTCTTTCGGATCGTAAGTGCATTTGAGAAAGGTGTGGATGTACGTAATCTGCAAATGAAAAACGAAAGAGTGTTAGTCTCTTTGGTATAGTTTCTCCTAAAAATGTTTTGTGTTGAACATTTTAAAAGAAATACTAATGAAGTGTTTCATCTAAAAACACTTGAGTGTGCTAAAAGATTTTTAGATAAAATACTTGATTTTTGATTCTTCTAAAAATGTTTATAAACAAGTATTTCACTTAAAAAATCCACTCAAGTGTTTTTAGATGAAACAATTCATTAGTATTTCTTTTAAAATGTTCAACACAAAACATTTTTAGGAGAAACTATACCAAACGGACCCTTAATTACATAATACTTAACGTAAAAAAAAATACTTAATATGTAAACAAAACAAAAAGAAATGTATATTACAGAATGAACATAAAAGAAATGGGGGTGTATATCAACCACTCATATCGCGTGTATTGCAGAATATATATTTAGTAAAACAATATAGTAAACTGAAGATAAACACATGGTTATGTATATCACGTATATTACAAAATATATATTTAAAAAAACCACAAAAAAGTGTATATTGTGTACATTACAGACTGTATATTAAGCAAACAGAAGCAAAACGAACAACAAAAACAGTTATATATATTGCGTATATTACAAAAAAACAACATTTAGAGAAACACCACCTTGAAAGATAAAAAAAAACGTATATTGTATATATTACATGTATCACAGAAAACCCTATTTAGAAATCTAGAAACCAAAAACGGTGAAAAATATTTATGAAAAAAATGAGAACAAGAAGAAATTAAGGAGAGAGATAGTAAATTAAAAAAATGTTGGAAATTTGTGAGTTGAACATTTGTAAAAGATAAAAATGGTAGATTTTTTAAAAAGAAAGAGAAAGAAGGAGAGAATCAATGGAGGTTTAAAAGAAAATGATTGGGAATGGATAAAGAAATGAGGGAGAGAGGGAAGAAGAAAGGAGAGAAAAAAGGAAAAATAATAAGGGATGGAGGTAGAGAATCTCATGTATAGAAGAAAATTGGGGGGGGGGGGGGGGGATATTTTTAAAAATAATTATGAAAAGTAGAAAAATGAAAAAGAATAAGGGAAGGAGGAGAGAGAGGATGATTTGACATTAAAGGTATTTCTGTCTTTTTACAATTAGATGTGGCTAAAAATAAAATAAAATAAAAAGCATGGCTAATAGGAAAAAGGTGCACTCAATTGTGGCCATTTTCATATTTTTACTCAAAGGATATTATAAAATAAAGGGATAATTATTGAAATGACATATTTTTACATATTAATTAATAACATGTGTGAACTTTTTAAAAATTACTCGCATAGCATAATTATAGTTCAATAAATTTATTGAACTAAAAAAAGTAATAAGTTCATTGAAAATAATAATGAAAAATAATCAAATAGTTCAATAAATTATTGAACTTGAACTTAAAAAAGTAAAAAACAAATAAATTCATTCAAAATACCTATGAAAAGTAGTTCAATAAATTTATTGAACTAATTATGCTATTTTAGTAATTTTTAAAAATTTCTGATATTTTAATAATTAGTATGCAGATTTATGATATTTGAGACAAATTCTTTAAAATAAAATGTAAGATGCATTTAGATTTACACGTTTTTTTTTCCAATTTTTTAATCAAATTACTTGATTCTATAAAATGAGGAATCAACCAAATCATTCAATTCTAAACATTTATAAATAAAGATTGATTTAGCTAGCTCACGTGACTTTGTAACTTAAGTATTTTTTTTCTTCTCCTCATTATAAGACATTTAAATTTTGATTGTAAGTCGTTTTATTTAATCATCAAGATTCACTAATCAATAAATACTCAAATTTATATAATTTTCACCGGGGACGAGGCCAAAAAATTTGTTAAAGGGGGGCCAAAAATGTATATGGAGAGAGTGGTGTGAGCGGGTCAGTTCAATACATATTTGATAAATTACAAACCAATCAAAAGTGAACTATATTTTTTTACTAAAGTTGATTGTTGGATTTTTTATTTTTATGTACTTGTACCTAAATATGAAATAATTTTACATTAAATATTTTCTATTAATTATTAAAATATGTTTTTAGAATCTAGCATTTACAAAGTAATTATTGTATTTTCTTAATGTTTCTTGTTTATTTTGATATGTTTTATGTCAGCGGTAAAATGTTTTTTTATTAACTCCCTTTGATTTAGGTTTGTTCAACTTTAAAAGAAATTATATATTACAATTTTATATGTTGAAAGCAATGAAAGAAAAGAAGAAAAATTTATGAATTAAAAAATAATTCAAGCAAAATTTATAATATCAATATTGATAAATAAATACACTAGTTTTTATCTCTAAGGTTATTGCAAATTAATTTTTCATTCTATTAAAGTTTTTAGTAAATCTATTAATAATAATCACAATCTAACACTGGTTAAATTTCATATATCATAGAATTATTTGAATAATTTTTGTAATAATTAAAAAGCATAAAATAGCAAAAGCGAAACATTTTTTTCAATTTAGCTTAAGTTTAATTATATGATTGAAGAATTAATATAGTATTAATAATAAATAATTTCAATTTAACTTTTAATTATAACAAGTAAATTTATTTTAAGTGGGTTATATTAAAAAAAATAAAGAAAAGAAAAGAATACTTTACCAACAAGATTTTTAATTTAAGTAGAGATATTTTAATAAGGGAGAATTTAAAAAAAAAAATACATGAGGGGGCAATTTTAAAAAAAAATTATCTATCGGGGCAGTGTAATAAAAAAAAAAGCATTAAAAATTTCTATTCTTATTTCTACCTTAAAAAAATTTACCCTATACCACCAACAAACAACAATTACTTAAACTATTTTAAAGAAATAGTTCCTTCTTTTAAAAAATATATTTATATGGGAAAAAAATAATATGTTAGGGGTAAATTTGAGAAAATTAAAAAATAATAATAATGTGAGTAGGCCTCCGCTAGTTCAGTCCTAACTTCAGCGTGATAGAGCCCAATGTCGGCCTATTTTGAGCCCAGGATACCTTAGCCTATTGAGCCCAACACGTTCAGGCCACCACAGTCAGTCTACCAAGCCTACTCTCAAGCCCATCTCAGTAAAACGTGCACGATATGATACATCTAAGCTCATCATTACCTAGAGATAGGTTGAGGCGTCTGCAGAGTAGGTCGGCGATAAGAAGCTATGGCGGTTGACTCGACGTGCAGCAGGCCAAGTTGCAAATGGGCGGGAAACGAAGCAAAGAAAGGACGAGAAACCATGAACTCATCCTCTATAAATAGAAACACTTCGAATGATTGAGGTACGTTATGAAACCTGAGGAAAACTCTGCCAAAATTCCTACTGACTTGATCGTCGGAGTGCAGGTGGCCGGCACCACACAGGTGTCATTTTCTTTACAAGCTCGTAATATCAGGTGAACTCCGTCTACACCTCGTTGGGGCACACGTGGAGCTGACGTGTTGATCCAGTCAGCTTAACGAAAACACGCAACAACATAATATATAAATGCTTAACGTATCTAAACACGTTTACAATCCAATAAAAAAATTCCCGACATCGGTAAAAAAAAAAAAATTATAATTATATTTTTTACGTTTACTCTTTTGCTGTATCTCAATTTTCTTATCAGGTTATAAACATCTTTGGATGCTTAGGATTGTTCCGAAAAAGAAAGATTTTTCAAAGGTAAAGGTCACAAAGGAAAAGAGAGCGACAGAACACGACAGCGTAGATTCACATCAACGGGAAGGCGCGTTTCGAAGGTGACCGTTGGTCCCAGTTTGACGTGGCGAGGCGAACGTTAAGACTTGTCTTAGCAAAATGAGAACTTTTGGTACTATTCCTCATTCAAAGACAATATCCAAATTCACATTTTCAAACCATCAAGACACCTACAACTTGAGGTGGAATTTTCATCCACCAAAACATATCTTCCAAATGTATTATTATCTTTCACTTTCCTTCGTGTAATGTACAACGTTTTATCACTATTTCTTTTTTATTATTTAAAATTAAAGGTTATATTATTGTGTTAAAAGAATTGAGGGGGGAAATCTAATTTTCAACATTGTAAAATAAAATGTGAGACGTTAATAGTTGAATTATTTCAGGTTTACATCCACTCAGAACTCGTTTGAGATAACTATTAAAAATGTTTTTTAATGGTTATCAAAAACATTTTCTTTATCACTAATTTCAATTTAATCTTTATACTTTTAAAGGATCATGTTTAATTCTTATTTATAATCTCTACCATTAGATTTTTTGTTTATTAAGTTTAATAAAAAAAATGATATAAACTTGATAGTTGTTTTTTTTTTTTTTTTTTTTGATATCTTTGTATTCACTATTCATAAAATTATCTTAAAATTATTAACATCAATTTTCCATCAAAATCTCCTGTATGAGGAGCTATTAGCCAGATTTAACTAAAGTACATCAACCATATAAACTTTTAAACGTACAAGGACTATACCTATACTACTGGCAAAATACATTAATTTTATAGAAAGTTTTATAAATTCATAGACCAAATTAACATAAATAATAAAAGGACCAATCATATAATTTATTCAAAATTATATTTTTTCAATAATTAAATTGTTGACAAATTATTAAAAAATATGGGAGGAATTGTTTTTATTATCTAAAACTATATCTTTTGAGATATATTTTATAAATCGGTCCCCTGCTCTTTTCCTTGAGGTCGAAGATTCGAGTCTCCCTCATTTTGTTGTAATATCTCAAAAAAAAAAAAATATATTAATCTGACCTAAGATGTTATGTGATATATTGTGGGGGAAAAAACCATGAAACAAAACGAAAACAGCAACCTTTGCCCAAAAAAAAACCACTTGCAATCTGGAGGGAAAGTAACTAATTTTCTTAAACAATGCAGTTATATGAACGTAGAACACGTCCTCATGGGAGACCCTTGAGAAAATATCAAAGCTTGGCATAAAAAATCCAGCAACGAGATCGCAGATGAAATCATGGAATATACAAAATACACAACGCACAATAAATCAGCTTTTATTCAATGCATAATAAAAAACGCAATGACTGCCACTGAATTTTTGAAGTAGAACCAGGGAACAGAAATTCACCCTGACCAACCCCTCTGAGGACCAGATGAAGAATGAGCATTCAACCTGTCAAGAACAGAATTAAAATCAACAGCCTGCCTGTTCTCTTCCATCCTCTGAATTACACTTCCAACATGGTCACTCCTGAACCCCATGCTGACCAGTTTCTCAATCAAATCACTGTATGGATGCTTACGGATGAATTGGGATTGTCCGGGATTACCAACTGCTGGATTTGGCCCCGAAAGTTGTTGAGGGTTTTGGGCCGATACATTTGGTGGTGGGTATACACCTGGATTGAAGTGAGGTTGTGGAAGTGAATATTGGGCTCTTCCTCCCCCTTCACCGTCGTACATCACATAAGCATTTCCAGGGGGAAGCACATACCCTTCACTTGATTGAACTCCATATGTGCCTTTGATTTGAGGAGGTTGAGGCTGCTGTGGAGCTACTCTACCTGTCCCAGCATACCCATAAGGCATTGTATCTACACGGCTAGATCCCGGCTGAGGTACAGATGAAAATGGCACTTGTGATGGCATGCTATTAGGTAACGTTTCTGGAATGGAAGGGTTTGAAAGTTGATTTTGTGTGTAAGAAGGGTAGGGTGCCGACGATGGAGGCCTCATATGGGTTGACATTGAGGGCTGCTGAGACAGTTGTACTTGCTGAGGTAACTGTTGAGGGCCTTGAGACCATTGTTGCTGGTACTGAGGGTAGTTTTGGGCCGGTACAGTTTGATTGACTTGAGAATGAGTTTGCTGTAGACTGACCTGAGAAGCATCTTGAGGTTGGGGTGGTGTTCGATACTGGGGATCAGAAGTCATATATTGACTCTGACTGTATTGGGGAAGGGTTGGTGGATTTGAAGGCAAATAATAAGGTTGCTGTGGTTGCTGTTGAGTTAAATTCTGAGGGGGTGCTTGTGCACGGGGTGAAACAGGCTGTGGCTGTGCGGCAACCTGATGTGGTAGGGCAAGTGCTAATTGCTGGTTATGTGTCTCAGATGCATTTTCAGTATTTTTACCTTGATCAGATGCAGGTGCTGATACTCGGTCCTCACTGGTATGAGAATGCCCTGAAGTAGATGATTCCTTTGGAACAATCTGAAGCTTGGCTAATTCTTTTTGAGTTTCAGCGAGTTCTTGCTTGTCTCGCAAAATCTGCACAGACCGGTGGACCTGCAGGGGAAATTGCATCAAAAGTTACAAATATATTTACTCAATAAATTATTGAGGTCGAAAGAGGAACAGAAAGCTCTACAGCTTCCCATAATAGAAATCACCATGATGCTACAGCGTGAAAATGAATAATAAGAAGCAAACATGTGAATGCATAATGTATTTTAAGTTACACATTTAACGTTTTGCTATCCTGTCCACCCATGTCAAGGTCAAAGAAAACAAACAAGTCCCTTTTTTTTTAAAAAAAAGTTCATTCTTTTACACACATAGAATCTCAAACAAACAAAAATCAACTATAACAAAGAGTAAACCAAGTGAGGTTCCATCAAAACATCGGAAGCCTGCATAGCTTCAAGAAACAAATAGCATAAGATCTGGAATGTTAGTATGCTTGTAGACTAACTTACCTCTTGCAGATTCTTCTCAAGTGATCTTAGTTTCAAATCTGCGTCTTCATGATCTTGAGACAAATTAGATCTCATTTCTCCAACAGACTTATCAAGATTGTAGCAATACAATTCCAACTGTGAAAGTCTTGAACTAATTCCCTCGAGAAATCGCATGACATTGTCAGAATATTTCTTCATGCTCTTTTCAACAGTAGAAACCACATCTTGATTGAATGAATCTTCAGGAAGGCTATAGCCACTAGGGGGAATGACTGAAGATCTTCCCATTACACCTATGGAATAGTCCTGCTTTAAATAAAGTCGAAATCGTTAAAGTCAGCTTGTAAACTAACTGTTTGATTAATAAACATTGAACCACACAATGAGTTTTCAAAACATGAAACAGATAAACAATCCTGGGAATCAAACAAAATTCCTAATAACCAATTGATGGGTACTCCAGATTTCAACTTCAAACCAAACAAAGCTCTCAGCAACAACAAAAAATCTTAACATCTTACATGATCGGTGAAAATATGAGCTTATCTAGTAAGTTTCTTAATTAATGATCAATCGGCACTAGCACAATAAAAAAAAGTCAGGATTTTTCACAGAAAGCAATCGATTAAAATAAGACCCAGATATTAAAAATAAAAAGTAAAAGTATCGATTCCTAACCTTGTTCGAATTTGTAGTGATCGAGGGATCGCTGTGATTTCCATTGGAAGAGTCTTGAGTTCCGTAATCTTTGTAAGAGCAGAGAATGTCATCGGAGGCGAAATCGAAGCCTTTAGGGCCAGAATTTGCCCGAGCAGTAGACCCAGAAGCCATGGATTAAAAAAAAATTCAGAAGAAAAATTAGGTCTTTCAGAAGTTGAAAAATGGAGTTTCGCTTTGGGTGGGGAATACGGAATTCTTTTCTAATGCTTATCTGCAGAGGAAGTTTCGTGGATTCTTTACGTTTTGGGGGTTATTTTTTTCTCATATATCTTCAATTTCAATTATTATTAAATTATGTGCCCCTCTAAACTTTGAAATTAATTTTTAATGGATTTTTATTTTGCATATGTTGCCCCTCAATTTCTTTTAAATAATTAACAATTTTTTAAACGTACTCGATAGTTCAATTGTTTAATTGAATTGATTGGCAGGTTCAAGTTTAATCAATTAAATATATATATATATATATGAGAAATTTTATTATAATTTTTTTATATTCTAAATTTAAAATTAAACTAAGGGCAGTTTTTATTTGAATATTTTTTAAAAGTTTAAAAGTGTTTCGATTATTAAAAACACTTTAAAATATTTTTAAAAGTTATTTAAAACGGGTCCTTAATCTCAATTAATAAGGGATTGTTTTAATTAGCTAACATCTAGACTGAAAATAATGTAAGCTTTAAATTTGTATAAATGAGACATTACTAGGCTTAAAAGCAATTGAAACAATAAGTTTTTTATTTTTATTTTTTGGTTCTGGGGATGATTTCCATCCAACCACATGATCAGAATATATTTTATACTTAAAGAGTACTTATACTCATGATAAAATTATTGGTGAGTTTAAATTTAATAAAATTATCTCAATTTTGAGAAATATGAATAATTTAATTTGAAAAATAAGACTTTTTTCTTTGGGTAAAATGCAAATAAGACATCTGTGGTCTTTTCAAAATGCATGAGCACCCCCTGTACTTTGAAAATGGCAAATCGCACCCCTGTAGTTCCATTTTTTTCAATCAGACCCCTCCCCTTCAATGTCAATAATTTTCTTTTAGCCATAACTTCTTCGTTTGAACTCCGATTTGGATGATTCAAGATGTTTTGGAATCTTCATTTCCGGCTTTACATAATTGTCGCTTTGAAACTTTGAAATCATCAATAACCAAAAGAGTTAACGATGTCAATCATACCTAGTGTCTCGATATTAATAAAATCTTTTATTTATCAATGATTTCAAAGTTTCGAAGTGACATTTAAGTAGAGCCTAAAATGAGGATTCCAAAACATCTTGAATCGTCCAAATCAGAGTTCAAACGAAGAAGTTGTGGCTAAAAGAAAATTATTGACATTGAAGGGGGGGTCTGATTGAAAAAAATTGGAACCACAGGGGTGCAATTTGCCATTTTCAAAGTACAGGGGGTGTTCATGCATTTTGAAAAGACCACAGGGGTCTTATTTGCATTTTACCCTTTTTCTTTTGTATTGTTGAAGGATCGATATTATTATGATGTTTGGGATATTTGACCTCCAAAATTGACAGTTAAAGGCTATTGATCTCCATTTCATTTAACCCCTTTTGACCTTATGATGATTTTTTGTTTTGAAAAGTCCCTGTTATTCTCTTGTCCATTGAAACCCTAATTTTTACCAACCATCTTTCAAACTCCATCTTCTTCTTTCTTCCATCTCTCATGGCGACCTCGGTGGACTATGGCTGAGGAAACGAGTTATGTATGAACCGAAATGCCATGGATTTCGGTGAACCGTCCTTTGATGGATTTTGGTGCACCAGAATATATGGCAATGACCATATTTTTCTTTTCATTTTCTTTTATTATTAGTTAAACATGAAAACAAATGTTAATTTGATGTTATTAATGTATGTTTCAGTTAAAAATGTCTTCAGGAGAAGATAAAGTAGTCTTGAGAATTAGTTCGGATAAATATTTTTATGCCTCACTTGATTGTGGCGTGTATTGTTGTAATTTTTTTTTAATATCTTATAACCGAGTCTAGTTTTATTTCCTTGAAACAAACGAACATGAAAGCCTTTAGGTTACAATTAGCGACAGAGTTGTGGTCGAACACTTATATTTTTACTTAAGTAGTTCGAAAAATATGGTTAAATGTTTTTCGTAATACATGTTTTTACGTGTTTCATAATGTCAATACTTGGCTATAAATCAAGTTTACATAATATCAATCATTGAATATTAATCGAGTTTCCATAACGTCAATAATTGAATATTAATTGAGTTTTCATAAGTGAATACTTGGCTACAAATCGAGTTTCCATAAAAACAAAAAAAGAAGACAAAAAAAAAATAGCTCACTAATAAAATTTTGGTTCACAAAAATCCTTCAATGAGGATTTCGGTGAACCAAAATCAATTGGAAAAAAAATTAAAAAATGCTCTGCCTCAAATTTTGGTGCACCGGACTATATGGCATTGGCCATTAATAAAAAAAATTTCAATTGATTTTAGTTCACCTATAGTCATTTCACTAATCATATCTCTTGATACAGTGGATATATACAATAGAAGCAAGGAAACATCTTCACCCACCAAGAAAAAGTTCAAGTCATCATCGTCATTTATGTCACATGGTGGAGAGTCCAATAATAACTTGTAAATGCACTTGATTTTGATAATCAACACTTCAAGCTTCATGTGTGCAGCTACGTACACTCAGACTAGAAGATCTTCAGATATTATCCTTACTCACCACTATTCCTTTCATCAAACCGCATATATATGTGTTACCATTAGCATCCCAATGTCCACCGTAACGAATAAATTCTCTTATTATTGACATCCTGTAAAAAACAAAAACAAACAAAAATGAGTGAAAAAAAGAAAGTTAAAGTGAAAAAAATATCAAGAAAAATTAAAATTTCGGGACAATTTGGGGGGGGGGGGGGGGGGATATCAATTTTAGATCCAAAATTTGGGGAAAAACTCAAATTCCAGGGCAACCCAATTTATATTTCTAATTGAGATATTTTAAATTAAAATTAAATAATTTTTCAAGTTTTATTAGTTTTTATAATTAATTGGGGCATTGGATTCTGGATTTTAGATAAGCAAATAAAATTGGGGATTAAATCCTTAACAACACCTTTGTTAATCAAGATCAGGGTTGCTCTTGTCTTGGCTTCTTCCTCCCTCAAGTTTTGTTAAAATAAACACTGATAGTGCAGTGGGTGGTTTTCTTCTTAAGGATTTGATATGTTATCCGTGATGAGAGCCGTTTTGCTGATTGCTTCTACAACCTTCCATTCCATTCCATGGATGTTATGAGCTTAATCATCTATTCGAATTAGGTTTATAAATTCATGAGATAAGATGCCTCATATTTTCTTGCAATTTCTCGGTTTGTGGATATCCCCTTTCCTAATTTGGTTGTTAGACAAAGTCTATTGTATTTCTGCTTTCTGATTTTGTCCTAATAACTCTAATTATTAATGAAAGGGCAATTCATGATAATTATGATTTTTTTTAAAAATATTAATCTATAAACTTTGAAAAAAAATATTGATTTCTTGATATTTAATGTAACATCTGGAATAATCGATCCGTTTGCCAATTAGAGTCAGTCATTCAAGACATTTGGTCTCAAACCGAACCCAATGAAAAAAAAAGGGTAAAATACGTTTTTGGTCCCTATAGTTTCACTTTGGTTTCATTTTCGTCCCTGTACTTTCAAAATTGACTTTTTTTGTCCCTATACTTTCCAAAACCCATTTTTTTCGTTCTTCTGTTAACTTCTCCGTCTGGGACATAAACGGCTAGCTTATGTGGCATTTTTCTTGCTTATGTGTCATTAAGTTGTTGGCAGAATTAACTGATGTGGCATAAACTGAATTAGAAATCAAATTTAGTAACTAATTGAGAAAATAAACTGCCCTAAAATCTCAGAGAAGGACAAAGTGAAGCAGAAATCGAAGAAGGAGAAATCGAAGGACAAATCGAAGGAGAAGTAGCGAATCGAAGGAGAAGTAGCGAATCGAATGAGAAGATCTGAGTCTCAGGTGAAGTACGCAGGCGAAGTACGAAGTAGGTGAGTAGCAGCGTAGTAGAAGTATCGAAGGAGAAATTGATTTGGGTATTTTGATCAACTCTAAATCTGAAATTTCTGAAACTGATTTGGGTATCACACATATTTCTGAAGCTGCCTCTGCCTCTGGATCTGCTTCTGCATCTGGACAAGGATGGACTAGATCTGAAAGAGGAATAGGCCGCACGTTTCTAACAAGGAGAAGGGGAAGAGGAACTTGAAGAATCTGCTGCTATATTTATGCAGATTTTGCTGATAGATTTGCAAAATCTGATATTTACTTTTGATGGATTTAATTTTGAAGAACCTCCTGTTATATTTATGCTGTTTGTTTTGATTTAGAGATTGGTTTTTATCCACGACGTCTGTAACCTACCTCGAACTCCACAATAGCACGACACCAATCTTCGATTCAGATTACTTCTCCTTGAATCATCGTTTGAACTCTGATTCGAGGAACCCAGACTATTTTGCGTCGACATCTGCTTGTTCGACTTCAAAACCTTGATTCTCCACTGCTTCGTCTTCGTCTTCCTATTTCCTTCAAAGTTTAGTTCGTCATCGTTCGTTTGCCCTAACTCTCGTGAGGAAGATGAACTTCAGTTTCAAAACCCACATGTTGTTAGTTTATGCCACATCAATTTATTCTGCCAACAACTTAATGCCACATAAGCAAGAAAAATGCCATATAAGCTAGCCGTTTATGTCCCAGACGGAGAAGTTAACAGAAGGATGAAAAAAGTGGGTTTTGGAAAGTACAGGGACGAAAAAAAGTCAATTTTGAAAGTACAGAGACGAAAATGAAACCAAAGTGAAACTATAGGGACCAAAAACGTATTTTACCCAAAAAAAAAAAAGAGATTTTTGTCATAACCAAAACTTTCCAATAACAATAGGTTTCAATCTCTTTCTTTTTCTTCTCGTCATTTTTAATAGAAAACTCACTAGACATCATTGAGATATAATTACATGACATTGAATATTATGTTGAAGACTATATCATACAAGTCTAATAACATAATTACCGGTTCAAAGTTTTAAAAGAAAAAAATTGATTCTTAATAGATAAAAAAAAGGTTAAATTATACAAAATACTCTTAACTTATGATGTGAGTTTCAATTTTGCCTCTAATATTTTAAAAGGTTCAATTATACACTATTTTTTTATTTGTTTAAAAAAATATCATTTGTTAGAGACTTTTAAAAATATCCTTGGTTGAGGAAGGAAACTGTTTTTTTTTGTTAGAAATATTACCATTTTATTTCAAAAATACCTGATTAAAATATATTTTCAATATTTTAATTTTTGTTAAACTTAACAAAAATTAAACACAAAGACTAATTTTAAAAGAATAATTATCCCGAGGAGTATTTTTTAAATAAATTAGAAGATTTAATATAGACTAGGAGCATTTTATATAATTAAACCAAAAATTTAAAAGATGAAAAATCCTCAAACCAAACTAGACATGTCAGATTTAAAAATCTTATCTTCATCTCAATTATATAAATTACATTAAAGTTATGGTCATGAGACACAAAATTCAATGGAGCACTTCATGATTTTGAAGAGACAATTTAAACCTACACAGCATAGAAAGTCGCAAAAAATTAGGGCCCGTTTGGTTTATGATCCAGATCCAATTTTATGGATCTGGATTCAAATAATAGAGTGGATTGTTGTTTGGTTTACCATCCTATTTTTTTATTTTATTTTAGATTTGGATACTACCCATTTTTTAGGGGCAAAAATCAAAATAGTCATCTGGTGATGTGTAAAACTCAAGATGGCACCTTTTTTTAAAACTAATCAAAATAGCCACTTGGTACACTGTTCATTCCAATTTTACCCCTCTGTATGCTGTGTATGTTCTGACATGTCTGACATTTCTGACTTTTTCTTTCCCAATGCATGAAAACAATTATTTTTATTATTTTCTCTTTCTAATTATTTTATAAAATTTGAAATTCATTTTCCCCCTCATTTATTATTTCATTTCTTTTTTTCTTTTTTCTTTCCAATATCCATTTGTTTTTTTTTTTAATTTATTTTTTATTTTTTAGTTTGTTTCGGTATAATATTATTTATTTTGTTGGTATATTCCGTTGGTATATTCCGTTAGTATATTCCGTATATTTTCATTTTTTATATTTGATTTTAAGTGAATTCCGACATTCTCTCTATTTTCCATGTAATGTTTGTATATTTGGTATGTTGTCATCCACTTTGCAATGAAATTTAAGGGAAAAAGAAGATATATGTGATATACATAATATACATGTCATTTTATCTGCAAAAAAAAAAACAAAAAATGTTAGCAAACTTTAAAATCAATATATAATTTGCACAATACTTAATATACAAAATATACTTATAGAGCACAAAACAATACACATACAAACTACTTACTATGAACACAAGCGCTATTATGCAAAACAGACGATGATGTTATTGAGGTCTCATACGAATAATATACATGATATACTTCATATGAATACATAACAGTACAACATATAAGAAATTGGCATAGACATATAAGAGTGAAGTGAAAAAAACAGACAGAAAATGATTATTATGTCTCATATGCGTGGTCATGTCATTTAATCAGTATAATGCGAATCATTTCATATTATAGTTATTAGGTCTCATATGTATAATATACATAATATACATGTCATACTATTATGCATAATATACATAATATACTTACTATAGACACATAATATTACCCAAAAAATATGATATGGACACATAATAGTACACTGCTAACATACAAAGATAACTATCAAGACATTGTATACATAATATACATTTATCAATCCCTTGTCATTTTCGTATATTGTGTATATTAAATAGTGTTCATCTAGTAAATAATATAGTGGACTAAAAAACAGACAATTATGTATATTATGTATTTTACAGAGCTATACATTAAAAAAAATGGATATGATGAAAGATGATGTCCGTTAATCCTTTCGACACTTAAGTATATTACGTATATTACGGACGAGACACAATGTATATTATGCTTATACATCAACTACTCGTTATTTTTGTATGTTGTATGTATTAAAGAATGTACATTTAGTAAACAATATAATGGACTGAAAAAACAGACAATTATGTATATTACGAAACTATACATTTAAAAAAACAGTTATCCAGAAATAAACATAGTTGTGTATAGTACGTATATTTTGTATACTACGTGTATTACAGACTGTATATAAAAAACACATAGTTAAGTATCGCAAGTATATTACAAGGTATATATTTAAACAAATCACATAAAAAGTATATTGTGTATATTACATATTGTATAATAAGCAAAACAGAAACAGAATGAGAGACAAAAAACAGTTAAGTATATTACGTATATTACAAAAAGAACAAATGACATAAATGAGAAAAAAAAATTAAAAAGATAATAATACCTTACGTATATTGTATATTATATATTGTATATTGTGTATAATACATGTCATTTTATCTGCAAATAAAACAAAAAATGTTAACAAACTTTAAAATCAATATATAATTTACACAATACTTAATATACAAAATATACTTATAAAGACACATAACAATACACATATAAACTACTTAATATGGACACATAAACACTATTTTGCAAAAGAGACAAGGATGCTATTGAGGTCTCATATGAATAATATACATGATATACTTGATATGAAATACATAAACAATACAACACTTAACAATTTGGTATGGACATATAACAGTGCAGTGCAAAAACAGATAGAGAATGATTATTAGATCTCATATGCATAATATACATGTCATTTGATCAGTATACTGCAAATCATTTCATATTATAGTTCTTAGGTCTTATATGCATAATATACATAATATACATGACATCTCAAAAGGCAAGTCATGTCATACTATGGTTATTATGCCTCATATGCATAATATACATAATATACTTAATATAGACATATTAATATACATGATATGTGCACATAACAGTACAACACATACCAACTTGGTATGAACTCATAACAGTGCAGTGCAAAAACAGACAGAGAATGGTTATTAGGCCTCATATACATAATATACATATCATCTTATTCAATACACTGCGAATCATTTCATATTATGGTTATTAGTCCTCATATTCATAATATACATAATATGCATGACATCTTATTAGTACACTGTGAATCGTATCGTATTATGATTATTAAGACCCATATGCATAATATACATAATATACTTAATATGGACACATAACATTATAAACAAGAAAAAGCTTGATATGCATAATAGTGCACTGTGAATAGACAAAGGATGACTATTAGAGCCATGTGTACATAATATATATTTATCAAATTGACAACGAATTTGAAAACAAAAAATTATGTATATTGCGAATGTTATGTATATTACGTGTATTACTTACTGTACTTCTAGCAAAACAGACATACATATTAACGTATATTACAATACACTTCATAATAACCATCTAAAACGAAAAAATCCAGAAAATGGTGACAACGTGAGAAAAATTTTAGAAAAATGGAGGAAATGATTTCAACAATAAAAAGAACAAACCTTTTGTTAGTTCCATGCTATTTAAGCTTCAAGATTCGTGCCAAATCTAAGGGTTTATGAAGAAAAAAGAGAGAAAGAAAAACACCAATTTTGTTCCCAGATCTATATTTTTCTTGTTTTGAATCTTCAATAAAAAACATAGATCTGAGATATATTAAGACAAAAATTGATGGAAATGAAAAAAGATTTCGATTTTCTTCAAATATATAATCGAAAAATGGTGAAAAAATACGAAAATAGAGAATCAAAATAGATGAAGAGAAAGAGAGTGAGTATACTTACCTAATCTTAAAATGGTGGGTTTTGTAAAATAAGAAATGAGATGGAGAGATGGATAAAAATGGTGGAATGAGGAAATATGAGAGAGAGAGAGAGAGAGAGATAGAAATGGTGATGGAGAAAGAAATAAAAAGAAAATAAAAAAAATAGATAGAGAGTGGGGGAGGGAAATCTGAAATGGTTTAAAAAAAGAGGGGGAAACGTGAGAGAAGGAGAGAAGGAAAGGGGAAAGAGAGATGAGGTGATTTGATGGGTAGGGGTAATTTAGTATTTTTAGTGGGGGCATGTGGCTATTGATTAAAAAAAGAAAAAACATGGCTATTGATGAAAAGTGGGAAGAAAATAGTGCCATTTATATTTTTTTCCCCATTTTTTAAGCCAAAGTTTGGATTATACTTTTTTATGTTTTCAAAGAATCCCATTTATTTCCCTACCAAAATGAAAACACGGGATTGCCGCAATCCCGTCAGTTCGTAAATAAAGCTACGCCTGTTCAACTCCACAACGCCAAAGCGATGGATCGGAATTTCTGTATCAGCGATTCCAAAACAGCAGCTTCTTCTTCCTTCTCATAATCCCAAAAAATACTTTGAAAATATCGACATCTAAAATCTTTGAAAAGATCTTCTTTCCTAGAATCGAGTACAAGAGATAATTTTTTTCATTTTTAATGGATAGTGAAGTTGATGTTACAATTTCATGAAAAGCTTGAGTCAGGTTAGTTCTCGACTATCTCAAATCTATCTTTAACTGTTGTAATTGTCAAAAATGAAACCTAATTGTTTAATTGAAGGGGCAGATAAATTTTGAATTAATTTAGGGTTCATATGTTTGGATCTTGGTATGTGGGTTTTACCTTTATTGATGTTATTTCCTTTGTTTTTGCATCTGTTGACTTTCTAAGCCAATTAATCTTATTCTTATTTTGATGATAACAAACGTGTTTTTATTATTAATCAATTTTCTGTGTTTTGATAGTCCACTGTGTAGAGAAAATTATAACGAGTCCAACGCAATTGGAATCGACTCAATCGGACTTCAAACGAGCGAGATATTGATTTTAGAAGTTTGGAATTAAATTAATTATCAAAACCGGATCGTATATGGCAAGTTCATATTATACTTCATGCGCTCGTTTTCTCATCCGTCAGATCAGAGGGTAGCTGAGATGAAAGGCCCAGATTAATTCATAATTTTGAATTAAATGAAAAGGAAAAGTCAGACTTTATTACAACCGTCAGATCTTCTTACTTTTTGAATCAGTGGCTCAGATCTACTCAGATTTACAAATTATTATATAAATATATATATATATATATATATATATATATATATATATAAATAAATAAAAACAGATTTGAAATCAGCCGTACGATCAAATTCCTCAGATCCATCCGACGGTCCTTGTTCCGACACGCCAGCGCGTGATTACCTGCCCCTGATGCGCCCCTGCGCACGCTGACGTCTGCGGGCCCCACCTGTCCCCCACTAACAGCTCTCATCCACTCCCTTCTCGACACGTGGTCCAGCTGTCCTCCAATACTGATTGTTGCTTTTTAATGATGCAGCGAAATGTCCTTTTTGCCCTCAGCTTTTGGTCAAATGCCCTCCATGTCCTGACCTCTATTATTTGACTCTCCTGACCGAAATTTGAATTTCTCTCTCAACGGTCATCTGACCGGTTTGCCCCTTTTGACCGAAATTTTATTAATAATTTTATTATTATTAATTTCAAAATCAGAAATGCTACAACCAATGACGCTTTGACACGTGGCCTTCTCCATTGACTTATTCTGAAGCATTTAATACACCATTTCGTTGATTACAAAAATGCCCTTCACTGATTTGAATTTCCTTAAGGAATGAAAGGGTACAAACGTCATTTCACGCCCTTCTCCTTCAACTTCATTTCTGGATTTCTTCAGCACCGAAAATGGCAATTCTCTACCTTCTTTTTGTCATCAATGGAGCCTTCTTCTTCCTCAATTCACACCATTAAGGTCAAAAATAATTATGAAGGTGGATGAAATAGTAATATTTTCATTGCCTATAAAAGGAGCTCGAAATGGACAGAATCAACACACCAACGAATTTC
The DNA here is from genome assembly GCA_028015215.1 of Gynostemma pentaphyllum. Lineage (NCBI taxonomy): Eukaryota > Viridiplantae > Streptophyta > Magnoliopsida > Cucurbitales > Cucurbitaceae > Gynostemma > Gynostemma pentaphyllum. Next base: position 19,290,583 of record CM051355.1, read on the forward strand.
AGAAGCTATCTTCTCATTGCAAAATCCTAAAGCTCTTTTAATCTCTTTGTGAGTATTTTAATGAGCCAAAATCTGTGTAATTCTAGCCATTCTTGAGGGCTAATTTGTTGAGATTTTTATCTCTTATTGTGAGCAAAATTATTGTAATATTTATCCTTTGTGAGGATTTATCATTGTAAAAGGTTTAATTATTAAACCTTAGTAAAAAGAGTGATAGATATCGGTTGTCCTTGCTCCGTGGAAAGGGTCGTTGTTCGGGTTTGATCTTGATCCCGCTAAAAGGATTGGGTTGCACTTGCTCCCGCAAAAAGTGAATACAAATTCCCGAGAGGCGCTCGGGGAGTGGACTAGGCCGCATTTTTGGCCGAACCACTATAAATTTTGGTGTCACTTTCTCTAACCCTTACTTTTTAATTATTGCTTTACATATTTATTCTCCTAATTTATCAAAACATAATTAAATGGTTCGAAATTAATTGTGATACAATATTTTCTATTATCATATCATATTTGCTCAATTTGCTAAAAAGAATTTTAAGTGTAAATTTCTTTTATATTAATTGAACTTAAAAAGTCCAATTACTTTGTTAATCTAAATCTTTAAATTGATTGAAAAAGTTTTATAATTTTTTATAAACCCTATTCACCCCCCCTCTAGGGTTGCCTTAGATCCTAACAGCATCTTCTTCCCTCGAGCATAAGAGTGGAAACTAGTTCTCATCATAGTCAATTTTCTTTCTCCTTTTAAAATTTCTATAAATGATGGACTAACACTGAGTATAATTTCTGTAAATTTTCTATCATATATATTTTCTTTAATTTGACTGTTCATGATTTGTTTTCATTCTTTGATGGAAAGATCAATAGAGTTATTGTCTAATTAAATCCAATTTAAGTTATAATTAGGATAGTGAAAGAAGCAATAGAAATGACATAATAATAAATACTCATTAGTTTTGATTATACAAAAAGAGTTGATGAACACTATAGGAAACAAGAAGAAAAATTGGGACAATGCCCTTTAATCTGCTAGCTTCTTGACTTTTTTGGTATTCATAAATCCATCATTTTTTCCATTTGTTTGTTTAAAGATTTGGATGAGGATAATAGACAACAATGAGTTGTTATGTTGTGATATATCATTTTCGATGGGTTGTTTAAAAGAAATTATCAAGGGGTCGTCTTAAGTCATTTTACTTCATATTTTTTTTATCCATAGGGCACAAAACTGGAATGTAATATTAAGATGTTTGAGATAAGAAAGATGAAAGTATACTGTCACTAGTCTTTTTTTTTTACTAAAAATTGTTTTGTTTCAGCTTTGAACTTTTAATATAATGAAACAATTGTTTTTTCATGTTGATTAAAAAGACTCTTTACTTATCTGTTTCCAACATATAGTTTGGATGTGTTGATTAAAAAGTTTATCATTGCATTCAATTTGGATGTGTTTATTAGTGAGTTCTCTCCTTCTAGAGGGTCATTTGGATTCTTAAATGCTATTGAAATTGTCTCCTCGGTGGATGACCTTTTTACAGGTTTGATTGATAAGGTGGGTGAAAATTCTATCCATTTGAATGTGAGCGAAAGAGGAACGAAAACTATGTACAGATTGAATGTTGGTGGTTTAGAGATTGCACTTTTCTAAGTTGCTATATGAAAATGCAAGAGGAAGCCCTCATTGGAGGTAGTTTGCTCCTCACCAACAAAAAGAAAAGACTATTGTGGGACAATGGGGTGAGAGCAATCCTTTGGAACGTGTGGCTTGAACGTAATAGAAGAATTTTTGAAGGCAAGGATAGATCGTGGCTTGAGGTGTGGGAGGCTTGTGTTCTTAATGCCTCTATGTGGAGTGCTAATTGTAAATCTTTTTGTAATTATCCTCCCTCTATTATTGCTTCCAATTGGAAAGCATTTTTGTAATCCTCTTTGGCCTTTTTGGCTCTTTCATACATCAATGAAATAGCTTGTTTACCATCAAAAAAAAGAAAATGCAAGGGGAAGGGTTTTTTTAATTGATATAAATAATATGGCTTGCAACAACATATAAATTTGATGAAAGGTAATTGATGATGACATTCTTGCAACAATCAAGATTCAAGAGGGCCAACCCACAGTTAAAGACTCGTGAATTCAAGACTGAAATTGAGATGCTTTTCTTAACTTAAGCAAAGACTTCTGATCCACATGATTCAAAATATGTTGTGTTTGTTGAAAAGTGTATCCGCCTAATGGTTTGTGTAGATTGTATATTAATGAATTTTCCAATTTTTTCTCTCCAGCTATAAGCTGTTTAAAAAATATATATATATAATATTGAGAGTTATGTTTTCCATATTCTTTCTATCTTCTAATTATTATGAAGGGTGAATCAAAAGTCTATTATCACTCCTTATATAATTCATAGTTCTTTTTTTGGGGGGCTAGGAACAAAGTCAATCGTGAAAGAGATAAATGTTACAATTATAGACCTTTTATATTCACGTAAGTATCACATTTAGTATTGGATTCTTGATTGATATTTTTGGCAATTACTTTCAGTTAAAATATGTTATGTTTCACAATATAATCTATGGATATTTTTAAAAAAAAAAAAATAATGTAGATGGATACTTGTGATCTAGATCTTGAACCAAACACGTATTCTGATTCATAATTTTATTCTGAATTTTTGAATAACAAACCAAACACATATTTCAAATTTCTGGATCTCAATTGTAAATTATGAATCTGTTACCAAACACAGTTTTGGATCCAAAAGATTCACAGAATACAACTCTGAATTCATTAAAATCCACTGAATTCGAATAACATTTTCCAGATTGCGAACCAAACGGGGCCTTAAAAATTCACGGAGTTCAATTTCTGAATTTCCCATTTGACACAAATTGGTTTAATAATGGGTGATCTATCGAAATAGCTTTAAAATGATCTAAAATAAAAGTACACAGCCGCTGCCTATAAAATTAGGTTAAATAGTTATTTGGAGGCAATAAAAATACTAAAAAAATCTCTACACGCTTTTCAGTACCATCAAATTATATTTTTCTCTTCTTTCTCTCTCATTTTCCCTCATCCCAACCGTGAGTCTTCTTCCTCTCTCACCCTTTTTTTTTCTATTTCTAAATCAAACCCTCTCTAGAAAAGATTAATACAATTTTTTTCTTTAATGTAGCAGAAAGCAAATGATATATTACGTACAGTATGATTAAAAAAAACGCATCTAAAAATAACTAAAATTGAAAATTATATAAACTAAAATAAAAGGTCCATAAATCATAAAAATAACATATAAAATGAATAAAATTATGTTTTGCTACATTATAGATATAAAATGATACAACACAAAAATGTACCGTGTGTAACTATATTCTATGAAATGATACAACACACAAAATTGTCAACTATATACTATGAAACACATAAAATTAAATATGGTGAAAAATTGTATAACATACTAATTTTACAATACGTACAGTATGTATAGTATTTTCATGTGCTCATGATTTTAATATTATATAACTACATTATCAGTACAATATATATAGTAATATACATAATCAAATATGGATGAAATCAGAGAAATTTTTTAAAAATATCATTGACAATTGTGTATAAAAATAATATAGTAAACAATATTTGTATAATTTGTACAACAACCGTGCCAAAAAATCTACTGCATTGAAAAAACAAAAGGTAGCTTTGTCAAATCAGCTACAGTGACGAGTGTATAGTGACAGTTGTTGTACTATACTGCTTTTAAAAATTTGTATAGAAAATTAAAAGGTGGCTAAAAAATAAAATTATCAGAGAGTGGTTAATTTTTTATTCATGAAGTCAAAATGTGGCTGTTTTTTTAGTTTTCTTTTTAATAAGGGTTAAATGCATGGATGACCCCTGCACTTTCAAGGGTTTTCAATTTACACTCCTACACTTCTAATTTGAAAAAAAATCACCCCTACACTTTCAAAAGTCAATATCTGTTAAAAATTCCATCCAAAGTAACGGTGAAGATTTTTTTAAACCAAATGAATATTATATTCTTATTTATTTAACTTGGGTTAATTTTAACTCTCCTCCCCCTCTTCTCTCTCCTCTTCTCACCAACCTAAAGCCATTGCAGAAAAAAACTTTGAAATCCTTTTGTTTTATCTGCTTTTTCATGGCTACACTAGGGCAATCTAGGTGAAAACATACCACAATCAAGTATCCAAATATTGTATAATTAGAAGCAGGATTGATTGTATCGAGTTATTGAGCAATACAGTCATGACTTCGTTTTCTTCAAAGATTTTCTACAGTTCTTGATTCTCAATGTGTAATCTTGTTAATAATTGTCCTAGATCTAAGGGAAAATAAAGCAATAAACCTGTAATTTGATGAACTGGTTCATTTGTTTCCTCTTGTGCATTTCCTCCAGAGAAATACAACACTTCGAGAATCAAAATTTTGAGACGGAAACCATTGGTGAGGAAATTATCTTGAGAGAACTTAATTTTTGGGTATTTTTGTTGGAGTAGATCTAAAAAATTGAATGTAATAAAACATTTCTTCTCAGAATCCAACATTAAAGACTGAGAAAACATCGACCCACTTCTCAAAAATCCATTATTAAGATTATCTAAACTGTGTAAAAACAAGTCGATTGAAGAATTCGCATCGTATGTAGATGCCATGATTGAAAAGAGAAAATAATAAAAAGGAAAAAAACTCAAACCCAGAATTTATATACAAACCAAAGGTAAAAAATACTAGCACAAGGGGCGATCGTGTGAGGAAACCAGAAAGAAAGCTTGTGAAGAGGGAAACTTGTACAAGTATAGAGGATGAGTTGCTGAAAATCATGTTCGTAATTGAGGCTATGGTCATATTGATTGCAATTTTATTCATACCTTCCATAAATATATAGGTAAATTATAGAGATTTGAAGAAAATCAGAAGGAAAATGTTCACATTTTGATCTTAAATCAGAAGAAAAACATCAATTAATATTTTTCAAAACTTCGAGTTCGTCCATGGCCATCGTGGGAGAGAAGAGAGAGGATCAGAGAGAAGAGGGTTAGGAGGAGAGAAAAAAAATTAACCTAGGTTAATTAAAGGGTAAAATGTAAGAATGACCCATGTACTTTCACCAAATTTTAAATATGACCCGTACACTTTATTTGTTTTTTCAAAATACACCCCTGCATTTATCAAGAATGCATCATTTATTAAAAAATCATCCATTTTAACATTGAGTCATAATTTTATTTTATTTTATTTTTTTTACATTTTAATAGAATATTAATACTTATTAACCTTTTCAACTAATATTGGGTCAAAAAATTGGGACCCACAATTTTCTAAAGTTTTGTGCCTAATTCGTGGTTCGATTCTTACCTAATTATTGTACAGAACAGAAGGCATAGGTTAGATACTATTGTAAAAATCTTGATGAGTAGATTGTTATTTACGAAGGAGATGGTAATTTTTCAAAAGTAAAAGATGACTGAATGCTTATGTAAACATTGGGGGTCCCGATTTTTTTTACCCAAGGTTAGTCATAAAGGTTAAGAAATATTAATATTCTGTTAAAATGTTAAAAAAAAGAATGAAATAATATTTCAATATTAAAATGGATGATTTTTAAGTAGATGATGGATTCTTGATAAGTACAGGGGTGTATTTTAAAAAAAATAAAGTGCAGGGGTAATACTTGAAATGAGTGAAAGTGCAGGGGTCATTCTTGTATTTTACCGTTAATTAAATAACACTATTTATTCAGAGAGTTTAAAGAAAATATTAAAAATTCACACAGTTAGTTTTTGGATGGAATTTCTAACAGATATTGACTTTTTGAAAGTGCAGGGGTGATTTTTTTCAAATTAAAAGTGTAGGGGTCACCATCATCAATGGGCCGATCTGAGTCGGCTCGACCCAAACATTAGAAGGCTTAGGCTCGGCTCTGGCTCGAGCCCAATGAGCCTATACTTTTTGTCAAGCCGAGCCGGCACGACCCAATCTAAAATTTTATGGCTCGCGGCTCGGCTCATGGGCTAAGCTCATTGAACCGAGCTTGAGCCTGGCTCGTTGGAGCGAGCCATGTCCGAGTTATCATATGAGATCATTTTTGTATTACATTATCTTAAAAACCAATAGTGCATAACTTTCAAATCACTTTTTTAAAAAAAAAAATCAAGGGTTAACAAAATTAACATATTAAAGTTATTATTTTAAATAGAAAAAAGAGTGAAAAAAATCAATATATTAAACTTATTATTTTGAACGGCAAGAAAGCAAAAATTGTTCCATTTTATCCGTTAAATAATTTAACTATTTTATTTAATCCTATTTAGTAATTACACAAAGATATCAACTTTAAAAAATAGATATTTTTATTAATTATTTCATACATGAATATTTGAGAATAAAGTGCAGCACTATATCTCAACTAAGTTGACACCCACTCATTTGTCAATCATATGCATTTTTCTCAACTTATATTGTAGTGATTCGAGCATATAATATAAAAAGAAATGAGGTATATTATTATTTTTAATTTTTAAATTGGTAATATATTTAATTTAAATAATAAATAAATATTGCGAGCTTTATTTGGGCCGAGCTATTTGGATCGGCCCTATGAAGGCTCAAACGAGCAGGCCCGTTCAAAAGAAGGGAGGCTCATATCCAATCCAAATATTTAACGAGCTGAGCCGAGCCGGCCCGTCAAACAATGACTTTCAAGCCAAGCTCGAGTCGAACCAGAGCCGAGCTTGGGCCGGCCTTTAGGCCGCGAGCCGGATGATGATGGTGATGTAGGGATGTAAATTAAAAAACCTTAAAAGTTTCAGGGTCATCCATACTTTTAACCTTTTTAATAATAGACTATCAGGCACAACTCAGTACTATAAAATTATAATAATAAATCCAGATCTGATTTATTAATAATTTATTTTACTATTTTATTTGTATTGATTTTCTCATTCTAATAAAAAATAGAAAATTAAAAATTTGAAGCTTCAGAATATCATCAATATCATGTCTCCCCTTCAAGCTCACTGGCGTTGCAGAGTCAAAATTCACAAATTAGGGTTCTGATTCTGAACTTTTATTTATTCTGCTTTCAATCAAACTTGGTTTAGGGCTTTTTTTCATCTTCTTCTCCTTCTCTCTGTTTCAATTTTCAATTTTCCAAAGAAAAAAAAATGTCGATTTTTTCTTCTCTTACTACAGCAACCAAACTGTCCACAATCCCTAAAATGATTCTTCCAGGAAATTCAATCCCCAATCTTCATCCATATTCATCTCAAATTTCCCTCAAATTTAAACTCAATTCCAACAGATCCCTTTTCACCATCTTCACCTCCTCTCACAATCCCCAATCCAGATCAATTTCTCGCCCTAGAAATTCCATCAGATGCCTTTTCACTGGCATTGTTGAAGAAATGGGCCAAGTTAAACATCTGGGTATTGCTGAAGATGGGGGCTTTGACCTAGAAATCACTGCAAAAACCGTTCTTGAAGGAGTTAACCTTGGAGACAGCATTGCTGTCAATGGAACTTGCCTCACCGTGACTGCTTTCGATCATGAACTATCCGAATTTCGAGTCGGGTTGGCGCCGGAAACACTGAGGAAGACCTCATTGATTGAGCTAGTGCCTGGTTCAATTGTGAATCTGGAGAGAGCAGTTCAACCAATCAGTAGAATGGGTGGGCATTTTGTGCAAGGGCATGTAGATGGAACTGGGGAAATTATCTCGATGGAGCCCGAAGAGGATTCGTTATGGATAAAAGTTAAGACAACAAAGGATTTGCTAAAGTATATTGTGCCAAAAGGGTTTATTGCTGTGGATGGAACTAGTTTGACTGTGGTGGATGTTTTTGATGAGGAAGAAGCCTTTAACTTTATGTTGGTTTCATATACTCAGCAAAATGTGGTGATTCCATTGAAGAATGTTGGTCAAAAGGTGAATTTGGAAGTTGATATTCTTGGCAAATACGTGGAGAGGCTTCTTAGCTCTGGCTTTGTTGATTCCTTCAAGTCTTCCTGACAGGGAAAGCTTGCAAAAAAGGTTTTGAAATCTGTCTTGTAATGTAATATATTTTTAACTATGTTGTTTACTTTTTGTTGTTTGGGATGAATAACATGATGGTTTCAAATGCTGTTTCTTCTTCCTATAAGTTGTTTTTACCATCTTTTTCATTAAGCTAATTGTTCACTTCTTTTGTATAACTGGAGGAGATTTTGGAATAGAATAATTGATTTTGGTGCTGTCATTGGCTATGATATTGATTTTCAATTGATTGGGTTATAGTAATCATCATCCCATGTAGAATGTATGAACTGTGGAGCAGAAACACAATTTTTTTTATACGCGTCAGTGGGTCAGTTTGTGTACACCTCGACTAGTAAAATATTATGTATGATAGTCTGGTGAACCAAAACTTATGGAAAGAAGAAATGGAAACTAAGCTAGATAGTTTTAACTATGTTAATGTAATTTTTAACTATGTTGTTGACTTTTTGTTGTTGTTTGGGGATGAATAAAATGATGGGTTCGAATGTTGTTTCTTCTTATTTGTGTTGTATTTTTTAAAAAAAGGGTTACATGTATTAGCTAGCCTATAAGATGTTTTTACCCTTTTTTTCATTAAGCTAATAGGTTCACTTCTTTTGTATTAGAGGAAATTTTGGAATAGAATAATTGATTTTGGTGCTGTCATTGACTATTATGTTGATGTAATATTAAATTGATTGGGTTAGGAAATCATTTAGAATGTATGGACCGTGGAGCAATTAGTTTCCAGTAAAACACAATTTTTTTACACCCGGTCAGTTTGTGGACACCTCGACTAGTGAAATATTCTGTATGATAGCATGGAGAACCAAAAATTATGGAAAGAAGAAATAGAAACTGAACTAGATGGCTGCTATTTTTCGATCAAAACGGTGAATTTGGCATTTAAGCAGGGAAAAGTGGTTGTTTAAGTCTGTACCTGGCCTTACCTCTAGGGAGATTTTTTTTTTGGGCCTTATTTTCTAGTGAAATGCCGCTCACCATTTGTTTTTCAGTCAGATTTCTTTAGAGGAGCTATTAGCTTAAAGATTTGTAGTGTGTTATATATATATATATATATATATTTTTTTTTTTTTTTTGATAATAAACAAAGCTATTTCATTGATGAATGAAAGAGCCCAAAAAGGCCAAGGAAAACAAAAAAGCCTTCCAAAAAGAGGCAAAGGTGGAGGGGTTATAAAAACAAAATTTTACAAATTGCACTCCAAAAGGAGGCAGAGAGAACACTAGTAAACCAAAAAACTACCCAAGCTACAAACAAACAACCTTAGAAACCCTGATGAGAGATGTTCTAAGCTTTAGATCTCTCGTAGTTGACCGTGCTTTTGAGCCTTTCAAGCTCCCTTTTACCATTCATCTTTGAAACTGGGGTTTTAGGAAGGGTTAAGAAGGCTTTTTCCACAGAGGGCACTATAGTTGCCTTGTTAATTCTTAGCCAATTGGCTAACCTAGTACATTTTTCCTCTCCATTGACGTCAAAGGTAATGAAGGAGCCTTCGGAGTCCCCAATTACTTCAAACAAGTCTTCTAAGGAGTCAGCATGGAGATTAGGTTTATTTTGGTACTTAGCCCTACTCTTCGATTTTCTCTTCTTGCTAGGAGCCATGGTTGTGTCCGATAATCTAAGCCAACCAGCAAAGCTCAATCTCTTCCCCCCCCCCCCAACTATCTCTAAAGATGATATTCTTCCCCTTGATGACCAAATCCTCAAAAGTTGAGACTTGTAAATGATTAGAACAAACCATTTGAAAAGCCTCTTGGGATTCAGGGACATTAATAAGCTCCATGTTGCCATGTTTAGAAGGAGAGTTCATCTCAGGGATTAAAATTGAGGATGATTGGGGATTGTAAAGACCCGACTTTTCAGAGTATAAAACAAACGTATTTAAAACAGCGGAAGACTCAATAAATGATCTTTATTGAAAACATGCAAACTGTCAAATCAATAAATGCTTAAATCAAAACATAAACTTCGGAGTTCAAACTTTGAAAAAACAAAACAGTAATCCAAAAACATAACCTCAAATTCGACAACTCAAAATCATAAAATAAAGTTCTGATGACCAAATAAAAGCCCAAGTAAAATATGTATATTATTCATAAATATTAATGAATAAATAAAACCGGCGCCGATATGACATGAATCCTCATCTCTTCCACTTCATCAACCGCCACCTCTCGGTCCATTGTTACCTGAAAAAAAAACAAGAGATAGCCTTGTGAGGCTAAAGCCAGGTGAGAAAACAACTTAATCAAAGATGAAGTCTTAGATAATCTCTAACAATTCAAACCAGGAGTCCCAAGCACTCAAACACTCTCCAATAACATCTAAGGCACAAAATCACTTAAAGCTCAAAGTCTCACTCGCTTACATGAATAGGCAATTCTCACTGATTCCATATTCAATACGTTTAACCACCAATCTCACTTAGATCACCAATCTTTCCGTTCTCATAACCATTGTAAATATCCACATTTTTCATAATATCATTCTCATACATGAATAGGCAACTCTAACTAGCTCCATATTCAAGGCAATGCATAATAACTTCTTACATGAATAGGCAACACTACCAGGTTCCATATTCAAGGTTTCTCAATAAAACTTACTTTACATGGGTAGACAACTCTCACTAGTTTCATACCCAAGGTTTTCATTCACAATATCCCAACACCAATACTTAACATTCCGGATAACTGGGTAACTCTATTTTAACAAGCAAATAATTTAACAAACAAACATAATCAATCAATCATTCATACTCTCCACTAAGAAGGCGGTCTCTCGGAACTACAAACCTTTTTTAGGCACTTAGTTACAGTCGTAACCATAACTAATCCCCTAATGGATCATTCATACGAGCAAAGTCCATAGGTCGTTATGAGCTCACTCTCATAACTATTTATTTTACTAAGTATGAGCTCGTAGCCTCATACTAGTTTAACACACCTGTCAAGCCATCATTCCACAATCTCTTTACATTATCCTCTTGATAATGTTCACTCACAATCAACAATCACAATTAAAACACAGCAGCTCAAAGATTCTAATTAAAGCATGCACAATACATCATTACGATAAAACTGCCGAAAACCGTCAAAACTAATAATTCAATCCTAATCATGCTCAACTCAAAACTCATGCCAAATCACCATAACATACTCCATAATATCCCATAATTAATTCCCAAATCAATCAGAATCAAATAGAATCGAAAAACATCAAAAACTGCCGAAAAACGACTAAACTAGTTCTAACCGAAAAAATTAATTCTCCCAATCGATTTTTCTTATGTTTCCAATATCAAAACTCATGTTAGAACTCAATAATTTCCAGAATTAACATTCATCTCAATCAGAATCAATTCGATGAAAAGAAAACTCACTTTTACCAAAAATTGACTATTTTAGCTCTAACCGAAAATCTAATTTCTCCCAAATTAAAAACGATATATTCGATGGTCCAATTTCATCCAAACGTTCCAGAATATCATGATTAAATATAATGAAATGAATAAACTACGGTAAGAGCCTTAGATTTCTCTAAAACCCCACCGTTGACTAAACCGTTAACTCACCTTGTCTTTGCTAAAATTCCAATTTCCAAGCTAGTTTCCACCACCAATCAGACCTGAAACAAGGGTCCTAAACATTTAATTTACATGCTAAAACAGTACCAAAAGGTGTTAAAAAGATTGAGGTTCAACGGCTCGAAAATCGGGAAAAAGACAAACGACGAACGACCTCCATTTGAAGGAGACAGCAGCTACGGCGCTGCTGTCTTTTGCCGTGGCTGAACCGTGGCCTTCGGGTCACGGTTTGGTCTCGGTTTCGGGTTCCGGGTGATCGGTATTGATGGGTTTTGGTTTCCTAGGCAAAGGGGATCAACATCGATTAAGTTTTAGGCGAAGAATTAAGTGACAAAAGGCAATATGGAATGGGTTTTTGGGCAAGGTTCAAGAACATCATAATTTCATAATTAACACCAATTTTCAGAATTTAAAAAGATTAAAAATTGGTTCGAAACACTCACCCAACGATAGGAAATCACGAAATCAATCTCCAATCTTCACCTAACGACTCACCACGATCAAATCGAACACCTAACAATAAAATTTGACGAATGGAACATCGATTTCAAAAGCCTAAGGCGGCGGCAACTTGGGAAATTCAAAAGAACAAGAAGATTTACCTTTTGATAAAATAAGGATATTCCAAACACTCCAAATACGAGATCGATCCTTGAATCGATGAAGAAACGACGAACAAATCGGAACACGGGTCTTCTCAAGGGGGTAGCAGCCATGGAGGCAAGAATGAGAGTCCAAAAATATGATCAAGCCAAAAGGGAAGTCATCCTAGGTTAAAATTCACGAGTTGACATATTTACGAAACTGCCACTCACCTTAAAACATCTATAACTTGATCACCGGGTCTCAGAATGACGAACCGTCAGTTGCGTTGGAATCGTGACATCGAGACAATCAATTTCATGTCAAAATATTTTTCAAATCACAAGGTTCAAATTTCGAGATTTTTCGGGAAAAAATTACCATAATACCCTTTTGAAATAACACGGTATTTCTGCTCTAATTAATCGATTAAGCCTGATTAATATTATTTTAAAAATAATATTCATTTTTAACTTTCTCGTAACAGGGCGTTACAGAACTACCCACCTAAAAAGGCTTTTCGTCCCCGAAAAGTTTCACTGTATGGTAAAAGGTTGAGGTACTTCGCTCTCATAACTTTTTCTCGCTCTCAACTAGATTCTCCTGACGTGTGATTCTCCCACAACCTTTGACCAACTCTATGGTCTTATTTCTCAATACCCTTTGCTCCTTTGCCAAAATCTCATATAGCTTTTCTTCATAATACATACTCAAAGTCAAAACAAATTATCTCAGCCTCAAGTAAAATATACAGTTATCATTGTTTTTAATTAATGGTATGATTCTCAATTAGCCAATAATTTGAGTATTCTCATGTGCTAATCTCTTATGATGTTTCGTGTAGATTTTATTACTTGGACATTTTTAAAAAAAAAAAATCAGACATCAAAGTTGTTTTTGTTTTTTAAACTTCCCTTTATTTGAAATGACAAACAACAAAACTTATGTATTTGGTTTTTTCTTTCTTTCTTTCGGGTTCTGAGTCAATTTAAGCTAATAGTTACATTGATATTTTTGGATATGAGTCAACAAAAGTCATACTTTGGATGTGAGGTTGTGGAGAAGCCAGCTATGGCAGGGAATCTGTTGAAAATTTATTTTAAAAGTAATTATTTTTTACTTTTAATTTCAGCCTTTTGTTTTACCATAAATGAAAATTATATTGGTTTAATTCCTAAATTCCTTTTTCCATCGATTCCTTTTAATTGCTTTTAGTTTTCCTTTTTTTCTTTATCTTATTTGAAAAGTTATCTTTTGTCTTGTCACTAATTTCCTTGTTAAAAGGATTTCAATCATGTCCTAAATTCCCCCGTTCAACTGCTGCCAATTTGTATCTTTTATGGAATTTGCTTAATTGATTGGTGGAGATGAGTTGGCTTCCAACAGCTCCTTAATCTGTGTGATAAATTGTTAGGCTTTAAGATTTTATGTCTGATATTTGCCTATGGTCTGAGTAATATTTTGTGGCAAGAAGTGTGTTTATGAGTGTCTATTTGGTGCTCAACTATCTACATTTAACAAAGCTTCAAGTTGGAAGATTATTGGGAAAAGAAGTCTAACAACTACAAATTAAAGAAGGGAGTTTCTCGTATAAGTTCTTTACAAGGGGGGCTTGTTTTTAATGTCCTTTTCACAAGGGGAGCTTGTGATAGAATTTACCGAATAGGACGTCGTTGCAAGGAGCAATCGAAGATAGAGAAAGAAAAAGGGAGTTTTTCTTTTTGTTTGTGCCTTTTGCTTTAAATTCTTGTATTGAATTTCTAACGGATTTAGTGGATTTTTTTTGGGCTAGCGCCTCATGAGTTTTTACCGGTGGGAGGTTTCTCACGTTAATTTTCTTTTGTTGTCAACCTCTTCTTGTTTTATCTTTTCTTTACAATTCTATCGAACTGCTTTGCATTGTGCACACACGGTCATAACAGTGAAATTCGTGTTTTGCATAATTTACATTCGGTCATTTACGTCTCTGTCAAGCATTCGGTGTTGTAACACACAAAACTGTATCTTAAACTTCTGGCTTACTTATATTTAAATCTGATGAATTAAACTTATTAAAATCAAAGAGTTTAGGTCGTAATAGAATCTACTACTATTTTCCCACATATAATTCAAGAACAAACATGATAATGGGGAGAGTTAAATTTAATTAAAATCACATGATTTGTTTTGAATACACACAAACATCTAAGTTTAAAGATGACGAGAAGAGCCAACTAGGGCATAATTTATTGGTTAAGACATTGTAGTTCCACCTTCAAAAGAGTGGTTCAATCTCCACCTCCAACACTTTGTATCAACATAAAAGATGATGAGAAGACAACATGAGCATAACTCAACTGGTCAGGACCTTGTTCTTTTTTCTTTAAATTGAAGTTTCGAGTCTCTCCTCTCTCAATTTGATGTAATATCTATAAAAAAAAAATGATGAGAAGACAGTGGGAAAATTATGTATAAATATCCATTAGGCGATAAATGAAGAAAATATGAAGAGGTTGAATAGATAAAGCTTTAATTTGAAAAAGTTGGTCACTTTATTTTCAATTAAATAAAGTTTAGTGTCAATAAATATTGTAATATTGATTATTCATTCTTGCTCACTTCGTCGAAGTGATAGGTCAAGATAATCTCGCTTCTAACAGTATTTGTATCCTGTGAAGCAGATGTTTAATTGATCTCAAGCACCGATGAGAGGCGAACTGTGTGAGACACACATATCTTGATTTTGATAACTGTAATATGGATGATTGGATATTTCATATTAATTTTATAATATTATTGTTTTTTGTTATTATGAAATTTTCAGCATAATTTAATTATTGTAATTATTAATTTTATAGTTATTATATTTATAATGCAATTTCAAATATAATAATTTCTTAACCGACAGAACCAAGGAGTAGGTGAATTTTTAAGAGAGTGTTGAGAATTTTAGAAATAATAGATTTTTTTTTTCTCAATGAAACGTGTTGTTGATTTTATATGGAAGAGAAAGAAATATGCCCCATCAAAAAGCACATTGTCAAATGTCACATACGGAAACCCCACTGCATATTCTAGTGACTTGTTGTGGAGGGATCATATGATATTTTATTTGATGATGTTATCTATAAATTCATAGGACATCTGATCTTTTTGGCAAAATATGTCTTTTTAAAGCTCAACTCTACTAATACTTCTCTTAAAGAAATATATAATTACTCAAATGTATTAGAATAATATATTACTTCTATTTCGATAAATGATTGAACATTTGATTTTTAATTTTAATCTTTCTTTTGGATTGAATAATTTTATCTAAATCATTTTTACAAACTAAAATTCTTATTTTATTATAAGTAAAATTTTAATTTAATTTAATTATTCTATTTCTATTTTTAATGTCTTATTACTATCATTTTAATAAATTATTGAAAACTAAATATGACATTTAAGGAAAAGAATAAAAACGATGATATAAATATAAATACATATTTAAAATCTTATATAAGATAAATTGGGTAATAATATCATTACAATTTCCAATTCAACCACATAAAATTTAATTGTGTAAGATAAATTTAGAAATTATATCTAAACCATATACGACACAAAGATTTTTATGTAACAATATGAAGCCACAAAAATTTAAAGCTCAGGCTGATATTAAAGCTCATATGAATAACAAAAATTTAAAACAGTTTTAAGTTGTATCGACTTTTTATCAATATTCTCTTCTTATAATATCGCAGGTTTAAATTTTTCTCTAACTAAATTTAAGTTCTAGAAGTTTGAAAAAAAAAACAAAGTTGTATCGACCTCCCATCTAAGAAATGACATTTTGTCTTTTGTTTTTACAACAATTTTAAAAGGAGTAAAAGTAGTGGTTGGCAAATATAATATGGTGGAACACGTGTCATGTCTCAATTGATCATCTTCATTAGATTCCAATCCGATTGCTACCATGAAAAAAAATAAGGTTAGCTTTAAAATGCTTTACATTTCATCATATAAACACCATAAAATCACTACCCTTTAGAATTTAATTAATTTAATTATTTTTTTCCAAACAAGAGCAATCAAAATTTAATCTTATAATACGATATTAATATTTCTCTATCAGATTAGATGTTTGAATTTAGTCCTATATTTCATTAGAAAATGAAAAAATATATATAATTATCAATTCTAACTAAAGAAATAATACAACTGAAAAACGTTTAGTTTCAACCTCTTTTATTCACAAAAATTGACTAAAATCATAAAAATGCTTAAAATTTTAAAAACAAACTAACAAATGATTCGTATACATCTTTATTTTTATTTTATTTTTTTTATAAATTAAAAAATCAAAACCAAATCGTAATGAAATATGTCTTTTCTTTGTTTGATTTGATAGAAAATCTGATACATGGTTAGGTCAAAATAATATTTTAAAAAAATGGCATAGGTAAGATGATGGTTCCTTAAAGGTTTGATTGATCCATAAAATACGCTCGAAACAAGTAATTAAATCACATTAATAATTAATAGTCAAAAAAAGACGCAAGGGATTATGCTAATAATCGAATCTTAAAATTAATAATTGATATAATCTGTCACATGTTAATAAAACTAACATTAGTTTAATTTTCTGGGTAAAGACGTCGACCTTCAGCCATCTCTCATAAAACGACACCAGAAACGAGATAAACGACAGAAGGGTATAATGGTCTATTCACCCGAGCTGTCCGGTTCGGGTGGGCCGTGTTCCAAATATCTAGGCAGTGGTGTGGTGGGTAAGCTGTGAAAGGGGGTTTGGTTACGTGGTCACATTGTGTCCATACACGTGGAAAAGAATAATTGGTTGAGATAAGAAAAGATCAACCAATCAGGGACAGAGACCAAAGGACTAACTTCTAACCGCTCACCTTGAAAAAATAAAAGCCGGTGTGCCGCGTAAGCCTTAATTTCTTGGTCTTATTTACGATAGTACCCCTGTGAGTTGTCCATTTCATTTTCTTACTCTTCCACATCTGCCCTTCGTTCAAGAAATTATTCAAACGTGATTGGTAGAAAGGATGAATCTAGATGGGTTAAATTTAATCAGCTTGACTTTTTTTTTTTTGAAAAAATGAATAGTCTAACCTATATTTAATTTAGGTGTATTAATATTCTAGGTTTGAAAACTGATAGATTCGGAAATTTGAAATAGTAAGAAAATGTGAATTTGTTAAATTCTAAAAAAAAAAAAAAATAACATTATTGCCTATAAGACGGTTTAATGACATACTCATTAATTTAAACGGTTCATTGTTAAAAAAGAATATGATTTCAAATCTTAACCTGGTAAAAAAAATCCATATGAAACTTGAACTTATACCCACTCACCAAATACAGATCACACAAAACTCATCTTTAAGTTTTTGAAGTATATTTTCTTTTGCACATCCATGTACTTGCTACACAAATTCAAATATCACAAAACTCAAACTAAAACAAACCCTCCTATCAAACAGCTCCTAAAAAAACATAAAAATTTAGGGGGTGTTTGGAATGAGGGATAGGATGGGGTGGGGTTGTTAAGCCTAGGTTTAGATAGTCTATGTTTGGATGTGTAGGGTGTATGAGTTATATAAGTCTGGGGTTAGATAACCCATGTTTGGTATGTGGTTTTAGTTTGAGTTTTGTGTTGTTTAATTATTTTAGGAGGGGTTAGTAAACCCATCAATGTTACTATTTAAAATCCATGGATTTAGTAGATTAAACCCGGGGTTCGATAATCCGTCTAACAAATATGGGGTAGGCTATTGAAGCCCACCCCACCCAACCCTAACCCGCACACCAAACGTCCCCTTAGGATTTAAATGGCATATGAACTTCTACATTTACCCTGATTGGTTAGTGAAATTTTCAACGTTAAACTTTATATAAAAGACTATTGGGAGAAAAACAATTTATACTTCTAAAGTTAGCCGAGTGTATCAATTTAAACTATAAACTATTAAGTTCACCAAAAGTTTTAATCAATAATTTTTTTTAGGGTAAAATACTTTTGGTCCTTGGGGTTTTTTAGGCTTGTGTTTATTTGGTCCATAAGTTTTCAATTTATATCTATTTGCGTCCTCGAGTTTTGAGAAATAGGTTTATTTGATCTCTAAGTTTTCAATCTGTGTTTATTTCATCACTTTTTTTGAGAAATTAGGTCTATTTGGTCTATGAAGTTACTTTTTCAACCATCAATAAACGAATTTCTTTAGACTAATGAATGAAAAAACTTAACAATAGGGACCAAATTGACCTGTAACATAAAACTCGGAGACAAAATAGACACAAATTAAAAACTCAGGGACCAAATAGACACGCGCCTCAAAACTCAGAAACCAAAAATGTGTTTTACCCCACTTTTTTTTTTTTTAATTGCAAGGCCTTTGAGCCTAGGCTGTTGAACACAATCTTTCACGACCAAGTCACAAACATTGAGAGTCACGTAACATGGCAGTGATAAGGCGAGTCTAGTTTCTTTCCATTAAAATCATTCACATTACACTTCTTGCATATCTTTACTCAGACATATTCGAGTTTTTGTTTGGACAAAATTTTCATTCTAAATACATAATCATTAGCTTCTCTGTTTATAGTGGAACTCAATTCAACCTCAAACGCTACTGAGTATACTCCCTCAACCTAAGTATTTTCCTAAAAACCCTTGATTTAAAGTGGTGACTCTAGCTTAAGATATAATATTTTCATGAAAGAATCTTTGTTTAGACAAAGAAACTAAAGACGTGTTTGAAATAATTTTTAGGAGGTACAAAAATACTTTTGAAATAAAAAGACTTAAAAGTGTTTTACCCTAAAATAATTTTAATTCCTCTTAAAATTATTCTAAACAGACCCTGAGGGGGCGTTTGGTTTGCGGGAATTGACCATGGGAATGTTTAATACTCATTCTATTGTTTGGTTCAACCTTTAATAGCATTGACATTCAATTCTCATCCAAATCTCTCATATATTTAACATTGACATCATATTCTCAGGCATCAAATTCTCAGGTATCATATTCATTCCTACAAAGACAATAATCATATTCTCATAAATCCAAATTTCAGCACACTCCAAACACATGCATCATATTCCCAGACATTTAAATCTCATTGTAACACACTCCAAACATAGACATCAAATTCCCATTTATTTTATTCTCATACATCTAATTAGTAATTCCTAGACATTTAATTTCGATTCCTGCAAACCAAACGCCCCCTGAGTGCCCGTCAATTATCGTACACTATAAATTAAGACCATGTATAGTTACGTTAATTCTCTCCTCACACTTGTCTAATTTTTGTTCAATTTCATCTCCCCTCCCTTATCTTATCTAGTGTAGAAGTCATATCGACAAGCTCCACATTGATATTAGTTGACTTCCAATATTGCTTTTTATTTGTTTTGCAAGTTGTCAAACGTTGTTGACAACAAATTTAGCATATATAATAAAAAATCTTTTTACAAATCAATTAAAAAAAAAACTTTATTTCAATCGTTTACTAAAGACAACAATACAGAACATAGAAGTCAGATTAATTAATTTAATAATTTGAAATTCTTAAAACTAATTAATGGTGAAACCAAAACAAAAACTTGACTCAAAAGGACCCACAACCACATCATGAATATGTGGTGAAAAGAAAGCAAAGGGTATATACGTCATATCTAAAAGGAAAGGGAGAATGGCAATAACGTAATTGAACAACATCAGATAGACAGACCAAACAAAACTCAGACGCAGAAATTGCCTCCCCCATTATTTTAATATTTTTTTTTCAAAATTCCAATGTCCATGTATTTATATGCCGTCACTGCTCCATCAAACTTGCTCTCTTCTTTTTTTTCTTTCTCCATTTTCTTACTTTCAAAGCTTCCAATTTCTTCAAACATGAAGAAATCCGGTCTCATCGCCGCTTCCGTTGCCGCCGCTGTTTCTGCTTCTCCTTTTTCATCTTCTCCTTCTACCTTTAATTGTAACCCCAAAGTTCAATTCCCTCAACAGGTAACTCCCTTTTCCATCTCTATCATATGGGGTTTCCAATTCTTCAAATTTCCCAGTTTTCCAATTTAGAAATTGAGATTAAAAACATAATAAAAATTTCAACTTTTCTTTCTTTCTGAATATTCAGTCTTTTTTTTTTTTAATACGTAGGAGGAGAAGAATGGAGAAAATTCATCATCTTCAGCTGATAAATTTGCTCCAAGGTTCGATGGATTGAGATTCATTGAAACTCTTGTTACTGCTCATAGATGATCATTCAATTCCATGGCCGCATTTGGAATTAATGGCTGCTGCTAATTTATATATTTTGTTCTTTTCTCTTTCAGAAAGGAATGATGATGGAGAAAACTAAGTCAAATTTTTCTTTTTTTGTAGATTTATAGGTGGTTCGAACCTATGAGGATCGAATAATTCAATAAATATTTTACTATATTTAAACAAAATTAATGAAAGAATAATTACTTGTTTTGGTGGACTTTCTCTTCTCATTCATGTACATGTCCATAAAAAGAAATATATTCAATATGGTGAAAAAACGCACAAACATGAAAAATAACGGAGAGAATAAAATGGTTGTTTGTTTTAATTAAATTTTCAATAATATTGATAAAAAAAGTTAATTCTTTTTGTTTAGAATAGCTCAACCTGTTATGCATCACTGCCGTGCTTCTTCCCATAAGGTTAAAGGGTTTGGGCCTTCCCTCTACTAAATTTGATATAATATC
Source organism: Gynostemma pentaphyllum (assembly GCA_028015215.1). Taxonomy (NCBI): domain Eukaryota; kingdom Viridiplantae; phylum Streptophyta; class Magnoliopsida; order Cucurbitales; family Cucurbitaceae; genus Gynostemma; species Gynostemma pentaphyllum. Next base: position 19,311,548 of record CM051355.1, read on the forward strand.
TCAAAAGAGAAAAAACATAGCTCTTTTTGGCTAGGAAAAGAGACGGCCGTTGAATTTGCCTCATTTTAAATACACCGTCTACAAAGCAAGTAGATGATAAACAAATGAATTATTCAAATTCAAGGAATCTTCATAGCCATGTGATGCAACAAAAGATCATGCCTGCTTTAGAAATTAAAGCAACCGAAAGTGAAGAAAATTATAGCAAATGAACGAAGAAAAGAAATCAGATTCAAGTCTTTTAAAAGGAAAGAAAAAGGTTAAAAGAGAAAACGTTGTTATTTTCAAAATCAACAATAGAACCACAGCAAATGGGTTATTAATTGATTTTAGCATCAATTAATTAAAGCTGAATAATTGTTAGCCGATTTGAAATCCAGCTGCATGAAAGATTTGTAAGTAAAGTTGTTCTACTAAACGGTTGAAAATCACCTCAGCGTTTTCAAACTCGTAGTTCAGTAGCTAGCTATCTCTCTAGAATGCTCTTTATCAAAAGTTACTTTCGGGTCTTAATTTACGTGTGATGGACCTGCCCATCCGAAGACGTCGAGCTGTGAGAGCTTCTAGCAATACTTCCAAAGCATCTTCCAATACTTCAGCCTGTTTATCCAATTCAAATGAACTAAACTTTGGAATAAGTTGAAGCTCGAAGAGCAAGCTAGCTGCCGCTGCTGCAGTGCAGGTTCGGTCCCATGATGGTTGAGGCCTGTACATTAAAAAATGTTTATATAGTTTAGTACGAGAAAGAAGCATCTTTGCTTTTCCCTCAATGGCCATCCCCTCACAAGAAAAAATTAGAGAAAAGCCTGATTATATATTGTATAATGGTCTCGAGTTCTCACCTTAGCTTATGCATCGCAGAGGAGCCAGTAGTCAATGATATGCAAAGAAGGTCCTCCCCCCATACCGATTTCGCTTGCTCCTATGGAAAATGGCAACAATCATCACAACGTCGTTTTAAAAGTTTAGTCCACCTAAATTCATTCTGAATATCACACAAAGCAATGAAATCCAGGGCATCATTGGAGCATCCCAAATATAACCAAATAACATGGCAGAGATCTAAACTGAATGTCGTTTTCCATTGATTTTATGACCTCCTAAAGGACCCTGAGAATTGGAATATTGGAATAAGAGAGATGCTGCTACCCGGATGTTGCCAGTAATTATCAGACATGTCTATCAATTTTCTTCTTAGAAATACTTTTTTTTTCCAATTTGGCTGGGAAAGATACTGTTAGGAAGGGGAAAAGGCATATTAGTAAATAATTGGGGTAGTTAGTTAGGGGTATGGGGTTATAAATAGAGTAAATGTAAAGGGGTTAGGGTATCCAAATATTGAGTATAGTAATTTTGGACTATTGAAGGGAGAGAGATAACGCTCTTGAATGGTTATCAACCTTTGTGTTTGCTTATTTCAATATTAATATCAATTTGGATCTTATCGGATACCAATTAAGCAAGACTCCATCATACATATACAGGAAATCCATTTCATAACATGAATGACCTCTAGGACAAGTGTGGCATGCCTACTTGACAAGGACCGCAAATACAAAAGGAAAATGCAAAACCAACAGAGAGTTCCTAGAGTCTCTATATAACAAAACTACCCGTCCGATTATGCAGGCAGAAATATTTAGGCATTTTGTTCTCAAGAGAAAAAAAAACGGCTTTCACCAATAATAATCTGCAGCAAAGACACCAACAAAGAGGTAACACAAAAATATTACATACCTTGAGACGGCAGAACATAGCAGCAGAGTTGCTCCATGTCCCATCAATCAAAATAACATTTAGAATTCTATCACCATCAGTCTGTGAGGATCAAGATGAACATTATGACCTTTTGTTCAACTGGAAGAACACATGAGAAATTTTAAATAAGAAAACCATAGCTAAAACAAAAATAGATCATCCAGAAATACCAAGTTTCATACTTTTAAATGCATGAACATGAAAGCTGAGCCTAGAAGTCTTCCAAAAATGATGTTTTGTATGTATATATGTCGCCATGAAGGCCGTGTTTGCAATAATGTTCCAGAAATCGTAATATCATAAGGCTGGCTATGTGTGAACATAAACTAGTGCATCAAATTGGAAGAATATGATTAGTGGATTTTAAGATGTTAAATTTCATTCGCCACGAAGTTAAGATTTTTTTAAATCACATTTAATCAATGCATTGAAGTGAAATTCAAGCTTCATAGTAAATTTAATCAAGAAAGGGATGTTCACAAAACCAATGTTTCAGAAGTAGTACCATCTGCTGTGAGAATTCTAGCTTAGTTGAGACACAGAGTTCTGAGCCGAAGGCTTCCTGAACACTTTTTGACATTGCATTCTTGTTTGGGTAAAGGCAACAAACCTTGCTTTTACCTGAGTAAAATTGAACCAAAAAAAAGGAAGAAGAAGAAAGATGAAAAGTAAGAAAGTCTCTCTTGGCATTTTTAGATAAAAGACTGGATGCCTAAGAGTAAGATCTGAGAGCTCAGAAAATATAACTCAAACATGTCAACTTAGCTAATGAACAAGCTGTTGCAAAGTGGCAGATACAATCACATAACAATTAGGCGAATTTCTTCAAGATATACTACATGGAAAATAAATAATGTTGAAAATTCACAAACTTAAGATGAGCCAGATTTTACGAGAATTACAACTACCTGCAGTCTTGAATGCATTCCACATGATTTCTTCATGTTCAGAAATACCAAAGAGACACAAGGTTGCAGCTTCTACACCAAAGACTTGCCACAGAAGCTTACCCGTGTTGTTTTGCCGTAGAAAATCCTGCACAAAAACTCTAGTAAACATTAAACAATATATTAAATGTAGTAGAAGAGGAGCAATGATTCAATTCACCAGTAATAGACAAACCTTCGGATGCATATATAACCAGAACCGTGCTCCATGCCATAGAGAACAGTGCTTAATTCTTGAACACATACAATCCTCAAAAGGCAGCCAACACTACACAGTTTAAATAAACAATACTAATGGTTTGCAGATAGATACTAAAAGCACACCACAGCTTCTCAAATGTAGTATGAAAACTGTTTACACAAAACAGGCCCTATGAAATAGTCATTTGAAAGCCTGATTATATACCTTTTGACAAAGATAACCCCGGCTCCCAAGCAAACGACACGCTATTTGTCGAGCAGAAAAGAATTGTTGTTTCTCTTCAGAATTACCTAGAGCCTGATATGTAGCTCGATGCTTTTTATCCTCAAGAGTTTTAAAATATCCCTGAAAATTCAAACAATAAAGAACAGATATAACATGAAGGAGGAAGGAAGAGAGGTATGTTAAGTGATGTGGAACCATGAGAGAATGCTGTAAACGGTGTAACCGTGAATGGGCAGGATGGTAATGAAAAAATGGTAGTCAAAATGCATCATTTGAGGAACAGGGGCAAACGTGCTTCAATTGCAACTTTGAGATTGATTTCTATGTAAAAAAAAATTAACAAAGCCTCAACAGAAAATGAGAAAGCTTTGGTTAAATGGGGTTTACCTGAAGTTTTCCTCCATTACCACCAAAACTCATCTGGGCATCAATATTTTCCTCCAAAACCTTCAATTCGTCAATAATTTCCATAACCATGGAAGGAACAGGAGACGTTGAGCCCCAACCCTGCCATTCCTTCAACGTGATGACAGGTCCTTCCCCTTCCCCTTCACCTTCACCTTCATTGCTTATAGAAGCTTCTCTTTGTCTTAGATTAGAGCTGGAAATTGAAGCACAGTTTGAGCTTCGGCCATTGCCATTGCCATTGCCATTGGGATTTCTGGTTATGGAATCCATATGGGTTTTGGTGGAAAAAGCAAGAAATGGAGAATAATAATAATTTAAAGTAAGGGCAAAAGGCCTTAAGGTGGAGAACATGGTGGACTCTCTCTGTGAGTTTCATAAGCAGCTTCTTAGATTACTGTGTGATTAATTGCTATATGGACATGGAATTCAAATTTGGGCCATCACTGACAGAAAATTTTGGATTGGGCTTCCTTGGGGAAGATGAATGAAAGATCATTTTTTTTGCTTTTTTTTTTTAATGGAATCTTACAAACATGAGAAAATTCAATATAAAGTATATTATAATCTGAAAAAATAATATCAAAATGGGTGACAGAAATGAAAGAGAGAGTTTCCAAAGTATAAATAATGTAACATGTTTTATTATTATATGCATCATATGTATTCTGATCCAAGTTAAATATTTTTAATCAATAAAGAAATGGGCATTACAAGTTTATATGTTCAAGATATAAAGTTAATTAATTTTTTAAAAACCAATATAATTAAAAAAAATGTTTTTTAAAATTCTAAAATAGAGATCAATTTTTGGATATCAAGTGAGGCCTAATTATTAAAAGATTATTACCTCAAAAGTATTCTCATGGTTAGTTTTGCGTCAACTTCAGTATCCAAAATTTTACTAAATTTTCTTTTATTGACCTTACAACATTATATTTCCTTGACAATAAAATTTGAATATATATTTTCATTGTGTGGGGCTATAAAATTTATACTTTTCATATTATTTACATGGTTATAAATCAAATAAAAACTTGGGAAAAAAATAAAAAATTTTCCTTTTATTTTAATCATTAAGTTTTATAAGTTTTTAAAATAGTTCTTCAAGTTAAAACTTGATGAGTTAGGATTCCACAAAAAATGACAAGTTTAATTTAATTGCTTATTGGTATATCTACCAACACATGAAATTCATTTCTATAGTGAAGTAAGTTGTTTTCATTAAATTTGATCTCTGTTTTTACTTTAGAATTGTTTTATTTATAACTTGTTAATTGATTAATAATGATAAAAGAGATAAGGGTGGTATGGTAATAAGTGGCACTAGATTTTTTTTTTAATGTGGATCAACTTTTCAACCTTATTTATGGAACCATGTTCACATAAATGTCCATTGAAAAGGAACTGGTATCAATTCAATAATAAATTCTATAAAGACAAAATTATTGAAACACCGAAAAGATGTTAAATATCAATACTCAAAACTTAAATTATTAGAGTATGATTAATTTAATCATTTATATATTATTAATATTATTTTCATATATAAATTTTGATATTTGTATGAAGTCTACTGTCTAATCACATAGAATATTAATATAAATGAAGAAATGTCATTATAAAGGTATATCAATATTCTATGTGATCAGACTTTCAGCTTTGATATGAGTTTATGTAAAATTAATTATTTATATATTCTCAATAAAAATTAAAATTATTGAAATATACAGACGCCAAATACAAAATATCATGACAAAAATGAGAGCGGGGGCAAGTGACGTGTTGCCATAGAAGACTCGAATAAAAAGTTGTAATGGAGCCTTCAATTTATTGTCACAACTCACAAGGTCAATCTTCAAGGATTTCTTTCTAAAAGTATGATTAAAATAATAAATTTATCTACCATAATTTGATATATTAAATTAATGAAAAAAAAAGTTCAAATTCATACATCTGAACTTAAAAATATGTGTCGATTTAAATCTTAAATTTTTATAAATTGTGTGATTTTTTACATTTTTGTAAGTTAAATTACTATTATTTTTAAAGATTAATAGTAAGATCTGTATTTTTATAGATGGATGAAGTATTTTTGTGGATATTGATTTTTATATTTGTGTTGAATAATTTTTTATAGTTAAACCAATTTTGATTTTGTAACTGAGATTGAGTACATTTTTGTGATTAGATAATAGATATTTTGTCAGTTTGATTTCTTGGTGAAGTTTTTGAACAATTTTGTAATTTTATTTCAATGAGGGTATAAACTACACAATCTATGAAAGGTTAGTATTTAAATTGATGAAATTAAAAAGACGGTTTAAATTAACACCCTATTAAATTAAGGATATAAATTAATTTTTTCTCTAAATTAATTTAATAAAATACTATTTTATATTAAATCACTTGTAATTCAAGGACAATATTGAAATCTTCTTGAATATACTTATGACATTCCTATAAAGAAATCGGGTCAAATAGTAGTCACATACTATAATCACTGTAATTATGCTAATCCTTAATAAATATAGAATCACAAAATGATTAATTTGTTAGTTTTTATTACTTTCCGTTGGATGAGCTGTCACACTTGATCATCCTTGAATTTTTTTTTTTTGAATTCAAATTCATCATCCTTGAATTGCTCAAACAGATTTTTACTTATCTAATCCACAGCTTGATTTAAAAAAAAAAGCTTACTTAGGATACAGATTAAAACCAGTATAAAGATCCAACAATTATAGTATTAGAGCCAACCTGACTGATTCCAGTACATAATTCAAGTAGTCAGATATCTAATTTATTTTCATGAGATTAAAGGTTCGAGTCTTTTCTAATTTGATGTAATATTTTATATCTTTGAATGTGAGTGATAACTTTATTTAGAAAGTAAATTAAAAAAAAAAAAAAAAAAGAAACCAAAGTATATGCTGAAATGGGGTGGGATGAAAATGAAAATGAAGAGCAGCCCTCTTAAAGAATAAGAATAATGTGCATCCCCTCAACCACCGTATAAACATCGATTATTATTCTTTACATGTGCTTTTTATTGTTTTTCATGCAAATTAATCCCACACTTCACCAAATGAATTTATATCTTGTAAAATTGATTGATTTATGAGATATTTACACCAATATTCAAATCGCACGTCATAATTATAAAGATATTTCTGATTCTATTTTAATTACAAAAGAAGACATATCAGGTCGTATAAGATGATTTTATTTTTTTTCTGATAACTCAATTGCCCTTTTAATTTTCAAACGTATATTTCCTTTTCAGTTAATCAACTGTATTTAATTAATAAATAATTATTAATTACTTATCTCATGCCACGATTTCCGTCCCTGATACCACGTTTGTGCGGTTGTGTTTTTTTTGTTTTGAATTCATATGTAACTTCTAAAGTTCTTGATTTTCCTTCTTCTTCAGCGATATTTGTATCCATTTCTACTTTATTGCTTGTTTCAAAACTATGAATCTGAAATAATGAAAATATATACATACAAATTTGGTTATAAACAGAAACATGCAATAAACAAAAAATATATGTTTTTTAGAAAACTTGAATGGTTAAAATACAATACCTCATCATTTTTCACTACTTGGACTTCTTTATTGACTCTTTCATAAGGTTCTTTCGATGAAGCTGGTTCTGTAGTAATTGCTTCTAGGTAGTGCTGTCTTTTCTCCAAAATCTTCTTTTTCGTAAACATTCTTACTACTTCTTCTTCGATTTCTTCAAAATGTGTTCTTGGGTTTTCTGGGTTGGGTTTTCTTCCGTCAAATTTTTTTGCTCCTTTTGGTGAAATTTGGTTTGAAATTTCGGAGATTCCAAATTTGAGGTAAAATTTAATTTCGTGTTTTTGAAATTTTAGTTTTACCAAAATTAACCGCTAAAAAAAGCAATTAAATTGAAAATCAAATCCCACTTTTTACGCCTAATGTATAGTCATAACTATCATGATGTCATCTTCACGGGAATTCGAACGACGCCTTTCTTTTCAGTCATTCGAGGATAATTTCATAAATAACCAATTACTAATGGTGGTGGTTGTCTAAAAGTGTAAATAAATGGTACAAGCCTACTTTTGTGTAAATAGTGTAGAAAATTTGAATATAGATGAAATTAACCCTTGATTTATAGCTTTTTTTTTTCCAAAAAAAGAAAAGAAAAAGAAAAAGACTTCGTTTTTGCATTCAAAATGAATATTATTCAAATTTAATCGAGTGCACTTGTTTCTTTTTTTCTTACCTTATACATAGTGTAAAAAATGCAATCTTAGATGTTAAAGCTCAATTAACTTTTTAGTTATTTGTAATTTCTTTTAAACCGGCACAAATTCTTAATGGAAAATGATTTTACTCCCATTTTAGTTTCCTAAAAAAAGGTATTTCTCTTATTAGTTTTGCTGGCAAATTTTATTTCCATATTTATCCTTCAATTACGAAAATGTATGTACTTAAGGATAGGGATTGTCTCACTCAACTTCTCTCAAGGGACAACAATTATATGACTATGGATCTCAAGCACTCAAATCTCCAAATAATTTTGTATTAGAATACTCTTTATTTTTATTTTAGCGAATTAGAATACTCTTTATTACTCTTTATTTTATCTAATTTTGTATGAGATTTTTTTAAAAATATTTAGGAGAGTTTATTTGTAGTGTTTTAAATTTACATATTAAGATAGTTTTGAGAAAAAACTAATATACACCAGATAGATTTCGATTGTTGATCAAAAATTCACAAAGAGAACCTGTGTGGTATTTCAAAATAAGGAAGAGAGTTTATTGAACGGATTCATAAGTGGAGATTGTAAAAGTTCTCTCAAAGATCCGTCATCAACAAGAAATAACCTAAGACAAAAAGAGGAGTTTTTCGTTTATGTTTTTATTTTGCTTTAAATTTCTTCTTAAATGTAGAATGCTTTTTTTAGAGGATTTCTTTTTTGGACGAGGTCCCATGGTTTTATTTTTCTTCCGTTTTTTTCACTTATGTGTCATCTCCTCATTTCCCTACTTATTTTTGTATTACTTTAACTGTCACAATTCGATTTGCCTGAGTTATAATTGTAAAAAGATATATTATAACTGTGATTTAATGAATTATTTTTATTAAGTTTTTTTTTTTCAAATTTGCTTATTAAATACTCAAGTTTAGGTCTCAATAGTATTTTTTTTTAAATGTATACTAACTAGATAGTATAATAAAAAAAAAAATTTGAGTGTCAAGCAAAACGGACAAAACCAGAGACAAACAACAAAACGAAACTAAATAAAAGTTTGGATCCTTAGTGAGAAAAGGGTCTTTCAGCAACCAGATAAATCAATGTTTGCAGCCTGTTTCGCTTACAAAAAACGGAGGTGATCATCCTCACGTCGGGAAAGGGTGTTGCCGACGTGAAGCTCGCTTCGTCGGTAACGACGTCGGCGATACCTCATTGGGAATGCCTATTTTTTAGGATCACCGACGCCATTTTTTATCGCGTCGGTGATGTGCATGTGTCAGTAAAGGTAATCGAGATTGCCTACGCACGCTCGTGCGTTAGAATAGTAAAAGTCATTGTCGACGCAACCATGTGTTGGTAATGAGGTGTTTTTTTATTTAAAAAAATTGTTGCTTTTTCACTCCCCAAAGCCATATGTTTCCCGAAGTGCTCGACTCCACCGTTTATGATTCATATAATTAACCATCTCTCTCTACCAATAAAAACACATAAAAAAGTTAGAAAAAATACATAGCAAAAAAGAATTAAAAAACTTCAAATGCGTAAACTCACGTATTGATATTTGGCTAAGTTGCTCACCAACTTGTTTGGTGCGTATAAGTGTTTTTTTCGCTCACACATCGACCCATATAGTATTTGGATTCACTTCGAGCTTTATATATATGAAAAGACAATAAAAAAAATCTATCAACACATGCAACCTAGAAAAAAATTAAAAAAAAAAAAAAACAAATGTTGAGACGACTATCTTTGCGCAGGATAGTTCGTTCCCAAAAGACTCTTAAACAATAAATATCCAAGAAAATTACATGAAGGTGTAAGAAATTAACCTCGATCCTGACATTGTAGTCACTACAAGAAAACTGTAAAATAGCGACGAAACGGGTCTAGTTTTCGTCGTTAGCTATAATTAACGATGGAATTAACGACGGAAAGGTCTGGCGTTATTTTTGTCATCGGTAGACAAAAATAACGACGCAATACATCATTCATCAACGAGGAAAAAGTGTTCTATCATTGGCTTTTGTTGACCAGAAACTGGACGATGAAATGCGTAATAGCCAAAGTAACTTGTTGACTACAATGACGCAATGCGTGGTTATTTAAGTCAAAGTGATTTTGAATCTAACGATGGAATGCAACGTCCATGTGTTGATCATAACGACACAATGGGTCGTTTATAAGTCAAAGATACAGATTGACTACAACGATGCAGTGCGCCGTTATGTAAGTCAAAGTGATCTTTGACTCTAACAACGGAATGCATCGTCCTGTCTATTTTTTTTTTTTTGAAATTTAATTATATATTATTGTGAATTGGAAATTAAATTTAATAAAAAAAATTATACATTTAAAAAAAAGAATATTATATAAATAATATTAAAAATCCCAAAATAATACAAAATAATGTATAACCCTAAAGCCTAATCAATATGAGGATCAGATGGAGGATTGGGAGGAGGCCAAGAAAAATCGGAAGTCGAAGAACCCTCATCGCGCATCTGCGCTATGAAGATATCCATCGTTGCCTTCATCGACCTCTCAAACTCGAGCCTAGACCTCTCGGACTCATCGAGACGAGCCAAAATCCTTGTCACCTCCATCTTGAGCCTGTCGTTGCTCTCCCTAAGCTCTGCAGTCTCAGCTCTCAGCATCTTGTTGATCTCGCGAAGCTCGGCAGCCTCGCTCGAACGAGCTGCCTGGGAAGACCGTGGTTGATTGGCTTAAATGACAGGCTCGAGGTTGCCGAGTCTAAGAACAGTACCTTCTGGGCGTCTGCCTCTTACTGCCTCGAGAAAAGCCGACTCAAAATCCTCCTGTGTCGATAGAGTGTCGGTACTCGGTAACCGATCAGCGAGAATCACTTCGTAACGAGCCTGAAAAAAAAGACCAAATAATTTCATTAGCTAAAATACTAAAAATCAATAAATTTAAAAAATGAATAAATAATAATTAACACTTACAGCTTTCTCTCTTGCCTTATTGTCGACAAAAGTCTGCTTATCTCCACCCATGGTGTGAAGATGGAGAAACACCTTAGCAGCATGAACTGGATGACCCAATTTTTATTCGTATGAAAGTTAAAAAATTAATAAATAATGAATAATTAAAATAAAGTAAAAGTTAATTATTACAGAAAATCACTTACAAGTCGTTTCTTGTGCTCGTATGTCGAGAGTGACCCTGTAGTATGCTTCGACGGGTTGGCGTTCCGGTTGGCGCTATTGATCGAAGAAATGCACTGGGCCTCCGGCGTCTGAGTACGCGTCAAGATTTCCGCCAAGTCCTCTGTGGAAATTTGGGCCGACCTTTTATCGATAGGGGCGCGTCGAATATTGTAGCCAGTGTCCCTGTACCGAACGCCGACCTGATGATTCCAGGGAGGGTATATGACCTTATCGGTTAGCTCAGCTGGAATATCAAAATATTACTGAAAAAAAATATTTGTCAGTTTTAGAAATATTATAAACGAAGGAATGAATAATAAATATAAAATTTTGAATATGTTTACCTTCCAAGGTTCGAACAACCGCATCTTGTGCGGAGCAGAGACGTTGTGCCAGCGAGGGTGTCCCCGTATTGGAAGCATCTTTAATACCTCCGTAAATTTCGACGAGATGCTCTGTGATGGATGTAACCTATTAAAATGAAAAGAAAAAAAAATTAAAAGTTAGATTTTGTAAATAATAAATAATTAATGAAATAGAATTTAAATTAAACAAAACTTACTGGCCGCCCTCGAATGTCAAGCGAATCCTCCCGGAAATAGAAATCTCCAAGAACTCCTGCGCCGGATCGCTATCCTCCTACTGGAGGGTGTCTACGGGGAGGCATGACCTACAAGACAATAATTAACTAATTAAAATTCTAAACTATAAACTCTATGCTCTAATTACATTATAATTAAGTAATTATATAATTAAATACTAATTTCATATTACATAATTACAATAAAATTAACTAATTACATACATTATAACTAATTACATATAATTACTTAATTAAAACTAACTATTTAGATACATTATATAAGAATTACACATAATTAAGATAAAAATTAATTAATTACATAGTAATTACATACATTATAACTAATTACATATAATTAAAAAAACTAACTAATTACATATAATTAAATTAAAACATACTAATTACATACATTATAAAATAAATTTAACTAATTAGATACATCCTAATTACATAAAATTACATACATTATCCAAATTACACAAAATTAAATTAAAAACAACTAATTTCAAACTAAATTATCATACTAATAACATGCTAATTACAAATTTAAACTAATTACATAAAAATAAATATATTGAATTTGACGAAACTTACTCAGATTTGTTCCAAGGATGGAGGTTTTTGAGAGAGGGGAGGGATTTTTATAGAAATGGGAAGGAATTGACTAAGGGAATCGAAGGAAGAAGAAGTAGAGTTGAGAGAAAAGAAGAAAAAGGGAAGGAGAAATGGTGAAAATGGCAGCCACGGTGCTGTTTTATTTGTGAATGAATGACGTATTTCGTCGTTAATCACTTAAAAATTCGTCGTGCGTGTTTTTTTAACGACGAAATCCCGCGTGCCCTCTATGAAGAACGTCGTCTATGTTCTTATGGAGATGAACAACACGACGCAATTGATCGCTGATTTCATGCACACGACAGAATGCGTCGTTATGAGTCAACTTCAAATAAAGTCAAGGTGACTTTTCATATTCTTGGGCGACAGATTGCATCGCCCGTTCACGCCATAATTTTTGTGAAATTTTTGTCTTCGTGCCTTATTAATTACAATTAGCAATGCATTCCGTCGTCCATGAATATGAACAGTTACCAAAATTATATCTGTTACAATAGGTTAACGATGCATTCCGTCGTAACAATTCATCTCTGAAGTTAACGATGTCTTGCGTCATTAATCTCATTCCAAAACTTAGAAAATTTTCTCTCAATATTCTGTTTTGTGAAACTAACGATGCATTGCATCGTTATATTCAATTCATCTTTGAGCTTAATGATGTCATGCGTCGTTAATCTTATTCCAATACTTAGAATATTTTCTCCCAATGAGGACAAGCAAACTTTCCGAATGTGCTCCAAGCTACGGTAAATTTAAATTACTTATACATATTATTATGCAATGAAAATAATTTATAATTAATAAGCTATCGTGCTTACCAGATAACATTGAATATGCCGGGAAGTCACTTATCGTCCAAATTACTGCGGCTCTCATACAGAAATTTTGTTTTCTCGATACATCGTAAGTCAACGCTCCATTATTCCACAAATTAGTCAGCTCAACAATAAGAGATTGAAAGTAGATATCTAACCTTTGTTTTGGACTCTTTGGACCCGGTACGATAACCGTTAAGAATATAACAGGATCTTTCATACACATCGATGGAGGGAGATTATAAGGTGTCAACATAACAGGCCATAGAGAGTATTGTGCACCAGAAGCGTCGAACGGGTTAAAACCGTTAGTACATAACCTCAATTTCACATTTCTAATCTCACTTGCAAATTCTGGATGACAACGATCCAAATGCTTCCACGCGTCAGCATCAGATGGATATTTCATATGACCATCCTTTTGAGAATGCTCGTAATGTCATCTCATATGAGAAGCCATGACTTCCGATGCATACAATCGTTGAAGTCGAGGAGTGATCGGTAAATAAAACATACGAGTATGTGGAATGAGAGTGCGTTTACCTTGTTCATATCTCGGATGGAAACAAAATTTATAATTATGAAGACTCGAATCTCCATCACCCTAGAATATCATGCATCCGTTCGGGCAACAATCAATCTTCTCAACAGGTAACCCGAGACCCTCCACTAATTTTTTCATGCGTATAAACTTTCAGGCAGTGTATTGTTCGCATGAGCGCAACGATGAAGCCATTGTGCCATCGAATTAAAACCTCTCTCTGGAATATGATATGACGCTTTTATATTTAGAAGCTCCGTAGCTGCAGCCAGTTGACTGACATCACAACCCGGGTACAATGACATACTTGCTGATTCGAGCATATGATACATTTGTTGCGCTTTTGGATTAATTTATTCCTTCTCCTCCTCTAGAATAGTTTGATTATCGCTTCAGTATGATTAAACGTACCTTCGTATATTATATGCTGCATTTGTTCATACTCTTGCTGTCTTTCATCATGATCTTCTTCCAAATTCGGTACAGCATTTGAGCTGCTTCCTTGGTAAAACACGGCTCGCTCCAACGCCGTATTGTATTGATCGTCAGATTCCCCTTGATAAACCCACTTGAAATAATTCTCCACAAACCCACGACTATACATGTGTTTCTTTACATCAAATGAAGAATATAACTTTTTATTTTTACATTTTCTGCACGAACATCGTATTTATTTTTCCATTACGATCAAAATCCTCTGTACTTTCAATACCTCAACGAACTCTTCAACCCCCTGCTACGAACTCATCGTTCAAATAGCCTTCTAAGAGACGAATATACATCCATTCACGCATTTGTTTAGACAGTTGAACAAACAACAAAAAGAAATAACAAAGTGTTTTTTATAATGAATATTTTTTATTACTCAAGATGTCTGTTTATAAACTGTAATACTAGCGACGAAATGCGTCGTTCATTTAGTGGGAAGGTTTCCCTCCATATAATGGGACAACGGTTTTCGTCGTTTCTATGGCGGGAAAATTTCCCTTCCCGCCAGATCATGGGGCATCGCATTTCGTCGTCCCATTTCACTGGAAGTTTCGCGCCATATTACACGACGCAATGCATCGTTCTATTTTTTCACGGGAACTTTTGGCCCCAAGATTAGCGACGGAAACCATCGTTCAGTTCCCATTACTTCTTCCCGCCTAATATCTCCGACCAACCATACGACGGAATACGTCGCTGAAAGTCAACTCTCTAGTTATTGATTCATTCTGGACACATGTGTCTTCCGTCGCTATTCCAGCAGTTTCTTTTAGTTAGTGCGCTTGAGATATTTGAGAAAACTAACCTGTTTCAAATTTAAAAAATTAAAAACTTTCAATTTACACCAAATTGAATTTCTTTAAAATAATACAACTTTTAATTTCAACTCAATTCAATTTCTAAATTCAAATTACAATTTTAAAATCTAACAAAATTTCAATTTCTAAATTCAATAAGATACAATTTCTAAATTCCTTTTTAAAATTCCAAATTCAAATTTCAAAATCTAAATTTATTCCCAATTTTCAAATAAAAATTTCACTTTCTAACAAAATTCTTAATTTCACAAATTCACAACTGTAACATCCCAAAATTTCCAAAAAATGGAAATACACATAATAACAGCGGGAGCAGTAAAATTAACGAAAACTCATTTATTTCAACATTATAAACAAAACTATTCTTAGTTCGATCAAACTTATTTTAAATACGTCTAATATGAATAAAACCCAGAATTGATTTTTCTTCCGCCATAAACAAATATTCAACTACAATGTTTGATATCTCCGTGAGGTTAATGGATTTAAAGCTAGTTTTCATGCATATTGTATTAATTTTTAAAAACTTAAAAGCTCTTCACTCACTCAAACGTTTATTAAGAACCATCATAACTGTATTCAATATACCTTGGAGCTTTCAATTTTTATTTTCCATATCTACTTCATTTAATAACCAATTATTTATTATTATTATTTAGAAGGTTAATAAGTATATTATATTGTATTATCTTTCATTTTAGAATTTATTATTTAAAAGTTTCAATTTTATCCTGGATATATCAATAGTTTAAAATCATATCCTTGTCTAATAATACAATTAAAAGTCTGTCATGGAATTGATGAACTTCAAAAATATTAGTTTTTTATAATTAGAAAACCAATTTTAAAGATAAGTTATCATCCTCATTTGAAAAACAAAAATAAAATGGATCTACAGAATTGGTCCTAAAATTTAAAGAGGAAATCAATTAAGATAAAGATGTACAATATAAAAAACAATATGTTTTTTAACAAGGGTCACAATAACATATGACTTTTAAAGATATGATTTTTTTTATAGATATTATATCAAATTGGGGGAAGGAGACTCAAACATTCAATCTCATTATCAAATTAATTGTGGCATACTCACATTGATATTTATTTTAATGATATGATTGAGAAAACATTGTTGTTGTAAAATGAAATTGAAACTTTCAATAATGATTAAATTATAAAAGAAAATTGATATGTAATCCCAAAGGCCAAAGGCTAAATAATGTATTTAACCTAAGTTAAAACCTAAACGTCCTTGGAATGAGAAGCAAATTTAAAAAATAAAAAGATATGGATAAGACCAATAATACGTGCAAGTTACAACAAAAAGATAAAAGAATAATTTAAAAAAAGATAATCATAAATAAAAAAAGAATCTTCTATCTTCTAATTAATTAAATAAATAAAGTTACGCCAAAAAAAAAACTAATTAAATAAAGTAACGTTGAATTTTCCTTATATCTGCTTCTGCTTTTATCAGAGTAGACAGAGTCCGACGTGTCGGTCGTTCAGAGCTCTCGTGTTTCGAAGGACGGTGCCATGCGCTGTATTGAATAACCAATACTTCCGTGCCACGTATTGCATCTGTCTGTTCTAATAGAAAATATCATATTGACTTGAGAAATAAGTTCATTTTAATCTCAACTAATTTTTTCATTAATATAAAAAAAAATTATTTATTGTTGGTTAAAAATTAAATAAATCTTATTTTTTAAAATTCAAGGATGAAATAATCAAATACACTAATTTTTTAAAACTTGGAGATAAAATGGATTCGAAATGAAAACTTATATACTAAATAGACACGACGCCTAAAACTCAGAGATAAAAAAAAAAAAATAGAAAAAACCTATTAGAAAATAATAGCCACCCGATCGTCTGTTTTCACCCGTTGATGTCGTAAATTGTATCTATTGAATGAACGGTGATGATTTAATGTTGACTCTAAGGTCCATTCCAAGAGATAATGAGATGGTCAATTGTCAACAACCCCACCCACCGCCAATTGAATCTTCAACTTTAAGAAGTTTTTTATTGCCCCCTACAAATATTTGCTTTTATTTTGGGAAAAAATCAATTTACACCCCTGAATTTTACATGTTGTGTCAATTTAAACCCTAAACTTTCAATTGAATCAATTTATACCCTGAACTTTTTTAAGTGAATCAATTTAAACCCACATAATACTAAAACTATAAAATTAATCAAAATTCAATTACCAAATCACCGAAAGATAAAAATAACAAAACGTCTATAACCTCATCATAAAAACGCCCAACCTCAACAATGAAAAAACTCAAATCCTAGTTACCAATTTAAACGGTACAAAAATGTTCAAACCCGACACCAAAACGGTCAAATTTAACCATAAAAAATATTTAACATAAACTTAAAATTAATTTTCAAAAAATTAACTTTATTTCGATATAAAAACGCCTATGTCTAATTAAAAATTTTCAAAAATAATAGTAAGTTTATTAAAGTTCAGGGTGTAAATTGATTCAATTGAAAGTTTAGGGTTTAAATTGACACACTATGTAAAGTTCAGGGGTGTAAACTGATTTTTTCCATTTTATTTTTTAAGCTGACCAAGTAATTGACTCTTGTGATAGACATTAATAAATACATTAACAAAGGCGTTTTTTTATATAATTAGTTGTAAATTTATAATTCTAGTATGCATATTAAATTCATCAACTCTTTAAATGTAAAATTTAACATGATACTAAAAAGGAGTTATTTTTTATAATATAATAAAAGTTATTGAGAATGAGGGAAGTTAAAATTCATTATAGAAATAGAACTAATTTTTAAACTCAATTAGTTAAGTATCTGTGTTATCTTTTATAAAAGTTGAATGTTCGAATCTTTTTTACCTAATTTGATGTTGTTGAATTAGGCCCATAATAAGATACTCAATAAATAGTTAATTTAAATGGAGGATATGTGAAATTCTCATGTCCACATGCTTTGCTTGATGACTAAGACAAATTTAATGTGCACATAGTTTTACTTCGTGACCAAGGAACCTTTAGCTGTCTACATAAAATTTGTACTGGATGATCAAAACATTTATATTATCAATAGATGCAATAAAAAAACAAGTCAGAAACTTGAGTTAGCGGGTTTGAGTTCCTTTATGAGATAAAAATAGAGAGAATTTCTTATTATAAAAAAGAAGGTTTGTTCTTTAATTATAAATGAGAAAGATTGTAACTTCTATTTTTATAGTGAAAATTCTTCTATCATTACCTACCCAAAGGCGGTGCCAGATTTTTTTAAGGGGGGCAAAAAATACATAGAGTTAATTTTTAGAAATAAGGGGAGGCAAAATAGATAACTGATAGTAAAATTCGTCGTTTTTTCATTTTTAAAAAAATTGAGGAGGGCAAAAATTATATAAAGCTAATATTAGGAAATAAAGGGGGACAAATTGGATAAATTATATTAAATTTTCAATTTTTTACTTCAAAATTCAATTTTAACATATAAATTTTTGTTTTTTTAAAAATTGAGCCCCCCAAGCCAAAGGGTGGCTCCTCCCCGGTAACCTACCCATAATTTTTATCCGAGTTAATTTGTTTTTGATATTTACATTAAACATGTGTGTCTTACTTCTTCATCTTCCTTATTAATTATGAGAAATTTCAACCGATGTCACCTTTTTATGAGTAATTTGAAAAATAGTAAATGTTGTGAAATATATCAAAAATAGCATTTCTCTTACTGAGATTAGACCAATCTCAATATGAGAAATATCATTTTTTAAAAATTTCAAAGTTTTTACCATTTTTGAAAATCAATTCTTAAAATACCATTTTTTAAAAACCCCAACTACAATCATATTTCTCAATATATTTTAATCACAATTTGGCTTTCTCCGGTCTAATCCTTCACACACAACACATGTAATATCTATTAAAAAAATAGAACTAATTTTTGTCAATTAGTTGAATTGTTCCTATTAGATGGTAAATGAGAGTTTATATATATATATATATATATATATATATATATATATATATATTCAGAAATAGGTTATCGGGAGAAAAAGTTGATTTAATTGAATATGATTTGGTGTATAACTTAAATTCCTTCAAATTTTATGTTAGATAAAGTAAATTTAAAGAAAATATTGTCTCTCATTTTTTTTCTATACTAATATCAACCAATTTGTTTTAGAATAATCATAGAGTAGACAAAAAAAAAACGTCTCCTAATTATAATTTTCATGGAAACAAAAAAGACAAATTTAAAAGTTGAAATGAATCAGATTACACAAACTAAAATTTTAACGTAATACTAATTTTGGAAATATATGATTGAGATACATCTAAATAAAATAAAAACTATTAATTAAATATATTATTGTAGATTTATTTTGTTTTTTTTTTTTAAAATGAAATCCATCACTTTCATGGTGAGATGGAAAAAAGATGGCTCTGAAATTGAAAATGGCGTTGGCAAGCTGCAGGGTGTGGTGGAACTTGGAAGAGATAGATGCTTTATTATCCATCCATGCAATTGGTAGAGGATGTGACGTAGCCTTTTCCTTCAATTTTTTCCCTAAAATTAAAAAAAAAAAAAAAAAAAAAAAAGCAAAAAGAAATAGGAAATGAGGGATAGTTTTTTATTGCTTCATTGAATAGCTTGTGTCCAATATTTGGGAGAAAGAAGAAATTGGCTACACACAAATGGGAATCGAACCTTTTCTTTACCTCTATTCTATATATATTCTTTCCTATTTCCCCCTTTTATTGATGAATGGTTTTTTTAGGTGTTACTATTATTTATTTTGGGTTATAAAGACAAATTTAATATCTAAAACATTGGTAATGTTTTGATATTTGGTATTTTTTTAAAAAAAATTTAGTTTATGTTATTCTAAAAGTTTTGATTTTATCGGTATACCATCAATATTTTTTCATCAATTATGTGTATCTCAATAACCGTGTTTTACCTTTTCCGTTAAACATAAACTTCACACACAACTTACCTTTCACCTTATCAATTTTTTATAGATCAAAATTATATAAAGAAACAACACTAAAGTGGTTAAAAGATGTAAAAAAAAAAAGTGGTTAAAAGATCTGTCACAGACTTTGATGTTAAATCTAGAAAATATTTTTTAACCTTGAACATTCTCCCCTAACATGCTAATTTCTTGTTTATTTGTTTTTACTAAGATTTGATTTTTTTTAGATATAGAGGATTTCATGAGTTTTGAAGGTGAGACAACCTTTTCAATAAGTGATATTTTTTTATGAATAATTTCAAAAAAAGCAAACATTTTGAAATATTTTATAAAAAATAATATTTCTCAATCTCAGCCTGAGATTGATAGATCTCAGTATGAGAAATATCGTTTTTGAAAATTTTAAATTATTTTTACTAATTTTAAAAATATTATTTCTTAAAATGTCTCCCTTTTTAATGTAATTTGGATGAGGTCCATAATTAAACTTTGAAATGGATTTCTTTACCAACAATAATATTTTTTAAATTGACATCACAAATCCATTATAAACTTTTTCAAGTCTTATTGATATATGTTTTTTTTTATGAAATTGAAACTTTTACAGTATCATAGACTAAATTAAATATATATATATATTTCGAAAATTATATTATATAGTTAGATATACAAGTATAGTCCGGGCCTTGAAAATTCTCGAATAAATGTGCAATTTAATGCATGTGTAATTGAACCACACTTTAATTTGGGTTTTAAATTCATGTTTCATTCTCATTTGATTTGATTTAATTGCATATGTTGTTTATGAATTTTTTTTTGGTAAAAAAAATATATATGAATAATGGTAAAGAATTAAAAAATAAATAAATCAGAGAGTCAACAACTTAACAATTTTTTTAAATGTCAAATTATATTTCTATTTTATATAAATAGATAGATTAAAGATGTTAGAATTTAATAGAGTCTTGTACATTAGTTTTTGTAAAAAATGCAATTTTACTATCAATAATAGAAAGGAAACTTTATAGTAAAATGTCGACAGTGTTACTTTATATGTCGATGTTTTTAATTAATATGATATGAAAGGCTTGTTTTGTTTTCCTATGACTAGAGTTGACATGTAACCCACATTGAAAAAAAAAATTAAATAAAGAAATAAAAAAAAATAACAATATTAAGATCAGTCTATTACCCCAACTTCTCTTTAATAACTTTTTATTTTCATCTTCGAAAAACTACATTTGATTTCAATTATACACTATTTATCAAATATAAACGTGTTTAAACTATGTATGATTTGATTTTTAATTTAATTTTTTATGTTTTATTTTCAGTTCAACCTTGTATTTATTTTAGTTTGGTTAAACTTTTCTTTTAAGAAAATGAATACTTATTACTTTTTGTTTATTTTGGTTTATCAATTATACATAGTTTAACATTGTTAAACTAACGATGATTATATTTTAGAAATTTCAGAATTTGTAGGAATATTAATGTCGATTGGAGGATGATCAAAGAAGAACAAAATTCAATTTTTCCCAGAAGAAATTAAGTATTCAGAAGCTTGTAGTGTTTTCTTTTTTTGTTATAGTTTTAATTTTTTTAGATTTAAAATTTCCTTTAATTTTACAAAATTTAAGGGATTTTATAACTTTCCTTAAATCTTGCATAAATTAAGGAAAATTAAATCGGGAGTATGTTTTGTCTTTTCACAATATATTTTAACTTGATCGGTGGTGGTTTTGGGTTGTTTTGATATATATAAGATTGTATTTTTTAAAAATAAACAACATTAATTTGTCCATTATTGAAATTCACCCTTTGAATAACCCAAACAAACCCAAATTTTATAAGATAAAGTCCAGTACTTGATAAGAGTCGTTTAGATGGTTAAAAAAATATTATATCCCCAATAATTAGATTGGATTAAAAAAACATGAGAAATGTCAACCGATGATAATTTTTTATTAATAATTTAAAAAAAGTGCAAAGATATTTAAATATTTAAAAAATGACATTTCTCATAATGAGGTTTCATCAAAAAAAAAATTTTTTGGTGAATCTTACAATTTTTTAAAGGGAAATTTCATTGGGTGGCAGATTTTTATGTAATATTTGTAAAAATATCAACTAAAGAAAGTATTTGCAAATATAGCAATTTTATAATGTTTATCAATGATAAACATAGATTTATGTGTTTATCAGTGATAAACTTAGTGTAAAACTATGTAATTCAATGTTTATCACTGATAAACCAGATAAAAAATTGCTATATTTGCAAATATTTTTTTGAGCTTTTATTTTTATAAATATTACTACAAAAATTACTGGATTTGCAAATACCCCTTTTTTAAAATGTCAATTTTTGAAATACCATTTTTAAAATTAAAAAAAAATCTTAACCCTAATTAACCACACCCATTAACGACCATATTCCCATTCAACAAGACATTTAATTAAGGGGGAAAAATCAAACTAGCCACTTTTGAGGGTACATTTATCAAAATAGCCACCTTTTTTAAAAGTTATTGAATTAGCCTCTTTTTACTATTCAAATTTTAAATTTACCAAAAATGCCCTTGTCCATATATCAAGTATAGTCTGACACGTCTGACAATTCTGTATATGACGTATATCTGATATTTCTGACATTTTTTTTCTTTCCCAATACTTTCTTTCCCAATGCATTCTTCCTTCTCAAAATTTCATATATTCAATATATCGTGTCTAGTTTTTATTACATTGGATTTATTTTTTTTTGTACATTTTCAATATTTTTTAGTAAATGCTTTATTTCAATTTTGAATTATTGTATATTGTATATTTTGTACATATTTTCATTTTAATTCATTTATGTATATTATTTTTAGTATATTGGGTATATTGTTCTCTCAGGTAAAATGTGTTTGTCTTCTAGTATATTGTGTATATCGTCCTCCGATTTTGTAAGTGCATTTGAAAAATATTCACGGGTATGTCATGTCATTTAACCTGCAAATGAAAACAAAAGAGCGTTAATACATAATACTTAATATGTAAAATAAACAACTAAATGTATATTATGTATATTACATAGTGTACGAATACTAAAAAAATATAAAAGAAGAAGGAAAAACAGAACAAATGATGGGAATACGTTGACCATTTTCTCAATTGTATATCACGTATATTACAATACTTATGTACATTACTTATATTACAGACTATATATTTATAAAACAAACAGTCGTATATTACATATATTGCAGATAATACATTACAAATATTATATTACGTATATTACAGACTGATTAAGCAAAATAGAAACAAACGATAGATTAAAATATGTATATTACGTATATTGTAAAAACAACGTATATCACATATATTATATATATAGCAGAAAACAGTATTAAAAACATACGTATACTACATAAAACAACAAAAGACGTTAATCAAACTAAAACACTTAAAAAAATAATATCTTTCGTCAAATTCATGCTATGTTTGGTGTAGATCTTCGAGATTCGGAACAAAAAGGTGAATTTTTTTTATGAAAAAACAAGAATGAGAAGAAATTAAGGAGATACATAGTAAATTAAAAAAGTGTAGGAAGAGAATGAAGAAGAAATGAGAGAATGAATGGAAATTTGAGAGAAAATTATAGGAAATGGATAAAGAAATGAGGAAGAGAATGAAGAAGAAATGAGAGAAAAATGAAAAATGAAAGAAAAAAAATGAGAGAGAGATGAGGAAAATATAATATATAGAAGAAAATGGGGGGGAAAATGAGAGGGAATTTTTTTTGAAAAATAAAGAGTTATTTAATTTAAAAAAAAAAGAAAAAAAAAAAGAAAGAAAGGAGTGTAAGTGACATGACTGGAGAGAGAAGAGAGATGAGGGTAAAATTGTATTTTTCTTTATTTTAATAGTTATTTAGATAAAATTTTAAAAAAGTGGCTATTTAGAAATTTAAGAGTTAAAAAGTAGTTATTTTTATTTTTTGTTCCTTTAATTAATATAAACAGAAAAGGAAATAAAATTATAAAAAAGATGGAAGCCACATCTATACCTTGAAATAAGAGCTTTTTTTTCTTTCTTAAGAGAGAGAGAGAAAAAGAGATTCTGACTCCCCATATTCTCCTTTCCTATCTCTATCGCTCTTATATAAGTGCCTCATTCCCCAATCATCTTCATTTTCTTCTTCTTCTTCTTCTTATCACACCCATCTTTCCTCTCTCTCTACCCTTTCTCTATCGTAAACGCCATTAAAATTCTCCTAAGAAAGCTTCTTCCTTTCTCGCAATCAAACATATATACTTCTCTTACTACCAAAACCCAATTCACTGATCAAATTTTGGGTACGTCTCTTTTATTATGCACTCTCTTCTCTTCCTTCGTTCTCGTCAATTGATTTTGATGGGTTTGGATTGATTTTTATTGTTCTTTTTAAGTCACAGTGTCGTTTCCAGTTTTCTTGGCAAGATAGGAATTTCAAAGCTCTGTTTTTTTTTTTTTTTTGTTTACCGTGATGTTTATTCAATTTGATTGGGATGGTCTTATTATCCAACTTCTATTTCCATGGAAACTTGGAATTGGGATCACTTCTAATTATTTATAGAAATTTTTGTTTCTCTTTGTTGACAAAATTCATCTTTGATTTCTTTCTTTATTTGGTTGCTCCTTCATCAAGTATTGGATCTGGTTTTTAAATTTTGGATCCTGATTTTTTTTTGCGTAAATTAAGATTGATTGATTGATCTGTTTACTGTGAAGTTTTTAACTTGCATATGAAATTTTGGTGCATGAAAAGATAGATTATGAACCTTCATCTACCCGTTTAATAGACTATAAAATTTGGAATTTTTAACCATTGATGTTTTTGGTATTTAAGCCTGAGTTCTGATTATTTGAAATTTTATTTAGGGCAGCTCTAGGATGGATCCAATCTTTGAGAGGTTGATTAATAAAACCCCCATAACTTAAATTAATCCCTTACCCAGATAAGTTGTTCTCGTTCTAGGATTTTTTTTTTTAAAAATTGAGTTTTTTTTTTCCTTCTCCCTCTTCCATCTGGGCCTTTTTAGTTTCAGATTAATCTTTTTTTTTGGAGGTTTCGTAAATGAAATTTCAGAGAAGAGCATATTTAAATTACATTTATCTACGCCAACCAGAGTATAACTTCACTGTTAAGAAATTAGATTACCTTCTATAAGATCGAAGGTTCGAATCTTCCCTTCTCCAGTTTAATATTTTAATATTATATATATCTAAAAAAAAAGTTACATTTATCTACAAGATGCCGCTTCCATGTTATTGTCAATTGTGGGACCCATAAGTTCATTATTTTATTGAAATCAATGGATTGAAATTATTAAGTTTTCACCCTCTTTTATGTTATCTTATCCCAATGGTTGAAGTAGATTTACTGGTACAAATTTCATGTTGCTGTAGTACAGATGGTATTGTTTTATTGGTAAAATCCAAGATGGGTGTTGTTTTATAATGGTATCTAAATCTTATCCAATTTGGTTTGTCTGTTTCTGAACATCCTAATTACAGCTGATTGTGATCAAATTCTATTAGATTTTTATTGATCTTCTCTTAGAATTTGTTCTTTTGTTTCAAGCCATCCTGTTCTTACCTGTTTTTTTTTTTTTTTTTAATGTGTGTACCTCAGCTTAAGGCAATAAACAGAGAAATGGAGCAGCAGTACCTTGAAGAAACTGTGATGCAAAACAATTCATTTGGTGAAGACAAATTCAGTTTAGAGACACCAAAATATGTTTCAGAAGCTGATGGTGGACCTTCTGAAGGGTTTGACTGCAACATATGCCTAGACTCAGTTCAAGACCCTGTTGTGACACTCTGTGGTCACCTCTTCTGCTGGCCTTGCATTTACAAATGGCTTCATTACCAGAAGGTTTCTACTGAAGAACCGTGCCAACGACGACACTGTCCAGTTTGCAAGGCTGAGGTTTCTCACACCACTTTAGTGCCACTCTATGGTAGATTCCAGACTACAAATCCTTCCAAAGCCAAAGGTTCACATTGTGGACTTGTCATCCCACGCAGGCCTCTTGGCCCTGCCTGTGGGGCAGAGACGATAACATCTCTGAGTCCCCAACTTCACCACCACAACTATTCTCGTCAGTCACACTCGTACTATCCACAAACGAGAGATTACTTCAATTCGTCGATGCTCAATCCTAGCAGTGTTACAACAAATATTTTCCATCCCACGATCGGCATGTTCGGTGAAGCTATTTATGCAAGAACATTCGGTAACAGCGTAACGAATCTATATGCTTATCCGAATTCATATGGTCATGTGGGGAGTAGTAGTGGGAGGCTAAGGAGGCACATCATGCAGGCTGATGAGTCACTTAGTAGAATCTGTTTCTTTTTCTTTTGTTGCTTAATTTTGTGTCTTCTGTTATTCTAATTTAGTTCTCTTTGAATCTTTCTTTTCCATCGGATAGCAGTAAAGATCATACGTTCAATAATATGAACTGTGCGGATTCAAGTCAAGATGTATATAATACATGGTTGTTGGATATGCTTATTATCCAGCACTGAAATCGAATGTAATTATGAGTTTAGTATATTAAAATGGTGTAATTTCTTTGATTTTTTTAAAGTATTACATCAAATTAAGGGGGATGAGATTTGGACCTTCAACTTTACGAAAGAGAACAAATGCCTAACAATTTAAGCTATAGTCCAGTGGGCCTTTTTGCATTGATTTCATAGTTCTTTTTAGCTATATGTTCTTTATCATAATAATTGCGTTAGGCAATGGTCATTTTCACAATAAATGTTAGTGAGAAATACGATGTATGACCATTAATTTATTAATCAATCAATTAGAAATGTCATATGTATTTAAAGGAGTAAAGGTAAAATGTGTAGTGAGAGTTTCAATCTTTTGTTTTATCTCAACGACCCAGAATCACATCTTACTATTTTTGGTTTTAGATTTTGATTTAATAAATAGTAAAACCAATAACAAGACCACGCTATTTCATGGTTATCCAAACTTGAACCTTTTTTGTTTCAATTTTAAAATATCAATAGGGAATCCTAATCCCTTTAATAAATTATATGTCCTTTTCCTGCAAGTCAAGTTCAATGAGCAAATAATTCCGTGAGTTGAATGCCTTGGCTTCATTTCTACACTAAGGTGGATGATACCATTGAGCTTAGATTCTTTTTCCTAAGTGCGATAAAAGTTAATTAAGAATTTTTAAAAAAAAGTAAAAGATAAGAGATACGATACGTCACCATATTTTAACGAGGTTAAAAAAATGGATTTAGTAATACTTTCAACAAGTATATATTTGTGCCAACTAGCATAACTCAAATTGTCAGACCCCTTCTTTTAGAGTCGAAGGTTCGAGTCTCCCCTCTCTTAAATTTGATGTAATATCTATAAAAAATAAATAAGTACACATTTTTCACATCACTATGTACTTTAGATTAAAATGAGATAGATTTTCGGTTTGAGAATGAGAAGATTCGAATTCACACCCTTTTTTTAAAGGGATGAGTTTTAACTAGTGAAACTTTATCACTAGACCACTGTTGTTACATAAAAAAAAAATCAGAAGTTTAATGAGCTGACTAGCTCCACGTCAACGCACGTTGAGCCGAAGGTGATGGCTTATGAAGAAAAGAAGATGAGCATCGGCGTGTTGTCGGTCTAACACTCTCTAATAGTTAAGTTAAAGCACAGAAGAGCTAGTGTGCCAACCTTAATTGGAAGAAAATTTAGTTACCTTTTATGGTGATCTCACTTGTACTATTTATAGAAATGGAAATTGATGATGTCATTTACTAGGTGTCATGAGCGGATTGAGCCACTTGTCACTTCTTCATTGGGTTACATTTTGCAATTCAAAGAAGTCACGTGCTTACACCTCTCCTGAGGTGGGAGGTTCGTATGTGATAGCCTCTCACTTGCATAGTTGATGAATGTTAAATCAGGGTGAATTCGTGCCTCATCGAATCTACGACCTCATCTTTTCATACTTATCTGAGATAAATAATTGTCCTCATAAGCTCATGTAAGTAGGTCTTCTTGGGATAAATATGCACCTCACTAGGTGATGGTCTCATCCAGTATAAATAGTGGAGGTTAGGTCTGTAAGCCTAGTGTGCTCATCTGAAGGAGCTCACTCGTGTTAGCTCAAACAAATTTCTTCATTCCACGTGTCTTGGTACATGCTTCATATATGGGATGCTCAATCCTTATGAAATTTCAGCCATAACAATCATCTTGTTGGTAATTTTTTTTTGGAGATATTACATCAAATTGGGAGAGAGGAGATTTGAACCTTTGAACTTATGAGAATGAAGCATGCGTCTAACTACTTGAACTATGTTCATGTTGGCACCTTAATGATCAGAGTGGGATAAAACTTATCTACATATAATAGTGTAACAAACCTTGTATCCACTACCATAAATGTGAGACAGAACTTAACTACACATAATGTTGTAACAAACCTTGTATTATATCCCACTAACAGGGTGCAGTTCCTAAAGCTAAATTAATAATTAACTTCTTTATAATTTTTTTAAAAAATGAGTCATATAATTTACAGAGAGGAACTTGGCTGCTGATAAATCAGTAGTCAAGGCTGCACCGGCCCAATCCGGTGCAGCCACGCTTCAAAAATAAAAAATAAAAAAAATAAACCCCAGGTGACTGCACCAGATTGGACTGGTGCAGTCTTGGCGGCTGATATATCAGCAGCCAAGTTTTTCTCTAATTTACATCTTTGTTCTCACCCAATCCCAAATCCCAATTTGTTGGTAGCATTTTTTTTTTGGCATACAATTTTTTGGTAACATCAACCAATCAAAATGTGGCACATAATCTAAATTCCTTAAATCAGAGGGTAAGTCACGTAGCAACCAATTTCTTTCTTACATGGGTCGTGGCTTTCAAAAACGTCAAAAAAGTGTTATCTAAAGCGTGGAAAGATTTTAATGGATAATCGATTTCGTATTAGGGAAAAAAAAAAAAAAGCCTCTTATAATCTTGAAAAGATTAATGATAACCATGGGACAGTGGAAAAAGCTAAAAATAAGTTTTTTTTTTTTTTTTTTTTTTCGTTTTTTCCCTTCCATCTTTGATCTCTAAATAATCAAATCCTTTCTGCTCAGGCCAGAAAAGCAGCCAAAACAAGTGAGAGATGAGTTCTTCTTGGTTTTTTAAAATTGTGTTAAAAGTCACGATCTTGTGGGGTTGAACATCAATGTCTTTCATACTAAGACCACTTCGTATCATCAAAATGACCAGATTGCTAATACCTCCATTGAAATAAATAAATAAGAGTTAGAACCTTGTGGGGTTGCAATGCAACTTTTCCACTGTATTTGATTGCGACTGAAAAGTGTAGCGGGCAATTGAACCGAGTCTTACTTTCCCTAATAATGTTTTGAAAATTCAAGTACATGTTAATATGAAGCGAATATATAATATAATACATAGAGCGTTGGGCAATCTATCACTTTCGTACGACACGACTCTAAAGCGATTTCAATCTAACACCCAAAATTAAAACATGTTTACTATCATCAGAAGAAGGAAAAAAAAATGGGATAAGAAAAATATGATAAAAACCCTTTCAAAATAAAAAGTCTCAAAGGATAAGGATCTGATTGAAGGTATTGTTTTCACGGAGAGAGACGGTGAACTGATCAATCCGATTGCTTTGTCTTTTTTCAATTTCCTAGTACTTCTTCAGATGCAGGTAGGCAATCAGGTCCATTGCCTCCTTACGTTTGTATATCAAAAGCAGCCGATGATCAGATAGCTTAAGATAAGAATGAAACTCACAAACAGCCACTATAATTCCAGACAAAGGCAGTGGATTGGGTCCACAATTCTCATCACTGAGCCCCCGTGAAGATCTTTCTGGGCATAACTTCAAGATATATTCCCAAATATTTCAAAAGTATTGAGAATTAGCAAAAATGATTGAAAAGGGGAAAAAGAAAAGAAGCATTTAATGTATAAAACTTAAATTGTGAGACCTGATTACCAATTTCATATAAAACATATGTCAACGAGTTTGTAACACAGATCAACATGTTATATACAATGTTTGATGTGGTTGCAACTCATTAAAGCTAAACTATGTTAAAAGGATCAATCTACAGCAATATACTCCTTTCATGCCTATAGTATAATTTATGAAACTTGATACATTTCATTTACACACCTAAGTATGCCCAAATGTAGTCCAGTTACTACACAGAAAGTAAGATGTACTATACGCCTCAGCGAATGCTTGAGGTCCACGATCCCAACCCACGAATTCGAAGGCACTTCTATTCATAAGCTCCATAAAAACGCAGCAACTTTAGAGGCTTCACATTTTCCTGCGTCCAAGCACTTACAATTAAGGAATTGATAGACATAACCAGAGGTCCAGAGCAGTCCGTTGACAGAATTGAAATGTACCTGAATCGTTTCTTCAGTTTGGTAAGGGAAATAAAAACCTGTCGAACAGTTCGGCAGAACCTCGGGGTTTTTCATCCACGCTCTCCGGGCATCGCTCAACTTTATTTTATATTTAAAGATCTACATCCAAACAGAAAGAGTTGGTAGTTATACATCCATAGATGAAATTATCATTTGAAGACAAAATATTCGGCTTGCTCCATTTTATCTTAAAAGTGTTCTCCATAAAACTCTCCTAGAAGAAGCATCTATCTTAAGTCCGTTTATTTTAAGAACCTATTTTGACCTAGCTTGGAAAATGATAGTCAATCCTTTCTTATTAAACTCCTTAAAAGTTATAAAAACAAGAACTAGAAGAAAACACTTGATAAGGAGAAATGCTATCAGCATCACATCAATGTTACATATAAAAGGGTTCGAGGAGAGAAACTCTACTCGTTTACTGTTCCTTCTTAGTTCTAGTAAAAAAATCTCTAAAAAGAGTAATTCAACTAAAGGAGGGTGATAAAACTAACTCATCCAGCTTTCAACTACCTACAAGGGTAAAAAAAATCCTGTTATAAAATTACGTTATTTTTTTTTAATAAAAAATTGTCTTATTTTCTTACCCACACAGATAGTAAAAAGAAACGATATAATTCGTGTGACAATCAACAACAAAACTTCAATCGTAAATTTGAACATTACAGCTATCTAAATTTTGTTAATATTGAGTTGGAATGAATATTTTTAAAGTTAAAAAAATAATCCAAATAAATTAAATTCATAAATTATTTATGAATAAATAAACAAGTCCAGAAAATTAAAAAGAATATAACAAACTTAAAATTACTATTCTACATCTAAATCAATTATAAAAATAAACTTTGAACTGCTGACTCCCTGAATATTATTGATCTACTATAAAAACCAATAAATTTCTCTTTAAAATTTATATTAAAAAAATATCAAGAATGGTTTGATAAATTATATGCTAAAAAAATAATTATATATTTTTTTTAACTATTTGCGAATTTAAAAATCAGTCACGTGCTTGTTAAATTACTAATAACTTAATAAATTCTAAACATGGAATCACGAACAATGAACATAAGAACAGACACAAATGAGAAGACATCTAAATAAAACCCCTTTTCCACATCGCACATACCTCAGAGAGAGGAATAGTTGGTTTTTCCAGGTCATCTTCATCTACAATTATACCAGTCCCCTGACATGCTGGGCAGATTACAGAGTCAATTTGAGTTTTTATGTGTTTCATTTCACCCTCCTTGCTGGTTTTGTTGCTCTTAATTCCATTCTTTCTCCTATACCTTCGCCTTTTTTTTGGACTGCCTAAATCCTTTGTAATCATCTCATACTCACAGAGAAGTATCCAATGTATAAGGCACGATGTATGAAATACATGAAACACCTAAATGAACGAATTGTAATGAATTAATAAGTGTTTTACTCCAGACCAGTATTAAACTCGAAATTGAAAATCTTATTCACAAGTTTTTTAATAAGAAAGGACATAACATTACCCCATTTACATTTCGACTACTGCACACAAGTTTTCCAGTTTTCATGTTTACAAGTGTAGCTACATCCTTGTGGGTAAGTATCTTTTGTTGACATATATCACACATTCGCTCTGCAGCTAAACGCTGTTGCTTTCTCAGCTCACGCCTTACCACCTTATTCAACATAATTGTCGTACTCAAAATTCCATCATCATATCTATCCAATAAGAGTGCTGAAGTGTCACAATTTGAAGCAGAAGAATCTTCTCCTGAAGAATCATACTGATTGCTCAAAGACTCGCTAACATCCTCTGGGTCAGAAAATGATTTCTTTCTTTTCCCCTTAGTGCCTTCATTATTCTCTAGTTCAGCTCTGGGATTAGATGAAAGCAGTAAC
This sequence comes from Gynostemma pentaphyllum, assembly GCA_028015215.1. NCBI lineage: Eukaryota > Viridiplantae > Streptophyta > Magnoliopsida > Cucurbitales > Cucurbitaceae > Gynostemma > Gynostemma pentaphyllum. The sequence goes on from CM051355.1 coordinate 19,343,678, forward strand.
TTAACATCATCAAGCAAACCCTTTCTACCTAATTCAACATTATAAGTAAAAGTAACAACAGCAAATTCATGTTCAGGAACTTCAAACTTATCTTCAAGTTCACCATTTACTTTACCCAACCACTCACACCATATTCTGCTAACTCCACTCAAAATCTCATCCTGCTTAGTCAACCTAGCTGCAATTTGTCCAAAGCCTAACTCCTTTACTTTTATATCAGAAATTTCATCCCGAATCAGTACACCAGGAATCACCAAAGGGCAACTGTCACCACTATCATTTGAATTTTTATCAAAGGAACAAATTTCCATATTTCTCATAGTTCCATTAGACTCAACATGTCCATTACCATTGGGCTTCAAATTTTCACCATAACTGACTATAGCAAGATTGTTCTCATTGTTGTGATACTCCAACAACCTTCCATGGTTTTCATCTAAAATCCCAGCCTGTTCAACTTTTTCAACTGAATTCCGAAAGAAAAGAACACCGTCATCAAAAGGCCACGGATTTGGTTTAAATAGAGTAAGCTTAGCAGCAGATAATCTTTCAGTGTGAAGAGTACCCTTCAAGTGATTAAAGAGCACAGAATCACTGTAACATGGTGAAAGACACAAAGTGCAAAAGAAAATAAACCTTTTCCCATCTTCACGAAGCTCAACGTATGTATGCCCCTGTGACCTTACATTGCGTAGAATCGTTCTAGCAGCTCGTTCTCGTAAACTATGCGAAGTAGTCTTCGGAAACCCTAACTCCAATCTTCTTTCCATTCAAACACTTCTACAAATAAGCTTCAATTGAATTTTAAATTTCAATGTTCCAAACTCCTTCCAAGAGAAACGATATTCAAAGTTCAACAGCCAGAAGAAATGAAATCACAACTTACGAGAACCATAAAAAACCCTAAAAACACAGAAAAAATTGACAGGAAATATTTCTAGATCCGGAAGCACGAACGCGATAACAAAGAGGCATAAAATTCGAATCACGATCCTTGAAACAGCAGGCCAGAACAGAGATAACCAAAACCAAAGAAATTACAGAAAACCCTAAGAATTCAAAAAAATTTAAAAGTCCGTACGTTTACATATCCGTGGTATAATTCTAATTCGTAAAGGACTTATCGGAAACCGCGGAGTTCTTCCATCCTCGTTGATAGCAGCGTGAGCAATAGAAAACGAAACGTGCGAAGATGAATCTTCCATAGCCATCTCCATTACTCACAAATCGAGAAAGAGGGAAAAGAAAACGAGAAAACCGAAACCGATATCGCTCTTCAGGAAAATGGAAAGAAGAATCGGAGAAAAACGAAAGAAAATTTTACAGATTCGGATTTCAGAAAGACGGAGATTGATTTAACCGAATTTTGCGAAGATTTGCTGGAACGATGAGATCGATGGAAGCAGAAAGAAGATTTGCGCCAACTAATTATAATCTTTGAATTTGTATGTAATTAAAAATTAATAAAAACTGGATTATTTTGAACCGTTGGATTGAAAAATGGAATATGTTGATGAATGATGAAGGGTGAGAAGAAAGGTGGTTAATTTGATTAAAATGGAATCGGGTGTAGGATGGATGAAAGAGATTCGAATTTCTGGAGATAGATTAATTAGATGCCTTGTTAATAGATTGTGGGAAGGATCTTCCGCCACGTGGCTTAATGGTAGCGTAATCCATGGATGTCAACCATATTATTATTTTTTAAGTTATTTGCACATGGTTAAATTAAAGAAAAATTATGAATAACACAATTGCAATTTCGGTCAAAATCATAAATAGTCCATCTAATTTAAAAATGGACAATTATTGAAATAGCATATTTTGCATACTAATTACTGAAATGTTTGAACTTTTCAAAAATTACTCAAATAACATAATTATAGTTCAATAATTTATTGAACTAAAAAAATTAAATTTTTTAACAAATTCATTGAAAATAATAATAAAAAAATGATCAAATAGTTCAATAAATTATTGACCTTGAACTTAAAAAACTAAAAAACAAACAAATTCGTTAAAAATACCTATGAAAAATAGTTCAATAATTAATTGAATTATAGTTCAATAATTTATTGAAATATAATTATACTATTTGAGTAATTTTTAAAAAGTTCTGACATTTTAGTAATTAGCAAGGTGTTAGATGTCAATGTCGATAGAAATGTCGATGTTCATTTTTACGGAAATGTCGATGGAAAATATCGATGTCGATGGATATTAAAAAAAAACCATGTTTTATATATGCTTAGTTATACAACTTATATATTATAAGTTTTAAATAGATAAAATGGCAATTAATGAAATAGTATATTTTTACTCACTAATTACTAAAATGTAATGACTTTTTAAAAATTACTCAAATAGTAGTTCAATAAATTATTAAACTAAAAAAAGCCTAAAAAAAATCCATTGAAAATAATAATGAAAAATAACAATAAATTGTTCAATAATTTTTATTTTTATTTTATAAAATTTCAATAATTTATTGAACGGCTATTTGAGTAATTTTTAAAAAGCGTGACATTTCAGTAATTAGTATGCGAAAATATACTTTTTAAGACAATTTTTTTAAAGTAAGAGGTAAATTCTTTAATTATATTTAAAAAATTCTAAAATAAAACCTATAAATAACAAAACAAAACAAAACAGATAAATGAAATTTTAAAGTGAGCATTACATAAATCTCGAAACAAGGATTCCGGAATATCTTGAATAATATTAATCAGAGTTTCAAACGAATAAATTATGATTAAAAGAAGTTGATCATATTAATGAGGTGAGGTCAAATTGAATCATTTTGAAACTATGTGAGTATAAATATTTATTTTTGAATTATAAGAGATGTGTTTATATTTAAACAAAATTATAGGAGCAAATAAATATTTGGTGAGTAGTCCATGTCTTTATAATTTATAATTTTTTCTTTCACATTTGCTTTGTAAGGGAGGGGAAAACATCTTCAACAAGATAATGAAAACACACACATTATTTTATATATTTAAAAAAAAACCTTAAAACATGGACCGGGCGGACATAACTTAAAATGATGTAACCGGGTGTGGTGTGTTTTGGGTGGAACATAATAAATAAAAGACACTGTTTTTATCCGAATGCCACGCAGTAACCTTGGAATTGGAATTGGCCTGGTGGTACTTTGCAAATGCATCCCTCAGGGCGATTGTGTCACAACCACGAAAACATTGTGCATCTGTTGGATTGTGGTCGAGCTTCCCACTCTTCACTACTTTTCTTGACCTAATTACATATATGTGATTCTGATCGGTATCGACATCGACATCAGACGTAAGTTGAAGCCGGACAGGCCACAGTGGCTATGAGGATTATCATAGAAACAGCAAACATCAACGAAATTTTAGTGTTATTCTTCATTGGTTTCTCTCTAAGTTTTTGTGTTTTACTTGAATACCCTCTCTGCATAACCAAGTTATAGGACTCGGGATATATATAATTAATCATGAAAAATGAAAAGGAAATTATTCCTTTTTTTTTTCCTTGTTAGATATTGGACATGTATATATCTAAGCTCTGCGTATTTAATTAAGGGACAAGTAATTATTCTCGGATAATACTTGCCTCCAAACAAGTTTGGAGGAGCTCCTACATCCTTTAATTTCTATTAGTCAATTTCAATTAAACATTACCACATTGAATAAAAATATAGGCCCCGCTAACTTTTATAAACCAATAGAAACAAAACAAATATGAAAATATGAATGAGCTCATTCGAACTAGTATGGAGGTAAGTATTTTCCTTAAAACAAGTTTGGAGGCAAGTATTATCCTAATTTTAATATCTAAAAAAAAAACCAATTGCATGCAAAAATTAAGTGTGGAAAACGAAAAGAGAAACCATGTATATATGACTCCTCTGATAAGACAGATGGCAGCTGAAAACTCAATTGAGAGAATAATGGAGAATTACCTCCTAACCATTATGGAGGAGTTCCTCCCTACTAATAATGATGTGTCTTTTTATCTATTTGACATGTGTCTATTCTAGAATTTTAACTCTATTAATTATTATTGATATTTTCAATATCTCACTAAAATCTCTCCATATTTTCCTCCACGCGTTATTAATAAGAGAGAGTGTATGACTTTTTTTTTTCTCTATAATAGATTATCCACAAATTTTAGATTCGTTGATTCTTTTCATTTAACAGATTCTTTTTTAATTCTTTTTTTTTTCCTTTTAAGTTTTTCTAATATATATATATTTTTTATCATTTTTTTAAATCTAGATTAATGGCAACATTACCATTTTATTTTACTTTTAAATTCTTTATTTCCCTTTTTTTTAGTGGAATTCACCCAGTTTGAAAAACTCCCATAAGTAATTCTTATTCTTTTAAAGTTCAACTCAGGGTATTAGAATTTGTCATTTCTGTTTTAAAGTTCCTTAAGTTAGTTTTGTGATAAATGAAATCAATTTTACAAATATATTTATAATATATACTTTTATAACGTTTCTCAGTTTGATAATTATTAGATAAATTTGTTGTTACAATTTGATACGACTTAATTTTAAAAGCATAGCTAGGAATTTGACAGATTCAATTTGTTAAAAGATAAAACTGAAAATGATTCAACAATTTAACTCTCAACTATTAATAAAAAAAAATTACCTTAAAAAAACAATGAGAAAAGTAAGTTAGGCCATTGAAGGATATTTTTTTTATAGGTAGGTAGAATCAACAAATTTAAATTTGTGGGTAATCTATTAGAATGGAGAGAAAAAATTGAAGAGTCATTCATTCTCTCTCTCTCCTTAATTTGGGTTTAACCTATGAGGAAAATATAGAGAGATTTTCGTGAGATATTGAAAATATCAATAATAATTAATAGAGTTAAAATTATAGAACAGACACATGTCCCATAGATAAAGACACATTAGTATGGAGGAACTCCTCCATAATAGTTAGGAGGTAAGTATTCTCCTTAAAATTAAGGGATAAATGTAAAATGCACCATACATTTTGGGTTATTGTTAGATCATACCCCTGCATTTATTTTTGTCTTAAAATACCCCTGCATTTTTGTAAAATTATAAATCACACCCATTAGTTTTAACGGAATTGAGATATATTTATACTCTACGCATCATGTATTATGATTTCATGAAAATTAATAAAAAAATTAAAAAATTACTATGATGTCTATCGCATTCACATCTGAATTTGATCGCGGCGTGACCAATAGAGAACTGTTGTTACCTAAAAATGGATGGCTTCCACGTAGGCAACGAACTTAATTTATGAGACGAGTCGGAAGTAGTGCGCTGCTTCAACGGCGTGCTACGTAGGTACCTGCACAAGAAAGGAAAAGAGCACCGGTGTGGTGCCGGCCTAACACCCTCCGATGCTAAAGTCAGAGCAAGCAGAGCTAGTGTGCCAGAGAGTAGTAGTAGAGATTAGTTACCTAATGAATGAATTTCTTCTCCTATTTATAGGAGATTAGGTTGATGACATCATCGCGCCACGTGTCGTGTCGGGATTGGGCCATGTGTTGCTTCTCAATTACGTGTCGCTTTCGGGTCACGCCACGTGTCATTTTCTGATTGGACACTTGTAATCGGTTTAGATATGTAGGTCTGTGTGGGAGACTGCATAGCCAGTTCTTTTCAGGTGCATGGACTTTATGCCTAGGTACCACGGTCAGACGAGGTGCTTTGGACCAGGTGCTTCGGACCAGGTGCTTCGGACCAGGTGCTTTACACCAGGTGCTTTAGACCAGGTGCTTTACACCAGGTGCTTCGAACCAGGTGCTTTGGACCAGGTGCTTCGAACCAATTTTGTCAAGTTTAAAATTCCACGTGTAATCCAATTTCACCCCACAACAGAGGCCCCCTACTCCCGAGTTGAGTTGAGATGCGAGTTCAATGCTACTTGGGAGTATTCTTTCAAAGCGGAATTTTACCTTAGTCAATTTCTTGAAAATATTCAAAGTGTTGAGGTATGTAGCTTGAATTTTCCGTTGCAATCGTCAAAATTTTGAGAGTTTGTAGCTTGAATTTTCTCCCTTGGTAACTTGAATTTTCTGTCATTAAAAAACTTGAGAAAATACTAAGTGTTGGAGGGTAGCAGGTTGAATTTTATGTCCCTGGTCGTTTTGGAGTTGAGTTGTATGTCCAAGTTGTCGCGCTTAATCATCACGTACTTCGCCCCCTTTGATTTTAAGAGTATAAGTTCTCTTTAAATCAAAATTGTAGATCTTGCCATTTTAATAATGTTGACAAAGAATTGGAATGAAACAAAGAAATAAAAAAAATTGAGAAAAAATTAAATTGATCAAGCATAAAAAAATAATAGAAAAGTTTTTTTTTCTTTATGCTTCTTCCAGCGTCATCATGTAAGAGCTTTTATGATTTTTTTTTTTTTTTTTTTTACACTCTTGCTCTGCTGCGTCGACGACGCAGCGTTCTTTTTTTCCACTTTGCGTCATGCAGCAGCTTTTAGAATTTTTTTTTTGTTGCTTTACCCGCGGGTCAAAGCCTGACCCGCGGGTATCCACGCGGGTCAGGTTTTGACCCGCGTGAATTTCAACCACAAACACTTTTTTTCTCTCTCTCTTTTTTTCTAACTCCACCTGCTGGTGGTTTTACCCGCGGGTCAAAACCTGACCTGCGGGTTTCTTTCTTCTTCTTCTTTTTTTCTTTCTTCTTTTCTCTCTTCCCTTGTATAAAGGTGAAGTAGTTTGCATATTTTTTTTTTTTAAAAAAATGGGTAAAAGACAGACCCACATTGCTCCATGGGTAAAAGACAGACCCGTCACGGGTCACCCGTTGACCGGTCAACGGTCAACGGTTGACTTTGACTTTTTTTTTTTTAAGCTCAACTTTGTTTCTAAAAGTTGAAAATTCTCGTTGAGTCTTGATATGGTTTGATTGTTCTTTAAATTTTCTAAGTGTTGTTTTGTAGGTGTAATAGCCTTACACCCTTAGTAAACTTAGATTTTTCCTCAATTCCTCTATGAGCCTTGCACTCCCGGTAGACTTAGAATTTTTTTTTCTTTTTAAATTCTTCTACCAGGTGCGGCTCGTGCGAGCCTTGCACTCCCGGTAGACTTAGAATTTTTTTTTATTTAGCTCTTCCACCGTGGCGGACTTAGAACTTTTTAGTCGTTTTAAATTCTTCTACCAGGTGCTGCTCGTGCGAGCCCTACACTCCCTGGTAGACTTAGAATTTTTTTTATTTATCTCTTCCACCGTGGCGGAGTTAGAACTTTTTAGTCTTTTTAAATTCTTCTACCAGGTGCGGTTCGTGCGAGCCCTACACTCCCTAGTAGACTTAGAATTTTTTTTATTTAGCTCTTCCACCGTGGCGGACTTAGAACTTTTTAGTCGTTTTAAATTCTTCTATCAGGTGCTGCTCATGCGAGCCCTACACTCCCTGGTAGACTTAGAATTTTTTTATTTAGCTCTTCCACCATGGCGGAGTTAGAACTTTTTAGTCGTTTTAAATTCTTCTACCAGGTGCTGCTCGTGCGAGCCCTACACTCCCTGGTAGACTTAGAATTTTTTTTATTTAGCTCTTCCACCGTGGCGGACTTAGAACTTTTTAGTCGTTTTAAATTCTTCTACCAGGTGTGGTTCGTGTGAGCCCTACACTCCCTAGTAGACTTAGAATTTTTTTTATTTAGCTCTTCCACCGTGGCGGACTTAGAACTTCTTAGTCGTTTTAACTTCTTAGTCGTTTTAAATTCTTCTACCAGGTGCTGCTCGTGCGAGCCCTACACTCCCTGGTAGACTTAGAATTTTTTTTATTTAGCTCTTCCACCGTGGCGGAGTTAGAAATTTTTAGTCGTTTTAAATTCTTCTACCAGGTGCTGCTCGTGCGAGCCCTACACTCCCTAGTAGACTTAGAATTTTTTTATTTAGCTCTTCCACCGTGGCGGACTTAGAACTTTTTGCTCTTCCACCTTGATGTACTCAGAACATTTTCAATTTTGTTGCAGTAGAATCGCATAGTTGGCCCCCTGCTCGAGTAGAGTTTTATATCTTGAAATCTAACTCGAGTCTAATTGTTCTCGAATAATTTAATTCTCATAAGAAAAGGTATAATCTTATTTATTTTATTTTCAAACTTCTTACAGTAGAAGATTTTATTGGAAATAAAAATTGCAATAAATAAAATTGCTAAAATAAAATCTATGTTGCTTGACATCTTCATAGGTATTGTAGAGCCTTTTATATGAGTTTGATCAATGTGTTGATGTCTTGACCAATAGCCCAGTGACCCAGCATGGTCCTTTCTAGAGCTTGGGCTCCTTTTCAATAGTCGGACCCCCAAAGATGGTTATTAATTCTCCAATTGGAAAATTTTGATTATCACGGTCCTGATCTTCCTCATCTCTTTTACTTCTCACAAATTCCTTTAAGTACCCTTTTTGAATTAGGGTCTCAATTTCTTCCTTGAGATCGAAGCAATCAGAGGTGGTATACCCGTGGTCTTTATGGAAGAGGCAATACTTGTTTTTGTTCCTCTTATTTGACGCTGCCATCATCCTAGCGGGCCACCTCACTATGTTTTTGTCTTGGATCTCCATGAGTAGTTGTTCAATTGGGACCGTGGTGGGAGTGTATTTTTTAAATTTACTAGGAGGAAGACCTGTTTATCAAGTTGGTCTCCTGACCTTTTTCTTTTTTCGTCATCATGACGTTCGCACTCCGTGAAAGGTCTTTCTGCTGTCTCTCTTTTTGTGCTCGATTGTTTGCTAATACCTCCCTCATCCGGAGCTTTTCTTGCACTAAGTAATTCTCCAAAGCACTCATGTACTTTTGAGCCCTAGCAAGAAGCTCGGTGTACGTAGCCGGTGTCTTCTTACCAAGTGACCATAATAATTTTTCATCTTTTAAGCCGGCCATCATAGCAGTTAGAGCTATGTCATCACTGTAACCTTCCACCTTCAATGCCTCACTGTTAAATCTTACTACGTAGTCTCAGAGACTTTCCCCGACTCCGACGCACGTCAAAAGGTGCGTAGCTGGTTTTTTATGATCTCTTCCGCCCCGGAAATTGAGTTACGAAAGATCTAGTAAGGTCTTTAAATGATGAGATAGACCTTGGCTTGAGCTGCCTATACCACCCTCGTGCAGAGCCTCCTAATGTAAGAGGGAATGCTCTGCATTTGATAGCATCTCGGACTCCCTGGAGCTCCATCCAGGTCCGAAATGTATCAACATGCTCCACTGGATCCTTTGAACCATCATAAGTTGTCATAGTTGGCATTTTAAACTTAGCAGGAAGTTCTACCTCCATGATATCATCTGTGAATGGTGGTTCAGTCTGCTCGAGGAGATCTTCTAATACAGGGGGAGCCTTTCCGCGATACTCTTTCTTCATATGACCAAGCTCGTCTTGGAGCTTCTTTAACTCCGGTGCCCAAGGTTGTGAACTTTCAGCAGTAGACTTTGATATACTAGTTTGTGCTTTTCTTTTTTCGTTGAGCACTTCTCTAAGGTCAGACCTTCCTTTCATGCTTGGATGCCTCTTGGGAGAAGACTTATTGGAAGAAGGAGAAGTGTCCCGAGTATGTAGCCTCAACTTCCCCTTCAAACCACCCTTCTCGTGATTTCGCGACTCTGCAACACCTTCTATAGGTTCTTTTTCTTTTGTTTTCTTCGATCGTAAATCTTGGTTGTCAGCGGGAGCTTGGTGATCCGACCTTTGAGTGAGTATCTCTAGCACTTTTGCAAGATCTCGATTCACACCCCGAACTTGCTCTTCCAATGCATCTACCCTTCTGTCTGGCATGGGGGCAACCCTTACCAATTCTGGATTTTCATCTTCTTGTCGTCGTCGTTCTCTATTGCTACGGGTTTGATATCTCGTATTGCGAGGGTTACGGTTTTCACCGTCATTTACGTCATCACCGTGTTGACTTCTTCGACTCATCCTTGATGGTAGAGCACTTAGTTATATACTCTTTCCCACAGACGGCGCCAAATGTTGTTGCGCAAAAATGGATAGCTTCCACGTAGGCAACGAACTTTAATTTATGGGACGAGTCGGAGGTAGTGCGCTGCTTCGACCAGCGGTGCTACGTAGGTACCGCACAGAAAGGAAAAGAGCACGTGTGGTCCGGGCTGGCCTAACACCCTCCGATGCTTAAGTCAGAGCAAGCAGAGCTAGTGTGCCAGAGAGTAGTAGTAGAGATCAGTTACCTAATGAATGAATTTCTTCTCCTATTTATAGGAGATTAGGTTGATGACATCATCGATATGGACTCTAGGTAATTTTTTTGAATTTTTCGGTTTTTTTCGCTATTTTTTTTATTTTTCCATTATTTAGCGCCACGTGTCGTGTCGGGATTGGGCCATGTGTTGCTTCTCAATTACGTGTCGCTTTCGGGTCACGCCACGTGTCATTTTCTGATTGGACACTTGTAATCGGTTTTTAGATATGTAGATCTGTGTGGGAGACTGCGTAGCCAGTTCTTTTCAGGTGCATGGACTTCATGCCTAGGTACCACGGTCAGACGAGGTGCTTCGGACCAGGTGCTTTAGACCAGGTGCTTCGGACCAGGTGCTTTAGACCAGGTGCTTCGGACCAGGTGCTTCGGACCAGGTGCTTTACACCAGGTGCTTTAGACCAGGTGCTTTACACCAGGTGCTTCGGACCAGGTGCTTTGGACCAGGTGTTTCGAACCAATTTTGTCAAGTTGTAAAATTCCACGTGTAATCCAATTTCACCCCACAACAAGAACGAAACGTGCGAAGATGAATCTTCCATAGCCATCTCCATTACTCACAAATCGAGAAAGAGGGAAAAGAAAACGAGAAAACCGAAACCGATATCGCTGTTCAGGAAAATTGAAAGAAGAAAAGGAGAAAAACGAAAGCAAAATTTTACAGATTCGGATTTCAGAAAGACAGAGATTGATTAACCCATTTTTGCGAAGATTTGCGGGAAGCAAAGCAACTATGAGATGAGATCGAAGATGGAAGAAGAAAGAAGATTTGCGCCAACTAATTATAATCTTTAAATTTGTATGTAATTAGAAATGAATAAAAACTGGGTTATTTTGAGCCGTTGGATTGAAAAATGGAATATGTTGATGACTGATGAAGGTTAAGTATTAAGGTTCCCAATTTGATTAAAATGGAATCGGGTGTAGGATGGATGAAGGAGATTCGAATTTCTGGAGATAGATTAATTAGATGCCTTGTTGTTGAGAAATTGTGTAAGGATCTTCCGCCACGTGGCGTACTTTTAGCGTAAGCCCATGGATGTCAACCATATTATTATTATTTTTTTAATTTTATTTGCACATGGTTAAATTAAATAAGGGAAAATGCAAATAACACTTGTGTGATTTCGGTCAAAATCATGAAGTTCATGTAGTTTAAAAAGAACAAATAACATGTTTATAATTCCAAATTATGTAAAACAGACCTCTCCCCCCAACGTTGTAAACGTCTTTTAGCCATAATTTTTTTGTTTGAACTCTGATTTGGATGATTCGAGATGTTTTGGATTTCTCATTTCAGGCTCTGCGTTATGGTCGCTTGAAAACTTATATATCATCAGTAAACAAACGGGTTAAGGGTTTCAATCATACATAATGCTTTGATGATAATAAACTTTTTAATTTATTAATGATTTTAAAGTTTTGAAGTGACCATAACGTTGAGATTGAATTGAGTATTTCCATGGTCGGTCCTGAGAAAATAGAGACTAAGTGCGAAAATATCGTTTTGGGCTTTAATCCTTAATATAAAAAAGGGCAAATAGCACAAATCATCCATGAATTATAAGGGTTGTAACACTTACATCCTTAAACTTTCAATATGAGCAATTGACTCTCAAAACTATGTAAAGTGTTAAAATTAAACCCAAGAAAATTTGACTTGTCAAATTATTCCCTTAAAACTATCAACTTACTAATAATTATCATAAAATCTCTATAGGGTGGTGTACCCGAGGGTTCCGTCCCCAGAGGAGGAGCCACGTTGAGATCAGGGGGCTCGTGTCCACCTCAAATTTAAATATATTTAAAAAAAATAGTCTAATATTGTATAGAGTGCCTCCCTGAAATTTAAATAAATATATATATATAGTCAGTATATGGTAAAGAAACCTATATTGGCATGATGGCCGATTATATGTTTTACTACCTTCGCAATGCATGTTTGACGCATACTGAAGGCATTTTTCAAATTTTGCATATTATTATTAGGGGTGAAAGAAAAACTCCCCGCTCTGACCTCGTTAAACCCACTTTATAAATGGGGGCAGGGGCAAGGGCGGGGCAGGGGAAAAAAAATCTCTCGTTTACTAAACGGGGCAGGGCCATGGGCAATGACCCTGCGGGCCCCACCCCGCCCGTTTAAGAAGTTATATATATATATATAATATACATACAAATGCAATATACATAGTACCCAGCACCCACCCACCACCCCAGCCCAACTCGCACAGCGTGGAGGCCCAGTCCACTAATCTCCTTTTTTCTTTTCTTTTCTTTCTTCTCTTTATTCTTTTCGTTCTCTTATTTTCGTGACCTAGATTTCGCACTCTCGTCTTAGCCTCTCTCTGACTCTCTCACTAACAGCTGCTGCCAGCCACCACCATCGCCAGCGCCATGACTACTCATTATTCTCAACACGATAACTTCCTTACCTCTACCAAGTCCAACTATCTTTTTCTTCGTTTTTTCGCTTTATTTTACTATATTCAAATGGAGTTCTCGTAGTTTTTTATGCTTTTCCTGTGTTTAATTCAATCTAAGCTTAAATCGGTTCAACCCATATCTACAACTTTTTATGTTAAATTGCTTGAAAATGTGGTGCCAAAGTTCTCTGCTTTTACATTTACAATACAAGGATTCTCAAATCGGTGGGATGAGGCTCTGTTTTACATTTGGATTTTTTTTTAATTACCCCGCCCCTCCCCTATCCCTACCCCATAAACGGGCGGGGCGGGTGTGTTTTTTTTCCCTTAAACGGGACGGGGATAAACGGGGAACCCCGCCCCGCCCCATTTACACTCCTAATTATTATTATAAGGCATCTTTCTAATCTTGCATACTATATTATTATTATATTATATATGACTATTTTTTAAAATAATATAAATTTGTATTTTATAAATTTAAGAAAAAATGTTTATTAGGTATAAAAACAAAAGAATTTGTCTCAAATAGCATAAATCTGCATACTAATTATTAAAATGTCATAACTTTTTAAAAATTACTCAAATAGCATAATTATAGTTCAATAACTTATTGAACTATAATTCAATAAATTATTGAACTATTTTTCATAGCTATTTTTAACGAATTTGTTTGATTTTTGGTTTTTTAAGTTCAAGGTCAATAATTTATTGAACTATTTGATCATTTATTATTATTATTTTCAATGAATTGGTTAAAAAAAATAATTTTTTTAGTTCAATAAATTATTGAACTATAATTATGCTATTTGAGTAATTTTTGAAAAGTTCAAACATTTCAATAATTAGTATGCAAAAATATGCTATTTCAGTAATTACCCCTAAAAACAATCATTTTTTTAAATTACTCTTCAATATCATATAAATAAAATATTTTAACGTATAATGTGTATTATCTTCATTTTTTGTGCATAATGTAATCAAAATTGTAATTTGGTTTTAATTGCTTTATTTATTAATTAACTATTTTAAATATCATTTTCATAATTATCATTCACTTTTTATTATCTCATTATATATCATTATTAATATGAATCAAATAGTTTTTAATATAAAAATTATTTTTTTCTTCAAAAAAGCATTAAAAAAATAGATTAAAATTTATTATGTGATATAATTTTTAATAGTAACATATAAGATTTTAATTTTGCGTAGTTATTATTACGGTTAGCAAAGGAGTTATTATATTCCGTTGTTTAGTATTATGGCAGATTATAATAGTTTATATTGAAAAATTAAATGTATATTAATATATTGTGTTGCTTATTTTTTATCGATCGTGCCCCCTGAACTTAATTTATGGCTCAGCTACTGCCCGTCTTATTTTGACCTCTTCCATGACCTCGAACGCAAAACCCTCACGGGGTCGGGAATGAAAATTCTTCTCGGATCTCACCTTCCCCACACCGTTGATATTAGAAATGTATTCTTCATCTCTATGATGATTTTCGATGGTCTAATTTTAAAAGCTAATGAACTAATTTGAAAAATTAATTTTCTTGGGTCCAATTTTAACACTTTGCAAAGTTTAAGGGGTCATTTGCTCAAATTAAAAATTTAAAGATGTAAATGTTACAAATCTATAGTTCAAGGGTGGTTTGTGCAATTTTCTTTAAAAAATCACAAAAGTAAAAAATTATACATTTTTGTTAAAAAAAAAATTATAAAATATATTTTTCTAATTCACATATTTAATAAATAACCAAGGATATTAAAAAAGTCATGTTTTATGCTTTAAATTTATTATAATTTTAAGTTATACAACTTATATATAATAAGTTTTAAAGAGATAAAATAAAGGGATGATTAATGAAATAGTATATTTTTACTAACTAATTATTGAAATGTCATAACTTTTTAAAAATTACAGTTTGATCAGTAAATTGTTGAATTAAAAAAACTAAAAAAAATCCATTGAAAATAATAATGAAAAAAAAATAATAAATAGTTCAATAGTTTTTATTTTATTTTTGATAAAATTTCAATAATTTATTGAACGACTATTTGAGTAATTTTTAAAAATTTGTGACATTTCTTTCACATTTGCTTTTTGGAAGGGAGGGGAAAACATCTCCAACAAGATAATGAAAAACACACATTATTTTATATATTTAAAAAGAAAAAAAACCTTAAAACATAGGACCGGAAGGACGTAATTTTTTTTTTATTTTTTGAGATTACATCAAAGTGGGGGAGGAGACTTGAACCTTCGACCTCAAAGGGAAGTGAGTATATACTAAATCAATTGAGCTATGCTCATGTTGGCGGAGGGACGTAACTTAAAAACCAGGTAACCGTGTGTGGTGTGAGACACTCTTTTTATCATACTGCCGTGCAGTAACCCATGGATGGGAATGGACCTGGTGGTACTTTGCAAAAGCATCCCTCCGGGCAAAAGTGGATGAATATGTCACAACTACTAACACATTGTGCACCTGGTGGATAGTGGTCGAGCTTCCCACTCTTCATTACTTTTCTTGACCTAATTACATAAATGTTATTCTGATTCTCATCGACATCGACATCGACATCAGACGGAAGTTGAAGCCGGGCAGAAGCCGATGACGAAGCCACAGTGGCTATGAGGATTATCATAGAAACAACAAACATCAACGAAATTTTGGTGTTATTCTTCATTGGTTTCTCTCTTAAGTTTTTGTGTTTTACTTGAATAGCCTCTCTGCATACCAATTTATAGGTCTCAGGATATATAATTAATCATAAAAAATGCAAAAGGAAATTATTCCTTTTTTTTGTTTTTCTTGTTAGATATTGGACATGTATATCTATCTATCTCAGCTCTACGTGTTTAATTAAGGTTTGCATGTGATTTGCTTCGGGCAAGCAATTATTCTCAACTAAGTTTTCAGTTGCTATTTGTCTTATCTAAGGAGCATGTACACACGGTTCTCTCTTCGTTTTCCACATTTCATTTTTGCATGCAATTGATTTTTTAGTGAAACTATGTATAAAAAGGTAACAAATAATTTTTTTTAAAAAAAAAAGATAAAAAGGGTAAATTTCACCGGTCTCGATAAAAAAAAAACTATAATAGTGATGAATAAAATTATATCAACATGGAGGATGACAGGCCCGACTCTGGCACTGTACAAGTGGTGCGAAGGCAGGGCCCAAAATTAGGTAGAAATTATATATTATATATTAAATATGAGAAAATTATACTTAAAGTTAGCTTTGGCACAGTGGCTATTCTTCATCCATTGTCTCTCAACCCCAGTGTCTGTCAAGTTTGAATCCCCGTGAAATCACTTTTTTAATAAATCATCCTTTTCTAATTTTATATTTATATTATTTTTTTTAATATCATATTTGTATTATTATAAATTATATGACTTAAACTTATAATTTAGACTATAAATCATAATTTTTTTTTCTTCCAATTTTTAATTTATTGTATTAGTATATATTAATGTGACTCGAATAATGTTAAATCAAATTAATAAAAATTGTTTATTTTGACTTGATTTAATTTTTAACATATTAATTATTATTGATCAAGGTTGTTAGTTTGAACTGTTTTTTAAAAATTTATTAATTTAATGTTTTTCAATTTTATTTAATTACTGAATGTTAAAAAAATATCATTTTCATGATACTCTAAAATATTTAGTTATTACTTGAAATATACTATTAAAAATTTATCATTTTTAAAAATTTAGTGTTATAGTTATAATTATATATGTGTTCAGATAGTCGATCATCTTGTTCATAGACATAAATTATAGACTCATTGGTTCCAATAATCGGGTTTTATTAAATGAATTAATAACATATAATTAAAAAAATATCCTTTATTTATGTGGACTATAATAAGATATTTCTAAAAACCATTTATTATATTATTTAGTTGTTAATAGTGTTTTCATAAAGTTAATATTTTTAAACTTTAATAATTTTTTACCGGGGCCTAAAATTATATTTTCCTACTGGGCCCCGATATTTTTTGGATCGGTCCTGGAGGATGAATTAAAAAGTAAATAAAATGGGGTTACAAGTTTTGAAAAGAAATAATTGTAATAGAAAATAAAATGGAAACATGAGGAAAATCAATATAATCATAAACTTACAGCTAAAAGAAATAATTCAGAATTAGTTTATTGAATGAATTATTGATGTCAAGAATAACGTTCTTAAATTCTTCTCTAAATTGGATATAGTTATTATTAACTTATCATATCATTCTCAAGTTTTTCGATAATTAAGAGAAACTATTTAATTATGCTTTCGAAATTTATACAGTTAGACCATTTTTTCCTTACACTGTCCATTTTTTAATGGCGTAAAATGTGATTATACTTGTGTGGAATAAGTAACATGTAAACACACTTTCTATCATTGAATTATATTATTGAAGTACCACATGCATATAAACTAATCTTCTTTTTGTCACTATTAACGTACATAATTTGTATAGTCATGAGTTGTTCATCACTGTCAATTAAGCCTTCAAATCAGGGGTGAATTAGGGCTGTAAATTAGGCTAGACTTTCCTTGTTTATTCTCTCAAACTTGTATAAGAATATCTGTAATTATCTCAAATCAATACAATTTAGAATTCAGTTCAATACCTCTCACATGGTATCAGAGCCATAATATTAAAGAATTTTTCTTCTCGATTCAGTTTCTTTCCGATCTCTGCATTTGCCTTCTACCATTTGTGTCTCGAGGAACTCAGATCCCGATATTCGATCCAGCTATCATTTCCTCTGCCAAAGACGTTCTCCGATTCATTTGCTCTAGATCCGCCATCATCACCGTCCGCGACTTTCCGAATCAGATCTGTTCTTCCCAAAATCATCATCGTCCGTGGCTTTCCAAATCGTTCTCGCCTATCTCAGATCCGTTGTCGTGGCGTTCTTAGATCTGTTTCCTTGTTTATTCAGCCCACTCACCTCTCTCAGATCCGCTCATCATTGGCTTTCTTAGATCAGCTCATCCGTTTCCGTCCGTTGCTCAGATTCGCTGCCCACGCCGTCGTCACTTTTCGTCCGATTTCTCTCTTGCTATCTGCGTGAAGGAGATAATCACGTGTGAAGGAGATACTCAAGTTGCTGACTGATTTATTTTCCCACCCTGCCCAAGTTGCTGACCGCGCCTGCCAGAACTACCCAAAACTGTTGTTGCCCGCGCCCCTGCCCTTGTAATTTTTTGTTTTGTGTTATATTAATGGAGAAAAGTGACATTTTTCGACCTATTAGCACCATTCTCAATGGTACTAATTATATTACTTGTGGTCATCAAATGAAGAGTTTTTTAATTGGCCGTAAGCTTTGGCGCGTGATTACCAGTGATATCTCAAAACCTATTAAGGGCACTACTGAAGATGATGCCAAATTTGTTGATCATCTTGAGAATTGGGATAGTAAGAATCATCAGATTATTACTTGGTTTGGTAACACTTCTATTCCTGCCATTCATGTTCAATTTAATTCGTTTGACACCGCTAAAGATATTTGGGATTTTTTGTCTAAACGCTTCCAAACTACTGGTCTTGCCCATTACTATTAGCTACAAAATACTTTTATTAGTCTCAAACAGGATGCAGGTCAATCTGTCAATGAATATCTTGCTGCTTTTCAACCTATTTGGACTCAGTTAGACCAGGCTAAGATTAGTCCTGACCATCTCCGCCTCATCAAAGTTCTTATGGGTCTTCGTCCAGAATATGAATTTGTCCGTGCTGCCCTGTTACATCGCAATCCTTTGCCCCCCTTGGATGCCACTGTTCAGGAAATCTTATTTGAGGAAACACGACTTGACATCCACTCTTCTATACCTTCAAATGTTGTCTGGCCACTTCTCATCCACGCTCCGCATCTGGTTCTTTGTTCTGCAAGAACTGTAAGGTTCATGGTAACAAGTTTGCTTCTTGCCCTACCATTGAGTGCAGGTACTGCCATAAACTTGGCCATATTGTGGACAACTGTCCTACTCGTCTACCGCATCCCCCAGGACAATCCACAAAACCTTGGAACTTCTCGAAAGTTGGTTCATCAATTGCTGCTACAACTACTTCCTCTGATGATCTTGCTCATCCCACTTTTTAGCTTAGTGATCTCCAAGAACTCTTCAAACAGGTGATCTCTTCCAACTCCTCTGCCCTCTCCGTCACTTCAGGTAACTCTTTGCTTCTTGATTCTGCTTGTTGCAATCACATGACATCTGATTCTTCTCTTATGTCTTCTTCTTCCACCCCAGCTAAATCTCTTCCCCTTATTCAAGCTGCTAATGAGACTTGCATGTCTATTACTCATGTTGGCACTGTTGTCACACCTCAGTGGCATCTTCGTCTTGGTCATGCTTCTTCTGAAAAACTTTGCACTTTAGTTTCCCATTGCAATTTAAATAATGTTTCAGAATTTGTTTCTTTTGATTGTTTGAATTGTAAGCTTGCAAAACAACCTGCTTTATCTTTTTCTACTTCTTCCTCTTCTTGTGATACTTCTTTTGGTTTGATTCATTCTGATATTTGGGGTCCTGCCCCTACTTCTACTATTAATGGTTATCGATATTTTATTTTATTTATTGATGATTATTCTCGTTTCACTTGGATTTATTTTCTAAAACATCACTCTGCCTTATCTCAGACTTATATTGATTTTGCTAATATGATCAAAACTCAATTTTCTCAACCAATTAAAATCCTTTGAACTAACAATGCACTGGAGTACAAGGATTCTAGTCTTCTCTCATTTCTTACCAAAGAGGGAACCCTTGTCCAACGTTCTTGTCCTCACACCTCCCAACAAAATGAACGAGCAGAACGTAAACATCGTCATATTTTGGATTCTGTACGTGCTCAACTTCTCTCTGCCTCTTGTCCTGAAAAATTTTGGGGTGAGGCCGCTCTCAATTCTGTTTATATCATCAAACGTCTCCCATCTTCTGTTCTTCAAGACATTTCTCCTTTTGAACGTTTATATGGTACTACTCCTAACTACTCTCATCTTAAAGTTTTTGGTTGTGCGTGCTTTGTCCTTTTACACTCATGAATATACCAAACTTGAACCTCGTGCTCGTTTATGTTGTTTTCTTGGTTACGGAACTGAGCATAAAGGATTTCGGTGTTGGGATCCTATTTCCAAAAGATTACGCATCTCTCGCCATGTTACATTCTGGGAGCACACTTTGTTCTTTGGTCGCTCATCTTTTCATTCTTCTCTTTCAAGTACTTTACCATTCTTCACTGATCCCTCTAGTGCTCTATTTCCACCATCTGATGATCCTCTCCCCGTCTCTGAGTTTGATCAATCTGTTCCTGTCTCTACTCTCCTTGCTCCACCATCTTTCTCTTGTGTTGAACCAGAACCTGTCATTCTTGTTCGTCGCTCTACTCGGGTAAGAGACCTTCCCTCTCATCTCCAAGATTATCATTGTTTTTCAACTATTGTCTCTTTAGTTGAACCATCTTCTTATCATGAGGCAAGTACTAACCCTGTCTGGTAGCAAGCAATGAATGAGGAACTCCATGCTTTAGAAAAAACCCATACTTGGGACTTTGTAGATCTGCCTCCCGGTAAACGTCCTATTGGCTGCAAGTGGATTATAAGATAAAAACACATTCTGATGGTTTTATTGAACGATATAAGGCACGTTTGGTTGCGAAAGGATATTCTCAAGAGTATGGTATCGATTACGAAGAGACTTTTGCTCCGGTCGCTCACATGACATCTGTTCGTTTGTCTATTAGCGATTGCAGCTGCCAAACAGTGGCCTCTTCTCCAGATGAATGTTAAAAATGCTTTTCTGAATGGCACTTTATCAGAAGAGGTGTTTATGAAACCACCTCCTGGCACTTCTCCTCCACCTCAGAAAGTGTGCCTTCTACGTCGTGCCTTGTATGGTCTCAAACAAGCACCGCGAGCTTGGTTTGCCACATTTAGTGCAACTATCACCCGCCTTGGTTTTACTTCCAGTCCTCATGATACAACACTATTCACTCGTCAGACTCCACATGGCATCGTTCTCCTTCTTTATGTTGACGACATGATTATAACTGGTGATGACTCAGATGCTATTTCTGATTTGCAATCTTATCTTGGTGAACACTTTGAGATGAAAGACTTGGGTCCCCTTAACTACTTTCTTGGTCTTGCGGTATCTTCTTGTTCTGATGGTTATTATTTATCTCAGGCTAAATATGCATCTGATCTCCTCATACGATCTGGCATTTCTGACTCTACCACTACATCTACTCCTTTGGACCCTAATGTTCGCTTAACTCCTTTTGATGGTACCCTTATCCCTGATCCCACTTTGTATCGACAACTTGTTGGTAGTCTTGTGTATTTAACTGTGACTAGTCCAGATATTGCATATGTTGTTCACATCGTCAGTCAGTTCATGGTTGCTCCTCGAACTATACATTTTACCGCAGTACTTCGAGTTTTACGTTATGTTAAGGGTACTCTTCTCCATGGTCTACAGTTTTCCTCCTAGTCTTCCTTAGTTTTATCTGGGTATTCTGATGTTGATTGGGTGGGTGATCCCACCGATCGTCATTCCACCACCGGCTACTGTTTCTACTTGGGTAATTCTCTCATTTCTTGGTGAAGTAAGAAACAGACTGTCATCTCTCGTTCCAATACTAAATTTGAATATCGCGCCCTTACTGATGCTACATCTAAGCTACTATGGCTTCGCCGGTTACTTGTTGATATGGGTGTTTCTCAACAAACTGCTACACTCCTTCATTGTGACAATCGTAGTGCCATCCAAATTGCTCACAATGATGTTTTCCATGAAAGAACTAATAACACATTGAAATTGACTGTCATTTTGTTCGTCACCACCTTCAGAGTAACAATCTTGTTTTACAATCTATACCTACTACAGATCAGCCAACCTACATCTTCACTAAAGCACTACTACCCAGTCGCTTTACTCAACTACTTGACAAATTCAAGTTGGTCTCTACGCAACCACCATGAGTTTGAGGGGGGTGTTAACATACATAATATGTATAGTCATGAGTTGTCCATCACTGTCAATTAAGCCTTCAAATCAGGGCTGAATTAGGGATGTAAATTAGGCTAGACTTTCCTTGTTTATTCTCTCAAACTTGTATAAAAATATCTGTAATTCTCTCAAATCAATACAATTCAGAATTCAGTTCAATACCTCTCACAGTCACATCACATGCATTCTTCTATTAAATTGTATGATGAAGTATATTTGTTGGAGATTTATTTAAGAGAAACTAGACAATGATTTACAAACAATAATAGCTTGAATGTACAATTTGATGGCAGCATCTTACATGGATAACACTAAAATCAGGTGGTGCACGAACAGCCCCAATATTTAACACCCTACTCCAATAAGGCTTCAAGTTGACCATTTTTTATATCTTTATTTTAAGGATAGAGTGAAACACACTTTACTTCTTGTCACAATGCTTGTTGCTACAGTCACGTTTCCCGCTGGCTTCACATTACCTCTTTGATGATTAGGATCTTCGTGACAATGGAAGCACATGAATGAAAAGTCACTAAGATGATTTTTTGGCTGCTGTTAGCGGCGTGAAAGAGAGTGAAAAAACGTAGAATTTGGCTGAGGAAAGCCTTTAGCTTGAGAGATTATGAGTGCGTGTCTAGGGTTGAAAAAAAATCTATTTATAACCAAATGGAAAAATATATTAAGGAAAATTCTTTGAATGAAAATAAAATATTTTTATTCTTTTAAAAAAAATTAAAATAAAGATTTTATTTATATGAAAACCTATAATTATTCTCCTACTCATTTTTTCCAAATTGGAATAAATTCACTTATAAAAAACATTTTTCAAATTATTTCTTTCCAAACCAAATTTTAAAATACCATTTTCTATCAATTTTCTATCAATTTGACCAAATTTGATTATTTCATTTAAAAAAAAAAACCAAATTTAAAAAATAGGCTAATTAAAAGTTATTAAAAATAAAACACAGTTTTTCAATTAAAAGTCATTTTTTTTATTCTTTTTGAAATATGTAAAATTTTATTAATTTTAAATATTATTGGACATAAATGATTGTCTACAAACATACTATTTTCTTGGGGTTGTAAGTTTTTTCAAAAGATTGTGATGATCTTCGATAAAAAGTATTATATATTTTGAAGGTTTATAATATCTTTCAATAAAATTTATGATATTTTCTAAGATTTTTATAATCTCTGTTGATTAATATTTTAAAGGGCCACTCAAGCTTTTAGTAATATGTATAAGGTATAAAATTATCCTATTTATTATTGATGTTTGGCATAGGGGTTGAATTTGATTGGATTCTTAAGTAAAATAGTGTTCGAAATCCCGAGCTCAATCCAGGTTCGAAATATATCTACGTGTTCGACTGGATCCTTTGAACAATCATACGCGGTCATAATTAGCATTTAGAACTTGGTGGGAAGCTCCACCACCATTGTATCATCGGTAAATGGCGACTCAGTTTGGTCGAGGAGATCTTCTAGTGCAAGATAAGTCTTTCCTCGATACTCCTTCTTCATATGATCAAGTTGATCCTTGAGCTTTTTCAATTTTGGTGCCCAAGACTATGAACTATCCATTTCCTCATTTCTCATGATTTTGGAGCACTCTTTTTAACCAGGAGGTGATTCATTTAAGGAAAAGCGACATTGACTTTAGAGTAAAATGTTACACGATGTCTCTCTTGAAAAATTGAAATCGTATATCCAATACATGATTTACAATATTATTCTGGAAATTTTCATTAATACAATGTTTTTCGGATTACTTTATTTTTAGATCTTAGAACTGCCAAAAAAAACCATCATAAACGTCCATTAAGAATGAGAAATAATGAACCGAATTCAATTCAAAGGAAATAACTTAGTTCTTGCCCAGTTTGTCCTATTACAAATTGTCGTTTCACTCTTCGAAAGCCTCTCTGCTTTTCCTACAATAAGATTTTGTTTGATTGCTCACTGCTAACAAACAACAACCAAGTTATAACCCACAATTGGCGATACAAAAATGATTGAATGGGGTTGTCATGATACTCATGTCTTAAAATTATTGTATATGTGATTTTAACTATAGAGATAACATCATTTATATAAATCTGATCATTATAAGTGATGTACCATATTGACTAATTTATCTCTATATCTCAAACAATTGGCGATCTCGAGATCAAAGTAAGAAGCTGAAATATTCACATGCTTTGCATAGTTTTTTTTGCCTTACTCTACTCCTTTAATCTCACTAAGAGCGTTTAACAACTAAATACAAAGTCGATTTGTTCAAATAACATAATTATATTTCATGCCTCTTTTTTTCTTTTTCTTTCTTTCAAACATTTTGTACCGGTCAGAAACTACTTTGTCAGAAATATAATTATGCTATTTGCGTAATTTTTAAAAAGTTCTAACATTTTGACATTTTGATAATTAATATGCAGGAATATAACATTTGAGATAATTTCTTTATATGATTCCTTGTATTCACTAAAAAGAACTCATTAGGGGTGCAAGACGGAACCGAAAAACCGAACGAATCTGATTACCGAATCAAAACCGCAAAACACCAAACCGAGCCGATTGCCGAGTAGAAACCGTAAAAAACCAAACCGAATCAAACTTAATCGGTTCGGTTTTGGTTTATGCATAAAAACCGATATATATCGGTTCGGTTCAGTTTACTCTAGAAAAGCCTAGTAACAACCGAACCGATAGGGTTAAAAACAATTTTTTTAAAAAAAACATTAAGGGGTTAGAGGCGCGCGAGAGGCAGAGGCCTTAATAAAAAAAATTAGCCTCGACCTCTCTCTGTCTTTCAAGAGAAAAACGAAGACTTCTCACTTCATTGCCGACGCCGCTTGCTTCTCTGCCTCTGCCTCTCTCAAGAGAAAAATGTAATGGTTTTCCTTTTATAAGTGATAAATTTATGATTTTTTGAAATTAATGTAGGGTTTTCTTTTCCTTATGAATTTGATTTATAAACCTGACCCGAATTAACTTGAGAAAACTAGACTAAATCCGACCCAACCTGAAAATCGAACTGAAACCGATAATAAATCGATTCGGTTGCTATCGGTTCATAAGTATTGTAGCGGTTTAGTGTCGGTTTGTGCTTCAATTCTCCTTTGTTATCGGTTCGGTTTCGGGTTCATATCAAAATCGATAGAACCCGAACCGATTACAGCCCTAGAACTCATATCTTTATCATTTCATTGGGTAGCATATTTTGATACAATATTTGTAAATATATCATTACTTAAAACTATTTATATGTATAACAATTTAGGTAAAATGTCATTTTGGTCCCGGAACTTTCACTCGAGTTTCGTTTTCATCCCTGAACTTTCAAAAAGACGTTTTTCATCCCTAAACTTTCCAAATCATTTCGTTTTCGTCCTTCCGTTCATTTTTCTATCTGGGATATTAACGGAGGCTTACGTGGCATGCTGATGTGTGTCTTCTTTAATTAATATTTTATTTATCATGATTTAATGCTTAGTTGTCAATTTTTTATTCTTTTTCCTCTCCCTATTTTTCTCTCTCCTCCATTAACTCTCTCTCTATCCTCATTTCTCTCTCTTCTCCTCATCGTCTTCTTCTTGAACCCTCCCATCAAGAGACTTCAAACTCTTTCATCAAACTTCTTTTCCAGCAAGCTCTTTCATTTCCCATTTTCGTCGTTAAATGTCAATGCTCGCTGTAACGACGCATTCTGTTGTGGCTTAATAACACATTACGTTCCGTCGCTACATCTACGGTCGCTAATTCGGTTTGTTCTTGTAGTGGAGAAAAAAACAACGTGTGATGTTTTTTTTCCTAACACGAGCATCGTATGTTTGAATGAAGCGAAAATGATAGAAAATCTTACCTTCTTCTTCCTTGAGCGAGTTTAGTTCCTTGAGCGAGTTTAGAGAGAGTGGTGAGTTTTTTTTTATAATGAGCGGGAAAGATAGATATAAAGTGGTGTTAATGAGAGAATACAAAAGGCATTTTCAATGGTTTTTTTTTTGTCTTTTCAACCTGGAAGACATCAGTATAAGATATTTTTTATAAAAATTGAAAAAAGGAGGTCAAGTTTCATTAAAATTCTAATTTCCACATCATTTATGTAAATTTCCCAAAAATTTAAGTGAATGAAATATTAATAATAAGGTCAATTCCCGTTTCAAGAAAAAGAAAATATACGCATAACACAACACACATATTATTTTTGGATCTATGATGATCTCTACACTCCCACACATCTTCAACAAGATAATGAAAACACACATTATTTTATATATTTAAAAAAACAAAAAAACCTTAAAACATGGACTGGACGGACGTAACTTAAAACCATGTAAGGAACATAATAAATAAAAGACACTGTTTTTATCCAAATGCCACGCAGTAACCTTGGAATTGGAATTGACCTGGTGGTACTTTGCAAATGCATCCCTCCGAGCAAAAGTGCATTATTGTGTCACAACCACGAAAACATTGTGCATCTGTTGGATTGGGCTCGACCTTCCCACTCTTCATAACTTTTCTAGACCTAATTACATAAATGTGATTCTGATTCTCATTACCATCGGTATCGACATCGACATCGACATCAGACAGAAGTTGAAGCCGGGCAGAAGCCGATGACGAAGCCACAGTGGCTATGAAGATTATCATAGAAACAACAAACATCAACGAAATTTTAGTGTTATTCTTCATTGGTTTCTCTCTAAGTTTTTGTGTTTTACTTGAATAGCCTCTCTGCATACCAATTTATAGGACTCGGGATATATATAATTAATCATGAAAAATGAAAAGGAAAATTATTCCTTTTTTTTGTTTTCCTTGTTAGAATTTGGACATGTATCTATCTATCTCAGCTCTACGTGTTTAATTAAGGTTTGCATGTGATTTGCTTTTGACAAAACAATTATTCTCCACTGAGTTTTCTCAGCTGCTATCTGTGTCTTATTTGAGGGGTTCTCTCTTCGTTTTCCACACTTAATTTTTGCATGCAATTGATTTTGTTTGGCATATTAAATTAATAAGGGAGGGGAGAGACAGGGAATAGATGTTTGTATAGGTTGAATCCAAATTAACTAAACTTTACACATCACACAATTCGGTTATTGTTTAGTGAAACTATGTATAAAAAAGTAACAAATAATAATAAAAAAAAAGGGTAAAATACGTTTTTGGTCCCTATAGTTTCACTTTGGTTTCATTTTCGTCCCTGTACTTTCAAAACTGACTTTTTTCGTCCCTGTACTTTCCAAAACCCACTTTTTTAGTCCTTCTGTTAACTTTTCTGTTAGTTGACTGTTAGTCATTGGTGACATGGTATTTTTAATGACGTGGCAGGTTGACTTGTTTTTTTATTAATATTTTTAAATGAGGTGGCATTTTAATACTTAATCCCTCCCCATTTATCTCAGTACCCAATCAACAGGAATACACAAAAATCAACAGGAATATGCAGCTAAAACTAAGAACTCATAGCACCTCATAGTCATTTCTATGCGCACCAGGAATCTCTAGGGCTTCAACATCGAATGAATCAATACGAGGCCCAGTTCGAATCAATCTCTGTTCAACATTATCATCATCATCAGATTCCATATCAGGTCGATTTCGGGATTCACTTTCTTCATCTTCGTCGATCTCAGATTGGTCTTCATCTTGAAAAACCCAACGCGATTCCATGGAAGCACAACCGCCATTGTTATCGCCCCTTTCAATTTCACTATGCGCCATAATTGATCAAAATTATAAATCTGAAGATTAGGGATTGAGGAAATTGTTCATTGAAAAGAAAATTGTGGGTTTTGATAGCGTCTGTCGAAACAATATTTTTTTAATATTCCTTTTCTTCTTCTTCGTCTTCCTCTTCTTCCATGGAGTTTCATCGGAATCTCCTTCTCCTTCTTCCTCCACTTCCTCCTCCAGAGAGGAAGCCATTGTTAATGAAACCAAGGAATTACATAAACGAAACCAAGGAATTACTGAAGCCAGAGAGGAAGCCATTGTTAACGAAACCAAGGAATTACAAAAACGGAGAGATTGAAAGAGAGAGCGAAAAAAAAATTAAACGACGGGTCATGGATCTAAAAAAAACAGAAAAGACGCATAGCAGACCCGTCGTTTTTCCCTTGGATTTCCCACTCTCTCATCCCCTCAATCTCTCCCTCCCTCGCATGCGGCCATGGAAGACGAAGCCTGGGGGAGGCCGAATTTTTTGGTGGAACAGGGGCAAAGCTTCATCCAATCTGATTTGGTATTGTTGGTTCTCGATTCTTGGTGGTAGAGAGAGAGAATGGAACAGACTTGTGGAGAGATGATAATTTTAAAATTAATAAAATGCCACATCATTTAAAATTTACCATATCAGCTTGCCACGTCATAGGAAATACCTTGTCAGCGAGTGACTAACAGTCAACTAACAGAAAAGTTAACAGAAGGACTAAAAAAGTGGGTTTTGGAAAGTACAGGGACGAAAAAAGTCAGTTTTGAAAGTACAGGGACGAAAATGAAACCAAAGTGAAACTATAGGGACCAAAAACGTATTTTACCCAAAAAAAAACTATAATAGTGATGAGTAAAATTATATCAACATAGAGGGTGGATATATTAAAAAAATAAATAAAATGGGGTTTTGAGTTTTGAAAAGAAATAATTGTAATAGAAAATAATTAAAATGGAAACATGAGGAAAATCAATATATGATCATAAACTTCCAACTAAAGAAATAATTCAGAATTAGTTTATTAAATTGATTATTGATATCAAGAATAACGTTCTTAAATTCTTCCATAAATTGGTTATGGTTATTTTTAACTTATCATACCATTCCCAAGTTCTTCAATAATTAAGAGAAACTATTTAATTATGCTTTCAAAATTTATACAATTAGATCATTTTCTCCTTACATTGTCAATTTTTAAATAGCGTAAAATGCAAATTATACTTGTGTGGTATAGGCCGTAACATGTAAATACACTTTTTATATATCATTTAATTATAAAATTGAAGTATCTTCTTTTCGTCACATAACATTCTTCTATTAAATTGTATGATGAAGTATAAATCAGCTGGTGCACAAACACCCCAATATTTAACACCCTCCTCCAACAAGGCTTCAAGTTGACCATTTTTGACATCTTTGATAGAGTGAAACACACTTTACTTCTTGTCATCAATTCCCGCTGGCTTCACATTATAACGTGGTTTGATCATCCTAATTAAGGCTTTGCGACCATGTTGGGCAAAACCTTCATTACAAGTCTTTATAATTTGTGTCACTATAGCCAGTTAACTATTTACCTAATCATGGGTTATTTTTGTTCCCAAATCTTTATTTATAAGACTTGTAATGAAGGTTTTTTGTAACAATAAATATATTGGAACACCAAACTCCTAAAAATCATAATTTTTCAACCTCATATCCAAATAAGTTGATTTTTTTCTCTACAGGTTATTTCAATCTAGTTTAAATAAAAATTACTATATAACCTAAATCAGCATATAAAAATCCAGATTTTAACAAAAACACATCAGACTCTTATGTCTATATTTTGAAATGGAAAATGACGTAGTACTTCGATATGAAGGAGAATGTTTACCAATCTTTTGACAATACTCACAGTTCACCAACATGATGGTGATGAATGAAGAGTGTTTTTTTTTTTTGGGACTATGGGAAACAAGAGATGAAGTTTTGAGTAATTGGATGAGTTTTGAGATAGTGAGAGAGGCAAGGCTATGAGTTTTGACAATGGAAGCAAATCAATGAAGAGTCATTAATATGATTTTTGGGATTTTTTTTGCTGCTGTTAGCGGCGTGAAAGAGAGTAAAAAAAAACGTAGAATTTGGCTGAGGAAAGACTTTAGCTTGAGAGATTATGAGTGCATGTCTAAGGTTGAAAAAAAATCTATTTATAACCAAATGGAAAAATATAATAAGGAAAATTACTCAAAAACGGTATAATTTTAGTTCAATATTATATTAAATCAAAATAGAAAAAAAATTATTTAAAATAACAATGAAAAAAATATTAAAAAAAATAGTTCAATATTATATTGAATTAAAAAAGATAAAAAAAATCAACAAATTCAATGAAAATAAATATGTAGAAATATAAGTATGCTATTTGTGTAATTTTTAAAAAGTTCTGACATTTTGATAATTAATATGCAGGAATATACACCATTTGAGATAATTTCTTTAAATGATTCCACTTATTCACTAAAAAGAACTCATATATCTATCATTTACTGGTATATTGTAGGGAAATTTCATGGGAAATTTATATGAATGTTATAATTTGGTGAAAAATTTATAAATTTTTAGGGAAAAAATATTTACAAAATGTTAGAATTTTAAAAAGCGAGTATGTCAGTCAATAGCTAATAGTATATTAATGATGCATAATAGTATATCAGTGATAGTCGACTAATAAACTATCATTGATATATTAATAGTTCACTGATATACTAATAGTTCACTGATATACTAATAGTGATTGACTGATATACTCATAATCTTTGAAATTCTAATATTTTTGTAATTTTTTTTTCGAAAAAATTTGTAAATATTATATTTTTTTTAAATATTTGAAATTGTCCCAAATTTCAGTGGGTAACATATTTTGATACAATATTTGTAAATATATCATTACTCAAAACTATTTACATATATAACAATTTTAAATATATTAATTAATGATTAATGTCTGTATCAGTTATAAACTTAGTGTAAAAATATATAGTTTGATGTTTATAATTAATTTACTCTATCAAAATTTACTATAATTTCCAAATATTTTTAAGAGCGGTTATTTTAAAAAAAAATATTATCAAACAAATTGCTACCCTATATATTACGTAATAAAAAGGGAAAAAGACACTTTTGGTCCCTCAGTTTTGAGTTTATTGACAATTTTGGTCCCTCAGTTTTCAAATCCGACCTTTTTGGTCCCTCAGTTTTCATTTCCTTTACCATCTCATCTCTGCCGTTTGCTTGGCGTTAAATGACTAACGGCCTGATGATGTGGCACCACGTGGAATGATGACATGGCAAAAAAATTAGACCCTTCTGTTAAATGACGTGGCTGATTGTTGTAAAATTACACAAAAACCACATAAAAATATCAGTTAGTAAGGGTATTATGATCATTTCACTCTGAATTAAGATTATTGGGTTTGTAATTGAAACTTCTTGAAGACGCTTGGGAAGTAGAACAGTCAGACGGTTGCGAAGAAGAAGAACGATTCGAAGCTTGGAAGAACGATTCAGATACTAAGGGAAGGGATTTGATGCTTCTAAATGGTGGTGTTTCAATGAAGAACGGTTTAGGGTTGTGCGATTATACGGTTCTTATATGAAGAAGAAGAAGTAATTTTCTCAAGTGGAAACGGAAAGGAAAGGAAAAAAACGAACGTTGTTCAAGTATCAAAGTTCTGTTCTTTTCCAGTTTCTTGGTTGAAGTATCCAGCATTGAAGAATCTACATCACGTTTAAGGTATGTAACACTGAGATTTCGTATTTAGTTAGGGTTTACAGTTTTGGGGGGCTACTTCATATACTCATTTTTTTTTTCTTAAAATGCAGAGCAATGATAAACTACTTTAGCATCAACTTCCATTATAATGGACAGATGCAGTTACACCCAAATCAGTATACAGGGGGATCTCAGGCGAGATTTGATTGGGTGGATACGGACAGACTATTGATAGTGGAACTACACAAGATGATGAAACACATTGGTGTGCATAACAGTGAAGATTTCTATTATGTGGTGCGTGGTCATGACTTGAGATCTGAGATGAGATGCATACTAACGGATGATAGCTTTGAAGAGATGATTACATACATCCCAAAGGAAAGGGTTAGGGAATTTTATGTTGAGCATGACCCAAATGAAGTTGTGTTTGATCCTTTCTAGCCTCTAGATAGCTATATGCCACTGTTTTTGGAGTGGTATAATGAGAATGTTAATGTGGCTGAGGCTGATGGCACTATAAGAATTTTAACAATAGGTGACACGGGGAAAAACTATAGACCACGCTAGGATAAAAAAATCCGGATGAATAGTGATTTTTAAAAAAGCCCCGTCACCTTTTGTTGAAGAGAAAAAATCTTTTTTAATATAAACAAATTTGCTTGTCGTTTCACTCTCTAAAACCTTCTCCCTTCATATCTGTTTCACGATCTCTCTCTCGCTCTCTCTCACAACTGCTCTCCTTCAGGCTTCAAGATCCAATCTAATCATTGCCCTCCTTTCTCTTTCACTTTGGTTTGATTTGATTCGATTCAATCTCAGCATTGTTCTCTTCGATTTAATCTCAAAATTTCTCTCTTCGATTCAGACTCAACATTTCTCTCTTCGATTCAGACTCAACATAGCTCTCTTTGATTCCACTCTCAAAATTGCTCTCTTTAATTTTCTTTGATTCATTCTCTTCATTTGACTCTCACCTCTTTGTGTATTTTGCTCGAAAACTTAGGGTTTCAAAGACAAGTTGGAATTTTGAACATTAGGGTTTGAAATTTCAAAGATTTTCTAAGCCTGTGGTTTTGTATTTCAAATATAAGGTTTTGGATTTTCGAAGAGAATGATTTGAAAACAAGGGTTTCAGGTAATTTTGCTTTTTCCCCCAAAAAATCTGATATTAGATATGAAGCAAGAAAGTCGTTTTGCTCCAAATTTGAAGGAAAATGTGTGATAAGAATGGTGAACAATAGTTTTTGATTGATGTTTTAGGCTAAAATCTTAGTTGTTTTTCTCTTCACAAAGACATGAATAAGCTACGAAGATTTGATTTTAGTGTCTCTCTTTATCTAATTTAGTTCAGATTTCGTTTTTAAATGTAAGCATGTGTTTTATCTCAAAAGAACTCTAGAATCTAACATCTTAATTAAAATATGATTAATAAATGAATAAATTTAATCCAACGTATTTGTAAGGCCATCCTTAATTGGCTAAATACAATATTTCTTCTATGGATTTTTGAATAATTGGCCTTTGGTTTGATTGCCTAAGTTAATCTCTTCCATATAGATACTTACTGGTTTATTGAAAAAGTTATGTTATTCTATAATGAGGCATTTTTCCCGTTTTATGCTTTTAATGTCGATTAGATGCATTTTTCACTTGTCAAACATTTTTGAACAAATTATAGACAATACCCAAAAATTAGTGTGTTGAATATGGATTATAATTTACTTCACATTTATTTTTTAAATCCAGGCTTTGAGCGCAGACAATCGTGATGGAAACAATGGAAGCTATTAAGGCTTGAGAGGCAGAAGCATAATAATACCAAAAAAGAAGCCCTTACAATATTAGCCAAACTGGAGGTAGTAAACCCATAGAAGATATATGTTTTCAATATTATATTTTATCTGTGTAGTTTTAGCTATGACTCTCTCATATTTCTGAATTTAGTCTATGGGTTTTTTTTTTTTTGTTTTATCATCATTAAAGAAACATATGGTTACCGACTGAAAGTGTTGATCTTGCAAGAGCCCTTGCCTTCAATGGAATATAGAGTTAGAGGTATGATGAGATTCATTTCACGTTTTGGTTTCCAATGGGAATATAGGATACTATCTCATACCATGAGAATTTCTAAAGAGTTGTTTTCTTGATTTGGTTGAAAAATTGTGTATTCATTTTTTTCAAAATTGTGTGAGAGTTTTTGCAATGTTCAATTTATCTTTTGCCTATCTTCTCACTTTCTCACCTGCCCATGTTGATTGGATTATTTTTTCTAAAATATTTTGTTTATTATCAATAATGATTGTTATCATTAGGCTTTTATTTTTTATTTTCTTAAGCAAGTTGACATGTTTAAGAATAAAAATCATGGATATATAGTTTTGGTATGATATTGGAGAAGAATCGCATTTATACTTTTTGTTTCCATATCAAGATTAGATCATGATGCTATAATTGAAATTCTTTCACTTCATTTTAGAAGGATTCTTGTTTGCCCTCTTGGAATGACGCCTAGTAAAAATCATGTCTATCTCCTCTCGTATCCCAGGTAAAAGGTATGACTTCCACTTTTTTTTGAATTTTAAACTTTAACTTAATGGTTTATGATATCTTGCAACTACTTATGTCTTGTATTATAAGCATGGAGAATCAGACCACAACCTAATGTATTTAGTTATAAGCTTATCCTTCCTATCAAGAAAGTTATAAAATATCATTTAACTTACTTGGCATAAACACATTGATGTGGAATAGTTGTTTGGATTTTATGAATGTCAAAAGGATAAATATTGTTATATTCGAGCTCAAAAACATTTGTCCCTACATTTTTACTCCTCTCTGTAGAAAATGGTAGAACGCATAAAACATTCTTTTGAACTAATGGAATAAAAAAAGCTTCTATATTGACATGTTATTAAATTGTTCTCATAAAAACGGTGGCCAATTCTTTAGTCTCCTTCAATTTTACTACTGAAGTACCTAGAAAGGTAACAGATGTATCTTATCTAGTCCTTTATTGCAAAGCCTTAATGATATGTCATAGATGCTTGTATACAATACCTGCATGAAGTGGTAAAGGTACACAATAATGTACAAAGATAGTTGAGCACTTTGGACTTACACATTTAAGTGTAGGGGATCTATGACAATGTTCATATCAATACATCATTTTTGTATTTGGGGGAATTTGTATTATAAATTTACTTGAATATATTAAACCTTGTTTGGTTTCTCTTTTAGTAATTATCTCTTTTATAAAGAAGTTCCAGTTTTATGAGAGTGAGTTTTGGACTCTTGAGATGATCTTAATTTTATTTATTATTTAGCATTAATTTATAAAATTACTTTGCTATATCTCCGGTCAATATTGGTACGTGTTCTTTGATATTATGTAAAAGAGCAAGGGATTGCCTAATAGCATCAATCATTGTACATGCTTTGTCGTGTCATTAAACTATCGATAGAATTTTTACATACCACTTTATACCTCGAAATAATCAAATTCTCACTATGAAATATGCTTTGTTATGTAGATATCCGTAATCTATCACATCATCATCACCTTTTTTGTGTGTGCTAGATATGCAGTTTTCTATCAGCCCGATACAGATTTGGAAAGACAAACTATATCGAGGTAATATTAATTTGATAGTGTGTTGAAACTGTACTAGTACTAGGAAAAATAGATATTGTAGATTGATATTGCATTAAATCTGTTTGGTATTTTGAATGCTCTTTAATTTACGGAGCAAAATCATCTTTTAAGTTAATTTTTCAATACCGAAGGTTTGAACTGAGATGTTTATTTTTATGATGCTGCTTGTCTCTCTTGGTCCTAAATTTTGTTGGTAATTTGGAGCTCTACTGTTAGCTCTTTATATAGTGGACTTGTAGATAGGATGATACTTCTATCTACGATCATATTTTGATAACTCACATACCGAAGATAAGCGATTATCTCGTTATATCTTAAGAAGATGATAGACTTATCTCCTTACAAGTAATCATCCGAACTTCAACTCGTCTGAGTTCTTTGGCTGCATATGTCTGAGCTAACTTGCGCATCCTTAACCTTTTGGTTTGGGCTCGGTCGAAACTCTTCGGATGTCACATGAGGAAGCGGCTTGGACTTCTTAGAGTTCAATTGGAGTTTTTTTTTTCTTTTCAACGTTTATGTTTTTGGCTTATCTATACACACATTTTTACGGATATAAAGAAGACAATTAAGCTTCACCCTTCCGATTCTAGAGCTTGCAGAAAAAGGGTGTCCAGCTTATAATTTTAGAAGGGAACATTTGATTTGGTGTACAGCTTATTGCTTTTACTTGTTTGTGATATTGAAATTTGATCAGTATAGGGATTCCGTATGTGCTTTCATCATTGTTTTAGCCATTGGTAAACTAAACTTGTTATATGAGCTTTGTTTCTTGGCAGTATTGTGGGCTTTGAAATTTTGTAAAAGTATGTTACATTTTGCTAATTCCACTTTTGGAATAATTATACATTCAATTCAAGTAATTAAACTTGTCTATTTGCCAACCTCTACAGGAAAATGGCGTGGAGATTACAAGAAACAAGGCAAGTTCCTTTTAGTTTTCATTTCCATACGTATGATTTATTATCAATCATACTTACATCAGACCTTCAAGTGATTGAAAAAAGTATTAAAAGAGATTGATAATATTTACAAGAAACAAGGCAAGTTCCTTCTGTTAATAACTGCTACAATTCTCTGTAAATATTATCAATCATATTTACATCAAACCTCACTATAAGAAAAGTTGGAATAGGACACACTAACTATTTTAATAGGTGACACACAAAAAGAAAAAGCGGATGAATAGTGAAAATTTTCTTTATGCACGTCACCTATTGTTTGGGAAAAAATTATACGCATCTTTTTTTTTTCTCTCTTCTAAAAAACTCTCAAAGTCCTCAAATATCTCTCAAGCAAACCTACTACCGATCTCCTCTCCTATTCGATCTCACACCACCGTTCTCACTCCATCTCTCTCGCTCTCTCGTCCTTTTTCTCGCACGAAGTTCTCTGAATCGGACGAAGCTCACCTCTGTTGAAGACGAAGACGAAGACGAAGCTCAAGCCCTAATTTCAGAAGTCAAAGGTTATCTTCGTCGAAGAAATGAAATCTATTTTTTTAATTCTCGTCTTACCATCACGATTCCACCAAAATCGCTGAAGGTTTATTTGATTTCATAAGAATCCAAGCTGGATAGTGAAGCAATTTCGAATATATTAAAGATTAATGGTTGAGATGGAAGTTCTTAACCTGAAAAGGATCACTGGATTCCCTGTAATTGATGAAAATTGGAAATTGGTATCATCTCATTTCTTTATTCATAAAAGCATAAGAGATATTTCTCCACCACTGTTATGATTTTTATATCCTGGGTCTTCCCCTGTGAGTTAAACACTCTTATTTTTACAATCAATCTAGTATACGATGGATTTAGATGACCTTATGTTGGATAAGTAATCGTAGAAACTGATATTATAAATTTATTTATTGATGCAGGTTGGCGTAGTTTCAGATTATGACTTGTTAGCACTAGACTCCATTTCAGGTATATAAGAAATTTCTAATATGGGCATTGTAATATTTTTTATTTATACCCAAATTTTTTTCAACATATGTGAAAATTTATATGTAGCATCTCACATAGACTGTCTTAAGTAGTTTTGAACTTATAACCAACCTTTTACTGCAATGCCCATTGGAACTCGACATCTATCGCTGGCCATAAGTTTTTCTAACAAAATTGATATGCTATATGTGTCAATCACATTAAAAGAATAAAAGTTAATGTTGTAAATTCATTGATGTTTTGACTTAGGAATTATTTTATCATGTTCATGCTAAGTTGCTAATGTTTCGATTACGGCTGGACAAGAGAGATTTCAAAGTCTTGGAGTTGCATTCTTTAGAGGGAAAGATTGTTGTGTTCTAGTCTATGATGTTAATGTGATGTAGTCTTTTGACACTCTTGACAATTGGCATGATCAATTTCTAAGACAGGTGGTTTAATTTGTTTCCTTGAGTTCTGTTTTGCTTTAAAAGTATGACTGCAATGGGCTATCAATTAAATATCTCTAGTATTGGAGTGACATGTTAGTAACTTATTGTCTCTTATATGATTAAGGCTCTACTTTTGCAGTAATTTTTATAGGCTTCCGTAAGAGGATTTTTGGGTATTGACGATGAGGAGCTTGATGATCTTGACATCAAGAAGAACATTAATTTGTTATAGTTATTTGTTTCTTTTTGTATTGATATGATTTAATTTTTTGTTTATAGAATGTAATTCCAGGCATAGAGTAATATTTAAATTTTGAGATTGTAATATTTAGTTAAATTTGATAGGTTTATTATAAATTTTATTTATAATTAATTTTTAAAAAAATATTTTTTTTCTCAAATTTTAGACAAAAGGTGACGGTTTTTCCCTGTCACCTTTTAGAAAAGGTGACGGTTTTTTATGACCGTCACCTTTTCGAGCGTCACCTATTCGGAAAGGTGACGGGTAAAAACCGTCACCTATTTGAAAAGGTGACGGCCAAAAACCGTCACCTATTCGAAAATGTGACGTTCTTTTGGCGTCATCTATTCGAATAGGTGACGGGTTTTTTTGGACGTCACCTATTTAAATAGGTGACACTGCCATAGGTGACGGTCAAAAAACCGTCACCTATTCCCGAAATTCTTATAGTGTGGATTGAATCCGAATGAGGATGAAGTAAATATGAATGTAGAAGAGAACCAGAACATTGATGGAGTGAATGTTATTGTGGATGAGGCTGATGGATTGAACCTGAATGAGGATAAAGTAAATATGAATATGGAAGAGAACTTGAATGAGGATGGACTGAATGTTCATGTAGAAGTTGTTGATCTGAGTGAAGATGATTATGCTGACTTAAGATTTGAAAACGATATGGTGGATATTGCCGATAAGGATAATTTGGCTGACAGTGATGAAGCTGAGCATGTTTTTTGGAATCCTAACATTGTGGATAGTGGGCATAATCACAGTAGCGATGACGCTTGTGTATTAGATGATAGAGGTGAAAGAGATGTTAGGGATGAGGGCATGGAAGATGCTGATCATATGGAGCATGTGGATCATATGAAGGATGATAGAGGTGAAAGAGATGTAATGGTTGAGCCTCATTACCCTGAAGTCATGGATGGTGATAGGGGTGAAGAAGGTATTGGTTATAGGGGTGAAAAAGGTATTATGGATGAGCCTCATTCACTTGAAGACATGGATGGTGATGATGAGGGGTCATCTAATTATAAAGCTCACGTATCGGGGGATATTGACGGTGTGGCTGAGGAGTGGGGGTTCAATGACAATAATGTTGTGAATGATGGTGATAAGCCGATTGAGAATGAAAGTGAGGAGGATGAAGAAGATGGTGACTTTGAAATTGGTGATGAAAGTGATGAAGGATCATATGAAGAAGATGATGGAGATTGTTCTGATGACGATGGTGGCTTAATGCAAGGGCCATTTTCTTTAAACTTTGAGATTGAGGGAGACGTGGAGTCGGAGTATGAATCAGAAACTGTGCTTAACATGCCTTTGAATGAAGATGGTGTAAGGCAACGTGTTGACCCTGTTTTTAGGCCAGACACAGACATGAATGATGCTCAATTCACTATTGGGAAACGTTTCCCTACTACTGCAGATTTGAAGAGTGCAATTAAAGAGTATGTAGTAAGGGGTGGGTACAATGTGAAGCTGATTAACAACGATAAAGTTCAGGTGACAGCTGTATGCTCTGCATCCTGTGTTTGGAGGCTCCACTCAGGCCTAGATAAAGAGGATGAGAGTTTTCAAGTAAGAACTTTTTGGAATGAACATACCTGTGTTTGAGAGTTTAAAAACAGAAATGTCAATTCGACATGGGTTGCAAGAAAATACTTGCCTAGGTTCAGAACACAAACGGATTGGAAGCTGGTTGATATTGTGGACGCAGTGAGGACTGACTTCCAAGTTTAAATTTCGATCACACAGGATTATAGAGTAAGAAAGAAGGCTCTTAAAGTCATATATGGGACTATAATTGAACAATACAAACGATTTGGGGAGTATTGTGCTGAACTTAGGAAGTCGAATGCGAGCTCTACGATCAAGATTGTCTGTGATAGAGTAGTCCCTGAAAGTGACCTAATTTTTAGACGTTTGTATGTCTGCTTGAAGGCTTGTAAGCAGGGACGGATGCAGGGGTGGGCTAGGTGGGGCCATGGCCCCCCCTAATTTTTTTTAATTTCTTTTATATATATACATATATATATATATATACATATATATATATACATATATATACATATATATATATACATATATATACATATATATATATATATATATATATAATTTTTATTTTTATATTTATAATTTAAAAAGAATGCTTGTGCCAAGATATATTTTTTTTAATCTTAATTTAGAATTATGATATTATTTAAAAAAATGATATTAAATGATATAATTTATTAATAAAAAATATTTTAAATTATGCTAAATACCCCTCTACTATGGGGTTTGTTTCAATTTTGTCCCAAACATTTTAAAAATTTCAATTCTACCCATAACTTTTTAATTAGTTTAAAAAATACCCTTTATTGGAAAAACCACTCTTTCAAAATATCATATCTTCAGGAATTTTATTTTTATCAAAATAATTCTTTCTAAAATACCCCTTAATCTCTTAATTTTCATTAAATTTAACTGTAAGTGCACACAAATTATATTTTTTAAAGGCTGATTTTCTTAATAAAGGGTATTTTTGAAACAAAATAAAAGGTAGATGGTAGAATTGAAACTTTTAAAAGATTAGGAGCAAAATTGAAACCAACACTATATGTTAGTGGTATTTTGTATAATTTAACTTAAAAAATATAAATAATAATTTAAATTTCTTTTATTGGTTATGATTTTATATAATTTAATAAATAATTACAATTCCAAGATGAATTAAAATTTTTGTATTTTTTTAAAAATTATGTCCATATTAATTATTATATATGAAAAAATAATTTTATATCTCAAATAAATTTTAATAGTTAATTAGTACACATAAAAAAGAATATAATTCAAATATAATTTTTAAGTTAAGATGCTGAAAGCAAAAATTAATATATATTAGTTCGGCCCCCGCAAACACAACATCCTGGATCCGTCCTTGCTTGTAAGGATGATTTTTTATCAAGATGTAGGCCCTTCATTTCTGTGGATGCTTGTCATTTGAAGGGCCATATGTACTCTTATATAAAAATGATTGAATGAGGTTATTACGATACTAACTCATGTTTTAAAACTATTGTATATGTGATTTTAACTACTGAGAATATGTTTTATATAAATCTTATGATTATACGTGATGTACCATATTGACTAACTTATCTCTACATCTCAAACATTGGCGATCTCGAGGTCAAAGTAAGAGCTGAAATCTTCACATGCTCTGCATAGTTTTTTTTTTTTGGCCTTACTCTACTCCTTTAATCTCACTTTGAGCGTTTAATCTTAAACAAAAAGAGGC
This sequence comes from Gynostemma pentaphyllum, assembly GCA_028015215.1. Classification (NCBI taxonomy): domain Eukaryota; kingdom Viridiplantae; phylum Streptophyta; class Magnoliopsida; order Cucurbitales; family Cucurbitaceae; genus Gynostemma; species Gynostemma pentaphyllum. The sequence goes on from CM051355.1 coordinate 19,384,396, forward strand.
CAAGTAAAAAGTCAAACGGGGCACGTGATCTCCCCCTAGTCCAATGGTGCAACTACTACTTTTAAGCCTTTTTCTTCAAAATTCATCATCATCATCTTGATTCAGCATGGGGAAATGTAGAGCTAAATATATTTAGAACTCTAATTTAAAACATTAATAAACTATTGACAACATCTTTAATTATATAAGGAAATTTTACATCTCGTTTTCCACGATTGCCTTTGTTTGAAAATGTTTTGGTATTATCTGTGGGGATAAATATAAATAATTTTTTTAAGATATTAAATCAAATTAAGGTGGAGAAATATCATATCCAGTGAGAGAATGTAAAAAATTATTGTAACTCAATTGATATATTATAAGCTCTTTAATAATTAATTAATTAAAGATGTGTCTATATGAAAAAGACAGTCTTTCAAAGAAAACAAAAATATAAGGATACATGATGGACATTGTCTTTTTTTTTTTTAAAGTAAGAAATTATCATGACCAAATTGATATATTATTAGAGGTTGAATAATTAATTAATTAATTAAATTTAGTTAGTTATTGGTGGAGAGACACATTCTAAAGATGTGTTTATTAACTCAAAATGAAAAGTTACGACTCTTTATATGATTATGTATTTTGATGAAAAGACATAACCATACATGGTGGCCATTGTCTTTTTATAATTAAGTCAATTTAATTTCAAAAAATAAAATAAAACTAAACAAAATGATACAAATGGAATATAATAAATAAGTAAGGTAAAATAGGAAGTCAATGTTTCTCCTCACTTTCCCACTATTATATATGTTATAGATAGATTAAAATATGTGGTAATCGGAATCCACGCATTTTCATACTACTAGAATCAATTTACCGTACAACAAATGACTCTAGAAATAGAATTTTAGATAAAAAAAATGATTTTTATTTGAATGAGTTTATTATCAAAAATAATATTTGAATCATGACCGATCAAAATAAGTTTTTCTAACTTTCCTACATGTCTCAACTCAATCCTATTGAATAGATCATATAAATAGTTGAGGCAATTACTGAAATAATATGCTTTTATATATTAATTACCGAAACGTCAAAACTTTTAAAAAATTACTCATATAGTATAAGTTTAGTTCAATATTATATTGAAAAAAGGAAAGAAAAGAATAACAAAAAATTTATTTCAATATCTCTCAGGCTACAGACGGAGAGATATTGAAAGCGGGAAACGAAATACTATTAAAAGACCATTATAAAAGTCAAGTCCAAGTGTCGGGTGAGTCAGTTCTTCTTCTTCTTTTTTTCTCACTGGACGCTTCTTACTCGCAGGGAGAGTGAAGGGAAGTTTCAGAGATAAGATTTAGCATGGGAAATGTGGAGCTAAATATCTATGAGAGAACCATTCTATTTCTTTTATCCCCTATCATTTTACCTCTTGGAATTGGTTTTTACGCAGCCTCCCATCTTACTGAAAAATTCACTGCTCTTTTACCGGCGCCGAACGAGAATCACTCCGACCAATTTACCCCATCGAATGACAATTTACATCAGAGATTGTACAAGTGTTTAATCCTTGGGGATACACACGGATTTACAATCTTAACTGCAAACAACGTGGAAATTCTTTCTTCCTACTTAACCCCTCAAAAGAACACTTTTTTACACATTGTCTCTACTTGTGAGAATCATGATCTTGCAATCACGATTCTTAAGAAGACCCCACTGCTCATGTTTAAGCAAAACGATGATGGGGATACTCCATTGCATATTGCTGCCAAGGCTGGGAAATCGGAATTGGTCAAAGCTTTTCTTCATTTCGAAAGTGAAATCAGGTCTGGTAATAATAAAAGGGATTTTCATTTGGCCACAGATGCAACGGAGAAGGGTTATCAGTTTTTACACAATATCAGGAATAATCAGGGAAATACGGCTTTGCATGAGGCTCTCATTAATGCCCATATTCCATCAGCACAGTTACTGATCGAGATGGAATCTGAGGTTATCAAGTTTTTTGATCTGGTCAACAAGGAAAACAAGTCGCCATTGTATTTAGCAGTTGAAGCTGGTTATTCAGAGCTCGTTAAAATTATTAAACAGAAAGCTGTTGCCTTTAATGATTTAGTTTGCTTAGGAAAGTCACCTCTGCATGCTGCAGTTCTTAGCAGGAGTAAAGGTGCCCTCTTTCACTGTTTTTTTATTTTTATTTTTATATCTTGTTTCTTTTTAATTAGAACATCAAAGTTGATTGTTGATTCTTGATTATGATGACAGAGATTTTGGAGATGTTATGGAGGATGAAATTGAATATTATCAACCCAAAAGACGAGAATGGGAAAACTCCACTTCATTATGCGATATCGACAGGTTATTTACAAGGAGTTCGCTTCTTGTTAGGCCAGAGCACTATGGATGCCTATCACCCAGACGTGAATGGGGTCTTCCCTATTCATACAGCAGCTAGCAAAGGCTTGGTTAACATAATTGAACTGTTCCTTCAATGTTGCCCTGACTCGGGTGAATTGTTGAATAAGAATGGCCAAAACATTCTCCACATTGCAGCAAAATGTGGCAGAGATAATGTAGTCAAATATGTTCTTAAGAACCGTATGTTGACGAGGCTTATAAACCTGCAAGATAACAATGGGGATACACCTTTACATTTGGCCACAAAATACAGGCACCCTTTGGTCGTTAGTACTTTGACGTGGTTTAAAAGAACGCGCCTTGACCTTGTTAACAACGAAGGCTTCACGGTGCTTGATATTGCAGAAGGTAACATGGATAGTATTGCTTCATTTCATGGGGTGCGTTTCAATCTCTCTCTTTTTATGTTTTACAGCACCTTTGACCTTTGAGGAGGATATATTCTTGAATAAAAATGGTAATATCTGATAACTAACCTTTTTTTTTGTCACATCACATCTATTTTTTCTTTTAAAACTGTGGTAACATCTACATGATTTTTTATAAATTGTGTGATGAAGTATATTTGTTGGAGGTTTATTTAAAACGAGGCAGCGATTTACTAACAGTAGCTTGAATGTTTTTGCTGGAAATACTTTAAAAAGATTAAATTTGTCTTAGTTTAATAGCTTAAGCTTTTGGTTGAATGTTGATTTCACACTATATGCGTATATTTGAAGCAGCGTCTTACATGGATCGCATTAAAATCAGCCGGTGCACAACGAGCCCAGCATTTGCACGTCCTCTTAAGGAAAAAAAATCAGCTAGTTCCCTCTCAAATGCCATGGACAAATTCTCAAATTCCTAACTTGGTTCAAATGCAAGGCTTCAAGTTGCATTCAGGCTCCAAGTTGCCCATTTTTGACAGCTTTAAGGATAGAGTGAACACTTTACTGTTAGTCACAACGCTTGTAGCGACAGTGGCCTTTGCTGCTAGCTTCACATTGCCTAGTGGCTACAACAACTCTAATCTTAATCAAGGCATGTTGACCATGTTGGCAAAATGTTCATTACAAATCTTTGTAATTTGTGACACCATAGCCATGTACTGCTCTATAATTGTTGCTGTGACTCTCATATGGGCTCAATTGGGAGATCTGAATTTGATTCTCTCTGCACTTAGACTTGCATTGCCAATGCTGGGAGTTGCTCTTAGTATGATGTCTATCGCATTCACAGCTGGTGTTTATACGGTGGTAAGCAATCTTCATTGGCTTGGTGGAGTCGTTCTTGGCATTGGTGGGATGTTTGAAGTAATTGTCTTGGTATTGTTTGTTCCACTCTTCTTTCCAAGTCAATCTACCAACATTGTTGTTCGTTATATCACATACTATCCCTTCCGTCTAGTGGTGTCGGCTTCTGGGAATTATAATGAACAACTTGAAGAGTAGGCTTTCTTCGTGATGGAGTTCCTGTATTTCTCTGTAACAACTCGGACTTACTTTTTTCGTAAAATTTTAAAATGTTCAATTGGGTGATTGTTATGGAATTTCGTGTTGTGTTTATTTGTACTATAGCATAATGATAACACATTCTCATAATTGTCATTTAGATAGGTAGTTTATACTTCCATCTGTTGAAAGATCATTTCATTCATAAATGTCATTCTTGTTAGTTTTCCTTGAAAATGGGTTGATGCGCCCCGAGACTGCGTTTACTTTCTCTAGGTTAGATGTATCTAGATGATTAGAATGATGTGATGTATTTTGAATTGTTTATTGTTGTTGTTATGGAATTGTGGATTATTGATAAGGATGGAATTGAGATGGAAAGATTTCCAATGTGTCTTAATGGATTGTGAGACATTATGGTATCATTGTGAAATTGGGCATGTGTGCCAAGAGTGATATTTGCATGTGATTGTAGTAATGTAATCTTATTCTCCTTTCCTATCACTACAAAAGAAAGACAGTTATTGTCCTTGGATATTGGTGAGACTATTATTGTGATCATTTGCTAAGGTTGCGACCTGAAGTCACCACTTGAGTTCTAAAGCATATAGGTCGAAGACTTTCCGGTAACTTCATATGGACCTTAGATTATATTGTGAGCTAGTCTTAAGAATCCAACCAAAAGAGGGGATGAGAATTTCATTTCATGTTTGAAATATTGTTTGTGAGTCTTACCTCGGGGGTGAGGTAACGTGTCTTAAGTAAATTTGAAGGAATGTTTGGTTGAAAAGAGAATTAATAGGTTGTTAGATAAGATTGACTAGCTAAGTTTAATCCAAGTGAGTCTTGGAACTTCGTTTGTAAATAATCTTTCTTTTTATCATTCTTTTCTCACTTAATGAGTTTAGCTAATGGTATTACAATAAAAATATCTCAGGTATTGGCAAAGGAACTAGAGCTTGATGATCATGGCTTGATGGGAAAAAGACTATTATTTTGCTATTTTGTCTTGGGCTCATTTAGAAGTCTTTAAACTCATGAACTTCTTAATTCATGTTTTACTTTATAGATGTTTTGTAAACTTTTAACTATTCAAATTTTCTTTATGAATGAATGTGAGACTTTCACTCTTTTGCATATTTTATAGATTTTGAATATTTAATTGAACTTTTAAGAGTTCCGGAATTCTAAGTAGGTTTAATTTAAGTATTTTTGACTTCCGATGCATTATGGACATTAACAAGTCAAGTATTGTTATTTGGGGTCAGGTCTTTACATTCTCTCTCTTCCTTCTCGTTTTCTGTATAAGCGTATAAGAGTTATTTTTAACAATAATCTCAACATACTCATTTAATTCATCATGTTGAAGCATGGTACAAAATGGGATGTTGTATAATTTGGATCTTTATAATATTCTAATTAAACTATGATTTCCGAGCTTGTATTTTAGAAAATTTCTTAGTCAGAGAAAGTTAGATACCTTTGCATATACCATGGTTATGACAATCTTCATCATTATGAAACATGTAAGTTGCATTCTTATATTTATAGCTTCATGTTTTTCTCACTGTTTATTTTCCACTTATTGAATATATGAGTAATGAATGAAAACTACAAAATGAATCAGTGCATTTAGTTTTTTCTTTCTTTTTAATATTATAATAAATTGGTGGAAGAGAGACTCAAACTTTTAACCTCATAAAAAGGGAGTAGATGTATTTAAGTTATGCTCATGTTTGCTTATAGATTCATAACTGAGTCAACGTTTTTCAGTGTTTTGGGGTGTTTTTGTTTTTATTAGGTTTAAATATTATTTTGATACATTGATATTTATTTTGTTTTGATTCTTATATTTTTTAAATAATCTATTTTTCTTTCAAAAAGAATATTTTTTGTTATTGAGACATGGGGCGAAAAAGGGGACTTAAGAATAAGAGGGAGGAATCTCATGTAAATAACATGGAATAAGGTTTGATCCTATGCATGGGATTTTTTGGGATAATTCAAATTGAAGCAATTAGATGTCCTACTCGGACCTATGTAACATGATGGAGCAATAGAAATACTCTTAACACTCCACCTTTGTCTACTCTTAACACTCCACCTTTGTCATATATTCTATACATCACACTAGATAAATATCACATTCATGTTTCTTTTGAAGTGGATGCCTGGATACCAAGTATGGTTCGTAATAATCTATCTTATGAATCATACGAATAAAAAGTTATATGTTTCTCAATCTAATTTAAACTCCGAGTCTCAAAATATAAGCCATCTACTTCAAGATTTCTATTGAATGTAATATGAAATTTTAATGGAAAATATCAAAATGAATGTTTATGTGGTTTAGGATCAAAATAGAATGTGAAAATTATCAAAACAGGATTTCACTGATAATTTATAAATTTTTGGTAACTACTATTTTGGTCCTTGAGTTTTTAGAGTTGTGTCTATGTAGTCTCTGAGTTTTCAATTTGTGTCTATATGGTCCCCGAGTTATCAAAAAGAGGTCTAAAAAGTTCCTACCGTTACAGAAGTGTTAAATGGGTAAGCAGTGGGCTGCATGGCACGTGGAAGAGAAAAAATTACTTAATGACATGGAATAGAATGTCCAACTAAGCTGTTGACATGGCAATGATTAATTTTAAATTTAAAAAAAAAAAAAAAAAAAAAAAACTAGGTGTGAAATCACTGCAGTTCAATTTTTCAATTAATTTTAAAAATCGGACTGGTTCGGTTTACAATGGAACCGGTCCAATATTGAACAGTATTTGCCAGTTCGATTTTTCCGATTTTTTGAGTAAAGAACATTTGCATTTAGTTTAAAGATAAAATCTTCATATATTGAAGAATGAAACAAAACAAAATCAAACATAAACAAAAATTTAGTTGAAAAAAATTAGATTAATAAATTTACAAAATAAAAATTAAAATAAAGTGATAAATAAATATATAAAATTTAAAAAAAACGTGGGAGAAATGAGGTAGGGGTATGAGATTTTTATTGGGGCTCTTGCGAAAATAGCAAAAATATATCCAATATTTGTAAAAATAGCAGTAAAAAAACATATTTGCAAAAATAGCAGAAAAATTAAATTCACAACTAAAATATTACAAAATTGCCACCAGTAATCAGTGATTAGTAATCATTGATTTACTGATATCCTGATATTTTGGGCAGAGTCACTGATTACCTGATTATTTTATAAGTTATCATCGATACCTCTGATCACATGAATGAGGGTTTTTAAAAATCTGCTATATTTACAAATACTTTTTAAAATGTTATATTTATAAATATTGCTAAAAATTCTGCTACCCAATGAAATTTCCCATTTTTATTTATTATTTAGAAGCTGGTTCGGTTCGGTTATTTAAGAACGGAAACCAAGTCGGTTCAGTTTCCGGTCTGGTTCAGTTTTTTTGATTTTTTTCTTTCACCCTTAAAAAAAAAGTATCTGAAACATTAGAAAAGCCATACGTCGTCATCTTTTTCTTCCTCACGCTAGCATCTAGGGATTCTCTGAATCTGTGTTGGTTGACATTTTTTCGCCTGCACTATTGATTCAAGGAACTCAATTGGGATTTGTGGATTGGGTTTGCACTATTGTTTTGTTTGTTTTTTTTGTTTTTTTTTTTCCATTTTCATTGTCCAATTCCTCAGTAAACCAAAAAAGAATTGGAAGGTCTACTCAAGCTTGACTTTTATCATATTACTTCATTTTTCTAGTTTTTATTTATTGTAAGTAATTGATGTTTTGATGGAACGGTTTTTGGTCTTCTGTCAAATTTGTATAACTATAACTCAGTATGAGATACTGAAAAAAAATGAGAAATTATTTCTGGAAATTTGAAAGTTTGTTTTACTTATTATATTTATGCTAAATTATATAAAGGGTAAAATGCAAATGAGACCCCTGTGGTTTTATTCAAATGCATTAACACCCCCTGTGGTTTGAAAATGACAAATCACACCCTTGTGGTTCCAAATTTTTTCAATCAGACCCCTCCCTTTCAATGTCGTTAATTTTCCTCTACTCATAACTTTTTCGTTTGAACTCCGATTTGGATGATTCAAGATGTTTTGGAATCCTCATTTCGGTCTTTAGGGTACGGTCACTCCAAAACTTCTAAATGATCAATACACAAGAGTTAATGGTGTCAATCATATCTAGTATTTTGATGTTGATAAACTCTTTTATTTATTAATCATTTAGAAGTTTCGAAGTGACTAATATGTAGAGCCTAAAATGAGGATTCCAAAACATCTTGAATCAACCAAATCGAAGTTCAAACGAAGAAGTTATGGCTAAATGAAAATTATTGGCATTGAAGGGGAGGGGTGTGATTGAAAATATTTGGAACCACAGGGGTGTGATTTGTCATTTTCAAACCACAAGGGGTGTTCATGCATTTAAAAAAAAACCACAGGGGTCTCATTTGCATTTTACCCTTATATAAAAATATCCTTAATTTATAATGTTGGTTTCAATGATTCCCCTAACGTTTTAAAGTTTCAGTTAATATTCTTAATATTCAATCATTTATTTTGTTTCTAAAAGACCATTTGTTAACAATTTTCGTTAAATTTTACAAAAATTTAAATCATATGTGGCAAAACTGAAAAATTTAAAATATTTAGGAAATTTATTAAAACCTACTACATATAATATGTTCTACCTCTGACGTTTTAATTTCCGTTAAACTTGTTACAAACCAAATTTTGAGAACTTCTTTTAGTTGAACATTGAACAATGGTCTTTCATAATTGCATTTCTATGAAAAAGAAAGTGATAGATATGGAAGACAACACTCTTTATCTCCCAATGTGAAATTATAAAGGTGTCTTCCAATTGATCTTCTAAACTTCTAATCTTCTTTTGTGTTTAAATTTTATAAACATGTTGGTTCCTGATAAATATATGTAAGTTCAATGCTAATACATTCATATTAATATAGGTTGATACATCAAAAGTTGTTCCATGTAACACATACTTTAAGAATGAAATCTTAATTTTGAAAAATCAAAAGACAAGCCTAAAGTTGGAAATTTTTTTTGGAAAATTGTACCTTTTAAAACTTATGTTAAATCTACTGTCAACGTGAAACTATTTCCAAAAAAAACATGAAATCGTTAGTAGAACAGACGTGTGTAGCTAAAATTCGCAAAATCGTTAGTAGAACAAACGATTTAGTTTCGCTCTAGCGCAAAATCGTGTGTAAAATCGTGTGTTAGGGTTTAAAACGTATGTTCTATTTACGTTTTTATCAACTAAAAACTAAAATCATAATAAAAAAAATAAAACGTATATTCTACCTTTGTTTTTGTCCTTCAACAAAACCCTCTCCTCCCAAATTAGAATTCCCAAATCTCAAATCTTCAGCCCTAAGGCGCAGGGAGCTGCGATTTTTTCCACCTACTTCTTCTCCTTCGATTCTACTACCACTCCTTACGATTTTCGACTGAAACTTGTCATCCCCAACGGCTCTTCACCGGTAAGTTCATTATATATATATATATAAGTTTTTCTTTCTCTTTTTTGTCCGGTTCAGAAAAAAAATGATGGAAGGTTAGGTTATTTCTTAGAGATTGTGTGGTGCATTTTCAAGCATTCTTCCGGCGTCATTGCTCCCATATCGGCGGTTGAACTCCGTTTCTGGCAGTGGTGGAAAGGTATTGTCATATCTTCTTCCAATCTTCCTTGTTCACATATGACATAAGGCATCAACAAGAATATTGTATTTAAACAAGTATTGAAGAATTCCCTCACCCTGAAATGCTTTAACTTGATCACCTGCTTCATAATACATTTGCATTTAAACAAGTATGGAAGAATTGAGCTGACAATCACACTATTTGTTTTTTATACCCTTAGACACCATGTAAATGTGAAGAGACAAACCTTTTGTAAATTCAAATTCTTGCAATAACCATTGATCAACACAGCATAATTGTGCACATCTGGAATAACTCCATTTTTTTCCATATCAAGAAACACATTATCCGTCTCACATATTTTCATCTTTTCACAACATCCACGAATTACAACAGCATAAGTATACACATCTATTGAGGCTTTTGTAGCTTTCCATTCTTGTAGCAACTGATCCCAAATTTGAACAATGACGGGTACACAAAACCTTGGTGATTTGTTAAAAAAAACAGGAGTAAATGGCTATTTCTGAAATTTGAAGTTGTTGAGATTTGGTGATTTCTTAAAAAAATGCAGTTATTTAATTGTTTTTTTATTAAAAAAAACTCTGGCTGAGACTTGGTATTCACTGCTTGAATTGATATATTTGAATTAAGTCTATAGAACTAGTCTTTGTTTTTGTTATTTTATGTGTTTTGTGCTTTGTGTTATGGCTATCCTGCAGTTATGGTAGCCATAGTGAACAATATATTGATGTTTTTTTATGATTTAAAATAGTGTGAAATAGTTGGACTAAGGATGGTGGAAAAGAGTCTTGGGGTTCTATTATTTGCCAATGGTCATGTGGTGGATGGTTTAGAAGGGATATAATATAATCGACCCTCGTGTGGAGGATTTCTAATTAAAAGCGGGATTACTTTTCATGATTTAGTTGACACGTTGAAAGCCCACAGCAGATGCAAAGGCAGGGACGAGCACCGAAACGGAGGGTGGGGGCGGGGACCGGTAGTGATAGTAGAAAGACAGCAGCCACCATGTAATAGGCGACGTTCTCCTTGTGGCACTCATTAGATATTTATTTTGTTTTGTAGACTTTTTAGTTATATTTTGAAACTGAAACATCTTTTTCTAATGTTCTGTTATGTTATCATAATTAATTTCTCGATCTTTCAAAATTTATATAGAATTACTAATTTAACTATGTATAAAAAAATTATTTAGTTCTCATTTGCCATTAATTTCATTATGTCAACCTCCCTTAAGAAATCAAGACAATTTAGATTAAATATAGACAATTTATAATAAAAAAATCAAAAATGGGACCACACACACAATACTTCAAAAGTAAAACAACTCTAAATCTATAAACAAAACACATATCTATTAATGGCTTCTTCAAGACATCTCAATAGTATTCATCCTAAGATCATGGTTGATTGATGATTGAGTTCCTTCAATTTCTGATTCGCGCTCCATTTCTACTCTCTTTTGTCTTCCATAGTCTTTAATCTTTAATCTTATCCTTCAACTCTTTTGAATTATTGTACTTTTTCTCAACAGTAAAATCAAACGGCCCTGCTACAATTTTATTTCGATTTAGAGATGCTTAAGCACACAATCCAATTCATCATCAGAATTTGGTGGAGATATCAACTCATTTTCAGATGTATAAACAGATTCAACGTCTTCATCATCAATCTCCACATTAATGTCCAAATCAGGGACAGATTCAGTCTCCTCTTGATCATAAATATTTCCATCATCTTCTTCCTCCTCTTCAATATCAACATCATCAATATATTCTCCCGCTTCATAATCATTTTCAACATACTCATTGTCCCCTTCGTATGCATTATCATTACCACCAACAACTTCCACTTCACTATTAAAACATGTCTTCTTCCATTTTTCTGTCTAAAAAAGAATCATAAAATAAGAAACCCGCAATTTTGTATACAAAACAGAGAAAGTAGAAAAAATATAAGGAAAAATTATAATATTTAAAGTTTAGTGAAAAAATGGAAATTGTAAACAAACTATGAGTCCAAATTATGTAGAAAGCAGCCTTTTGAAGGGTCTTTCTAACAAGGGTTTGTTTGGTTGTGCAGTAAACATGGGTTTAGAAACACCCCCATTTTCATGTTTCAGAAGAATTTAAAATTGGTTTGCATTTAAAGTTAAATAAATGGATAGTTAACTACGAATAAATTCATGTGCAAGAAGAGACCATAAAACAATGAAACAATGACCATAATCCAAAATCTAAATTATTGAAATGAGAGACGTTTTAAGTTTAAATTGATACACCCTAGAGTTGATTTTTTCCCCCTTTTTTATCATCATAACATGAAGATAAAAGGTGAAATGAAGAAAAATTAAAGAAGTGTATAGCTCAAAGATTTACTTAGCCTTTATCGGACTCCTGTAATGACAAAAACCATAAATTTCTAGCTTCAAATCCTCTTCAATCAGACCTAAGCGGTGATAAAACTAAGGCCCTCCTCTGATGCTCAAGATGAATGACAATGTTAGGTTTTTGGGATTTTTTACCTTCAAAACAGGCACTTAAAGTTTATTGACCTTCATTCTCATGTAAACACTTTTTTATCTTCTGATGATATCATTTTCCTGTGAAATGTCTAAAAAAAAACTCTTTTCTTATCTTCTCAATATGAACATCTCTTCTATCTTCCTCACTCACGGCGGCGGCGGCGAAGAGCGGCAGTTGGTGGTGGAAAATGTTCTTTGAAAAACTTCTCTTCTCTCGATTTGGGTATATATGACTTTGGGTTTTTGAGATTTTTCATTTGTATTTTGTATCTCTCTCAAAACCTCAACACTCTCTTCATAGTTAAGCTTTTGATTTCGATCCACCATAATCGGATTTCGAGTCCACTGAAATCCTTCAAATCCTTCAATGATAATCAAAAGCTTGAAGATTACTTAGCTATGTGAAGAGTGTGTTGAGGTAGAGAGTGGAGAGGGTGTTGAGGTTTTGGGAGAGTTAAAAAGTACAAATGAAAAATCCCCAAAATCCAAAGTCATACATACCTTGATCGAGAGAATAGAGGTTTTTCAAACTTTTTTCACCACCAACCGCCGCTCTCCTCCGTTGCCGCGGCCGCTGTGAGTAAGGAAGATAGAAGAGATAATATACAAGATAAAAAAAAATGTTTTTTTTGGATATTTCACAGCAAAATAAAATCATTATAAGGTTAAAATGATAATGAAAATCAATAGCTCTTGCATATTTTGAAGGTAAAAAATCCAACAATTTTTAGGGCTTTTATTTATTTACTTTATTCAATGTCATTAATGGGAATTTTCTTGACTATTTTTTAGTTATATTCCATGTCATTAATGGTAATTCTATTATTTCTCTCTTCATCGTGCCACGTCCACCATTAACCCATTGCGACATTTTCAAATATGTTAGAAATTTTTATAATATTTATAAAATTGTTAGGAAAAAAAAGTATTTACAAAAATGTTAGAATTTTAAAAATTCTAAGCATATCAGTCAATCACTATTAGTATATGAGTGAACTATTAGTATATCAATGATAGTTTATCAGTTGATCATTAATAGTCTATCACTGATATACTATTAATTATTGATTGATATACTCGACTTTTGAAATTATAACATTTTTGTAAATATTTTTTTCCTAACAAATTTGTAAATATTTCACCTAATTATAACATTCATGTAAATTTCCCTAACCCATTTAACACTTCTCCAACATTAGGGACTTTTTAGGCCTATTTTTTGATAATTTGGGGATCACATAGACACACATTAAAAACCCATAGACTATATAGACACAATCTTAAAAATTGAGGGACCAAAAGAGCCTAAGTTTTTTTAGATGATACATCAGAGTAAGACTCGAATATTCAATTTTATGTGAAAGAGGGTTATAATATCTAATCCCGGCACACGTCGTCAAATTCCCTAATAATTATGAATTGTCTCCTGTAATTCACCTTTGCCTCTATAAGCCCTAAGATTTAAACCTAAGAAAGGAAAGGAAAGTAAATCTTTAGTCTGTATGTAACAATGAACGATGGAGTAATCGATGAGCTCCAAAAAAACTCCAGCAACTGGGTTAAAGTAGTACACGACATTGTGAAGTTGGAGAAGAAGATTTTTCCTAAACATGAATCCCTTGCTACATTCTTCGACCAACAACTCACTAAAAAGAATTCTGGGTTACTTTTTCTTCACTTAGATGGTGAAGTCTTTGGCTATGTCATGTATTCTTGGCCCTCTTCCCTTTACGCTTCCATCACCAAACTCGCAGGTTCAATTCTTCTTTTGTTTCTGCTACTGTATTTTGTTCGTAATCAGTTCATGCACGTAACCTGTTTGATAAAATAGTCCAGAGAATTTTTTTTATCTTTTTCCCTTCATGTTGTGTGGGTGATGGAATTGGTTTAATTAGGTCTTTACGTAAGCTTTTAGACTGTTAAGTTGTGTGTAAATGTTATTAATGGGTGTTCGTGTTCCGAATTCTATTTTGACCCCACCTGAAACCCTGTGTGTGTGACTTTTTTAAGTGAGAAAATTTGAGGTTGAGCCAGTATTGTTTAAGGTAGGCTCATTGTAACAATTTTCACATGGTGAATTTCTTTTCTTCTCAATGTCCGTAAAGGGTTTTCGTGTAAATCTGTATATCGGTTTCTTTCGTTCTCTTTGCTACTTATTGTTTTCAATTGTGAACAGTTTAATCATACCATGTGCTGATCAAGACGAGTTTTTTTATTTTTCCTTTCATGTGGGTGTTCCTCTGTAACTCTGTTGATGGAAAACAAAACGTAGTGAAGGAGAATTGTAGGAGACAAGGTCATGGTGAGGCACTTTTGAAAGCAGCCATTGAAAAGTGCAGAACCAGGAACGTCCAACGCATATGTCTTCATGTTGATCCCTTGAGAATTCCGGCCGTTAATCTCTACAAGAAACTTGGGTTCCAAGTAGATAGCTTGATTGAAGGATACTACTCTTCTGATCGAAATGCCTATAGAATGTACTTGGAATTTTGATTCAGCTTTGTATACAGGCTCAAAACAAGGCTTTTATCTGATGATTGGTTAAGTTTTATTCTGAACAAATATGGACAATTTTATTGTAATTATTCGTATATTCTAACTTGTGCGAAAGAACTATTTATGATAATGGGAAGTTTGTGGAGCATTCGCAGGCAGAACTGAGTCTCAGACTAGGAAGCAATTGATTAAATTAAGGAAGAAAGAAGCCTCCTTTTTTAGGGGTAAAAACAAAACGAAATTGAAGTGAAAATGAATATCGTTATCCTGTCATGTCACCAATTCCCTGATGTTTCCTTATTAAGCTTTTCCCACATTTGGTTTTCAATTTTTGGTTAGGAAAAAGAAGGCACCTACATTTCCAACGGTAGACAAACCAATTTGAATGAAAATGAGAAACTGTTTCTTGCAAATATTTTGTTTGAGTTGAATGATCTCATGTAATGAATTGAGCATTTAAATTATTTTTTCTATGATACACACTTTTGATACTTTCATAAAATTGTGCATACTGAATTATACGAAATCATGTTCTTTAGTGACTTTTTATTCAAATAGAATATTATGTTTTGGGTGTTCTAAAAGAATGTTTGGTTTATAATGGATGAGATTATTATGTAGATAGTTACTAGAAAACTGCGATATTTTGTTTTGTGTGTTGGAAGAGAATGTTGGTGTTTTTCATGAGATTAGACTATTATTGCAGTTAACTACAAGTTTACGGGTAAAACTTTAGAAGAATTAAAAAAATTTATATTTTTTTTGTAAATTCAATAACTTACGATGACGTGGATAGCCTTTCATTATTCACGAAAGTCATTATAACATACGATGACACCTGCATAGATGTATTTGTCTTCGTATGCTTTTAATAACACGCTATGTCTGTCATCAAAGGGTAAATTTGTAATAGTGGATGATCAGTTTTTTTTTTTTATATATTTCTTAAATATTAATAAAATCTTTATATGTAGTAATAAATAACAATAGTTTTAGTTAATTTATGACATTTGTGGCCATTGACTTACTAGAAATATGTTTTCTTATTACGAAATCCTACGACACTCTACACAACTTTTCTGTATGCGAACAAAAATAAAAATAGTATTCTTTTTATTATAAAAATAGTATTCTTTTTATTATAAAAATAGTATTCCTTTCAAGCAAACCAAACACAAAGTCAAGGACAAAACTCCATTACCCTTGTTCTTGTTCTGTCAGTGGAAGTGAAGGGAAGCTTTCATCATCATGGGATATGTGAAGCTAACTCTGTTTCACAAAACCATTCTATTTCTATTATCTCCTATCATTTTACCTCTTGGAATTGTTTGTTTTGCAGGCAGCTATCTGATTGAAAAAATCTATGATCTTTTACATGCCGAGCCGAATAATGATCATCATCTTTCCCCCCACCCATCAATTGAATATTTCCATCACAATTTATACAAGTATTTAACCCTGGGGGATACACTCGGATTTACAAGAATCTTAACTGATCTTGCAGCTGTTTCACCACCAAACAAGCAGCTGGAAATCAATCAAATTCTTTCTTCCTACTTAACCCCTCAAAAGAACACGTTTTTACACATAGTCTCCACTTGTGAGAATCATGATCTTGCGATCACGATTCTCAAGACCACCCCACTGCTCATGTTTAAACAAAACGATGATGAGGATACTCCCTTGCATATTGCTGCCAAGGCAGGGAAATCGGAATTGGTCAAAGCTTTTCTTGATTTCGAAAAACAAATCAGGAAGGGTGAAGGGGATTTTCAACGTTTGGCGGCACATGTAACGGAGAATGGGTATCAGTCTTTAAACGGGGTCATGAATAATCAGGGGAATACGGCTTTGCATGAAGCTCTGATTAATGCTCATATTCCATCAGCACAGTTATTGATCGAGATGGAATCTGAGGTTATCAAGTTTTTTGATCTGCTCAACAAGGAAAACAAGTCGCCTTTCTATTTAGCAGTTGAAGCTGGTTATTTAGAGCTCGTTAAAATCATTAAACAGAAAGCTGTTGACTTTAATGATTTAGTTTGCAAAGGAAAGTCACCTATGCATGCTGCAGTTCTTAGCAGGAGTAAAGGTGCCCTTTTCAAATTTATTTATATCTTGTGTCTTTATAATCACGGGACAACTTCATGACCTAATCGTAGGATAATATCCTAGGTATGTGGCCAACATGGTATGAACCCAGGACCTCAAGGTTGGAAAGCAACCACTTGACCACTTGGCCAACCCATGTTGGTTAAAAAAAGTGAGAGAATTTATGTATAAGTTTGATACGTTAAGGCCGTTTAATTGGGTAAATTTCTAGATCCATGAATTGCTACGTGTATGAAGGTTAATTAAGTTGATTCATGAATTCCTAAATACACATAGGTTTATTTAATTAGATACCGTGTATAGATGTATACAATGTACACACATTTATTTTAGATGAATCGTGTACTAGTATAAATAGGAGTCTTTTCTTCATTTGTAAACATCGAGCAAAAGCAAAGTAATTCGAACATATAGTAAGAGAACAACTTTCTTCTCTTCAAACTTGTGAGATTTAGAGTGATTGTTAATTTACTTGTGAGTTTATCAATGCTTCCAACACAAAGTTGGGTATTAGTATAAAATTAACATTTTAGCAACCCATTGATTCTTGATTATGATGACAGAGATTTTGGAGGTGTTATCGAGCATGAAATTGAACATTATCAACCGAAAAAATGAGAAGGACGAAACTCCACTTCATTATGCAACGTCAACAGGTTATTCGGCAGGAGTTTGCTTCCTGTTAGGGAAGAGCCCTACTGATGCCTATCAGCCAGACAAGGATCTTGCCTTCCCTATTCATTCAGCAGCTAGCAAAGGCTTTGTTAGCATAATTGAAGAGTTCATTCAAGGTTGCCCTGACTCAGTTGAATTATTGAATAACGATGATCAAAACATTCTCCATATTGCAGCAAAATGTGGCCGAGATAATGTAGTCCAATATGTGCTTAAAAACCGCATGTTGAAAAGGTTTATAAACCTGAAAGATAAAAATGGAGATACTCCTTTACATTTGGCTACAAAATACAGACACCCTATGGTTGTAAGTACTTTGATGTGGGATAAAAGAACGCGCCTCGAGCTTGTTAACAATGAAGGCTTCAGTGTGCTTGATATTGCAGAAGGTAACATGGATGGTATTGCTTCATTTCATGGGGTAAGTTTCAATCTCTCTCTTCTATATGTTCTCAGCTCCTTTTACATAATCTATATAATGTAAATTTGATGGCAGCGCCTTACATGGATAGCGTTAAAATCAGCCGGTGCACAACGAACCCAAAATTTGCACATCATTCTAAAGAAAAAAGAACAGCAAATGCTCCATTTAGTCCAAAAGAATGGAGGCTCCGACAAATTGAACATTTATGATAGCTTTAAGGACAGAGTGAACACTTTACTATTAGTCACAACGCTCGTAGCTACCATGACCTTTGCCGCTGGCGTCAAATTTCCTGGTGGCTTCAACAACTCTGATCCTAATCAAGGCATGGCGACTATGTTGGCGAAACGTTCATTACAAGCCTTTGTAATTTGTGACACCATAGCCATGTATTGCTCCATAATTGTTGCTGTGACTCTCATATGGGCTCAATTGGGTGATCTGAATTTGATTCGCTCTGCCTTCGAATTCGCATTGCCACTGCTGGGAATTTCTCTTACTATGATGTCGATCGCATTCACGGCCGGTGTCTATACGGTCGTAAGTAATCTTCATTGGCTTGGTGGAGTTGTCCTTGGCATTGGTGGGATATTTGAAGCAATTGTGCTGGTATTGTTTGTTCCACTCTTCTTCCCAAGTCAATCTACCAACATTGTTGTTCGTTATATCACATATTATCCCTTCCGTTTGATGGTATTGGCTTCTGGGAAGCACCATGAAGAACTTGAAGAGTAGCCATTCTTTGTGATGGAGTTCATGTTCTGCTCTCTCTTCCTTCTCCTCTATTCAATGTTGTTTGGCATAACTTTTATTAGAAGTGTTTAAAAGTGTTTTTGATAACTATTAAAAAATACTTCAAAACACTTATAAAAGTTATCCCAAAAGGACGTTCGATCGTGTGAAAGAACTGTTATGACAAAAGTCTCTGCATACTCATTTTAAATTTATCATGTTGAAGCATGATACAGAATGGTATGGGTTTGCCTTTATTTCCGAGCTTTTTGTTTAGAGAAAATTAAGCATATGACGACTTTATAGATTCGTAATTTATTCAGCATTTTCAGTGCTTTTGTTTATTTTAGGTTTGAATATTATTTGATACAAAAAACTTTAATATTTATTTTGCCTTAGTTCTTAGATTTTGATTCCTCTCTTTCAATGACAAGAAATTTTTTTTTTTTCATCAGTAAGAGATTGTTTCTATTTTTTTGTATTTTTTTCCAGATAGCAAGGTATCTAGAGTGTAGGGAAGTAAAGATTATCACGTTAATTTTTTGGGTAATTACTGAAATAACATATTTTTCATACTAATTAGCACTTTTTAAAAATTATGAAAGTAGTATAATTATAGTTCAATTATTTATTGAACTAAAAAAAGTAAAAAAAAAAACTAACAAAAACATTAAAAATAATAATGAAAAATAATCAAATAACTCAATGAATTATTGAACTTAAACTTAAAAAGATAAAAAAGAAAAATACAAATTCATTAAATACCATGAAAAATAGTTCAATAATTTATTGAATTATAATTATGTTATTTGAGTAATTTTTTTAAAAAAAATTGATATTTTAATAATTAGTATGCTGATTAGGGTTATTTAAGACAAATTCTATAATTTTGTTTTGATTTAGACAAGAATCCAGAGAATAAAAGATTACTGTGTTTATTTGAATTATTTATTCGGGTTAATTATAATTATGATTTGTCTCGTATTTATTAGTCAACTATTGTCTGTCATATCAATCCCCTGATTGTTACCTTACCTCCATAAATTGGAGAAAACAATAAAGTTTCCAAAACGAAAAAAGAATAATGGTAAATTTACATTTTTGTGGTTTGCCAATATATAAATTATAATATTATGATTTAAAATTATCTGTAAGTATGTTTGTGGTTTGGTAAATCGCAAAACACATTCATCTAATAGTTAATTTATCAAAATTTCAGACACATATTTACTCTAGAGTTATCTATAAAAATAGTCATCAGTGGCGAGGCCACTAATGGGCTTGCCCCCCCCCCCCCATTTTCAAAAATATAATTTTATATGTATATTTTTATATAATTTTTAATTTTGCCCCCTCAAAAATTTGATTGTTTGCCCCTTATTTATACAATATTTAAGATATTTTAATCTTTTAAAAAATAATTTTTCTCATATACTATCTCACATTTAGGTTTGTCACTGTATCCAATTTATTGTTCATTAATGTGAGTTTTTATGGTTTATATATATATATATATATATAGATAGGATAATTGTTGATTTTTCTTGATAATTTTATTGCATCTATATATGAGTTATACAAGGGATTATTTATTGTTAAGTTTAATAAAATGAAAGTTTTAAATAAATACGTTTTTTTTTACTTCAATATTTTTTTTATATTGTAATTATGTAGTGATGATTTTATGTTCAACATTTATAAATACTTTAATTCATATTTATTAACTAAGAAGTTGAGTGTAATTTTTTGTTTATAAATAGTTTATAATAATGTCTCTTCAGTGAAATCTAAATTTTATTAATAACTATATTGTTTTATGTCATGAGCTTCATAATTGATATAATTTTTTTATTTCATGCTTGTACTTTTAGTTAAATATTTCAAACTTGTTAATTATTATATAAATTAGTTAAACATCTCTATGATACAAAATAAAGTTAATTTTGATGGTGATTCTTATTATTAGATTAAAAAAACATTTGAAATGAAAATAAAATCTCAATGATTTGTAGGGATGGCAACAGGGCGGGGCAGGGTCGGGGATGCAATTCTCATCCCCTAATCTGCAGGGATTTTTAATCCTCATACCCTACCCTATCCCCTAATCAAAACTTCGTAGTCGGGTTCGGGGATCGGGTTCCCCGCGGGGAAAATTCCCCGTTTTACATTTTAATTGTTATTTAAAAAGAAATATAAATATAAAATATACATTTTAAGTTAAAAGGAAAGCATAATACTAAACATTTTATATTGTATTAGTTAATATAATCATATTTTACATATATTTTTCAATAAATAAAGATAAAAATAAACAAAACATATAAAATATTCTTAAACAATCGGGTTCGGGGTCGGGGTCGGGGGCGGGGGATGTATTCCCATACCCTTTCCCTATAACAAATCGGGGGGAAATTTCTCACCCTAACCCTAACCCTAACCCTATAAAACGGGGATTCCCTGCCCCTATAGGGTCGGGGCCCCGTGGGGCCCCTAACCCGCGGGGAATTATGCTATCCCTAATGATTTGAGAGATTAATATATATTTTTTAATATACTAAGAAATTATTTTAAAATTTGCCTCTATTTTGAAGACATGTATACTTTTATAATTAACATAATTTTTAGCAATTTTTATTTTATCCATTTTATAACTTTATATTAGGCACAAGTCAAAATCTAAAAATCTAACTAAACCTAATTGAATCAATTATAATATTAAAAAAAAATTGTTACCACTTTTTTTTTTGTTAACTTGTAATATAATATATCAAACCCGGTGTGGAGTTGACAATTTATACAATCCTTTCTTTATATAGATTTCCCCCCCCCCCCCCCCAATTTTTTTTTTTGGCCTCGCCACTGATAGTCATGTAAGTACACTATAACACTTTTTAACCATATGTCCAAAAATAATACTAAATAGCAATAAAATAAAATAAATTTACTAAAAAATAACCCTCACTATTTTCCGTACACTCATCACATCAACTATCTTTTTCATTTTTTTCTATACTTTTGACTTTCTCTCTCTTTTTCTTTCCACTCTCTTCTCTCTCCATATCTTTTTTTCCACTTAATATGTGTTTCTCTCTCATTTTTCTTTTTCACAAATTTACATCTTTCCAATCATATTAATGCTTTCTCTCCTTTTTTTTTCAAGAAAGTTTAGATATAGTATAACAATATTAACTATACAATACGTACAATATTTTATGTAAAATGAATGAACAAAACTAACAATATATTATATTATACCATATGTTCAATGTATTAAGTAAAATACAATATATTATGTACAATACGTATGGTATAATGATTTTAAGTGTATAAACTCATTTTTAATGCAAGAACAGAGGATTAAAAATCTGAATGTATGGAATAATGAGAGAGAAAAACAATTAAATTTGGGGGGATTGAATATGGAGAATAATTGGAAATAATTACATTGGGAGGATAAATTTGAAAATAAGAAAAAAGATAAGAGAGAAACATGGAGAATAATTTCATTAAAAAGTCAAATAAAATAAGGCTTAATTATACCATCCGTCCCTATCCTTTGAGTTTGTGTCAGTTTCATCCCTAAGCTTTCAATTGTGTCATAATCGTCCCTATCGTTTGATATTATACGTCTAAACTGTCCCTACCGTTAATAAACTCAGTTAAACGTAACGGAAATTGCCATGTAAATACAGTTTTCCAATTTTCATTTTCCACGTCGATTTCATAATAGTAAGATGCTGAGTTGGAAGACTAGATAGAAAATTGAGGAAAATGGGTTAGTATAAAATTAGGTTTATGTTAGGAAGAATGGGGGAAATGAAAATAAGGTAGAAGGTAAGATAGCAATCTGAGATTCTCAAGGAAAATCTGACGAACAAAGCAGCGAAACTGTGCGCGATTATTGCAATGGAATCAAGTAGTAATAACTTCTCAAATTCTTCAATTTCTAATGGGCGTGAAAGGAAAAAATATTGTTGTTGTGGTCGAAGAGTTGTTGTGGTTACTTCATGGACTAGCGAAAATCCTTCAAGAAGGTTCTTGGGTTGTGCAAATTATTAGGTATTTTGGAAAAACTCTCAATTTTTCTATTTTTAGTGATACATTTTTGTGTGTATACTGATGCATTTTTTGAATTTGTGTATTTGTTTGACAGAAAACTTTATTGTTCATAAAGTAAATATAATCAAAATCAATCATCTTTTATTCTCTTATCCTTCAATTTGTCTCTTCTTATTCAAGCTGTGATGCTGTTTTTTTTTTCCTCGTAGGATGGGTATGGATGCAATTTTTTCCAATGGTATGATAATCCGATATGTGATCGAGGGAAACATGTCATTCTTGAGTTGAAGGAAAAAATTAGACATCAAGAGATGAAGCACCAACATTTTCAAAGGAAGGAAAAGCTCCAAAAAGTGTTACTTTTAGTTTCTTGGGTGCTAACTATTAGTGTGATTATAATCTCACAATGGATGTAGTATTTTATTTAGATATCAGTTGTAATGTTTGATTTTTTTTAATTCCTAGTAACAATGTAATAGAAATGGTTATGTTTTGTTCAAAGAGACCATTTGTTCTACTTTTTTTTTCCTTTCGTTATCTTAATGAGATGGAGTTGCACAAACTTTGCATTCCTAAAAAAAAGCTCACCCATGATTTTGAAGATTATACAAGAAAAAAGATGTATTTTTTTACTCATGTCTTGTAGTAAAGGAAACAACAAATGGAAATAAAGAGAAATAAATATCTCACAATGATGGAACTTTACTGGTTCGGGAGAGAGAATTATGAAATAACAATGAAAAAATTGAATGGTTCATAACCCAACTTTGACATCTGATAAAACAAACCAACTTGCTTATGTAGGTAATCCATTTTGTTCAAACCCATATATAAGTAGTGAATTTCAAGTTACAATTATCCTTTGTGGCATTTCATCAAACACATTCCTGGCAACTTCCAAATGACCATATTTAGCATAAAGGGTAATGAAAAACTCTACCCAATCTCAAAGCTGGAAGATCACATAAGCAAATAAAAACTCTAAAATTCAAAAACTTATATAACTTCATCAATCCATTCATTAGACAACAAAACATAATAATCATTCAAAAGATCACAAGTTCATATAATGATAATCATCCCAACATCATGAAACAGGAATCACTTTCTGTACAAAATCATTCACAACTTTTTTCCATTCCCTAACCACCATTACATCATAACTTAATAATGCTTTACAAAATAAAAAATAGCTAGTCTTAGTACATCCATCCTAATAAAATAAATACATCCATACACTAAACAAAACTCAAGAAAATTTCCACTAAATGTGGCTTCTATTACTTCTTAATGGCAACTGTTCAAGCTTGAAGTGGTTGCATGTCCAAGTGGTTGGTTTGATGCCTAAGGAGCAATTGAGTCAACTATTGTGCTTGAGCTTCCCTGTAATTATTTAGAAAAATATCAATCAATATACAAACTTAAATATAAAGTAAATTAATAAACATAAAGTGGTAGTTCATTACTTGTGTGACATTTGACTCACGCAACGGCCATTTGCAGCTTCTTTTATTGTGCCCATATTGTAGGCACTTTTTGCATCTCATGTTTATATTTTTCCTCCCCAATCTTGTAGCCATTCGACTCTGCTCATCTGGCTCCTTCCTCCTCGACTTCTTAGGCCTGCCCGGAGCTTTTCTTAAATGAGGAGGGTTAATATTGTTCATACTTGTTTTTTCCCATTGATTTAGACCATTTGAATGAGCTATATGATGTGCATAAACAGAGTTATACACGTCTTTCTTATAGCATTCACTTACATAGTTCTCCACTGCATCTCCTCTAAAAAATATAGCACTCACTGCATGCTTACAAGGTAATCCGGTGAGATCCCACAATCTACAAGAACGTGTTCTAGCCCCAAGATCCACTGTGTATTTCTCCCAAGGTTCATTACAAACCTCGAACAAAAGGTCAACAGACCAATGACTTAGCCACTCTCGACCCTCAATTTTAGTTGATTCAATTTTTTTTTGTACTTTTGGGCAAATATGACCTTGCCATGCCAATTTATCAACTCTTCGTCGGTTGTGTTGGCATCTCCTAATTAGATATGTCCGTATCCACTCACATAATGATATGATTGGTTGGTCTCTAGCCTCTATGATTGTTAAGTTAAATGCTTCATTCATGTTATTCACTAAAGTGTCACACTTACTACGTGTAGTAAAAGCATGTTTGCTCTATACTATCGGGTTCAATGATCCTAACCAATTGTATGCCCCTTGATCAACCTTTTTCAATTCATCCATGACCCTCAACCATTCCTGACGATATGTAGCATTGGCTGCACGCCATAACAAATCCTTTAGTATCTTTCCAAGGAACTTCTTTCAAAAATTACTATATATGTGCCTCACGCAAAACCGATGATCAACTCCATGAATCATATCTTGTAAAGATGGCACCAATCCCTAAAAAAGGTTAAATAATATTAAGTTAGTATAAATAATAGAGACACTAAAAAATCTCAAGCAAATAACATGTACCTTCTGTTGATCTGAAATAAATGTGCGTTTCCTATCAGGACCATACTGTACATCCACTAATAACCTTTGAAGAAACCAAGTCCAAGAATCCTTAGTTTCTACCTCAACCACTGCAAATGTTAGTGGATAATATTGGTCATTTGGATCCCTCCCAACTGCAGAGATAAGTTGCCCTCCATATGGCCCCTTACAACACACATTATCAAGTTACGAAAAATACATAATATAAAATAAAACTAAAATCAAAATGAATGAGTACATTTACCTTAAGATGGCATGCATCTAGGCCTATAAATGGACAATAACCCGTAAAAACCCTTTCTTCATCCCATCAAAACAAATATACAATCGTTTAAAAGTGTGAACAAGTTGAACCCTAGCAATAGGTTCACTTTCAACTACCTCTTGCTCTTGTGCTATATCCAGATTGAGTTGACAAGTGGAACCAAGATTGAATCGCTTCAATTCATCACTGTATTCCCAAAGTTGGCCATATTGTTCTTTATGGTTTCCATTCACAATTTCTAAAGCCAATCGTCTAGCCCTATAAGACGTTGATCTTGATATTTGAGAAACGTAGTTCTTTGGAACTTTTTCTTGGATAGAACCAAGCTTCATCGATGGTTGATCTTTCACATCGTCTGAAATACGTTTACTTAACCACTTTGATGTCAACCTAGGATTCTTAAATGTTCGACAACATGTATGTTCGTTCACAAATGTCTTTAATTGAAAAGACAATTCACCTTGCATCTTTGACACATATGCCAACCAAGTGCAACCCTTTACGCACTTCGCTCTAACACGCACTTTATCATTCTTAGGAAATGTAATGACCCACCCTCCATTGATAGCATAATTAGTTACTTGATTTTTAAAATCTTCTAAGGTGGTAAACACCATCCCTAATTCAAAAACAGTGTTTTCATCCCCATCCCTAGAGGGAGGATACACACGTCTATGATCACAATCCGAGTCAGATGATCCATTCAATGAAACTAGCACATCTGAATTTAGGTCTTCTTCTTCACTGAAACTATCATTCCCATCTTCCACCACGGGAACTTGTACTTCTTCATTCTGTCTCCCCTGTTCCACACCATTCCAAAATTCCTCACTATCTTTTTCTTCTTCTTCTTTCTGATAGTCACAATTAGAAACAGAAAAATTTGATAGTTCTTCACTTTCACTGTCATATAGATCTATCTCTCTTTCATTCATTAACTCAACATAAATCTCAAAAACCATTTCATCACTTAGATAGCTTCATAATTCCATCACCACCTCATCATTCTCTAGAATTTGGAAACCACCTATATCAACTGTACAATCCTTTCCCCATAGTTTCACATCCTTGTCATAGCCTAACTCTTTAACTATATGTTTTATCTTTATTAAAGACCAACAATCAGGATCATAATCATTGAATCTATTCACCTTTCCTCCCATATAGCTCATATCAGGCTCATGAATAAAGTACCCACCATGATGTACCTCCACCGGAAAAAAATACATCTGCAATACATCAAATGAACAAAATGAATATGATGAAAAATAGATATAATTGGATAGTTGGTGATGAATATCTAATTTTCTTAATTCTTCTACTTTTTATAATATGTAAGAAAGTTTTGGCTTTAGAACTCAATTTGTCTGTACATATGGAACAACCCAACAATAAAATTGCTCTTACTTTATAGTGGGATCATATAACGACAACAAAAAATTATTTTTTAAAAAGAGAGACCACAGAGCATTTTGATAAATTGGTTAAATAGTTGATAAAAAGAGATCTCGACAAACCACATGTGCAAACTATATGAAATAAAGATATGTAAAAAGGTAGACAATCGTGGACCATTCTATAAAAAAAAAAAAGGCAAGTTGACAGTAAAATACCATTTTTAACACAAAGGAACAGCTACTACAAAGTCTTCAAACGGATATTTGAGATATAGAATGCAACGAACAACCGGTAAACCCTCATAAACGTAGTACTTCTCCCTCGCAAAATCCTCACGACGAAGCCTACCTTCTCCCTGAAGAAAAATCTGAATCTTTTTGGGTTGCATAACCCTAATCTACTTAATCCATGTCTCCTAAAACGTTCAGACCCGTATTTGTTTGATCCATTTTTTACATTTGACCCGAATCAGATAACCCAGTCCATGTCATCACACACACCTAATTTATTTTATACAACTCATCAAGCCACATAAGCTATTTTTTTACACCTCAACCATTTTTAATGCTCATTAACGGCGGGGACGGTTTAGACGTATAATATCAAACAATAGGGACGGTTTTGACACAATTGAAAGCTTAGGGACGGAACTGACACAAACTCAAAAGGATAGGGACGGATGGTATAATTAAGGGTATAAAAAACATAATGAAAAAGTAAAAAATAATCGGTGGCTAAAAAATTATAAATGATGAGATGTGGCTAATTTTTTATACAACATAAAAAAAATTGGCTATTTTCTTAATTATCTCTTTATTCTATGTATATCACGTGTTCCAATTTCATTCAAGTAATCAAAAATTTTAATTACAAAGTTTAGATTTTTACAATTTGTTAACATATTCTAAAAAGTGCAATCATTTATTAAAAAAAAAGTTAATAATTAATGAAATTGAAACACGTAACACACGTAAAATAAGCATTTGTCCAAAATTTTGATAAATTAACCAAACGAGAGGTGCGTTTTGTAATTTACCAAACCATACAGGTATTTAAGTATTTTTTAAACTACATGTATACGATTTGCATATCAGGCAAACCCATGGTAATTTGCAATTATCGCCAGAAAAAAAATGTTTAAGAGATATTTTGTATAGTTAGTTAATATGGTTTGCTTAGGTAGTTAACTCTTCAATACAATTACTGAGGATTCATCTGTATCTTGACAAAAAAGAAAGGTAAGGAACTCTAACAATGAACAATGGGGTAATGATCATGGAGCTCGAAAGAAACTCCAGAAACTGGGTTAAAGTAGTACAAGACATTGTGAAGCTGGAGAAGAAGCTATTCCCTAAACATGAATCCCTTGCTACATTCTTCGACCAACAACTCAGAAAAAGGAATTCTGGGTTGCTTTTTCTTTACTTAGATGGTGAAGTCTTTGGCTATGTCATGTATTCTTGGCCCTCTTCCCTTTACGCTTCCATCTCCAAACTCGCAGGTTCAATTCTCCTTTTCTTTTCCGTCCCAACTAGCTTATGCACGTAACCTGTTTGATAAAATAGTCCAGAGAAATTTTTTAATCTTTTTTCCGAAATCTATTTTGACCCGACCTGAACCTCTACGTGAGTGACTTTTTAATGTGAGAAAAATTGAGGTTGAGCCAGTATTGTATAACAATTTTCACATGGTGAATTTCTTTTCTTCTCAATGTCCGTAAAGGGTTTTCGTGTAAATCTGTATATCGGTTTCTTTCGTTCTCTTTGCTACTTATTGTTTTCAATTTATAACAGTTTAATCATACCATTCGCTGATCAAGACAAGTTTTTTTCTTTTGTCCTTTCATGCGGGTGTTCCTCTGTAACTCTGTTGATGAAAAACAAAACTTAGTGAAGGAGAATTGTAGGAGACAAGGTCATGGAGAGGCGCTTTTGAAAGCAGCCATTGAAAAGTGCAGAACCAGGAACGTCCAACGCATATGTCTTCATGTTGATCCCTTGAGAATTCCGGCCATTAATCTCTACAAGAAACTTGGGTTCCAAGTAGATAGCTTGATTGAAGGATACTACTCTTCTGATCGAAATGCCTATAGAATGTACTTGGAATTTTGATTCAGCTTTTTATACAGGCTCAAAACAAGGCTTTTATCTGATAATTGGTTAAGTTTTATTCTGAAGAAATATGGACAATTTTATTGTAATTATTTGTATATTCGAACGAAAGAACGATTAATGATAATGGGAAGTTTGTGGATCATTTGCAGTAGGAAACTGAGTCCAAGACTAGAAAACAATTAATTAAATTAAGAAAGAAAGAAAGAAGCCCCTTTTTTAGGGGTAAAAAACAAAACAAAATTGAAGTGAAAATGAATATTTTAATCCTGTCATGTCACCAATTCTCTGATGTTTCCTTATTAAGCTTTTCCCACATTTGGTTTTCAAATTTTGGTTAGGAAAAAGAAGGCACCTACATTTCTAACGGTAGACAAACCAATTAGAATGAAAATGGGAAACTGTTCCTTGAAAATAGGAATCTTTAAAGAATATCTACTTCTAAAAGAAGAAATTCCTTGCAACCTAAAAAAAAAGCCCAAAAGTCTTTGGGACCCTTGTAATCTTTCTTGGTGATTTTGCCAACGGGGGTGGCAAGGATGGTAAGGGTCTGCATACAATCATTGTTGAAGATTGTGAATTCTGGAATTGGGATGGTTGGAATTGCCTTGATTCTGTATGGAATTTGGCTGATGAGGGCTTGGCAGAGACAAATGGGTCATTTTCCCTTTGAAGAATTTGATAACCCAATTCCATGGTATTGTTTTTTTTTTTTGGATTTTCATTTCATTTTCTTGGTGTTTTTTTGGTAAGAAAATGGAGTGCTGGGATATAACTTACATCTTTGCTTTGCTTAAATTCTAGGTTCGTGTATACGTCTCTTGGCATAGGCTTTCTTTTATGTATAATCACATTTTGGGGTCATATTGCTGCTGAAACTGCAAATGGTTGTTGCCTTTATATGGTATTCTATTCTCCCCCTCCCCATTATCATTTCTCTTTCCCTTTTCACATATAAGATTACCTGACATATACGAGTTTGTTTTGGAATTAACGGCTACAGTATATGGTGCTCGTCTCTGTGCTCCTCATGGTGGAGGCTGGAGTGACTACTGATGTATTACTGAATCGTGATTGGGTGAAGGTGAAGATTTTACCAGCACGTTCATATGCATATTTTGAAATTTCTTCTAAATATATATATAGTTAGCTGAATAGTATGGAATTTTTTTTACCAGGACTTTCCAGATGATCCAAGTGGAAGTTTTGATCAGTTCAAACATTTCATCAAATCGAATATCGATATCTGCAAATTGATAGGAATTTCAATTGTATCCATTCAGGTCTTTTCTCTATCTCTCTTTGATATTTATGTGTTATATGTGAATCTTTGCTTTATGATAAACTTGCTCTTTAAATTGGTTGGTATCAGGCTTTGTCTCTATTGTTGTCAATGGTACTCAAAGCAATCGGGCCCCATGGATATTATGATAGTGACGATGACTATGCTCCGGAGAGGCTTCCCCTTCTTAAAAATTCTCTTCATACTCCAACTACATTTGTTGTCAGCGACCCCGTCTTTGCATATAAAAAACGATGCGTGGAGTAGGAAAAACTAATGACGAGGTATAAATTCACATTCATGTTTATCTATACGAAGGTTGTCATATGATGCTCATTAGTCAATATCATCTCTCTTTGTTCCTTTTTTTTTTCTTTTGGTGCCTTCTTACTAAAGAAGTTCGGTTGTTCGGCTTGTGACTATCCGTGTCGTCTTCTCTTTCGAATTACCTTTATTCTGCTCTTATCTTTGGTCATTTGAGCAACATTTTACTACAGAAAGAACCAACCATTGATCTCCCATTTTAGGTGGTTCATTTCCTCCACTGGGTTATTTCATTGATGTTATGTAATTGACTTTTCATTGATTCATTTTTCACTATCTTTATCTTTCCCTCTTCTTTTACTTTCAGGAAAGAAATTAGATTCAAAAGTGGCAAGCTAAATTATGTTTGGATAAGGAAGACTGGTCACCCTTTTTTTTTCAACTTTTGACTTTGGATCTTTGAGAAGTAACATCATGGAATTTGATCCTCCCTATGGACTATGATGACCTTTGTTTCTTTTTTAACTCTCTAGATTATATGAGTAGTCCTAACTTTGTAGAATTTGTGTTGTGCTATAAAATCAAACTTGGATCCATTAAAATTTAAAGCCAATTTATTCTTTTTAATATCGTGAGTGTCCGGGCCAACTTACGTGCACCACAACTAATCTTACGGGACAACCTCATGACCCTACAACACTTGGCGTCGGTTTAATCGTAAAATAATATCCTAGGTAGGTGGCCACCATGGTTTGAACCTATGACCTCAAGGTTGGAAAGCAACTCTTTGACCATTAGGCCAACCCATATTGGTTTTAAAGTCAAAGTTCATTTGTAGAAAAATTATTGGAGGATTATCAAAATAACAGAAGAAAAAAACTATAATTATTCATATAAAGTAACTTTTATAAATTTATTGAGATAGTATATTGCTTTTAGTTTAATAAACTATTGACCTTTGGTTTTTAATATTTTGGTGTTTTAACTTTTGTTTTGTGTTAAATAATTGTCATCTAATAAATGAGTATTTAAGAATCAAAACTCTCATTTTAATCATAAGTTAATTGTTAATTTAATTTTGATGATTCAGTTTTATTTTTAATAAATTATTTAACAATAAATCTGCTATTTAAGTAAAAAAGAAAAACTAAAAGTAGTATCATAAATGGAAATACATATCTAAAATCTGCTATATGAGATAATTTTAAAAATTATATAACCCTTAACAATATAGATGAAAACAATAGGTTTTTGAGTAAATCTGGATTTATTTATAAACAGTGAGTTCATACATAGAAATAATAAAATTCAAGGTTTGTTTGGTCCCTGCCCTCCCCCCCGCCCCTTTTTTGTTCTTTCCTCAAGTAGAATGGGTCAATCTTTTTAACTTTAAAATTATAATTGGATCGAATTAAGTTTTGAATTATAAGAGTGAAACTAATATTATTTAAAAATCAACTAATAAATCACTCTAAGTCATAAAATCATTACATGTTTGGAAAAAAAATATATATATATATATATATACTCACAAAATTAAAGAGTTAAAAACAGACAAAAAAAAAATACCTAGTATAAACTTCCCAAAATTGAAAAGTAAAATATAGGAGAGTTTTTTAAAAGGGCTATTAACATGTTTAGTCAAATTTAAAGACCATATTACGATAGAACCGGCTTCACTAAAAAAATTACAGATTTAGACGCGCACTACCAGTAGAGGAAGTGAAAAGACCTTCTATACCCTCGTACATGATACACTGAAGCAGTTGCCAGATGGGGAAGCCTAAAATTAGGTGGAAAATCTTATGTAACCGCGTTGAGATTTTGTAATTATTATCATTTATTGTTAAAAAAAATTAAAATTAGGTTGAACTATAGTACATAAGTATAACGAAAAAGCCTATATAAAAATTTGTGTGAAAATTACAAAATATATTAGATGTATTACTTGATTTGACATTGTAAAAAAATGGTGTTTGATATTTTAAAACGAAATATGTAATTTACAATTGACTACGAAAAAGCCTATATAATAACATATGTAGAAACTACAAATTATATGAGGTATATTACTTTATTTGACATTGTCAAACTTATCTTACTGTTTAATATTGTAAAACAAAATAAGTAAATTCATTAAACAAACGAACTCGCTATTGTTTTCTGTTTTCTATGGGACAAACAAGTAACAAAAATAATTTACTTTTTCTTACTAGTATGAGACTAAATCTCCATATGCAACCTGTGACACAGTGGGTAATGTTCTTCGCAATTTGAAACGACTGAAACTGATAATCTATATAAATACCATTTTCGTCAAAACACCCTCCATGAAACAACAATGTTCTAATTAATCTACCCATTTTAAACCGTAGAAAAAATTGGAAGAGAACTCATACTAAAAAATAAAGAAGAAACGAAAAATAAAAGGAAAAAAAAAATGAAACTTAAGCGTATATGAACAAATCTAGCATTGAAAATCAATCTGATTTTATTTCGAATCTTAGGGTTTAGAGTTTAGAATCTCTAAAACACTGCAATTCAACTAATGAAAGATATTAACTTCATCACTAATTCAAGTTTAAAATTCATTTTGTGAAATTTAAATGATATTTAACCTTTCTTCTAAAATTTAACTCACATATGGTAGGAACTAGATAGGAAAGCATCTTTTCAAGAAAATTTCTATAGCCCCCTCACTAATTATTGAATTTAGTATCTCTTCTCCCAATTTTTAAAACTCTGTTTTTTTTTCCCTGGTTCATAATGTAAACATAATTTGTGGTTTATCAACTTGTCTAAAAGCAGATTCGAAATGCGTCTGTTTTTCAACTGTCATTTCAATTAATTGCATTGATTTTCTCGAATTCCCATTGTCTTGATTTGGCTGCATCTATGTATCTAAATTTTAAACATTTTTAATTATCAGTAAAAATTGACACTAGACTAAAGTAATGAGACTTTTGCTCTCGGATGAACTCCCTTCTTTTAGTCATGGATTTAGTTGGGTAGGATTTCATCATACATCAATAATTTATTGTTTTATAAGATCTAAACATAAATTTAACAAATCAAAACTTAACTATCCATATTTAATAAACACAGACTTAATAAACTCATCTAAATTCACGAGTGAAACACCTCTAATATGTATTTATCTTCATGTTTAAAAAGAACAAATGATAAAAATGTAAAAACGAATGAAATGATAGAATTAGGAGCTAGAAAAAGAGTGAGGGAAAAAAAGTGAATGTTAGTAGTGGCAAGGCAATACTTGATTTTTGGCCAAAGTACAAAATGTTGAAGAATTAATAAATTAAAAAGGGAAGAAGAAAAAGAAAGTGAAAATTGGGTGATTTGCATGTGAAGAAGCAGGGAGTGTAGGGTAGGGGGCCCTATAAGATTTAAAAAATGAAATTGATTACAAAGATCCAATTGGGGTATGTGATATTGGAGGTCACATCTCCACTTAGAAACAAAAATTTGGGTCATTTCCTCTTCAAATAATTATTAAAACTTTACCCCGCAATCTCCTCCAAAATCAAAAAGTAGACCTCTTTTAATGACCAATTTTCTCTCTCTACGTGGGTCAATAAAACAGGCAAAACTGCCTAATTTATCCTGACTGAGCCTCACTCACTCACTCACCGTATTCTACGCAACGGATCCAACAAACACCCCTTTCTTTCAGACCACCTCGTCGTCTATTTCACCAAAAACAAAAACAAAAAACATATTATATAATTGTCTAACTTTTTTGGTTTTTTTTTTTTAAATTTTGTTTTTCTCCCTTTATTTGGAGTGGTGTTTTCTTGTCTTACCTTTATATATTAAGAATAACAATCAATCACACACCAAATTATTATAATATGTTACTGTTTAGATCTTTTTTGACATGGGTTGGTGGGAAATATATGAATCTCTCATATGAGTTCTTTATATATAAAAGAAAAAATGTTTTTTTTAAATACTATATTAAATTAAAGGAGGCTTGGCTCAAAACTTTCAATTTTATATAAGAGTACCAATAAATAACTAGCAATTGAGCTATGTTCATATAAGTCTTTACATAAAATATATTTGATTAGAATTTGTCACTTGGTGCATATATAACACGTGGATTGAATGATTATAATAGATGTTTTGATAATATAATTTCATGAAATTGGTGATACATAACTAGAAATTTTCAAGCAAATGTTTCCTATCGCAAATATAGTTATGAGAAATTATAGTTAATATCATTTTTTTCTCCTTATTTTTTAAAATAGTAAAAAGTTAATTTATTTTTAAAATAGCATTTATTTTACCTTCATAAATTAATGAATTTATTTTCATTAATTTTTTTCTTTTGTTATTGAATAGATAATCTTATTGTTTTTTTTTTCTTTTATGTTTCTAATGGAATGTTTCAGATTAAATTTCAGTAACATTTTGAGTTTTATTAGCTTTTACGATTTTGATAAATTCATTATATAGTAAATTTATGAAAAAAATGTTATTTTGAAAATTATGAAAAGTCTTATTATTTTCAAAATTTTCAATTTAAAAATATCATTTTTAAAAATACCCCATATATAATTCAACTTTACGTTGTGTACGTATTCTCTTTCATATTTTATAAGAATAGCTTAAAATTCTACATAGGTGATAAGTATTATCAAAAAATGTTAATAATATTACATAAAATTGATTGATGGTAAGTTTTTTATATTTCTTAAATATTAATAAAATCTGTACATGTAATAACAACAGTTTTAGTTTAATTTATCACATTTGTGACCATTGTCTTACTATAAATATTTTCCCTATTACGAAATTTTACGACACTTTACCACTTTTCTATATGCGAACAAAAATAAAAATGGTATTATTTTTATTATATATTTAATGTTTTTTTTTTAATCTTAATAAGAATAAGACTATGGATGATGAAAATCTCTTAGAGCACAAAATAGAAAATACTATAACAAAAATGCTTTTTCGCCTCATTTGTTCAAGAAGATCTAACTTGTTTTTAATGACATAAGTGCTATTGACGAAATTTGTAGCAAATGGTTTTTTAAGATTGTATATATTAAGAAAATACCAAATAATAGTTGTTTACAAATATTTAAGTTAATGATTTGTTGATGACAATTTTTATGAATATATTCAAATGCTGAACAAGCAAAGAGGCCAATTGGGAAGAATGCTTGATGTTAATTAGAAAAATTTCAACCTTTTTTTATAGAGTTTACAAACTAGCTTGTTGAATAACACTAACATCTAACCATTTGAAGTATAGTCCGATTGAAGAAAAAAAAAATCACTTATAACTTTAAACATAGCATGATGTGTTAATTTAAGTTTTAAACTTTTAATTTCATTTAATTGAATTCAATTTTAATAAGTGATGCAGTTAGTACTCTCTTTGATAGATTACTATTATTTTTGTCATTTATAGTTAGAATGATCGTTTTTAGGGTTATTTTTGTCATTTAAAGTTTTTTTTTTCATGCTTTGTTGAATATTTTTTTATGGCTAGATTACTTTATATTAGTATGAGTTTTGAACTTTTTCACCGTGTTTTGTTAACTTGATTTTCTGATGATATTCTAATTAGTGTTTTAGGCACTTTTATAGTTTTTATTTCAATTAATATTAATTGCATCATTAACATAAATTTAGTGTTTTAATCGATGAAATTAAAAGTTTAAGATCTAAATTAACACTATCTGTTAAGTTAAAGATAAAAAAATCTGTTTTTTCCAATTAATTATGAACTTTTCTAATTGTTGGATGTTAGGTAGAAGATGTTGTCCAGCCTGAAATCATTGATTTTGTGTATATGTAGTCTATATTTGGGTATGCATGAAAATGAGGTTATTAACTAGTTTGTTATAAGCTAAATTTGAAAAAAAATATAATATATGATCTTAAGAAAACCAGATATATTTTGAAATAACTAATTAATAAATTATGATTATGCTAAAACCTGTGATATGATTTGTTAAATCCCGTTTTATATGGTTCAAACCACATATTTAATCAGATTTAAACCTATTTTACTCAGAAATCAACCTAACAAAAATGAATTAAAATTATTTAACTGAAGTAATGCCTTTACCAACCAAAACTGTCCATACTGTCGAGGGCGGGAGGAGAAACGTGTTTCCCTCCAGACCGTTTTAACGTTTCCCCGTAACCAAACAAGATTAACGGTATAAAAAAAAAGGCTATATTTTGTTTCCCTAAACTGACCGAAATACCCTCTTCCTTCGAAGACCCTGACACTCCCCGTACGATTATGCGAAATTAACGCCTCAACCGTCTATGGGTCCCACACGAGTGGCAACCGCCTGTAATTTATATATAAACCACTGGTCCTATACGTAATTCACACACACTCTTTTATAAATAAGCTTTCTTATATCCCCTCTCCATAGCCTAAAACCCAAAAAAATTAAAAATTAAAAACTGTCGGCCAAGCCCTCCAATCCAACCTCCTTCTCTTTCCCTCTCTCGTTTTTCGTGTTTTGTCGGAAAAACGGAACATTGTGGTCGGAGCAAGAGGTGTCTGCCGTCGCCGTCGCCGGTTATTAACAAACTCATACAATGCAGCTCCTCTGGCTCTTCTATGTCTCTGTTTTGCTCAACTCTTTTATAGTTACAGCTCAGCTCCACCACCGGTTATTGGATCTCCATTGGTACCCGGCTACCGCCACCTGGTACGGAGAACCTGAAGGTGACGGTAGTACCGGTATGTCGTTTATACTAACTTTTAAAGTGTTTTTCATTCATTAAAAAAAAACGTTTCGTTACGTTATCGAAAAAGTACTGTTTTTTAAATTTCTAAAAAATAGACATCCGGTTTTCTTTCATTTGGGAAATTTAATGCAGGTGGAGCTTGTGGGTATGGAGATTTAGTGGACGTTAAGCCTCTAAGGGCTAGAGTAGGAGCGGTGAGCCCGATTCTGTTCAAGAATGGTGAAGGGTGTGGGGCTTGTTATAAAGTGAAATGTCTGGACGAGAGGATTTGTTCTAGACGAGCTGTGACCGTCATTATCACTGACGAGTGCCCTGGTGGGATTTGTGCCAATGGCAATACTCATTTCGATCTCAGCGGTGCCGCGTTCGGTCACATGGCTGTCACCGGTGAAGGCGGTCAGCTTAGGAACCGAGGCGAACTCCCGGTCCTTTATCGACGGTATAAAAAAAATAAAAATACTTGGTTACTCAACGGTCGTTTTTAGAAAAAACGGCTAGTTAAGTTAATCTCGTGTGTTTTGTCAGTTTGTGATTTGTTTTCTTTTTATTTTTGTTTTTGTTTTTGTTTTTGTCTTTGTCGTAAGTTAAATTCTGTTTTTGTATTATGGCATTATATATGTAGGACTCCATGTAAATATCCAGGAAAGAACATTGCTTTTCATGTCAACGAAGGTTCAACAGATTATTGGCTGTCTCTCTTGGTTGAATTTGAAGATGGAGATGGAGATATTGGCTCAATGCATATAAAAGAAGTAAGTTGCTAAAGAAAAAGAAACACCATTTTTTACTTATCTCTATACTCTTCCCAAAGCATATTCGATCCCTTTTTTTTAATTACATTTTCTAAAAGCTGGGATTTTTCACACGGAAGAATCTTTGAAATAAAAAAGAAGTATCTTTATAAAAAGCATTCACTTTTATGTTTCCTTTCCCACATGATTACTTGAATATTAGCATGTTTGCATGAGATTAAAGTTTTCACAAAGAAAAATGTATTTTTATAACCCCAAAAAAAGAATTAAAGATATAGCCTTGGAATTGAAAAGGCAAAATGGGCAGCTTTTAATTCATCTCTTGACTCTTTATTTATTATCCATGATGTCCGAGTCAAATTTACGCGCAGCTCGACTAAGCATTTGACTAACTATGATTTTTTATTTTATTTTAATATTCGTGAGTGTCCGAGTTAAGTTTACGTGGACCTCGACTGATGTTTTGACTAATTATGTTACAGGCAGGTTCAAATGAATGGATGGAAATGAATCATATATGGGGAGCAAATTGGTGCATAGTTCGTGGGCCATTAAAAGGACCATTTTCGGTGAAATTAACAACATTAACAACAGGAAGAACACTGTCAGCAAAAGATATAATTCCAAGGACTTGGTCTCCCAAAGCTACCTACACTTCCCGCCTCAAATTCTTCTCCTAATTATAGACATATAGTCTTAGTCCAAAGGCAGGAAAAGTAGCCGTTATCCGTTTTTCTTAAGAAGAAAAGTGACCGTTGGGGGGGGCTCTCCATGGCATGGCATCCAATGCTCCTTCTTTTTAATGTTTTCTTTTTTGGGGCCCTTTCTAATTCTATTGTGGTGTGTGGTATAGTATAGCCCTCTCCAAAAGAGGAGAGAGAGCGTTTAGTATTATATAGTCTAGTGTTTTTTTTGTTGGGTGATTTTGGACGGTAGAGTCAAACTATGCTTTATTTAATTTAGTGACAAATCGCTGGAATTCAGAGTGTTTGTATGCTTTTCTGGTTGCCTTTTTTTTAATTTATATCTTATTTTTAAAAATATCATATAACATAATAGATTTTAAAGGGGTGTCCGCAGAAATAACACTCTGATAATTGAATATAAATATATATATATATATATCACCAGATTGATATTCAAATAAAAAATAATACGTTGATAATGAACTAATAAATCAATTAAGTAAATTTTAACAAATCTAGCTCTTCTTTGATGAAGCAATTTCCAATTAATTGAAAAGGATACATTGTCTTTCATGGGGAACCCAGGTACAAAGATTACATTTTTAAGGATTTTCTCTCTTTGGAACCTGAAACTGAATAATACCCTTTTTTCCATGTCAAAAATTAGATGATTTCTTACTTCACTTCCAACTTGTCTAAGAGAACTTCATGGAAAATAACAGAAGACGAGTTGAAAAGAAGACAAAAATGAACAATAAATCAAACCTAAATCCTAAGTCAAGAAGAGAGCTCTTCAAAGCCAATGCTGCAGAGGGTGGGTGCAGCATCCATTATGCAGGCTTTTCCTTATTCTCCGTGAAAAAATTTTGAACAGAGAAAAAAAAATCCCTTACATTAAACATAAGATGTAGTAACAAAATGACTTTCTTACTCCCCAGGAGCTGACTCCAACTCAATAG
The DNA here is from genome assembly GCA_028015215.1 of Gynostemma pentaphyllum. NCBI lineage: Eukaryota > Viridiplantae > Streptophyta > Magnoliopsida > Cucurbitales > Cucurbitaceae > Gynostemma > Gynostemma pentaphyllum. The sequence continues at coordinate 19,423,920 of CM051355.1, forward strand.
CTTGTTCAGAATCAACTGCAACAGGTGGCTCAGATTGATCAGGAGTGCCCTTTGCATCTTTAGCTTTTACAGGAGATGTAGGTGTGTTCCCAGCTGCAGTTGGTGTAGAAGTTTTCTCGCCGCCCTCGGCTTGCTTTCCTTCCTTGGCATCTTTGGCGTCCGTTCCTCCCTTCACGTCTTTTCCATCTTTGGCATCTGTTCCTCCCTTCGCGTCTTTTCCATCTTTGGCATCTTTCTCTCCCTTTGCGTCTTTGCCATCTTTGGCCGGTGTGGGTGGGGGAGGCATCATATGAGGTGGAGGAGTTTGTTTCAACTTTAAAAGAACCTGCCTCATTCGTGACAGATCCGTAGGTTTCCCAGGTTTTGGACCTTGAATGACAACCACTGAAGGCTTATTTTCAGCATCTTTCTTCCCTCTTCTCTTCTCAATATTTGGAACCTCTCGTGGGATGATTTCAGCAATTGCTTTCCAGTAATGTTTATCAGCTTCTTTGTGAAACTTTTCCTGGTTGGCTAGGTAAAGCTGCAAAAAAATTGATTATTAAAAAAATGAGAAAATAAAATGAAGATATCTGCAAGGTGAGGAAAGTGACAGGCTGAAGGTTACTGAATAAAAATATACAAAATACTTTTATAATTTTCACCTTCTCTCTTTCTCTGTTGTGAACTCGGTTTGTTTCACAATTGAGCCTCCTTTTCTCATAAAAGGATGCTTTATACTCTTCAGCTTCATTAATTATTTGATTCCTCATCTCCTTTTCTTTTTTCTCTTTCTCCTCAAGATAGATGGTATTTTGTCTGCACCACAGTCTCCAGATTGTTAACCAATTGCAAAGTAATTCCTTAAAGAATGGTAGTAAGAGAGAGCAGGAGAGACATGGTTGCTGAATAATTCGCATTCATCCAATTCACGTATAATATTCAATAACTAAATAACAATGATGCTAAACTATACAATTAGCCAAGGATTAAATAAATTCTCAAAGTTGACAAAATCCTAGAAGTGAGGACTATTACTTTTCAGTTCAGGGCGAAAGTAAAAATCTAAAAATCCAACTAAACCGACCATAATGATGCTGGTCAGTCAGAGAGTGAACATACCCCTCCCTCCAACTGACCCCCGACTGACTTTCACCTCTTTTCAGATAATACATCCATATGCACCACTTGCAAATTGAAAGTTGAGACTACACCCAGCCACATGCAGACAGACACGGGAAAAAAAAATAGATAATTTTTTAAACAATAGACTTAACAATAAAACATGCATTTAATTCTTCGTGCAGATAAAGAAAGATCCATAAATCCTACATTTTTCTCATTTTTTTTTGGTCCTACTAATATGTTGGACTTTAAAGCATCCACATGTGAGGAGAAATTTGCAGCACAAATCTGTCAGGAAAATTAACTCTCATATCTTGTACCAGCAAGAGACCATCATGTAATTCAAACTATAACACAGGTAACTTAAAACAAATGATTGTACAAATGCATTCAAATTCAATGACAGACAATACAACAAATGATCAATCAAATCAATTGTAGAAGTTACCGAAGTAAATAGAATTCAAAAATTTCCACCAATATAGGATACAGTAAAGTCAATAGCGCAAACTTCATATTCATGTGGTTTGCCTGAACTTGTTAGGCAGGGTGTTTAGAAACTTAAATTTGCTAAGCCTATGTTTGAATTGTGCAAAACAACGGGTTTGTTAAGTTTAAATTAGTGTAATATGTGTTTGAACTTTGAAAAGGAATGAACTAGTTAGGGTTGCAAAACCGTGAGCCAAACAAGCCAAAAATGAGTCTTTATACAACACTTGACTAGCCACATTGATACAAGAGCTCTACGATTGACAATGCTGGGATTAGGATCAGCCAGTTGAAATTTCTTATCAAAATATAAAGAACATTAGAACCAAAAATTGAGCTTCTAATTTAATTTAGGCTAATATCCATCCATGACTTAAGACAATGAAAAACAATGGAAAATCTCATAACAATTCAATCCAGATTCCATCAAAACATTTCCATCCCATGCCAAAGATTTAAAAAAAAAAAAAAAAACAAACATCTATAATCACTACAAATCTCTTAAAAACAATGAATAACAAAAACTCACCGCCTCCATTCGCGGCGGGCATGACCTTCCTCACGCATTTCAATCGGGTCAGGAAGAAGCGGTCCATCAGAGACAAAAATACCACCATTTTCATCATCATCGTTCACGGCATTTTGAAAATCTCCATCATTCTCAACAGAATCAAAGGGAGAAACATAACCCGGATTGGGATTAGAAGCCCCAAAATCATAAACATCAGAGAAATTGGGATGATTGGAATTCCCATCAGAAACAGCATCATCTTGGAAATGAGAAATGGGGGGTTGATCAATAGAGGTAATATGATCAGAAGAAGAGGAAGGGTCATAACCTAAACCCATATAGGAATCATCATCAAAAGGTAGAGTAACAGAGGAATGGTGATGTTGGTCTTCATGGCCGTCGTTGCTGAAGGTGTCGAAGGAATCCATTATCGTCAAAGTTTCCTTCTTTCTTTCTTTCTTTCTCTGGAATTCGATGCCTCAGATGGGTGTTTGATTTTCTGGGTTTGTCGATTAATTGAACGCGGTGTTCGGATCGAGAAAGGGTAATTAGAGAGATTATTCTAGATGGCGACCATAATTGGGCTGTCATCCTTTTGCCCGCCACGTGTTTTTTATTTTAAATGTCACATATACATTAAAAAAAATCAAGAAGAGCCAGACCGGTTTTATTTTTAATGCGTGGTTTTTTTTAGACCGGTCAAAAGGAAAAGGGTAGACATAATAGGAAGACATGTATAGTAAATAGGTTTAAAATTATAAAAAATAATATTACCTTCTCGAGCCCGAATTCAAAGATAATTAAATACTTTCATATCTTCCTAGATATGTAATGACGGATTTAGGATCTCAGTCAAGGAGGGACATAATATAAATTATAACGTACACAATTTAGTAGATCAAAAACTTTACCCTCATCATTAGTAATTTTTATATTAAAAAATATAGAAATACAATTTTTTAAAAACTAGTCAACCCTACTCATGTCAATTTTATTTATTTTTTTCATATATAGAATATCAATGTAAATTAAAAAAAGAAGGAAGAAATTCTTTTAAAAAAATATCATAAATATCAAGATAACTTATATTTGATCCCGCATGTTTCATTTCAAAGTATGATACTAAGTAATAATGAAATCATTACTAAAAATGATATTAATGTTGATTTTTAAATTCATTTATTTTATTTTTAACAATTGAACTATTACATCTATTATATTTTTTTCAATATTTCCCATAAAAATTATTGAAGAAATCTAAACATGAATTATTTATTCATATTGAATAGTGTATAATTTGTCTTTTTTTACAATTTCTAATTGATCGGTCACAGGTGATTCTAAATAATTACAAATAACTTTTAGTTATTGAGATAAATAGTAGTTATAAAACAAGAAATAAAATAATGTATAAAAACTAATAAATAAAACACAAAATTAAAAGTTATCGTTTCATATAAAAAATCATTTATCATAAACTTCAACTCAAATCACTAAATTTGAAAAAAAAAATAGTAACAATGAGTATAAAAATAACATCGAATCATTTAAAACCAAAATAATTACAACAAATAGATAAGAAAAAAATAGTACATATAGAACATTAAAATAATAATTGTGTGCATTATTCAATTTTTTTATACCAAAAATACATTTTTTTAGTTATATATAATTGAAAAAAAATCTTTCGAGTGAGGGGGGCACGTGCCCCCGTCCTCAAGCAAATTCGTCCCTGCAGATATGGATTCTAAGAATTTTAAATTATCAATATATTTTTAAATAAATCTCAAACAGACAATGGAATTAGATACCCCTTATAAGGGAATCTTATAGTACCCTGAACCAAACAGAGGCTAAATATAAAATCACACCCTTGCGGTTTGCCTAATATAAAATCACAATGTGTGGTTCAAAACTGGTTTTAATTAACTTGTGTGGTTTGTCGCATGTTTCAAATTCCATTGAAATAGTCAGAAAATTTTAATAAATGTGTGTAAATTTTAGATTTTAAAATTTATTAACAATGACATACTCTAAGAGTTTTCCTCTTATATAATTATTATTTTTTAATTTTTTTAATGGAACTAAAACACGTGACTGATGCTGAATAAGCATGTCTCCCAAATTCGTTAAAACTAAGCGACAGAAGGGTGTGATTTACATTTATCTCAACTAAAATTTATGAACATTATATACTAAATAAAAAAGAGAACTTTTACTAGATGACACCTTTTTTCTTTTTCTTTTTTTTTATTTTTAGATTACATCAAAGTGGGGGAGGGGGGACAAAGGTATGTATGAGTTGAGTTTGATGCTTAATATAAGTTGAAAAGAAGAAAAAAAAATCATTTTATTTTTTTTAAATCTTTTCTATTTTCTAAAACATCAATTTATAAAAAAAAAAAATTATCTATTATATACTATATTAAAAAGTGACTTGGATACTATATTAAAAAGTGGCTTTGATGAAAAACTTTTGATTTCCATTTGTACCCCAACTAATTCACTTTAACATCTATATGGTTTAAATACAATTTTAGTCCCTATGGTTTGGCATTTGTTCTATTTTGGTCCCTATGCTTTAAAAAGTTCTAAATCAGTCCCTATGGTTTCATAAAAGCTTAAAATTAGCCCCTGCTGTCAATGGCCTTGACAGAAAGATGACCTGGCCCGTTATACGATGACGTGGCAGAGAGAGGATGGAAACGTGGTCCTCATAAGCCTTGACTCAGAATTAAAATTTAAAAAAATGTGCGGGTCGGGTCTGGAAGCATATCTTTATATTTACTTCAATTAGGGCAATCTGTTTTGACAAAATCAGAAGGCAGGAAAACAATTTCAAAGAGGAAGAACTTGATGGATTGTTTGAAGGATGAAAGAACATAGAATGGAGTAATCTATAATTTGTTGTATTATTTTCTGGATCGTAGAACAAAGGTATATCTTCTCATTTTCTGTTTTGAGGTAATGGTTTACATTATAGCCAAGTCTTGTAAGATTACATTGAAGTAATCTATAATTTGTTGTTTCATTTCAGATTTAAAGGATGACTATTTTTACGTTTGAGCTGAAAATCTATGAGTAATGTGATTTATTTTGAAGTTTTTTGCTATAGAGAAAAATCATGGTTAAAATATTTCTTTTACACTATAAAAGAAGGAAAGAATATTGATATTCTTAAAAAAAAGGTGCTTATTTTTTAGGAAAGTATGGATCATTCAAGTGGCAGCTTCAACTCTTTTAATAGTGGGAACGAAAGGGAGAAGATATGTCATTGTTGTACAAAAGTTGTATTGGTTACATCACGAACAAGTGACAATCCTTCAAGGAGATTTTTGGGTTGTGCTAATTATTGGGTATGAATGAATAATTAATATTGTTTATGGGTGTATTATTTGTTTATGAAAGGAATATTTAATGGCTATTCATTTTTTATTCTTAGGATGAGAGAGGATGCAACTATTTCAAATGGTATGACAATCCAATTTGTGACTGAGGAAAAGATGTAATCAATGAGCAAGAGAACAAGATCAAAACTCTAGAGCATAAACTTCAGCAATACCAACAAAACGTATATTTTGAGCCTCATAGCAGCAATAAAATAGCAATACACATAAGTAAACAATTTATAGTCCAAAAATAGTGTGAAAATAACCAAAAATAGCAGAAAAACAGCTACATAATCTCAAAAATAGTGTAAATGACAATAGCAAGTAAAAGAACTGTTTAATATAACAAATGCCCCGACAAAACGCCAAGAACTCATACAAAATTACAACATTTGTTTGACAAAATAGTATGTTGTTCTTAAATGAAACCACCATGGAAATTCACCCATTCTATAAGCATCAACAACAATATAATTCACAATCTCTCCCGCTGAATGTCTTTTCCTTCCCAAGCTAGAAAGCTTAAGAAACTTTTTATAAACTGCCACCATTAAAGAAGATCTCATTCTAATTCCAGACCTTCTTGAATCAAAATACCAATGTCTCTGAGACAAGGAATCAACCAACTTACAAACAATCAAATTCCCATATTCACTATTTGAATAGTTCACAAAAGCAAAGAGAATAAGTGGAGAAACAACAACAGAAACAGTCCATATAATTATATAAATCAAGAATGTACAAATTTGCTTCATCCTCATAATCAAGAGAAGAAACATCATCAAGAAGCAAAGTCTTAGAATAACCCAAATGAAGTAAAGGGTTGATCTATGAAAATATCAGCTTACTTAAAATTCTTCTCTCAAAGTCAAATTTGGTGTGCTTCCTGAATATAAAGTATGAAATTTTTTTTTACCTTGGTTTCTTGAACCTGTTCAATCCACAAAATGCAAGTTCAATCCTTTTCTCATGATTTCAAAAGAAAAAAACCATCCACTCTTCAAGAGTTACAAAATATAAAAAGTTCAAAAAATAAAATAACTATCTACTTAAAATACAAAAAAGTGTTCACAGCCCCACAAAATATGAGTCATCCATCAAATTGACATACAAAAAAGTGTTCACAGCCCCACAAAATAAAGACCCTTGTTTCAATTGATTCCATAAAAAAGGATTCATCTCATTGAGTTTGTCTTGTAGTCCTCACTGGCAACTTATTGCGGTATGCTTGAGTTTGTGAAGATGAAATCCTTTGAGTCGATTCTATTTCAGCTGACATACTTGTGCTCCCCTATAATGAAAATAAGTTATAAAGTGTGTTAATAAACAAGTTAAACATAAACATAAATAGAAGTTAAACTTTTTGAATATTTTAACACACAAGTTATACATAAACTTAAATATCATACCTCTGAGCCTTGAACCCCTATATTATGTGGCCATTTACAACTCCGTTTGTTGTGTCCATAACGTAGACATTTTTTACACCTCATACCTTGCTTTTTCCTACCAAGGTGGTTAGTTCCAGCTCGTGGTTCATCCGGTTCCCTTATCCTCAGCTTTTTGTGTCTACCGGGAGCTCTTCTAATAAGTGGTGGGTTGATAACATTCAAATCTCTTTTCAACCATGCATTCGGACCATTCATTGGATCTACACGAGACTCATAAACTTTTGCATACATAGCCTTCTTGTAGCATTCATGCACATAGTTCTCAACATGATCTCTCTTATAAAATATCGAACAAATTGCATGTCTACAAGGAAGACCGTTTAGCTCCCAACTTTTACGAGAACATGTTTTTTCTTTAAGGTCCACAACAAATCTCTCCATTCCATTAGCAACCTCAAATTTAAACTCACTAGCACAGGTAGTTAACCATTCTATACTTGCTACTGTCGCATCCCTCAATTTTCTTTTAATCTTTGCACCTAATTCACCTTCAAACTTTGCAACTCTTTCTGAATTGCGAACTAATCTTCTCATAAGATATGTCCTTATCCACTCACAGAGGGACATGATGGGTTGGTCTCTAGCTTCTAAAATGGTTTTGTTAAATGCTTCACACATTTTGTTAACCAAAAAGTCACATTTACTATCGGTTCTAAATGCATGCCTACTCCATTGTCTTGGGTCGATACGCATTACCCAATTATATGCATTTTCATCTACCTCCTTCATTAATCCCATAATTCGAACCCACTCTTCATAATATGTAGCCTTGGCAGCTTTCCACAGAAGCTCTTTCAATAGTTGACCCGGAAATCTCTTTCCCAAGTTACTGTAAATGTGTCTTACACAAAATCTATGTTCCGCATTCGGACATAATTCTTGTAAGCTAGGCACTAAACCCTGAAACAAAAAAAAATAATACAAAATATATGAGTGGAGCTACTATAAAAAAAAGATTAAAATTATAATTTAATAAGTATTATAATACCTTTTGTTAATCGGAAATGAACATAAATTGTCGCCTCGACCCATATTCTATGTCTGCAAGAAGACTATTAAGGAACCATACCCATGAGTCTTTTGTCTCAGCCTCAACAATAGCAAACGCAATTGGATAATATTGATCATTTGGATCCCTCCCAACAGCCCCAATCAGTTGGCCTCCGAATGGCCCCTTTAGATGACATGCATCCAAACCAATAAAAGACCTACACCCTGCAAGAAATCCTTTTTCACACCATCTAAGCAAATATATATCCTTTGAAAGTGTTGTACCAACCTAATCCTCCCAATTGGTTCACCATCAATCTCTTCTTGCTCTATGTAATTCCCAAGTTCAACAACGCTATGGAACCAGAATTTGTCCTCCTTAACTCCTCACAATACTCCCACAATTGCCCATATTGCTCTCTATGTGTCCCATGCACAATATCCAAAGCTAATCTTTTAGCCCTATAAGCTTTTCCTCTTGATATTTGTGAAACATACCTAAGTTGAACTCTATTTTGAATAGAACTCAATTTCAATGTCGGGTGATCTTTTACCTCATCCGCAATTTCTTTGTTTAACCATGTAGAAGTCAATCTTGGATTATTAAATGTTCTACAACAATTATGTTCATTCACAAAAGTCTTAAGTTGGTAAGACATTTCTTGTTGCATTTTTGATACAAATGCCACCCATGGACATCCGTTCGCACACTTTGCACTCACCCTAACTTTGTCATTTTTAACAAAGCGAATGCCCCAACCTCCCTTTATCGCATAATCATTCAAATTGTCTTTAAAATCTTTTAAAGTGGTAAACTTCATTCTCATTTCAAGTTCTAGTTCGTCATTCACATTTTTAATGGTTGGAAATTTTTTTCTACCTCCATTATCCGACTCAAATGAGTCATCCAATGACACCAATTCATCCGAATCCAAATCCACATCTGAGAAAGTACCAACAATTTATTCCCTACCAATTTTCTCCCTCTCCACACCATGACTACTAGCCTCTCTATCCACACGATGACTATTGACCTCTCTATCCACACCATGATGACCACCCTCTCTTTCACCCGCTTCATAGTCACCTTCAGTATCCTCTTCACAATCACTTTCATTATCCTCTTCATACTCACTTCTATTGTCACTCATTTCAGTTACATTATCGTCATCGCTACAAATTAATTCAGCTTCATCTAAATGCTCCACATACACCTCAAAAACCATACCATCACTTAACAAACCAGAAAGTTCAACCACATCTTCATCAAACAATAATAATCGATAAGCACGTACATCTACTGTAGGGTCTCTACCCCATAACTTCACTTTCTCTACATAGCCCAACTTCTTAACTACATCATTCACCTCTATCAAAGACCATAGATCGGGGTCATAGTCATGGAACAAATCGACCCTCCCTTCAATATATCGCATGTTAGCTCCATAAACAAAATGACCACCATGATGAACTTGAACAGGAAATAGAGACATCTACATGTATATAACATAATTAGTCAAAGATAACTATGAAGAAACTTTTGAGTTTTTTTTTAAGTAAAATCTTTTAAAGTAATCAAGTTGTGTCTATAATAAGGATTTATACATTTTGTAATTATTATAAGAAAAATAAAATACATTAAAAAGATATTTGGGGAATAGGAAGAAAAAAAACATGAATTTCAAACACATTTTGCAAGCTCTTATTTCTCAAGAATGGTTCTTTTACTACTTTTACAGAGAGATATAAACAAACATATAAACCCCACAATAACTTACGGGACAAAGGCTACTGACTAAGTAAAAATAAAAAATCCAACAGTGAGAGAAAAACAACAGTAACTCATCTTAGATACTTTTTTGCACCATTATTTTATGAAAAATCAACAATAAACATAAAATTTGATGGGTGTCGAAACCACCAAAAATAAATACTTACTCTCGGGATTTAGAATTTTGTAGTAGTGGTGAGTAAGGTCGATCTCCACAGGGAAAAGGGAATTAAATTAAAGTTAACAAAAACGGGGGGTTTTGAGTTGTTGTGTGTAAAAATAAAAATAAAAAAAAATTAAAAAGAATAAGAAATCAAATAAAGAAAAGCTTCCAACTAAAGGTTAATCTCGGTTATGATTCATAAATTTGATCATTGATTACTAAATATGCATTCTAAATTCATCTCTAGATTGACATAAATCATTAAAGCCTAATTAACAACTTTTATGTTCTTCCTTAATTTGTCGATAGTCAAGATACGATCTAATGACTAATTCCCTAATTGATAGATAACCCTAGAATACGATAATAGGATTTAACCTTTCAAAAGCATTAAGAAAAGAAGAACTATCAATCCTAACCAATAAACACAGACGACCGGATTTATTTAAGCTAGATCATAAATTCCCATAACATAAATCAAAAAGTGTCCTTTATCAATTCATGTTATTATGCTACTTGTATTAGAAATATTAAACAATTACGGATTTAACAGTTCTAACTAACGATATGCAAAATTAACAATTGAACAACGGGCCCTATTGCACAAGAATTAATCAACAATAAGATATGCAAAGAGAATTCATGAATAAAGAAAAATAAAACTAAATTCAAGAAACAAAACCTCACAAAATCATGAATCAAACCTCGATAATCCTTTAGTTGAAATAAATAAACTAGCTAGAAAACATAACTAAAATAGTCTAAAAGTCCTAAAGAAATTAGGGGAAGAAGAGATTCATGAATTAGGGTTGAAAGGGTGCTTTAAATAGGCTAAAATATGATAAAAACGGATAAATATCAATAAAATCTGCTCTTTGATTCGCTGAAGCCGCCGCATGGAGCCGTCGAGCCGCGCCAGCCGTCGAGCCACCGCCTCTCGCTGTATCTGAAGCCGCAAGGGAGCCGTAAAGGAAGCCAGCCGAGCCGCGAAGCGCTGGAGCGCTGCCTTCCTTGGTCAGCGTTGATCGACGTGTCGCTCTACGCACGCGACACGTCGCTGGTCCTCTTGTGGTCCATGGTGCGCGATGACGTCATGCTGACGTCATCGTCCACTATCTTCTTCTTATGATGACGTAAGCACAGCCCAAAAATCATTATTTCTCTTTTTCTCGCCGCCGCGGCGACGGATCGCACCGCCGCTGCGCCCACTCTCGGGTTTTTGGCCCGGAATTCGATTTTGGTCACCGCCGAGGCATGGATCCCACCGCCGCGGCGGTGGGTCTTTTCCAATAATAAAATGGGCATAACTTCTTCGTTATAAGTCCGAATTGAGCGCCGTTTTCGCCTACGTTCATGAAATTCAAAGATTAATAATATTATGGACATTTGAATCAATTTTCATTCATATTTTAATTATATTGGAGATAAAACCACTTATAAACATGCGGAATTTACGAGTTATCACACAGTTCAATTGGTACCCACGTGTTTATGGGACCCCAAGGAAATAAAAATTCAGTTTAATTTCTACCTACATGCTCTTTGGACCACATGACAACTTGTTTCATTAAAGTATATCGATAAAATGACAAAAAGCAACAAGATGTTGGGGCCATAATCTGACAATGAGAATTGAAAAAAAAAAACACATAAAGCATCATAGGATTGAAAAAACAAACAAACAAACCTCGGTTTTTTTAGAAAAATCCACACTTTACTTCCAAAATCCTATCCTTTTCACAATCTTCAAATGCAATACTCTGTGTTTTCCAAGTAATTCACATATTAGAAGACTTCAAGTTGTTGCATCAAACTTTTCTTCTTCACAAAAAGTGAATTCCCCAACCCTAAATTTTGTTTAGAATGAGAAATCCCATCATAAATGTACGTAATATAATTTCCAGACCCGCCCCGCACCGACCCGCCCATTTTTTTTTTAAGTTTTAATTCTGAGCCAAGACTTATGGGGACCACGTTTCCATCCTCTCTCTGTCACGTCATCGTATAATAGGCCAGGTCATCTTTCTATCAAGGCCATTGACGGTAGAGACTAATTTTAAGCTTTTATGAAACCATAGGGACTGATTTAGAACTTTTTAAAGCATAGGGACCAAAATAGAACAAATGCCAAACCATAGGGACTAAAAATGTATTTAAACCATATCTATATATAGTCATTATCTCATAATAAATTATCACTTTAATTTTATTATTTTAACCACAAATTTAATTTAACTTGAAAACTTTATTTTATATATATAGTCATTCTCCCATAATAAATTAGCACTTTCAATTTATTTTTTACCACAAATTAAATTTATTTAAAATAAAAAATTCTCTATGCACGTGATATGTTTTTGCAGTATCTTATTTTACATTAAAAATATATTTTATAAAAGATTTGAATATATTAGTTAAATATTTTACTTATGAAAAGTTATAAATCTTATATGAAATAACGTAATTTATACACATTTATTAAAAAAAATATAAACCTTTTATAAAGTAAAGTTTGTATGGATTCAAATAAAAAATTTACAGCTTATTTTAAGAAGTAAAAATAGATGTTGGCACTATATTGGTTTTTTGTATTTTTTTTAAACAATGCTTATACATAAAATTTTAACTACAACAAACATCATGAAATCTCATGTTTTAACTTTTCAAGTATTTTTTTAATTCCTATATGGGGCAGTTTCAAAATATGATATGAAAAACTTCTATTGTCAAACCTCATGTTTTCCATACATTTGGACAAAGGAGTATCAAATTAAAATTTAATTTTGATTGAATCAAATTTTAAATTTAGAAGCACTATATATTAAAATAAAAATGATCATTTTAAGAAATGCAAATAATAGTCGTAAACACTACAAGAAAAACTGTTTTTGGAGTCCCGGCTATAGCGACGAAATTCGCCTCTAAATGTATTTAGCGACGAAATATTCGATCACCAAAAAGGGCGTCGCTTGAGAAAAATAGCGATGCATTTCGTCGCTAATAGCGACAAAAAAAAATGGGACGCTAAAATATGTTGACCGTTTTAGCGACGAAATTAGTCGCTGAAATAAGAAATAAAAGGCTTATTTTAGAGACATATTTCGTCTCTAATTTTAGCGACGAAGTGTGTCTCTATATTTAGAAGCGAATTGCATCTCTAAAATAGAGACGCAATAGTTATCTATTAAAGTCAACCAATTGACTTTAGCGACGAATTTCATCTCTAAAATAGAGATGGATTAGTTCTCTAATAAAGTCAATTAGTTGACTTTAGCGACGAATTTCATCTCTAAAGTAGTTATGGAAAAAAAAATTAATTAAATATATAGAGACACATTTCGTCGCTAAATTTTTTGATTTTTAAAAAAAAATTAATTTTAATAATTAATTCTAAATAAAATTAATTATTTATTAATAATTAATTTTAAATAAAATTAATTATTAAAATTTAATTTTTTTTAAAAACAAATAAAAGATAATAGTAATGAATAAAAATATAAAACATCCAAACAAATATTGTTTATAAAAAAAAGTATTCCAAAACAATTCTAAATCAAATGTTTAGAGAAAAATTTAAGGAGAGCTCGTATGACTGGAATCAGGATGCCTAGAAGTAGACCCGGAACCGGCAACCGCATTCATGTTCATCCATAACTGCACACGTTCTTCAAAAGCAACCTGCCGAGCATGAAGTTCATCGTCGCGTGCTTGACTGCGGATCTCATTGGCTTCTATCCGTAGGCGCAAGGATTCGTTCTCTCGCCTCAAAGCCTCCGACTCAGCACGTGAAGAACTCGTAGCACGCAGCTGGTTAGCATAAAGCTCCCTCCCGTAAGCGCCAAGACCAGGGACCGAACCATCCGAACGAACACCACCGACTGCAAGAAGGAAAGCATCGCGATGGTTTTCCTGAGTAGGCTGGGACTCTGGAGTGGGCAATAAGGAAGTGAGCTTTTCTTTTACTTTTCCCTACAAAAAGAAGGGAACAAAAATATTTGTGAGTAAATAAAAATATATATATTATTAATAAATAAATTAAAATTCACAAAAAAAATAAACTAACATGTAATTCTCGCGCCCGATCATCTACATAAGTGACCCCATCGTGACCCTTCGTATGTAGATGGAGAAACAACTCAACCGGGGCTACCTCACTTCCATCCTCAGTCTGTGAAAATGAGAAAGAGAAAAATAAAATATCATGAAAACATTAAATTAATTAAAAACATTAAATATATAAACTAAATAATACATGTACTTACCATGATCTCGTAGTACTCGTCATGGCTGTGAGTCCCACAGGTGTGTATAGCCGGGTTCGCCAGTCGATTGGCTGAATTGATTTGAGAGATGCGCAACTCCTCAGGAGTCTGACTATCCGCTAACAGCTTCAGACGAGCCTCCTCAGTCATCCACAATAGTTTTTCAGCTGGTTTATTCTTCGCCTTACTGATGGTGTCTCTATAACGTTTCCCCGCCATTTTGTCCCATGGTTTGTATATGATATCATCAGTGAGATCGGCGGGGATCGTAAAGTGTTTCTGAAAAGAAAACAAGAGTATAAATTTGTTAGAATTTTAAAACACTATAAAAAATAAAGTTACATAAATTTATATAATTTACCTTCCATGTCTCAAACCAACGTAGTTTGGTGGGAGCAGAAATGTCCTTCCATTTTCCAAACTCGGGGCTCTTCTTGAAAACATCGGTGAAAATTCGAGAAACCCTACCCGATGGATGCAATCTATAAAAAATACACAAAAACATATATAAGTTAAAAAATAATTAATGTATAAAAAATTATTAATTAAAAAAAATAAAAATAAAAAGAAAGTGCACTCACTTATTTTTCGACATCTTCAAGATGACCCCTGTGATAGGCAACTGCTCGATGGCAGGGGTGTCAGCCGATGCCGCTGATGTGGTCGGGACAAGTGGGGTAGGTGTGATGGCCACATGTGTATCCCCTAGTGCAGCTGCACTATCAGATGTGGCAGGAGTATCGAACTCCTGAGAACGGGGTGCATGTCTCCTCGATGTAGACATCTACGATAACATTAACATACAAATTAAAATAAATAAATAACAAACCTTAAATTAAAAAAAGTAAAATACTATTGAATTAAAAAAAAAAAAACATACAAATTACTTAATTAATTAACATTACACTAATTTTACCAATTCAATTAAACTAATAACATACAAATTAATCAATTAATTAAACATATATATTTACATACGTTTTTTTAACTAAATACACTAAAAACATAACAATTAACCCTAATTTTTACAAATTAAGAATTAACATATATAAAATAAACACATTACTTAATTACTTAAACATTAATTTAATTAAATCCATATATGAACAATAAACATACTAATAGACAAATGAATATACTAATTAACAATAACATACAATTCAATTAAACTAATTTGACCAATTCAATTACATCAATTAACAATATTAAACTAATTTTACCAATTCAATTAAATCAATTAACAATATTACACTAATTTTACCAATTCAATTAAATCAATTAACAATATTACACTAATTTTACCAATTCAATTAAACTAATTAATATTAATAAAAACATTAAACTCATTAATTTTACAAAATAACATACAAATTAGTAAATTAATTAAACATATAAAATTACATACTTTTTTTTTTATCTAAATACATTAAAAACATACCAATTAACACTAATTTCTACAAATTGACAATAAACATACTAATGAATTTGAAATCAATAAATAACATACTTAATTAATTAACATTAAACTAATCAACCCCATCTTTTAACAATTAACATACTAATGAAATTAAAATTTACTAATGAAATTAAACAAACTAACATGTTATTTAATTATAATTTTACCAATTAACATTAACAATAAACTAAGTAAACTAATTTTACCAATTAAATTAAACTAATTAACATTAACAATAACACTAAAGTACATAATTTTACCAATTAACAGAAACCAATTAATAATAACATTAAAGTAATAAAACTAATTAACAATAAAATTACATATATACATTAACAATTAACATTAAGATTAACAATTAATTAACAATTAACTGAGAAATTGAGAGAAATCACCGTTGATCGATACTTTGACGGCAGTGGAGGCAGTGCGTTCGGGGGAAGGAGGAGGGGGAAGGGGGAAGGGGGGAAAGTTCGGGGGAGGGAGGCGGGGAAGGTTCGGGGGAGGGAGGCAGGGGAAGGTTCGGGGGGAGGCGGCGGGGGGGAGGAGGCGGTGGGGGGAGGGCGATCGGTGGGGGGAGGGCGATCGGGTAGGGTTTAGGGAGAGGGGATCGGGGAGGGAGGCGGTGGGGGAAGGTTTCGGGAGAGGGGATCGGGGAGGGAAGAAAGGATGAATGAGAAGGGAAAAGGGAAAAGGGAAAAAGGGAAGACTTTTTTATATTTTATTTTAGCGACGAAATTCGTCTCTATATTTTAAATTTAATAAATTAAATTTCCGCCTAAATTTTCATTCTCAAATTAATGAAATTTTTTAAATAACGCGCCTTTATATTTAGATTAGCGACGAAATTCGTCTCTATATTTTAAAAAATTCGTTTAAACTTATGATATTTAGCGACGAAATGTGTCTCTAAATGTTGATTATATTAGAATTTGAAGCCATTTTAGCGACGAAATTCGTCTCTAATTTTTGCACATTATATAATTTTTCTTCCAATTAGCGACGAAATTCGTCTCTAATTTCTGCACATTATATAATTCGTCTCTAATCTCTATATTTTAAAAAATTCGTTCAAACTTATGATTGACATTTTGTAAAAATTTTGATTTATTATTTTGAATAGGTTAATAGATAAGGATCGAAATTGAAATTTAACAAAATAATAAATAAAGATTGAAATTAAAGTTGAAATTGAACAAAATAACATAGTTAGAGACGAAATACATCGCTATTATATATGATTTTTTTTTCATTTCTTTTGGTTCCCTTACAAGTTTAACAATTTAAACATCATCATCAAATTCATCAGTGTTGGATCTAGAGCTGTTGTCCTCAGTATCTTGTTCTTCCTCCTCAGAAGGTTTTGGAGATTGATCATCAATGAAAGGGAGATCAATATATAAACCGTCGGGATCAAACAATGTTTCATTACGTCATTTAACTGGCCGAAATGCTTTTGAGTTTATTCCTTCGTCTATTTCACGACTCGCACCTCCTCTTCTTGGAAAGCTACAAAATCCTCGCTGTCTTTATCTGGAAGACTTTCGTCAATGTGACACGGCCGCACTTTACAAACAACTAACCAATCATTGAATTGTCTAGAAGACGGATAAGGTAAAAAAATACGTTTGAATCGCTTGTTGTGCCAACACAAATCGATCATTTGTGCGCATTTCCTTTTTCTTATTCACCTCTAAAATATGCAAGTGTGGTATTTTTTGCATTCCACCTCGTCGAATTGTCTCAAACCACGTACAGTTAAATAGTACCGTACGCTTTACACTCCCTCCTGCATAATCAAGCTCAATAATTTCATCAATGACTCCAAAGAAATCTTCTTCACTGTTACCAAACACTTGACCCTTGATGCATACGCCGCTGCTATCTGTTGATCTATTTTGTGAATGAGATTTTGTTTGAAATTTGTACCCCATCCCTAAATAACCAGAGTAAGAGTTGGCAATTCTAGCAGGTCCTTTTGCCAACATTACAATGTGATTGTTTGTAACTGGTGTTGTTGGCGAATCAACCTGCACTAAATTTGGTTGAAGAATAACATAATTGCAGTTAAGATGAACAAATATAACATGTAATCATACTCATGTAAGCATAGAACCATGAACGGAAGTCTCTGTCAATTATAATCCCCTCATCGGTTGCGTTCAGTCTAGGATTTCTTGGTCGTACGAAAAACTCAACAAATAACCTATTATTGAAAATTATATATTATAAACTTGAAAAGGAAGTAATATAACTCTAAACCATATTATTTTAGTTCTTGCTTACTCGATATAAGGTTCCACCTCCGGACAATTACACAACACATACGTTTGTGCGATGTGATACTCTTCCTCGTTTAGGGGTCTCCGCACGGGTTTTCCAATAGGTCTGCCTAATACTGTAAAAATAGACAAATCAGTTGGATCGACTCCAGAAGGAAGTGAATCTTGAACAAAATTCCGCTTCACTGTTCTGTATTGTTCTACAATTCTCTGATCAAAGTAATATGAACAGAACGTGGTCGTCTCATGTATTTGGTATGCATTGCATATAGATCCTTCCACTCTAGCCTTGTTTCCTACACTTCTTTTTAGCCTACGTAAATACCTAAGATAAAAAGCAAACAGCTGAAAACAGTAATTTATATATGAGTCGCTAATAAAAATAGTGAAATTGTTTACCTCTCAAAAGGATACATCCATCGATATTGAACTGGGCCTCCCAGAGACGCCTCGTACGGTAGATGTATCGGTAGATGCTCCATCGAGTCGAAAAAGGATGGTGGAAACATTCTTTCTAACTTGCAAATGATGACAGCAATCTCACTGCTCAATGACTCCACGGTGGTCTGTGTCAGTTCTGCAGATGTTAACTCCCTGAAGAAAACGCTTAACTGTGCCAACGGTTCCCAATGTTTTTGCTCAAGAAATGGTCTGAATGCAGCTGACATGAGTCGTTGCATGAATACGTGACAATATGCTTGTTCGCTAAATTTAGGCGGGCCTTGATTTCTTGCAGTACGCCCTTTATACCAGTCAGTTTTGTTCGATCGAAATGAATGATTGAGAGGTAAGAACCTTCTATGACAGTCAAACCAACATGTTTTTCGACCATGCACCAACGAGAATGCACCGGTATCGTCCATGCAATGAGGGCATGCAAACTTTCCCGAAGTGCTCCACCCTAACAAATTTAGTTAGGGTAGTATACATTCGTTACGTTAGGCGTAAACCATAAATTTTAATCTAATATAAAATAGTGAAAAATTTTAAAATAACGAATGAAGTAATTGAAATACAAATTATTTTACGAACGTACCTGATAACATAGAATATGCCGGGAAGTCACTTATCGTCCAAATAACTACTGCTCGCATCAAGAAATTCTGTTTTTGTGAAATATCGTACGTCATAACTCCTTCGTTCCATAAACTACAGAGCTCAGCAATTAATGGCTGGAGGTAGACATCAAGCTTTTGCTTTGGACTTTTTGGGCAAGGTACAATTACCGTTAAGAAAATCACAGGATCTTTCATGCACATCGATGGAGGCAAGTTATACGGCGTCAACATAATTGGCCATGATGAATATTGAGCTCCTGCAGCCCCGAAAGGGTTGAACCCGTCAGTACATAAACCCAATCTAACGTTTCTAATTTCTCGAGCAAATTCAGGATGACAACAATTTAAATGCTTCCACGCCTCTGCATCGG
Source organism: Gynostemma pentaphyllum (assembly GCA_028015215.1). Lineage (NCBI taxonomy): Eukaryota > Viridiplantae > Streptophyta > Magnoliopsida > Cucurbitales > Cucurbitaceae > Gynostemma > Gynostemma pentaphyllum. Next base: position 19,443,217 of record CM051355.1, read on the forward strand.
AAGGATGTCTCCTTACTCCATCATCTTGAGAGTGCTCGTGATGCCACCTCATGTGCGAATCAGTGACTTCTGACGTGTACAGTCGTTGGAGACGTTGTGTGATCGGTAAGTAAAACATGCGAGTATGCGGAATAAGACTTTTTTTACCTTGTTTGTATCTCGAATGATTGCACATTTTACACATATGAAGACTTGCATCATCACCCCAATATATCATACATCCGTTTAGGCAACAATCAATCTTCTCCACAGGTAAACCGAGACCCTCCACTAATTTTTTAGTATCATACAAACTGTGCGGCAACGTGTTATTTGCAGGAGCACACCGATGAAACCATTGTGAAATCGAGTTAAAACCTCTTTCTGGGATATGAAACTCTGCCTTGATATTCAATAGTTCTGTCGCAGCAGCGAGTTGCGTTACATCACATCCTGGGTACAACGGTCTACTCGCTGATTCTATCATGTGAAACATTCTTTGCGCATCTGAATTTAAATCTTCGTTTACTAAATTATGAGGATCATCTCCGTGATAACCGCATCCATCAACTACCATCTGTTCTAATTGCCGTCATCGATGTTCAATATTTTCTTAATTATCATTCACATTCGAATAGAAGCGTGAGTCGCTTCCTTCATTTCGACATGACTCGCCCCCCATTTGCATCGTACATTTCTATAGATTCTCCCTGATACACCCAATGATAATAATTATCAACGAAACCACGAGAATACAAGTGTAACTTCACATCATCTTTCGGCAACAACTTCTTATTTCTACACTTTTTGCATGGACATCGTATCTTCTGTCCGTTGTTATAAAAAATAATCGTGGATTCACAAAATTCAACAAACTGTTCGACCCCAGCTACAAAATCATTGTTGAGAAACCCTCCAATCAAACGAACGTACATCCACTCACGCATTTTCTCTTTCTCGGGAAGACGTTTTAATGTAACTTGATTTCATTTAAAGTGATTTTGCATGTCTATTTATAATTTTTCTGCTGCAATTTTAGCGACCAAATGTGTCTCTAATATAGCGTGAAATATTCCCGCCAGAAAATATTGGGGGGAAAATTTCCCGCCTAAATTTAGCGACGAAATTTGTCTCTAATGAAAGCTAATTAGCGACGAAATGTGTCCCTATAATAATAATAAAAAATTATGTAAAATAGAGACAAATTTTGTCGCTAATATAGGGACAAATTGTGTCTCTATTATAAGGACTATGATAATTAGCGACGAAATGTGTCTCTAATATAGCGGGAAATATTCGCGCTAGAAAAAATTAACTTTGATAATTAGCGACGAAATGTGTCTCTAATATAGCGGGAAATATTTGCGCCAGAAAAAATTGGGGGGAAAATTTCCCGCCCAACTTTAGCGACGAAATGCATCTCTAAAATTAAAATACATGTAATTTCAGAGACACATTTCGTCGCTAATATAGGGACAAATTGTGTCTCTAATATAAGGACTATGATAATTAGCGACGAAATGTGTCTCTAATATAGCGGGAAATATGCGCGCCATAAAAAATGGGGGGAAAATTTCCCGCCCTACTTTAGCGACGAAATGTGTCTCTAAAATTAAAGTTGAAACATGAATGTCAGAGGCGTAATTTGTCGCTAACATAGGTACAAATTCGAAGGAAGAATTAGCGACGAAATGTGTCTCTAAAATCAATATGAAAACATGTAATTTCAGAGACAAACTTCGTCGCTAATGTAAGGACAAAATGAGATAAATAGCGACGAAATGTGTCTCTAAATTTAAAAAAGTTATGTAAAAACAGAGACAAACTTCGTCGCTAATGTAAGGACAAAATGAGATAAATAGCGACGAAATGTGTCTCTAAATTAAAAAAAAAAAAAGCATATAAAAACAGAGACACATTTCGTCGCTAATCTAAGCACAAAATGACTTAAATAGCGACGAAATCTGTCTCTAAAATTTAAAAAAAAAAATCATGGAAAACAGAGACACATTTCGTCGCTAATATAAGTACAAAATGAGCTAAATAGCGACGAATTATGTCTCTAAAATTAAAAAAAATCATGTAAAAACAGAGACACATTTCGTCGCTATTATAGGGACAAAATTCGTCGCTAAAAGTCAAACTTGCAATTAGCGATAAATTTCGTCGCTAAATAGCGTCACACCCTTTTTGTCGCTAAATTTACGTCGCTATTTCCAGTTTTTCTTGTATTGAAATTATTTGAGAGGTCACTATACATTAGGGATGGTAAAATTCTCCACGGGTTAGGGGCCCCGACCCTATAGGAGCGGGGAATCCCCGCTTTATAGGGTTAGGGGGAAAATTTTCCCAAATTTGTTTTAGGGTTAGGGGATGGGAACACATTCCCCGCCCCGCCCCCGACTCCGAACCCGATATTTTAATAACATCTCATGTATTTTGTTTACTTTTATATTTATTTAGTAGAAAAAAATATATACAATATGGTTATATTGATTTATAAATTATAAAATGCTTAATATTATGTTTTCTTTTTATCTTAAAAATGTATATTTTAAATATATATATATATTTTTTTATATTTCTTTTTAAATAATAATTACAATATAAAAAAGGAATTTTCCCCGCAGGGAACCCGATCCCCGAACGGGGAATCCCTGAACCCGCCCCGATTATTTGATTAGGGGATAGGGTAGGGTATGGGGATTTAAAATCCCCGCGGGTTAGGGGATGGGAATGGCATCCCCGACCCCGCCCCGCCCCGTTGCCATCCCTAGTAGATAATAATGGCTTCTTCATCCAACTTGAAGGTTTCTAGATAAGATCTTATAATACTCCAATTAATTTGGTAGTAGAAAAGTTTTGTAACTTGTAAATTAAATTTTAAATTAATTGGGATTTTTTCAGTTTTAGTAGGGAAGGTCAGAAAACCCGAACCGAACCGGCTGTTTCGATTTGGTTTTACCAATTTATTCGGCGTTCTCGGTCCCCATTATACTAAAACCAAAGATTTTCAGTTTTACTCGATTCGGTGGTTCGGTGAAACCGAATAAACCGAACCGAGGTACTTTTTTCCCCCTTTCTCTACAAACTTTCTTCTTTTCATCATTTTCTTTCATTTCATCAATTCTCCATCATTTTTTTGGTAAAAATCTCTTAACACCTCCTAATTCTTATCTTAATTCTTAGTTTTTTTTTTATATTTTATGTTAGATTGCTCATTCAATTTGATTTATTAGGCGTGATTTTGTGAATGATTCAAGAAATCTAATTGAATTATGGGCTTAAAAACTCATATAAAATTATTTTCATTTTTTTAAAACTAATTTTGGATATGAGCCCAAATTAGCAATTTGTTGGGAAAAAATTTCAGGGTCCAAACCGAAAAAACCGAACCGATCGGTTCCTAAAAAAAATGGAACCGATCGGTTCCACTCTTTGCAAAACCGAGGACCTAAGTTCGGTTTTCAGTTCCGGCAAAAACTGGACCAAACTGAACCGAGCCCAACCCTAACTTTTAGTTACTATATATGTAAATTAAGAGTTTAAAACACACCAATTTAAAAAATTAAATTCTAGATCTTTGAGGATAGAGTTATGGAAATGATTACTTTTAGTTTCTTTCTAACTTTTATTTATATTTATATTTTTCTTAACTTTTTTATTTAATATATTTTTCTAAATTTTAGGGACTCATTCATCTTACTTTCAATTCTTCTTTTTAAATAATTATCAAACTTTTAATGTTGGTGAGTAATATATTCCCCAACAGAAGGAGGCGTAAAAAAGATCAAAAGAAAAAGACCAAAACATGTTTAGTTTTCATGAATAGAATGACAAACTTCTTATGTTTTTTTTAGAATATTTTAATTGATATAAATGTTCAAGGAAATTAAATGTCTTATAAATTTATATTCATATTTGATTGGATAATGTATGAGAAAAAAAAAGAGTGAAACAAACAAACAAAATATATGTGCATCGGATGTGCCGAAAACCTAAATTTTAAAAAAACATCATATTTAATTTAGGCCCTGTTTGGTATGCAATCTGAAAAGCAGAATTTGAATTTAGTGGATTCTAATGAATTCAGAGTTGTATTCTGTGAATTTATTGGTTCTGAAACTGTGTTTGGTAACAAATTCAGAATTTATAATTGAGATTCAGAAATTTGAAATATATGTTTGGTTGGTTACTCAAAAAATTTAAAATCAAATTGTGAATCAGAACAGTGTGAAAATAATACTTACAACTTTAAATCATTCATTTTTAAGTTTGAAAAAACTAATAATTCATAATTTATAAATCAGAAACGTCTTTATCCGTATCAACTATAACTATTCTCATTCTTAGGATAAATTTTTCTTTTAAAAAAAATTATAATAAAGATAATAGAAGCATTGCAAGTCTATCAAATAAACTCTTTAGATTAAAACAACTCAATTTTTTCCAAAAGGAGAACTATACAAGACACAATGAAATCCATTCTAAAATTCAAAAGAACCTAGTGCAACCAAAGAGAGAATTTCTCAATAAAAGAGAATTTGAAAAAATATTTTCACACTAAATGGAGAGACCATTTGGGCATTGAAAACCTCCAATAGCGTTATTCAAATAGTACTACATACATTAGTAAATAAGAAGCAGAGAAAAATGTGAGCAACAACCTCCAAAACACACACACACACACACACATATATATATAAATTATTTTTTATATTTAAATTAATCTTATATATAATTATAAAAACAAAGTATAAATAAAAAATATGATATAGTGAAAAAATAAATTAACTTTTTTTCCATCACTTTAGAATTAAGTTTAAGTTGAAGTTTAAAAAGTTAAAAATCAGCTTAAAAACATGCATGTAAAAATTTAATTAAATAAATAAAAGCTAGAACGGACCGGTTCAACCTTGAAAAACGGGCCTGACGCGACCCAAACCCAGAAAATGGGTCTGACTCGTATTTTTATCTCATGTGTTCAAACCCGTGGATTAAATTGTGTGGGTGAGGTCAATCTGTGTTTTTCAGTTTTTGAGTTGGATATTTTGGATTCTTGTTTTAGTTGAATTCATTTTTTAGCCTAAAAAAGAAATTGAATCCAAATTGCTATTTTCTGGATTGTAAACCAAACACAAAACAAAGCAGATTCCTTTTATTCTTTCAATCCAGATTCATAAAACTGAATCTGGATTGCAAACCAAACAGGCCCTTAAAAACTATAAATTTTCAAAAACTTAGAAATTAGAAACATTGAAGAGACTGCCACGCGGACATACGTAAAGACGTGTCTCGCGTTGAGGTTCGAGCATAGCGTCTGAGAGTCCATTGACAGAAGAAAACAGTGAAAATCAATCTAAGCAAGCATTACAGAGCAGATATGGAAGACCGTTTCTTCTCAAATTCCATGCCCAACTTCATATCAGAAACTACCGATTCATTAGAATCAAGTGAAGGAGATTCTCTTTTGAAGGATCTCTCAACTCCTTACCCAATTCTCTCTCAGCGCTTAAAACGTGCAGCTTTGGACCTTAAAGAAGCCGTATTTCTTCATCTTCTTCTTCTTTTCATCTCTTTTTCGAAATGCCCACCATGTGTTTGTTTTTATGTTTTCAGATAGTTTGGGAAACGTGGGGACTAACTGGCGAACGAGTTCGAGATTTCACTCTCTATTCTGGAGCTCTTGGGACGGCTTTCTTGCTATTAAAAGCTTATGAGATAACTCAAAATCAATCTGATCTTGGTCTCTGTGCTCATATTGTTAAGGCTTGTGATCAAGCTTCTTCAATGTCCAGGTAATATTATATTTTCCCTTTTTCTCCTTTCATAAAAATACAATCTTTTATGCCCAGATTGACTATTGCTTGATTGTTGAAAAGAGTAATTTGTGAAAAATGGTGATAGGGATGTGACTTTTTTATGTGGGCGTGCTGGTGTTTGTGCTCTTGGAGCTGTGGCAGCTAAACATGTTGGTGATGTGGAGTTGGTGAATTACTATCTTGGTCAATTTAAAGAGGTAAAAAAAAACGATCCCTTTTCTCAATTGAACTGCTGTTGTCTTTCATTTTTGTTTTTTAATTTGAAATCTTATCTGGGCTGTAATAGATTAAGCTACCAAGGAATCTTCCGGATGAGTTGTTGTATGGGAGAGTTGGTTTCTTGTGGGCGTGTCTATTCTTAAACAAACACATCGGTGAGGGAACGATTGCTTCGATTCACACTGTAAGAGTTGGCTGTTATCATTACCGTGAGTTCATTTTAGCCTATTATGAGTGAATTTTGACATTTAATAATATTTTTGTCAAAATTGTATAGAGGGCAGTTGTAGAGGAAATTTTCATGCGAGGTAGGGCGCTAGCAAAGAGAGGGGGACCGCCATTGATGTTTGAATGGTATGGTGAGAGATATTGGGGTGCTGCACATGGATTGGCAGGGATTATGCACGTTTTGATGGACTTGGAGTTGAAGCCAGATGAGATTGAAGATGTGAAAGGCACTCTTAGGTACATGATTCATAATCGTTTCCCCAGTGGAAACTACCCTGCAAGTGAAGAAGATAGGAATGGAGATATCCTTGTGCATTGGTGTCATGGTGCTCCTGGAATGGCTCTTACGCTTGTCAAAGCAGCGCAGGTACATTTCCTTAATGGTGTTCCCTACAAGTTTGGTTGGTTTTCTACAATGATGTCCCTGCACTGAGCAACTTTAGTCATACGAATTGTATTTGTTTCCATCATCAATTTTACCCTTGGAATCATTGTATTCGCAAGGGTACAGATTCTTCTAATTTTACCAGATATCTAAGATGCTTGAAGCAGTTTAGCATGCCAAAATATCCTTTCCATATGTAAGTAGGTGCATAAAACTTGGATAACTTGGAACCTGAAATACAAAAGTCCTTTCAATTTTTTCAATTTTATCGTCTTTTTGAAGTTGCACTTTTATGGCATGGGGTTGCACAGGAATTGGTCAATGGTCAATAACATATTGGACTCATCTACTCCAGGTTTTTAGAGAAAAGGTGTTTCTGCAAGCTGCATTCGATGCAGCAGATGTAGTGTGGAAGCGAGGATTGCTTAAGCGAGTCGGCATTTGTCATGGGATAAGTGGGAATTCTTATGTGTTTCTCTCCCTCTACCAACTAACAGGCAAAGTTGAGTACTTGTACAGGGCCAAAGCCTTTACTTGCTTTCTGCTTGATAGAGCGCATCGTCTCATTGCAGCGGGAGAGATGCACGGAGGCGACAATCCTCACTCTTTGTTTGAAGGGGTTGGAGGTATGGCTTATCTTTTCCTTGACATGAATGTTCCCTCCATGGCCAAGTTTCCAGCATATGATCTCTAACTCTAAGATGGAGAAGATACCTCTGGGTCAAAAACATTTCAGAAGTTTGTGTTTCTATGTTTCTTTTTGTTGCGGAATTGTAGTCCTGCTCCCAACTTCTATTCACTACTTGTACTGAGAATAACTCAGAGAAAGAAAGAACCTTAATTATAGTAAAGTTCACTTGTAGTTATTTCCAGTTAGGAATTTGGAGAAAAGATGTCTCTCCTTATCAGGAAGTTAGATTATAATTATCTGACACTTAAAAATTGAAAGAAAAGATATTTTTTAAATCTGAGTAATTATTGGAGATATTTAGAATGAGTTGATGGAATATCAGATAAATTCGGTCAAAGGAAAAAAAAATGTCCGACAGATTTTTTTTTTTAAATGCAAATTTAATTTTAGGTATTTTCTTTTTCTTTTTTCATCTACTAGTATGACATTTTATATTATTTTAATAGTTTTCTAGACATGTATTATCTTATCAAGTATACCTTTTTTAAGGTTTTAATTCTCGGTATTTTCTCCGTCACAACCAATATATGTTGTTCATACATCGTTATATTTTTAGTTTCATAATTCGAACTCGTGTACCGGATATTCGTGGAATTTTTCAAATTTGAGCAAATGGTTTATGGTTTTATTTTTTTACATTATTATCGATTTTAATAGAACATTCATTGAATTAGTACAGCTGATTATTGAGAACACTTATTTATTTTTTATTTTTATTTTTAGAAATTGAGAACATTTATTGTTCCTACCAAAAATGGTTTAAAATGGTATGTTATTCAATCAAATAAATGTTAGAGACCAGGTGACACATATATATCCCATAAAGAAAATGTGACATCAATATTCGGTAATTTAGAATATTTTTTTTTTAAATTCTTCAAATATATATCCAAATGATTCAGAAACTATTCCTAATCCTTCATCTACTCCTTCCAATCCAAATCCTGACTCGTCTCTGAATCATCAACTCAATCCTTATTATCTCCATCATTCTGATGGATCCTCAGCAGTCTTAGTTTCACCTCCATTGAATGGTGATAACTTCCATTCCTGGTTTCGATCAATGCGGCTAGTTCTTTCTGTCAAGAACAAATTAGGTTTTGTGGATGGAAGCTTGCCTTGTCCAACTGAAGGGTCTAATGTTCAGTCCTGGATTATCAACAATGATGTGGTTGTTTCATGGATATTGAATTATGTCATTAAGGAAATTTCAGCATCTCTGTTATACACTGATCTTGCTTCTGAGATATGGCAAGATCTGAAGGATAGATTTGAGGAAGGAAATCAACCCCGAATTTTTCAATTGCGAAGAGAATTGATGACCATCACTCAAGGTGACCTATCTGTTAGTGCTTACTTTACAAAATTGAAGGGTGTTTGGCAAGAATTAATGGAATATATGCCGAAATGTAATTGTTCTTGTGGCGAATTGAAGAAATTGGATCAGTTTTACCAAAGTGAATACATCCAAAGTTTTCTAATGGAGCTGAATGAATCATATGCTCCGATCATATCTCAAATTCTGTTAATGGAGCCTTTTCCAAAAATCAACAAAGTATTTGCGTTGATCATTCAAGAGGAAAGGAAACGATCTGTCAAAGCTATTGAACATTCTCCTTCTTCAAACTCTCTTGCATTTGCTGCTTTTCGTACAAATTCAAAAATCAGCTCTTCTACTCCTCGCAATTTTAAGAAGGATAAACCAATATGTACACATTGCAACATTGCTGGCCACACCATTGACAAATGTTATCGCCTTCATGGCTTTCCACCTGGTTTTAAATTCACAAAATCTCGTCTTTCCACAGGTTTTGTGAATCAGGTTTCTTCACTTACTGATCATGATCCTTCTACAAAGCCACTGGCAACCAGTCATACGATCAATTCTGATCAATATCAGCAGCTTATGAATTTACTTACAGCACATAATGCCAACTCAAAATCTGATCTTGCAGCTACTACTTCTCATGTAGCAGGTATGCATTTCTCCATGACTATTTCATCAGCTATTAATCCTCTTCATATGTGGATTATTGACTCTGGGGCCACAATTCACATTAGCTGCACCAAGCATCATTTTAATTCATTAACAATGGTGTCCGATACTTTTGTAACTTTGCCACTCATAAAGTAGCAGTGACTGGTATTGGCAACATTACTCTTAATGATTGCATTACTTTACAAGGAGTATTTTTCATTCCTGATTTTAATTTCAACCTAATATCTGTGAGCCAATTGACTAAGCATTCTAAAGTGGATATTCAGTCTTCAGCTGATGCTTGTTTAATTCAGGACAAGTGCACTTTGAGGATGATTGGCAGGGGTGATCCATTTCATGGCTTGTATGTTTTCTGTTCCAACCATGCTGACAGTTTATCTGCTACACGACTTGCTGACTTACCTATTACTTGTTCTGTTTCAAATAAAGGCTCTATGCCATTGTGGCATAATAGATTGGGCCATCTTTCTTTTAAACGTTTGCATTTGTTAAATGATAGACTGGCTATTTCTAGCTCACTCAATAAATCTGTTTCTGAGGAATCCTGTGCAATCTGTCCTTTATCTAAGCAACGTAGATTGTCTTTTACATCTAACAATCACATGGCTAAAAATCCATTTGATCTAATACACTGTGACACATGGGGTCCCTATCACACTGGTACACATCAGGGCTACTATTATTTTTTGACTTTGGTGGATGATAGTACTAGATTCACATGGGTATACCTTATGCGACAGAAATCTGATGCTTTGACTATAGTTCCACGGTTTTTCGCTCTTGTTACTACACAGTTTGGGGTTTCAATAAAGAGTTTCAGATCTGACAATGCACCAGAATTGAGATTTGAGAAGTTCTTCAATGACAATGGTGTTTTGCATCAGTTTTCATGTGTAGAAACACCTCAACAAAATTCAGTGGCTGAGAGAAAACATCAACACCTTTTGAATGTTGCTAGATCCTTATATTTTCAATCTAAAGTTCCAATTTCTTTTTGGGGAGATTGCATTCTTACTGCCACTTATATTATTAATAGGACACCAACACCCTTACTGTCTAATCAAACTCCTTTTGAACTACTTTACAAAGTTCCTGTTGATTACACATCCTTCAAAGTTTTTGGCTGTCTTGCTTATGCTTCCACTTTAAAGGCATCTCGCAATAAATTTGATCCCAGGGCTAGAAAGTGTGTGTTTCTTGGTTATACACCTGATATTAAAGGCTTCAAACTGTATGATCTAATCACCAAGCAGTTTTTCATGTCTAGAGATGTAGTTTTCTATGAAGATCAATTTCCTTTTCATCACATGTCTTCTACAAGCATTCATCATGATATTTTTTCTGATGTTCTGCCACTTTCTTTTCCTGATAGATCTTCATCTCTTTCTCCTACTCCAATATCAGATCAAACCTTATCTCCTGTTGATAGTTCTTCTGATATTATTGCACCTATCCCAAATACCGATTCAACTTCTCCAATTGAACCTCTTCCCACATCTGTTTACAGAAGATCCACTCGTACTACACAGCCACCAGCTTACTTGGCTGATTATCATTGTAACCTACTCACCAAAACACCTCTTCCTTCCCTCAATCATCTTTATCCCCTTCAAAATTATATCTCCTATTCTGCATTTTCTGCTAGTCATCAGAATTTTTTGTTCAATATTTCCATGGACTATCAGCCACAATATTATCATCAAGCAGTCAAATATGCACATTGGAGACAAGCTATGGACACTGAACTTGCTGCAATGGAAAGAACATCTACTTGGACTGTTGTTCCTTTACCTAAGGGAAGCATGCTATTGGCAGTAGGTGGATTTACAAAATTAAGCATAAGGCTAATGGCACTGTTGACAAATATAAAGCCCGTCTTGTTGCCAAGGGATATACACAACTTGAAGGATTGGATTACTTTGAAACATTTTCTCCTGTTGCAAAGATGGTTACTGTCAAAGTTCTACTTTCATTAACAGCTCACTATTCTTGGCCCTTGTCTCAATTGGATATCAATAATGCTTTTTTGAATGGGGATTTATTTGAGGAAGTCTACATGAAGCTACCTTTGGGTTATACTCCATCCATTCTCTCTCCATCTCAGGGGAGCCTTTGGTTTGTCGTTTGAATAAATCAATTTATGGTTTAAAACAAGCATCACGACAATGGTTTGCTAAGTTTTCTGCATCTTTGACAACTTATGGTTTTGTGCAATCTAAGGCTGATTCCTCTCTGTTTATCAAAGGAAGAGGAACAACTTTTCTAGCTCTTTTGGTCTACGTTGATGACATCATTCTTACAGGTCCTTCTTTACAAGAAATTGATGCTGTTAAAACCTTTTTACACACACAATTTCTATTAAAGGATCTTGGTATTCTGCGCTATTTCTTAAGCTTGGAAATAACACGCACAAAAACAGGTTTATCTCTTTGTCAACGAAAGTATTGTCTTCAATTGCTGGATGATACTGGCTTTCTTGGTTGTAAACCAAACAATTTACCAATGGATCCAAATTTGAAATTAAACTCCATTGATGGTGAACCATTACCTGTTGAAGAGGCTCATTCTTATCGACGATTGGTGGGCCGTTTACTTTATCTCACCATTTCTTGCCCTGACATCACTTATGTTGTTCATAAGCTTAGTGAGTACGTCTCCCAGCCTCGAACTCTTCATATGGTTGCTGTTCATCATTTACTTCGTTACTTAAAGCAAGCTCCAGCACAAGGTTTACTCTTTTCCAATGCCACATCTGCTCCTTTACAACTTAAAGCTTTTGTGGACGCTGATTGGGGTGCTTGTGTAGACACTCGTCGTTCCATTACGGGTTTTTGCATCTTTCTTGGAGATTCTTTAGTTTCATGGAAATCTAAAAAGCAACCTACCGTTTCGAGGTCCTCTGCCGAAGCTGAATATCGAGCTCTTGCCATTGTTTCTAGTGAGTTAACTTGGCTGTCATATTTGCTCACTGATTTACATATTCCTGCAACTACACCTTCTCTGGTTTATTGTGATAATCTGGCAGCCATTCATATTGCACATAATCCGGCATTTCATGAACGAACAAAACATATCGAGCTCAATTGTCATTTTGTTCGGGATAAAATTACAGCGGGGCAGCTTAAACTTCTTCCAATCAGATCCTCTCTTCAATTGGCAGATCTATTCACCAAAGCTCTACCTAAGGCACTGCTTTTTCCCTTATTGTCCAAGATGGGAGTTGTGAATCTTCATCTCCCATCTTGAGGGGGAGTATTGGGGTATCAATGTAATTTTCATATTCAAATTGTTAAGTTAGTTAGAGTTTGTTATTCTTTCTTACTTGTCTATATATATGTAATGAAATATCTTGTAAAACTAATTCTGAAATACAAAAATTCTTCATTCAATAGAACCATACAAAAAGAGAGCATCTATGAGGTCATTGATAACATATAACAAAATTGAGTAGACATGGAATATCTATCTCAATAAGTTATAGAAAACATACACGTTAAAGTGAGAAATTTATTAATGTTATAGAAATATTGCCTTGTAAAAAAAAAGACAGGAGAACTATTAAAAGTATAATAGAGTTTGTATTTTATATTACAAAATCAACCTCATTTTCATCTATACTCCATTTATTATAAATGAATGTATGAATTGATAAATGATAAATATAAATTTCTAATAGGAAAAAAAAAAAAAACCCCGCATCAGTGTAAATCAGAGTGAAAGTAGCTTTTCTACATACCACAGGGCAATAAATCAATGCAGCCAAATCAACCAAATATTTCCTGAGAAAAGAGAGGGAAAAAATGATAATATTATTGGCTCATTTTTGTTCATTCTTCTGTACAAGATGCTCAACATCTGCCAACTCCAATTCACTTCCTTGAAATCCATTTTCATTCTGAAACAAAGATTCAATTTGTTCCAAAGACTTCCCTTTGGTTTCTGGAACAAACTTATAAACAAAGACAACAGACAAAGCAGATATGAAGGAGAAGACAAAGAATGTTCCTCCAACAGTGATTGCTCTTGAAACAGACAAGAAAGACATTGCCACCATTCCACTTGAAACTCTATTTCCCACTGCTCCAAAAGCTGCTGCTTGTGCTCTTAGCTTTAATGGGAAAATTTCAGATGTCAAAACCCAACAAACAGGGCCAATTCCCACTGAAAAGAAAGCTACATTCCCACAAACCCATAATATGGCTAAAGCAACTCCAACTTGTCCATTTCCAATGAAGGTTAGAGTAAAACCCAAGCAGAACAAACATACGGTCATTCCAATTGTGCTCAAATACAGCAATGGCTTTCTTCCAAGTTTGTCAATGAGTACAATAGCAACCAATATGAAAGCTGTCTTTGTTACCCCAACCGCTACTGTTGCGGCGAGCAGCTTCGAGTTACCCTTAATTCCAGCGTCTTTGAAGATTACTGGACTATAATATACAGTTGCGTCGATGCCCGTGATCTGTTGGAAGCACTGAATTCCGAAACCGGTGATTAGCATTCGTCTAAGTGCAGGAGAAGGGTTCAAAATTTCTCTCCAAACACCCTTTTCTTCATATTTCTCTGCACTAGAATTTCCAGCAGCTAATAGAATCTCTGCTAACCTTTCATCCACTTCCTTCTCACTGTCTATAGTTTTCAAAAGCACGGATCTCGCCTCGTCGACACGGTTTTTCAACACCAACCATCTCGGAGACTCCGGGATAATGAAAAGCGCACAGCCAATGAATACTGAGGGGAAAATTCCCACTGCTAGCATTATTCTCCAATTTGTGTGGGGAGGAAAACCAGAAAAGGCAAAATTGGAGACATAGCCAAGTAAAATGCCAAGGTTTATAAAGATCTCAGGGAAGGAAGTGAGGGAACCTCTGGAAATGGTGGGAGAAATCTCAGCAATATAAACTGGAGCAACCATGACTCCCAAGCCAATTCCAACCCCAGCTAATATTCTACCAATAAGCAGAACTTGAAAAGAAGGTGCAAAAGTCATAACAGCTGCTCCCATTTGAAAGATAAGAGCAGCCAAAGCCATAGTCCATTTTCTACCAATTACATCTGATGTTTTGCCACCAATTAAACTTCCTACAAGAGATAGAATGCTTAAAATCCCAACTAATACTTCTTCCTGTACCTCTGTTATCTTCAAATCTTCCTGAATGAATATGATTGCCCCACTCATCACACCCACATCTGCAAATGGAACCAAAATGTAGAAAACATTGTCAAAACATCAAATGGGTAAATAAAGTACTAATCTTGATGAATGTTATTATATCATTTTGACAATGAAATCAGACTTTTATTCTCTAAGATTCTTTTGCTCCCTTTTCAATTATTTAAACAATCAAGATTCAAGCTTTATATTGTCATAAGAATTGAATGAACAAACGAATTGCCGACCGGTCGGCCGACATAACAGTGATTACCGTATCCAAGAAGAACAGAGTTGAAGGAAGCAAAAACAGCACAGGCAAGTACATATTTCCTCGTGCTTCTACTGGAATCTTGTTGATGATCCTCGTCAAGCTCAGAATCCATTCTTTTATACTTATTCTTGGTCCCTAAAGGAACAGAAGAAAATCCCAAATCTCCATTTCCATTTTCATGGACCCCCACTAATCCCATCCCTTCTTTCTCAGCCTGATTCAATCAGGAAAAAAATGAGAAAATAGAAAAACCCCAGAAGCTATATTGACAAGTTCTTTACTTTGGTTGGGTTTTTAGATCTGAAACAGAGCAGACAAGAGAGAGAGAGAGGCGCAAGTGGGTCTCTTCTTTCCTTTCGTTTTTGTCAAGCAAGTTCCTTTTTTTCATACGCCTTACCCTATTAACATTGTTTTCTCAATTGTTAATAGCAAGTTGGAGACTTTTCCATGGCATTGACCTTGGACTTTATTAAGATTAAACACGTAATTGAAGAAAACAGCTGTTGGAATTTGTCTGAAACTGTTTTTTTTTCTTTCTCAAGTATTTATAATTTAGTGTTGAATGTTTAATGAGACATTGAGATCTGGTTTATCACTTATTTAGTACTATTATGTGTCCCTTTCGGTGACATTTAGTACTATAGAAGTGATGAATTTTATTGATTAATTGTTATTTTCGATCGATTTACGTGTTATATTTAGTACTATAAATTAGTACTATAAATTATTTCATCAATGTTTTTTTTTCCAACTACTCCACAAATGTCGATTATTTATTTATTTAAATAAAGATATTTGGAAGCACGTCTTAGTTCATGAGGCTAATAGGTGAGCGACAATTTTATGGCCATTTTAACTAATTTTTAGATATGTTTTTATATAATTAAAACTAATTGTTTTAACCGATGCAATTTATCTTTATAAGGTAACTAATAATAAGGGTTTAAAGCAAATTTACCCCTACACTACGAAGTTTTTGTAAATCTCACCCTTAATCTTTTAATTTGATCAATTAAGTTAATGCAATACTCTAAGTAACTTAATTGAAAATTTGTCATTTGTTTCATTTGTCAATACAGTGGTGTTTTTTCACCGATGTGTTTACATGTATAAGGGTCCTGTAAAAATGTTTCTTAACATGTTTTCATTTCTCTTATGCATATTTCCCTTTTTTTTTTTCCCTTTTTTTTTCATCTGTAATATATATATATATATATCCTTGTCAAAGATTGAACCTAAAATCAACCCGTCTTCAATCAAGCAACGTATATCATTTTTGTAGAATTATTTTCTTCTCAAAAATCACATTGCAATGCAACTCATTTTCAACCAAACAACTTCTCTTTCTTCGTAGAAACTTCCATATATTGTGTAGTAGTTGTATAAGTAGCTATTCAATAGTTATTGAATCTTAAATGATGACAAATAAAACGACTTTAATGTTGGTGAATGATAAGTTATTAATTTAACAAGTTAACATGGACATGTTTTATTTACAGTCTTTGATGTATTTGAAAAAAAATGAGGGAGAATATGTTTGAAAATGGTTTAAACTTATTTAATAATTATTAAAAAATATTTGTCTAGTAGATTTCAAAAATTACCAAGCAATTTTTGTTATTTTAAAAATTACAAAAAAAAAAATAGCAGCTATATATAATTTATCTATTTTTTTTAATAAATGAAATTTTCAACTTTTAAATTGATTTAACAAAGTTAGTTATAATATTTGTGATTTTTCTTAGAAATCTAGGTTGCTGGTTACTATCAATAGAGTTGCTTTTGTAAAGGTTATTAATTTGCTACGGTATTTGTTAGATTTTTTAGGCATAACTTTAACGAGATTAAATGTTCAATAAATATTAAAATATCAAGAATTGGACTTCTATTTTATTTGGAAATATTGGGAGGATTTGACTTTGGGGGTGTAGAACACTAAGAAATAAACAAAGTAATGCCCAATTTTACGCAGTTGAATTATAAATCCCCCCCCCAAAAAAAAATCGCTTTTAGAAATCAATAGATACATATTAGAATGGAATGGAATGTTACAAATAATATTTTGGAGTAATGTTTTTGGAAAAATAAAATAAAGAAAGTGTTTGATTATCATTTTATAAGCGTATATTGTTGAGATTATGAAGTATGAGTTTATATAGTTTATTTAGTGCATGAATTTTCGTATTGTAAAACTTATGTTTATAAAAGGAAAGTTGCAAAAATTATTACACAATAATTGTCGATTTCTCAAGTATACGAACCATCTTAACTGATATGATAATAAATAAAATATCGTTTCTCTAAGGATTGTAACTTTATTGTTAATGTTGGATTTTATACAATTGAAGTATAAAATTTAAGAGTGGAAGTAAGTGGGAGTGTAGAGAGAAAAGTTGAAGTTGTGATTTGTGAGAAAGTGAAAATTCACTTGTCCCACATTGGAAAGATCACAAAACTTACTTCACTTTATATATACACTACACTTGCACTTTGGGTTGGGTCCTTTGAGGTTCCACAGATTTTGCGAGGACCAAGTGTGCACTCAATGGGCTTCTGTCCACCAGCACGTCACGACCCGGACCTGTTGGCTTTTTGGGCCTACTAATCTTGCTTAATTATGTTTTGATGATAACAAACACTTAGTACTAATCAATTTTAGTATTTTAGTGTTGTGTTTTGTAGAGCGGAAAATAACGAGCACGGCGCATTTTGAATCGTTCAATTCCGAGTTAAATTGGAGAAGATATGGATTAAAGAAAATTGGATTTTAAATATATATATATATATATATATATATATATATATATATATATTATATTATTAATATATATATTATATATTATATTTTCGTAATTAAAAGAAAAAGAAAAGTCTTCAGCCGTTGATCTCGAAAAGTCTTCATCCGATGGTCCAAGTTCTTGGAATTAATTAATTTATATATTATATATAATTCGGATTTAAAATAAATGAAAAAGAAAAAGTTGAACTGATCTCAGCCGTCCGATCTCGCTATTGCGCCATCCTACTACTGTCGCTCGTCCACGTAGTCGCGCGTGTATCCAACTCCCTGACGCCCCTGCTTGACGCTGACGCGCTGGACCCCACCGGTACTGCCTCCGCCTTGCCTTAGCGACACGCGTCATGCGTGTTCCCAATACCCAGCTGCCTCCTTTTTCATATGCATGAAAATGACGCTTCAACCCTTGACTTTTTGTTTAATGCCAAACGCGTCCTGACCTTTGTTATTCAAATTTGCTGACCAAAATTGAAGCTCCTCTCACAACGTCTCTGCTGCCCAATTGCCCCTGCTGATCGAGCTTATTCAATTAATATTTTATTAATTCAAAATCAGATTTGATGGACCTCTGAGATTTCGACACGTAGCACTAACGGCTCTTTGAGTCTTCTTCCTCCTTATATGGCCGAAATCAGTGAGCAACATTAACCAAGAATTTTTAGATTTTGATCTTCATTGCTAAGTGCTCTCAAGCTATATTTTCATATTATTTGGGATTTATTTTGAGTGATTAATTTGGCTATTAAGAGCCTTATTGTATTGTGAGCTTTTAAACTTGTAAATCTACTCTTTGGGAGAGTTTGTAATTTGTGTGAAATTCTATAATTCACATTTTGGGGTCGGTTTCCTAGCCCGTAAAAATAGGAACGACTGTGGGGTTGTTCTTGATCCAGGAAAAAGAATCGGTTTGTTGGGGTTTGATCTTGATCCCACTAAAAGGATTGGGTTCGCACTTGCTCCCGAAAAAGGTGTTAATACAAATTCCCGAGAGGCGCTCGGGGAGTGGACTAGGCCGTGTTTTTGGCCGAACCACTATAAATTTCGGTGTCAATTTCTCTAACCCTTACTCTTTTAATTATCGCACTAATTATTATTGATAGTGTTCATTGAAATTCTAAATTGTTTTACATATTTATTGTATGAATTAAATTAAACAAATTTAGGTTGTTAGAAATTGATCTTGATTTAATTCTTCCCAATCTTATTAAAATAGAGGTTATTTTGTTAAAGAGAATTTTAATTTAAAAATTCACATAATTCTCTTGAGTTTAAAAAGACAAATTAAATTGCTAATGAGAAAACACATTTGAAAAAGATTTATTAAATCTTAATTAAACCCTATTCACCCCCCCTCTAGGGTTGCCATCGATTCCTACAGGACCTGCCGGGCCGAATATTCTTTTTATTTAAAGAATATTTATTTAATTTATTTTTGAAAATTCAGAAAGTGTAACAGCTAATCTTAATGGCCTTTGCCGTTACCGGCAACAATGAGCCATTACCGATCACCGGCGGACGTCTCAGACAACGTTAGCGTTTCCAGTGAACTGTTACATTGGCAAAATTAATTCTGGAATTTAATCTCGAATTGATTTCGTTTTTGGAGTTACGGATTCGTTTCACTATAAATAGGAAACGAATTCTCTCCATTCTTCACACTAACAACTTCTGAGTTCATAATTTTCTCTCTATCGTTCTTCCTTTCTGCTTTGCTTTTCTGTCCAATTTGAGAGCTGTTCTAGAGGAGTTCTACTGGGTTCTTGAAACACTGGTTGTTGTATTCAATAAACACTTCATCGAATCATGCCGAGCCGAATTGTCGACGAACCACAAACAACCTGAGCGGGGCAATATCGACTTCAGGACAACGACCTGTCCGTGCTTTGGAGCATTTTACAGTAACGATTGTCTTTACGTTTCTGTTCTTAATTTGCTTGTTATTACTAATCTGTTTTTTGTTGTAATCAGTTTCGATTCAATACAAGTTCGATTTCTGTTCATATTCCATTCATTGTTCCAACAGTTAATTGTCAACTAATTTAATTTAAATCTTTTTGTTTGAATAATTAAGGATGATGATAATTAACTAAAAACGATATATATAATAAATAATCAAAGATGAAAAAACTTGTGACTCTAGCTTCACCTTACTAACACATAGTGCACTTATAAAATGACAAAAACTCACATATTATAAGATATATATGGTTAAGAGTGGAGATTCAAATCTTACCCTTATCGAAACCTTCTCTCTTTTTTTTTTCTTTTATATGATAGAATGATGAATTTTATTGTTTTTTTAATATATGTTTTAAATTAAAACTCTATAATATTTCAAGTTTAATTAATTTTTACGATTTTAAGAAATTTACTATGGGGTTAATTTTCTTCTTTATTAAATGAATGTTAAAAAATGAAAAATTTACAAAAAAAAAAAAAAAATACTTATTTTAAAAAATTAAAATCAAAATAAAAAAAATCAAAATTACCATCAAATGGGTATTTAAAAGAGTCACTATTAACAAAGTTCGTACGAAAAATGAATAGAAAAACATTTATTTTCATATTTAGGATTATAAATGGATTTCTTTTTTGACTGGAGATTGGGAATAGATGGACTTTCCGTAGGACCCATTTTATTAACGGGATTTATCACCACTTTAGCTACTTTAGCCACTTGGCCAGTTACTTGAGATTCCCGATTATTCCATTTTCTAATGTTAAATGAAAACCATTATTTTTTTTACCACCCTAAAAATTTAATAAACTAAAAATTATAGAATTAATTAAAAATATAACCGCTTTTATCCCCTCAATTTAAAAATTAATGGCAAATTACAATCAATATAAAAAATATTACAACATCATTTATGGTCGTGTCAGTTTCTGATTTTATAGTTTACCATCTTACCTTTTTATCTCTCATAATAAATCTTCTTAATTACGTATCATTTAATTTATAATTTACTTTAAAAAAAATCAATCTTCCTTGATTTTTGGAATGCTTATTTAAGAATTATGAAACTCAACCTAAATAAGATACATCTTCTTTTTCCTCTGCTTTTGTCGACAAGAAACCAAGGAAGATTGATTCCATTGGCCGCCATATATTTCTCTAATGTCGGCGTTGTTTACGCCAACACATTAACTGTCGATTTATGCTTCTCCAACATCGCCACCAACACGTGGCATTTGTCTCCCGACATTTTTTACCAAACCCTAATTCTCCAATCGACCGCTCTTATGTAAATGATCTCTCCACAAGAGACAACGACGACGTTCATGGCGTCTTCGAGAGCTTTTATCGATTCAACACATCAATGATCAGGAAACGAAGTAGATCAAACCTTCGTGCACGACAAGTCTGGTGATGGTGTCGACGTGTTGAATCCAGAGAAGCTTCTTATGACGGCGGACATTGACGTAATTTTTCGTGTTGTTCATAGATGCTGCTACAAATTTAATGGCAGCTGCTACAGGGTTGTTTTATCTATAATACACTGTTTATTAAATATAAACATGTTAAACCATGTATATTTTTTGTTTAAATATTCGCATTTATATGGATTTTATTGGTTAATCAAACATTCAATTCAGTCAGGCATTTGTTTTATTTTTGTTAAACTTTTTTTTTCACCTCAAGTTAGCTTTCTTTCTTTCTTTATGAATTCTACATTTTTTGAGTTTCCCTGGTTGAATCTAACATTTAAAATTCTATTGGTTGAACATAAATACTGGATTTGCTAATGATAAACACCTTATAAAATTTACACTTGGTCATAAAGAATGAAAATGAATATTCATTGCTATTTGTTTCTTTTTTGATTTATCAATTATACACAATTTATAAAAAAATAAACATGTTAAATTACGTTTGATTATTTGTTTAGACATTGACTGGTATTTTTGTTTGTTTATAATTTATAAACCATTCATCAAATTTAACTTTGTTAAACCAACAATGATTTTTTTTAAAAAATTCAGAGTTTGTATAAGTATTAATGACGGTTGGAAAATGATCGAAGAAGAAAAAAATTCGTTTTTTCTTAGAAGAAAGAAATATTCAGAAGCTTGAAGATTTGTTTGTTACAAATTTTTTTAGATTTAAATTTTTCCTTTAATTTTACTAAATTTAACGGTTCCTTAATTCTTGCACAAATTAAGGAAACTTAAATCGGGAATATATTTCGTCTTTTCATAATGTATTTTAACAGGGCCAGCCACGTCCAGGGCCATTGCACATAGGGGCCCCACCTTTTTTTTCATCTTTCTTTCTCATATTAGTTTTTTTTCCATTCTCATTTTTACATATTAATTAGGTATATCCTTGAAAGTGATTTTTTTCTCTTTTAAGTTTTGATGAATACAGTCGTGGACTTTAGATTCTCAATTTCTTTTTTCTCTTTTTTCTTTTAATAACAATCTTTTATTTATATTAAAAAGTAAATAGTTTAATCATTCCAACCACTTTGTACTATACACGCTCTCTAAAATTTTAGTTTATTCATCAATTTTCTTCATCTACAATGTATTATAGTACTTGAAAAAACTTCAACTCGATCTGATTCAAATCACTCACAGTGTGTTCACTTTTCTAAATCTTTTTCTTTATCTATTTTTAATCTATATTTTTTTATGGGATATCCAAGTTATAATTTTCTTTTTAAAATTTTAGAGTTAATTGTAATTTTCTCCAAATATTTTTTAGAGATTAATATCACTAATATCCTGATTAATTCACCCAATTTCGATATTACCGGTTGTTGAGATTATATGTCAATTTTACCCAATTAATACCAATTCCGGCGGTGCAACCCTAGATCCAAATTATACGGTTTACAGTTTTACCCTTTTTTATACGTTTATTCATTTATTTATTTTTTAAATTTTCGTGCTCATTTATGGCATTCCATAATTATGGGGATTTTAATTCAATTACCTGATTTGTTTCTTTTATTATCTTTTTAAATTAATTTTGATTTGGCAGTTACCAAATCTTAATTATACTGTTTCATTTTTTGAATCCTTTCTTTTCTTACGTCTATGTGTTCTTCATTTCTTTTCTGCATTCTTCGATTTCATTTCTTTTTTTCGTTATAGAATTTTTTTCATTTCCATTCTTTTCTGATATGAGTTCCAGATCTATTGATCTGTTATACAATGGTTTATGGGATGATTCTCATGAATATGAGAAATACGAATTGGAGACAATGGTTATCCGGTCATGATTCAAATTCTCGACCACCAAACTTATGATTCTTTATTGGGTTGGTTTTCTGGTCATGATTAAAATTCATTTCGAGATCTAGAAGTTTAAGAACAATTCAGATCCTCGCTTTTCCTTCTTCGATTTTGTCAATTTTGAAACGAAATCGGCCTTCTCTATATCTGAGAAATCGACGAAGGTGATCATTATTGTGGCTCGTGTTGCTGTTCAATCGAGGAAGAAAGTAGCAACAAAGTTACTTTTAAGTACATGTTTATTTTCTATTTACATATCTATAGAAGCTTTGATCTCTTTTTCATCTCCAATTTTGTGCCTTCGCTCTATCTTTGAATGAATTGTTTTTCTCTTTCGTTTTTACTTTTTATCTCTGTATTTTGTAGGAAGACGAACAGGAAGGACATTCGAATTTTCCTAAATAAATGTTTACTAAAAGTAAATTGTTTATAAAAAAATTTACCTTTCAATTCTCGGTGAACTCGCTTTCTATGTATTTTGTAGATAAGTTACTTTTAGTAAAATGTTTATTTTTATTCAATGTTTATTTTAAAAGCCTTTTTTACATATGTTTTCAAAACCTTTTAATCAATTTTTGTGTCCGGTATCAATTTTAAGTGCACATTAATAAATTGTTTACTTTTTATCTCTGTATTTTTTAGGATGACGAACAAGGAAGACATTCAAATTTTCCTTGAAAAAGAAGTCAGAAGGTTGAAGAACAAGTTAGAAGTTTGAAGATTTTTTATTTTATTTTATTTTTGTTTAGATTTGATTTTTCCATTAATTTTGTAAAATTTAAGGGATTTTATAAATTTCCTTAAATTTTACACACATTAAGGAGAAGTTAAATCAGGGGTATGTTTGTCCTTTCACAATGTAATTTAATTTGGCCGGTGGCGGTTTTGGGTACTATTGATATTTAATAAAAACATCCGGTATATTTGATATATCCATAATTTTTTTGATTATTAGTGAAATTCACCCTATTTTTTATTTTAATGCCAGATAAAGAATTTCTTCTAGAAAATATTTATCTGGATTTGAGAAACATAAAAATAAGGAGAAATGTTGAACAACTAATTGAATCTCAAAATGGAAGTGTGATAAATTCATCAGAAAAGAAACCCATGTGATGAAGGAGAAGATGATGTTGAGAATATGTTTTTAAAAGAAAATTTGAAATATATTATTTTGTTTTATATTCATTTTTTTTATTGAAGTTAATAATGTCATTTTTTTAATGTATTTTTTAATTTAACATATATTTAAAATTATATAATGGGGTCTAAAATCTCATTTTTGCACCGGACCCCTATTATCTTAGTAACGGTTCTATATTTTAAATTAGTTAGTGGAGGTTTCAGATAGAAATAAATAATATTAAATGAGTTAATTAAGTAGATAGCCACATTTCACCACTCTATATCATTAAATAGCCATATATCCCAATTTTAAGTATGTAGCCACCTCTAGATTTTTATTTTTTTAAATACCATATTTGCCCTTTGTAGATACCGTTTTTGTCTGGCTCTATATTTTACTTTATTTAATTCCCATTATTAATTTCTTGTATTTGTATTTTATTTAAAAGCTAACTGCAATTTAGTTGAAATGATATTTAAAATTTTATCAAATCAAATCTAAGGTTAGTTTTGTTTAAAAAAAAATAATAAATAAAATAAATAAATAAAAGAAAAGGAAAACTGATAAGGAGAAAACTTGAGTGAGAGTGGAGAGGGAAGTTGAGAAAATCTTGTGATGTGGTAAGTTGAGGAGAAAATGGGATAGTGGGAGAAAAAGAAAGGGTTGTGGAAGTGGCAACGGTTAATTTAAAACAGTATATAATTAGGTTATCAGAAAGAAGAAAAAAGGAGGAAAAGGAAAGAATCTTGAGTTTTAAAAAATTCTCCATCTAAAAAATTCCAAGAAACAATAGTAAACTTCATTGGTTTGGAAGCAAGATTTGAAGAGGATTGAAGAGGAATCAGCAATAGATTACTAAGAGACGCAGTAGTAAGATTGGCAAGTAGCAGATTACTTTGGAGGTATTTGAAATTTCTTTTAAACCATAATATAGTAATTATTTCTTAAATTAAATGTATCAAATGTATCAGTGATAAATTGGAAATTGAAAATATTAATTGAAATATAAATGTTAAATTTTTATTTTTTTGATAAAAAAATGTGAGATATTGTCTACCATTTATAATGAAAAATTGATATGAATGAATTTAGTTATCCAATATCACTGTAGTGTTTTATTCTATCTTTCTTATTTATTTGCTTATTTGTTTTTTTCTTTACTTGTATATCTGTTAACAGATTTAGTCATCTTTAAATTGAATGTGTGCTGTATAGTTTTATATTTTAATTTTCTTCTTTTACTCAATGTATTATTAAAAAAATACAAAAATGTTAAATTTATAAAATTGTTTGATTTAAAAATATTAGGAAGTCAGGAGTCTGTTTCCTAACACCCAAAATTAAAGAATTATTTTCAAGGGTATGAGTTTATTCCATGTTACTTATACAAATTAGTAAATTGTTTATTTATGTAAACTAATACTTGAATCAAATCTTAAATATTATTTCATCATATATAATTTAGAATATTTTAATTGTAATAATTACTATAGTCCTTTATTTTAACGTAATAAAAATATAAAAAAATAATAATAAAAACAAATTCAGGAACAATCTGTTAAATGACATCCTTTCAAAAAATCTTAAATAGATTCTAATTTTAATTCCCATTTTATTTTAAACTATAAACAATAAAATTATTTAAATAATAATAATAATATTTTACTACATCAGAATAAAATTAAATAACAATATATAAATAACCAATGATATCAAGTATCATTTTAAAACCATATACAGTTAATGAATATAAATGATTTGCAAATAGTTAATTATTTCAATAATTTTAATTACAATCTTAAATTAACAATAATATTAAACTATACTCTAATTAATGATTCCTAAACAATTAACAAACCAAAAATTTAAATTATTTTTTTAAAATATAAGATAACAAAACTTTTTATCAAAATACTGATGACGGATGCTAGAAGTACAGAAGTCTATTTTCTATGCAATCTCGAGGTGAGGAATTATTTTGGAAGTCCTAAATAATTCCAATAAATTTTCTAATGGCCTTAGCGCCACTCATAATTATTAGTCCATGTTTTATTCTTAAAGTGTGTATTAACAAAATATGAGATATTTAAACAAAAAATAAAATAACCTTTAGTTTTAAGACTTTCGAAAATATAATAAAAAAAGATAATTAGAGATAAAGCTTGGTAACCATTTTAATAGATGTTGTAGGGTGCTAGCACCTTCCCTACACATAAAAGACTCCCGAACTTAAATTTTGGTTTGCAGACCTTCTATTTTTCTTAAAATTTGGTGACCAATCACATCGTCAAATTTGGTTGGTGGCGACTTCACCATTTTTCTCTCTTTCTAATTGAAATAGACCGTCGGCCGCTCCGCGTTGCGACCACGTCGTGACACTCTTTCCTTTATTAATTGTATGAGCTCTCATTAATGTCAGATTTTGTAGATTCCCACATTTTTATTTTACCAAGAGACACCTCCCATATTCTTTCTCTTTCTATTTTTGAATTCTATTTTCCTTCTTTTTATATTCTTTTTTATATTTGAAATTTATATCCATTTTCTCTCTATCATTTTTCGTTTCTCTCTCTTGATATTATTACATTCCTTGTTTATTTATCATGAAATTTGTATATTATTTTTCAGACTTATAGCGTACATTTTGTACATTTTATCGTTTTTATATTCGTAATATACCATGATTTATGGACATATATTTTTTTCTTTCATAATTTTTCTTTTTCCTTTTATATGATATCTCATTATTTATGGACTTTTTATTTTAATTTCCATGTTTATCTTATTTAGTTATTTTCATATTTTGATTTTAATTCATTTTATATTAAATCTAATATAGTGAACGTTTGTTTACTACATAATATATGTATTCAATTTATTTTGCATTCTCATTCAATGGCCAATTTTGTACATTTAGTACATTTTGTGTTCTTTATACCCTGCTTCGTTATTGCATTTGAGGGAGAAAAAAAAATGTACATAATGTACGTAGTATAACTGTCTTCAATCTGCATTTGAAAAAAAAGTGTAACAATAGTTGGAATCAAAATATAAAAAAATATACATAATATACGTAGTAAAACAAACTCTAATGTACAAAATAAACCTAAACTAAACACATAGCACATTTTAAACTGGAAAAAATCAACAAAAAACTTTCAAAGTGACAGTCATATGTACTTAATATGCAAAATATACTAAATCTGGACATGACAATATATTAAAAACTAAAATAAACTAACCATAAAAACGTATGAGAATATGAATAAAACCATCAAATATCAGATTAAAAAAAGAAACTTTT
Organism: Gynostemma pentaphyllum; assembly: GCA_028015215.1. Classification (NCBI taxonomy): domain Eukaryota; kingdom Viridiplantae; phylum Streptophyta; class Magnoliopsida; order Cucurbitales; family Cucurbitaceae; genus Gynostemma; species Gynostemma pentaphyllum. The sequence continues at coordinate 19,470,434 of CM051355.1, forward strand.
TTTCCATAAATTTTGTATCAAGGATAGATGGAAGAAGTGTTTGTAAAAATTATACCTTTTGATTGTGATTCCTTTTAAAATCTTCGAGCAAAATGTGCTTTTTTTCCATATATCTATGGAGAATCTTCAAAATCTTTAAGATTCTTGAGTATTTACTTAAAAAATCTTCCCAAAATCATTCATGGTAGAGAGAAAATGGAGAAGAATTGAAAGGGAAGATGAATTCAAAGAGAGAGAAAAAAATATAAATGTAAAAATGCAAAAAAAATTGTGGATGAAAGAGATTTTCTAGGAATTTAAATGAGAGGGAGGGGAGAAATAAATGCATGCAATTGAAAATTGTGCCTAAATCTAGGAATTTAAATGAGAGGGAGGGGAGAAATAAATGCATGCAATTGAAAATTGTGCCTAAATCTAGGAAATCAACCCTACAAAGGATTTTTTTGGGTAATTTCATTAATTTCTCTCTCTCCAAATTTAAAAAAAGTGGCTATTTACTATTATTTTTGACTGTATGACTATATACTCTTATTTAACCTCTCTCAGTGGCTATTCTCATATATATATATATATATATATATATATATCCCATATTAAATGATCAAATATATAAATAGCACCTTTCAACCTCTTAATTTTACAAATAGCCATTTTTTTTCATTTTGTAAATCTTTAGCCACACAAAAATAGGAAGATACTAAAATACCCCCATGTCAAATCTTCAACATCAAATCATTCTTTTTCTCTCTCTCTTCGAAATTCAACAATTTCATCTACTCTATTCTCTTTCTCATTCCCATAACTCCATTTTTTCTTTTTGAATCCACCATGTTCATCTATACGAACTTTTCATCATATTTTTTTTCCATATTCTACAAATCTACTCACTGTTTCTTTTCATTTATTCTCCTTTCTCATTTTTTTTTCATAAACTACGTTATATGTTTTTGTCTTTTCTTTTAATCCATTTTTTTATTTTCAAAATCTTACATCTTGCGAATCTTGAAGATTTTGACAAAAGGTAACGTTTTTTTAAGTTTTCTTTCTGATTTTTCCTCATTATCTCTTAAATTTTAAGATTATACGTTCTTTGTTTTGTGTTGTAATATTCGTAAAATATTATCTGCAATATATGTATTATACGTCTGTCAGTTTATATAAATACTGTAATATACGCAATGTACATACGTGACGAAATGATCAACGAATCCTCTTTCAATATAAATGTTTTTTTAATGTATAGTTATGTAATATACGTAATATACATAATTTTTTTTGAAGTGTACTGTAATATATGTTATGTCTGTTTTGTTAAGATATGTAATACACATAATATACATAACATTCACAATATACAGATTTTTGTTTCCGCATTTGTTGTCAATTTGATAAATATATATTATGTATATAAGACCATAATAGTCATCCTTGTCTGTTCACAGTGTACTATTATGTGTTCATATCAAGTTTTTATTTGTGTTGTAATGTTATGTGTCCATGTTAAGTATATCATGTAAATTATGCATATGAGGCATAATAACCATATTATGTATATTTACATTCTTTGCTGTATGTTTTAATATTCGCAACGTATTATCTACAATATATGTAATATACGCTTTCATCATAAACTGTATTTTAATGTATAGTTGTAATATACGCAATATACATAACTGTTTTTTTTTAAGTCCACTATGTTGGTTATTAAAATGTACATTCTTAAATATATACAATATACGAAAATTGTCGAGGGGTTGATGTACAAACTCCTTTCTTTTATGTTCTGTTTTTCATATGTTTTAATATTCCCAAAGTATTATCTACAATATCTGACGCTCTTTTATCATAGCTATTTTTTTAATGTATAGTTATGTAATATACACAACTGTCTATTTTTTTCCAGGCCATTATGTTGGTTACTAAAATATACATTATTTAATATACACAATGTACGAAAAAATGACGAGGGATTGATGTACATACACCCTCTTTCTTTTATGTTCTATTTTTTTGTTAAACTTACATTATGTAATATACGTAATATTTATTTCACCCGTTCTTTTATGTTATGTTTTTTTGTTAGTCATACATTATGTAATATACGTAATATATATTTCTCCCCTTCTTTTATGTTATTTTTTTTGTTAGTCGTACATTATGTAGTATACGTACTATACATAATTTATAGTTTTTTTCGTCTGTTTGCATAATACATATTTTTTTGTATATTAAGTATTGTATAATTAACACTATTTTGTTTTTTATTTGCAGATTAAATAACATGTATATTATGTACATTACGTACGTCTTCACTTTTACTAAAATACACTTATGAATCGGAGGACGATATACACAATATACCAGATGTATATAACAATTTAAATGAGAGGAGAAACTATAAATAATATACTAAAATGAATCTACAAAATTGAATTAAAATAGAAATATGTAATATAAAATAAAAAATAAAAAATAATAAAAATGTACAAAATATACTAAATATACTAAACAACTATGAACAATATACCAAATATACCATAAACTGGAAAGAAATAATGCATCGGGAAAGAAAATTTGCATTGAAAAAGAAAAAATGCCAGAAGTGTTAGATTATACGTAATATAGACGTATCAGAATGTCAGAGGTGTGTCAGACTATACCTGACATACGAAAAGGGCAGATTTGGTATATTATAAAATTCAATAGTAAAAAGTGGCTATCCTCATAACTTTATAAAATTGTGGCTATTTGCTTAAATGTGATATCAAAAGTGGCTATTGTGAATTTTTCCCCAATTAAATAGTCTAAAAAAAAACACAAAATTATAAACATATAATGTATTTTCATAAATTTTTCAGCTCTGGTACCCGATTACCCGACGGGTGAATCTCCTTTTCCATCGTCTTCTTCAGTTCTTCCTCCCAATTGATCACTTCTAAACCCTAATCCTTCTATCTGGTTTTCAAACTATCCAATAATGGTGTTTCTTACGATCCCAAACCATAAAACCCTATTTCTCAACCTAAATCCTTCCACTACCACTCTTCTCAACCTGAAACGAGCAATCGAAGAGCTTTCCCACATACCCATCTCGCTTCAGCGTTTGTTCTTATCCCAAAGCTTCCAATTATCCAATTTCAATGATTCATTGCTTCTTTCCCATTTCCGAATCCTACCCAATTCAACTCTAACCCTTCACGTTCCCTTATACGGAGGTATGCAAGCTCCCAATATTCAAAAACCTAGATTGGATTTCTTGAATTCCAAGCCTCCTCCTAATTATGTTGCTGGATTGGGTCGTGGTGCTACTGGCTTTACTACTAGGTCTGATATTGGTCCTGCTCGGGCTGCCCCTGACCTTCCTGATAGATCGGCAGCGGCTGCTGGTGGTGCCCCGGCTGCTCCGGCTGGTCGAGGTCGTGGAAAAGGTGGGGAGGATGAGGAAGAAGATGAAGGAGAAGATAAAGGGTATGATGAGAATCAGAAATTTGATGAATTTGAAGGTAATGATGTTGGTTTGTTTGCATCGGCTGAATATGATGAGGATGATAAGGAGGCTGATGCTGTATGGGAAGCAATCGATAAACGAATGGATTCGAGAAGAAAGGATAGGAGGGAGGCGAGGTTGAAGGAGGAAATTGAGAAGTACCGTGCTTCGAATCCGAAAATTACCGAACAGTTTGCTGACCTAAAGAGGAAGTTGTATACTCTGTCTGCACAAGAGTGGGATAGTATACCTGAAATTGGGGATTATTCATCGAGGAACAAGAAGAAGAGGTTTGAGAGTTTTGTACCTGTGCCTGATACCTTACTTGAGAAGGCTAGACAGGAGAAAGAACATGTGACAGCATTGGATCCAAAGAGTAGAGCTTCAGGTGGGACGGAGACACCTTGGGCACAAACCCCTGTTACAGACTTGACTGCCGTTGGTGAGGGTAGAGGTACAGTTTTGTCATTGAAGTTGGATAGGTTATCGGATTCGGTTTCGGGATTGACGGTTGTTGATCCCAAGGGGTATCTTACTGACTTGAAGAGTATGAAGATAACTAGTGATGCAGAGATTTCTGATATAAAAAAGGCAAGGTTGTTACTTAAGAGTGTCACCCAAACAAATCCTAAGCATCCACCTGGTTGGATTGCGGCTTCCAGGTTAGAGGAGGTGGCAGGGAAGATTCAGGCTGCAAGGCAATTGATTCATAAAGGGTGTGAAGAATGTCCTAAGAATGAGGATGTGTGGTTGGAGGCGTGTAGGCTTGCTAGCCCAGATGAGGCGAAAGCTGTGATTGCTAGGGGGGTGAAATCCATACCTAATTCAGTGAAGTTATGGTTACAGGCAGCAAAACTAGAAAATGATAATGCGAATAAGAGTAGGGTGCTGAGGAAAGGTTTGGAGAATATTCCTGATTCCGTCAGGTTGTGGAAGGCAGTTGTGGAGCTGGCAAATGAAGAGGATGCTCGGCTTCTGCTTCATAGGGCTGTTGAATGTTGTCCATTGCATGTTGAATTGTGGCTTGCATTAGCGAGGCTGGAAACTTACGATCGTGCTAAAAAGGTTCTTAATAGCGCGAGGGAGAAGCTGCCCAAAGAGCCAGCTATATGGATCACAGCTGCTAAGTTGGAAGAAGCTAATGGGAACACTGCCATGGTTGGAAAGATTATTGAAAAGGGTATAAGGGCTTTGCAGAGAGTAGGAGTGGTGATTGATAGAGAGGCTTGGATGAAGGAAGCTGAGGCTGCTGAACGTGCAGGGTCTGTTGCTACTTGCCAAGCCATTATTCATAACACGATAGGAATTGGGGTGGAAGAAGAAGATAGGAAGAGGACATGGGTTGCCGATGCAGAAGAATGTAGGAAGAGGGTTTCAATTGAAACGGCAAGAGCAATTTATGCACATGCACTTACGGTCTTCTTGACTAAGAAGAGTATATGGCTTAAAGCAGCACAGCTTGAAAAGAGCCATGGTACCAGGGAATCTCTTGATGCTTTACTTCGTAAGGCAGTCACGTACAGGCCGCAGGCTGAAGTGCTGTGGCTTATGGGTGCAAAAGAGAAGTGGCTTGCTGGTGATGTGCCTGCTGCTAGATCAATCCTTCAAGAAGCCTATGCGGCCATTCCTAATTCCGAGGAGATCTGGCTTGCAGCATTTAAGCTTGAATTTGAGAATCATGAACCGGAAAGAGCCAGAATGCTTCTTGCTAAAGCTCGGGAAAGAGGAGGCACAGAACGAGTGTGGATGAAATCTGCTATTGTCGAGAGAGAATTAGGGAACATTGAGGAAGAGAGCAGGTTACTGAATGAAGGGCTTACACGTTTTCCATCTTTTTTTAAATTGTGGTTGATGCTTGGGCAGCTAGAGGAACGTCTTGGGCACCTGGAAAAGGCCAAGGAAGCTTATGAGTCCGGTTTGAAAAATTGCCCTAGTTGCATTCCACTGTGGCTCTCTCTTGCCCATCTGGAAGAGAAGATGAATGGATTGAGTAAGGCTCGAGCAGTTCTGACAATGGCCAGAAAGAAGAATCCTCAAAACCCTGAACTCTGGCTTGCTGCTGCTCGAGCTGAATTGAGGCATGGGAACAAGAAAGAAGCTGATATTATGATGGCCAAGGGACTGCAGGAGTGTCCAAATAGTGGTATATTGTGGGCAGCCTCAATTGAGATGGTACCACGTCCACAACGCAAAACCAGAAGTATGGATGCACTTAAAAAATGTGATCATGATCCACATGTTATTGCTGCTGTGGCAAAGCTGTTCTGGCTCGATCGGAAGGTTGAGAAAGCTAGAAATTGGCTCAACAGGGCTGTGACTCTTGCCCCAGATGTTGGTGATTTCTGGGCTCAGTACTACAAGTTTGAACTCCAACACGGTAACGAGGATAACCAGAAGGACGTACTGAAAAGATGCATCACCGCAGAACCAAAACATGGTGAAAAATGGCAAGTGATTTCAAAGGCTGTGGAAAACTCCCATCAGCCAACTGAAGCAATATTGAAGAAAGTAGTGGTTGCATTAGGTAAAGAGGAGAGTGCTGCTGAAAATAGCAAAAATTAAATCTTTTCATAATTTTGGGTTATCGAGCTTCTCATTCTGTGGTCAAGGCATGTCATGATGAGCACATAATTTAATTGCTGAGCTACTGGACAATTGCTAAACTCTGTAAGCTTATCAAAGACTGTTCTGTTAATCTGGTGGATGACTCTTTGTAGCTTGTTTGTGTAATGATTGTTTCAAGTATAGATTAATCAATGTATACAAATTAGAAAGGCATTCTGAATCTCTGATGGACCGCTTCCGCCATACCTAGGAATGCGATTTCATCCTTCTATTGGAAGCATAGGCTATGTTGGAATTGTTCAACAGAAATTTTCAAAAAAAGAAAACAGTCATTATAATGTGATTAGGCTTGAACATGCTTACTCTCCAGTTAGATGGTTCCTGCTTCTTGCTTTATTATGTGGGAGATAGATTACTGACTTGAGTTCTCCTTTTCATTCGTATCTTCTCTCAAGCAAGTCCTGCTCAATAACCTATTCGTTTTCTGTTTTTGGTTTATTATTTTGAAAAACGAAGTTGTTTGACTATCAATTGAGTTTTTAGTTTTTGAAAAGCTTTTTTAAAATTATCAATAAAATTAAAACAATACGTTTTTAAAACCAATTTTGTTTTTTTAAAAAAAAGCTCGTACAGTTGTATTCTCAGCTCTCTTTCTCATGCCGTGATCTGTATTCTAGCTTACTCTATGGTGGCTGGGTGTGTTTGAGCTTGCTTGCTTAAATGGTTATTATTGGTTTTGGCTTCCTCCAAATAGGATTTTTCTTCCTCTCCGTTTTTTCTTTTTGAAAATTATTTCTTTCTAACTTTGGGTGTGTTTGGGAAATTAGTGTTTTGATCAAAATATTTTTATTACAAGTACTTTGATAAAAAGTGTTTAGTGGTATGTTATTTTATTGTTTGGTTCTAATATTAAAATGTGCTAGAAAATGTGTATAGAAAAGAAAATATATAGAAATAAGTTAGAGAAAGAAAGTGTAAGGAGAAGTTAGAGAGAGTATGAAAAATAATTTTGAGAGAGAGTGTGGAGTGAGAGGTTAGAGAGATAAAATGTGGAGAAAGAAATTAGAGAGATAAAATTAGAAATACAAGGTTTAAAAAATCGAAAGCACTTAAAAAAAAACACATTACTTAGTTCTTCAAAAAACACTTTGAAGTGCTTTTGGCTTCTACAAAAAGTGCTTATAAAAAAAATGTCAACCATAAATATTGAATATAGGAAATGCTCTTGCTCATTTAAAACACTCTCAAACACACCCAAAGTTAGAAAAAATGTAGAGAAAGAAAATATGTAGAAATAACATAGAGTGAGAAAATGTATGAGGAGAAGTTGGAGAGAATGATGAAAAAGAAGTTAGAGAGAGATTAGAGAGAGAAAGTGTGTTAAGAAACGTTAGAGGGAAAGTTTGTAGAGAGATGTTAGAGAGATAAAATGTGTAGAGAGAAGTTAGAGTGATAAAATGTGTAGAGAGAGAAGGTTTAAAAAATCAAAAGGACTTCAAAAAGCATAGAATACTTACTTCTTAAAAAAACAGTTTGAAGTGCTTTTGACTTTTACAAAACATAAATATTATATCTAAGAAGCTTTTAGGGCCCGTTTGGTTTGCAATCTGGAAAACAAGATTTGAAATCAGTGGATTCAGAGTTGTATTCTGTGAATTTATTGAATTTGAATCTGCGTTTGGTAGTAAATTCAAGATTCATAATTAATATCCATAAATTTGAAATATGTGTTTGGTTCAGAATTCAGAAATTCAGAATTAAGATTATGAATTAGAATTTGCGTTTGGTTGATGATCCAAATCTCAAATATATAATTAAATTTATATTTTTCAAAGTAATTTTCATATATTATACTGTGAACAATACTCAAAGTATTTTCATCATAAAATCTTACACATAATTATATAGTACAAACAAAAAAATTATATACAAGAATTTCTATAATATTGATTGATATATGATACGTTCATTTTACACTTTTTTTTACAGCAACAACAAAAACAAAAAGGAACGAAAAGCAAAATTAAAGGGCAAAAAGGAGATCTTTTTCAGTAACCTTAACCAGCCAAGGAGGATCTTCTTTGATCTAGATTTAAGAAGCATCTTCAATCCTTGTATGAGCAACCAAGCACTGAGGCGCCCCATTTCCATCTATAGGAGTGAACAAAAAACCACTGATTTCCATCTCTAATTTCAGATTACATATATCATTAGTTATAATCCGTAGTTTCGAATCATCGTCTTCATCACCATTAATTAGATCAATCACATTTTGAGTCAGATTCAACCCAAAGAGGAGCAACACTTGAAAGCCAAAGCTAAAGCTTCAGCGATGTATAATCTGTAGTTCTGAATCATCGTCTTGATAGCCAAAACTTCAGCAACGTCAATGCTTGTAGAGAGTTCATCAGTATTGGATAGTGAGGCCATTGTCAGACTAGCTGAGTTTGTAATTGTGGCTCTAAAGCTTACTAAACCCAAGCGAGAAGTAACAGAGGCATCACGTTCATTCTACACTATTAATTGTACTAAAAAGAAGAAAAAGTTGTGCTAAATACCAGTTATGGTGAACAGTAATACAATATTACAACCACATGAATCAATTAAAATTAATATTGTGTATTTTTTACAGTAGTGTGAATAAAAAGAAGAAAAAGTTGTGCTAAATACTAGTAGAAGTATAATTATAATTAAAAAAGCCAGTGTGAAATATGAGATATTTGCCAAGAGGAAAATTAACATCAGAGCTAGCCTTTATGACAACCATGCTAAAGGTGCAGGCAATATCTACCCATTTTTTACCCCTAACCAACATAATCCAACATACTTCTATTTTTGAACAAAACAAGGTTTCATAAATAAATTTAAAGCATTGAACAAAATAAACTACATGATAACTACCCACTTTTTACCCCTAACCAACATAATCCAACCTTAACCATTGAGAACTTTAGAAGAAACAAGAATTTTACATTATCTAATCATATCACACACAAGATAAAGAGTACATAGCATGTGGAGGACAACTCAATTGTGTTGTAAGTTTGTATCTAAATTTCAATGATTCGTAAGCTAAAATTGCCTAATTAGTAAAATCCCAAATTAGAACATGACCCAGAAACCAATATGCAAAATTATAAATATATAAAATGTTTTTCCCCATTCAAACTATAAATCATAATTCTATTAAAACTAAGCAACAAATCAGTTTAAGGCAAACAATACTATTGAACTCATTAGACATGTTACATGGATTAAAGCAGTCCGATTCTTAGAAGAAGAAGAAAAAAAGTAAATACAATAAAGCACTAACTACCATAGAAGGAAGATTGCAACAACACAACCCTAACAATGAGTCATTAGCTTATAAGAAATAGACAAGAACAAAATATAGCTGAGAATCAAGGAAATTGAACACACAAATTGAATCGAAACCTAACGTCTGGAGAAGATTGAATGGAGAGCTTCAAACCTGTTCTGATACAAGATAACAACTTTTGAATTGTCACATGAGCTAATTTCCAAGTTGGCCATCTGAGAGAGAAATTGATTCAAAATAGGTGAAAAACAACCACATGTATTGAATGAAGAGGAGAAGAAGATAGGGCAAAGGAATGACATCGTCAATGGAGAACTGATGAAAATTTCAAAGAGAAGTGTAAAAGAAAGCTATGGCGATTCAGAGAAGATTGAAGAGGAAGATGATGTCTTGGAGGCGTCGTATTGTTATGTCCGAGTTTTGAGTTTTGAGTTTTGACGGGATTGTTTTTTCATTTATGCAATCCCGTGTTTTCAAAATATGGGGATCAGATTTTAGGATTCAATGGATTCTTGTTTTTTAAGTATTCAAGATTTGGGCTTATTTTTGAGTTGGATCCAAAATTCATTTTTTAGAATAGTGAACCAAACAGCAACTCAACCTATTATATGGATCTGGATTCATAAAGTTAGATTCAAATCACAAACCAAACGCAGCCTTAATAATTTAAAAGCACTTTTGTTTTGACCAAAAATACTTTCAAACACACGCTTTGCGTGATGTGATAAGATTATCTTTTTAGTCTTGGTATGGATTTTTGGTCATCTTCTGTTCAATTTAAAAAATTTAGATGAACTTTTGATTGTGGACACTGATTTGATTTGCCTGATTAATGTCGAAGCATGAAGAGAGAGTATACTCTTGTCCTCTCTAGACGTTGAATTGGTATCAACCAACTTTTTGTTTTTCTAAGAATGAGCTGAGGAAAGGGTTGTTTAGTTGGTTAGAAGATAAGTTAGCATGTTGTAGGTAGTTAAAATTGTTGTCATGATTTTTTTTCTTTTTTTTTTTTTTTTTGGTACATTTTACTATGTAAACTTGATTCGTTCAAGTAAGCTCTACATGTTGAATATCCAACATTTTAATTTTGTGGTCCCCGCCCCTCTCTCTCTTGTGAGAAGGATTTAGGGTACTATTAAGGGAGCACTCAAGATATGATCATTCCAATGTGACGCTGTTATATATATAGAAAAAGATTATATTTTTTTGAAAATTCTTTTTTTTTTTCCTTTTCCCTTTTTGTGTGTGGTAGAGGGATGTTGGTTTGAATGCTCCTTAGAAGCTCCTAAGCTTTGTCCCTCTTTTATTAGTATATAATGTAACTCTATATGATTTTCTGTAAATAGATCAATGTTGGTATAATGTTATGATTCCACTAGGAAAATAACATGTGATTTATCAACAATGTTATCAGTTACTGGGAATCAATGTTGGGATTATTTTTTCAACAATATCAGAAAATTTCATCAATTCGATTGATACTTGTGTTTATCCCTCATTCTACTCTCACTCTATCTGTTTCTGTAAAGTATTCCTCTAATCTAATCAATCTTGTTTTAAGGAATAGAAAATACAGGGAAACGAAGGAATGGTTTATTCTACTAGGTTGTCAATAATGACTTATTGTACAAATTATCAATCGGCTTTTTAATAGGTGATGTGAACCGTAGATTTTACCTCTTTTTAATAATGATTTATTCTACAAATTGTATTTATATGTTAAAAAATTTACACATAACAGACGTAGAAAAACATTGTTCCGAATTCATTAAAATTAACTAGTAGGGGGTGTGCTTTTCAGTTTTATAAATCTTAAGAGTATGATTTATAATTATCCTTAAATAAATGGTCAATTTTTTTTATCATTGATTGTGTTAATGTTAGTGGTGTTAATCAAAAGGCTATTTTTAATTATTTTATTATTCGTTCTTAATTTTAGGTCTTAAAAGGTCATTTCTACCATAGCCTCTATTTCTAAATCATAAACATTGTATTCTTGAAGTTAACTTTCTCATTAATACTAATCAAAAAGTTGACATGACATAATATTTGAATACATGCTAAATAAAGTGAAGAGATATTATTCACAGTGTATCCTTAACTTTTAATATACGATATTAGTTTTTCCATTAGTATTAATATAAAAAGTAGCTCTTCTCTATCATTATTACAATATACTAAGTTAGGTAAGGATAGAATGGATGACATTAACAATAAAAACCAACTAATTATTGGTCGGTCATAATTGGAAAGGATGACCACTAAATTTCTACACTAATTAGGTGTAATTACCATTGATATGATCTAATCTTTACATGAGCCAATTTAATTCTCACCAAATAAAATCCAATAATCAAAGTAAGGATTAAAATCAACGTCAGCTTGACCTTGAAGCTGGAAATATTGGATTTGGTATTAAGTTAAACTAATTACAATCAGAAATCTATGACCTTAATCTACCTTATATGCAACACCTTTCGGTCCTTTATTTTGCATTATTATCACTGCGAAAATTAAATGTCATGTTTTTGCAATCAGGGAGGTTGATTCTTTTGTTTTCTTAGCGTTTCAGATAAGAAATGGGCATGATTTCGTAGGCCGGCTTATGGGCCCCAATCTTTGTCCAAAAGCTTCTTCGAATTTACACTTTATATGAGAAATTTTATTGGGTGGCATAATCATGTAAATATCATCTTATTAGTCAATATAATAATTTATAAGGTTAATCAGTGATTACATATTTTGAATCAGTAAAATCAGTGATTACCTATATAGTGAATAAGTTATTATATGTGCGAAAATCAATGAATACTTATAAGAAGTTAATGGTAATTTTGTAATATTATATGCACAAATTTGGATCTTTTTGCTATGTTTACAAATAAGTTTGTACTCTATTATATTTTGTAAATATTATACATGATTCTGCTATATGTGTAAGAGCCTCTTATATTATTTTTAAAATTTGGGTTATTTGTTATATTAATCATGTTAGTAAAGTATGCAAACTTTGTTTCTTTCTTCTCCTCATTATTAGGAAAGGATAAAGTAATGAGGATACTAAGTGTGATTCTATCTGTTTCAATTTAATATGAGATGATTACTTTAAGGATTTTGATCCTACCAACTACTCATAAGTGGATGAACCTGATTTTTCTTTTAAAAAATCAATAGAGAACGGGAGATGGATTGAAATTGAAATAGAATATTGTTCATGTTTGTGAGCTCATCTGAAATTTTTGAAATTTTGGAGACTAGAAAAGTGTTTTAATTAAGAAGACAAGATAGGTTTTGAGCAAAATCAACCTTAACTTCATAAAAATAAAAAACCATCACAATCATTACCAAACATGTTTTAACTAAATGAATGAAAAAATAGAATGGCTGTCTACTTGTCCGTTTGTGATAATTTTTAGAAGTGTTCAAAAGTGTTTTTAAATAATAATAAAAAAATTTTCTGTAACCTTTGAATTTTTTTTAAAAAATCTACTCTGAACGGATGCTAAATATTGTAGTTTTCAACCCTAATTTCAGTTCAAATTTGCTATAAGATGAGGACTTTGCAAATTGAATGAAATTTTAGTAGTATATGGTGGTCCTTTATTTTATTTTTTTCAGTTTTATCAGACATAAAATTAGCAAATTTTCATGAAGCCAAATCTAGAAAAGTAGAAAAAAGACAACACATAATATAAATAATATTGTATCACAATATGATGGAAAACAAAAGTTCCATAAAAAAAAATTACAATGTGCTTCCATTAACCATCCTCTTGGCCAAAAAACAGAGCCCCCTGATGGATTAGACCAAATGAAGGAGGAGATCACCAAACTGTCTCCTTCTCCTCTGGCCAACCTATTAAAAATAAAGTTAAAACATAACATTGGAGAATATAAAAGACAAAATAAAGAACAAAAACCAGAAGAAGAAAAAAAAGGCATATATGGTCTTGAATCTTGATGAGTTGTTTGTGAATTGTAAGTTTAATCTTCATCTTTTAAAAAGTAAGGCTTCATGGGACATGAATAAGAACACGAAGACGGAGACGAAAAAGACGATGAATCTGTTGTTATGTTGTGTTGTTGTTGTGTCTGAAAATCAGAATCAAATAAATCATGCTGAATTTGATTAGCAAAAGGGAGTTGTGGCTGCAGCAAGAAATTATTTGTAGTGTCTAAATCATCCCAAACAGGACTGCCAGGACCCCAACCAGCTGGGATTGCATTGAGCCAAGCCTCAGCCATTTCTCTCCAAACAATCTCTTGTGACTTATTAAAAACATCATCCTCTCCACTATTTGCTTCAACACTATCATCTTCCATTGCCATTCCCACTGTCACGGCCTCATTTGACTCTAATTCGATGTCGTTTTCGGTATTATTGTCTTGAACCTCTAGAGATGGCTCAGCTGTGCCTGAGCCTGAGCCTAATTGGGGAGTAGTTGAAGAATTAGTGTCTTGTTTATTATTGAGGAACAATTCAGGGAAATTCAGCCTAGCATTCTCTCCTCTCAACTTATAAGCCTCACGGTCGTATGCCAAGGCGGCGTCTTCGGCGGTATCGAACGTGCCGAGCCAAAGTCGATTCCGGTTCTTAGGAAGACGAATTTCAGCCACCCATTTACCCCAATGTCGTTGTCTAACTCCTCTATAAAGCTTTGTAGTGTTTAAAGGAGGAGGCCTAACAGGAGGAGGCCTTAAAGCCGACCTTGAATTGAGATCAAGAGAATCATTCCAATACTGAAGAAACTGCTGATGATCTCCCATGAAATAAGGAGGATATCCAACACCATAAGAAGAAAGTGGAAGCTGGTTTTGTGGAGGAAGAAGAGAAGGATGAAACATTGGCTTAGATTGTTGTGACCCATCAAGGGAAAAGGGGAATATTGGTGTTGAAGATTGAGAAGGTGATGGAAATGGTGGAAATTGAGGTGAAACAGAGGATGGGATTGAGAAAGGAAATGGGGTTTGTTTTTTAGAAGAACCAAGATCATTGTGTTTGATATCATTATCTTGGTCCATTTCTTCAGTTTTTTTAACAGATTTCTTGGATTTTCCACTGATTTTAGACTGTGACATGAGATTGTATGAGGAAAGATGAAGCAGGGGAAAGAGGCAGAGGCAGAGGCAGAGCAGAGGAAGAAGAAGGGGATTTATAAATCATGGGAAAGAGGAAAAAAAGACGGAAAGGATTTTTTTATTAAAAAAACATGAACTTTGAAATATGGTTGGCCATGCTTGGGCCCACAAATCCAAGCCGCATCTTTTACTTCAATGCTTTTACGTGTTTAATTTTCTCTCTCTCTTTTAACTCAAAGGCCAATACTATTCCAACATAAAAAGTACAAGATTGTGAAATCTTACTTATAATATCAACCGTTTTTTGTTATTTTTTCTCTCGTCTTTCTCGTTTTATTGGTTTCTTGTTTTTTTGTTTTTTTTTTTTTTTAAAGAAGGGATTCGGATGCATTGCCCCTTGAATATTTGTGTTTAAAGAATTAATTGTATCGATGAAGTTAAAAAGAAAAAAACTTGAATGGTCGGGTATCTAGATGTCTGATAAAAAAAAAGTGGAGCGTACATATATAAATTTTAAAAATTTACATTCTTTATAAAACATTTGAATATCATTCTATCATTTTGTTATGTACATCTTTTAATACGTTCACATCTTTAATGTATATAAGTATGGTTTTTTTTTCAGTTACCAAATGTGAGAAATTGGATGAATATGGGAAGGATATCTTAAATTCCTATACAATAAATAATGTTACAGAGTAGATTGATCTATTTGCTCCTTTATTTAGTTTGACCACCAAATAGAGAGGAAAGACAATTAATTGGGGTTAGTGAACTGTAAAGGTTAGTTTTCTTAACAACGAAAAAAATGAGAGTGAATCATGATGAAAAAACAAGAAAAAAAATAATACTTGAACAAATTTATTAAAATTGTGTTTTCTAAAATTATTTTGGAATCATGATTGTCAAGAGATAATTGTTAAAAATAGTGATGAAATGAGACTCGTAAAATAAGAAACGAGGATGAGATTAATTGAGTTTTAATGAGTCTAAGAAATAGAGAATTGATTTCTCAATTTTAAATAGTCCCTTATGATTCCATTCCATCCCATCAATAATGTAAACAATCAAAACAAATGAAAAGAAAATATATTTTCACTCCCCTTAAATTCAACGTGGAATATCTTTAAGATGTAAAAACACCTTTCCCCCCTCAAATGTAGACGTATAAATGTTTAATTAATGTTTAAATAAAATATCCAATATTTAAAATTTTGAAAAGACACTTGATTAGATCAAATAGTCAACAAAATAAATTGGATTTCATCCATTTATTTAAAGTATAATATCAAATTTGAACATCGTACGGGTTTAAAAGTGTCAAATTTCAAGGACTCCAATCTTAAAATCAAAATCCACAACAAGTTATATATATTTTAATTATCATAAACACAAAAATGAAAGCTTATGGAGAATATATTATTTAAATTTTGCAACAATTGTTTAAAGAAAATATCAAGCCGTTAGGTAGTTGCTTTCGGTGGGAGGATTGAGTTCTACTCTTTATAAAACGAAATAAAAATAAAAATAAAAGAGAAAATATTACGTTGAAGATATTTTGTAGTAAGAAAAAGGCAAAGAAGAAAAACAAAGGTCGGTGAAGAAAAGGGCACGTGTCGTGGTCCTGGGTTTGGTACCTCAAATCATTTTGCACTTACTTTTCCCATGTCATGCTCATGCTCTCTAAATATTTACTCAGTCAAACATTATGGGAAAGAGTTCATTATTTTAGCTTTCTCACTAAATATTTAATCTCCTCTCTTTGTTTATTCTTAACAATATTAATTGTAAGTTTTTTAAAACTTAATTTTAATGTTATGATTAAAATATAATCTGTCTATCATATGTTGGTTGATATTAGAAAGTTTTATGGAGTTTAAAATATCATCTAAAATAGAGATAATTATAGATCATACCTATGTCTAATTAAAAACTAACATCTTTATAATTAAAAAAAATAGATCATACCTATGTCTAATTAAAAAATAACATCTTTATAATTAAAAAAAATTATTTTCTACATTGTGATTTATAAAATTATAAAAAACACCCTTATACATGTTAAGTTTAATGAAATTAGAATTACATGTGTTTATTTTATATCTATTCCGTGTTCTTAATTCCATTTAAAATAACTGCAAATTTACCAATATAAATTTTAGGTTTTACACCTTATTATATGAGTGTGATATGTAATGTAGTTGGAACACACATTAACGTGTTTTACAATTTTAAAACTAACTTATACTAACATGTGTTTTATAATTTTACAAATCTTAGAGGTGTTCAAAATCATTTTAAACCATATAGATGTCATTTATAAATCAGGTAAATAATACAGGTGTAATTTATAATTATCCTTTCAATTTATGATTTTATATTGAACCTTCATATATGGTTGAGAGTAAAAACAAAAAATACAAAAATATTAATGAAAAAAAGACTTAAAATGTGCAACCTAGCACCATTCAATTTTCTTTTTGAATAATAGAACCCACAAAATAATGGAAATGGAATCAAATCACTTGTTATGGTGATTGGTACAATGGCTGGGGGAATTGCAAGTTGTGTGGAATTGCACAAACATTTGGTTATGGAGAAGACAAAAAAAAGTCAAAGATTAGGTGTCCTTTTTGTTTGACTCCCACTCCTTCGATGGCTCTATTTACCAAACTCTCTTTTATTAGGAATTGAGATTGTCTCTCCTTAAAAACACAACATTGCAAACGAAAATATCCATAACTTGGACTAAAGTCTATAATTTACTAACTTTTTTGTTTACATGAAAAATATGCATTGCCATTTCTAAATTACGGCTTATCGATGGTGGCTCCGACAATTATGTTCCAAATCAATTTTTTTTCAAAGAGCTAACCGTGTTTTCCCATGTTGTGTTGTTCAGATAGGAGTCTCTCCTCCTGCTTCTCATGATTGGAATTTTATTCACTAGGGCTTACCATGAAAAAATTATACAAACCGATATTAGGACGATAAAAGTTTGTCCCTATCGAATTTAATTCTAGTAACTATACCATTCCATTAGATTTTTTAGAGTATTTACATTTACATGGTATTTTAAATGAGAAATTGAGATTTTATTTTATTTCATTATAATTAATGGTTATTGAAACTTAAACCACATATATTTTGGGTTGGTTATAAGACTATTGTATTCTTTTATAAATTTATTCCAGAAATATTGCAATCACAAAATTTATACAAAAAAAAAACACTAATTCGATACAATAAATGATTCTGCACATTTTTTACGATTTTACGATAAATCGTTTTTTGCAGGCCATATTGACAAATCGTTTGTATTACATACGATTTCACGTATTTTTAGAAAATATTTTAAGTTGGTGGTAGATTTAACACAAGTTTGGAAAAGTATAATTTTCTATAAAAAAAATAATCTATATACATATACTCAAACGTAATCCTCAATACTTCTAATGAAGGGTTTAATTTTATCACGTGATAAATTTGAGGATACAATTGTGACAACCCCAATCAATTTTTTTTCCGGTCCCCGGCTTTCTAGAGAGAAGAGTCTCTTCTTGTGTTCCAATTCCATCTATGTGAACAGTGAAGGACGGTGCTTGTGTTTTAAGTGATTTAGACTTTAAAATCTAAGATCATAATGATTTTGATTCTTCAAAAACTGCATGAAAAAAGCAATTTTGACGACCTTGATTTGAATGTTCAATTCAAAGCCAATTATTGAAGTCGGTGTTGAATTTTCTTTACTTTCCAAGGCCAATGGTAATTCTTCCACTTCAAGTAAGTATTTCTGACATGGAATTCGCAATACTTTCAATCATACGTGATCATGGAACTTGGAATTAAAAATAAGATAAATTATGGATTATATCACTATATTTTAACAACATTACAAATCATATTTTTATATTCATTTTATTACATCAATACTCACCGTGCTTTGAAATTATTATAAATCATACTCCTATATTAAAGTTTTATTGCATCAATATTCCATACACTTTAAATTTACGACCTTCATCATTTTTCTATTAACCTCCTGTTAGTGGTTAACTATTTTTTAATCAATTAGAGCTAAAACTTATATTTTGAAATAAACTAACCCACCTGCATGTTTTTTGTGTTAATGTAGCGATTTGTAAACACATTAAAATAGAGATGCAAATAAAATTATTGCAATGTATGATTTGTAATAAATTTAAAATATAAGGATATGATTTACCGTACCGTGAAGTATTAACATGTAATTCATAATTTATCCTAATAATCTATGTTAACAGAGGAGTGAGATATCTATTTATATTATATTAAATAAATTTCTCAATCCAACTAATATTTTTAATTCAATGGAAATGTATTGTTGTTGCCTAAAAATGATGGACTTCCACGTACGCAACGAACTTTGAATATCAAATGAGTTGGAGGTAGTGCATTGCACTGGAGATGCTACATAGGCGATGTGTTGAGTAGTTGACGAGCACTATACATACCTACTCAGGAGAGCACTGTATGTACCTGCACAGGAAAGAAGCAGAGAACCGGTGTGGTGCCGACCTAACACGCTCTGATGCTTAAGTCGGAGCTAGTGTGCCAGAGAGAAATTAGAGTAGAATGAGCGTTAACTAATGGCTGAGTTTCTTCTCCTATTTATTGAAGAATAAGTTGATGACATCATCGTGCCACGTGTTGTGTCGGGATTTGGACCATGTGTTGTTTCTCAACTACGTGTCACTTGTGGATTACGCCATATGTCATCTCCCGATTGGATACTTGTATTTGGTCTCAAGTATGCAAGTCTGGTAAAAACTGCGTAGACATGTCTTGTCGGGTGCGTAGACATCTCACTAGGCGTGCAGACATTTTCATCAGGTGCATAGGCATTTTCACCAGGTGCGTAAGCATTTCACCAAGTGCGTAGGCATTTCTCAGGTACGTAGGCATTTTTCACCGGTTGTAGCATTCGGTGCATAGGCATTTTCTCAGGTGTGTAGGTATTTTCACTAGGTGCATATGACATTTCTTAGATGCGTAGGCATTTTTACCAGGTGCATAGATATTTTTACTAGATGTGTAGGCATTTTTACCAGGTGCCTAAACAATTAAGTGCGTAAGCATTTTCATCAACTGTGTAGGATTTTTACCAAATTAAAAAATTTCACTTGTTATGAAATTTCACCTGTAACTGGTACTATTAGTAGTGTGCAGGCGTGATTTTTCATTTGGTTTTTTATCTGACAAAAAAAGAAGGGGACGGTTTTCTTAGTTCCTTCATTTTTTAAAGCTTAAGCTTTTTCTAGTAAAATTCTATTGTATGCAATCTCCCCCCCCCCCTTTTTTTTAATAACTAGTCTTTAAAATTAAATTTTCTGTTTTTTTTTTAGTGTGAGATTTTAACCATATTTTTTGACATTATGTCTTGAGGTTAACTAGCGTAGGGATTTTTACCAGGTACATAGGTATTTTTACTAGATGTGTAGGCATTTTCAACCGTGTTTGTGCCAATTAAATTGCAATTTGAATTAGGTGTTTTTGCATGCATTTAAAATCACCAAATGTGCTTAAACAATTCCAAATTGGTGACCCTGCATACAACCTTTAAATCATCCTTTTTATTAAAATATATAACAAAGTTCATAAACATAACTTTCTCATTCTAGTGATAAATTTTTTTACCAAATTATAATAGTATAGAGCCCCCCCCCCCCTTTTTACCAAAACTAAAAAATTTGACTTGTTATGAAATTTCACCTAAAACTGGTACTATTAGTAGTGTGCAGGCGTGATTTTTCATTTGGTTTTTTAATTGGCAATAAATAGAAAGATGGGATATAAATATATATTTTATATCTATCTAATATTCCTTATTTTTGTTTTTTTTTAAATTAAGCTTATATATAATTATAGCAACGTTTAAAGATATATGAAAAAATAATTTTTATTGTATGCAATCTATTTTTTTTAATAAACTAGTCAAATTTAAAAAAGTAGTTTCTAAAAAATATAAACAAAACCCCCACCCCCAACAACCCCCCCACCACCCCAAAAACAAAAAAACAACCCCCCCCCCCCCCCCCCCCCCCCCCCCCCCCCCCCCCCCCCCCCCCCCCCCCTTTTCCTGTTTATTTTTGTTTAAATTTAGTTGAGATTTTAAAAATATTTTTTTCATAAATTATTGGTGATAAGGAAGGAATTAACATAACTATTTTAGTATTCGAATAACTTTTGAAGGCGTATAAAAATTATCTTAAAAAAAAGCATTTTTAATAACTATTAAAAAAACCCGTTTTTAAACACTTTTAATACTCATTCCAAACAAACACTTAACATGATTATATAAGTTAGCGGAATTTATATCTGTTAATGGATTTGGTAAGAAAACATGTGTCTTGGCCATAGGGCACTTATCACTGATTTTGGGCCATATTCGTAATGGGGTCTTGTAAAGTTTTTTCCCATTCTCTCCATACAAACTCAATTTTGTACCAAGTGAAAGATTTCTCCAAATGGTAAAATAATGTTTTACACGCTTGTCTTTCAAGGCAGACTCCATTTTGAATCTTCCATCTTAATTCTCAGATTTATTTTTATTTTTATTTTTTCCTTCATATAAGTGATTAAATATAAATAATATCAAAAAATAAATAGAAACAAAATGATTAGATTTAATTGAAAATTTACATCAAATATTAGTTTTCACTTTGATTTCATTTGATAGTAAATTAATACTTAAAAGGTAAAACCAAACTAACAATATACTTATAACTTAAACCTAAAAATACCAATCACAACTATAAAATCAAATAACACAAACAAATCAAACGCCCATACTAAAATATATCAATCTAACCATATGAAAATGTTCTAACACATTACATTAATAATAAAGCCTTATTTGACTATAAAAGTTCTCAAACCTAATTATAAGTATCTAAAATAATGTACAGCAATTCATTCAATATAAGATAATTATAGAAACACTCGTTCAAATTAGGATTCAATTAAATGGAATTAAAACATTAAAAACTATTATTAAAAAACAACCATAATTCACAATCCCCACAAAGATATTGTATTTTGTACATCATAGACATAATAGTGATATATTCTGAATCTAATCTTATTTTGTTAGAAAGTCCAAAAAATGTTCAATTCTTGGATATGTCTTCAAATTCTACCCTTTTCTAAACTCCTGCATACTGCCAAGTTACCTCTCATTTTTTTTACATCAAATTGATAGAGAGGAGTGCTTGAACTTTCGATCTCATAGAAACGGGACGTGCTTAACCAGTTGAGTCATACTCATTTGGCGCCAAGTTATCTCTGATTAATAGCATTGATTTGCATTTTCTATCTCACACAACAGAGCAAATGAAACGACGATTGCAGAACAGATCAGAACCCAATTAGGATTTCAAGCTCTTATTTTGAAGGTGTTCTCTTTTCAAAGCCAGGAACTTTGCTTCTATATCCTCATATTCTGGCAATTTTGGATGAACATGGTTTGGGTGTTTGTATGGGCATGAATTTGTACGAGGAATGCTTCCTTTTTTACTCTCCTTTTCACGTTCTGAAGGAAATGTCACAGCCCTCACATATGGGGCATCAGGTTTCGGTTTCGGTTTCGGTTTCGGTTTCGGTTTCTCCCATGTTTTTTCTGTCATTTCCATGTTTTTTATCTCTACATTGTCGTAATCTGGATTTGTGAATACATCATTTGCTGTAAATCTGATATTACTGTTCTTCCTCTGTTTCCTATAGAAATTTGCCCATTCCATTTCTTTATTATCAATAGGGGAAAATTTCCCAATTGAATTCTTTTCTGCAGTGCTTGAAATCTCATGATTAGAATAGCTCACACATTCAATATCCTTTGTTCTTTGCATTTCCTTTGACACAGTTCCCCTCCTTGATCCTTTTTCGGATCTGTTCCGGTTCCTCCCTGAGCTTTTCGAGCTGGAATTCTCCGCCTCACTCCAAGATTCACTTCCTTCCTCCATATCAGTTTGACCATAGCTGTCTTTAACAATATCTCTCTTTGGCAGAGAGGGTGATTTGAATTTAAAGAGTCTTTTATCTCCCTCTCTCGAGGTTGAGGAACGAAGCTCTACCACATCGTCAAGATAAACGATTTCTTCCTCCGGGAATCGGGGAGAACTTCCCCAAGATGATGCCGAGGTCTTTTGCTCTTCCTCGTGTTCTGAATTGACAGTACAAGCCCTTACATTGTTCTTCCATTCTTTACTGTTTGCTGCATTACTTTGAAGTTGATCAGGAAAATCAACTTCATTGCACCAGTCAACTTTTCCTTCTGTCTTATCCTTTGGAATCTCCATCATATATTGTGAAGGTTTCTGGCTTTCTAAGTAATTGTAGTGAGATATACAAGAGGTGGTCAAATAAGAATCAATATGAAGGTCTTTCCTTTTAATATCATTAGCGTTTGAAACCTGTATTTTTGGTCCCTCTGTTATCCCATCATGAGTTTGAACTTCCTTTGGCAACACCTGAGTTCCACAGCTTTGGTTATCTTTTTTGTTGCAGTACAGAAAGAAAAAAAAAATTGTGGAAATAAAGTCGGTTATAAGTATTAAATCACCACTAAATCCGATTTTTTTTCTCAATAATTTTCAACACCCTTCACATGTGGGCTTGAATATTAACACGAGACCTAAACATGAGGATTATAGTGAGGAAATAACAATGCACTTGCTGATTTACCATATGATTTACCATATTAAACCACGACTACACATAAAAACTTAAACTATTGGGTTATGATAAATTTAATGTTTTTAATAATCTTCAACAATTATATATTAAACCCACCTGTTTTTGGTGCCAGTCTGAACGATATTCAAGAGCTAAAATCTCAGGTTGGATGCTGTCCCTCACAATTTCTTTGATCATTCTGTGTTTCTCATCATCTGATACAGTCTTTGTACGGAGTTTCTCTTTTATCTGAAAATAAAAAGGGGTTTGCCAAGTATTAGGGAGAAGTGACAGAAATTTTATTGTTTCAATATCAAGGTTTTTTTAGCCACCTGACTGCTGACAAGATTGCCTGGACAAAGCTCAACAGCAGTCATTGCAAACCTATGGCCGTAACGCTCTCCAAAGAGCTTCCTTATCAGCTGTAGCTCGGGAAGATCCCCGCATCTTGCTGAGGCATAGATAAGGCTTGAAACCGCTTCATTAACATCATTGGGGCAGTCCCTGAAACAACCCAACTTTTTTTTATAAAATCTGTTTCAAGTTGTGCCAGTATAAAACATGAGAGTTATTGGGAGTGGGGAGGGGATCAAGAGGAAATATGAGTTCATCCAAGTTGCCCGCCCGTACTTGTGTTTTCGTATATAAGAAAGATTGACGAGTATAAATTCACAGAAATTTTCCAACAACTCATATGCCATCTTTGTGCTTTCATTCTTGATGATCTGCTCCACCTGAAAACATAGGAGGAAAGAATTATTGATGATCTAATACTAGCTGTCGGAGGAAATTCGTAAAAAAACGTCTCACGACATTAAGATAAATTCAAGAAGGAATTTTACAATTATTATTCAACTTTTGATCATCCATGAGCTATATTAGACAAACTATATACCTAATTAAGATTGAAAGATATGATATGAGTTGAATTTAACATACTCTGTTGAAGGCAGTTTCCTGATATCCATTTCTAATTAGTTGTACTATGTCTCCCCTCAATTGGTTCACAACTGCACACCTTTTGTTTTTCAGCAGCTTCAGCCGACACTTTACCTGTTTGATCAGTTTTTTACTGCAGCCAAAGAATTGATCAAAAGTTGATCTCAAACCAAGCCAAAACAACCCTTTATAAAGTTGTACAAAATTGTTGTTACCATTTAGAAGCTTTTCTCCACCCGAACAAGATGTCAAACATGTTGAATCAAGACTTAGTTGCAACTACTTATGAGTGTTTGTGACGGCTTAAATGAATGAAGAAGACCGGAGGGAATCAACCTGAGCTAGCTTTTTATATGATTTAAAGCTGCATACTTTATATAATTGAAGGACATGTAAAAAGAATAAGGAAGAAGATGAAAGAAGAAAAGAGTAGAAGAATCATCGTGACAGTTGGGTTAAGATAAAAGGGTGTTGTTTTGATTTTAGGAGAAGTGGGTGTGAAATTTTTGAGAGAGAGAGAGAGAGAGAGTAGTGGAATAGACTCAATAGAGTGAGGGACAAGACAGTTTTCTGGTCTAGTTTGACATAACCTATTCTTATTCTCAATCTCTATGCTCACGACACTTGTCAAGCTACTGAGTAATTATCTTTATCTTTCCACGAAATAAATTTCAGTACTACTCCCGTTGTGTTAAAGATTCTTCATATTCCTCCCATTAATAATATTGTCATGGGGTTACCGTTTTTAATCGCCTCCACAGGACTTATAATTAGTTGACGAGTATCTACAACAAAAGTAACTAGAAGCTCTCTAAATTATGTTTAAAAGGGGAAAAAATAAAAAGTATACTCAAAGCTAACATGGAAAAAAAATAAGGTTGTCATAAATTTTATGCATTTCAAGGACCAAGAAACTCATGAAAATCTGGTTTAATATATGGTAGATGCTTGTGATTGAAGTAAATGACCCCAAAAAAGTAAATATTTATTCTAAATGTAAAACTGCCAAAAGGAGTAGAAAGCATGGTGGCCATTATGCCTCCAGCTTGAGAATAATTTACTTTTTTCTACTTTTGTGGGATCCAACCCTTGTAGAATATTAGTCCTTTGGTTATGATCATTTGGGATTTTCATGCGTTTGAGAAAATTGATGCAGGAAAAAAAAGTCAATAATCTATTAGTCTGTAAAATTAATGGAAAATTAGTTGTTAAGATTGACTTACTGAAAATGAAAAGAGTAGAGGAATGGTTGAAATTAGCCAAATCATGGTTAGCTAAACTAATTCAGCCAAATATGCAATAAACAAAACAATACCCTATTTAAATTGGTTCATCAAAAAGTCAAAAGTGGGCGCACTTGAGCTAAAAGAAACATCATCGTCTTTGACACACAAGCATTAGCCATTGACATCAAATGATCCCGATTTTTGTTGAAAATATATTAAAAGATTAGATTTATCTTAACCATATAATTTAAATTTTTTAGTCTAGATACGATATCATAAATTGAAACTTCTATATTATCATTTCTTCTTCCTTCATTAACGTTTAACATAATTAAATCTCGTACAATAATATCTGAATCTGCGAATAAAGAGTGTTGAAAAAATATTAAAAAATTAAGTTCATCCTAATTTAACTCAAATTTTGAGGCATAATAATGATTTATCACGTATAAAGTTAACAAATAGTTGCGTGGCTGGTTAGCTTTCAGACAAAGCAACCACACAAGAGACAAAGGATAATTGAGATGAATAGATGTTTGGGGCTGGTGGCCAACCGTTGACATGGAGTCCTGCCGCCGTCAGGCAGGACAATCAAAAGGCATTTTTTAATGTGGAATCTGTAAATTTTTAATGGAGGAGTTTTTATTTTACTTCATTTATATTTATCCTTGGATTTTATGTATTGGCCAATTGTTGTTTGAAACGATAAAGGGTAATTTTTAATTTTGGTATTTATCTTATTTTTTAAAACCAAATTTAGTTAGTCATTGTTTTTAAAACAATTGATTTATCGAAATTTTATTTAGGCAAATCAATGATTTGTAATGGTTAATATTTGATTTACTTGGTCTTGTATATTATTAGCTATTTTTATGATTAATTTTAAAATTTGACTATTTTCTTTAAATTCACTTTGTAAACATTATGTAATTTGAACTTCAATTTGTTAAAGGTGTCATAAAAATCTCCTATCGGTTAGAAGTGAAAGTATTATTAATTTATAATCAACAAACAATAAAAGGATGGGTCTTATTTTTGTAAACAAAGTCCACACACAAAGACCAAACCACAATAATAAAAGTTTTATAGGTCACATCACAGTCAGCACTTTATCAGCCCAAAACAAATAATCCTATAAGGCCACTTTATGACATTCTTTACACTATCAGAAAAAAATGCACCATACATAAGGATCCACCAATAAATAACCAAATATATAAGACATAATCACAGAAACACTCAGGGGGCGTTTGGAGTGCAAGAATCAGAATTGAATGCCTGGGAATAAGTAGTATGAAATAAAATGCTTGAGAATTTGATGTCTGTGTTTGGAGTGTCTTTGGAATGGGATTCAAATCTTGCAGGAATATGATCTTGTGTTTGGAGTGTGCTGAAATTTGGTTTATGAGAATATGATTATTGTTTTTGTAGGAAGGAATATGATTTGTTATTTTATTTAATTATTATATAAAATTTATTTTAAAAATTGAAAAAAATAATTAATAATATTAAATTTAATTAAATTAAAATTATCAACTATATTTATTTATAAGTTTGAATTTTTTAATTTCCTTTTAAATATTATTTCATTAAATAAAATAAAATAAAATTGATGAAACATATAGGAATCAATTTCTTACAATCATGTATTATTATATAAATTAGTTGATATTAATTGATGGTAAAAAATAAATGATTGTTTTTATTCAATATTTAGGGTTTAATAATAAAACAAATTTATTAATTTAAAAAAAGTGAAAACGTGTTATTTAAAAAAAGGGTAAAATGTAAATAAAACCCTTGTGGTTTTTTCAAATGCATGAACACCCCTTGGTTTGAAAATGGCAAATCACACCATTGTGGTTAAATTTTTTCAATCGGACCTTCCCTTCAATGTCATTAATTTTATTTTAATAATAACTTCTTCGTTTGAACTCCGATTTGGATGATTCAAGATGTTTTGGAATCCTCATTTTGGTTTCTACGCTATGGTCACTTCAAACTTTCAAATCACCAAAAACCAAAAGAGTTAATGGTGTCAATCATACCTAGTATTTTGATGTCAATCAACTCTTTTATTTATTAATCATTTCGAAGTTTTGAAGAGACTATTATATAGATCCTGAAATTAAGATTCCAAAATATCTTGAATCACCCAAATCGGAGTTCAAACGAAAAAATTTATGGCTAAAATAAAAATTTTGACATTAAAGAAGAGGGGTTTGATTGAAAAAATTTGGAACCACAGGGGAGTGATTTACCATTTTCAAACCACAGAGGGTGTTCATGCATTTGGAAAAAACCACATGGGTCTCATTTGCATTTTACCCTTAAAAAAATGTTGTATTTGGAATTAAGCTTGAAAAAAGTACTATAAAGTAAAATTTATCTAAATTAGTTAGTGTATTATTTTGAACATTCTTTTTAAATTTAATTATGTGTAATATATTGAGTTTCTTTAAAAAAATATTTTTGATTTAAAAAATATGTATATTTTTTTCAATTAAAATTGAACATATTTTTTTAATTTAATTATGTATAATATATTGAGTTTCTTTAAAAAAATATTTTTGATTTAAAAAATATGTATATTTTTTTAATTAAAAAATATTTTTTAATTTTATCTTGTTCACTATAACCTATTAAAATACTCATAATATATTTTTTTTCCTATTAGAAATACCAAATAGTACAAAATTGGAGAGAGTTTAATTAAATGTCAATGACAAATGCCAATGTTAAATAAAGGGGAAATTTGGATGGGAATTGAATGCCAATGCCAATGGTAAAAGAGGTTGAACCAAACAATGAAATGAGAATTGAATGCCAATACACATGGGAATTGAATGCCAATGCCCGCACTTCAAACGCCCCCTCAATCTCTATCACAAAAACACTTAATCTCACTCATAAAATTAAATAATTAAAAAACGTTCAAATCCTGATACCAAATAACCCAATCTATAGTCATAAAAAGATGTTCAACACAAGCATAAAAATCAATATCCATAAACAATGCTTCCACGAGATACAAAAACATCAATACCTAACTATATATCTCCAAAAATAATGGTTATTTAACTAATAATAGTATAAATTGCATAGCTTATAAAAATTATCGTGAATACTCTGTCAATTTTAAAGTTTAGATTGTATTAATAGGCCTATGTCAAACATTCCCTTTCATTTTATTAGTAACATCTTAAATTAGAAGTTTTTGTTAACTTGAACCTGACGCAATTGATTTGAGGTAATTCTTTTTTTTCATGTTTTCAAATTATGAAACATATATATTAATTAGAAAGCTCTTGATCATTAATCACACCATATAGCCAAAATATTATTCAAGGCAAACCATCCCAAGCCATTGTCTCTAATTTATGACAACACTAACTGCTCTTTTTAATTAAAACTATTTGTAACTAGAATTTACAAAATACACAGTTTTCTGATTAATTTATAAATGGTTATAGATATCTTGCAAAAAATTAAGATTTCAATATTATAAAATACTATTTCACTTAAAAAAGCTAACAAATTTTATACCACTCTTGTTTTTCTTCTTAACTTAACTTCAATTTGTTTTTCACTTCATTTTAAAATTAAATCACAATCCCTATATTAATCATTTAATCTTTAAATATACTTTCTTTTTTATAAATGGGTATAAATCTAAATTAATAGTTATTTAATTCCCCTTCATTCAATGTTCTATACTTAATTTTAAATTTGAAATTGTGCCGTGAAAGCAATAATCCAATGAGTTTATTAAAAAAATTGACAATTTCTTATTTTGTAATTTAAATTATTATATAAAAAAGCATAAGAAAAAAAAGGTTAAGAGTAAGGTATGTTGTGGTGGAAATGGTCTTAATTTTAGTTGCGAAAATGTCATTTTACAATGTAAATCACACGCCAAAATTATTTTTTAATAGTATTATGAAATGACATGCAAGAAATAAAAAGGAGCAAATAATCCAAAAAGGTGATATTTATTGAGTGGAGGTAGCAATGTTGTTTGATAATTTTCACATGCTTTTAAAAGGTTTATAATGACTTGCTAACCATGTAAACTTTTTAAAATGGATATAATGGTTTTTACTGTCCTTCTTTTATATTTACTGACTGTAACATCTTAAGTCCCATGTCTTACAAATTGAACCTGCCGCCATTAATTCGCTTCCCGATTCTTTCATGTGATCAAATTAGAAAATAAAGTAAGAAAGCTCTTGATCATTAATCACACCATATAGCCAAAATATTATTCAAGGCAAACCATCCCAAGCCATTGTCTCTAATTTATGACAACACTAACAGCCTTAAAAAACGTGACAGAATTTACAAAACACACATCTGCATTAATGGCGAGCGACACATGCAAAACTTGAGACCATATTATAAATATATTTCACGTAAACAAAGCTAGCAAATTTGATACCACTCTTCTTCTTCTTCTTCTTCATGTATTCACTTCATTAGGTTTAAATCTCTCCCTTCAGCCTTCAATCTCATGCCTTCTCTTTATATACCCTTCTTCTGCCCCTTCATAAACTCTTAAAGAAACCAATAGTTTTGAAAAAAAACAAAAAAACGAACAAAAAACAAGAAATGAAATTAGGTAGAGTTGTTGTGGTGGTTTTGGTCTTAATTTTAGTTGGAGAAGTGATTCCAGGAAGGGGAAGAAGGCATATTAGAGGAGAAATAAGAGTAATGGAAAAAAGTGAAATAGTGGGGTCAAGGTTGCCTGATTGTTCACATGCTTGTGGATCTTGCTCACCATGCACACTTGTTATGGTTAGGTTTTACTGTGCTTCTTATGTTTTTGACTCTCAAAGTCCCATGCTTACAAATGCATCTGCCGCCATAAATCCTTCCCTGTTCCTTGATTTCCCGCCATATATATGTCTCTCTCTTCGCTTTCTTGTTAGAATCTTTTAAAATTTACAATAATACGCATTTCAATAATTATTGAACTAGGTAAGGGGCTCTTAAACAATAATCTATTCAATTTTTTAAAGTTGTATGGTTGCAAATTTAAATCATTTGTTTATTCATTTTTATTAGGTGTATGAACTAACTTTGTAAATTTTTTTAATTATTTATGTTACATTATTATTTTTCAATGTACCATTTTAGTAATAATAATAAAAAAACAAACACACCTAACTATTTTGCAATTTCTCTCTAAACTCAGGTGTACTTGACATATTAAATAAAGTATACATAAAAATTATCTCAAATAATATATTTATGTATATTAAACTACTGAATATCAGAACATTTTAAAATTTACAAAATAGCAATTCAATAATTATTGAACTATATCTCAATAATCTATTGAAAATTTTATAGGTGATGGTTGCAAATCTAACAATTTATTCAGTAATATTAATAAAAAGAGCAAAATTTGAGAAGATAAATCATTGATTAGCAATAAATTATAAATTTTTACATTTATTACTACAAATCAATTATTAACTTATTAAAAATTATTATATTTATAAATAATAATAAATGATGATGTATTTATAAATAATGCATCAAAATATACTATCAAATTTCCCTATTTTATATCAACTTAGATTTAATAGACACACTATTCAAATTCCATAATCTTGAAAATCGTGAACTAAACAGTAAATGAAAAGATATGTATTATTAATTTTTTTTAGGTGAAAAGATATATTATTATCTATTGTAAAACAAATAAAATGATATTATCTTGTCACCATTCTATCTATTAAAAAGCTTGACCGATTTGTTGTCTTGTTAAATGTCACATTACCATTTATCTAAAAAAAATTGCCAAAACGTTAAGCATGAGCCAGAGCTTACAAATGTGCGTAACGACAGACGAGCGCGCGGTGCCGCTCGCGGGCGGGTGGGTGTAGGGGTCGTCTCGTCGTCAAAGAAAGGAGACCCATCCGAAAGCTACGGGATAGGCTTCTTTATAGGATGTTTTATTGGTTTCAATTCTCAAACCCCAAAAAAAAACTCTCTCCCTTTCTTCCCTGAAATTGCAAATTCACTTTTCAAATATGTCACTCCCTTTTCTTCCATCTATCTTTCCTTCTTCTTCTTCTTCTCTCTCTTTCCCATTCTTTCTCACGCCTCTCTTCGAGTGGATCCCATCACCCGGACCCACTCATCAGAACGGCCAATTCTACCATAGCCGTCGTGTTCCTTCCTCAGATGCCATAGAAAGGTTTTATTCTCTTTTTTTCTATGCTTTCTTTTTGTGGGGTCGTCTTTTTTTTGTCTTTTAAGCTTATATTGTTACTCTTATATGAGACAACTACTTGTCCCTTTTGTAAAGTTTCAAACTTTCATCATTTTGTTTAACTTTTTTACAATGCAATGCCAAAAACCAAAAAAATCCCTTTAATTTCGCTTGTAATCTTCCTTTTAACGTACATTTATATATATATATATATATTACTACATTGTTTCTATGTGTGTGTCTTTTGCTCCTCTTTGAAGGAATTGATATAAAAGTGAGTGAGAGAGTGGAATGATTTGTGGTTTAATTATTATACAATGGGAGCATGAGTTGGGTGCTATCATTCCTTGCCCATTTCTCCATTTTTCTTTTTTCTTTTTGCTGTTTGTGTGATGCTTGGA
Organism: Gynostemma pentaphyllum; assembly: GCA_028015215.1. Lineage (NCBI taxonomy): Eukaryota > Viridiplantae > Streptophyta > Magnoliopsida > Cucurbitales > Cucurbitaceae > Gynostemma > Gynostemma pentaphyllum. Next base: position 19,502,382 of record CM051355.1, read on the forward strand.
GTTGAAGAAAACCATAGGATTTGTTGTTGATTTTGGTGTACTAATGAGATTGAGGAGGAGAAGACAATGCTTTCCTTCTTGCTCTTCCCTCCACAGAGTAATCCACTCATCAATCTTTATCTGTCCATTTCTCTTGATCAATTGAAAATAGCAATCAATGTGTTGATCATTTGTTGGGAATGTTTATTTTCTGATGTCTTCTTTGTTTCATTTGTGACAAAAGGAGTATCTTTTTTCTGGTGTTCTGTAAATTGTTTGCCCCTGGTGTTTACATTCCATATTTATCCTTTCTTTTCTTTTTGTTCCTTTTGGCATATATATACCTTTGAATTTCTTCAAATATACATGCTCATGCTCCAAACTAATATCAGTTGTTTATTAGATCAATGGTTGATCCAAGCCATTGTGAAAATATTTTAGTTTTTTTCTTTTTAAATTCGAACTTCTTTGAAAATGAAGTTATTAGAAGCTCTGACGGCCATGATATTGTGCAATATTGGAAACTATTATCTTAATATTTGTGAATACTACTATCCAAGTTGGCAATTTGGCATTATATCGTCACTTTGTTCTATTCTACGATTCTTATTACTGACAGCTAATTTTTGAAAATTCATCTATAGGTTGATGAGGATGAAATATATTGGAGGCAGAGAAAGGGTGATGAAGAGTTGGAATGGTCACATAATTCCACTCATGTAATATTACAGCTAGCTCAATGTTTTAGTGAGTAGAGCTCTCTGTCTAAACTATGATTTTGTAGTACTTTTGTATTCTCACTCTATCTCGATGTCACCCTTTTGTTTATGAATTTGTGTGTGGTTAATGTAGCTAATGCTATGGTTGGACCACGGTCATGGATCTTAGGACTCTTCAATCGCTCAAGCACCAGAAAGAACGAAAAGTTTATTCACTTTCCTTTTAGTCCTCTTCAGGTAAATAAGGATAATAGTGAGAAGGTAGCTCTTCTTGCTCTGTCTGATCAATTGGTCTCGGTCATTACTTAGTCCTTACATTATTTCTGCCTAAGAAACATGCCTCGTGCTCTTGAATCCCTTTTCCTCAACCTATCTTCAGATTATGTATCTGACAAATTCCTGCATGCTTGTACGTCTATATGCATGGAATATGGAGGCCTTGCGGCCATATGAGTCAGACTAAAATTGCCTCTGCCCTCTGCTTTTTATTTGTTTTTTTTTAAACTTGAGGTGTTTTTTATTAGACGAGACCTTCTAGTGTTCTAGAAATATATTTTTATGTATTTTTTAAAATAATCGTTTAATGGTTTGTTGATTATGTGAATGTTGAGCATGTAATTTTTCCAAAAAAAAAAAGAAATGATAAATTAATATGGAACAAGGATGTTGAGCATTATGTTCTAAAGTTGGATTATATGCAAGCAGGAACAAAGGCTTCAAAGACTACAAGAAAGAATGCAGATACCTTTTGATGAGACACGCCCTGATCATCAAGTATTTTTCTTTGCATATATTGAAAATTTGTTTGAGAACTTTTCAGGTTTTAAATTTTTACAAAACTTGTCATAGCAATTAGCTTACCACGTATTTATATTAGCTTTTACCTGTTTGAATACAGCCATTCATACATGTCTTGTTTACGAAAACTTCAATGGCATGAAATGGAATTCATTGCATCAAAATTAGATGTTTAAAGATGTGTATTATTTGTAGATTTTCATCTGAAACTTCTTTTTATATCCATACCTTTTCCCGCTGCAGGTGAACAGTTAGAAGTTTTTAGCTCTTACCCATCTATGAAGTATTTTCGTCATTATTGGTGAACACAGCTAACCATCTGTCCATCCTTCATTGTTGATAGGAATCTCTAAGAGCACTGTGGAAAGCTGCCTTTCCAAATGTTGTACTTAAAGGTTTGATATCGGAGCAATGGAAAGAAATGGGTTGGCAAGGTCCTAATCCGTCCACCGACTTTAGGTACAGTCCTAGCTAACTTTTTTTTCTTCAATATTTTGTTATTATCTTACCTCTTTGGGTAGACAGTGAAGCAGATAAGGGGCTTAGGATTACATGTTCACTGACATATTTATCACAAATCAAAATCATTCATTCCTTATCTTTAAGTAAACAAAGGTTTGAAAAATTATGAAGAGATAATTAAACTGTACAACTGGGAGTAACTGTTCATATGCTGACTGAATACTTTATTTTTTGATATTTAAAATTGATTTTTTTCTCACAGTGAGCTGCTTTCTTAGGGGTTGCGGTTTTATTTCCCTCGACAATCTGCTGTTTTTTGCCAGGACATTTCCGGTATGTCTTATACTTTATTTATTTATTTATTCTAGGTTTCCTCTGTCTCATACCCTTATGCCTGAGTGAGTTATCACTAATCACATACAAATTCAAAATGAAGGCATCTTTTCGTAGGTTATTATTCAAACAAGATGGAAATAGAGCAACTTGGGAATATCCGTTCGCTGTTGCTGGCATAAATGTATCATTTATGTTGATTCAAATGTTGGATTTATCCTCAGGTATGTATCTGCATTCATCAAGTTAATGATTTGTTTGTTACTTTGACTTTCATATTTTAATCGAAGAACTTCCTCAAGTCAAAACAAAAATACATTGTTTTAAATTAATAATATCATTAAAGTAATTGTATCCATTCATACACAAATAGTACTTGATGATTTAAAATAGCTTTGTAATCTGTTAATATTAGGACTGAATAGACTATGAAGAACCATTGATATTTTTTTTTTGAGCCCTTAGCATTGATTATTGAGGACATAAAAATGGCAACAAAAACAAAAACATGTTTGGTAATCATTTTTTTATTTATCATTCCCCACTTTTTTTTTTTTTATGTAAAAAAGAAACATAAATGTGTGGTAACCATTTCTTTGTTTCTTGCTCTCTAAATTATATTTTTTGTATTTTTTAAGTAAAAAATTTGATAAAATGGTATTTTTTTTAATTAATGTACTAAAATAGGAAAACCGGAAGGGGAAACCATAAACCAAAATTTCCACACAATTTTGGAAATGTTTTCTTAAACATAAGAAACTAGAAACAAGAAACGGTACCAAATACCCTTGTTTTTCAAAATCTAGAAAGGAGTAAGAGTATTGGCAGATAGGAAGGTTAGCAAACTGCCCCAGAGCGATTCAAACTATTAAATCCTTATATTATTGGTGGAAGCTCAAGCACTGTAAAATAAATGAAGTTTTCTCCAAATCAAGAAACATGATACTTACACATAAATCAGCTTAGCTTTACGTTTGAAAATAAAGTAAAAAATTCTCTTTAGAACCCAATCTTCATTGTTAATCTCTGGCAGGCCACTAAGTGAAGGATGATACTGTTGTAAGCACTCTGGCTTCCAAAATCATGTTAGTGGATATGACATTTGGTCAGAAAATGATGAAAGGGAGTGATCAGTGGCAGAACCACCTTATCGAGAGTGGGACACTTATTTTTTGAAAAAAATGAAAAAAAGTTATTATTTTGAAAACATAATTCATTTTTCTTGTTTATAAACTAGAAATAGCTTATATTCCCCATGATTTTTTTGCTCTGCCCCTTGGGATTATTTGGATTGATTCTAAAGTCCCTAAAATGAAAAGGCTGGGATTGATTAATACGAGAAGAGAGACTCCCCCCCCCCCCTCTGAATGATTAATTTGATACCCTAACCCCCTCCCCTCATTCTAAAACAATTCTCCTAAACCTATTATTACCCACCCAGAGAAGACATGGTAACTTCATAAAAAAGAGCAGAGATGAGATGCAAAGTTTTTCAGTTAAATCCATTTGAAATCAAGTGGCCAGGAAACTTTTCAAGATTTAGATGCTAGAAACTGAAATATTACAGAGGAGACATCAGAGTGCCCAGGAAATAAAGGAAAACTAGTATCCACCAGGTCAAAAAGTTGGAGCAAAGATGAGTTCAGAAGTTGGTTGTTCAAATTCCTGATAAATCAAGAATCCAAGAACGTTGTGGAGAATAGGCATATAAAAGAGGACTCGTTCGTTGAATGTACGTAAAGCCTATAAAATAAACAAGAAAATGTGGTTTTTCTTTACAGAGATACTTCCAAGTTCCGCATACTTATTCTGTCATATTGAGAAATGTTAGATTAGAGAGAAAGTTCCTGGGGATAATTTTACTACCTCTTACCTGACATCTGATATTTTTAGTAACAGTTTTAGATTGCCAATGAGAACCCTTTTTATAGGAAACATTCAATCACTTGTAAAATAAAGTTTTTTCCCATCTTTTCAATATCAAGACTTCTCAGATGCTTAGTTTTATAGATAGTGCTCCAATTCACTAAGTGCGACCCTCTGTTTTCAACTCACTCTCATTTGAAATTCTCATCGACTTCTATACTGTCTTGGCAACGGTAGAAGGATTGAACAACAATAGGTAACAAGTGGTAGGTGATAAAAGGCCTCCAATTGTAGTTCTACTTTCTGGATGAAGCAAATAGAGGTGTCATTGGGAATTAAACTACTGCATATTCTCCTTTAACAACTTGCAATCTTCTGAAAGAAACCAAACAAATATCCATCTGGACCGAGATACTAGTCGGGACAAATATGAATATGGCCTGTCAAAACTTCCCCTGTCCTTGCAACAAATATTCCTTTTGCTCACTTCTTTCAATTATAACACAAATGCACAATCATTTTTTTACCAGATTTGAACTTCTTGATTCGTAAACACATATAGGTGTGAAATTTTTAACTTCTACTCTACTAGACGACAGATTCTTCAACGGCTAACCTTGTTATCTCATCTATTTTAAACAGCTAAACCAAGGTGTCTTCCAGGACTCAATTTTGTGAAATTATTAGGAGGTATGAGTATAACCTTAGTTCAGTTTTGACTAGGCTGTGTTGCATATGTTTTCAAGTTTGCCAAATCTTACTTTGCTTACATTGCTGCAGAAAACGAAGAAGCATTTGACATACTATACTGTGTAGCTTTTGAGATGATGGATGCTCAGTGGCTTGCCATGCATGCTTCCTATATGGAGTTTAATGTACTATCTCTCTCTCTCTCTATCTTTTTCTTTTTATAAGAAACAAATATGTGCCTATCGGTTTATCAGTCGATCGTGTACAAAATTTCTTCATATAAAGCATTAAACATGTCAAAAATTTTTCATACTTGTTTTCATCAGGAGGTCCTGCAAGTAACCAGAACACAGCTGGAAAGAGAACTGTCTTTAGAGGATATCCACAGAATACAAGATCTACCAGCCTATAATCTGTTGATCCATTAGTTTTCTATCCTGCTCGCTTCCAACCGGGGCAAGATAATATATAGAGAAGAATGCCAACCAATTGTATGATGCAGTTCTTTAGAGACTTTGTGAAATTGGGAAGTTACTTTTTGGTATCTTGGAGTTTTCTTCTATCTCATGATTTTGGAAATAGATGTTTTTCTATTCTACACAAAGAGTTCAACTTAGCCAATTTCATTTAGGCTGGAGTTGTTAATGTAATTCAGGTAAACAGCATCATTGTATCCCATTTGTGTAGATACTAAACATGATGGGATATTTGTCCTATAGTGACATCTCAATTGGTAAAGATTAGTTGGTTTGACGTATTTTTCATCGTTGCGAGTTCCCTCACTCCAATTATGGTATTATTTAGAAATTTTGAGATTCGGTGGTGTTCGTGGATGAAAAAGTTTGTTTAATCAAGTGATAAACTCAACTCAAACCAGGTTGGATTCGATAGATTAGATTTTTTTTCACGTTATCGAGTTTTATGAACACTTATACAAGATGAGGAAGCCCTTGACCTTGCAGAAACTGTAGATTTTTCTTTATTAAGAAATAAAACATGAATTTTGTCCAATTGTCTGTCCTCAGTCAGTTGATCATAATGTAGATTTGCATTTGATGCAAATGCGTTAGGTGGCCTGACTATTTCAACTACTCTAACATTTCTTTTCTAAGATCTTAAAATTCATTTATTAATGTCAAGTTAAATTACTTCAATATCCTTTCAGCTCTGAAAATGGAAATACTTTTTGGCCTTTTTAATTTATTAAAGATTCCAAAATTACCTAGCTGTCAGCTTATTTGTGCCGACATTTTATAACTTATTTGAACTCATTTTTATCCTTTTTAAGGTGAACTCATTTTTATCCTTTTTAAGGTGAACTCATTAATACAATAATAAAAATTTAGTTTCTAGAGACGTCTATGATCATATAATTCAGCAGTAGTTAAACAATAAATAATGATGAATGATTCAATCATGCAAGAAAAATGCACCTGGTTTTTTTTAAGTTGAACTGAAAGAACTGAAAAATCAGTCCCTATGAATTTAATCTTTATAATTTTTAAAATTTCAATTTAGGTTTTATATTTTGATAAAAACCACAAAACATCCTTATCATTATAAAAAAAAGTTAATAAATTGTTGTTGTATCATTTTTTTGTGTGTGAATGTGGTAAACATATTGAAAAAAAAATTAGATTACGATGTCGTGTTAATTAATTTATAGATGTGACGGTTTTTTAAAGTATACATTAAATAACGACAAGAATATTTTCTGAGTTTTTATTATAATCATTAGAGATTAAATTAAAAAATTTTAAAAGTATAAGACTAAATTAACAAAGAGCCATATGTATTAAATAAAACTTTTTACAAATAAAATAAATTAAATTGAAACAGACTCCAACATATACACACTAAATTATAAATAAACCAGTTTTTATTTATTCTATTTTAATGAATATATATAAGGTAGAGAGATTGAAATAATGATGTTTATCTGATGAGTAGTTCCTATAAATTAATAAAATAAATAAGAATTCGGCTTGCAAATTTTATAGACATTGATAAAATAAAGCACCTTTTCTTATCCTTTTTCTACTTTATTCACTTGCTTTTTAGTAGCGCAATAATTATTATTGTGTCATGACTCTCATGAGTGGAGGCAAGAAAAATACATAAAACAAGGAATTTTTTTTTTTTTTTTTATTATAAGTGTCTTTCATGTTTTTCAATTCATCTACCTGGAATATTAATATTATCTTTTACCTGAAAAGTTCGAATCTTTTCTCTTAATTTAATATAAATATCTAAAAATAACTTTTGGAATGAAATTTTCTAAGATAACCATCAATTAAGTCTTTAGATTATATATTTCATTTAGGTGGTGGTGCAATTTATTCAACAACTGAGTTTTAATTCTTATAATTTATTTTACTTTATATTTCAATACACTTAACAATAAGACTTTTTAGCTTTGATTCTGGCCTAATACCTAACCCATTTGATTAGTCACGTAACCAATATTTGTTTTGGAATTTGGATAGCAATTTTTTTTCTTAATATAATATCGGGTGATTGAACTACCTCTCTTAAAGGTGAAACTACATGTATGTCCAAGACTAATAAATAGTAAAATTATTTAAGAAAATGAATAATTAAAAATAAAACACAAAATTAAACTTGGGTTGTGAAAAGAATGAAGAAAAAAGAGATAAAAAATGGTGCAACACGATAACTTCAAACTATGTCTTAGTTTGACAAATTTGACCGTATCTTAATTTTAATATTCTTCTGCAAAGATTTTCGTTTTATTATCAACAACCCAATTGAAAATTAATTAGCAAGACGAAAGGTCTATTATTGATATGAATACAACATATTTAATCTAAAATATTTTGATGTGATGTGGTTTGAAAAAATGAAATATTTTAATGACTAAGATGAATGAAATTTTAGACAGATGAAATCATGATGATCAAAATATGATCTAAATAGGGAATCAAAGATGAGTCATATCTAGTTTTCAAATCTTAGTAATTTTCTATAAATACCTTTATTTAAGGATATTTTTATAGGAAAAACATCCCAATATATTGTTAATTTTTATTAAAAAAAAGTTTAAAGAATTATTGCATTATGATGACTACTACACTGACGTTATCATATTAATTATCAAATAGAGATGTAAATGATAATTTAATGATTATCTCTTTTTCTCACTTTTTTTATAAATAAATATTGTACTATCACATTATTTTACTTTTCTATTCATCATCAAACCGATTTTGGCAGATTACAAGCTATCCAGATCCAGATGTAATAAAAAAGGGTATTTAAAAAAATTGAAAAAACAAATAATTGTACATTTTTTTTATGTCATTAATTTAATGAAAAGAAAGCTTTAAATTAAAAAATTTATCGAAATAGTTAAAACTAAGAAAACTTAAAAGAGGGTTTTTAGTATATGAAATAGAAAATGATTTCTTAAAAATCAAAAATATAATTTCATTTTAAAATAATTATTAATTTAAAATTCAATCATATTATACAAATCAAATTCCTATATATCAAAAACAAAAATTTTATTCTCAGACATCCCCTTAAAAAATTTGAATCATACTTCAAAATATCCTAATAATAATAATCATAAAAGATAATATCGTATGAGAGGAAAAAAATAAAGTAAAATATTTTAAAAATTATTTTACGGAGAGGACGAGTTCGGTTATAAATATAATCTCTCCCTCTCAATGAAAATGAAGACAGAAAGAGATGGCAGAGAAAGAAAGTGAGGCAATGCTGAGAGGGCAAGCAGAAATATGGAGAAACATGCTTTGTTTTGCAGATTCAATGGCCTTAAAATGCGCCGTTGAGCTCAAATTAGCAGATATCATAAATTCACATGGCTCTCCCATTTCCCTCTCTCAAATTTCATCCTCCATTGTTTCTTTTCATAACCTTTCCACAACTCCAGATATCTCCTACCTCTCTCGCATCATGAGATTACTCGTCCGTCGCGACATCTTCACCGTTCATCATTCATCAGACGGTACCGGAGAATCCCTTTACGGCTTAACCCCTTCTTCCAAATGGCTTTTACGTGATTATGATCTCTCCCTTGCCCCTATGATTTTGGCTGAGCTTCATCCATGGTTGATGAATCCCTGGCATTCTTTTAGTGAATGTGTTAAAGATGGAGGGATGGCTTTTGAGAAGGCTCATGGTGTTGGTATTTGGGATCTTGCTTCGAAGAATCCTGAGTTTAATGGTTTGTTTAATAATGCCATGGCTTCTACTTCTAAAGTTGTGTTGAAGGCTGTTGTTTCTAGTTATGCTGATGGCTTTCTTTCTGTGGGTTCGTTGGTTGATGTTGGTGGTGGGATTGGTGGTGCGGTGTCTGAGATTGTGAAGTCTTTTCCACATATTAAGGGTATTAATTATGATTTGCCTCATGTCGTGAAAACCGCGCCGGAGTATCGTGGTGTGACACATGTTGGCGGTGATATGTTCGACACTGTTCCCGAGGCCGATGCCGTTTTTATGAAGGTCGATTTTTAACTAAATTATTTGATTTGAAACTTGTTTTGATCCTTAAACTTTTTTCTTTTAAATTGATCGTTTCATTTAAAATTGTTTTTAATCTCTTCTACTATTAAATTATTTTGGATTTTGAGAAGTTCTATTTCACCGTTTTTACTCTGATCTAAGTTTATCTTAGTCATTTATACTTATCTTTAAATTTAAATATGAGTCACATTATGTTATTCAGGTGTAAATTGGATTCATTTATTTACTTTTAATTTTTTTATAGAACTAATTGTAATTTACACCCTTATACTTTTGAGTTTTTTTAAATTTACACCCTTACATTATCTAAATAATTTGAAACCCCTCACACTTTACATTTGTGTGCAAACACCACTATGTTAGTTTAGGTGTTAATTTTAACATTTTTTAAAAAATATTTTCCTATTTTTTTTTAACTAAGTTAACATTTTTCTATTTTAGTTTTAAGGTCTGATTTTTTTTTTTCAATTTAAAAAATAGAAAAACGTTAAAGTTAACACCTGAAACTAATAGAGATAGTGTGTTTGCACATAATATAAAACATAGAGATTTAAAATTCTTTTCATAATGTAAGGAGGATATAAATTGTAAAAAGTCAAAAGTGTAGACGTTACAATTAACTTTGGTATATATATATATATATATATATATATATATATTTTGTAACTTTTATTTAAAAAGAGAAACGATATAGAAATAAATGAGTAGGATTATGATATTTGTAATTGAATGAATGAAAATGCAGTGGATATTACACGACTGGGATGATGAAGAATGCATAAGAATATTGAAGAATTGCAGGAAAGCAATAGGAGAGAAAAAAGGTGGTAAAGTAATAATAGTGGATATGGTTTTAAAGGAAGATGGAGTTGGCCCATTTGACGATACTCGTTTCTATTTTGATCTCTTAATGTTAGCTCATACTAATGGAAAAGAGAGAACTGAAATTCAATGGAACAAATTACTCAAACAAGGAGGCTTCCCTCGTTACAATATCATCACCATTCCTGCCTTGACTTCCATTATTGAAGCCTTTCCCATTTGAATCTTTTTTAATTTAAGTTATGTTATTATGTAATGCCCCCAATTAATCAATAAATTCCCCCTTCTTTTCATTTTTTGTTTGTTTGTTTATCCACTCATTTTATAATCCTATTTTTAAATCTTGCTCAACATTTTAAACTTATCATTAAACCAACTTTATTTTTAAATTGCCTCATTTTCAACATTTTGGTTTATGATAGATAATATAATATATTTATATTGAATATGAAAAATTTGATGGGTCACTACTATTATTCAATTCCAGCCATTAGGTGGTGGTTAGTTGCATAAAATACAAAATAGTTCAGTTCATAATTGTCATTATATATTAGAACATGAATAATAATTCAACCGTCCAGCATTGATGCTTCCTTCTATTTTATAATAAAAATTTTTTGATTAAAAATACTTATAATAAAAATACTTTGATAAGAAAACACTTATTTCTTCACAAACACGCTCAAACAGGTTGCCTATCTTATTTTCCAATTTTAGATTTTCTAAAAGGAAAATTTTATTTGGTAGCAAAAATTCAATAGGCATAAATATAGCATTTTAAAAAAATATTTGTAAATATAACCGTTTTTTAAAAACTCTCATTCATATGTATCAGAAAAATCAGTGATAAGTTATAAGATAATCAGTGATAACTATTAAGTATTCAGTAATTCATGCACAAAAATATCAAGATATCAGTAAATTAGTGATTACTTGTATGAAAATAAGTGATTACTTGTGAGGAAATCACTGATTACTCATGTAAAACTAGTGACAGTTTTGTAATATTTTAGGCGTGAATTTGAGTATTTTGTTATTTTTGTAAAAAAGTTTTTTTACTGCTATTTTTACAAATATTGAACCTAATTTTACTATTTTTACAATAACCCCTTTCTAAAATTTAGACTAGTGGGGGAATTGGGAATTTAAAGCCTAGCTAGATCAAGATGGAAGTTAAAATAAACTTAGTTCTATCAACCACTAGGGGATATAAAATATAATTGTTAGCCGATAATATTTAGGTTTATTTTGTTGCACGATAATCTGCTACCCAATAAAATTTCTTTATTTTATTTATATTTTATTAATATTAATAGATTATTATACAATATAACCCTAATATCAATAGCTAAAACAAAAAACAATTAAAAATGCCCCCTAACAACTTATCCGTATGGATTAGGCACCGATTTATGTTATATAAATTTGAAAAAGAAAAAAGAAAAAAAAGTGATGAATAAAACAAGGAAATTCAAATGGTGCGTGGAAGATAAGATGGAAATACCAAAACATTATTAAAAAATATATTTTATTTTCTTCAATTAGAAATTGCTCGACACTTAACCAACAGATTATTCAACAAGTTTTCCTTTGATCTAAGGCCGCATACAAAACAAAATTTTGTTATAGAAAAGCAAAGGAATTATTCTCCCTATATAGTCCTTGAAGAAGCACATAATGTAAAATTTTGTTTATATTCCATATTTTACTTTATATTAGAATTGTGTTATGACACTTCATTTTTACAATTGATAAGTGAATTACATCATAAATTAATTGTATTTTTAGTTAATAATAATTTGTATTAATTAAGTAGTGCATAATAAACACATTAAAAAAAATCAAAAGGTGAAGGTAGGAATTTCTCAAGTTGAATGTATTAAAACGAGTTCTGTTTTGAATTTAGGGCTATTATCACACATAGTCAATATTGAGATTTAGTTTAAAAAAAAACCACAAAGATTGAAAAATATAAAAATTATCCCAGCACATGGGGATGTGCGCTATGGAGACATGAGTAATTATCATAATATCATTCTTTCATAATCAACCCACAATTTTTTTATGAAAATTTGATTATAATCAATATATAATTGTTGTAAATTTACATTACTGATATAAATTTAATACTAGAATTTACACATTGTTGATGTAAATTTAATATTATTATTGTAAATTTACATTACTGATAAATTATTATTGTAAATTTACATTACTGACATATTATTGTTGTAAATATAAATTTACATTACTGATAAATTATTGTTATATATTTAAATTACTGATATATTATTATTGTAATAAATGTAAATTTACATTATGATACCAATTTCAAAATGAAATTTTATAAAAAAAAAAAAAAAAAACATTATATTTGGTGAGAATTTTTTGAGATAAATGCAAAATCATATATGAAAACTTTCCAAATTTGCATTCACAAAATTGAAAAGAAATATATGGAAACTTTGAAATGTAATAACTCTTTTAATTAATATTTTTTTTTACATTCCAAATTTAAACGATCTACCGTGAGAAATATATGGAAATTTTGAATTATGAAAACTTTTCATTTTTCTACTCTATAAAAATTAAATTTAAATTCCACTAAATAAAATTTAAAAAAAAATTATAAAAACATATATGAATAGAATTCTAAATTTAAATTGAACTAAATTAAGTTTGGAAAAATGACATACAACGTGATATATTAGTTTTATAAAAAAAAAATAATCATAATATTGTTGAAAAAAATATTTAAAAACGAAATTATTATATAATACTTAATTGTGTCTAAAAATAATAAAATACTTAATTATTATAATATTTTATGATTGTAATAAAATCCTGATTTTTCTTTAAGGGTGAAGATGTCTCTTAAAAATGCTAAATGATATCATTAAATTAATAGAATATCTAGAAATGAGTAAATTTGATATAAACATGAAAGTGTTGCATATATAAAAACAAGATTCAAAAGTTAGCTACCCGTATAATTTTGCTTGAATTTAAATAGGTTCTCTTTTCGCCATGTATTGAAACTAACGTGTGGTTATATTTCTTCATTATTTATAATTTATATATATCTGCAATATACATAAAGAAATTGGTCGTTAATCTTCCATAATATAAAAGGCTATAAAAAAAACCTCAAAATGGTAGGCTACTAATTTTTCTCACGTAGAGGCGAGTTGTTTTGTGGTTTGATCCATGTGATTTATGAAGGCTTGATTCTTATGAGACGGATGGAATGGTTTGGGAGAGATCATGGATCAGGCTTGTAAGGCCCAATTATATGGGCATTGAAGGAAAAAAAGAAGAAGAGATAATCCAACATATTACCTATGGGATAATCCAGTATATAGCTCAATTTGGCTATACTCTATGTTTTTGTAACCTCTTAAATTCTTTAGGTTTTTTTAGCCATTTTAGAGAATTTTTTTTTAAATATCCCCGATTTACCTTCATTTATTTTTGTTTTTTATTTTTATTTTTAATTGTTCAATTATGTCTATTAAGGATTTTTTTTTTGAATTTATAATTGTTTTCCTTATTTTATTTTGTTTCTCTTTCCAATCTTTCTTTTTCTATTTTAATTTTTCCTCAAATCATGAGATTTTGTTCTTCCTTTTCACAGTCGTTGAACTCTTTTTATCATTGTTCTTCGCTATCCTTTCCTCCAATTTCTCCATCAGAATTCATCTTCAAATCATCTTCATCCACAAAGTTTTTTTCATCTTCTTCTTCTATTGGCATTTTACCCTTCCTTTTCATCTCTTCATATTCTTTAGATCTGCAACTTTTGGATGGCCAAGGTCGAAGGTCTTTCTTCTTCTTCTCCTCCTCCTCTTTTTTTTCTTCTTCTGGGTTCGCTGTACAGTACACGTTTTTTTTATTATATTGCACATGAATATGGTTCTTCTTCTTCTTCTTCTTCTTATTTTTTTTGTTGGGTTCGCTGTACAGTTCAAGTTTTTTTATTATACTGTACATGAATATCATTCTTCTTCTTCTTCTTTTTTTTTTCAAGCGTTCACTGCACAGTATCAGTTTTTTTATTATACTGTACTTGAATATGGTTTTTTTATTATATTGTACTATTTTTCATCTGTCATTTTTTAAAGTTTTTTTTTTATTTAAGTACTTTTATTTTTAGTATATTATACCTTATTTATATTTATTATTTACTTTAATTTTTAATGTATAATATTTGTTTATTTAATATATTTTTTAATATTTTTTGTTGTTATTTATGTGTTTTTTTTTATTTTTTTTATTGTATAGTTTGTTTTTTCGTAATTCCTTACTGTACAATTTTGTTTAGTGTACTGTACTTTATTTATATTTATTATTTATGATATTTTTTGTAATGTATATTATTAGTTCTTTTTTAATATATTGTAATTTTTTTGTTTTTTTTTTCGTGTTTGTCTTTTTATTAATGTATAGTATTTTTATTAATACCTTCATCTTCTTCGTTATCATTTGTTTACCCTATTTTTTGCAATTTTTGTGTTTCTTTGTTGCAGATTCCATTAGAAAAAGTGGCAGCTGAGTAATCGTATTTTTCCCTCTAGGGTTTTGTTTTCTCTTTTCTCTTTTCTTTGAATTTTGAAATACGTATATGATCTCTTTCTTATAAATCTACCAAGATTTTTTCCCTTTAATTTTGATTTCCTTTTGTAATCATTACCCACCGTTTCATATTTTGATTTCTCTTTTCTTTAAATGTTCAATGAAGGGCGTTTTTTGTACTTTCAGATAAAAGAGATTATGTTAATGGACTATTTTGTTTTATTTATTTCAAATTGGCTATTATGCTTTACATTTTCCAATTTTGGGCTATATACCCAGTTTTCCCATTGCCTATTTAAGTTATATACAATGGTTTTTTAGCCCATTTAAATTTTTAATGCTTTTTAGCTCATTCATAGTATGATTTTCTTAGTTTATACTTGACTTGCCCTCTTTAGCATTAATAACTCGTAAATTATGCATATTTATTAGTGGTAATATCTCCAAAATAATTAAAATATGATTGTTAATTGATTTAAATATCCATAATATTGTTAATCACTAAATTTCATGAATTTAGGTGAAAATGGCGCTCAAATCAGACGTATAACGAAGAAGTTATGCTCATTTTAACCTTCAAACGACTCACTGTCGCGGCTCGATACCTAGCGACCGCGGCCTGCAGAAAATCGGATTCCATCAAAAAAATCTAGAGTGGTCGCAACGGTTGTAAAACACATGGCCGCGGCTACGAGAAAATAATAAAAATAAAATAAATACGGATGATGATGTCGTGCGAAGGAGAAGGAAAGGGCGCGCTGACGTCAGCAGCGCGCACTGGCACTACTTGGGCTGGCAGACGAGCGACGTGGCACCCCATCTATGAAGACACATCACTCAGCAAGATAAGGCAGGGAAGCACCTCAGCGTCGGCTAGGCTTGGCTTCATCCTTGGCGCGCGTGCGCCTCCTGACTCAAAATAAAGGCGGTGCACTCAGCTGGCTCGACATCGTTGCTCGGCTTATACGGCTTTAGCATATTAACTTTATATTTTATCCGTTTTAATCTTATTTTCTCCTATTTAAAGCCCCTTTTGACTCCAACTTTAGAATCCCTTCTCCTCGGACTTTTAGATACTTTTTATTACGTTTTCTAGCTAATTTCTTTATTCTAACTAGAGGATTATCGAGGTTTGGTTCATGATTTTGTGAGGTTTTATCCTTAATTTTATTCCTATTTTCTCTTTATTCGTACTTTCTCTTTGCATATTTTATTGTTTATTAATTGTTGTGCATAGTGGCCATATGTTCAATTGTTAATTTTCATATCGCTAGTTAGAACGTTAAATCCGTAATTGTTTAATTGTTCTAATACAAGTAGTATAATAACACAAATTGATTAGGGATATTTCTTTGAGCATGTTATGGGAATTTATTATCTAACTTAAATGAATCGGTCGTACTGTGTTTGTTAGTTAGAATTGAGTTCTTCTCTTCTTAATGTTGTTAATGGGTTAAACCTTATTATCGTATTATAAGGTTATCTTTTAATTAGGCAAATAGTCATTAGATCGTATCTTGGTTATCGAATAACTAAGGAAGAGCACTTATAAGTTTTTGATTGGTTTTGGTGACTTCCAACAAATTTAGAGAAAATGTTAGGAATGCATGTTTAGTAATCGATGAACAAATTAATGAACCATAAATGAGATTAAACCTTTAGTTGGAAGCTCTTCTCATCTTGATTTATTATTCCTTTTAATTTTGCTTCCTTTTTATTTTTCAAACAGCAATTCAAAACCTCCCTTTTGTTAACTTTAATTTAATTCTCAATTCCTTGTGGAGATCGACTTTACTCACCGCTACTACAAATTTCTAAATTTTAAGAGTAAGTATTTATTTTTGGTGGTTTTGATACCCATCAAGCATTTTTAATTTTTATTTTCTTTATTAAAAAATTTCTAAATTTGAATTTAATATTCCCTTGTTTATCTTTAGGGTTTAACATGGATTTTATAATCCTACGTTTTCTTCCTCCTCCTCTATCATCTCAATTTGCACTTTCTAAAGATTTCTTGTTTTTTCTTTTTTCAAGTTTCAATATTCACTACAAAATATGTTGGCACTACCGACGCACATATGCGTCGGGAATGCTTAGACTACACGCCGGCAATACCTTCTCCGGTGTAAATTCTACGTCGGTATTTACGTCGGTAATTATTTGTCGGGTTTGCCCATTTTTAGCATCCCCGGCGTCATATTTTCCTACGTCGGTGATACTTTAGGCATCCCCAATGTATCATATGCCGGCGTAAAATTCAATGTCGGTGATAGATAGGGATATTGCTGGCGCCGTGGTGCCGGCAAAGGGGATCAAAAAAATGATATAGGGAGTGTTATTGCCGGCGTCATGACGCCGTAGCAAAGGGGGTCTAAAAAAATGATATGGGGGGTCATTGACGCCGGCAAAGGGGTGTCCAAAAAAATGATATGGGGGTCATTGCCGGCTTCATGACGCCGGCAAAGGGGGTCCAAAAAATGATATGGGGGGGTCATTGTCGGCGTCATGGCGCCGGCAATACCACTGTAGTTTTTTTTAAAATTTTTGTTCATTTTAGGCGCCTCAAATGCCACATGTTTCACTATCACCAATATCCATAATAACAGAGAACTAAAACAAATTTTTTGATCATTAACATAAACCACGAAACTTTCTCAATAAATCATTCAAAGAAAACGAAATTACTAATATAACTAAAGTTTTAATACAAACGAGAGTACTGCAATAACTAAAGAGTTGATAAAATACAAACATCCTAATTAAGCATCGTTATTCCCAGTCCCACTCCCACCTTCACCTCCACCTCCACCTCCACCTCAACCTTGAAACTTTCTCAAGAAATCATCCCAAGCCGATTGAAGTTTATTACTTTCTGCCTCACGTGCCAAAACAATAGCTCGAAGTTCTTCGATGGTACTGAGAGCCTCTGTTAGTTGTGTTTGGACAATACCCACTTGTGAATGTACACTCGATCTTGATGAATTATCGGACTTTGGGGGAGGTTTAGGGCCCTTACCCATACCTCTCCTATTAGGGTTGGGCTCGGTCCGGTTCGGTCCTGTTTTGACTAAAACCTTGAACCGAACCAAGATGCTTGGTTTTCACCATAAGAGAACCGATCGGTTCATATATTATTAAGAAACCATTCGGTTTGGTTTGTCTCGGTTTTTCGGTCTTTCGGTCCGGTTTTTCGGTTTTAAGCCTTATCTTATTAACAAAAGTTCTTCAGTTCCATAAAAAATATTACAGAATAAAAGTTGTGTTTTTAAACATATATCAGTTCTGTTTAATTCATTCTTTTCTTACCAAAATATAAAACTTAGATCTAACGTTTCTGAACTCAGATCTAGCTTATAAATACTCATATATGAAGTTTCTAAACTTAGATCTGACTTATAAAAACTCAGATTTGGCTTTTCAAAACTCAGATCTGGGTTTAAAAAACTCAGATCTAGAGTTTATAAACTCAGATCTGGGTTTAACAAACTCAGATCTAGAGTTTTAAAAATCAGATCTGGGTTTAACAAACTCAGATCTAGAGTTTTAATGATGAATCTTGAATCATTAGTTTAAAGAAGAAAAGAAGAATGAAGATGAAGAAATCGTTAATGGATATGAAGAAAAGAAAAGATCTTAGGCGGTGGCCATGGCGGCTGCGGAGGCGGAGGCCGTGGCGGCGGCGGAACTCAAAGAAGAGATGAGATTTGAGAGAGAAAATTTGAGGTTTCAGAGAAAATAGGTTAGTTTTTTTAGAGAATGGGTGAAGTGAGAGAATAGAATGAATATATATGAAGTTGTTATGAGTTTTTAATATTAAAAAAATAATATAAATATGTTTAATTTAATTGCGGTTCGGTTCGGTTTTCTACGGTTTTATAAATCTTTAAACCGAAAAAAAACCGAAAAATTTGGTTATTCATATTACTAAACTTAGAGAACCGAGAATATAGAAGAAACCGGACCGAACCAATCGGTTCGGTCCGGTCCGATCCAGTTTACCGGTTTATTGGTTTTTTTGCTCATCCCTATCTCCTATAGCCTGGCCTATGACCCAACACTTTCTCCATGGCATCAATATCAATAAGAGGTGAGGTTACTGAATCAATTGTGTTTGACCCAACTTCATCACTGACTTGTGGAGGTTTCATGTATTCTTTCATTTGTTTCTATACAAATAACAAAATATGTAATCATAAAAAGTTTGTGTTATGGAAAACAATGACACTTTATATAAAAAAATAATTACATGGTGTTGTTTGGCCTCTTCGCTAACCCAAGTGTCTGGATCATAAGAGTGTTGTTTCTCCCACACATCGACCCACGTAGTTTCAGGCTTCTCTTTTCTCTGAAATGTTCATATAAAAATGTTTATACATGTTCAAAGAAATGAAAATTATTAATAATTAGTAAGTGTGAAATAATATTACCATCTCATAATGCAAATTAGCATTGGATTTGGAGCCACCCTTGTGCAAATAAGGTACCGCCGCTCGAGACTGGCTGTTTTGCTCCGATAGTTTCTACACAAAAAGAATATCATAAACTTATTTCCATTCAGAACTAACTACCAATCATTACAAGATATGTTTTACCTTAAATTCTGCAGATTTCAATTTAGAGAGTAATTTCGCCCATTCATCGTCACAATGCACTCTTGGATGTCTCATGCGATCCGCTTGCTCTTCACCAAACTTTGCTACGTTGTGACGATAATATTTTCCAAGCTCGTAGCGATAATCATTCGCGCAGGACATCATTTGTGCATCAATGGTTTTCCAAACTATGCCATTGGTCATGTCAAGGTTAAATTTTTCCTCAACACATTAGAAATCCATGTTAGTGCATATTATAATAAATGTATATAGTAATTCCAAATCACGCATCTAAATACAGGGTACTTACTGCTAGTCGTTGTCTAATGTCATTTAGAATCTCTGGTGGCACCAAATCATATCTTTTGTGACTTGGTGGTATTAGGGCACGAACCAATATGCCTGTCTCAGTGATAAATGGAGTCGCATTATCTCCGATCACCCGTTGAAGATTTTCTGGAATAATCAAATCTTTCTTACCCTTCCCTTTGTGCAATTTCAAGTTCTTTGCAATTCCACGTTTAGGAATCGAACTTTGAGACAGGACTATAGATAAATTATTTAGTCGAGTTAAAAAAAATACATAAATGACATTACAAGTAAAATATGAATTCTTACCATTCTCGAAAGTAGACGGAATGGAAGATGCATCTGTCGAAGGATCTACGCTGGGCTCAATACATGACCTGGTGAAGGCGACGCGACCGGGAATGCATCGGTGTATCATATGATGGCTCTCTAATCACTAAGTCACGTGAACGAGGACGAGGAGTCTTCCGGTTACCTGGTGCGATGGGTCGTGACTCGTCCATCGGAGTCTTCCCCTTATCTTTCCTGTAGTAAGATTATGCAAAAACAAATGATTTAAGATTGATAAAACATGTTATTCCAAAATATTAGGATTTAGAAATTGAGAAAAATAAGTAAATCTGACATACTATTCTGACTCATCATTTTCTGAAACATCACTATCATTTTCCAACTCGGTTACATTAGTGTTTATGAACTCCTCTATGTCATCATCACTCAACTAATCATCTTCTTTTTGAGAGTTTGATTTGTGTAGAACCCGTTCCATAACTGTTTTATCGACTACACTTCCAGGAATATCGTCTCTATTGAGCATCTAGACTATCATTCACGTGTGTATCCATAGGTGAAATGACGTCCAAAATATTATCATTCTCGTCATCTTCATCCAACTCAGGGACATTCCACACATTTTTTTGTCTTAAAGTTTGAACCACCCCCCAATCTTTACCATATTTAATATCATCTAAGTATAGAACTTGCTGAGCTTGATTTGCTATGATAAAGGGTTCTTCTTCAAAACAATTTCGAGATATGTTAATAGATATATTTCCCGACTCTTTTTTCATTCTAGATGGAGATGTATCAAACCATGAACATCCGAACAGGAACGACTTCGATTGGATCTTAGGTAACTAAGTTCTAAAACCTCTTTTAGTAATCCATAGAACGTCGTTGATCCTTCATCGTGATCACCCTGAACGGAAACCCCACAACTTGTAGTACTGCGACCATGTGATCTATCCATTGTGTGGAAACGCATGTCATTGATACAACATCCCGTATAAGATTTAACACGAATGTCTGGGCCCAATGACAATGCGTACAAATCATAACTTACTTCGCCACATTTCTACAATTCACTAACCTACATTATCAAATACATTTTGTATTAAAAACTTAATGCATAGTGAGTTATAAAATCAATACATAAGAGACGAAAACTCGTACACGATGTTTGAACCAATTGGCAAATCGTGCCTCTTGATGTTTATGAATATTCTGCAAGCTCTCTTGTTCAAGTAAATCAAGATGATCCCTATGGATGAGTTGGGAAATACATGAAATCTATATGGTTTTACTCATTGGAAAATATGTTAAGAATAGAATGTATATATACTTACCGTAAATATGGTTCTACTTCATCCCAGTTGGTCAAGGTGTACCAATGTGCCTTATCAATGTCTGATTTTGTTAAGGTCAAAAAATCAAAACGACCAAGAGGACGAGAAGTATCTTTAAATACTGATATGTCACTCTCTACACGACCATCAACTTCTTCTTCATAATTACGATCCAGTCTGTTAAATCGAGTCTCAATGCCTTGAAGATATCTAGAACAGAACATGATCGACTCATTAAAAACATAAGCCTCTGCTATGCACCCTTCTGGACGTGATTGATTTCTCACATAATTCTTTAATGTTCGAAGGCTTCGTTCTATTGGATACATCCAACTATAACATACTGGCCCCACTATTCTAGCTTCATATGACAAATGAATTGCTAAGTGAACCATGACATCGAAAAAGGCCGGAGGAAATATCCTTTCAAGTTTACACAAGATGAACATGATGTCACGTTGTAACTGATCCAACTCATCTAAACTTATAACTTTGGCACATAAACTATGAAAAAAATTACTGAACTCTGTTATCACCTGACTTATATCGTAACTCAAGAACCCCCGGATTGCTAATGGTAGCAATCGTTGAAACAAAATGTGACAATCATGGCTCTTCAACCCGGTAATTTTTCCACCCTTAACATTAACACATCGAGATATGTTTGATGCAAACCCATCTGAAAATTTCAAACTTTTCAAGAATTTACATGCTTCAATGCGTTGACTCGTAGTCAAAACATAAGCTGCAGCGGGTTTAACAAACTTATCTTTCCCGACCTTTTGTATATGCAATTCGGATCGTATTCCTATATCTTCCAAATCGTGACGAGCTTTCAATGTATCCTTGTTCTCTTCTTCAATAGAGAAAATTGTACCAACCAAGTTATCACATATGTTTTTCTCTATATGCATCACATCTAACTTATGACGTAAAAGTAATTTAGACCAATAAGGAAGACAAAAGAATATGTTTTTCTTGGTCCAATTGTTGTTTTCTTGAGGACGTTTTCTTTTCTTTTCTTGGGTAGAAGGATGCTTACCGAATTTAAAAAAACTTAATCGATCTAGATCTTTCATAATCTCAACTCCAGATTTAATTTTTGGCTTCCCTCTCAATTCTTGTTTACCATCATGCACTCGTTTCAAAACGCCACCTGGATGACCCATGTGGATATATCGACGATGACCCATAAAACATATTTTGCTTGAATACCCATTGAAGAAGTATCTTCCAAACATATGGGACATGCTTTATATCCTTTCGTACTCCAACCGGACAAATCACCATATGCGGGAAAGTCATTGATAGTCCATAACAAAGCTGCCCGTAATTGAAAATACTCGGATTTAGAGCTATGAAAAGTTCTTATACCCTCACCCCATAAATCATTCAACTCTTCAATCAACGGTTGTAAGAATACATCAATGTCTTTTCCAGGTGACTTAGGCCCGGGAATCAGTAAAGACATGAAAAAAGGTGATTCTTTCATACATTTCCAAGGTGGTAAGTTATATGGAACCAAAATAACGGGTCACATACTGTAAGAGATACTCATTTTCCCAAAAGGGTTAAAACCATCTGAAGCTAATGCTAAACGCACATTTCTAGGATCAGAAGCAAACGACGGAAACTCTTTGTCAAAATGCTTCCATCCTTCTGCATTTGATGGGTGACGTAAAATGCCTTCCGTTTCTAAACGCTTATCCTTGTGCCATCTCATATCAGACGCTGTATATTTCGATGCAAATAGTCTCTGTAACCTAGGTTTCAATGGGAAATGTCTAAGTACTTTTTGAGCCACTTTATGTTTAGATTTCCCAACATTCACCTCATATCGAGGTTCCCCACATACTGAACAAAACTCGTCTTTGGCATATTCTTTTCTAAAAAGAACGCAGTCATACTTGCAAACATGAATTGATTCATATCCTAATCCAAGCGCACGTAAAAACTTCTTAGATGCATAATATGATCCTGGTAAAACCGTCCCTTCAGGT
Source organism: Gynostemma pentaphyllum (assembly GCA_028015215.1). Lineage (NCBI taxonomy): Eukaryota > Viridiplantae > Streptophyta > Magnoliopsida > Cucurbitales > Cucurbitaceae > Gynostemma > Gynostemma pentaphyllum. Next base: position 19,525,658 of record CM051355.1, read on the forward strand.
AAAGCTTCCTTTAATAACTCGAGGAGCATATCAAACGACTTATTACTCCACCCGTTTAAAACTTTGATATGAACTAATTTCACTAAGAAATTGAGAGATGAAAAACTTTTACATTCAGGGTATAACTCTTTTTGTGCTTCCCCGAATAAGTGTGAGAACTCGCCATCACACTCACTCGTGTTTAGATTTTCCCCACCGTCATCCAAATTTTCTAAGTTTTCAGGGTCATATTCATGAAATGCACCACTTTGCATATTATTTAGCATGTCCATCATTCCATCATCATCATCATCATCATCATCATCATCTTCTATTAATGATTCATTAACGAGAGGAACACTATTACTCGTAGAACCCATTTTAAAACTCTCACCATGGTATGTCCAACGGGTATATCCTCGTGTTATTCCATAAATGTGCAAATGTTCACTAATTTCTTGAAGTGTGGCAAATCTAACGTTCACACATTTTATACAAGGGCATCGAGTCTTTCCACTATCATTCAAAACCCTCCCTGCAACCTCTAAAAATGACTTCACCCCATCAATATACTCTTTACAAAACCTATCATTTAGATCCATCTAATTCCTATCGGCATTCGACCTATTTAAAACAAAACATCCTAAGTAAATTAGGTAATCAAGTTCTACCCTTCAATGTAAAAACCCTTAAAACATGCAAACTATAAAAAACGATGACATTTAATGAAAATAACGATAAAACATGTTTGAGACGACTAACTTTGCTGCAGGATAGCCATCTCCCCATAACATTAAAAAATATAAAAACTTTATGCAAAAATGATAAAACATGCTTTGAGACGGCTAACTTTGCTGCAGGATAGCCGTCTCCCAAAAACATAACAACGTTAAGCTTTAAAAGGTCAGAAAATTAACCTGGATCCTGACATTTGTATAATATGCTCACGAAAGATATATGCTCACGAAAGATTCGCAAATATTATCTGTTTCAATTTACAATTAAATACAAAAAAAAACAGTGAGTTTATGCTAAAAAGTTTGAAATTTACCTAAACTTTAAAAACAATTCAAGTTTTGTTCTTTCAATTATTCAAGTAATTATTTTAATAAAATTTTGAAATAAAGTAGAATAAAAAGCATATTAACAAAATCTAAAACTCAAAAGCATTAAATTGAAAAAACTCATATTACTAAGTATGCAAAGTTTAAAATTAATCACAAATTCATCTCAAATCTAATCTCAATCATGTATTGTGTACTTCATAACAACCAATTTTTAACAATTAAACAATAAAACTAAACAAAAACTCAATTTTTTTTAAAATAAACCCATACAACTCAAATCCATTTTGATAAAAAAAACAAAAATTCATCTCAAATCTAATCTCAATCATGTATTGTGTACTTAATCTACAACATCAAAACTAATTATTAATAATTAAACACTAAAACAAAAACAAAAAACTCATTTTTCCAAAAAAAACCTAATACATAAAACTATCAAATCTGAAAAAATCACAACTATTTTGGTAAAATCGACTATAGAAACATACATAAAAGGAGAGATTATGAAGATTTTGGCTTTTGAACGAAGGAAAACGGTCAAGAATTGACCAAGAAAAAGAAAAAAAGAAAAAAACATACCTTGGCCAGGCCAGTTCCAGCCTTGAGGGGAAATGAATTTGGGGAAGAAGGGGTCGGGGGGCGGAGGGAAAAGGGCGTTTTTTTTAAGTCACATCGCCAAGACGCACGTCGCGATATGTATGTCGTGCAGAATGGGCGGCCCGTTGCCGGCACATGAAAGTCCTAGCGCCGACATTGGGCCGGGCTGGGCCCCAATACCGACGCAATAATATTTTATGCCGGTATTGGGCTACCATTTCCGGCGCACAACATGTGCACCGGCAATGGTAGTCTTCTTAGGGCTATTGCCGGTGCCGTCGTTGTGCGCCGACAATGCCGACGCCGGTAGTACTCATTAATCTTGTAGTGATTTTTTGTTTTTCAATTGCTTTTCATTATTTGACAAATTTTCAACGATCTTCCACACTTCAAATGGCTTCCATCTCAGTTTTAACATCTGCTTCTGATTCAAATCGATTTAGTTAAGGTTTATAGATTGAGATCTCAAATCATCTTTTTTGTTCTTTCAACCATGGTTTTCTGGATCTTTTTTGTCTTACTCATTTTACTTCCATCCCAAACAATGTTGATCGATTCCAAGTTTTTCCCCTGCACCAGAAGCACCACCGTCGAAAAAGATGGCATTTTTGTTGTAGTTTTTTGTATTTTTCAGTATTTCAGCATTTTTCTGTATTTCTACATTTTTCTGCGTTTTCAAATTACATATAGTAGTAGTACAGTACAATATATATTGATAAAATGTACAAATTACGTACATATTGTACACAACATGTATAGTATATGTATTGGTACATTTTATCATTATTTACTTTACGTATAGTACAATACAATACATATTGATAAAATGTACAATATTAATTATATATTGTTCATAATATATACACTACTGTTATATCTTTCATGTTTCACTTACTTTTTCATTTCTGTATATAAATATATTTATTTTATAAGCAAATGAACTATATTTATTGTATCTTATCATCTATTTTTTTTTACTAAAAGTCTTCACATTATTGTACGATCTTATACTGTGTATTATACTATACACTATACGTTTTTTGTAAATCATTTTTCAAAAAATAAAATCAAGGTTTTTAGAAAAACTATTATGTGTGTTAATTCTTTTTATTTCTCCAAGTCGTAAGTTTTTTTTTCTTTAAATTGTTTTTCAAATCCTCATTCTCTCTCTTTCTTCTCCATTATGATTCTTTGGTTTAAGTATTTTCAAATCTTAATTCTCTCTTTTCTTTCCTTCTTAATTAAGTTAGCAAAGGTTGTTTGGGTCTTTTGCACACCAAGTAGGCCAAAAAACTTTATTATTTATGGGCAGGCAAAAAAGTATTATTTTAACAAAAAATAGACTACTTGCTAGATTAACCTAAGAAATTATCACTGGTACCCATTCCTCAACTTAAGTTTTAAAAAATAACCAATGTGTTTTAATATATAAAAAATAGCCATTTTTTATCTAGATTCTTTTTTTAAACTTTTTAAATACAAAATAGCTCTATATATTAATTTTTCACTCATCAAATTTCCATTACCCATTAATTACTCAGTCATTTACCAACAACCCATTAATTATTCCATATATGTATCTTCCCATCTAATTATCTCTTCTTCTTCTTTTTTTATCTCTCTTCTTTTTCATCCACCATTTTTACATTTTATAGAATCTCAAATTTTTCATCTCTCTTCACCACTACCATGTCTCTCTTTGTTTGGAAGTCATTGTCATTGTCAACCACTATGCATCATTTCCTCTTTACGCTAGAAGTCATCATCGTCAATAAGGCTACGACGAACAGATCTGGTGATTTCGTCAAGAGAAAAGAACTGATGATGAAAATGTAGGTGATGATTGTAGTGTGGGCGGAGGTTTGAAGATCTTTAGTTGTCATTTTTTGTTTTTGTTAAAAATATGTGGGAAGAATACTTTTGAAGATTTGGGATTATGATTAACTTTTATTTTTTTAGAAATCGGTATTAAGAACAAGATCTGGGATTTTTTTTTAGAAATCTATAAAAGATTCAGATTTGAAATTGTGATTTTTATCAATTGTATATATTTGATATTTATTGTATGTGATTGATATACATTTTTAATTTTAAATATATTTTTGCGATCATGCATCATTAATCTACTCGTACTATAATTTATTTATCAATGATAAACATTTCGATTAATATATTTGAAACAGAAGACTTTTAATGTTTTAAATTGATATATATATACGTGTTCAGCGGTATGTAATTTATATACATTTTTAGAGTTTGCTATAAAATTTTCATTAAATATAACAAATTGTATTTTTTTTTCGTTTAAAAAAATAATGAATTTTAAAAAATAAAAATTTTAAAAGATAAAATAGCATTGAAAACCTACAAGCATTTAAATTAATTATTTATGGAATTAATAAATTACAACTATACGAAAGGGTATGGAAGTAAAATCATTCTAGGGGCCTTACTGCATTTTATGGAAATTATGCCACATAAATGTATAATTGGGTATTTTTGATATTTTAAAACAGTTTGCTTATTTTTGAAAATGAGACTTGTAGAGTGGGTACATATGCATTAGGGATGGCAACGGGGCGGGGCGGGGTCGGGGATGCACTTCCCATCCCCTAACCCGCGGGGATTTTTAATCCCCATACCCTACCCTATCCCCTAATCAAAAAATCGGGGTCGGGTTCGGGGATTCCCCATTAGGGGATCGGGTTCCCAGCGGGGAAAATTCCCCGTTTTACATTTTAATTCTCATTTAAAAATGAAACATACATTTAAAATATATATTTTTAAGTAAAAAAGAAAACATAATACTAACCATTTTATATTGTATTAGTTAATACACTACAAAAAAACTGCCAAAATGCGACCAAAAAAAAGTGGTAGCTTTAAAGTCACCGTTGGTCACTTTATTTGAAGGTTGACTTTAAAACCACATCCGGTCACATTTTTTGCGACAGTTGCGACCAAAAGTAGAAATAGTCATAAAAAATGGCGCACATTAAAAAAAAAGCCCCCCCGCCTTGGTCACCTTAAAAACGACCATCCGGTCGCATTTTTTTCGACTAAAATATGCCTTGGTAGCAAAAATGGCGCGTAATTTTGGAGGAAAAGCTACCAAATGGTCACAATTAAAAGTGACCACCTGGTCGCAATTTTGGTGACTAAAATATGTCTTGGTAGCAAAAATGGCGCGTAATTTTGGAAAAAGCCCCTAACCCCCCCCCCCCAAAAACACCCCCCCCCCCCCACCATTTTGTGACCTTTTTTGGGGAGTGGTAGCTTAAAATTGGAGGAAAAAGCAGCCCACAACATTAAAATGACCACCTGGTCGCAATTTTGGTGACTAATATATGTCATTGGTAAAAAAAAAAAAAAATAAAAAAAAAAAAAAAAATTTTGGAGGAAAAAAAACTACCAAGTGGTCACAATTGAAACCCCCCCCCCCGCCTGACCCCCCCCCCCCCCCCCTTCCCTTTTCAAATTGAGAAACAAAAACAAATGCTTAAAATTGAGGAAAAAAACCTAATTCAATCACCACAATTAAAACAGCCCCCCCCCCCTGACGCCCAAATTTTGGTGACTAAAATATGTCTTGGTAGCAAAAAATGGCGCGTAATTTTGGAGGAAAAAAACTCAAGTGGTCACATTGAAAGTGACCATCCGGTCGCAATTTTGTTTAATTGAATTAATTTTAGTTCAATTAACCTAATTGTACTTTTACTTTAATCAAATGTAACTAAAATTAAGTAATTAAACAATTTTTTATTTAATAATTAAACTAAAATTAATTAATTAAATTAGTGTAACTCATTAATTTAAACTACTTTACGATAATTGAAGTTAAACTATTTGAATGAATTACCCTACTTTAAATTAATTGATTTAATTAAAGTAATCTAAATTACATTAATTAAACTAAAATAAACTAATCATTTAGTTTGAAATAAAGTAAAGTAAAATTAGATTAATTGAACTAATATTAATTGAATTAAACTAAAATTCAATTAATCTTAGTTTCAATTAATCTAATTTTAATTTACTTTAATTCAAAGTAATTGATTAGTTAATTTTAGTTTTAATTAATTAATCTTAAGTTTAATTGAATTAATTTTTAGTTCAATTAAGCTAATTTATATTTACTTTAATTCCAAGTAATTGATTAGTTAATTTTAGTTTTAATTAATTAATCTTAAGTTTAATTGAATTAATTTTAGTTCAATTAACCTAATTTTAATTTACTTTAATTCAAATTAATTGATTAGTTCATTTTAGTTTTTAATTAATTAATCTTAAGTTTAATTGAATTAATTTTAGTTCAATTAACCTAATTATACTTTTACTTTAATCAAATGTAACTAAAATTAAGTAATTAAACAATTTTTATTTAATAATTAAACTAAACTATTTGAATTAATTACCCTACTTTAAAGTAATTGATTTAATTAAAGTAATCTAAATTACATTAATTAAACTAAAATTAACTAATCAATTCTAAATTACATTTATTAAATTAAAGTAAACTATCTTAAATAAACTAAATAAGTAATTAAACTAAATTAGATTAAGTAATTAAATTAATTACTATTTAAATTGAATTAAAGTAAACTAAGTTTAGATTAATTAAACCATTAGATTAATTAAACTAAAATTAGATATAGAGAAATGCATTAAGTTTAATTGAATTAATTTTAGGGCAATTAACCTAATTGTAGTTTACTTTAATCAAATGTAACTAAAATTAAGTAATTAAACAATTTTTATTTAATAATTAAACTAAAATTAATTAATTAAATTAGTGTAACTCATTAATTTAAACTACTTAAGTATAATTGAAGTTAAACTATTTGAATGAATTACCCTACTTTAAATTAATTGATTTAATTAAAGTAATCTAAATTACATTAATTAAACTAAAAATTAAGTAAAACTAAAATAAACTAATCATTTAGTTTGAAATAAAGTAAAGTAAAATTAGATTAATTGAACTAAAATTAATTGAATTAAACTAAAATTCAATTAATCTTAGTTTCAATTAATCTAATTTTAATTTACTTTTAATTCAAAGTAATTGATTAGTTAATTTTAGTTTTAATTAATTAATCTTAAGTTTAATTGAATATGTGGATGCAAATTAATTATATATAAATATGTACATCTTCAATAGTCTATTTGGTTCCCTTCTAGCACTTTCTATCTTGAAAAACAAGAATAAAATTATCTATATCGTATTAAAAAACTCTTAATTAGAATCAAATAGTTCCAAATCAAGAATTACAAAAATATATCTCGACAATCATGAAGAAACATATCAATGAATATAACAACATGGAAACAAGAGTTCCCGTCATATGTAAATATCGAAAGAACCCAAATAAAAAAAGTATATAAATATTAATATTTGCACCAGGTGGTCGCAATTTTACAAAAAGGTGACCACATGGTAGTAATTTAGAGGAAATGCGACCATTTGGTCGCTTTTAGGATTTAGGGTTTGAGTTTAGGGTTTAGGGTTTAGGATTTAGGGTTTAGGGTTTAGGGTTTAGGGTTTAGGGTTTTGGGGAAGCGACCAAATGGTCGCATTTGTGCAAAAGTATAATAATATTTTTTAAAAATACTTGGAATTCACCATATGGTCGCAATTATGGGCTTGAACTTTAAATTTTCATGAAATTTATGGCGGTTAATTTAAGTAATGCGACCATATGGTCGCAATTATTGGCGGTGAATCCCATCCACCGGATGGTCGCAAATGGTGACGGACGCGTGACAAGGCAATTGCGCCTTGGTAATGGCAACGGCGACCATTTGGTCGCTTTTTATATAAATGCGACCAAATGGTAGCATTTATATTTGAAAATGCGACCATATGGTCGCATTTTCCAAACCTCGCATTTCGTTCATTTCCTCGTCATAATTACATATTTGCGACCGGTTGGTCGCAAAATATGATTTAAATTTCATTCCCTTTCCTTTCCCCGTTTCTTTTTCCCTTTTCCCCCTTCCTCGCTTTCTCTTCTTTTCTTTCTTTTTCTCCTCTTCTTCGCCTCTCTCTTTTTCTTCCTCTCTTTTTGTTCGCTTGTCTCTTTCCCCTATCCATTCCCCGTTATTTCTTCCCCGTTCCCGCTTCTCATTCTTCCTCTAAACCGAAAATCCTCAACCACCAATCCCGGTTTCGATTACACGAGGTTAGTTTTCGTAACAAATTAAAGTTTAGTTTATGAATTTAGAGTTTACTTAGTTTACTTAGTTTTAGTTTTTAAGATAGTTTACTTTAATTAGTTGAGTTTTTAGTTTATGTAGTTTTAATTTAATTAGTTTAGTTTACATTAACTAATTAATTAGTTTACTTTAATTTTATTACTTTAAGTAATTTTAGTTTAATTAATCTAACTTAGTTTTACTTTAATTCAATTTAAGTAGTAATTAATTTAATTACTTAATCTAATTCAGTTTAATTACTTATTTAGTTTATTTAAGATAGTTTACTTTTAATTTAATAAAATTAAACTAAATTAATTTATAATTACACTAGAATTGATTAGTTAATTTTAGTTTTAATTAATGTAATTTAGATTACTTTTAATTAAATCAATTAATTTAAAGTAGGGTAATTAATTCAAATAGTTTAGTTTAATTATTAAATAAAAATTGTTTAATTACTTAATTTTAGTTACATTTGATTAAAGTAAAGTATAATTAGGTTAATTGAACTAAAATTAATTCAATTCAACTTAAGATTAATTAATTCAATTAAACTTAAGATTAATTAATTAAAACTAAAATGAACTAATCAATTAATTTGAATTAAAGTAAATTAAAATTAGGTTAATTGAACTAAAATTAATTCAATTAAACTTAAGATTAATTAATTAAAACTAAAATGAACTAATCAATTACTTTTGAATTAAAGTAAATTAAAATTAGCTTAATTGAACTAAAATTAATTCAATTAAACTTAAGATTAATTAATTAAAACTAAAATGAACTAATCAATTACTTTTGAATTAAAGTAAATTAAAATTAGCTTAATTGAACTAAAAATTAATTCAATTAAACTTAAGATTAATTAATTAAAACTAAAATGAACTAATCAATTACTTTGAATTAAAGTAAATTAAAATTAGCTTAATTGAACTAAAATTAATTCAATTAAACTTAAGATTAATTAATTAAAACTAAAATGAACTAATCAATTACTTTGAATTAAAGTAAATTAAAATTAGCTTAATTGAACTAAAATTAATTCAATTAAACTTAAGATTAATTAATTAAAACTAAAATTAACTAATCAATTACTTTTGAATTAAAGTAAATTAAAATTAGCTTAATTGAACTAAAATTAATTCAATTAAACTTAAGATTAATTAATTAAAACTAAAATTAACTAATCAATTACTTTTGAATTAAAGTAAATTAAAATTAGCTTAATTGAACTAAAATTAATTCAATTAAACTTAAGATTAATTAATTAAAACTAAAATGAATTAATTTTAGTTTTAATTAATTAATCTTAAGTTTAATTGAATTAATTTTAGTTTAATTGAATTAATCTTAAGTTTAATTGAATTAATTAGTTATAACTAATCAATTAATTTGAATTAAAGTAAATATAAATTAGATTAATTGAACTAAAATTAATTCAATTAAACATAAGATTAATTAATTAAAACTAAAATTAACTAATCAATTAATTTGAATTAAGTAAAGTAAAATTAGATTAATTGAAACTAAAATTAATTGAATTTTAGTTTAATTCAATTAATTTTAGTTCAATTAATCTAATTTTTACTTTTACTTTTATTTCAAATTAAATGATTAGTTTATTTTAGTTTTACTTAATTAATCTTAAGTTTAATTGAATTACTTTTAGTTAAATTAATCTAATTTTAATTTACTTTTATTCAAATTAATTTGATTAGTTTATTTTAAATTATTTACTTAAATTTATGTTAGTTTAATTTACATTATTTCATTAATTAATTAATTAATTAAATAAACTAATCAATATTTTACTTACGTAATTAGTATTAAATTAGTTTATTTTGGTTGTAGGATTAGCGCCCCCCGACGACCCTCCCTCCAAATCCATGACGCGGGTGCATGGATCCCCCCCGACTACGGAGGGTTGGACATCCTCTTCGCCCCCGATTCCCCCACCGATGCCCCCCCCCCCATGAGTCCCCGAGACCGACCCCCCCCCCCAACGGCCGCCGCAGACTCCCTTGCCACGCCTCCGGGCTTAGCATCGGGGTACCCGTCCCCGCCAGAGTGCATCGGGTCGGATCGGTGGCCCTCGACTTCATGCACTCAACTAGCCTCGGGTCACAGACTTACCCCCGGATTGAAGGGGATACGTAAGTAATTTTGTTTACTATTTCCCTAAAAGTTTTCTATTCTTTTTAACTAATAGTTTCTAATATATAGCACAATAATTTTTTGTGATTTTGCGAGTACAACAAGATACCGACCGTTTCAAAACGGTTTCCAGGTCCTTCAGAGCACCCACCCCCCAATGCCCCACCCACCCCTCGCGACGAAGATTCCGACGACGGAGAACGCTCGGATGTACGACGATTGGAAGGTAAAAACATAATTTATTTTCATAATTAATTAATTTTGAAATTTATAGAAATAAATTTATTACTTTAACAATTTTTTATTTTAATTTTTCAGGGCAAGTTTCCTCGTTATCGATCCCGATATCACCGACGGTGTATTGTCCCCTCTGGAGAAAAACCCCCTCCCCCCGGGATCGATTCAAGGACCTCATGTTCCGGCGCGCAGAAGAAGGCAAGCAAACCGCCCGTGTGGATGAGCCCGGAGGACCACGCGCGGCCTCGCTAGCTTGATCACTCCTCGGGGCAAGGCGGTGTCAAGCGGGAATAAGGCCAACCGCGCGAAGAATCCAAAAAAACACACAGGGGCGCGGACCACGGCGAGCACCATCGCCGATTGGTATGCTTTTTTTTCCTCGCTCGCTTTCTCGTTTTCTTTTTCTCGTTTTTTTTCAATTACTAATTAATTTATTATGTTTTATTCTTCACTATTTGATTTTTTAGGAAGCGAAGCACGGGCGCCCCGTCCCGCCCGATGAGCCGCACCGAGTTCTTCACACGAAGAAGCGGGACGTTAAGTCGACGATAAGGCGAAAGAAGTTCGGTATTTAATATTTTTTTCAATTATTATTCTTTTCTTTTAAAATTTTTCATACATTATATATTAACCATTTTATTTTCCCGAATTTTAAATGTTTAGGAACGTTTCACGGAGTCCTTGACTCAAGGTTGCCCACACCGGACTCGCACCGACTCGGGAGGACCGTAGAGGCGTTCTTGGAGGTCATTGGGGGTTCGGCTGATGGGTGGGCCTCACGGGCTCGGCTCGGGCGACGCCTTTACGGGCGTGTCCCGGCCACAAACGGGCGGCACGGGCACCTACCCCCCTTCTCCGGGTGAAGGCATGCGCGGACAGGAGGCTATGCGTGAGGACCTTGCTCGAGTCGCTACTATTGAAGGCGACATACAGCACAGTCGAGGCCGACATACCTACTAGCACGAGTCGACCCCCCCCCCCCCCCCCCCCCCCCCCCCCCCCCCCCCCCCCCCCTTCCACACCGACCTCCCCTCTACCTCCCCGCCCTCCCCCTCCCCCCCCCCCCAAGGCCCCCCCAGCGATTCTTTCGATCGTATAAAACATTTTTTTAATATTCGATATATATTTTTTTATTTGAATTCCAATTTTTTTTTTTATGAAATTTTAATATTAATGAAATAAATAATTAGTAATTAATAATTAATAATTAATTAATAATTAATAAATATTTAATAATTAATAATAATTAATTAATAATTAATTAATAATTAATTAACTAATTATTAAAATTTAAATTTAAAAAAAAAAATTCTTAAATGCGACTGCCCGATGGTCCTTTTAAGCGACCATCCGGTCGCATTTTATCGAGACTAAAAGTGACCATTTGGTCGCTTAAAATGCGACCATTTGGTCACTTTTTATGTGACCAAGTGGTCACTTATCTTTCACATAAATTACGACCGGATGGTCGCTTTTAGCGACCATCCGGGTCGTATTTTCATCGAGCCAATAAGTGACCATTTGGTCACAAAATTTCGACCATTTGGTCATTTTTTTGTGACCAAATGGTCACTTATATTGAAGATAAAATGCGACCATATGGTCCCTTTTAATGCGACCATTTGGTCGCATTTTAAAAGTTTGACTTTTTTGCTACCAAAATTTTTTACGACCATATGGTCGCATTTTTGTGACCATGCAGTCGCATAATTGAAATCCGACCAGCTTTTTAGCAACCACTCTGTTGGTCGCATTTTAGGTGAAAAACGACCATTTGGTCGCAATTTTCTGGTCGCAAATTGGCAGTTTTTTTGTAGTGATATAATCATATTTCACATATATTTTTCAATAAATAAAGATAAAAGTAAACAAAATATATAAGATATTCTTTAAAAATCGGGTTCGGGTTCGGGTTCGGGGTTGGGGATGGGGGATGTATTCCCATACCCTTACCCTATAACAAATCGGGGGGAATTTCTCACCCTAACCCTAACTCTAACCCTATAAAACGGGCATTCCCCGCCCCTATAGGGTCGGGGCCCCTAACCCGCGGGGAATTTTGGCATCCCTAATATGCATAAACCCTTCGACGAAAAGTAAATAAAAATTCCATGTAGTGTTTTGGTAGGAAAAACAAAATATTGTTTCATAGAAATTTAAAAGAAAAAAATATATATTTCCATCAAACAAAAATTACTATATAATAATAAATAATGGAGTAATAATATTGTTAGATTATTTGAAGGAAAGTAAAGATGAGAGGAAAAACAGATTACTTTGTAGATCAAGAAAAGGCTTTCCACTATCTTAAATGGAAAAGAACAAAAAATGAAAGATTTTATTTGAGGAAAAAAAAAAGTCTCTTTCGAGAATAATGTATAAACAACGTTTTTGTTGTTTTTAACAACTAATAATAGTTTTTTTTTTTATGGAGAAAACTTGTTTGGATAATTTTTAAACACAGCTTTGAAACAAAAAGACAATTGAAAATATTGTTTTCTTTTGTTGCTTTTTATATAGGGTAAAATAAAACCCATGTGATTTTTACCAAATACATGAATAGCTATGTGGTTTGAAAATGTAGTTCAAAATTATTTCAATGTGACCCCTACCTTCCAACATCATCAACTTTATTTTAGTCATAAGTTATTCGTTTGAACTTCATTTTGGATGATTCAAAATGTTTTAGAATCTTCATTTCGGACTCTACGTTATGATTACTTTAAACCTTATAAATCATCAGTAACCAAAAGGGTTAATGGCTTCAATCATACTTAGTATTTTGATGATAATTAATTCTTTTGTTTATTGACGATTTCAAAGTTTCAAAGTGAGACCATAACATAGAATTCAAAATGAAGATTCTAAAACATCTTAAATAATCCCAAATAAAAGTTTAAACGAAAAAGTTATGGCTAAAATAAAGTTAATGGCGTTGGAGGGGCCGAGGGATCTCATGGAAATAATTTAGAACTACAAGGATGTGATTGTCATATTCAAACTATAAGGGGTGTTCATACAATTGACAAAAACCATTGCGGGGTCTCATTTACATTATACCGTTTTATATTTGATTACCCTTATATAATCATTAACTATATTTTTATGTATAATTTAATTGAAATATGTGAAAAAAATATATTAATATATAAAATAATAATATAAAAACACAAAAATAAAAGTTACCTTCCAAAAAGTGTTTTTAAATTAAGAAACAATGAAAAATAGTCTATAAAAACTATTTTTTTTTCATTAAATTCACCCAAACAATCCTTTCCAAAAATCTTATCTCACTCCCTTTCCATTATTTTTGTTTTCTTAACAAATAAACACATTGTTCTCCATTCCCACTAATTGAAGGTGCATTGTTGAGGCTGACGACATTTCCCTTTGAACCTAACTAACATTAAATCATCATTTGTCACTAAATTAAATAAATAATATATATATATATATATGATAAGTGACTAGATATCTTAAATGCGACAATGAAATATAATAAAGAAGAAGAGAAGACATCACAAGAACAAATACAAATTATGTGAGAAAAATTAAGAAAAAATATCGGTATAATATTAGAATGGGTAAAGTACCATTTTGGTTGTGATTTTTGAGTTTTATATTAATTTGGTCCATGCGTTTTGATTTTGTGTCTATGCGGTCTCTGATTTTTAATAATCGTGTCTAAATAGTCTCTGAGTAACAGGTTCATTTAAGTTCAGAGCTAAAATACCTCATTGATCGCTTTCGCCGATTTTGATTTAGAATCGATCCTGTTGAAGAAGGAAAAACGAGGATCTGAACAGAGAAGGCGTAAGAAAGTAGGAGGTAAGGGAAAAGAAACGCAAGGGAGGTGAGAAATTGAAGGGCATTTTAAGTAAATAACTCGTTGATAAGAATTGGATTGTAATGATTCAATGGAGAAGCATTTAAAACCCTAATTAGTGAAATGAAAAATCCTGCAAAAACTAAACAGAACCAAAAACTACGATTTTTTATTTTATCGGGTTCTGTATTAAGAAAAATTAGTTTTAGGTTTAGTTTTTTATTTTTTCTGTCTCTACTTTTTTTTCCCACCAACTTTTTTTCATTTTTATTTATCTTAAATAACCTACCCAAAAATCAGTCAAGTCAACAGCCACGTCATCATTCTGTTAGTTCATTTAACGGATCTGTTACTTAGGGACCATTTAAACACGTTTGTTAAAACTTAGTGACCACATAGATACAAAATCGAAACGCGCAGCGACTAAATAGACACAAGACTCGAAACTTAGGACTAAAAGAGTACTTTACCTTATTAGATATATGTTACATCAATTTTTAAACCGTAACTATTTGATGGTGTGAATTCCTTCCTAATTAATATAGATCTCTATTTTTCTCGCTTTAAACAATTACAACATTGATTTTATAAATGAGATGGTGAAAAATTTGAGTAGCCATTATTATTAATTAGTAAATTTTAAATTTTAAATTTTAAAATTAAATATATATATATATATATATATATATATATGCAACTTGTAAAAATTTGAATAGATTATATAGAGTGAGTAATCACTGATGGTAGTCATCTTTTGAAATAATAATACTTTATATTATATCTATGCAAATGCCTTAAACTCAATCCAAAAATCTTCATTTTAATTCAAAAAGTTCATTACATACAAATATTTAATATGCAACGCTATCATTTAGATATTAATAATTAAGAAAGTGAATGGTAACTGTTGGATTAGTGATCTAGATCAAGGATTTGCATTAAGTCAAATGATGAGAAGGATATTTCATAAAAAATGACCCTTGAAAGATTCCAAAAGAGGCAATTTCAAGGGAGAGAGTATTTGTGATTCTCTCCCAAAGAAATGCCAAATCCTTACTAAGGTCTAGAAATTTTGTAGGTAGAAGGATGAAATAATCTTTAAAAGAGATTGAGCTTATATAGTAGATAATGTTAGAATCCTAAATAAAGAAGAGACTCATTTAATTTGATGATACAATTTTTTTATAGGTTTAAATAGCTATTTCATGATATAAAACTGTCATTTGGTCACAACTAAATATCTTAATTATATATGAGTAAAACATGTTCAAGATAAACAAAGCCTAAAACCTTATCATGTTTAAGTATTTAAATAATAAAATACTTATAAAAAATTCATCCTTACAAAATATACCTCTCAACAATCGCGTACAGTAGAGGCGTTCACGTCCATGGTCTCAAATACTATAATATAGTTTATTATGTACGTAATTAACTCAATGTATAATACATACTAATCAATTTGAACATAACTAACAGGTAAGGTATACGTGTTCCTTCCCATAAAATAATAGGTTCGAACCTTCCCTTACTCTTAATTTGATAACGTGATATATTAAACTGAGTCTATTATTTTAACCACTGGTCTAATATTCAAAACACAAATAATAATAATATTCAAAACACAAATAATAATAAATTGACCAATATTTATGATAATGGCAGACAAAAATATAACACATACTAAATATTGAAGATGAATTTATATAAAAATTGTATAACATGCATATAATTGTTTAGGTAACACGGCTTCAGTGTGAACTTCACCTCAAGGACTAGAAGAAACTGTCACACACCCATGTGTTAGTGGTAGTGATGTTTGTGGGTATTGGGACACCTAATTAAAGTGATCCTCATTTTCATGAAGTACTTTTTGACATATATATTTTGTGTATATAGTTAATTTGTGGGGGTTTCATTTTTGAGATTTGATAGAAGAGTTTCACCCTTTGTCTCAATATGCAAGTGTTTTATATGTTTGATTTAAGTGTTTTCCCCCCACATGTTCATACTTATAAAGTGGATAGCATTGTTGTTTAGCACTAGAGACCAAAAGGGAAACTATTGATAGATTTTGTTAAAATCTACCCATTAGGGTTCATGTGCTAATGCTTACTAGTTCAAGCATCATTTTTTCTAACTACACCCTCCAAAAAGAGAGATTTTGGGAATGTGGGAATCCAACCTAACCCTAATTTTATTTTAATTTGATACTTATTTCAAGTAATAATTGAGCATTAAAATGAAATAGACCTACTATTTTATGTCATCATTCTATCAAGCGTAAGTAGAAAATAAACTTCTATATAAATTATCATATTTTCAGGTCGATCATTTGAGGTCATTTACATTTCAAGATTCAAATATAAAGATAATAAAATTATTCTCATACTCATTTAGTTAAAGTAAACGTAAAATGAAAATAAGACATTTATAATTTTAGTCAAATGCATACACTTCCTATAGTTTAAAAATGACAAATTATAATAATTTAGTTTAAAATTATGATAATTGAGACTCCTTCCCTCAAATGTTGTAAACTTTCTTTTAACTATTATTTTTTCGTTTGAATTTCGATTTCGATGATTCAATATATTTTGGAATCCTCATTTTGAGCTCTATATTTTGGTCACTTCAAAACTTTGAAATCATCAAACAAAAAAGTATAATATTTCAGTAATAACATTCAAGTAAAGTATTTCAAATCAACGTTTGTCCGATCATTTTTGCATCATGAAAGTTATTTTTATTAAATTGTAGATGTAATTAAGCATTTATTTTTACTATCATTAATAAAAATATATTATTCATATTTATAAAAAAGGGTATTTAAAAATGAGGGTTTTTTAAAAATGGCATTTTAAGAATTGATATTTTAAAAAATATCAAAAAATTTGAAAATTTTCAAAAATGATATTTTTGAATAATATTTTGATTAATAATATTTTTCTTGATAATCATGGGCATTCATCTCAAAACCAATTGGTAATGGGAGGAGTAGCCCATGTATCTTATAAAGTTTGTGAGTTCCATTCATCTTTCCGATGTGAGATTCTCAACATGCCCCCTCAAGATGTGCCTCTTTTGGGCTCACCATTTTTGGGTCGGATCCCACTTTTGGATCGAATGCCCGTTTGGACTTGTTGGGCTCTGATACCATCTTGATAATCATGGGCATCCATCTCAAAACCAATTGGTAATGAGAGAAGTAGCCCATGTATCTTATAAAGTTTATGAGTTCCCTTCATCTTTCCGATGTGGGATTCTCAACAATTTTATAGTGTTGGGTCACAAAAAAAATTAACACTTTTGTTTTGTTTTTGTTTTTGTTTTTGTTTTTTTTTTAGATATTACATCAAATTGAAGGAGGGTAGACTCAAACCTTTGACTTCATGAGAAGTGAGGATAGTCATTCATTATAAGAAGGGTAAAATGCAAATAAGACCCCTGTGGTCTTTTCAAAATGCATGAACACCCCCTGTACTTTGAAAATGGCAAATCGCACCCCTGTAATTCCAATTTTTTTCAATCAGACCCCTCCCCTTTAATGTCAATAATTTTCTTTTAGCCACAACTTCTTCGTTTGAACTCCGATTTGGACGATTCAAGATGTTTTGGAATCCTCATTTTAGGCTCTACATAAATGTCACTTCGAAACTTTGAAATAATTAATAAATAAAAGATTTACTAACATCAAAACACTAGGTATGATTGACATCGTTAACTCTTTTGGTTATTGATGATTTCAAAGTTTCGAAGCGAGGATTTAGTAAAGCCGGAAATGAAGATTCCAAAACATCTTGAATCATCCAAATCGGAGTTCAAACGAAGAAGTTATGTCTAAAAGAAAATTATTGACATTGAAGAGGAGGGGTCTGATTGAAAAAAAATTGGAACCACGGGGGTGCGATTTGCCATTTTTAAAGTACAGGGGGTGCTCATGCATTTTGAAAAGACCACAGGGGTCTTATTTTCATTTTACCCTTATAAGAAAGGGAAGAATATCTCGATGTGTATTAGGCCTTTTCAATAAAATCAAAAGTAAAAAATGATATAGATTTAGGTTTAAAGTAGATAAGCGACGATGAAGGACTTGTGTAACGTCCTGTTATTTTGTGATAAAAAAAACTTTTATTTATTTTATTTTAATTTAAGTAATTAAAGTTTATTTATTTATCGGTAAATTAGAATTTAGTAGTTTATTTCGGTTTAAGTCCTTTTAATTACCTTTTTAGTTTATTTTCGTTTTAATGGTATTAATAATTATTAACGGGCCAATTAATAATTATTAATCACCATTGGGATAGTTTAAGATCATCGGGTTTCGTTTTATAAGTCAAAAGTCATAAAAGGACGCAACCGTCATTTCCAATTTCTTAAAAATATCAAAACACTATTCATTCATCTTTAAATACACTCAGTGACCAAAATTGACCACAATTTCTTCATCCTTTTCTTCTCAAGGCCGTGGGTCTCAAAGTTGGGGGAGAATTTTTTCGGGTTTTCTTCGTTTCTCGACGGATCGGCTTGATCTTGGTTGCATCGGAAAGCCCTCGAGTCTAAGATCCTTTTTCCACCTAACCATTGTCTGTTTCTCTCGAGATCCAAGGAGTTCTCGATAAGTTTATCTTGAAACCTTAAGCTCCAAATAGTGTTTTAATGGAGTTTTCTTTGTTTTCTTTCGATTTCTTGTCGGGAAACTCGGTGTTTGTAAATACGGGAGTCGTTTTAAGAGTTTTTGGAAACTTTCCCATAACCCTAAAACCGAGTTTCAGTCGAAACCCTTTCCGTTTGAAATTTACCTTTTTGGGTATAATTATGGGTTATAAATTAGTGATATATTGTTTATTGAAATTCATTTCGGGAAAGGGCATAATGTTCAAAAACCCTAATTATCGATACCCATTGAAAGCGGGAATATCGAATTTGCTTAAAACCAACTCGAAACACTTTTAAATTGCCTAAAAGCCAAAAAACCAAACCCGAGGCCCATTTTTCTTGAGAGGGCTGAGAGCCTCTTTGGGGGGTTTGTTGAGTTTTTCGTCGTTTTGTACGTTTAGTTGTTGTTTGATCGATAGTTGGTAATTTATTGATAGTGTGATATAATTCAATTGTAGGTGTTTTTGAACCGCTCGTTTGATCGCTCTTTCGGACTTAGGAGCGAAATAAACTTTTATTAAGGTGAGAATAGTTAGGATTTAAAGTAATTTTAGAAAGAAAATAAGTGTGATGGTTTGTAGAATTGAGAAACTAAGATTAGAATTCTAATCTAAGATTAGAGGGAAGTGAGTTAATGCCCTTAGGATTAGAAGTTAATCCTTTAAGTGAGAACTTAGGAGTTCTCAAGGAAAGTCATTGAACCTTAGAAGTTCTAAGTTAGATTCGTTTCGAAGCGTAGGATGGATCATTGGAAGTTAAAATATCCAAACTTTTAGATAGAACGGTTAATAGAACCTCGGATTATTATTGGAAGTTTAAAATCCTGGAAGGTATAGGTTAATCGTTAAGATAGAATGTACTTGTATTAATGTAGCGGAGTTCGATTTACATATCGTTCGTCCGAGATGCTTATCTATTTTACTTTATGTCATTTACTTTATATCTTTTACTTTATGCTTGTATCAACTACTTTAATTCCGCACTTTATTTATTTACTTTTACAAGGATATGCAAGCATATGCATATCATATTGCATCATACCATTCTCGCACCATTCATGAAAATGAATGAAAGTGAGAAAGAAATGAAGGGGAGAATGTTGGAGCCTACGAGTAGTGTCCGCATCACCTTCAGAAAAAGAAACGAAAGTGAAAAAGAAATGAAAGTGAAAAAGAAAAGAAAGTGAAAGAGAAAAGAAGGAAGAATGATGAACCCTACGTGGAGTTCACATCACCTTCAGTGAAAAAGAAAAGAATGTGAAAGAGAAAAGAAGGAAGAATGATAAACCCTACGTGGAGTTCACATCACCTTCAGAGAAAAGAAAGAATGTGAAAGAAAATGAGTTGAATGGGATCCTACGGGATGTGCTCATTACTTCTAGATTCAAAAGGAGTGAATGGTATCCTACGGGATTGACGCATTACTTCTTCATACATAGGGAGTTGAATGGTATCCTGTAGGATTGACACATTACTTCCTCATGCATAAGGCTGAATGGGATCCTATGGGATGTTCTCATTACCCTTCATTCACTCACAAAAAAGGGCAAATGCGAAGTCCTACGGGATGCTCTCATGCATTCATGTTTATGATAGATGAAAGAGAGAATCGAGAAGTTGTATGATGTGCAAAGTATATTTACTTTTCTTACTTATGTCATAACAATGTTGATGGATGAGTATTGACTATGATTATTAGTAATATCATCCTTAGAAAGTATAAAACGAAATTACCTAAAGTTTAGAGAACTTTAGGATTGATTGTGTCGGATTATTTGGACACAAATCAGAAATACGAGTTTGAGGTCTATCTTTACTTTTTATGCTTATTATTCTCACTGGGCTTAAGTTGTTAGCTTATGATATTACAAAAATTTCAGGTAATGTCCTGGTAAGAGGTCGAGGGAGAGGAGGTGGTGGTGCGTGATCAAGGGATGTTGACCTCGAGATGGACTCTTTTGTTGTAAAGTTTATGTAATTATTTTTGTGAATTTTTAAGACTTTGAGGATTCTGTATGTTGTATTTAGCTCATAAGAACTTATGGTTATGTTTTATGGTATTAAACCTTTGAACTCCTGATTGGGACTTAAAGTTCCATGTGAATTTATTAGATTTGAAAAATTATGATGTAAACAGCTTTTGGCTAGCCAACTTTCAAACAAAACCACGCCAATTTTTCTAAAAAAAATAAAGACTTCCTCTGTGTTATCTACTTTAAATTATTTAAAAATGACGGGTCATCACAACTTGTAATCCAAACATGTTATACTTGTGGGTAAATTACAAATGACACCCCTGCAATTTCCGTAAAATCAGAGAATAGCCGATGTATTTTAAAAATGGAAAATCACATCCATGTGATTTCAAATTATGCCATTAAGACCCCTCCTCTCTAACATAGTAAACTTTCTTTTAGTCATAACTTTTTCATTTCAATTCTGATTTAAATGATTTAAGATGCTTTATCGAGCTCTATGTTAAGGTCACTTCAAAACTTTAAAACCATTAATAAATAAAAGAGTTAATTATCATCAAAATATTAGGTATGATAGAAGCCAATCCCATCAATTACTGATGATTTAAAAGTTTTCAAGTGACCATAACATAGATCCTGAAATGAGGATTCCAAAACATATTTAATAATCCAAATTGAAGTTCAATCGAAGAAGTTATGACTAAAAGAAAGTTTACAACGTTTGAAGGAGGGGCTTTATTGGCATAATTTAGAACTAAACGGGTGTGATTTGCCATTTTTAAACTACAGGGGTTGTTCTTGCAATTTACCCTATAAATATTGATTGATGTATTTCAAAATTTATTATATTCTAATTTTTTTTTTTAATTGCTAGCACTACAAGAATCACACCCTTCACCGACGCAACTATTGCTGACACAATCAATTGCGTTAGCAAAGGGTCCCTATTGTCGACGCAAGGAGCTGCATCAACGATGGGCAAGCATTGCCTACGCAATAATTGTTTCGCCGACAATGCTACCAAGGAGTCTTTTGGTAACCCTTTGCCGACGCATTTTGTCACCCATCGGAAACAGGGTACCAATATTGATGCAACACGTGTCGGCATTGGGTACGCCACATCATTTAAAACCAGATGTGGCGTGACCAAATGCCGACTCCCGCACTAGGCATTAACGACACATGCGTGCGTCGACAAAGGAGTAGGGTAATTTAAACCCTCCCATTCCTTTCTTCTTCTTCTTTATTTCTTTTTTTCAGTCTCTCTTTCCTCGCGGCAGCAGCTCTTCCCCACCATTCCCATCGCTCATTTTTATTCAATTTTGGTCATTCCAGTCTCTCTTCCCATGCTTTATTTTAAAAAAAAATGAAGACTGAGATTTGATAGATTTAGTGGTTAGGGCTTTTTCAAAAGAAATTTGAGTTTTTGTGTTTTTAGTGTTGTATTGTTGTGGTTTATGCTTTTGTGTTATGATTTAAGTATATTGGGTTTAAAATTGTTGATATTGTGAAAATTTTGTGAAATTTGTGTGTTTAAGTTTGATGTGAATTTGTGAAATTGATTTTTTTTAATTTTGATTTGCTAAAATTTGTGAAATGCCTGATTTTTTTAAAATTTTTATTTTCGAGTTTTTGGAAATCAAAAAATATATTAATGAGCAAATTTAAAAAATAAAACGGAAACATTTATTAACCAAATCGTTTTTTTCCCCCCCCAAAAAAAAAACCAACAACCATTATTGATCGACCTTTAATCAAAACCATAAAACCATTTAAACTAAAACAAATCTCAAAGTATTAATGAGCAATATACTCAAATTTAAAACCGAACTACTAAACTTAGTTCAACAAAATCAAAACATGACAAATCCCCAAATTATTAAGAACGATCAATCTCGCCGGCATGCAAATCTATGCCAACCAATCACCACCGCGAACCACATCAGCCACCGAGTTTCTTCTTTCCTTTACCTGAAAAAAAAGTTGTAGCATCATGAGGCTACGCCCAGTGAATAGAAAATTGTTAAAGAAAGAATAATGCCAATGAGAGGTTTCCTAAGACTTTAAGTCCATAAACGTTCTTACCGACTTCCAATAAGTCACTCACTCCCAAAGAAGTCATAAATCCTTTCTCAACAAATTAAAAGTTATCTATATTCGAATTAGTTTTAAACATAATTTTTCTACAATTTAAAACTAATCGAATCCTTTCCCGTTTAATACCTTTAATCTCCTTTTTATTCAAGTTATCTCTATTCGAATTAGTTTTAAACATAATTTTTCTACAATTTAAAACTAATCGAATCATTTCTCGTTTAATACCTTTAATCTCCTCTTTATTCACCAACAAAGAGAGACTACGCCCATAAGGAATTTAAACATAATTTTTCTACAATTGAAATCCTTTAGGGATATTCTTTTCCATTGTACGGATGGAATGAACCTGCCCCGTTAGGTGTTATTTAAGTTGTGCACACTAAATAAGCTCCCCTAACGGCTATTCTTCATTAGACAAGGCCTTGCCTAATGCGAACCTACAACCATATTACCCAAGGTATTTTAAAGTAATACGATTTCACACAACGTCAACCTTGACGTTCCAACAAGCCAAAAACCTCACTTTTCGCAACTAACCCAACTGAAAGGCTAAAATTTCCTAAATTACAACTTTTAGGATTTAATCTTAATCTCACCTCAAAACAGCCCAAAAATATCTAACTAAACACTTTGGGTCATTTTCAGTCACTTCCAACATCGTTACCAATCTAGAGGCGAAACTAGCCTAGGCCTACGCCATTTCGTCCCTTAATCGAAACTTAGAATCTAATAACTTCTAAAGAAAAACCGGCGGCATAACGGCTAAATTTCTAACTCCCAAATAGCCCTACACATCCAAATAATATATCGCAAGACAAAATAATAAATCCAGCATCAGTTTCTAACTATCCGCCTAAGCCTAAATTCTCCTAAATGGGCACTATCATGCAAAAACGGCATTTCATAACTTAACAACAATTGTTAAAAATTTACCCAAGATAAGTCTTAAACATCCCAATCTTTTAAGCATGCTTTTCATTAATTTTTTTCAAGCTCTTAATTCAACCCAAATAACCTCATTTTATACTTATAAACATCCAAGGTCAATGCCAAAATTTAAAAGGTTATACTGTTAAAGAAAAAGGAAAACAAACATGGAAAAATTCTAGCCTTAACAACTTCTACTCACCTTGTACACAGCAATAATTTTTTCCAAATTCTTTTCCTTTCACAACACAACTACGACCTGAAATATAAGTTACAATCTAAAATAAATTAAACCTAACTTTATGCTAACAAAAACATTAATCTGAACGTAGGACAGAGGGATTACGGGGTAGGACAATTAGGACAGTATTAGGACGGAGAGTGACGTGTTCGACTTCGGGTTAGGACGGTTAGGACAGAGGGCTACGAGTTTGGCTTCGGGTTAGGGCGGGCGTAGGACAGCGTAGGACGGCAGCGTATGACAGACGTAGGACGGCGTAGGACGGACGTAGGATAGCGTAGGATGGATGTAGGATGGAGGAAGAATTTTGGGGTTCGATTCGTTCGTTATCTATCAATTCTACAATAGGTTTCAAAATAGGAATCATTACCTCAATTCAATCTTGAAAGAAGGCTCTTCTCAAATTTCTCCACAACTTCACCAAAGAGAACCCTAAGCAAAACACACCTATAGATCGCAAAATTCTTGAATCGATTAACCTGAAATCGATCAATTTCTCATTCAAAACGAAAGGAGAAGAAGGAGAATGCCTTACCTTTTCCTCTGTCTAGGTCTTTCACGTGAAGCAGAATGAATGAGATGACTTTTCCCCTTTTCTTTCTTTTTCCTCCTTTTTACTCCCCCCTCATTATTTTTTTAAAAAATCATTTAATAAATAAATAAAATCTCTCATTTATCTAAGTCTAAAGTTATTTAAAAATAAATTCTTAATAATAAGAATTAAATTTAAACACTATATCCTTAAATCATTTAAGAAATTAAACAGAGAAAATATATTTTTCTATTTTTTATTTTTTAATTAAAAAAAAAACTTACCGAAAACCCGAGATGTTACAACCCAATTTCAAGTATGACCCCTGGATTGTTTTTCTTTTCAAAATACACTCTTGCACTTATCAAGAAGTCATCATCTATTAAAAAAATCGTCCATTTTAACATTGAAATATTTTTTCATTTTTTTTTTTTTAATATTTTAATAGAATATTAATATTTCTTAACCTTTCTAATTAAACATGGGTAAAAAAAACGCATATTGGTTTTAATTTTTTCCTAAGTAAATTACCATCTCATTCAAAAATAACAATCTTCTAATCAAGATTTTTTAAATAGCATCCAGCCTATGCCCTTTGTTTTGCTATAAATCGAATCAAGTTGGAATCGAACCGCGAATGAGGCACAAATTTCAATACGAAATTTTAGAAAATTGTAGGTCCCATTTTTTTGACCTAAGGGTTAGTTGAAAATGTTAAGAATTCTATTCAAATGTATAAAAAAATCATAACTCAATGTTAAAATGGATGGTTTTTAATAAATGATAGCTTCTCGATAAGTGCGGAGGTGTATTTTGAAAAAAAAAAATGCAGTGCTCATATTTAAAATTGGGTGAAAGTGCAGGGGTTCATTTTTGCATTCCACTCACTTTTTTAAAAACAAATATAGTGTTTTTTTTTTCAAACCCTCTTTAAAGGTACAGTTTTTATTAGGGGTGAACAAATTCTAACCAATCCAAAAATCTAAACTAAACTAAACCAAACTAAATTGGTTTGGTTTGGTTTTTAAACTTTCATCAATCCAAACCAATTAATAACGATTTGGTTCAGTTTTACATAATTTTGTAATGATTCAAACCAAATCAATCCAATATATATCATATTATATATATAATATAAATGAATTTTTAAATGTTAATTAAAACTTGATAAAATGAAAAAATAAGAAAGATCTTCAACAATTTTTTATTATTTTTATATATTTATAACAAGACTTATAGAATTTTACTATGTATATATTTATAATTTGTGTTTTATTTGTTATTTTGATTAATTAAAATTAACCCTAAGGTTTTTTAAAATTAATTTGAGATTTTTTGAATTTGTCATGATTTGCATTAAGTATTTAAGATAATATAATAGAGAGAGAGAATATGTCCAAGAACAAAACCGAACCAAACCAAACTATTTTGATTTGGTTTGCTCGGTTCTTTATGTTAAACGGTTCGGTTTGGTTCGTATAATATGAATAGAAAAATCAATCGGTTATGAATAGAGATGTCAAATGGGTTGGGTCAACCCGCAAACCCGCCAACTCGGCACGCCTAATGGTGGGTTTGACCCGGCACGACCCGAAGGTGTGAGTCATAGTGGGCCGGGTCAGACGACTCGATGGGTCAAGTTCAACCTGGCACGCTTTGAACTCGGCATGAAAAATAATCTGGCACGACTTGACCCAAGACCCAACTCGACACGACCCATGACCCGTAACCGGAACGACCCATAACCCAACCCGGCACGACCTATGACCCATAACCGGCACGACCCACAACCCAACCCGACACGACCCATGACCCATGACTTGGCACGACCCGTAACAAATTTTTATAACTAAAATAAATAAATTATTGTAACTTATTTATTTATCAATATTCAAATAAATAAAATAATATATAGTTAAAATATAATTTACCTTACCTATATAATAAAGACTTAAATAGTTTATAAATCTTCTAAAAAAATATTAGTTTATAACTATAGATTTGAGATAAAGTAAACATTTCTTAAAGAAAAGGAAAAAAAAACAATTGTTTATAAATTATAGTTGATATTGATATACAATATTTTAGTTTATGCTTGTAATATTTATTAATTTATTATAATCCTAATAATTAAGATAGAAAAATATTAATTAAATATTAAGACTTTAATTTTATTTATTTATTTATTTATTTATGTTTACTATAATGAATATAAAATTAAATAAAAATATCAAATTATTAAAATATAATTTACATTACATTTATATTATAGTTTATAAATCATAATCAAAGTTAATATTTGTGATTTAATTAAATTAGGTAGGTATTTAATACTTATTAGTAATTAACTATACACTATTAGCATCTCATTTTAACGAGTTATATAATTTGAGGGTCAACCCAATCCGATTCGTGACTAGGTGTAAATTGGAGGTTGTATAATTTACCGGTTAATCGAACCCGACTAATAATTTGACATAATTTGTGGATTGTATGACACGTGGGTCAACCCAACCCAATATAACTCGTGGGTCAACCCAACCCGACACGTGACTTGACATAACTCTGGGGGTTGACATGGCCACCCCACCGACTAACTCATGGGTCACTAACCGGGATTGACTCGGGTCATGGGTCACTGTGGGCCGGGTCAATATAACTCGTGGGTTTTGCTTTTCGTGGGTCGGGTTGACCCGGCACGACCCACTTGACACCTCTAGTTATGAAATTTTAATAAAATCCAAACAAACCAATCCATTGTTCACCCCTAGATAATATATAAATTTTATTTAATTAAATATTTGAAAAGCTAATTATAAATATTCGGTTTCTTACCATTAAACATCTAAATTGAGTATTTGTTTAAAGAACATAAATGAAAAACTATTTTTGTCAGTTTGTTTTAACAGATTCTACCAGTTTGAACATATTCTACAATTCTTCAATATTGTCTCCTTTAGATATAAATATAAATGTATAAATTTACTGAAAGACCTCATATTAATTGATGTAAAAATTTGGTGACACTCTGAACATTGCCTATAACATTTATTTTATTCCACTCCCAATGATACATTTATCACCCAGAAAAAAAATTGAGAAGAGCATTTTTTTATTTTTGAAGGTGAAATAAAAAGTCCTCATAGAAATGGAACTATAATATCATGTCTTATATTATAAGATTAAAAGTATAAGTTGAAAAAGCATTGAAATTGATCAAAACTGATACAATCAATCGGAGAAAAACGACCAGTTTATCGATTTCTATTTCATCAAATATGAAACTGATCATAGATTGATTAGTTTGAACCGCATATTGGTTCTCAACGAAAAATCGACACTTAATTTAAAATTCCTTTTTTTTTAATATATAAATCAAATAATCGTTTTGACTTAAGTATTAAAAAAAATACTTAAGTGTTTACATGTAATAAAAAAATTGTCAAACAGTATCCGAACACTTACCTCATTGGTGCCAGGTTAAACCAACCGATCGAGATCAATAGGTCAGTTGGCATTCAGATTTTTTCCTCTTCATTCGATCGGGGTAGTTTCCATTTCTTCTTATATAAAACTCGACCGACCCCGACCGATTTACACTCGATTAAGTTACACAATTCCAAAAGCCTTGTCCCCGTGCAATGTTTTGGATACATCTTCTCTTCTTGATCTTGACCATCTCATCAAATAGAAAGGCCACGTTTTTCCAACCCATCACTGTCTTTCTATGGGACCCCAATCTCTTCTCACCCTTTTCCCCCTTCATTATTATTTTTTTTATTTTTAATTTTTAATTTTTAATTTCTTGGTGGTTCCCATTCAATGCCATTTCCAAAACGTGAATGCTGATCAGAGCCCACCAATTATATCCATATCAATTATAAACTCTTTTTTTTTTTTTCTAAGAAATATCCCCAAAAGGTATGGCAAAAAAAACTGGCAAGCAGGGTATTTTTTAAAAAACTTGCTTGGTTTTAGCCCCACTCACATATGATATCTTGCGACTTGCGAACCTCTGACCAACGATTTATAAGCCTCTCAAGATAAGGTCTTGTATTGGTGGTTATGATTTACGACACGATTGTAAAATCTGAGTTTGTGTAGTGATCATTTTAAGATTAAACTAATGGTCTCGTACAATCCAAATACAAATTTAACAAACTACGAGCCAAAACTCACCTACCATGCAGCACTGAATTGTTTGCCTATTTTGTGTGATTAGCAAAATGGAAAGGAATGAGTCTAAAGGTAGATTGATTCCTTGCGTCTGGAATTTTTATAGCTGCTCCAAATTTAAACAACATCCATCATCCGTTATCCAACTCTGAAAGATTCTCATTTCTGTTTTCACTGTTATAATTATTTAGAAATTAAAATTTTTCTTTTTCCCAATTCA
The DNA here is from genome assembly GCA_028015215.1 of Gynostemma pentaphyllum. NCBI lineage: Eukaryota > Viridiplantae > Streptophyta > Magnoliopsida > Cucurbitales > Cucurbitaceae > Gynostemma > Gynostemma pentaphyllum. The sequence continues at coordinate 19,554,543 of CM051355.1, forward strand.
GTGCCAGAAGAAGTCAGAATCATGACGAGCGTTATCCTTAATTAAAGGGTTTGTAAATTTAGTTGGACTTAGAAGCAAAACAAGAGTATTTATGTCAATCACTTGGGACCCACAAAATGTAAGAAAAATTCAGTCATTTCATTTCAACAATAACTTTGCACAATAAAATCAAATCAAATCAAACCAAATCTCATATTTCTCTTTTTCTTTCTTATGAGAACTTTCCAAGTAACCAAACAAACAAGAAATAGACAGATTTAGAGTCAGATTTTTTTTTTTTTTTGGTTGATTATTGGTTGTGAGAAACCAGTAGGCCACTTTTTCATTACATTACAGAAACAACATTTAACACTAGATGATGATGGTTCAATTCAACACCCACTCTTTGGTCTCTCTCTGTCTCTCTGTTTTTCTCTTTCAAATTTGATCAGTTAGTAGTCTATGCACAACCCCATAAACCGCTTCGAAGCAGCGGCAAAACAAAAACGACAACAATTGATACATGAAAACAAGGCACTGATGATGATGAGCCTAAGTCGAAAAATCCTCACACTCTAAAAGGGACCCATTAAAAAAAAGTAAAAAAGAAAAACTTATCCATCCTAGAGCAGAAATCCCTTTTGTTGTTTTTTTTTTTTTTTTTGGGAGTTAAAAATTTCTTTTGAAAAGATGAAGAAATTTTTCGACTTAGCCACGACGAATCCCAGTAAAGTAATTGAAATCATGGTGCTGGACCCTAAGTTGCTTTAACCATGAATCAGCCACGCTCAAAAGGGAGACCAGCTTTTCTTGGTCCCGACCATAATTGCCTGAAATCCACACATTTCCTTGCATTTTGTAAGTTGCCAACCCAAATGGTGGCAGTGATATTCCTTCCCCTTCTTTTCTCTTCCTTTCTTCACTTCCACCACTCTCAAACTCATCCTCTATATCCATATCTACAATTAAAAAAAAATATTTTAATCTAACATTCATGCACAAAAAATTCTAGCTTTCAATTAAAATATAAATTGAGAGAAAGAAATTTCATACCTTGAAATGAAGATGAAAGAGTGTGGTAAGTTAAGAAACAGGTTGATAAATCTTTTATAGTTCTTCCCATTGGAATGTGGTAAATTGGGTACCTGAAATTTTTTCTCATTTATAAATAAAAAATTCCCATTTAATTAAAACCAACAGAATCTTCACTTAATTTAGAGAGAAAAAGAGACCAGGCTACAGCCATCCAACTAGCAGGAGAAAGATCAACGCTTCTCAATGTCGTGAGGCCGGGGTATCGTCGAGCCAATCCATTGATCTGAAAGAATTTAAATCAGAATACAATCCATTTAGAATATTTACAGAACAAAGTTCAAAAAGAGATGCCCATAAAACAACAAATTTCGTCAACACGAACATATCTCAACTAGTTAGATAACTTAGATATCAGTATCTTATAAAACAACAGATTTGATAGCATAAATGAAAGAATTACCTTATCCATTAATGGAACCCTTCCATAAGGAGTTGATCTTTCAAAATACTGAAAGTAAAGGTATCCCAATCGATCACTCAGATGCGGAGGACTATCTTGATCGAACCCGCCTTCCTCTGATGATGAGCTTCTTCCATCCCATCTCCATAACTTTTCACTTTCACTTTCATCACTCCAAGAATCACTAAACGAATCCCTTGTCTCACTGTCACCAGATTCTTCCCTGTTCACCAAAAAAAAAAAAAAAACATAATTTCATCATCTGGGTTCTCTTTTTCTCGCCATTTCAATTCTCGAATCGATCGATAAAAATCGAATTGGTAAAGGATGATCATTCCCTCTGCTAAGTTAAAGGTTTGAATTTTAATAAAGGATGTACCTGAAGCTATGGGCTGTAGAATTGCTGGTGAAGATTTGTATTGCTGAGAGATATGGGACATAGTATTGAACAAGGGTCTCGTCGTCGTTTACGGCGATCGGAACTCCGGCACCGTATGCACTCCATTCGTCGTAAGAATTCCAGAGATCACCCAGATTGAAATATTCAACCTTTTCTCTCTCCCATGGATGCCATAGACGATTCAGATTCCTAATCTCACTCTAATCACACACACACACACACACACAAAAGACAAACCATTCAAATTCAAAATGAAAATGAAAAATCCATCATTAACAGAACAAGAAACAAAACGAAAACGAAAAAATGGGAATGGAGACAAACCTTTGGTAAGAATTGGGATTTGATTACTGGCGTCGTGCAATGAAGAAAGCAACCCAAATTGGATTGGATTGTCATATTCCGAGAGAGACAGAGAGAAGGGGGGAAAGGAGAGAAAATTTTCAGAATTTTCTCCCTCAACCCTGAAAAACAGAGGATTCCCGGAAAACAGAACGACGAGGAAGAGAAGAAACAGGAATGAAAGGGGGGGAGAAATTATCGGAGTTTTTTTTCTTCCAAATTCCCAATTGGTAAAAGAAAAAGAAAGAGAGAAAGAAAAGAAATAATTAACGCAAAAAAAAAAAAAAAAGTTTTAAGATTTCCTAATAATAGAATGAATCTGTTTGTTTTCTCTCTTTCTTTCTGTTGAGTTCACGGAGAGTCTTCGTTGTCAATGTTGTCAAATGGAATTCAATTTCTAACCCCCTCAAAAAAAAAAAAAAAACCAAGAAACGAAACTGATCAGTTTCTCTGTTTTTTTGTTTTTGTTTTAAAAAAAAACTAACCGTAAAGGAAACTCAATCGGAACTCTACTTTGTTCTTCAATTAAGCAAGGAAAACGCTCACTTTGCAAAACACTACTCTCAATTTCAAATCTTTAAGTAAAATCGAAAGACCCCAGACCGGAATTTACGCAGATTTCGAAGGCAAAACACGAAAGCTAAGAAATTTCTGGAGAATTCTAGTAAAAGGGGGGGAAAAAGCAGAGCAAAAACAGGATTGAAAGAAAACTTCTTCTATCTGGGTTGTTGCTTCCTTAAAAAAAGAAATCTAGAGAGAGAGAAAATGATAATTAAGGAATAAGGAAGAGTAGTAGATTTTTCATTTATGGGATTACTTTTTTATGAGTCTGTCTTTTTCTCTTTCTCTCTCTGTACAGAGAACTCAACCGTGGAAGAATGCGGATCCGGTAATCAGCGTCCAATTAAACAACCTTTATCTTGTTTTCTTCTACGTTTCTTTCGTAATTTTTTTTTTTTGGCCTTTTGTAAAAGTTTAATGGGTCTATGGTCAGTTTTCTTCAATAGAAGGTAGCATACGGTCTTTGAATATTTCATATCTATTCTCTTTTCTTTTTTTTTTAACTTTTATTATTTTTTTTCATTGATTTAGTATTTGTTAATTTAGTTACAAATATTTATTTAATAAATAAAACTTGGTAGTAAGTATGAATATTGAAAAATTAATGAGGGTTTGTTTCGAGTTTATATTTAAGTTAGTTTGTACAATTTACAACAAAAATTTAAGTTTCTCGACTTCACAAACTAAACGTCTCCTCAATGTCATATCTTAAGAGTAATTATTTTTTTTATTGACAAATTTTCATTCTTGGTAAAAATAAAAGGAAAATTATGCTTTTGGACCCTAAATTTTGACATAATTGTCTATTTGGTCTCTGAGTGTTAAAACTCAATATTTTCACCTTTAAATTTAAATTTTTCAGTCTATTTAATTCATGCTGTCAAACTTCTGTTAAATTAACAGAAAATTCATATAATAATATTTTATTAATTTTAAGACTAATGTGATATTAAAATATTAATTTTATATTTACTAGGTTGCTTTGATGGTGCGTTTTCAATGAGATGGCATCTATACTTAATTTTATATTAATCTTTTCGTTTATGTAATTTCAAAACCAATATTTAACCTTTGTAGTTTATAAGAAACTCATTCTTAAACTCTCAAATAGTTGATTGTTAGTAGACTAAATGTAACTGATAACTTGATTGTATGATATAGAATATGTGACATGTTTTTGAGCAAATATCATTTCAAGATTATGAGAAATTTAAGGGCGGGTTTTTGAAAATCCCTCGGGGCGTTTGGTATGTCGGCAACATAATCAAATGTCTAGGAATTATATGTCAAACAATAAGTAGCATGAAAATATAATGAATGAGAATATGATGTCTGTGTTTGGAGTATGTTGGAATTAGATTCAAATGTCTGGGAATATGATGCATGTGTTTTTAGTGTGCTCAAATGGATTTGGATTAATAAGAATATGATTGTTGTGTTTGGTAGGAAGGAATATGATTTGTATAATATTATTTGATTTTTTATTTATTTATTTATTATCTAAAATTTAATAAAAAAATATTGAAAAATTAGTTGATGATATTAAATTTAATTAAATTAAAATTATCAACTATATTTTATTTATAAGATTGGATTTTTTTTAATTTCCTTTTAAGTATTATTTCTTAAGATAAGATTGATGAATCATATACTTAACATAATGTATTATTATATATAATATTTGATATTAATTGACGGTATTGGGGTATTTTAAATCATGACATATTTTTAACAATAAATTTCAAAAGTGGCAAAAAAATATTTTTTTTCAAAGTAGAACTTTTTAGGGGCATTTTCAAATATGTTAGAAATTTTTATAATATTTACAAATTTGTTAGGAAAAAAAAATATTTACAAAAATGTTAGAATTTTAAAAATTCTGAGTATATCAGTCAATCACTATTAGTATATCAGTAAACTTTTAGTATATCAATGGTAGTTTATCAGTCGATCATTAATATTCTATCATTGATATACTATTATATATCATCGATATACTATTAATTATTATCGATATACTAATAGATTACGATATACTCGACTTTTGAAATTATAATATTTTTGTAAATATTTTTTTTTCTAACATTTTTGTAAATATTTCACTCAATTATAACATTCATGTAAATTTCCGTACTTTTTAACATTCATTAATTAATGAAACAAAATCATTAAATTAATGAACTAAAAAAAAGTAAAATCTAACAAAATTTGAAAAATTAATAAATTATATTTAATAAGATCCAGATAACTTTTATAGGAAACATCAGTGTGATTTTTATTGTATAATGACATGAGAGAAAAATACAATGAAAACAAATTTATTAATTTAAAGAAAGTGAAAAAGTGTTATTTAAAATTAAGCTAGAAAAAAGTACTATAAAGTAAAATTTATTTAAATTACTCAATGAATTGTATTGAACATATTTTTTAATTTAATTATGTAAAATATATTGAGTTTAATGTAAGATATATTGAATTTCATTTAAAAAATATTTTCTTTTTTTAAATTTTATCTTGTTCATTGTAACCTACTAACTTACTTCTAATATTTATTTTTTACTAGAAATACGAAAGCGTCATTTATTTACAGAGGAAAGAACACAAAATTGGAGAGGAATTAAGGAGGAGATTTGGATGTGAATTGAATATCAATGGCCAATTCCTCATATCAAATAGCCCTAAAAGCATTTCGATTGTGTGTATGTTTCATGGGATTCTATAGTACAACTGAGTTACTATAATACATCATTTAATTTTTTTTAAACTCGAAAGTTACAATGTAGCAGTGTTTCAAATTTTCTCATAAGATGGGTTTCTACAGTGTATAAACGTATATACCGAAAACAAGCTTCTCATACACACAATTCAAACACTCCTTAAGATCTCGTTTATTTCACGCAAATTGGCATGGATTTTAGGATGAATATTTTATACTCAAGATTATTACATAGATTTTGCTTTTTCAAAACCAATATTACAATTGGAGTTTTTCAAAAGTAGTTTTTTATAAATTGTTTTTAATTTTTTTTGGGTAAAATACGTTTTTAGTCCCTATAGTTTCACTTTGGTTTCATTTTCGTCCCTGGTCTTTTCAAAACCGACTTTTTTCGTCCTTGTACTTTTCAAAACCCACTTTTTTAGTCCTTCATTAACTTTTTCATTAGTTATTTGTTAGTCATTGGTGACATAGTATTTTTAATGACGTGGCGGTGAAGGGATGATTTAAATTAAATATCGAATTTTATTTAGTAAACTTATTAACATTTAATAACGGATCTATTAACATCATGCCATTTGTGATAAAAACATGAAGAACATGTAGATTCATGCTTAATTTCGAAAATTAAAGGCCTTTTACTTACATTGAGTAATTAATGGAGAATCGGTTGGAGGTTTCTTTACAAACATCAAATCCTCAACCACACCGGATCTTCTATGCTATATCCGGATTGAAAGCAAAACCCATTTGTGGAAATCTTGGAACCAAAACAATAGAAGAAGAAATTTCTTCTAACTTTTTCCCTAAGGAAAAAGCCGAGTAGCGGAACAACTTGAAAGAATTTTCACTTTTCTAATTAAAGTGATGAGTGTGTAAAATATGAATCCCAATGATCATATTTATAGGAAAATATGATATCTAATCTAATTAGATAATCATTATCTCTTAATTATAAAATAGAAAAGATAAATAAATAAATTAAATATATATATATATATATAAAACAAAACTTGTAGCTTCAGACGTCCACCACACGCCGTCAGCCAAGTTAATGCCATTTATATATATTTTTCATTTATTTCTTATATATTTACTTTTCTATATTTAAAATTATATATATATATATATGTATGTATATATATATATATATATATATATATATATATATGTATGTATATATATATGTATGTATATATATATGTATGTATTAAAATTAGAATAATTCAAACAATAATTTCTAATTTAAATACATTTAGCCAAAAAATTAATAATTATCATTGAATCTTATTCAATTAATTAATTATTTTGGGCCAAAACCAATTTGTTTCTTAAACCAATTATATTTAATTCTTTCTAATATTTATTATCAAATTAAATAAACTCATTATTTAATTGATAATATTAATTATTAATTTCCATTTAAATAAACTCATTATTTAAATAATTAATAATATTAACATTAATTCCCGTTTAAATAAGCTATTTATTTAAACAATTAATTTTGCCTTAAAATATTATAATTGATACTGTTATATTAATTTCCATTTAAATAAGCTCTTTATTTAAACAATTAATATTGTATCAAAATTAATATTTATATTAATTATCATTTAAATAATCTCATCATTTAAATAATTAATATTGCCTAATTTTAAGTAAACTCAATTACTTAAATTATTTATTCTTCCTAAGTTAAATTAATAACTTAGTTTTGCTACAACGATATTTCATAGCAAGGGATAAAACCAGACATATTCATTTGCTTAATAATTAGTCAATTAAGTGATTAACTCATAATCGGTTAATTACTTATTATTTAACTATGAATAATTCCACTATAGATTCATCAATTGAACTCCCTCACTATAGATGAGTTATGTCCATTTAGTTTATCTTTTATTTATATCGTGATATATCCTTAACCTGGAACCCTGTAAACCAGGCGGTTTAATTACTGCTTTGCCCCCGAATGTAGTTTATCCTTGTGTTCCTGTTGATTCTCCAATGAACATTATCTTTAGTCAAACTAGAGATAATATACTTTAATAATAAATGTGGGACTTGTTTATTGTCTCGAATAGCTACACCAAGTAATCGTTAAAGCTTCCTAAAGTTCCTAAAATGTTTAGGTATGATTGACACCTATATTTATTGATGGAAAGTTATGAATTCCATCTCGTGACGATGAGTTCCCAGCTACTTATCTAGCCATGTTCCCAAAACAGGAGTATATTAAACGTTTACAGACTCTTAACCATGATCAATTAACATCATAATTCAGTTTATGTCCGAATTTCACCCCGGATTGAGATCTCAACCCCTTTGATAAACTTAGTTTGATATTTGATCATTTCTAATACCGGCACTAATGAGAAATTTGATCGAACATCGGTGGCCTGTTTTATACAATCAACATTGCATATGATACTTCCATTTCATATCTCCTCATAAATGATCGAGGATTAGATCATTCGACTATAAACAAATGTCAAGATTTCAGATTTTACCAGGATAAGGTTCCCAAACCGTTATCCGCTTCATTTCACACGTTTAAGTTACTCATCTCGACTTAATCCTCTCGTATGACTACATACTAAGTCGTGATTTTTTATAAGAGTAATTTAGGGTTTACTATTTGAATGTTTGATATTAATATATTTCCATATATTCCTAATATCGTCAATTGAATCAATATAGATAATATAAAAAACTTATGTTTATTTATTTAATTTATTCTAAATAAATTATTATTATTAAATAATTACAAGTTCTAGGACACCATTCCTAACAGCAGGTTTACTTGATTTTTTTATCAATATTTTTAAATGACGTGGCAGTTAACCTTTTCTCTTACCTGACCCATCTCTCTCTCGCATCCTCCATCCCCCTCCTCCTTTTCTTTCAAAAATGGAAACAAGATCCATGGAAATCAAAATCGTCTGCAAGAACAGCCCCATGATCGCCGCCGCCCCATTTCTTCCCCTTTACTTAACCCAACCCGCACTCTACCTTTTCTTTTATTCATTTCCATTTCGCGCTTCTTCTCACTCAACTTCCTTCTAGTTCCATCGGAGTAGGGTAGTGGAGGTTCACCAAAAATATTGGACTCATTTGTCTTGTTTCCTGGAGGTGAGATCTCCATTCTTGTCTAAGATTTAGTGTAGGAAGTTTTGGAACTAACTCGTACTCATTTTATGACCTAAACGATAGATTCGAAAACTCGTTATAAACCAAGAAAACCGAAACTTGTCGATCTTTGAATCCTTGCCGTTTGAGGTTGAGTTCGTTGTTTAGTTTCGATTTCTGGAACCACTTCACTCAAATGACTTTTCCCAACTAATTTCCACCAGCGTCTGAACTCCCCGAGCGTCACAGGAAAAGGAAGAAAAACGTGAGCTCCATTTTGCTTTTGTCCCAGTATCGTCCGTATAGGCGATTGGAGAAGAAGGGTCCAATTGGATCGGTTGGAGAAGAAGGGTCCATGAGGAAATTGACGTTGTTGAGGTCTCTTGCTGAGATGATTTTGATTTCCATGGATCTTGTTTCCATTTTTGAAAGAAAAGGAGAGAGAGAAATTGCAGATGAGAGAGAGAGATAGATGTCTTAAGGAAAGAGAAAAGTTAACTCGCCACGTAATTTAAAAATATTGATAAAAAAATCAAGTAAAAACCTCGCCAGGTCATTAAAAATACTATGTCACCAATGACTAACAGCCAACTAACGAAAAGTTCATAAAGGACTAAAAAAGTGGGTTTTGGAAAGGACTAAACGAAAAAAAGTCAGTTTTGAAAGTATAGGGACGAAAATGAAACCAAAGTGAAACTATAGGGACAAAAACGTATTTTACCCTTTTTTTTTTTTTTTTTAAGAATAACATTTTTCCTCCTTAGCTCAAAGCAAGTATAAAACCACATATTCTTTTTTGAAAAAAATGTTATTTTAAAACTTTCCTTCTATTTTTGAAAATACCTATTTAAAAGTTCCATATATATTAAAATTTCTCAATTAAAAATTATAATTCTCATTTGAAAAGAATTATATTTCTCTTAGGATAAAAATGTCATATAGATCATTAATTTTTATTACCCTGTCAAGGAGGTCAGTTTTTAATACTTGGTTTGATGAATAGTAGAGAGGAAAGAGTTTAATTAACTTTTAACATTATTTATTGATTTTCTTTTAGTTAAGTTTGTTTATTATTTTCAATAAATATTTTAAAATAAATGTATTTTTATTACTCAATAACTACATTTTAAAGTTAATAGTTAAAGCTATTTTCTATTTATTATTTTTTAATTGACACCTTTTTTTATTGATTGATAGTTAACTCATTCATAATATTCGTTCAATCTAATTAATTGGTTATTAAACAACATTAGTTATAATAAATAAAAATATTAAATGATTAATTATCATTTATTATTCAGTTTATGTCCAAATTATATGAATGAATTCAACTCCCATGATAAAGTCTACAAAAGGAGTATATCTATTTAATTTTCAGGCATTTATACCATCTATATCAGTATATCCAAATATACAAATATTTAATATTTCAGACATTTAAATCTCATAACTCTTATGCTCTGCTATATCCTCTAGATTTCCTAGGATTTTAAATCTAAATAGAATTCAACTATTTGTTTTCATTAAAAATATTAAGAAATTCAGATTTTACTTAAAAAAAAATTCATACCAAAATGATAGGATTGATTTCAAAGTAAATTACATATCTAAACCTCTACATCATTAACTTCCCACTAACTATTTAAAACACAAAATTAAATTAGTAATATCTTTACTCTTTTTTCATTTCCTACAAACATCAAAACACAAAATAAAAATAAAAATTATTTTAAATCCTATTGATTCGAAACACAATTAAGAATTTAAAACCATTCTAGTATTTCAAATCACAGAATTTAAAATCATTTATCATATTTTCTTGGATCCAAACGAGGGTTAGGTATTTTGATTGCAAGAAATGTCGATGTTCATTTTAGAGTAAAATGAGAATCCAATGGGTACGAAAGATTATGATGTTTGTTTTACAGTTTAGAACAGTGATAATGTATTGAAATTAACAATTCTTTTAATAATATCATTGTTATAAGTTTCTTATTAATAAATTCTACATATTATTTTAATTATTATTTATTTTAATAAATCATTCTATTCATATTATTTTAATAATTTAATTAATTACTAACTTATTTTATTTAAATGTTAAATAATATATAAACCTATGTACTTATCTGATAAACGAATTTATTAAAGTATCTAGAATGAGTTTAAATGAAATTTTTTATTGACTTCTTTTTAAACCCATAAAATAAAATAAAATAACATAAATATTGCTTTTTTTACTATTAGAATTTGTCTCAGAACTTTTTAAAAATTACTCAAATAACATAATTATACTTCATTAAATTATTGAACTATAGTTTCAATAAACTATTGAACTATTTTTCATGGGCATTTAATGAATTTGTATGATTTTTTTAATTTTTTAAGTGCAAGTTCAATAATTTATCGAGCTATTTGATTATCTTTCATTATTATTTTCAATGAATTTGTTAGCTTTTTTTTACTCTTTTTTGGTTCAATAAATTATTGAATTATAATTCATTAAATTATTGAACTATAATTATGCTATTTTAGTAATTTTGAAAAATTCTAACATTTCAGTAATTAATAGCTAAAAATATGTTATTTCAGTAGTTGACTTTTTTTTATATTGGCAATCAATAAAGAAAAAAAGTATAATAAAGAAAAAGAATTAGAATTAAAGATAAAGATGTTTTGGTATTATTGAAGGACAAAAAGGTAAAAAACATATGACAGCTGTAATGTAATCCCAAAAATTCATAGGTGGAGGATGCAATATAAAATAGTTAGATACTATGTATTTTTTTTTTATCACATGTGATCTAAAATATCTGAAATCTTGAATTCCTGTAAAATGAATATTGTAATTGATGCTCATCACTCTATAAATTTATATTACATTGAAAGGAACGACTCTCACAATCCATATGAGCCATAATGGGATGAGTGAAGAAGATTTTGTTGTTATTTTTATTTATTTATAGTTATATTAAAAAATAAAATAAAATAAACAGGTAAAACAATTATATTTAAAAGTACATATTTTATATCAAAAAAATCGACAATTTTTTTTAATCATATAATAGTTTAAAAAGTTTCATTATAGATTTATAATATTTTTATAAAATATTTAGTAAGTATTCAAAAATAAAATAAAAATAACGGATTGTTTTACAAAATTGAGAGAACAAAAAAAAATGAATGAGCTGAATTATAGATTTAACAATTTTATAGAATTTAATGACAAGAGTTGCATTGCATTGATCCCCCTGAAAATAAAAAATTTAATGAATTGCACCGAAAAGTAAATAAAGTTAGTGGGAGGCTTGACCTTGCAAAAAAATATCTAAAAGATGGGTTATTTAATTGACTAAATTGATAACTTAATGGTTAGATTCAAATTAAGAGGGATTTGTCAAGTGTACCTATTAAAACGACAAAAAAAAACTACTTCTCATACAGAACGGTTAGAGGGTCAAACTTCACCCTCGTTAAATTTCCCTCCTCAAACAATTAGGGTCGGTTTAGGAAACCTTTTTGTAAATTTCTAAGCAGTTCGAATAATTGGATAAATTATGGTCCGTTTAATAACCTTTTCAATATATGTTTCTTGTTTTTCTTTTTTAATTTTTAAGAAATTGAGTTGTTTGACAATTCTTCTTATTTCTTGTTTCTTCTTCTTTTAAAAACCCTTCCTAAAATTATGTAGAATTTTTAGAAACGACAAATCAAGTTTCTTACTCTCATTCTTATTTCCTAAATTTTAAATACATTGATATATTATTACATTGTCCCGTTTTGACTATTAAAATATAGAAATAATTGCACCAATGACCACATTAATTCACCTAAATCCACCTTTTAGGGTTGTTTATTTTTTATTTTATAATTACCCAATAACTACCATTTATAGTGGTGATCGGGTGGTTTTCGATTTGATAGTTTACTATCTTACCCTTTTATCTCTCCTGATAACCATATCTTATTAATTACATATCATTTAATTTATAATTTATTTTTTTTAATTTTGAAAATCAATCTCCTTGATTTTGGGAATCACTATTTAAACATAATAAACTCTAACCTAAATTAGATTATTCTCTTTCTTCCTCATACGTTTTCCACCGTTTTCTTCATTGCCAGAAAACGCCGAAATTCAAATTCATTCGTAGAGCAGAGATCTCCGGCCAATCTAAGCTCAAATCAGTACCATCATTTTTCGATTTATGGTCGTGTCTTTTTTAGATTCGATTAGTGTTTAAGATCTACTTCCTTCTTTCGATTCTTTCTCTAAAATTGCATCAAAATTCTTTCTCTTCTTCATCCTCCTTCGTTTTCCCTTTTCCGTTTTCTTCATTGCACATAAATTGCCCAAGATCGACTTTCACCACTTGTTATTCATGGTTGCTACAAGTTTGTTAATATATAGTAAACTATTTATTAAATATAAACATTTTTATATATGGCTGCTGCTATCTGCTACAAATGTTAATGGTTGCTGCTATATGTTTGTTTATCAATAATAATCCGTTTATTAAATATATACAGTTTCCATGGCGGTTTTACTGATTGTTTTTTCAATTATACAATGTTTATCAAATATAAACATGTTTAACGATTTATGATTTTGTTTTTCAAAAATGTTTTTTTATGTTCTTTTTTTCAATTTAACATTTGTATTTGGTTACTTTTGTTCTACTTTTTTTACAGAAAATAAATACTTATTAATTTATTTTTTTATCAATTATACACAGTGACGGCTAGAGGATGATCGAAGAAAAAAGCAATTCGATATTTTCTAGAAGAAAGTTAGAAGCTTGAAGATTTTTTTCTTGTATTTTTTTATTTTTTAGATTTAATTTTTCATTTACTTTTTGTTATAGTTTTATTTCTGTTCAGATTTATTTTTCCATTAATTTTGTAAGATTTAAGGGATTTTAAAATTTTCCAAAATTTTGCACAAATTAAGGAAAAATTAAATGGGGGGTATGTTTTGTCTTTTCACAATGTAATTTAATTTCACCGAGCGCCGGGTTTTGGGTAGTTTCAATATAGATATATATAAAAGATACGATTTTTTTGAAATTTTTATTTATTAAATGGTTATTACTGAAATTAACCCTAAAATATATTATAAATATCATAAAATTATATTGATATAATATTTTTAAATATTTCATTTAAAGTTGTAATATTTTCAATATATTTTTATTTTATTTTTAAAATAGAAAAAAACGCGAAATAGGTACCAGATACATTTTTGTTTATTTTTTCTTCAAAAAAAAAAAGAAAAAAAACAGTTACCAAACAAGAGAATCAAGAAAAAGAAACAAGAAATAGAAACGAGTAAGGTTACCAAATGGACCCTTAATAATTAGAAAATACAATAAATAACTAAAATATAAGAAAACAAATCATTCTCGCATACCTAAATATGGAAAACGAATCGAACAACTCTTTTTTTTAAGCATAATTTTTAAAAACCATAAATTATTAAATTTATCCATTCAAATATAGATGATTTTGGCCCTATGATATTTAAGGAAGTTTTAATGGGTAGCAAAAGTTTATGCAATATTTGTAAGTATATCACTGTTTAAAACTAGAAAGAATTGCACACATGACCTAATTAATTCACCTAATTCCACTTTTTATGGTTGTTTGTTTTATATTTTAGAATTACCCATAAACCACCGTATTTAGTGTTAGGAATGGTGTCCTAGAACTTGTAATTATTTAATGATAATAATTTATTAAGAATAAATTAAACAAATAGACATAAGTTCTTTATATTATCTAGATTGATTCAATTAATGATATTAGGAATATATGGAAATATATAAATATCAAACATTCAAATAGTAAACCCTAAGTTACTCTTCTCTTATGAAATCACGACTTAGTATGTGAGTCATACAAAAGGATTAAAGTCGAGATGAGTAACTTAAACGTGTCTACAGTAAACGGATAACGTTTGGAAACCTTATCCTGGTAACACTGTTGATAGCTTCGCATTTTGTTTTATAGACAAATGATCGAATCCTGATCATTCATGTGGGAGACATGAAATGGAAGTATCATATGCAATGTTGATTGTATAAGACAGGACCACAATGTTGGATCAAATTTCTCATTAGTACCAGTTTTACAGAAATAATCGAATATCAAACTAAGTTTATCAACCGTGATAGATCTCAATCCTGAGTGAAATGCGGACTCTTATTTGTGGAGTTATGTTCTTTGATTCACATAGTTGAGAGCGATCCGTAAGAACGCTCAATACACTCCTGTTTTGGGAACATGACTAGATAAGTAGCTGGGAACTCATTTTCACGAGATGAAATTCATAACTTTCCTATAAATTAACGGTATCAGTGCGATACCTAAACATTTTAGGAACTTTAGGAAACTCCCTTGATGTACTGATTCGAGACATGAACAAGTGACGTCACGACTTCTATTGATCACAGAAGTATCTTATCTCTAGTTTGACTAAAGATAAAGTTCATTGGAGAATCAACGGGAACACAAGGATAAAGCGGTAATTACAGGGGCAAAACGGTAAATTTATCCGCCTGTAATTATGAGGGTTCCACGTGAAGGATAATATCACAGATATAAATAATGATAAACTAAATAGACAATAACTCGTCTATAGTGAGGGGAGTTCAGTTATGAATCTATAGTGGAATTATTCATAGTTAGATAATAAGTAATTAATTGATTATGTGTTAATCACTTAATTGACTAATTATTAAGCCCATGATCTATTGGTCCATCGGGTCCCTATGCTAGCACAAATATCGTAGTCCCGAAATCAAGTAGAAGAAATGGAAAGTTTAAGTAAAGTGAAATACTTAAATAGGCAATATTAATTGTTTAAATATTGAGTATATTTAAACGGTAATTAATATAAACATTATTAATTGTTTAAATAATGAGTTTATTTAAACATGAAATTAATAATGAAATATTATTAATTAGATATTATTAATTATTTGAATATTGAGTATATTTAAATGGTAATTAATAATTTGAAATTAATTAACAATTATTAATTGTTTAAATAATTAATTTAAACGGAAATTAATAATCAAAATTAATTAATTAATAATAAAATATTGTCAATAAAATTATTAATTAAATAATGAGTTTATTTAATGGAAATTAATAATTATAATATTTATTATTAATTATTTAAATAATAAAAATTATTTAAATGGAAATTAATAATTAAATATAAATTGGATAATATTTAGTTAGGAGAAAATATTAATATTATTAATTATTTAAATAAAATATTTTATTTAAATGGTAATTAATAAATAAATTAATTAAGTTGGACTTATTAATTTAAGAGAGAATTTCAAGCCCAATTGGATTAATGAACCCAATTGAAATTGGCCCAAAATAATTAATTAAATAAATTGTATTTATTAATTATTTTATGATGATAAAATCGGCCATGTCATTATTTTGGGAGAGATAATTGTTTGAATTATATCCTAAAATAATTACATTGATTTATTTACCCAAGATAAATAAAATAAAATAATAAAATAATCTCCTATTTATCTATGGCATTTTCGAAATTGCAAGATAAAGGAAAGAGATAATCTTTTTTCTTTTTGTATTTATCTCTATAGATTAATCCTAATGTGATTAGGATTCCTATTTTCCTATAAATAGGAGGGTTGGGTCATTCATAAATCATACAATTCAATTCCATAGAAAGTTGAAACTCTCTCTTCCTCTCTCCCACCCCTTGGCCGAAATTCCCTATTCAAAATTGGGAAGAAAATATTTTTCTTCTTCCCAATTTCTTCTTAAGTTCGATCCCACAATCAGGTTTCATTTGATCGATCGAAATATAGCATAGAAGATCCAGGTGTTCTTGAGGATTGATCGTTGAAAGAAACCGCCAACCAATTCTCCAATTTTACTCAATGTAAGTTTCGGTTTGATTTTAATTTTCGAAAATTAAGCATGAATCTATATGTTCTTCATATTTTTATCACAATTTGCATGACGTTAATAGATACGTTATTAAACGTTAATAAATTTGCTAAATAAATTTCCACTATTTTAGTAAATCATCCCTTCATTTAGATACCATTTCGCCAAAATAAATTTTTACTAATTTGCCCTTTTGATTACTCAATTTGGTTATATCAAATCATAATTGATTTTTACCCTTTTTCATTCTATGATGCATTACGCCTTCAATTAAGGGATATAAAAACCATAATTCACTGATTTGTTTTCACACGTTTCCTTTCTCATTCCTCCTTTTTTTTTTTCTAATTTCCTCTCTTTTTAGATTAATTCTCTACATGTGATTGATATCTCTCATTTATCGTTTTTCTTTCTTTCTTTTTTCACTTTCACTAAATATCATCAATTGAATTATTTACGATTTTTAGGTCCTTTTTGACTTCTATGATTAATTTACGCCTTCAATTAAGGGATATTGTAAAAACCATTAATAATCTAAAGCGGTGTTTATTTAGATTCACACGTTTTCTTTCTCATCTTCTCCTTTTTTTCATTTCTTTCTTTTCTTAATATTTCACATTAATTCACATTTATTGCACAAAAATTGCCCAAGATCGACTTTCACCAGTTATTCATGGTTTGTCGTTTGTTGATATATAGTAAACTATTTATTAAATATAAACTTTTTATATAAAACACTGCATAAATGTTTAGCGTTGATCCCATGTATATGTTTGTTTATCAAAATATTGTTTGTTAAATATATACGATTTCCATGGCGGCCTTTACTCATTGTTTTTTAAATGATGGTTAGAGGATGATCAAGAAGAAAGCAATTCGATATTTCTTGGAAGAAAGTTAGAAGCTTGAAGATTTTGTTTTCTTGTATTTTTATATTTTTATTTACTTTTTTATATTTTATTTCCGTTTAATTTGATTTTTCCATTATTTTTATAAAATTCAGGGATTTTAAAATGTTCCTAAAATTTTAAACAAATTAAGGAAAAATTAAATCGGGGTATTATTGTCTTTTCACAATATAATTTAATTTCAAAAGCGTTTTGAGTAGTTTGAATATAAAAAGGGTACGTTTTTCTTGAAATTTACATTTATTAAAAGCCACCAAAATTAACCCCTATATTTAAATAATAATTTTTACTAGTTTATGGATGTTGAAACATATTAACGTAATATTAATGCTAATCACTGATTGTCTCTCTCAAATTTTACAGTATTTATAAATATTTTTAAAATATATGTTATAATTATAAATATTACATAAAATTCTGCAGGATTTGCAATAATCCTTAATATTTACAGTTTTGGTATAATCTTAAAGTCATAATTTGTTTCTAATTTTCAATCCATTAACTATGGTGATGAATTTTATAATAAGATTCTAAAATTATCGTCTACAATAAATTTTTGGAGCTTTTTTAGTGCAATATGGGAGGCTTTTTTTTTTGCCATTATTAGATGAGATGGGGATAAATTCTTTCCTAGTGAAAAACATAAATGATATTAAATGCTATGATTTTCACAACCATAGAAATTACTTTATTAGGGTAATATTTATTACAAAGATTTTACAAAATAAATAAAAATAGGAAAAAAAAAACTAGAATTTTGATATTTATAAGTTTACATTCAAGAAACAAACCCATGAGAAACCGGGTGAATGAAAATGATCTTAAACCAAACTTCCCTGATTTTGTAGACTATAATTGTAAATATCAAATAGAAATAGGCCAAAATTCAAATCTTTCCAGTACGGGGGTTAGTAGGCAAAACCGCGTGAACGTTACTTTGCCGATATAACCGTCGTTAAATTCCGTAAGCGTAAGCTAACGGTTTCGGACGGAGTCTTCAGTGACGTATGGACGTAAAAGAAGAAGGTAATAATCCAATCAGCGTCTGCAACGTGGACAACGTATAGTCTTACTCTGTAGGATTGTGAGCAGACGATCACGATATTGGATATGGTTCCTTTACTGTTTTTTGTCCGTTCTGAGGACGCTACTTTGACCGTTGACCTTTTGTTTTATTTTTTTTGTTTAATTTTTTTTTTTCCGTGTTTATGTTTTGTTGTCTATGAAGAGGATACGACGTCATTCCACTCTCATAATTAAACTAATATAGTTTTGGTCACGATCTAATAAATTTACACCTTCCATTCAGATTTTTTTTTCTGGATTTTCTTGGGGTTTGGAAATTGTGAGAAATAATTTGAAAGGATAATTCTTTAAAGCTGGGAAATGATTTTAATTTATTGTTTATATTCTCTTGATGGATGAGAGGGTTAGTATTGGTGGGATTAGGATTTATAATTTCTTTTCTTTAAAATAAAATCTTGTGGAATTGAAGTATTTTAATTTGGAAAACTTTTTACTTGTAAGATTTGAAATCTTTTTATTTTTAACGTCTACTAAAAAAAGAATTTATTTTATAGTTGTTATCTGGGAATGAAATCTAGGAATCACTCTCATTTTTTTCAAGAAATTTCTTTCATTTTAAAAGCTCCATAAATTACATTCTCAAATTTGTGGTCCACCATATTGTTTATTATGATTTTTTTCTCTCTCTACTTTTTGTGAGCCCACATTGAACTAACTAATTATTTTAAATACTTTTTAAAAAATCAATTAAGTTTAGATAAATAATTAATACACTCTTCTCCACCATTCATTTCCTAGAAATAAAAAAACCAACTTAATTGAAGGATTTTCCTTCTTGGATTGTTGATCTTTTTGAGCCATTTTGTTCTGTTGCTGTTGCTGTTTTGTTCTTATTTTCATCAAAATAAATTAATTAATTAATCGACGGATGGATTTTTTTGTAATAATTTTTTTTTTCTGAATTTTAAAAAAACTAAAATGTGAATTTAAACAAACGCATAAATCGTATAAAAGTATGCTAGTTAGTTAATTTCTCTTATTGATGTAATTACTGATACAAATAAGATTTGAAGTTTTTTTTTATTAATATTATAAATTTACAAATAATCAGAAAAATATTGTAGTCTATAAAAAAAATCAATGGTAAATTATAGGGCAATTACTGAAATAACATATTTTTATATACTAATTACTGAAATGTTAAAATTACTCAAATAGCATAATTATAGTTCAATAATTTATTGAACTAAAAAAATTAAAATTTTTAATAAATTTATTGAAAATAATAATAAAAAATATCAAATATTTGACCTTGAACTTAAAAAACCAAAAAACAAACCAATTCGTTAAAAATACCTATGAAAAATAATTCAATAATTAATTAAATTATAGTTCAATAATTTATTTAACTATAGTTATGCTCTTTGAGTAATTTTTAAAAAGTTTTGATATTTTATTAATTAGTATGCAAATTTATGCTATTCGAGACAAAATTTTTAAATGTATACTCTTGATAAGATTACATCGTTTTTTCCTTCTTTCTTTTAAGAAAAGTCTCGTATTCATTGTATATAATTTCAAGTTTAAGAAAAAACAAATTGGAAATTCAAATTTACGAAAAATATCATAAAAGTATATTGAAATATATTTTGAGTCATAACTTTTGATCTAAGTATCAGAAAAATGATTCGTTTGTGGCATTGGAATTGTGACAATATACCGGTCAATAAGAGTCCAAAGTTAAATACATAGTACTTAACTAATAATAATGTAAAAACATATCCTTGAAATTGGAGTCAAACCACTCTTCATTGTTTTATCATAAATGGTACAAATTTAGGTTTGTATTGACCGTCATATTGTCACGAGTCCAACGTCACAAATAGATTATCTTTTCGATTTTTAGATAAAAAATTATGACTAAAAAATATTTTAATGTAATTTAGTGGCATTTTTGTAATTTTAAACACCATCTGGTTATATTTTTTCTCCAAACTATAAAATCTTATACTCATTATAAGATTTCAAATTTTTTTTAATATAGAAATGATATGCGATTTACAATATTTTTATTTATACAATATTTTTTAAATTATTCTTATTTTTTTTATTATACAACCACCCAAAACCCGATGATATTTTCATCATACTAGAATTTCAAATAGATGAACAATCTTTACATTTAAGTCGTCAAAGTTAATTCAATATCGAGTTGTCCATCACATTAAAAAAAAAATGTCTGCTGTTCTGTTAATCAAATGGCCGCTCTTGGAGATTCAGATGGTTGCTGGAAGGGTTTTATTCCCAATAGAATCATCTATCTAATTTCTTAGTTTTTCTTTGGTTTTTTTTTTTCTGTCTGCTGTTCTGTTAATAAAAAAAAAAACGTCAGTTTGCATAATGAATAGCCCATAATTTAATTCTCTCACTTCTCTAACATGATGAAAAAATGAAAAACCGAAATGATGACAAATAATAAATAGACTTGATCCTTTTATAGATAACTTTTAGGAATATTAATATAGATAGTCAGATTTTCACTCATCTTTTAACAAATATCTACTCCAATTAATTAATTCGTTGCCCCATTTATTAAATATGGAAAAAAGTAAAATATTCTCAACTCTCAATTTTCTTTTCTTCTTTGTTTTCTCAACTCAAGTTTTGGAGAAACACAAATACAAATGAAATTTATAAAAAATAAAAAATAAAATAAAAAACAGCTGCCATTTTGCTTAAACAATGGTCCCCAACACAACCCATGTTCACCCCTAATAGATCCAGATTTTCACTCATCTTTTAACAAATATCTACTCCAATTAATTAATTCTTATGTAAATATTCATAAGGAAAAAAAGTAAAATATCAAATCACCACATCAAATCAAATTTATAAAAAATAAAAAATAAAATAAAATCTCTCACGTCAGTCTCTCTCTTTCACGCTAAAAAATGGTCCCCCCCCCATTTTTCCCTCCTTTTCTATCTTTATAGATTTGCTCACTCCCTCATTTCATTTTCTTTTCTCTCTCATTTCATTCAAACTTCCATTCTTTCTCTCTTTTATCTCTATTTTTTCTTCAAAAATCCACCATTTTCATCTTCTACAACCTTCATCTCAACAAATTTCCAGATTTTTTAAATTTACTCTTTCTTATTTTCATCTCTTTCTCAATTTTTCATAAATGTTTTCATCGTTTTTTGTTGTTTTTTTTCCTTCATCTTAGATCTTTCAAATCTTGAAGATCTAAACCAATAATAGCATGAATTTGGCAAAAGATTTTTTATTTCTTCTGAATTTTTCATAAATTTTCATATTTTTTGTTTTTAGTTTGTATTATGTAATATATGTATTTGCTAATAGTGTTTTCTGCAATACATGTAAAGTATAAACTACAATATATGTAATATATGTTCTGTCCGTTTCTTTTTCACGATGGCTGTTTCTCTAAATGCATTTTTTTGTAATATATGTAATATACATCTTCATCATGTTCTACTGTTTTGCTTAACGCACCGTCTGTAATACACATGATATACATAACTATCTATTTTCTTATCATATTATATGTTGTTTTGCTTAACGTACAGTCTGTAATATACACAATTGACTGTTTTCTTCATCATGTTTTGTTGTTTAGCTTAATGTATAGTATGTAATATACATAAATTTTTTTTTAGTCTGTTTGCATATTAAGTATTTTGTATGTATTCATGTACTAACTTTTTGTTTTTCATTTGCATATTAAATGACATGTATATTACGTATATTACACTTACATTATATTTTCTCAAATGTATTTACAAAATGGAGGACGATGTACCCATAATATACTAGAATACATAACATTTACATGACAATATGATATACACAATATACTAAAAATGATCTACAAAATTGAGTTAAAATTGAAATATGTAGTATAAACATTACACAAAATATTGAAATGTAAAAATTTACTGAAAAATTGGCCAAAAAATACATTGGGAAATAAAACATTGAGAAATAAAAGATGCATTGGGAAGTAAAAAATGTCAGAAGTGTCAGACATACGTAATATACGGATGTCAATATCAGACTATACTCGAAATACGAAAAAGGTAAATTTGGTATATTTAAAATTGGTGAGACTATTTTTTTTACTTTTCCCCATATTGACTATTTGCTTAAACATGACCCAAAATGTGGCTATATTGATTTATCACCCTGACTTTTATACTTAATATACACTCAAAATTTCAAATCCTCTATTTTATTTTAATTTTTACTTTAAACATTATATTTTTGCCTCTAAATTTTGGTTAAAAAATATTTTGATTCTTATTTTTTAAGCTTTTAAAGAATAATTTCAGTAGAAATTTAATATGATATGTCCATAATCCATCTACATATTAAATAGGTATGTTGACAAATGTTTTAAGTCATATGTAATTATTAAGATGTTAGATTTTGAGATTTTGAGATTTACACACACACACAAAAAAAAGATGATGAAAAATCGTACGATTTGTTTTCTATACTTTAAGGACAAGGATAAAATACATATAAAATTTCAGGTCCTAGCTATTTAAACCTAAATAATATTTCTCTCCTTATAATATTAAAGTAAACATAGACTTGAGAAAGTCTAAATAGTTAGATATATATAATATATAAGAAAAGTCAAAGTCTGTTGAATTTGTGAAATAAAAAGCTAAGAGACAAAGAATATGACAGAAATCAGAGAATCGCATCCCCACTTCACAAATTTATTCTATGGTCTTCATAAATAATGTGACATATTTTATGCGGACCATTCATTTTACTCCAATTAGTATTCCTAATGTTTAATGCATTTCTTCCCTGATTCATCTCCCTCCCAAAAAAAAGTGCAATCATTCCTATTCAATTTCAAAATCCATCTCAAATATAATCTTTCTCTTCTAATTATAAAATGATGAAAACAAGGTTTTCCTATTTAGTGGTAATAGGAATATAATTTATAAAATATAATTTAGCTTTTTATTTAAAATGTAATAATATTGTAATTGTTTATGTATAACCATTTGTATAGAGTTAAATTTAATAATAATGTTTAGCTTACAAAAATTACTTTATTAGATCAATATAAGTAATAGCTCAGCTAAAAGGAATTATTATGTGTATCTGGAGCAATGAGGTCGTTGGTCAATAGTGTAACACGTGTCCCTTATTTCAATTGGAATTATAAGAGCCAAATGAAAATTTAATTACAGAAACATTATTTTGCTAGAAACATGATCAGCAAAAGTCAAATTTTCCTATTTTTTATTTTATTTTATATTATTTTTGTAAAGAACATCCACTTTCTATTATGGTATTGAAGAAAGTCTTTTTAATACTTGAACTAAATTAATATTAATTTTATAATTAAAAAGTTTTATAATATAATGTTATGAAATTTCACTATATTATATTTAATTTATTATTTTTTTTTGTGATGAAACCTAATTGTTGTTACGAACAATTCAAATTATCTAATTACACGAACAATTCAAACTAATTAATTGAAGTAATTTTTTTTCCAGTTACGTTCCATGCAGCAAGCAAAATAATGTTTCCAGTAATTGAAATCCCTTTTGGCTCTACCAATTACAATTGAAAGAAGGGACACATGTTAGACTATTGGTCAAAAACTTCATTGTTCCTAACACACTCAATAATATTTAAACACAACGTTGTCTCATAAATTCGAAGGTTTGAGCTTCATTTTCCTCTATCTAATGGAATGTATATTTTTTAAAGTTACTTCATAATAAAATTAGATGTCATCTTCTACTCTTTTCCCCTCTAAAAAAACAACTATCTTTAATATAAATATAAAATATATAGCAAAAAAAATAAATACAAAATACACCCCTGTACTTTGGGTTAATGTTAAATCATACCCCTACATATTTTTTTATT
Source organism: Gynostemma pentaphyllum (assembly GCA_028015215.1). NCBI lineage: Eukaryota > Viridiplantae > Streptophyta > Magnoliopsida > Cucurbitales > Cucurbitaceae > Gynostemma > Gynostemma pentaphyllum. The sequence continues at coordinate 19,578,962 of CM051355.1, forward strand.
TTAAAATACCCCTGTACTTTAGTAAAATTGCAAATTACACATTTTAATCGATTAGTTTTAACGAAATTGAGATACATTTATATTATACTTATGTCATGTATTATGATTTCATAAAAAATAACAAAAAAATTTGATAGATGTGTAGCATTTTAGAATAAACTCTTATGTTAATAAGATGTAAAATCTATAAATCACACTCAAATGTTCAAATTATTTAAAAAATTTAATGGTTTTGGAACACGTGGTATGCGTATACTATAAATGTGTCTAAATTTCGTTAAGACTAATCGATAGAAGGGTGTGATTTATAATTAGCTTAAAATACATGGTATTTTAAAATTAAAAAAAAAGGTAGGGTATGATTTAATAATAACTCAAGAATTTTACGTTTATCCCTAAATAAAACCATTGACTTTGATAATTACCATCAATAAATTACTTATTATTATTTTCTTTAAGAAATAATATAATAACTACCCATCGCTATATAAGGAAAGAAGTATTAGCTAGTATTAATATAAAGAAAAGAAAACCAAATTGAGAAGTAACCAAATAGAAAAACGACAGTGAAATTTGCCCCCACTTCACGAATGTAATGTATCTTCCCTGGCCGTTAGCACAATTAAAGCTAGTATGTATCAATAATCAACTTTCATCCTTTAAAATTGAGATCTCAAAAATCAAAAATTGAAAATTTTCAAAGCTCTCAGATCCTTTCCCAATGTCCTCTTTAATTCTGTGTGAACCCTTTTCTTTTAGTTTTTTTGGTTTACCTGAAACATTTTGAGTAACTGATATCTGAAAGTCAGATGGTTGGATAACAAAAAAGTCTCTTGAACTTTTCTGTGGTTAAAATTTACGATTTTTTTTACATATTATGGAGTGATTTAAATCTTCGATATATTAACGAGTATTAATTTATTAGACATCTACTTCATTCTCATGAGATCGAAAATTTAAGTCTTTCCACTCCTATAATTTAATGTAATTCTTAAAAAATTATGAATATTAATGTATAATCAGTTGAATTATATTTCTAGCGATCTACTGATTTAACACCACTAATTTTTTTTAATCAAACCTTAATACTTTTCGTTAATGATTTACTTAATATAATTATCAGACCTTTTATAATTAATTTGTCGGTGAAGAGGAGGATTTGTGATAATTAAGTCAGTCAAAAAAGTTTTTTTTTTTCTTTTATGATTGAGTGGTACGCTGGAAAAGAAAACGAGATTTGGATATGTCAAAAAAAAAAAAAACGAATATTTTAAGGGAATTAGAGTAACACTGGAAAAGAAAATTAGAGGAATGGAAAATGAACTAGTGGCAACGACACTTCTTTTTTGTTAGGTAGGCAATAAAAAAACAAAAAAAAACAAAATGGTTTTAGATAAGAATGGATTTTTAGTCATTGGGTTTGTGGAAAATAAACAAAATTTTCAAACTCTTATAAATGGCCTTGCTTTTCAGTGAATCTGTTTCTTGTTGAAGAAAGTTAACTCACAGTCACATCCACACATAAATACTTGTCTCTTCATGAATTGTTAATATAATTTATTCTATAAGGAAAATCTACAAAGCGTTGCAGTTTTTCTTAATACCTATATAATTCAAAATAATTGTTGGACTAATTTTCTTTTTATTCATTTTATTTTTGGCATTTAATTTGATAATAACTTATTTGAGATTTTGATATTTTAAGTTTTAAATTTTAGTTGGCATTTGATTTGAGCCAACTGATTTGATTGGTTCTTTTTTGGTAAGTTTCAATTTGTATGAAGTTGTAATTTCTTGTTGGCAATTGGCTGCTTACGGTATATTACTTATTGTTAAAATCTCTCAAATTTGTTTTAATATTTTTGACAACTTTTCCAGAACTAATTATTGTTTAACAACAGCTAATATAAATTAGAATATCTCAATTTTCGGATTTCAAGTTTTGTGTAAGGAAATAATATTTTAAATTTCGAAATTGATGATTTATTCAAGGAAAGCAGTTCATTGCCTTGTTGTCAACCATGAGAAAGCCTGTTGCAACAATTCTTGCTGGAAAATTGTATTTTGACAGATTTATCTTATGTGAAGTCTTCTTCATTTTGCCTATAAAATGAACTCTTTTCTTTTAACTTGGTTATCCAAGCTTTTGATATTCTCTCTCACTTTTCACTTAGCTAATCAAACTTATTGTAATATTAATTGTGAGAGTTTATTATTTGTGAGAATTATTATTTCAACACACTTTATATTGTAATAGCTTGGAGAGCGATTTAATACTTTAGGAGGAAGAAGTTATCTTGCTCATAAATCAAGGAAGAGAATTCCTTGATCCAAATCCAGAAGAGGAGCTTGTGGTATGATCAAAACAAGAACGGAAGGTTCAAATCGTCACAAGGGGAGCTTGTGATTGAATTGATCGTAGACGTCGTCGTTGCAAAGAGTAATCAAAGACAAAAATAAAGAAGAGAGTTCTTTTTATATGTGATTTTTATTTAAATATTTGTGTTGAACGACTAACGATTCTAGTGGATTTTTTCTGGGCGTTGCCCTGTGAGTTTTTACCAGTTGGAGGTTTTTCATGTTAATCATCTTTTGTTGTTGATCTCTTCCTTACCGTTTCTTTAATAATCTGTCTTATTGCTTCTGTTACGTGCACACACTGGTATAACAATGAATCTGTGGGCTAAACCTGAGAAATAAATCATTCTTATATAATATTATTCATTTGCATCCTCAAACCGAAATTAATCGGAATTAAAACTGAGAATTAGGTCCTAGCAAGTGGTATCAGAGCGAGTTCGCTTAAATTATTAGCAAGATCTTGGAATATTGTTGACATATTTTGTGTTTTTGTGTAAGGATGCCCAAGAACAAAGGAAAGAAAAAGTTCTCCAGAGGGAACAAAAACCCAATGTCCAAATTTCTTGAAAAGAAGAAAACAATGGAACCCACTCGGAGTGATGAAGAGAACAATGTAAGTAGTGTGGAACTTATTGCATCTATTATTGATTATTTTATTGATGTGCAGGGATCAAATATAAAAATTGATCAATTAGAATCCCAAGATAAATTAAATGATATTGATGTATCCGAGGGTGAGGGAGATTCAATTGAAGAAGCATACACAAAATTGTATGAAGAGTGGCTTAAAATGTGTGCAAGTACCAAATCATTGGCTGAGAAGAATAAGGTATTATCAAAGGTAAATGATGATTTAATCTTCAAAAATGAGCTTTTAAATAAATTACTTGTTGAAAAAGAGAATGAATTAATTGTTAATAAATTGAATTTAGAAAATGCTCATAAAGATATAAATCTCTTGAATTCTGGTACTGTGAAATTTAATTGTCCTATAAGTGTAGAAAAAGTTTCAAAAGATCCAAAAAGTGCGATTATAAAGGAGAATCCTCCAAAAGGCCGACTAATTTTGACAAGGCCCAGACAATTACAACAGTCCTTGCACAAAATAGAAAAGTTGGTGGAATAATATATAGGCACATAGGTAAAATGAATATTTATGCAAATAGAATTTGTAATTCCACCTTGTGGAAGAAACCAGATTATATTGCTAATATGAAAAATCCAGAAATGAGACAAAAGACAAACTCATTTGTTAATTCACGTAAATTCATTCCAATTTTTCTTTTTGTGATGTCTTGGTCAAATTAGACCAAATTATTTTAAATTGAGAAATATTTTGAAGAAAAATCAAGCTAAGTACTTTTCCAATTTTCAATATTCGGTTTCCAAACAAATTTGGATAAGAAAGGATGAATTGAAAAATGTTAAAGAAATTTTTAAATGAATCTTTCACAGCAATGAGTTCATTGTTTTAAAAAATGAAAATGGAGCTACTGTTGTTTTTTTTAAAACTTCGTTTATTTATGTGAGGCTCATATTCTTTAAAAAAAATATGTTGTCTCTCTTTGACTGTTTTTATTATGACCTGTTATTTTTATATCCTTATGTCAAGGAGAGTTGTTTTTGGATTTATTATCAAAATATCAAACTCTTTTCCTTTTTGTGAGTTAATCATTTCTCTATTTTATTGTCTTAAGAATCCCTTTGTGTCAATTGTATTCCATTAGTCTTGTGCAATATTTTATTGGAAAATACATTATTTGCATTTTATTTGTTATCGATTCATCGCTTACTTTTTAATTGGTATTTTTTTTTTGCTTCCGTTATCTCTGTGTTTTATCATTTTATTATATCAATTTTATTTGTCTTTGGTTTGTCCAATAGGGGGAGAAATTTTATTATTATCATTTGAAAAGATTTGTTCTGTTATCTCCCATTTAGGGGGAGATTTTCTCTATGTTTTTCAAATGATTTTATTAAAGTAAGTTTTTGCCAAATCAAAGCCAAAGGAGAGATTGTTGGAAATTTTCTAATTTGAATATTTTTTTTTACTAGTTTTATTTTTAGCATTTAATTTGATAAAAACTTATTTGAGATTTTGATATTTTAAGTTTTAAATTTTGGTTGGGATTTGATTTGAGCCAACCGATTTGATTGGTTCTTTTTTGGTAAGTTTCAATTTGTATCAAGTTGTAATTTCTTGTTGGCAATTGACTGCTTATGGTATATTACTTATTGCTAAAATCTCTCAAATTTATTTTAATATTTTTGACAACTTTTCCAGCACTATATTATTGTTTAACAACAGCTAATACAAATTAGAATATCTCAATTTTCGGATTTCAAGTTTTGCGTAAGGAAATAATATTTGAAATTTTGAAATTGATGATTTATTCAAGGAAAGTTGTTCATTGCCTTGTTGTCAGCCGTGAGAATGCCTGTTTCAACAATTCTTACTGGCAAATTGTATTTTGACAGATTTACCTTATATGGAGCCTTCTTCATTTTGCCTATAAAATGAAGTCTTTTCTTTTGACTTGGTTATCCAAGCTTTTGATATTCTCTCTCACTTTTCATTCAGCTAATTGAGATTATTGTAATATTAATTATGAGAGTTTATTTTTTGTGAGAATTATTATTTCACACAATTTATATTATAATTGCTTGCAGAGCGATTTGATTCTTTGGGAAGAAGAAGTTATCTTGCTCATACATCAAGGAAGGGAGTTCCTTGATCCAAATCCACAAGGAGAGCTTGTGGTATGATTAAAACAAGAACGGGAGGTTCTTGGTTCAAATCGTCACAAGTTGGAGGTTTCTCATGTTAATTATCTTTTGTTGTCGATCTCTTCCTTACTCACTATTTCGTTAACAATTTGTCTTATTGCTTTTGTCATGTGCATACACTGTTATAACAGTGAATCCGTGGGCTAAACCTGAGACATAAATCATTCTTATATAATCTTATTCATTTGCATCCTCAAACCAAAATTAATCAGAGTTAAAACTGAGAATTAGGTCCTAACAATAATGATAAATTTGCAAAGTATTTTGAGTAAATTTTTTCCGATTAAACAGGAGATTTTGATTATATATATAAGTCTAAACTGAGTTTAGCTTCTGATTTTGTATCTCAAGTTGGTGGGTTTTTATAAAGGTGTAGGGAAAGGAGATCTTATAATATGTAACTTAATTAATCTCAAGATACAACTATATGATCTTATAAAATGTATTTATTTTATTTTTGGTTTGACGGTAATTATCAATCCCGCGTACGGTCACCAAATTATCAAATACCCACAAGCCCGCTCGTAATTGTTTGGAGTCAAGTTTTAATATAGTGATAAGCCCCCGGGCCCCCGCCCCCCCACCCCCCGCCCGCCCAAATAAGGTTTGTCGTTTTATGAGAAAAAAATTTTATATTACTACCTTTTTAATTTAAGATAAAAATTCTATAGCAATATGTATGAAATATAATAAATACATATTTTATAAAGTTGATACTTTTGTGTAATTACTAATAATACTAAATTTAAGGAAAGATAAAACTGTTTAAAAATGTTATTAAAACAATAGATAGGTCGGATTAAAAAAAAAGACATAATTTTTAACCTACCTTATTATCTTTTTTTCTTTTTTTTTTTATCTGCTAACATGTTTTAGGAGAATTCAGTAATTTTAATCGTCACCTTGCTATCGAAATCTTTACTGAAGGATTTAAACTTTTTTATCAATACTTTTAAGAATTAAATGTATTAAATGATGAGTTTTAACGCAAAACACATGAAAAATAACATCAATTTATATAATTTTTCTATTTTGCACACTTTCCACCAGAAATGATTCATGTCCTATGTGCATTAGAAAAAGTGAATTGAAATTTTATGGTTAATATAAATGATGATTTCCATTACGGTCAATCGCGTGCGTTCTATGTGCGATGTGTTTCCTCGTCCTTGAATATCTGTAAAATAATAATAAGAAAACATCGGGTGCCTGCCAAACCATCCCCAACGATCATGTCAGTAATTTGGAGGTAGATAATATGAGTGTTCTAGAGTAAAATTATGAAAATCATATCGTTTAGGGTTTTGTAGAGTGCTTTATATAGAGGATTTCTTTGGATCCAATATGATATTTTTCCTCAATATCAGGAAGATAATAGAAAATAACCCATGATCTTTGAGAAAGGATATTAAAATATCATCATATAAGGAAGTCTGTTATGCACTTTATGGTCAAATGAAACGTTTTATTGAATTCGAGCTGGTTTGAGTCTCTACAGAAGTATTATTTGGTTCGTGCTCATAGCGTTTCGGGCTTCATGATTGGGCTCGGTCGTGATGGGCCTGTGAATGTTACCTTTTTATTTAGGCCAAACAAGTCAAAGATTGGGCTTTTGACTTGGGCATTTTATTCTAGAGTGAGTTTTTCCTTCAATAGATTTCTCCTGTTTTTATGTCTGAGCTTGCTTAGGGATGAAAACGAGTAGAGGTTTGCATGTCGTGGTTCGGGTTGACCCGGATCTTCCACGTAGCTTGTTAAATTTGACACGTGTTTTCCTGCTCGAATGTAAGGTATTTAAACTTTGAGAAGAGGGTTATTAAACGTTTTCCTACATTCTTATCTCTATCGCACGATCTCCTTTAGAAAGCGTTCTTGGTGTGCTTTTTCTAGCATTCTCATTCCTAGAAATTTTGAGTTATTTCAAGTTTGAGAGGGGCAATTCCTGAAGCTGCTTTTTGTTCTGAGGTTAGTCATGTAATTTTGGGGCGTTTAGTCTGTGTAGATTGATTTCTCATAATTTAGGGTTTTTGACTTGATCACGTCAGCTTATGGTCGTGGGTTTGTGCCCCATGGTGGGTGCCAAACTGTAGAGAATGAGTTCTGCTACGGTTAATCATGTGCGTTTTACGTGCGATGCGTTTCCTCTTGATCTTTGAATATCTGCAAAAAAAAGAATAATAAAGCACTAGTGTGGTGCCTGCCAAACCATATTCAACAATCAAGTCAGTAATTTGGAGGCAGATAATATTGCGTTCTAGAGTAAAATTATGAATATGTCATACCGTTTAGGGTTTTGTTGAGTGTTTTATATAGAGGATTTTCTGAATCCAATATGGTATTTTTCCTCGATATCAGGAAGATAATATCTCTAGAAGATAATAACTCTAGAAAATAATACATCTATCCCATGATTTTTGGGAATGGATATTCTCATATTATCAAATAAAAAAGTCTGTTATGCGCTATATGGCTAAATGAACTACTTTATCGAGTCCGAGCTAGTTCGAGTCTCTACAGAAGTATTATTTGGTCCGTGCTCGTAGTGTTACAGGCTTCATGATTGGGCTCGACCATGATGGGCCAGTGAATGCTTCTTTTCTATTTGGGTCGAACAAGTTAAGGATTGAGCTTTTGACTTTATGGAATGGGTTTTTCCCTCTATAGTTAAATAAAAAAGAATTTGTCTCAAATAACATAAATCTGCATACTAATTACTAAAATGTCAGAACTTTTTAAAAATTACTCAAATAGCATAATTATAGTTTAATAAATTATTGAACTGTAATTCAATTAATTATGGAACTATTTTTCATAGGTATTTTTAGCGAATTTTTTTGTTTTTTGGTTTTTTAAGTTCAAGGTCAATAATTTATTGAACTATTTGATATTTTTTATTATTATTTTCAATGAATTTGTTAAAAAAATTAATTTTTTTAGTTCAATAAATTATTGAACTATAATTATGATATTTGAGTAATTTTTGAAAAGTTCTGACATTTCAGTAATTAGTATGCAAAAATATGTTATTTCAGTAATTGCCCTTAAATAAAAAGAAAAGTAAAGCAATCAATTAATTAATTAAAAAATAGATTTGAGTCACATGCATACGATTTCCGTAATGAATTGAAAATGACTAATCTCTATTCATTAAAAAAAAAATTAATTAAGCATAATAATAATAATAATAACTTAATAATGTTTGAAACAGTCAATTAATTAAGCATGATATTTTATTTTATTTTAATACGGATAGTATATTTGAAAATTATATTATGTTTTTTAAACTATAGTTTTAATTTAATAATAATAAAAAAAATGGGGAGGTCAACACATGTGGTTCAATTTGGTACCACCTGCAAAATATCTAATCCAATTACAAATGTATTTGGTTTGCATTTCGCCTTTTTGGTGAAACAAATTTTGCTTATATTAATTAATTAAAATAATGCAGTTTTATCTCTCTCTAATCTTGGTCATTTACTTAATTGTAGCTAAACCCAAGCTAGATTGTTCTTAAATACAGGTAGGATTTATGAATTAAATGTTTGAACTTTTCTATGATTAATCTCTAACATGTACCAAAGGATAAAAATGTTGATGTCGGTGTCAATGTGGAGAAGTCAATTTTATGAAAATGTCGATGTTGACGGATATTTCGGAAAGTGTTAATAAATTTTTTTTTATTTAATATAATTAAAAACAATTATATAATTAAAACTAAAATATAACATTTAATATAAATAAAAACATCAATAACTCAATATTTATATATAATTATTTAAATTTTATGTCAATTTTTTTAGGGATAAAAAAAGAAACACTCATTTTATCTTTAAATATTATACTTTGTTTTAATCTATCAATTTTAGAAATTTAAAACTTAAATACCTAATAATTTATTACAAATAAATATATATTAAAAAAAACTTCATTAAGGCCCAAACTTCTCAGTCAAAGCCCAACCCACATTTCTCTTTTGAAAACCCTAATTCTAATCTTCAACTTCAAGACTCTTTCTCCTTATCTACTCTTTCATTTATACCAGCATTTAGACATCTCTCTCAGTTTTTTTTAAGTAACTCTTTGTCTCACTTCACAGTTCACACTGACATTATAGATCAAGAATCTTTAGATTTTTCAGAAACAACTCCAACCATCAATTTCTTTCATCTTGTACAAGATTTTAATAATATTTGGGCATGAAATCACCCTAAAAATCATCGACATCATCGATATTTCGGCGATTTCATCGACAATTTCGTGTTTTCGCCTATATTTTAACGAGTTCTGGGAAGAATGACTTTTCCCCCGAGTTTCGGTGTCGGTATCCTTGTTTTTCCGACATCACCTTTATTTTCATCCTTGCATGTGCCATATGTATATCGAGCTAGCTATCAATTTTATTTCACTTCTTAATATTTTTAAATGGATTCAATTAAATAATAATGCATATTTCAAAATGTCCAAAATTTAGCATAATACCAGTATAAATTTATTGTCTCCATTTAAAAAAATATATATAAATAATATATCAATAACTATTTGAGATTGTTGATTATTTGATTAGATTTTTTTTAAAGAATAATCGATTAAAATGTTTTTTTCAAAGATTAATTGATTAGAATGTTAATATTGTTTTAATATAATAACAATTAGAAAAATTATAAATAATAAAATAAATAATATTAAAAGTAAAGTAATATAACTCTTAACCTTGTACATTTCAATGTAATGTATAATAATCGTTAATGTATTTTGATAGTCATATAAACTTTTTTTTAGTTGCAACAACCCAGAAGCATAAAAACAAAAAGCTAAGGAGTGAAATCCCTAGAAAACAAAATAGAAAGCCATAAAGGGTAATCGGACGTCCATGAAGCAGAAGATGTTGAGTGAAAGGCTTATTTAGCTAACACATCAACTACCTGATTTCTCCCTCTTGAAACATGTTTGATCTGGAAACAAGCGAAAGTGTTGTAACACTTCTCTCAGACCTCACTGAGATGCAGCCATTAATGGAGAGTTAAGAAAACTAACTACTAATCAGATAAACAAAGAGAATAGCAAAGCATGAAGGAAGAAGATGAACACATGGATTATACTGGTTCACATTATAACATCCTACATCCAATCTCAAGCAGCCATTTATTCATTTTCAAGAAGAAGTAGATAACAAAGTTACAAGAATCTCTCTCAGCTCACTGTCACTCGATTTCTGTCAAAATGAAGAAGATGATCTTTCTCTCTCTCAGCCCCTCTTTTATACATGAGTACAAGACTGATATCATAGACACAATGTAGTTGATAAAGTCTCCATTTTGTCAGCTCACCAATATGTAAATATTCACATCATAACAGAATTCTTTTCCTCACCAATCATTGGTTCTTCTAGAAGCTTTCCTTTTTATATTAACTTCTCCTTGCTGAATTAATTAGGAACTTGTTTAAGAGTCAAATCCCACAAATTCTCCACCTTGGTTTTTAAAAACCAATGACTGCTTGAATTTTTCCTTCCTGATTATTCTTCAATTGACCTAAGGTTTGTAACCCTCAGGACATTCTTCATTTTCTAAAATTTCTCCACAGTAACTATCTTTGTAGCTATGTCAGCAGGGTTTATCTCAGTTGCAATCTTCATTACTGACACCTTCCCTTCAACTATGATGTCTCTAATGAAATGCTACCTTATGTCTATGTGTTTTGTTCTTTCATGGAAGATTTAGATCTTAGTCAAGTGAATAGTACTTTGACTGTCACAAAACACACAAACTTGATCCTCTTCACTCTCAGTTCCGATACTAATCCTCTCAGCCATATAGCTTCTTTAATTGCCTCAGTTAGAGCAATGTATTCAGCCTCAGTTGTTGACAAAGCTACCGCATGTTGTAGGGATGCTTTCCAGCTCATTGCGCTTCCAAACAAAGTAAAGAAATACCCTATCAATGATCTTCTTTTATCAAGATCATCAGCATAGTCTGCATCTACATATCCTTTTAGTGGCTCTAGCTCTTTTTCAACTGGCTAGCCCTTCATTCTTTGTTCCTTTCAAATACCTCAGAATCCACTTTATTGCATTCCAGTGTTCCTTGTCTGGATTGGCCATGAATCTACTCACCATGCTTGTTGCATAGACTAAATCTGGTCTGGTACAATCTATGGAGTACATCAAGAAGCCCACAACATTTGCATAATGTGCTGGGGTTTCTGCCTTAAATCTTATGTAATCCAATTAAACTATAAATAAATAAAGGAATTATTAATTAGTAATATTTACATTATCATTTATTATTAGTTTAATAAATGTAATCCATCATAAGATCCAGCCGTACTTATGATAACTTAAAGTGAGCATATGATGCGGGAAGATTCACTTAAGTGTAACTCAAATACATCGTGGTACATGAATAAAGGTTGGGTGCCTTATTTCTGGTAACACCACTAACACGCCCACTTGTGAATTGGCACAAGTGATCTTATCTGGATCGCTCATGTAGAGACATGTGAGTGGGGGTGTTCGCCGCAATAGAGATTGTAGTAGATGGACTAAGATAAACTTCATGTCTTCGGGAAGGTCGTAGAAAAACACTTCGTTTATCAACCAGGTTGATCATGTACAATTGATCTTAATCCTGAGTGGATTACGAACTCCCTGTTCGCAAGAGACAAGCCTTTGATTTGCATAGGTGAGAGTGACTCGTATAGTTCGCTCAATATGCCTCCCACTTTGGGGATTGCATCTTGCTTATACTGGGAATGTAATTACACAAGAATTGGAATTCACTCTTTTCCATATAGGAAAATAGATAAGTAGTTCCCTTATGCGTGATTCGGTCTTGAACAATGGGGCCCCATATTCCTCTGATCAAGGAAAAGGTTAAAGACGCATAATGGAGATTATGTAAGGTTGTTCATTGGAAAATCAGTTGGGCTTAAGGAACAAGATGTATCATGGAGGTTAATACGGTGTAAATACCTAGCCATGGATACAAACTAACTTGTAAAGGATCAAAGTGTAGTTAATGATTATAGCCAATGGACATAACTATGTCTATAGTACTAAGAGTGCAACTCTAGATATTTAGTGGAGTTATCTAGGAGTTAATGAATGAGAATTAATTGATTAAAAGGAGTTTTAATCAAAGGTAATCTCCGGATCATTGGAGCTTAGTCCTATAGGTCCATTAAGTCCTCCGAGCTAACGCGTGTAATCGAGAACATAAATTAATATGATTAATTTCTCTTTGGAAAATTGGAAATGAATAGAGGAGTCTATTCAATTAATTAAAGGAAATTAAATAGAGGAGTCTATTTAATTATTAAATAGAAGAGTCTATTTAATTATAAGAGATTAAATAAAGGAGTTTATTTAATTAAATTAATTTTGTGTTGTCCAAAATTAATGGGGATTTAAATAGAAGAGTCTATTTAAATATTTAATTTGAAATTATCAAATTAAATGAGGAAATAAATAAAAGGAGTTTTATTTATTGGAATAAATAAAAGGAGTTTTATTTATTTAATTATTTAACGGAATTGTTCCATTAAATAAAGAGGAAAATAAAAATGCCCAATATTGTCATTGGATGATGATAGGGGCGTGTGACCCAAGGTGGGGTCACACGCCCCCTTGGTCAAAGGGTTGACCAAAAAGCGTGCATTTTTATTTATTTAAAATATATGAATATCTTATTTTTAAATTAATATGATTAATTTAAAATGGAAGATATGGAATATCTTATTTAAATTAATATGATTAATTTAAATGGAGGATATGGAATAATATATTTAAATTAATATTGATTAATTTAAATAAAAGATATGGAATGTTTTATTATGGAATAAAATATAATATCTTTATTATTCAAATATATTTTAGAATATCTTAATTAATTAAAAGATATTCAGAAGATTTTCTGATGCCTTGGTTTTCCTATAAATAGGACCTTTGGGGTGACCCCAAAACACACAACCAAGAGAGTTAAAGTAAAGGCTCAGGAATTTCCTCTCTTCCCTCTCTCTTGCGCCGCCCATAGAGTGATTGGGAAGAAAATTCTTCTTCTCAATTTTTCCTTTTTCCAAAAGAGATAGTGCCAACGCACCGATTCTCTTTTGTGCTTAGTGAGGAAGATCTTTTTGGTGGTCCCAGGATCGTAACCATCGAAGAACGAGGAAGAGTCAGACACTTCTCGACAAGGGTTAGTTTTTCTTTTATGCATTTAGAATTTTGAATTTATTATGCTGCAAGGAAAGATCCGTTGGGACTTCCGTTTGAGAACTCTTTTAGAGGTCTCAATCCCAACATAATGAATTTTATTCTTCTCAGATTTCTCCTATTCTTCCTGAGGTGATTGTCCTGAGCTTAGCTTGAAATGAGCAGCAAAGGGACTAGACACAGCCTTGGCTTGATTCATATTGAATTTACTAATCAGCTTTTTTATGTAACCAGTTTGGGATAAAGTAGTTACCTTCTTTCCTCTGTCTCTTCTTATTTCAATTTCTACGTTCTTCTTTACTTTTCCTAAATCTTTCATTTCAAACTCAGAGTTCAGGGTTACCTTCAGTTCTTCAATATTCTTGCATCTCTTGATATGATTATCATATCATCAACATAGAGCAACAAGTATAGCCCCATTTCAGATTCAGTCTTCTTAAAGTAAACACAACTGCCATAATTGGTTCTTTTGAATTTATTCTTCAGCATAAATTCATGAAATCTAAGATACCATTGTCTTGGACTTTGTTTTAACCCATAGAGAGATTTTTGAAGAAGACACACCTTTTTTATACTGCCTTTTGAAATTGATTGCATAAAACCCTTTAGTTGTTCCATCATGATCTATTCATCTAGCAGTCCATGTAAGAATGTTGTCTTCACATCTAGTTGTTCAATTTCCATGTTAAATTGGGTTACTATAGCAAGAAGTGTTCGGATAGAAGTGTGCTTCACTACTGGGGAGTATATCTCATTGAAGTCTACACCCTCTCTTTGAGTATACCCCTTTACTATCAATCTTGCTTTGAATCTTGGAGCTCCACCTTCTTCAATGCTATCTTTAATTTTGAACACCCACTTATTCCCAACTATTTTCTTTTTAGGTGGTATGTCAATGAGTGTCTAGGTTTCACTCTTCATTAAAGAGTTCATTTCTTCTTGCATAGCCTTCATCCAGTGATGCTTCTGATTGCTCTTCATAGCCTCCTTATAAGTATTTGGTTCCATTCCTTCTATATCTTCTGCAATAGATAGTGCATATGAGATTTGATCAGCTTGAGCAAATCTAGTAGAGAGTTTAAGTTTCCTTTTAATTCCATCCCTTGTTAATTGATAATCAGTTTGGGAAATATCTTGCTGCAAGGTTTTTTATGATTCCTCCTTTTCTACATTACTGCTTTCAGTCATTTCCACCTCAGTGTGTAAATCAATTGAATCATCATTTCTCTGTATGATAGAGTCTGGTTTGTCTACTTTTATCATGTAATACTCATCTTCAACAAATGTAACATCCCTTCTCACCAGACACTTGGATGAACTACCATTAGAATACCATAGTTTATAAGCTTTCACTCATTCTGGATACCCAATGTGAAGGGATGATTTACTAAACTAGCGTAATTTTATTTAGTAAACTAATTAACATTTAATTATGGATCTATTAATGTCATGCAATTTGTGATAAAACATGTAAATTCATGCTTAATTTCGAAAATTAAAACCCTTTTACTTACATTGAGTAATTAATGGAGAATCGGTTGGAGGTTTCTTTACAGCATCAAATCCTCAGCAACACCGGATCTTCTACGCTATATCCCGATCGATCAAACGAAATCCGATTGTGGGATCGAACTTAAGAAGAAATTGGGAAGAAGAAAAATATTTTCTTCCCAATTTTGAATAGCAAAATCGGCAAAGGGAGAGAAAAGGAGGAAGAGAGATTTTTCAATTTCCAAAGAATTGAATCGTGTGATTTATGAAATGACCCAACCCTCCTATTTATGAAAAATGGAATCCTAATCACATTAGAATTAATCTATAGATATAAATACAAAAGGAATAAAGATTATCTCTTTCCTTTATCTTGCAATTTCGAAAATGCCATGATAAATAGGAGATTATTTTATTTTCTTTTATTATATTTATCTTGGGTAAATAAATCTATATAATTATTATAGGATATAATTCAAATAATTATCTCCTACAAATTATCTATGAAGGCCAAAATTAATAATAAATAATTAATAAATCAAATTTATTTAATTAATTATTTTGGGCCAATTTCAATTGGGTTCATTAATCCAATTGGGCTTGAAACTCTCTCTTAAATTAATAAGTCCAACTTAATTAATTTATTTATTAATTACCATTTAAATAAAATATTTTATTTAAACAATTAATAATATTAATATTTTCTCCTGACTAAATATTATCAAATTTATATTTAATTATTAATTTCCATTTAAATAATTTTCATTATTTAAATAATTAATAATAAATATTTTAATTATTAATTTCCATTAAATAAACTCATTATTTAATTAATAATTTTTATTGATAACATTTTATTATTAATTAATTAATTTTTAATTATTAATTCGGTTCAAATAAAATTTATTATTTAAACAATTAATAATTGTTAATTAATTTCAAATTATTAATTACCATTTAAATATACTCAATATTTAAATAATTAATAATGTCTAATTAATAATATTTCATTATTAATTTCATGTTTAAATAAACTCATTATTTAAACAATTAATAATGTTTATATTAATTACCATTTAAATATACTCAATATTTAAACAATTAATATTGCTTATTTTAAGTAATTCACTTTACTTAAAATTTCCATTTCTTCTACTTGATTTCGCGACTACGATATTTGGGCTAGCATAGGGACTGATGGACCTATAGATCATGGGCTTAATAATTAGTCAATTAAGTGATTAACACATAATCGGTTAATTACTTATTATCTAACTATGAATAATTCCACTATAGATTCATAGTGAACTCCCCTCACTATAGATGAATTATTGTCCATTTAGTTTATCATTATTTATATCGTGATATTATCCTTCACGTGGAACCCCCAAAATTACGGTGGATAAATTTACGCTTTTCCCCCTTGGAATTACCGCTTTATCCTTGTGTTCCCGCTGATTCTCCAATGAACTTTATCTTTAGTCGAACTAGAGATAAGATACTTCTTGATCAATAAGTCGTGACGTCACTTGTTCATGTCTCGAATCAGGACATCAAGGAGTTTCCTAAAGTTCCTAAAATGTTTAGGTATCGCATCGATACCATTAATTTATAGGAAAGTTATGAATTCCATCTCGTGAAAATGAGTTCCGATTCCTTATCTAGTCATGTTCCCAAAACATGAGTGTATTGAGCGTGCTTACAGACGCTCTCAACTATGTGAATCAAAGAACATAACTCCAAAATAGGAGTCCGCATTTCACTCCAGGATCGAGAACTATCACGGTTGATAAACTTAGTTTGATATTCGATTATTTCTCAAAACCGGTCTAATGAGAAATTTGATCGAACATCGTGGTCCCTGTCTTATACAATCAACATTGCATATGATACCCATTCCATTTCATGTCTCCCACTGAATGATCGGGATTCGATCATTTGTCTATAAACAAAATGTGAGCTATCAACGGTGTTACCAGGATAAGGTTCCCAAACGTTATCCGTTTACTGTAGACACGTTTAAGTTACTCATCTCAACTTTAATCCTCTTGTATGACTCACATACTAAGTCGTGATTTCATAAGAGTAACTTAGGGTTTACTATTTGAATGTTTGATATTTATATATTTCCATGTATTCCTAATATCATTTATTGAATCAATCTAGATAATATAAAGAACTTATCTTTATTTATTTAATTTATTCTTAATAAATTATTATTATTAAATAATTACAAGTTCTAGGACACCATTCCTAACACAATGAACATGCATCTTTTTGCCCTGGGTTCTAGTTTACCTTTTTTTACATGTGTATAGGCCACACAGCCAAGTGCTCTCAAGTTTTCCAGTTTAAGAGGAGTCTTTGTCCACATTTCCTGTGGTGTCATAGAAGTGGAAAGGTTTCTATTGATTAAATATGTTGTTGTGCTCAGAGCTTCACCCCAAAATCTTTTTGGTAAATTTTTTTGGAATAACAAACACCTAATCCTCTCAAGTAAGGTCCTATTTATCCTTTCTGCAAACCCATTTTGCTGAGGTGTTCTTGCTGCTTGTCTAAGTGTTCCCTCTCTAGCACAACATATTGAACTCCTCATTCAGGTATTCAAGTCCATTATCAGTTCTTAACTTCTTAACTTTCTTTCCTGATTATGTCTCCACCATTTTCTTCTAATCACTGAACTTAGATAGTGCTTCATCTTTAGTTTTCATTGTGTAAGTCCACAATTTCCTAGAGTGGTCATCTATGAAGGTAATGAAGTATTTTGCTCCTCTATTTGTCACAGCTTTTGTTGGTCCCTAAACATCCGAGTGAATGTAGCTCAAAGGTTCTCTAGTGATATTTTAAGATCTAGAAAAACTCAGCCTGTATGTCTTTCCCAATACACAGATATCACAAAATTTGATCTGCTCTATGGTGTCATTTCCCAATAATCATTGAGAACTCAACTCACTCAATCCTCTTGATCCGATATGTGCAAGTCTTCTATGCCACAACTCTGCTTTATCCTTTTCTATTACATTAGCTAATGATTTTTCATCAGTACAAGTCTTCCCCTCATGAATATACAAACCACTTTCCTTGGATCTCCAACATTCCATTTTGACCCTTGAAGTTGTATCCCTCTTGGTTTAAAGCACCCAATGAGACTAAATTTTTTTGAGGTCAAGCACATATCTTACCTTTAATATAGTTCTAGTGATTCCATCATGATGCTTGATCTCAATTGAGCAATTCCTACCACTCTGCAAGGTTCATTGTTTCATAGCAGTACCTATCCACCATCTCCAGCTTCATAGTTATCAAACCAGTGTTTATTATTCATAAAAATGTTTGTTTTTCAAATAAACTTATTTATAGTCTTTATGCTATTACCCCCTTTGAGTTTCTTTGTTTGAGATCTAATGTTTATATGAGTGATTCAGCCTATTTTATGTATGTATTCATTAAATTAATGCACATGGATGTGGTGCAAGTGATCAAGGAGCAATTTTTCACATTTATCTAAAAAATGAACAAAAAGAGAAAAACCGCTTAAGTTTCATCTAAGGGCATAGATTTGGATGCATTTCCGAAAGAAACGACTTCAAAAAGGACTAAATTGCATCCAAGGGGTGTTGGACCATATCAAGTCCTTGGAAGAATCTATGCAAAAGTCCTCACCATTGTATTACAAGGTGAGTATTTTGAGAATTTAGTCTTCAAAGTTACTGATTTTTCATCTTTTATTGTAGGGCATGAAGATTTAGATTCGAGGACGAATCATTTTTCAAGAAGGAGGCAATGATATGAATCAAGTAACCTTACAAGTTGATTTTTGGCGGAGTCGCATTCATTACACTCTAAGTTCATGTCAAACTCAAACTACAAGCTACTTCAATAAATGAAATTAAAGTTCAAGCCTTGTTCAATAAATGCAAGTGAAGTTCAAGATTAGATCAATAAATTCAAGTCAAGTTCAAGCTTACTTCATTAAATGCAAGTCAAGTTCAAACTCAAGTTCATTTAATGTAATCGAATATCATTTAATGTATTCAATGCAACTCTAGGCTTCTTGAAGACATCCAAACATGGGGAAACATTTTTACCAAGCTTAAAGACACTTAAATATCAGCTTTTATATGCTTTAAACATGGAAGTTACAAGGATTTAAAGACTAGTTATTTGCATTAAATTTATTAGCCGTTAGCATTAAGTTTACAAGCTATTTTTACTTTAATTGTGTAACCATTAGCTCTTTATGTTTTGAAACGTTTTTGTCTATCTAAAGCCATTCTAATGTCACTTGTAATGAGAATTATTGAAGTTAAAATACAAAGTCTCATTGAGAGCTTTTTCTTTGAATTGTTGTGAGTCGTGCTTACCTTTTCAATTTGTCATTCCTTGTGTTTAGGGTGGCTGTAGAATCAAGCCATTAGGATTGATCATTCTAATTGGTGGATTGATTCGAATCTAGAACAAGAAATCTAATTCTTGTCGTTAGATCTTTGATCATAAGGATAATCAATTTCTAGCCTTTTTCCTTGGTTTGTGTCAAATGGCATATGTGGGTTCTTTTGTCTTGAACTTTTAGGGTCCTTAGTTAAGTTTATGGGTTCTAAGAGCATTTCGAAAGAGTTTTCGTATCAATTATGAGACATGTGAAATGTGCATCCTGAATCCATTATCCAATGATTTTCAAACTTCCTCGTAGCTGCCACAAGTAGATCTCCACTCTCATATCCATCTTCTTGAGCAACTGCAACATTACCATTTCTATCATCTTTTTCCTTTCCCTTCCACCGGTTCTTTCTTTCTAGACATTTAATTTAAAAGTGCCACTCCTTGTGACAATGGAAACATTTGAGTGTTTTGTTTCCATTCTTTGATTTAGATCTTCATTTTCCTTTGTTTCTCCATTCCTTCTTCTCTGGTCTTCCCCTAACATTCAAGCTCTCTCC